>OX608073.1:136287681-138917382 GCA_951509635.1 Eupeodes luniger
ATCAGAACAATTACAAATTTTTCCAACTTTTTCCCATTCTTTATCGGTGACATTTTTAACTTCCCATAGAAAGTTATTGTAATCGGTCCGATTTGTCGAATTGAAAATTTTGACATTTCTCCACATTTGACATTTTACTAAAACTTGGTAAAAATTTACTTTCGACAAAATACGAAAACCTACAAACTTTTTTAGCAAGAAAAATCGACAGACGGGATGGGAAGTTATCAGTGTGGGTCGCATCCCAGTCTCTTTTTATTTTTGTAATCTTTGTGGGTGTCCTGCCATAGCACTGGGCGGCTTTGGACAGCTAAATTGAATCTTTCATTGTTTATTGTACACATCTTTTTTCTCCGTCGCTCAGCGATCGATTGAAAAATTAAAACAGATTTGATTACTAAAAATCGCTCAGCCGCTTAGGGTTTATGTGGCCACCTCCATACGATTTCATGTGTTCTAATTTGTTTGCGTCGCTCGGTCGCTCAGTCGCTAATTGCGTGGCCGGACCCTAAGGAAAACACAAGATAGCTTTATAGCGAATCGGTTTGATCTAGAGTGTAAAAAGTCCAGAAAATTATCATTTGGATGGTTAAGAGCTTATCGTCGCTTAAGCGATGAGCACTTTAAAAGACAGTATCTGCAAGCAAACACCTATTACAAGTCCTTGTGTTTCAACAAAAAAAAAAGAATATTTGGAGACAGAAGCTAGATGGTTATGTAATTGTATGAACTCTAAGGAGTTTTGGAATTTGGTGACAAATTTGAATGGTAAAACCTTTAAAATACATCCCAAGTTCAGCCCCATGCTTTTGGCAGACCATTTAAATATTTGCTAAACCAATTCATAAAGGAAACAACTTTTATTTTGCAAAGCGGCAGGCTCCAATGGGATACCAGCCGAATTTTTTTTAAGTATGGAACCGTTGAGTTATAAGCAAGCTTACTGCAGTTTACAACGAGGTGTTGGGAACAGGTATGATTCCTCCAGAATTTAGTGAATCAATAATTTTTCCGATCCATAAAAAAAGAAGCTGGTCTGTGATGTCGAACTAACGAGGGATATCGTTTTTAAAAAGATGTTATAAACTAATTACAGCTATTCTGCAAACACGGCTCAATAAATGGATTGATGAAAATAAGTATAAGTAGGAAAGTATTTCAGGCAGGCTTTAAATCTGGTTACTCAACAATCGATCATATCTTTGTTCTGAAAAGCATTGCGAATTCATTTATACGAAGAAGGGAGAAGTTATACGAGTTTTTTGTAGATTTTAAGTCTGCATTTGACACGGTGAATAGGAAATCTTTTTCTATAAGCTCTTTGGTATGGGAATGTCGTTAAAGTTTGGAAGAGTTCTGCAAAGCCTGTATATGGATAATTATACAGCAGTTTGCAATGGTGCAGAACGGTCGGATTGATTCAGAACGGAATCAGGCGTTTGACAAGGTTGTACGATGAGCCCTATAGCCATTCGTTCTCTTTATCGAAGACTTAGTCGATTTCTTACCTGCTGGTATCGAACACGCTGGAGAAATGATCAAAAGCATCAAATGATCATCTCCAGAATCACTACAGCTTATGATTGAACAGATTTTTTAGTACTGTAAAATACGAAACCTAATAGTAAACATGGAACAGTCCAAGATCATGATTTTCAAGAACGGAGGAGGTAGAAACTGTCTTAATGAAAAATTGAACTACAATGGTGAGAATATAAAGATAGTCAAAGAGTTGAAATACCTTGGAGTGAACTTGATAACAAATTAAAATATGGAAACGCATCTGAGAGAAAAGTTTACAAGTGCAAAAGCCGCCATCAGGGCATCTTGGAATAGGTGTTTCTCAAACAAAAGTATCACACCAAGCAGTAAATACACTGTTTTTAAGGCAGTATCAGAATCAGTAGCACCCGTAGCGTGATGGTTAGTGCGTTGGACTGTCATGCAAGGGGTCTTGGGTTCAATCCTTGCCTGTGCCACCTAACTATTTTCACGGGTACTACCTCTTGTGAGAAATTGACAAATCCTCCAAGAGTAATTCTTGTCATGAAAAGTGCTTTCTCAAATTAGCCGTTCGGATTCGGCATATAAACTGTAGTTCCCTTCCATCTCTGACAACATTACTCGCACACAGGAATGGTTGAGAGTTGTAAGTCACTAGGCCCTGGTTCGTCATGGACTGTTGCGCCACCTAATTTAATTATTTTTATCAGAATCAATCTTGCTCTATGCAGCTCAAGTAATATGAAGATGTGGAAAAATTGTTACGCTTCTACGTTAAATGAGTCTGGATGAATGAAACTTGCTAGGGAGTGTGAGATGGACCTTAGCATAGATAACTTTGATTTCAATCACTGGAAAAAATCACTGTAATGAATGAAAATGAAATTGTATCATTTTTGAACGAAGTAAACGTTAAAAAACTTTACATGTACTGCAAACTAAAAGATGGAGGAAGTGAACAATTCTCCAAATGAAGATTATCAAGGGAAAGAAAATTCCAACAAAACAATGCTCATAACAGCTGTTGTCTTATCAAAATTCTTTTCAAAATTCAACATTCAGAGCGAGAAGATGATGTAGTTCGTTTTTCAGTTTTCGATCCAGACTATTCAGGGGTTGACATCGTAAAATGGTCCTCTGATATAGATTAAAAAATTCAACGTGATGGACTAAGAGATTTTGATGTCACAACCCGTATTTGTTCTTCTCTAATGAGTCGATTAAGGACTGGTTTGACAAATATCGGCACTGCACTTGGTACGATTTACGATCATCAATTATACACACCTTTTCAAGTGGTTCAGATATCATTACTCAACTAAGAAAAGTTTCTAACTCCGAGAGTTATTAATATGCTTGTTATTGTGATTTTGTGATGGAAAATGTTGTGATATTAGAAGATCAATCGCTGAACCATTTGATGGCATATCAAATATTGGTTTAAAAAATTGATTGACGTTTGTTATGCCCAATTCAATGATCATCAACGATTGATTGATCATTTATCATCAATAAGTGAAAAGCGAATCTCCGCCAAGAAATAAAGATGATCTTTAAAACAATGTTTAGATACAATTCCTCAACGTTATCAAGAATTGGTTACTCTACGAAAGCTACAAGCTACTACAGAATTGTCGTTTGGCTTTGATGAGACGATACCATGAAGATAATTGCCATGTTGGATGGGAAGACTTTAGAGATAATAAAATAACATTTTCGGATGGCCCGAATTTTCAGAAATATAAGAAAATTGTAGAATCCTTTCATATTTGTTTCTTATTTGGAAAATTTCTTTCCAGTAACATTACAAGAAAAAGAGACTGTTCAGCACTTGACGCATTACGTGTTATGTTATGTTCCTGCAAAGATTATAAGTGACAAGGGAATACAAAATTCACCTCTGATCAGTTTCAAAGACTTTGAAAGTCTTACGGCATCAAACAGCACATAATTGCACCTGTAACAAGTAGAGCGAATGATCAAGTTGAAAAATACGTTTATATACAATTTTGATTACCAAATAGCAGATACAAATTAATAATAAATATACTGAGTATTTATTAGTTGTTAATTATTTAACTGATCTTTTAGGAGTAATCGATAAATTAATAACGAATATTTTGTATATAATGTAAAATAAAATTATATAAAAAAAAGAATCTGTGCTGCAGGAGTTCACTGATGATTGGACTGTGAAGGAAGTTAGCCAAAGTAAGTAGAAACGGAATCATCAATCTTTCATATATATACAATACATAAATAACAGTGGCAAAAAGGGTAATGTACACAGAAAAAAAAGTTGTCATATTAACAATCGTCGATAGTCAACTCAAAATTTAGCCAAATTGTGGCATTAACTACCAAAATAGTCAATATGATGACTTTTTTCGTTCTGTGTAGCTGGCAATCAAATTATGCTTTTTCTAAGGTTGGATAGAAACATATTCAACCACCAACTTTCCTCAAAAAAATTCTTTTCAAGTAAAGGTTGAGGTGGGTATACAAAGATTACTCTAATTTTTTTCCGGTTAAAAATTTGTATTAACAATGAAAACTAGTTTAATTTACAGGATCGTCAATGTATCTTGATGAGCTTTTAGGCATTCTAATTTAGCTTTATCTTTCTTATCAATTTTACAATATAAAAGTTTATACCTACCTTTTATACATTCACACAACATACATATGTATGTATATTCGTATCATATTCACTTGACTAAGCAAATTGAACATTATTATGGTCGAGTAAATACTGATGCGTACACTCCGATTCTACTGAATAATTCGGAAAGTACCATTATTTTGTATCTGCGTCTTTTGCAAAAAAAATTAATTAAAAATTAAGATATTTGGTTAGTACGTTAGGACTGTCATTGCAGAGGGTTCAATACCTGCATATGTCAACTTACAGCCTTTTCATGGGTACTTCCTTAGAATTGATAAATTCTACGAGATTAATTTCTCTTGTCATGAAAAGTGCTTTCTCAAATTATAGCTCGGAGTCGGTATAAAACCTGTAGTTAGTTGCCTGCATTGCACATACTACACAGGAATTGTTGTGAAAGTTGTAAGTCACGAGCCTCTGATTCTCTACGAGCTGTTGTGCCATAGAATTTGACTCAAATGAAGGTAAGGTTCGGTTAGGTTAAAGTGGCTGTCCGTTATGAAGTAAGACACACTAAGGCCAGTTTAATGGCCTAAGTCCAAGGCTTTCTTCTAAGCTCAATACAACCAGTTTTAGTCCCTTACGAAACGTGAGAGACTGATTATGTTAATATGATTGAGATCGTTTAGATCGTTTTAGAATAATTCTTCCGGGTAATTCTTGCGTTTTTGAGCTAGAGCACGGCATGTACGGAGGAGGTGCGGAACTGCTTCCTCTTCTTCCTCATCCATACAGCCTAGCCTCGTGGCGTGGTTTCCTATTAGACAGTACCCGGTTATGACACGATTATAGAGTTTACATGCGATCTGCTTAGAGACAGCAAGCCCTTTGAGCACTTTAAATCTAGTATAGGCCAGATGTCTTTTGTGACCTGACACGTGGTGATGTTATACCACCTGATGTTTGCCTTCTTCATAGCGTCTTGCATTAGCAATAGTTTACATGTAGCGATTGGCACGCCAGCATTAGCCAAACGTGGTAGAATATGTTGTACTGCATTATTCTTGGCGAATTCATCTGCCTTATAATTTCCTGGAATGTCTCCATCAGAGATGATCGACACTTAAAGACTGTTATAGTTTGTAGAGACAGAGTCCAATGATTTGACTATCTGAGAAAATACGGATATCCTATGTAGATCTCACATTTTCTTTAAGCCAGGACAAGACTTCTTTTATCACCAAAAGTTCGTGCCTGGAACACGCTTCAATGATTGGGAAGGCGGAATGAGAGACTTAATTTCAATCGTTCAGGGGACACACCTGAATCTATCTCTTAATTTGTTGTTCCATCTCTATAAAAGTGGATTGACTAGAATCTGGAAGTTTCTGTCGAATTGAAGTTGGGGGATGGAGTAGTCTGTGTGCTTTGGAATTGATTCTAAGTACTTAAGAATTACGGAGTGGCCAATGTTGTTGTTAAGCCCCTACGATAAAGTTTTGAAGCGCATAGCAGAGCTTGCTGCTATTTATTTGGTAAATATATCAAGCGGTGTTGGGTAAAGTAGGGTGTCCAGTGCCGTAGATGGGGTCCTGCGAAGCGATCCCCTTATTACCCGGTTTATTACCAATAGCTTTTTTTCAAGAAATGAGAGCTATAGTAACTTTTTTGACTCTTTCTTGTATACTACGTTTCCAATTTAGTTTTTGTTTAAAAAAAGACCAAGGAACTTAGCCTCGTGTGAGAACTTTAATTTGGATACCTTTAATATAGATAGATAGTAAGAGTGATTTAAGGGTGTTAAGGCGCTTTCCTGAAACCGCTGTAGCAACGTCACCCGAATAAGCAATCACCCTGACACCCTCCGCATTCAGACCAGTGAAGAGGGGATAGAACACCACCTTGGGCTGTCCCTCTACTAACGAATCTTCTAGCAGAAGAGTTTCCCAGTTTTGAGTTTATTATTCTGCTAGTCAGTTTTAAATGAATTAACTCTCCAAGCGAACTCTCTACGTTCAGAGACGTTAGTGCACTTTGTCAAATGAAGAATCACTAACATTTAAATTAAGAATAAAAGCTCATTGATTAATATAAATCAATCTTCTTAAAATTGGCCAAATAATAAGGCACTTTAAAAGATTCATCCTTAAACCGAATAAAGATTAGGTAAATTGAGTTTGTCAGATCTTTTAGTAATTCCAAATTCTGGGCCTCTATCTAATCTTTGACAGTGCTTTCCGAGCGGATTAAGGCGTTGACCAGCTGAAAAGTCCAGTTTATGAGTCCAAAAATAACGTTACTTATTCCCAAATTTAGAACAACAAATTAGAACTCAATCTGAAAGGATTCAAATTAGGTGCCTGCATCGAATACCATAATACCACACTCTCGGCCATGATACCGCTTCACCTCGCAGACATAAAAACAAAAGCTATCAGGGCCATCAAAATTAAACTTCTTCTTGTGGGAAAAATGCACGTTAATTTGGTTGAATTTTGATAGCTTCAACCAGTCCCAAATAATGGATAGAAAACGTTTGTGCTTATTCTGTTGAAGCGGAGTGTATAAGCAGTGAATATTTATACAAGCATGTATGTATGTATGTTTGTTTATATAAGAACGAGCGGCTTATGAAAAGGAATTGTGTTTAAAGAGTTTCTTACAGGAAACTTGAAGTGTTAGATAAGAGGGTAGGTATATGTTAGAGGTAATTGTTATTATGTTGGTTACCATATACATACATATGTACAAATACTTGAACGTATAAATGGCAATAATAGTGTAATCAGTGAGATGTTGTCAAGAGTGCGTATACTCTTCGAATATCGTTTAATAAAACCTAATATATGTACTTGCAAAACTGTTCAAAGATATTATCAAAGATTCCATATCGACCTTGTCCTTGTTGTGATGAGAATATTACAAAAACCATTGGCACATATACATATATGGGTTTTAGCACTTGAATACGCATACATATATTAAAATTTAGCTCCAGGCATCTTAAAAATAGTTTCAAGGACAAGCTCACATGAAGCTTTTTAAATGAAAGAAAAAAGTTTCGTCTTGTGAAAATGAAACAAAGTATTTTTGAACAATGGTATGTGTTTTGTTTGTTTGCTATTGCAGTGGTAAATTTTTGTAAGCTGTTTGTTTAAAAATGAGAGAGTGTTTATTATAAGTAGTCTTGGTAGAATCAGGGCAACCAACGTAAGGCTGCGTTCCAGGTAGGTTTATTTGTGTTACGTGGTGCAAAATCGTATCGTCACCTCTTAGAGGTATCCGCGGGATAGCCGAAAGGTGAACTAACGACGAACGTTGGATCCATCTGATCCAGAGCTGTGACACCTGTGTCACGTTCTTAGGAAGTAGGAGCCAAAGACCAGAGATCGCTCTGAAGAACCAACCAGCTCCAACGATATATATAAGTCATGCGCAGGCCTCACAAACTGGTCATGAAAGGAAAACCCGATTGTGATGAAAAAACAAGTAATAGCCTCGGACGAATTGACTTATAATGTTGACGACCTCCCGCAAACGAAAAATGGATAACGATTTACATGGAATTTGCGAACACTCAATCGGCCACGGAAAGCAGAGCAGCGTTTCGATGACCTCGCACAAATCAAAGCTGATGTGACAGCACTACAGGAAATGAGGCTGAGATTTCTATTATGGAAAGTGCTTACTCGCTAGGAAGAAGCATTTATTTGGATGCGGTTTTGTTGTCAGAGGAAAACTTAGGCAAAGAGTTTTAAGCTTTCGGGATGTTAGCAAAAGAGTGGCAACAATCCGCATTATGCCCCAACGGAAGGGAAGGATGACACTACCAAAGAAGAATTTTATGAGATCTTCGCCAAAACCTATGAGCAATGCCTCATGAATGACGTCAAAATTCTCTTGGGAGACTTTAATGCTAAATCCCTGGTTTGACTCCGAATGTGCTCAGACAAACAAAGCCAAAAGGGAGGCATACAGACTGTGGCAGCAAAAGAGGAAACAGATCTCCCTGAAGCTCTATGTCAATAAAAGAAGGGTTGAGAACCTCTTGCTCAGAAGTTAGAAAAAGACCCATGAGCAGCTTTTGAGGATGCTTTAGTAGGAAACAGGTGCGGAGTTTTTATAGACGAGTCAAAAGGGCAAACAGCGGGATTCACTAGCCGCCCCGGAACCTTCAAAGATAAGGAAAATACTGTACTGGAGACGCAGCTGATGCTTAAAATTTGGAAGAACCATTTTGACCAGCTGCTTAATGGCGATGAACGAGCAGCCCCAACAAATCCATTTGGTTGATGATCTGGAGTTCCACCCACCCGACCTGAATGATATCAGAATTGCCATCATCAGGCTGAAGTCGAACAAAGCTGCCGGTGATGACGGTTTACAGGCGGAGCTATTGAAGCACGCGGGAGCTGTTCTGGTAGGGATCATTGATCAGCTCATAACCAAAATCTGGTCGGAAGAAAGCATGCCCGACGAGTGGAATTTAAGAACTATCTGTCCAATACTTTAGAAAGGTGGCCACCTTCTCTGCGCCAACTACAGAGGCATCAGCCTTTTTAACATCTAGCGTACTATGTGAACGCCTGAAGCAATTCACAGATGAACTGATTGGACATTATCAATGTGGCTTCAGGCCTGGAAAATTTACCATCGCATCGACTAAATTTCGCTCTACGCTAGATCCTGGAGAAGACCTTAGAATATAACATCGATACGCATCATCTTTTCATCGATTTCAAAGCAGCCTATGACAGTGTCAACAGGAACGAACTATACCATGCCATATCGAGTTTTGGTATCCCCGCCAAACTGATACGACTTATCAGAATGAAGTTGGAGAATTCACATTGATAGGTCAAAATTGGTAAAGACCCAACCGAAACCTTCGAAACCACCAGAGGACTGCTTCAATTTTGTTTTTTGAGAGAGTGGTGGGAAACACCAACGTCAACACTAATGGCACCATCTTTCAAAAATCCACACAATATCTTGGATATGACTTTGACATTATTGGAAGAAACAAACGAGCAGTTACGGGTGCCTTTTCCGGTATCGAGTCTGAAGCGAGTAAAATGGGCCTTGTGATTAACGAGGACAAAACGAAGTATTTTCTGTCATCGAATAGAGTCGATACCCATCGTAGACTCGGTCAAAACTTGACCATTACTAGGTATAACTTCGAGGTGGTAAATGCATTTATCTATCTGGGTACTACTGTTAGATCTGCAAAGTAAGCAATTGGGGAATAAGGCCCTAACGCGAAGTACCAAGGAGACACTGTACAAAACCTTGATCATCACGGTCTTACTGTATGGTGCAGAAGAAGTATGGACTCTTTAACAGGTTGATGATGGATCACTTGATATCTTCGAGAGTGAAGACGGGATTCTACGTACGATACGAGTATATGGACCAGTCAATGTCAACAGGGAAACAGGGACTTGCCACTAGTCTAAAAGCTACGTGTTCAAAGATTAAGATGACGAGGCATGTAGAGCGAATGAAAATCGAATCTCCAGCCGGTAGGGTATTAACCGCTAAACCTGAGGGAATCAGAATCAGAGGCATACCTCATCTCTGGGAGCGATCAATTTGAAGCCAACGCACACCTCGCCGACTTGGTATTCGAAACTGGAGACAACAAGCTAGAGTCCAAACAAACACACATTCAAAATTGTTTCTCTTATGAAAAATATAATATTGAGGTTTGATTAAATTGTAAAACTATTTTTGCATCAATAAATTTGCTATTGACTTTTCTGTAATTAAGTAATCATTTTTATTTCAAATTTAAAATTTGTCCCACTGAGTTCTTATAGGGATTTTATTTATTGCCGAAAATTGTCAGCCACTTAAGTTAATTTGAAGCTACATATCTCCGTACGTATAAGAAATTCGTATACAAAAATAGGGATTTACTCGAGATTCGAGATTAGCTTATGGTAAGTGTGTTGATGGAAATTCACTATTCCTACAGTAAATAGGATAAAACACGTGCAGGAAATCCTTTCCTTTCGATACATTTCAGGGATTCAACCTAAAAGTTATGTAATATATGGTTTACATTTGTATGTTTGTATATTATGTGTAGAGAATATATTGACTTATTTATTTTTACGGTTTTTGTTTTGTAAGTTGATAAACTTAATTAAGTGCGAACATGCATGAGAATAAACTCTGTTACAATAAAAAGGCTAAACGGAAAAGAGCTCAAATGAAAAGGAAATTGAAGTATATTTTAAGGGATCTTCTTCGGAGGGAAGGAATGTACGGGTTTAAGAGCTTTTGTATTTTATTGGGAAAAAGGTCATCAAATGGATTTGAATAAATGTAGTATCTAGATCAAGAAAAGTACATGTTTTTACATAAAAACGTTAGCTTAACTTGATTGTTAAGCTATTGGCTTCAAGGCTGTATGTACAGTGGGTGAACGGAGGTGCAGTTGTCTCCTTTGTTGGTGAATTAAGAAAAAAAATAATACAGTGATGGAAAAAATAATAGAAACGATCGTAGCATGTCACTTTTATTGCGATTAAAAGCGTATTGGGAAGAGTACACAAAAATATCAATCCAATCTCTATACTTCAAGGAAAATAATGTCATATTTAATTCTTAAACGCGTTTTCCACACCAATCCACGGTCAACCAGATTTACCATATTGCGATAGCCGCTATATACACTTCCAGAATCATAGAAGTTAGAAGATCTAACATGGACTACTTCGTTGTAGACAAGGAAGCACTTCGGGAAAACATGGAGATGCTGGGAGAAGATATAGGGTCCGCCAAATAACTTTGTTTTTTGAAAATGGGCTCAAAACATCGAGTGTAGCTTCTGCTGTGTGGCACGTAGTGCCGTCCTGTTGAAACCAAATGTTGCCAATATCCTCTTCTTCACCACTCCTTGCTCATTTTCGAAAAATGGCCCAATTATGCTTCTGGACCAAAATCCGTACCAAACAGTGATGTTCAAATGGTAGACATGTGCATTCAAGAGGGCACAAGCGTCTACAGGTTTTTCTCAAAATCCACCTCTGTCTATCAACTCCTACTCTCACCTCCCCGCGGTGATGGAATCAACGGTGGCTTCTGCAGTTCCAGTAAGGTTGAACTACTTAGTGAACACCTTATAGGGCTTCTACGGCATATTCGGAGCCCAGGCCTATAATAAACGGTTTATCAGGCTCCCCGTCCTTGGAATTATACTAAGGCAATATTTTGCTGCGTTGTTCAAGCGTATACACAACCATGGAAGGATAAAACGAATTACCTGTCAAATCAGACATGAGCTAATTGTTACCATTTACGTAATAAGCACTTGTTGAAAAAAAAAAAAAAAACATAAAATGACGGACCCTATACAACGTCGAAAGGCTACAATCGCAAGTGATCGCCAAATCCTTCTCCGACCGATTAACAAGTGACCTCTTTCGAAATTCTCTGCCTCCAACACAATATATCGAGAACCAATGGCAACATTGCTAAGATGCAATCACAGAAGCCGCCTCTGACGTGCTGGGTTTCAAGCAGCCACCAACAAGGAACCCCTGGTTTGATGAGGAATGTCGGCAGGCAAATTCAGCCAAACAACAGGCACGCAAAGCGGCACGCGCTGCAAATGATGCAAAGACGAAAGAGGAAGCATCATAGTGGAACCGCAGTCAATGCTGAGGATATGGAAGGACCGCTTTTGCAAACTGTATAACGGCGACGACGAATCAAATTCCGATGTCAGACAGGATGATCAATTCAATATAGACGCATGAAGCCAACCGCCATTCCGACTTAGACGAAATAAAGATTTCCATATCTAAGCTGAGGTCGAACAAAGCCACTGGAGCAGGTGGCTTAAATGCCGAGCTTTACAAAGCAGATGAAGATTGTTTGCACCAACTTATCTGTAAGATATGGTCGGAAGAAAGCATTCCCGATAAATGGAACCTCAGCATTCTTTGCCCGATACTGAAAAAAGAAGACCCTTTAAACTGCACCAACTATAGAGGCATCATTCTACTTAAAATCTCGTTTAAAGTCTTCTCTGCCAAAATATGTGAAAGTCCAAGGTCGAACAAATATTCACACTATGGCAGATTCTGGCAAAAACCCAAGAACACCAAATGGACACCCACCACCTACAGGGACGAACTGTATAGAGCCATGTCTAGTTTTGACATCCTTTCCAAACTCGTCTGTTTGTGCAGGATGACCATGGAGAATTCGCTATGCTATATAAAGGTTCGACACAACTTAACAAAACTTTTAGATTTCAAAAAGGCATAATACAAGATGAGGCGCTGCTATGCGATTTCTTTAACACCGTCCTTGAAAAATTAGTGCAGAGCTCCCACGTGAACACCAGAGGCACTATGTGATACCATAGACTTAAACACCTTGACACACGTGATGAAAAGTTTGAAATAGCATTATAGAGTTATTAATACCCTTAACACGTTTACGTTTAACACATTGCGAGTGTTAGGAAAATAGGGAAGGATTTAAGAGGAGACACCAATGCACATTGGTCTTCAAATTTAAAATATTAAAATGGGGGGGGGTAACAGAGATCGGTAAAGCATTCCACATTTTCTGAGTTTCAGATTTTAAACTATCCCATACAACTTGTAATGAACAGTTAGGTAGGTAGGTTCTAATCCATTAAAGCAGATATTCATCAATACCAAAAGCACTTATTTTCGATAAGAGAGCTTGGTGCAAAACTCTATCAAATGCTTTTGAAATATCAATCTTAATCTTACTTTCTACAAAACGATGTAAGGATTTGTTCCACTGCTCAGTTAGATCAACCATCAAATCACCGGTGGGCCTATTGTTACAAAAGCCATACTGCCGGGCATTAAGAAGCTTCCGTTCTTAGAGTTATTTCTCAAGCTGATAAATAATCGGCGTTTCCATGACCTTGAAAAGAAGAGACGCGAGTGTTGAGACAAGCTGCAAAATGTTGTTTTCCATCCACTCGGAAAGAGACCTGTAGAGTAGAAAATATGGAAAAGCTTAAGCAGTGGTTTTCCCAGGGTTGAAGACCACCTCTTCGGAACAATAGCGGGGATACTATTTGGCGAGTGGATTTGCGTATGCCAAGGTCTTTCGGTACTCTCGCTTACGCTCTCAATAACACGAGGACTCATAAGTCATAACACTCTCTGGTAGCGTCAAAATAACACCAAACTGTGCTGCAAGCAAATTGGCTATATCAATTAGTATAGTTTTGCCCCTATTCGGGATAAAAATTTTTATTCCACAAGAATTAAATTTGTAACCATATCGGCGTTGCAGCGAACTGGTATGATTTGCCTAGAGGCAGTGATACACTGATTGCGTATTTATTAGGATCAGAGGTATGAAACAAGTTTAGGGTGTTTAGGCGGATTGACCTACAACGTCAGGGATTCGAGTTAGCTTATCTACAAGCTGGGTTTATTGATTCAACTCAGCAAAGACTTCATCATGTTTTATTTCGGGTGTTGTCTGGCCAGAAAAGCGAAGCCAAGAAGAAATGTGTACATTGAAATAGCCCGCAATGAGGATAATTGACAACAATACTTTGGATGGAGTCGGGCAGAGCAACAAATTCGTTTAAAGTTAAATTTCTATCCAGATTTTGATTTCGAAAAAGAAAACATATGCTGTGAACTAAACGAAGAGGACATTTATAAACAAAGGAATGATTAAAATTAAATCTACTTAATATAAAATTAATTTCGGAGTCTGGTTTTCAATTTTCTGAATCGCTAGACCACTATTTATTGTTACTCCAGAGACAAACTGCTTTGATGACAAAAAATTAATAGTTTTTCTCATACCAAAAGTAATTGATATTATTTTGTAGTATATCAAAGTTTGCTTGAGTATTTGCGAATTATTTAACACTGTAAAGAATTCATGGGACAGTCTCCTTCTTGGTAACTAAAATCAATATTTTCTCCTTAACTGCATCTTTACACTATAAGGGCAATCTGTCAATCTCGTGTGTCGCGTTCGTTGTCGTTGGTTAGATTATGCTTCGGAAATGGCACCTTTTTAAGGACATGTAATGTGATACAATTCACCATTGGCAATGTTTGAATGGAAAAGAAATTGCAATTGAAAAATGGCAATTTGTTGCTTGAATTGGATTTTCACAGGTCTAAAGGCAAATTATATAAACAAAATTGCGTATACGCCCAAGTGCCCCGTTTTGACAATATATTGTCGTAGCGTTTGTTGTTATTTGTTTTGAGTATCTATTAGTTTTGAGGATGCATCAGTATTTTATTCTAACTTAAGTAAAATAAAAGATAAATCAATAAACCCTTTTTATTTTTATGTTATGTTTTTTTTTAAGTTAACGCAAAAACATTAATATATATATATTTATGGACAAGCCTTTCGACAAAAATGTTATTTACATATTATGTATAGATGTACATGAACTTATCTAGTATACAGCCCTACTTTGTAAATATGATGTCTTTGTCTTAAAATCTCACTACCTATGATATACACCATTCAATTAAGAAACGTGATAGGATGAATAATTTGCATCGTTACTTTGCAATTCATTGCATGACATTTCATATACAATACGCATTTTTATAGCCTTAAAACTGATTTCAGATTCACTTTTTGTCATAAGCCACCCAAGTCAGATCAGACACTAGCATTAATGAATGGTAATTAAAAAGCGAAAGCCTTGAATTGAATTGTTCGTCGTACGGTTGTACGGTCGTACGGTATGCAACGGGATATAAAGATGCGAGGCGACATAAACTGATTTAATTGACTTCATTCAATCACACTCGACTCGATCCATCTTAATTAAGCAACAACAAAAACACAAACGCAAACTTCTAGAGTTTGTTTACGTCACGTACATTTTTGAACAATCATTGAAAAACAATTTTTCTTTCTCGACACGCGGATGATGATGATGATGACATTGTTGTTCAGTTTTGTTTTATTTATGACAAGCAACAAATGATGATGTTTTTCTTATAAATTGCAATCAAATAAATCAATTCATAATTTATTATTATTACCGTCGAATTAAATTGGGCATTTATCCAAATGGCTGCTTTATAATATCAACAAATGTTCTTCCTTTTTCTTTTTTATCACTTCCTTACCTGATTTAAAATAATAATTATAATCATTATTCCTTTTCTAATAAAGGAATAAAGTTTACAATTATTACATCTCAAAAGTTGTGGTCGTAGTGAAATCATTCCACCTTTATAAAAAAAACGACTATGACGTTTTGTTTTAAAATATTTTAAAACTAATATAAATTTGTATTTTATCAAAAAATGATAGACGCTTTAGTTATTAAAGGGAAAGAAATATACATACATAATATACACTTCGTGTCACATGAATAGGGGCAAGCTTTTTAACTTCCCACAGAAAGTTATTGTAATCGGTCCGATTTGTCGAATTGAAAATTTTGACATTTCTCGACGTTTCAAGGTCCCTAGAGTCAAAATAAAAGATTTTTAGAGAGATGTCTGTGCGTGCGAGTACGTGTGTTCGTACGTCCGTACCTTCACGAAGAGTTTTTCGTCGTCTATAGACTTAAGAACCCGTGGAGATATCGACTTCAAATAAATTTTGTTATACAGATAATAATAGATACAGAAAGGACTCTCAAAAAATTGAGTGGGTGGTTTTTTTACCATAGCAATTTTAAAAAAGGTGAAAATGTTGGTTAAACTAAAATATCTCGAGAACCAATAACTAAATTTTATATTATATGTATATTGTAACTTGATACCAAACAAATATATTATTGGAAAAAATCCAATTAACGGTTTTTTTATAAATCAATAAAACTGAAAAAAAAATATTTGTCACGTCGAATATTTTACAAACAAAAACTGATTTTATCTCGAAAATAATATTATGCTACGAATAATAACGTTTTTGATATCTGGTAAAATTTTGAGCAAAATCGAATTGACAATTTTTTTTACAAAAAATAAAAATGTAAAAAAAAACATTACTAAAAGTTGGTAAAAATTGATTTCAGACTCAAATATCTTTTCAGAAATTTGAGATATTGGCTTTAGATTAATTTTATGTTATAAAAAGTATTGTTTTAAACAATCAGTAAAATTTTGAGAAAAATCTAACTGATCGTTTTTTTTTACAAACAATAAAAACCTAAACAAAACTTTACTAAAAGTTGGTAAAAATTTACTTTCAACTCAAATATCTTTTAAAAAATTTTAAATATTGGCTTCAAACTAATTTTATCTCACAGAAAATATTGTTTTCGACATTCACTAAATTTTTTATAAAAATCCAACAGTCAGTTTTTCATAAAAAAAATAAAATCTACAAAAAATTGGTAAAAATTGATGTTCGGTTTTAGATATCTCGTTTCATTCGTCCAATTTGTATTTGTTTATAATGGGTGATTTTTTTGAGGTTAGGATTTTCATGCATTAGTATTTGACAGATCACGCGGGATTTCAGACATGGTGTCAAAGAGAAAGATGCTCAGTATGCTTTGACATTTCATCATGAATAGACTTACTAACGAGCAACGCTTGCAAATCATTGAATTTTATTACCAAAATCAGTGTTCGGTTAGAAATGTGTTTCGCGCGTGTGTTTTGTTCAGCGATGAGGCTCATTTCTGGTTGAATGGCTACGTAAATAAGCAAAATTGCCGCATTTGGAGTGAAGAGCAACCAGAAGCCGTTCAAGAACTGCCCATGCATCCCGAAAAATGCACTGTTTGGTATGGTTTGTACGTTGGTGGAATCATTGGACCGTATTTTTTCAAAGATGCTGTTGGACGCAACGTTACGGTGAATGGCGATCGCTATCGTTCAATGCTAACAAACTTTTTGTTGCCAAAAATGGAAGAACTGAACTTGGTTGACATGTGGTTTCAACAAGATGGCGCTACATGTCACACAGCTCGCGATTCTATGGCCATTTTGAGGGAAAACTTCGGAGAACAATTCATCTCAAGGAATGGACCGGTAAGTTGGCCACCAAGATCATGCGATTTGACGCCTTTAGACTATTTTTTGTGGGGCTACGTCAAGTCTAAAGTCTACACAAATAAGCCAGCAACTATTCCAGCTTTGGAAGACAACATTTCCGAAGAAATTCGGGCTATTCCGGCCGAAATGCTCGAAAAAGTTACCCAAAATTGGACTTTCCGAATGGACCACCTAAGACGCAGCCGCGGTCAACATTTAAATGAAATTATCTTCAAAAAGTAAATGTCATGGACCAATCTAACGTTTCAAATAAAGAATCGATGAGATTTTGCAAATTTTATGCGTTTTTTTTTTTTTTAAAGTTCTCAAGCTCTTAAAAAATCACCCGATATAAAAAACAAGAACTTAAGAAGTGCTACTAAAATTTGTTTTCAACTTAAAATCTCGTTTACAAAAATAGATTTTGGAATCAAACTATTTCATCATAATCCAAAATATTGTTAGTAATTTTAAAATTTTTGCCAATAATTCAACTGACAACTTTTTTAACAAAACACAAAAACCTACAAACGTTTAAGCAAGACAAATCAACAGACGGGATGGGAAGTTATCAGTGTGGTTCACATTCCAGCCTCTTTTTTCGTTTATTATTTGACAATATTTTTTGGAAAACCCCAAATGTGGAATGAATGAGGTACGTATTAAATTTATATTGCAAATAAAAATTTTTGATTCAGTTAATAAATTCAAGTTTTTTGCGGGTTTTTCGAAGAAGGTCATAAAAAGTACCTACCTGTTTTTTTGTGTCAAAAAAGCACTCTATGTTTTATGACTAAAACTTTAATACTAAGTAAGATAGATTATACTTTAGCTATTTATGGTTTTTGTTAAAAATCTACGAAAAATATATTCGAACCAACTTATCATCAATCCGCAAGAAAAAGCATTGGAGCTTTCACCATAAGTTCTATCAAAAATTTTCTTGCCGAAGCCGGACTACCCACAGTTGAAGATATTTAGAAATGGCACTCGAACTTACTGCCAAGTTATGGATGTTTTCAAACTGAATCAATTATCGAAAAAGATGTTGCCCTTGCTATAAAACACAAACGGCAAAGACGAATTCCTTCAGCTACAGTACATACCACAATAACGATGGCAAACAATTTTGAAATTCCTTTCAAATTATTTACAAAATACACGCCTTTCACACCAATTTGGAACCTGATGAATACATCCTCCATCCTACTACACCTGCACGATTTTCACAAAGATTATACCAGCAATCTAATTTGTAAAATGATGTTTCACAAAACATTCCATGACCTTACATCCAAAGATTGGACATTCCTTCACACCGATATGATTAAAAAACTCCTGTTAGTACGTCCTTTGCAATAACATCGCATGACGAAACAACTATCTTTCAAGGCATCCTTACAAATAGAGTTTCACTATTCACAACCGAAGCTGAGGCCATTTATGAAGCAATTAAAAATGTTCATATGCTCGAGGGAAATGGACTATCTGTTCCGATAGAATTTCTGTTCTAAAAGCTATTTTGAACATTAAACATGAATCTATTATCATTGCTGAAATCCGAGATACGATTATAAAAACACCTTCTAAAATCAAGCTCATGTGGACTCCTTATCATGTTGATATTAAAGGAAACGAACTCGCTGATCAGTCTGCGAATTAAGCTCACAACTCTCCAACAATTCTTTTTGAATCTTTCACAAGAAAAGATCTTATGGATTAATAATGAACAAAATCAGAAATTTTCGACAGCAAGAGTGGTTTCATTATATAAACCATTACCAAGCAATTAACCCCAACAGAATATGACCAATTTTCCCTCACGATATGTCAAAACTTAAAATAACCATTTTTATACGGCTGCGCATTGGACACGAACATTACATTACACACTACTCAGCACATAAATGTACAGAGTAGAGAACACAGCACCTTGAGCGACTAGACTATATAAGGTGATAACAACACAAGACATTAATACAAGACAGAAGACTAAAAACCTCGATATTCACCAACCACCTCTTGTGGACCGATCACATACGCGATGTCGCCAAAACTTCCGCAAGATGTTTGGTTTTTCTAAGGCTACGCAAAAGTTTTTCTCCTCCTCGGATCTGGACTGATGCTCCTGGAACTTAATAAAATCTCTTGGATGGCATTAAAGATAGAGCTTTCAAATTGGTCTCACCATTTTTCACACCATTATTTTAACGGATATGTTCTAGAGAAATAGCATGTTGCATTAAGCAATTCAACCGAAATACTCGCACCTAATGCTCAACACAATACCTTCGAGACCAACTTCGGTCGTACTGTCAAGTACAGAAATTCGTTCTTTAGCCGTACCAGGCGAATGTGGAATACTTAACCACACTCTGGCTTTCCCATTTCTAATATTCAGGAATTTAACAAACGGTTTATTTTATTTTCATGATAACAATTATACATGAATACAGCTTTTAGAAGGCACACCCTGATTGAACTAAAACCTCTACTTACGTAAAGGTATCTAAAAAGTTGTTAAGTCTTTATTTTTGAAAAAAACAAACTCTTCTTTTGGAACCTTAAGAACAAGTCATGTTTAATTTTAATTTAATTTAAGAAGTATTTTTGGAAATCCACCCCTAAATTAAATTAACACCTAAATACAGTTATTTCAGAAAGTTTATTTTATGCAATGTTTACGTATGTTATAATGAACTTATCCCTGAATAAAACAAGACCAAGCATTGCATCGGTCCTTTCGTGTTTCAATCTTGAAACTATCTAAACAAAAATTAAAAATTAAAATGAAACCATATTCATATTCTTACCTAAGTAAAGATCGCTTCGGGTATAATTTATAAATTGATTTATTAAGTCTTAAAGCCCCTTACAACCTATGGGATTTCCAATAAAATCGACTGAAAAATAGCTGCAAACATTCATTTCATGATGGTTTAGTTGTTGACCTTGCGATGATAAACCCATTGCAAATACTCAAATCACTGCTTTTCCTCCGATGCGTCGACGTTGTACCAAACCCCAGAGATAATTTTTGAATTAAGTCAAATACTCTGTAGTTTTTATTTAAATTTATAATGAAATTGTAAATTGAATTTGTGTAGAAGGTGGATACAGATCAACAAACAGCGATAGCCCGTCCCATTCCTAGCTTTTCATCATCACGGCTATGGTTGAGGTTTGACCTGTGCTCAGCATCATGCCAAAGTATATGCTGTTGTTTGCTTTTGCAATTCAAGTGGATAATCTTCGCATTTATTCGATTCAGGGAGACTGGACAGATGATTGCTCAATGCTTTTAAAGGAATATTGAATTTGGGTTGATATTTTTAATGTTTTTACGGATCATTGGATTTGTCGTGATTTCGATTACAGCAAGAGAGGGGTATATCTTTCATCGGTTTATGTCTAAATTAGGAGATTGTTGTCATATGGCCACAAAACACACCAAAAAGGCACTCCTCGTTTTGAAAAGATTTATTATTGTATTGACAATGCGATAAGTATACACATGAATGATGATGAAAAAGACACGACCAGATGTTTTCGTTTTATAAGGAATACGAGAGTCTTTAAGAAAAGATATTTCAATGTTTATATGAGTTAATGACTTCAAACTAAAGAGTTTGTTCACAGAAGTGTCACAGATGTAGATGATTTTATGTTCGGGAACCAACACATGTTTCTATGTAAATATTGAAGTGAAATTGTGTAAAGATAAAATAATAATATGTTTAAAATAATATTAACCACTTTTGGTAGTTTATTTTGTTTCGAGGAGTATGCAATTTTCAAGATGCTTTCAGAATACAAAATACAAACAAACTCTTAAATAATTTCAGAAAAACTTCTTCGAACATGTTTTCGAAATCAATATTATAGACTCGATGGATCTTTTTTGTAACTTCAAATATGAAGCAAATTTATTTCCTTACAAAATTATTCTTGTGAATTTTTTCAATCATTGGTTTCTATCAAAAGTTACAGTAATTTCGTTTCTTGTCTTTAAATCTACAGCGCATATAAATACGATTTTTCAATTTCTTTATCGTTTCGGAATATAACGAAAAGAAAAATAGTAAGATTAATTCAGTCGATGTCAAAATTAAAATCCTACAAAGCCAGGGACCAGAAGCCGACAAAGGCGATAACGAGGTTTTCGACGACACGGTGGTTCCTAGTTCCGCAAATTAAAAACACGCTGAACGTCTTCTAGATTAATCTGAAGCACTCTTAATGTGCTTTAGATAACCTGAGAGTGTTCCCAAGGGAGGAAAACATCGACATCAGCTTTATACAAGAATTAAGGGTTAATGGCCTCAGAGTGCGATACCTCACACATAGCCAATATGACCTTATCTTAAAAAAAATCCCAAACTAGAACCAAGGTAGCCCTAGAACTTGTATTTTAGCTAAAAACCACTAAAAAGCTATTTTTGTGTTCCAACCTTAGCAATTCCGATCTGACAGTTGCAAGATTAGAAGACAAAAATACGAATGGACTACCGACAATAACCACCTGAGGATGTGAGCATCCTGGTAAGGCGGAGTCACAAAGAACAAACCTCCAGATTGGATGTGATGCGAAAGGAACGCACGGCATTCTCTATGGGGTAGTTTGGAGATAAAAGAACGAGGTGAATCTGATTTGATTTCATCATCAATAATAACCTAATTGTCGTTAACAGAGGTAATACACCCAACATCGTCTTTCCGAGTTCGGAAATTAATGACGGTTGGGAAGATTAACTTGATGTTACTGTTACTAACAACCGTAATCTAAATTGCAGAGTCTAATCTGTGAATTCTTTTTCGGATCATAAATGGATTATTTAAAACATAAGTTTTGAGTCAGAAACCAATTTCCCTTATAGAAATCCTGAACGTACTGACGGTCAAATAGTTGAGTCTAAACTAAATTAAATAGAATTTGTAGAACATCTGGAATCCAGGGTTAACATTTTTGAAATCAGTAGAAACTGCTTTTAAGATTTCATGCTCAGTAAAATTTAGCCGTAAAAAATTCCTTCCCTGGTGGAACGGAGACCTTTCTCCTCTAAGGAAAATGATCAGAACGATCTTCAATATCTGCCACAAGCAAGATTTTTACCAACCATATAAAGACTCCTTTTAAGATTATAAGCAAGCTATAGAAACTGTCAAAAAAAAAGTTGGAAAGAATATTTTCGATCGATTGAAGACATAAAAGATTCTGCCAGATTAAGGTAGTCTTATCTTATCCATCTTTTCTGAAGAAACCTGATAGAATTGCGGACATCTTTTCCAGCTAAGTCCTTAAAAATACTTATAACAACACATTTTCCGGGGAAATTGTAAGCCCGAAAAGCTTAGAACTCCAAACACTAATATAGTTCATGTAGAACAAATTAATTCTCTTATTACAAAAGAAAGGATTTCCTAGGCTGTTAATATTTTGTCTCCCATTAAATCGCCACGTTTGGTGGGAATACTTATACTACTAGTAATGCTACAAAAACTGCAACCCATAGCAGTAACATGGCTGGAGAACATCTTCAAAGGATGTCTCTATCATGGAAACAGGTTTAAGTAGTTTTTATCGTGAAAGTAAGTAACCGTAGGCCTAGGCATGAATACGCGAAGGATTTTCGGCCAATTAGCTTGACCTCTTTTGCGCTTAAAACACTGGAACACATCCTAGATACCCATACCAGGGATATACTCGTAGAATGTCAGCACGCATATCTCAAAGACAAGTCTACTAAGACACCCTGCATGGTAGTGCGTACCATTGAAAAGAATTTACTATTGCTACCTTCATTAAACTTTGAAGGTGCTTTCAATAACGTCCTTACTGAATCGATTCAATAGCTAGTGTCAGCACTACAGGGCCCTTCGATCCTGTCCAACAGATCACTTAAATGTTGTTCTACACCTCCTACCAGTAGATCTACGCATTAAATAATTAATATCGTGCAGCACGCTAAGGCTTAAAGAATCAAACTGTTGGTTTTCCAGAGCCTATGGCATGGCAGCACTAACGAACTGATTTCAGCCTTGAAGAAATCTTTCTTGCCAGAAAGGATTGGGAGGATGACATAGTTACGAAAGAACTCTATACCACTATCTTTAATGGCGGGTCAAAGATGGAGTGTGGAGTTTGGTTGGGAATCTTCTCTAAATCCTCTAAGTCTTTTCGGCTACCTGATTGTGCCAGTGTATTTAAAGCGGAATTACTAGCAATTAGAGAAGCATGCAATATACTCAAATCCAACATAAGCCAAAATAGAAACACACCTATCTACACTGACATCTAAGCGGCTATTATAGCTATCAATTCGGCCTCTATACTGGTCCAACAATGTCGGGATGATCTATCCAGCCTCAACATCAACCTCCATGTCACTCTTATTTCGGTTTAGGTCATAGTGACATTGATGGAAATAAACAGGGTGATCGGCCCTACATAGCTCACTTGCGGAAAGGGTAAATATTCCTCTTAGAGCTCTGAAGGGCAAAATTTTCTCAATTTTTTTTTTTAAGAATCTAACTGCAGGTGGAACAGTATAACGGACTGCACCATATCCAGGAAGATAACGGACTGCACCATATCCAGGAAGACATGGCCTACCTATAACAAAAACTGTTCTATCGAACTTTTATGCAGACCCAGGCATGATATAGCTAGGGTCACTGTAATATGTACAATACTCACTGAGACCAACATGAAAGGGAACCTGTGATTCACTTTCTTTGTAAATGTATCGTCCTGGCCGGTTCTAGAATGCTAAGCTTCGGAACAGCATTACATAGGTCAAACGAGTTTATGTATAGAGTCGCGCAGCAAGGGCTGCTCAGCTCATGACTGCCATCTCTTCTTACCTGAGATGTACAGACAGAATGTACTTAAAAAATTCCATCGACCTTAAAGCATCAAAGTCGAAAGGCATCTACATACATCAAAAATTGGTAACTTTTGTTGTTAACTAATTCAATAACAATTTTATCAGTATCGAACAAATTGACGGAGCAGTTAGAACGTTTACAGCATCAGTTCTTGAGAGTGTTGAAGAAACCGTGCCCAAAAAAACTCTAAGTCGAAACAATAATAATTCACTTCCCTCCTATGTAGTGGAAGCAATTAAAGTAAGAAACAAAATTAGAACCCAATGGATAAGGACCAGGGACGAATACTTTCTCTCTGAAATGAATAGAATGAATCTGTTCATCAAAAATTCAATCTTTCTTTTCAGAAATCAGAGCTGGAGCAATAAATTACAGGGTTTAGATAAAGGTAGCAAGCCGTTTTGGAATATTATAAAAGTAATTAAAAAGAAAAAAGTTCATATTCCGTCATTTAAAATAGGAAATTCTATATTAATATCCAACGACGAAAAAGCCAACGCATTAGCCCGCACATTTTGTGCAAACAGTTTAGTTGCTGGCAACAGTGCAACTAATAATCACATTGAATGTATTGTTAATCAATCAATGCAATTACTCAATGAAAGTGTCCTTGAAGTAACCGAAGATATAGTATCTTCTGATGACGTTGAATTTGTTTTAAAATGTCTTAAGACCACAAAATCGCCCGGATTTGACGGAATTAAAAATCTTTTTTTAAAGAATCTTCCAAAAATAGGTATAAGACACCTCAAAAACTTGTTTAACAATTGTTTCAAAACAGGTTACTTCCCCACAGAGTGGAAAGCAGCCAAAGTCATTCCTATCCATAAGCCAGGAAAAAGTTTTAGTGATCCTTCTAGCTACAGACCAATTAGTTTGTTGAGCTCATTAAGCAAATGTTTAGAAAAACTTATAAAAAACAAACTCGTTTTGCATGTAGATCAATTTGATATCTTGCCACCAGAACAATTTGGCTTTAGAAGGTATCATAGTACAACTAACCAAATTGACAGAATAACAAAGTTTATTAAAAATAACTTGTCTTCAGGAAAGAGCACAGGAATGGTACTTCTTGATGTGGAAAAAGCTTTTGACACTGTCTGGCATGAGGGCTTGATTCATAAGCTCTTTACCTTGAGATTTCCCTTGTACATTGTAAAAATTATTTTGTCATTCCTCTCAAACCGAACATTTAAAGTCTGTGTGAACAACTGGTACACTGAAGAAAATAATATCACTTTAGGTGTACCCCAAGGGTCAGTTTTAGGCCCATTTTTATATAACATATATACTTACGATTTCCCTAAACTTCAAAATTGTGAAACTGCAATATTTGCTGATGACACATGCGTTTATTCATCAGATTCAACTGGTTTTTGCATTGAAACCAACTTGCAATCTGCTCTGAATACTATTCAGATTTATTTCAATAATTGGAAAATAAAAATAAATGCATCAAAGACACAGGCTCTTTTTTTTACGAAAAAAAGGAAACCTTGCTTACTGCCATATAATAGCCTTCAATTAAACGGAGCGCAAATTGAGTGGAAGTCAAGTGCTAAGTATCTTGGGGTACACCTGGATAAAACATTGACGTTTAAGTTGCACATTCAGCAAACATTAAATAAGCTAAATATTGTGATAAAAACACTTTATCCTTTTATAAATCGCAAGTCTAAAATGAGTGCAGAAAACAAATTAATGATATTTAAGTCTATTTTCCAAAGTATAATTTTCTATGGTTCCCCTGTCTGGGGAAAATGCGCCAAAACTCATATACAAAAATTGCAAATAATGCAAAATAAAATATTAAAAATTATGCTTAATCTGCCCTGGTACTTTTCTACAGAAGAACTTCATAGAATAGCAAATATTGATAAGGTTACTGTAAGAATTTCGAAGTTACAAGACCGTTATATTTTATCGTGTAATTGTTCGGATAACAATTTAATCTCAAACTTAACTGCTTAAGGTGTTAGTAATTTTTTTTTTCTCTTGATTTATTTATTAATAAATGAAAGTTTCATTTATCTAATTAATTATTATTTATTCATATACTGATTTTTTTCTCTATTTGTTTCTTGTTATTTATTTATTTGTTTAGGTATTTTTTTTTTTGCTAATTTATTTATTGTTTTTAATTTATTTATTTATTAATTTATTACAATATTTATTTATTAATCTCTGTATTTATTTGTTCACATGTTCATTTATTTATTAAAATTGTTCATTCGTGTTTAATTATTTGTTATTTATTTATTTATTTATTTATTAATTAATTTATTATTTATTTGTCCATTTTGTCATTAATTTATTTACTTTCTCGTTTATATTTAATTAATTGTTATTCACTTGTTGATTTATTTATTTATTTATTTATTTTTTTATTTATTTATTTATTTATTTGTTTATTTGTTTATTTATTTATTTATTTATTTATTTATTTATTTATTTATCTATTTATTTTTTAATTTATTTATTAATTTATTTATTAATATACTTTTTTTTCTGTGATACATAAATGTAAACAACATCTTAAGACAGTTTTCTGCTCCCCACTTCTCTCTTCCTATGAAAAAATGTCTAATATCTAATGAAGGTTTTTTTTAGTAACTTTTCCTTCAAAATGTAATAAATCTGTGATATAAATTGAATGCTTGTTATAATATTTTCAGTAGTAAGGTAGAATGTAAGACACCATATCTCTGTAAATTGTGCAATCTAGGTTTAAATTAAAAAAATGATTATACGAATTTCAGTTACAATAAAGATCTATCTATCTATTCAATAACAATTTCTAACTTTGTAGCAATTTTTACTCCAATATACAAATGAATTTAAACTTTTAAACACATAATTTTCTTCTCTACGGTAACGAAATTATTAATCGAAAATACGATTCAAATATGTATATACCTATGTAAAATAAGGGAAATTAAAAATAATATACACATAAATAAATCAACGATACAATAATGTTTAATAAATTCAACGGTCCGTTCTCTCTTTTCTTTTTCTTACAAAATTTTCAATAGCAGAAGTACAACTTTGCATATTCTATAAAGCAGGTGGCTGCGGAATGCGGGATGCGGGAGAAAATGCTAACAGAGCGAGAAATATGCGAAAGTCATCGTAAAAGTTAACAACATACTCGTAGATACACACATCCTTACGTATACCCTCTTCGAAATTTGGGCACAAGGAAATATTCTTTTGCATCCAGCGAGAATGTCTAAAGTGGTTTTTCAGGTGTAGGTATAAAAAGGCTTCTGGAACGACTATCCGCATCGAAAACGAATTAAAGGACTCAGTGAGAACGAGAAAGCAAAAGTATTCACAAAAAGCCTGTAGGGAACCATATAACCTCATAAATCATAATCTTTCAGTTCGCTCGGCTAGAATCCTTGGCTGATGGTTGGGTTCGAGTCGAGGACATAGAGTGCCTTTTCCTTTGAAAAACCAAAGCTTCAAATTGGATTAATGGAAATTGTGCCGGCACAGCTTTTCACATAAAAGAATTATTATTTTTCTCTGAATACAGACACGAAGATTTTTGCATTTATATGATTTTTAATTTGGGAAAGAGAATGAAGTAGTCCCCGAAAAGTTGTAAGGATGTTCTTACTTCTTCACGCATAATATGTTCTTGTACATGTTCGTTGATGTGTTGAAAGTACTTACCTAAGGAATAGTAAATCGTTTCACTATTTTGTTTTTAAGTACGCTCATAGTTACATTCAAGAACATATTACCATCTATACTTTACTTACGATGGAGCTAAGATCCTGTGTAAACTAGGGCCTTACCTCGTTTAGATGTCTCCAGTTGCGCACTCCAAGTTGGATGAGGTCACTTTCCACTTGTGTGCTCCACCTGATTCGCGGTCTTCCTACTGCATTGTTACGTGGGCGTGGATTCGAAGAGTTTCTTGACCGGAGCATCGGTTTCCAAGCTCTCTTCTGCGCCCAGCGAACTCAGTCGTTGGACTTCTATAATTCTAGCTAAGTCTTCATCGCTGTACAGCTCGTCGTTCCATCTTCTCCTCCACTCACCTTCTATATGCATACGGGACCGCAGATCACGCGAAGAACTTTTTTCTCGAAACGATCAAAATTGCTTTTATTAGCTTTTGTGATAGTCCATGCTTCTGCACCTTATAGCAGGACGGGGATGATGAGGGTCTTATATAACTACACATTAATCGCTCGAGAGAGGACTTTACTACTCAAATGCCTTCTTAGCTTTCTAGTCCAAAAAACAGCGGTTAGCAAGAGTAATTCTTCCTTTAATCTCAGCTGGTGTTGTTTTCTGTGTTCATAGCGGAGCTTAGGCAGACAAAGTCCTTAACAACTTCAAAGTTAAGACTGTCGATGGTGACGAGGCCATTTTTGTGGCCTCTGCCTCAATACTCTGAAAAAAAAAACCCTTTTGACATCACGCTGAGTTCTTCTGATTATGTCAATGTCATCAGCATATGCTAGTGATTGAACAGACTTTTAAAAGATAGTGCCTGTAGTGTTTACGTTGGAGCTTTGTACTATTCTTTCAAGGACGATGTTAAAGAAATCGCATGACAGCGCATCACCTTGTCTGCCGTAATGTGAATATTAGATAGACTGTAGACTTTCCTGGTCTAAAACAACACTTATAAGATCATATCAGGTTGTTGTAGATGGGCTTTAGACGTTTACATATTACGGCTTAGAAGATTTTTCAAGCGATACTAAGTAGAATGATTCCTCTATAGTTGGTGCATTTTAGAGGCTCTTTTTTTCAGTATCGGGCAAACAATGCTGAAGTTCCATTCATCGGGCTTGCTTTGGAAAGCTCAGTATTCAAGCCATCTGCTGCAGCGGTTAGTTAGACTTCAGCTTAGATATGGCAATCTTCACTTGGCTTTCGTCGTCCATATTGAATGGATCATCCTGCCTGACAGCGGAATTCGGTTCGCCGTCGCCGTGATACAGTCTGCAGAAGTGGTCCTTCCATATTTTCAGCATTGACTACGGTTCCACTATACTATTTGAAGGAATAGGTGAGGACCATGATATCAAAAAATATCTTCAGTAAGTTCAACTAGAATTTTTTGGACTTCTTCCCTAGCGACTCACTAGTGTTTTTTCAAAAGGGACTTTGATGAAAGTCATCAGTTGGTATCACATAAAAATACAAATTTTAACTTTACCTAAATTGCTTAAGTGGTATGAAACACTTTTCTAACAAAATTATGACCTCTCTAGTTTAAATCTCACGTAATCGCAGAAAATAATCAGACAATCTGAAGGTCTACGTGCTTGGAGAGGTTTACAAAGAGAAATCCATGGAAGTATATTGTTGTTACGGAGTTCCACTATCAACGAAGGGCCCATTCCACTCTATGTTTATAGCACCGGATTTAATGGTATAATTTCGATATTTCAGTCAATAGTTGTTGTTGTTGTTGCCGTTATTTTTTGGGAGGTTTGGGTGATTAATCCTTACTTGTGTACCTTTAGCTTTGCAGGATATAAAATTAAACGGCTATTGTATTCATTATGTTATTTTATTTAAAAGTTTTATCAGATTACTGTTCGCTATATCAAATGGATGAAAATCTCGCTTGAGGATATACATTTTTGTATTTACATTTAACTTTAATATGGCCACATTATCCCTTAATTGAAAATTTTTATTAACTTTGAAACTTATTAACTGACCAATATAGGTATTTATGGTTGTGAAGCTAATGTATATATTTGCATGACTATATGGTGAACAATAAATTGTTATTTTCGAGTCGTAATAGTTTAATAACTACTGGATTTGTCTGTTAATTTTAAGCTGAATAACAGAACTTTATACTACCATACATGTATATAGTAATTAAATAGAAGGTTTGTTTGTTGTCCGCACTTATCGAACAGGTGTACCCTGAATGGACATTTTTAGATTTCATGTTAATTTGGAAAGTAATCCAAGCCTGCTTAATTTAAAAGGTATGTGTGAAGAGTTTTACGTCGTCGAACAAATTTGAATTGAGGGTATCTGTTTTTGTGAACGATAGATAGATAGGCTTTAGAATATATAAATACGCAGCTTGCTCAGAAATTTGATATTTAAATTATATCTTACAACTGGAAAATTTTAGTATATAGAATTAATTTGGAAGTGAAGATTACATTCGAAGGAAAACTCTATCACGTAAGGTTTTTGAGATAATCCTTTTTAAAATTCTAGGAAGCACATTCATGAAATAGCTTTCTTATCTACACTAATATTATAAAGAGGAAAGATTTGTATTTTTGTATGTAACGAATAAACTCAAAAAGTACTGGACCGAATTTAATAATTCTTTTTTCATTAGAAAGCTACATTATCACTGAGTAACATAGGCTATATTTAGTACTTATATTACTATAGAAATCTTTAGAAATTCCTATTAAAACCAACCGAAGGTGTTAAAAAAAATTTGCCATAAAATGTCTTTCATTGCATACGCTGCGAAGAGTATTAATGATAGGACAAAAAAATGTTTTCTAATTTAGTGATTCATGGTCGTTTTAATTAGCATGCCTATATAACTTAAATATCTGTACCTATTTATGTCTACCCGTGCGAAGCCAGGACGGGCCGCTAGTAAATAATATCTTCATGGGTTTTCCAAATCTGTAAATCTTCGATATTCAGTTGAAATATTTATAGTACTTTATAATCTGTTCAAAAAATCTTCATACGTAGTTAAAATTCATGTATCTCAAATTAATCTTAAAGAAACGCTGAACAATTTGTGCTAAAACAGTTTTCAACTTAAAAAGGCAAAACGGAAACAACGACAATTCTATCACGTCAAGTTTTTGAAACTTATTAAGAAATACAAAACTAATATTCAAAACGATTTTTTTTAAACCTGAACAGATAGATAGTTAAAACAAAATTTTGAAATTCGTAATCAGCACTAAAAGCACTGCGTTGCCACCCACACTGATAACTTTCCATCCCGTTTGTCGATTTATCTTGTTTAAAACTTTGACAAATTATTCATAACTACATATATTTTGTGTGAGATAAATAATTTGAAGTCAGTATCTTTCCTTGTTCTGCTAATACTTGAGTCGAAAACCATTTAACAATTTTTAGTCGTTTTTGTAGGTTTTCGTATTTTTAAATAAAGTTGTCACTTAAATTTTTCTAAAAGATTAACTAAAAAGTCGCTAGTGTGATTGGTTCGTGATATAGAAAATGTTAACTTTTTTAAAATGACTGTGTTAAAAAAAACCACCCACTCAATTTTTTGAGAATCCTTTCTGCATTAATATATGTATAACAAACTTGATTTGAAGTAGATATATCCCCTGGTTCTTGAGATATGGACGACGAAGAAGGCTTCCCTAACGTACGGACGTACGAACGTCTAAAAATCTTGTATTTAGACTCTAGGGATATGGAAACGTAGAAAAATTTCCAAATTTTTAATTCCATATATCGGACCGATTACAATAACTTCCTATGAAAGTATTAAATTCAAGGTTTGATTAAAGACTTCATATAGAGACAAATAAAGACTCATAAGTCATGAAAATTTCTATAAACTAAGTAAGACACTAAAATAATTTCACCTGTATCTAAAAGACAAATACGCAAAATCATCATATAACTAATCGTTAACGGATATATTGAGTTTTAAATTAGCCTTAAAAACCCCGATTTGCGTTGTCTTTAGCATTTTTAAATGGTCATTTTAAAAACCTTATGTGATAGAAAACTGTAAATGCGAGATTCGAATTCAGGACATCTTAATCTTAATTATTTATTTATTCATCTTAATACAAGCTATAACTTAACATAACTTCTTAACAATTTTTTTTTTTGTTCTTGTTCTTGTTATCAGTTTTCAACATTAATTCATGTGGGCCCTAAGGCCTCTTTCACACGAGACGGTTTCGTCCGTACGATTAAAATTCGTACGATTTTTATCCGTGAGCCATGGATAGTAAACTAATAAAATTAACTAAAGCTTTCACACTGGACGGAGACGGTTTTTTTTCGTATACGGTCGATTTAAAACAGCCGTCTCAATGACTGAGATATACTTCGGCCGTGTACGGTTTTTTTCCGTACGAAGAAAATCGTCATGTGTGAAAGAGGCCTAAGGCCCACATAAAAGCTCTTTAATGTACAAGAACTAACAATTTTGATTTTATTAGACTTAAAATTAAAAGGGACGAGGAATTCGGACTCAAAAAGGGAAAAAGTAAAGGGTATCTTTCAGATGGGATTTGGAAATGTTAAAGTCGAAGACTAGCATAGCAGCGTTGCAGTGACGAAGAATTCTGGACATTGGTTCAAAGTGCCCGTAATTAGTGCGGTGATGATGGGATATAGAAAAGGGAGGCAGATCGCAGATTTCGAGGGTTGGTGTTAAGATGAATATCACTCAGCAGTGCCGGGGAATCTATATTGCCCATTAACAATTTGTGAGCAAATAATATATCAGCGTTTTTGAGTCTAATATATAAGGGTTGCAAACCTATCAGTTTTAGTCGATCGGCATAAGGAGGCAAGTTGGATGTATCATCCCAGGGGAGGCCACGTAAGGCAAATCGAACGAAACGTCTTTGAACATTTTCAATTCTGAGGGAATGGTTTTCATAAAAGGGAGACCATACTTGGCATGCATATTCAAGATGAGGACGGACTAGGGAAATGTAAAGCGCTTTAGTTACATAGGGTTTGGAAATTTTTTTTTGACCATCTCTTAATAAAACCGAGAGATCTATTAGATCTATTAATAATTTGGTCAAAATGGGAATGGAAATTGAGGTGTTTGTCACACATAATACCAAGATCTCTAATAGAATCGACTTCGTTGGTGGCGTCATTAAGGAAGAAGTATACTCTATGAGATGGGATTTGTTTGCGCGAAAAGGTCATTTGTTTACATTTACCTACATTTAACTCTAGGAAATTATGCATGCACCAAAGAAAAAAGATATTAAGATCATTTTGTAAAAGTAAGGAATCAGATGGAGTTCAGATAATCTTAAAAATTTTCTTATCATCCGCAAACATTAGGATATCTGAGTTTTTTAATTTAAAACAGACATCGTTAACAGATAAGACGAAGAGAAGGGGGCCAAGGTGACTACCTTGTGGGACGTCAGAACTTGCATGTATGGGACTGGAAACTGAGTTACGGAAGAGGACTCTATAAGTTCTATTGGCAAGGTAGGAGCCTATCCAGTTTATAAACATAGATGGAAAGCCTAGGGCTCTAAGTTTGAGATAAATTATCTTATGGGATATTTTATCAAAGGCTTTGCTGTAATCAGTGTATACAACATCAACTTCATTACCATTCTCAACGGCTGACAAAACTTTTGATATAAACTCAATTAAGTTAGTCGTAGTGGATCTACCTTTAAGAAAACCATGTTGAGCGGGGGAGAATAAGGGCTTGCAATGGAAATAAACGCAATTAGTTTATGATTCCGTTTCAAAAAGTTTTGGGATGCATGAAAGTTTCGCAATAGGTCTATAATTGTTAATTTTAGTTTTATTGCCTTGTTTATGAATGGGAAATATAAATGAATCTTTCCATATATGAGGAAACACACCTTTTGAAAGAGAGTTCAAAGAGTGCAGTTAGAGGCTTTGACAAAGAATGCATACATTTTTTTTAGAACAACTGATGGGACGCCCGCGCCATCAGGACCAGGGCTAAAGTTTTCTTTCAGGCTTACGATTTTGGCAAGTACCATTTCTTTGGTTATTGTAAAAGATGAAAGAGTGGTTTGAGTGCAGCCATCTAAATAACTGAAGTAGTGTGGATCAGGATCATGAAGATGTTAAGTATACGATTTTCTAAAGTATTTAGCAAATAGATTTGATATGGTTGTTGGATCTGAGGAGATTATGTTGGAGAAACTGATTGAAGGTGGAAACCCATCAGATTTTCGTTTGACATTTATAAACTTGAAAAATGTCCTTGCATCAGAAAGAAGGTTATTTTCCACTTGGTTAAGGTATTGGTTATAAAGGGATTCCCTTAATTCAGAGAAATAATTATAGGCGAGAAGATAGTTGTTGTGGTCGGTATCAGATTTGGATTGTAAAAAGATCTTCCAAAGCTTATAACGGGTATTTCTTAGGCTACGGAGCTCTCTGTTGTACCAAGGGGGAGCAGAGGTGAAATCTTTTTTACGAGAGAACGGTACTGATTCTTAAATACAGTATGAGAAAATCAAATAAAACTAATTTGTAAGGGACTCTTGTGTTGAGTGGAGGGAACTTAATTCAAAGTCAGCTGAGCTAAGAAGATTGTTGAGTTTGGATAAATCAGCCCTACGAAAATCATAACAGTAATTCTCCATTTCAAAAAAATTGTTTTAATATTCAATGGGGGAGGAGAGGTTAAGGGGAGAATGATAGCGATCCAAGGTTGAGAGAAGCTGAGGGCTCGCGGAGACAACACAGTTATCGCAATCAGATGAGAATATGAGATCGAGGTGTCTCCCCAAACAGTATTTTTTTGTTTGTCCTACGTTATTTTTGTCGACCAGTGTAATTAAATGCTATCGTTAAGAATTTAGCTTTATAGTGAAGATAAAGGTTTGCGATTGTGTCCAAGACCAACCCCCACAAAAAGTATTACAATAAATAAATTATGTGTCGCAACACTCCGTTGAAAACTAGGGCCTATAGTGACTTACAACTTTCAACCATTCCTGTGTGCGAGTAATATTGTCAGGGATGGAAAGGGACCTACAGTTTTAAACCGAGTCCGAAGGGCTAATTTAAGAAAGCACTTTTCATGACAATAATTACGCTTGGAGGATTTGTCAATTCCTCGCAAAAGACAATACCAACAACCTTTACAAACATTATTTTAATATTTGAGTTAAATAAGCTAATTGAGCATTTTTGTGTTAAGTCTTATTCTTTATCACCGAGTAGATTTAGCATCATATAATAAATATAAAATCAAAGTTAGTCCAATATTACAAAATAAAAAATAATTTCTTACTCACTTAAATAGATGTTTTTAAAACTTTAAAATTAAGTTCTCACATACCTGAAAAGAAGAAAAGAAATTATGGTTATTTAGAATTCCTAACATTAAAATACATAATTACAATTTTTGTTATTTAAGTACTGCAAATATTGCATAGTATTGAAAATAACAATTACAACAATTTAAAATACATAATGACCAATTAAGGGGGTTTTAGCAACCTTTTTATGCTAAAAACGACGTAACTGGGTATATTGCTTTTGAATTATTCCCGAATATTCCAATTGCAGTCTTTGGGTTCAGAATAAAATGGACCATCAAATTACTAGCACTGAGGTCAGAGTAAAATAAAGTTAAAAGTATAATGGTTAAAATTGTTAACAAAATATTAAAATAACTACCATTTGAAGATGACACACTATGTGCTGCTGCTGACATTCTGCCTAGTTTAAGTTTATAGAGACAGAAATCAAAAATATTTTATAACAAGTTTGTTCAACAAACATATACCTACACTTCGTGTCACATGAATAGCGACAAGCCTTTTTTGTTTATTTTTTTTGATGATATTTTTCAAACCCTTAGGTTTTTTGGAAAAAAACAAATGTGGAATGAATGAGGTATGTATCAAATTTATGCAAACAAAAACTTTGGATTAAGGTAATAAATCCAGGCTTTTTGGTGGTTTTTCCGAAGAAGGTAAAAAAGTACCTGTTTTTTTTTTGTGTCACATGAATAGAGGCAAGATCTAAATTTACCTATAAGCGTGTTTTAAGTCAGATAAAAGGATACTCTGATTATTTGGGAGCTTAGTACGAGTATTAATTTGAGAGAAGAGGTACGGGTCAACCAAGGAGGAAATAGGCCAACTTCGAGCTTACACGGAAAGAAATACATTGCGAATATTACAATGTCAGTGAACGCAATACTATGTATATGGCTTAGAAGATTTCCATTGGATAAAAAGTTGTAAGCATAGTTAATTTGGCCATAAGAATAGTAACGTCGACAATAGTTATAACCGATACGCCAATGCCAGTATGGGAGTCAGGCCCATACTGACTGGTGGCATGTACAATGCTCCTAGTAGAAAAGGCAATACATTATTGTTATGTCCCTTATACTTACACTATTGACAGCAATCCAATAAGGGTATCGATTATCACGCCATAAATTATTGCGGTAGAATTGCGACATCTCCGATACAGTATGGGGCTGAAGGCAATGCTGTCTCGTCAAACGTACTATGCGCCCTTGTGTTACAAACAAAGATTGTGGTACCATACAGTATAGTACATAATCCCATACTTATAGGAGTTGTAGCAATACAATGTAGGAATATCACCGATACTTTTTAGTATGGGACTCCAGGCCATACTGTACTAGGATCTCGGCAAAACCATCCGTTTTATAGCCAACAAAATTAGAAGAAGTTCAAATGTTGTATACAACTACCTCAAGGACTAAGAGAGGTATAGTAAAACCAAGTCAAGAAAGCCACATCATTTCAGAAACAGCGGGTGATAGTGAGGGCTGCTTCAAATTCAAGCTTTCCATTAGTAAATTCAAGGCAAAAGCTGGGGTAAATACTAGTAAATCGACTGTTGCTTGGGTGATTCAGAAGGCAGACCATATACGACACCATACAATGAAGAGAAAACCACCATTGAATGCTGCAAGAATCGAGCTTGGCATACTGTCGTCTTTCCAGATGCAACAAAAAAATTAATTTGGACGGACCTGATGGATATAGCTGCTATTTCCATGATTTAAGAAAGGAAGAAATCTATCTTGAAAAACGGCACAGCAAAGGAGGTGGTGTAATGGTATGGGGAGCAATCACCTATTATACGCGACAGTGGAGCTGGGTTTTTAAAGCTCTAAAATGACGGCAATCACTAAAAAATCGATTCTGGAACGTTCTTTCCGCAGTTTTCTGAATTATTTGATGAACAGCGATGGACCAAACGGACAACAAATTTTTGATTCAGGGGCAAATTGTGAACCTACTGAAAACTTGTGGGGATGGCTTTCAAGAAAAGTAGACGCAGAAGGACGACAATACCAAAAAAAAAACCAAAGAGATTATTAAAGCCATAAAACGGCCCAAATTTCGCTTAATTATCTGACAGCACTCTATGAATCCATACATCACAGGTTACTCTAAGTAATTCAGCACATTACTAAAAATTATTTTAATCTATTCAATAAAACCAGTATCTACCTAAACTGTAAGATTTTTTGTTATTTTCTTTACTTTAAAGGGTGTTACAGGTAAATTTATATCTTGTCCCTATTCATGTGACATAAAAAAAACACGTACTTTTTATAACCTTCTTCGGAAAAACCGCCATAAAACTTTTATTTATCAACTTATAATCCAACATATTTTTTGCAATACAAATTTAATACATATGTACCTTATTCATTCCTAAACTGTTTTTTTTTTTTTTTTTTTAAACCTAAGGGTTTGAAAAATAACGTCACATAAAAAACGCAAAAAGCTAGTCCCTATCAATGTGACACGAAGTGTAGTTAATGTTCTAAATGTATGACGCTAGATTAGATACAAAGGCATTGTTATGCATGATATGCAAGAAATGTTATATTTTTGATGTGAAACATCTATAGGATCACTTGTAAAACGAAATTTCATAGTGGCGACGCTTGCAAGGGTCGAGGGCGACGGCGAGGGCGAGGGTCGGTATACTAAGGTATAAATATATTTTTATATATATTTTATATATAGTAGAGTGTACGGTCTTTGTATATGAAAACTATAGCTTTGTATATGAAAACCATAGTACTCTCATGAGCAGAACACATTTTCCTTCATTCTATTTGAGTCTATCCTTGTATATGTTTTCATATGCTAAGCTTCCATATGAAGGTCGATGAATTTGTTTTTGTATTTTCTTTATACCAATGCACTTTTATGGAAAACGGCAATGGCTCAATATTGTGTCTAATAAGGGGATGAATGAAATTTTTGTATGTGCCTGTCTACACGCGTTGTGCCCACAACGTTGGGACGAGAGTTTGTTGGAAAGCGAGGAGCTGAGGAAAGGGACGGGATGCTCATGATAAAAATTGAATTTTCTGCTTGGGCAGTACAGTTCCTTTCTCATTTCGTTCCGAATTTATCATTATTTTCTGTTCGTCGATGCGAAAGGTATACTTGCTTTGTTCTTCGGCTTTGCACATATTGTATACACGGTTGCCACATTGCTCATCTGCGACGAAATTTGGTCATTATTTGTTCACTTGGGCAAATGGTCATTTTTTATTCGATTTGGTCATATTTTTCGAAAACGGCAAAAGATGTTTGACAATTTGAGTAACGAAAACGTTCTTTTAACATACTCACTTGGCTAAACAGAAACAACGGTTAAACTCATTTCAGCAACTTTGTGTAAATAATAACTTTATTAAAAATATAAACTCTTGATCTGAATTGGACTTAAGGAACAGAGAGAATTATCTACGCATTACACAAGCTGTACAAATTCTCAAAATCAAACCTTACTACTTTTAATAAAATTATTGTAAGAACTTACAAGTGATCATGTTTATTTTCAAATTTGGACACAAACTTTTTTTCCAGCAGTGGTAACCGTGGGTATACCTCAATTCACTTCCGTGTCCCATATTGAGGTATCAGCTCTACTAAACACGAACACGAAGTGAAGCAAATGCGAAAAAATACGAAGAAAAGGAAAGACAAACGTCAAAAACATGCAAGGAATTGCTTGTATTGTACGTGCATGCCGAGACAGATTTATTTCTATTTCATATTTTATTTCTTCCTTTCTCTTTCGCACTTCATTGTTGCAAGGAAAAACATGCACTGGTACCGGACTTTGTATATGAAAACCATAGTACTCTCATGAGCAGACATTTTTGGGGCGACCGGACGCGCGCCGCGCGGTCTCGTTGGTGATAGTATCGAAAGTGGATAAATTTCGGGGGTGCGAGAGAAAAATATTATTTCCATTCCCATAAGCAGCCCGCAGAATAAGGGAGACAGTTAATTTTGCAGCCAAAAAGTGAACACATTTATTTTCATTGTATTTGTATATGTTTTCATATACTAAGCTTCCATATGAAGGTCGATGAATTTGTTTTTGTAATTTCCTTATATCAATGCATTTTTATATGAAAAACGGCAATGGCTTAATATTGTGTCTAATAAGGGGATGAATGAAATTTTTGTATGCTTACATCAGCTGTTCAGTATTTTGTACCAATTTTTGTTTTTATTTACATTTATAAGGCTGCTTCTCCTTGTGTACGATCTTTGTATATCAACCATGGTTTGTATTATGTACACAAAGCGTCGTGCAGATCTTTGTGAAGAAGAAGAATATAGGGGTAGTTATACGTTTGGTTATAGTTATGTATATTTTGGCGAGTGGGTATGGGTATTTTGCTTTTATTTGGCATTAAGTTTTTCTTCAGTATTTGAACATTAGGGGCCGGTTATAGCTATCAGTAAAATCGATCAGTAAAATTTTTGTTTGTACTTTTTGAACATGTTACAGATTTATTTCTAGCAAAAGATTGATGCAATAAGATGAATCCTATATTCAAGTATTTTTTTCAAAAAGAAACAATGCATTTAAAGTTTTAATTAATTTATAAATCCATTTTAATTTTTTTAATGATGAAATTTCATTTTACTGAACAGCTGACTGCCAAAAGCCAAAAAAAATTCTAATTTGTTTTACTGTTGGTGTTCCAATTTTTTACTGTTCCGATCACATCATTAAAAATTTTACTGATGAAAGCAACAGTAAAAAAATTGTCTGAGGCGCGAAGCCTCAAAGTGACATTTATTTTAATGACGTAAATTTACTGATTGCTATAAACGCTCATCAGTAAAACATTTCAGATTCCTCCTGTTTCAAATTTTACTGATGGATTTTACTGATAGCTATAACCGGCCCCTTAGATTTGTTTGAGCTTTAAAGATTTGTTTTTGTAGATAGATATCAATTGGTAGGTGATTTTTTTTTCAGGATGTGGGTTTGATTTTAAATTTTAATTTTATATAGGTATAAAAGGTATTGGCAGGTAGGCAGGTAGGTATGTATTTCATAAAATTTCATAGGGAATTCCTACTAGTATCCGGACAGTGATAATGTCAATTATCCATACACTTAGCCCTTTGTTTGAGATTAGTAGATAGGTACCTAGGTACAGTATTTATAAATACCTATGTACGTAATGTAGTTTAAAATGAAAACAAAAATGCATTCTTTATGTTGGTTCAGATAATTTGAATAATTTGATAATTGAAATTTGTGTCTTTTATTTATGTTCCAATCCTCCTTTTGTTTTATCAATTAAAAAAAAATCACCTACCTACCAACTGTGAGAAATTCGTAATAGGTAGGTACTTCATTTTTTCATTAGGCTATATTTAATTCCTGTAAATATATTATCTTTTATGCATATTACTTGTATACAAACAATGTTTCACATCTGCCAGGCGTCCCATGACGGCTCACTTTTTTTTTTTCCTTAAGTTTAGCAATTATATTATATACCATTTCAATATTAGTTAATGCGCGCAATTCAAAAGCTGAAAAACACTACAGGGAAGATTAAACAACATTTTCAAAATTTTATTTTGACATATTTGTAGCCTACGAATATGACTTATTGCACAATTACCCCATGCTAGTGAACCTTAAAACACTATTGCCTGAAATATAGCTTTGTAAAAAAGGTATTTTGCAGAAGGTTTTCACTAGATTTCTGTACCGTTAATAGAAATCATTAAGCTTGGCAAGAGACAGGTATTTTCTTTTTCTAGTAAAAAAGGCCTGAGTCTTAGAAGCATTCATCTTTGTTTTTAAATCAACAACAGTGTTTTGAGTTATATTTACGAGTAGTGTAGATCTGTCTTCAGCGAAAATAACCGTCAGAAGCTCGTGAGTCTAGAAAAGTCATGAGTGCAAACAGTGTAAAGAATTGGGCTCAGCACAGAACCCTGAGGAACATCTGCCACACAAGTAAACATATCAGATACAAAATTGTTCACAGACACTAAATATTTTCTTGAGTACAAAAAGGACTTTATAATTTTTATCAGGTACATGGGAAAATTAAGAACAAACATCTTATGGAGAAGTCCATCTCGCCAAACACAATCAAACTATAATTAAAGTTTTAAAAAAATATTTCTTAAAGTCGAAAATTTGGGAAGCTCTTTTGACGAGTTTATATAATGTATGAATGTATGCATTTTTCAAAAACAACTGCAGCGTGAGAGATATATGTACATATTTATATCCACTAGGATTCAAACATAAAACAAGAATAAGTTGTATTTTATTCAATTGAGAAACAAAGCTAAAAAGCATATATTGACTAAAGTTGTTTTTGTTTTATGTGATCCAAATAAAACTTTTTTCTATTTTATGTTTATCAAGTCACATCACATATTTTTATTAAAATTGCAATAAGCCAAAACTTGTTAGAGCCAACAAATACATAATGCTAACACAACGTATAAACGTCACATTTACATTAAAAATGGCGTATAATACGTTTAAAAACAGACAATTTTCGTTTGAAATTAATGACAAGCTATAAAAATGTCATGATTATTTAACTGGCGACATTAAAACTGCCATCAGCAATCAACAGAAAACACACAAAATACATATTATGTATGATGTTTTATGTATGTATTTATGTATTATTAAACATACATAGATATGTGTGCATGACAACACCCAAACCATTAAAACTTGTGTTTCCTGTTGTAGGATTTTGTCTATTTCTCCAGTAATTGTTTGAATTGTTATTAATTTTATTTGGCGTTCGTCGTGGTGGAAATTTTGCTACAAGTCTAGAGGACTTTTTAAATATGTTGAGTTCACGTTCTATGACATAAATTAAATTGAACATTTCAATTCGTTTTATTTTTTCAATTCTGTTAATTTTGTTGTTGCCATCATAGTGATTACATGAATGCCTATTATGACAATCATAATACATTGTCAGTAATTATACGCTTCCTGCATTCCAAATATATAATTCCCAATTACCTAATCGGCAATTAAATTTTACCCCCACTTAGCTTTTGGGTCTGGTCCGGCCCGGCCCGGCCCAAAGAATCCCAAATCCAATTAGTGACAACAGACACGTCCCAGCCATTAACCATGTTAAAGATTGATATGCATTAGTGTACTTGTTTTATTTTATTTTTGTCTTGCGACAACTTTGATTTTACTCGATAGAATGCTAAAAACGAATAACTACTATTCAACATTATTCCACACCAATCCCACAGGAAATAGCGATGGGTCTGGACGTGTTTTTTGAGTGTGATTTTTGTGATTAGCTCGTGCATATTTGTTTCCTGGGGAAGCAGCGGCGGCGTCGGCGGTTTGACAGGCCATGCACATTGCTTACATATACATAACATTAGGGAATTTGAAAATACTGAATATGTCAAAAATTTTGACATATCACTTGGGCTGATATCGTCTGTTGGGCGCCATTAATAAACGAACCTAAGGGAGACATGACATTCAGGCAAGCAGTATGTGTATCATTTGTATTTGTTTTTTAATGGCCATAGAAAGATGCACAGAGTATAAAGACGTGTAAGTTTTTTATTGAAATCATAAAACACGTACCAAAAAACAAGCCGAAACGACTAACTGGTGGTGTGGTGGTGCTATTTCGAGTGCAATTTATTACTTTAGCTAAATGTGTGTTATTTACTTGACATTTGAATTGCTTCTAGACTTATGGACACAGAGGCTATATAAAATATTGTCTCATGCGAGTCATACAATTTTGTATATTGTAAACATTTTTAGTTTTCTCTAGAAATTATTGATTATTAAACGCAAAATTTATGAAATATTCAATACAAAAAGAGAGAAGGCTATAAATTATGTGATGTGGGCTAGTTTGTTCAGAGTGACTTAAGTTTCCAACAAAACTTTAAAGTGTCTGGTTCTTTTGACGCTAATTAATGGAAGTTCACTAATAAACCTTTATTTTATTTGTATACACTATCAGATCGTTGCCTAAGAAAGCTTAATACAAGCTTCCTACATGTATCTCACGACTAAAGTATGTACTGCCAACACAAATAATGTGCCTATTTGGCTCATGACTTAGTACATTTTTTTTTTTTTTAAATGCTATAAAAAGATCGAGTGTAGCTTCGGCGGTGAGGCAGTAGCGCCACCGTCCTGTTGAAACCAAATGTTGCCAATATCCTCCTCTTCAAATGTTGTGAACAAAAATTCGTTCAACATGGTCCGATAACTCCTTGCTCATTTTAGAAGAAAAATGGCCGAATTATGCCTCTGGACCAAAATCCGCACCAAACCGTGACTCGTTTTGGGTGTATCGGCTTTTCAATGTATGCGTGCGGGTTTTCTGTGCCCCAAATGCGAATGCAATTTTACTTGTTTACATACCCGCCAAGATCAAAATGAGCTTCATCTGAAAAGATGATTTTTTTGGCAAAATCGGCATCTTCTCCAACCAACAATATTGGTTCAGCAGAAGGATGTCTCATGTAAAATATTTCTGATATCAATATCAAAATAATCAAAATCAAAATCAAAATCAATATCAATATCAATATCAATATCAATATCAATATCAATATCAATATCAATATCAATATCAATATCAATATCAATATCAATATCAATATCAATATCAATATCAATATCAATATCAATATCAATATCAATATCAATATCAATATCAATATCAATATCAATATCAATATCAATATCAATATCAATATCAATATCAATATCAATATCAATATCAATATCAATATCAATATCAATATCAATATCAATATCAATATCAATATCAATATCAATATCAATATCAATATCAATATCAATATCAATATCAATATCAATATCAATATCAATATCAATATCAATATCAATATCAATATCAATATCAATATCAATATCAATATCAATATCAATATCAATATCAATATCAATATCAATATCAATATCAATATCAATATCAATATCAATATCAATATCAATATCAATATCAATATCAATATCAATATCAATATCAATATCAATATCAATATCAATATCAATATCAATATCAATATCAATATCAATATCAATATCAATATCAATATCAATATCAATATCAATATCAATATCAATATCAATATCAATATCAATATCAATATCAATATCAATATCAATATCAATATCAATATCAATATCAATATCAATATCAATATCAATATCAATATCAATATCAATATCAATATCAATATCAATATCAATATCAATATCAATATCAATATCAATATCAATATCAATATCAATATCAATATCAATATCAATATCAATATCAATATCAATATCAATATCAATATCAATATCAATATCAATATCAATATCAATATCAATATCAATATCAATATCAATATCAATATCAATATCAATATCAATATCAATATCAATATCAATATCAATATCAATATCAATATCAATATCAATATCAATATCAATATCAATATCAATATCAATATCAATATCAATATCAATATCAATATCAATATCAATATCAATATCAATATCAATATCAATATCAATATCAATATCAATATCAATATCAATATCAATATCAATATCAATATCAATATCAAGTTTTTCAAGCACGCTTCTTGAAAAAAAACTTTTTAAAAGACATTATCAAATGAAAACGGTCGTCTAGTATTTTATTTTTGATTTAATTATCAAATTTGTACATACCCAAATTAATACCTCTACCTTCTTGCTCTTGCCCATAACATCCCAAGTCATCCGAAACAACAAATTTATGTTTCTTTTTCTAGTAATTGAGAAGACTAAAAGGATCACAACGGCTTTGACGTTGATAGCAATGTAGAAGGGAAAGAAGTACATCTCTCCATACCCTACCCATACTTTGCTTAAAATTTCGGTTAATTCTTAGTTATGAAGAAGGAGCAGCAGCAAGCATCGTATACACTAATACAGTCGACATAACTATATAAGGACGTTTTTTGGTTGGTATGTTATATTTTTAGCGACAACCCTATCTCGAGAAAACAAGGCAAAGCTTAGATGTAAAGTATCTTCTGGCAAAAGAATGTTTTTGCTCAGATAATTATTATTTTCATAGACGGTTGATAAACTAGAGAAAGAAGAAGCATTTCCTTCGTAAGAGGGTCTGAGAGAAAGTACGATGAATTACGAATTATTTTCTGCTAATTAATCGTGTAAGATGATATAGTGTTTTCGAGGATAGTTTTGTGTGTATATGTTCTGTCGTTCTGTCGTTCTGTGTATCGTCTTCGTTGTCGGTCGTTGCTGGTTGTTGTTTGATGTTTCAGCGTTGTAATTATGTACGTACAACACTATCATCTATAATACCTTGAAGTTTGTCGTCTGTTTTTTAAGCTTCTCTTTGGAGGTGTAATTAACACAGACAAAACTGTTATAGTTAATGATATTTTCCATAGGTGTACTGTGATATAAAAAGATACTCTAAACATACATTGATTGTCCTTTTTTGAGTTGTTTACTTACATTAAACTTTCTTTAAACTTTAGCGAAATGTAGGATAATTTGTTTTTTGAAGTATTTTATATTCAATACCCTATTTATTTGAGAATTGTCTTTAAATTTTGCGTAAATGCGATTTAAAATAATTTAATGGCATTAAAACAAAGAGAACGTTATGATTGCAGTAGCAATATATTCTGATGAGTAAAACTTAGAAATAAAGCTAGAAAACTTATTTCATTTATTTAATCAAATAAATCTTAAATAAATCAAAGTCTTATACAATTAGCAATTTCAATGTTTTGTTTTTAATACGCTGTATGAAGCTTCAGTTCAAAAAATGAGAAAACAAAAACATTGTCGCATTTTATAAACTGAAAATACGACTTTTAAGAAGAATCTACAATTTCGTCTTCAAAAGATTTAATTATTTTAATGAACGAAACTATTCTACATTTAGACTTAAATGTAATTCATCAAATCCAAAAAAGGAAAATTAAAAAATGTTTAAAGGTAGTGCCCGTAGCGTGATAGTTAGTGCGTTGGACTGTCATGCACGGGGTCTTGGGTTCAATCCCTGCCTGTGCCACCTTAATTAAAAAAAAAAATCACGGGTACTCCCTCTTGCGAGGAATTGACAAATCCTCCAAGAGTAATTCTTGTCATGAAAAAGTGCTTTCTCAAAATTAGCCGTTCGGATTCGGCATATAAACTGTAGGTCCCTTCCATCTCTGACAACATTACTCGCACACAGGAATGGTTAAGAGTTGTAAGTCACTAGGCCCTCGTTCTTCATGGACTGTTGCGCCACCTAATTTATTTAATTTTTAGTATACCTTCCGTGCAAATTTTTGGATAACAGATAAGTTGTGTGCTGTGGACTACTTCAGAACTCAGCAATATTCGTAATTTACATTTTATGCAGCGCCTGTCATAATTAAGCTTATAAAATATCTTTGGGGAGGACCTAAAAGCAAGATTCAAAATTCCAAGAGACGCAAAAAATTAAATGGTATTCCAACATTTCAAAGGCATATACGCCTATTCTTTAAATTTAATGTACGAAGATGTAAACTTACTAAAGGATGCGCTACAGGTTTCGGGACGAACCTGGGCCTCAACCAACATGCGTCTCCAGCCAGCTTGGTGCCTTGCTATATGTCTCTTATTTCGCCCGTCAAGTTGGTTAAGGTCCACTTCCACCTGCGTGCGCCACCTGAGTCGTGGTCTCCTCTACTGCGCCGTCTCTCGTGATTGGATTCAAAGACCTTCCAGGCTGGACCGTTGATGTCCATTCGAACTACAGGACCCAGCTATCTAAGTCGTTGGATTTTTATTCTTTTAACCAGGTCAGTGTTGCTGTACAGCCCATACAGTTCGTCGTTATATCTTCTTCTCCCCTCTCCATCTATGCAGAAAAATCACCCCACGAATTTTTCTCTCGAAGCTTTCTTAGACACTATAATCTTTCTTTGACAAGGTCCAGGCTTTAGCGCCATAAATGAAACCCGGGATGATAAGCGTATTATATCTAGGTAGTGATTGCCTTCTAAGTCTAAAAAAGCAGCGATTTGCAAGAGTTTTTCCTCGTTAGATTTCAGCACTGGTCTTGTCTGAATTTATAGCGGTACCTAGTTTGACAAAGTCCTTAACTACCTCAAAGTTATAGCTGTCCATGATGACGTTTTGACCAAAACATCTTCGTTCAATGTCCCTTTTTGATGACAAAATATACTTGGTCTTACCCTCATTGACCACTAAACCTATCTTTTCCGCTTCCGTCGTAATGCTCAAAAACTCTCCATTAACATCAGACTTTGATCTTCCAATTATGTCAATATTCGGCGTATGTGAGTAGTTGGATGGACCTTTGGAAGATTGTGCCTCTAGTGTTGACGGTTGAGTTTTGCATAATTCTTTCTAGAAAAATGTTGAAGAAGTCGCATGGCAATGCATAACCTAGTCTAAAACCTTTTTTGACATTAAATGCATCGATAAGATCTTTTTCGACCTTGATAGAGCAGCGTGCATTCTCCATTGCCATTCTGCACAAACGGATAAATTTGACAGATATGCCAAAATTAGACAAACTTAGACATTAATCTATTAACGAAGATGCAAACACTTTATTAAAAATAAGTGTATTACAAATAAGAACTGATTATTAAAAAAATTGACCTCTTAGTTACTCTTCCATTCGTAATTCGATTCTATTATTTTGTATAATAACTGAATTTAATAGTTTACTAATTTATGTTAATACTTTAATTTAAAAAAAAAGCCGTACGGATTGTCGTTTTGTTTTTGATCTTTACAGAAATAATTAGAGAATAAATAAATCTCGAAGTTTGTCCTTTGGTTAATATAAATGTACATATGAATGTTCAAATGTACACATACAATATACATTGCTCATCAGATCCCAGCACCATCGCACCGGGACCGATTGGAGAGCAAATCAATCTGATTGAATCTTAAATTGAGAAGCAGTCATTTAAAGTTGTGAAGTGACCATAAAGTCACTTGAACTTTTTCAAGTAATTTATTTAATTTATTTCAGACAATCGACATGATTTTTCATTTAGAAATACTTCTTCCATTTAATATTACACATATTGTCATTAAGTATCCAATTTGCACGATCTACTGCACATTTGATTGATATTGACATACAATTGACTTGAATAATTCTTTCAAATTGGTTGATATTAACAAGAAAGTTACATTGAGTATGTAAGTGATGACAATTTTTTTATCAGCAATTATTCAGTAAACTAAAGTTAAAAAAGATATAATTTGAGGTAAACGAACTTTTTAATATAACTTTTCTCTAATTTACTGTTTCATTTTTGAATACCTTATAGATAAACCCACATCTACCCAAGGCCATAAAATTGCTAACCGAAAAGCATAAAATGTAGAGAATTAACTTTAACAATTAGTCCCAAGTGTGTTTTGCATAACAATTCAAATCCTTCTTTTAAAATAAAATTCTTTCACTTAGGAAAAGTTAAGAAGAACACAAAATAAAAATACAAATACAAAAATAAAAATAAAACCACTAAAAAAATCCCTGAAACCAACAACAGAGCATTTTAAATTCACACCCTTTCCATACCTTATTTTCAACTTATACACTCGGTATACATGTAGAACTCTGCAACACTTTAGTAACAAATTTAAGAAAAGTTTAAATTTAACAATTCTCGTCCTTCTTTCGAAAATCCTTGTGCCACTCTTCTCTTATTATTTTCAACGAATCGTAAAAGTTAGCCTAACTTTCCGCTGCTGCTGCTACTGCTGCTGAAATTGTAACTCTGTCCCTTGCTCCATCACTTTTGGTTGGCCATGGTGCGCGTGCATCTTCATGGTTCAAAAACACCCCCTTTGGATGCGCGTGTTATACACCTGAAGAAATATGTGGTGGTAGCTGAACAATAAACTTAAGCCTGCCGTCTGCCGTGGCTGTTTTGGTTTCTCCTTCATTCTTTCCTTCAATGGATTGCAGCATGAACTTAATTCACGATTTGCGTTTTAATTCGTCCTAGCAACACTGTGTGATGTGATGGTGTTTACAAAGCGCCTATCGCACCCACTTTCAAGGCATCATGCAACCTAGAAAGCATCTTATTCTACTGCAGCAAGCCCTGAACATTTTTTTAGTACAATTGAGCTCCACAACCTACCGACCGACCCTCACACCTACTACATACCTACAATTTTGCTCTAGGGTGAGATAATAAATTCCTTTCTCCACTTTTGCACTGCACTCGCAATTTGAAATTTAGCATTTAACATAAAAGAGGATAAAGATGAGGGTGCATGAGGTAAGTGATGTTAGTCGGTGTGACCATCGAATTTTTTTTTTTTTTAATTTTTTAACAAAGTAATTTCATAACACTGGTCCACAAGTTTTTGTGCCTGGCAACCAAATTGCACATTTCAAATGGTTTTTTGATTGACCTTAATTCAAATCCTGTAAGGTTTTTGAGATATTACCATTTAAAATTCAAAAACAAAAACTTTTTGAGGCTAAATGTATTCAAGAAGTAGCTTTTCTTTTATAAAATTCGTGATAGTTTTCCAAATTCATAATCCCTTTTTTCAATATTTAGGTGAAATATTTATAGTATTTCATAAAATGTTTTAAAAAATTTTATAAGTTGTTATATAACAAATAAGTTGTTTGTATAACAAAAATCTGAACCATTTATGATAAAACGGTTTAGAACAAGAAAAGGCAAAAAGGTTTAAAAAAAGTTTTGTTCTTGTAACTTATTCGTTTAAACCTATTCTATTACATCAAGTTTTTGAAATACACATAGTCCAAAAAGTCTTCGTACAGCACCTTTTTTTTTTGATGATTCGAGATAAAATATTTTTTATAACAACATATAAAAAACGGGTTTTTGAAAAGCACAATCACAATTTGGTTAAAAGGTAAAGGTGGAAACTAACTTTTTTTCAATGTTACCACTTTGGTTTTACATTTATTCCTAGTTCTTTATTTTTAAAAAACACTTAAATTAGGCTGCTGTAACGGAGACTTTTTGGACTAAGTGTATATTAAAAAAGAAACTGTGATGCAATCCACACTGATAACTTTTCAATGCGTCGGATTTGTATTGCTTCAAACTTTAACAAAAGATTCAATATTTTGCATATGATGAAACAGTTTGATTTCAAAATCTATTTTTGCGAGATTGTCGAAAACAGATTTCTACAAATTTTAGTAGCATTTCTTGAAAGTTTTTATTTCTTATTTAAACAAATACAGATTGGATTTTTCTAAGAAAATTTAGCACAGAATAAAATCATTTTAAAGTCAATATCTTCCTTAAGTCATTTCTACATCTTTCTGCATTATTATCTGTATAACAAACTTTATTTGAAGTCGAAGTCTTTAGTCCAAGTCGAAGTCGAAGTCTGCTATATCTTAAGATATGGACGATGAAAAACGCTTCTCAAACGTACGCACAGACATCTCTCTAAAAATCTTTTATTTGGATTCTAGGCACTTCGAAACGTCGAGCAATGTCAAAATTTTCAATTCGGCAAATCAGGCCGATTACAATAATATCCTTTGGTAAGTTAACTAGATGGATTTTTTAGATTAAACAACTAGCTGCTTTTTGTTTCTAGTTAACTTTTTGTAGATTTGGCCTTTCTCGCCAAGTTAAAACTCTTTTCATTGATGTTTTATCAGACAGTCTGCAAAGATGGCGGATACGAGTATTTAAGTAAGTCAATGGTCAATCTTAAACTGTTATCTTAAGCCATCGGAACACACAACACATTTTAAGGAAGTTTGATGATCATTTTACCATATGCGTTAAGAAAGTTTTCAAGGTGACGTTTCTAATGGAATTTAATGGAAAATAAGTAGAAGAAAATGTAGTTCATTGTTTTTATAGAGTACAATCATATCTTTTATAAACAAATCACATCAACTAATATGATAAACTATTCAATATTGTTAATTGTATTAAATAATGATAATATTATTTATTGCTATACCAACTTCACAGAATTTCTGCCGCGATTTTTCGAGCATTACTAAATCGATTGATATAGTTGAGACTGCATCGTCACTTTTTCATTAAGGTCAGCTGTTTTGCCATTGATTGAAATTCAAGGAACTGAGGACTCAGACTCAGACGAAATTTGTAGTCATGGGTATAACTTCGTTCCATTACATGCCATATATCTACCACAATCCCGCCAGATACATTAGGAATGATGTTTCTAATCAGTTCTCTTCAATCATATGACTTTTGTTTCCTTTACGGAAGCGAATTTGATGCTTTGTAAGATTTCAACCAGATTTGTTTTTTCCTATGCTCGCACTAAAATCGTTACATGGACAATTGATTTTGGCTTTAATCTTTTGGTCAGGCAACACCCCAAGGCCGGCGGGTGTGTGAAATTTTTAGAGCTTAACCACCTTACCAACGAGCCCACGGACAATTGGCCATTCTTGTATCAGCTGATTTCTAGTACAAAAACTTACTCACTTAAGTTGGTCCTACATTCCCATGTGAACTAGGGACTCACCCAACAAACTTCTCCATCTAGCTCGGTGCGTAGCTAGATGTCTCCAGTTTCGCGCTCCAAGTTGGGTGAGGTCACATTCCACCTATGCGAGCCACCTGATCCGCGGTCTTCCTCTACTGCAATGTAGTGTGGGTGTGTATTCGAAGACTTTCCGGGCCGCAGCATTGGTTTCCATGCGCTCTACGTCACCCAGCCATCTCAGTTGTTTGACTTTTATCCTTCTGGTCCTAAGTCTTGGTCACTGTACAGCCCGTACAGCTCGTCGTTCCATTTTCTCCTCCACTCTCCTTTTATGCATACGTCACCGTAGATCACGCGAAGAACTTTTCTCTCGAAACGACACAAGGTGCTTTCATACGCTTTTGTCATAGTCCATTCTTCTTCCGCACTGTATAGCAGGACAGGGATAATGGAGGTCTTATAATGGCTACACTTTAATCGCTCGAGAGAGGGCTTTGCTACTCAATTGCTTTCTTAGCCCTCAGCCTCAAACTCACAAAAGCCTCATTGACATCACACTGTGTTCTTCCGACTATGTCAATGTCATCAGCATATGCTAGTAATTGGACAGACTTTTGCAAGATGCATCTAGTCTTGACGTGTGAGCTCTGCACTATTCTTTCAAAAAAAATCGCATGACAGCGCATCACCTTGTCTAAAGCCTTTTTTGACATCGAAAGGTTCTTTTAAGTTGTTTCCAACCTCATTAAATGTTTGAACAACAACAACAACTTAAAGGTGCTAAAACTCATTGTTTTGGCTGGAGATATAGCTATTTCGTGCTTTGCCACTTTTGGTTATTTCCAACCTTTATGGAGCAGCGCGAATTCTCTATGGTCGTCCTGCACAAACGGACGAGTTTATATACAGCTCGTCCCTGTAGATGCTGTCATATGCGGCCTTGAAATCGATAAATCGATGAAAAGATGGTGGATGCCGATTTCATGTTCTTGGGTTTTTTCCAGGATCTGCCGTAATGTGAATATTTGATCGACTGTGGTCGGTTGTTGACGATGGGTTTTAGACGTTCACATATTACGGCAAAGAAGATTTTGTAAGCGATGTTAAGTAGACTGATGTCTCTATAGTTGGTGCAGTTTAAAGGGTATGCTTTTTCAGAATCGGGCAAAAAATACTAAAGTTCCATTCCCCGGGCATGCTTTCTTCCTACAGATAAGTTGGTGCATGCTCCTAACCAAATTATCTCCAGCTGCTTTGAAGAGCTCGGCATTCAAGCCATCTGCTTGAATCCAGCGGATTTGTTAGACTTCAGCTTAGCTTCAAAAACTAGACAGTTAAGAAAAAAAAGAGCTCCTAAGAGAACCGTTTGGCAATAAGAGAAAGGCAACTGTAACGAATTTAACGACTTCTTCAGGAACTTTAACTGGTGACTATGACAAGAACACAAGTTAATTTTTTTTGGGAATAGGAACTTTTATCCCGGAAAGGTTAAAAAGAGGTTATTAGGGTTAAGGAGGAAAGTTTTTGATGCTATAAAGCGATAAAAATAAAATGATAAAAATTATTATCAAAACATGGAAGAAAAAATTCTGCAATAAATACTGCCCTGTCAATGTTGGAACACGGTCATTGCAATGACCGACAATACCAAAGTTATATAGTGTCCCAATACACATAAAATATAATAAATGATCGTCCATGCTCTCGTCAGCACGTTGACAACAACACGTTGAAACGAATTCAGAGGTAAACTTGAAAGAAACAGAAATAAAATATCCTGTCGAAATAAAGGACCAGATTTTGGAAAAATAAGAGTTAAAAGGAAATGGCAAGCTACGAACTAAAAAAATAATCAGTGAGTTCAAATTGATTAATTAAGTAGATGTATGAAACGTCTGCCAACAGATGCTTCTACCAAATACTCTTTATGGAAAGAAGAAAAGCATCTAAAAAGACTTCAGGCACAAAACCAGACAATAAAATCTGAAAATTGAAAAGGGATAGGAAATCCGAAACGAAATGCTGATCTTTTTGCTGAACGAATGTTTTTAATCCATTCGCAGCAAATACGGCTTACAGTTTGTTGATCTTGATAGGAACGAAGAATGTGAAATTCTTTCTATTACGCTCAAGGAAGTAAGAAGCATTTGTCAACATAAGTTATCTAATAAAAAATCACCAAGGTACGATCTTGTTGTTCAAGATTTTAACAAGGATTGGCACTTAGGACTTAAAAACAAATTGCATAGGGAATCTTCTCAGGCAGTACTACGAAATACTGAAATCTTAGTTATGTAACAAGCCGACTCTTTAGAGTATGGTACGGCCAAAATTACTCGGAATTAATAAAAACAGAAGTTTGATTCAAAATAGCTTGCAGCCTTTAGTCCTTGAAAAAATTTGGCGTTTCGTCCGGGTGGAACTCACAAAACAGAAGTTGTTCTACTGAAAGGAAGTGTCTAAGGGCCCAATTTGTACCTTTTATATAAAAAGGATATTCCAGTGAATATCAACGCTAACCTTTACGGATAAACACAAAAACAGCCGAATATAGTCGATAAAGTAAGGTTTTGGACGTAACAATGCCGTAACAAACTAAGTAGACAAAATCGACGCATATTAATATTACAGACAAAAACATAAATAATGTTATAATTTCAATAAATTCGTAATACAGAAGTATGTACCTTACTCCAACTTTCACCTTTCTTTCCAAACTAATATTAAATAAGTAAGTACTGAAACAAAGTCCTTCGTGCAAAATTAAATACTCCTTGGTTCCTAAGAAAAAGCGATCAAAATCGTGACCTTCAAAGTGCAATGGTTACACAAAAGTTGTTAAAAACACGCTCAACCACAAACTTTGAAATGGAGATCGTCTTAAATAAACGACACAATGTTCGGCGATTAAAAAGAACCTTTCATAGATTGGTCCTGGTTAACCGGTGTTTTTAATGCGGTAAGAGTCCAAGTTGTAGTAATCATGGCGTGACGGTTAGTGCACAGGGCTGTCATGCCAGAGTACTTGGGTTCAATCCCTGTCAGGGCCATCTAAAGTTTTTTTTTTTTCACGCGTACTGCCTCTTGCGAGGAATTTACAAATCCTCCCAGAGTAATTCTTGTCAAGAAAAATTCGTTTTCAGATTAGCCGTTCGGATTTGGCTGTCCATCAGTGACAACATTTCCCCTCAAAACTCATCAGTTATTTCTATGTATAAACTTGACGTAGCCCCGCAGGCGTCTAATCGCACGACCGAGGCGACCAAGCGACTGAACCATTTCGTGAGATAACACGTTCTCCAAACTTGGTTCCAATAAATTGATTGTGAAATTCGCTGTGTAGCTTGTGACGCCGCGCCGCCGTCCTATTGGAACCACATGTCCTCCAAGTTTATATCATCCAATTGGGACCAAAAATATTCTGTTATCATTGAACGGTAGCAATCCCCATTCACAGTAACGTGCCGGTCTTGATCATCATGGAAGAAATACGGCCCAATGACGCCGCCCCCGCCGTCCCATAAACCACACCAAACCGTAATTTTTTCGGGTTGCAATGATGACACATGGATTACGTGTGGATATGTGGACCAATACCGCATATTTTGTTTATTGACGAAGCCATTCAGCCAGAAATGAGCCTCATCGCTGAAGATGGTTTTTCGATGAAAATCAAAATTTTCATGTTGTTTCTCAGCCCAACTCACGAACACATGACGACGCTTCTGGTGGTCAAAAGGCTTCAGTTCTTGCGTCAATTTTATCTTGTAAGGATGCAGGCCAAGATCTTTTCGCAAAATTCGCCACAACGACGTCACAGAGATGCCCACAGCTTGAGAACGACGTGTGAGTGAGAGACACATTTAGACTTTCTGCAACTGAAACCTCAGCGGCATCAATATTCTCGACACTACGGGCACTTCTTTGTCTCACTGGCAAGGGAACATTTTGTACTGTGCCTGTGGATTCAAATTTTTCCACTATAGACGCTTAATTGTTGATCTGCTATGACGATTATGAAGACCATAAATTGGACGTAGCGCTCTTAACGTTGAGGCCACTGACTCCGAATTTCGGTAGTAAATTTTAGTAATTTCGACTCGTTGTTGGCTCGTATATCTTTCCATCATGAGAAGGCAAACCTTACTGAAGAGAAATGTAAAAAGAGTGGCAAGAAAAATGGCGTCGTTTGCTGTACCTGTCGCTCTACTTTTGAAGCGTCCGTGTTGAAAACCCTGTATGTAAACAAATTGGTTTTGGATGGTGATACGTACGAAGGATTTATATCTTGATATAGAATGTTTTTGGTTTTAACATTTATTGAAGCTTAGTTTTTGCTCTTGACCTTTCTACTACCCTCCTACTACTCCTTATTTCTTTTCCTACACCCTGGTTCACAGATTCCTGAAGAGAACCTGAATTCTTTTCTCCGTAGATAATCTTAGCAAAGCGATTGCAGTGAACGTAACCTTGTCCAAAAAGCCTTTAAACAGCCACCTATATGATAAGCGTTAGCTGTCTTATGTCTCATCCCCCATATTTTGTTTATCTTCATCAGCTACTCCACTATTTATAGATAGCTTCCTTCCCTATTTCCTATCTATCAGCTTCCTCTTACCTTTCACTCTCATTTTTTCAAATTGATCTAAGACGCGCTTATTATTACCAAACTACAAACGTTTGAAATCTGCCTTTAAATACAACTTGATGGCCACACTCCTATTTTCCAAAGCAACGAAAAGATATAACACAAGACAAATTTACGGCAAGCTCAAGCCTCATCACCATGCAAACAAATGGAATTTAAAGTTTGATTCTTTCCAAGGACGATGGTTGCTATATGATGACTAAGAAGACGGAGAAGTATGATGAAATGGGTATCCGCTGACTGACTGGTTGCTGAACTCTGGTTATAGTGAAGTGGTAAATTTAAAGCATTGTGGCAGGGAATACTTTGAGAATTTATGAGGGCATTTTTGTGCCGTTCTTGAAAATAGTACTAGCATACTAAGATAGATATAGCAGTAGCAGCAGGCGGTACTCTATATATATCAGAACGTCAAGAAGCAGTAGCTAGGTCAAGATACAGAACACAAACAGTATTACACATTTAGGAATTTGAGTATGTAGACACCTATAGAAACATTCCACTCCCTCTATAACTAGGTACCTTGTTAGAAAGCTTTATTCGGACGAACGCGCTCCAACTTCTGTTCTCGTACGTACATATGTATGTATATACGTACATTTCGATAAATGTATAAAATGAGGTTGAGAATGAATGAATACCCGAATGCACGTTCGAAATATTTGAGATCCGTCTGAGTGGGTAAATATATACCTATTTTTTTGTTCAGTTTTAATTTTGTGTAACATTGGAAGGATTCAACCATCATCCTGTTGGTTGTCGGTGAGGTAAACCTACATTACATATATGTATGTCGGCTGGAGAAAAAGAAGTATCTTTCGTACAGAGAAGGGTATATACTATATATTAAGTTTTTCTAGGGTTTTCCATAGAAAATATACTCGGTTTTGAGGTATAGCGGAGCAATTTAGAGTCAACTAGATGAATAGCATAGGTTCTTCTCCAACTAAGTAGGTACACATATGTATGTATGTTTAATATAGATGTATACACAGCTATTCTATATTACAAAGTAACCAATTTTGATATAGGATGAAGTTTCTTTCGAGTGTGTAACAAGCTACTGTGATATTGCTTTTATTTTGTTGACTTAAACGTGTGCATCACTTATTCATTTTGCAAATCTTTTCGTCATTTGCATATAAAAATAGATAGCGGCGGAAGTTGAAAAATGTTAAATTTAAGAATTAATTGAGTAGAAGGAAATTGTTAGCAATGATCTTCAAGAAGAAATGCAAAATCAACTTAATTTTGTTATGAAGGGTTGGTTTTTTGGTAATGTAATTTAAAACAATTCCTTTTAATTTATGCCGAATACATTTTGCATCAAATAATCTTGAGGGATGGTTAAAAGTGCAATTAAGGGATTCCAAGGGGTAAGCAACAGAAAGTATCTAAATTATGTACTTTCTGTTGTCCTGATGGGAAAACATTCTCTTCAGTATAAGTCTCGTAAAAGAGGAGAGATACAAATGATTACACAGAAATAAAATTTCGTTATTAAACTATGCATATATAAACTTTTCGAAAATTAAAAATACGGTTAGATTTGTTTGTCATTGTAGTAGCCGTGGCGGGTACTGCTCCTTGCGAGGAATCGACACATTCTCCAAGGGTAATTCTTGTCAAGAAAAGTGCCCTCACAAATTAGCCGTTTGGATTCGGCTTAAATCTGTAGGTCCCTTCTATCCCTGACAACATTACTCGAGTTGTAAGTCACTAGTTCTCAACGATTTTGTTTGCCCGATACTGAAAAAAGGAGACCCTTTAAACTGCATCAACTATAGAGGCATCAGTCTACTTAACATCGTTTACAAAATCTTCTCTGCCGTAATATGTTTAATGTATTTATCAATGTGGCCTTAGAGCAGGAAAGTCCACAGTCGATCAAACATTTACATTACGGAACATCGTAGAAAAAACCCAAGAACATTAAGTCGATATCCACCATCTCTTCATCGATTTCAAGACCGCACCTGACAGCATCTGCAGGGACGAGCTGTATAGAGCCATGTCTAGTTTTGGCATTCCTGTCAAACTTATCCATTTGTACGGGTTGTACAACGATGTAGACTAAGCCAGAAGGATTAAAGTCTAACCACTGAGATGGCTGGGTCAGGCAAAGCACTTAGAAGGCATGGAAACCAATGCTCTGGCCCGGAAAGTCTTCGAATCCACACCCACAGGACATCGCAGTAGAGGAAAACCGCGGATCAGGTGGCGCCCAGAAGTGGAAAGTGACCTCACCCAACTTGGAGTGTTGCCCTAGTTCACACAGGACTGTAGCACCACCTTAAGTAAGTTTTCAACGGACTGTTACACATCCTAATTTATTTTGTTGTTGATTTTCCTCATTACACACTTTTATTTATTCTTTGGTTTTGTTTTCTTCTACGTGTTCCTTTAAATAATAATTGGTGCTATTCACGGTCTTGATTGGTTTATAACGTTCTTTGCAACAGATTATCTTGTCTAAGAAGCATTTAAATACCCAAGTTTAAAAAGCATTGGAGGTTGTGATCAAGAAATAATCAAGGGATACCCCTTAATAAAAAAAACTTGTAAGAATGGCAATAATACAATTTTGCAGTTTCAATGGTATAGAAAGACCTTGACGCATATAAAGCCGCTTCGCTGAATAGTATCCCTTCTATTGTTCTGAAGAGGTGTGCTTCAACGCTAACAAAACTATTGCGTTAAGTTTTTCATCTGTCTTATTCTATAGGTTTCTTTCCAAGCAGTATTTTCTACGCCACCTTCCTCACCCTTCCTTTTTTTTATATTTTTATCTGAAACTTCTTACCCACTTAATTGTTTCGCTGATGTAAGTACCCTAAGCTTTTCACATTCGTTTTTAGTTTCATCCTAGTCAATCGTATATGAACTACCAACGGCAGAGCATGATAAGCTCATTAAATTCTAAAATCCAATGCTGACTCAAAAACCGTGTTGAATTGAAAGCTTCGAAACCTTATGTCTTCTGCTGTCGCAAAAGCGTAACCCTTCCACAATGCCACTATCCATTGTTGGTACTCTCATCGAGGAGACTGAACAGCTTTCAGTTCTAGGTATGTGCATCAGAATCACAAACCATTTATATTGGAGTGATCACATATTTTACATTGCCAAAAATGCTGCTAAGTGTTTAGGTTTTCTCCGAAGATGCAAGAAGTTTTCTACCACTTCTCATCAGGCTATAATTTACAAAGCTTGTATTCGTCAAAAAGTCGAGTGTAATTCTAATACTTGAATCTTTTGGATAGAAAAAAAAAGCTAAAAGAATGATAGGCGATCGTTCTATATTATTGAGACATTTGCTACTTTTGAACACGCAGCGTCTCATGTTTAGTAAAATAGCCAGTTACATACCTTCCCTGAAACAATTTAACCGTTATACCCGTACTTCTAGGAAAGCTCATAAGTTTATCCTTCAGTTCAATTTCGGACGTACTGTTAATTACAGAGATTCTTCCTTTAGCCGCACTACACGAATGTGGAATGCTTCGCCAGGCTAAATATTGGCCACTCATTAAAATCTCCAGATCTCCTTTCTAATCCTCCTCTCCTTTCCTATAATTGCTCGCATTATGTTCAATCATTATAAGGGTATTCATAACCCCTTGAGTGCGAGCACAATATAAACCAGAAATCAATGAAATCAAAACTATGTGTTTAAATGTCATGTGTATACCTATATACTTCTAATATCCTATTTATTCATATAGTCACATTATATATTATTTCCACAGAACCATATTATTCCGATTGCAATTCGGCTTTTTGTATTCAATCTTGTTTTCCCTTTTGATGGAGAAGGCCCGCATAAAATATTTTATTAAACTTTGTCACCAAAAAAGTCAATATAACTGAGAAAACAAACAGACTCTTTTCTTGAACAAACACAGCACAGAAGGAGCATATCGTATAGACGAGCGACCGACGTTTCTCCCCATTATACAGACCAACTTTCTTGAATTCACAGGAAAAAACCTTTGCTCTTCTTCATTCACTTCGCAATGTTTAAACTTATTGCCTGGAGGGTCTATGGATTTCATCTTCTTCTCTTAAATTGATTTCTTTTCAAAAAAGCCTTCCATCCTTTCCAATGAGAAGGATCATTATTTATGAATCATACATACATATATATCAGACACTATGTCAAACAAAACCGAAAAGATAATGTGATGTTTGTATGTATATACTCTAGACGAGTTGAGAGGTTATGAAAAGAATTCATCCCTTATCCTTATGGCGCGAGAATTATAGTTTCAAACCACTGAGTGATAACTATACTGGTATCATCACTGTTTTATATTATGGTCTATAGTCAAGCTTTGACACACGAAATACCAATACTATTCAAGGAACGAAATGTCGTTCGGGAAATCCTTTTTTGACAGAATTACAACAAAGACAAAGCCCAATGTTTAAAGTTATTTAATATTGTCTTTTGCGGTATGATCCAGTTCCTTTCTTATTTATAAGTCCTCGAAGTGATGATTTTTGTACATAAAATAATTTTGAAAAACCTTTTTCTGATGCCGCTATCCCTGTTTGTGTTCTATTAAAGGGAATTGGAGCGCATATGAGTTATCGTGACAGTAATTCAAATTTGTATAGAGACGCGACATTTTAACATCAGTATGGCGAGAAAACATTTATTATACAAACAAAAAGTTAAAAAAGAAGCAGAAATATAAAACAAAATGTTCCCTTATAGGACTGAGTTCGAAATACAGAGGTGTGGAAGAAATTATTTATTTTCTTGAAAAAGTTTATAAAATTATCAATACAAATTATAAAATACATTGGGTGGCGCAACAATCCGTTGAGAACTAGGTCCTAGTGACTTTCAACTCTTAACCATTCCTGTGTGCGAGTACTGTTGTCAGGAATTGAGGGGACCTACAGTTTTAAGCCGAATTCAAACGGCTTATTTGAGAAAGCACTTTTTATGACAAGAATTATTCTTGGACAATTTGTCAATTCCTCGCAAGAGGCAGTACCCGTGAAACCCAAGACCTCTGGCATGACTGTATAATGCACTAACCATCATGCCACACCGGTAGTTTTATTATGACACATAATAATATAAGAAATTAACTTAAGAGCCATTTCGTGGGAAGTTAATCCATATAAACGAATAATGTAAATTTGTTATTATCCTAATAATGGATTTACAATGCCAATCACTAGGTTAGAAGCAGATAAATTTAAGATTTAAACAGATACAGAAAGTGTCGATCAAAGGGTAAAAATAAAGGTATATTAGTCAGAAGGATTTTCGAACCACGCAATATTAAGAAAAATCAAGCAATGTGACTGACCAAGCTTAGGTTAGGATAGGTTAGGTTAAAGTGGCTGTCCGTGATGGAGTAGGACACACTTAGCCCAGTTTAATGGCCCATTGTGATACCAGATAAATCTTGAGGCTTTCTTCTAAGCTCAATGAAACTAGTTTGAGTCCGTTACGAAAAGTAAATTGCTGATCGTTTAGATCGTTATAGAAGAATTCTCCTAGGTAAGTCTTGCGTTTTTGAGCTAGAGCAAGGCATGTACAGAGGAGGTGAAGAACTATTTCCTCCTCTTCCTCATTCATACAGTTTATACAGAAGGCATTTGAGAATACGCCTAGCCTCATGGCGTGCTTTCCTATTACACAGTGCCCGGTTGTGACACCGACTATAGAGCTTATATGCTATCTGCTAAGAGATAGCAAGCTCCTTGATTGCTTAAAATCTAGTGTAGGCAAGATGACGTGGTGATGTTATTCCACCTGGTGTTTGCCGTCTTCATAGCGTCGTGTTAGAATAGGTTGTACTGAAGGACCAGGCCAAGAAGATCGCTTAAATTTCCTTAGTACCCTCTCATAAATTCTAAGGGATTCTTTGTAAGCATCCCATTGAGAAGCTAGTCTTAGGCTTGTGGCTCGGTTAAAAAGTTTTCTACATTCGCATCTCAGCGAGTCTAACACTGAGACCCACTGTTGTGGTTTCCTTTTTCCGCTTATGAGTTACCAAGCTATTGGTTATTATTTAGAACAAAAATAAAAAGGAAACCCTTCATGCATAGTAACGAAACGAGAGTAATACGAAGGATTTAGGTCTTCAGATGAAGGATAAGGTCTTTTTGACAGCTGTCACTTGATTTATACTCACAATCAGTTCGGTTTGACATTTCATAATAATTAGATTAAATCGAGAGAATATAATGCCTAAGTAATGGTTCGATTCACGCCACACGTCTTATTAAAGAAAACTTTTTATGAGCGCATTACCTCGCCACGTGGCTCTGTAGCGTGGCCTCCATGTTATGTAAAGTCTCTAGTATACGACGGTAAACCCCAAAACGATTGACGCTTCAAAATTTGGTCGAAAGCTAGCCAGAAAAGCCTCAATATACACCCTTTATATTTTAACTTAATGATGGTTAAAAAATTTAGAACTCAGTTTTAGGTGAATTGTATAGAAAACAAGTGAACACGAGAAAGCTTTTAATTCTAAGTATTACACTTTCACTTTTCTGCAAGAGAAAGAACTAAGATGTTAAGAAAAGAATTTACATATTTCTTCACAGCACCGTTCATAGAGGATAAATGAGGTTTATGAAAATGAATAAAGCGTTACCCAATATCTATAGCTTAAAGGTTATAGGTACGGGCTTTACATACCTATACGTACCCAAATGCTGCCTCTGGTCGAAACGATTCGAAGCGTTGTGTAAACGCTTTTCTTTTTTTATTTCCGCTTACAATGTTTTATTGGCGGTCCTTGGTGGCATTTTTTAATTTGTTATATTTATTACTTCGGTTGCTTTATTTTATTTCTTAAAATCCAAAAGACGAATGAGAGCAATTTTAATCCGGGCGATTGAGAGATTTATGAGGTCACCCAAAAAAGAAACAAAATTTCATTGGAACATTGGCAAAATTGTGTAAGTGTAAGTTTTGAATTGGTTTCATGAGTTTTCGAACATAATTAAAATAATTTCGTTGATCTCATACTCACACACAGGAATAGTGTTTTGAGTTGTTTGTCAGAAGTATTGGTTCTGTACATGCTGTAGCGCTATGAAATGTATATATTTTATAGTTGAACCATAGTTTTGAAATATAATGACAAGCTTTAAACTAATAATCATTATTCCTAAGTAGTTTAAATCTGTATGTATGGTTGCTTAAAAAGATCAAAATTTAAAACTATTTCCATTTTATTATAAATAAAGGATTCCTAAGTATTTTATCTTAAAGAACAACTTTATATTTTTCAGCTCAAACATTAGAGGCCTTTGTAACAGAATAACCACCAGAGGCCTGGGAACTTGTAATACAAGTAAATTATTACAAGTGCAAAAATTGTTAGTAAACACAGTTAAAGTCCAGTAACTTCGTCATTTAAAAAGAATGAGACCTTGCGTTAAAACCGGTAGTTCTATTTTTGCTGTTAAGTCTTTTATTTATTTATTTCGTCAAATTTTTGGTGAGCGGACCTGGCATCTTTGATATATTGGATGGATCGTACTCCTGATGGATTTAAAATTTCGCCAAAATTTTCCGTTATGTTATCTGATGATACATCAATTTGGAGAGAAACAGGGCGGGCATTCGACAAGGATAAGCCAAATAGAGAGTACCGTCCCACACTTCGAACATTGCTCAGAATCTTCAGGATTGTAATAGTGCTGAATGTTGAAAAGAGCTTTTCCAACTCTAATTCGGAAACGTTTTATACTGTCTTCTATGCTAAGAGACAGATTGTATGGAATACGCGAGTGAACAGGTTGATGTTTTCTTAAAACTGTTTCAAGAGTTTCGCCAACTTTCGATAAGCTCTTTTGTTTAGTGCTGAATTAAAGATTTTCGTAGCGGTTCTTGCGGCAAGATCTGCTGATCTCAGTTCTTTCGATACCGGAATGTCCAGGAATCTATGCAAGCATAATATTGTTATTAGAGTATAAACATCTTCTTATAACCTCGAAAGAAGGGAGAAGGGGAGAGGATACCAAGATTATGGGTAACAATCAACGAACGGGAAGGGTACTTTTTTTAATGGACTGCGTATGAACACCAATTTTCTTCTTTGTGTGAACCGTCTGTGTAAAGGATTCTGTCGGAGTTAGAGGCAAAGTTCATTTCTTCGTGTAGCATACTAAATATTTCGTCAGTAGTATTTTCCTTTTTGAATTTGGCAAGGTTAGTGTTTATGAAAAGTAAATTTCTTTTCCAAGGTTGAGGGGTATCTTCCATTATCTGCGTGTTATTGGATAACAAAATGCCAAGATTCGGAACTATGGATATCAATTTTATAAGCGCTGATATAGAATTTTTCTTATTCATTTTTGCCGTTTTAGTCGCTTCTTCAGCAGCCTTGAAGAGGGGATTGCCTCGATCTGTAAGAGTTTTGCTGATAAGGTTAGTTGAATTATTATTCATAGCGTCCTTCCATTCTTAGAGCTTCTATTTTTGTGGCTCTTAAGGCTCCTGAGGCTGTTCGAAAGCAATCGTTAATGGCTGAAGTAATGTTGCTTATGTTTTTCATTAAAGTCCATATACAAATAGTTAAACCATGTTGGATGGTACTGGCGACTAAAGTTTTCACAATTAGAAGAGCAGTTTCAAGTTAAAGCATTGTTCGGTCGTTTAAGCTGGTTAACAAGGTTCTTTGTGTATGTGTCCCATTTTAGATTTCAGAAAACGTTACTCACAGAATTTTTGTTTATTTTTTAAGAGGAATGGTTGTTTCTCGTAAGACAAGTTTGGTAGGGTTGCATTTTCTTTTTCTGCAAATGTGTAATGCTTCTATTTTTGATGGAGGAAAAACCGCACCAACTTCTCAAGCCCAATTAAACATTATTGAATCAGCTTTTTCCAACGTATCTTTTACCTGGATGGGGTCTCCGGAAGCAACAACATAAATCTTGTCAGCTACTCCAATAAAATCGAAATTCTGTAGCGGTTTGTTGGTATTGCTTTTGCTGCAGCAGCTTTTTAATTTTTGATGCTTCCTGGTTAGTGTTTTCGGTTCTTGATGATTGTGAACCAAGGTATTTTGTGGTGGATTAAAAGTGATCCCAGTTTGCAAGTTCGTCCTTGAAACGAGGGATAAATTTAGGGCTTAAACTTTCGTCTGCAGTACGTACAATAATCGTTATATGGTCTTACTTTCTGCGTTTGGAAGTACCTCCCAATGAAGGAGCGGTGCCAGATCTTGAGTGGCAAAAGACACATCAAATGCAGAAAAAGTATTTCGAGTGCTGAAGAATGTTGGTGACCCGTCATTTAAGAATATGAGTCCGCGATCATTGGCAAACATTTCAAATCAAATAATCCACCTGAGCTGCTTGTAGTATTTGATCCCCATATAGGGTACTATGAGCATTCATATCACCCATTATAATATGATGGCAATTGTCGTTAACGGTGGAATACTATTTAACAATTCTGAATTAATAACTACTTTATGTTCCCTATATACATTTGTAATTTTAATAGGTTTTCTCCCAGGTATCTCAATATTTTGGTGTGGTAAATTTGTATCAGAGGTAGTATGGAAGCTTATTGGTATATGATTTTGAATGATTTAAGTTAATGGTTAAGAATAATTTGTGATTCAAATAAATTGGATAAAAAAAAGTGTTTAAAACATTTCTAACCTACTGTACGAATATGAATTTGATTGACTGTATGTATTTCATTGCTCTCAGTTTGACAACAGACTTAAGAACAGTCATACCACTGTGTAAAATGGTCTTATAAATTGCAAATATGATTTAACTCAATTCATGGCAAGAGGCACGCGTTCTGATGGCGTTCAGTATGTTTAAGATATCACAGTTTAAATGATATCTGTTGCACAATGAAACCCAGCTCCTCTGATTTTTCTGATGTGCGTTAAGTGATATATACACTTCGCGTCAAATAAATAGGGGCAAGTTTTTTTCGTTTTTTATTTGCAGGTATTTCTTAAACCATTATAGGTTTTTTGGAAAAACCAAAATGTGGAATGAATGAGGTATGTATTAAGTTTATATTGTAAACAAAAATTTGGGATTAAGTTTATAAATACCTACAAGTTTTTTGGCGGTTTTTACGAAGAAGGTCATAAAAACTACCTGTTTTTTGTGTCACATGAATAAGGACAAGATCTGAATTTACCTACATATAAGGTGTTTTCTTAATCAGATAAAAGGATTCTTTGATTGTTTGGGAGCCCAGTACAAGTATTAATTTGATAGAATCAAGGAGCATGGTAGCGGTAAGGGTTTAACTAAGGAGGAAATAGGCCAAATTCGAGCTTACCGGTATCTCGGCAAAACCATCCGTTTTGTAGATAGCAAAATTAGAAGAAGTTCAAATGTTGTATACAACTACCTCAAGGACCCAGAGAGGTATGGAAAAGCTGCTTCAAATTTAAAGCTTTCCATTATTAAAATTAAGGCATAAGCTGGAGTAAATGCTAGTAGATCGACTGTTGCTCGGGTGATTCAGAAGGCAGACCATGTACGACACCAACAAATGAAGAAAAAACCACCATTGAATGCTACACGCAAGAGCCAACGTCTTAATTTTGCAACAAATCACCGTAGGTGGAATCGAGCTTGGCATACCGTCGCCTTTTCCGATGCAAAAAAAAAATTAATTTGGACGGACCTGATGGATATAGCTGCCATTTTCATGATTTAAGAAAGAGTTACTTGAAGGAATTCAGAAATCAGGAGGCAGCACACATTACTAAAAATTATTCTAATCCATTCAATAAAACCAGTATTTACCTATACCATAAGATTTTTTGTTATTTTCTTTACTTTAAATGGCTTTACAGGTAAATTAAGATCTTGTCCCTATTCTTCGGGAAAATGAAAAATGTTTGCAAATAAAAAACTAAAAAAGCTTGTCCCTATTCATGTGACACGAAATGTTTATTGTGTTTTTTTTTTATTCCTAACGAATCTGATTTCTACGAAAGATTAAATTAATGTGTTACGGAAAAAGACTCAAATGAATTTTATATACTGAAAACGAAGAAACCCATAACAACTCTTAGACAACTACCAGAAGGAATATTTCCATATCTTATGTGTCACTTTGTTGTGATTTATGTTCCTTTGATGAACACGCAATTTATATAAATAGGCAATAGTGCTCGAGGAAATGAGAAGGACTACAGCTCCTCTAATGAGGAAAGGGATGTTTAAGGTTATTTAATAATAACATTCAAATGTTAAATGCATATGGTTTTAGTTATTAAGAAGACAGGCGCTATCATACTGTCAGATATGTTTGTGGCTTAGGCACACATAAAATTGTAAATAAATGGTGACTTTGAGAGATTATTAGATGTATGTTCGTATTATTACTAACTTTAAAATTCCGAAGTTTTTGAGTTTTGATAATTGAAAAATAGTCAAACTAAACTCCTTCTTTAAACCCAAAAGTTTTTGTAGTTTTTAAAAACTTTGCATACAATAAAATTGGTAGCAACACCAAAGTTTATAGAGAGCCCAAGCAGTTCAAGCAATTAATTTAGCGTAACCCAGAATGCACCACGAGGAGGTAGAATTCCGCGTAACAGTCGTCAATTTTTAAGTTAGTTAGGAATTAGTAAGAAATTGTGACGTCAATTTGCAATGTGTTGAAGGTACATACATATATAAGTCTCGTCAATGAATTCATCGTCCGTACAAGTGCCACTGTGGAGGTCGTTAAATTCGTCATTGGTGGCCAAGAGCCGAGATTGTTTCGGAGGTAACACATCTTCTATGTAGGTGTTCACGTTTGGGACCCAAATTTGCTTTTCCATCAATCAAACATGGGTATACTTCTTTTACATCAATTAAAAATAAATTCAATTATTTGAGATTAAAAGTCGTCCTTATATTTTTCTTCAAGGCAGTATTTTCTATAAAAGAAAAGTGCCATACATTGAACCTTGTTCTGATTTTCAAGATCGTTTATCGTCTTAGACATATCGGTTTTGTCAAAATATTCGCCTTTGCTGTTATTCGTTACTTCATTACCGGTAGAACTGGAGAATATTTTTGAACCGCTGTATTGTGCGTACTGTAGAGCGTGCCGGTACAGCAGCAATTTGGCCAAGTACCTAATTGTATATTTAAAAAGAGATTGAAATGGACGTGACATATGTATACATACGTTTATATGCATAATATCAATTAGCTTTTAATCCATCCAGATTCCTTAAAGGCATAAGTAACTTTACATGCACCCATCTGGATACAAAAGTATTGTCTTGTTTTTCAATTTTCTCATAAACTAGAAAACATAGGAACGTATAGTTTTCAGTGTTTGATAAAGAACTAATTAGAACAGCTATCTAGATATGAATGTATGTATATCAATTATTACTCCTTTATTAACTTCACATAGGAAGTTATTGTTTTCGGTCCGATTTGTCAAATTGAAAATTTTTACATTTCTCGACGTTTCAAGGTCCCTAGAATCCAAATAAAAGATTTTCCGAGAGATGTCTGTGCGTTAGTGTGTACGTTCGTACGTTTGGGAAGCTTTTTTCGAAGTACTTATTTCAAGAACCAATAGAGATATCGACTTCAAATAAATTTTTTCATACAGATATAATAAGGCAGAAAGGTTGTTTTTTAGCATAGTCATTAATTTTGGTTAAGGGGGTATTCTAGTGTAGAATTTTGAAAAAATCAAAAAAATTTTGTTCATATTTCCAAACTTTAGACATTCAAGAATATGCGTTTAAAAAATAAATAAATTAGGTGGCGCAACAGTCCATGAAGAACCAGGGCCTATTGACTTACAACTCTCAACCATTCCTGTGTGCGAGTAATGTTATCAGAGATGGAAGGCACCTACAGTTTATATGCCGAATCCGAACGGCTAATTTGAGAAAGCACTTTTCATGACAAGAATCACTCTTGGAGGATTTGTCAATTCTTCGCAAGAGGCAGTACCCGTGATATAAACTTTAGATGGCACAGGCAGGGATCGAACCCAAGACCTCTGGCATTACAGTCCAACGCACTAACCATCATGCTACGAGTACCACGTGGCAGAGGTCTTGGGTTTCTTAAATAAGCCGTTCGGAATCGGCTTTCAACTATCCTTAACAACAGTACACGCACACAGGAATAGTTGAGAGATGTAAACCATTAGGCCCTAGTCCTCAATGGACCGTTGCGCCACTTGATTTTTTTACTAATAATACTTTAATACAAATCTGGAGGAATATTTTAAAAGTTTCAACATCGATGTGTTTTATTATATATTTCCATCAATAGCCTTGTAAGCCTTGAGAAGGCTGTGTTTATGAAACCCTATATATCAACAGTTAAAAAAAGGAATCATATTTATAGAATAAATCTACAATGTTCATGTAGATATTGAACAAAACCTACAAGTAATTCCTCTGGTATTCAATTAGCAGGTAGTAATCTATTTTTGTGTGCGTTATGCATTCAGGTACACATAAATGCATATAAGTATGTATATACTTTTACCAAATAATGTCAGCACGTAACATTTGACATTTTCACATACTCGTAATGTATCACCCAAACTATTGGATGAGCCTAACCGGCCGACCACTCCCTACTTGCCGGAAGGTGCTTTTATACATATTCTACGCATTTTGCAAGGCATCTCTATAAAAACACCTTCATTATATGCAATATAGCAAAGGGTGTTTTTTTATACGAGTAGTTTTCAAGAAGAAATAAAGAGCATATAATTTAATGTACTGGCCATGATTTTAGAGTTATTATAAAGATAAGAGTTTTAACATTGTGTTTTAAAGTGGATTTTTGGCAAGACAGCTGGCTCGAGCAAAAATTCCAAGCGAGCGGCCCAACCACTTTTGCAACTATTGGGGCTGTATGTCGGCAATAACGCGAAAAATTATTTTTTCACGGCGACGAGGAATATTGCTTTCACAAAAAGTTTCCTTTAATAAATAAATTATATCGTTGACTGTATGACTATTAATTTGACAATAAGTTTGCACGATTTTTAAACTTTGTTCAAGTCAAGTAAGTCTTTCATTATGAAATCGACAGCTGTCAAAAAGACCCCATCAACAAAAAAAAGTATTGCCAGATTGAAAACTACACGTCTAAAAAAACACCCGTTACAGTTGCATTCCCACCTCTAAGAGAAAGAGAGACACATCAAAATTAAAAGCAAAAAGCAATAGAACCTAAACGAATATTTTCATCTAAATCACAAGAAGAAAGCTAATTATAGCCGCATAGTTTTGCAGTCTTCGAGATAGGTTGTGTTTTGTTTGTGTTAATATGTTTTAACGAAGTCGAACCGCATAAAACGTCGCTGTTTGTGTTGAGTTCTATTTTTCCATATCGACAATGCTGTCAAAAGAAATTGTTGCCAATTTAAAAAAAAAATTATTAGTTTAATCTTAAAAGAGATATTATTCACCGCTTCTGATTTGCTAATACTTAAAAAATAAAAATATCTGGTAGGTATAATTTATGTATAATTGTAATCCAAGGCCTCACACTGATAAGTTCTCATTGGGGCTTTGTCTGGGAAATATACGATAGTTTGGTGATGTGATTTCCAAATAGTGCTGGCTTTTTAACTTCCCATAGGAAGTTATTGTAATCGGTCCGATTTGTCGAACTAAAATTTTGACATTTATCAACATTTCAAGGTCCCTAGAGTCGAAATAAAAGATTTTTAGAAAGATGTCTGTGCGTGCGTGTGTACGTACCTTCGTACGTCAGTACGTTCGCGACATTTTTTTCATCGTCCATAGCTAAAGAACCAGTAGAGATATCGACTTCAAATAAATTTTGTTATACAGATAATAATGCAGAAAGATGCAGAAAAGACTCTCAAAAAAATTGAGTCGGTGGTTTTTTTTACCATAGCAATTTAAAAAAAGGTGAACATTTTGATTAATCTAAAATACCTCACGAACCAATAACGCTAGAGATTTGAATTAAATTTTATATTAGGTATATATTGTAACGCGATACCAAACAAATATATTTTTGAAAAAAAAATCCAATTGACGGTTTTTTAATAAATCAAAAAGTGAAAAAAAAAAAATATTTGTCACCTTGAAAATTTTATGAACAAAAAACGATTTTATCTCCAAAACAATTTTGTGCAACGAAGAATAACGTTTTTTAACATCGGGTAAATTTTAAGAAAAATCGAATTTACAGTTTTTTTTTTTAAATAAAAACCTAAAAAAGACATTACTCAAAGTTGGTAAAAACTGATTTTCGACTCAAATATCTTTTCAAAAATTTGAGATTATGGCTTCCAACTAATTTTATCGGACAAATTTTGAGAAAAATCGAATTGACAGTTTTTTTTACAAAAAATAAAAACCTAAAACAAATTAATAAAAGTTGGTAAAAATTGATTTTTGACTCAAATATCTTTTTAAAACTTTGAGCTATTGGCCTTAAACTAATATTATCTTAAAAAAAATAAATAAATAAATAAACATTCAGTAATATTTTGAGAAAAATCAAATTGACAGTTTTTTTTACAAAAAATTAAAAATCTAAAAAATACTTAACAAAAGTTGCTAAAAATTGATTTTCAACTCAAATATCTTTTCAAAAATAAAAAAAAATGGTTTCAAACTAATTTTTTCTCACAGAAAATATTGATTTTGACATTCATCAAATTTTTTTATAAAAATCCAATAGTCCGTTTTTTCAATTTGTATTTGCTTATATAAGAAATACATTTTTTTAAGAAATGCTACTAAAATTGGTAAAAATTGGTTTTCCACAAAAAATCTCGTTAACAAAAATAGATTTTGAAATCAAACTATTTCATTATATGCAAAATGTTGTTGGTAATTTTTATATTTTTAAGAATAATCCAACTAAAATTTTTTAACAAAACACGAAAACCTACAAATTTTTAAGCAAAACAAATCGACAGACGGGATGGGAAGTTATCAGTGTTGTAAGAGTCGCGTCCCAGCCTCTTTTTTCGATAATAGATTTAGATCTATTAAAAATAGAAAATTCAACACCTTACTGAAATTGGAATTGACAGAAATTCTTCCATAAGTTAAATCCTTAACAAAAGCTAAAGCCATATACATGTTTTCACTTCAGAATCTAAAGAAATCATCCTGGAAACGTTTGAGTATTGCCTTTAAATATTCAAACGTTCTTTCAATTGCTGGTTAAAATCTTTCATCTAGAATGATTGAACCAAATTTTCGTTGATACTTCATTTGCTTGTCGATATTGCTTGTATAAATATGATCATAAAGATATCGTCTACATTAAAGTGCCTTGCACATGAGCAACGAACTGCGAACTGCGAATGGACGAACAAACGTGATTTTACACATTTCAAAAAGTCAATTCCACACAAAAACACATTTAAATTATAAGAAACCAATTGACACTATTATTAGGATCATAAAATTTGCATTTTGTTCTCTAAAACAAGAGAATTTTGTAAAAATAATTTGGTAGTAACGAATCGCAGTGTGGTTGCTGCGAACTGTCAAACTCTATTCGCGTTCCACATACCATCCACACTGCAACGAATAAATTGTTCGCGCTCAACTTAACCTCAAAATTATACCACTCTTGTTTTGTTTTTGTGTGAAAGATGATGGCTGAGGAAAATATGGAGAAAAGGGTTGACAATTCGTCGCTACCTGCGAATAGAAATAAAAGCTCATGTGAAAGAAAAGTCAAAATATGCGAACATCCACAGTTCGCAGTTCGCAGTTCGTTACTCATGTGCAAGATGCTTAAGACCCAAACAAGTTTTGTTTATAACGGTCGTCTCTTAATAAATGCAATATCTGTTTTTGATTGTGAAAGTCCAAAGTTATTCAATGTTGTATCTTGTTTCCTGCTCCAAACGTTGCTAGTTCTTCTTAAGTGCACACATTTTTTCTTGAAGATCAAAAAAGAGAGCTAACATACAGAAAACAGCTGAAGGAATTGCTTCAGCTGTTTTCTGTATGTTAGCTCACTTCTTGAAGTTAACTTTGCTAGAAAGCAAGCAGCAGCAACAAGGTTTATTTGATAATTTTTCTAAACCAATAGATACAATTTTCTCCAGATATATAACACTGGTCGACAAAATTACGTTCGTTTTCGGTAGCACAAATGGAACAATACTTTTTTTAAAGGATTAAGATGTCCTCAATTCGAATCTCGACTTTGAATTTTTTTATCACATCAGTTGTTTTAAAATACGACCCTTTAAAAATGATAAAAACATTTCGATTTCGAATCCAAACTTTAATTTTACATACCTATTTGCTCAAATTTTAAAAATACCCGTTTTATTCATTATTTTAAAATTTTTTTAAATATATTTCAAAAGCTTGATACAAAATAATTGTCTAGAACATAGATTCGTTATAAGAACAAACCTTATTTTCAAACCCGATTGTCTTTTTCTGTCGGAAACTGTTTTTTTTTTAAAGTAATATCTCAAAAATTTGACGTGATATATTCATTTTGAAAAAAGCCATCAAAAGCTATTGAACAAGTTAAATTTTATTGCCAGTAAGAAAACCTTGTCGACCAGTGTAATAATTTACAAATTTGGCACAGTACTGTATTTCTTTCAATTATTGTTGGATAGATTTAGGATTAGACAGTGTCTGTCAGGCTAGCTTTGCTCATATGTTTATGTCGGGAACTCTGTGATTTTGAAAGTTGTTTGTTTGCCCCTTCGATGACGATGATTTTCACATGTATAGATGATGATGATGATGTCGGTGATGACAGAAACGATGACGTCTGCTTCAACTGGGCTATTAGTATTATCTGCTTAATGTTTTTGTCTACACAAGCTATAGACAAACATACATACATATGTAGGTTAGGTATGTACTTTCTTGTAGTCACAAATGTCACTGATTTTTGTGCTTAATTTTCTCACTTTAAAAATAAAGAAACACAAATTTCATGTGAATTCATCTGTCACGCCTCGTTCCACCCACTTGTATCAATATAACAAAAATTTGTTGAGACTGTAGACCATCAGGATGCAGAAAGTTGTGAGGTGGTGTCAGTGGAGGTCATTTTCGTTTAGTCTGTTCTGGAAATAGATTCTCATTTGTGCAGAGATAAAGAGAATTCGCTGCCAGAATGACAAAGTGAATGGAGTGCATTTGCAATTTGTTTTCATGTTGTTGCCTTCTGGTGTATCTTATGGATTACCATGATGTATCTGATATCTTCTTCTGGGGGAACAACAGTGACATGATAGTTCAGTGTGTATGAAAAGATGTTTTTCTTTCATCGAAATACTTGATCATCATCGTCAGCGTCGTCGGATTCAGAGTCAGAGTCAGAGTGACTTCCCATCATCATCGTCACCGTACCATTATCGCATCACACCGCACCGATTTGAGGTTGGTTGCACTCGAGTACTTAATGGGGCATTGCCGATGGATGATGCTACAACTATAACAAATTGTATGTCGTTTTGCCTTTCTGTTTCTGCATTTATATTGATTTTGACGTCACTCGTGTAAGTGCTAGGGGAGAACGTTAATTTTGTTGCTGCAGGAATAAAGTTCAAAGGGCAGAGGTGAGAAGGTCAAATTCAAATGAAAATGGGAGTAAATATTGCATTAAGGGAATGCTGCGGAAATAATATTTATGGAGGTATAATAATGGTCAACAATGTGGGTATCAATTTGAATTTGGAAATATCACTCAAAAAAGGATTTTAGTTCAATTGGTGTTAAAGTATTCAAACTCAAGGGAAGGATTTAAGAGGAGATGCCGGTGCACATTGGTCTAAAAGTTCTGAACATCAAAATGGGAGGAAAAAACAGAGTTGGCCAAAGCATTCCAAATTCTCGATGTGCGGTTTAAGAAAGAATCTCTATACTTGACAATACGTTCGAAATTGAGCTCAAGGGTGAACTGATGAGCATTTCTGGAAATGTGAGTAGGTATTACGGCCGAATTGTGTCTGGGGTGGAATGCAACTTGCTAATTCGACAGAACAATTGTTTGTTAAAATATCGATAAAACAACGAAAGGCATGAAACAATTCATCCATCTGGGGTGGCTTACGCTTTAACGCAGGAGTTAGCATTGAGTTTCAGAAGCGGTAAATTCTACAAGGGTTATAAATCCCAATTGGACAATGCTGTCCAGATCGGTATTTGATGAGCTTAACATGCGCTGCCGTTGAAGTTCCACATCCGAAGGACAAGGACATAAATCTAGAAACTAATATACAAAACTGAGGGTACTGTCATCAGCGAAACAGTTTAAAGGATTAGAAGTGGCAGACAAGAGATCGTTAATGAATATAAGGAAGAGAATCGGAGACAAAACCGAGCCCTGGGCGCCATCAACATTTATTTTCTGAGTTTCAGATTTTAAACTATCCAATACAACTTGTATTGAATGTTTAGAAATGTAGTTTCTAATCCAACGAAGAAGAGATTCATCAATACCAAAAGCACGCATTTTCGATAAGAGAGCTTGGTACCAAACTCTATCAAATACTTTGGAAATATCAAGTGCAATAATCTTACTTTCTTCAAAACGATTGCTACAAAGCCACACTGTCGGTAATTAAGAAGATTTCGTTCTTGGAGATACTTCTTAAGCTGATAATTAATCAAAGTTTCCATGACCTTGGACAAACTGGACGTGAGTGCTATTGGACGATAGTTGGAGAAGGAGGAGGATGCATCTTTTTAAGGGACAGGCTGGACAAATGCTGTTTTTATCCGCTTGGAAAGAGACCTTTAGAATAGGAAAGATTAAAAAGCTTACACAGAGGTTTTACCAGCGGTGAAGAACACCTTTTCAGAACAATAGCGGGGATACTATCCGGGCCAGCAGATTTGTGAATGCTAAGAACTTTAAGTACTCTAGCAACTGTACGAGTGCGAAAGAAGATTCGTCCAATAGAATCGTTTACTCTTTCAAGTACAGAAAACTGACCTTTGGGACATTGTTGTATTGTTTGTGTTATTTCTGAGAATGCAAAATTTTAATGCGTCAAATATGGCCGTTGAATGTCTTCGTAGCTTGTTTGAACTTATTCCGGTTTTCCTGATATGGGTTTGCCTTATAACAACAGAAACTTATATCTCTGATTCTAATAACTTCTTTACAGCTCGAACCAAACCATGAGTTCTCTTTGGGTTTGATAGATTTTATCAATTATCCCCTATCGGGGATAAAATTTCTCATTCCTCAAAGAAATAAATTTGCAACCATCTCTGAGCTGGAATCCACTTCACTATTGAGGAAACATAGTGAACAGTTAAAGTTCCTGAAGAGTTCATTAAGACCGGTCCCAGTTGGCGTTCTCATATTACCAAAGGGTTCTCATAGGAGCTTTTTCTTTAACTGGTTTGTTTTGACATCAGAAATTTTCAGATACGATACAATGGTCTGATGTGCCTCGGAATTATTAGGATCAGAGGTAAGAAACTGGTCTAAGGTGTTGGCGGATTGACCTGCAACGTCTGGAATACGAGTTGGCTCGTCAACAGCTAATTGATTTTACACTTCAAATTAAAGAACTGTCCAAATTTAAACTTCGATAAAGAAAACATGCGTGAATGATGCGCTTCTTTAACGTAAAATTTAAACACATGAAATTACAGTTGTTGTTAGATCACAAACCGTATCGTGGCTAAAGTTGGTTTGCAACATCATTTCTTATATACACAGCTAATCTATGATGAAGAAAGAATAATAGTATTAAGTTATACCCATTTAGATTTCATTAAGAGGAATCTTCACCTATCCTAGAAATTTTTAAACATCTTATTTCTAATATAATTTGTATAGTGTTTTAATGGGAATAGTTCAGAACTATAAAGCCCCATTTTATTTCCAAGCTCGTTTCTATTTAATAAAATAAGTATGCATGAAGGTGTTGGAAAATAATTTTTTTAAGCATATCAGTAATTCAATACACAGCTAAGCTTTTAATCATATTCAAAACATTGACAGAAAGTGCCATACTCCCAAAAGATTTAAAAGCGTAACATTCACAATATAACAACACACAAAAAAAGAAATAATTACTTAAGCAACACTTAAAGGCTCTTAGCCCCCAGAGGGTTAAATAATATACAGCAGGCACAAACGTATAAACACAAATAAACAAATCAAAATGAAAACATTCATTAAGTATTCAAGTAAGTGGCACATCTCCCTCGGAAATACAAACAAAACAGGCTTCTCAATATATATGTACGTACATATACGTAGGTATATAGATAATGTAGGTATGTAATGTACGAATGAAACTTTCCATAAATAACTCACACTTCAATTACCATTATTATAACACCTTAAGGCTCTATCCTATAAGCTGTCACGCTTTTCCGCGCCACACTTCACTCTGTTAAAACATAAACACTCATATGGTCATTTCACTTACCCCACAATATAGGCATACCATACCATAGTTTTCATATCAGAAAACCAGCAACAATAAAATCTAATAAATTATTCTATTGAAGGAATATCAGAGTCAACATACCTGAAAGTAGAAAAAACAACAACAAAATTAAAACAAATATCACACCAGAAAAGATATTTAATATAACAACGAGCGATGATGATAAATTGTTTTCTGACAAAAGATATAGAATAACCTAGTGACAACTTGAGATAAGGGGAGACTGTTTTCCGTTTCTTGTTTCGTATCATGTATCTTGTAGTATTTCGTGACTTACTGGAGAATAAAATGATTTCTTACAGCTCATATATCAAGCTGAAGTCCAAACCGACAGATATGCATATTCCGAGAAAATATATTTATTACAAGCAGAACAAATATAATTGCGGCCTATTTAAGATAGGTTAATGTCATGGTGAACACCTTTACAGATTCTTAATTCTGCATCTTGGTCCAGTTGCACGTGAGTTTTAAGGGGTTTTTATTAGGTAATACAAACTTTTGGTGATCTGATAAAAGTTTTCTGTAAAACCTTAGCTGGGTTTTGTCAAATATGCAATCTCCCTTTTCAAGACCTTGTAAGACAGAATATAAACCTTATTATATAGGGTGATTTTTTAAGTTATTATCTTTTTGGCAACACTGGTTTAAACAGCTGACTCACGTTTCGTGTTTTGTTTCACTGTCAAACATCTTCAATTTGGTCTATAATTTAACCATGAATCGTCTTACAAATGAACAACGCTTGCAAATAATTGAATTTTATGATCAAAATGCGTGCTTTGTTAAGAAAGTTCATCGCGCGCTTCTTCCATTTTGTGGTCAATTCATTTCAGTGTTCAGCGACGAAGCTCATTTTTGTCTCAATGGGTACGTCGATTTTGAAGTGAATATCAGCCAGAGGCATTGCAAGAGCTACCAATGCATCCAGAAAAAGTCACAGTTTGGTGGGGTTTATGGGCTGGTGGCATCATTGGACCGTACTTCTTCAAAGATGATGCTAATCGTAACGTAACTGTGAATGGTGAGCGCTACCGTGAGATGATATCCAACTTTTTGTTGGCCCAAAATACAAGAGCTTGACTTGCATGACATGTGGTTCCAACAAGACGGTGCCACATGCCACATAGCACGCTCAACAATGGACTAATTGAGAGGCGAGTTCGTTGAACATTTTATTTCACGTTCGGGACCGGTCAATTGGCCGCCTACATCGTGCGATTTAACGCCTTTAGACTATTTTTTGTGGGGCTATGTTAAAGCTCATGTCTATATACAGACAAGCCCGCTTCAGTTGACGCATTGGAAGACAACATTGAAGCATTTATTCGTGAGATACCGGCCGAAATGTTGGAAAGAATTTGTCAGAAATGGACTAACCGGATGGACCATTTGAGGCGCAGTCAAGGTCAACATTTGCATGAAATAATCTTCAAACAAAAAATTATATGGACCGTACTATCGATTCAAATAAAGTCTTATGCATTTTTCTGAATTGTATTTTTTTTTTTTTTTTTGAAAAACTTTCCTATAGCTTTTAACAAATCACCCTTTATGTACTGTCATCCTCATCACATACTACCAGTAATGCTACAAAAACTGCAACACATAGCAGTAACATGGCTAGAGACCATATTGAAAGCATGCCTCTATCTCAATCAGGTACCCATTACACAAAGTACTTTTTGTCCCAAAAGTAGGTAGGCGTGGCCATGAATACTCGAAGGATTTTCGGCCAAATAGCTTGCATTTTTTTTTTTCGGACAAGGACATTCTCGAAGAATACCCCAGAGTGGTGTTCTCTCCCCACTCTTATGGATATAAGTCATATATAAGGTTAAAAAGTTGTGGAGTCAGGAAAGACCGTGGTTATCGAAATCACGAAATTAGCCAAACTGAAATGATGATAGAATAGGAGTAATTCTAAATTCCAAAGTAAACTGGAAATTAAACATCGAAGAACGGATTAAGACGGTTTGCATTACCTTTTACGCCGTAGAAAAACTTTTGGTGAAATCAAGGGCCTTCAATCGAAGATGATTTTGTGGACGTGCACAACCGTTGTACGTCTTATTTTTGTCATACGGATCGATGGTGTGGTGACCTGCGCTTAAAAAGAAATAAAATATCTAGAAACTAAGGAAGCTTCAAGAAATAGCTAATGTCGGCAATACAGGGCCCCTCGATCTTGCTCAAAAGATGACTTAAATGCTATTCTGAACCTTCTACCAGTAGATCTATACATTAAATATTTTGTATCGTGCAATACAGGGCCCCTCGATCTTGCCCAACAGATGACTTAAATGCTATTCTGAACCTTCTACCAGTAGATCTATCATTAAATATTTAGTATCGTGCAGCGCGCGAAGGCTTAAAAAATCAAACAGTTGGTTTTCCAGACCCTATGGGCATGGCAACACTAAGGAACTAATTCGAGTAGATATTTTTGCAACAGACATCGACTACTGCACCCCTGCCTTGAACCTTAGTAAAGATTTCAAAGTCATCTTTCCTGCCAGAATAGATTTGGAGGATGGCATAGTTACGAAAGACTTCGATACCACTATCTTTAATTTACTAAGGGGTCAAAGATGAAGTGTGAAGTTGGGTCGGAAATCTTCTCTGAATCCTTAAATGTCTTTAAGTTTTTTCGGCTACCTGCACTGATATCCAGGCGGCTATTATGGCTATCAATTTGGCAACAACATCCTCTATACTGGTCCAAAAATTTCATGGTTCACTATCCAACCTCAACATCAACCCTCGTGTCGCTCTTATTTGGCATTAGTGGAAATGAACTGGCTTAGCCCTTCATAGCTCACTTGTGGAAAGGTTAAATATTCCTCTTAGAGCTATGAAGGGCAACATTTTCCCAATTTTTCTGAAAGAATCCAACCGCAGGTGGAACAGTGTAACGGACTGCACCATATCTGTGGAGATATGGCTTGCCTATAACAAAAACTGTTTTATCGAACTCTTACTCAGACCCAGGCATGATATAGCCAGCGTCACTGCAATATGTACCGGATATTGGTCGATAGGAGAGCATGCAGCAAAGCTGGGTATCCCTCACAACACTCACTGCCATAGATACGGAGACCAACATAAAAGCGAAACTGTGATTCAAATTCTCTGTAAATGTCCTGCCCTGTCCGGTTCTAGAATGTTAAGCTTCGGAAGGACATTCCTTAAAGACCTTGATGAACTTTCCATGATGAAAATAAAAGACATGATTTTCTTTCTAAATGCGACGAAATGGCTCTATAAAAAATAAATAAATTGAATGGCGCAACAATCCGTTGAGAACTAGGGCCTAGTGACTTACAACTCTCAACCATTCCTTTGTAAGGGGGACCTACAATTTTAAGCCGAATCCGAACGGTTAATTTGAGATAGCACTTTTCATGAAAAGAATTACTCTTGGAGAATTTGTCAATTCCTCGCAAGAGGCAGTACCCGTGCCTCAGCAGGCAGCACAGGCAGGGATCGAACCCAAGACCTATGGCATGACAGCCCAAGGCACTAACCATCATGCCACTGGGTACTACAAAAACGAAATGGCTCTAGGATCGTATTTTGTCCGTATAACTTCGTCATATTATGGTACAGAAACGGGGATTTACAGGACTAATTGAGTCGTGCAGCAAGGGATGCTTGTGACTGCCATCTAAACCTACCTACCATGAAAGAAGTCGATGAGCGCCATTAGTGAACTATTAGATTATTATTTTATAGGAAACACATCCCTTGATTTAGTAGCTTGAAGTCATAGGATTTTAATAACCCTATTCGGTTGCTTATTACATGTGTACAAAAATGTAGTTTTTAACAAATTCACTTTCCAGAAGTTTGTTTTTATAAAAGAATATTCGAAGTCTCCTAGTATACATGTACATACAATAAGTTCCCCATTTGCTGTTTCTTAGATCTCAAATTTGTACCCTACTATAATTTGCTATAGAGATAAACTCGCAAAATCTTGCCAACTTTTGCTTTCAATTTTCGTGAAACTGACAAAGTTACTTTTCTTTAAAATAAATATCCCACTCTAAACTCTCTTTAAAATGAACTAGCTGCTGAATTTCTTGGAATCTAACTTTTAGCGTTCACCAGCCATCAAGAACCATCTATGGTCGAAAGGTACAACTTGCCCTGTGAAACACTCAAGCTATACACAACCGTTATAAGAACTGAACCAGAACTGTTAATTGTACCATTTTAAAGTTTATTTGCGGTAATACACGAAAAATGTTTTTTTAAGTTGAAACAGTTTCATGTAATGGATTGCATGGAAACCAAATGTTTCATTCAGTTCAAATTGTAGTATAAAATAAAATATTTGTTTGTAATAAAGAACAACAAATTTGAAAAATTTTAAAAATAATTTTCATATGAATCATATTAGTAGTGACTCCAGCATACCAAAACCAAATGGACTTCATTGTCAATTTAATCCTTATAGTGCACATAAATTGTGTAACTATAATAACAATTTACCGCATAGACGGAAACTTCCATATAACTACCTGAATTGGTCTTGGAAGCATTTGCCAAAGACTGGCAAAATAACTTTTCTTTCAATAAACAATCAACTCTTAACTCTCTATTAAGTAAACGAGTTTACCAACTTACCCTAAAGGCAACTTTTATAATAATCATTCAAAAAGAAAATATAATAGTTCTACACACGGTAACGTCCATCTAGCAGGCAGCTGTGGTCAAAAGATACAACTTTCTCCAGAGGTAACAGCAAAACTGTAGGCAACAATCAATATCATCTTGCCAACCCCCAAAAACACTCTTCATAAACAAAAACCGACCCTAACTCAACCGGAACTAAGAACAGCATTATACTATTTTAAAGTTGTTTTTTCACCCTTAACCGACTGTTTTATTACTTTTGAGTTCTACTTTGTACGCTTTATATCCAATCAAAGCATATAACAAAATATTGTTGTTATGTACATACATCTGTGTCTGTACCAACATATGTCCAAGGTTAACTTCAATGTCAGACAATCTAATTTAGACATAATTTCCCGCTCCATTTTTCCAAGTTTCACAACGAATCTTTTTTATAAGTAAATGAATATAAACTTTTTGGTTGAGTATCTGATAACTTTTAGTCCTCCTAGACATTATAGCTGATGGTTAACATGGAAACCAAGGACAAGGAAACGACCAATAAATTACTTTGGCAGATGTAGATATGTATGTAAATATGTGTGATGTTTAGAAATAATTATGTGAAAGTTATTAAAAAGCTTTTAAGAAAGAAAATTTCTAGCATAATAATGAGTCATCTATATTTTACGGTCAACGCAACCCTCGAGATTCCCTTTTTTCCACAGTTACATCATGTTTGATAAGCAAAAATTGTAACAGAATTAACGAAACGATTGAAAAGCATGTTTGTTCAGATAAAGAACATCATTTAATATAGCAGCTCAAGTATGACTACTTTTGAAAATATACATTTTGAGAAAATTTTGTATCGTAAATGCATGCATTTTACCATATTAAAGGTGCGTTTTTGTAATGTTTGTTCTACTAACTCAAAACTGAGCAACTCTTCTGCTAGAAGATTCGTTATAGTAGAGGCACACCGCAAGGTTGTGTTCTATCCCCTTTCTTCTGAAACCTGATGGTAAATGAAATCCCAACTGGTCGGGATGCGGAGTGTTTCAGAGTGATGCTTATGCGGGTGTCGTTGCTATAGCGGCTTCAGGAAAACATCTTAACACCCTAAAAGAACTTTTACAAAATGCCTTAGAACACTGATGGGTGTGGATTGGGTGTCAACTCACACAATACCGATTTAGTCCTATTTTCGAGGAAATACAAAATTCTATATGTTAAACCTCCCTATATTACAGGAATTCAATTTAAGTTCTCAGATGAGGCTATGTAACTGGGTGTTATTTTAACAAAAAACGCAATATACAAAAAAGAGCTACAAAAAAGCTACTGTAGCTCTCTTTTCTTGCAAAACAGCTATTGGTAATAAATGGGGCTTACAACCCCGAAGTACGCATTGGTTATACACATCGGTAATCAGACCGATTTTAATGTACGGTGTGGCAGTATTGTGGATTGCTTTAGAAAAAGCTATAAACCGTGCCAAACTAAATAAAGTCCAACGTTCAGCTTGTCTCTGTATAAGCGGATCACTTCGCATGACCCCATCTGCGTTACCTCTTGATGAAGCAAATAGCTGCAAGCTCTGCTATTCGCCTCAAATCTTCATCGCAGTGGGTTAGCAACAACATTGGCAACTCCTTAATTCTTAAGTATTTAGAATCAATTCCAAAGCACACAGACTACACCATGCCCCAACTGCAATTCGACAGAAATTTCCAGAAGTCTATACCTTCCAGATCTTTCTGGGAGGACAGAGCGTTCCTAGACGACAAGTCAGTCCAATTTTACACAGATGGATCAAAAAGTAATGAAGGGGTTGGTGGGGGTGTGTACTCTGAACGACTGAAATTAAGCCTCTCATTTTGCCTTCCCAATCATTGTAGCGTGTTCCAGACGGACCTTATGGCGATAAAAGAAGTCTTGTCCTAGCTTAATGAAAGCCTGATATGATGAGATGGCTCAACAGTTTAGTATTCACCTTTGCTGGGTCACGGGCTATAGAGACATTCCAGGAAATTATAAGGAAGATGAACTCGCCAGAAATGGTACAGCACAACCAATTCTACAACGTTTGGCTAATTCTGGCACACCAATCACTACATGTAAATTATAGCTAATACAGGACGTTTTGAAGAAGGCAAACATCAGGTGGAATATCATCACCACGTGCCAGGTCACGAAAAACTTCTGGCCTGCTATCTCTAAGCAGATCGCATATAAGCTCGATAATCGGTGTCATAAGCAGGCTCTGTCTAATAGGAAAGCCCGCCACTAGGCTAGGCGTATTCTCAAATGGCTTTTGCAGAAGCAATTGAGGAAGAGGAGGAAACAGTTCTTCGCATCCTTTTTACATGCCTTGCTCTCGCTCAAAAACGCAAGTCTAACCTAGAAGAATTCTTCTATAACGATCTAAACGATCTCAATCATGTTAACATAATCAGTCTTTGACGTTTCGTAAGGGACTCAAACTGGTTTCATTAAGCTTAGAAGGAAGCCTCAAGATTCATGTCGTAATAAAATGGGCCATTAAACTGGCCTAATTGTGTCCAACTCCATCGCGGACAGCCATTTTAATCTAACCTAACCTCTATTATGTGCCTCGTCTGCACTATACTCAATATAATATGATGGATCTCCAAGACTATTTTGTTGTTTTCACATTAATTTATAATAAATACATTAAAATCAGATATATGTAGAAAACAAATACAGCAAAATTTCATCATCAATTATTTTCATTGAAGTTTACTTTTCAAATCTAAGACAGTCCGTCCCAAGATAATCAACTTAGATTTGGTACTCTTCTTAGTGACCTTTACAGTTTACGTGGTCTATCGTTTCGCATCTTTTTTTTTTCCTTCTTTCATACTTTAAAATTAATTCAGTTCAAGTTTTATCGAAAGAGATATTAGACCTGTAATAATTTCGTATTTTTTGTACATAAATATGAGTTCGATTTTGGGCAACAACTATACTAACTCTTAATCTAGATGAATAAGTCAGATGTTATATATGTAATATATCTAAATTGTTCTTTCAGAGTCTTCTGGGAAATAAATATTAAAATAAAAGTAATGCCTTCAAATCCCAAGCATTAACACATTCTAGAAACCAAATTAAGGAATAAGATAATAGAGGACACGAGACGAAATTGAGTCGAACCAAAATTATATAAAAATACTTCGTTTGGGTTTCCACCAAAATCAACGACACTGATAACCAAAAGGAATCCTACAAATACTGCATTTGTCATTCAAATACATTTGGCACAGAGTGTGACAGATTGAATTTCTCAACGAAGTTGGTGCTTTCTATTGTTTACTAATAGAATTCGCATACGCATGACGACGGATCTAACGTAGACAAATAGACTGAAATACAATCTGGAATCACACAACAATTGCTCCATTTTTCAGGGTTGTCTCCCTTAAATTCGATAAGTATTAAATTTATATGACTTTTTCCATTTCATTTCTATTGTTTTAAGCTGTATTTAATAAGTTAAGGTTATGTTTGAACTATAGTGCCATTTTTAAAGTCGATAGATGCATATTTTGTAGAATAAAACAGATCCCACCAAGGATAATAACTGATTTTTCCACTTTTCGGCGTCTTGCAATCCTTATATTTCCCGTAAAATTTAATCAACGAACATTTTAAAACAAGCAATCCAAACCAAACACGCCCGATACTGAATAAAAGGAGACCCTCTAAACTGCAAAGAATATAGAGGCATTAGTCTACTTTTCATAGCTTGCAAAATCTTCTCTGCCGTAATATGTGAACGTCGAAAGCACATCGTCAACAACCTGATAGGTCCTTATCAGTGTGGCTTAAGACCAGGAAAGTCCACAGTCGATCAAATATTCACATTACGGCAGATCCTGGAAAACACACAAGAACAATAAATCGACACCATCACCATGTCTTCATCGATTTCAAGGCTGCATATGACAGCATCTACAGGGACGAGCTGTAAAGAGCCATGTCTAGTTTTGGCACTCCAGCCAAACACGTCCATTGGTGCAAAATGATCGTGAAGAATTAAGAACAGAACCTTTCGATGCCAAAAAAGGCTTTAGACAAGGTGATGCGTTGTCATGGGATTTCTTTAACATCGTACTTTAAAGAATAGTGCAGAGCTCCTACTTCAACACTAGAGGCACTATCTTTCAAAAGTCTGTCCAATAACTAGCATATGCTAAAGAGATTGATATAATAGGAAGAACTCAGCGTTATGTCAATGGGGATTTTGCAAGTATTGAGGCAGAGTCGGTAAAATTGGGTTCAACGGTTAATGAGGGCAAAACAAAGTACGAGCTGTCATCAAGAAATCACCAGTCACCATGGACAGACTTAACTTTGATGTACATAGTTGGACTTTCTCTACATAGGCCCCGCTATTACACACGGAAAACAATACCAGCGCTGAGATCAAACAAGGAATTAATCTTGCTAACTGATGTTTATTTGGGCTAAGAAACCAGCTGAGTAGTAAAGCCCTCTCTCGAGTGACCAAAGTGTCGCTATATAAGAACCTTATCATCCCCGTCCTGCTATACGGTGCAGAAGCATGGACTATGACAAAAGCGGATGAAAGCATCTTGGATCTTTTTGAGAGAAAAGTTCTTCGCGTGATCTACGGTCCCGTATGCATAGAAGGTGAGTGAAGAAGCAGATGGAAAGACGAGCTGTACGGGCTGTACGAGCTGTACGGGCTGTACGAGCTGTACAGCGATGTAGACTTAGCCAGAAGTCCAACGACTGAGATGGCTGGTTCACGTAGGATGCATGGAAGCCAATGTAATGGCACGTAAAGTCTTCGAATTGACACCCACAGGACAGTGAAGACCGCGGATCAGGTAGCGCGCACAAGCGGAAAGTGAAAGTAAGCCTTCGTACATATTTCATTATGAGGAAAGGTAAGGGTAAAGTGCCGCTTTAAATTAATTGTACATGAAGCTATCGTAATGATGTTGACAGCCCTGTTTGTACTCCTTGTTTTTTGAAAGCATCCTTTTAAACTCAGAGAAATGCATTATATCCATTTGGGTTAACCGCAACCATTCCCAGTGCACTGCTATACGAGTATTGTCATTTTCAAGACACTATAATTGTTGGTATCTAATGACGACTGTCTAGTGTCTATTCATTACTTTTGAGTACATCACTATTGTTGATTAAATGCTTCCATAGCTCCTCGGGATGTAAGTCGATTTATTGGTTCGTTGTAAAATTCCATTTGTGTTATTTTGTATTCTAATTAAAGTTCTTGAAAGGAAACCCAAGTCTTATAGTGATAGGACAAACGCAAAACGAAAAATACTCTCGAACGATGAATCGAGGAGGCTTAAAAGTTTTCAACGAAACCAAAAAAAACCTTCGAAACGGTATTTCAATAGGGACAGTTTCATTCCTCGTTCTCTTGCCGTTTAGTTGGGTACGGTGGAGTTTATACATATTTCAATAACGACCACGATGACAATTCTCTTTGTAGGGTAAATGAAAAGTGTTTTTAAATATAGAACAAATATTTTTGGTTAAGGTAAGTTTTTCTCCTTTAAGGCTCCAATCGTTTGATCAAGGAAATCTAAGTAAACTTTTATTTTTGAATATGAGTTTCATGAGAGTTTTTGTGGTTTCCTTATTTAATTCTTTTAGGAAAAGAACCCTGATGATGAAAACGGAAAGGGATGAAACATAAAAGTATAGATGAAGAATTAATTTTTAAGTACCAACTTAATTTTTATTTTATTTATAATATTCACATTTCCTTGTTTATGGCTTGTTAGGAGAACTTGCTTAATTAAAATTGGGTTTCCTCTATTTGACCTCAATTATTTTGACGAAATGTTTTTGTTCAAATCATTAGAATTTAAACAAGATTGAACATCTAGGACACTAATAAAGCATTAGTAGTTGAGATTTCTTTGTGTCCGGTTGAAATTTACCGTATTTTGAGTTTATGTATTTATGATACATTATTAAAAATTTAATTGATGTTAACTTTTGTTTTCAAAAATGTTGTCATAAGAAAAATACAACTTTTAATTGTCTAAAGAAGTTATAATGGATTTCATGACTGTTTAAATGTCTATCGGGATGATTATAGGTGCTCTTTGCAAAGGAGTGCTAATCGCGATCAAAAGCACAATCGACTCATACTTTTTCTTAATCTCAAGTACGTCTCAAGTTGATTTTGTTTCAAGTAACTTAAAACATCTTAAAACGTCTGTTTATCTTAAACGTGATCGATCATTTAATAAAACAATGCGACCCCCTATATAAAATTGTTATTAGTTCGGATTTCAACCTTCCGGAACTTAAAGGCATTGTGTAGGATTAAATTCCACTTGTAATCTCTTCTCGGCAAAAGAATGTTTTTTTTTGTAAATTATTTAACTGACACAGGCCTCAGTCAAGTGAGTGACGTTCTTAATTACATGAATTGACAACTTGGCATTCATTTTTCAACCGACCAAGATAACTTATCAGTCACTCTCTGCCCCCCAAAAGCTATTGATAAGAATTATCCTCCCTTGTTAAAATTAATACCTAGAAATTACACCCACTTTACATCTTATTTTGTATGATTTTCATAAAGCCCAATTCTCGTAAATTTACGATTTTATTAATCGAGTTCTATTATAATTTCGAAAACATGTCTGTTGAAAAATCCACTAACCTTTTTTGTAATGAACTATATAATTTTCAATTTTGTTACATGTCTCATCTTACGACGTACATCTTCACCTTGATATTTTCGTAGACTCCATAATCAAAGGAACACCCCGAACCCGTAATTGACACAGGACTGTCACCAATTTTTAATATAACGTACTCAATATGCATAACCAAAGGCTTCCTAAGATTATAGCATTGCAAACAGTTGGAAAGAAAGGTCGGAGAGCATGCTGTCTGTCTGCTGTACTGTCGAATCAACGCAATGTTAGAATACTGGATGACAATGAAAGATATTGAAAAGTTGACCTTTATTGATTTCAAAGTTGCTATATCTTCGGTGCATAGATCACGTACAATCATCTTAATCACAATTTATTTGAACGTAACTACTTCCACAATAAAAAAATAAGCAGGAGCTTATCTCGTTGAGATTCAAAATGAGACGGGAGCTAATGAGTCTTCATTACATATAATATCGAGAGGATCTGTCTATATAATGCATTTTATTTTACTTGAGGGAAAAAGAAGACTTCATCCATTTCATAAAATACGAAGAAATTCACAATGCAGCAATTTCGTGAATATGACGTGTCCGATTCAGTCCGATCCAATCCTATTCCAATCCATTCTGGTGTCCCCCAGGGTTGTCATTTGGGCCCTCTTCTATTTATCCTTACATAACAGGTCGATAAGGTTTTTTTCCTGGCATTAAAATTGCACTTTTTTAATGAGTTTTGGTAGCCTTAATTTAAATCCTACTGCAAAATTAAAGTAGCACGTCACGTTTTTGAGAAATTACTTTCAAAAATTCAAAAAAAAAACGTGTATAATAGTACGGGAGCCCAAGAAGGGATTTTGGGATTTACTACAGCGCGGCAGATTAATATACAGGGAGGTACCTAGTACCCCATTGAATACCTCCACCAACTATTATCCCCGTATATGTGGCCGCGCGTCAAGGATATAGGATCAGATTAGTAAAAAAAAAAATTGATCATCTGAAATTCTCGAGCGCGTAAGATTAAGGTAGGGTAAGTTAGTTATATGCTAAAAAGTATATTTCCACTAATCTGACAATTTTCGATTGACGATAAAAAGTAGGCGGGTTACAAACTTGTAAAAAAAAACGTCATCTTGACTTTCTCGAGCGTGGCTCTAACTGCAACTTGCAACAATCTTATTCGTTCAAGTTCCAATACAATATATCCACAAAGTCCGATCACAAGGGACAAGCTACAATGGGCTCTCAACAGCTTCGAACCATTTAAGTCTACAGGACCAGATGGGGTAATAAAATCGGAACTACAAAAAGCTTCAGACATAATTGCACCAATCCTGGCCCATTATTATCTCGGCATGCAAAGAAGTTAAAGTTGTTTTTATACCCAAAACAGGTATATGTTCGCAAGTCAACCCTAAAGATCTACCACCTATAAGCCTATCATCATTCCTTCTTAAGACCTTGGAAAGATTGATTGATATCCATTTAAGGGCAAGTGTTGATACCAAACTTCTGTCTACGTCTCAACATGCCTACTGTAAAGGTAAATCGGTGGAAACGGCGTTACACACACTAATACGCACCATCGAATACTCCCTCCATCATAGAGAGTTTACTATGGTTGCTTTCCTTGACATCGAAGTCGCTTTTAACAAAGTGGACACATCAGCAATCGCATCTGCATTAACATCTTTAAACGTAGAGAGTTCGCTTGGGGAGTTAATTCATTTAATGCTGACTACCAGAATAATTAACTCAGAACTGGGCAACTCTTCTGCTAGAAGATTCGTTAGTAGAGGGGCACCGCAAGGTGGTGTTCTATCTCCTCTCCTCTGGAACCTAGTGGTAAATGGAATCCTAACTGGTCTGGATACGGAGGGTTTCAGAGTGATTGCCTATGCGGATGACGTTGCTATTACGGTTTCAGGAAAGCATCTCAACATCTTAAAAAACTCTTTCAACATGCCTTAGACAGACTAATACTTTGGGGGTGATCGGTGTGGACTGGGTGTTAACTCACACAAAACCGAATTAGTCCCATTTTCGAGGAAATACAAAATTAATTTTGCTAAGACGAAGCGAAGTACCTGGGTCTTATTTAAGACAAAAAAACTAAATTGGAAATGCAATTTACAAGAAAGAGTCGAAAAAGCTACTGCAGCTCTTTTTTCTTGCAAAACAGCTTTGGTAATAAATAGGGCTTACAACCCCGAATTACTCATTGGCTATACACATCGGTAATCAGACCGATTTTAATGGCAGTATGTTGGACTGCTTTAGAAAAAGCTATGAACCGCTACAAACTAAATAAAGTCCAACGTTAACCTTGAATATGTATAAGTGGATCGCTTGCCACGACCCCATCTGCGACACTGGCCACCCTACTCTACCTAACACCTCTTGATTTATTTAGCAAACAAATAGATGCAAGCTCTGCTATTCGCCTCAAAGCTTCGTCGCAGTGGATTAACAACAACGCTGGCCACTCCGTAATTCTTAGGTATTTAGAATCAATTCCAAAGTACACAGACTACACCATTCCAGATCTTTCTGGGAGAATAGGGCATTCCTGGAAGACGAGTTAGTCCACTTTTATAAACGTGATATCAACATCTGATACTTTCTCGCTATCGAATCTCTGGACTCTGTCTCTGTCCATAACTGTCGATCATCTTGGAGATGGCACAACAGTTTAATATTCACCTTTGGTGGGTGCCGGGCCAAAGAGCATTCCAGGAAACTTTAAGGCACATAAACTTGCCAGGAATGGTACAGTACAACCCATTCTACCACTTTTGGCAAATGCTGGCATACCAATCGCTACATGTAAACTATTGCTAATGCAGGACGCTATGAAGAAGGCAACCGCACAAAAAATATCTGGCCCACACTAGATTTAAGCAGATCGAATATAAGCTCGACAATCGGTGTCATAACCGGGCACTGTCTAATAGGAAATCAAGCCACGCGGCTAGGCGTATTCTTAAATGTCTTTTGCAGAAGCTGTATGGATGAGGAAGAGGAGGAAACATTATGTACAACTTCTCTGTACATAACCTGGTCTAGCTCAAAAACGTAAGAATTACCAAGGAGAATTCTTCTCTAACGGTCTAAACGGTTTGAATCATATTAACATAATCAGCCTCTCACGTTTCGTAAGGGACTCAAACTGGTTTCATTGAGCTTATAAGAAAGCCTCAAGATTCAAGTGATATCACAATGGGAAATTAAATTGACCTAAGTGTGTCCTACTCCATCACAGACACCAACTTAAACATAACCTAACCTAAGCTAACCATGGGTTCAAATTTGGTAGCTATAAAATAATGACCACAATATTTTAAAAAATAAACCATTGTTAAGGGCTTAAAATTTTACTAAGATTAGCAGTTTTCTAAATATTTAGCAATTTACTAGCGACTCCAAAATTGTAAGCCTTTCTTTTCGTTTTGGTAACTAGTGCTATGAGGTTTTAGCAAATTCTTAAACGCTCTTATCATTCCGTGATTTTAACTCAAGCAAAATGTTAAAAGACAGTAAGTTCTTAAAATCGTTTAAAATTTTGTTAAATCATCTTTTATGTTTCATGAAATAATTAAAATGGCTTTAAAATTTTACCTAATTGTTAAAAACTTTACACCAATGTATCTTAAATTAAATATTTGTATTTTAATTAACTTTTTCCATTCACATCACGATCATTAATCTTCCTCCATGAAATTACAAAAACAATTATATTTTATTACCCTTGATTTCTTCCATTGCCGGAACTAAAAACGATAATAATCAACAATTCTAAAAATCCCAAAATTTAAAAACAACGTGAACTTTCTGAAAACTCATTTAAAATTCAAGGCAAATTAGTCGAACATAATAATTTTGGTTTCCATCCTAAATAATCCATGGGACGTTTCTTAAATAAAAGATGAAGAAAATAAACTCTTTTTGACTTTAATAAATAGGATTTCCTGTGTTTGGACAAATCATTTATAAAGATTCACAATCACCTGAGTGTCGGAATAAAAAGGATACAAACAAAATTAACTGTCAAACCTGCATAGTTCCACTGCATCATCATCTTTTATTCTAAACGCGTGCCTAAACAGAATTCCTGGAAGCTATCATGTTCAGCAATAAGTAAGTAGCAGTAGCAGCCGGAGCCAACACATTATGATGCGTTCCTTCCAAACTACCTACTCAGAATCTTTTGTCAACTCCCATGGTCAATATAGCCATTACGATATATATGTATACATTGCACAGTGCATATGCTATCTTAACATCATTGGTAACTAATGTATAGTCTCGGTGATACTGTTACTGAGGAAATTGAAACCTATTTTAAATAGAAATACGTAAGATGGTTTGAATAGAAGAGTGCTCGGTTATCACAAAAATTGTTGTAGAGTTTTTAAAAAGAGGGCTGCTTACAAAATTTGAATCTAAATAAATAACAATTTATGAAATTAATGTAAAATAATTTTTCAAACAAGTAACATTACTTTTTTGACTATTTCGTTCAACTCAGCATTGAGTACTACTAGGAATTCAATTGAAAACCTTTAGCGTAGCTCATGCATTTTTGATCAGAACGCAAATGAATTAAAAATTCCGCTCGAGGTTCCTGATTATTTACAGGCAGTGAGGGTGCACACTGCATTGCATATAGCACAACATGGATTATGATGATATTTGGTAGCAGAGCTAAAAGTACTACCGACTTATGCACAACAAATATATCTTTTTCTATCTATATACATTATACAATGTGTGTGTACCTATATAATGTAGATCTATGTATTTTTAAATTTAAATAATATTTTTGAATTCCTATTAGAGTAATGATATTGCTTTGAAAAACTCATTCGAATCATATTCTCTCTAATGGTCAAAACATTTCATATAAAACTAACGACACATTTCAAATCGTAAGCGTATTATAAGCGTATAATTTGATGTGATGATGGTCTGTCAATAGAAATATCTGTTCGACAAATAATAAATTATTGAAACTCTAACTTTAATTTATTTGAATTTTTTATAATGAAATTCGTATTTTAAAAAGATTTGTCTCTTTACAATATTAACACAATTAAATTCTAAAAATTGCAAAGTAATAAGCGACTTTGAATTAATACAAACATTATTTTGTAAAGAGTAAAGAGATATTTGTATGAGTATAAAAGGGTATTTGAAAAATTTGGGGTCCACCAAAAACGAGACCTATATAAATGATTAAATCCTATGGAGTTTAGCAACGTACGAGTATATAGGGATTTGCGAATAAATGAAGAACAGACAATTTTCCGACCAAGTTCTGAAATAAATGAAAAACTTCTTTTTAAAAATATTTAGAACTCGAGAATTTCTTCACATCAAATCATGTGTAAAGAACTTGGTTTAAAATTATTTTTGATTTCGAGGAATTTTAGATCTCGGTTGAATATGGAACTGAGTTCTAACGTGTTTTTTTGTTTGCTATTTTGTGGCATCCCTTAGCCAATTTTAACTTAAAATTCTGACATTTTACAAACAAAATTAAAAAAAGGATATTTATTTTATATGTTATTTAGTATTCTAGTTCTGAGTTTTTTCAAAATAAAAATTGTGTAACTTGTTAATGAAGGTATACAAATCAAAAGCAATTGGCTTCAATTCAATGCCCTTGAAAAACCTACCTCCAAAATTACATTTGAATTCAGATTTTAAAGTCCTGCAATCTCTTGAATCCGATATGATGCAAGCAATTTTAATGATAAAAACAATTACATGTATTCAAGACGTTTCAAAATATTGTTGGCTTAGTAGATTCAGACAGAAAATTATTGTCCAGATGCAAAAATATCGATAAAATTTGAAAATCTAAGGTCTCTTAAAATAGTATTTTTTAAAGAACTCTCTAGATGAACATGTTCTAATCCATAAATTTAAAGAATTGTCCGAACAACCGACTTGTCTTTTATATGTAGATATATTTATCGATACACTTTTATCTGGTCATATTGCCGACGGAAATATTGACGATTTTAAATAGGATGCTTATTTCCATGGGTCTTATTTCTGTTTGTGTAGACTTAAGAGTCTTGATCATTATGAACGCTGATATAATTTCGTCTTACCTTTGACTTGAGAAATTACTGATCTAAAATTTAATCTAAAATCAAATTTCGTCTAAAAATCAGGTTTTTGGAAGAAGTAAAAACATTGCTAAACCTAGTTCTAATCTTCGAAATCCTTCAATTCGAGGGTCTAATAAATGAAAGTTATATCTCAAACTTAGATCTATGTATATCAGAGTTGTTATGCTTTTGAACTTGATGAAGAAATCAGTAAAACTCAACCGAATTCTATTTTTTCAAGAAACCGAGCTATAGAGATATGAACTTTGTCAATGGCAGGAAACGTGTTATACAGTATTTATCGCTTATAAGAAACACGCTTATAAGAAAACCTCGCTTAGAAGAAACTTGAACAAAAGCACCGTAAACTTTCCCATATATTTTAATGTTGAATTGTATGATTATAAGAAACATTGTATGATTATAAGAAATACACTGATAAAAGAAACATTTCTAAAACACTAAATTTTATTTTTCATGTAAAGTTGGTTGGATATAAGAAACTTGCAAACAAATCACGAATTTCAAAAAACATGAACAGACCCTTAAGAAAAATTCAAAACAAACGACGCAAATGTCATTTATGTACAGTACATATGATGTAATTTGACATTTGAATGAATGAATGATTGAATGAATTTCAGTTCAGTGTTCATTTTGACATTAAATTTGTTATTTTTTGTGTTTCTGTTCTTTCTGTTGTATTCCTTGTCCTCGTTGAAAATGTCGCCTAGGATAAATGTTTTACACTCCGGGGTATATCCGTATAAGAAACTTGTTTCTTATATCCGTTGTAAGGATATAAGGAAAACTCGGTTAAAAGAAACAAATATTGTGCAAATTTTGAGTTTCTTATAAGCGTTACGTACTGTATATTAAATTTGTACATTTTATTTTTTAGGAACAAACGGACTGTTAGATTTTTATAAAAAAAAAATACTGAATGTCAAAAACAATATTTGCTGTGAGATAAAATCAGTTTGAAGAAAATATTTCTAATTTTTGAAAAGATATTTGAGTCGAAAATTAATGTTTATCAACTTTTATTAATTTTGTTTAGGTTTTTATTTTTTGTAAAAAAAATCTGTGGATTCGATTTTTCTCAAAATTTTACTGAATGTTGACAACAATATTTTAAAAGATAAAATTAGTTTAAAGCCAATGCAATGTCTTAAAGTTTTGAAAACATATTTAAGTCGAAAATCAATTTTTACCAATTTTTGTTAATTTTTTTTTAGGTTTTTAAGTTTTTGTAAAAAAAAAACTGTTTATTCGATTTTTCGCAAAATGTAAGTGAATGTTGAAAACAATATTTTTTATAAGATAAAATTATTTGGAAGGCATAATCTTAAATTGTTGAAAAGATGTTTGAGTCGAAAATCAGTTTTTACTAACTTTGAGTAATGTTTTTTTTTCATACAATTTTAAAGGTGACAAATATTTTTTTTTTCAGTTTTTTTGATTTATAAAAAAAAACGCTATTTAGACTAAAAAATTTGTATTTTAAAGTAAGTTTGGTGATAGTAATCCACGAAAGTTTACTGCCCAAAAGTCGAAGTAAACATGAGATCAGTATACATTCTATAAAGTGGTAAATACTGATAACAGATACCGAACCGAAAAATGAGAATGAGGCCTTAAGAAAATCCTATTTGGGGATTTCAAGATAATTGAGCTTGAAGTTAAGACTTCAAAGAAATACATGAATTTTCTCAGAACAATTCAACGATTATACTGTACGGTTAGGCAAGGTAAGGTATAATTTGCGACAAACTAAGCTAAGTGAAAAGTTCAGCTTTGTTATGTATAAGCGGATCACTTTGAACGACCCTATCTACGTCACTGGACACCCTACTCTATTTGACACCCCTAGATATACTTAGCAAACAAATAACTGAAAGCTATATTCGCGTCTGTGCCGTAAATTCAAGCCAAGTGCAATAATAGCCTGTAGCCCAGGCGAAACTTTTGGGCCATAAAGAAAGTCTCGTCCTGGTTAACGAAATCGTCATATCAACATCCGATAACCGAAATTTTCTCAGATAGTCAAGCCACAATCAATTCTCTGGACTCTGGACTTAACCAATAATAAATCGCTAAACACACGTATAGGCTTAATATTTCTAATCTAACTTTACTACTGAACTTACTTAAAACGAAATATTGATATGGTGTAAAAGACAATTTTACAATCGTTTCATTGCAACCACAAGAATTCATTTAACATGATATGTGTCGCAAGTTATGAGCTTTTGCTTTGAGTAAATGAAATTCCTTTGATATTTGAACTATCAACTTTAAGCTTATATCAAAATCCCAATTGTCTGAAACTTCACAACTTTAATTAAAAGTGAACCATCACTTTTGCGAGCAATAGTATCAAAACACTTAAAAGAGAAAACAAAAGGAAGAGACAATTTTTTTCTCACTGTTTTCACTGTCACTGAAAAAACTTTTCTGAAAAAGGATTTCCAATCTGTTGACACGATTTCTTGATTAAAGTGTCCTAATCTAACCAAGTATTTAGAATTTCAAGCTTTGACATATTTTTGTAATCGTTGTTCTAGAAATTATTCACTTAATTTATTTAATAATGTTTAGTGTGTTGAATCAATTAATCTAAAAATTTTATATTTTTTTACTTTTTTATTTATCTGACACATTTTTAGAAGAACTGCTATCCCAAACAATAGCTAGGTATAGTTCTACTTCCCACAGTCATGGAAACATCCCTTAAGATAATTACGCAACAGAATAGCCAAAAATATTCCATCTTCATCAAAAAACGTGGTTCTCGACCTCCCTCTTGCCATCCTCATAAAATCAGGACTCGTCTTTTTGATTTTTGATTTTTATTTATATGAGAAAATGTGATTTCACGCAGTGGCAGCGCGACGCGCGTGTCGCGCACCACACAAACACAACCTACTTAATACCTTAATCAATAAGCCTAATTAGCTTTCATAATTTATTATTTCCGCTCACTGTGTTTTAGGTTTCTTATATGTATAAGTATAAGATGTATATAAGGGAATGATTTTGGCTGTTTTCCTTTTCGCGACAATCCATTCCCATTGGAATTGGAGCTTAATGATTAATACGCTCTGAAGAGACACGCCTTAAGGCTCATTCAGAATTAGTTAGGTATGAATTGTTGGTGAAATAGGACCTTTATATTCCAAAATGACATCGCCATTCCTGAGAAGCAATTATTTAGTAAAAAAAATACTATAATAATCCAAATAATTATCGATTAAGTCACGCATCGCGTTAACAACAGAAGGAGATGTAAGAAATAAATCTTATTTATTCATACTGAAGTCATCGCAATCATAATATTTAATTATAAGTACGTGAACGAAAACCTTCGAAGCCATTTTGGTAGGATTTTCAATAAGCAGAGCCGTGCATACTTTTGAAGACGTTTTGTGCCACAGGTGTGTAAGAAAATCTTATGTTAAGACGGTTGTTAAGTCGTAACGTTTATTTTGTTTTATCATTTGCAAGATTGGGTTAAGAAACCTGAAATATTTGTACAATGAATGATTGATTGCATTTAATTATTATTACTATCCTAATGAAAATTGGATTTTATAAATAACCATTAACTGATATTATTTAACAACTCTTGATTTCTTGTAGGAATTGATTTAATGATTAAGGATTAATTTCTTACAGAGTGTTTTCGGTTACCAGAAACCTTCAGGTCTTTTAAGTTGAAGGTCGTGCGTCAGGGTGACTTCCTGAGCACGTAAAGAAGAACCAGTTGCAGAGCACCAACAAGCCTCGGATACGGACGGATTTACTGTTGACAACCCACGCAAACGAGTTAATAAATAAAATATATTAGGTGGCGCAACAGTCCATGAAGAACCAGGGCCTAGTGACTTACAACTCTCAACAATTCCTGTGTGCGAGTAATGTTGTCAGAGATGGAAGGGACCTACAGTTTATATGCCAAATAAGAACGGCTAATTTGAGAAAGCACTTTTCATGACAAGAATTACTCTTGGAGGATTTGTCAATTCCTCGCAAGAGGCAGTACCCGTGAAAAAAGTTAGGTGGCACACGCAGGGATTGAACCCAAGACCCCTTGCATGACAATCCAACGCACTAACCATCACGCTACGGGTACTACGAGTTATGACAATAAAATTCTCCTGGGCGATTTAAGTACCAATCTGGGAAGGGAAGACATCTTTGGTGGAATTACCGGAGAAAACAGCCTATAGCACAACACTTCCGATAACGGATTCAGGCTCATCGATATTGTTGCGGAGCGAATCGTCATGGTAGCAAGTACGCGTTTTTCACACCTCAACATCCACAAAGGAACTTGGAATTTTCCATATCAATCTACCGTCAACCAGATTGACCATTTTGCGATCGACGCTAAACACGCTTGAAGCATCATGGATGTCCGAACTTTCCGAGGAGCTTACATCGACTCGGACCACTACCTCGTTGTAGCCAAGTTAGCACATTGGGTTTCCAGACCCAAGGCAAAACAGGGAGATGATAGAAGAAGAAATAACGTCGAACGGCTACAACCGCAAGTTCTCTGCCTGTATCGAGAACCAGTGGTAACGTTGCCAAGATGCAATCGGAGAAGCCTCTAACGTGCTGGTTTTCCAGCAGCCACCAACAAGAAACCCCTAGTTTGATGAAAAATGTCGGCAGGCAAATGCAGCCCATTAACAGGCACGCAAAGCGCCGCTACATAGAAGGACAAGAGAAACACAGACTTCTCAGTAGGAAAAAGAGATAGCATGAGAAGCGTGCGGTCGAAGATTCTGAGAGGTCCAAAAGCAGAAATGTAGTTCAAAAATTTTGTTAGCAGGTGAAACAAAAATTCACAAGGACATAAACCTAGAACCGAAGGCTTATAAGACGAAAGTGGAACCGTAGTCAATGCTGAGAATATGGAAGGACCACTTCCATGCAGATTGTAAAACGGCGACAATGAACCGAATTTCACTGTCAGGTAGGATGATCCATTTAACAAAGACGACGAAAGCAATCAATCCAGTCTTCCCGACTTAAACGAAATAAAAATTTTCATATCTAAGCTGAAGTCTAACAAAGCCGCTGGAGCAGATGGCTTAAATACCAAGCTCTTCAAAGCAGCTAGAGATAATTTGGTTAGGAGTATGCATACCAATTTATCTGTAAGATATTGTCGGAAGAAAACATGCCCGATGAATGGAACCTCAGTATTATCTACTTAACATCGCTTACAAAATCTTCTCTGCCGTAATATGTGAACGTCTAAAGCCTATCATCAAAAATCTGATAGGTGCTTATCAGTTTGGTTTTGAACCAGGAACGTCTACAGTCGATCAAAACCATCGACACCGACCACATTTTCATCGATTTTCGAAGCCGCATATGACAGTATCTGCAGGGACGAGCTGTATAGAGCCATGACTAGTTTTACCTTCCAAACTCGTCCGTTTTTGCAGGATGACAATGGAGAATTCAGAACAGAGCCTTTCGATGTCAGAAAAGAGCTTTAGACAAGGTGCACCGTCATGCGATTTCTTTAACATCGTACTTGAAAGAATAGTGCAGAGCTTCCACATCAATACTTGAGGCACTATCTTTCCAAAGTCTGTCCAAATACTAGCATATGCAGATGACATGGACATAATCCAAAAAACTCAGCGTGATGTCAATGGGGCTTTTGTGAATATTGAGGCAGAGGCGGCAAAAATGGTTTTAACGGTTAATGAAGGCAAAACAAAGTATATGCTGTCATCAAGAAAGGACCTACAACACCGACTCTTGCTAACCGCTGTTTTTTTTAGCTAAGAAAGCAGTTGAGTGGCAAAGCCCTCTCTCAAAGGACCAAAGTGCCGCTATATAAGACCCTCATCATTCCCTTCCTGATATACGGTGAAGAAGCATAGACTATGACAAAAGCGGATGAAAGCACCTTGGGTCGTTTCGAGAGAAAAGTTTTTCGCGTGACCTACGGTCCCGTATGCATAGAAGGGGAGTGAAGGAGAAGATGGAACGACGAGCTGTACGGGCTGTACCGCAACGTAGAGCAAGAAGGGTAAAAGTCCAACGACAAATATGGCTGGGTCACATAGAGCGCATGGAAACCAATGCTACGGCCCGGAAAGTCTTCGAATCCACACCCACTGGACAGCGCAGTAGAGGAATTATATCAGCTGCTGCACGTCCGGTTAGGTCTTAATGTCTAAACAAGTCGATTTAAGCTTTTGAAAAACTGCTAAGGCATGTATAATGTATGTCTTAAAATTTTAGATCAGGAATTGAATTTTACTTAAAACACTACAATTTTTGATTTAAACTATCCAGTACTTAGAAACGCTCATAACCATAAGCAACATTTAAATTGTCGTTGGAACTATTCAGTTGACTCAAAAAACAACTTCTTTACGCATGAAATACTTTACAAGTGGGCATGTTCGTTTGAAGTGGAGTGTAGATATATAAATTTGATTCGAAACCTAAAAATGCGAATATTTTTCCGATTTAAGTTTGCTTCTATGATCTAGTGATAACAAACAAATGCTATGTTCTAATGCATAAAATTAAAATTAAGTACGAGTTAAAGAAACCTAGATATGTATGTATTTTTAATACATGCTCAAACCCTATAAACAACATGAAAACATCAAACGAACCTATCTAAAGGAGATAACATACTCACATATAAATTTTCATAGTACATAAACTTACACCTAGTATTTTTTCAGTTGTTAAATTTAGTACCAAATAAATTTCAAAACATTTTGCATATATACACACTTTTAGATATACCTTTTTACAAGAATACACATACCTAATCTTTTATGTTTTATAACCAAATTTGCATAGAAACACTCATTCACCGATGGATTGAAGATACTGTAAAGATTTTCAGGTTGCTCTCAAGTTTGAATTTGGATTTACTATATAGGTATATAATACAGCATATATAGATGTTTTTCTAAAGAAGCAGAATTGAGTTCAATCCTTGGAGAGGTGTGTCAGTGTGACAACTTTTAATGTGTGATTAGTGATGGATGGATAGATTGATGGATGATGAATTCTTCATAAAACTTCTAACTTTACGTATAGTAACTTTTATGTGAGAATAAAGAAAGGTGTGTACATATAGTTATATTATAATTGGTAGAAAGTAAAGGCGTTGATAACAATTTAAAGTTTTGTTGTTAAAAAGTAGTTTTTAATAGACGTTTACTTTAGATAATTTCTTCATGACTACATTAGAACATTAGAACATTAGAACCTTAGAACTATTTTTAGCAACAATTTATTCTTTTCAATATTAATTTATTTTACATTTATTTGTACATCAAGACTAAAATCTTTTATAGAACTTAGATATAAGCTGATACAAATAATAATAAGTTTTAATATTTTTAAAATAAAATAAACCCATTGAAACAGACCATTTACTGAAGTAACAAAGGTCTTCGTTTAAATATAACACAAGTTCTTCTTTATTATTTACTGGCCGAGCAAAGTACAATTGAATATCATGAGCATAGAGGTGTACAGTACAGCGGAGTCTTTGTAAACATAAAGACAAAAATAGGACCTAGGATTGATTCCAGTTGAATACCCTGTCGTAAAGGCAAGAAGTTTGAAAATGTTTCATTACTGAAGTCTGTCAGAAAAATAGCTTTCGAGAAATTTTACTCCAGAGTTTACAAAACAAACTTTGTCGACAGCCTTCGAGAAATCAAGCAGAAAAGGAAGCGTTAAATATCCTTCATCATAGTCCTGTCTTATATCTTAGAGTATTTTAACCATGACAGAAGAACGATTGTGTTAAGACCTAAAACCAGAATGGCCAGGAAATAAAAGATTATGTAAGGATAAGTGCTCAAGAATCTGACACAGAATTACTGTTTTTGGCAATAAGCATAACTCGAGCTTTCTTCCATTACCTTGGGAAGGTTGAAGTTCTAATGCAATGGTTATTAATATGAGTTAGACAAGTTATGTAAGGCAGAATTAGCTTTATAAATCGTAGTGATATCCCATCTTCTCCAACAGCGTTTGATTTATTTAATCCTACATAATTAGTAACATCATTCTCATCAACCGATTTAATTTGAAAACTCCTTATCGTCGGATTAATTCTTTTTGAGACATCAAAATTATCGTCTTCAACATTGTTTTCAAGAAAAAAATTATTTAGCAAATCAGCATCAATTTCACACTCACTAAGGAAGAAATACCTAACTGCTGTATATTGTTCCAAAGCTTTTGTGGAGAAAGTTTCGTATTCAAAATCGAATGAAATCGACAATCGGCTTAGTTCACTCCACTGCCATACTTTGAATTTTAAAGACTTCCCGATACAGCATTGCGTGTGTATTTTGAAATCTATTTTCCTGATAACCTGCTCGAAAATTTGCAAAGTTCATACCCGGGGTATTTTGAAATTCCAGTTTTGAAAACAGAACTAAGGGTAATTTTCAGTGACAAACATTTTCGGTCAAAAAATCTTCAAGAAACATTAAGTTTTTTGAATAAATACTGATTTGAATCAAAGTTTCATTGAGTACTTTAAGCTTTGTTAGCTAATGTTGACTTTTCCCGTAACAACCGAATCTGTAGAAAGATTATTTTCGTGTCTAAAGAGAATTAAACAAATTTAAAAAAAAACAAATGTGGCCGAGAAAGGTTGTCAAATTTAGCTCTCATTTCAATTAAAAAAGGATTGTTAAAAGAAATTCAAGCCAAGGGAATATTTTATGACTAACATAGATAAAAAGGGAAAATTTGACTAACATAAATAATTTTGATTCAAAAGAAAGAAGGATTCATCTAATGTACAAGATCTAATCATCTTTTAATTTTAAGTGGTTATGGTTGATTGATTCCGTTTCCAAAAAGCCACGACTCGTTCCTGTAAGATAGATATATTGAAACTGAAGTTCAAAAAAGCTGCTGAAGCTGCGGCATCGCTGCCGAATTATTCAAAGCAGCAGGCGATAACTTGGCAGGGAGCAAGTATCAACTCATCTGCGAAATATGGTGAGAAGAAAGCATTCCGGATGAGTGAAATCTCAGCATAGTTTGCCCAATATTCAAGAAAAGAGATTCTCTGCATTGCGCCAACTACAGAGGCATCAGTCTTTTGAATCGCGTATATGATCCTTTTCTATCGTATTATGTGAACGTCTGAAGCCGTTCGTCAACAACCTGATAACATAACAGTGTGGCTTCGGATCAGGAAAGTCCACCATTGACCAAATCTTCACATTACGGCAGATCTTGGAAAAAAACCCAGGAACTTCAAATCATTACCCATCATCTCTTTATCGATATTAAGGCCGTGTATAACAGCGGAATGTATAGTTTTAGCATCCCTGTCAAACTTATCCGTTTGTGCAGAATGATGATGGAGAATGCATGCTGCTTTAGATCTCACCGATGCATTTGATGTCAAAAAAGTTTAAGACAAGGCGATGCACTATCATGCGACTTCTTCAATATCAAGGCAATTGAGTAGTAAAGTCATCTTTCGAGCGTTTAAACTCAACATTTATAAGACGCTCATCATCCCGGTTTTCATTTATGGCGCTGAGGCTTGGACCCTTGCCAAGAAAGATGAGAGCGTCTTAGAAAGCTTCGAGAGAAAAATTCTTTGGGTGATATCTGATCCCGTCTACGACGAATTGTAAGGGTTGTACTGCGACACTGACCTGGTTAAAAGAATAAAAGTCCAACGACTTAGGTGGCTGGGTTATGTAAAGCGAATGGACATCAATCCAATTTTAAGGGACGGCGCAATAGTGGAAGAGCACGACTTAGGTGGCGCACCCAGGTGGGATAGGATCTCAACTAACTTAGCGTCCGAAACTGGAGACAGCTAACAAGGGACCGAGCTAGTTGGAGACTCAAGTCCGTCGCAGACTATAGCACCACCTTAAGTAAGTAAGTAAATATAATTTATTCCAAAGTATTAGAGGAAGATATCGTACGAACTATTGGAAAACAATAAAAATTCAAAATGTTCCACGTGTCCCATTTTTCTCGTTTTATTTAAACACAATAAAACAATTAAAATGTGCTACGATTTAACATTTACTTTGGAGTGAACTACTAGAGGTTGTAGCTATGACTGCGTAGATACTATTTTGGCGCTCGAAATTATTTCAAAAGAATATTTGAAACCAACATTAAAATTGAGGGTGCATTTTTAGGTTGGATACAAATCTGTTTACGTTTTTACTTGCGACATATGGAAACTATCGGGTGATTTTTTAAGAGCTTGAGAACTTTAAAAAAAAAAAAACGCATAAAATTTGCAAAATCTCATCGATTCTTTATTTGAAACGTTAGATTGGTCCATGACATTTACTTTTTGAAGATAATTTCATTTAAAAGTTGACCGCGGCTGCGTATTAGGTGGTCCATTCGGAAAGTCCAATTTTGGGTAACTTTTTCGAGCATTTCGGCCGGAATAGCCCGAATTTCTTCGGAAATGTTGTCTTCCAAAGCTGGAATAGTTGCTGGCTTATTTGTGTAGACTTTAGACTTGACGTAGCCCCACAAAAAATAGTCTAAAGGCGTCAAATCGCATGATCTTGGTGGCCAACTTACCGGTCCATTCCTTGAGATGAATTGTTCTCCGAAGTTTTCCCTCAAAATGGCTATAGAATCGCGAGCTGTGTGGCATGTAGCGCCATCTTGTTGAAACCACATGTCAACCAAGTTCAGTTCTTCCATTTTTGGCAACAAAAAGTTTGTAAGCATTGAACGATAGCGATCGCCATTCACCGTAACGTTGCGTCCAACAGCATCTTTGAAAAAATACGGTCCAATGATTCCACCAGCGTACAAACCACACCAAACAGTGCATTTTTCGGGATGCATGGGCAGTTCTTGAACGGCTTCTGGTTGCTCTTCACTCCAAATGCGGCAATTTTGCTTATTTACGTAGCCATTCAACCAGAAATGAGCCTCATCGCTGAACAAAATTTGTCGATAAAAAAGCGCGAAACACATTTCGAACCGAACACTGATTTTGGTAATAAAATTCAATGATTTGCAAGCGTTGCTCGTTAGTAAGTCTATTCATGATGAAATGTCAAAGCATACTGAGCATCTTTCTCTTTGACACCATGTCTGAAATCCCGCGTGATCTGTCAAATACTAATGCATGAAAATCCTAACCTCAAAAAAATCACCCATTATATGGCAAGTTTTGTTTTCGTACACAAAATCGAACTCGAGATTTTAATCAAACATTACATTTCGATGGTAGGGATTCCGATTCCGTCCGTGTGTCTATCTTACTGCTCTCGCCCCCACATGGCCATGAATATTTGAATTAAAAAGAAAAACGAAACATCTGACCACACCCCTGCAGATAAATTCAGGAATTGACATTTAGGGTGGCAAATGCTTTGTTAACAAAGCATGAGCTATATTAGTAAGTAGGTATAGCGTTTTATTGATACTTGTATTACTGTACTAACTTTATGTTACCAAAAAAAAAACGCGACTACATTACTCTTAGATTGATAAATGGGTAATGAAGATTCACCAACTTGCCACTCATCTTTACTAAGATTCAAAAGAGAAAATAAAAATAGTTTAAATTTAATTTTTTATACTTCATTGACATTTTGAATTCTCGTTAACTTAAATATAGAAACGCCATGAAACTGATTAGAAGATCTTTATGAGTTAGAAAGTTGACTAAAAATATTGTAGGTACTTACAAACACGCTTTCTGTGAAAGAAAAATAAAACGTAGGTTGAACCCCGCAGATACATACCTGAAAAGCAAAGAAAGAAAAAACAAATTAGAATAATTTATATTATATTGTCTTGAGTTAAAAATATAGTTTGAAAATTGTCAATCATTATACAAATGTTTCAGTATAAGTCTAGGAAAATGTCCAATCTTTTTATATAAAGGTAAACAAACAACTAATACAGGAGCACAACTGATACAACAAGCACCTTTTGTAATCATGTATCTGAAGGCGGAGTTCTTTTTTTTTAATATCTTTTATTATGAAGGCATCTGTAGAGTACGTCACTTAGTTTCGTGTTGTCAGTATTCGGTGTCATTTTATCAGGTAAAAGTTTAATAGTTTACAGATTGGCTTTTAAATTTGATTTTATTTTAATATTATTTTTAACCACGAATGTATAGGTGGATATTATGAATGTTCTTGAACAAAAGATAAATGCATCTATATTTATTTTGTAGGTCATTTTAGTTATGGTAAAGGTTTTATATTTGTATTTTAATAATTGAGTTGTAACATGTTGATTTTCCGTAGAATCTTACATTTCTGGCTGCAAATTTAATGCTCGCATTACAATATTTATAGCGCACATATTAGGGTTCGCAAGTTTAAGACCTTACGCAGAGACAAAAACAAACATAAACATATTAGTTCCAAAATATTGTTCAGCTTTTAAAGTTAAAAACTCTTATTTCTTTAATTAAAACAGGAGATCGATGTCAAACTATGTACACAACTTCATTCATCTTCCTTATACACTCCGTGTCACATGGATAGGGACAAATTTTGTTCGTTTTTTATTTGCCGATATTTTTTAAACCCTTAGGCTTTTTAGAAAAACCCAAATGTGGAATGAAGTTCGATGACGGTTTTTTCCAAAGAAGGCCATACAAAGTACCTGTACGAGTATTAATTTGATAGATTCAAGAAATATGGGTAGAGGTAAGGGTGTGACCAAAAAGGAAATAGGCCAAATCCGAGATTACCGGTATCCATCCGTTTTACAGCCAACAAAATTAGAAGAAGTTCAAATGTTGTATACAACTACCTCAAGGACCCAGGTATGAAAAAAAACACAAAGGAAAAGTCAAGAAAGTCACATCATTTCAGAAAAAGCGGACGATATTGAGAGCTGCTTTAAATTCAAAACTTTCCATTAGCAAATTCAGGGCCGAAGCTGAGGTAAATGCTAGTAAATCGACTGTTGCTCGGGTGGTACATGATACAGAAGGCAGACCATATACGACATTAACCAATCAAGAAAAAATCACCATAGAATGCTGCACGCAAGAGCCAACGCCTTAATTTTGCAACAAATCACAGTAGGTGGAATCAAGCCTGTCATACCATCGTCCTTTCCGATAAAAAAAAAATTAATTTGGACGCACCTGATGGATATACATAGCGGCTATTTTCATGATTTAATAAAGGAAGAAATCTTTCTTGAAAAACGGCGAGCATGGAGGCAGTGTATTGGTATGGGGAGCAATCACCTATTACGGGACAGTGGAGCTGGATTAACAAAAGCTCTAAAATGTTGGCAATTACTTAAAAATCGATTCGGGAACGAGCTTTTCCGAAGTTTTCTGAATTATTTGGTGAATATCGAAGGACTTTCCAACCAGATAATGCACCAATACAAACCGCAAGGACAACAAAAGCCTGGATTCAGGGGCAAAATGTGAACTTATTATCATGGCCCCCATATTCTCCTGACCTGAACACCATGGAAAACATGTGAGATGGATTTCAAGAAAAGTTTACAAAGGAGGACGGCAATACCAAAAAACCGAAGAGATTTTTGAAGCAATAAAGCGGGTCTTGGCTCAAATTTCGCTCAATTATCTGACAGCACTCTATGAATCCATACATCACAGTTTACTTGAAGTAATTCAGAAATCAGGAGGCAACACACATTACTAAAAATAATTTTAATACATTCAATAAAACCAATATTACCTAAACCATAATATTTTGTTATTTTCTTTACCTTAAAGAATCTAACAGGTAAATTTAGATCTTGTCCCTATTCATGGGACACAAAAAAAACAGGTACTTTTTATTTATCAACTTTTGCTTGCAATATAAACTAAATACATACCTCATTCATTCCACATTTGGGTTTTTCCAAAAAAAAACCTAAGGATTTAAGAAATATCGGCAAATAGAAAACGAAAAAAGCTTGTCCCTATCCATGTGACGCGAAGTGTATGTTCTGATACTATTAAACTGTTTAGTACGTTATCTAAAATTCAACAATAATAAATGATGAGTGCACTATATTTCTAAAAATTATTATACACTTTTCAAATCAAAATTAAATGACCAAATCTTCTACCTACCCATCTACCAGCTAAGTAAGTACATTTCTTTCTATTTTTCTTCTATAATTCTACTTCATCTTTGAACTCTAGATATGTTCATATTTCTCTATGAAATGATAGACAGTTACATTAATAAATGAGATAAAGAATATGATTAACATTTCCTACTTCCCATTCAACAGATACTTAGAATCAAACATAAGAGAGAGAGCAAGAGTAATAATAAAGATTGGAAGCTTTTTAAATGTAATCCATCCATCAATTGACCGCCTTTTTAACCTTCCTCATTCCGATGTCTATATGGCATTATATTTTATACACCAACTTTACGAATGGTTAAACCACTTCAATTCTTGTTCCTCATATAAATTAGACTCTGTACTGTATGAAATTTAACGCTTCAGTTGCAGCACGTTGCCAATGATACCACTAGAGTTTCTGGTTCTCTTCAAATCGATAGCAAATGCCCACCGCTTGTTCGTTAAAATGATTTATTTATTCGAATACGTCGCGCACTCCGCCCCTTTCTTTGTCAAACTTCGTTGCTATGGATCACATAAATCATCCGAACAAAAATTTAATAAACATCAGAAACCGGGGGACTATCTTAGCAGTCTTCTTTCAGTCTTCACGCCCTCTAGCTTAGCTTATACAACGAACACAAGAGCATTCATCGAAATCCGACTACTTGGTCTCATGAATCCTCTGACAAATATTTTCTCAATTTTAACGACAAAAAGAAAAATCTATGGTATCGTCATAATCGCATCGTTATGTCATTTTATTGGTGCCAATGACCCAAAGCAAATTACATTTGCTTACTTGTTATAGACGCGAATAAAAATTTAAAAATGAAAAGTAATAATGAGATGTCCACTTAACAATTTGCACTTCCCGCCTAATGCTAAACAGTGGGATAGGATAAACAATTAAGCGACCGAAAAATAAGAATTGTTTAAAAATTTTATTATAAAATTGTTCTGAAATAATACCTACTACATTTTTGTTCATAAAATATTCGAGCTTACAAATCCATTAAAAAGTTGAAATTTTAATAAATTTAAGATTTCTGATTTGAATTTTTCACGAGTAAGAAATTAAAAATCAATACTTAACGACGGACACTTCATTGAAATAAACAATGGACCTGGATAAAGGCTCATTACACCCATATCTAATACTACGTGCTCTTTGAAAGATACAAAATCTTGCTATAAGTGTTCTAAATAAATTAGACGGCGCAACAGCTCGTTGAGAAATAGGGCCTAGTGACTTATAACTCTCAGCCATTCCTGTGTGCAAGTACTATTGTCAGGGATGGAGGGGACCTACAGTTTTAAGCCGAGTCCGAACGACTAATTTGAGAAAGCACTTTTCATGACAAGAATTACTCTTGGAGGATTTGTCAATTCCTCGCAAGAGGCAGTACCCGTGAAAAAAAAATTTGATGACATAGGCAGGGTTTTGAACCCAAGACATCTGGCATGACGGGTACTAATCTCAGTATTCTAACTAGAGCATAAATAGGAACTAGTGCAAGAAATGAGGGACACTTTATGTAATAACAGAGTAAAGCTCTAATTCACATTACACTATGAACTTTTTGACGGTATTCCATAGATTTCATGCCAAATAATTGGCACTAAGCCTTATATTCTAGACAAAAACTCCAACGCATTTGTTGGAATCTATATTTACTAAACCGTCTCTGAACTCTTTCAAGCCGGTCAAAGTGAATTGTATATGCGGGGCTCCAAATAACATCTGCATATTCAATAATCGATCTAACAATAGATATATATAATAAAAGAACGTATGGATCTCTTAAATCTTTAGCATTTCACTTAATGAAGCCTATCAACGAATTAGATTTAGGGATTAAGTAATCGAAATGGAATTTAAAAGAAAGCGCAGATTCAAGTAAAACATCTAAATAGTTAATCCTTGAGACTCGATTAATAGGCTTTTAGATTCAATTGTTAAGTCAAATAATATTAAGTTTAAAACCATTGCCATGACACAAATAGGATTGAACTTTCTGAAAATTTTCCAAACTTTTTACTTTTAAAAACAGTTTGAGATCATCTGCATACATCAGCCAATTGAAGTGATTAATCACTGAAAGAATATCATCAATAAAAATAGTTAAAAGGAGTGGACCAGGATGGCTTCCTTTTGGAATCCTGACGTGCATAAAATGTCCTTAGAGCATGCAATATTCATCCGAACTTATTGATCTGTCAGTGACAAGGCCTTGCTGTTCTGCAGCCAAATATTAACACTTAAGAAAATCTAGTTCCTTTTTCACTAAGCTTTCAAATAACTTGGGAATTGCAGAGTTTACAAATACCTCTATAATTTTCAATATTATTTTTAGCACCCGACTTATGAATTGACACAATGTAAGAAAATTTAACTGACTTATTTAAGAAGAGATTTCCTTAAGAGAAAGAGATTTATTAAAGATAGTGAGTAACAGACAATAAAGCGAATTAAAACAGTTTTTCAGAATTAAGGCGGGTATTCCATTTGGACCGGAATCAGCATTTGACTTAAGTGAGTTCATCGCAGATAAAATTTCTTCGGTACTTAATTGAATTGAACCATGATCAATCTTATTTACTAGGTTATCCAATGAACTACAGTTAAATGCAAAAGAAGAGTTGACTGTGGCATTTACATATGTCCGAGGATTCGATCCCTCTAAAGAACATAGATTTAGGGATTCCAACAGACTTTATTTTCAAGTTAATAAATGACCAAAACGATTTGAAATTGGTTTTGATATTATTCTCGATATTTAAGATGTAAGCAAGGCAATAACAAAGTCCTTCCGAAATTTACTAAAATTTAAGTAATCAGCTTGATTTCTTGTAGATATGGCGTTTTAATTTTTATAGATTACGAGGGTTGCTACTTATATTTCTGGCCTAATAATGAAAAAACAAAGAATTACGATTAAAATGGGTTTTATTGTTTTTCAAAATATTCTCCATGAAGAGCAATACACTTTTGCATGCGTTTGAACCAATTTTCATAGCACTTTTTCCACTCCGATTGAGGTACCTTCAAAACATAGTTTTTAAATGCACCAACGGCTTCTTCAGGGGTCGAAAAACGTTGCCCGCGCATTTTTTTTAATGTGCGGGAATAAAAATAAGTCATTGGGTGCCAAATCAGGACTGTACGGCGGATGACCCATTAATTCGATGTTTTGGCTGGTCAAAAATTCCTTTGTTTGAGCCGATGTGTGAGAGCTTACATTGTCATGATGAAGAATGATTCGCCTCTTCTGCAGTTTTCGAATTTCTCCGGTGACTTCGGGCAAACAAATGGTCGTATACCATTCAGAATTGACCGACTTGCATTGCTCTAAAGCTACTGTCGACACGTGACCGGTAACTGCTGGAACACAATGCAAAAATCGGAGCCGCAGCCGGAGCCGGAGTCGGAATAGCTGTCACAGCTTGTCGTACGTTAACAGAAACTACGCACACAATGTGGCGTACGACTTTTTGACGTTTGATATAGATTTAGTTGTATTTTGAAATTATTAAATTATAAAAATTAAAACAAACAACATCAATGAAAAATATTAATTTAATGCACAAACACAAACCACGAAATCAAATTTGATGTCCAAAAATGATAGACGTCAAAAGGGTCGTACGTCAAAGTTAAAAGTTGGTGAACTCTTTTGACTCCGGCTGCTGCTCCGATTCCAGTTCCGTCGCGTTGTGTTCGTGCATCTGCATTTGCGTACTTTTAATATTTTGACAGGTATTCCGGTTACGACTCCGGCTCCGTCACCATTGTGTTCCAGCAGTAATGCTGGAGAAACAGGCAACCATTTGCTTAGATTTGCTTCTTCCGCGAACAACTTTTGTTGGATTTGGCTCATCTTCGAAGACCCATACAGCCGATTGCTGTTTTGTTTCGGGCTCATACGCATAGATCCATGATTCGTCACCTGTGTAGATATTATACACAGCCTTTGATGCACCTTGACCGTATTTTTTCACCATTTCCTTGCACCAATCGACACGAGCCTTCTTTTGAGCGTTTGTCAGATTATGCGGGATCCAACGCGAACAAACCTTTTCACGGCCAAATGTTCATGTAATATCTTATTGATGCTAGTCATACTAAAGCCCAAAGATGCCTCTATCTCACGATATGTAACATGTCGATCTTGCTTTATCAGCTCATGTAGGTACAGCATGGATATTTTGTGGCACAACAACCGATTTTGGACGACCTTCACGAAATTCGTCCTGGAGCGAACGACGACCATGATTGAATTCGTTATACCAGTTTTTTACAGTGCTATAGGATGGAGCTTTATCGCTGTAGAAAGAATTAAGTCCGTCGCTGCACTCATGTCTTGATAATCCACGTCGAAAGTTATGAAAAATAATCGCACGAAAATGTTCAAGAGTTAATTCCATTTTTTGCCCGAGATGAATTTTTCAAGTTACTGTCAACAACACAAATCGCACTCAAATGAAACATGTTCTGTAGAAGGTTATGGTAAAAAATGTAAAATTTTCCGTTGAAAATGTCAGATGGTGCCTGGCAACACTTACTGTTACCTAGGCTAGAAATATAAGTAGCAACCCTCGTACTGAGCTGTTTATTACTCCACGGAGTTTTAAACGTTTTTTATCTGTGAATAATTGGAACAAATTTACCGAAATCCATTAATAAAATTTAAATGAAGCGATTATACATATTCTTAATCTAAAAACATTAATTCACTAGATCAGTTTATATTACACAAGCAATTATTCAGTTCTATAAAATTCGTTTTCAGAAAACTATAAGATTTAACCTTTAAATTTACATCATTTAATGAGTAAGCTTAATACTTTATTTCTAAAAGAATTTCTTTATGATGTAGTGATTTATTAAAAGTGAAAAGGTAGCATTATTTACATGAATTTGAAAATCAACACAGCAAATAAAAATTAGATCTAAATGAATTCATTAATCGGACGGATTACAATTATTCAAATTTTGTCCACAGATCAAGGGACTCGAATATAATATTCTCATAAAAAAGCTATTGCAAATGATGTTGCATATTAATAACACGATTGTGTTGTCATAAATTTCTGACATTTGCAGTTATTCAGACGATTGGTTAAATTAAGAAGTGAACTTATCTAACAATGACAACTTCGAAAAAATTCCAAATAATCTTCAATGCTTCAATATCACTCATCAAACTGCTTATTAAAGTACTTACAATTTTCTTCCAATTTCAATGTGTATGTGTTTCACTGTACGCGCCATTTAACTCTGTTAGTGTCGTTTAATTTACGCCTCTATTTGTCTAATTTAACAGTAATATACATATATAATACAAACAATAACGACGCCGGCCATTGACACTTGTTTTTCAATTCAAACATACGCATCACGCAACAACTCAAAAACAGCCAATTGACACTTCAAATCAAACAAGTAGTTCGCTTTAGCAGTTGGCTTCTCATGTATTTTGTGTCTGTTAAGTGTAGGGATAAATTGTATCGTTCTGTTGCATAACTTCCTTTATTCCATATAAATTGCTTAATTAATCAGAAAGATAAAACAACTATTTCCTTCAGATTAGTATAGTGTTATAGACCGACGACCAATAGAGTTCCATTCGAAGAGAAAGCGAAGACGAAACGAATGACCAGACCACCCATCTTTTATACAATTATAAATCAATTGAAGGCTCGGAAAATTGAAGTTTCCGTTAATGGAGTGTCATGGTCGATTGTTTTTCAAAAGTTGACACAACCGTTAAAGTGGCTTAACCGCTCACCAACTGATATAGCTGAACCAGCTACAGAAACTCCTCTTCAATCTAGCACATAATTGCTCAGCACTGGTGTAGCAATGTATGGCTCAAGTGTTGAACTAGAGGGAGAAGTTTTTCTGATAAGAGGTCGATATACCTACATACATATATTATATGTATATATATACTTCATGAACACTTTGGTATGAACATAGCTTTGAAAATGCTTTGGAAGTTTCATTGGATTTTCCGAGAGATGAGATCGAAGGAAAGGAAAGTATCAAGGGAAATCGAGGCTGTTAGGTGGTGGCAATTGGTTTGTGAAAGTAATTTCCGCTTCGGAATGAGTTAGAAGACTTAATAAAAGAATATATAGTTATACAGATATATAGATATCAGACAGCTGAATATCATCCAGTCAATTGACTTGAATGGTTTTCAGATCAATTTCTGACGGAATTTACAACAACAATGAGTAGAACTTAGCTTTTATTGTCTATGAAGACGAATATTTGTTATAGAAGCAGCTGAGTTTGATGATATAGAAATATTTCAATTGCTTTATAGTATGGATATTTTTGGTACTATAAGGCATGTGTATTTCATTCAGTTGAGTTATTGTGGTTTCAAGGCTAGTTTGAGGTTTGGCGGAATAGAAAATTAATTGGTACTATTTAAATTGAGCGGGAGTGGAAATTTAATATTCATATTGAATTTTACATTTATTTTATGGAAATGAAAGTTTTAAAACGTTGTGATCTTCTGGATAAGTCTAATATCATATAATATTATGTTTAATCTAATAATTTGATTTTTTTTTAAATGTAAGAGAGATTGTATAGGGAGCAATAAGACGTCCTTGTAACCGAAACTGCTGAAAAGGACTATTTGTCAAAATTTGGAGGTCACCAAGAAAACAAACCAAAACTTTTCATTTTATTTTTATTTTTCAATGATGTCTCTTTAATTTTAAAACACTACCATTAAAAACTTATTTATAGACAACAACAGTATCAATGCACGAATGTTTAGTTATTATTTTGTATAACTTAGCTATTTATTGAACAAAAGCTAAACAACGTACATAAATATAAAACGTACAACGCAAAGTTCGTTCGCGTGTATAAAATATTAATTTCAAGCCGGAAAACTTAAATTTTATATAGAATGATATCAATCTGATTCGACCACTGATTCCGATCCAAATCAACAGGCCGTATACGCACTCAAAAAGCAGGAGCATTACATCATCATTGTTGGCTTGGTATCATCATTTGTAAGGAGGAACATCGAATCTGTATCTGTATTTATTTCTATATATATATGTATATATATTTATGTATAATATAAACTGGTATTGATATGAAGTTTTTGTTTGAGCTGTTCTGTGGGTCGATGGTTTTGTGAGAGTTTTGATTTATCCATCAATCACGGCCATATGAAAAGTTTAATTAAAACCTATTTCAAAAACTTCTACGGGTATTGCATCGAAATCACTGTGGATGTGGAGACAGTAGCCACATCAACTGCTATGCTACCTCTCTCGGGGAGTATTTTTGTTTGTAATTTCCTGTTTGATTCCAGTTTACAAAAGAATGATTCGATTCTTCCAAAAAATACAATTTTCATTCAAATGGATGCGATATCATTACGATATAAAATCATGTAATTATTAAACAAGAAAAGAGGATGGCTTTCCATCCCGTCTGTCGATTTGTCTTGCCTAAAACTTTAACAAAATATTTTTAGCAATATTTTGCGTGAGATAAATAATTTGAAGTCAATATTTTAACACTTGAGTCGAAAAGCGTTTCTCACCACTTTTTTGTTGTTTTTGTAGGTTTTGGTGCTTTTTTAAAGTTTTCAGTTGAATGCTCACAACTCAACCCTTCAGATCTATAACCTATAAGCCTATTTCTTCTTAAGACCTTAGAAAGATTGATTGATATCCATTTAAGGGCAAGTATTGACACCAGACTTCTGTGTACGTCTCAACATGCCTACTGTAAAGGTATATCGGTGGAAACGGCGTTACACATACTAGTACGCACCATTGAATCGAAGGCGCTTTTAACAACGTGGACACATCTGAACTAACATCTCTGAACGTAGAGACTTCGCTTGGGGAGTTAATTCATTTAATGCTGACTAGCAGAATAATTAACTCAAAACTGGGCAACTCTTCTGCTAGAAGATTCGTTAGTAGAGGGACACCGCAATGTGGTGTTCTATACCCTTTCCTCTGGAACCTAGTGGTAAATCAATGCCGAGGGTTTCAGAGTGATTGCCTATGCGGATAACGTTGGTATAGCGGTTTCAGGAAGGCATCGTTATGTACGGTGTGGCAGTATTGTCGATTGCTTTAGAAAAAGCTATAAACCGCGACAAAATAAGTCAAGCTTGCCTATGTATAAGCGGATCGCTTCGCACGACCCCATCTGCGGCACTCGACACCCTACTCTACCTAAAACCTCTTGATATATTTAGCAAACAAATAGCTGCAAGCTCTGCTACTCGCCTCAAAGCTTTGTCGCAGTGGATTAACAACAACATTGGCCACTCCATAATTCTTAGTATTTAGAATCAATTCCAAAGCACACACACTACACCATCCCCCAACTGCAATTCGACAGAAAATTCCAGATTTCTATACCTTCCAAATCTTTCTGGTAGGATAAGGCATTCTTGGAAGACAAGTCAGTCAACTTTTACACAGATGGATCAAAATCAGAAGAAGGCGATGGTGGAGGTGTGTACTCCGAACGACTGAAATTAAATCTCTCATTCAGTCTTTCCGATCATTGTAGCGTGTTCCAGGCGGAACTTTTGGCAATAAAAGAAGTCTTGTTCTGGCTTAAAGAAAACGTGGTATCAACATCTGATATCCGTATTTACTCAGATAGTCAGGCCGTTATCAAAATATTCACCTTTGCTAGGTGCCGGGCTATAGAGACATTCTTGGAAATTGTAAGGCACATGAACTTGCCAGGAATGGTACCGTACAACCCATTCTACCACTTTTGGCAAATGCTCACATACCAATCGCTACATGTAAACTATTGGTAATGCAGGACGCTATGAAGAAGCAAACGCCAGGTGGAATAACATCACCACATGTCAGGTCACAACAAATATCTGGCCTACATTAGATTAAAGCAGATCGCATATAAGCTCGACAATCGGTGTCATAACCGGGCACTGTCTAATAGGAAAGCACGCCACGCGGCTAGGCGTATTCTCAAATGACTTTTGCAGAAACTGTATGGACGAGGAAGAGGAGGAAACAATTCTTCATCTTCTCTGTACATGCCCTACTCTGGCTCGAAAACGCAAGAATTACATAGGAGAATAATTCTTCTTTAACGTTCTAAACGATCTAAATCATATCAGCATAATCAGCCTCTCGCGTTTCGTAAGGGACTTAAACTGGTTCCATTGAGCTTAGGATTCATGTGGTATCACAATAGGCTATTAAACTAGCCTAAGTGTGTCCTACTCCATCACGGACAGCCACTACAACCTAACCTAACCTAAGCCTTGGGTAAACCGAAGATAAACTGTGGTGATTGATGTATATTCGAGTATGAACAAATCAATAATACTTCCTTCTTAGTATAATGCCCTGTAATACACGCTTTCTAGTAAATAATTCGAGATGACTTATGTATATACCATTCATCAGAATCTAATTAAATCTATCTACGAGTTTGTGTTTGGGTGGTTTGGGCGAAACTCTTGTAAATTGATCTTGAAAACTAAGAATACGAATATTAAAAAAGAATAACTCAAGATTGTGCGTCTACAAAACACATCCATTCCCGATGATTCAGTTGGTCCGTATGAAATGAAGAGATGGATCCAAAAATAGAATATTCATCCAAAAAACAAAATACGATTTGTATCCGGCCATACTTTAGCCTGCATGTGCCTGCAGTCAGTTTTATTGTCTTGAAGTTTAGTTGAGATCCCTTCGTGGTTGGCAGATCAAAAGAAAACATTACGCCGCGTGCCAGGTTTCTTCTTTTTCTTTTTCTTATTGTTGTTTATGCTGCAATGGTTAAATTTGTTTGCTACTGTTTGTTTGGTTGCCGGAATTTTGTTTGTCTGCAAATCTCTTGCTACAGAACAACGTCTTGGGCCCGAAGCAGCGTAAGGCGTAAATTAAGGGAAAACAAAATTTTTCGGCTTTGACATTTCGGTCTGAAAGGGGTCAATTGAAATACTTCATTTTAAAGCTTTGCAATCCGTAGATATATTTTTATTTTATTTTCTATCTGTCGAAGAAGTTGTTTTCATACAAACATGAAAGGAAAAGTTTTCTATTGTTATTTTGTTTTATAAATTATTTGTCGCCTCGTTTTTCGCGACACTGGTGAGGAATTTTGTTTATTTTATTTCTTATTATTATTGCTGTTCTTTTTGGATCCGTTTTGGTTACCATATACTTCCTGGAATCGGATACAATATGGACGTCAGAAACATAAAAGTGGATGCGGATGGAAGAACAAGTTAAGTACGTACCTTTCATCCGGGAAGTTAATGGGAAAACTGGTGGATAAAGAAATGTTAACACCAATTTTTTTACACCGGAGAACACCTAGAAATAAGATATGATATCGGTCAGCAAGTAGTACCCGTGGCATGATGGTTAGTGCGTTGGACTGTCATGCCAGAGGTCTTGGGTTCGATCCCTGCCTATGCCATCTAAAGTTTTTCTTTCACGGGTATTCCCTCTTGCGAGGAATTGACAAATTCTCCAAGAGTTATTCTTGTCATGAAAAGCGCTTTCTCAAATAAGCAGTTCGGATTCGGCTTGAAACTGTAGGTCCCTTCCATCCCTGACAACAGTACTCGCACACAGGAATGGTTTAGAGTTCTAATTCACTAGGCCCTAGTTCTAAAGGGACTCTTGCGCCACCCAATTCATTTATTTTTTATCGGTCAGCCATCAGCCAAATAGGTTGAGTTGTAGGTGCCGTAACTATTGGGGCTGGTGGAAGTGTGACCATAACCTCTTCGTGGTGGGTTTCGCTAATATGGTCGGGATGGTTTCTGATAGGCTTATCCGTAAAAACAATCTCATAACGAAACGTATAACAAGGCCCAGAAATGGAATGATTACATGACGACAACCATTGCCACGGATTAGGAACAAAGATTTAAAATGTGTCTCATGGAACGTACGATCGCTCTGTAGAGCTTGGACAGGGAGTGGTGGGATAAGAAAGAATATAGCGTTTACTAGTGTAAATACCATGTACTTTAATTAGTCTTCCTAGTCAGCTTTAACGCAATATCGAAAGGTTATGGATTTTTGGTTAGGATAGCAAGTTTCAGAACAACAGCCTCATAACCGTTCACAAGAGTCCTCTGACGAAAGTTAAGAGACTTAAGTAGTATTCCCATGAGCGCGACCAACGAACGACGAATAAATTACAAAATGTGAGTTTATATGCGTTTGAAGACATATTTCCACACAAATTCTTAACAAAACGATAGCAATATAGTTTCTATTTGATTTATGATGCATACTTTTACTTTTCAATATCATATATTAATAAATTTAAGAAAACAAATGTATTCGTCGCGAAAAAAAATTTAGTTGATACGAACTGTCAAACTTTATTCGCGTTCCACATTATCCACACTCGCAACGAATAAAATAATCGCGCGTACTTAACCTAAAAAAATCATTCTTGTTTTGGTTTCGGTGGTGAATGGTGTTCGGCTGTCAAACTTCATTCGCGACGAATTAAAAACTCTGATATGAAAGAAATGTCAAAATCGACGAATATTCGTTCATTCGTTGGTCGTTGGTCGTGCTCATGTGAATATTGCTCTACTGTACTTCCAATTGGAAAGGGCCCTGTATGCCTTGCCAAGGTATGTTGTCAAATTTATGTTTATGGATTTGAATATAATAATAAGTTCGGACCCGGTGAGAACGCTAATGTATACGGACTCCGGGTCTTAGAATTAACACACGACTGCGAGAAGAATTATTGTTGGTCAAACAATCAAGGTAGCGAAGCTTGAATTTGAAGAAGTGCAATCCATCAAATACCTCGGGGCAATGGTAGCAGAAAATAGAAGAAGAAATTAGCGGGCGGGTGCTCAATGCCAACAGACCCTACTAGTCTTTAAGAGCTTTTTAAATCCAGAGTTCTTATCATAACTTCTAAGCTGCTCCTCTACAGGACGATAATTCAGCCAATACTAACATATAGTTGTCTTCTGTGGTGGGAGACACCCTGTAAAAAAACATATTGACTACTTTAAGAAAATGAATTCACCTATGTTTGTCAATGGAAATAAGAAGTGTCGGACTTGAAAAAGGAATGTTATGATGAAAGAACATAGATTTCAATTAAAATAAGAGAAAGTTATTTTTGGAGAAAGAAAGGAGGGTGTTTAGATGTTTGTAGTAGTTTCAATATAACACGATAAAGGTAAGGACTTGAATTTTCATGTAACTAAGAAATTGCAAAAATCTATGTATATGGATCGTGGCTCGACTGTCAAGAAAAACGAAAACACACAAAATTACGGCTTTTGATTGAATGTTAGACAAATGGTTAATTTGGAAAAAGGATATCCTATGGTCGGATTCTGGAACGTGATGCATTTTTGTTTTATATATGTATGTAATTGATTTACCTTTAACACAAAAGTATAAAAGAATTAAAGACAAAAATATAGGTTGGTGCCTGCTCTAAGTGGTCAAAATTTGATTGCATACTTTTTTCTATGAAGTTAAGATTATATAGAACCTGCAAACATGGAAATACTTTTAAAATTTCCATTATATTAAAGCATTCCTTCTATATTTATTGAATACCATTAGTATGTACATACATATATAAAAATTGTTCTCAAAGTGGTTTCTATGTACAAAATGTGGTTTGACTTAAATTGTTGCAAAAATATAATCTGCTTCAAATACCTATGTATAGGTATTTTGAAACATTTTGTGCCGGTTATTTTTTTAAGGAGTTATGAGTTTATAAGTTTATAAGGCATGACAAAACTAGGGTTTCTTTTTCCAAGAAAGTGTGGAACATTTTTTCTTAGGTACATATTTCTATTGTTTTGTAATATTTTTTGTTTTAGTTAAAGTGTATCCTTAGGAAAATTGCTCCAACATTACAACATATCCAAAATACGGGAATACATCATGCTTTGCTATTTTATACCTTTTATTTTAGGATTTTATTATGTATACCAGTGTGATACTGCTAACATTGAATAGAAAATTACGTTCCGTGACTTTAAGAATATTAATATAGACCAACTTAAAGAAGACATTGTTGCAATAGAATGGTATAGGATATATGGAATGCCATATGTGGATGACCAAGAGGGCTTCTTTTAAGACAATATTACAAGACTTTTTAATACTCTTGTTCATTTAATAACCAAATTGTTAAAAACCAAAGCATGTCCTTGGTTTACGACTAGAATCAAAAATCTAATATCGCAACGTGTAAAGGTATACAATCGTTGGAAACGATTTCGGTTAGAAATACTTTAAGGTGCGTACCGTACTCTGAGAAATATTGTGACTTGTAAAGTACGAGAAGCTAAAATGCACTATTATGCCCAACGCATTGATCCGGCACAGGCTGAACCAATATTATTGACAAATTTAAAAGACATTAGTTTAGGCAAGCAAATGAAAAGGAATATTATTAACATTGACTGTAATGAGCTTAATAGGTCTTTTGTATCCTTTCCATCTCTCAACGACGTCGGTAAAATTTCAAATATCTGGTATAATGACGACCATTTTGCGAATGTTAACAACCTATCTTCTAACATTAGCTTTTCAGCTGTCGATGAGGCGGACGTTTTAAAAATCATTTTGTTAATTAAATTAAATTCAATAGGGTTTGATGAAATAAGTCCAGCTTTCGAATTGTTTTTCCCTTTATCTTAAATATATACCCTACATCTTTAACTCTATATTTATGAGTGGAGTTTTTCCTTTAGCTTGGAAACGACCAATACCTAAAAACCTAAATGAATATAGACCAATTGCCATTTTACCGTTTCTAGCCAAAGTCGTTGAAAGAATTATGAGTTCACAGATACTAACATTTCTTCAAAATAATAGCCTATTATGTGACAATCAATGAGGTTTCCATCCAAAAGGCACAACAGCTTTAATAAATGTGACAGAAGATTTAAGACAAGCAATGGAAAATGATCAAATAACTTTTCTTGTCCTATTTATTTTTCTAAAGCATTTGACATGGTAAATCACAATGTTCTATGCAGTAAACTTCAAAGCCAATTCAAAATGGCTTCATCGTCCAGAAAACTAATTTTTTCTTACTTAAATTGTAGATCTCAAGCAGTTGTTTCTAATAACTCTGTTTCAAACTTTCTTCCACTATCCTCAGGTGTTCCACAAGGCTCAATTCTTGGCCCAATATTTTTCATCATGTACATTAATGGCTTGCCTAAGTTTTTATTAAGTTCCTCGGTTCATATGTAAGCAGATGATGTGCAGATGCGAAAAAGTTTTCTTTCGGTCTCTTATAAAACGCTGCCTGTGAAGTACATGAAGATCTCGACGAACGGTCTCAATTGAAATCCGTCCAAATAAAAATATTTGGTTGTTTATAGAAAACCGGTAGATACTGACTTTTTTTCGAATATTTATTATAACTTTTGACAAAACTTTTACATGGAATAACCATATCAAGTTGACATATGGTAGGGTTTACGCAAGTCTTCGCACACTTTGGGCAACACAGACGGTAACACCTTTAAAACGTTGATTATTCCAAAAATTATGTTTTGGTGTGAGTAATTGTTTGTTCTGTGGGCTTTGCGAAAAAGAAGAAACAAAAAAGCCTTTGGCGAAAAGGAAAATTGTGCATTCAGTTGAGACTTTAACTGTTCAAAATCGAATCAGGGATGTGTGCTCTATGAGGAAGGATACCTTGGGCGATGAAGTTCTTCACCGCCTTTCCTCGATTAACGATCTTGTTGCTGAGGAAGCAGTATACCACAAAGACTGCTACATTAATTTTTTGAAGCCCACGAGTTTACAAACTCAAAAAACAGAGATCCCTAGAGACAACCATGTTACAAAGGCTATGGAGGAGATTTGCAGCTACTTGGAGGGAAGCAGTGATTGTCAGTTCTCCAAAGATGAAATACTGGGTATCATATCAGAGACCAAACCCCAATGGAGGACAATCAAGGCTGAATTGGAGAGGAAATATGGAGATCGGATACTGATCACGCCATATGTCAACAGATTTAGAGTGCCAGTGGTATGTTTTAGAGACAGTGGGAACAAAATTCTCAATGAAGCGTGGTATGGAAACAGGGCTAAAAATGAAGAAGAAGAGAGGTTGAGAATTGTTGCTAAAGCAACATGTCAATTTGACATGGGACACACAAATACCTGTTAAACAGGAAGACTTTTTATCAAATCCTACCAACAAAACTAACTTCATCTCCTTACTGGAGATAAAGCTACAGGAGAAAGGGATACATACTCTTCAGGCTACCGATGAAGCTGACATCCTAATCGTGAAGACTGCTGTTGAACAATCCACTCACAACTCTGTGGCTGTCGTTGGTGAGGATGTAGACCTTGCTGTCCTGTTGATTGCTTCCACTCCTGCGACCCGAGATATCTTTATGCTGAAACCCGGACGAGGGAAAACCAAAACAATAGTACTGTCCACCCAAGAGATGCAGCACCGTAGATTTGAACACATCCTGTTCCTTCATTCATTTACCGGATGCGACACAACTTCTGCTACTTTCAGGAGAAGCAAGGTGGGCTTCTTAAAATTGTACTTGGAGTCAGAAATCATCCAGCAAGCAGCAATGACATTTTCTAACCCCTCCTCTACTTACGACTAGGTTGAAAAGGATGGGGAGATGTGCTTTCTGAAGTGGTATAAGGCACCAAAAAACAAACCTCCCTTAACCAGTACCGCTTCCAAACGTTTACGAAGTCAGTGGCAAATATGAAGCCTGAAATCAGCTCCCTGCCTCCAACAGAGAATGCAGCTAAACAGCACCCTCGGCGAACCTACCACCAAGTGCAGCAGTGGCTCGGTAATTAGCTGCCCCCTCAACATTGGGGGTGGAAACGTGTAGGAGACACCCTGGTGGCAATTACAATGGAAAATCTACCAGCACCAGAGGTTCTTCTGAAAACTATATTTTGCCGCTGCACCAAGGATTGTGTAATTGGAAAATGTGGCTGCCGAAAAGCGATGCTCACCTGTTCTGCAGCGTGCCTCAACTGTCAAGGGAAGTGCCTGAACAGTGTGCCTGCTGACAATGAAGACGTTGTAGAGCCTATTCAGCATGAGCCACCCGCTACTGAGGAAGAAGATGCCATGGAAGAACAATCATTGCCTGGGCCCTCAAGTTCAAAGAGGATGAAAATTTGATTACTTTTAAAGTTGAGAGTAAAACATTAGGAATATATTGAGAACAATGGAGATGGAGTTTACAATTATTATTGTATTGGTGTAACGAAACTATCTGTAGAATAAAGTGTGAAATTTGTCATCATCATTATTTTTTCTACTTTATTTAATAACTTGCTTATATGTGGCCATATATGTTATTAGATGAACGAACAAAGGTTGTGGGTTAAGAATATGATATACAAACTAATTTTCTGAAATTTGCAAAATGCTATACAAGTGTTAAAATAGCTGTAACTTTAGGCGGGTTGGACAGTAATCAGCATATGTATCTATATTTTAAAAGGGAATTCAAAAATCTACAACTTCTTTCCTATTCATACTTTTCGTTTAAGAATAGGTTTAGACAATATGATGCAATGTTTATGAATATTTTGACGTAAATTGATTTTTTTTGTAAATTTCAACTTTTTCCGAGGGTATATGTAGCTCGAAAATGGTAAGGAATTAGAAAAAAAAACATATGAAATACAAGTTTTAGATAATTTTAAGAACTCCATTTTATTATCTACAAATATTTCTCTACGATGCACCGTTTTCGAGATATAAGCGAAAAACCCAAAATTCGTACCTTTAACCCCCCCCCCTCCTCCCCCCGCTCATCACCTATGAGTCAGGACTTTTGGTATGTTAACAACCTAAGCCCCCTGAACAAGTTTCTGAAGGAATCGCTTAGTTACCTGCTCACGCACTCTACACCTCATTCCTTGACTGGACTACATCTAGACTATGATTTCACATTTGAGTCTTTCTCTCTCTCTCTCTCTCTTTCTTATACTTTCTTCTTTTCTTTTTTATCTTTTTTAATCTTTCTATCTTTTACTTATTTTATTTTGTTTGTTTAGTTTCCAAAGTTAATGTTAAACTTGCTAATTTAAAGGAATTAAAAAATTATTACCTTGTAATAAAAAGTATACATTTTTGTCAAATTATCATTTTACATTTGCTTCTTTGTTATTCTAAATTGTAACACATACACTTAAATATTATACACTTAATTATTATTGAAGCTTACACTATCAAATGAGATATTGTCGCCCATGTTCCGAACTTCGATTGAAAGTGAATTGAAATCACTTTTCAATTTCACGTGAAATGAAATTGCATATTCTTCAATTCGATCGATTTCGAAAACTTTGAAATTGCTTCGAACTGTCAGAACTGAAAGATCATCCAATTTTAAGTGAAAAAAGGAAGCAGTATTCAAGAGAAAAAATAAGAAGACGAATTTTGGGAGACAAATCAAATATATTGGATTTACCTGACACAATGTAAGTGTGTGAAAATTATGTAGAATTGTTCTGATAAATAAAGTAAATTCTTGATTTCCTCTTTTAAGCTTTCATTGTAATTTTAGATTAAGCAAAGACGCTTTTTTATATGTTCTAAGGGAAATAGAACCTTTTATAATACCTTCATCGATTCCTTCAATTCAAAAACTTGCTGCAACCCTCCAATTCCTAGCAGAAGGAAGCTATCAAAGATCAATTCACAGAAATAAAAAATGTGATTTGAATGCGTTCAAAAAATGGAACAAACCGAAATACAGAACATCCATTTGCATGTTCGAAAATCCAATTCACAATAACGAATTGTGGAACACCCAAATTCACTTTCGCAAAGTGTATTCACAATAAGTGAAATGCAGAACATGGGCATGTATCTTACTGTGTAAGTTATAAAATAAAGTTTGAATTGCATTTTTAACTTGAAACAAATACTGTGTAGACAGAATTCAAATAAAATCCCAAATTTGTTATTATTACTTGTGTTTTATCCAGGTCTTTTGTATGAAAAAAGTATTCATGATCATGCCGATAACAGAATTCTAAGAATTTGTCTCTCGGTGAGTTACAACTCGATTCACTGACCTTTGGCATTCCTCGTAAAACTACATTGTCGGTTCCTAAGTCTACCTTATCATTTTTGAACTTGCCTATCGACACTGTAAGTTTCTGACATTTAAACGTCATATAGCTCAATAAACAAAGAAAAAGACAAATAAATTGATAGAGTGAAATAATTTAAGTTTGAAATAGCTTTTGCGGCCTAAAAAGTAAAAAATTGGTACTTTGACGTTTCGATGTGGTATTCTCACTTGGACTCATCAGTTAAAGAATGAGAAAACCTTTTAATGTAGGAGGGGGGGGGGGTTGTATGTCGGCCCCGATTACCAATTTGGCTGTATTTACTTTTACTTTGTTTAAGTGAAATAAGACCAACTATGGAAATTTGTGTTATTACATTTTACAAAAGTAAAATAAGGCCAATTCTTGAAATTTGGCTTTATTTTACGGCACCCCAAAACACTTGTTGTTCTTCGGAAGGTGGTGGTTTTATTTAACCCAAATATCTCATGAACCAATAGCGCTAGCGACTTGAATCAAACTTTACCTTATGTATTATGACATGATACCAAACTGATATAATTTTGAAATATCTTTTCAAAAATTTAAAAACTAATTTCGTCTTATAAAAGAAAATGTTTTCGACATTCAGTAAAATTTGTATAAAAAATTCCGACAATCATAAGAATAAACTCTACAAAAAATAATTTTCAAAATTGGTAAAAATTGATATTCAATTATCGATATCTCGTGACTAAATGAAGGTAAAAACTTCAAAACGATTTCCTTCTGTGCTAAATTTTCTTTCCAAACTTTCAAGAAATGATGCTAAAATTAAAAAAAATAATACTTTTTGACTCTTGTTAACAGAAATAAATTTTGAAATTAAACTATTTCATCATAAGCAAAATATTGTTGGCAATCTTTAGATAGGTTAGGTTAAAGTGGCTGTCCGTAATGGCTGATCGTTTAGATCGTTATAGAAAAATTCTCCTAGGTAATTCTTGCGTTTTTGAGCTAGAGTAGGTCATGTACAGAGAAGGTGAAGAACTGTTTCCTCCTCTTCCTCATCCATTCAGCTTCTGCAAAAGTGGAGTGTTTTTATATTAGACTGCCCGGTTATGACACTGATTATCGAGCTTATACCGAGCGATCTGCTTAGAGATAGCCAAATGTTTTTTGTGACCTGACACGTTGCGATATTATTATTATTGGTATGCCAGCATTTGCCAAACGAGGTAAAATGGGTTGTACTGTTCCATTTCTTGTGAGTTCGTCTGCCTTACAATTTTCTGGAATGTCTCTATGTCCCGGCACCCAACAAAGGTGAATATTTAACTACAGTTACGGACTGTTATAAAGTTTATAGAGACAGAGTGTAGATTTTGATAGCGGCTTGACTATCTGAGAAAATACGGATATCAGATGTTGATACCACATTTTCTTTAAGCCAGGACAAGACTTCTTTTATCGCCAAAATAGTCTGTGTGATTTGGAACTGATTCTAAATACTTGAGAATTACGGAGTGGCCAATGTTGTTGTTAATCCACTGCGACGAAGCTTTGAGGCGAATAGCAGAGCATGCAGCTATTTGTTTTATGTTAGGTAGAGTAGGGTGTCCAGTGCCGCAGATGGGGTCGTGCGAAGCGATCCACTTATATATAGGCAAGCATAACGTTGGACTTTATTTAGTTTGTCGCGGTTCATAGCTTTTCTAAAGCAGTCCAACATACTCCCACACCGTACGTTAAAATCGGCCTTATTACCGATGTGTACAGCCAATGCGTGATTCGGGGTTGTAAGCCCCATTTATTACCAATAGCTGTTTTGCAAGAAAAGAGAGCTACAGTAGCTTTTTTGACTCTTTCTTGTATATTACGTTTCCAATTTAGTTTTTTTGTTACGGTTAACAAATGGAATTTTGTATTTCCTCGAAAATAGGACTGTGTGAGTTAACACCCAGTTCACACCGATCAGTCCAAAGTATTAGTCTGTGTAAGGCATTTTATAAAAGATGTTATTGCCTTAAGCCCAAGTAACACATAATACGCCATCAAAAAGCCAGAAAATTCTGCATAATTGATTCTGTTTTACTTTCCTACGAAAAAAGATTACATTTTCTGGACAACTTTCTCCTTTTCTTGGTTTCTGCATTTTTATTTTTGTAGCGTTCTTCCCAACTATAGAAATGCTTACAAGGACAGAATATATTATTTTTAGAAAAAAAGCTAAGTTTCAACAATTTTAAACATTTCTGAGTAAAATGCACTAAAAACCCTGTACACTATTGAAGTATGTAAATGTAAGGTTAAGATACAAATTATGTTATTTAAATTTTGTCAGCCTCCTTTTCAAAACATTAAAGAATATTTTTAGCTGTGTTCAAAAACTCATCTTTAGGATTTTTCTATTCCTCGCAAGAGGCAGTACTCGTGAAAAAAACTTTAGATGGCAAAGGCAGGGATCGAACCCAAGACCTCTGGCATAACAGTCCTATGCAGTAACCACCACGCTGCGGGTTGTATTAGAACTATATACACTTCAAAAAAATGTAATTTCTAAATTATCATGGGAACGCAAAATTATTTGAACTAGCAAGAAGTTCTTCTTTAAAGGAAATTCATACAACAAATTTTTAAGTTCAGCTCGTATATGAGGTGAGCTATAGGTGAGCTGAGCGCATAACCTCAAAAGCAAAGGAACTCATAAGCAGGCCGGCCGCCACTCACTTTTAACCTTGTTTGCAAACCTTGCTTTATTGCAAAATTCATTGAAAAGAATCCGACTTATTTGAATGTTTATTGTTTTCTGTTTTTTTTTTTTTCCTTTAACACAATTAACCTTTGGATTGATAATCCACAATAAATCTTTGTAAACAACCTGCTCTAGCTCATTTTTATGACCTAATACGTTTACATTTGTAAGTGGACTTATTATATTATCTTATTTAATCCCTTTTTTATGATTTGACGACAGATTAATTAACATTTTGTTCTGACAGTTTTGTAAATGTAATCTGATAATAAATTGAGTTCTTTTCAACTACCTCATTAAACAAATATTTCGCAGCTTTTTTAACAATCTAAATATAGAGTCCTTTACCTTTCGAATCATCTCTTGGGTCGAAATTATTATTTACATTAAACAAAACGAGCTATTGTGCGATGTATCATATTAATTCATCCGAAAAAAATCTAATTTGATGATGCCGCGACCCTTTAAAAGCGGTACCGTTTACTTTTATTGCCTTGGTAATAAATCATTGCTTTCAAATTTTGATTAAAAAGTCAATATTTCATCTGACAGATCTTAATGTGAAAAAGTTTCTTTAACACAGAAAATTGTTCACATTTACTTTATGAGAATTACCCTTCAATTATTTATCAAACGTGTTAAGCCCGATTTATGGTTTGCCAGAAGTTACTACGCGACTTATGTATTCCTTCTTGATCATCTGCAATCTTACTTAACTTTTAATCCTGTTCAAGTATTTCATATATATGAAATCTCAATTCCCAATACGGAAACAAACTTTTGGTCCTTGCTCTTGGGTATCATTTGAACCATCAAGAGACTTCCCACCGAATGTATCGACCGAGCCGTGTTGTTTGGTTTGGTTTGGCGCATAAAGTTGTCACTTAAGTTCATCGAACAGCTTGGAGCAGACATTCGGATGTATTTTAAAACACCAAAAACTTTCAGTTCGCAAAGTAAACAAACATTCATTCAAAAAACATGACATACATAAATACATAGAGCAACCTATGCTTAAGTAAAACAAAACCCTCAGCCTTAAAGCGACATTGGGAATTTAACCAAATAGACTGGGAGGTGATGTTGATTTTTTTGGCGATAAGAAATAAGTTGTGTATTATTAAACGGGTCTTAACAGAAAAACTTTAAACGGTTTAAAACAATTTTTGTTCCTATTACTAACTAGTAGTCTTTAGGTTATAACCTCAATATTTCGCAATACAATATAAAAATAATGTTGAAAACGGGTATTTCTGAGTTTAAACACATATGGCTAAAAATCGGAGTTTGAATTCGGAATAAGTACTAACAATTAATTCTAAAACGAAGGAACTACATTCAACGAGGGTGATCTCATAACTAATGAGAAATTACGAAAAATAGGTTTCACACCGTTTTAGGTGACTTAGAACTTTTTCAAATGCTTCTAAATTAGGCCTTAATCCTTTCGGGACGGGAGTGGGACATTTACATATAAATATTCTTTGTTCTGTACCACTCTCGTACCGAAAGGGTTAAGATTTATAACACCAGTTATTCAACGAGATTTTCAAGAGAGATCCCAAGCCTTCTTCATCTAAATATTGTATCATCTTTGGATTTTACCTCTGACTGATCATGATCTTCTACAATAAAGAGTTTGAACAAAGTTTTATCCCATTATAAACTTAACTGATCTTCATCATGCCGCGTTTCTAGCACCTTTGGATGACTGTCGTTTTATTTCCGACCCTGATGCTAAGTTAAATCGTTTTCAAGAAGTAGTTTAAGGTCTTTTTAATGATTATGTTATAAGTTATAACCAAAACGGTAAATGTTCGTAAAAAAAGTTGTCCTTGGTACACTTCGGAGGTTGTCGAAGATATTAAATCTAGAAAAAAACTGTATAGAAAATAGAAAAATGTTCCTTATGATTCAAATTGGAAAATTTACAAATTATCAAAAAATTATTACAATGTAGTGACTAGAAACTTTAAAAGAAATTACTATGCTTCGACATTGAATACGAAACGTTCCCCAAAAAAGCTTTGGAACAATTTACGACAGTTGGGTATTTCTTCCTCAATGAGTGTTTCTAAGTGTGAAATTGATGCTGATGTGCTAAATACATTTTTTCTTGAAGACCATAATTTCGATTTCTCAGAAAGAATTAATCTATACATTGAAAGGATAAGGAGTTTTCAAATTGAATAATATTATTAATTGGGTAAGACTAATTAAATCAAACGCTGTTGGAGAAGATGGAATACCACTCCGATTTACTCCGATTTATTAAGCTTATTCTGCCTTACGTTATACCTTGTCCAAGTCATATTTTTAAAACATGCATTACAACTTCAACCTTCTTAGTCATGGAAGAAAGCTCGAGTTATGACTTTTGCTAAAAACAGTATTTCTGTGCCTGCAAGTGATTTTATGTCCATAAGTATTTTACCGTGCTTATCGAAAGTCTTATTAATAGCTAAACAGATTCTTGAGCACTTATGCTTACATAACCATTTATTTTCTGGCCAATCTGGTTTTGAGGTCTTAACACAATTTTTCTACTGCCAGGTTAAAATACTGGAAGATATAAGACAATACTATGATAAAGGATAATGTTACGCTTCTTTGTATGCTTCATTTCTCGAAGGCTTTCGACAAATTATACCATCAAATTCTATGCTGGAAGCTCAATAATCTGTTTTGTTTTCGAAACTCTGGAGCAAACTTACTCGAAAGCTATTTTTCTGACAGACTTCAGAGGGTTGTCAGTAATGAAACATTTTTAAACTTCTTGCCTTTACGACAGAGTGTTGAACAGGGATCAATCCAAGGTCCTATTTTTGTCTTTATGTTTGCAAACATTAGGCTGTACACCTCTATGCTGATGAAGTTTAATTGTATTTCGCTCGGCCAGTTAACAATACAGTGGAAATTGTTTTATATTTAAACGAGGACCATCAGTAAATGCTCAATCAGTCAAATGGGTCACAACTTAATCCTAAAAAATCTCAAGTTATCTCAATATCTACCTTGAATTAGTTTCCAAGCATTTTACTTTCTAAGAAAAAAATACAAATTGTTAAAAGTGTTAAAGTTAAAAATCTGGGCTTTGCTCTAAATAGTAACCTATCAGGATATAATCATAAAAATAATGTTATAGGTAGGATACATGGGTGTCTTCGAAAGTTATGTATAACTCCAAGCTTTACTCCAGTCGATATTAGACGACAGCTTGTTAAAAGTCTAATTTTACCTCTCATAACATACTCTGAAGTAGTTTATCCTAATGTTGATTCCTTATCCCAACGTTAAATTCAAGTAGCCTTCAATGACTCGATTAGGTACATTAATGGACTTCGTAGATAGACCATATTTCACAGTATTATTTGTAAAAGCTGTCATAGACTTCTTTTTAGTGATATCGAAAAGTGTTGCGACGCAACATGCATCATCTTCATCTGAATACCTAAAATCTACATTTATACATTTCGCAAATCAAAGATGCAAATCGCCGACGGCATTCTCATTATAAAAGTTGAATGCAATTACCGACGGCAAAACATGCATACACTTTTTTCATCGTTTGGTCCATACATAATCGTACCTATTGCCAAAATTGGGAGCGCATGAAAGATGACACCAATTATCATAATCAATCATAATCAATTCGTGGGAGTTAACTCCGAAAATAGGTTTCGCTCTATGAATATTTATCCCCTCCCACTATGCGATGTTTTTTTGTGTATGTATGCAGTGGATGGTCAAGCAGCAGTTGTCGATCTATCGTGGTTTCTAAGCTAAACGAAGAGGATGAGAGGTGCGAGGAGAAGCTTTGTGTGTGCATTTGCATATGCATTGGATGGTCATGGTCAAGCAACGGTGGAGAATATATCGATGATATTGACAGTTCAATGATCTATAGCTGGACCAAAAGCGGAATCAGCTGTAATACCGAGGTTTTATAATAATTGTAACTTGCATGAAAATTTATTCCCAATTCGAAAGCTAAATAAAGAAGTTCTACCTAAGAAAATACAAACTAAATAAAATACAAAATTTGAATTTACATAGTAAAATAAAAACTGTTTTTTTATTTCAAAGGGTTAAGTTCGTTAAATTCCTTTGCCTAATTTTGGGCACTTGCAATCGTTGATTGAATTTGTGCGATTCTTTTTTTGAATTACCGACGGCAATTTTATGTTTGTGACTTCGCGACAGTTGGACTGCGGAGAATAATCTTTATAAAATTTGTATGCTAATTGTCCTTGCGGCAAACATTGGTCCTTCGAGCCGGATAAAGGATTCCAAAAAAGGATCATTAAAAACAATCGAAAAACAATCAAAAAGTGCGTGAAAAAAAGATACAATAGTTTCGTGTGCGTATAGGTTTAAAATAAACCTCAAAGACAATCGCGTTCGTGTGTATCTCAAAGACAATCGTGTTCGTGTGTCGGAAAAACAAAAAAAAAAAAAACATTTGAAGTTCGTGTGGTCGATTTTTTAAATTATCCTGTGAAGATCTGGACTAGAAGAAGCTGATACAACGAGGGAGCAACGCATAACTACAGGTGTGTGGCTTTTAATTAAACATTATTTTATATTTTTTAATTTATTGATCACATTGATCTTAATTAAAACGTGTGTTGTGTGTTCTCTGGGTAATTAATTGAATATCTTTGACTTCAATATGAGTAAGAGCAAACTTCCTGGTTTAATAGATGCGGTTCACACCACTTTACAAGATTTAGATGCTGACTATAAAGCATATAAAAAATTAGATTCATCAAAAAATACGATACATATGAACGAAGTGCGTTTAACTAATTTAGAAACATCTTTTGATGAGGCTAGAGTCCTTCATCAGAAAATCGTTGAAGCTCCTACTGAAGAAGCAAAGGTTAAGTATATGGATGCACTTACTTTTCATAATTTAAAGGAAATTTACTTTAATTATTCGTGCGAGTTAAAAGAGCAGATTTCCAAAATTGAAAGCCAAGGTTTTCACAATAAGTCTCTGATCGGATCAAATGCACCATCACTGTCGGTCGAACTTAAACTCCCTCCAATTAAAATTCCCACTTTTGATGGTTCGCTTAAAATGTGGCCAGAATTTAAGGGGTTGTTTGAAGCAATGGTTAATAAGAATAGTTCGATATCTGATGCTCATAAACTCCAATATTTAAAAGGTAATTTATCCGGTGAGGCGGCTCGAATTCTTCGAAATACAGACCAGACACAAATTTTGAATCTGCGTGGGCGTTGTTAGTGAAAAGATTTCAAAATATCAGATTATTGAAAGATAATCAATTCAAACTTCTTTTCGATCAATCCAAAATAACTCAAGAGTCATCAGAAGATCTCAAACTCTTATTAGATACGACAAACGAAGCGAAGCAATCATTAAAAAATCTTGGGGTAGCTGTGGAATCGTGGGAAGATGTTCTCATATTTCATACAGTGCAAAAACTTCCTTATATAACTCGTGGGCTTTGGGAATCACATATTTCGACGCATGTTGATTATCCTCAATACAGCGTCTTAGAAGATTTCATTTTGATGAGATCGAGGACATTAGATGTCATTGGACAGTCCTCCTCAGGTTTAAATCACCAAAAATCTAAAAAGACATCGTCAAATACGGTTCGTGTTCACAACTCTAAAAATGTCAATAAATGTTCGCTGTGTCAGGGCTTACATTCTATTAGAAATTGCTTTAAATTTAAAGCATATAATGCAAAAAAAAGGCATGAATTTGTTAAAAAGAATAATCTCTGCTTTAACTGCCTTTCAAATTCACATTTTACTCAAACCTGCACAAGCACATTCACGTGTTCCATTTGCCATCAAAAACATCACTCGTTACTGCATTTAAATGATGCAGCTAATGCAACACAGGTCACCGAAAACATTCCTGTACCACAATTAAACAAAGCGACTTCCTCTTCCGCTCATACTTCCCAATCGGGATCAGAAAGCACTGCACCTTCAACTGCAATTGCTTCAGCAAATAACGCGTGTCTAGCCGAAAACGAAATTGCACCTGTTCTTCTGGCTACGGCCCTCATTAAGGTTTTGACACCTGCTGGCCAACCGTTGCTGCTGCGAGCATTATTAGATCAAGGGTCAGAATCGTCTTTCATTACTGAGTCTGCCGCTCAACTTCTCAATTTGAAAAAGGAAAAGAATTACGTTAAAGTAATTGGCGTTGGAGAGAGCAATGTAAGTACCTCAAATTGGAAGGTCACTTTAACGATTTTGTCTAACGTGAACAAAGACTTTACTCTTCAGTTAAATGCATTGGTCCTTCCAAAACTTTCAGCTATTCTTCCCACACGTAAGATACCTATGTCTAATTGGAATCATCTTAAGAATATAGAACTTGCAGATCCTAAATTCAACAAACCAAGTAAAATCGACATCTTGTTAGGCAGCGATGCGTACTCTTCCATTATCCTTGAAGGATTAATAAAAGGACCACAAGGTACCCCTATAGCCCAAAGAACAGAGCTTGGCTGGGTTCTTTCTGGAGGCATTTCACCCGATAGCCATTCACAAGTACAATCCTTTCACATCAAAACTGAATCTGAATCCCTAGACCAAATACTAAGAAAGTTCTGGGAACTTGAAGAAATTCAAGATCGAAAGTTTCTATCACCAGATGAAGAAAAATGTGAAAAGCATTTTTGCAGAACACATCAGAGACAATTAGATGGAAAATATGTTGTCCAACTTCCTTTTAAAGAAGGAACATATCCCTCGATAGGGTTATCTCAAAGGTCAGCGCTTGTACGATTCTTACAATTAGAAAGAAAATTCAAAACAAATTCGTTGTTCAAAGAGGAGTACACAAAAGTATTCAATGAATATAAAGAGCTTGGACATATGACTGAGGTATCACTTGCTGCGCTTAATTCTCTTCACTACTTCTTACCTCACCATGCCGTGGTAAAAGAAGCTAGCTCGACTACAAAACTGCGGATTGTTTTTGATGCGTCTTGTAAAACATCCGATGGTACGTCGCTCAATGATCATCTATATATTGGTCCTAGATTACAAGATGACGTTTTTGACCATATCGCAAGGTTTAGGAGATTCAAAGTAGCATTTGCAGCCGACATAACTAAAATGTATAGGCAAATTTGGGTCACTCCAGGTGATTCAATGTATCAACTTGTGCTATGGCGAGATGTAGAAGGAGGAGAAGTGAATGCATACCGCCTTAATACAGTCACTTTTGGTACTGCCTCTGCACCTTACTTAGCCATCCGAACGCTCCAACAATTGGCATCTGATGAACGTGATGATTTTCCTCTTGCATCGAAAATAGCCTTAAAGAACTTCTACGTCGATGATGTAATTCACGGGGCAGACTCAGTGATAGAGGCGGTGGAGATGCAGACACAGCTCATAAAGATGTTGAAGAAAGGAGGGTTTCCATTACGAAAATGGGCAAGTAACTGCGAGGAGCTGTTGATGTCTGTACCAGAGGAAGATAGGGAGGTACAAGTCCCATTATCGTTTGATAAACAAAATGCAATAAAAGCTCTTGGCATTCAGTGGCATCCTGCAAAGGATATTTTTGCATTCAAAATCTCGCTTCCAGAACATACAAAAATTACAAAGAGAACTATACTATCAGATCTTGCTCGCCTGTACGATCCAATGGGTTGGATAGCACCTTGCGTCATCGTTGGAAAAATAATAATGCAAGAAACTTGGAAAGATAAACAAACATGGGATTCTGAGCTCCCATCATCAATCATCTCTGCGTGGCAAAGTTTGAAAGCTGGACTGAGCCTTTTAGATGCCATCGAGATCCCTCGCTGGTTAAATCTCACCAATGAATCACAGGTCGAGGTACACGGATTTTGCGATGCATCTGAAAAGGCATATGCGGCAGCAATATATCTTAGGGTTACCACCGGAAATGGAACGTTCATTAATCTCATCGTATCAAAAACTAGAGTGGCACCTCTTAAAACTAAATCTTTAGCTCGGTTGGAGCTTTGTGGAGCTCTGTTGCTGGCACAGTTGTTGGTACACACTGTGGATACGATGGAACTTCAATCTGCAAAACTGTTCACTTGGTGCGACTCTAAAATTACTCTAGCTTGGATTAAAAGCGCACCCTACCTGAGAACAACGTTCGTTGCCAACAGAGTGGCAGAAATCCAAGAACTGACTGATGCTGGCCATTGGAATTACGTTCCATCTAAGGAGAACCCCGCTGACATTGCATCTCGAGGAGTCTCTCCTAATGATCTCATTCAGAATCGACAGTGGTGGCATGGTCCTGAATTCCTAAAATCGTTTGATGAAACTCTTCATACGCCTGTTGAACTCAAACCTACAGAACTGGAAATGAAAGGGTTGCAGAGTTTTAAAACCAAAAGTAAATTGCTAACATCTGGGTACCCCATAAGTAATGTTTTTCAGCTCTGTGTTCACTTCACTACTTTTGAATCGAATCAATCTTTTTTCAATCGTTTTTCATCTCTTAATCGGTTATATCGAGCTGTAGCATACTGGCGTCGATTCTTAACAAATTTTCAATTTAAGGCAAAGAAACTAGAAACTCGTGTGCGTGGACCACTTTCAGTCGATGAAGTATCTTCAGCACGATTACGTTTGATTGTCTTTATACAACAGGAGCATTTTAATGAAGATATCTCCAAACTAAGAAGGGGAGAAATCGTCTCTAAAAAAAAGCAAGATAGCGAAACTTTCACCATTCTTGGATGAAAAGGGTATATTACGAGTTGGGGGTCGTTTAGAAAACGCTAATCTGCCTTACTCACAAAAGCATCCTATAATACTCCCATCAAGTAACTTTCTTACGTCACTCATCGTCCATGACACCCACATGAAAACTCTCCATGGTGGACAGCAATTAATGATGGCTACACTTCAATCGGAATATTGGATTCTGCACTTGAAATCTACAGTCAAACACTGTATCCACAAATGTCTTAAATGCTACAGATTCAATGCAACAGAGATGCAGCAGAAAATGGGCAACTTGCCAACGTTGCGAGTGAGTCAAGCGCGCCCATTTCAAACATCGGGAGTCGATTATGCTGGTCCTGTTCAACTCAAAGCTTGGAAAGGTCGATGTAGCAAAATTACAAAAGCGTATATCGCGATTTTTGTATGTTTTTGCACAAAAGCAGTTCACCTCGAGCTTGTTAGCGACTACACCACATCCGCATTTATCGCAGCTTTTAGACGTTTCACTGCTCGCCGTGGAATATGTTCAAATTTGTACAGCGATTGTGGTACGAATTTCAAAGGGGCTGCAAATATCATGGATGCAGAAAAAACCTTCATGCCAAAGCAGTGGACAAAAGACATCGCAAAAATTCTTCAAGAGAATGGTACACAATGGCATTTCAACCCCCCTGCTGCTCCACATTTTGGTGGTCTTTGGGAGGCAGGTGTGAAGTCCATGAAGTACCACTTAAAGCGCGTAATTGGGCATTACACCCTTACCTTTGAGGAATACGCCACCATACTCACTCAAGTGGAAGCTTGCTTAAATTCCCGCCCACTTTGTCCTGTCAATGAAGATCCTGATGATCTCTCAATCTTGACACCAGGACACTTTTTGATTGGGTCAGCACTTAACACAGCACCAAAAAAGGATTTCACACAACTTAAAGAATCTCATTTAGATAGATGGCAACTTATGCAAAAAATCCACCAAGATATTTGGAAAAAGTGGAAATCTGAATATTTGGTTCGATTACAAAAACGTCCAAAGTGGCTAACGCCAAATAATGATCTCAAAGTGGGTCATCTCGTACTTTTGCCTGAGGAACAAACACCCCCCACTCTTTGGCGGCTCGGAAAAATTACGGACATGCACCCTGGAACGGATGGAAAAGTTCGTGTCGTCACAATAAAAACTGCCACCGGTTCATTAAAGCGCCCTATAGCTAAACTTTGTTTCCTGCCGATGGTAAATGAATCAAGCACACAAACCCACACACACACACTTTAATCATTATTTGCATCTCTCATATATATTTCTTTAAACTAACAAACTAATTTAAACTGAATTTAATACATTTTAAAACTAATAATCCATAACTTACAACCCAATATAGCCACACACCATTCACCATACCTACCTTTTCTTTTCTTCTTTTTCATGTACATTACATACCCGTCACACGTCGAGGATCCATGATCAAACATCTCACAACAATATCACATCGAAAATCAACTCAAGTTTACCCAACCATTCCCTTGATGTCATCGTTTCCTGTCCCGGGGGGCCCGGCAGGATGTTGCGACGCAACATGCATCATCTTCATCTGAATACCTAAAATCTACATTTATACATTTCGCAAATCAAAGATGCAAATCGCCGACGGCATTCTCATTATAAAAGTTGAATGCAATTACCGACGGCAAAACATGCATACACTTTTTTCATCGTTTGGTCCATACATAATCGTACCTATTGCCAAAATTGGGAGCGCATGAAAGATGACACCAATTATCATAATCAATCATAATCAATTCGTGGGAGTTAACTCCGAAAATAGGTTTCGCTCTATGAATATTTATCCCCTCCCACTATGCGATGTTTTTTTGTGTATGTATGCAGTGGATGGTCAAGCAGCAGTTGTCGATCTATCGTGGTTTCTAAGCTAAACGAAGAGGATGAGAGGTGCGAGGAGAAGCTTTGTGTGTGCATTTGCATATGCATTGGATGGTCATGGTCAAGCAACGGTGGAGAATATATCGATGATATTGACAGTTCAATGATCTATAGCTGGACCAAAAGCGGAATCAGCTGTAATACCGAGGTTTTATAATAATTGTAACTTGCATGAAAATTTATTCCCAATTCGAAAGCTAAATAAAGAAGTTCTACCTAAGAAAATACAAACTAAATAAAATACAAAATTTGAATTTACATAGTAAAATAAAAACTGTTTTTTTATTTCAAAGGGTTAAGTTCGTTAAATTCCTTTGCCTAATTTTGGGCACTTGCAATCGTTGATTGAATTTGTGCGATTCTTTTTTTGAATTACCGACGGCAATTTTATGTTTGTGACTTCGCGACAGTTGGACTGCGGAGAATAATCTTTATAAAATTTGTATGCTAATTGTCCTTGCGGCAAACAAAAAGCTTGCGCCTCTATTTCAGGGGGGGTTTTATGCACAGTCTTAAAACCTTGCCCATGAATCATGATTTTCGGCAATTTGTCGTTTTAAACATCATCACTTCGTTTTCGTATAAAATTTTCTTAATTGACACAAATTAATTGAATTTGTCAAACAGTTCCCGCTTAGTAAATTTATAATATGTCAACCTTCATGCACACCTATGCACTGTCCCATACAATAAAAGTGAGTCTTTTTTACGCGCATACTTACCCTACCCACGCGTCAACATAAATTGATGTCATAATATAAAACGCGACAACCATAAACAGATTGTAAAGGGATGGTGGCAAGGCAGTGGATAGCAGACACATACACAGTAGGTCCATACTGAAGAGAGGTACCTAGCTTGTTCAGGGTGGCATTGCTTGGTTTGGTTTGGCTTGTCTTGGCTTGGTTTGGTTTGGCATTGGCACCACCATTTCAGCAGTTTCTTTTATCTCTATAAGCTCTTACTCTTTTCGGATTGTCACAGAAATAAGCAGCGGAACTCAATCGCATGTTCAACAAGATAATTCATTTAATCCTTTGCATCAGCACGATTCCCAAACATGACACAGTTCATCGCATACACAACACAACCCACACATCACACATCACAATCACAGCCGTCCCCCTGCCTGAGGGGCACACATAAAATTATCCGGCAAAGTATTGCCGTCTTCCAAGTGCTGAGAAAAACAAAAACTAGAGCACCATCACACACATGTGGCACGAAGTTCTGCGAATCGTGTGGTGTATGGCGCACACATAATCCCACCGCCTTCCATTTGGAACATTTAACCAAAAAAGCTCTCTCTTTAGCACCAACATAAAAGATAGTTTTCAATTCTAAAAAGGATTAGAATGGAGCCCGACACCAAAACGCTGCGGCACAGCGTTCTTGCGATTGCGAGAACAACGATGCTCTCTGATAATCCACATTTAAAGCCACCCTGCGGTAGGTAACAACCTACACTTGTACGTCCATGAATGTTTTCAAAAATTGGGTTACTCGGTGCGGTGTGGAGTGTGTGTTTCAATGTTTACTGCGCGTCAGCAGTATGTAAACGCCATTCTAAGGTGCTGCAATCCGATTTTACAACCTATTTAATGGTTTTTAGTAGTATTAGCCGTATTTATTGCACAAAGCATATACAATGAACAGGAACACACATGAAAACAAAGCCGTTGGCCCTCAAAATGACTGAACTTAAGGGGGTTGTATGTTGTTTAGTTTTTTAAAGGGGTGGTATTAGATATACGAGTTTGAGAGACATTGGCGCCGTTTTTATACAGGCATCAAGGAAATTCTAAACCTTAAAAACTTGCAAAAAAAAAGCTTCGGTGAAATGTCACGAGTTGCATTTTAAATGTCATTTGATGAGTTAATTCTATGTGTTTAAAAACTATTGACCCGTTTTTAAGATATGCATGCGTTTTCTATATGCAATTACAAAGGGTGTCCGGTAAACATTATATTAAAAGGGCTATCTGAAAAGATACTCAAATAATGTGCATTTTTTCGTAAAGTGTTTGTTTTTGTTCTAACTTTTTGTTTTTAAATACCACGTAACCAGTAGGTTACTGTGCGTTAGTCTCGCTTTAACTCAAAATATGGCTATTTTTGTTTTGTTCGTTATAGATCAAATATAGTTTAGAAAACAAAAATTGGAAAAGTAGGTGATACGAAGAAGTTCACCGGGTCAGCTGGTTGAAAATAAAAACGAACTAGAGTACCCGTGCCGGAACTCTCGCAACCAAATTTTGTTTCCAAATTCAAAATTATTTACATGTACCAAGTTTTCTGTAGTAAGGCCCGTTTGCTGATATGTTTATGTTCAACATAAACGCTTAAGTGACACATATTGCTATGCACCAAACTCAAACCTAAACATAAAAGTCTTAAGTCAAACATAATTTATGTGTAAGAGGAAGTGTCGCATAAATTTATTTAAGTAAGACATAAATGATTGAACCAATCGTTATAGCAATTTTTGGCCGTTCTTGTAAGCTAATATAAATAGTGATTAAAAAAAAATCAATATCAATAAAACAAAATAAAATGTACTTCGAAATCTTGCATGTATTTGATGATGACGTTGAAATCCTTGAAATTGTTGAACTTGGGGTTCCTCGTCAAATATACGAGAGAAATGAATATTTTTCGTCGTTTGATGAGCTCTCGTTTTACAAAAGATTTCGTTTAACAAGAGAAATAACCATAGTTGTTTTAGAAAAAATAGAAAGCTTATTAGAATGCCCTTCAAATAGGTACAGTCATTTTAATTAAATTATAGAAATTGAATTTTATTTGTGTTCTCAGAAACAACTCCATAGATCCTATCAACCAACTTTTGGTCGCCTTGCGGTTTTTTGCAACTGGAAACCACCTTCTAAGCATAGCTGATTTTGGAGGGATGCATGTTTCGACAGTTTCAAGAATAGTTTTGAAAGTTTCTAAAGCAATAGCTAGACTTGCTAATGACTACATCACATTTCCTGATAGTACAACTGAAACTGAAACTTTAAAAACTCAAAGGGATTTTTTTTGAAATAGCATCGTTTCCAAATGTTATTGGCGCCATTGATGGCACTCATGTTAAAATTCAGTCTCCTGGTAAATAATGTATTTTTTATTTATCAAAGTATGGATTACGAATATTGTGTATGTTAAGGTGGGCTTGATGCAGAAGTTTTTCGAAACAGAAAAAGTTATTTTTCTATAAACGTCCAAGAAATTTGCAATGCTAAAATGATATTCACCAATGTGGTGGCGAGGTGGCCTGGATCAAGCCATGATGCATCGATTTTTAATAGTTGCAGAATAAGAAACGTTTTGGAAAGAGAATCTAGCTCATACGCAGATTGTTTTATTTTGGGTAGGTACTTAAAAATGTTCTATATGTGTAGGAATGTTATTTTCGTCAAATATTAGGTGATTCAGCTTATCCTCAAAAACCTTATTTGATGACGCCACTGCTCAACCCACATGGCACAGCAGAACAGTTGTATAACGAGTCTCAAATTCGTTCGAGAGGAGTAATCGAAAAAGCTTTTGGCATTTTAAAATGAAGATTTCCCATTTTGGCCTACGGTGCCCGTTTAAAATTGAGTACTGTATTAACCATTATTGTTGCAACCTGTGTTTTGCACAATATATTGAGGCACAATAATATAATCGATGATCCGCCTGAAAGCATAGACTTCAGTAATGAAGATCTAGAACGTGTTATCAGCGCTGGACAGATGGATATTGAACATTCTTCCCAACAAAATAATTCAAGAACAAATTCCTCAAATTTTAACATGCAAAAACGTATGAATTTGATAAATAATTATTTCGCACGCTTGTAACCATTAAATAGTAGATAATAAAGCGCATTATTTCGATTTATATAAAGAGATTTTTTAATTCAATCTAAAACGATAACAATATAAACTAAAAACAAAGATAAAAACTAATAATTATTGGAAAAAATTCATATAGGATTATAATGAATGTACATATTATGCGGTATAAAATATGTATCAAGGTACGTTTGTATTTCCGAAGGAAATTTTTTTAAGAAAGCTTTTCTTGGGTGATCTCATTAAAATAAACTTCAATGTCATTTAAAATATTTTGAGCATCTTCGGCAGTGCAGTTTTCCTTTCTGATTTTTTTCAAAATCTCACTTTTTATTTCAATATCGAGTTCCATGGATTTCCTCTTCAGGTCATGCTCGATATTCATCTGATATTTTTTTGCAATAGCTTCTTCTTTCAAAGTATCGTGCTGCAATTTGGTAAGTTCTATTTTAATTCTAGAAAGTTCTGAATACTGTTTAGAAATTTTGTTGCTTGGTAGACTTGAGGCAACGGGTCTTCTTCTAGTAAACCATGGTGTATTCACCTCTAGCGAACTACTTTCAAATTGTTTTTTGAAACCTTTTGACAAAACAACTGTTAATGGATTTTCATTTTCAATTTCAGGCAAGTTGCTTTCTTCATTGAGATCCTGTAAATCGGTGTCACTAATGGTATGAAGTGGGGTTCTTAATTTGGGATGAAAAGTTTTCTTCAGCATAGAGGGTTTGTAGTCACCCCAGTCGTTGTTCGAGTTTTCTGCAATCTAAAAAATAGTTAAGAAGTCAAGCAGGCAAGCAGTGAATTGTTGTTTTACAATTAACATTTTCGCCTTGTTTTTCTTTGACTTGATTGTCACCGTCAAACTCGTTTTCCGAGCCATGAACAGTTTTTGGGTTCATAATGGAGATAGCCAGTTCAAAATTTGGGTCTGTCGGTTTGAACGGCTTCCCACCACCAGTTTGCACACTAGAAAATTTTTCTTCAGCAGCTTCCTTCCGGGTTTCGGCTTTGTAGTTTCCATACAGCCTTTTTAAAGACTCGCTATTCCTATAACACGAAGCTCCGGATTGGCTGTTGAAATTTTGCTCAATACGACGCCAAGCACTTTCCTTTTCCTTCCATGTAGAGGCATCAGTTTTTTTGTTCTCTATTACAGCTCTTTCTTCATAAATGCATTGAAGAAGCAATGTTTTCTCGTTTGGTGAAAAGTTGGGATTTCTTTTCTTCATTTTGTCTGCCATTATATTTTATTTTAACAAAAAAAAAACAATTTTAGAACACAATAAGAACCAGCAATTAACAAAACACCACCGTTTCAATTTTGAATTTGTTCACGAATTTTAATATTTTGACGTTTTGTGTAGGACGAAGTGAACTTAGATGTGTTTTAAATCTGCTCCTTTGCTAAGTTCAACATACATTTGTATGTGCAACATAAATAAATGTATGTTTTACTTAAACGCTATGTGAAACTTAGCTAGTAACAAGATTTATGTTTCGTATCAGCAAACGGGCCTAAGTCTCAGTTTATCTTGCGTTTATAAAGTTTACAGTATTGTTTTTAATATTTGGTCAAAAGAATTAAATTAAATTAAGTTAGTACGCAAAATTGCCGTTTTTCTCATTTTCAGGCTGTTAAAACATAACATTTTCAACTCTGGTAATTTTCTCAAAAATCCACTTTTCCACCCTGAACTTAATAGTGCCTAAATACGAGTATATGTATATGTATATACTTTGTTTAAATATGCCTGCATAAATCTGAGCCTAAACATAATTTTTTCTTAGCATTACAAACTTCGTTTTTCATCCTGCTACACTTTCTTTCTAATTTGGCGAAACATTAAAAAATAATTTAAATCTACCCCAAACCCAAATGGGAATAGGAAAGGTACAAACTATTAATCTTTGATAACCAGTGTTGCATTTTTCTTGGGATGAGTCTTTGCCTCCGGTAAGAGGTTCCACTGAGGAATGGGCTGCGTTCACACCGCCTACAAAGACATTTCACACATTTCATGCCTTGGCATAGCTCATCTTAAGACCTCTCAAAAGGTAAGAAAGAACTTTTCTCAAAAAAAATGTACTTATACCGAGAAACTAACTTAACAAAAAAAAAGGTTATTCGATTAGTTCGTTCATATACACAAACTGTTTGTTTGATACACTCCGCTTCAACAGAATAAGCACAAACATTTAAAAATATACTTAGTACTTTTCTTTAACCCTTTAACCCTACCCAGGGTGCTGTATCGCCCTGTGCTTTATTTGATTGATAATATTTGTTTAGAAAATACAATTAAAATGTGTGCCAAATGTGTTTAATAGACGTTTAAATAAAATGTTTGAATTATACTGTATACATTTTATATTAATAAAATTAAATAAAATAAATATTAAAAATGTAAAAAGGAGTGGCAAAGAATGTAGGAAAAGTCCTATCCAAATATGGGTAGGGTTCTAGGGCTAAATATTGCAGGTTTTTGTGCCATCTATTCAAAAAAATTATCTTAATAAAACTGCGAGTTTTGTTTTCGCCCACTAGTTAATTGTTTCATACGTAAATCGTAATCCTTGTTTCTGAGCGTTTCAAGGGCTGGTGCTGGACAGTTTAAATCAATAATATCAGCGTTTTTAGTCAAAATTGAGTTCATGATCTAAAGTTTTAAGAAACACGTCTCAGCCGTGTTTAGATACTTAAAATTGATTTGCATAGAGACCAAGACCTAACCGGACGTGTAATGGGTGATAAAATTGGTCGAAATTTAATTGGCTTTTATTCTTACTTAATTTCGTACCGAAGTACATGCATTTTGTGGGAAAAATGAAACAAAAAGTCGGCGTAAACACAAGTCGCTCAACAATTTAAAAAGTTACCAAAAATTCAAGCGATTTTAAATGAGTGACCGTGCTACTTGACGAAAAAACGGAGAAAGATATGCGTAAAGAGTTTTCAAGGCTTTGATAAGCCAATTAATTTTAATCAGGGCAATGGCTCCAAAATTTAATTTTCACAATTTGAGAAAACAAAAAGGTGTTATAAGCTTCATCACAACTGTAAAGGAGGTGTTGTAATATTGACTAGGTACTGTCAGTTATTATGCATCAGTTAAGATTAGATCAGAAACTACTGCAGTTGGTAAATTTTCGTTAATATTCTAACATTTTTTGACGCATAAATTTGACCTACCAACATGATAACGCGCCTATTCACTTAATGTTCAAAATAACACGGCCAAGCTAGTCAGTTATCTTATCTTATCAAATACTCTAACGAAATGAAAGAAAAAATCATAAACTTTAATTTCCACCAAAAACAAGCTGGCGAGATTAAAATTTGCTCATGGCCACATCAACTGGACCGTTAAGAAATAGAGGAACGTACTTTTTTCGGACGAGTCCAAATTCAATTTCAAGGGTTCTGATGGTTTTCGTCGTCTTCGCAGACCAGCTAAAGAGTCACTAAATCCACGTTACGCCAAAGCTACTGTAAAACACGGAGGATATAACGTAAACGTGTGGGAATTTTTCAGGGCATGAACTGGGGCCGATTCACCAAAAAGATGGTGCAATGGATCGTTTTATGTACCGTGACATTTTGCAAAATATAATGTTGCCACACGCTGAGGATCAGTTGCCTCTGAAATCGATATTTCAGTAGGAAAACGACCCAAAGCATACGTCCAATACGGTTAAGATGTGCACTTTCAGGAAAACCGGATTGACGTGTTACAATGGCCCGAACAGTCCCCAGATCTCAACCCCATAGAAAATCTATGGGAAATTGTAGATCGATGAATTGTAAGGATTAATTGTATTATTAATATTTTTTAAAAGTCAAAGTCATTGTAGGAAAGTAGGAAAAGGAGACTTTAAAAAAATAAAATTATTGAACGATTTAAAGCTCCAATTAAGTTAAGCACAAGTTGTAAAGTCGTTGGTGAAAATGATACGTTAATTTGTAAACTTGATTTTTAGTAAAATAAATGAAATCAAAAAAATCTTGTGTAACCCAAAATTAAAAACTTTATGGGTGCCGCCAATGACTTTTTCGAACTTAGTATGAAATTCGCATCGTTTGTTTTTCGGATTTAATTTATATTATACACAAGTTAGGAAGCGACACAAGTCGAAATGGAAAGCTAGTGCTGTTTGAATACATTCTAGAATTTACAGCTGGAATGACTTATGTGGTGTCTCTATTGGTAAATTCATGAATAATTAGCATTTTACGGTTAATTAAAATACACACAACTATTATCGTTACGCATACTACAACGACATAAGCATAGCATTTGGCCAAGAACCGTAAATTGCATTTGATTTTCATGACATAAAATGCATCATCAAACTCTTGTAACCACACTGAAATCGCCTTTTGAAGGCTGCTCTTTTTGGAAACGATACGCAATTGATGATGCGATCTCCATTTGCGGTTTTAATTTATTTAACGCAATGCAATTGCGTCAAAAATTTGCATGTTGTTTGATTTTGTTGTTTATTAGAACCGCTCTGGTTCTCCTATTACGATTTAGTGCTTTGTGTGGCGACAAATCGATGACATATTGTTTTTCGCTTTTTCTTTAAGCTTTGGAACCTATGTATGTACCTACCGGACTGATATACTGCTTCAGGTATATTGAATTACGATGCTTGATTGCGGTTTGGATTCGGGGAGTTGAATCAAATCAGGTATATGGAAATGTTTGCTTCGATAAAATTGTTTGTTATGTGTATGTAGGTCTTTGAAATGGTTCCACTATTAAAATATTTTGTATGTTTGTACAAAAACCGCGTTTTTTATGTAGTATATATCGTTATAGGGTTTTATGTTTTTGTATTAATTCACCATTACCCGATATCGGGTCACAAGTATACACAGGTACGAGTATTTTATTTTAAATAATTATCACCTGTGGAAAATGTGGAACAGTTTTGTTTTATATACAATATCTATGTATGTACTTTGATTGTTTATTATTTCATACTTTTGAATTTTATTAATGTATAAATAAAAAAGCTATACAAATAATTATTTAAGAACTCTTGTAAGATTTTCATTGTTGATTTTGAAATTCCCTCTTTGTTTTCTAGGAAAAAATTGTTGAGGAGAGGACTTGTATTCTCTGTATGCCAAACAACAGTCGAAGAAAAACTGAAAACAGAGAACCTTGGTTTGACAAGGAACGCATGCAGGCGAGAAGCCTTTCTTACTCTTGCCTGAGTGCATATCGGAAGTCCAATACAAATTTTACAAAAGACCGGTACATGAAGTATAATCAGAATTATAAACTTTTCAGCCGAAAATAGAAAATTCGGAAGCCCAAGCACATCAGCTTGCAAGGTGTAACAAGTCGTCTGAGTTTTAGGAACCTGGTCCAAAAACTTAATGGAACAAAATTAACTATTAGTCTGGGACTAAAATCAAATAGACTGTAAACATATTTCGAGCAAATGTTAAACCCAGATACGCAAAATAGGTTTCTGAATCAGTATGCCAAACCTGGCTTCAAAAATAATATTTTAGATGCAACAATTTCAAAGGAAGAAGTGTTTCTATTGATAAACAAAAGGATGGAAAGGCTGCAGTCTCAGATGGTAAACTCGCAGAATTCTACTGATATGGTACAGATATTCATGTTGTATCTCTAACAGCAGTATTCAACCAGATCTTTGATGAGGGAACCATTCCAAACCAGTTCAGCGATGCCTTGATTTTAACAATCCACAGGAAGAGAAGCACTGATATATATCATATCATATAAGATATTTACATCGATTCTGCTTAGTCGTTTAAATTAATGGATAAATTCTAATAATAAGCTTAGTGAGTTCCAAGCTGGCTTCAGATCGGAATACTCCACTGCCGATCACATTTTTGTACTTCGCTCGAGTGCTGACTCCTTTCTATCGAGAGATATGAAACTATTTGCATTTTTCGTTCATTTTAAAGCTGCTTTCGACACCGTGGATCGCAATGCTCTATTTTACAAGCTTTTCAAGATAGGAACGTCGCTCAAGTTCTGTATAGTATTGCAAAATTTATACAAGACTACCAGAGCATCAGTGTGGAATGGCCAATGCTTATCAGAGTGGTTCCAAACGAAATCGGGAAGTAGACAAGGCTGTGCACTCAATCCACGTTTGTTTGCACTCTTCATTAAATATATAGTCGAAGCATTACCAGCAGGAATCAAGTAAGCAGGCATTAACACTAAGGCTTTTCTTTTCGCTTCCGACATTGCCCTGCTCGCCTTCAACTAATGATAAATAAGCTTTCTGAATATTGTAAAAGGTGGAAACTAGTGGTAAATTTATGTATATAAATTCAAAATGATGGTTTTTAAGAATGGCGGAAGAAGATCGTGTGCAAGTGAGCAATGGCACTATAATAGTGAAAGAATAGAGTCGGTGAGAGAATACAAATATCTAGGTGTCTGCTTTACTAAGAACTTGAGCATGGAAAAACATCTCACTGACAAACTTGTTAAGTCGAAAACAGCTATAAACGTAGCATGGAAACAATGCTTTAAAAATAAAGAAATTACGCATACGCCAAACTACATGATCATGTTGGAAACGGGTTTATCATCTTTATTCATAAGCTGCAGGTCGATTACATTATCAAAGCTCTCGATATACCAAGTTATCGTCTTCCAGAGAAAATAGATCTTTAAATAATCTAATCCCGAAGTGGGTGGTTTAAAGACTGGATAAAACTAGCCGAGCAGGTGGATGTGTACCTGAACTATAGTAACCTTGCCTCATGGAAACCAACTTTATATCGCTTAATAGCTCGTCTGGATGAAGCCTTATGAAAACAATACACGGAGCAAGCTAAAATTACAGTACACTAGACTACGATCTCCGGGAAAGAAACTACTTCCACGATAAATTTACTATCGAACAAATTTCGTGCATGTTCTAGCTAAGAGGAGAAATCCATTATTTGAACTACATTCCTCACCGCGAGGACTTACCGATTTTATGCAACCTGTGCAACTTGAAAGAGCGCTAGGAATTTTTTTCATTTTGTTGGACGATGTGCGATATTGATAAAAATAAGAAGACATATCCTTTGGCAGTGACTTTCTTTCAAATACTGAAATCATAAGCCTTCTACATCAGGAAATGGATGACACAAATTTATATGCATATTGCAAAACAGCACTTAAATATAGACATCAAATTTTAAATGAAGAGTTTTAATCTTAAACTGCACTTTCTGTTTTTTAATCTATATAAAGCTATAATTTTAGTTGTCAATCAGGCAGACGGCAATGTCATGCATCATATTGATTGTATTAACCAAATTATTGTTAAAATGTATGTTTAAATAAAATCAACCTAATTTAAAACAATAATCTTTATGTTTTAGATTATATGTACTTTAAAAATGTAAAACAAATTTGGCATACGACGAACCACGCACCCCAAGGAGAGAGGTTGTAGAGGCAGCATGCCAAACTTGAATTCAATTCACATATCAATTGATATTAAGCGATTTATTTTTCAATGGAATTATATTGCTTGTGGATTGGGGATCATTGGTAATGTACCCAGAAGGCGGTTTTAATTATGTTCCTCCCCTAAAAGTTTGGTAAAAATATTCCTTGAATATCTTCTTTCATCCGCACTTAAGAAATAAAAAAACTTTGTTGGAACATTTAAATCAAAAACTGTGAAAAAAGTCGAAAAACTATTCAATGCTTTACTTGTAATTTACGAACATAAATGTATTAAAGATTAAGCACATTGCGAGCAATTAGGAAGGTCGGACAGCCAAAAAATTTAGTGGGTTAAAAACTTTCAGACAAAAAATAATTTATAATAATAAGGAACGTAGATAAAACGGAGCCCTGAGGTACACCAGCTTTTATTTTGTGGATATCAGATTTGAACCCGTCCAATATTAATTGAATTGAACGGTTCGAAAGAAAGAAGAGATTCATCATTACTAAATGCAAGTATTTTCGATAAGGGAGCTTGGTGCGCCACATCTATCAAATGCTTCTGAAATATCAAGTGCAATAATCTTACTTTCTGCAAAACGGTGTAAAAGATTTGTTGCACTGTTGGGTAAGATAAACCATGAGATCACCGGTGGACCTATTGCTACGAAAGCCATACTGCCGGCCATTAAGAAGCGTCCGTTCTTCAAGATATTTCTTGAGCTAATAATTTATCAAAATTGCCATGACCTTGGAAAGAAGGGACGTGACTGCTATTGGACGATAGTTTGAGAAGTAAGAGGATTCGCTTTTTTTTGGGACAGGCTGAACAAATGTTATTATTCATCCATTTGGAAAGAGACATGTAGAATAGGACAGATGGCAGGAGTTTGAGAACACCTCTTCAGAACAATAGAGGGGATACTATCCGGACCAGCGGATTTGTAAATGTCAAGATCTTTAAGTACTCTAGCAAATGTACGTGTGCGAAAGAAGATTCGTCCCATAGAATCGTTTACTCTTTCAAGTACAGGAGGAGTCATGTTACTTATTGGCAGCATTGAATTAACAGCAAACTGTGCTGCAAGCAAATTGACTTTAGCAATCGAGCTTACAAAAGGAGTGTCATTGAAAACGAGCGTAAGAACCGAACGTGGTCCACACTTTTTTATAAATGACCCGAAATTTGTACTTAAAATTTGTATAAAAAAAAAATGAGCTTCGAATAAAGCCATGAGTTTTCTTTGGGTTTAATAGATTTCAAAGTATTTGGGATAAAATTTCTCATTCCACAAAGAATTAGGTTTGTAATCATATTTGCTCTACTCTATTGAGGAATCATAATGACAACTAAAGTTCCTGTTATTAATCAAAAATTATCTTCATACGACATCAAATTTGGGTAAGACCCAATAATTTTAAAGAATTAAAACTATGTTGGTTCATCGTTCACTCCTTAATTAAAGTTCGTTGGAAACATTAGTTGAATAACATCAAATAGAATAGATTTTTTTTTTAAATATGTCATTTTTGGGGTTCCAATTCTTTGTTTTTCTATTAAAACAGAATTTTATCTCAACAGGAAAATGTAAAAAACAGATAACATAATACGAAAATGGTTAACGGCCCATAGCATCTAATTCTTAGTTGTACTTAGAAATGAAAATGTTTAGCAACAATACTATTTTGTATAAACCAATCTGAGAACTTATTCATTCTAGTTAGGTATGATATGATTTTTCATTTATTCGACAAAGTAATTTACAATCCGAACCAAAAATTTAGGTCAAAAGCTGAAAATTGAATTCAATGTCAGATATTTTTTCTTGATAATTTAGAATTTAATATAAATTCGAATTTGAACCACTGCAAGACAGTTTTTATGCAGTCAAGTTAATCTTTTTTCAAAAACATAGTTTAATAAATCCTAAGATGCTATTTTGAAACTGCTCCCGGTTATTCTGAAGTTCTTTTTAATTATTTCCAGTTTTGATTTTGAAGGAGGGTGCGGTTGGGGGGTGGTGGTTTCGCCTCTGATAACATCTATTGTATTGTAAATAAGTAATACCTTACTCGTTATTAAATAAAACGTAAAAGTCCGATCATATCTTTTTCAACAAATATTTGGAACAACATTAACTTATTCTCAGCGATTCAAACGTACATACCTACACACGCACGCACAGACATGTCTCTAAAAATCTTTTATTTAGGTTCTAGGGACCTTGAAACATCGAGAAATGTCAAAATTTTCAATTCGACAATTCAGACCGATTACAATAACTTCCCATGGGGAGTTAAAATTATAAGAAACGATATAAACTAACCTAACCTAGCATAATCTCAAACCTTACCTAACTTAATCGTCCTAATAATTATTAAACCAACCTAACTTAACCTAACCTAACTTAAACTAACCTAACCTAACCTAACCTAACCTAACCTAACCTAACCTAACCTAAACTAACCTAACCTAACCTAACCTAACCTAACCTAACCTAACCTAACCTAACCTAACCTAACCTAACCTAACCTAACCTAACCTAACCTAACCTAACCTAACCTAACCTAACCTAACCTAACCTAACCTAACCTAACCTAACCTAACCTAACCTAACCTAACCTAACCTAACCTAACCTAACCTAACCTAACCTATCTTAACCTCTTATCAACTGAAAGTGTTTTAGAAATAGAACAAATCAGAGACTTATTTTTGGAGCGAACTGCTTGGAATACGAGTCGAAAATAAATATGCTTGAACTACGAGAACCTGTAAGTGTACACATTATATAAATGAGTTACTGTTTAAACATTTCTGTGACGCGTCAGCCTCCTACATACAAACAGTCAATTTGAGCTTTATTTCTATTAGTTGATCTTGCAAAGTTAAAAAACAAAATTAAATATCTAACGCACAGGTTTCAAAGTAATAAAACCTTCATTCACACATATGTAACTATACTGGAGCTCATAAAAATGTAAATATTGTATGTTTGTTGTCAAAATTTATTTTAATTTATTTCTTTATTATCTTTTAATTGAATGGTATTCCCCATCCGAAAACGGGTAAATGAAAGAAAACATCGCAAGTTTCACCAAAAATTATTCTATACTATTTTATTTATTTTTATTAGCTGACCTAACTCTTGACATTTTATTTAAATAACAAATAATAAAATACATACAAAATGATTAAAAATAAAACGTCAGCATTAAAACCAATAAAAATAAAAAATATCTCAAGAATGCGGGTCTGATATTTTGTTACTTTTGTTTCTGTTTAATTTTAGTTTATTTTATTTATTGTGATCTTTTTTATAGATTTGTTTTTTAATATTTGTTGTGATTTTGATTGTTATTTAAATGTCAGAAATATAAAATTCAAATATAAATTTTGGAACAAAAAAAGGCAATAGTTTGGGGGCGAAAATTACATATGTGTTTAAAAATCATATTTTTATTTCATCACAAAAATAGATCTTCTAGCTATGTTTATCTATCTGTGAATATCTATAAAGAAGTATTTCCATGAAATGTATAAAAATGCACATACATATGTATTTATGTATATACAGTGAACTCTCGCTAACTTGAACAAACGATAATTTAAACAATGCAAGAACTTAAGCATACTGTTTTCCCTTTTATGTATTCTTTTGCTTAAACATGTAATTTTTAACACTTGAATAGAAAAATCGTCACTTGAGGCACTTCATCAGAAGAAGAATTAAAAGAGACATTTGCACATTGTTCGTGCCACCGATATTACTACTGTAAAGTTTCATTATAAATCAAATTTGCGAAGACATTATTTCTGTCCTAAGGAACTTAAATTTGCGTCACGGGTCAAGTAACTAATTCTTAAACAATGATGTAACCAAATTTTAAACTACGAAACTGATTTCCCATTGTCTACTCTCAGGAAACGCTGGAGAGAATACTTGATTCCTGGGGAAGGAGCATTCTTGATAAATAAATAAATAAATCGGGTGACGCAACAGTCCGTTGAGAGGGCCTAGTGACTTACAACTCTCAACCAATCCTGTGTGCGAGTACTGTTGTCAGGGATGGAGGGGACCTACAGTTTTAAGCCGAATCCAAACGGCTTATTTGAGAAAGCACTTTTCATGACAAGAATTACTCTTGGGGAATTTGTCAATTCCTCGCAAGAGGCAGTACCAGTGAAAAGAACTTTTAGGCAGGGATCGAACCCAAGACCTTTGGCATGACAGTCCAACGCACTTTTTTTTTTTTTTTTTTTTTTTTTTTTTTTATTAATTCAATCTTAAATCTATCTTAAAGCTAGACAAAAATTCATAAAACTAGCCTAATTAACCATAACTTACAACTAACTTACTGGTCCCATACGGACACTCTAAGTTAAACAATAATACTTAATGCTAATGCCTTTCGGCCCTAAGATCTATTTAACTTCAATTCATTTTATTTATTTTTGTATTCATTAGAAAATTTAGAAAAAAACTAATGTCAATATCCTTTTTTATTTTTACTTAAAAACTACTTAAAATAAGGTCCTTAATATAAAACTTAAAGCTAACTAAAACTACCTATTCTACCTATAAACTACTTAAAACTAGAACAACCACAGCAGCAAATCTAACTATCTAACGTTTTTTGTTTTTCATATTCTGTCTTTTTTTTTTTTTGATTATTCCATTTTTTTTTTTTTTTTTTTTTTTTGTAATTTTTTTGTATTTTTTTGTATTTTGTTTTTGTATTTTTTGTATTTTTTTTTTTGTATGTTTTTTTTTTGTGCCACCATGCCTAATCTACTTAAAACTAAACCCTAAAACTATAAAACAAGTATGTAAGCCGGCCAAGGCTTAAGACCCCATCCCGACTACTCACTATCAAGTGCCGATTGAAGCCACCAAAACTGGTTCTCCTGCTTCACCCTATCAGTTCGGTCCCGTTCGGACACAGCCCTACTGAACCGAAGGAGCTCTGCCCCGCCTTGTGCCATGACGTCCCGATTATACAGGAGTCGCCTATCCACGGTTCGTCGTCTGACGTGGTAGATTAGCGGAACTGCCAATCTATCCTGTATCAGACCGCATCTGTCTAAAAAGAGGAATGCCTCTGGTGGAATGAAGCCGCTCAAGCGTGCACTCTCAAAATACTCGTCGTTCGGATAGAACGCCCCGAAAATTAAATTGTTGGTCGAAGACATAGCTCTTGCAATGTGACCCCGAACGAGTTTTATCACGAAATTGTCAATTCTGTTGATTCGCGCCCCGTTGTATAGGACCTCGTTGGAATAGTAATGCACGTAAGCAGATTCGGCTGTTCGATATAAGCCGGTACAGCGTCGTAAACACTGCCGCTCGAACACCCGAAACTTCTCCATCTGGGAAGGGGCAACGTTGAACCACACAGGACAACCATAAACGATCATCGGCCGTATGAGGGCCATGTAGCAAATTACCTTCACTCTGGGGTCAAGCCGACTGCTAAAAAACAGCCGTTTCGTCAGAGCGAAGGCTCCTCTGGCCCTGGTCAGAGCAGCATTTATGTGTCTGTCGAAATACAAATACTGATCTAACCAGACACCGAGGTACTTCACTACACTTTTGCTCGCTAATGGGTGCCCGTGAAGATCAACGATAACCATCTTGCGCCAATTCTTGCACGTATCCCTCGTGGCCCTAGCCAACGGAGTCCGGAACAGAATTGTCTCCGACTTATGGACATTTATTTTCAGTTTCCAGTCGTCGCAATATCGCTGAATCTTGTCGAAATCACGCTGCAAGAGAATTCTAATAACCTCAACCTTTCGGGCCGTTCTGTACGCAATAAGATCGTCGGCGTACGCAATTGCCTTTGTAAGACTACCTATCAGATCGCTGGTGTAAATGCTGAAGAGAATCGGCGAATTCACCGCTCCCTGTTGAAGACCATTTTTAATTAAGAATGTTGTGGTAGAGGTTACATTGCCACTTTTGACAACAAACTTTCTACCGTTAAGCATATCATAAAGTATATACAACAATGGCCTGCTTATGCCAAGCCTGTTCAGTTTTAGGTAAAGACCCTCTAACCATACGGTGTCAAAGGCCTTTTCCAAATCAACCAGAACAGCACCTGTGCATTGTTGTTTTGTTTTATTCCATTGGATATCAGAAACGAGTTTAGACGCAGCATGAATTGTGTCATGACCCGCCTTGAACCCGAACTGTTTATCCGGAATTATTTTGTTGTCCGCAGCCCACTTAGTCAGAGCCCTATTGATTATTTTTTCGAAAACTTTGCTGATGCTCGGAAGAAGACTTATCGACCGAAGATTTGACGGGTTGGAGTTGTCCTTTCCCTTTTTCGGGAGAGGATGAACCACAGCGGTCTTCCAATGCCCTGGATAATATGCATTATTCAGTGCATTATTGAAGAGTGTGGTGTAAATGTCAATTGCCTCCATCGGTAAATGTCTTAGTACAACGTTGGATATACCATCGACACCTGCTGACTTTTTATTTTTTATTGAGTTGAAGATGAGCTGAAGCTCCACCTTCGTTACTAACAAGGGACTTGGTCCCGTTTGCTCGGCGATTATGGCATTTGCCAAGGAATCGTCATTGAACCGCATGAAACCGCGGTTCTCAGATCGCCATTGTGTTATATCATTTCGAAGGCAAAAGTGATTAAGTAGGGCTCTGTTTTCCAGGTCGTGGTTGGGGCGAATGCAAGCATTCACCTTGTACACTTGCTGGAAAGCAGCTCCCACCGCCTCCACTTTTTCCTTCGGATCTTCAATTATAAAAAAGTCATCGTCAAAGATGGCTTCTTCTGGATCTATTTGCGCTGTCCTGAGTACGTTTGCGTTCTCTTCAGTTCTTTGGAGTTTCAGACACGGAAGGTCATTGTCGTTCTTTTTCCTAAATATCTTGTTGATTTTAGGGAACATACCAGGGTCACTGGAATTAACTGACCGGATCTTGCGGTCCCAGTACTTGTTAATTGATAACCTGTAGTTCTCCTTAATCAACAGATTGACATTTTTTATTGACGACTTCAGTGTCCTAACCTCCAAGTCGTGTGGGTCTGTGAGTCGTCTGTACAAGTTTTTGAGTCTTGTCAGTAAGCCACTCTTGTGCCTACGTAGTGCGTCAATAGTCGCGTTTCTGTAAGCGTCCATTTGGTCCCGTTCTTTGTACTTTGGTATTGTCCGTTCCATTGTTCGTTTTATTGTTTCGTCCATCTGTTGTAAATGTTGGTCAATTTCTGTATTTGTCAGGTGTCTGTTGTTTGGTGGGGCTATGTCACTCGAACGAAGTTCTCTCGCTAGGGCGTTGGTGAAACGAGGCCAGCGCATCTTACTGTAATTGTAAGAATGCGTTGCAACGTATTCCTCCAACTCCACGCGTTCGTTCGGAATCTGCATTACAGCAGCCAGTCCGCAGTGATCACTGTCGTACTCGACTGTCTGTAAGCAGTTTCGAGGGTGATTACCCACTTTGTCCGTAACTGTCAGTCTTGTGTCGTACAGCAAAAGATCCAGAAAGGAGCCGCTTCTTGGATACGATGGCTTTTCAGTAGCCAGCAGGTCGACGCCATATTCAACGCTGTAAAGATCCATCAAATTAAAAAGATGGTTACCTCTGGGATTACTATGTTGATTTCCCCAATCTTCATGTTTTGCGTTCAAATCACCGGCCAAGATGAAATAGTTTTCTTCCAAGCTCAGTTTCAGTTCCCTAAAAAGAATCTCGAGCTCTGAAGCAAAGTAAGTAACCTGCGGAGCTCCAGCCGCATAAGCCGCAATCATATACATCCGCTTCCCTTGAGTGAGAGAGATGCATACAACGCAAACTTCTAGCGTCTTGAGCTTTCGCAATTCATTGTTGTATATGACTTTATAATTAATGCCTTTTCGTATAAAGAGAGCGACACCGCCCCCTTGAGTGGAGTCGGGCCGGTCTCTTCTTACGATATTGTAATTTTTATGAGTCAATTTGTGTTTGTGGTTTAGCTTAGTTTCGCTAGCCATAAACACATCGGGACTGTAGTCTTTCAACAATTGGAACATATTGGCTCTTCGTTCAATCCTAATCAGTGAATTTACATTCACAGCTAGGACTTTTAGGCGCGTCTCCGGCAGCGCGCCCATTATGGTCTAAATTGCGCCAGGCCAGGCAACAAAGAGTAGAGATGATCTACCCTTTTGCCTTGCTCCTTTATCTGACTTTGCAGCCCTGTTAGTTGACCTTGAATGCTCAACAACAAGGCTACAATGTCAGGCTGCACCTCTGGTGCCTTAGGCACAGGGGCCTTTGGGGCAACCGTTGGTGGAGCCTGTCTCGTGTTCCCATTCCCTGACACCATTTGGGCGTAAGAGAATTTGGGATCCACGAATTTTTGTGTTGGAGCCTGTCGAACTGTTCGACTTCCTTCGGCTTTTTGACTGGCCTGTTTTTGTTTTATTTGCTGGACCTTAGGGCAACCCCTATAGCTAGCCGGGTGCCCTTGGTTTCCACAAAGGACACACTTGAGCTGGGTCAAATCCTCAACCCGCTCATTCCCCAGCTTGCACTCTCCCTTGATGTGGGTTTCGGAGCACCTGACGCAGCGCAACTGCATATTGCAGTTGGCTCCGGCATGGCCGAACCTCTGGCACTTCGTACATTGTAAAATGTCGTCGTGCCTTTTTAATGTCTCCCAGTGTATGGCTTGATAGTCTAGGCATTTGATTTCCCTCAGACTCTCAAGCCTACTTTGGGGCGATAATGTTACGAGGAACATTGGCAGCCTGTAACCCCCTCGCCTGGACTTCACCGTAGTGAAAGGCTTGACCCCAATGAAATCGAGATCGTCGTTGGCTTTTTGGCGGAGCTCAGCTAAGAGCGCCTCCGGTTCCGTGCAGGAACTTATGCCCTTCAGTAGGACCGTCTTTAATTTTTCGCTTTTAGGCGTGAAGCTGAAGAACTCAGCTGTGGCCTCTTTTAGTAACCCTTTTACTAAGTTGTATTCGGCCAGTGAGAAGCACTGGACCGAATAATTCTTTTCTCTTTCATTTAATATTTTAATAACAAAATTGCCCTTAGTGGCCGACTTACATACCTGTTTTATGTCGTCCAGGTCAACTTTATGTGTCCTAATGGGTGGTATTTTTTCTTTTCCAGGCTGTGGTTGTTTCTGGTGTTGCTGCTGCTGTTTCTGCTGCTGTTGCTGCTGCTGCTGCTTCTGTGGCTGTTGTTGTTGCTTCTGCTTCTGCTGATGCTGCTGTTTCTGCTGCTCCTGCTGCCTTTGTTGTTGCTGCTGTTTTGCCTTAACCGAAGTGGATGGGCCCTCAGCAACTGGGCCTGTCACAGGTAATGAGGCCTTCACATTTTCCTCCGCTCCCGTGCTTTTGGTAGCGGGTTTGGACTGTCGTTGTTGCTTGTGTGGTTTTTGCTGCTGCGGTTGTTCTTGCTTTTTTTTGTTTTTGTCTATCTGTTGTTTTTGTTGCTGTTGCCGTTGAGCCGCCTCTTGTTGGCGGCGCGCCTCTTGCTTCAGCTTTAACTTACTGAGGAGGGGCTCTATTTCCTCCTTGAGCTTTTTCAGGTTTTCCTCATACTGGCTGATGGCTGCCTGTTTGGCTTTCAGGTCCTCCACCAGTTTCGTTTCTTCTTGGAGGTCCGCCTCTACCTCCAAAGCCTTCCCTGTCGGCGGGACTGGCTCTGGCTCCGATAGGATTAAATCCATATTCGGAGGCCTGAAGAGCCCCTCTCCACCTTCGGACACATACTCTGTTTTCTCAGACTCGGCGTAGTCTGAGAACTCACTCTCTGTGGTCATTGCTCCTTTACCACTCTCCATTTCTTTCCGCATATCCCGCCGCTTAGCAGAGTTGGCCCTCTCCCCTTTGTTTGGGCTATGCTTCTTCAGCTTTCTTTTTTTGTTAGCTGTTGCCGCCGCTATGCCCTGGTCTGATGCCTGACCAGATGTTGTCGATGTTATTTTCGGTACCGCTGCTGGCACCACCGTAACATCACCCGATGTGTTGGCAGAGGTATCTTTCGATACCCCTGCTTTTCTCTCCTTCTCCATCTGCCTTTCTTCCAAATCAATAAAATCTGCTATTTCTCGATTATGGAAAAAAGCTGCAATATTTTTCGTGCGCTCCGCACGGGATTCGAACCCACGACCCTTGGAGCTGTGTTCCGACGCCACCTCCACTAGGCTGTCGATTAGTTAAATGCAAACTGACACACTGCCTTCTTAACCGCAAACACTACAAATGCACTTCTTTTTTTAAATTTAAATTTAGCTGCTAATTACTTCTTCACTGTGCGGAAGTCAAAGAACGACTGACACAGTCCAACGCACTAACCATCATGCCAAGGGTACTACATTCTTCATACATTTGCTTAAACAATTCGAAAATAATGAGATAAAATTTCTTGACTTTTAGTGCAAAACAACGATGTTCAATCCATTAGCATTACACCGAAGAAGAAGTTAAAGAATAGTTACGTTATAAAGACTCCTGATTGTGTTGAAGATGAGGACCATCGTTTAGAAATTGAATCTGACTTAGATGAAGTTATGGAATCAATTGATACAATTATCGATTGGGCCAGTCAAAATAACAGGTCATCCTCAGAATCCACATTTCTAAAAACCCTCAGACAAAGAGCTCTAAAATTCACTTAAATTTAAAAGTACACATTGAATACATCGTCCCCTCAGAAGCAAACTGTCATAACTCAAAAATTGGAAAAGTGACACTTTTCGTTATACGTCATTTCTCACACCAAAACCGTAATTATTTTTAATCCAAACGTCATAAGTCTTGCAATTTTTTGTTTTTTTTAAAGATTTTTAAAAATTTAATTATACCATTTGATAGAGGACAAAAAATTAAATTTTTTTTGTTCTACCACTTTAAGCTCCTTAGATAAAATCCAGATAAAAAATCATTTTTTAAGATTCAAAATTATTCAAATCGCTTTTCTGGAAAACTAAGAATTTTGAGTTACGACAGTTTGCTTCTGAGAGGACGACATGAAGAAAGGAAAGAACGAAGATTTCTTTTATTTTTCCAGTAACTTGAACAATCCAATAATACAGGCCTCGTTTCGTATGTGTTCAAGTTAGCGAGATTTCACTGTAGTAATTATTTACAAAAAGTAAAGATCAAAGCTGGATTAAGTGGTAATCAAGTTCTTAATTTTGTTATGTTGACAAAATTTGTTTAGTTTTATATGTCGTTAAATCTTAAATTTGATAAAAGAAACAGACTTTTTGATTAAGTCTTAATGAACAGATGTATCAAAACATGGTCGAAACATGCTCGTTGCAAGAAAATACAAAAACTACAGTTGAAAGTCTTTAATAAAATTGAGTATCTATAACATCTAACTGTATCAATAATGTCTTTTGGACACTTGGTGTATGAGTTACATATACAGCTGTGGACAGCTAATTAGAAACACAAATTGAATTCACTTTTAAAGCAGTATCTGTATTTTTTTTTTTTTTTTGTTTAGCGAGCCGCCTCCATGCTTAATTACTGGCAAAACATATTTAGGGTGGAACGCTGTTCCTTTTGGCCTTCGGGCATATCGTGCACCATCTTGGCTCATCCTTTTTATTTTAGTTTCGTCACTCCACACTATGTACTTCCATTCGTTTGTTGTCCAGTTGGCGTGTGATCTTGCGAACTCTATTCTTAGCCTACGTTGCCTTGCGGTTACTAATGGTTTCTTTCGAGAAATACGACCATGTAACCCAACTTCCACCAATCTTCTTCTGATTGTGCGTGGGCCTATCGGGACATCGAATGCAACCGAGGGTTGGCGTTGTATCTCTGTGGAGCTTATTTTTGGGTCTTTTTTGGCCAGCCTACTAATTGCTCGATCCATTTGGCAGCTTGTCTTACGGGCCCATTTTTTACGAGGTACATTTTCAGCAGTCCCGAAGTTTTGAAAATGCTTAATTGCATTGAAAACTTTCTTTACAGAACAGTTTATTTGAGATGCAATTGCTTTATAGGATATTTTAAGCTTCCAAAGCTCAAGAATCGCTTTCCTTGTAGGAGGATCACAACTCTTTAATTTTCCCATTACAATTACCTCCAAAATTTAAAAATTATTCTTTAAAAACGTTTGCAGACAATTCAAAATTTTCTACTTATCAATGCAAAATACAAACATCGGTAGTATAGAACAGAGGCTAGAAGAAGAATCTGAAGAAATTTTACCGTTTCTTCAAGACGAAATAAAAAAGGCTATAATGGAACTTGGGAACGAAAAGAGTAAAGGCAGTGATGGAATCGAAGCCGAAATCCTAAAATATGGAATTGAAACGTCTTCAGCGTGGCTTAAAGATATTTTCAACGATGTTATGGCTACTGGAGAAGTTCCTATCCAATGGACAAAGTCGTACATCACTCTATTGCACAAGAAAGGGAGAAAAGATGACATCAACAACTATCGTCCAATAAGTCTTATATCTAACATCTACAAAATCTTTGCAAAATGCATTTTCAAAAGGCTGGAAGTAGACCTCGGACAACATCAACCAGTGGAGCAGGCAGGTTTTCGATCAGGTTTCTCAACTACAGACCACCTGCAGGCAGTTAATCAAATCATCGAAAAAACTGGAGAATACCGATTACCGGTTTATTTCATTTTTATTGATTTTAAAAAGGCTTTCGATACAATTAACCAAGACTTCATGTGGAATGCACTCCTTAACCAAGGTATAAATTGTCGTTGGGTTAGAATTTTCAAAAAAATGTATGACTCTTCCACTGCTCAGATAAAAACTGAAATATTTGGAGAGCCATTCAAACTTCAAAGTGGAACTAAACAAGGAGATCCAATCTCACCGCCTTTCTTTGCGGCTACTCTAGAAGAATGTTTTAGAAAATTAGATTGGGAACACATTGGCATAAAAATCAATGGAAAATATCTTTCAAACTTAAGGTTTGCTGATATTATTTTGATGAATGATAATCCTGAAGATCTTCAAAAGATGATAAACGAACTCATTCTCGAATGCTCTAGGGCAGGGCTTCAAGCAAACAAAAACAAAACCAAAGTTATGACAAATGCGACCAAAACACCTATGCATATTAATGGAGAGCTGATCGAATATGTGGAGGACTTCATATATTTAGGACAATTAGTTTCATTTAATAATAGAGAAGAGAAGGAGATCTCTCGAAGGATAACAAACGGATGGAGGCAATTCTGGGACGTGAAAACTATGTTGGACTCGAATATCTTAAACGTTACCAAGAAATACATTTTCGATTCCACAGTTTTACCAGTGCTAACATATATGGCTCCCAAACATGGACGAACAACGTTGCAATAAAAAGGAAGCTTTCAACAACTCAAAGGGCAATGGAAAGAGCAATGCTAAAAATAAGAAGATCTCAGCGAATCAGAAATGTCAACATACGCTCATGGACAGGATTCGAAGATGTTATTTTGAAGACAAGAAAGCTGAAATGGGACTGGGCAGGGCACTTTATGAGGAAGTCAGATGAAAGGTGGTCAAAAGAATGTACAGAGTGGACACCGTTTAGTGGTACCAGATCAGTTGGGCGTCAGCCAAAAAGATGGAGAGATGAGCTTCATGCTTTCGACAGACTTTGGTTTCAAAAAATTCACAACAGAAACGAATGGAAAACAATGGGGGAGGCTTTTGCCCGTGCATAACTATATTTTTGTTAAAACAAATCAATTTGATTTATGTAAATATTAATATTATGAATTAATGAAAAAGAAAATGTTATTTAGTATTAAGGCAGAATAGCTAATAAATAATAATAATATGTAATAACAATGCAAAATAAAAAGATTATTTTTATTTCACCCAAATCAAATCTAATTAAACTGTTTCTAATTAGTTGACCAGTTGAAACGAACACTTTTTACACTCTACCTTGATTTTGTTGTGATCTATGCAAAGACTTATGCACAAATGATGCTTTTTCAAACAATTATCTAATAACGCTTGCATTACACCGTTTAGGGTACCGCTATTCTAGTCACACATGACAAAGTGAATGTGGAAATGAGAAGCAAGTAATGTTTCTAATTAGTTGTCCATAGCTGTAGGCAATGGCGGATCAGGGTGGGGGTGGTTATAGTTAGGGTCGCGACTCCACCTGGAAAATAACTTATTTTAAATTTTTGTAGAAATTCCCTGGAATTCAAAACTTATCGTATCGCGTTAATGGGTATAAATGAATAAAATTAGGTGGCGCAACAGTCCATGAAGAACCAGGGCCTAGTGACTTACAACTCTCAACCATTCCTGTGTGCGAGTAATGTTGTCAGAGATGGAAGGGACCTACAGTTTATATGCCGAATCCGAACGGCTAATTTGAGAAAGCTCTTTTCATGATAAGAATTACTCTTGGAGGATTTGTCAATTCCTCGCAAGAGGCAGTATTAAGCTCTTAAATATGGCATATTTAGACAACAGCTTAGTTCCAATATCAAAGTGAAATGAAATCGAAATCAAAATTGAAAACCAAGTTAAATTATTTTCAGTGTTCTATCATTCGATCGATTTCAAAACTTCGAATACTTTTTGAATACTTTTTGAAATCACTTCAAGTAAAATTAAAGCAGCTGACATATATCACATCAGTCAATAAATAATTTTGTTCATTGTAATAATTTGTATAATTTCTTATATTGTTTAAATTTGTTCTGTGCTTTTTAATAAAATAATTATAAAATATTGGTGCTTTTTTATTTGCATTATGTTGATGCACATTTCCAAACACAGTTTGGGAAAAACTCTGGTATCGAATTATAGCTTTTAAAAGAACGTTATTTTTTAGTATAGAGGACATATGGTATGTTGAAAAATCGTTTTAAATGCTTTATTCCAACTTCTCGCGAATCAAGTGCATTCTATAGAAAACTTAAGGTTTATTTCCTTTAAGTGAATATATTACTGCTTTTTCAAAAGTTTCCTCTTGTCGAATTCAAATCACACCAACTTAATTTGGTCAAATTTAAATCACTTGAAAATCGCAATTATTGAAATGTAGAACACGGAAATTCACTTCGTTTTTAGTTCGAAAAAAATGAAATCGATATTGATAAAAGTGAATTTCAGAACTATAATTTATATTTTTAATCGATTTTTATTTCATTTCGAGTGAAAGTGAAAGCTCGACTATATACATATATGTTAAGTGTGTGATCCCCTCCCTCCTTATTAAAAGTCTGGATCCGCCCTTGCATATATGATCCTATGTTAACAAATCATTTTAATTAGCTCTTTGAATGCTTATAGTCTTCTTGAAACAATATATCACTTCAAACTGTTTTACAAACATTTGGAATTTATTTTTAGATAATACATACTTCCGTCAACATGAACAAATATAATCAATACAAAATCATTACAAAATCAAATAACTGCCTTCTGTTGAACGAATGTTACCTTCCTCTTTGTTGGCTGTATAATGTTACAAATTCTTAACAATTAATTTGTTTACACTTGATTTTTTAAAAGAAAAATAAACATTTAAAAAGATTTAAACTTCATGGTACTACATACATAGTTAAGTATTGGGCATAATTGATTTCAGCTTAACTTTAGGGTCATTCTCATCAGTTTTAAGTTTATCTATATCAAATAAATTGGAATTTCTCGTTTCCAAATTAGGAAACTTTAAACTTATAAGTCTTCAACATTTTATGTACAGAAAAAATACAGTGGATCCCACAACTAATCGGACAAATAGAATGTAAATTTTCGCTATGCAATTTCTGTATAGAGGAAGTAGAATTTACAACATATTTAAGTTCAAATTAAGTTAAAATAAAAAGAAAAGAATTCAAAGTTATTAATTAGCGACTCTATAACGGTATTTTTCACGTCAAATGACAATGTTATTGTTAAAATTGTATATTACGGAATACTTTTACTAACATTTTTACTTTCGACAAAATGCTCACTGTGAGTAGATCCTTGGCGTCGTCTATGTGTTACATAACATCTGCGGTTAGAATATCCACGTAACTTAAGGTTTTACAAAATGACTAGGGTCATTCATTCATTCATTTGTTTTTATTGAGACATTAATATACATTTGATAATTTATGATTACATTATTTTGAATTCATGATAACCGACTTCAATAATTGTATCTGGTTAAGCTTAGTTATTATATACAATAAATGTTTATAGCAAAACAAATATACATGTTTTTTTATTTTAATTATTTTTTGTATAATTCCCTTTTAATTTCATATGTTTGCTCCAGACATATGTTCACTTTATGGCTCTTATGGCCAAAAAATGACTAGGGTCCATAGACCTTAACACTCTTTGTTTCGAGCTAGACTTGTCCCCGTTCATAAATGTATTTTCTAATAATTTTATATCATATACCTAATTGGTTGCTTCAATTTAGATACAAATATATTACCTGAACGTCATATCGTATAAAAAGTATGAATATTGCTATACAGGGTTCATAACTTTCTAGACCAAATAATTTGGGTTGTAATAATAAATCTAAATTCTATCTCAGACCTAGATTCAGAAATCCAAACCTTATTTTCAAAACGAAGAACATATTGAAGCACACTAATAAATTTCAGGCTCAAATACGTACACTTATGCATGTAAATACTTAGGACCAAAATACTACTCATTGCTAAATAAAAGTTCGTTTTGAAGACCAAGTATCCTGCATATTATTTTTTAACTAGCTTTGATAAATGTGTTTAAAAAGAAATAAATAATAAAATAAACTTACCTGATCATTGCAAAAGTATCCAAATCCTATGATACCAGCGATCGCAAGAAACAAGCAAAATATAATAATTGTCCGAATTTTGGAGCGTGGTTCCATTTTTTTGATCTCGTAAACACCGCTGGGCAATAGTAGGGCAAAATCACTATCTACTTGGACCGAGACGCTCTTTTGCATATCAACCATTATACGGATTCACATTCACACGCGAACGCGGCCGGAATAAGGATTCGAGGAGGGGACGGGGACGGGGACGGTGGCGAGGACGAGGGTAGATTCAGCTTTATGTATATGCTCCAAATGGCTACGTTTAAATTGAGAACTATAAAGGACAGTACAATAGAATACGATGAGAATGGGAATTAAGGGATGAATTGGGAACTTTATTTTAGATTTAACTTTTATTCCAACTTTTGTTGTTGTTGTTTTGCTTTACGGGACACGGAAATCACACTTGTTAGAAGAAAAAAATAAAAAGAGAATCGGGTCGGGCGAATGCAGAGAAGATACGAACGGACTAAAAGTGTGGGAGAACGATGAGGATTAACTCGATCCAATTAAAGTTTCTCGCTGCTGTTGCTTTTGCCGCTTTTGACTACTTTGCTGATGCAGACCAAGCCGATGACGAGCAGTAGACTGAGTGAGCAGACTTAGCCCGAGAACGTAGGATTTCATCCCTTGAGCCTTAGCAGAAACTGATGATGGTGTAGTTTCGTTGGAAGGCAATGGGGCCTTTGCTGTTGCTGGTGCTGCTCCTACTGCATTTGATGTGTTCTATGACTGGAGGGGAGTAAAGCCTCATCTGTGCATGCACCCCTAGTAAATCAAAGTACAAAGAAAAAGAAAATAAATATAAAAATAATTGAAAACAAAAATGTAAAATCCGTTCCGTGTTCGTAATCGTAAATTGTCGTTTAATTTTTTTGTTGTTGTTGTTGTTGAAGCGTCCTGTTTTATTGTATGTATATGCTTACATGTGTATATTGCCGTAGTTGTTCTTCGTTCGTTCGTTTTAATGGAGACAGACCATGAAAGAGAAAAAAGAAATCGTTTCGTAAGCGATACGAAGCCGTTTGTGTTTCTATGAAAAAGGGTTAAGTGCTGGTTTAGTGTTGCCGATTTGCGTGAATGAGTTTTTATTGTTTTCCATATGTATAAGAGTTTTTATTTCAAGATATTACTTACAATTAGTTTGAAATCAAATCCACTAATGCACAATATTGAAAAAAGATTTTAAAAACACAAAACAAATTTTAAAAAATAAAATTGAACAGTTTAGCATAATCGACAATGCCTACTTTTTTAAATTACTTTGTTAGCCTTATGAAAAATTTACATATTTTTTGAGTGGAAGATAATTAATTATATTATTGATGTTGGGAAACATTTTGTGGCTTATGTTTTTCAGGAACATAGTAAAAATTCAGACCAATGTTACGACAACTGGATGGGGTCACTGTAAATTGTGAAAAGATACAGAAATATACATATATGTAAGTATTATCATTTTCTTCGCATGTATTACACACATGAATCTCTTAGAACATGATAATACATTTCATCCTCTACAATGTGTTTCCGATGCAAATTTGGCATTTTTATTGATTAAATAAATAAATAAATTGTGTAGCGCAACAGTCTCTTGAGAACTACCGCCTAGTGACTAACAAACTCTCAAACATTCGTGTGTGCGAGTAATGTTGTCAGGGATAGACGGGACCTACAGAACGGGTAATTTAAGAAAGCACTTTTCAGTACAAGAAGTGTTGTAAGTGCAGTTATTAAGTAACAGTTCTAAATATTGACTAAAACTTCAATTATTCATCAAACAATTTATTTTGCAAGGGTATAATTTGAATATTAATCGTACTTATAATTTCGCTTGAAATGGTTACGAGGGGTTATACGCTTTAAATGACCTTTTCCATCTAAGCGCACATCGAAAATGATCTTAAAAAAATTTAATTATTCTGGAAAAACAAAAGATTACTTTAATTAATTAATTAATTAAAAAAACACACATTTTTTTGGAAAACAGTGCTTTTCGGAATGTGGCAACTTTGAATTATAATAATACACTTTTGGAAAAGTGGTAGGTACCAAAAAATGTCTTTGAGCCTTTAACATACACTGCCAATTAGGATAAGCACACAAATTTTGGATTCGATTTTCGCTTTTTATAACTAGCGGAAGTGTTACCTCTATAAGACGATATGGATTAGAAACATTCACAGGAAATTTGGGGCCAGGTATCACTAAAAGCTTCGATTTGGGTGTTCTTGTCTTTAAATTGTCTGCCAACTTTATAAACTTTATGAAAAAGTCATGGCTAAACGGTTTTAATTATGTTTAAGTGCGGTGAATATAGGGGCCATGGCAAAAGTTTAAAGTCTTCTGATTAAATTCAACTTCTAACAACCCTCGGAGTGTAAATGGGGATATAGTCCTTTTGGAAAATGAGAGGCAGAGGTCCAAAAATTCTTTTTTATTTTATAATGATCCTTTAATCAAACATTTATAGTTGTAACTGTTTATTATTGTGGACAAAAACTATTAAACCTGGTGTACGGATATGATGTCTTTCTAAAATGAGCTTAGGAAACTATTCCAAAATGTTTGGCCCCATCCTAGTGGTTTGCAATGTAGTGATTTATTTGCAATATACATTTTTACTTCATTTTTTTTGTAAGTGTTTTTAGTATCTTCCTTTTTACAAAAGTTGTGTATTCTAATTACTCAAACAGCTTTGTTTTAGTGAATACAATTTGTTCAATCAACAAAATAGGTGGAAAAGTATTATATTTTAAAATAGTTATTAGTCTCATCATCAAATGAAAGAGGTGGTATAAAATATAAACAATTGGCCACCCCAAGACATTTTCCGGTCAAGCTCGCCGGGTATATCTTAGACAAAACTAATTAAAAATGTAATTATATTTATTTTTTTTAGAAACTAGGTGGTGTGAAAACTGATTACATACACAAAATGTATAACTAAGTCACTGTCTGATTTTTTGCATTTATACCGTGAAATAATGTGCACTACAATGCCGTGTGAACCAATCCTAAGTAAATAGAGACATAAACCTATGTACATTCGAACATAGACACATTCGTTTAAAAATTATAACTAAGGGTAAGCCACTCAGTTATGTAAGTTTTATTTTAATAACTCAGCTAGAAGTCTTAATCGGGTTAAACCTACCGAATATTGGAAAAGTATAGTAATTGAGTAGCAGACGAGATGTATGTATGTAAGTAGCACGAGCAATAAAAGCCCTTAAATAAATACAAATTCATGTGAGAAAAACATTTATGTAAAATAATATTTACAATAAATTTAACGCAGTTGAAATAAAAAGTCTAATGGTGAAGAAGTAAACGATATCAGCTGTAGTTTAGCTCCTAAATTCTATATGATATGATATGAAAGCACATAGAAAAATCGGGGCATAAGTGCCGCCTGGGGTCGGATTGGACCTGACGTTTTGACTTCGAGCGGCGCAGAAACAGAAATAAAAATATAATTTCTAATTATATTTTGCAAAAGTAATATACAGTGTTGGAAACAATAATAAAAACAAGTGTCTTCATCATTTTTAATGTACAATATTTTTTTATCCATTAAGCCTTTTGTCATTAGTCTTTCTATATTTTAACTGTATCTAATAATGCTCTCGATTGGTAAAATTGTGTGGAAGTAACTTTTTATTTTTACTTAACGGTAAAAAGTTTGAGGTCAATGATGATTTTACCTGGAAAAAATAATAGAAACAAGCAACTTTAGCTGTTATTCTAACGTAAGGGTAAGTTTTTAAGAAAAACTTCTTCGCGTTTTGATACGCTATTGGTAAGAATATGCGGGAAGAAACAATTTCTTTGTTCAAGAGTTAAATGGACCAGGACAGCTAGAATAATAAGAAACCGACTAAAAGAAGCAAGAAAAGTGCCATGTTTGAACAAGAATAATATTATGCAAATGCATAGGCATAGTTCTTATTGGAATAACGTTTTGTGGTTAACTCAAAATACACAAAGAAGACATTGCAACACGTTGATAGAAATATAAAGATTTGGGGGTGCTTTTCAGCCTCTGGTGTAGGTCCAATATTTTGGGTCAAAGATAAGATGTGCGTTATGTAGTATGTCCACGTCTTATAGGCATTTAGTCATTCTTCCATTTACTGAAGAGGATATGCCAATTAAATGGGAGTTCATTCAGAATAATGACTCGAAGCACTCCTCCAAAAAATAGTTCCAAAAAAACAAAGTGAATGTTCTGGAATGGCCATCAAAATCCCCTGACCTAAACCCAATTGAGCACTTTTGGGGTATCCTAAAGCGAAGGATCAGAGATTTTAAAGCCAAAACTAAAGATGAGTTGTGGTGGAAAATTCAAATTTAAAGGTACTACATTCCAAATTCGTGAATGTATTTTCTATTATTTTTTCCAGTATTAAACAACATAATAATCAAAGTTGTTCTACTTTTAATCATTCATTCTAATTATTATATTTAAAAACGAAAATAATTTCCTATAAGGAATAAATTATTAAAAATCTATCTTTGTAGTTTTAAAGTTCCATCTTTTCGCAAATACCTTTTAATGTGTTAAATAGAATGAAGACGAAGCATGTTGTTATTATTTTTTCCATCATTATACATATTTAAGTTTTCAATATAAATCAAACAATTTAAAATTTTTCATTATTACTAGTTAATTTAATACTTAAAGGTATCTAAAAATTATATATTAAATAATAGAAATCTAATATTAAAAACTAAAACTCTACCTAATCATTAAAATCCTAACAAAATCTAAGAATAAAGATTTGTGGTGTCGGGGCTGAATCGTTCCGTAGTGGAGGCAACTTCTCACAGGTCGGTATGACAGATGCCCCCTTTTGTTTCCTAGTTTTAAGTCCAAAGTTCCAAAATGAATAAGTGCCTGAGCAACACTACTACCTTAAGTAACTCGCTTTTTAACACTATTACAAAAAGAAGCGTGTTTTTTAGTTCTTCTTTTTCATTATATAGTATTTTAAGTTAAGCAAGACCAAGTCTAAGTCAATTAAATATTAATCTGAATTAGAAGGAATCATTTTCTTTGGCAACCCCGGCACAACCCTTTCTCTGAGCATGCAGCGGCCAAATGGGTATTTTTAGGCTCATTTTGGCCACCGCAATGCAGCTTTTATTACTCCAGTTGGTCGTGAATGTCAAAAGTCTTTCAAATATTTAAATTTGAAGCATATTCATTTTAAAATCTAAATTTCTTGTTCGTTTTTTCACTGCAAAAGCAAAAGCAGACGCACAAAATTCTTTATCTTCTCTTACCCCTGAAAACAGCTGCTGGCTACAACTTGTCTGCCGCCGCTCTGGTTGCTGTTGCTAGTGCACCTTTTACTTAAGAACACAGACAAAATAAAATAAAATGAGAACACAAAAATTGAAGAAAAACGTCAAAAATTACACCAAATATACGATGTCCTTCCCGGGGAAGAGAACATCAGCACTCAGCCTTATGGATTTTTGCTTTTGTTTTCAATTTATAAACACTTTTTATTTATTTGATTGAATTTGCACCTAATTATTTTCAACCGCCGCCGTAAGAATACGAACTCTATTTATTTGCAACAGACGTGCGTGCAGGTTATAAAAGAAATTAAAATAAAAATAAACAAAAGAAAAAGCAGACAGGCGGAGCTGTCTCGCGAAATAATGTAAATAAATGGACTTCTTTCAGCGACGCACTTAAATTATAGCATCCGTCCGGGTTTGCACAATTCTTGGTGGTTTAATTGAAAAAAAAAGCTGCCTTTATTGAATTTTAATTGAGTTAATTAGCCACTATTCGCGTCTAGAGATTCCGATAAAGTGTCGGAATTAAAGTTATAGATTTTCAGAGCAGCCAGTTTATTTTCATCCGCAGAATATTCCAAATCGACGAGCCGCCATGTTGTTGTAAACTGACGGTGACGGCTGACAGAAGAAAAGTCAACATCACTTTCCAAGCTTCCATGAACGGGAAGCGAAGATGGAAAATTAGTGGAACTAATTCCAGTTTATTTGGAATTTGAATTGACAACTGGAATGTATTAGTTCGTATGGAAAACTAAGGGCGGTAGTGTTGCAAAGTGTACGTAAGGGCGAGTAAAAAGAATGCCATGGAATATGTGTTTATATTGGATTCAATTGAGTTATCACGTTGGTCACAGCATTCGGAAGGTAGTCAAATGTCAATTTTGAACTTAACTTGCTTTTTATACTTTACCTATTTGGGTCAACTTTTTCTTCAGCAAAGCACGAATTTAATTTTCACACGCTGTTTATTTTGTTCTATAGATACATTCGTTTTTATGAAACGAAGAAATAAGTAATATGGGACCATTCTATTTTAAAACAGATCTAGGAAATCTTACAATTAGAACAGTCACTCGTGTATTTCTTAAGAAAAAACAATTAAAATCTAATTTAACTTAATATGAGCAGGGATTATTTTAATTAGTCAAAAATTCCATTCAAACTTAAACCCCTACAATACTTTTGTATTTATGTTTGTCATAAATAATCGCAATTTCATTACTGTGAGTTTTTCAAACATAAAATATTTCAGGCTGTAAAAATGGTTAAAGAAAATGGCTGCCAAACATATGTAGATGTACGAAACTTGGTTATAATGCGGTTTTAAGAATAAGAATACCATGCGATAATTTGGGGTTCTTAGTTAATCAACTCACTCAACGGTACAATAGATACTTGAGCGGTGCAGGGAAGAACCATACAAAATAAAAGAAGAAATAGCAGTAGAAAAATGTTTATTGATTCCGATGTAAGGATTATACAAAAAGTTAAGGAAAATCTCAAAATAAGTGCTCCCAAGCTGGTTGAAAATGCAGAAGAAGAAAGCCTGTCCAGAGACCATTCAGATTATTTTAAGAAAAAATATGTAACTACAATGGCATGTAGCCAGGAGAAATTGGTTCGTAGGTAAAATCAACAAATTGAAGAGAGTTGCATTCCCTAAAGAGAATCCTTGCAAAGATTTTAACCATTAGAAGACATGTATTTTTACCGATGTGAGCGAATTTAAACTTTTTGGCTCAGATGTCAAAGTTAATGTTTGGCGTAAATTAAATAACTAATATTTATCGCAATTTTAGTGCGAGGAAACATTTATTTCTGTGTTAAATTTTTCACTTGTTAAGTTGTGCATACATTTAAGGGCAGTTTTAGGTAGGTGGTTTTTGAATTGACATACTAGAGATAAACTGCTAGTCGATACTTATTCTCCTGTTAAGCCCCCGCAAAATATTTTTTAACCTTTTTAGCTATGCTTGCCCCTTTTGTATGTTTGGCGAAAAAATGTATAAATTATTTTCAAGCGACATCTGGAATTTTTTTTTGCCAAAGAAACTGAGGACAACTGTTATTAGGTCTGTTCTAGACATTTCTCGCACTAAAAGTTGTACAAATGTCAAATTTGAGGAGTGGGTGAATGTGAAATGCTCTCAGAGAGAAAGCAAACTGTTAAAATGTCTGGAAAGGTTTTCGCAGCAATTTGCAGGAGTTTGGAATACTTTTTTAACGTCAACAAAAATGTACTCGAACAGAGTTACCACAGTACATTGATAAATTTTAATCAACTTAATCATGAATAAAAATCCAATAAAATAAAAATCAACAAAAGTAAACTTATATTTATTTTAAATAAAAATAAAATTATTGCTTAAATTATGAAACTTCAATGAGTTTTTTTTTCTCAAAAAATCACTACAATTTTGAATAAATATTGACAGTTATATATATTTTTTGTACTACAAATTTCTACTTCTGTAACAGTTTTATACAAAGATACAAACTTTATCAAAATTATTTGATTAATTAAAGGAAATAGAAAATATGAACAATATTCACATTTACCAAGACTAAAATGAAAATAAAAGAATTTCTTGGGCAACTCTTATAGTCAATAGTTTTTGTTCTTCTGTCATTAGTTGCCTTGAACGTCAAATCGAATTTGACAGCCAGCCAAGAAATTTCTCGGACTAAATCTGACAAAAAGGGGAAATGTTTTACTCTCTCGCGCGCGCGAGATTCTTTTGTAAGAATTAGCACAACTTTTAAAGTGTGGAACGATTTTGGACTAAAAATGACTAAAACTTTCAGTCTAAAACTGTGTGAGCTGTGTGAAGTTTGACAAAATAAAAAAAAACACAAAAATCAAGTTCAAACGCTTCTCCATATTTCCGCTGAACCAACAGAAGGGCTTGTAGCGTTAAGGAATAGATAACACCAACGTGAAGTTGGCTACTACCAGTCCATATCTAGAAGTTCAGTGTTTTTGAATAGAACAAACAAAATAATTCATATCTATTAGTGTTCAAATTTAAGACAAATTACCTATCCAACTTCAAATATTTTCTTATTATTTTGAAAATATTTGTGAAAAAAGGTAAAATAGTTTTTACCGATCTGCGTACTTGGCGAAGAGTAACGGACCTCTTGAGTCTAAAAATTGAAAAAAAGTTTGTAAATAGGTACCCGCAAAAATCGTAAAAAATCAGAACCACATAGTAGACACCAAAATGCCGAACCCTGACTAAAAAGTCATCAGACACGGACATATGCAAAGCTGGGATCAATTCTCCTCACAAAACAAGCAAACATTGAAAGCAAAGATCAATGCGCCACGAATGACAGTACTAAGAAATGTTTCAGTCAATTTGCCAAGAAAAGTCTTTGACCTATCAGTTTGCTAATGCTCAACTTTTTAAGGCCTTAAAAATTTAATTCGTGAATAAATTTGGCGGCGCTCCAGCTCGAGTAAAACCAGTGTCACCACAAAACTTTCAACAAATCCTTTGTGCGAGTTAGGAGTATGAATATGTACATCAAACGTGGAGTCAGATTCTGAAAGCAGACCTGTGGTATGACAGCTTTACGCACTAAATATCTCGCCACGGAAACTACAAATGCTATAACCTTAGCCGTTGCGGCAATTTAACCTTATTCTATTGTTAATGACAAAACCTTCCTCTTCACAATTAAACAAACATCCATTGATTGAAACCTCTTATTGGAAAACCCTATATATTACGTAAAATACATGTCAAGTTTATATTTTTTTCATGGTTATGTTCTATCATGAAAACACAAATATGCTTTGTTATCAAAATAATGCATGATAGGTTAATGGTCAATTTATATCAATCAGTGTCATACAATCAAATAATGGATTTGATATCGTGACTTCTTAAATGATTTTCTGTGTTCATTATCTTAGCTTTAACATAATAACACTTAAACGATACCTATTCTTTTTATTTACACACTCACACCCACGCTCGCTCTCAGTCCCATAAAACCATCTCGTAAAAGGATGTAAGGAAATTTGAGATTCGTAGTTATAAAGGTTGGAGGCAAAACGATGTCACGCACAAACTCTCAAATTCAGTATCCAGATAAAATTTCATAATTCAGTATATCGCCAAATATATTCCATTTCAGTGGTTATAACTTTGATGTAGTCAGTTCTATAGAGCGAGTAGCCTAATTAGTAAATATTGAAGATAAATTCTTAAAACTTGTGGAGGAAATGAGTACTGGTCGAGAGATATGAATGTTGATTATCCTTGTATGATTTTTTATGTTTTCATATTTGGTTTTAGGAATAATTAAATAACCACTACGATTATCGTCATCTCAAGCAACCAACGGAAAAGACTTTTTCCCGGCACGGGCACATATTCCTTAATCTCGAGTGGGACATTAGATAGAAATTGAATTTAGTGGGATCCAAGACCAAAAATGTTCTTGGTTCAGTCCTCAGTTAAAAGTAAGATTTTTAGCAACAAATTTTAAAGCGGTAAAATACAAATGTTATTTTCATACATATATCCATTAACCCAATACTTTAAGTTTTAAATTCAAGGGAATTTCTACGAAAATTAAAAGTGACACTTTCGTTAAACTAATGTCTAATTGAAAACCATAATAAAAGTTTCATATTTCATATACATATATTAATTTAATCCCTCGACAACTTAAGTGGACGGAGATATTGCAACGTGTAATTTTTGAGTGCCACACTAAAGTTTCTTCTCAACTTATTTGTTTACATAATTTTGTTTTAATTTAATTTTTAGATAAATTATGTACTTAAATGCACCTACTTACTAACTTAAGGTGGTGCTACAGTCCGGGGCGGACCCGGACATGCGTCTCCAGCGAGCTCAGCCCTAGCTAGCTGTGTCCAGTTTCGCATGCCAAGTTGGTTGAGATCTTTTTCCACCTGAGTCGCGGTCTTCCTAAACTTCGCCGTCCCTCGGCATTGGATCTTTTATTCTTTTAACCAGGTCAGTGTCGCTGTACAGCCCGTAAAGTTCGTCGTTGTATCTTTTCCTCCAATCACCATCTATGGGACCAAAAATCACCCGAAACATGTTCGAGAAAGAATTTTACTAGTCAAATACCTTCTAAGTCAAAAGAAGCAGCGATTTGCAAGAGTTATTCTTTGTTAAGGTACTACGAGTAATTGGATAGACCTTTGGGAGATTGTGCATATGGCTCAAAATCACCAAGGTGCAGAATTGGCTTCGCTAGCAATTTAATGTCTTAAATCTTCACCTAATTAAGAAAAAAAAAATTAATTAAATACTAAAACTAACCTCTATTGTGTGTCTATCAAACAATATAATTTATTAATAAACTAAATTTTAAATAAAATCAATATACACGCATAGAAAATCATTTCGGGAACGCGTCCTAATCTACAATCTTCAACAACAAGTTCAAAATATAATTGAAAAATGTAAGGTATTCAACCCTGGTCATCACTTAATACACCGTATTTTTTATACAAAATCTAGTTTTAGAAAGGATACTAATATATTATTTATTTTTAACTGCAAAAATGCAAAAACAGTTTGTCCGATACCGCACAAGTCATTTCAGTGAACATATCGATAATCGATCAAAAATAATTTTAAGTGAACGCATCCATTCGGTGTGACACGTCAGTCGAGGTAGAGAACAATAGCAAAGCTGGCTGCCAGAGTATTTATCGTAAAATAAATTGTATCTAAATGGTAAGTACCTTTTTATTCATTATTCGTAGAGCGTACATCAATAGCCCGTCAATCCGTGAACGCATTTATTACATTTAATTATTGATGAAATTCTTTTCTACGACACGAAATTTCAAAGTTACCTCAAATATTTTCCTATTGACAAAGTCAGATCGCATTTAAGATGACCGCCGTATAATTAAAGCGCGCTCTTATTTGAAATCGTCATTTCGGGAACGGTCATTTCGGGAACGTTCCCGGACATGATTGTAGAAGATTATGTATGTATTGTTTTCATTATTGCTTATTTAATACACATACATAATATACCCATGTTCTTAAACAAAGCTTAAATTATGTACTTTGTTTTGTTTTTGTTGATTTTATCAAACTTAGAAAAACGTTCCCCAATTGATGGTTTTTTGTATGGTAATTAGTACTAAAAAACAGTACTAAAAAAGTATACAATTCTGTGCGCTGCCCTGTCAAAGTTTATTTATATACAATTTTTGCAACAGTATAAACTAAAATTCATCATCATAGCTTGCAATTTTTTTTGTCATAAAAAAAATTTTGAAATTTGCAACCTTGGTGATTTTAAGCCATATAGTGTTGACGGTTGAGTTTTGCACAATTCTTTGTAGAACGATGTTGAACAAGTCGCATGTGTGCAACGCCTTGTTTAAAACCTTTTTTGACATCAAATGCATCGGTGAGATCTTTTCCGACCTTGATCGAGCAGCGTGCGTTCTCCATCATCAATCTGCACAAACGTATAAGTTCAGGAGACTGATGCATCTGCCGGCGCTTGCCGGCATTCGTCGTCAAACCAGGGCTTTCAATGTGGTGGCCGTGTAAGACTGAAGTGCTAGGTCGGCATCTCTGATGGCTGCAAGGCAATGTTGTCACTGGTTTTCAATGCTTAACGCAAGTGACTAGGACTTCCGAGTCAATGTTGGCCCCTCAGAAAGTTCGGACATCCTGTATACTGGATAAGTGTCGTGCGTCGATCAATAAAAAGTACCTTTTTTGTGTCACATGGATAGGGGCAAGATCTAAATTTACCTGTAAGACCCTTTAAAGTAAAGAAAATAACACAAAACCTTATGGTATTATGGTATAGGTAAATACTGATTTTATTGAATAACTTTTAGTAATGTGTGCTGCCTCCTGATTTCTGAATTACTTTAAGTAACCTGTGGTGTATGGATTCATAGAGTGCTGTCAGATAATTGAGCGAAATTTGGGCCCAGGACCAGCCATAAGGCTTCAATAATCTCTTCCGTTTTTTAGTGTTGCCATCCTCCTTTGTAGACTTTTCTTGAAAGCCATCCCCACACGTTTTCCATGATGGGGGCCATGATAATAGGTTCACATTTTGCCCCTGAATCCAGGCTTTTGTTGTCCGTGCGGTATGTATTGTTGTATTATCTTGTTGGAAAGTCCATCGTTGTACACCAAATAATTCAGAAAACTTCGGAAAAGCTCGTTCCAGAATCGATTTTTAAGTAATTGCCGTCATTTTAGAGCTTTGAAAATCCAGCTCCACGTACCCGGTAATAGATGATTGCTCCCCATACCATTACAGCACCTTCTTTGCTGTGCCTTTTTAAGTCAGAATTCTTCCTTTCTTAAATCATGAAAATAGCAGCTATATCCATCAGCTCCGTCCAAATTACATTTTTTTCATCGGAAAAGACGACGGTATTCCAAGCTCAATTTCACCTGATGTGATTTGTTACATGGTCTACCTTCTGTATCACCCGAGCAACAGTCGATCTACTAGCATTTACCCCAGCTTATGCCTTGATTTTATTTACTAATGGAAAGCCTTGAAATGTAAGCAGCTTTCACTATCGCCCGCCTTTTCTGAAATGATGTGGCTTTGTTAACTACTCCTTTGAGGTTTTCCATACCTCTCTGGATCCTTAAGGTAGTTGTATACAACATTTGAACTTCTTTTAATTTTGCTGGCTATAAAACGGATGGTTTTGCCGAGTTCCCGGTAAGCTCGAATTTGGCATATTTCCTCCTTGGTCACACCCTTACCTCTACCCATATACTTCTTGATTCTATCAAATTAATACTCGTACTAAGCTCCCAAACAATCAGAGTATCCTTTTATCTTATTTTGTGCGTGAGTTAGGCTATAAATTGTATTATTTTCTTACTAACAACTAACACACGCACTTATGATGAGCCTCTGATCGTAGTTTGACACTTGCTATAAGCTAACTACTTTCTGAAAATTCTGAAGTGTAAAAAAAAAACACGCTTATAGGTAAATTTAGATCTTGTACCTATTCATGCGACACAAAAAAACAGGTACTTTTTATGACCTTTTTCGGAAAAACCGCAAAAAAAAACTTGTAGGTATATACATATTAACTTAATCCAAAAGTTTTGTTTGCAATATAAACTTAATACATATCTCATTTATTTCACCTTTGTGTTTTTCGAAAAAACTTAAGGGTTTGAAAAAAATCGTCAAATAAAAAACGAAAAAAGGTTGTCCTTATTCATGTGACACGCAGTGTATGTAGCTGGCTTGTTTAAAAAATGTTTCTTAATGCAAGCACAACTCTCTTCCTCTCATTAGGGGCTTTAGTTACCTTGTTTCTTCTCATATTATATACTCGCAAAAATTATTGATAAGTGGTTGATTTAAAAAATAACTTGGCGAGATAAGTTTAGTATCCCATTGCTCGTTTCCATATTTTGACTATCAACATATGTATGTTGTTCAAACTGAAATTCATTAATTGCAAAGCACCTCCTGTAAACAGCAAACTATAAAGGTAACACATAGACATACATATGTATGTATGTATATAGATACGTACATACAAAACTTAACTTCTTTATTTTTCTTTTGGAAAAGGACACCTTACTACCCTCATTTCGCAAAAGTAATCAGTGTGAAGTAACATAGGAAGTTAAAATTATAATACTTAAATTTGATTGCGAATGAACCGTTAAGTTTGAAACTTCTCCATTTCCTTTTCCATTTTCACATTCTTATTCCTTTTCTCTTCGAAGGACAGTTACCAATGAGAAGAAAAAAAAAACAAATTTCAAGGTTCAGTCATTTTTGTTTAAGGACTTTTTGGTATTTTGTGTGGTAGTTTGGCATAATACTCTCTTCATAATCTATTGAGGGATTTCACGGTATGCTTGGTGTGAAATTTGTTAATTTGTGAGTTGTGAAATTGTATAAATAAAGATTTTGTAATTCGTTGCAGAAGAATGCTCTTTGAGAAATAATTACTATGCTCCTTCTTATATATGTAGAAGCAACTACACCAATGACCAAAGTGAGTCCGTGTTCCCACTTAAATCATTCTTTAGTTAAGTTACCCCCGTACTGTGTTAAAACACTGCGTAAACATGTGACTTAGGGTAGCCATAATTCTATAATTATAAAGGGTTTTTTAATAAGGGCGGGTAGATATTGAAATGGAATAAAACAAGCTGTGTCTGAGGTATTAACAAAATTATTTTTGTATTTGAAAGGCGCATGTATGCCATTAAGTGTGGAATATGACATCATTCAAATGCCCGCCTCGGCTTCTTACGGTGGCACGGATCCGAGTCGTCCAATTTTCAATTACTCGACCGCATAGATCCGGCTGAATTTGAGCGATGGCCTGTGTTATTTTCACCTTTACGGCATCAATCGATTGTGGTTTGTTTGCATAAACCTGCGACTTCAAGAAACCCCACACAAAAAAGTCTAGCGGGGTCAAATCGTATGACCTTGGTTACCAATTCACATCAGTCCTGCGAGAGATAACCTTACCCTCAAATCGTTCATGCAAAATGTCAATCGTGGCATTTGCTGTGTGGGACGTAGCTCCGTCCTGCTGGAACCACATGTCGTCTAGGTCCATCGTTATGTAGCGCTCGCTGTTGACGGTGATCGCCTCACTAACGTCGTTCTCAAAAAAGTACGCACCAATTACGCCGCCGCGCCGCCACCCCGGCCCAAAATTCACACCAAATGGTAACTTTTTGAGGATGCATTATCACCTGGTGAATCTCTCGTGGGTTGGTGTCGTCCCATATACGGCAAGTTTGCTTGTTAACACAGCCATTCATCCAAAAATGCGCCTCGTCACTAAAGATGATTTTTCGGCCAAAATTGGGGTCCTCTTCCAAACGATTCGAAGCCCAGTCAGGAAACAAATGGCGTTGCCTATGGTCATGAACTTTGAGCTCCTGGGTCAGTTGGATCTTGTACTGGTGTAGGCCCCTGTCCCGACGCAAAATTCGCCAAATTGAAGTCTGCGAAAGGCCGAGATCTAATGCACGGCGAGGAATAGACTGCCTCAGGTTCTGCTGTACACTTTCAAGGACCTCGGCGATGTTCTTGGCCGATCTTGCGTTCTTTGAACGTACGGGTGTTGGCTGATTGTTTACTGAACCGGTGAACCATCAAACGTTGAAAAGCCGACTGTGAAAGGCCCCACGTCTACCGTAAAATGGGTCCAATGCGAGCAACGTTTGTGTAAGCGAACACTCATTTTGATAATAAAGCTTTATCATTTGAACGTGCTGTTAAATCGTGTAACTTGCCATGATGATTTGGCATACGCAACTAAATAATAAACAAAAGATTTTCAAGATGTCACCAAAACAAAATGGCCGCCAAAATCTACCCACGCCAATTGAAAAACCCTTTACATAAGCAATAATTTTTCGTTTTTGAAATAAAAGACAAATAAAACACATGCAGGGTTACATTAAACACGATCTTTTGCGTAGTCCCACAGAAAAACATATAACTGTGTCAGATCGAAAGACATTGGTGGTCAATTAATGTCGCTAAAAAGTTAAATTAAGCTACCAGGCAATAAAGCCGTAATTGGGCGTGTTGCTACTTGTTGAAATCGTATACTATCGAAGTCGGGAGTTTTAATAATGTCAACGCATTATTCGATTGTTAAGTGGCCCGTTTTCATAAGTGGCAAACATTGGGCAGGTTCAGGCAACATAAGGGACTTCATTCGCAGTCAACTTCATTCTATGAACGTAAATTTTGATCAAAGCAACTAGTTAGTTTTTCAAGTGTCATGAATTACAAATTCAGAACTTTACTTCACAAACCTCTACTTTAAGTTCACAGAACACAAATTACCAAAAACATTATTGTCTACAAAACACTACTCAGGCAATCTACAAGTCCATCACGATTTGTATTTTTTATTGTAAGGAAATATTACTCATTTCTTTTACAAATTTACAACGAACCCTTTTACATAAAGCATTGAGTGAAGTTGTGTAGAAAATAAATAAACCATAGAGTAATAAAGTTCAGCTTTCACTTGAATAAAAAAACATCATCAATTGTCTTTTTGACAGAAGTAGACTTGACTTGATAGTTAGGGAGATTTTTCTTGACTAACTTTCCAGTCAACTTTCCATTAAAGTTGCCTTAATTGGAAGGTCATTTTTGGCAGCTGGCCAATCAGATAATAGAAACTTCCCTAACTTTTAAGTCCCTAACGTCTTCGGCTGAACCTTCCCATTGTTACAAATTGTTGGCGTTTTTTAGAATCATTTAGGAACGGTAATTGTTACAAATTGTTGAGCTGTTAATCAAAACGGAACAAAAATATTTTTATAACATTATATCGTTGATAAATAAACAACGAAAGAAAAATTGAAGCTGCTCTTAATTTTTTTGAGAATTTTAATAAAAATTGACGATATTTGTATAAAACATTTTCTGAATCAAATAACGAAAAACATTAGTTTTTTGTGAAATAAAAAATTGTGAATAGATTTAGATGGCGAATTGCTCATAAATTTATTCTTTCCCCCAAGCAATGCAACAAATAATTGTTTCTCTTTAACAGTTCAACACTTTTAACTCCCGAGCTGAGTTGTGGATTGTTACAAATCGTAACTGTTTTACACTTCAAAAATGGGCAGTTTCGGACAACATAAGGGATTTCATTTGCAGTAAACTGCAATTTTTGAACGTACATTTTGGCCAAGGCAACTATCTAGTTTTTCAAGTGTCATAAATTAGAAACACTGAACTTAACTTCACAAACTTCTACCTTCTGTTAAACGTGCAAAAACTACCAAAAACATTATTGTACACAAAACACTCCGTAAGCAAGCTTTCAAGTCCATCACGACTTATATTTGGTTTTGTAAAGCAATATAACTTATTCCTTCGCAGATTTGACAAGGAACCCTTCTACACAAAACATAAAATGGTATTGTGCAGAAAATAAATAAAATACACAGTAATAAAGATCAGCTGTCATTTTGACATTAGAATATGTTATAACCTTAAGTTTAAAATCAAGAAGTCTTTGAACGCGCCCATGTAACTAATATTGTGAATCTATTTTAATAAGAATAATAAAGTCAGTCGTGAAAAACATCCGTAGAAAACAGTTGTGTTTTATGTTAAATTGATGTATCGGCCACAATAAATTGGCGACGAAAATTGGATAAAAAAGGAGTGCGTTTTTTTTTTTCTTAAAAAAGAGAAAGAACAAACTATTATAATTTATAACTATGGCTCAAGCATTCCAAGCTGCTTTCTGCGTCGAAACATTCGACAAGAATAAAACGAAGTGGAGTCGCTGGGTGAGTCGACTCGAAGGTGCTTTCGGTTTGTTTCATGTGCTGGAGGCACAGAAAAGAGACTTTCTCCTCCATTTTATGGGTTCGGAAACCTACGATATATTATGCGACAAGTTATCACCTGCGCAGCCAAAAGACAAAACGTTTAAGGACATCGTCGAATTATTGGAACAGCACTTCAACCCGGATCCTTTGGAGATCGTCGAAAACTATAAATTCCATTTGCGGAAGCAACAGGAGGGGGAGAATGTCTGCGAATTCCTCGTTAACCTAAGAAGACTGGCGGCATCATGTAATTTTGGTGAGTACCTTCTTACGGCTCTTCGAAATCAATTCGTTTTCGGACTCAAATCAAAAGTTATGCAAAACCGATGCCTGGAACAGAGAAAATTAACATTGGAAATGGCACTTGATATTGCGAAAGGCATCGAGTTATCCGAAGAAGGTGGTGTAGTGCTCGGAAATGTTCAGGATGTTACATCGGCAGTGAACAAAATAACGACGAACAAGTCGAGACAGGGTTTGTCTGGTAACGGGATCGGTTATTCTCAAATACATCCTAATGATACAAATACAAATAAAAATAAATATGGTAGTAGTAGTAGTAGTAGGCCTATTCACAATGTTAGAAATGGTGAAAATAAATGTTTTCGATGTGGTGAATTGCACTTAGCTACAAATTGCAAGCATTATAATTCGGTGTGTTCATATTGCAAAAAAAAAGGTCATTTAAGAAGAGTTTGTTTTTCTTTGAATAAAAATAATGATAATTTTGCAAATTATGTTGAAATTAATGAAAACGAAAATGAAATAAACCAAATTGAGAGTATTTTTCAAATAAATGAAATAACAAAAAATAATGATGATGGACTTTTTGCAAAAATGTACATTAATAATATAAATGTAACTTTTGAAGTCGATACTGGTTCTAAATTCACAATTATGTCCATGGAAAATTTTAAAAACATCATACCAAATAAAGTAATCGAAAAACCTGATATTGTAATGAAAAGTTTTACAGGCAACAATGTAGGAATTTTAGGATTTTGTACTGTTGATGTTAGATACAAAAATATAATGTATAAATTAAAACTTTATTTGACTTCTATTTCTAAACATCCTTTATTAGGAAGACAATGGGTAAGAGCACTAAACATAAATTTAAACGAATTGGCAGGTATAAGTTCTAATGATCTTGATTCAAATAATATTAACAAAATTAATTCAGACGATACCTCAACTGACGATACAGTTTTGATTGATAAAATTAAAAAAAAATTTCCTAACCTTTTTGAAACCTCTTTAGGTAAAATTCCAAACTTTCAGGCTAAATTAAACATTAAAGCTAACGCGAAACCAGTATTTGTAAGGCATAGATCTATACCATTTGCTATAAGGGAAGGGGTAGAACTGGAGATTAATAAGATGGTAAACGATGGTATTTTGGAAAAAGTAAATGCTAGTGCATGGGCGACACCGATTGTTCCCATAAGGAAAACTAATAACCAGATAAGACTGTGTGGCGATTACAAAGTCACGATTAACCCGTGTTTGATAGTTGATGAGCATCCTCTGCCAACAATTGAAGAGTTATTTGCATCAATTAGCGGAGGAAATAAATTTTCAAAAATTGATTTGACCAAGGCTTATCTGCAATTAGAAGTCAACGAGGAATGTCGAGATTATTTGACCTTAAGTACACATAAAGGTTTATATAGACCAACAAGACTAATGTATGGCATCTCATCAGCGCCAGCTATTTGGCAACGTTATATGGAGGAATTATTGAGCGATATTCCTGGAGTATCCATTTTCATCGATGATGTCAAGATAACTGGCCGGGATAATGAAGAACATTTGGACAGATTGTTTCAAGTTTTGAGTCGTCTCGATAAAAACAACATGCGTATCAATGTAAACAAGTGTCAGTTCTTTCAAGATAAAATCGAATATGTCGGATACGAAATCGATAAAAACGGTATTCATAAAACAAAGAATAAAATCGAAGCCATTGATCAGATGCCAGTACCAGAAAACAAGGACCAAGTGAAATCATACGTAGGGTTAGTAAACTACTACGGAAGATTTTTCAAAAATCTAAGTACAACTCTTTATCCGATAAACGATTTACTTAAGAAAAATGTACCATTTGTTTGGAATAAAAGCTGCCAAACTGCTTTTGACAAAATCAAAATGGAAATGCAAACCGATAACTTTTTAACACATTACAATCCAAAACTTAAATTGCTTTTAGCCACAGACGCTTCACCATACGGTGTAGGAGCTGTTCTCAGCCATGAATTCCCGGATGGAACAGAAAAGCCAATAATGTACGCCTCTCAGACATTGACACCTACCCAACAGAAATATAGTCAGATTGATAAAGAGGCTTATGCTATCACGTATGGAGTGAAGAGATTCTACCAATACGTATATGGCCGGAAGTTCACTCTTGTAACAGACAACAAGCCAGTTTCCCAGATTTTTTCCCCTAAAAAGGGAATGCCAGTTTTATCGGCAACACGCATGCAACATTATGCAGCTTATCTTCAATGCTTTGATTATGATATAGTTTTTAGAAGAACTGAAGATCATTGCAACGCAGATGCAATGTCAAGATTGCCTATTAAAAAAATATCAAAATTTACAATGGATGAGGCTGATGTATTGGAAATATCACAAATCGAGAATTTACCGTTGACAGTGGACGAACTGGGAAAAGCAACTATTAATAATGATAATGTGAAGGTTTTAATACAAGGTTTAAGAACGGGAAGAATTGTAGAACCAAAATACAGATTTGGAATTGACCAAAACGAGTTCACATTACAGCAAAATTGTATCATGCGAGGGATGCGAGTGTTCATTCCTGAAACTCTCCGTAAACGGGTTCTTAGCGAGCTGCATGCATCACACTTCGGGGCAACTAGAATGAAATCTCTAGCGAGAAGTTATTGCTGGTGGGAAAGGATCGATAGTGATATAGAAGATTTGGTAAAAAACTGTCCGGACTGTCAACGAATAAGAAGCAATCCTCCTAAAACTTCCGTGCATTGTTGGGAAGCACCCACTGAACCTTTCCAAAGAGTACACATTGATTTTGCAGGTCCATTTCTCGGTAAGCTTTTTTTTATTTTAGTCGATGCTTACTCAAAATGGCCAGAAGTTTTTGTAATTCCAAACATGACGACAGATACAACTATAACCACCTGCAGGAATATTTTCAGCCGTTTTGGTATACCGTCGGTTTTAGTTAGCGATCACGGAGTTCAATTTACAAATTACAAATTCAAAGAATTCTTGAAGATGAACGGAATCGTGCACAAAATGGGAGCGCCATACCACCCTGCAACTAACGGCCAGGCAGAACGTTACGTGCAAACAATTAAACAAAAATTAAAAACATTAAGACCGGACACGACAGATTTAAATACCGAATTATGCAGAATCCTTTTGGACTACAGAAAGATGGTTCATCCTGCGACAGGAAAATCGCCCTCTATGATGGTATTCGGACGCGAAATTAGATCCAGAATTGATTGCATGATACCATTTAGGTGTTTCAATTCAATCGAAGCTAAGAGGGGAAGATCACTTGAAGAAAATGACAGAGTTGCTGTGCGTGAATACCTCGACCGTGGAGTAAAGTGGAGATTTGGACAAATCATAAGGAAGCTAGGACTTCTTCATTATTTAGTAAGACTGGATGATAATCGTATTTGGAAACGCCACATTGACCAGATTCGCCAAATAGGCATAGATGTAAAAAACCAACAAACCTATGACGTTTCCAGAGAAGAACATCCACCTTCACTTAACATTCAGCAACATGACAATGGTGGAGATATGCTTACAGATACTGAAACATCCGATAATAAGATTTCAATGAATAATGAAAAAAATCATCAAAACTGTACCGCTGGTGAAGGTATAAATGATGACTCAAATTGTAATCAAAATAAAAATGTAATTAAGATTTTACGAAGATCAAATCGTATTATTAAAGCACCAGATCGACTAGATATTTAAGTTCCTAACTTTTCATTTTCAAGCAATTATTATAAAAAAAAAAAAAAATACATATGTTTATTTAATTTAATTCTTAATTCTTCTCTTGTTGATTTAAATACAATGAAAAAAATGTATCTCTATGTTTGTAACAATAACAAAATTATATATTATTTTTATTTTTTTTAAGGGGCGAAGAACTGTTATAACCTTAAGTTTAAAATCAAGAAGTCTTTGAACGCGCCCATGTAACTAATATTGTGAATCTATTTTAATAAGAATAATAAAGTCAGTCGTGAAAAACATCCGTAGAAAACAGTTGTGTTTTATGTTAAATTGATGTATCGGCTACAATAGAATACTTGACTTGAAAGTTAGGGTGACTTTTCTTGACTAACTTTCTAGTCAACTTTCCATTAAAGTTGCCTTAATTGGTGGGCCATTTTTTAGTAGCTGACCAATCAGATAGTAGAAACTTGCCTTAACTTCAAGTCCCTTCCGTCGCCTGAACCTGCGCAATGAGTTTAGGAATAATTTAATGATGTCATATTGTTACAAATCGTAACAAATCTTGATGTTAAGGAATGGCAATAGTTAACAATAATTTGAAAAACAGAACTCATAATTTGTTTTTTTTGTTGTATTCAAAAATTCGAAAAACTTTTAACATAGTGCAATCAAATCGATTGGGGCTTATTTAACGAAAAAGTTGTAAAGTGTTGAAAATTTGGGTTAAGCTATCTAGGCCCGATTCGATTTGAAAAAAAAAAACAGACCATAAACACTAGGCCAAAAGTTTGGTCCAACGTAGTTAACTAACATCATTAATTTTTTGACTAGAGTAATACACGTTAGGATTAGGATATATTTAAATTTATATATATGTATCTAAAGTTTTATTTATAAACCTCAAATAATAATATAACAATAGCTAATTACTATGCATTATATATAAAAAATTCATTCTCACAAGTATCTTTTACACCAGATCGGACCTATTTTGAGTATTTACCGAATTTTTCGCTGGGTCCTTTCTTACCCGACTACATTTCTCCATCAGCCATTGAAAACAAATTTTCTCAACTTAATGATGAGTTCACCCCGGGCCCTGATGGTCTTTCTGCAATTTTCCTAAAAAATATTTCTCTTCTCTTTCATTTATCCTTATATCAAGGAGCATTTCCTAAAATTTGGAAAACATCCTTTATAACTCCAATTCACAAGAATGGACCGAAAGGGGTGGTGATAAACTATCGACTAATCGCTAAACTTTATCATATTCCATAACATTTTTTAAAGCATTCTATATGAAATCCTCAGCTTCCGTTGCTGATCTCTAACTACCTAAGAGTTCGTTTCATTGATTTTAAGAGAAAACGGGAATGAAGTTGATATGTTCTCCACTGACTTCAGCAAAGCGTTTGACGAAATTTCTCACAATCTTATAGTCTTCAAACTCTTCTCCTCTTTTCCTGAAATGGATTACTTCTTTACTCAAAAATAGTGAATATTATGTCCGATTTAGATTCGCTCGTTCCAATCATATTCTAGCTACTTCTGGTGTTCCCCAAGGTTGTCATTTAGGCCCTCTTCTCTTTATCCTTACAATTGATGGCATTGACATGGTCATTAAAAATTGTCAAATATACCTTTAAGCCGATGATATGAAATCATTGCAAACAGATCTCGACAATTTCTCAACTTGGTGTACCGAAAATTTCTTAGAGCTCAACATTAGAAAATGTCAGACAATGACCTTTTCGCGTTAACGCATTAAAACAGCTCTCCGCCATTACTATGTTCATAATCATCGCATACAGATAGTAGAAAACATAAGGGATCTCGGCTTTTCATGTGATGGTGAACTGAAATTTGTACTTCAAATTGACGAAATTAGGTTGTGTTAAAAGATGATCCAAAAAATTTTCTAACCCTTACGTGACCCGATCGCTTTACATGACATTTTTCCGACCTCTACTTGAATATGCGTCGCAGGCTTGATCTCCATATCAAGATAATACACTACACATATCAAGAATAGAAAGCATCCAACGAAGATTTCTTCGTTTTTCACTTCAATACCTTCCTTGTGAAAATCCTTTGATCTTCCACCTTATCGTTTCCGTCTATTAAACCTCAACTCATTACAGCAACGGAGAATATTTTCTGACATACTGTTCATACGTCGGCTTCTCTCCGGCTCAATTGACTGCTCCTCTCTCTATAATTCCATTTCTTTGAACGCTATGACCCACAACTTGAGAAACGCTCTTCTATTTACCAACTTATCACACCTCATATGGCCTTAACGAACCCCTGACCCATATGCTTCAAATGATCAATTCGAATCCAAATCCATTTGATTTCAACATCAGCAATTATAACTTCAAACTCCTTTTGACCCCCACCCCCACTCATAGTTATAAGTTTACATTTAAGTTAAAACTATAGCTTGAATTAAGCGAAATAAATGGGGGTTCAGCCCCCACTAAAAAATTAAATTAAACGTAGTGTAGTGCTAAAACCGCAATGTGACGTTGGAGGTTTTATATACAAATGATAAGCCAAAAAAGTCTACACTAGCTAATATCGGCGTTTCTACTAGATGTCGCCTTGTAATCTCCCTATGATAGTACTTTAAGTTTTACATATACAAAAGTTCAGGTTAATACAAATTCAAGCAAAAACGTCCTTCGTTAAAACTTAAAAAGAATAAAACAAATTAAATTCGGTGCAAATAAAATTGAAGGAATAATTTCAAATACAATTTTAGAAGAGTTGCTCATTAAATTACTAAATAAATAAATTGGGTGGCGCAACAGTCCGTTGAGAACTAGGGCCTAGTGACTTACAACTCTCAACCATTCCTGTGTGCGAGTACTGTTGTCAGAGATGGAGGGGACCTACAGTTTTATGCCGAATCCGAGCGGCTAATTTGAGAAAGCACTTTTCATGACAAGAATTACTCTTGGAGAATTTGTCAATTCCTCGCAATAGGCAGTACCCGTGAAAAAAACTTTAGATGGCATAGGCAGGGATCGAACCCACAACCTCTGGCATGATAGTCCAACGCACTAACCATCATGCCACGGGTACTACTTAAATTACTATTTGTTTTTAATTTTCTGCTTACTTTCCTCCAAATTGAATTTGGTGATGAGAGAACTCTGAATCACCAGATTGTCCTGCACTCGAGGTGAGCTTTAATCTATGCATTATTTAAAAATTGAAATCAAAAATACAAATCGTTAACAAAACTTATTTTGACTAGAGTACACTACTTCAACTTAATGAATACTAATCAGTGTAAGTTAGTGCAAACATTGTCTTAGTGAACACCAAAAAATACACTTCTCTGCCCAGAGTAGTACAGTGCAGCTGGTTGAACAAAGCCATTATTACTTATTAACTGGACGAAGTTGTTTTGAATTCCCTGTCACTATTACATTTGCAGGCCAACTAAATACTAAACAAATTATTTTGTTTGCACTTTAAGATTAGTTCAAAAATTGTTTTACATATTTCAATGCTGATTTTCTGAAAACTATTAATTCCTTTCTGAGAAAATTATAAAATAAAACTAATAATTTAACTGTATAACTAAATATTTATATTCATTCAAATACAAAAAACATGATACATAGCTTTGCTACAAGTTCATTCAACCAAATTTAAATTTAAATTTTTAAGACAACAATATTTGTTGTTTCTTTTTGTGCATCATTGCATTTATCTTTGCAATTGACTTCATTGTCTCCAATTCTTTTATAAAGGTAGCCAAAACATCCTTTGTTTCTTCTATATCAGCCGATTTCATATCGGGAAGGTTGTCTACTGCTTCCAGTTCTGCAAAAAGAAAAAAAGGAGCTAAATAGTTTGCTATTCTAAATAAAAGTTTCTTTATTCGTACGAACCATTAACTTGCGCTTCGATGTCATCTAGTCTACTCAAGACTAAGTTCTGTTGAACTTTAATGTGTTCCAATAATCGATGCTGGCATTCGACAGGGTCAATAGGCGCCTCTGGCTGTGGTATGTTCGGTTCAATTTTTATTTTTTGTGCTTCTGTTGGAGTTGTTGGAATTTTATTGACGTCTTTCATCTCCACATCATCATCTTCCAATTTGATACTTTCATTCTCCATCTTTACAACATCTTTAGTCACGGGATCCCATCGTTTCTCCCAGAGATACATCTTTGGATGATCCTTATTCCCTGCAATATTTATCTTAACCTGAAGACTGTGTAGGAATCTTTTAAGCTCTGATAGATTTCCAGCGAGGGTGTGACTTTTCTTGAGAATTTCAAAGCGCTCCGGATGCATGGGATTTGCTTCGTGGTAGTTAGCCGCTGGCAATTTTCCTTCATACATCCAATCTTGATCATGAACGTACTTACGGCTTTCTCGACCACATTGCGGATTACTACAAATTACACAAATGTACTTATCAGGGACATCGCTTTCTTTTTCAATTCCATTGCAAGTTCCATGCTGCCAACATAAACAGAGCTCACATTGAATCATCAGTCCGTCTTCTTCCCCATAATTACACAAACAGTTTATGATTTCCTCCTGTCTCATTCGAACAATTTTAATAAGCTCCCCATTTTCTTTAATATATTGAGGAGTCTCTGTGGGATCTACGAAGCTACTCAAACTACCATCCGTGGTAGTTATTGGCTCATTCGCTGCAACTGGAACGGGTTTCGGCTTCTTTATTACTGCTGCTGCTGGAGTTGTTGTTGGAGCACTTGCATTACTTGTCTTCTCCGGAGTACCAGTCAAAGAGTTACGGCTATCTTCAAAGTCTGTTGTTCCAAAACTTGTATCAAAAGAAGATGCCAAGACTGGCGGTGGAGGTTGGGGCACAATTGCAGATGGTGTTGAAGTGAGATACTTCTTTGTAGTTCTCTGTCGATTGCTTTTTCTTGCCCCGGGATTAGATACTTTTTTAGTAACTGATATTTTTGATTTTTTCGGTGCTGGTGGAAGGATTGGAGCTTCAGCAATAGCCTCTGTGGCAGGTACTGGCACATTCGCGGGCGTCACCACTGGTAACACATCTGAATCACTCCCTTCCATTTTAGCAATGGTATCACCTGTGACTAAAGAGACATCTGATTCTAAAACTGATGAATCTAAAGTTGAATTTGCTGGGATAGTAGAATTTAAGTTTTCAGATTCTTCTGCTGGTGTCACCACTAAGGAAGTGTCGTCTGGAACTATTTGATGAACAGGTGATGCCATAGCAGGCACAGCTGCAATGCTAGCACTTGATTTACGATGAGAACGCGACTGAAGATCAATCTGATGCATTTTAGCAAAGAATTGCTGATTGGGAATTTGATTCTTTGGGTGAGGTTCTGTTTCAGGTAGCCCAATGGTTCTTTTAAGAGCTAGATCTTGCATATTTGGACACTCGCCAAGAAGCCTTCAAAGAAAATATTGAGGTTAAATAAAATTAAATTTTATTATAATAAATCGTCGTTTACTTGATTAAATCTTGATGATAGTGTTTGACATGAATCTGTAAATGATTTTCTTTTCGGAAATTCTTGAAGCAACCGGTTTGTGGGCACCGGAATAGATTATCAATAATCTCAACCTTTAGGCCACCAATATAGGCTGTAAAAATAACAAAAAAAAAAAAAAGAGTTACATTAACAAGAATAAATAAATTGGTTTTAATGGAACAAGAAAAATTATGTAAAAATACGTATAGTCTTGTAATCGTAATTTTTTGCCATAAAACCACATGTCCATTTGTATTAATCTAAAAGTGTTTAAACTCTTACCGAAGCCATCCTCCAAAGGCTCCAATACTGGTGGGGCAACCTTTTCGGGTGTCATACATTCTTGTTTAATTTCTGCTTCATCCATAACAGTCTCAGTTGCCTTGGGTGCTGGAGGTGGTGTCATCAATTCTATTGGAGGAACGAGTGTAGCAACTGGGGTCTCAATCAACGAAGTTGTTGAAATATCCATTGTGCTGCTTGGTGTTGGACTTGCCAATGGAGCAGCTGTCGGTTTTGGTGGCGGTTTATAATCCGGAGTATAGACGTAGGCATTTATATCCTTAGCACGTCGTCTATGAATACTAAAATCATATATATCCGGATTGTATACTTGCCCAGCATCTTCCAGTGCTTGTTTTAAGTCTGCTTTAGAGCGGAATCTTTTTCCAGCTGGATTGACCAAAATAACATCCCATTTGCCGAGTACATTTGATCGCTGGTACATATGTTTGACCCAATTCGGCGGAAGCCGCCAATCATCGACAATTACAGTAGGTTTCTTATGTTCCCCAATAAGAAGAAAACCTTCCCTACCAATTGGTTGATCGTTAACCCAGTGACACGTCCATTCACCATCTTGTGGCACTTCTGGTAGATTCAGCGAAGCTGTAAGAAGTTTTTAGAATGGAATCGAATCGTATTACTATATAATCAATTTAAAACAAATGTTGCTGTGTAGGTACTACTTACGGAGATCTAAGGTGTCCATAGAAATGAGTGGCCAATCCTTTCGTGGTGACTTCTTCGATTTTGTTGTTTTTGGTGTACTTTCGGCAGTTGCAACAGGTGATTCTACTACCATTGTTTTTTCAGGTTTAACAACTGACTTTGAAGGTTTAGCTACTTTATCAACTATCGGAACTGATGGACTCACTTTAGTAGGCAGCGTTTTGATTTTCCCCATATGACTACCCCGAACAGTCTTAACAAACCCATCCTCGAAAAGAACTTCATAAAGATCATCGCCAAGAATCTTTTGCACAGTTGCTGGAAATTTACGCGATCCAGTCCAGCGAGCGAAGCATTTTTCGTCAATTAAAAACAACGGTGGCGGCTTAGCAGAGGCTTTTTGTCGCAATCGGGGGCTATTCATAGGAATCCACTCCTCGGATTCGGCGCGCTTCGATTTACCAGATTTTTCGAATTTTATCAAAACCTCCCTGTCGTCATTGTCTACCTCGACTACCTTTCCGGAATGCCATTGCCCATTTATCTCTTGAACTTCTAAACGCACTCCAGGAGTGAAGACAAGTGGTGCATCTATCTTCAAGGGAGCCGGTGGGGGACTTGCTACTGAGGAGGATTCGTCCGAACGTGATGATTTTCGTTTAGATTCTTTTGGAGTGATACCAGCTGCTCGATTAAGTTTGTCTGTCTCAGCCATTATCGATGCGATGGTGGCTTCGACACTAGAAGTAGTTGCGGCTTCATCGGCCACTTCACTATTAACTCGACTAACAGGCGCAGAGCCCACACTGCTAGAACTGGAATCATTCTTCTTCCAAGTAAACACAGTAGGTATGGAGCCAGCTTTCAGTAGAAATTTGCCATTCTTGATAGGCTGAAAGTCTGCGCGTCTGAAATGGCGAGAGCATACCAGAATATTCTTCGTAATATTTTTATCCCCGGGTATGTGGCAGTTTTCAATCCAGATTTCTCTTGTTTTTGAATCAAAGGGGAATGAATGAAAAGTAACACCCTTATGTTCCGGCACTGAAGATTTTGATTCACAACCTTCTATAACACATCGACGAACCATAGTTAAAATAAATCGCGTTTATTTTCCAACTCAAACTGAAATTGTGAAATGCATTTACTGTTTAAATTTACAACAAAACCTAACTTTCTTTTAATCACTTTATTCTACTTGTTTCGGTTTTAGTTAATACGTTATTTGTTAGCAACAAATCTTATTTATATAAATTGTTTTGCGCGGAAAATTTATTTATTTGATAACACAAAACAAATAAAGATTGCAACACAGAGCAAAAGTACTAAGGCAGCCATCATTCCAAACAAGAAAGTTGCATTACCGACTGACTGGCAAAGTGGCGTGGGATATGTCAAAGCACTGTCGGTAAATAAGTTCCTTACATTTGACTTTTAAGAGATGATAGAAGAAAATGTTCTGGTGAAAAAAAAAGTTTGGAAGAAATATAGTATTTGCTCGAAGCGGGACAGTTTACCTCCGCCGGTTTACCTCTGCCAGTTTACCACCGCCAGTTTACCTCTGCCAGTTTACCTCCGCCAGTTTACCTCTGCCAGTTTACCTCTGGACAGTTTACCTCCGCCAGTTTACCTCTGGACAGTTTACCTCCAGAGCAGGTAAGGTAGTTTATTATTATTATTATTTATTATATTATTAATTGAAAACTTTTGACATTTAGTTTTGTGTTGTTTTTAATTTTCATTCTTTATGAAATGAATTATGACACTTGCAGAGTGCAATTTTTCAAAGGCAAATATTCTATATGATATTTATGTAAGTAAGTTTTTGTATTTTTTTTTGTTTTGTTTGAATATTTAACAGAATTCATAATTCAAGATCACAATGGACCAGCAGGCCCCCGTGTACGCAACAGCTTCATGCTGTGCACACCCCTTATTACCTTGGGATTTGAAGAGTAAGTTTTTGTTAATTCTTTTGATATTTAATATAATTTGATATTTTTCAGAACAAAATTCCTTATAATGAAGAAAATATTGCAAGTTCACTTCATTGAATAAAAAGTAAGTAAAATTGCAGTGAGGGAGGTGCACCAATAATCGATTTATTTATAGTCTGTGTTTTCATTTTAGATGCTGCCATACCATAATGCAGGAAGCAATTTCCCTGAAGAAATCTGGAAGACAAAGCAAACAAGGTGCTGATTTGCAGGCAAGTTTTTATATATTTTATTTCTCTTAACAAAATATTATCAATGTTTTTAACGACAGATACTGCCCATTGTGTTTGTATGTACATCTCAACGGCATAGCTCCCGCAGGCGTTGACGGTGGAGGTGTCACCATCTCTACCAATAGTCAAACGCATTTAATGCAACAAAACCAGCAGCAACAACACCACCAAGTCAATGATGCAAGTGGAAGTTTTGCCATGCAATAGTCGACCGCTAACGCCCTTCTCCCAGCAGCTGAGTGTTGGTGTTGGAACGACATAATAGCAGCAACTGCCAAGAAATAAAATGCAAGCGGCTCAAAAAAAACGACGTAACAGCGCGCGGAGATTAATTGTGCAAGTACGAATCGAAACATTCATATCGTAGTCAACTCGCTTAATCTTCATCTTCTAGGTGTAAAGAGTACTACCAGTCGGTAGTTCTGCAAGAGAAGCAAGAAAAACAAGACTACATCGCAGGAAGACTTCGAAAATTGTTCAACCTTGACTGTAAATTAAGTGAATTCAAATATTAAATCTAAAACTAATCCATTCATTTTTCTCCTAAGGATCGCACTGGCTTAACGGTGGCAATCATTCGGATGCAAATGGGCTGGCCCGACAAGAATCCCCCAAAGGCCAAACAGATTCAGATCAGCAGCATCGACAGCTACTGACGATGTCGGCGAGTTGAATCCATCGATTTTCACACAGAAAATCAACATCAAAAACAGTAAGTCAACTTCCATTTGAGATTTCCTTATATAATGAAAATTAATTTCTTTATAGTCACAACAATTCAGTGTGAACAACCTCTACCCGCAGCGGAAGTGTTTGTGGGTCAAGCGATCTTTGCGTTGTCGACAATGCGAACACAATGCCATCAAGCCGGAGTACCATTCAGGGTCGATGAAGTGTCGCATTCAATTGTTCGCTAACTATCATGTGTCCGACGTTCTGCTTGTGCGTTGTGAAAAGCCACTGAAGCCTGGCACGTCCACTCAATCGATCCTTAGGATAACTAACCCAACTATGCACGATATGACCACAACCATTATGGAGCTGCCAACCAAGGAAGAGGAACGGGATAGATCGACTTCGAATAAAAGACGACCGTGCTGCAGAAACATCGACTTCATCATTGAACACGAGTCTATGGAGGCAGACATAACTGACCGAGGAACCACCTTGTGTTAAAAGTCCCGCCAAAGTCATTCTAGAGATTCAACGGAATTCGACGAAGAAGTTCACGTTCAACGAGAGGAACCAAAGTAAATAACAGACAAATTTAATTGGAAATTCCTATTCTATGTTGTTTCTCAAATTTTTGTTTTATAGATTCATCACTTGGAGAAAATCCAATAAAGTAACAATCAAATTGAACTTTACACCTGAAGGAGGAGGAAGGACTCAAACCAGGCGATGATGTTACTCATGGTTTCTTGATGCAATATACTTATGTGAATACAGTCACAAAGACGCCCGAAAAGAAAGAACCTCAGAAACACGTATTATCATCGAAAGTTTTTGTAAAAGTTGGTCAAATTGAAGCCTAGATATATTTCTATATCTAGAAAATAATCTTTTTTGCAAACAACTTGTTTATTTATTTTGAGCTATAGTGTAATTTATTATATATTGTATATTCTACTGTTTCTTTGCTGATTAGGATTATTTTTATTCAAAATTATTTGTGCTTTACTTTACCTATGCGCAGTGTTAATAATAAAGGAACAGCTTTCATCTAATTAAGATGTTTATTTGTTTTGAATTCAAAGATGTTGGTGCTTTTTGCTTCAGGGGTTGAATTCGGTTGAATCAATTGAAGAACATACAAATGGTAATGTACAAATTGATCGACTTAGCCAACATAATTAAAATATTCGTTGGAATTTAGATTAACTAACTAGTTAAGCTTACACATTTCAAAAGTACTTTTTGTACTAACACTACCCACTGAATCTATAGAAGGAGATAATCACGAAAAAGTGGTGCCGAACTTTGCTGATCCACGCAAACAACAAACAACGCAAACACGACTTTATAGGCCTTTAAGAAAATGCTAAGAACACCAAAAGGAAAGTAGGAACAAGTTCAAGTTTACCATCTCTCATTTACTGGACACAACTGTCTCATTTCTACCAAATTTTCGTATCTATAAAATCAGCATTTTTGAATTCTGCGAAGCAACAGATGATTTCAATAAAAGTTAAGGCCTTGAGAATTGCAATTACATAAATCAGAAAAAGTTACTAACTTGTGCAAATTTTTAGATCATACGATTTTATAGATACGAGGTTCACGTAGAAACGGGACGTTATACCTTTTCTTTCCCAGCCTATAAGCTTGACTTACCTTACGAGTAAATTAATCATTCCATCCTTTTTCATAACTGAACTAGTAGACCCCCTTTAAAACAAACAACTTATAAAAATCCATAATTCATCAATACATTGTTGTTTTTCTTTTTATTAATATTCTTTTATTTACTTTAGAATTATACATTAATATATATATATATATTTTTATTTTACGATGAATGTTAAACAGTTAAATTTTCCATTATCTTGTTGTTTTGTTTTTATTTAATAAAAATCGATTTAATCTAAATTTCAAAACAAAAAAATAAAACAATTTTTATATAAATCTTGAATTGCGTTCTTTTTTTTTGTTCAAATATTTTAATTGAATGAAAACAGGGAAAACTTTGTTTTGTTATTTAGTTAATATAATTAAAAAAAAAGTATTATAATTTCGCGGTCAATTATAATTAATATTTAGTCTTGAAAGAAGATGATTTAAAAGAAAACAAAATTGATATACTTATATAAACTTGATTTGCTTACCCAATATAAATTTGGGTAAATCAGAGCTTTTGTTTTTTTTGGGATATAAGAAACGCGAAACGCATTATTTACTTTTTGAAAAGAATAAAATAAAATGAATCTTAAAAGAAGCGTTATTCTTCGAACAGACTCAAGACTAATCGAGACTCTTTCGCCAACATAAATATATACAACAAAAATGTTTTGTCCAGCCAAAGAGTCTAAAGAGCTTACAATATATAATTAATGAAAGGGAGTGAGACAAAAACAAGGTATAAAACAAAAGGAAGGTATATAATGTGGTATAGTAGGGGTTGTGGGTGCATGTCTATCTATCATCTACTATATCTGGGAGAAGCAGGAAGAAATGGGATCTAACACGATACTTAAATGTTTACATTATTATAAACCTACTTAAGTTACATAATAAAAGTGACACCTAGTTACATTATGACGCTATATTAAGAGACTTGTATTCATCGTCCTGCATTTGAGTTATCATAAACGTACCATCTTGCAGTAATAGAACGACGCGTCTTGTTCCGCCTTAAAAAAGAAATTAAAGAAAACAGAGCATCGTCAGAAAAAAAGCCTAAGTAAAAGTACACATTGAGTATGACATTGAAACTTACCAGGTGATGGGAGATCAGCTTGAACAACTTCAGCGGGTATATTTTGATCTTGTGATTCGCCACTTTCGCTGCCTGTCTGAATGCAAAGTTGACCTTTTTGCGCGGGATTCATTTCGTTTGCTTCGCTCATACTAACCAATTCGCCTGTGGTGCCATCATCTTGTTTCAAAATGTACTGTCCAGATTCAGCAGCAGCGGCGGCCAGCGCTTCAGCTTATTGTTCGGGTGATAGTTGTGCTACAGCTTCGGCCACAGCATTATCTAGCGTGAGAACATTGTTCTCGTCACCCTCGGCGGCAGCTACATACGCGAATTGCTGTTCCCCATCAGCCCCTTGAGCAACAAGTATCGTTTGTCCCTCGGCATTCTTGCCGGCCACTTGATAGACGGTGCCGTCCTCCCCTGTAAAATGCAATGGTGAGCCATCTTCGTTGGTCATGAGTTGCTGATCAGCCAGCTGTAAAAGATTGCCAAATTGCTCCATTTCCTGGAAGTCACCCTGTTCATGTTGCTGATCGGTGGTCGTGAGCAGCTGCGTTTGCAGGACGCCCGATTGCATTGTTGCGATTTGATGGTGTTGTTCTTCGTGGATTTCCGTTCCATCTACCTGTCCAAGTATTTTACCTAAAAAAAAGGGAAGAAATTGATATTGAAGAAATATTTTTGGACATTTTTTTTTTTTCAAACCCTTTCCAGTGATAGGGCACAAGGCTTGCTGCTGGTGTTCCTCATGGTTAAATGACGAAACATCCATCACCGCCGTCTTCACCTGAGACTGCTTCTGTTTTTGCGCCCCGACATTTCGCATGGGTGGCGCAATTTGTTGGACTTTCTGTATCTGAACCTGTGATTGGTGCCTGGCAAGGATTTGTTGTTGTTTCGAAGTAGTTTCCTTCGACATAACTTTCTTTGTCACTTTCAAGTCACCAGATTTCGAGAGTTGCAGAATCTTTTGCTCTGGAGTTTGAGTTCGTGCAACTGCTGATTGTTGTTGTTGTTGCTGGTGTTGTTGTATGTTAACACCAGGTGCTACCTTGCCTCGAGGAATAATCATTTTTCCAGACGTTGGCGATGTCTGTTGAATGCCTGGCGATTGGGATTTTCTTTGAGCAATGGTCGCCGTTCGTGGTTGACTTTGGAGGACACGAGTGATAACATCACTCAGGTCTTCGTGGCGCATGTAAATATCACAATATTAGCGGTGATCATCTAAGCTTCCACAAGCACTGGACACACTAGTTCCTTAAACTTCGTGATTTTCCTCTGGCAGGTGATATGGATTTTTTGCCTGATACTGTGCTCGGTTTCTATAAAGAATACGATCAGGAATCTAAATACAAATGGAATGATGCTCTTTATGAACGGGAACTTACGCACTTCGACCGAGATACTGTTCGTTCCACATTCTTGCATACTTGCCGAAACATGACTTATTCCATCCGGATTTCATTAATGAAGCTGATTTAAAAGATGTTGGCGATTTAATCGATCCAGATTATTATTTATATATTATTTTAATCGACTTAGAATTGGTCGAGGTGAAAACAAATGACAACAAAAAAACAAAAAGCTCGGACTTGACATTGACATATCGAAAAGGTAAGGCAGTGCAATAATGATAATAAGTGAAAAATGAAACCATTCAAGCTGTCAGATAAGGTAGTTTCTGAAACGTGTTCAGCATTGAAAACAGGACAGGGTGACTCAATACATACAACCCACTACGATTCAATTCAATTCAATTCGATTGTCAAATTTATTTTGATGAAAATATTTCTAATATAGAACTCCGGAGAGAAACGTCAAACGAAATGACGTCTTGTCTGTCATTTATGCGTGGAGGGCACCAAGAAAAACTTTGTTTACATTTATTTCATTAGAGAAGTGAAAAATATAAAACGTTGTACTGTGTAATAATAATAAAAAGTTATTATTTATCAAAGTAAATACCTTCACTGTGTTGTTCTGTGGATTTCTTTAATCTTCTCTGTTTGTTGTTTGTGTTAAGTTAAAAATGCCTTCAACGTGCTGTGTTATTGGTCGTTCCAAAAGAGCAGAACGGAATCATAGTTTTAGTTTTTTTCGCTTCCTGGCCATCCACAAAAAACCAACCGAGATTGAAATCTCTAAAGCAAGGAGAACAGCATGGCTAAATGCCATTAAAAGAAAAGATTTAAAAGAGAGCTCACTAAAGTACACAAGAATATGTTCTCAACATTTTATTACAAGTAAGATCGTATTTAACTTTCAGTGATGTTAATATGTATAGTAAAAATAAAACAATTTTTTTGAAGGTCGTCCAGCTAAGCTTAAAGACAAGCTACATCCAGATTGGATACCTTCTTTAAACATGGGATATCCGCAATTCTCGAAACCCGGAGTGAGACGATACCAAAGGTTAAAAAATTGAACGAAATTAAAAGATGATGTTATCCCTGAGGTAGAACCAATAGTTACACCAACAGTTGCTGTGGAAGTAGAAGTGGAACTTAGTGAGCTGGAACAACTGAAACTGGAATTCAAAGCTAAAGATGACACAATCAAGGCATGTGAGGATAAAGCAAAAAAAATTAGCAGATCAACTAAAGGAAGTAAGGTTATTTATATCACTTATGTGCATAATCTTGCAACATTAAATATAATTTTCAGAGTACTGAAATGTATGAGCAGAAGTTGCAAGGTTGCAACCTAACGAAAAGGGAATAAAAGCAATGGCTGGACTGATAAAAGTTAGGAACATGAATATCACTGATTTTGAAAACAATGATTCTAAGGTTCTATACTTTACCGGTATCCCAAACTTCACAACATAAAGTCATTTATTTGACTTTTTAAAGGACTATATATCATCGAGTCCTATGAAGCAAATTAATATTTTTGATGCTTTGACTAATTTAAGTCCATCCATAATTAAAATAACATAAACAAATGATTTGATAAGTAATTTTTTTGTATTAAATATAAATTCAAAAACTTGAACACAAAAAAGTATTAACGCAAACAAATTCATATTCATTTAAATAAATAATAATGTAATTAATTAAAAAGGCAACAAAACAAAATAAGATAAGTTATCACGGTCAGGCATTGACCTGACAAGAAAAATTGCAGACGATGCACACGAGCGACGGAAATCGGCGATCGTTCCCACCGGGTAATTTGAGGCGAGGATATGCATGGGAACTGCATATCAGCAAATTTAGTTTAAAACCAAAGCCAACAATATTGAACTTAGAATTTAGACAGGCATTCTTATTTGTACCTCAAAACTGTGCAGTCGCACTTAATATTATAAAGATTAAATTCGTGTTTTATTTCGGGACCAGTGTTGGGTCCCTAGGAATATTTTTTTACTTTACAAGGAACGAAATTCCTTTACTGATAGAAAAAAAAACTTCATATGAAATAAACATAAACTTATCAACTAAAAATTAACAGCTTTTTTATAAATATAGGTACGTATATACATATGTATGTATGTACAAACTAGAGGTAGGTATATTTATCACATTTTTATCAAATTTATCCTGTTGGAATAATAGCGTGCTAAAAGTTCACGCAGTACAATATTTTTAAAATATAAGTCTGTTTTTAAGACTTCACTATCAAAAAACAATTTATCAAAAGGAACTTTAACTATCACCTAGAAAAGTTTATTTGTTTTTCAATATGTTTGTGTTCATATGTTTGTTATGAGATTGTGTAGTGTTGTGTTGTGTTGTTCAATATTTAATTTTCTTTAAATACAAATTTTAAATTTAATTTCTAGATTATCCTCTTCGAATTTTCTTACTATAGACTCCAGAGCAAACAAAGTTCCGCCAATGTGAGTACAGCACTCACCAAGCCCGGCAACACAAGTGCAATGTGCAGTTTTGATGAAGCCATCTTTGTCCACTGCAATCCAAACACGCAGCGCTGGAAGGTTCAGTGATTGGGTATGAAGCACCTAAACAATTTCAGTTAGTAGGAAGCATATATAACACAGTACAAAACAAAAACCTGTGACAGAATGAAGCACAGTTCACTGTGTTGGCATCATTCCATGGATTGAACCCATCCACTTTGGTAAAGCTTGCCAGCACTAAGGGCCTTATTGGACTCGAGTTTGCCTCCTGTTACCGTGTTCCTTCCTTGTAGAAGATAATTAATGATCTTATCGGCGTAGTTAACGTTTTTCGGCAGACACTGCTCCGTGCACCTGAGGAGGTAAGGATCTTTGGCCGCAATCGCGGCGATCTTACTTACATACTCCTTCCTTCTTCGTTCATCCAATCCTTTGGCGTAGTTTGAAATCTCCATTTTCTGAAAAAAAACTGTATTAAATATTATTTATTAAAAAATATTAAAAACTTACTTTGAAATTGCAGCCAAAACAACTTAAGCGCGCCTTTTGTTTGCCCTCCACGTTCGATTTAAGACGTTTCAGATTTGGCAGTTGTCAAAAGGTATAGAGCCCCATTGTGTCTTCTTTAATTTTAATACATTTCGTACATTTTTTAGAGAAGTTTTGTATGTATTTTCTTTGAAGAAATCATCTTTATTCCCTACCAAATCTCTTACTATTCTAAAAACGATATGATTTTCTAATGTGTGCACAAAATAAATGCAATATTTCTGTTGAAATAGTTCTTGATGTAATTTTTTTTAAGATTCATTCTTATTTTCTTATGGGCTTATATATATTTATTAATTTGTCACTTTTGTATATAAGCCAATAAGAATAGTATCAGGAGACTCTTCTGGAGTAATACGTAGTGGCTACGACGACTTTAGCTTTTAAAGACCTTTTTTACTAAAACTTTGTATTTCAATCTTAACTTGTATTTTTGACTTTACATTTGTAATAAGTACTTGTTGCGGACGCCTGAAATTTTTTGAAAAAGAAATGGAAACAAACAAAATATGAAATAAAAATAATAATCACAAAATAAAAAGAAAAGTAAAAGTAAACATAAACTTACCAGGTAAAAGTGCCGCCGTGTTTTGACTTTTGATGAGAATGTTGTCGTTGGCTGACAGCTCTCCAAACTCTACACGGATGTAAAGTAATAGGTGTGTTCAAAAAGAATAGGAGTGTTCGAAAGGAGTTGGGTTTTGAGTTCTACTACGTGTAGGGTGTCACTATTAGTTAAGTTAAGTTGCGTGTGACCTGAAATATTGTGATACTAGTTTTGTCTTATTTTCGTATTCAGTCGTCGTGATAGACCATTTGCGCATGTTATTATTGGTTAAAGGTTATATGTTTTGTTGTAACTTCGTAATTAAGTGTTCTGATGTATATAGTGTTCCGGTCTCATGTGGTGCTGTTCACAGATCTCCCCCCATTTATGCCCTTCGAACACACCTTGGCAATAATAATACCCATATTTTGTTGGAGGTATACTAACACCTGCATGGCCTCCCACTATTTGGGTTTGATGATGTGAGTGAATTAATACACTGAGTAGATATGGGGATCGGATGATATTTCTGTTAGGGATACATCGGCCGAGTATACTTTTGCCGGTGTGGGTCTAGTTTTTAAGCACACCCTCATTTAGCCGACAACCATTCAACGTGTAAAGATGTTTGAGTTCAAACATTATACAAAAAATATATACAAGTGACAGTTAAGCCAGCAAACTAAGATTTCTGGTATTTTTTATTCTTAAATTTAAATAGTTTTAATTATAAATCAAAAATGAATTCCTTATAGGAAAGAAAGAGTGTGTCTTAGAGGAAAATTAACTTAAAGTGTTTCGAGCCAACAACTCTGGGAGAAATAACAACAAAGACAAAAAAAAAAGTAAACATCAAGTTAAGGTGGTGAGTGTAGTGAAGTTTAAAAGTAAAGACAAGAAAATCATTTATTTTATTATAGTTTTTTTACATGCCAATTTAATTCTCGGCGGCCCGAATTGTTTGCAGAAAGCTGGGCCGCCGCCAGGAAAAAAAAATATAATAATAAAAAAAAAAGATAATTTAAGACAAGATTTAAAACTAAAGATAAAAATTGAAGCTTAGGAAATTTAAACCTCAAAAATAAAAGGAAATTTAACATAATCAAATTAAAAAAAAAATGAAATTAAAAACATTTTAATTGAAAGAGGAAAAAAAATTGAAATAAAAGCAAATTTAAAAGAAAAGAAAGAAATTAAAAGATAAAAAGAAGAGGTTAAGAAACATCCTCCTGGTCAACAAAAATTTCTGAAATTCAAAGTGTGAAAAAGAGAAGAAATGCAGTGAAATAGCGGAGAAGATAGCGTTAGCTCGATAATTAATCATACCAGTGCGAGGATTAGTGTTGTGTTTGTCCTAGAATTAAGTTTTTTTGCAATTTTTCATTTTCAATTCATTTAGTTTATTAATTTATTAAGTTATATTATCGGTGTGGAAGTTTTTTGTTTTGATGTATTTCAATAATTTTGTTTCTCATTTTTTTATTGTTGCTTGTGAGGTGCAAAAAAAAACGGTTGGCGGAAGCGTCGCGTCCGTTTCCCAAGATTTGTATTTTTTTTTTGGGTCCTAAAATATACCTCCATAGAGCTCTGTAGGGGTAGGGAATTAGGGCTCCGACGGTCGATCGATAGAACCCACCTAGGGTATCTCTACGGAAAGGTAGAGAAGTAGTAGATACGCCCGACTACCGACCGTGGTTTTTGTTACCATTTTCTTTGTTTTGATTTATGGTTTTAGTCTTTTTTGTAAAAAGAAAATCTTTTGTTCATTTAATGTTATGTAAAATAATAAAACTTCCGACAGAAACGCCGGCCAAAGAATAAAAGTTTTTGCTTGTTTCGCCCAGCGAAACCATGAGAGATTAAATTTACTTTCAGGGGTGCCAGGGGTAGCGGAGCGACGAAGGAGGACATGACCTGAAGCCGACAATCGACCAATTTTGGGGGTGTCCAACACTGGCCGCGGACACCTAAAGGTAGGGTGGGTAATGGCCTCACTGCACTAACATCCGCAGTGCCCTGATGTGCCATAGTCCGTCCGTTTATGTTTCCTTCCTTATTCCTTTTTCCTTGGCCTGATTTGTGTTTTTGTCTGCAGGCGAGGTTGAGTTTCTGGGGCAAGATCCCCCCCCGTCCGACGAGCTGATGCCGTGCACCGCAAGCAGGCCGCGTCCCCCGGAGCTCAACATTCCAACCTAACCTTTTCCAAATCTTCCTATCTCTTTTTCCTACCTCATCCTTATCCTACCCTTCCACTTCACCCACCTCCTTACCTCCTCTTGCCTCGCAACATACTGCAACACCACATTGCAGCTAAGAAATATTGCTACATATGATATAACTAGCTGCGAAATAAAAGGGTGTAGGTACAGGACATACAACTTTCATGCTGCAATCTAATTTTTTTAGTTTGTTTACTTTTCAAAATTTGTCTGCCTCTTTTCTTTCAACTACAGTTCGCAATGTCTTACTATTGGAAACACAAAGTAGCCATCTACCCGTCATAATGAAAACTATTTTGTAGGTTGTTGTTGTATTACATGTTAAAAGATAACACGTATCATTTCCGAAAACAAAAAATAGCTACTATACGCAACCAGAAGCACTTATACTTCGGAATCGATAAAATTGTTCGAATGGTACTTGATAAGGATTTTTCAAATAAAAACCGTTTTACAAAAGAACAAATAATATTTATTTAAGGAAAACGTTCTTACAACTTCAAGTTTTCATTTAATAATAATACATTTTTTAATTGATAACAACAAATTACTTTAAATTATGCATATAGTTATACAGTAGTATATTTATCCATTGATTTATCTAGTTTTAACAGTACTTTTTCTCCGGGTTACCAATCAAAAAACCCATTCATCGCATCAACAACTTAATCAAACAAAGCTGAAATGTCTCCTTTTCTTCAATAGACAAAACGTCAAATTAACCATAAAAATATTCATGAGTAAAAGTATTTAAAAATAAATAAACTCAGAAAAAGCAGAAAGATCGGCCTTTGCATTACTTAAGAAGCACCCTGTGAGCAAAATCACATTTCAAACTACCTTACCCGCTCTGGAGGTAAACTGTCCAGAGGTAAACTGGCGGAGGTAAACTGTCCAGAGGTAAACTGGCAGAGGTAAACTGGCGGAGGTAAACTGGCAGAGGTAAACTGGCGGAGGTAAACTGGCAGAGGTAAACCGGCGGAGGTAAACAGTCACGTACCGATATTCTTGTACATATTTATTATTGTTGTATACTTACATTTTATTTCGTCTGTGATTTCTTCAAAGTTGTTTTTTGTTTTGAATTTGAGTCATATGGAAGTGAGACAGATAGTTTTTGTTGACATTTCCATCTGTCAATAAACGAAATTGGCGTTTAAATGGGTCGGTTCAACAATTATTCTCCGAAAAAAAAGTTTGTTTGATTTGACAAACTAATGTTTCCAAGTAGATTTCAATGAGTTTTATTTGAAATCTTCATTTGAGGAGATTAAAATTTGTATGGTAAATCTTCGAGATTTCAAGGAGATTTGTGACAAATCTAGCTAAATCTCGGTTTAGTGCCCGGTGGAAACGTAGTATTAGTCATTTTTAGTCCGAAGCCGTTCCACACTTCAAAAGTTGTACTAATTCTTACAAAAGAGAGCGCGAGAGAGTAAAACATTTCCCCTTTTTGCCAGATTTAGTCCGAGGAAATTCTTCTGGCGATTTCTTGGCCGGTTGTCAAATTCGATTTGACGTTCACGGCAAGTAATAAAAGAAGAAAGAAAAACCTGTGTGGCCTATTGACTAAGGGTTGCCCAAATAATTCTTTCATTTTAACTTTAGTTTTGTTAAATGGGAATATTCTTCATATTTTCTATTTGTTTTAATTAATCAAATAATTTTCAAACAATTTATATTTTTTTATAAAACTGTTACTGAAGAAGAAATTATATTTAATTGTTAATATTTATTTGTAGTGATTTTTTGAGAAAAAAAAACTCATTTAAGTTTCATTATTTAAGGAATAATTTTTTTTTATTATTAAATAATATAAGTCTACTTTTGTTGATATTTATTTTATTAGATTCTTATTCATGATTAGGTTGATTACATTTTTTTCTGACGTTAAAAAAGTAGTCCAAACTCCTGCAAATTGGTGCGAAAACCGTTCCAGACATTTTGAGAGTTTGCTTTCTCTCTGAGAGCATTTCATCCCCAAATTTGACCAACATTTACGTCGTTTTCAATTGGCAATCTGGAAGTGAAAAAAAGCATTCTGAATGCGTTCAATTGGACAAAAGTGACAGTTCTGATTCTGAAAAGAAGAGAATTTCCCTTCTGGTTTTAAAAACAGAATCAGAAGCAGAATCACTCACACATTCATAAATTTTAAATGTCACTTCCTCCATGTTTGCAGCACAAAAACAAAATGAAATTTAGCGCGAATACACATATATGTGACACATGTCATACTCAACCAATACATTCTCACCAAACTTCAGATTCTTCGGAATAAAAAAAACTGTTCAATTGGGATTCCGAATCGAAGAACAATTCCAGATTGCCAATTGAAAACGACGTTAGTGTGGGAAATGTCTGGAACACATAATATTATTTATAATTTAAGAAATAAGTTGTCGAAAGAAAAAGAATCCCGATCCATACTAACCCACGTAACATCAGATCCGCTCCACTCTTCCGCCCACCTCACCACCGCACAAACTACGGCTTCTTTGAACCGATTTCAAGAATGTTGCGTTTGGCAAATACTTCACAGTACACCTTTGACTTTAGACTGAGAGCCAGCAACAGAAAAAGTAACGTCATTTCTTTAAGAAAATATTTGGTCTCATTGCATAGTCTGAATATAAATAAACATTAAAATAATTGTCTGCCACTTCTCCGTTGGTGGGGAGGGCGTTGGTAAGGGGTTAAAGGGGTAAAAAAAACTAGGACAAAAACGTGATATCATTAAAGCTGATTTTTGGTGTGTTGACGCTAAATAATATTTTATGTAACATATCAAAAAGGCAGACAATTTGGGTGGTACGAAGATGGTGGCAGACTTAGGGGAAGGTCGAGAAAATAAGTGGCTAATTACGCCATTTCATTAAGCTTGAAAAAGGTGTTGGCACGAGTACGATAACCAAGATATAATAACGGTTTTTGGTAGAGAGGCTTAATACAAGCATTTTTTACTATGGGACGGGGGGGTCTATCTCCCCCCGTTTAGGCGGTAGGGGCAATTTAAAAAAATTATTTTTTAAAATGGAAAAAAATAATTAAAAAATAACGGTGATACTTACAATTAAGTATTATACCTTTTTTTAAAGCCATCATTTTTGTCTATTAGCTTGTTTTTAAATCAAGTCAAAAGTATGCATAGTTTTTGAAAAATTTAATTTTAAACTCAAAATTTGAGTGAAAAAAGTTAAAAAAAAGGTTTAAAGTGTAATTTTTCAATACTTCAAGATTATCTACCATTGTTTTTATTTCAGAATTTATTGCTCTTATTTGTTTTTGATCAAAAACTGAAAACTAGATGACTTTATGTCTTCTAGTTTTTGAGAAAATTTTTAGTGTGGGTTGGACTTTCATGCCAGAGGCCTTGGATTCAATCCCTGCCTGTGCCATCTAAAGTTTTTTTTCACAGGTACTGCCTCTGGCGAGGAATTGACAAGTCCTCCAAGAGTAATTCTTTTCATGAAAAGTGGTTTCTCAAATTAACCGTTCGGATTCGGCTTAAAACTATAGGTTCTCTCCATCCCTGACAACAGTTCTGGCACACATGAATGGTTGAGAGTTGTAAGTCACAAGGCCCTAGTTCTCAACGGACTGTCGCACCACCTTACTTATTTATTTTATCTTTCCTATTCCCGTTTGGTTTGGTGTGGATGTAAATTATTTTTAAATGGTTTTTTCAACGCGCCTCTGCTCAATACTCACAAAAGCCCCATTGACATCACGCTCAGTTCTTCCGATTATGTCAATGTCATCAGCATATGCTAGTAATTGGACAGAGTTTTGAAAGATAGTGCCTCTAGTGTTGACGTGTGAGCTCTGCACTATTCTTTCAAGTACGATGTTAAAAAAAAATCGCATGACAGCGCATCACCTTGTCTAAAACCTTTTTTGACATCGAAAGGTTCTGTTAAGGTTATGGATCATCCTGCACAAACGGATGAGCAGTGATGCCAAAACTAGACATAGCTCTATGCAGCTGGTCCCTGTAGATGCTGTCATATGCGGCCTTGGGTGTTGATTTGATGTTCTTGGGTTTTTTCCAGGATCTGCTGTTATATGAATATTTGATCGACTGTGGACTTCATGGTCTAAAACCATACTGATAAGGACCTATTAAGTTGTTGGCGATGGGCTTTAGACGTTCACATATTACGCCAGAGAAGATTTTGTAAGCGATGTTAAGTAGACTTATGCCTCTATAGTTGGTGCAGTTTTGAGGGTCTCCTTTTTTCTGAATAGGCCAAACAATATTGAGGTTCCATTCATTGGGTATACTTTCTTCCGACCATATCTTACAAATAAGTTGGTGCATGCTTCTATTTTATTTATATATGTACATATGTATGTAAATTAAGATAGTAAAAGAATGTATGGAGGTGTCAAAACAATGATTTAAGATCATTTTTAGGTTGGTGGAATATTTAGGCAAGGCCCTATTAAGTTCGGGGGTTGAAAATTGATTTGTGAGTTAACAACAAATAATGCCATTTTTTTGGTTCTCACCAAAAAGTAAAAATTTAAAAAACGGCAAGTAATTGCATACTATAGATTAATTAAAATCGCTTCTGCTAACTTTAGAATAGGCATGAAAAACTGAGACTTATCATTAAGTGCGTTTTTTTCGTATTCCATATATAGTAAAGTGAGAAATTGCCAACAAAACGATGCGCAGTAGTCCGGTTTTTATATTTGAACTTTTAAGCAAAATTTGGTTGCGGGAGCTCCCGCTCGGGTAATACATAATAAATAGAGAATTTCGATTTGATTGTTTTTTATTTTAAAAACATAAATTATTTTTTTATAACAATATTATAAATAAAATTATTAAAATGAAAATTAAAAACGAAAATTCTATGTACTTAAATTACATTTCTTCTTCAAAAAATTAATATACGAATTTAAAAATGTATTCGTTAGTTTTTATGCGAGCATATTAAAATCTTATAACTAATTTCGAAGAAAAACTCAAGTTAGCACAATAAGAAAGAAATCGATTACAAAATAACTTAAAAACATTAGAAGATTAACATCATTTTTGGTATGCTCTAAACATTTGTTTCTCTTTTTCAACTACAGAAATGTTTTGAATATTATACATATTGTTAAATATTTATAGTTGTACAACTTCGTTCGCAATAATGCGTTTCGTTCTTAAACTCGAAGATTTGGATTTGTGTAACGAACATATTTCAAAAGAGCATCGTTTTCTTCACACACAAATGGCTTCTTGTGATGGCATGCAACATCGTGCCAGTTAACACCGTCATTGTAAAATTGATTCAATAGACCCAAGCAGTTTTCGGGTGCGCCACCCTGCTTCAATTCACGGTTGTCTGGCTGCGGCAAACCAATTCCTCCAGTTGGTGACCAATCACCCTGTTGGCGTTCGGTAGTTGGAGCAAGTTTTTGTAGAGTAGCTGTCCAGAACCAACCGTTGATTGAAGTTGGTTGAAGATCTGGGCGTTCACATCCCTTAAAATCGCAAATTCGACCACTTGTCCAGATGTATTTAACCTGAAAATAAAACAAATTATTATTTAAAGGGCTTAAAGAATAGGGTCCATAAATGAGGTATGACGACATTTATTTTATACAAAAGCAACAAGAAATGAAGGTAGTTTTGTATACGTTGAGCTGTTTTTGAGTAACGTAAATTTATGTATGTAGGTATATGAAAACAAACGTAGAAAACGAAAAATATATAATATCCTTAAAAATGTGTTAAAATATCATTTCAGTATATGCATTACATACATAACATACATATAAATGTATGTTTATTAAAAAATGATTCAAGCAGCTTTAACAACTATGGCTAGTTCTGAATTCTGGTTAATTTAATGTACTTTGGAGAAAGCAGTTTTTGTATATTACAAATTAGTTTTCAAAATTCATAAATTATGAAATCAGAATAAGGACCAGCGTTCCTCCTTCAGAAAAACAACAACTCTTAGTTTTAATAGTTTCGATTCCTTTAGATAGTAATTTCTTACCCTAAGATATCCACTAAGTACCCAATATTTAATATCCTCTAAACATGCAGATTTTGCTTATGGTGTAGCTAGCACAGGTTTTGAAAATTGCAAATTGCAATGAGGACTCTTTTAACCGACCATATAACAACATCTACAAAATGCAAAACTGCATCACAGTTTCACCCGCTTTTGTGTGTAAGAAGTGCCTAAAAAAAATGGGCCTAGATTTTGTGCAACAAGAGCATAATTTTTGGAACAATTTTTCAATTTTTGACTAATCTCGAAAAATAGCTCCATTAATTGAAATAACGACGAAACTTGTTGGCTTGGAAAATAACAATCAATAGTTGTATTCATTTTCACGACAACGTTTTGGTTATGAGAGTAACAATTATTGATAGTCGCGAGCACGATATCGAAAACTAGAATAAATATATTTAATTTTGATACAATCGTTAGATTAGCGGGTGCGTATGAAACCATTGTTTCAAAATTCAGATTTTCGTATGCGACTTTTTTTTCTAGATAGTACGAGGTTTTTCCATTCTAGATTTTTGTTTTCGAAATTTGTCCATTCCAAATTGTTGCTTTCTAGATTATGGTTTTGAGATTTCGTCGTAAGCCCATCTCGTCTATTATCTATGTTCGTTGTTGTAATGACTCACATTTCAAGATACACACATATATGTTATGTACATGTTTTTAAATTTTAAAATTCATTCACTCACAAAATTAAATTTGGTTTTGATCGTGCGTTTATAATATTCAAGTTTGCAATCAAAAACGCTCAACGGGGAAACAAACAAACAACTTAATCAGTATTAAACTTGTCACCGAATTTTATTGCAGACGAAAATTGATGCCTGCTTATAAAGCTAAAACAATTTAATAGAAGCCACAAAGACTATACTGAGCTGAAAAACAAAACAAAAATAGTAATGTATTCTCACTTTCTCTCTGAACATTATTTAGGCCTAAAATATTTGTATAACCAAATAAACAATCAGCTGAAGTGTCAAACCTTAGTGGCATAGCAATGAGCAACACATTGGGCTCTTTTGACTTCTACATTCAATGACTTATCAACCAGTGAGGCCCGGAGCGGGTTTCGTAGAGGCGCAAGACTATTAAAATCATAGAGTCTTTCTTGGCTATTACAAAACAAAACCCTTTATTATGGATTTATAATCCAAATTGTTATTTTGTTCAGGAACAATTCATAATGATGTGCATGCTCATTTTCCAAACGAATACAAACACGAAGATCGTTTGCCTATTTTACTTTTCAGTTAGTCCGTGACTGAGGATTTTGGCGCTCAAGTCGCGTCGCTTCGTCGTATACGATTGTACAAAGCCTTTGCTCTTTGTTTCACGTAAAGCACTTTCTATTTCGTTTTAATGTAATTTCTGTCTGAGCTGGTGTTTGCCATACCTACTTTGACTATGCACATCTTCCTCGTTGGATCTGGAAATCGATACTTTTGTTGAAGATGGTTAACTCGCATAGTTTGCACTAAGAAGACACATAGATCTTTATTCGCATTCAATTAGCGAACAAAAGCAACGGATGTGAGACCTGAAGTGGCCAATGTCGTGCACGAATTTGCTTCCTGATCTTTTATGGATGATCAACTCATCTCTGTTATTGCAGTCAAAAATACAAACCAACTTCCGCCAAAAAGGAGAAGATTTAAATGGCTTTCACAATTCTTTTGTATTCGTTTAATTATTTCATTGTGTTTGGACGTTGCAATTTAGACACAAATTACTTTAATGTACATCTATCATTCCGTGAGTGCAAGAACTTGGGATTTTTTTTTAATTTTAGCTTTTTTTAAAGGTTTGTAAATAACATACACAAATAGATCACTAGTAACCGACTCAAGACATGTATATGTATAAGTAAAGAAATTATTTTCAAAAAATAGATCTTAAACTATATACATAAAGCTTTTTTTAAAGGTTTGTAAATAACATACACAAATAGATCAATAGTACCGACTCAAGACATGTATAAGTAAAGAAATTATTTTAAAAAAATAGATCTTAAACTATGTATGTTGGTGATAATTTAAAAATAGATATAACGATAAAAATTATTTTTTTGACATTTTTATTAGCCTGAAGCAACTCTTTTTAATAATTTGCAATATATTTCAAAATAAGACTATAAATCATGCAATCCCCTCCGTTAGTAAATCTAATTTGCATGATTTGATGTCAAAAGCTAAAACAAATACAAATTATGCAAGAACGTCAAGACATAACACTATATGCAAATAATTATGACACATTTAGTGATTTTGAGTTGCTAAATTTAATTAAGATGTTATTCAAATTTTTAGAGATTAACAGTACGAAATATGTAAGTAAGCAATTTATTAATTGGAATTTCAACACTATATTTGAAATAGTAAATAAGTTAAATCTTCCAATCTTCCACTACTGCTGCACAATGTATATTAACTGAATTATTAGACTTGCGTGCGAATGGGGGCAATTTAATTTGCATGTACAAAAATATGTATGGATTGATGAATATTGAATATGATCACGAATTTTGCTAAATAAATTTAATTACTTAGCTTTTTAATTTAAGATGAGACATGGGAGTTAAACAGTGATAGGTCAAGGTACTATAGACTATGTTTCGTACATTTTAAAGTATTTATACCTTCAATTAATGCATCGTGGTTTTTCAATTTAAACTGAAACTGAAAATGTGCAAAGTAATTATAAATGGAAATTAAATATTTAAATGCTCGGAGAATTGTTTCGTTATTTAAATTTTTGGATAAACATTTAGTAAGATGTATTTATACATGCAAATGTTCATAAGGAAAGTCTTACGTAACCCTTTAATGTACTAGTTATGTGCTTCAAGAACTGTTCCCGCTTTCTTATAGTGTTAAGAGTTTGCCAAGATAATCAATCAATAATTTATTTGAATCAATGGAACTTCAAACGTTATTTATGGGTCGATAAACTGAGCTGAGTAAGTTAAGTCAAAAAGCGTGCCTCTTAATATTCATTACGTTATATTTAAATTGTCATATTCATTTCCAATAATTTCATTGCCTTGCACAAAATAACATGTAACCGAAAATATAGATCGCTTTCTTTTTTATTACTTAAATATGAGTAGGTGTGTTTTATTTCTGATTATGTCTTAAATTTATTATGAATGAATAAATATAATTTAAATGAAATTGAGAGTTTTAAGCATATTGCGTTTTAATAATATACAATCTTAGTTTTATTTATGGGTTGATTTTGAATTTTGAATAAATCGTTTTGATATTCTGTGTCAAATTAGTTTTAAGGTGGTAAATTATAACTCATTGATGAAATAATTATGTAAGAAAATCTAAAGTAAACTATCCCAAATTTATTGTGATTTTATTTTAAATCAACTTCTTTAAATTTTGAACTCGAATCGATTGAAAATGTTTCTGGTCTATTAGCAATTGAGCTGATTTACATTATTATTTTACATATACGAGTTTAAACTATAGATGCATGAAAATGTAGTCATGATATCGCTTTAAAAATCACAAGTACCTAAATTCATTTATACCAGCTGTATTATTTTACTTACATTTTCGTTAACCACACGGGCTTTGATCCATTCGTTTTCCAAACTAGTTTCTAAGGAAACTGAGTCCATGCATCTTCTGCGACAGTAGTTTCTGGCAGTCAACCAATCTTCTTCCACACCCTTTAGGCTAGGATCCCTCCACGAGAAAAAGTATCTATTTATGCGAATAGAAAGAAATTAATTTAAATAAATAATGATTTGGTCTTTCTGCATTATTAAAATTTTTAAAATCTCCTAACTTTAAGTTACTTGAAATATTTCAAATAATAAATAATTATGAGTTTCCACACTCCATAAATCATGTAGTTTCCATACTAAATGATTTTTTCAATTGCTTCTGCATATAGATGGATTTTTTTAACTTTGATGGTATAAGATCTTGAAATCAGTAACAAAGTAAAGGATTACTTTTATACATAATCTTTTGGATTTAATTTAAATTTAACATACATGGAACTTGTTTATTTTGTGTAATAATGTTTTAAACTTAAACAAGAACTTGAGACATTTAAGCTGATTGTTCAACAAATCACAGTTGTTAACAATGATCTTTAACTCACCCTTTGCCATCGGGTGTCTTTTCGTGGATTATCCTTTGTGCGCATAGTTGTGGATTTGGTGGATCCAGTTTTCCCATCTCCAACTGACAAAACTACTATACCTTACCTACCTGCGGGTTTTGTATCTGGCGATCGACGCGATGCATGGCATGGTGTCGATGGCTGGTATTGGTATGTATTTAGCTTTGATGGTAGGCTTCTCTTTAGCACGTTAAGTGTTTTTTATAATATTATTATTATTTTGTGCTGTTATGTTTGATGCTACCTTGATTTTCAAAGTTCGTTTTGTTTTTCTTTTGTTTTTTTTTTTTAACTTGCTTCTTTGGTGCATGTCATGTAATCATGTACATCCGGATAGAAGCGGCGGCGGCGGTGGTGGCGTCAGAGGACCCTAATAACAACGGACAATTTGGCTTGCCTTTATTGGAAGTACTCATGGTAAAACTGTCTGCAATGCCACTTGTAATTCCCAACCGTCATCGATCGTCATATTGTTTTAGCCATGTTTTCGTTTATAGAGCTGCTTCTGCTGCATGAACTTTGGACCGCTGCGCTGCTGCTCGCCCAACGCCCATAGACGATTGATTTTGGGAAATTTTTCTGGTGAAACAAGTCTTTTGGGTATGGCCGGGACCATAGTTGTAATAATGCGATCATTATGCAATTATTGGATTGATTGTAGGCCACTTATAATATTTGGAAAATACTTGTAAAATGGCAATGATTTGGAGTAAATGGTACAGTGGTTTAACAAACAAATCCTTTCTTCGATTTCGTTTTAATTAATATTTGAAATAAGTTTGATTCTTTCTAAGGTTGGGATAGTTCTTTAAAAAAAAACCAAAGGTTTCTAATTTTTAAACTCTTAACTCCTAGGAGTTTTGTTGAACAAAATAATCAATCAACTTTTTGTTATCATAATTCAAATGATAAGTGAATCACAGAGAGAAAACAAATTTTAAAATTAAAATATATAAGACATCAAAAGAAAGGAACTTCAATTAGGAATTTCAAAACTACATTATGTATATTCCTTAATCTTTTGGATAATTTGAAACCACTTTGCAAATATTTCCACAAACCTACTTCAATTGTAATTGCAGTCAAAACCTTATCATCAAAATTATCTATCTATTAGGCTGAGCCTAATACTCGTCGAAAAACAATCAAGAACCACTTAAATGACGACACCAGTCTGCAAGCACCCGCCATCGCAGAGCATTTATTATGTGGAATTTCGTACTTGAGTAGAAATTGCTTGACACTAGATACTTATAATATATTAATTCTATTATTGTTCAGAAAAGCAATTAAATTGCATAATCATTGACATACATATGTATATAAAATAACACGTTCCATAAATGTTAAAGCACACCTTTAAGGGTATACTGCGAATAATATAGAAAAATACAAAACGTTCAATGTCTCAAGAAAACACAGCTAATTACATATGGACTGTTTGTTGAGACAGTAAGAAGTAACATAAGTGATCATAAAAGGTACTATGACCCCTTTTAATAATTGTATAATATTTGTAAAATAAATACATTAACAGTCTACCAACAATTTCAGTTAAGGTTACTGATGATGGTGAGTATTTCAGACCTTCCATCAATTTTGGTCGTGACAAATTTTTCAAAAAATAATAATATTAAGTATAAGAGCAAACATTTTATTTTGCGGATTGTGAATTCTATACAAACACTTTCAGTTCAATTTGTTTGCTAATTAAATATGACTGGGCCATCAAAAATTGCAATGTATTTTAGGTCTCCGAAATTACTTTCACCTATGGTTTTGTGAAATTCCACATAAATACAAAAGTGTACTCACGTTATTTAAAGGCCAAGGTAATTCGATTGACAGAATGGTGTGTTTCACACAAATAAGAAACACCCTTTTGAATAAAGAAGAATGACTAAGAAACAAATGACCGTACAAGTGAAATTTTACTTGATTAATACAAACAATGTTTTTGTTTTATTGTAAATTTATTTATTATTTTTGACTCCTTATTTTGTATATTATTTTGTGAAATATTAAATATACATAATATATTATTTTGTGACTTTTATTCCAATTTTACCTTGTTCAAGCACACATAGCGTCTATGGCAATAGCCAATAGTATTCCCTTTTATTTAGATTAATTTAACGTCTTACACCTTAGCTCTTCCATATTTTTTCCTCTCATCAAGAAACTTATACTAAATATTTATGTCAACTTTATTTTAATTTAATATATCATTTACTTATTCGTAAATATTTTAAATCGTTGAGTTGAGCCGTTCGACACCCCTGCCTAAACCTACATTATATAAACATACTTATAATCATACATTTGTATTATGTTATCTTTTATGACAACTCAATAAAAGTACACTTCAGTCTTCACTTAATCATTGACCACTTGACATGGTGTCAGAAGTGGCTTAAACTTTTATATTAATAGAAAAGTTTATATTAAGTTCCGCATCAATTGTTAATACGAAAAAAAAAAAAAAAAAAAAAAATCGTTAACAATAAATAAATTAAAAATAAATATATTAAGAATGCCTCCTAAAGATGATCCACAATCTGAAACTCTGAGTGCAGCTAATTACGTGAAGCCACCAAAGCCACTCCAAATAACCGGTGGAAACCTTTCATCGGCATGGAAAAATTGGATCCAGCTTTATAAATGGTTCGAGATAGCTGCACAACTAAACAAAAAACCAGAGGAAATCCAAGTGGCAACATTTATGTCATGTATAGGAGCAGATGCAGCAAACATCTATAATTCTTTTTCCTTCACAGAAGCCGAGACTGATAAAATATCTTCTATAATTAATAAGTTTAACGAGTATTTTTCTCCTAGGGTAAGCTTAACATTTGAAAGGTACACCTTTAATACTCTAACTCAACGCGAAGGAGAAAGTTTCGAAGAATTCTTAACAAAAATTAAAAATCAATCAAAAAAATGTGCATTTGAAAATCTTGAAGACTCATTATTGCGGGACAAAATAGTAACGGGTATAAGAAATGATAGTCTGCGTGAAAAATTATTAGCAGAAGATGACATCAAACTAGATCAGGCTATAAAGGTATGCAGAGCAAGCGAGATAGCTTCCCAGCAATTGCGCGATTTACATAAGCCCGAAACAGCAGCAGTTGATGCAATAAAAAAATATAACCCACATTATTACAAAAAATCACCAAAAGCCAAATCTTCATTCACCTACACATGCAGAAATTGTGGGACAGAGCATGAAAAAAACAAATGCCCAGCATACAAACAAAAATGCCAACACTGTAAAAGAACTGGCCATTTTACCGATCTATGCTTTCAGCGAAGAAAAAAATTCGATAAGAAGAAAAAAGTATACACCCTACAAGAAGGCACACAACCTGTTAGCGAAAGTGACAATACTAGTGACGATTCAAGCGGTTTGTTCGTTCTAGCTCTCACAAAATCAGAAACAAATAAGGATGAGACAAAAAATTGGTACGAAGAAATAAAAATCGAGGAAAAAACAATCAAAGTTAAACTCGACACCGCCGCGCAGTGCAACGTGCTTCCAGTCAGTCTGATAAAGAAATCAAATTTACAAAAAATAAAACCAACAAAACAAAAGATTATAGCTTTCGGTGGAACAGAAATCGACGTGCGCGGTGAACTAAGCCTAGATTGTGTTGTGCGCAATAAAAATCGAAAAATAAAGTTCTTGATTGTGAAAGATTTTCCAGATTTTGAGCCAATATTAGGCAAAGATGACTGTGAAAAGTGTTCTCTAGTGCTGCGTGTGCAAGAAATAAACTTGGATAACGAGATTTTCCAAGGACTTGGAAAGGTCAAAGATTTTGTCTATGATATTGACCTAATCGACAATCCAAAGTTTGAACATTATGCGCCAAGAAAAATTCCTCATTCCATTCGAGATGATGTCAAAAAAGAAATTGACAATATGCTCAGACTCGGTGTTCTAATCAAAACGGACGGATTTCCCCCTGCAGTTTCACCGATGGTAGTGGTAAGAAAGAAGGACAAAATTAGGGTATGTATCGATCCCACAGACGTTAATAAAAATATACGTAGGCGTTATCATCCTTTACTAACCATTGAACAAATAACTGCAAATATTAAAGGATCTAAGTTCTTTACACTATTAGATTGTACGAGGGGCTTTTGGCAAATCGAGGTATCAAAGAGAACACAGCAATACCTCACGATGTCAACTCCTTGGGGACTATTTTCATTTACACGAATACCGTTTGGACTTGCGTGCGCACCAGAAGTCTACCAGAGCTACATGCAAACAATTCTCGAAGGATGCCAAAACACTGATGTCGCTATTGATGACATATTGATCCATGCGAAAACTCAAGAGGAACTGCAGCAACTCACAGGTAAAGTCATCAAAGTACTTTCTAATGCTGGCCTAAAACTCAATAGGGATAAATGCGTTTTTGACGCTACTAAAATAAAATATCTTGGCCATATACTAACGTCAACAGGTGTTCGTGCTGATCCTGAAAAAACGATCGCCATAGAGCAACTAAAGGTACCGACAAATAAAACTGAACTCCAAAGAATTCTAGGTATGGCTACATATCTTTCGAAATTCATCACAAATTTATCTGAAATCACCCATCCGTTACGAGAACTTCTAAAAAAGGAAGTTTCATGGTTCTGGTCTAAAAATCAACAAGAGTCATTTGAAGCTCTCAAAAAATCATTTTCTTCAACTCCATTGCTCCGATATTACGATTCCAACCTTGACGTGAAGCTGCAAGTGGACGCTAGCCAACACAGCCTTGGAGCAGCCCTCCTTCAAAACGATCAACCGATAGCCTACGCTTCCCGAGCGCTAACGAGCACTCAAAAAGGCTATGCTCAGATTGAAAAGGAGGCCACAGCGATACGTTTTGCTTGCGAAAAGTTCCACGAGTATGTATACGGACAAAATCTTACCATCGAGACCGACCATAAGCCGTTGGAAACGATCTTCAAAAAACCACTGTGCTCAGCTTCACCACGGCTTCAAAAAATACTCCTTTACGTGCTTCCGTACGCACCAAAAGTAATTTACCGAAAAGGGACCGAGATAAAACTTGCCGATACACTCAGCAGAAACTGCAACAATGAAATTAATAAAACGCCAGACGACAACATACAAATACATGCTTTAACAGAACTTACCTTAATTACAAAAGAAAAATTAAAATTAGAAATATCAAACGACAATGAACTTCTACTTATTAAAAAATTTATATTACAGGGTTGGCCGGAAAAAATCACCGACCTACCACCCCTGATAAGAAATTATTGGAATTTCCGGGAAGAGTTAACCTATGAAGACGAAATCATTTACAAAGCTGCTAAAATTGTTATTCCTAAAACACTCCAACTTGAAACCCTCACACTAATTCACAAAGGCCATTTCGGAATACAAAGATGTCTACATCGTGCACGAGCAACAGTTTTTTGGTTGGGAATGCACAGCGACATCAAAAATTTTGTAGAGCGGTGCAGCATATGTCAATCCTACCAGCCATCTAAACCCAAGGAACCACTAATTATAAAAACCATTCCCACTCTCCCATGGGAAATAGTAGCAATCGATATTTTTCATTTCCATAATAATGAATTTTTATTAATTGCAGATAGCTACTCCGGTTTTTTCGACTACACAGAACTCAAACAAACAACATCAACTGAGGTTATTAAGGCTCTGAAGGTCTGTTTTGCAACCCATGGCATCCCATCGGTCCTGGAATCAGACAACGGGCCACAATTCGCTTCAAGAGAATTCGCTAACTTTGCTAAAGATTGGGACATCCAACACCAAACATCAAGTCCCTACTATCCCCGATCCAACGGACTGGCCGAACGATACGTGCAGACAGCGAAGTCAATGCTAAAAAAATGCTCCAAAGACCAATCAGATCCTTATATTGCGCTCCTGAATTATCGAAATTCACCACGAAATGAGGTTCTGCAATCACCAAACCAACGACTCATGAGCAGACTCACAAGAACAACTTTACCAGTTTCCCCTGAACTACTTAAGCCAAAGATTATACCGGACGTACACGAAAACATCACCAAAATGCGACAAAACTACAAATCAAACTACGACAACAGCGCAACTCCATCAAAACCCTTTCACGCTGGAGATAGGGTACGTATCCAACGAAACCATCGAGATTGGATAACTGGAGTCGTCGAAGAGTTACCAAAACATGGACCAAGGTCGCTTGTAATACGAACAGATGATGGCAAACTTCTACGACGAAATACAATCCACATTCAGCCTACTAAATCGATCATCCAGGCACCAAAGTCAGTAACAGCAAATATACCACCTTCAAATTCAGACTCTTTGAAACACACCAACAACCGTAGCAAAATACCAAACACGCCAGATCCGACTACATCAACACAAATAAACAAATCACCAGATTCAACCAATTCCCCAGCTAAGACGACAAGATACGGACGTGTCTTAAGACAACCCGATCGCTACACATCTACAAGCTTTAAATAATTTTTATTACAAAGCATTTCATAACATTATTAATTTACTTTTTTTTGAATTTCCTTAACTATAAAATCACTTACTAATGTTTATATCATATTGAATTTAAATAGTTTTGCTGAATTAAATATTAACTTTAAATTCTATAAAAGGGAAGATGTCATATAGGTTCGACACCCCTGCCTAAACCTACATTATATAAACATACTTATAATCATACATTTGTATTATGTTATCTTTTATGACAACTCAATAAAAGTACACTTCAGTCTTCACTTAATCATTGACCACTTGACAATAGAGCTGCTTCTGCTGCATGAACTTTGGACCGCTGCGCTGCTGCTCGCCCAACGCCCATAGACGATTGATTTTGGGAAATTTTTCTGGTGAAACAAGTCTTTTGGGTATGGCCGGGACCATAGTTGTAATAATGCGATCATTATGCAATTATTGGATTGATTGTAGGCCACTTATAATATTTGGAAAATACTTGTAAAATGGCAATGATTTGGAGTAAATGGTACAGTGGTTTAACAAACAAATCCTTTCTTCGATTTCGTTTTAATTAATATTTGAAATAAGTTTGATTCTTTCTAAGGTTGGGATAGTTCTTTAAAAAAAAACCAAAGGTTTCTAATTTTTAAACTCTTAACTCCTAGGAGTTTTGTTGAACAAAATAATCAATCAACTTTTTGTTATCATAATTCAAATGATAAGTGAATCACAGAGAGAAAACAAATTTTAAAATTAAAATATATAAGACATCAAAAGAAAGGAACTTCAATTAGGAATTTCAAAACTACATTATGTATATTCCTTAATCTTTTGGATAATTTGAAACCACTTTGCAAATATTTCCACAAACCTACTTCAATTGTAATTGCAGTCAAAACCTTATCATCAAAATTATCTATCTATTAGGCTGAGCCTAATACTCGTCGAAAAACAATCAAGAACCACTTAAATGACGACACCAGTCTGCAAGCACCCGCCATCGCAGAGCATTTATTATGTGGAATTTCGTACTTGAGTAGAAATTGCTTGACACTAGATACTTATAATATATTAATTCTATTATTGTTCAGAAAAGCAATTAAATTGCATAATCATTGACATACATATGTATATAAAATAACACGTTCCATAAATGTTAAAGCACACCTTTAAGGGTATACTGCGAATAATATAGAAAAATACAAAACGTTCAATGTCTCAAGAAAACACAGCTAATTACATATGGACTGTTTGTTGAGACAGTAAGAAGTAACATAAGTGATCATAAAAGGTACTATGACCCCTTTTAATAATTGTATAATATTTGTAAAATAAATACATTAACAGTCTACCAACAATTTCAGTTAAGGTTACTGATGATGGTGAGTATTTCAGACCTTCCATCAATTTTGGTCGTGACAAATTTTTCAAAAAATAATAATATTAAGTATAAGAGCAAACATTTTATTTTGCGGATTGTGAATTCTATACAAACACTTTCAGTTCAATTTGTTTGCTAATTAAATATGACTGGGCCATCAAAAATTGCAATGTATTTTAGGTCTCCGAAATTACTTTCACCTATGGTTTTGTGAAATTCCACATAAATACAAAAGTGTACTCACGTTATTTAAAGGCCAAGGTAATTCGATTGACAGAATGGTGTGTTTCACACAAATAAGAAACACCCTTTTGAATAAAGAAGAATGACTAAGAAACAAATGACCGTACAAGTGAAATTTTACTTGATTAATACAAACAATGTTTTTGTTTTATTGTAAATTTATTTATTATTTTTGACTCCTTATTTTGTATATTATTTTGTGAAATATTAAATATACATAATATATTATTTTGTGACTTTTATTCCAATTTTACCTTGTTCAAGCACACATAGCGTCTATGGCAATAGCCAATAGTATTCCCTTTTATTTAGATTAATTTAACGTCTTACACCTTAGCTCTTCCATATTTTTTCCTCTCATCAAGAAACTTATACTAAATATTTATGTCAACTTTATTTTAATTTAATATATCATTTACTTATTCGTAAATATTTTAAATCGTTGAGTTGAGCCGAATATCATCTTACTATAAGATGAGAATGTATCAACAATTTAAAGTTTATTTTGACTATAAAAAAAAACAAGCTCTCGAATAATTTAAATTATATAACAAAATGAACCCTACTAGACTTTCATAAGTAACATATTGTTGAAATTATTTAACGATTTTGTATACTGTTTTATTTTTCATTTGAGGCTATTTTAATAGTGAAGCGACACATCACCACGAGAAACAAAAATATCAACATAACAAAATTAATATCCGTGCGAATAAAAATATTTACACAATTTTGATTTGAATGCCATTTAATTTTATCTGGTATATTCACTTTTGACAATATGAAAACGTAAACATAACCATTTGCATCTTCATTAATGAACTGACCGTAGTCGTTATCTAATAATTTTATGATCATAAATTTGTACATAAATTTGGAAAAACGAAGAAAATTATAATCCATTAAAAGACAGTTTACACAATGGATATAAAAAAGTTTGACTATCAGCTCTTTTGTTTGAATTTGAAACATAATTTACTGAAATATTATCGAATTTAAATCTTATGTTGTTAGTTGTAGTTATGTACAAAACTATTTTCCAATATTCACTATTTGCGTAGGTGATCAAAAGGAGATTTAATTTAGCTCATTAAAACAGGTAGTAACTGGCCTTAACAAAAGAAATCAGTTGACAATAAAAATAAATAATTATAAAAATATCTAGCAAATAATGGAGAAAGTTTCGCACATTTTAAATGTGCGTTAATTTGAGACTTCTTGATATTTGCGCTCAATCAAAAAATATACTAAAACGAAATAACAGTTAAAAGATGAAATGCGTGTTTATTTTCGATAAATCAGTCAAAAATATAGTACGAGTAATGTCTTATTACGCGTGCAGTACTTGCTGGACAAGGATTGTGTTGTTTGTTATATAATGGTCTGGTTATTCCATATAGGCTACTGAGAGATACACCCATAGGAGCCTGTTTTTGATCTGAATATAAAAATGAACTATCGCGAGCTGCGATACATTTTTTATTATGTAAGCCATCTGCCAACTGCAACATTTTCAAGATCGAGATACAGACTGCTCGCACATGCCTTTGCGGACTCTTCCACCCATATACGTACGAGTATGTATATAAATAAAGACGTTATTTAAGACTTCGAAATCACATAATTTCTCCTTATCCGAAGGGCTTAAGATCATAAAAGTATCATCTTGTTGTTGGAGGAAATGCTTTTTCCGTGCTTTATGTTAAGAAAAAAGAAGACAAAATCTATATCACGTGCGGGATTTTGTCGGTTTTTGGTGTCAGGTGCATAATTGAAGAAAAAGATAATCAATTCATTCATTCATTTACTTTTCATTTACAAAGCAAAATATTTTGTTTGCTCTCATGTTTGCATGCGATCTTTAGACCACCTGGCTAATATGGCCAAACCCATTTTGTGAGAATTACCGGGGAGAAATTTTCAGCATCACAATTCGAGAAAATAAAAATTGTATTTAAATATTTTTATTTTGCTGTAGTGGTATTAATATTTACAATAAAAATGAGAAATTGAAAAGGAATTTTTAGAGTCTACGTTATGAGTTTCTGTAAATATTCATCTAACCATGATTTTGAAAATTATGTCATGTTTTGTTTATTTATTATTTCGACATAAAAACAAATCGTTAAAATATGCGATATGTACATTGGAGTTCATGCATTTGAATTGCAAACTTAGATAGTTATGTGAAATTGAAGATCATGATATTCTTACGCAATCAGTATTTCGCAGAGATGACATAGAACTGTTGTTTAAAACAAAATGGAAGAATACGTGTAATTTTGAAAAATGTGCCCACTCTATGTACCTAAATAAATATGTGATCTCTTAAAATTTTCTTTTTAATTTTAATCTATAAAAGAAGATGGAATGCGACCCACACTAATGACTTCCCACCCCTGTCCGTCTTTCAATTTTACTTCTCCACCTGTACTTGTATAGGGTGATTTTTAAGAATCATTGAAATAATTAAATAAATAAATAAAACAACAAAATCACTTGAATGACAAAAAAATTTGGATCTTAGCTCATAACCTTCATACTATTGAATGTTTAAAAGTAATTTGTGGGATATGGTCTCCGGAGCTTTGCTTTATGTACTACATCTTGCCAGTCCACTTTTACGAGCAAGTCATTTCTTTTTTCGTCAATAGTACTTCGAATGTTGACTAAATGATAATTCGTTGTTGGCTTTACCAGCATAGGTGAGAGATTGTACGCAATCTCTGAAAAATTAGTTCAAAGGTGTCAAATCACACCAATAAGATGGTCAATTTACAGAGACGCATTTCTTGAGATGAATCCCAATCTAAAGAGATTTAAAAGAAGTTATGAATTTTTGTTTGATGAATTGCTAAAAGAGTTTACTGCGAACATCTCTTTTTCTAAGTCATTATCCTTTTTTTTGAAAAATTATTTTTCTGCTCTCTTATTTTTAAGTTTCTTGAATTGGCTCAAAAATAAGTTTTGGTAAAAAATTTAACTGAAAAGGGTTTTGAGTTTTTAATTTTTCAGAAATTTGGTTTAAATGTCAATAAAATAATTATTATTTTAACACCATTTTGAGTTGATTGAATTCTAAATCAAACTTTTAAAAAACTTAAAATCAAAACCGCTTTAAATAATTTTGAAGAAACTTAAAACTATTGATTTATCGAAGTGTAGAAAAGGTTTTTTGTTCAAACTGAGCACGTATGCATATATGCATATTACTTATGCTTTCATAACTTAATCTTAAAACTATTTCTACATATATGTATGTTAACATTATTAATATGCATACACCTTTCCAATCGAAGTATTTAAAAGTGTTAAATTAATTAACTTCCCATAAGAAGTTATTGTAATGGCTAATGGGTCCGATTTGTCAAATTGAAAATTTTGACATTTCTCGAGTCGAAATAAAAGATTTTTAGAAAAATGTTTTTTTTTTTTTTTTAATTCATTTTTATTTATTCCATCTTAAATCTATCTTAAAGCTAGACAAAAATTCATAAAACTAGCCTAATTAACCATAACTTACAACTAACTTACTGGTCCCATACGGACACTCTAAGTTAAACAATAATACTTAATGCTAATGCCTTTCGGCCCTAAGATCTATTTATCTTCAATTCAATTTTATTTATTTTTGTATTCATTAGAAAATTAAAAAAAACTAATATCAATATCCTTTTTTATTTTTACTTAAAACTACTTAAAATAAGGTCCTTAAAATAAAACTTAAACTAACTTAAACTACCTATTCTACCTATAAACTACTTAAAACTAGAACAACCACAGCAGCAAATCTAACTATCTAACGTTTTTTGTTTTTCATATTTTGTCTTTTTTTTGTATATTTTTTTTTTATTATTCCATGTTTTTTTTATTTTTTATTTTTTTTTTTTTTTGTATTTTTTTGTATTTTTTGTATTTTTTTTTTGTATGTTTTTTTTTTTTTTTGTGCCACCATGCCTATTCTACTTAAAACTAAACCCTAAAACTATAAAACAAGTATGTAAGCCGGCCAAGGCTTAAAACCCCATCCCGACTACTCACTATCAAGTGCCGATTGAAGCCACCAAAACTGGTTCTCCTGCTTCACCCTATCAGTTCGGTCCCGTTCGGACACAGCCCTACTGAACCGAAGGAGCTCTGCTCCGCGTTGTGCCATGACGTCCCGATTGTACAGGAGTCACCTATCCACGGTTCGTCGTCTGACGTGGTAGATTAACGGAACTGCCAATCTATCCTGTATCAGACCGCATCTATCTAAAAAGAGGAATGCCTCTGGTGGAGTGAAGCCGCTCAAGCGTGCACTTTCAAAATACTCGTCGTTCGGATAGAACGCCCCGAAAATTAAATTGTTGGTCTTGCAATGTGACCTCGGACGAGTTTTATCACGAAATTGTCAATTCTGTTGATTCGAGCCCCATTGTATAGGACTTCGTTGGAAAAGTAATGCACGTAAGAAGATTCGGCTGTTCTGTATAAGCCGGTACAGCGTCGTAAACACTGCCGCTCGAACACCCGAAACTTCTCTATCTGGGAAGGGGCAACGTTGAACCACACAGGACAACCATAAACGATCATCGGCCGTATGAGGGCCATGTAGCAAATTACCTTCACTCTGGGGTCAAGCCGACTGCTAAAAAACAGCCGTTTCGTCAGAGCGAAGGCTCCTCTGGCCCTGGTCAGAGCAGCATTTATATGTCTGTCGAAATATAAATACTGATCTAACCAGATACCGAGGTACTTCACTACACTTTTGCTCGCTAATGGCTGCCCGTGAAGATCAACGATAACCATCTTGCGCCAATTCTTGCACGTATCCCTCGTGGCCCCAGCCAACGGAGTTCGGAACAAAATTGTCTCCGACTTCTGGACATTTATTTTCAGTTTCCAGTCGTCACAATATCGCTGAATCTTGTCGAAATCACGCTGCAAGAGAATTCTAATAACCTCAACCTTTCGGGCCGTTCTGTACGCAATAAGATCGTCGGCGTACGCAATTGCCTTTGTAAGACTGCCTATCAGATCGCTGGTGTAAATGCTGAAGAGAATCGGCGAATTCACCGCTCCCTGTTGAAGACCATTTTTAATTAAGAATGTTGTGGTAGAAGTTACATTGCCACTTTTGACAACAAACTTTCTACCGTTAAGCATATCATAAAGTATATACAACAATGGCTTGCTTATGCCAAGCCTGCTCAGTTTTAGGTAAAGACCCTCTAACCATACGGTGTCAAAGGCCTTTTCCAAATCAACCAGAACAGCACCTGTGCATTGTTGTTTTGTTTTATTCCATTGGATATCAGAAACGAGTTTAGACGCAGCATGAATTGTGTCATGACCCGCCTTGAACCCGAACTGTTTATCCGGAATTATTTTGTTGTCCCCCTATTGATGATCTTTTCGAAAACTTTGCTGATACTCGGAAGAAGACTTATCGACCGAAGATTTGACGGGTTGGAGTTGTCCTTTCCCTTTTTCGGGAGAGGATGAACCACAGCGGTCTTCCAATGCACTGGATAATATGCATTATTCAGTGCATTATTGAAGAGTGTGGTGTAAATGTCAATTTTTAGAAAAATGTCTGTGCGTGCGTGTGTACGTACGTTCGTACGTCCGTATGTCCGTATGTCCGTATGTCCGTATGTCCGTATGTCCGTATGTCCGTATGTCCGTATGTCCGTATGTCCGTACGTCCGTCCGTACGTTCGCGACGTTTTTTTCGTCGTCCATAGCTCAAGAACCAGAAGAGATATCGACTTCAAATAAATTTTGTTATACAGACAATAAGCCAGAAAGATGCAGAAAGGGCTCTCAAGAAAATTTCGTGGGTGGTTTTTTTACCATAGCAGTTTAAAAAAAAAGGTGAACATTTTGGTTAACCCTAAATTTCTCATGAACCAATAACGCTAGAGACTTGAATAAAATTTTATATTATATATTGTAACGTGATACCAAACAAATATATTTTTGGAAAAAAATCCAATTAACGGTTTTTCTTATAAATCAAAAAAAACTGAAAGAAAAAATTTGTAACCTCGAAAATTTTACGACTAAAATATGATTTCATCTCCAAAACAATTGTGTGCAACGAAGAATAATGTTTTGTGATATCTGATAAAATTTTGAAAAAAAACCTAATTGACAGTTTTTTTTTTATAAAAAATAAAAACCTAAAAAAATCATTACTCAAAGTTGGTAAAAACTGAATTTCGACTCAAATATCTTTTCAAAAACTAAAGATTAAGGCTTCAAACTTATTTTATCTTATAAGAAATATTGTTGCCAACATTCAGACAAATTAAAAAAAAAAAAAGAATTGACAGTTTTTTTACAAACAATAAAAACATAAACAAAAAATTAATAAAAGTTGGTAAAAATTGATTTTCGACTCAAATAGCTTTTCAAAACTTTGAGATATTGGCTTTAAACTACTTTAAGCTTACAAGAAATATTGTTGCCAACATTCAGTAAAATTTTGAAAAAAATCGAATTGAAAGATTTTGTACAAAAAATTAAAAACCTAAATTTCGACTCGAATATCTTTTCAAAAACTTGAGATTAAGGCTTCAAACTTATTTATCTTATAAGTAAGTATTATAAATATTGTTTTCAACATTCAGTAAAATTTTGAAAAAAAAAGCGAATTGACAGTTTTTGTACAAAAAATTAAAAACCTAAAAAAAAAAACTTGGTAAAAATTTACTTTCGACTCAAATAGCTTTTCAAAAATTAAAAATATTGGCTTCAAACTTATTTTATTTCACAGAAAATATTGTTTTCGATATTCAATAAAATAAAATCTACAAAAAATAGTACGCAAATTTGGTAAAAATTGATACATATATGTAAACAAACTTTTAACCCTTTCGGTACGAGAGTGGGTCGCATCCATTTCCACTCGTCAATCGAATAGGTGATACGAGTATCTATACGATAACTTAGGCGCCCACAGTTGATAAGTTAAAGTAAAAATTATCAAAATTCGTATAATAACGGGTTATCCATTTTGCGGTCTCAAAAGTATAGGGCTGGAACTCGACATCTGTCAAACTAAGTTTTAAAATCAATTTTTTTTGTCAGTTGAAAGTCTGAGATTTACGAAAATGGATCGCTTAACTACCGCACAACGCATACAAATTGTTAAAACCTACTACAAAAATTGTCATTCTGCCACAGCCACATATCGTGCTATATGAGGAGATTATGGTTTACATAATCTTCCAACTACGCAAGCAATTGGCACAATTGTAAAGAAATTTGAAGAGACTGGATTGGTTACAGCTTACAGGTATTGTACGGCCTGTGCGTCATTTTCCCTCCTTTTTGTTTAGTAATTTTTGTTTCAAGTTAAGTCATTTTTTTTTTCTAAAAATGCCCCTACCTTCTAAATAGTGGGAGATAGCCCCCCCCTTCCATAGTAAAAAGTACTTGTTAGAACTCCCTCCCATAGTAAGAAGTACCTTTTTTTTGAATCCCTCTACAAAATGCAAAAATCAAACAAAATCAAAATGTTATCAATTTTCTGCTCCCAAGTTATCATACTCTCCCCGACTAGGTTTATCTGCCTAGACAAGCGACTTAACATAACTTCGCGAAAAATAGTCCATCGGTTTTAAATTTCACCATCCAGGGGGCTATATGTCACAGTCCCACAAAGCGAGATAATCCGCTCACCAAAAGTTACTTTTAATAAATTGATGCGTCCCACGAACCGAACTATTATTTTGGTATAAATATGCACGATTTGCAAAATATCAAATACGAAAAAATCATTGCCAGATTGATTGTATGGGTTTCCTTTGAAAACTGAGAGAATTCAAACACTTGATCTGCAAGGACCTTATCCTATTTTTCAATTATTTTCAATATTTTTTCAAATAATGAAATAATATATAAACATACTAGCTGACCCTGCCACGCGTTGCTGTGTCTAACGTTTTTTGTCATATTACATTGCTGTAAACTATTTAAGGGTAACGGTAGAAGAACATCAGACATGGGCTCCACAATGCTTTTTTACATAGGTGCCATTTATAAGAAAACATGGGAACCATCATGACTGATTTCTACTACCGTTACCGTTACGGGAAATTGTTATTTACGAACGGAAACGTTAAAGCTGCTATACAAATTTATTGGTTTGGGATTTGAAGGGGAATGACTTTGAACACCATTGATACAAATTTTCGTACAGTTGATGTAAAGCAAATATCAATACAATACAAGAGAATTAAATTTAAAATGTTTTTTTATTTTTATTCAAGTTTGTAACAAATGAGTATATTACAAATTATTTTTAGTAAATAACATGTGACAGTTAAACTTATAAATAATGTAAGTAAGGCGAATAGTTTAAAATCTTCTAACAGTAATATTTATTATTTTGAATTATAAATACTTTTAATTTCAATTTAATTTAGCACTAAACGGTACAAAATATTTTTGGTTATCTAGTGCTGTTTTAAAATTATAATGTACATTTATGTAGAGTTTAGTAAATTGTAATAATAATAATAATAATATTGTTGGTTAACCTGTCTTTCGCTTACACTAATAGGTTCGACGGTTTTCCTACACGTGAACCTGCAACATATAGCTGCCCATGAGAAAAACGTGGATTTTCCAAATCTAAACTACAAATGGACATTGTTTGGACTTGAGACTTATTTATAGACATGACAAAAGCTAACCGAAATGGAAACTGTAATCTTCTGAAGGGTATGGTAGAATCTGACGGTATCATTGGAATACGTGGCAATAGGACCACTTTTCCTTTAAATTTTCCAGTTAAAATGGTTGCTTCAAGAAAATGTCCCTAGATTTTATTGATGACCATACTTTTACCGTTGTATAATTAGGTGGATTCAAATTACGCAGGAGAATAATAGGTGAACCAATCTTTAATCGAAGATTATGTAATGGCATTCCAGGTATACTCATATCTAAGGAATTTAAAAATGCAATTGGAAAATGTACGCTATCATTTTTATTAACAACAGTATCGATTTATTTAAAAGATATCAGATCGCCTGGTAACAGTTGCATCTGGAAGGTAATTTCGTCAACATCAACATTTTTGGCAGCCAAAATAGCCCGATGACTGACCCAGTTATGATTCTAGTATTTATACTCTTTATATACGGACAAAAAACTCTGAATTAACTAATTTTGCTTGAATAATAGTGCAGAAATTGTCTGACAGTTTAATGCATTGCGTATTTGGTTTTATTATATTCACTATAATATGAATTTAATTCATACTTCAGTCTAAGTAACACGTGGCCGGCTATGCTAACCCCAAAAATTGAAAAACTGTATTCCGTTTAGTACAAAATAAGTTCAACCTATACTTTTAGCCTCAGCAACATGTGGTAGTTATGCCATTAAATTGTAGCTTATATGACATGTTTGGAAGTTTGACATAGCGCCATCTATTAAATGCTTACTCAATCCAGTCATATAACATAATTATGACTGTCAAATAATAGAGAAACAATTTGCAATTAAATAATATTGAGATCAAAAATTGAGATGTAAGATATCTTATTTTTAAAGTTGGATTAAACTGCACACAGTGTACAAATTTTATTAAAATCGGTTAAGTAGTTTAGTTCAAAAATCGTGACACGTAATTCATATTTATGTATATATGAAGATAAGATATTCCTATTCATCACATGATGACTGGATATGAACTGATACAATATCCCACCATCAAAAACTAAAAGCAAATTAATAAAAGCATATAGCTTCCCTTATAGTCAATTATTCTCACCTTCGCGAATGCTGGCACGATTTCACTTTTAGTAGTCATTCACCAGAATAACAAAAGTGTTATGACTAGCAAACAAAGAATTACACATTCTACCCGCATATCTCTAGGCACTTAGTTGATAGGTTTTTATTTTAGCATGGTATATAGTATATTAATGTATTTGAACTAGAAAAAACCTTCTCGCAATATCAACGTCATTTGTTTTGTTAAGTAAATTTCAGAAATGAATCTATGTCACACAACAATTAAGCTGGAATTATGATGGGTCATCTTGAAATCTTTAAAAAAACAAATTATTTATACTGCCACCAGTATCTAGAAGAAAGAAAAAGATGCACTACCTACTTGGCAAAATTTTGGTGACCAAGTTCAATGCCATGAGAGGTAAGTAGGTGTGCATTAGCTCAACGTAATAGTGACTTATACTTGGACTCTGTCCAAAATTGACCGTGACTTTAAAATGTTTTGCCAGAAACTCAATAACTATTAAATTTTTTTTTTCGTAGGACAAACGTAATAAAACTTTTTTGTATTAAATGGAATTAGATGAATCAAGACATCTGGGGTCATATAGTACATTAATACAATTAGCTGTTTGCAAAGCGAAGGCAAGAACACAAGGTGCCTATTTAAATCAGTAATGTTTACCTCGTCTATTTTAAGATTTGAAGTCAAGAGATTGACGGATCTTCCAATACTGGCCGAACTGTCAAAAGTTCAATTAGGTGCCAATCAAGGGCGGATCCAGACTTTTATTCAGGGGGGAGGGGGTCACACACTTATGTACTCGTATGTAGATGAGTTTTTATTCACCACTTTAAAATGTTGTTTTAATGTTTTGTAAAGGAGGCTTACGAAATTTAAATAACATAATGTGTATATTAACATTACATTTACACATTTCAATTTCAATTGCTTAAGTGACAACTTTAGTAATCAAATTATTTTAGAACACTGTTGACCATCACCAAGGTATGGTCTAACTATTCAATTTGGACGACTCCCTACATATGAAAGCATTCTAAGATTCCAACAGTTTTCTAAATATGCGATATTTTTGTTTCCATTTCTATTAATGCGAAGAACGCTACAAAAATTCAAAAATCCAGAAAATGGGAGACGATCTGATATGTACAAATGTCGGGTTTTTTTTGACGTAGTTTTTTCGAACTCAATTTTCGGGAGTCTATTAATACTATCGCTATCAGTCTGGTTACTCGTATTTTGACCTTAAAGGAGTCAACAAAACTTAAAAATTGGTTCTTGAATTTGAGGACATACATAGGTGCATTTAAGTACATACATAACTTCTCTAAAAAATTAAATTAAAACAAATTAAGGTAAACAAATAATTTGGAAAGAAACGTTTGTATACCACTCACAAATTATACGTTTCAGAATCTCTTTTCACTTCAAATCTCAAGAGATTCAAACCTTTTATATCAATAGATATGAAACGTTTATTATGTTTTTTTAGTCATTAGTTTAACAAAAGTGCCACTTTTGCTTTTTTGGGACATTTGTATTATTGAAATTCGTGTTTAGATCTCAGTTCTAGAGCAGCCAAAGCAAATTCACTTCAAAAGTAGGTTTGTTCAACAGAAAACAATTTTGAAAGAAATAAAATGCACGACTGGGTCGCTAGAACTTGCTTATTTTTTCCAAAAAGTCTGTTTAAAAATATTTCCTATATTTTAAGATTTAAAAAAGTACCTGCAAAATAAGTTTTTCTCAAAAATTTAAATGCCATTTTATTTCTCAAAAAATCTAGATTAACTTATTTTTTTTTCGAAAATCATTTAAAATTTTAAATTTTGTCTTAAAAATATTTTTGGTAAGCACTAAATAAAGTGCTTATAAAATATACATTTTGCATTTAAATTTCCTTAAAAAATGTTGACCCCTTTCTGAGATATCGAGTTTTGTAAACAAAGTTAATATTTTTTTTCAAAAAGCAAAAAAAAAATTACATTTTTAATTTTCAAAAATCATCATCAATTTGATCATTGACAAGAGCTTGCACAGACAAAGAAGAGTATTGAAATCGGTACATTAGTTCTTGAGAAAACTTAAAAACAAAATAAAGGTTTTTGAGGGGTACCCTTCTGGAGCAATACCAAAATATGCTTTCTTGTAGAAAGAAGCCAAATTAAGAACACAAAATTTAGAGAAAGTTTTAAAAAAATCACATATTTTAACAAACAAATTTTGTATGGGGACTGTTATTTTTTGTATTAATAAAATGAAAAACAAAACGCCTTACGCTAATGGGCGTAAGACCTTAATTTCAATCAACACAATTGTTTGGACTGTAGGGGCCAGGAAAGACAGACGGACGGAATCGGGGTACCCATTTTTTTCGACTTCTCTACCGTCGTAATGTCATGTTTGATTAAGAGCCCATGCAGACTGCAGACTTTTTATCGCCCGATAGTTTGGTCGGGTTGGGCTGAAAGTGCGCACACCGAGCCAACTAAACAGTTTGGTTGGTGAACAGGGCGCAGACTATCCAACAGTCGGCCGACTGTTCTATTGTGATTTGGGCGACGACGCCATATTCAAAATACACGCACACGACGCCAAATCACAGAGCGAACTGAACTTTTGCCGACTAAACAATCGTCATGTATGCGCAGGCGTGTATGCGCCAATACTGATTAAACTGTCGGCCGATAGTTGGCCGACAGATTAGTTTGAATGTAATCGGGTAGCCCATCAAACTTTTTTATCGGCCGATACTGAATCGCTGTAGTGTGCGCATATGCATTCCTCTCCATACTGATTAAGAAGCCGACCAAACTATCGGCCGATAAAAAGTCTGCAGTCTGCGGGGGCTCTAAAATCTCAAGTTCGACATTTTTTACCAATGCAAAACTTGCTATATGTCACGAGTAAAAATCACTTCAATGTTCACTATTTATGTGTGTCTACAAAATTTAATAATAAAATTATAGGCTAGTTTTAGGAATTAAAAGGGAACTTAATATAAAATTGATGATCTCTTATTCAAGGTTTCTTCTTAAGAACCTGAATATTTGCTCTTTTTCTTAAAAACAAATTTTATGAAAATAATTTAAAGCATGACTAAAGTTTTTTCAAATTCTACATTGATTGAAAACAAAAATTTTAGTTGTTTTTGACAGAAAACCACTTTTTGGTGAATGTCGTTAAATTACTAACAAATCTTTAGATGAAATCTTAACTTATACAACTTAACTGTCTAAGCTTTATGGCTCATATGACCCCCCCTGGATCGTCCATTGTTCAAAAATTGATGAATTTGTGCTGTTTTTTTTTTAATAGGGCTGAATATCCGTTTCATATTATGTTATTGGTCTAATCTTCAGGCAAAAGTAGTACTTTTAGGAACAAAGTTTAATGAGGTAAAATACAAATGTTGTTTTCATATACAAAAAATAAATAATTCAAAATATAATGGGGATCATATCCATAAACGCAATTCGATTAGTTTTGAATTGAAGTGAATTCCTACGGAAAAGCAAACAAATTATATCCCAGGGGGGTCATGACCCCTACGACCCCCCCCCCCTGGATCCGCCATTGGTGCCAATTGTCAATTTTTTATCAAGTGGAAATTGTCCGTTTACACGTTAGGTTGATTTTATCCAAATATTAGACAATTTTGTATTTTCTAATTAATAATTGTCTGTTTACACGGTATGTAGACTTTAGAAAACGGAAAAATTGGTAGACTCATTGGAATACAATTTTCTCCAAAGATGATAGAGAATGTGTATTGTATTTTAGAAGTGAAAAAAATAGGTCGTGCAAAAACATTTAAAAACTTCTGTCGATTTGAAAATCGATATTTAAAAAAATATTTATAACAATATTTTTTTTGGAATAAATAATTCGAAGTACACCTCGTGTCACATGAATAGGGACAAGTTTTTTTCGGTTTTTGTTTGCCAATATTTCTTAAAACCCTTAGGTTTTTTTTAGAGAAACCCAAATATGGAATTAATGAGTTATGTATTAAGTTTATATTTCAAACTAAGTTGATAGATACAAGTTTTATGGCGGTTTTTCCGAAGAAGGTCATAAAAAGTTCCTGTTTTTTTGTGTCACATGAATAGGGACAAGATCTAAATTCACATATTAGTGTGTTTTAAATCAGATAAAAGGATACTCTGATGGTTTGTGAGCTTAGTGCGAGTATTAATTTTATAGAATCAAGAAGAAGAGAGAGGTAAATGTCTAACCAAGGAGGAAATAAACCAAATTCGGAGCTTACCGGAAAAACCATCCATTTTATAGCCAGCAAAAATAGAAGAAGTTCAAATGTTGTACACAACTACCTCAAGGACCCAGAGAGATATGGAAAAAAAAACACAAATGAAGAGTTATGAAAGCCACAACATATCAGGAAAGGCGGGCGATAGTGAGAGCTGCTTCAAATTCAAGGCTTTCTATTAGTAGATTCAAGGCAGAAGCTGGGATAAATGGTAGTAGATCGACTGTTGCTCGGTTATACAGAAGGCGGACCGTATACAACACCAAAATATGAAGAAAAACCACCATAGAATGCTGCACGCAAGAGCCAACGCCTTAATTTTTGGGTTGACATACTGTCGTCTTTTCCGATGAAAAAAAAAATAATTTGGACGGACCTGATGGATAAATCTATCTTGAAAAAAGACACAGCAAAGGAGGCGGTGTAATGGTATGGGAAGAAATAGCCTATTACGGGACAGTGGAGCTGGATTTTAAAAGCTCTAAAATGACGGCAATCACTTGCAAATCGATTCTGGAACGAGATTTTCCGCAATTTTCTGAATTATTTTGTGGACAACAATGGACTTTCCAATAAGATAATGCACCAATACATACTGCACGGACAACAAAAGTCTGGATTCAGTGGCAAAATGTGAACTTATTACCACAGATAAGAAACTATAGTTTCTTATTTTGTGCTTCTACTTTATACATACATTACATATATCTTTTTTTTCTTTGGCAAAGGTCCATAGCGACATCTTTACTAATGAAGAATGTTTTTAATTAGTTTGCTTAAGATTCAAATATCAATAAAAATTAAGTACAAATTTCTTTCATTTTTGTTTGTCGTAGTTTAAAAAAATGCATAAAATTCAGACCAGAGTGCCCTCATAATTAATTAAACTTTTTGTCATAGAATTTGGAGTTCGTGAAAAGTAGTACCCCAATTTTCGAATTCTGTGTCAATATTCAAATTGCAACTGGGCCTATGATACTGTTAGTTTTTTCACCGTTGCCGTTACGAATTTTCTCTAACGGGGCCTGCAATAATGCTGAGAATCATTTTAAACTTCAGCGCCCTAGAAAGTAGTAAGCTTATAGTGAAAGTCATCTTACAATTTTAAGACACGCATAAAATACAAAACTTAATTAATATAAATAAATGATGAATGCTATTCACAACCCCTCCCTGGAGTACATGTTAAACATAACGTAAAACTATTGTAGATCTTATTAAAATTTTGCTTACCAATCTTTTGTCATAAAATTCAAACGATGTCTTCTGAATATAATGGCCCTCATTTCTTAAAGAAAATATTCAAAAATAACTCGTTTCGATTTACATATTTTATTCGTTACTCAAAGTTCATTTGGAGTACATTATTTGAAAATATTAAAATGAGAAGAAATAATTACAACTGTATAATTATTAGTTTGACTTTGTGTAATCTCAAGAAAATAACAGCTTTTCTTTAATGTATCAGTCTAGTTATTTCTGTATCCTCCACCGCCACCACCTCTATTATAGTTGGACCTGCCTCTATTGAAGTTGGAACCACCACCGCCGCCGCTCCCGCCGAATTGATTATTTTGATTCTGATTGCCAAACGAATTATTAAAGTCGTTCGAGAATCCAGAATTATTAGAGAAGCTACTTCGTCCAGAATTGTTGTAATTGTTGTTGGATTGATCTCTCGGTTGCCAGCCAGATCCTTGAACACGGCCTGTCCCAGTCATCCAGTTGTTTCCAGAATTAGATTGCCCGAAATTTCCACCTCCGCTGGAATTTGATTGGAAGTTATTGCCACCACCTTGGCTAAAATTACCGCCACCGCCACTATTGTTGTTATAAGGCGTCCAATTACTACTTCCACCACCACCACGACCTCCTCCACCTCCACTACCACCTCGACCACCACTGAAGCCACCACCACGTCCCCCGCGGCCACCGCCCCCGCCAGCTGGCCCAGCCGAACGTTGCGTTTGCCACGACGGCATTTCCGGAGGAGGAGGAGCATGCTCGTTTGCTCTACCTCCTCGGTCGGGTACGTTACCGATAACATGTTTCTGTATCTTGGAACCTGTATTTTTTCGTACATTTGCACTGCTGGTCTTTTCAATTATGGCTAAGTCAGCTCGGGCCGCCAGTAAGGCGACGATATCCGTTTCTGTTCCACCAACTCGATATTTGTCTAGTTCCTTCATTTTGTTCTGATAACTTTTGGCTATAATGTTCTCCTTTCCACGCATACGGTCTGACCACTGGAACGATTGCACCGTCACTTCTAAACGCGTCAACAGAACTTGCCTACGCAGATTATACTCTTCTTCGAGACTTTTTTGTAAGTCTTCCAATTTCTTCCATTGTGCTGCGCTCAGTTGCTTATCCGATTTCAGCAACGAATCACTTAAAAGCAATTTATTTGTATTTCGTTTAGCTTCTTCAAGCTTGAAGTTAAGTTTATCCATAAGAGCCCGAGGTGCAATATTATCTGGAGGTTTTTCTAAGCCGAGATCTTTTGTTATTATTTCCAAAGCTCGAGCAGTGTTCGTTTCAAATTTGGGAATAATAAACGATTTATCTTCTTGAGGTTTTTGTTTTAGACACATTTTAGCAGTCATTAGTTCAGTAATAAGGTACTCAAGCAGCTGTATTCTATCGTTCGAATTCTGGAATCGACTCGATAATGGTCCAGTTACGAATTTCTTAAAAGGGCAACCCAATTCTTTCAACATCGCCGATAATTCCATTGAAAATTCGTTGAAATCCTTAGAATCTTTATCCACTTTTTCATCGGTTTTTCGCAAAATATGCAATTCAAATGCAATCCAACCAACCACTTCGCGAAATGCTTCTGATTTCGTGCCAATTTTAATAGCTTCGGTAAGAACATCGATTTGCAAACATTTACCTTTGTATTCAACAGCTTGCAAGGATTCTATAATGTCTTGTTCGTTTTCCATAGTGCAAAGGTGATTAAGTTATTATTTTTGTGTAGCTTTTTCTTGATTTATAAGTTTCAAGAAGAAAAATTATATCCCTGCTAGCAAAGCCGGTCAAAAGGGGTGCAAGATGGTGGTGGACCGATTTTAGATTTTTTGACATTTGTCAATCAATTTTTGTGTACCTGTACAACACTAAAAAGGAGCATCTGACATTAATAAGACCATGACTACACTTTTTAGTACAAATACATTTAAGGGTATAACTACATTCAAAATTTTTTGTGAGATATTAAAACTTTGCGCGTTTTCTTTATTTGATATATATTTGTAAGTAAATTATAATTATCGCAATGTGTTTGGGAGGAAACATTTATTTTAATTTTTAAATAATTTTCAAATATCACTTTCTTACATAAAACGCACACAAAATTGGATTATTTTGACATTTCTTCACCACCATATAGTTAGAAGCACGGAGTCAGGAATTTCAATGTATTTTTGAAGTAAATAATTTAGAAAACATTTGCAGAAATTTGGCGGTACGTGACTGTTTACCTCCGCCGGTTTACCTCTGCCAGTTTACCTCTGCCAGTTTACCTCTGCCAGTTTACCTCCGCCAGTTTACCTCTGCCAGTTTACCTCTGGACAGTTTACCTCCGCCAGTTTACCTCTGGACAGTTTACCTCCAGAGCGGGTAAGGTAGTTTGAAATGTGATTTTGCTCACAGGGTGCTTCTTAAGTAATGCAAAGGCCGATCTTTCTGCTTTTTCTGAGTTTATTTATTTTTAAATACTTTTACTCATGAATATTTTTATGGTTAATTTGACGTTTTGTCTATTGAAGAAAAGGAGACATTTCAGCTTTGTTTGATTAAGTTGTTGATGCGATGAATGGGTTTTTTGATTGGTAACCCGGAGAAAAAGTACTGTTAAAACTAGATAAATCAATGGATAAATATACTACTGTATAACTATATGCATAATTTAAAGTAATTTGTTGTTATCAATTAAAAAATGTATTATTATTAAATGAAAACTTGAAGTTGTAAGAACGTTTTCCTTAAATAAATATTGTTTGTTCTTTTGTAAAACGGTTTTTATTTGAAAAATCCTTATCAAGTACCATTCGAATAATTTTATCGATTCCGAAGTATAAGTGCTTCTGGTTGCGTATAGTAGCTATTTTTTGTTTTCGGAAATGATACGTGTTATCTTTTAACATGTAATACAACAACAACCTACAAAATAGTTTTCATTATGACGGGTAGATGGCTACTTTGTGTTTCCAATAGTAAGACATTGCGAACTGTAGTTGAAAGAAAAGAGGCAGACAAATTTTGAAAAGTAAACAAACTAAAAAAATTAGATTGCAGCATGAAAGTTGTATGTCCTGTACCTACACCCTTTTATTTCGCAGCTAGTTATATCATATGTAGCAATATTTCTTAGCTGCAATGTGGTGTTGCAGTACTTATTACAAATGTAAAGTCAAAAATACAAGTTAAGATTGAAATACAAAGTTTTAGTAAAAAAGGTCTTTAAAAGCTAAAGTCGTCATAGCCACTACGTATTACTCCAGAAGAGTCTACTGATACTATTCTTATTGGCTTATATGCTAAAGTTACAAATTAATAAATATATATAAGCCCATAAGAAAATAAGAATGAATCTTAAAAAAAATTACATCAAGAACTATTTCAACAGAAATATTGCATTTATTTTGTGCACACATTAGAAAATCATATCGTTTTTAGAATAGTAAGAGATTTGGTAGGGAATAAAGATGATTTCTTCAAAGAAAATACATACACAACTTCTCTAAAAAATTTACGAAATGTATTAAAATTAAAGAAGACACAATGGGGCTCTATACCTTTTGACAACTGCCAAATCTGAAACGTCTTAAATCGAACGTGGAGGGCAAACAAAAGGCGCGCTTAAGTTGTTTTGGCTGCAATTTCAAAGTAAGTTTTTAATATTTTTTAATAAATAATATTTAATACAGTTTTTTTTTCAGAAAATGGAGATTTCAAACTACGCCAAAGGATTGGATGAACGAAGAAGGAAGGAGTATGTAAGTAAGATCGCCGCGATTGCGGCCAAAGATCCTTACCTCCTCAGGTGCACGGAGCAGTGTCTGCCGAAAAACGTTAACTACGCCGATAAGATCATTAATTATCTTCTACAAGGAAGGAACACGGTAACAGGAGGCAAACTCGAGTCCAATAAGGCCCTTAGTGCTGGCAAGCTTTACCAAAGTGGATGGGTTCAATCCATGGAATGACGCCAACACAGTGAACTGTGCTCCATTCTGTCACAGGTTTTTGTTTTGTACTGTATGTTATATATGCTTCCTACTAACTGAAATTGTTTAGGTGCTTCATACCCAATCACTGAACCTTCCAGCGCTGCGTGTTTGGATTGCAGTGGACAAAGATGGCTTCATCAAAACTGCACATTGCACTTGTGTTGCCGGGCTTGGTGAGTGCTGTACTCACATTGGCGGAACTTTGTTTGCTCTGGAGTCTATAGTAAGAAAATTCGAAGAGGATAATCTAGTAATTAAATTTAAAATTTGTATTTAAAGAAAATTAAATATTGAACAACACAACACTACACAATCTCATAACAAACATATGAACACAAACATATTGAAAAACAAATAAACTTTTCTAGGTGATAGTTAAAGTTCCTTTTGATAAATTGTTTTTTGATAGTGAAGTCTTAAAAACAGACTTATATTTTAAAAATATTGTACTGCGTGAACTTTTAGCACGCTATTATTCCAACAGGATAAATTTGATAAAAATGTGATAAATATACCTACCTCTAGTTTGTACATACATACATATATACGTACCTATATTTATGTGATAAAAAAAGCTGTTAATTTTTAGTTGATAAGTTTATGTTTATTTCATATGAAGTTTTTTTTCTATCAGTAAAGGAATTTCGTTCCTTGTAAAGTAAAAAAATATTCCTAGGGACCCAACACTGGTCCCGAAATAAAACACGAATTTAATCTTTATAATATTTATTAAGTGCGACTGCACAGTTTTGAGGTACAAATAAGAATGCCTGTCTAAATTCTAAGTTCAATATTGTTGGCTTTGGTTTTAAACTAAATTTGCTGATATGCAGTTCCCATGCATATCCTCGCCTCAAATTACCCGGTGGGAACGATCGCCGATTTCCGTCGCTCGTGTGCATCGTCTGCAATTTTTCTTGTCAGGTCAATGCCTGACCGTGATAACTTATCTTATTTTGTTTTGTTGCCTTTTTAATTAATTACATTATTATTTATTTAAATGAATATGAATTTGTTTGCGTTAATACTTTTTTGTGTTCAAGTTTTTGAATTTATATTTAATACAAAAAAATTACTTATCAAATCATTTGTTTATGTTATTTTAATTATGGATGGACTTAAATTAGTCAAAGCATCAAAAATATTAATTTGCTTCATAGGACTCGATGATATATAGTCCTTTAAAAAGTCAAATAAATGACTTAATGTTGTGAAGTTTGGGATACCGGTAAAGTATAGAACCTTAGAATCATTGTTTTCAAAATCAGTGATATTCATGTTCCTAACTTTTATCTGTCCAGCCATTGCTTTTATTCCCTTTTCGTTAGGTTGCAACCTTGCAACTTCTGCTCATACATTTCAGTACTCTGAAAATTATATTTAATGCTGCAAGATTATGCACATAAGTGATATAAATAACCTTACTTCCTTTAGTTGATCTGCTAATTTTTTTTGCTTTATCCTCACATGCCTTGATTGTGTCATCTTTAGCTTTGAATTCCAGTTTCAGTTGTTCCAGCTCACTAAGTTCCACTTCTACTTCCACAGCAACTGTTGGTGTAACTATTGGTTCTACCTCAGGGATAACATCATCTTTTAATTTCGTTCAATTTTTTAACCTTTGGTATCGTCCCACTCCGGGTTTCGAGAATTGCGGATATCCCATGTTTAAAGAAGGTATCCAATCTGGATGTAGCTTGTCTTTAAGCTTAGCTGGACGACCTTCAAAAAAATTGTTTTATTTTTACTATACATATTAACATCACTGAAAGTTAAATACGATCTTACTTGTAATAAAATGTTGAGAACATATTCTTGTGTACTTTAGTGAGCTCTCTTTTAAATCTTTTCTTTTAATGGCATTTAGCCATGCTGCTGTTCTCCTTGCTTTAGAGATTTCAATCTCGGTTGGTTTTTTGTGGATGGCCAGGAAGCGAAAAAAACTAAAACTATGATTCCGTTCTGCTCTTTTGGAACGACCAATAACACAGCACGTTGAAGGCATTTTTTACTTAACACAAACAACAAACAGAGAAGATTAAAGAAATCCACAGAACAACACACTGAAGGTATTTACTTTGATAAATAATAACTTTTTATTATTATTACACAGTACAACGTTTTATATTTTTCACTTCTCTAATGAAATAAATGTAAACAAAGTTTTTCTTGGTGCCCTCCACGCATAAATGACAGACAAGACGTCATTTCGTTTGACGTTTCTCTCCGGAGCTCTATATTAGAAATATTTTCATCAAAATAAATTTGACAATCGAATTGAATTCAATTGAATCGTAGTGGGTTGTATGTATTGAGTCACCCTGTCCTGTTTTCAATGCCTTACCTTTTCGATATGTCAATGTCAAGTCCGAGCTATTTGTTTTTTTGTTGTCATTTGTTTTCACCTCGACCAATTCTAAGTCGATTAAAATAATATATAAATAATAATCTGGATCGATTAAATCGCCAACATCTTTTAAATCAGCTTCATTAATGAAATCCGGATGGAATAAGTCATGTTTCGGCAAGTATGCAAGAATGTGGAACGAACAGTATCTCGGTCGAAGTGCGTAAGTTCCCGTTCATAAAGAGCATCATTCCATTTGTATTTAGATTCCTGATCGTATTCTTTATAGAAACCGAGCACAGTATCAGGCAAAAAATCCATATCACCTGCCAGAGGAAAATCACGAAGTTTAAGGAACTAGTGTGTCCAGTGCTTGTGGAAGCTTAGATGATCACCGCTAATATTGTGATATTTACATGCGCCACGAAGACCTGAGTGATGTTATCACTCGTGTCCTCCAAAGTCAACCACGAACGGCGACCATTGCTCAAAGAAAATCCCAATCGCCAGGCATTCAACAGACATCGCCAACGTCTGGAAAAATGATTATTCCTCGAGGCAAGGTAGCACCTGGTGTTAACATACAACAACACCAGCAACAACAACAACAATCAGCAGTTGCACGAACTCAAACTCCAGAGCAAAAGATTCTGCAACTCTCGAAATCTGGTGACTTGAAAGTGACAAAGAAAGTTATGTCGAAGGAAACTACTTCGAAACAACAACAAATCCTTGCCAGGCACCAATCACAGGTTCAGATACAGAAAGTCCAACAAATTGCGCCACCCATGCGAAATGTCGGGGCGCAAAAACAGAAGCAGTCTCAGGTGAAGACGGCGGTGATGGATGTTTCGTCATTTAACCATGAGGAACACCAGCAGCAAGCCTTGTGCCCTATCACTGGAAAGGGTTTGAAAAAAAAAAAATGTCCAAAAATATTTCTTCAATATCAATTTCTTCCCTTTTTTTTAGGTAAAATACTTGGACAGGTAGATGGAACGGAAATCCACGAAGAACAACACCATCAAATCGCAACAATGCAATCGGGCGTCCTGCAAACGCAGCTGCTCACGACCACCGATCAGCAACATGAACAGGGTGACTTCCAGGAAATGGAGCAATTTGGCAATCTTTTACAGCTGGCTGATCAGCAACTCATGACCAACGAAGATGGCTCACCATTGCATTTTACAGGGGAGGACGGCACCGTCTATCAAGTGGCCGGCAAGAATGCCGAGGGACAAACGATACTTGTTGCTCAAGGGGCTGATGGGGAACAGCAATTCGCGTATGTAGCTGCCGCCGAGGGTGACGAGAACAATGTTCTCACGCTAGATAATGCTGTGGCCGAAGCTGTAGCACAACTATCACCCGAACAATAAGCTGAAGCGCTGGCCGCCGCTGCTGCTGAATCTGGACAGTACATTTTGAAACAAGATGATGGCACCACAGGCGAATTGGTTAGTATGAGCGAAGCAAACGAAATGAATCCCGCGCAAAAAGGTCAACTTTGCATTCAGACAGGCAGCGAAAGTGGCGAATCACAAGATCAAAATATACCCGCTGAAGTTGTTCAAGCTGATCTCCCATCACCTGGTAAGTTTCAATGTCATACTCAATGTGTACTTTTACTTAGGCTTTTTTTCTGACGATGCTCTGTTTTCTTTAATTTCTTTTTTAAGGCGGAACAAGACGCGTCGTTCTATTACTGCAAGATGGTACGTTTATGATAACTCAAATGCAGGACGATGAATACAAGTCTCTTAATATAGCGTCATAATGTAACTAGGTGTCACTTTTATTATGTAACTTAAGTAGGTTTATAATAATGTAAACATTTAAGTATCGTGTTAGATCCCATTTCTTCCTGCTTCTCCCAGATATAGTAGATGATAGATAGACATGCACCCACAACCCCTACTATACCACATTATATACCTTCCTTTTGTTTTATACCTTGTTTTTGTCTCACTCCCTTTCATTAATTATATATTGTAAGCTCTTTAGACTCTTTGGCTGGACAAAACATTTTTGTTGTATATATTTATGTTGGCGAAAGAGTCTCGATTAGTCTTGAGTCTGTTCGAAGAATAACGCTTCTTTTAAGATTCATTTTATTTTATTCTTTTCAAAAAGTAAATAATGCGTTTCGCGTTTCTTATATCCCAAAAAAAACAAAAGCTCTGATTTACCCAAATTTATATTGGGTAAGCAAATCAAGTTTATATAAGTATATCAATTTTGTTTTCTTTTAAATCATCTTCTTTCAAGACTAAATATTAATTATAATTGACCGCGAAATTATAATACTTTTTTTTTAATTATATTAACTAAATAACAAAACAAAGTTTTCCCTGTTTTCATTCAATTAAAATATTTGAACAAAAAAAAAGAACGCAATTCAAGATTTATATAAAAATTGTTTTATTTTTTTGTTTTGAAATTTAGATTAAATCGATTTTTATTAAATAAAAACAAAACAACAAGATAATGGAAAATTTAACTGTTTAACATTCATCGTAAAATAAAAATATATATATATATATTAATGTATAATTCTAAAGTAAATAAAAGAATATTAATAAAAAGAAAAACAACAATGTATTGATGAATTATGGATTTTTATAAGTTGTTTGTTTTAAAGGGGGTCTACTAGTTCAGTTATGAAAAAGGATGGAATGATTAATTTACTCGTAAGGTAAGTCAAGCTTATAGGCTGGGAAAGAAAAGGTATAACGTCCCGTTTCTACGTGAACCTCGTATCTATAAAATCGTATGATCTAAAAATTTGCACAAGTTAGTAACTTTTTCTGATTTATGTAATTGCAATTCTCAAGGCCTTAACTTTTATTGAAATCATCTGTTGCTTCGCAGAATTCAAAAATGCTGATTTTATAGATACGAAAATTTGGTAGAAATGAGACAGTTGTGTCCAGTAAATGAGAGATGGTAAACTTGAACTTGTTCCTACTTTCCTTTTGGTGTTCTTAGCATTTTCTTAAAGGCCTATAAAGTCGTGTTTGCGTTGTTTGTTGTTTGCGTGGATCAGCAAAGTTCGGCACCACTTTTTCGTGATTATCTCCTTCTATAGATTCAGTGGGTAGTGTTAGTACAAAAAGTACTTTTGAAATGTGTAAGCTTAACTAGTTAGTTAATCTAAATTCCAACGAATATTTTAATTATGTTGGCTAAGTCGATCAATTTGTACATTACCATTTGTATGTTCTTCAATTGATTCAACCGAATTCAACCCCTGAAGCAAAAAGCACCAACATCTTTGAATTCAAAACAAATAAACATCTTAATTAGATGAAAGCTGTTCCTTTATTATTAACACTGCGCATAGGTAAAGTAAAGCACAAATAATTTTGAATAAAAATAATCCTAATCAGCAAAGAAACAGTAGAATATACAATATATAATAAATTACACTATAGCTCAAAATAAATAAACAAGTTGTTTGCAAAAAAGATTATTTTCTAGATATAGAAATATATCTAGGCTTCAATTTGACCAACTTTTACAAAAACTTTCGATGATAATACGTGTTTCTGAGGTTCTTTCTTTTCGGGCGTCTTTGTGACTGTATTCACATAAGTATATTGCATCAAGAAACCATGAGTAACATCATCGCCTGGTTTGAGTCCTTCCTCCTCCTTCAGGTGTAAAGTTCAATTTGATTGTTACTTTATTGGATTTTCTCCAAGTGATGAATCTATAAAACAAAAATTTGAGAAACAACATAGAATAGGAATTTCCAATTAAATTTGTCTGTTATTTACTTTGGTTCCTCTCGTTGAACGTGAACTTCTTCGTCGAATTCCGTTGAATCGTCGCGTTGATTTAGGACAAACGAAGAATCCAACATCTCTAGAATGACTTTGGCGGGACTTTTAACACAAGGTGGTTCCTCGGTCAGTTATGTCTGCCTCCATAGACTCGTGTTCAATGATGAAGTCGATGTTTCTGCAGCACGGTCGTCTTTTATTCGAAGTCGATCTATCCCGTTCCTCTTCCTTGGTTGGCAGCTCCATAATGGTTGTGGTCATATCGTGCATAGTTGGGTTAGTTATCCTAAGGATCGATTGAGTGGACGTGCCAGGCTTCAGTGGCTTTTCACAACGCACAAGCAGAACGTCGGACACATGATAGTTAGCGAACAATTGAATGCGACACTTCATCGACCCTGAATGGTACTCCGGCTTGATGGCATTGTGTTCGCATTGTCGACAACGCAAAGATCGCTTGACCCACAAACACTTCCGCTGCGGATAGAGGTTGTTCACACTGAATTGTTGTGACTATAAAGAAATTAATTTTCATTATATAAGGAAATCTCAAATGGAAGTTGACTTACTGTTTTTGATGTTGATTTTCTGTGTGAAAATCGATGGATTCAACTCGCCGACATCGTCAGTAGCTGTCGATGCTGCTGATCTGAATCTGTTTGGCCTTTGGGGGATTCTTGTCGGGCCAGCCCATTTGCCTCCGAATGATTGCCACCGTTAAGCCAGTGCGATCCTTAGGAGAAAAATGAATGGATTAGTTTTAGATTTAATATTTGAATTCACTTAATTTACAGTCAAGGTTGAACATTTTTCGAAGTCTTTCTGCGATGTAGTCTTGTTTTTCTTGCTTCTCTTGCAGAACTACCGACTGGTAGTACTCTTTACACCTAGAAGATGAAGATTAAGCGAGTTGACTACGATATGAATGTTTCGATTCGTACTTGCACAATTAATCTCCGCGCGCTGTTACGTCGTTTTTTTTGAGCCGCTTGCATTTTATTTCTTGGCAGTTGCTGCTATTATGTCGTTCCAACACCAACACTCAGCTGCTGGGAGAAGGGCGTTAGCGGTCGACTATTGCATGGCAAAACTTCCACTTGCATCATTGACTTGGTGGTGTTGTTGCTGCTGGTTTTGTTGCATTAAATGCGTTTGACTATTGGTAGAGATGGTGACACCTCCACCGTCAACGCCTGCGGGAGCTATGCCGTTGAGATGTACATACAAACACAATGGGCAGTATCTGTCGTTAAAAACATTGATAATATTTTGTTAAGAGAAATAAAATATATAAAAACTTGCCTGCAAATCAGCACCTTGTTTGCTTTGCCTTCCAGATTTCTTCAGGGAAATTGCTTCCTGCATTATGGTATGGCAGCATCTAAAATGAAAACACAGACTATAAATAAATCGATTATTGGTGCACCTCCCTCACTGCAATTTTACTTGCTTTTTATTCAATGAAGTGAACTTGCAATATTTTTTTCTTCATTATAAGGAATTTTGTTCTGAAAAATATCAAATTATATTAAATATCAAAAGAATTAACAAAAACTTACTCTTCAAATCCCAAGGTAATAAGGGGTGTGCACAGCATGAAGCTGTTGCGTACACGGGGGCCTGCTGGTCCATTGTGATCTTGAATTATGAATTCTGTTAAATATTCAAACAAAACAAAAAAAAATACAAAAACTTACTTACATAAATATCATATAGAATATTTGCCTTTGAAAAATTGCACTGTGCAAGTGTCATAATTCATTTCATAAAGAATGAAAATTAAAAACAACACGAAACTAAATGTCAAAAGTTTTCAATTAATAATATAATAAATAATAATAATAATAAATAATAAACTACCTTACCTGCTCTGGAGGTAAACTGTCCAGAGGTAAACTGGCGGAGGTAAACTGTCCAGAGGTAAACTGGCAGAGGTAAACTGGCGGAGGTAAACTGGCAGAGGTAAACTGGCGGAGGTAAACTGGCAGAGGTAAACCGGCGGAGGTAAACTGTCCCGCTTCGGAAATTTGGAGAGGCATTTTCAACATTTGGATAAGCCTAGGAAAAGCGTCAATAACAATCTTGGGTTTGGCGTACAATTAGTAGCACATAGAAACAAAAGTGTGCATTTTTGATACTAATCGATTGGGAATGTTTTTTTTAAATTGGATAAATATTTTTACAATTTTAGGCATAGTTTATTAAATAATTAACAAAATGTTAAAGAATTGAAAATTCCATTTACAATGAACAATTTACACACATACATTTTTTTGTGACTGGAAATTATCATAACATTTTGTATATTTGTCCTTATGATGCAAATAATTTACACTGTTTGTTTTTGTAATTTTTGTAAAGTTCCTCTATGGTATAGAATATGCATACACAAATTATCACAAAAATATCCTTGTATAATCCAAAAACACTATGGCGCAAAATTTTAAACAACCTATTGTTAATGGTTTAACAATTTACTAGTTAGCAATTTACTAGGGGAATCCAACATTTTAAACCTTTCTTTTCATTTTGCTAGCTAGTAAATTGCTAATTGGCTTTCATTAAAAAACGAGCATCCAAACATGTCAGTGACAGTTCGTGAAATTAAACAAATAAAATACGCATAAGCCTATTAATGGGAATTCCCAACTGTTGACTGGACCATTCAATCTACTGTTCTTATAAGAATAATTGTACATACGTCATATGGTCTTAGCAAATTAATAAAAGTTAAAGTAGCCATTCTGTGATTTTAACTTTAGCAAATTATTGTTGAAATATAGTAAGATGTTAAAATCGTTTAAAATAAGGTAAATCATCTTTTAAGCTTAGTAAAAACTATGTAGAATTTAATGTTTTGGAAACTCAATGCTTTCTCTTGTCGTTAAAGCGTAATACACCCCCGATGCCACTTTCTATGAGTGGAACTTGCATCCAGGAAACTAATCAACTTTCAGTATTCGGTATGTGTATCACAGATCTGCTCTTATGGAATGATCACATATTCGATATTGCCAAAAATGCTGCTGGGTGCTTAAGATCTCTCTGACGGTGCAAGAAATTTTTCACCCCTTCTGATCTGGATGTAATTTACAAAGCCTTCAGCCTTCCAAAGCTTGAGTATAATTTGCATATCTGGGCGCCTAAACCGGTTTAAATCTCTTTGATAGAATTCAAAAAAAGGGCTTTAAAAATGATAGGCGATAGAGCTATAACATAAACATTTACATCGCTAGAACACTGCCGCAATGTTTCATACTTCTCGTTGTGTTATCGATATTTTTTTTCAAACATTTTCCTGTCGAATTAGCCGATTGCATTCCATCCCTTAAACGATTTAGCCGTAATACTCCCACATCCAGGAATGCTCATCAGTTTACGCTTCAGCTCAATTTCGGACGTTTTGTAAAGTATAGAGATTCTCTTTTAACCGCACATCGAGAATTTGGAATGCCAACTCTGTTTTTGCCTCCCATTTTAATGTTCAGAACCATAAAACCAATGTGCACCGGTATCTCCTCTTTAATCCTTCCCTATTATCCTAACGCTCGCACTGTGTTTAAATATAAACATATAAAAGGCACTAATAACCCCTTGAGTGCCCGTACATTATATTAAAAAAAAATGCTTAAAATGGCTTTAACATTTTACTACATTACATTACATTATTATTTTATATATTTTCATTTGTTTATAATATTTCTATATTTTTATTTCGTATTTTCCCTCATTCTCAAATCTGCACAATTTTATCAGAATCACTAAGTTGGCGCCTGCCCAGAGGTCGTTTTGGTCGTTCCTCTTCATAATAGTACTATTCCAATTAAAATACAATGATGGAATATAAAAAGTCCACTGTGTTCACAGCCCTGAATCTGTCCATTAAATTTAAAATCATCTCTTGACATGATGGCAATGCTGTACAAATGGCATCTGAGTCTGAGATGATAATTATAGTAGTTTGGTTTCACTCACCAGACTCATCCACCTATGATTTTCGTTCGTTTTCGATACAAAAGCAAAGCGTTTAGTAAAGAATCTAGAAGAAAGGGAAGATTTATTTATTTTCTTCTGTAATTTGAAGCAAAATGGCGCAACAATCGTCTATGCCTGATCAACAATTTCTCTGGGATGTTTTCCAAAGGTAATTAATATGTCTGAATAGTAATTAAACAATATATTTAATAAATCGAATTCAAAAATTCAGAGTAGACAAAGACCGTAGTGGACATATATCAGCTGATGAACTTCAAGTTGCTCTCTCTAATGGGACCTGGAGTCCTTTTAATCCAGAAACCGTCCGTCTAATGATTGGTATGTTTGATCGAGAAAACCGTGGTACAGTATCATTCCAAGATTTTGGTGCTCTATGGAAGTACGTAACAGACTGGCAAAACTGCTTTCGTTCCTTCGACCGCGACAATTCGGGAAATATCGATAGAACTGAACTTAAGACAGCCCTTACCACATTTGGATATCGTCTATCGGACGGATTAATTGATATGCTCATAAGAAAGTTTGATCGATTTGGTAGAGGAACAATATTATTCGACGATTTTATTCAATGCTGTATTGTTTTATATGTAAGTTCATATGTACCTGCCTTCATAGATTTGTGTAATTGTTGCTCTTAAATCAATTATGCGTATGCGTCATCATTTTTATAATTATTATTACATTTTGGAGTTTTTTTTTATATTATTTTTCTTCATTAGACCCTCACTACGGCATTTAGACAGCATGACACAGACATGGATGGAGTAATAACAATTCACTATGAACAATTCTTGAGTATGGTGTTTTCTCTGAAGATCTAACCTCAATAAAGGTAAGTGCCTAGCCTTTGAAAACAAACAAAATGTCATCAGAAAATGTAAACAATCATATTTTGGCAAACTGCTAGGCTATTGCCATCTGCGACTAGCATAAGTTTTTTCATTTTCCAACCTGATTTTATAACTACTATTTACATTTTAGAAGTGTTATAAATGACAATCAACGATTATAGTAAATGGCTTGAGATAATATTCACATCTAAATACCTACATGCAGTCCAAATTGAGATAAATCGTTGATAAAAACATTTGGTTTTATTGGCTTAAGGTTTCAAAAAAAAAAAAAAAAAAAAATCAACACTACCACGTCATTCATAACCAATTCATGTGGGATTGTGAACCTCAATCAGCTGCTTATTGTCTGGTTCTATTGGCTTATCAGGAAGTTATTAAAATATTTCTTACGAAAATTGTTTCAGCTTTATCGTTGGAATGTTAAACAACAATAATATTAATCACTTTACTCAAAATTATACCTACTATGACTCAACTTGTGGTTTTTAATGAATAAATGTTATATCTTTATTTATTTCTCTGCTTCCTTACGTTTGACTTTTAATATTGTAATCAAAATTGAGTTTTAGCAAACAATCGTAATCGGGAATTCCAAAAATAATTAACGTAATATAATTAAATTCAAATACCAGAAAACCTGGTAAAAATAAGGTTTAATTGTAAAATCTATTTTCACCATCTCAATTAAACGTTTACCTCCAGAGGACTAACAGATTAGAATAACAGTGAGCTTAACAGTTTAATTTTATACTGTACCTACATACAGTGCCGCAATAAATTATTGGAAAAATATTGAGGCTGGCAAAGCATACCACATTCCTGTAGTGCGGCTAAAGAAAGAATCCCCGTACTTAACAGTACGTCCGAAATTGGGCTCAAGCTTAAGCTGGTGAACATTCCTTGAAAAACGGGAGCAAATAGATACCAACTGGCTATTTTGCTAGAGCATTGTTTGTTACATTGGGGGAGTTTACGCTTTTGCGACAGTAGACAGCATTGAGTTTTTTTTCGAAACATTACATTCTTAACGGTTTTAGATTCCCCATGCTGTCACAATCAGAATTTAATGAGCTTATCATATGTTGCCGTTGGTAGTCCACATCCGAAAAACAAGGATGAGAATTTATAAACCGAATATGAAAAGCTGAGGGTACTGTCATCAGCAAAACAATTTAGTGGGTTAGGAGTTTCAAACAAAAGATCATTTATAAAAATAAGGAAGAGTGTCGGATGCAAAGATTTGTTGCATCGTTCGGTGAGATAAACCATGAGATCATAAGGTCACAAGGAAACTTTCGTTCTTCAAGAATTAACTGCAAACTGTACTGCAAGCAAATTAGCTTTATCAATCGAGCTTACAAGAGGAGTGTCTTTAAAAACGATTTAAAAACGAGCAGGTCTTTCTAGCTTGTTGAACTTATTCCGGTTTTCCTCAGTGGGGTTGGCTTTGTAAATCCAGAAACTTACATGTTTGATCCTAATCTAAATATATATAAATTACGTGTCACGTTGTTTGTCCGCGATGGACTCCTAAGCTACTTCACCGATTTTAATCAAATTTGTACGTCGTGTGCAGTTTTATCAAACTTGAAAGATAGCTGCCATTGGACATTTATAATAAACCAAATGCAAAATATAACTAATATTTGCAGTGTTGCGGAAGAGTTCAATTATAATTTGGGATGAGAGCACAATGGCTCACAAATATTCACTCGAAGCATTGCATAGAACTGTGCAAGATTTTAACTGCAATGATAAACTTTTTGGTGGTGCTCTCTTACTTTTGTCTGGTGATTTTCGTCAGACCTTACAAGTTATACCTCGCTCTACTTTAGCGGATGAGATTACATGTTCGATTCTGTTGTTAATAGAAATGATAGTGTACATTTTCCAATTGAATTTTAAAATTCACTAGATATACCTGGAATGCCACCACTTAATCTTCGATCAAACATTGGTTCACCTTTTATTCTCCAGCGTAATTTGAATCCACCTCAATTATGCAACGGTACACGTTTGGTCATCAAAAAGATCACCGGAAATATTCTTGAAGCAACACTTTTTACTGAAATGTTTAAAGGATAAGTGGTTCCATTGCCACGTATTCCAATGATACCGTCAGTTTCTACCATACCCTTCAGAAGATTACAGTTTCCAATTCTTTTAGCTTTTGCCATGTCTATAAATAAGTCTCAATAAATTTAAATCTTTTGTATTGATTTTTGCTTTACATCAACTACAAAAATGTTGATCAATTGTGTTCAATGTCCTTCCCCTTCAAATCCCACACCAGTAATTTTTTATACCAGCTTTAACGTTTCGGTCTTCGTTTGTAAATAATAATTTCATTGTAATATGGGGTAACGGTAGTAGGAGATCAGTCATGAAGGTTGCCATGTGTTCTTACAAATGGCATCTATGTAAAAAAGCATGGTGGTGCCCATGTCTGATGTTCTTGAACCGTTCCCCTTAAAATAGTTTACAACAATAGTTTTCAAAAAATTACAAAAAGCGTTAGTCACAGCAACGCGTGCCGGGTCAGCTAGTATATGGGTGAGTCCTCCGCATAAAATTATTGGAAAATGTTTGTAAAAGTTAAAAACAATGGACAAATTATAAGCTTAGCAAGTGATTGATTAAGGTGGCTCTACAGTCTGGGGCGGACCTGGGCCTCAACCAACATGCGTCTTCAGCCAGCTCGGTCCCTAGCTAGCTGTCTCCACCTGCGTGCGCCACCTGAGTCGCGGTATTCCTCTACTGCGCCGTCACTCGGGATTGGATTCGAAGACCTTCCGGGCTGGAGCCACCTAAGCCGTTGGACTTTAATTCTGTTAACTAGGTCAGTGTCGCTGTACAGCCCGTACAGTTCGTCGTTATATCTTCTCCTCCATTCTCCATCTATGCGTACGGGACCAAAAATCACCCGAAGAATTTATCTCTCGAAGCATCCTAAGACGCTCTCATCTTTCTTTGACAGGGTCCAGGCCTCAGCGCCATAAATGAGAATCGGGATGATGAGTGTCTTATAGATGGTGATTTTAGATGCTCGAGAGAGGACTTTATTACTCAATTGCCTTCTAAGTCCAAAGAAGCAGCGATTTGCAAGATTTATTCTTCGTTTGATTTCAGCGCTGGTGTCGTTGTCTGAATTTATAGCGGTGCTTAGGTAGACAAAGTCCTCAACTACCTCAAAGTTATAGCTGTCCATGGTGACGTTATGTCCAAGACGACGTTGTTCAATGTCCTTTTTTGATGGCAGCATATATTATGTACTTGGTCTTGCCCTCATTGACCACTTAATTCATCTTCTTCGCTTCCGTCGCAATGCTCAAAAACGCTCCACTGTCATCACGCTTTGATCTTCCAATTATGTCAATATCATCTGCGTATCCGAGTAATTGGATGGACATTTGGAAGATTGTGCCTCTAGTGTTGACGGTTGAGTTTTGCACAATTCTTTCCAGAACGATGTTGAAGAAGTCGCATGACAGTGCATCGCCTTGTCTAAAACCTTTTTTGACATCAAATGCATCGGTGAGATCTTTTCCGACCTTGATGGAGCAGCGTGCATTCTCCATCGTCATTCTGCACAAACGTATAAGTTTGACAGGGATGCCAAAACTAGACATTCCTCTGTAGAGCTCTTCCCTATAGATACTGTCATACGCGGCTTTAAAATCGATAAAGAGATGGTGGGTATCGATTTGAAGTTCCTGGGTTTTTTCCAAGACCTGCCGTAGTGTGAATATTTGCTCGATAGTGGACTTTCCTGGTCTGAAGCCACACTGATAAGGACCTATAAGGTTCTTGACGAACGGCTTCAGACGTTCACATAATACGGCAGAGAGGATCTTATATGCAATGTTAAGGAGACTGATGCCTCTGTAGTTGGCGCAATTTATATTGTCTCCTTTCTTATGTATCGGGCACACTATGCTGAGATTCCACTCATCGGGCATGATTTCTTCCGACCATATTTTGCAGATGAGTTGGTGCATGCTCCCTACCAAGTCATCGCCTGCTGCTTTGAATAGTTCGGCAGCGATGCCGTCAGCTCCAGCAGCTTTGTTTGACTTCAGTTTAGATATGGCTATCTTCACTTTGTCGAGGTCGGGTAGGCGGAATTGTTGATCTGCGTCGCCTAGGTTGAGTGGTTCTATCTCCCTTACAGCGGAATTTTGTTCGTCATCGCCGTTACATAATTTGGAGAAGTGGTCTTTCCATATTCTCAACATAAACTGCGGTTCTACTACGATGTTCCCCTGATCGTCCTTACAGGCTTCGGTTCGTGGCTGGTACCCTTGGGAGGTTTTTTTTACCTTTTGGTAAAATTTACGAACCTCATTCCTGTTGCGACATCAATCTATCTCCTCAATCGCGCGCTTCTCATGCTCTCTTTTTTTCCATCTAAGGGTGTTCCTCTCTCCTCTTCTGCTCGTAGAGCACGCGAACAGCTCTGGTCCTTCTGTGCAGCGCCATTTTGTATGCCTGTTGTTTCGCTGCGTGCGCTTGCCGGCATTCGTCGTCAAACCAGGGGTTTCGCTGTGGTGGCCGTGTGAAACCTAGCAATTCAGAGGCGGCATCTCTGATGGCTGGATGACAATGTTGCCACTAGTTTTCAATGCTTAATGCAGGCAGAATAGGACTCCTTAAGAGGTTATTAGAGACTCGATCGGAAAAGGACATCGCAGTCTCTTGCGATTGTAGCCGTCTAACGTCGAAACTTCTCAATGTACTTCCTTGTTTTGGCTTGGATCGGGATATCCGTAGCCGTACCTTGGCTACAACGAGGTAGTGGTCCGAGTCAATGTTAGCCCCTCGAAATGTTCGGACATCCTGTATACTGGAGAAGTTTCGTGCGTCGATCGCAATGTGGTCACACAGCCAATTTGATACTTTTATTTAGATATTTTATAAAAAAAAACACTTTATAATTTCACCATGGCAACAACGAATTTTGACAATTCTGATCTTAAATTATTCAATCGAATTGAATTAAGTTAAATTATCTTACACATACAGAAAAGATAAAGAAATTTACGTAAAATTATTAAAACAATTTCAATGCTTAATATTTTATTTTTTGTTTGTTTGTTTATTCATTTCAGCTTAAGAGAGTATTTTAAATACTTGTTTGCTGGTCTTATTGGAACAACTTAACATGTAATACATTTATAAGTTAAAAAAAAAATAAAAAAGAACTTATTCAAAAAGAATAAGCATAGTTTACTATGTTCAATTAATTTACGTTTTATCTGTTTGTGATGTCCACTATTTAAATTATCATTAATATTGTTGGTTAATTGTACATTAAACTTAAAAAAGACACTATCGATTTCCCTGTGCCAACTTTTTATATCTACATTTATAAATTAATAATTGTACAACACACAGTTCCTTGGAAATAACTCAACTTTCAATGTAAAATGTATTCAAATTAAAGTGCTTTACAATATGATCGACAAAAATGTTTAATTTAAAAAATGAAATAAACAAAATAATATTATTATTTTGAAATGTTATTACTCATGTAAAGTATACATATAATGTAAGTGATGTGTAAATTAAAGTATTTAGTTATATATTGTCACTTTTTTAAAAATAAAAATCGAAAATAAATATTTATCTCAATGTGAATCACAAGTTCTGTTAAATTTAATAAAATATTATGAAGTGAAATTATACCAATGACTTATAAGGTGGAAAAATGGACAAATGAAGATAGAAATCGTTTGATAAAGCAAAACAAAATTGGAAATATCAATGAATTATTAAAGAAATGGTGAGAAGAATAAAACATTGTATTTTGTAATTCTTTCTTTATTTAAAAACATATTGGGGAATTTGGTTTAAAATATGCAAAATATATAAATGGTCATATTCATTAGAAGTCTTAACCGGGTACTCTTATTTTCGGGTAATCGAAAACTGACCGGATACGCAGAATTTTCATCAATGAATCATTATTTTAAATATATAACGGGAAATGACTCAAATGTAGGTCCCAATAGTGTTCATGAATGTATTTAAAAACAAAGACATAAAACAATAAGACATTCTTGTTAATTCAGAAAAAATGAATTCAAAGAGAAATTTTGAGATAAATATTTTGTAGTTTTTAATTTTTGGGTTTTTTTTCACATAAAAAAATCTAAAAATGAAAAATCTCAAAAAAGACTACAATTCATAATTCTTGAAAAAAGCTTTTAAAAATCATTTAATTCTTATTTTTACAAAAATTTAAGAACCTTAAAAATATGGCTCAAAACTGTTATTCAACTCGAATATGTTAAGAAATATAATAACGACTGGGTTGAATGCTTATGCATTCATAGACTGTTTAAAAATATTTCCCAAAATAATGTTTACTTCAAAAATTTAATTAATTAAAAAACCTTGATTAAATTTTTAAAGTTAGTTTTTATGTATTAAATTTGCTATTACATCCCGTTTTACATTTGGATTTCGTTAAAAAATGTTTATTCATTTATTTATTGAAACAATATAAGAGTTTGTTTAAAAAAATGAGGAATTTTTTAAATCGGTACATTAGTTTAATCAGAAAAATCGAATTTTCGATTTTTTACCAACAAACGTGTATGGGGCTATTGTTATTTTTAGGGGCCGGTTATAGCTATCAGTAAAATCCATCAGTAAAATTTTTGTTTATAGTTTTTGAACATGTTACAGTTTTTTTTCTAGCAAAAGATTGATGCAATAAGATGAATCCTATATTCAAGTATTTTTTTCAAAAAGAAACAATGCATTTAAAGTTTTATTTAATTTATAAATCCATTTTAATTTTTTTAATGATGAAATTTCATTTTACTGAACAGCTGACTGCTAAAAGCCAAAAAAAAATCCATTTCGTTTTACTGTTGGTGATCCAATTTTTTACTGTTCCAATCACATCATTTAAAATTTTACTGACGAAAGCAACAGTAAAAAAATTGTCTGAGGCGCGAAGCCTCAAAGTGACATTTAATTTAATGACGTAAATTTACTGATTGCTATAAACGTTCATCAGTAAAACATTTCAGATTCCTCCTGTTTCAAATTTTACTGATGGATTTTACTGATAGCTATAACCGGCCCCTTAGTCTTAAAAAATGAAGGACAAGCAGACAGACGGACAGAATTGGGGTACCCACTTTTTTCGATATCTCTACCATCGTAATGACATGTTTGATACTTTTTTACAAATGCAATACTTCCAATGGGACCTACCAATAATCAAATTTAGACTGGACTCTATGGGGCCAGTTATAGCTATCATTGAAATCGGTGCGGAAAATTTTTCGAATCGATATTTGACGGTGTTTCCTTTGATTAGAAATGAAAATTATATACTGATCGATGGGAAATCACACAAAGAATCTTGTTTGAGGAAAAAAATGAAATTGCGCATTTATTTTTTTCTAAAACTGTATTTTTCTATTTTCCGGGCGGGAATTCATTTTCCTGAACAGCTGATACTTTTATGTTCAAAAGTGAAACGAATCGTTCCATTGATTTGTGTTCCAATTTCACACAATTCCAATGACAGATTTGTTGGTGGATTTCAATCAGGAAATTTGTTTCAATGACAGATGATAGCTATGTTTGTTTTCAATAATGAAAACCAATGAAAGCTATAACTGGCGCCTAAAAAAGGCGAATCCTCCTGTCCCTCCAACTATCGGCTAATAACACTCACGTCCAAGGTCTTGGAAACGCTGATTAATTATCAGCTTAAGAAATATCTCGAAAAACGGAAGCTCTTTTATGACCGGCAGTATGGCTTCCGTAGCAATAGGTCCACCGGTCATCGCATGATTTATCTTCGTTTTGTCTCTGACTCTCTTCCTCATATTCAAAAACGATCTCTTGTCTGCCACTTCTAATCGATTAAATTGTTTCGTTGATGACAGTACCCTCAGCGTTTCATATTCGTTTCTAGATTCACATCCTTGTCCTTCGGATGTGAAACTTCAGCGGCAGCGTATGATAAACTCATTCAATTCCGATCTCGACAGCATTGTTCATTGGGGAATTAACACTGGAGTGCACGCGTGGCCTACTAAAGTAGACCACAGTAATAGTTTTCTTCATAACTTAGGCGCCAGTTATAGCTATCATTGAAATCGATCCGGAAAAATTTTTGAATCGATATTTGACGGTGTTTCTCTTTGATTAGAAATGAAAATTATATACCGATCGATCGGAAATCACACAAAGAATTTTTTTTGAGAAAAAAAAAGTTTAGTTGCACATTTATTTTTTTCTAAAAATGTATTTTTCTATTTTCCGGACGGAAATTCATTTTCCTGAACAGCTGATACTTTTATGTTCAAAAGTGAAACGAATCGTTCCACTGATTTGTGATCCAATTTCACACAATTCCAATGACAGATTTCTGTCAGTAAAAGTTTTTCGGTGGCTTTCAATCAGGAAATTTTTTTCAATGACAGAAATTTTTAATGATAGCTATAAACGACCTGCCAAAAAAATTCCAATGTTTGTTTTCAATGATGAAAACCAATGATAGCTATAACTGGCGCCTTAACATTAGAATTGAAATAATTTTTTTTTTACTCGTACTTTACACTCCAACCTAAAATTTATAAATTATGGTTATTAAATGTTTAAGGCTAATTTAATATTACATACAAATATTTATTTCATGTATATGTTTTTAAAATAAAAAATTATTAACATTATTAAATGGTCTACCATAGTAGGCCACGCGTGCATTGGTGTAAAAAAAAATAGGCCGAGTGTACTCCAGTGTTAAGAACCGGGTAGAATTGAATGCTTCAAAAATTCAATGCTGTCTCCTGTAGTTCAAGCGTAACCCACCCCCGATACCGCTATCCATTAACGTCACTTGCATTCATGAAACTAATCAACTTTAAGTTCTCGGTATGTGTATTACAGATCACCTCTTATATAATGATCACATAATATTCTATATCGCCAAAAACGCTGCTAGGTGTTAAGGATTCCTCCAACGGTCCATGAAATTTTTCACCCCTTCTGGTCTGGCTGTAATTTACAAAGCCTTCATTCGCCAAAACTGGAATATAACTCACATTTTTGGGCAGGTGAACCTAAAAAAGTTTAAGTCTTTTAATGGGTGATTTTTTTGAGGTTAGGATTTTCATGCATTAGTATTTGACAGATCACGCGGGATTTCAGACATGGTGTCAAAGAGAAAGATGCTCAGTATGCTTTGACATTTCATCATGAATAGACTTACTGTTGCGGGCCCCTGACTGCTAAAATTCCTTAATTTATATTGATCGAGTGTAAAGAGCTGGCACGCTCGCGACGCTCGGCTAAGCTCGCCGCTATGGGGGGGATCTTGCTCTTACCTCGACCAGAGCCAGCAACAAAAACATAAATCGTGCCTACAAAAATGACAACACAAATACCACCACCACACACTTATATCCCCGCTTATTTGGTATCACTGGTCTCAACTCACTTGACTTGACCGCTGATGTCGTGCGGCTCGTCCACGCCCTCCCTTCCGTGGGTCCGTTTAAGCATTCTGGTTGGACCACCCTGGAACTTTATCTTTCTCTACTTAGTCATCAGCCCATGTCTCCTTTTGGTTCCGGCTCACCTCTTCCCACCCCCTGAAACTTTTACCTTACCACATCATGTTTTCAGTGCGACTCAAGCAAAAACATAAATTGGCGTGATGCACATTTGTTTATTGAATAAAAAAATTAATGATAACAAAAATAAATCTCTATTAATAAATAAATTCAAAGCAATTATAAATAAATGACCACAAAAAAAAAGAAACGGAGAAGGATGCCAACAATAAGATATAATAGAATCAATAAAATGTACCAAATAAATTTGATTTGAGATCCTGAATTAATATGACGAAAAAAAAATTATTAAATTTTAATTAATGTGCTAAGCACAGCAAGAAAAATCATCAACGTTTAAGAATAACTAATAAATAAATTAATAAATAAATAGATAAAATAATTAATAAATAATAAATAACCAAAATAAATAAATAAATAAATAGATAAATAAATAATAAACAAAATAATAAATAACAAATAAGAAATAAATAATAAATAATTAACAAATAATAAATAAATTATGAGAAAATGAAAAATAAATAAATAATAAATTAAAACAAAGTAATAAATAAGCAAACGATAAATAAATAAATAAATAACACTAAAAAAACGAATATGAAAATTAAATTTCAATTGAATTTCAATTTAAAACCTTTTAAAATTTTCCAAAACTTAAACTAAATTAACCTATTCCTTTTTTTTTTTTAATTTTAGATTTTGTTTTATAATTTTTTTTTTTGTTTTGTTTTTTTTGTATTTTATTGTTTTTATTTTATTTTACTTTATTTCAATTTCAAAAAAAAAACCGGTAGTCGGGTTCGATCCCGTCGCCAAAAATTATTATTTACTTTCTTTTGGGTGTGGGTGTACTACTTTTTTTGGACACCACTGTAAATTCAATTTTGCCTAAGGCCAACTCGGTTAGCTCCCTAACAGCCCTACCCTAATCGAGCTCGGTTAAAGTAGCCTACTGCCGGAACTTTAATTCTGCCTCAACGGCAACGCGACGCCGCGACAGTGTACGACCCGACCCAGTGTATCTCTTTTTGATTGTTTTGTTTTTTTTTGTATATTTGTTTAAAGTTGGACACCCTATTTAATTAGTTTCTTCGCATGAAATGAATCAATACTATAACTAAACTACAAATAACTTATTACTAATCACGCCAAAAAAAAATCCTTAATCTTAATATCATAAATCGCTGCTTCTTGTCGAATTTAAATACGTTTCTCCTCCTGTTCTGAAGTTATATAGAAGATTTTTGTATATAATATGTAAGATCGTATCTAATTTCTATTCTTACTGATTCACGTACGGCCTCTTTGTTTGGCTTGACCGTTTTGACCGCTGCCTACCGGTCAACCGTTATGCTATGGTGATTAGCCGTTGCCTACTTCACCGAATCTCGGGCCTTTAAATTTCTGGAGCTAAATTTCCTCGATTTAAATTTCTTCACAAGTATCTTCTGTTTTCTTTTAGATTTTTTTTCCATCCACCGCCTGGACCCTGTCCTTCAATTCGGAGCTCGAGTATGGACTTTAGACGCTAGTTACCTATACCGCACTTATTTCACTATTTAAACAAAAATATAAAAAAAACTGGTCAGACTTACCGTCTTAAGAATAAAAGATATCTTTTGCTTATATTTCCTTCCGATATATAAAACTGGGCTGCTGGATCCTTCACCACTTTTATAAGTTTATATTTTATTCTACTATATATGTTTGTGCTTATATGAAATTTACTTTTTTTTTCTTTAATTTTCAAAACACACGATTAAAAGAGGCCGCACTTCTTCACTCTTACTTTCCTTTTGCCGTCGTCGTCAGTGGCTTCCGACTTGGCTACCTATTCGGGAAAGCTTTAAATTTTTCCCAGTTTTCTTTTCTCACCCTACTCTAAACTCTGGAGAAAGCTGGCTCCTTTCTCCGAGCTACTCTCCTAATTTCTCTGAGCTCCAAAAGAATTGTTTTCTATTTCAGCCTCATGCCAGCCCTGACTTTTCGCCTCAACCTCTCCTGTGGTGAATCTAGCCCTTCGCGCATTCCAGAATGGCCTTCCAATAACCCCACTTCTGTCCTGTCAGTTTCGTATCCCTCACCAGCAGCTTGTCGTCGTTTGTTGTTATTTATTTATTTATTTTCGTTCGTCTTCTCGTCTCTAGTATCGTTTAACGTGGATTTTCGTCTTAAATGTTATTTGTTAGTAGTTTTATCGTATATGTTCTTTGGTGTTCTGTCGGTTTGTCTGTTTGTTCCTTTCAGAATATTTTATTTAGTTGCTGGTATATTTTTGTATCCTCATTCCTTTTGCTGTGGATTGTGACAGCTTGTTGACGCCGGGCACCGGGTGTTCCGAACACGTATTTATTTTATCATTTTCTGTCAATGTAATTATGGTTATGATTTTATTTTCAGTTTTGGTTCAGCTCGCCTATATCTGAGATCGCAACAAAACACCTGGTCGGTGGAGTAGTTTCGCTCGACGCGGGACAGGTGACAACGATCTGGGCTTCGGACGTGGGGAAGAAACCCACCCATAAAGCCGGGCAATAGGTCGTATGCCTTATCCTTGACCTAGGCAACAACTTAAAGAATCGCTCACGATGTTCCGACTCCTAGCCAAATGTATCCACCGGAATCAAACATCTTGCTCATTTATTTACTTTTGGAACTACTGAATATATTTGTTTGTCCGTTTTTGGTTTTTTATTGAACATAATATGTAGATACAGACTATCAAGACACGATAAAAGTTCATCATACGAAGACACGGTAATAAATAATAACAAGCAAACACGAACGTAAGTAGTACAACAAGTTAAATCTAATATTACACTTGGTGAGGTTGGATTTATACTATGATCAGGTAACTAAGTTAATATTGCACTAGAGAAGGTTGATTTTCTATCATAATCAGGTAACATTGTGAGGTATAACGACGGTTAGCCAAGCTAATATTGCACTAGACTAGAGTTTCATAGCTATAACTACATCTTAAAGCAGGTACTCGTATCACAGATTTATTGTTTTAGGTCTTTCGCGTGGAAAACTCCCATTCTTTTCCCAGACAAGTTTTCAATTTCATACATATTTTTCCCTACGCTTTGAACTATCCGGCATTTTATAAATTTCGGACAAAGTTTTGCCGATAGATACTTCGATGAATCGCTTAGTACGAAATTTCGTCGATACACTTCCTGTCCGGGTGAAAAATGGACGTTACGGGTTCGAGTGTTATACGATTTAGCTGCTTTTTCATTTGCTTTACTTAGATTAAGTCTTATTCGTTCTCTAATGCATTGGAGTCGTTGCTGACGCGGTAGCATATGCATTTCTCCGTCGCTTAAAGCGTTTAGCTGTCGGTTTAACTCATAGTGGTTTCCATGGGTCATCATGTTAATACCAAATAGTGCGAAATACGGCGTTACTCCAATCGATGAATGCACTGAGCTTCTGAGAGCGCAAGCAATGTCGCTCAAGTGCAAATCCCACTCACGCTGGTCGTCTTTTAAATATGACCGTATAGCTGCTAAAAGTGTCCTGTTTACGCGTTCGGAAGCGTTGGATTGCGGAGAATAATTTGCAGTTTTGAAGTGTCGTATTCCGTATCCGGCTAGAAAGTTTTGGAATTCTTTCGCGGTGAACTGCTTTCCGTTGTCAGAGTGAATGACTTGGGGCACACCAAACGCATTAAAAATTTCGTTTTTCAAAAACTTAACTACGCTCATACAATTCGCTGAACGCAATGGCTTCAAAAATACATACTTTGATAGATGGTCCAACGCTACAAAAACATAAGCATTTCCGTTTTTCGACCTCGGGTACGGACCTAAAAAATCGATATAAATCTTCTGAAAAGGGATGTCGGCTACGTAACTGCTGCTTATAGGTGGGCGTAAAATTTGGTTTGAGGGCTTACTTTGCTTACACACATCACACTGCGAGATGTAGGATTTTATATGTACCGTCATGTTTGGCCAGTAGAAAAACTGCCTGATTCGGTGCAGTGTTTTTGCGATACCGCCGTGAGCTGCCCGCGGAGGCTCATGTGCTACTTTAATAGCATTCTCAGTTAAACCTGATGGTAGCCATAACAGCCAGTTATGATCAACCATAACTCCATCGTTGTCGGTTGGTAACGCGCGCTTATACACGAAGTTATCTTCGATTTTTAAATCCGGCAGTTGATTGGTGTTGTCTTCGATTGTTTTAATCAAATTCCGGTATTCTTCAGAACAAAACTCTTCCGAATCGAGATCAACCATCGGTTCTACATCCGTTAACTCCATGCTTTCAATATGTGCCCGAGAAAGTGTGTCTGGCACGACGTTCAAAGATCCCTTCCGGTGTTCTATATCGAAGGTAAATGCCTGGAGGTCTAGACTCCACCTCGCCAACCGGCCACTGAGGTCCTTCATCGTCATCAACCACTTGAGACTCGAGTGGTCGGTGATGATTGTAAAGTCCATCCCTTCAATATAAGGACGAAACTTCTTAACTGCGGAAACGGCTGCCATGCATTCCTTTTCGGTCACACTATAATTCTTTTGACACGCATTCAACTTTTGCGAGTGGTAACCCAAAGGACATTCCTCACCATCATCGTTCTTTTGGAACAGGACTGCTCCGATCCCCGTGTCTGACGCGTCACATTGTACATAAAATCTTCGCGAGAAGTCCGGTCGTGACAACACTGGTGCTGAGGTTAACGCTTCCTTCAACGCTTCGAAAGATGTCATCGCTTCTTCAGTCATTTGGAACTTTCCTTTTTTCTTCTTGAGCGTATCGGTCAGAGGTGCGGTCAAGGTGGAAAAATTTCGGATAAACCGTCTATACCATCCCGCTAAACCTAGTAGCCGCCGGACCTGCCTCGGATTCTTCGGTACGGGAAAATCCCTTACCGCCTCCACCTTGGCTGGATCCGTCTTCACCTTTCCCCCACCAACGATGAAACCCAGGTATTTAAGCTCTTTAAAACAAAACTTGGATTTCTTAACGTTGATGGTCAGGCCAGCCTTCCTCAGGCATTCGGCTACTTCCTCTAGCAAGGCGATGTGGGTCTCGAAATCCGGAGATACCACAAGCAAATCATCCAGATAGACGAACACACGCTCTCTGAGACGTGCAGGAATCACCTTATCCATTAAACGGCATAACCTTTGGGCTGCATTACACAGTCCGAAAGGCATGACCGTAAAATGGTATAAGGGTCTTCCCGGAACCGCAAAAGCCGTTTTCTCCCTACTCTGCCTCTCCAAGGGTATTTGCCAGAACGCGTCCTTCAGGTCTACGCTGCTAATGAAAAAGGTGTCTGACAAGCGACTTAGCAGACCGTTAATGTGAGGCATCGGGTATGCATCCTTTTTCGTTAGAGCGTTTACCTTCCGGGAATCTAAACAAAATCGATGTTTTATCGACCCATCTTCCGCTTGTTTCTTAATGAGCACCACTGGAGAACACCAGGGGCTTTCGCTTTCCTCTATTACTCCGAGGCTCAACATTCTGTCAACTTCCTGGAATAGCAGGTTCTGTACCGCTGGAGAGACCGGGTAGTGGCGTTGCTTTACAGGGACTGCGTCTCCGGTATCTATGACGTGCTCCAACATCTCCGTTTTCCCTAGTCCATGACGATCAAAATCCAAAAAACTTCCCTTAACCGTCTCTAACCTAGCTCGTTGTTCCGGCGACAGTTGATGGCTGTTAGACGACTCGCCGTTCGATTCTGATGCGGATATTGAACTAACTATCATGGGCGCGATCTGAAACGCTTTCCAAAAGTCGACGCCGAGGTACAATTCTTGGTCTAAGTTCGGTACCAAGAAGAATGTCATTTCGTGACTTTGTCCTTGATACCGTACCGGAACCCGAATTTTACCTATAATGCTTTGATTCTTACCGTCTGCCGTTTTAACACCGGCTTTATAATTTGTCATCGGAACGTTTAAGGTTTTGATAAAATTCTCGCACCCTTTTCCTAAAATACTTATGCTGGCCCCACTGTCCAGCAGACCTAATGCTTCAATGTTTTTAATTGCCACTTTGGCATACGGCCTGGGGTCGGTGCTTACACTTACCATCGTTGACAAAATATTTTTCTTATTTTCTTTTCTGCATTTATATCTCTCGCGTGTTTTTAAAATTCGATTGCTTACTTTACTTTTATCTCCTCTAAATATTCTTTCTCGTGCTAGTTTATATTCTTGAATCCGTACGTGTAACGGTTTTAATTCTCTAAGTTTTGGACTTACATTTATATTTAATTCGCTTTCTCCTCTTCTCTGCAGAATCCTTACCTTATTAGTTTTATAATTAGTTGTATCTGATACTTTATTTATTAATTCGTTAGAGTCTAGTTCTTCCCTAGACTTTCTTGGGGATTTAGCGTTGAACGCGACTCCCCCAATGATGTCCCGCTCCTCACCACGTTTTCCGGATGGCACTTCTTGCATTTCGGCGTTATGACACCTTCACATCCGCATCTATAACAAAAGATATTTCTGACAGTAGACGGGCAATCTCTAAAAGAATGTCCCGGCGACTGACAGTTCCAGCACGTCAGGTTCCTCGGTTCGACAAAATCACGATTTCTTGGCTGAGTTCCTGACTGCTGAAATGCCGCTATAGCTTCTTCCTGATTTATCGCGTCTTCATCAGCGAACGCTAATTCATTGGCTTTGTACCGTCCCACTGGTGGTCTCTGTTGCTTTTCCTGCTTGTCTGGCCCAGGAAATGCTTCTTCTGCGTCCTTACAGGCCACCCTTAGTTGGTCCATCGTAAACAGTAATTGGGGATACACCAAACGTCTAATGCGCTCGTTTAAGTTCCTCTTTAGCGCTCGTACAAGGTCCCCTTCCGACATTGGCATCCTGAGCTGTGACTTCAGCTTATTTATGGCCGTCAGAAAATCTTCACTGGACTCCCAAGTTCCTTGTCGACGATCCATGATGTCACGCATGATTTCCAGGTCAGACTTCGGATTCCGATAGCGCATAAGCATGGCATCCCGAAGGTAAGGCCAGCTAGCACCACGACAGGTTTGCTGAAACTGCCAATACCAGTCATACGCTGCTCCGGATAGCAACAGGTGGAAATCCTTTAAAATCTGCGACCAGGAACAGTCATAGTGATGTTGCAACGTCTCAATGCGAAATATGAACTCTTCCACGGTAAGACACTCTGCTTTCCCGTTGAACTTTATCCCCCATCTATCGATTTTTATCGGTATCTTATATCCCGCATACGGCGGGGCGGTGGGTCGGTTCCACTCTCCAGACGGGTTCGACCGCGGTTGAGCTTTGCCTGCGTGGTCGTAACAATTGTACCCTTCGTTCGGGCCGTTCGGAAAGCCAAATGTCCGGTGACTATTTGATTCAGGAAAATGCCTACGGCCCTCCTCGAACCTCACGGCATTCCTTTGACCGTTTTCTAAAGCGTGATCTTCTCCCGCTGGTCCTGTACTACGAGCCTTAACTGGACTCGCCACTCTCTCCTCCAAAGGCGGACGCTCTCGAACCGAATGGTTAATCTCCTTCATGAACTCCAAGAAGTTTTTCCTTACCTCCGCTCTTAAGGATTCTGACAGCTCCTCCCTCAATGAATCGGCATACGACTCATAAGCCTGAACTACTGCCAGATTAATGACGGTTTTTAGTTCCGCTGACACCTTCACCTGATCTCCTGGAACTGAGTCGGGCCTCGGTCGAACTGCTCTAGGATCCTCCGATGTCCCGGACGCTACCTCGGCGAATCGGTCTCGTAGCTGTTTTGTTGGCCTCACGCTATTACTGGCCAAGGCGTTTTGGTTTGACGACTTTGGTATGGCTCCTCTGTTGGATGGGTACGCTCTGTCGTCGGATTGTTGCTGCACGGTGTTTCCCGAAGGGTTTGACGACTTTGGTATGGCTCCTCGGTTCGATGGGTACGCTCTGTCGTCGGATCGTGGCTGCACTGTGTTTCCCGAAGGCGGTTCACAACTGCGAGGCTTCGCCCCGGTTCCGGTTCCGAAGGCTCCCTCTTCCGGCCCCTGTTCGGCTAGACCTCTCGGATTAGGATCGCTTCGTCTATCTCTTCGGCTGTCCAGCAATCCAGATCCGCCTTGCCAGCTTCTAGTCCAAGGATTTCGGTCCCACTCGCGAGTCGTTCTTTCCGGATCAACTTCTCCACCCAATGCTCCTAATGGAGCTGACCAGTCGATAGGGACAGGATCGGTCACCCTTTCCAGCATACCTACCCAATTACTTAACATTTCCTCTCGATTATCTGGCTCCATTCCGGGTACCAGAGTTTCCGATCGATGCGACCGCTCATCCACTGTCAAGTTACTATAGGACGGCGCTGATAGTGACTCGGTGTTCCTCGACTCACTTTGCTGATTCATAGGGTGCGGGGTGAGGGGATTTCGGTTACCCTGTTCCTCATTACTCTTAGGGGAGTGGACTACTGGAGACATATTGGTTTCACGGTTTGAAACTTGCCTAGTCTGAGAACGCGTTACAATAGGATCTCTTATTATCCCAAGATTCTTGCTTATCCCAAGAGAACGATCTCTGGGTATCATAGCCTATTGACTGACCTTCTAGCCTTGACTTTATTCCTACCTAATCTAATCGTCCTTTTCTTTGTTCTTACTCCTTCACTATTTATCTGTTTCTTATTTTTATTACTTATATTTTTCCCAAAAGATTATTAATCCTCTTGAGCTTTTATATACCTTCAAAACTTTTCAAGTAAATTTTAACTAACTAACGTTATTGTTCGTTGATTTTTCTCTATTCATAATGTGCGGGGGTGTCGGAGGCACCTACCACTGGAGACCACTTCTTTTCCATCTGGACTGATGACTATCCAAGTAAGCTTTTATTGACACTGGATTCCAATAAGCGGGAATACATAAAAGGAAACATTTAAAACAGGACGATCTACTTTTCTCCTGGCGAAATCAGTCAAGTAAGTCATCGCGATTGATTGGTATTCTCAAGAGCCACCCAAGACAAGATTTACAACTTTCCTTGGCCAACCTCGACCGGATTATAGCAGACATAGACGTTCTTTTTTTTCAGCCTTCGATCTTCAAAGAACCATACATTGTCGCGGTTAAACAAACGTTCTGAATAGCCATTTTGCTAAGACTTACAATGCATTGCGAACTCCTTGATGAAGACTAAGAAAATTCCGACGCTGTCTCTGCTTTGTAAGGTGAGGCATCTGCCGCGATCTAGCAGTATGTTATGACTTTCTGTCTGAAGTCTTGCAGATACTTCGCCTACTCCGCGGAGGCAGTAAAAAAAACGACACTTAGATTAACTCGGATAGGCTGCGATGACGACGATCGGTAGAACGTCGCGGATAATAAGGCATTCTAAAAAGCAATCCTCATCATGACTTACGTCCTCCGAACTCCATCATCCAAGCTGCCCCGACTGATGGACAAGACTGAGGGAAGGAAAGGGAAAGGAAAAATTGAACAATAAACATAACGTTGCAACGGTATTTTAGTAATCTCGTCGCGTTCTGCAAATAAGTTGCAAAATGAGGCAAAACCGTTCCAGCGATATTGTAAATCGATTGCGAAACGCTGCCAAAATGTTGCGAAAACTTCGAACAAAAGTTGAAAAAAAACGTTGCAAATAACTTGCAAAAAAAAAAGAAAACTATTGCGAACCGGTTGCAAATGCGTTGCAAACTAGTTGCAAATTGATTGAAACTTCATTGCAAATAAGTTTCATTGCGTTGTAAATACTATTTAACAACCTGTTGAAAAAAAGTTGCAAACTGGTTGTAGAAAACTTTACAATTAAGTTTCGATACGTTGGGCGCCATTTGTTGCGGGCCCCTGACTGCTAAAATTCCTTAATTTATATTGATCGAGTGTAAAGAGCTGGCACGCTCGCGACGCTCGGCTAAGCTCGCCGCTATGGGGGGGATCTTGCTCTTACCTCGACCAGAGCCAGCAACAAAAACATAAATCGTGCCTACAAAAATGACAACACAAATACCACCACCACACACTTATATCCCCGCTTATTTGGTATCACTGGTCTCAACTCACTTGACTTGACCGCTGATGTCGTGCGGCTCGTCCACGCCCTCCCTTCCGTGGGTCCGTTTAAGCATTCTGGTTGGACCACCCTGGAACTTTATCTTTCTCTACTTAGTCATCAGCCCATGTCTCCTTTTGGTTCCGGCTCACCTCTTCCCACCCCCTGAAACTTTTACCTTACCACATCATGTTTTCAGTGCGACTCAAGCAAAAACATAAATTGGCGTGATGCACATTTGTTTATTGAATAAAAAAATTAATGATAACAAAAATAAATCTCTATTAATAAATAAATTCAAAGCAATTATAAATAAATGACCACAAAAAAAAAGAAACGGAGAAGGATGCCAACAATAAGATATAATAGAATCAATAAAATGTACCAAATAAATTTGATTTGAGATCCTGAATTAATATGACGAAAAAAAAATTATTAAATTTTAATTAATGTGCTAAGCACAGCAAGAAAAATCATCAACGTTTAAGAATAACTAATAAATAAATTAATAAATAAATAGATAAAATAATTAATAAATAATAAATAACCAAAATAAATAAATAAATAAATAGATAAATAAATAATAAACAAAATAATAAATAACAAATAAGAAATAAATAATAAATAATTAACAAATAATAAATAAATTATGAGAAAATGAAAAATAAATAAATAATAAATTAAAACAAAGTAATAAATAAGCAAACGATAAATAAATAAATAAATAACACTAAAAAAATCGAATATGAAAATTAAATTTCAATTGAATTTCAATTTAAAACCTTTTAAAATTTTCCAAAACTTAAACTAAATTAACCTATTCCTTTTTTTTTTTTAATTTTAGATTTTGTTTTATAATTTTTTTTTTTGTTTTGTTTTTTTTGTATTTTATTGTTTTTATTTTATTTTACTTTATTTCAATTTCAAAAAAAAAACCGGTAGTCGGGTTCGATCCCGTCGCCAAAAATTATTATTTACTTTCTTTTGGGTGTGGGTGTACTACTTTTTTTGGACACCACTGTAAATTCAATTTTGCCTAAGGCCAACTCGGTTAGCTCCCTAACAGCCCTACCCTAATCGAGCTCGGTTAAAGTAGCCTACTGCCGGAACTTTAATTCTGCCTCAACGGCAACGCGACGCCGCGACAGTGTACGACCCGACCCAGTGTATCTCTTTTTGATTGTTTTGTTTTTTTTTGTATATTTGTTTAAAGTTGGACACCCTATTTAATTAGTTTCTTCGCATGAAATGAATCAATACTATAACTAAACTACAAATAACTTATTACTAATCACGCCAAAAAAAAATCCTTAATCTTAATATCATAAATCGCTGCTTCTTGTCGAATTTAAATACGTTTCTCCTCCTGTTCTGAAGTTATATAGAAGATTTTTGTATATAATATGTAAGATCGTATCTAATTTCTATTCTTACTGATTCACGTACGGCCTCTTTGTTTGGCTTGACCGTTTTGACCGCTGCCTACCGGTCAACCGTTATGCTATGGTGATTAGCCGTTGCCTACTTCACCGAATCTCGGGCCTTTAAATTTCTGGAGCTAAATTTCCTCGATTTAAATTTCTTCACAAGTATCTTCTGTTTTCTTTTAGATTTTTTTTCCATCCACCGCCTGGACCCTGTCCTTCAATTCGGAGCTCGAGTATGGACTTTAGACGCTAGTTACCTATACCGCACTTATTTCACTATTTAAACAAAAATATAAAAAAAACTGGTCAGACTTACCGTCTTAAGAATAAAAGATATCTTTTGCTTATATTTCCTTCCGATATATAAAACTGGGCTGCTGGATCCTTCACCACTTTTATAAGTTTATATTTTATTCTACTATATATGTTTGTGCTTATATGAAATTTACTTTTTTTTTCTTTAATTTTCAAAACACACGATTAAAAGAGGCCGCACTTCTTCACTCTTACTTTCCTTTTGCCGTCGTCGTCAGTGGCTTCCGACTTGGCTACCTATTCGGGAAAGCTTTAAATTTTTCCCAGTTTTCTTTTCTCACCCTACTCTAAACTCTGGAGAAAGCTGGCTCCTTTCTCCGAGCTACTCTCCTAATTTCTCTGAGCTCCAAAAGAATTGTTTTCTATTTCAGCCTCATGCCAGCCCTGACTTTTCGCCTCAACCTCTCCTGTGGTGAATCTAGCCCTTCGCGCATTCCAGAATGGCCTTCCAATAACCCCACTTCTGTCCTGTCAGTTTCGTATCCCTCACCAGCAGCTTGTCGTCGTTTGTTGTTATTTATTTATTTATTTTCGTTCGTCTTCTCGTCTCTAGTATCGTTTAACGTGGATTTTCGTCTTAAATGTTATTTGTTAGTAGTTTTATCGTATATGTTCTTTGGTGTTCTGTCGGTTTGTCTGTTTGTTCCTTTCAGAATATTTTATTTAGTTGCTGGTATATTTTTGTATCCTCATTCCTTTTGCTGTGGATTGTGACAGCTTGTTGACGCCGGGCACCGGGTGTTCCGAACACGTATTTATTTTATCATTTTCTGTCAATGTAATTATGGTTATGATTTTATTTTCAGTTTTGGTTCAGCTCGCCTATATCTGAGATCGCAACATTACTAACGAGCAACGCTTGCAAATCATTGAATTTTATTACCAAAATCAGTGTTCGGTTCGAAATGTGTTTCGCGCTTTACGTCCGATTTATGGTCTACATAATCGACCAAGTGAGCAAACAATTAATGCGATTGTGACCAAGTTTCGCACTCAGTTTACTTTATTGGACATTAAACCAACCACACGAATGCGTACAGTGCGTACAGAAGAGAATATTGCGTCTGTTTCTGAGAGTGTTGCTGAAGACCGTGAAATGTCGATTCGTCGCCGTTCGCAGCAATTGGGTTTGTGTTATTCGACCACATGGAAGATTTTACGCCAAGATCTTGGTGTAAAACCGTATAAAATACAGCTCGTGCAAGAACTGAAGCCGAACGATCTGCCACAACGTCGAATTTTCAGTGAATGGGCCCTAGAAAAGTTGGCAGAAAATCCGCTTTTTTATCGACAAATTTTGTTCAGCGATGAGGCTCATTTCTGGTTGAATGGCTACGTAAATAAGCAAAATTGCCGCATTTGGAGTGAAGAGCAACCAGAAGCCGTTCAAGAACTGCCCATGCATCCCGAAAAATGCACTGTTTGGTGTGGTTTGTACGCTGGTGGAATCATTGGACCGTATTTTTTCAAAGATGCTGTTGGACGCAACGTTACGGTGAATGGCGATCGCTATCGTTCAATGCTAACAAACTTTTTGTTGCCAAAAATGGAAGAACTGAACTTGGTTGACATGTGGTTTCAACAAGATGGCGCTACATGCCACACAGCTCGCGATTCTATGGCCATTTTGAGGGAAAACTTCGGAGAACAATTCATCTCAAGGAATGGACCGGTAAGTTGGCCACCAAGATCATGCGATTTGACGCCTTTAGACTATTTTTTGTGGGGCTACGTCAAGTCTAAAGTCTACACAAATAAGCCAGCAACTATTCCAGCTTTGGAAGACAACATTTCCGAAGAAATTCGGGCTATTCCGGCCGAAATGCTCGAAAAAGTTACCCAAAATTGGACTTTCCGAATGGACCACCTAAGACGCAGCCGCGGTCAACATTTAAATGAAATTATCTTCAAAAAGTAAATGTCATGGACCAATCTAACGTTTCAAATAAAGAATCGATGAGATTTTGCAAATTGTATGCGTTTTTTTTTTAAAAAAAGTTCTCAAGCTCTTAAAAAATCACCCGATAGATGGGATCCAAAAAAATGCTTTGAAATGATAGGTTTTACCGAACTCTGTTTTTCCCTTCCATTTTAATGTTCAAAATTTTAAGACCAATGTTCACCGGTATTTCCTCTCAATTCCATATTTTCTTAACAGTGTTTAAACGTAAACATGTTAAGGGTATTAATAACCCCTTGAGTGCCTGTACATTATAAAAAAAAAAATTAGATATTTGTTTATATATCTGAGAATACGGAAATCTCTGATATCTTTGAAATATAAACTGGCCAAATGACTATTTAACTCACCACCCCACAAATCTGAACGGAACCATTAAATTCCCATTGAACACAACTTTTCTGTTCTTAGTCAATTTTGACATTTAATTTCACTTCGCAATTTTAGAGTTGTTGTTTTTGATGTGGTGTGAAGTGTGGACCTGTAACTTGTAATGTGCTTATTGCATCTGCTTCCTTAAACAAAAATATAACTTTTTTCTTAATTGATACTCATTTTTTGGAAATTTCCAAAAAGTGACCCACAAAATTAAATATAAAACCAAATTCAATACATTTATAGTACCTAAGAAATGGCGTCATTAAACTACTTGAGAGCTTCTTTAAGGTCAAGTAAGCAACTTCTTACTGGATTACGTGTTTTACAAAAATTGTATGTACGACTACAAATCTACACAATTTAATAAATTATGGATATTAAACAAAATAAAATTCAAAATTTCCAGCCCTCGAAAATGTTCTTCAAATTTTGAGCGAGTTGATGGCAGCAATGAAACCATGAGCGAAAGTAAGTCTTTTTTTTCTCTCCAAACAAACAGATGATTTGTTTGCATAATACCTATGTACATACATATTTTGTTTATTAAGCAAATTTTATACTTTCTTATCACTAAAACTATTTGTTTTTGCAGTCAAGTTCAAAATGATGAAAAGTCTGGGTTTAGATTGCGGATACAATCCCCAACCTAAACCAAGAGAGCATTTGCTGCCATACGAACCAAAAATAGAAGATTTACCTCCCAGGTCCATGCAAGACTCATTTACTTCTGCAATTATTCCCTTGAGTGTCAGTAAATCACTGCAAGACAGATATGTAGCAACCTTAGGACACGTTCGACTTGGCAGGCTTATGGAAGATATGGATTTGTTTGCAGGTATGTTAAAATATTGTCTCTTTATTTTGTTGTCGTTGCCCTTAAATAAAAATACCTCTCAGTTTGGGTGTGTCATCAGCATTTGAAAATTCCCAAACTGGATCCATCTGTGTCTTTGCCCTATACCTTTGTAACGATTCTTGTCGATAAAATATCATTTACGGACTTTACGCCACAGGCAAACCAGGATATTCGACTCTCTGGTCATGTGTCTTGGGTTGGTAAGAGTTCGATGGAAATTGTAGTGTGGTTGGAGCAATTACAAGGCGACAAATATCAAAAAATTACTCGAGCCCTCTTCCTAATGGCAGCCAGAAACGCAACGAACACTAAATCTGCTCCAGTAAATCCACTCGTGCCTGCAAATGAACATGAAAAGACGATCCTAGCTGGTGGTGAACTACGCAAAGAGAGAAGAAAGCAAGTGCAAGCATCTTCATTGCAAAAATTCGAACCGACAGCTGAAGAACAAAAGATTAGTCATGATTTATTCTTAAGGACTACACGAACCGACTTGATGGAATTGAATTCTCGAATACTGCCAAGTAATTCCCGCTGGATGGGCGACTCTTCGGTTGTTTCAACGATGGCTTCATTTCCTGAAAATAGAAATGCACACAACACAGTGTTCGGTGGATTTCTGATGCGCAATGCATTGGAAATAAGTTGGGTTTGTGCCTCGCTGTATTGTGGCGAACGGCCAAAGCTCGAAACTATTTGCGACATAAGTTTTCAAAAGCCAGTAAATGTTTCGTCGTTTTTAAAAATGCACGCTCATGTTGTCTACACTCAAGATAACTATATACAAATTATGACAGTGGCCGATACGATTGATCCAGCTTCAGGCAATCAAGTTACTTCGAATATTTTCTACTATACCTATACGGCACCGTCTAAAGTGGCAGAAGTCCTGCCACGAACCTACGACGAAACCCTATGGTACATCGATGGGCGAAGAAAGCTTAAATATGCTTTAGGAAATGAATTGTTGTGTTAATTATTATTAATATCAACTTCTATTAATTAGTGACAAAAATAAATGTATGTTAATTTTAAACTGACTCATTAATGTAACTTCTAAATGTTGTGAACGCTTAAACAAGGCTATGAAATAATAATAAATAAAATGCTGGCTATTTTATTTTAATTTTGCTTTTTTTTCAATTTGTTACAATTTTATTCATTTAGGTTTGTAACTAAAATGTCGGAGATTTTGTTTTGAATAAATAGAATATCTCGGGATTAAGAGGTTACCAGGTAAGTTTAGATCTTCAACGTGTCGGGAGTTCCTCCAGAAAGAAAGTCAAAAACAATACTCTCTCAGTTAACACTCAAATGGTCGTTCGAAAATGTATAAAACGAAGCTACTATATTTGTTTAATGGAAGAAAAGAAAAACGAGATTCATTAGTATTAGTCCCGCAAGATATTTGTTTTGTTATTAAATTTAAATTTTAATTCGAAATAAAACTGATCATAGATTCAAATGCTGTGTCCGTAGAAAATCTGAAGGGACGAGAAAATTTTGATGTTTGGAAGATTGCAGCCAAATCATATTTGGTAATCAGAGGATTATGGGATTGAATGAATGAACGAAGCTTATTTTGTTGCTTGAAACACAAAACTATTCGTACATAGCGGATCCTTCATCAGCTAAAAGTGCATGGAACAACCTCACAAATGCGTTTGAAGATATTGGTCTTAGAAGGAATGTGGATTTACTGAAACAACTTGTTAAATTGAAGTTGAACGAGTGCGATTGCATAGAAGACACCAAAAATTGATGACAAAGTTGTTGCGTCGTTGATGTTGGCCTGCAGATTAGAAACCCTTGGTTATGGCTGTTGAAAACTTAACAAACGTAACTTGTGATGCTTTCAAGACTCTATTATTTGCAAGAAGTTAAATACAATCCAAAATCAACTGATAGTGCCATGTTTGTTAAACCAAAGTTGAAGCATCAAAAACATAAGCCACAACAGAAGTTTAGTTGCCACACCTGTGGAGAAGGTGACCAACCCATAAAGAAATTGTTCCTAATAATGCAAAACTGGCAGTACAAGGTAAAGGTGATGTAAATTTGACTCTTGCAGATGGTTAAAAATTATCTAACCCAATTGCATTTATTTTAATCAATTTTACATAGACGAAAACTTCGATATCTTCTCACATATATGCATCCACGCATCCACCTTAGGTCCGGTGAATGAGCCATCTATGCCTGTAGGCATACATACCTACATAAATGCTCTAAGAAAGAAAATTGCGTATACGCCCGAGTATATCATAATGATCTTTTTTATTTTTTACTGATATATCTTTAAGTAAGATTATCTCAGTTTATTTCTGAGACCACCACAACATTACTTCCTACAATTGAATAAAAATTAGGTTTCATTCTTAAAAGGACTTTTATTAACAATTTGGTTTACCTGCGTTATAAATAAAATATGGTATATTTTCTAATAATAAATAATAATTTATCAGAGACGTTTCAAGCATGACCAGCCGATCTACATTCATTCCACGTTTTTATCAGTTCTTTTGGATCTTCAAATCCATGTGATGCTACAACATACCGATAGCTGTAGGGACCGGAATAAGTTGGCCTATGAAAATAGAACTCCTCACAATGGTGCAATTCGATTTTTGCCTTCAAAGCAACCAAACCTAGATAGACATCGTCGAATCGAAAATGCTTCACATACATACTTGCGTAATACATTTCAAAGAGTGCCTCCCTTGAAAGTATAAAAGCTCCAGCCGTAACATACGGTGGCCACATATGGAATGGATATTCGGCTAAACTCACATACCACTTGCTTGGTTTGTGTCTATGAGGCGACGAATGGAAGACAAATCCAGCGAAAAGTTTATCATTATAACTATCTATAAGCAAAGGACTTTGCTTTTTATAATCATCCTCGGGGATGATATTTGCTGCTGCAGGAATCTCAGAGTCTTCATAGAAATTGCTATGACCTTGTGAAAGTATTCTCCGATCTGCAGCATCAAGCTGAGCCAATGCTTCGGGGAATTTATTAAAATAAAGTTTATTTTTAAACCGTCCACCCAGCTTTCGCAAAGTTTCATCGGCTTCGTCTAAATTTCTCGGGTAACTTTCTGGGTTTTCTATGAATCGAAGAGCATTCTTAGGAGAGACATAATAGTCGTCGTCTACGAACAAATAGAATTTGCTGGTGGGACATACTTCAACTGCCCACCTAAAACCCATCATAGTCTTTATTGTATTATTAAAGTAGGTATCCTCAAAGTTTGATTGTACTATATCATTGTATTGCCTCGATTCAATTTTGATATGTTTCTGCAGCTCCTGATTGTTGGAAACACCCAACATAAAAACGGTCCTGATAATAACATCGGAAAAGCGTTGTTCGTAGCCCCATGATTGACGTATCGCGTGCCGTCGTTCGAAATTTGGCATTGCTGATTTAACTATAAATGTGATTTTTGGCGATATTGGTGATCCCCCATCCTCGACGCATTTTTGATGACACTTCTCGAGGAATGTGTAGTTATAAATATTTATTGGCTTTACATCGACCTCCTGATGGAATCTAACGCGATGTGAATATTGCAATATATCTCCTTGAAGTGGATAATTAAAAAGGCGATAATAATCCAATTCAAACATGTGAGTCAGGATGCCAAAGTAATCGATGAAAAAGATGATAAGTAGCACGATGGCAACAAATTTTAACTTAGAATATAAATTAGATCGAGGAAACATTTTTGTAGCTTACATTTTAGTTTATAATATGACTACAATTTGCTACTCTTTTAAACCACCAGAACAAGTCTGGTTATTTATTTGTAAAATTAGATCATTTCTTATTAAAATAAAAATCTCTTATTAAATGTAAACGGCTATTCTGCAGTCCGCACTGATATGTTTTCTTTTCGCAACGAAAAATTAGAAATGTCATTTCGTAATTTTTTGACAGCTAGCAAAAGGTGTGTTTGTTTGTAAAATATATACAACATACAGAACATCAAGAAAGAACTTTTAATTTTAGTTTGCTTCGGCGCGGCAAGAGCACGAAAATGTTGACAAGAGTACAATGGGTGCATTCACAAAGCTAGTGACAATGTAGTCAAGATTCAACTAGCTTTGTGAATGCAAAATTACACTATAACTATAACCGGAACTGTCATATTAATGACAAAATGCAAATATACAAAATAAGAAATATTCGTATTTTAAGAACTTTAAATAATCTTTTTTTGTTTTTTATTTAATAAAATCAAATATAACATAAAATATGAGTGATTTCTACTTGTGTTTAAATACGAAACTATTAATTTCATTTTGAATTTTTGTGTCCTTACTGAGCAGCTGATTGTGAAACGTCAAAATCAATATCCACTTAATTTATAGAATAAATTTCAACTAATTTTGTAGTTGCATTTGGCCATTTAGAATGCCTTGACTACATAGCCACTAGCTTATTAAATGCCCCCAATAACTTAGGAGCCCTATACAATGACGGTTTTTTGTAGAGGAGTCAAAAACAAGAATCGTTTGCCATGGAAAGTTGGTTTATCTCGTCCTGTTAAGGCAAATTAAAAAATGACTTAAAAAAGCCGATCTATATTAATATTAAAAAAAGTTAGTTTGTTTGTTTATCCGATCATGTCGCAACAGAGCGTTGTTACGAGGCTGAAGAGTGTTCTAAGCTTTTTTTTACCTTTTTCGACCAGATCAGCTGGTAAACACTTATATTTCGATATTCGATGTATTCTATTTTTTGAAACACTATTTTGTAGGATATCATTAGGTACTCCCTGCTTTAAGACCTATCATCATTGCCTGTCATTACCAACTACCTATTTTCTTATTCAAAATAGGAGATGGCCGGTTAAGAACCGAAGCCAACGGCTAAGTGACACTAACTAAAACTGTTAATTTAGAACATAGGTTAGGTTAAAGTTGCTGTCCGTGATGAAGTAGGATCAACTTAGGCCAGTTTAATGGCCAATTGTGATACCACATGAATCTTAAGACTTTCTTCTAAGCTCAATGAAACCAGTTTGAGTCACTTACGAAACATGAAGGACTGATTATGTTAATTATGATTTAGATCGTTTAAGAAGAAATCTCCTAGGTAAGTCTTGTGTTTTTGAGCTAGAGCAGGGCCTGAACAGTGGAGGTGAAGAACTGTTTCCTCCTCTTCCTCATCTATACAGCTTCTGCAAAAGTCATTTGAGTATAAACCTAGCCTCGTGGCGTGCTTTCCTATTAAACAGTTCCCGGTTATGACACCGATTATCGAGCTTATATTCGATCTGCTTAGAGACAGTAAGCACCTTGATGGCTTTAAATCTAAATGTTTTTTGTCACCTGACAAGTGGTGGTATTATTCCACCTGATGTTTGCCTTCTTCATAGCGGCTTGCATTAGCTGTACCATTCCTGGTGAGTTCATCTGGCTTACAATTTCCTGGAATGTTTCTATGGCCCGTCACCCAGCAAAGGTAAATATTAAACTGTTGTGCCATCTCCATTAAAGATGATCGACAGTCATAGAATTGTATAGAGTTTGTAGAGACAGAGTCCAGAGATTTGATAGCGGCCTGACTATCTGAGAAAATACGGATATCAAATGTTGACATCACGTTTTCTTTAAGAAAGGACAAGAATTCTCAAAAAGTTCCGCCTGGAACACGCTACAATTGGGAAAACGGAATGATGGGGTCGTGCGAAGCGATCCGCTTATACATAGGACTTCATACCCAGTGGAGTGAAGTTTCTTCACTCAATACCTGTAATGCTTATGCGAAATTTAGATGCCCCTCGATTGTGTGACGGTACAAGACTCCGTGTAACACAACTTGGACGAAACATTACTATTAGTGCTAATATCTTAACTGGCGTTGAAAAGGTTGAAAATGTAACTATTCCTGAAATCCCAATAATTTCTACAGATTTACCATTCCGATTAAAAATTCTTCAATTTCTTATTAAAGTTAGCTTCGCTATGACAATAAGGCACAAGGGCAAACACTAAAAGAAGCGGGGATGGACCTAATAAAAAACCATTTAATAGAGGGTACAAACCTATAAACAATAAGTTAGCTTTAATAAATATTTAATTTAATGAAAACTATGTTTTAAAATATATTAATATTTATCACTTTAATCACAGGTATACACACATTTTGGTACCGATACTTTTGGAACTGTTCTTTAATAAATTCGACCTCCTGAACACGAATCTGTAATCGGTTTTTGCCTAGCAGCTCCCGTTTTTGTGTTATAGGGAAGGGTGTTGCAAACCGGACGCCACTAAGAAATACCCAAAATAATTGTGAAAAGAAGAAAGTAAAACATTTTTTCTTTGAAAATCCATGTTGATTTATTGACATTAACATACAAATATAAAAAAATAATAATTCCATTAACAAGATACCGAGTACATTTAAAATACAATATATTTTTTACTGCTGATTTGATGTACTGGAACCCATAAGAAACTCCGTTTTTTGCTTGATCTGCAATGTGGTTTTCTCGGACAATCTCTAAGCATATTCCAGCAGTAATCTGCCATCATATGCGTATCCCACTTGCCCTGGTATCGTTCTTCCATTGTCCTTATATCCTGGTGAAATCGCTCACCTTGCTCTTCACTCAAGTCTCCCAAGTTTGCAGGAAAACGATCCAAATGGTTTTGCAAGTAATGCACCTTGATGCTCATGTTGCATCCAAGCTCACGAAAAGCAGTCAGCATGTTATGAACCAAATCCTTATAATTTGAAGCCTTCTTGTTGCCTAGATAGTTTTCGACAACTGACACAAAAGATGTCCACGCTTTTCGCTCTTTTACATTCATAGATTCAACAAAATTTGTGTCCTTTATTAACCGTCTGATGTGAGGGCCATCGAATATGCCAGCTTTTATTTTTTCAATGCTTAATCCTTTCATCTTTGTAGGTATGAATTGAAAACATGATGAATTCTTATCTAGAGCCTTAACAAATTGCTTCATTAAGCCAAGTTTTATATGAAGTGGAGGCAGTATTATTTTATTCCGATCAACCAAAGGCTCATTAATAACATTTTTTCCTCCAACAACCATGTTCTCTCTTTCAGGCCATTCTGTTTTTACCCAGTGATCTTGTTTAGCTCTGCTATCCCAAAGGCACAAGAAGCAGGGATATTTTGTGTATCCACCTTGCTGTCCAAGGAGGAAGTTAAATATTTTTAAATCAACACAAATAACCCATCCATGTTCGTGATACGTAATATTTTCCAAGACTATAGCTATATTCTTGTACTCTTCTTTCATTTGGGTTGAGTGAGCAATAGGTATTGATCCCAATTCGTTACCATTGGCCCATTTTTGTTAAGAGACCTTTAACATCGTGACAGAAAACGAGATCTTCTTCCTGAGAATAGAATGTAAGCAACTCTGCTTCCCTTTTACGATAGAAAGTTATTGTTGTTCCTTCATCAAGTAGATTTTTTTCTTTTAGCCGCGATGCAAGTAACTCAGAACATTGTTTTGAGAGGTTAAGATCCCTGATGAGATCACTTAATTCACTTTGGTTAAATCGTTGGGGACTTGATGCATTTTCATCATATTCACTGTCTTCATCTGTGTCGCAGTGAGGTACTTCATCCTCCGAAAGATCTGGTAGCTTATGAAATGTTGGTATGGGAACTTCATTGGAATGAGGGATGGGCCTTCGAGCAGAGTCTAAATCAGGATACGTCCACTTGCTTCGGTTCTTACTATTGATGCCTCTGATATTCACTAGAGAGAAATAACAGTCATCATAGTGATTTTTTGGTTCTCTCCAAACCATAGGCACACCAAATTTCAGACTCCTCCTTTTCCCATTTTTGTCCACTGACGTAGATGTTCAAGGAATAGAAACGCGGGAAGGGGAATACCGGCATCATGTACCTGCACGCATTAAACTTTATCGATTATTTTTCCTTACTTCGGCTTACGGGAAGATTATATATTATTCGTGAACGTTGAATTATTGCCTTCAAAATAAAAAAAAATTTAGCCACGCTCGAGAAAGTCAAGGTGACGTTTTTTTTTTACAAGTTTGTAACTTCTTATCGTCAATCGAAAATTGTCAGATTAGTGGAATATACACTTTTTAGCATATAACTAACTTACGTCGTTTTCAATTGGCAATCTGAAAGTGAAAAAAAGCATTCTGAATGCGTTCAATTGGGCAAAAGTGACAGTTCTGATTCTGAAAAGAAGAGAATTTCCCTTCTGGTTTTAAAAACAGAATCAGAAGCAGAATCACTCACACATTCATAAATTTTAAATGTCACTTCCTACATGTTTGCAGCACAAAAACAAAATGAAATTTAGCGCGAATACACATATATGTGACACATGTGATACTCAACCAATACATTCTCACCAAACTTCAGATTCTTCGGAATAAAAAAAAACTGTTCAATTGGGTTTCCGAATCGAAGAACAATTCCAGATTGCCAATTGAAAACGACGTTAGTCAAGAAAAATCTCCCTAACTATCAAGTCAAGTCAACTTATGTCAAAATGACAATTGATCATGTTTTTTTAATTCTACTAAAAGCTGAACTTTATTACTCAATGATTTATTTATTTTCTGCACAACTTCATTTAATGCTTTCTGTAAAAAGGTTCCTTTTAAATTTGGAAAAGAAATAAGTAATATTTATTTACAATACAAAATACAAATCGTGGTGGACTTGTAGCTTGCCTGAGAAGTGTTTTGTAGACAAAAATAATGTTAGTACTTTTTGTACTATGAACTTAAAGTAGAGGTTTGTGAAGTAAAGTTCTGAATATGAAATTCATGACACTTGAAAAACTAACTAGTTGCCTTGGTCAAAATTTACGTTCAAAGCATGAAGTTGACTGCAAATGAGGTCCCTTATGTTGTCTGAACCTGCCCATTGTTCAGGTTCACTGACATAAAATAATCTTTGATCGATTTGAAAATGAGGGATAAGGAAATTCTAAAAAGCAACAGCAAGCTAGATATTGAAGAAAGAAAAATGAAGAATTTGGAAACAAGCATCAATTAAATTCAATTTTATTTTGTTTTTTTACTATATAATTTAAGTTCTATTAAATTGCGACATTGAAGTTTATTTGCTTAAATGCTGTTTGGTCATCATTCGTACTAAAATAGTAAATAAATACAGTAAAATGACTCCTCATTGAATTCAAAATTGCAATTAATGTATTTGTCAAAATGTCAGCTGTTTCAATGGATCGCTTGTGGATTCTTTGAGCGACGAGTAGGCTGGAGTTTAAGCTACGCAATACCGTTTAAAAAGAGACACGACTAATAAATACGACAATTGGTATTGAAATGAAATGACTATCGCAATATGGGTAATTTTTAAACAATAAACCATTAAGTAATTTTTTTAAATTGTCGTTTTATTTGATAAAAGTTACCGAAATTTAAAACAAAAACAGACATGCCTGGACTATAAAATAGAAATTCTTAACTTAATTTAAGGTAAATTATCCACCTAACAACTTTTTAGCTTGTTACTAATAAAAATTGGAAAAAATAACTAAAAGAAAACTATTTTCCATCTTATCTTATACGAGTTTACTTTTATTTCACTTTTCAACAAACAATAACGCACAATACATTAACAATTATTAGAATATATTTAACAATACTTCTTTCCCCTATTTAGCACAAATTACAAAATTAGTATTAGGTATACATTATTATTATTTTTATTTTAGGTGTAAAAATTAAGTTAAATAAATAATGAGAAGACAAAACAACACGAGATTCGAAAGATTTTAATATTACCAACCCTATAGTGAGTATCTCTTCGAGAAGAAATAAAAATTTGTACGATATGTTTTGTTTTTATTATTTTATTAAAGTATTTAAAAAAGAAAAAAAAACTAATGTACAATGACATATCGGACAAATAAGATCGGTGAATTGTTTATTTCATGACCGTTCTTTTGTGAGAATTTAGATTATGCAAAATTGGATATGTCGAATTTTTTGAGTTTTAATTTTTCTTTTACACGTTAGTAAAAATTGATTAGGCAAGTCACTTTTTCAAGGGAGTCTGATTGGATAGCGTTGATTGTCAAATAAAACTTGACTAAATGTTGGTAGCTAATCAATCACAGGTCCCACTTAATATCTTATTGAATATCATCTACAATATTTACTATTTGAATTGTGCATTGATATTTATAATTTATTTTCGACAGAGAATACTTTTGATGTTCGTAAGTTTTTGAACAGATACCACGATAGGGCTGACATAAGTTACAATTTATATTTATAGACTATACCTACTATGAGAATTTACTTTTTCGAATATTGTTCTTTTAATTCACTCAAATCAGGATACAAAACGCCAGCTGGTACATAATGCGATTCTGGACGCTGTCCATTTTTATAAATCTCAAAAACACCCTTACCGGTGCTTTTAGCAACTCGCCTTGCAATTCCTTTGGGAGTTATATATTTTACATTCTGACTTACAGTGAATGCATTTCCAAGCGTATCAAAAGTCCCAGAAGCCACTTGGCCTGCGGATGGTCCATATCTGAATAATAACGCAAAACAAAATATTTCAAATATAAATTTCTTAAAATGCATTGCGTTTACTTGTGCTCAATAATTTTAACAGAATTGTTGCTTAAATTTGTGCCTAGAATTTTTGCAGATTCTTCAAGTCCATTGAAAACCGTGCTGAAGCCTTCTACTGCACCAGCAGCAATAGTAAATGCTCCTTGCATCTAGAAAAAAAAAAAACAAAAATCAAATTGAGTTTGCCAATTTAAGTTAATATTAATTTGTCTTACTTTATCTTGTGCGTCTTCCTCGCTCAAACCAAAACCAACTGAGAGTATATTTGCTCCTTGATTTTTAATATGTGGTGCTAAAAAACGTCCTATCGCCATTGTGGCACATCCGACCTTGCCGGCAATATAACCCGTAACTCCTACAGCTGCACCGGACACATTTTTTGCAACTTCAACTGAAGTTTGAACCTTAGACGAAACTGGAGGTGTATCAGGAGGAGCCTGAGACATTTTTGATATTAAATATGGAGTTGACTTGACCATAAGTTCTCCAGTTTTTTCAGCTCCTTTCACAAGATTCTTGGCTATGAAATCAGCTGTCCCAACAATAGTCTTTGAAACAGTTGTGCTAACATCTCTTTGTGCACGACGAGACGGGCCTTCTTTAAGTTCCATAACTTCTCCAGTTATAATGGCTTCGATTAAATCTAACCAAAATTGATTGTACTCTGGCTCTTGGCCTTCGAGAATAATTCCAAATGCTGTGCCCGGCTCATCGGCTTCCATATCGGGGAAAATATAAGCCCCATACTCTGTGCGAAAACATGTTGTTACCCCAGGAACGAGTGGATATACCCAGGACATCTCTTGGTTCGATGGTTCCGTGCCACCATTCACATTCATTTGGCAGTGAATGAAGTACATGTTATTGAGGTATTTCCATTCAGGCGATTCTGTGCCAATGATCGCCAATTGGAGTTGAGTTCCATTCTAAAAATAAATAAATAAGTACTGAACAAAATAGGACATATTTTGAACTTTTAAAATTCACCTCTGCACTGGTCACTGCTCCGTTTGGTTGAATTTTATATAACTTTGCATTAGATTCAAATATCGTGTCAAAGGTTAGTGGAGTTTCTGCAGTGCCGATGGCAACACGAAGTCCTTTTATGATTTGTCTGTATGTCATTGGTATGCCTGATTCATTCGCTATCGCAAACGGAGTTGAATTCTTAGATAAACAACTTGGCGACATTTTCGTAGTAGTGGCGTCGGTTTTGGCGGCGGCTACACATGTTTCAGTAGACTTTTTCTTTGGAATGGGTTCGGTTGAATCGTCTTCGGACGAAATTCCATCAACGTTTGTCACCTTGGATTCGATACATGAACGTCTGTAAATTACTTCGGAGCGAAATGTTTTCAATTTTTGAATAATATTGCATGCATCGTTCCATTGACCTTGTACAGCTTCAACATTATCAGGTAATCCAACTGGAATCGCAAAAATCGCATCTATAGCTTCAATACATTTATTGTAGCTGCGCAAAGCTTCTTCAACGTTCTCTTCTTCTTCTAAGGTAACCGAAGCGTCAATGTGTTTTATGACTTCAGAATATCCTAATTTAATTTTGCTATAGCACTTTAAAAACTCAGCCTCGGAAGTCATTATGAGCAACTGCAAAATAAATACGAAATTACGAAAACTTAATAATTAAGAAATAAAATTTAACAGAGAGAAAGAAGATTACTTGCAGAAAAACAATAAAATAAAAAAAATAACGTCTTCGTCTTATCAAACCTACATACACATATTAAAGTTAAGATTACGATAGTAACTTTATCAAAGCTATAGGCATTCTTACTTGTACAATGTTCAAATTTAAATTAAAACCTATAAGCATCGCATTTGTATTTATTTATCAAGCATCGAGTTGAATTATGGCTAAACTATGTAGGTACGTAGGTATGTCTGAACCAATATTTTGTTGATTTTGTGCATTGGCGTGCTATCATATTTACGAAAGGAATTAAAAGGTATTTTCAAAGTACTTGGTAATTTTGTAGAAGGAATATAAATGGTTCGTTTCACTGAAACCCAAGGTTCGTACGAAAGTTTATAAATAAAATTGTGCAGTAGAGGGTAGGGCTTTTCTGACTCCAAGATTTAAAAATACAAAAAATCAAGTATAACATTTGAAAATTTTTATTGGGCAGGTTCAGACAACATAAGGGACTTCATTTGCAGTCAACTTCATTCTTTGAACGTAAATTTTGACCAAGTCAACTAGTTAATTTTTCAAGTGTCATGAATTTCAAATTCAGAACTTCACTTCACAAACCTCTACTTCAAGTTCATAGTACAAAAACTACCAAAATCATTATTTTCTACAAAACATTCCTCAGGCAAGCTAAAAGTCCATCACGATTTGTATTTTGTATTGTAAAGAAATATTACTTATTTCTTTTCCAAATTTACATGGAACCTTTTAACAGAAAGCATTAAATGGAGTTGTGCAGAAAATAAATAAATCATTGCGTAATAAAGTTCAGCTTTTAGTTGAATGAAAAAACATGATGAATTGTCATTTTGATATAAGCTAACTTGACTTGATAGTTAGGGAGATTTTTCTTGACTAACTTTCCAGTCAACTTTCCAATAATGTTGCCTTAATTGGAAGCCAATTTTTTGGCAGCTGGCCAATCAGAAATTAGAAACTTGCCTTTCTTTCAAGTCCCTTATGTCGTCTGAACCAGATGCGTTCAATCTTAGACAGATACCCAATACCTTTTTGTTAGTGTTTTACGTGTAAAGGAACAGCTGTTTTAAAACAGCTGCGATGTCAAAAAAATAATCCAAAGGTATCTACAAATTTCTGGTCAATGTGGGTATCTGCCAGAACAGCTGATTTTTGTGAACAACTGAAAGTTTGTATTTTTTGTCAATTAGGTATCTAACTCATTTCAATAAGGTATCCAAAAATTCACCTACCCGGTATACCCAATCCAACACGAGATTGAACGTAGCCATTCTTTTGATGCTTAAAGAAAAGATTATAACCGGTGTTTTTTATTTAACGTGTGGTTTGTAATCTGGCAATACTTTTTCTTGGAGCTAGTCGTTTCGACAGCTGTCACTTGATTATGTTCATCCATTTCATAATGAATACAATTACTCCTGAACAACGTTAGCAAATTATGCATATTTATTACCCAAATAATGGTTCGGTTTTTGCGACGGAACCCATCGCAATCAATCAATTTATTTAATATATTTTTAGTGAGCGTAATATCTCGCGTCGTGGTCTCCAGGATCGTGATATGAAACACCGATAGATGTTTTGTAGGGTCACTTGTCTACGCAGATAGCCCTAAGACGAGTGACACCTTGCAAGACAATATTCGGCGCGTTATAGCTGTAATACGTCCCTAATTTCTGCAAAAAGTGGCCGGTCTCGACTGAAATTTATTAGTGCCATCAAACACTTATTTTTATAATAAAGCTAAATTCTTGACCATAACATTTAGTTATATTTGTTTAATTGCTTCGTGAAAACCATGCGTCTATAAAAAAAACACCTCTTAATTAAAAAAAACGAATTCAAGTCATATGACAGTAAACCGTTATATTTGAATCGATCGAACCAATTTTCATCCAGTTCATGGAATATCGTTTGTTTTTCAACTTTTCCTGTTTGTAGGTTTGCTGTGCCAATATTTACACATTTATATTAATTCAATTTTAGAATTTCCTTTTCGTAATCAAAAATTAAACTTTTACCCATTAAAGTTGTGTTCAAAAATCGGAAAAATGCTACATCACTGAAGTTCGAGAGTTCAAGTATGTATGTAACGTTCATTTGCTACCTACTATATTTTTGATGATGTAGGTAAAATATACAATTTTGCTGATAAAAATAAAATGAAACACAATTAACATAATTTTGAATAACACTTCCACTTACTTTATTAACTAAAGTATACATCTTATCGCACAAAATTTATCAAAATTAATGACCGGAACTTTTTGCAATAACTTTTATAATATAAACTATCAAAACGCAGTGCACTGATTCATCTAATTTTAATTAAAAACTAAATTTGTTTTTCTGTCTAGTCTGTCATGAAACAGCTTTTCTAAAATTGGATTTTGTCCAACATCCTGACTCAACCTGCCGCCTGCCCCCAAACCAACAGATTAGCCTATGCATTTTCAGATGACTCTAGCTTTTCATGAACTCATCTTTTCTTGTTTGAGTTCGTGATGGTGAATTGAATTTTGTCCAATTTATTTCGTGAAAGTTAATTTGTTTGGGTTTACATCGACGTCACTGCCTAGTTTAAAGGCCATGTGCTAATTTGCATCAAAATTTTGTTTTTCTTTTCGGACATTTTAAGGTGTGTTGATGAACTCTAATTAGAGCAAAAACTAGATGAAACCCAAGGTTTTCGTACAGCAGTAGCTGACTAAATTTGTTTTTCTTACCGATTATTCAGATGTTATCCTTTGCCGGAATGGAATGTTGGATGTTGGAATGTTTTAAGATGATAATCTATTTATTAATGTTTACAAATTGATGCAAGTTTAGAGAACTTTATTTAAATGACAAACAATAATTATTTTTAAACACTTTTATGTACGTACAATGATGAAAGATGATGAACATGAAATAGCAATAATATTGGCCCGGAAAAGAAAGCTCATCAAATATCACAAAGCTAGTTTTATCTGTCAATTTGTATGACATATGGTTTGTTTATCCAAAACAGAACTGCACAAAAGCTTATAGTGCATTTCGTAAAGTTTAGCAGTACAGGCTATACAAAGTGAACATAGAAATTATGTATATTTGTTCTTTGAAATATTTCTACAGTTTTATAAGTTGTTTTCTTTTTTTATTTTTGTTCGTATAACTGCTTATATGCATATACAGTAGTAAGAGCATAATAAAGTGTAAACACTTAAAAACTTGTGTCTATAACAACTTCTAAAAATCGTATTAATTTAGTCTTGAGGAAAAAATTACCAAAAAATTCACATTTGTTGTGATATTTACATACGTCTTAAATTCATTAAGTCTGTGTGACCAGTTTCTGACTTACTATGTCCTTTTTGCATTAGCGTCATAAATACTTTGTGCTATTAATTAAAAAAATCAATTCTTAGAAGGTGGGAAGTTATTTTAAGCTTTACAAGAATCGAATTTTCGGAGTACGGTATTAAAAGCGATAAAATACTAAATTCAAATTTAAACAAAAAAGAAGTGGGAAAAATGTCTACAGCTTAACTGAAAAATCTTGAAATGAGACAATTAAAGAACATACCAACGATTAAGCTACGAAATTTGATGTTGCATTTGAATCCTTGTCTTTGGAAATAAATGCATCAAAAGCCACGAATTCACACTCAAATCAGAAACTAACTGCGATGACGGAGCAGTGTGAGCGCTTTTCACGTAAGACAAATTTCAATGCAAGAGGCTACTCAAGTTAAAGGAAGGTGAAGGCATTCACTAGAAAAAGGCTAGAGAAGTTAACATTAAACGTTTACAAAGAGCAACCGTATTTTTGAAACTTGGGCCACCAGTTATCTTCGAAAAATTAAGGCGCCAGTTATAGCTATCATTGGGTTTCATCATTGAAACCAATAATTGAAAATTTCTGTCATTGAAAATAATTTCCTGATTGAAATCCACAGAAAAATGTTTACTGACAGGTATTCTGTCATTGGATTATGTGAAATTGGAACACAAATTAATGGAACGATTCGTGTCACTTTTCAGCTGTTCAGGAAAATGAATTTCGACCCGGAAAATAGAAAAATACATTTTAATAATTTTTAGCGAAAAATAAATGCGCAGTTAAACTTTCTTTTCTCAAAACATTTTCTTTGTGTGATTTTCGATCGATCAGTAAGTATAATAAATATTCATTTCTAATCAATTGTGTGCCCCAATAAAATGTCAATTCAAACAAATTTTCCAATGATAGCTATAACTGACCCCTAATGCCCGTTGCGAGTGAACTACTAGATATGAACTGCTAGTAGCCAACTTCACGTTACTGTCATTTATTTCTTAAAGGTAGGATTTTACCGATTTTACGCACACTATCGCAAACAACAGCAATTTTTTCTGCACAACGATCTGTAAGAGCATGTACTGGTGTTTTCACATCTCCTACAGACCCCGATTGTACGCACATTTGGACGATTAAATTGATCGATTTTTGATTTTTTTGATTTGAACGCCCATTTAATTTTAACGCATTACTCGATTGTGTATCGCTTCTTGATTAAAATTGATAAATATCACTTAAATGATGAAAAAAACTTGATGTTTAGGTGTGGCTCACATTCAACATCGGCCCTTAAAATTTAACCACCTTTTATTTGCTTGGATTTTTTTAAACCGTTGGTTATAGCGATCAATGAAAATTTCTATTATTGATTGAACAAATTTTTCCTGATTGAAACCCAGCCGAACCATTTTTCTGACGAAAATCTGTCATTGGAATTATATAAAATTAAATTGCAAATCAGTGTAACGATTCAATCAATTTTGATGTAATAGAAACAAATATTTAAATTAGCAAAAAATAATAATTTTGCAGTACAACTTTAGTTCTCAAAAGAAATTCTTTGTGTTTTGATTGAAAGGAAACATAGATTTCAATTACCATTTATTTTATCTGAACAATTATTAATGTCTAATATTTAACGAATCTCTAATGCCAAGCGGAAACCTACGTGATCTGCTATAGCGTCCAATGTTAAAGAATAAGAGCACATCCATCTTGAAATCGATAACGCTAACGCATACCACCTCAGTTTGCCCGAGTGTTAATTAAAAAAAGAGAAGGACTGCAAAAATCTAACGCAACTTCGTGGGTTGAAAAGACTCCACCTTTCATCGGTTTGTCTGTTATCCAACGCTTCATTACTTTCTCCTATATTTCAGGTGGCTGTTCATAAAATATTGATAAGGAGAAGAGCAGAGATAAACGCCAAATAGATGAACGGAAAATTTCAGCAGACTTTTCCTAACAATTTGTAAAATGCCTTTTTTGGGACCTTCTCTAGGGTTGGGTACCCTAGCCCCAAAGCAAAAATCCCCAAAACAAAATCCCCATAACAAAATCCCCAAAACATAATCCCCAAATCTAAAATCTCCGAAACCAAAATCCCCAAAACCAAAATCCCCAAATCCAGAATTCCCAAAATCAAAATCCTTAAGCACAGATTCACCATATTTCGAGTATATCTAAGAAATTATGTTTGGCGCCAAACATAATTTCTTAGATATGCTCGAAATATGGTGAATCTGTGCTTAAGGATTTTGATTTTGGGAATAATTCAAAACAAAGTTAAGTTGTGTTTTTCTCTTTATTCTCTTTTTTATTATACAAACTTTTTACTAAACAAAAACATAAGTAATTAATGCTATCTATGTATTTCAAAATTAAGGCATACATTTTGAATTCATGGTATTAAATAAACATATGAAACAAATATTTTAGCATAGTGATATGTTATATGATATAAATTTTAAAAAATCAAGTTTTTCAATTTCTGACCGCCGGCCGCCGCCGTGCCGTCTTTTGGTCTTATGGTGTAGTTTGCCTTATGTATTTACATGAATTGATTGACTTTTTTTTCAAAGAAGAAATAAAAGTAGATCTTGAAAAGCGAAGATTCTATAGAAAAGTAAATCTACTTCGATCGAAGTAAAGAACGAACCCTGGAGATGTCTGTTCTCATCAGTAAAAGCAGTTTATGCTTTTAACCTTGATGAAGAGTTTAACATTGTTGTTAAAATAATTCTTAAGAAAAAGCACAATATATCACCAAGGCCTACACACAAATGATGAAAACCAGCAGGCATTGACGGAGTTTGAAAATTTTAGATTTGGGGATTTCGCTTGTGGATTATGGGCATGGGGATTTATAGATCCTGGGGATTTTGTTTTTGGAGATTTTGTACTTGAGGATAACGAATTTGTGGATTTTTAAAAGTGTGGGGATTTTTGTGATTGGAGATTTTGAACTTGGGCATTATGTCGGTATCCCCCTTCTCTACCACTTAACACGTCTGCCACTTTTTATTTTAAGAAGATTACAGAGCTAAGTCCTTAACAAAATTCGAACGGACCTAACTTCAAAAAAGAGAGCTTTCCGACAAATGTCAAACCGGACAAATGTCAAACTTAGCATCTGTCATTCTCCATGACAGAAGGTGGAAAATTGTTTACTGCGCGTTTTTAGGAAATTAAAATAGTTTCTTAAAACGAAATAATATTTATTTAGAATAGAATTTTAAATGAGTTACACTATGAATATGACAAATTCCGTAAGTGTTTCAGTTGAAGCACCGTGTGAAAACCAAATTCAAGAAATCACCTACGATGGAACAGAAATTTACCAGCCGTAAGTAATTCGGTTTCGGCCGGCTTAAGAAACAAACACATCATCCTAAAATAAATTATCAACACTTCTAGACCGCCAACTCTATCGGAGACTCTAACAAAATGTGCAGCTCGTATAGATTTTAGCAAGACTTCCCTAGACGATTTGAAAAAAGAAGAGAAATCTTCCGACGAAGACTCGAAAGATCCATCACAATTTCAACCAAGCCTCTGGCCATGGGACTCCGTACGAAACAAACTCAAAGACGCCCTAACTGAGATTTGCGTGCTCTCTGATGTTATTTCAATTGCTAAAGATAAACGTTACCTAGTTTTAGATCCAGTTCCGGAAGAACCCGAAGAAACCAAACCTATAATTCAAGTCTACGCTCGTAAAAAAGCACTCAGTCAAGCGGCGAATGTACTACTGAATGGAGCCGAAAGACTTCGTAGTTGTCAAAGTGAGCAAAGAAATCGAAACGTTGCCGATTTCCACATTGAGCTGTTGCGTCTTAGGCAAAATTGGCGTCTCAAGAAAGTATCCAATGCCATAATAGGTGATTTAAGCTATCGAACAGCTGGTTCTAAGTTCGGAATGAGTGGAACATTTGAAGTGACAAAAGCCGAAGATGTAGTTGAGGATGAAACAACGCCTGCTGGACCCGGTAATGGAGTGGTGACGCCAGTGGCAAAGCCTACATCGGCATTGAGAGTCAATGTTCCACCTGAACTGCAAGGTGTGGCTTACATTAAAGTTATCACCCAAAAAGACCAAGAAGATCTTTGCACTGCGAATGTTAATTTAATGGGAACCGGGCAAAATATAACCCAGCAAGTAGGAGTGTGGCAGAAAACACTAGAATTTGCCCAAAATGTCCTTTTTTGCAAAGAACTTTTCAGTCAACTGGCTCGAGAAGCAATTCATATGCAAGCTCCCATTCCGCATGTCGTCGTTGGCAATCAAATCAGAGCTACACTTCTGCCGGGTATTCAACTGATAATCTCACTGTGTCACTCTACAACATTCGATTCAAGCCAACCTGGACCCATTAACGATCATGATCACGTCCTAGAGCATTCTTTGCATCAATTGTTGCGAGAAGTTCACCACAAAAATAGTCATCACCCGTTTCCTCATCCAGCTAGTGGACCAATGGGACCAAGCAAGAGACGCATGTTGGCCGGGCCCATTGCAGCCGATCGACATGAACTCCTCGAGATGACAAAGTCGCAGACCATTCTCGAGCAAATCATTGCTCAGGCACAGCACATATTTATGCGTAAACGCACGCAGTATGTGCTGGACACATTGGCTCGGGACGTAAAAGATCCCCAGATCGTGTCGCATTGGAATGCAATGAATAGTCCCACGATGGCGTGTGTTAAAATAAACATAGTTACTCATGGGTGAGTAATTTTAAATTAAAATTAGTAACGTTTCTGATTGAATTTGTATTGAAATTTTTTCAGTTACGACACAATTAACCGCACTTCACTAGTGATCCATGTAAGAGAACGTTCACTTAAGTGCATCTGTCGTGACGGACGTGTCATGCACTTGTCTTATGAACCTCAAGAACTTCGTGACCTGATTCTCTGCCAAATTAACCAGCATCAGATTTCTTGTCTTCTGAATCTAGCTCGGTGCATGGCATGGCAAGTTCTCTCGAATAGCAATCATTTGGGAATAGGCGAAGTCGAACCACTTGGAAATGCTAGTTCTTGTCTTTTGGCGTCACCAAATAGTGATCGGATGATTGCAGTGCAAATTCGATGCGATCCACAGATAGATGTTAAAGTTTTCATCGCCCGCAGTCCAAGACAAGATTTTTTCCCTAGTCCCTTGGTGCCGGAAAAGTTCTGGGAGAATTTGGGAGGACACTTCAAAGAGGTGAGAGTTAATGTTTCTATATATTTTGTCAAAACTGAAATAAACTCATATGGGGGTTCTTGCAGGTGAGGTTCGATAAGATCGAAGGAAAGAGTTTTCTAAATAAAATGGAGTTTCTTATGGCAAGTTTGACGAGCTCTTCGTCTTAGTAGAATGTACATACAAAATGGTTAGATGTAGAAAAAGAAACGCATAATAATTGAACCATTATTATTTTATGAAAATATATTATTACTGTAGTTAGATTTTATTAATAAAAGTGAATACAAAATCATGAAATATTTAAATATTAAAATTTTTTACTAAATTCTTATTTTAAGGATTAAAGTTTTTAAATTTTAATGAAAAGAGGGCTTAAACTAATGTGGGTCAGTGCGGTTACTCGAATGAGGAATTAGATCGGTGAAAAGCAAATGGAAAACCGATTTGAAAATGGTTTGACTTCCATTTCATAAAACTTAACATATGTAGATGTGTCGTGATGATAGCCTTACTTTTAATTACCTAACTTAAGACCATTGGAAATGTAGATTAAATGAAGTGAATTTTCGAAAAATCGTATCCATCCGTGACTTTCACACTAAAGCCCAGTCAATTTTGCAGTATTTTATTTAAAAAATCATTTAAAGTCTTTCAAAAGTCTTTTACATTCTTAAATTCTTTTAAATGCAAAATAATAAATTCTTAAGAAAAATCATCTTTAGTGACAAGCCAAATTGCCGTATATGGGACGACACCAACCCACGAGAGGTTCACCAAGTGATAATGCATCCTCAAAAAGATAGCGTTTGGTGTGGATTTTGGGCTGGCGGTGTAATTGGTCCGTACTTGTTTGAAAACGACGTTAGTGAGGCGGTTGCCGTCAAAAGCTACATGATAACTAATTTCTTATGGCCCAAATTGAACCATATGGACCTAGACGACAAGTGGTTCCAGCAGGACGGCGCGCGCTACGAGCCACACAGCAAACGCCACGATTGACATTTTGCATGAACTTTTTGAGGGTAAGGTTATCTCTTGCAGGGGTGACGTGAATTGGCAATCATGGTCATGCGATTTGAACCCGCTAGACTTTTTCCTGTGGGGTTTCTTGAAGTCGCAGGTCTATGCAAATAAACCAAAATCGACCGATGCCCTAAAGGTGAAAGTAACACAGGCCATCGCTCAAATTCAGCCGGATCTATACGGAAGAGTCATTAAAAATTGGACCACTCGGATCCGTGCCACCGTAAGAAGCCAATGCGGGCATTTGAATGATGTCATATTCCACACTTAAGGGGGTGTTCTAGTGTAGAGACATGAATTTCGCCCGGTTTTTGAAGCGTTGTATAAAGGAAACAAAAAATATTTGTAGTATCAATTTTTTTATCATTTGTTTATTGATTTGTTGTTCATACATACAAAATTAATAAAAAAAATTAAAATTAACAAAGTTACAAGCAGTCAAAGTTGGGGGTCTAAATAAAAGAGGGTGTCCTGGCGTGCATCCTACCAACCCTCCTGATGATCTGAAAAACAACAACCAGACGGATTCTTAATTATTATAGATGTCGCTATTGTTTCACCCTTGGATAAGTTAAAAAAAAACTTTTTAACAAAATGGCAGCAGTTTGAAAAAAAAGATGTTCTTGTTGCATATTTTTCAACAATTACGAATTTTTTAAAAATACTAAATGAGAAGTTATATTTTTGGGCAAGGACCACACGATAAAGAGATGTATAAAGAACATCCTCTCCAAATTTGAAGTAAATCGGTCTATTAGAACTCGATATATCCTTACCGCCAGCTCGAAAAAAGTAGTTTCGAGAAAAACGCGTTCAGAGTTTTGGACAAGTTTTCGACAATTTTACTTATAGAATGATACAGAATACGTATGTGCATATTTTCAATCAGCGATTCCTGTTGACACGTTGTCAGAGCTAGTATAAAGGTTGCCACAAAAGTAACTTGAAATGAAACTAAAAGGACAAAACAGTTTCTATGACCTTCAAAACCAGTTTCTATGACCTTCAATTAACTTGTGAAATAATAGGAATATTAAAAAATCCTTTTAAACGCATATTTTTGAATGTCTAAACTTTGGAAATATGAAAAAAAATGTTTTTGATTCTTTCAAAATTCTACACTAGAATACCCCCATAATGGCATACATGCGCCTTTTATTTATTTTTATTTATTTATTGATCAATTTGAATGCTTAGTAGCTGTAAGATACAATATCTTATAAGGTAGTTACAAGCTTTTAAATGAGAATGACAATGCAATTATTATTAAATGACATTTCAATTATTTATATTATGATTATTATTATAATATGAAAAGTTTAAGAACTTTCTATACGGTCTATGTAAGTATGTATAAGTTTAAATTGAAAAGTAATTTATTAAGTCCTTTTTAAGTCTTGTTGTGTTTTGATTTTCTTTAATAAAGCGTGGAAGGGAGTTCCAGAGGCGAACTGAATTTACAAAAAATTGACGCTCAGATGTTAAGCATGTATAGCGAGGGTGAACTAGTTGACGAGTCCTGTTAGAGGTGGGGAAACATATTCTGTCAAAACAATATTGTGGTTGTTGTGTGAGCAATATATCGGAGAGGAGGATTAAACAACGAAGTTTTACATAATTTTCCAAGGGCATATTTAGTAACAGGGAAGAATAATTAGATATTCTATCGTACCTACGTAAACCAAAAGCATAGCGAACGATATTATTAAAAGCAATATTAAGTTTGCGTTTGCTATAATATCTACAGTTGCAATATAACTCACATCCATAAATCAAAATAGGTATAAGCAAGGTCTTCGCTAGCAATATTCGTGTTTTTACTGGCGTAAAATACTGGGTTACCCAAAGTGTACGTAGAGCACCATACATTTTGCCGACAAGTCCGTTTATGTGATCGTCCCAAGTCAAAAATCGATTAAATGTAACGCCAAGGTTCTTTGCAGTCTGTACGTATTCGATTGGATCATTACTTAACATAATTTGAGGAAAGTAAACAAGATCTAAATTCTTTCTTGAGATAACTAAGCATTTAGATTTCTTCGGATTCAAAAAAAGACCATTTAAATGGGACCAATTTAAAATTTTCTCAAGGTCCTCATTGACATTGGAGACTCCATTGTCAATAAGTCCAAGAGGGCAGCTTAGATATAGTTGAACGTCATCGGCATACAAGTGACAGGAACTATTAACGATCAAAGACGGTAGTTCATTTACATACACTGAGAATAGTAAAGGACCCAGTATCGATCCTTGAGGAACGTCAGATAACGTTGGCAGAAAATTGGACAAACTGTCACCAGCTTGGACTGCTTGTTTTCTATTGTTTAAATATGAATATATATGAGCTTTGTGGCGCCTGTTGAAAAATTAAACTACTGCATAAGCTTCTTACAAAGTATGACATGATTAACTGTATCAAATGCCTTGGAGAAATCAAGTAATACCAAAAAAGTTACATCATCCTTATCCAACGATTGCCTTATGTCTTCAGTTACGTTCAAAAGCGCAGTTATACAACTGTGCTTTTTGCGGAAACCAGATTGTTGCGAGGTAAGCATGGAGTTAGTCGTAAGAAAAGCGTTAATTTGTTTCTGCAAAATTTTCTCAAAAACTTTAGATAAATAAGAAAGAATTGAGATAGGTCTGAATTCGGTTCCTTTAGCATTTTTAGGAAGTGGTAAGATTTTTGCCACCTTCCAAATGTCAGGATAAACTCCAGACATTAAAATGGAGTTAAATGCAAATGCCTTTCAAATAAAAAATAATTTTGATAATATCTCACACACAAATTCGGTGAAATAAGAACTTCACACAGTTCTTTTGAAAAAATTCTATACATAGTAAAAATCTACAGATCTTTTAGTAATTCAATTCACCAAAAAAGCGGTGTCTTGTCTGCTTAGTAGTAGTAGTTTCTTTATTTCGTAAAAAATATTTTCAAAAAGTCTATGACCGCTCATTTTACAATTCAGAGATCTGATAATTTATATCTACAACTGAAACATTACAAAATATTACAAAAAAAAGTATTAAAATAAGCAAAACCAGAAAAAGTAAATTTAGTTAGTATAAAACATTAAAAGAAACATAATTTATTAGCAAAATAGTTTAAAAAAAATGGCAAATAAATAAATGAAAAATTAAATAATTTAACAAACAAATAATTGAATATAAACATAATCAAGAAATAATAAATAAATTAACACATAATAAATTAAAAAAATAAACAAATAAATAAATAGATTAATACATAAATAAATTAAAAATAAATAAATAAAAAAAATAATAAATTAATTAACACATACTTAAATAAATTAGCAAATAAATAAATTAACAAATAAGTAAATTAACAAATAAATTAATTATAAAAAATAAATTATTAAACAAATAAATAAATTAATACATAAATAAATTAGCAATAAATAAATTCAAAAATAAATTAATCAACAAATAAATAAATTAACATACAAATTAACAAAAAAATAAGAAACCATTAACATAAACCAAAAAAGAAAAGAAAAAAACAACGCAATAGTCTTACTTAATATATCACAGATTATGCAGGAGAAAATTCTCAGAACTTTCACAGCTGATATTAAAATTATTTATAAGCTTACAAATTCTATCAGAAATCAGTTCAACATTCGCTTTTCTGTGGAGACTTAAGGTTGAATAATATCAAGGAAGGTTTAGCATCATTTTTAAAACCTTGTTTTGTGATACCTGCAACTTCTTTTAATGGCATCTGGCAGCGTTACGGTTACCCCATACTGGACACCCATATAACAGTATTGCTTGGAATATAACCTTGTGAATGATAATCTCATTTTCATTTGTGAGTAGAGATTGTCAGTTAATAAAAGGGTAAAGCATCTTGATAGCAATACTCATTTTTTAAGAGTATTTAGAATATGTTGGTTAAAAGTAAGTTTTGAATCGAGATGAACACCAAGGCACTTTACAGACTGCTCCCATTCAATTGTGGTACCACTTACATGTAGCTGATTGCTGGGAAGATAGCAAGGTTTTCTTTTTCGTGTAAAATAGATGGCATGCGTTTTCCCAACATTCAGCTTTATTTTCCATTTTCTATAATATTTTTCAAGTACTCCGATCGCATGTTTAAGATTTGTCTCAATGTTGAGATAAAATTCATGTGATGAAAATACTGAAGTATCATCAGCGAAAATAGCTGATTCACATTGCGGTAGACTTGAATGAAAAGTCCGAAGTGTAAATATTGTACAAGGCCGGACCAAGTACTGAGCCTTGGGGGAAGCCGAAATCGACAAATAAGAACCTAGAAACATCACAATTGACATGAACTTGATAACATCTATCGGATAAGAAACTTTGAACAATTTTACACAAATACAAAGGGAAGTCGAACTGTATCATTTTATATATAATACCATTGTGCCATACGGAATCAAAAGCCTTTTCATTGTCTAACAATATCATGCCCGTTGATTGACCACGTAAACGATGGTCTAGAACATGAATGCAAATTCGTTTAATCTGGTGCGATGTGCTGTGAGATCTACGGAATCCAAATTGTATATCGGATAGAATGTCTTTATCTGAAATAACTTTTAAAATATGTTGTTTCAATATTTTTTCAAAAACTTTACTTATGTTGCTCAGTAAACTGATTGGTCTGTAGCTTTCAGGATTTTCTGGAGCTTTTCCAGCCTTAAGAACAGGCACAACCATTGTTTTTTTCTAACACTGAGGGAATTTTAAATGTTAAATACTCAATTCCAATTTAAGTCAGTTATTTTAAATAACTAGTTTTTACTTTGTCCAGATCTCCTTTTTTCGAGTTTACAACATCTTGATTACATTTTTAACATTTCCTTCTTCTATAAATGCATTAAGAGGAGTTATTTCGTTTGTAGTATCGAATCTTTCAATTGTGTTACTGACAAGTTCATTAGTTACAAAGTCCCCCAAATGCTGAGAAACTAAGTGATTTTTTGAAAAAACTTGTACCAAATAGATTTGCTATCTCAAAACCTGTAACAAAGGTTGTAGAAGAATCCTTCAAAAATGCTATTTTACGGTTTTTGTTCGTAATTAATTTTACTATATTCTAGAATGGTTTTGCATTTTTATCCATAACGCTCAATTTTGTGTTCCATTCTCTATTACGATGGATTTGTATCTGTTCAGTAATGCGTTTATTAAAATGAGAAACCATTGAACGAGAAAAGGGTTGATGGTAATTTCTTACTTTAATAAGTTCTAGTTAATAGTTAATAGTTTCATTAACCGAAGAAGTTATAGAAGTACTATAAAATCGACATCACCTTTACAATTCACGCTTTCAAGGTTTTTTGGTACTATTTTGAAGGCTCATTTTATTTTTGGTTTGAATAATTTCCAATTAGCGTTTTTCATGTCTAGGAAATATTGAATTTGTCTTTTACATAACCAAAAAACTGGATTATGGTCTGAACTGAGAGCACTTAACGAAACGGGTTCTGATATAACACCTGGGACATTTGACACAAACAAATCAATCACAGAAGGGACACCACGAGAACCTGCGGGAAAATAAGTTGGACAAGGTGGATACAAAATATTAATTGCCAATGAAAGAGCAGCCAGTAAGTTGCCCCAAGCATTTGCTCTTACACACCCCCAATCTCTATGTCGGCAGTAAAAATCGCCACCTAAAAGATACCTCACCATTCATTGTGAATAACTTTTTTAAGTCTTGCTTGAACCACTTTCTTTTAATATCCCATGAAGATCCACCAGGGAAATAAACAGAATAGATTTGTACAGTCTTTTGGTTCCTTAATTTAATCATAACACCTACATTTTCAACACGTCTTGTTGGAATTACAGGTAAAAGCGAATTTTGACTTGATTTTCTCATAAGAATCGCAACTCCACCACCCATTTGATCTATTCTATCGATACGATAGCATTTAAAGTCGGATGATGGGAGTCCTATATCAAGATTGAGCCAAGTTTCTGTTATTAGAGCAACACCAACTTCAAAGCTATTCAAAAAGTTTAAAAATTCATGAAATTTATTGCGTTTATCTGCTTAAACAACTAAAAAATTTGTAATATCTTAAAGGTGTTCATAAAATTTAAAATAAGGTAAAGCTTTAAATTATTTTAAAAAGAACTTTTCTAATAGAAAAAGAAAAAATCCCGATCCTAAAGAAGAAACCTTAAATAAGAGATCGTCAATTTAATATTGTACAGGGTGTCTGATGGCAAATTTATTTTTTTAAATACAATTATTTCAAAAAGTAATAAAGGGTGCGGGGTGGGGAATGGTGTCATTGAAATCACGCGTTCGCCATCGAGGTATTTTTCAAGAGCAACGATTCGTACGTAACTACGCGTCGACTGTTTTGTTTACAACATTAACAATGGTTTCCTTAAGGCTAACCATTTTCTGTAGTATACGACAAATAAGCGATGGGCCGAGTATGAATTTAATTCGTTCGTGAGTGCAGAAGTTCCACGCAAACTCCACGGCCAGGGCCCAGGCGATCTTCAAGGATTCCCGAAAACATTGAAGTGATTGAAGAGAGTTTATGTGAAAATCCACGACTTTCGATACGGAAAAGGGCAGCCTCACTGGGACTTCCAAAAGCGATTATTCATGAAGTTTTAAAAAAGGATCTAAAGTTCCATCTATTCAAAATTCAAATTGTTCAAGAACTCAAAGAGAGTGATTTTGTTTCACGTACAAATTTTTGTGAGACGATGTTGGAGCATAAACGGGAACGTTAATAAACAAAATTGGCTTCACTAGACTGTAAGGACCCGTAACCCTCGACTACAACACCAAAAGCCATTGCATTGCCTCAGGGTATCTGTTTGGTGGACCTTACCGACGCATGGAATAATTTGACCATTTGTTTTCGAGAATGCTCGGGGTCAGGCGGCAAACGTCAATAGTGACTATTACCAACGCATAATAACGGATTTATTTTTGTCGAATCTGCAAGCATCGTTTTCATTGCACACGTGGCTTCAACAGGATGATGCGACCGCACACACGGCTAGAGTTTCGATGAATTTGCATCGGGAAGCTTTCCCTCAAAAACTTATCAGTCGCTTTGGGGACACCCCGTGAGTACCGAGGTCCCCCGACTAAGCCCCAATGGATTTTTTGAACTACCTTAAAGAACATTGAATTCATAACATTTTTGTAACATACTTTCCATATTATGCAAATGAAATTTATTTTTTTTAATTACGTACAAATAAATTCACAAAATCCTTAACAAACTTAATAAAGTTAGATTAATGCAAATAAAGGTAACGAAACATAAAAATAAAGCGTTTTAACATGAGATCAGAATAAATAAGCGTAGAAAATGTAAATGCAAAAACATAATTTAAGAAAATCTATCGCTCTCCAGACACTATCAGCTACATATGTAGGTTCCCAAAATCGAGTGAAATAAAATCTAAATCTAAATTGAAAATCGAGTGAGATTGTTTCCAGGGTTCTACCATTCGTTTGATTTTTTTTTTTTTAAACATTACCCAAAGTTGGTAAAAATTAAATTTCGACTCAAATATCTTTTCAAAAATTTAAGATATTTAGGCTTCAAATTAATTTTATTTTATAAAAAATATTGTTTTCAACATTCAGTAATTTTTTTATAAAAATCTAACAGTCTTCTTCTTCATAAAAAATTAAAATCTAAAAAAAATAGTAAAAATTGGTAAAAATTGATGTTCGGTTCTCGATATCTCGTGAATAATAGAAAACATTGGCTTCAAATTAATTTCATTCATCCAATTTGTATTTGTGTATATTAGAAATAAAAACTTTTAAGAAATGCTACTAAAATTGGTAAAAATTGGTTTTCGAATAAAAATCTCTTTAACCAAAATAGATTTTGAAATCAAAATCTTTTATCATATGCAAAATATTGTTGGTAATTTTAAAATTTTTTAGAATAATTTAACTGATAACTTTTTTAACAAAACAGCAGTTCTTTGCCATAAGAAGTTTCCGATAATATACATATAGAAAAAAATCTGGTGTCGAAGCTTAGTTTTTAAAAGAACGTTGTTTTACTCGAAATGTTATGAAAAAGATATTAAAAAAAATAATGTTTAATGTTTTGTCCGTCCTCTTAACTAACCAAGTGCATTAAATAAAGACGTTAAAAACCTTAAGTGAAAATACTACTGTTTTTAAACAATTTCCTCTTGTCGAATTTAACTTACTCTGGACGAATTCCAATCATTTAAAAATCGCAAATATCGAAATGTAGAACACGAAAACGCACTTCGTTTTGAGTTAGAAAAAATTAAAATCGATATCGATGAAATTGAATTTCAGAACTCCAATTCATATTATGAATTTCGAGTGAAAGTGAAATGTAGAACCTAGCTGCATAACTATTTTGTTATTTTGAACCTCTTTAGCCAGCACATTATCAAAATTAAGTATGTTCCTTAATTTTTTTTAATCAAACGTAACTCCAACCGTAACCTTTTTTTAAAAAACTGACTTCGGAAATTTCGGAATCCGAGAAAACACTTTTTGGATATGGATATTTTAAATCATTATTACTCAGATCAAATCTAAATAGCTTGTAGCAGTCGTTCTAAAAGTTCTAAATACAAATTTAAAGCGTTTGTTTTTGCATTCATTAATAATGAAGATGAAGACATAATATTATTTAGTTAATGATGCAATAAAAATTGTCTTATTTTAAATGTTGACAAATGTAAAACCATGAGTAGAGCATCTCTTAAGACTCCAAACTAATATTTAGTGAACATATTAGTTTTGTTTTTAGAAAAGCAAACAGAGTCTTTGTCTTTCGTGATCTTTATTTCCCAGTCTTGTTTCGTTTGTGAGGCTAATTCTTGAATCTACCTGCGAAGTGTAGGTTCCCTATTATTTAATAAATTCTAACCCCTATCAGAGAGGAATTTTCTCCGATTTGTCCGAATTGTACGTATTTTGTATAATCGTATAACCCTTTGGATACACAAATGTCAAACTCGTGCGATGCATACCTTCAAAAGTAAATAGGGGTAATAACGCATATAATTCCATGCGAAGCGTGACGGTGTGTATACACAACTTATTTTCAAAAAATTCATCGGTGAATCACCAACTTTATCCTTAGTGAATGGAAGCTACACCCCATGAAAACATGGTGAAAACATCAATGAAATTAACATGGGGATTGGATTGGCGTTCACCAAGTTGTGAATTTCATGGTGACTGTTCAGTGAGGAAATCACCAAGCAAGTGCATTTGGTGTATTCCAAAGTGAATTGTAGTTGGTGAAAAATACCGTGAATTCACACCGGGGAAATCACTGGGTTAGTGGAGTAGCTGATATACTTGGGTACTTTACATTGGTGAAAAATGTGATGAATATTCACCAGTGGTTTCCTTAGGGAAGCCAATGTAACTCATTCACTAGTGCAAATTGACCTGGTGAAAAATGTCGTGAATGTGCATAAAGGAAGTCAATCATGTTTTTATTACCTAATTATTTTTTTACTCATACCTAAATCTTTGGATACAAATATTAAAAAAAAAACAGTCATGTAAATTTTTATCATTTTATTTATCGTCCAAATCAGGGATTTTATCTTGTTGATTCTATACAAAATGTAAAGCAGAATTATAGAAATTTAATTTTGTAATTTAATAAAATAATAGTTATAATTACCGTTTTCGTAAAAATCCGCCTTGGCTGCTTAGTGGGTGAAAATTCAATGGAGTACATTGCTGACTGTTTAGATCCGGAAGCCTTTAGAAAAAGAGCAATAAAAAAGGACTAGATAATTGTTAAAAGGGATTTGTAATTTAAATGAAATTACCTGAATATTTTCCTTGTTCATTTTTGATTCTTTGGTAATTTATAAAAATTAACGCTTTTTTACACTTTAATAATTTATTTTCTAAACTCTTTTTTAAAAACTATTATTTTTAATATCGGCTTTATGCACTTGACACTGTGAACAATGGAATTCAACTGAAAAAATAAACAGTTGAAGAAAAGGATTTTATTTAATTAAAACAAGGGCGCGTAGCTAGCCGCGCGTCGCGCCTAACCTTATTACTGGAAAACCCAAACGCATTTTTTATCTTTTCTGTTTCTTGAAAAAACAACAATGCTTTCAAAAAAATCACTTACCCCGAACTTTGTGCATTGTTGTTGGAAATAACTTTGTTTCTAAGCAAACCAGGCTGAGGATCGCGAATCGAAATTTGTATGATATGTAAAAAACCCGAACATTGCAATCCTTCAACCATCCGTCGCCCTCGCCATCACCGTCGGGCGTTGTTGTTGGAAATAACTTTGTTTCTCGAAGCAAACCAGGCTGACGAACGGGAACGGCAATTTTTTATTATACATATGTAAAAAACAAGAGCATTGAAATTCTGAAACTGAAGCCAATCTCCTCAGTGGCAGGTAGAGAAGAGAAAGGCAAATATAAACAAACACAAAACCCATCTCATGCTTCATATCGTGAATATTTTACAAAGAAAAAGATAGGGTGGATTGTATAATCATAGGAAAAACGCAATGCCTTTCAGTAAGGATTTCATTGCATGCTATTCCTCAATGATTCGAGTAGCTGATTTCCTTGGCGATTTCACACAAAATTTTCATTGGTGAGCAAATTTCCTACTGGGTTGTTTCGATTTCCTCCGACACCAAAACACTGCGGAAATGTATTCCGTTTTTATTTTATTTTATTAAAGAGTGTGTCTATTTAAACCTTTTTCAGTACTGTTTCGTCTTTTCATTTCTCAAGCTTTGGAAAGATTCCTTTATTTTTCCTGTTCATAAAAGAGGAGCAACAAATGATATTATGAACTACATGTCCAGTCCATAGCCTATAGCTTTCTCCCAACCTTTTCGAAAGCATTGTCTAAGACTCTCTCTATTTTCATTGTAGACCTATTTTTTCTTCCCAACAACATGGCTTCTTAAAAGACAGATCCTCTACAACTAATTTAACTACATTTTTTGTCCAAAACTATAAAACGAATTAGAGAAAGGAAATGAAGTGGACGTTATCACTACAAACTTTAGTAAAGCCTTTGAAAAAATCATATACCAAATTATTTATCTTAAACTTAAAGCCCTTGATTTCAAAATCTTTTTTATTTAATGGCTCAGATCGTACCTTGAGAGCCAACGCTATAGAGTAATTTTTAGGTTATCAATCTCCCATCTCATTTGTGCAATCTCAGGAATCCCTCAAGGGAGCCACCTGGGTCCTTAATTTATCATTGATAATTCAAATGTCTCTATTTTTGCTGATGACATGAAATTAACAAAGGTTGTTTCTGCTCCATCTGATTTTGTCTTACTCCAAAATGATCTTGACTCATTTCAGACTTGTTGCGACAAAGATTTCTTACAACTCAATGTAGCTAAATGGCAATTCATAACATTCACCCATAAGCGATTACATCATCCTTACCGAACTTATATTCTGCACGATAATACCATTCATTCTGTCTGTTCTATTCGCGGCCTAGGAGTTATTTGCTACACTCAGTTAAATTTTCGAGCAAATTTTGATTATATTATTAAGAAGGCCAGTAGTACCCGTGGCATGATGGTTAAAGCGTTGGACTGTCATGCTTGGGTGCAATCCCTGCGAAATTTAAAGAGGAATTGACAAATCCTCCAAGAGTAATTCTTTTCATGAAAAGTGCTTTCTCAAATTAGCCTTTCGGATTCAGCTTAAAAAAACTGTAGGTCTCCTCCATTGAGAGTTGTAAGCCACTAGGCCCTAGTTCTCAACGGACTGTTGTGCCACCTTATTTATTTATTAACAAGGCCAACTCATTCCTTGGCTTCATCAAACATTAGTCTAAACATTTTTCGCTAAATCACCATATTCTTTGTTAGACTTCTACTTGAATGCGCTAGTCAAGTCTATTCTCCCCTTCGAAGAATTGAATCTGTACAACGCAGATTTCTTCGATTTGGACTCCGCGGCCTTCTTTGTGGTGATAATCTATTCTTTTCTTACCACCTTATGATGAAAACATCACCACCATTTCTTCTAGAAAAATTCTTATTTATACTAATCCAAGGCACGTCAGACAGGCAAATTATGGCCTTTTTGAACCTATCACAAGAATGCTGCGCAAAGCTAACAACGTGCATATTACCTTTGACTTCCATATCAGTCCTTTCTTCCTTAGAAACAATCTCTTTAAGTCGTTCTTAGTTTTTTGTTCATTAAAAACTAATGTGTGGGCCTACGGGCCCAAGCCTAAGCATAATATACCACGGGTACTACAACTTTGTGAATATTTCATTTAAGCTGACAATTTTAATGATCCCAAACACAGATAGTCAGGGTTCCAATTCTTTCCAGACTACCTATTGAATTACAAAAAGTGATAAGTACCTAATAATATTTGTTTTATTCTAACTTAGCTCTTAGTGGCCAGTACTTAATCACTTTTATAGGTAGGTACACATTTCAATGAAACATCACAATTGTTATTAAATGATAACTAGCCGCACAAATGTACATATGCATACCTACATAAATATTTGTATAAAGCTCAAAAAAATACCCTCAGCCATTAGGTGGTTTGTATTAGAAAATTAACACTTCTCGAGAGGTCAAGTAGGCTTTTTAAAAAAGTAATTAAAAAAGGAGAGAAAAATTTACTTAGCCACTTTACTCTGGACCGAGAACTTAAAAAAAAAGTTCCTCGACTAATTTAACTTAATCTTTTTCATATGACCTACTCTTTTCATTTTCAAACTTTCACATCCTTGTAAAATCAGAGTTATGTATTATATAGATGTAGATGTGAATGTTACCATAATACACACAAAATATAAAATCCTTCTAAGCTTTACCCTTAAAAATTTGATTCAAAAACAAGTTTTTTTCTTCTTACAAGCGAATAAAAGGGCGTTCAAAAAATTGCCCACATTCCTATGTAACTACATAAACTTCCTGCAACCATACCTACTTGGTTTTAAAAAGCATTCACAAACGAAAGCCAAAAAGGGTAAAAATGAACTTTAATAACTTCATGCAACCATTAAAATATCCTGCAGCGATGTTCCTGACCAAGACCACGACTACCACACTGCACCACCGTTGTAAACCTGCTCATATACAGCAGCGACACGGACGGTCGGTGGTGGTACAGCTGAAGAACTTTATTTCTTAGTATGTATAAGCAGCTATTGCCACCATCATCATGACAAACCCGCAACAGCCACCAACAATACAAGAACCATGTGGCATTTTTATTGCACTCGTTTACGAGTAGGTCCTCCAATATACCGCAAAATCCAAAATACCCACAATTCCAAGACCAACAGCATCAACAACAACAACAACAATTCGAAAACGATTTTCACATTCATATCGCATCCTGCTTTGATGTTGCTCCTGAATCCTGATGCCGATCTAAAACACACCAAGAAGCTCCCATAGGTCGTCTCAGTGCATTTGCAACGTGCAAGGATATGAAAGAAATTATTAAAAAAATGAAACTTCCGCAATGAAAACACCAAAATGTTATCCTTACAAAAGGATAAAAATCAACCACACACCAAAAGAGAAAGAAAGGAACGGTAGAAAGCCAAATAAAATGAAAATATGTACATAGTCGTATATAAAAGGACTTTTTTCTTTTGCAACTTGCAAGCAACGAAAACGGGAAAATTAGTGAAGAAAATGATTTTGTTTTGGTTTAAATTGTGTCATACTAGTAGAACATAACATCAACACACACATCCACATGACATATGGCCCTAGCCCCTAGCCCACCAAAAGAGTGAAAAGTCTATGGTTAAGGACAAACCAACCAAGCCAACCAATGACTGACTGCTGCTGCAGCCTGCAGGAACAGTGGAATTTCTTACTTTAGAGACCCAGATTCCCCATTTCAATTGAAATTGAAATATTTTGTGTGTCAGAGAAACCTTCAGCTGATATCCATAATGCAACTGTTGCCTGCATTTTAAGTTGAGTGAGGACTCGGAAGAATATCTGACCAGGTACCTCGTAGCTACTCTATTTTGCTGTCTGCTCTCAAAAAGTCCTTTCCATAACCCGTAAGCAACATGTTGATCCAAATTCTGGCTGAATTTTATTTTTTGAAATTCACACAAGTTTACCATGAGAGTTGCCATGATTTAAGGAATATCAGAGATGTTAATGAGTATAGTGAAAGTGTTGCCATTTGTTTCTTACGAGTCATTTTACACTTTAAGAGTTATATGTATTTATAAACACTTTATAGAAACTATACGTAAAGTTACAATACCTCTAAATGCCCCCCGAAACATTATTAACTTCCTATAGGAAGTTATTGTAATCGCTTCGATTATTCAAATTGAAAATTTTGACATTTCTTGACGTTTTATTCATTTCAATTAGTTAAATGCTAACTTGATCAATACTTATTTATAAAAGCTTAAAAACTAATCAACATCTAATTTTAATTCAAACTATTCTCTGTGATCTCAGCGCTGGTGTTGTTTTCTGTGTTTAAAGCGGAGCCTAGGTGGACAAAGTCCTTAACTATCTCAAAGTTTCGTCGATGTTGTAGGTCCTTTCTTGATGACAACATGTATTTTGTTTTGCCCTCATTAACCACTAAACTAATTTTTGCCGACCCTACCTCAATGCTCATAAAAGCCCGATTGACATCACGCTGAGTTCTTCCGATTATGTCACTGTTATCAACATATTCCAGTTATTGGACAGACTTGTGAAAGCACTATGTTTCACAAGTCTGTCCAATAAAATCTAGTGTTGACGTGGGATCTCTGCACTATTCTTTCAAGGAACGATGTTAAACAAATCGGATGGCAGCGCATCACCTTGGCTAAAACTTTTTTTTGACATCGAAAGATTTTGTTAAGTTGTTTCTAACCTTTATGGAACAGCGCGAATTCTCCAAGATCATCCTGCACAAACGGACGAGTTTGGCAGGGATGCCAAAACTATACATGGCTCTATACAGTTCGTCCCTGTGGATGCTGTCATATACGGCCTTAAAATCGATGAACAGATGGCGAGTGTCGATTTGATGTTCTTGGGTTTTTTTTTCAGAATTTGTCGTAATGTGAATATTCAATCGAATGTTAACTTTCCTGGTCTAAAACCACACTGATAAGGACATTTTAGATGGTCGATGGGCTTTAGACGTTCACATATTACGACAGAGAAGGTTTTGTAAGCGATGTTAAGAAAACTAATTCCTCTATAGTATAGCAAACAATACTAAGGTTCCATTCACCCGGCATGTTTTCTTCCGGCCACATCTTACAGATAAGTTGGTGAATACTCCTAACCAAATTTTATCCAGCCAGCTGCTTTGAAAAGCTCGGCATTCAAGCAATCTGCTCCGGCGGCTTTGTTAGACTTTAGCTTATATATGGCAATCTTTACTTCGTCCAAGTCGGGATGACGGGATTGTTCGCTTTCTTCGTCTGTGTTGAATGTATTACTCTGGACTGACAGCGGAATTCGGTTCGTCTTATACAGTATGCAGAAGTGGTCCTTCCATATCCTCAGCATTGACTGCGGTTAAACTATGATGTTTCCACTTTCGTCCTTGCAGCCTTCGGTTCGAGGTTTATGTAAGTACTTGTGAATTTTGTTCCAACTGCTCATGAGACTTTCAAACTTCATTTTTGCTTTCGAACTTCTCAAAATCTTCAACTGCACGCTTCTCATGCTCTCTCGTTTTCTGCTGAGAAGTCATTGTTCCTCTCTCCACTTCTGCTCGTGATCAGCCCTTGTCCTTCTATGCAGGTCCGCTTTGTGTGCCTGTTGTTAGGCTGCATTTTCCTGCCGACATTCCTTATCAAACCAGGAATTCCTTGTTGGTGGCTGCTTGAAACCCAGCATGTCTGAGGCGGTTTCTCTGATTGCATCTTGGCAATGTTGCTACTGGTTCTCGATAAATTGTGTTGCCGACAGAGAACTTCGAAAGATGTTACTTGTGACCCGGTCGGAGATGGGTTTGGCGATCTCTTGCGATTGTAGCCGTTCTCCCTGTTTTGCTTGGGTCTGGGAACCCAAAGTTCTACCTTGGCTACAACGAGGTCCGAGTGGTCCGAGTCAATGTTACCTCCTCGGAAAGTTCGGACATCCATGATGCTGGAAGCGTGTCTAGCGTCGACCACAATATGGTCAATCTGGCTAATCTGGTTGACGGTAGATTGATCTGGAGAGCTCCAAGTTCCTTTGTGTATGTATATGTTTTTAATCGTTTTTACTATAATTGGGTTTATGTTTTCATTTTTCAGGGAGGACCATATCATTTCATATTCAACGGAGTCAAAAGCTTTACTAAAATCAATTAATAGAAAATAAACCGGTAGTCTAAATCCATTGCATTTTTCTATTAGCTGATTCATTGTCTGCAAGTGGTCTGTTGTTGAGAATACTTCTCTAAATCCAGCTTGTTATTTTGGTTGATTGTTATTAAAGTCTTCTTTGATGGTCCTGTAAATTCTTTTGGGGAAGAGGTTGTAAATTGTGGAAATGTTACTTATGGATCTATAGTTATTGATATCGTTAAATAGTGTGTTAAAATGTTGGAAAGGGTGTTTTTTTTACATGTACTAACATTTTTGATGATATTCCGTCAGTTGCTGTGAGTTTGTCTTTCTTCAGATCGTCTATGGTCCTTTCGATAATTTATTTACTGAACATAGGGGTGTGTGATAATTTTGGTCGAGGTGACCAGTTTTTCAAAAAATGTATTTATTACCCTTACAGATACAATCCACATTCACGTAGTACGGCTAAGAAAGAAATCTCTGTATTTGACAGTACGACCGAAGTTGGACTCTAAGGTATACTAATGAATATTCCTAGAAGCGCGAATATTACGGCCAAACTGTTTAAGAGGAGGAATGCAGCTTGATATTTTTCTAGGGCATAAACAGTTAAAATAACGGCTTAACGACGGTGTTTAAGCGAATTAAATGAACTTATTATGATATAATCACTTACAAATTTAAATGCTCCACGTTCAATACTGTCCAAGAGGCTTAAGTAAGTTGCAGGACCACCAGTCCAGAGATAGGAGCTATACTCAAGCTTTGGACGTATATAAGCCTTGTAGATAACAGCCAGATTAAAAGGGGAGACAAATTTCTTGCATCGCCTCAGGAAACCCAAACACCTTACGGAATTGTTAGCGACATCGCGTATGTGATTGTTCCGCAAGAGGTGTTTGGTGACACACATACCGAGAACATCGAAATGTTAAGTCCCTTTGATGAAAGTATCATCCATGGATAATTGTAAGTGGGATATATCTCGCTTTAACGATACAAGACAGCACGCCAGCATTTATTTTGTGGTTTTCAGACTTGAACCCATCCAATACTACTTGTATTAAAAGATCCGAAAAGTAATTACTAAATTAATGAAGGAGCGGTTCGTGAAAACCGAAATCATGCATTTCGATAAAAGAGCCTGATGCCAAACACTATCAAGTGCTTTCGAAAAATCAAGTGCAATAATCTTACTTGCTCCATTTTCTCTTCTAAAAAATAAGGGCTTTGGTTTAGTCGGATATTTTTTCTTTGAAAGACTTTTTTGTTCATTATTGAGATTTTTGCTGTAGTTTTTATAATATTTTGTAGACTGTCGTATTTATTTTGAAGGTTATTATTCGTGTTTGACTATTCTTACTTAAGCACTTTATTATAAGGTAACAAAACATTACAAGTGTGATAAGGTTAAAAAACTCGTCAATTTATTGTCAGCAAGTGACGAGTTTCTGTTAAACTATGTTCAGAGTTGTGAGCTCGCTTATTTTTATTATCAAGTTGAATATACTACACTCTCGAGACCAGAGATGCCCGTCTTTCGAACCTTCTTCGGTAACTCTGAATTTAACATCTCTGTTTTTGTTTTGATATCCCACCTCTTACAAATTGACACAAAAAAGATTGATTTTATGCTGAATTAAAATATTAGAACAAATCTCCGCTTAAAAGCGCATGCGAGCTGTAACAAGTGAATTCCATGAATGAAATCATTTTTGTTTCGTTTTCGTTTTTCTTAAAACCAAATTATCGTTCTTCTTTCGTTGTATTCTTGGCCCATTTCACCCCAACTTTCATTGTTTTCCAGCTGGTGATATGGAGAGCATAGCGAGTACACCTTTTAAAAATATATAAATGACACAGAAAACAACATGGAAACGATACGAACCGAACCGAACTCCTGACATGCGCCATCACCCACAATACTGACTAAATTTTCTGATACTCAAAATCTATTATATTACTTAATTTGATTTCTATTAAACTTTTTATACAAAAACCCCCAAACTTAAACTGTTTCAATTCCATTAACTGGGAGCGGTCGAAGCAATATTCCCATACAATCCATAAAATGTGTTTGTGTGAAATATACATTCCCTATTTCGACCATCAGTGTTGTGTGTAAGGGTGATATGGTTTTAAAGTCAAAAGACCAAAACACGACTTTCAGTTTGAATATCTTTGAAAAACTCTCCCCATTATAGAGAGTCCTATGGAGAAAATCAGCAAACGTGAGAGAGTTTTCACTACATACTGTTTTTTTTTTTTCTATTTGGGGTTTCATTTCGAAAACTTTCAACAACTCACTTTCAGATCCTTGGTTATTTTTTCGGATTCAGTATAGAACAATCGATTGTTCGGCACACGGCTGCATCAAGGATAACAGTCGGACGCGTGATTAATGTTTTTCTATTTATATTTTTTTCTATCCGCGTCACATTCAAAAACTATTTAAAAATTCTATATTCGAATAGATACAAAATTTGTAATAATCATAAAATTTAAAGACGAAAAACAAACCTTTTTTAAGGAGGGGAGGTAGAAGAATAAAAATGTGTTTATTTGCCTATGTACACTAGGTCCTTAAAGTGTACCTGCACGTAGTATACTTACAACAGCGAATTAACTTCGATTTTTAAACCAAGAAAATATAGAAACAGAAAAAACAAGGAGGGCAGAAAAAAGTACAAAGTAAAAGTCCTTGAAAGGAAAATGTGTCATTCCAATGGCATTCCATTTTCCTGTTCGCGATTTAATCATTTAAATACATCAAAGTGATAGTGAATTGAATATATTATAGAGGAAAGATCCTTTTCCTTTTTATTGTTTGTTTATATTTTTCTATTTGATTTCTTGTGTGTGTTTAAATCGGAATAGTCCTTTAGCAAGGATGCGATATTGAAAAAAGAAACACAGATCCATCACCCACAACATACCACTACCATTATCCTTGTTGTTGTCGCCCTAACCTTTGTCGCCGCCGCCACTCCGCCCCGCGTCGCACCTCGCCGCGCCCCACCTACCGTCATCAAAGCTCTATCACATGCATCAACGACAATGTAGATATCCTTTTTTGTTTGTTGTTGGATCTCTCTCGTTCTATACGTGTAAACATACTCGTACATACATATATGTACATATGTGTGCCCGTGGGTATAAATGAATTATGCATATTTCTGCATATTTACAGGTATTCATAGTCCTGTGACCCACTAAAAGTTTTTCGAATCCATGCTACATTTTATTGTCGTTATTCGTTTTTCATCATTTTTTCTCGAATGTCTTAATTTTTACGTTTGATTGCTGTTGTCGTCGCGTCGTCTATGGTCTATTAACTCTCTTTCACCATCAAGAACTAAAGAAATGGATTTAGCTGGAAATTTAGAGAAAAAAAACCAACTCATAATGAACTGTCTACTTGGCAAAAACATTCTATAGATACATTCCAATTAAAGATTGGATTTGGAATAAGATACAATATCTATCAATCGCGTGAGGCATGCAGGCAGAGTGTTGCACAAATATTTTTGTATGTTCTGCGAATCAAGTGAAAAATGTCGACTCACTACAAATCACCACGAGTACAGTGTTCGGATATAAATATCAACAGTGACCGAAACTTTTCATCCAGAATTTAAAGTGAAAATTGATTAAAAAAAAAGAAAAGTTAAGTTAATTTGTGTCCAACCCCTTTCGAAAAAATAAACCTACACCAAAGCATATAAACGAATCAACCACCAACCAACCACCTATACCAATACCATTCAAATTGAGAGCGAACGTGGTATCGTGTGTTGTCCAAATCCAAAATCCAAACAACCAACCAAACGAATAATACCTTATGACAAAGAACTATTCAAAAATTTTCACTTTTGTTCATTCGCAATCGCAATCATAACACACTCAATTCAATCAACAAAAAAAACCACCCACTCACGTTGCTTGCAACTCTCTCACTCTCTTTCTTCATACATACATAGTGTACCGTGTGTATCTGTCAAACGCTCAATTCTCTCTCTCTCTCTTTTCTTGTCATAATCTTCATCCAGAGCAAGTGGAACATATCGGGACATACGAATGTTGCAAGAGTTGTCCTACACACAGTGCTTTTCCAATTTAGATGGGGATGCTGCGGATACATGCAATCACGAACTGGACGCAATCATTCGCAACAAATATTCAAGCAGTAGTAACAAGAAATACCAAAATAACAACACCAACAACAACAAAAACAACAAAAACAAAAACAACAACGGAAAACGTTCCATTGACAGATCAAACTTTTGTAAAAAACAGTTACTGCTGTCAAAATTGCTATCAGGTCTGCTGTCAAAATTTCTATCACCTATTACAAAAACTAGTGTCATCGTTAACATCTGTCATTATTATTATTGTTATTATCATCGATATCATAGCTTATTTTATTTGGACGAATTTTCACCTGAAGCAACCAGCAGCAGAACTGGCAACAATATCAACAATTTCATCTCTTTCAAATCTTTATTGGAGTCTATTTTCTTCTTCATCATCAGCAGCATCATCCTTGTATGTCATTATTCTAGTAGTTCTAGCAGTTTACCTTTGCAACAACAACAATACGACCACCACCGCAACAGCTACGAACATAAAAAGAAACAGCAACAAAACCAACACAACCAGCAGTTATTGCTGCCACTGCCTCATCAAAAGAGGAACCTTTACCACCACCTCAGAAGCACCAATTTCAGAAGCAGTAGCAGTAGCAGGAGGAGCAGAAGCAGAAGCAGCACCATCGACAACAGAGCACTACCACCAGGGGAGCAAAAAGCAACGACGAAGGAGCATCCTCATCATCATCTTGCTCTTGTTCTTTTTCTTCTTCGTCGGTGTCGTTGTCGTAGTCGTTGTTGTCGTTGTCGGTGTTGTAGTCTTGTGTGGGGTGGTGTGGGTCGTCCGGTCTGCTAGATTTTGACAATAATGAGGAGTGGCAGTTCGGAATTATTACTCGAACAGCAACAACAAGAGCTACGGTTACGTAAAAAACGAGAACTGGCTCCGAAAAAGAAAAATGGTAATCGTCGTTTTCGGTCGTGGCGTGAACGTGTTAAATTTTACGGGACATCGACATTGGCCTTCTTTTCGGTAACAGCTGGTGCGTCGCTGCTGTTCTTGGTGCCACTTTATGTTGATCCAGCGATATCGACAATAAGCCACGACTTCATCGATTCACCAACTCTCTGTACGACTGTGCGTCGCGAAGATCTAATCGGCATCTTTAATTGCTCATGGAGCTCATGCCGCGAAGGTTGCACTTCGGATTTGTATAAGTGTGTTCATATATATGTGACGTTTATCGAGCAAAACATCACCATACCGGAAAATATGACCGATTTTAGTAATTTTACCGCCGAAATGGAGCAATCGGCCGAAGCGACACTGCTTGTGAATATCAAGGGCTGCGGTTATCCGCCCACAGTGACGTGCAAGGACTTCAATGGATTTTATGGTCTCGAAGGAGCCGTTTATCCATGTTATTATTCGCGAAAGAATAAAACAGTTGTATTGACGTCCTATAATCACGAGGATCAGGTCCAGGTGATAGTGAATTTTTTTTTCGTGCCATTTATTGTTACTGTTGTGTCGTCAATAGCTCTATGCATAATGCATTGTGATTGTACGTGTAAAAAGGACCGCAGCCATCGGCGGAATCGTCAACCGCAATGTAGGAGACCAAGAATTGAAAACTTAAGGTACGTACCTACTACCATTCTCTCGAATAACTATGTACATGTACATACACATAATTTGTTTGTGTTCTTTTATTTAAAAAAAAAAATTTAATGTTGAAATTTTTGAAACACGCGAATGTTTGTTTAGTCAGTCACTTGATAAAGATAAATGTATCTTGTTTTTCTTTTCTTGCAAATCATTTTGAGCTCTGAGGGTAGGCATCATAATGGCCCTTATATATTTTTGTAAATGTCACAGTGAAAAGAAATAATAAACCTTTCTTTTGTTCATAAGTGAGTGGATTCCATTAGTATAATTTGTTTTTGTACATATCTAATGCGAACCATATACAAATATTTCACAAGGTGATTATTTGACTTTACTATTCTATGTACATTTGTGTGTCTAGTTTAATATAATATGCTTTTATTTTGTTTACTTTTTTATTCAAACTGTATTCTTATATTTATCAAGTGAATTGAAGCTTGAAATAGGAAAAGAAAAAATAATATAATATGTTTGTTAAGTTGAGTGGTGGAAAATGTAATTTATTAATTTTTTTTTATAGAAATTCAATTCAAAACTCAAATTTGTATACTGAACATGTTTTCATTTGTATGAAATAAAAAGAATATACAAATCAATTCAATAGTTTAGATTTGTTTATTAAAAAAAAAACATATTTTTACAATAAAATCAATCAAAATGAAACTGTTCAAGAACATTTAAAAAAAGAGGCTGGGATACTACCCACACTGATAACTCTCCATCCATGCCCGTCTGTCAATTGTTCTTAACTTCTAAAAAAATTCTAAATAAACAAAAATTATTTAAAGTCAACAAAAATATTTGGCATAAGATAAAATAAGTTTTATTTTTTGAAAGTTTTTAAATTTTTTATAAAAAAATACAGATCGGATTTTTCTAAAACCGTTATCTTCCGTTAACGACCTTTATTTATGCACATGATATCAAGAATCGAACATAAATTTGTACAAATTTGTGTAGTATTTTTTTGTATGCAGATTTTAATTTTTATGAAAATATTGACTGTTGGATTTAGATACAAATTTTACGCAATATTGAAACCAATATATTTCTTATAAGATGAAATTAGTTTGAAGCTAATATATATCTTTATTTTTTGATAAGATATTTGAATCGAAACTCAATTTTTACCAACTTTTAGTAATGTTTTGTTTTTTAAAAACCAATGCTTCGATTTTTATCAAAATTTTACTAGATTCCAAAAACGTTAGCCTTCGTTACATACGATTTTTTATGGAGCTTAAACCATTCTTTGTTCTTTAAATATTTGAGGTGACAGATACTTTTTTTCTAAATATTGCTAGTTTGGTATCACGCCACATTATCTTAATATACATAAATTACGTGTCACGATGTTTGTTCGCGATGGACTCCTAAACTACTAAACCGATTTTAATCAAATTTGTACACCGTGTGCAGTTTGATCCAACTTGAAAGATAGGATAGCTTACATCTCAATTTATGATCGTAATATTATATTATTGAAAATTATTTATCTATTATTTGACAGTTACATCGTTTTTAACAGATGGCGACATCTGTTGACTGGATTGAGTAATATTCAACAGATGGCGCTATGTGAAACTTCTAAACGTGCATCCACCAGAACTGTGTAAGATTTAAATGGCAATGATAAACTTTTCGGTGGTGATCTCTTGCTTTTGTCTGGTGATTTCCGCCAGACCTTACCAGTTATACCTCGCTCAACTGAGATTAATACATGTTTAAAACAATAAATTTTATGGCGAAGTGTTGAAACACTTCGATTAAACATAAACATGCGCGTTCGAGTGCAAAGTGATCCATCAGCACAAATAGAAGTGCAACCAAATACGCAATTCATTAAACTGCCAGATAATTTCTGCACTGTTCTTCAGAAAAAAAAATGAATTCATTCAGAGTATTTTTCCGGATATACAGAGTAATTACTTGAATCATAACTGGCTCAGTTCATTGGGCTATTTTGGCTGCCAAAAATGTTGATGTTGACGAAATTAACTTCCTGATACAACAGTTGCTACAAGGCGATCTGATGTCTTTTAAATCAATCGATACTGTTGTTAGTGAAAACGATAGTGTACATTTTCCAATTGAATTTTAAAATTTATTAGATATACCTGGAATACCACCACATAATCTTCGATTAAAGATTGGTTCACCTATTATTCTGCTGCGTAATTTGAATCAACCTCAATTATGCAACGTTACACGTTTGGTCATCAAAAAGATCACCGGAAATATTCATTTATTCATTTTAACTGAAAAGTTTAAGGGAAAAGTCTGATGTTCTTCTACCGTACCCCTTAAATAGTTTACAACAATGTTATATGACAAAAAACGTTAGCCACAGTTAAGAGTGGCCGGGTCAGCTAGTATGATATAAAATTTAACTGAAGTGACTAACGTTATTGGTTCGTGAGATACTTTGGGTCAACAGAAATGTTCACCTTCTTTTTTTTTATTCTTGAACGTACGAAAGTACGAAGGTAAACGCGCACACAGAAATCTTTCTTACAATCTTTGATTTAGATTCTGTGGACCTTTTAACGTTGAGAAATCGAACCGTTTACAATAACCTCCTAGGAGAAGTTAAAAAGAAAAATAGAAAGGAATGGGAATGCGACTCCCAATAATTTGTACCTTTGAAAACAAGACATACATATGTAATATGTATATCTGATGTTATAGTACAAATTTTTGTTGTTCTGAATTCGAGATTAGATAGTGTATGTTTACAAATTTTGAGCAAAGTGCCTAATTTTAATTTAATTGGTTGTTGTTAAAAAAAAACAGATTTTTTAAAAATTATGTCAGTTGTTAAAACCATTACCTACTCAGAATCTAAAATTATCCTGAACTCAATATCATTTTTTACTTGCGACATATAGGAACTATGTATGTGGCGAGATTTTAATCAAACATGACATTACGGTGGTAGAGAAGTCGAAAAAAGTGGGCCCCCCGATTCCGCCCGTCTGTCTGTCCTGGCCCCCACATCCCGAAGCATTGCATAGATTTACTTTAAATTTGGAAATTAAGGTTTTGAGCCGATTCGCGTTAGGTGTTTTTTACTTGCGACATATAGGAACTATGTATATGGCAAGTTTTGCATTCGTGCAAAATTTCGAACTCGAAATTTTAATCAAACATGATATTACGATGGTAGAGAAGTCGAAAAAAGTGGGTCCCGCGATTCCGTCCGGTCTGTTTTGTCTGTCTGTCCACGCTCCTACAGCCTAAACCATTGGGTCGATTGAGTTCAAACTTGGAAGTTAAGGTTTTGAGCAGATTCGCGTTAGGCTTTTTTTCATTTTTTTTTTTTGAGATCAAAACCAACAGTGGCCCCCATACAATTTTTTTGGTCAAAAAACGAAAATTCAAATTTTCTCAAAAACAAACCGATAGATTTTTTTAAAATTGTCTCTAAAATTTTATTTTTTAACTTGGCTTCTTTTAATAAGAAAATCATATTTTTGTATTGCACAGGAAAGGTACCGCTCATAGAACCGTTATTTTGTTTTTTAATTTTCTCAGCAACTTATGAACTGATTTCAATAATTTTTTTTTTGAATAAGCTCTTATATTGTTTTAACAATATTTGATTATCAAAAGTGCAATTTTTTATTGTTTGGATTTTTAAAAAAAATATTGAATTCTTTTTTTTCAAATTCTCTATCTCAAAAACGGGTCAGCATTTTTTTACGAAATTAAAATGTAGAGCGTATATTTACAATCACTAAACAACTGCATACCAAAAATATTTTTAGAACAAAATTGAAAAATTGTATACATAAAAAATTAATTTAAAAAAAAACCGCTCTAACGATTTTCAAAAAAAAAAATTACAAATCAAGGATTTTTTGAATTATAAAATGGCAAACTGCTGGACATTTTCCTATAAACATTGAAATTCAGTAGAAGGCTTTGTCCATAATAAAAGATGGTAATTCAATCACGTAAAATTATATTTAATCACCATTTCTCTATTACGATTTCATATCAAGATTAAGTGAATTATAGAATCAAGGCGTAAACTTTTTTTTTTAATAACAACATTGATTTTGTAAGGGCGTCTTATGATTCTATGAAAATACAAAATGCATACAAACTCGATAGAACGTTAGGTAGGCCATATCTTCCTGTATATTTTACAGTTTGTTAGATTGTTCCACCTGATGTTGGATTCTGTCAGAAAAATTGAGACAATTTTGCCCTTCATAGCTCCAAGAATAATATTTAACCTTTCCGTACGTGAGCTATGAAAGGCTGATCCTTGCCGGGCCAACTCATCAACCCGTTAATTTCCATCAATGCCACTATGACCTGGAACCCAAATAAGAGTGAGGTTGATGTTGAGGCTGGATAGTTCATCTCGACATTGTTTGACCAATATAAAGGATGTTGTGGCCGAATTGATAGCCATAATAGCCACCTGACTGTGAATGCAGATAGCCGTGTTTCTATTTTGGTTTAAGTTTGATTTGAGTATGTTGCATGCTATTAATTCCACTTGATATACCTACACTGGCACAATCAGGTAGCCGAAAAGACTTAGAGACATTAAAGGACTCAGAGAAGATTCCCGACCCAACTCCACACTCCATTTTTGACCCGTCAGTAAAGATAGTGGTATCGAAGTTTTTCGTAATTATGCCATCCTTCCAATCCTTCCTGGCATCTAGAAGAATTACTTTAAAAAATGTGTAGGTCTAGTGGTAGGAGGTGCAGAATAACATTTAAGGCATCTGTTGGGCCGCCGACACTAGCTATTCTTTGAACCTTATTCGATATTGTATTTCTTGTTTAGCGCAGGCCCCTACACAATTGATTCATGAGACGAAATAGGACGTGTACGTCGACAAAATCATCTTTCTTTGAAGTACCCACTTTTCACCAAGAGTTTTTCTTGAAGCTTAAAAGCCAATACAGGCCTTCCTAACCTGTTCTTCGATGTTTACTTTTCTGATTAACTCCTAGTTTACTGCTCATAGCCCAGCTGCTAACTTTCTTCAGAGCCATCTCCGTGATTTCGCTAATCACAATGACGAACCTACCCGACACCAGTGAAACCAAATCATCAGCATAAGCTACCGCCATCACCCCACAATTTTTTTAACTTTATGAGGATTTTATTCATGACTAAAATCTAGTAGAGCGTGGAGAGAACACCTCCATTGGTTGTTCCTCTACTCACAAGTTTAAAGAGATTGTGTTACCTTACGAAGCTTAAATCCTTCTAACACTTACATACATACACTTACTTCTTGAAAATAGAACTTCTAGAAATATGTAAGTACCAGTACCAAGGATTATCATTCTTATATCCATGCTAAGAATTCTGGGGATCTAGAAATTAATGACAAGTTCTAAAGCTCTGATGAAGATGGTCAGATGCAGTTTTTTATAACAACCAAATACTCTTCTCCTTCCTCGCAAGAGTCCGACGACGGATGTAAAGGATTGAAAAAAAACCTCTTCCATAACAACGCCCTAACATAAACACTCTACAGCCTACCAAATGCAAATGTTTTGTGTCGAGTATTTGACCTTTGACTTCCCAAATGGAAGGACACAAAGGCTCCCCCATGGTTGAACTGAAATCTTTACCTCAATTAACTCCTTAATATACATATGCATGCACATTGCACCTAAGTCGGTATACCATACATTTAAAGGGAGTTAAAATCAGTGCCTGGCATATCTTTATGTTTGTCCTTTGAATAATGAATTTTCTCAACTTATAACTGTGTAGAATCAAAAAGAGTAAACTTAAAAAAAGAACTAGGAAGAGGAAAACAAAGACCCACATAACAAATAATTAGTCACTAAACCATTTAAAAGTGCGAGTGCGGTTGCATATGCAAATAACTGCACGACCAAGACCAAGACCAACCCCAACAATAACCCATATAACGGAATAAGCAAGGAACGCTTAACGATAATGGGGGTGCTGGCATATCACTTAAGGGCATCGTTTAACAACAACTAAGAGCAGCAAATCCAATAGCTGTTGTGTTGTTGTAGTTGTATTTGTAGATTGTAGGAATGTTAGTATAGTAGTAGATAATATGTGAAGCTCGATTTTAGAAATAGAAAGTGCACATGTGGAGCTGGCACTTGAATACGAATTAAGTGCAATTAGCTGCTCCTGCAAAACGTTCTCCCGCCTGAAACACAATGGAATCCAATATTTTTCTTCACATTCGAGTGAAATAAATGCTGGTGTTCATTTTTAGTGCTTCAACTACGAACATTCATACATATGTATATTTATAGGTTCCTACGAAAGGGGGCTACCCTATAGCATCTGACAAAACTGAACAAGCTAAAGAGAAGCAGTCGTGCTTATCAAGGCACATAACAAGAATGAGGGTGTATAGTATATAGCTTAATGTGTTTAAAAGGCCTAGCAGCTAGCAAACCTTTTAGAAGGATTTTCCAAATCGAATTGACTTTTATAGTGCGGTTTATTTGCTAAGTCGATTAGAAACAACAAATTTTCTTAGTGTAATTCAGTTATTCGGTTTTCGTAACATTGCATTGATACTCGTACAAAAATGCATACTTTGAAGAGGCCGCGTTCGGTAGGCTTGGTTTGATTTAGGTTGGGCTAGTGAGCAGTGGAGTAGAGCCAAGGTGGTTTCTTTTAAAGACACTTTAGTTTTTGCTTTTTCAACAATTTATTATGAGGATTGGTGTTTATGCGTGAAATTATTGCGAAGAAAATCAGTTAAATCTGAAGGCAACTCTTCAAGTAAAAAATTTAGCGAAAAACCTTAAATGGGAATGTAAAAGAATTTTAAATCTTAATTTTAAAAAATGAAAATTTTTTTTTAAATAATTATAAATAAGGTTTATAATAGCATGTTCTCTTTTACCCCGTAACTTTTTTTGTATTTTAATCTAGGGGTTAAAGTAAATAATAATTTCAGTGTGAAACTAAAGGAGCAAAATTTTAAACGATTTGGTAAAATTTAATAGATTTTTAGCAACTTACTAAGTTTAAAAGATGATTTGCCTAATTTTAAACGATTTTAACAATTTGTTAAAACCATAATTGATATTTGTACAATTATTCTTTTAAGAGCGTTGGATGAAAGGGTCCTGTCAATAGTTCGGAAGTCCAATTAATAGGTCCGTTTAAGCCCGTTTTTTAATTAAAGGGAATTAGCAATTTACTAATTAGCAAAACGAAAAGAAAGGTTTAAAATTTTGGAGTCGCTTAGTAAATTGCTATTTAGTAAAGGTTGTTAAAAATTTTGCGACAATGTTTTTAAATATTTTTGGTAGTATAATTCAACACTAATGCTAATATTTAAAATAGAAGGCATGATGTTTCTTCCTCTTCAAAACAAGGTTATTTAACTACTTATAGAAGTCATAAATATTGTTGGGTTTCCTTGAATTGTTCTTCTGTATTTTTGGAGCAACTCTGGTTTCTTAAGTGATAGAGTGGTATGTCTGTACCATTCTTCAACGGGTTTACAGTCTTTAAATGAAGTTTTGAAATTGTTGGTAGCAACGTTTTGGGATATCAAATCCCGCATCTCTTCTTCTTATCGTATAAATAAATAGAAGCAGCACATTTAAAGAGGCTCTTAACAATTTCGTTCTCAACTTCAGGTGTTGATACTTTTAGACGGCCTTGGGGCATGAGGTTTTTAACTCTCATAACTTCCCATCCCGTCTGTCGGTTTGTCTTGTTTCTAACTTTAACAAAATATTCATAACAATATTTTAAGTGAGATAAATAATTTGATTAACTAAAAATCACCAACAATATTTTGCATATGATAAAAAAATTTGATTTCAAAATCTATTTTTGTAAACAAGATTTTTAGTCGAGATCCAATTTTTAAAAATTTTAGTAGCATTTCTTGAAAGTTTTTATTTCTTATAGAAACAAATACATATTGGTTTTTTCTAAGAAAATTTAGCACAAAGTGAAATCATTTTGAAGTCAATATCTTCAAGGCTGAATCATAAACACGCTTCAGCTTCGGCTTCGCCTGACGTTTACGAGTTCAGCCATAGGAATTCAATGCATGCTATCACAATGGAGCTTCGACCTCACGTTTCGTTTGACAATCGTAAGGAAAAGAACGTAATGTAACGTAATGTGACTCCAAACGGAAACTCTAGTTCAATTATCTGAACATTTGCTTTGTCTGACAGCTCAACAGCTGTAAAAAAATGTCAACAAACAAAATATTTGCTCTTTCGAGGGATGAAATAATAGAAATGTCATTCAAAGCAACCTCGAAGAAAGCCCACCGTAACGCAGACGAAGCCGAAGCTGAAGCGTGTTTGTGATTCAGCCATCATTTATTCACGCGATATCGAGAATCGAATACAAATTTTTATATTGATAAAAAAACCGTTAATTGAATATTTTTCAAAATTATACATGTTTTGTATCACGTCACAATATATTTATAATATAAAATTAAATTCAAGTGGCTAGCGTTATCGGTGATATTTTCCGTTAACTGGTTCTTGAGATATGTACGACGAAAAAAGGTTCCCCAACGTACGGACGTACGAAACTGAAAGCATCCGAATGAGTGAAAAGTATGTCACAGATAATGAACGCGTACGAAGGTTTATTTAGTGGATGTCTTCAAAAATCATTATTTGTGAGAAATTTGAGCTCTGTTTACATTTACTCACATCATTGATCCTATATCAAAAAGATTTCTAATATCAACGCTCCTTTCATTGTATACTTTTTGAATATTTATAATAAATGACATAGTTTTCATGATTAATGAAATTAATTTTGAAATGTTTTCAGAAAGAATGTTTGAACAATTTCAAAATTTTGTGTTTTAGGAAGGAAATAAATATTTTCATGTCACTACTTTGCATATGAATGTTATATTATATTTTTATACAATAATTATGTATATATGTCCATATGAAGTTTAATATAATACTGACAAGTAAACAAGAAATAAATTAATTAAACCAATTTGTATTAGTTTAAATATTTCAAAAAGAATTTCCTTTTATAAATTACATATCATGATATCACATACACACACATGTTGGGATATGAACGAATGTAATGAATACTAATGTGTTTAGTTTTTAAATTTTACTTGATCTTTCTTACACATTAGTATATTTTTAAGGATACAAAAAAGGTTAGTAGTACAAATTAAAAGGCTTTACAAATGTTAGAGGATTTACGATTAATAACGGGAGTTTTTTTAGACGTTTGGTTTTCGATCTGTTATTACTTTTTTGAAGTTATTCTTTTTGACAGCTGTCACTTGACTTTTGCTCAGTTTGGTTTGCCATTACATAATGAATAGACTTACTTCTAAACAACGTTTGCAAATCGTGCAAATCGTTACCAAAATAATAGTTCGGTTCGCGCAAAACAACGAAACAATTAGGTTATTGAAGGAAACTTTTGGCGAGTGCATTATTTCACATACCTTTTGGACCTTTGACATGACCTCGAAGATCGTGCGATTTAAAACAGTTGAACAATTTTTTGTGGGGTTATGGAAGTCGTTTGTCTATTTTACCTTACCTTTGTCTGTTGTTTTGTTTTGTTATTGGAACACACTTAAAGAGTTTTTGCTTTATCCTTAATATGCCAAAGAGACAGTATGGGCATTTGGAAAAATAGGGGGGGGGGTGGGATAGAGCTTGGTCAGGCATTCCACATTAATGAATGTGCGGCTAAAGAGAGAATCTTTGTTCTTCATAGAACGGCCAAAGTTGGGATGAAAAGTAAACTGATGAGAGTTTCTAGAAGCGTGAGTATTACGGTTAAACTTTTAAAGGGAGTAATGTAACTGACTATATCACTACAGTATAACCCATTAAAGTAACAAGGTAACATCCCTGCATTTATATTTTGGAACTTAAATCCGTCCAAAACAAATTGCATTAAACGGTTCTTAAGAAAATGTCTAATCCAACGAAAAATTGATTCGTCTATACCGAAAGTTAGGTGTTGGCAACCCTAAAAACATTTAGCAGCCGCCTGGGTACGGTACGGTTATTTAAGTGGAGCATTGCAAAAGAGAGCTATTGAAAACAAGTCGAAGCAAACATTTGAAAAAAGTTTGTCATGTAGATACAGTTCAAAATCAAAGCAAACTGAAGACAAAACCTGAACTGCTTGAACTTAAAATCTCACATCGTTTCAGAGAAAGTAAGATGATTGCATTTTTATTTCAAACGCATTTGATAGAATTTGGCACCAAGCTTTTTATCGAAAATGCTTGCTCTTAGTATTGATGAATCTTTTCTCTGTTGGATTAGGAACTACCTTTAATGCAAGTTGTATTGTAAGGTTTCAAGTCTGAACTTCATAAAATATGTAAATGCTGGTGTTCCCCAGGGCTCCGTCTTGTCTACGACTCTTTTCCTGATATTTATTAACGATCTCTTGTCTGCCACTTCTTATCCATTTAAACTGTTTCAGTGACGACAATACCCTCAGCTTTTCATATTTGTTTCTAGATTCACATCCTTGTTCTTGTGATGTAGAAATTCAACGGTATGTTAAGCTCATTAGATTCTGATCTCGACAGCTTTGTCAAATAGGAAATTATTAACCGGGTAGAATTCAATGCTTCAAAAACTCAATGCTGCCTCCTGTCGTTAAAGCGTAACCCACCCCGATGCCAATATCCATGAGTGGCACTTTCATCCAGGAAACTAATCAACTTTCAGTACTCGGTATGTGTAACACAGATCACCTTTTATGAAATGATCATATATTCGACATCGCTAAAAATGCTGCTAGGTAATTAGGATTCTTCCGAAAATGCAAGAAAATTTTCACCCCTTCTGATCTGGCTGTAATTTACAGAGCCTTTATTCGTCCAAATCTTGAATATAACTTGTATATTTGGACAAGTGCACCAAAACCAAGTTTAAATCCCTTCGATAGAATTCAAAAAAGGGGTTTGAAATGATAGGCGATAGAACTATAACCGAAATATTTACATCCCCCGAACACCGCCGCAAGTTTCATGCCTTTCGTTGTTTTATCGATATTTTTACAAATAATGTTCTGTCAAATTAGCCAGTTGCATTCCACCCCTTAAACAATTCAGCCGTAATACTCGCACTTCCAAAAATGCTTATCAGTTTACCTTGAGCTCAATTTCGGGTGTACTGTGAAGTATAGAGATTCTTTCTTAAACCGCACATCGATAATATGGAATGCTTTAGCCAACTCTATTTTCCCCTCCCATTTTGATGCTCAGAACTATGAGACTAAGGTTTCCTACAGCTCGCAACGTGTTTAAATATAAACATAAAAAGGATACTAAAAACCCTTTGAGTGCCTGTAAATTATAAAAAAAATAGGACGACTTTTATTGTTACCTGAAATCCTAATCACGATTGGAATCAAAAATGAACGTAAGTTATTCTTTCAGAAATTTCGAAGAATTTATTCGGGAGTTAGTTGAAAGAGCCTGTGTTAGGTGCATCACCCGTTCTTATAGAATTAAGACTTACTTTTTTGGGTAACCAGGTAGGCGCTGAAAACAGTGATTTTAAATTTAAAGTTTTTAAAAAATAATATAATATTTTCAATTAAAAAAAGACATTTCTGAAATATATGTAAATAAAATTAAGGAAAACTAGTCCAAGAAAAGACATGAAATAATATAGGTAAACAAATACATTTCAGGCATGTTTTTACAAATTTTTCTAATAAGTACATCTTAATATATATAATTCTTCTGTGAGTGTGTATGTCACTGAACTTCTCTTAAACGACTGGACCGATTTTGATGAAATTTTTTGGGTGTGTTCAAAGGGATCTGAAAATGGTTTAGATTCACAATTTTGTCCGCTGGACAATGTTTTTTTAATTAATTTTTAATTTATTAGTAGTTTTTGATTTTGGAATGTTTTACATTGGATCCGACAGACGGCGCTACCATCGCAGTGTCAAATCTTAATATATATAATTCTTCTGTGAGTGTGTATGTCACTGAACTTCTCTTAAACGACTGGACCGATTTTGATGAAATTTTTTGTGTGTGTTCAAGGGGATCTGAGAATGGCTTAGATTCACAATTTTGTCCGCTAGGTACACCTGTTATGCTTTTAAGAAATTTAAGCCCTCCCAATATGTGTAATGGTACAAGACTATTGATCAAAGAATTAAGAGATAATGTGATTGTAGCAACTATCATTACAGGTCCCGTGGCTGGTCAGCTCGCACATGTTCTGCGGATTCCAATGATACCAACTGATTTGCCTATATCTTTTAAAAGATCAGATCACTTTAAAAATATCCTTTGCCCTAACAATAAATAAATCCCAGGGACAAACTTTTTCCATAGTTGGTATCGACTTCAGGAAAAAGTGCTTTTCCTACGGGAAATTGTATGTGGCACTTTCTCGAGTAGGATCTCCTGAAAATTAATACATTTTGTTGCCACCTAGAAATACCACAGCCAACGTAGGGTACAGGGAGGCTTTAAGATAAGCATACAATTTTTTCTAATTTAGTGATTCGTGGTCGTTTTAATTAGCATGCTTATAACTTAAATATCTGTACCTAATTTTGTCTATCCGTGCGAAGCCGGGACGGGCCGCTAGTATATTATAATAATTTAAGTATTTATTTCCATAAAACACATCCATTAATTTATGTTTTTTTTTTCACTTTAACGAAGTATAACGCCGCCGTGCTAACAGCAAAATATAATAAAATCAACTACAAATTTATTGGCGAACAATCATAAGAATTATTATTATGATTTGTGTACCTTTTTGCTTTGAATATTGGAAAAGTAAAATCACGTGTTCCCATTCATAAAAACAATAGAAATAAAAGCGCAACACCCAATTGTGTAAGAAAAACAAAAGTATATAAAAAAGCCAAAGTCCCATAAAACCCATGTCGTTTTCAACGTTTAGCTTTGAAAGTTTATTTTCTTCTTTTTTTCTTGACATGAATAAATCACATTTTCAACCTTCGGATTTAATTTTGAGTTTTAGATTTTCGGTTGGACATATACATTATACATATTTAGACAAATAAAATACTACCTACTTACAAAACCTTAATTGTTTTCTCCAATGTCCTTTTTTTACACCAAGAGCAAGTATTTTACACCAAGCCTTAAATATTTTGGGGGAGAAGTTAAATAATTCATCTTTTTTTTGTTTTGTATGAAAACCTCATTCATTTCCCCTGTGAGAATAGAATTTAAAAGACGTAAAAGGTTTGTTTTTTGGTTTACTTAAATTACAATGTTAATTAAGGGATAGATATTTGAGATGAATTTAAATGCATAAGAAAGAAAGCATTAAACAATTGAATGAAATAAAAAATTAAGTTAAAATAAAGAGTTTTATTTATTTTGTTTATTTAAAACTAGCGGCCCGTCCCGGCTTCCCACGGATAGACATAATTAGGTACAGATAATATAGCTTTCTAATGAAAAAAGAATTATTAAAACCGGTCCAGTACTTTTTAAGTTTATTCGTTACATACAAAAATTCAAATCTTTCCTCTTTATAATATTAGTGTAGAAAGTGTAGATGTAGATATTGTCGAACATTTTTTTGTCCTATCATTAATACTCTTCGCAGTGTATGTGATGTAAGACATTTTATGGCTAATTTTGGTTTTAATAGGAATTTCTAAAGATTTCTATAGCAATCTAGTACTAAATATAGCATATGTTACTCAGTGATAATGTAGTTTTCTAATGAAAAAATAATTATTAAAATCGGTCCAGCACTTTTTGAGTTTATTCTTTACATACAAACATACAAATCTTTCCTCTTTATAATATTAGTGTAGATATGTGTTTTGTTTATCTTCTACGAAAGACATAAAATAATATACAATATTTGAAAATTATACCAACTTAAAAAAAGGTTTTATAAGTTTCAAAATAGTGCATTGGTATTGCCGAATTCAAGCGTACCTCGTTTCGTCGTTTTCGGTGGCTCGGTGAGGGTACTATGAGTTAAAAGAATTGTTTCGTCCTATTCTCGCTCTGAAACCATTATTACGGGCGACTTCAATGTACACAATTTTATTCTTTATGGCTTCAAAATTCGGATCAGACAACACGGAAAAGAGTGTGTGCTGAGATCTTCGCTGAGTTGAATTACCTACCTCAGCTGGTCAACGAGCCCACCCGAATATCGGACGTTTAATTTCGAGTAGAAAACACACTTCACTTGTTTCTTACCTATGACCCTGGTAAGTACACTATTAGTGTTCTATTTCCTCTAGGCACATCTGACCATTGTGTTATCTGCAAATTTCTCGAGTCAAACTCTCAAATTAAAAAAAGAGCTCCTAGGAGAACCGAACCCAACAATTTGTTTCAGGATCTTGGATCCTGGGAATGGGAACTTGTATCCCTAACAAGGCTAAAAGCATCAGACCTAAGGAAAACGCATGGTTCGATATGAGCTGTAAGAAATTATTATGGCAAAAGAAGTAAGTTTCCGTTGCTATAAATCCAACCCTACTGAGGAAGCTGGAAAAAGTTCAAGCAGGCCAGGAAGGCGAACGGACCAAATTTATGCATGACCAAAAATTACGGCAAAAAATACTGCGATGTCCCAAAGACAGTACAAATTGTTGGTCATTCGTAAAACACATGAGATATTCTTGTTCTTCCTCGGTTCCTTCGCTCGTTGTAAATAACACTCCATTTATTAGCTCTTTAGAGAAAGCTAATCTCTTTGCTAGACAGTTCGCCGACAATTCAACGCTGCCAGTGAGTGTTATGACTCCTCCTGTAATTGAGCGAGTTTATGATTCTGTAGGACCAATATGTTTTAGCACTTGTACTGTGTCAATAGTCCTTAGAGATCTCAAAACACATAAATCCGCTGGTCCGGATGGTATCCCCCTTTTGTTCTGAAGAGGTGTTCTTCAACGCTGGCTAAACCACTGCGTAACCTACTCCTCAGGCCTCGTTCCGAGCGGATGGAAAACAGCATTTGTCCAGCCCAACCCTAAAATTATCGACCAATTGCACTTGCGTCTTTTATTTCCAAGGGCATGGAAATAATTAATTATCAGCTCAAGAAATATCTCGAAGATCAAAAGTTTCTTAATGACAGACAAGTTGGGTGTCAAATCGCCCAAAACCGAATCGCCCAAAACTTAAAAATGTCACATCGCCCAAAAATTTTGGGCGATTCAACATAATGTCAAAAAAAACAAAAATGTCAAATTGCCCAAAAATAGTGGGCGTTTTGTCATAATGCAAAAATAGCCATGTGTCAGATCGCCTAAAACCAAAACTCCCAAATTGCAAAAATGAAGAAAAATGCCAAATCGCCCAAAAATAATTTTTGGGCGATTTAACACTTTTGTTAAATTGGGATAAAAATTATGTTCAAGAAGAATTGTAACAGTTACATTAACGGGCACATCGGAAAGTTGGTTCTTCTCCACATGAATGAGTTATGATTAGAGAAATATTTGCCATTACCTTATAAGACAGTGTAAAAACACTCGAAGTGGTAACAAGTTGGTGAATTATCCTCGTAAAATAATGCTTTTTTTTTGTATTTCCGCGAAATGGAATTTGAAATTGTTGACGGGAAAAAATATAAAAGCAAATTGTTATATGTGATGTGCAATTAGTGAGGTCCAACCAAAAAGCTTCAATATTGTTTCACAAATTCTTGGCATTGGCCTTGCTACCGCAAAACCTAATCGAGTTAGCATTTGGTATGCTTCGAAAACTAGCCAACGAAGAATTTTCCAATAATTTTGACAGCTTTTTGGCTTATTATGAGAAATTTTGGATACGAAAGGTATGTAAATGAATATAAATTTACTTAAATAATCATGTTTGTGAATGTTTGTGAAAGGTAATACTATGAAACCACAGCGGGGAGGGGGGCGGTGCGACGCGCTTTGCGGTGGGGTGGCGGCGCGTCGCCGGTCCGCGACGCGCACCGTGCACGCTCCCCGTTTTGCCCTTGCGCATACAACAAAAACTAAGTCCAAACGATAACAAAACACATTTAATTACTTCATTTCCGTTCAAAGTGTTTTTTTTCCCATTACTTACTTTTAGATCGGGCCACTACAGTTCTCAGTTTTTAAAAATCTAACAAGGACAACATCCGATATTGAAGGCTACAATAGTATACTTGGAGGAATGTTGACCAAAAAGGGCAATTTCTTTAAATTTGTTAAAGTCCTTCAAGAAGAGGAATTTATGAAAAGCCGTAATTTCTCTATGCTTATAGAAAGTGGTGGCACTTCTGGTACCAAATCAAGGAAAAAAATCGATATAGAGAGAAACAAAAATATAATGGAGGCTTCTGCGCTTCTTGATGAAAACGGTGCCATTAATATAATGAGATTTTTAGATCGAATGGTTTATGTTAAAAATAACATTTGTACTGGTATTTAACTGACACAAATACTGGAATTTTTTTTTTTTATATATTTTGGTCTAATTGCAATAAATATTTTGGACGACTTGTTAAAAGAACCCTAAATGTTAGTATTTTTGGATTACGACAAAATGCCCTTTTCTACTTTGGGTGATTTGACATTTTTCGCGATTTGTTATTAGTGTCAAATCGCCAAAAAATTTTGGGCGATGCGACATTTTTCAGATTTGGGCCATTTGGTTTTGGGCGATTTGACACAGGGCCAACTAAAATTGTCGAAACACCAAATAGCCCAACATTATTTTTTTGGGCATTTTAACATTATGTCAAATCGCCCAAAAAATTGAAATGTCAAATCGCCCAAAAAAGTTTTTGGGTGATTTGACATTTTTTCGCTTTTTTGCATTTTGGGCGATTCGGTTTTGGGCGATTTGACACCCAACCGGCTTTCACAGCAAATCTTTTAATAATTTTGGAGAAAGTAAGATTATTGCACTTGATATTTCAAAAGCATTTGATAGGGTTTGGCATCAGGCTCTGTTATCGAAAATGCATGATTTCGGTTTTCATGAATCCCTCTTCTATTGGATGAGTATTTATGTACCTTTCGAACCGTCCAATACAAGTAGTATTGGATGGGTTCAATTCTGAAAACCACATTAAATGCTGGTTTACCCCAGGGCTCTTTTCTATCTCCAATACTCTTTCTTATTTTTATTAATGACCTCTTGTCTGCACCTTCTAATCAAATATATTGTTTCGCTGACGATATTACTCTTAGCTTTTCATATTCGTTTTGAGACTCACATCCCGATTCTTCGGATGTGGTACTGCAACGACAAAATATGATAAACTCATTCAATTACAATACAATGGGGAATACAAGATCGCATGGAATTTAATGCTTCGAAAACCCAACGCTGTCTTATATCGTTAAAGCGAACTTTATTTTAATGGTTTTTGTTCTAGAGAAATAGCCAGTTGCATTCCTCCCCTTAAACAGTTCAACCGTAATACTTGTGCTTCTAGCAATGCTCATCAGTATACCCTTCAGTCGTACTTTCAAGTACAGAGATTCGTTCTTTAGCCGAACCACGCGAATGTGGAACGACTTACCACACTATGTCTATGAAGCAAAATAATCATGCATTTTTGAAAATTTTGCTCAAAAGCAAAGTTAAATATTATCATCATCAATTTATTTGTATCAAACTAGAATTTAAAGATATTTTAATTCATTAAAATCCAGTCCAAAAAGAAAACCCAGTGGCAGTCCACTTTACAAATTTGTTCTTTTCTGAACCAATTCATTTTCACAAATCTAAATTTGATTTTACAAAGGGATTTTTAACTAAACCCTTAGATTATAAATTTTAAATTACACACTTTTCCATATTGCTCACTTAAAGACATTATATTCATATCTATTTGTCCATCTGTCAAATTGACATTAAAGTACGAGTAACTTTATCTTCGTCACTGTTGCGTATACTATACATACACACAACTTTAAGATCTCGTACTACACCTATCTTTCCAGAAATAACACCACATTAAACATCTTCGCAGATGTGTCTTATTTAAATATGAAATTCTTTTTTTCTTTGTCTCTTTCTCTTCCATTGTCTTTCTCTCTCTATCTCTCTCTTTCTCCTTTTAATGTAAAATTCTCCTCTTTTAAAAGCACTTTGCATAGAAATGTATCTCAAACTTAATCTTCCTCAAGAAAATCCTTAAATACTTCAGGAATTAATCCTTCTTATCGTTTTGTACTTCTCTCCGATGGAGCACGCGCCAAAATTCTTCCCCAAAACTCAATACACATCAACATCATGGTCCGATTGCCAGAAGCCTGCTTTTGTATTTTAATCCTTTCAACAAGAAGGAGCTAAACGAAAATATATTCAGTTTTCTTGTCATGAAAGTTGTAAATACCGAAATTGTACTGAGAAATGAAGATGTTGATGTATGAGGAGACTATATATTCACTATCTCTCCATTTCCGGTCAGAAAAGGTGATTCGAAGGAGTTCTATATGTCTACCTCTCGCCCTTCCATGATGTTTACAATTTACTATATACCTATACAATAAAGGTACGTTTACATAAATACTAAAATTCGTATCCTTGTCCTAAATAGATTTGCATGCGGGGACTGATTTTCCAATTACATAAAAACATCCCATCCCGATCCCACCCATTCGTCTTGCTGTGAGAGTAATCTTCTGATAGTATAGTGTCCTTGCCCCTTATCATCATGGAGCAGAGGTGAGGGACGAGAGGAAACGACAAACGAGTAGTTCAAATGATGAGGAGCACCAGATGTGCGTATACGAGAACAAGGACGAGAACGAGAACTAGAAATATCCTTTTCTAGATAACTTCTCTCCTCGTCGCCAGTCGTCACCATTGTTGTCGAAGTTGTAGCCGTAGTCGAAATCGAAGTCGATGAATCGAGCCAAAACCGACATTCGAATAATTTCAATTCATCATCCATCCCCAGAGCCACATGAGGCGCTGTCAAAAAGTGTCTTTAATATGCTTCATATTGCATGTTGTACGAAACTGCTGTTGAGGCTGCTGTTGCTGTGACACGAGGAGAGTGTGATGTTTGTGCGAGTTTGTGTGTGCCCTCTGCACTTCATTATACATTCAGCTTGTGATCCTTGGAGAGTCTTGGAAGGAGGTCGGAAACAAAAGGACACATACGTTCATCCGACCGAAGTAAACTCAACTATAGTAAATTGTATCCTTGATTTGCTTGCCGCTGCTTCTTCTACTTCTACTTCAGCTTCTGATTCAGCTTGTGGTGCTGCTGCTGTTTCTTCGTTGAACTATATCACTATGGTACATCAGTAAACCCATCCCTTGAAAAAAGGAGGGGGACAACCACCAACTTTGCTGTCTCTCTTTTTGTCCTTTGTCGTCTTCGTCGTGTCGTCTTGAAGGTGACACAAAATCGATTCTTAATACACTTCGTGTACAGTAGTAGCACACTTGCTGCTCTCAGCTGACTGTTGGCTGGAATATTGTTTATGTCAAGAGGCGATGTCCTTCAGGCAGGATGCACTGGTAGATAGACACCACTGTTTTCTTTTCTTTTTTTTTTAAACATTTTTTGTAATTTTGTCTTCTCATCGAGATTTCAGATTTCAGATTTCTTTACCTCAGGCGTTTATCTTTAACGTAAAATAATCTTTAATATAGAAATGAAAACTTAGTATTTTTCTATATTGTTTCTGCTTTTGCCTTGGATGTTGTGTTGCTTTGCTACTCCTCGAGCAATGACGCGTCACTTTGGTTCTTTTAAAGTAAACTGAATGGTTGTGAGAAGCATCAGGACAGAAGCATGTATTTAATATTTTATACTTGGTTTTCTTTTTTGATTTAAGTAAAAATAATAATTTTGAAGTGTTAAGAAGGGAGGAGAATGGAACAGTATTAGAATTCCCAAAAAGATAAGTAAAACGCAAATCAAGGATGTTAGTTGATTAGTAAATTCTTAATTTTCTCAGAATTATAAATATTTAAATAAAAGAAATATTGAAGCTGACAAGTAGAGTTTTTTTTCTGTAGGAATGAAAAATGAGGCTTTTTCTGAAAATAGACATTCGGTTTTAGTTTGTTGATTGTTTACATAATCGACATTCTTTATTATTTTTAAGTTAATAGGAAGTTATTAAAATCGGTCCGATTTGTCAAATTGAAAATGCTGACATTTCTCGACGTTTCAAGGTCCCAAGAATCTAAATAAAAGATTTGTACGTGTGTACGTTGCGTTTTTTTGTCTATATCTCAAGAACCAATAAAATAAATTGTGTTATACAGATAATAACACAGAAAGATGCAGAAAAATGATTTTATCTCTAGCGTCTGGCTTGATAGATAACCACTTCTACAGACAAATATTTCTAACACTTTATAAAAATAGAAATGTTTAAGAGGGAATGCAACAAAGATTTCTGAAATGAAACATCACATAAGTAGTGAAAAGCAAAATTTTTTTTAGATCTGAAGTATGAACTTTCCAATTTATTTTATTGCCGATTATTAAGCCAAGATATTTTTATTAATGAGTTAGAAACATTTCGGAGAAAAAAAAAAAGAGTTTAAAACATTGATCGACATACTAAATATTAGTGGCACAGCAAGAGAAGCTACTTAACAAAACTTTATTACAGTCAGAGCATGAGAGGTGGAGAATACAAGTTTTAAGTGCTCAAAATTGTTTTTTCACTTATAACAAGCTTTGGAATTCCGAACCAATGTCCGAATAATTCCAAGTCAGAAATAATATCTGATATTAAGTCTAAGATTGTTGGACTAGAGTATACACAGGCTATATAATCAGCCAAGCTTAACACTTTTTCTTTTAAATTATGATTAAATACACTATTAATGTAAATAAGGAACAAAATTGAACCCAAAACTGAACCTTGAGGAACTACAATATTAATATTTGAAGTTTTACGGATTTTAGCATTTATTTTATATTTTTATTTTATTCTATTACTTAGGTAGGATGAAAATCAAATCCATCCTCAAACCTCTAAAACCAGCTTTTTATAATTTTCTTAATAAAATCTCATGATCTACAGTGAAAAATGCTTTCTTAATATCAACTTAAAGAACAGAAGTAAACTGCTTTTTATCTATACTTTCGTAGATATGACTACAAGGTGCTAAAAGATCACCTTGAGTTGATTTATCAGCTCTGCATGTTGTTTTGAGCTGAAAAAGAGATGTTCTCAAGATAGCTTACAACTCTACATTTGATGACTTTTTCGAACTATTTTGAAAATTCTCGTAGTAAAGATATCGGCCTATAATTGTGAATACACTTCATAGCATCTTTCTTTATAATAGGAATTACTTCAGCTATTTTCAAAATTTGTTAAAATACATCTTGAAAAATACTTTTGTTAAATAAATATATATGACGTAATAGAATATGAATTATCCAAAGCTCTAATAACCTTTTAAACTTCAAAAGAAGATACTGTCGCAAAAGAATAACTATTTAATTGAAAATTTCCAATGAAGAAATTCGGACTACAATTAAATGAAAATTGATTTTATCCAGCTTAAGAAATAGTTCATAGTTAAAAGTTTTAGCTTTTAGCTTTCAGAAAAATCAACAATATTCAAATTACCAAAAGAAATGCATAATGTTTTATTGACTAGCTTATTGACAAAAGACCATGTACAAATTTTCTTTGAAAACAGGAATCTCAAGACTGATTTCTTTACATAATTCTTCATAGTTGTCACGAAATATAATATTATTTGGATGTTTTTTTTTGACATTTAACTCTCAACCGATTTTTAGAGTGAATTTTTTTCAAAAAATACCAGCTTTTTCATATGCATTCAATACTAAAACATAATGATCAAAAGCAACTGAAGGTTCAAAATGTGTATAAATACTAGACCAATTTTCTACGAAAAATTTAGAATTAAGCAGTTCAAAATTCGTTTTGGTGAATTGCTTATTAAGAGTCACTTTCTCAACGATGGCGCCACCAAATTTATTAATTTTTTATTTATAAAGCAGTCCATATTTGTATAGTGCGACTAAGAAAAGAATCTCTGTACTTTACAGTACGTCCAAAATTTGGCTCAAGGGTAAACTGATGGGCATTCCTAGCAGTACGGGTATTACGGTTGAATTGTTTAAGAGGAGGAATGCAACTGGCTATTTCACTATAGCATTGTTTATAAAAATAACGATAAAACAATGATAGGCATAAGTCATAAGACCTCGCGGCGCGGTGTTCAAGAGAAGCAAATGTCTCGGTAAGAGAACGTTCTGCTATCATTTTTAGAGCCCTCTTTTCAATTCTATCCAGAAGACTCAAGTACGTTATTGGAGGATCAGCCCAAATATGAGAATTATACTCAAGTTTTGGACGAATAAAAGCTTTATAAATTATAGCTAGATCAGAAGGCGTAAAAAAAACTTCTTGCATACCGTCGGAGAAAACGTAAACACTTAGTAGCATTTTTTGCGATATCGAATTTGTGATTACTCCACAACAAGTGGTTTGTGATGCACATACCTTGAACTGAAAGCTGTTCTGTCTCCTCGATGAAAGTACCACCCATGGATAGTGGCATTGGGGGAGAGTTACGCTTTTGCGACAGTAGACAGGATTGCGTTACCGAAGCATTAAATTCTACACGGTTTTTGATTCCCCATTTGACAATGCTGTCAAGATAAGAATTTAATGAGCTTATCATATCTGCCGTTTCTAGTCCATATCCGAAGAACAAGGATAAGAAACTAAAATCCAATATGAAAAGCTGAGTGTACTGTTTAATCAGCGAAACAATTAAGTGGGTTAGAAGTTTCAGACAAAAGATCATTATAAAAAGAAGGAAGGGCGTGACAAAACGGTACCCTGGAGCACACCAACGTTTATTTGGTGAATATGAGATTTTAACCCGTCCAATACTTATTGATTTGAACGGTCCGAAAGATAATTTCTAATCCAACAAAGAAGAGATTCATCAATACCAAAAGCACGCATTTTTGATCAAAGAGCCTGATACCAAACCTTATCAAATGCTTTCGAAATACCAAGTGCAATGATCTTACTGTTTCCAAAACGATATAAAAGATTTGTTCCACTGTTCAGTTCCATTGACTTGAAGGGATCGGTCGATAATTTAACGGAGAAGAAGAATCGCGATTTTTTGGTATTTGCTGAACAAATATTGTGTTCTAATTACTCGGAACGAGTCCAGAAGAATAGGAAAGATAGAAGCGTGGAAGAACACCTATTCAGATAAATAGCGTAAATACTATCCTGCTACTACTACTATTACTACTACTACTACTATTATAGAGCTCTTTCTTTAACTGGTTTTGTTTGACAAGAGAAAGTAGCAGATATGACACTATGGTCTGATGTGTCTAAAGGCGTCAATACACTGCACTGATTATGTACATATTTATTTTATCAGGATCAGAAGTGAGTCTCAAGTGCATTTTCTGCTCAGCCGTTAACGTATGATATTCTCATTGCTCATTGACAAACTGAGTAAGATGGTTGAACTGGCTCGCGTGTTGTCTGGCTCCAATGGAGAAGCCACGAAGAAATGTGAACATTGAAATCGTCCGTAATAACGTTTTCAGTGTGAGGATACAGGGAGACAATTCTTTCAATGGAGTCAGACAGAACATTAAATTCCCGAGAGGCCGAAACTCTGTCCAAGTTTGGGCTCCGATAAAAGAAACAATAGTGAATGAAGTGTTTATTCACGGATAGTATTAACAACATGAAATTAAAGGAGTTGGTCCAATGACCGTATTATAGTAAAATTGATAGGAAAAATAATTCTTAATATATGACGAGACCATGGTGGGAGAAGAATAATGACACCATGAATACAAAATTCAGCAGGATCGAAATCCTCACCTACTTGGGTTTCACTCTGTTCCAAAACAGCTGACCTGTTAGAGACTCTTTTCCAATGGTATATACCATATTTATGTACGAACTTCTTTTATTGAAAAGTTTCATCAATTCTATTTGCTTTTAGGCTTAATCTTTCAACACACAATACAACAATTACACATATACTAACATATGTACAATACATACATATATACGGTATAGTGGTAGTCTATAAAAGTTTCGTTTGTTTGCTCATAATTCCATATAGCGAATAAAATTTGTGTCACATGGGGGATGATTGGATTTTTGTTTGTTTTCATTTTATTTTCTTCTAATTTTGTCAGCTTCCTTCTTTTGTTTACATTTTTATCCTGCTAGGGGCGATAACTGTGTTTGACAAATAGGAACTAAAGTCGGATGTCTACGAGGGTTTATACATTTGCTTTTGCTTTTGCACCGGGGCACATGGGGTGCATGGGGTCGATAGGTGCTGTGGGTGGAAGCTGTACACAGACAGAGCACAACACTCAATGCTGTGGTGGTGTTCATATAACAAACAACCAACAAATATATAAAAACACCACCAACAACAACAACTAAATCCAAAGGACCCAGTCCTGGTGCTTTGAATATATTATGCTTGTTCTGCTTCCTTGTGCTGACAGCCAAGGATTACACTGTCTCCCGTATTTATTCCTATATTTTACTGCATATTTCATTTTGTTTTTTTTGTCTTCTTTCTATCGTCCTTTCTTCTTTTTGTATGCCTTTCTTTCTATTGCCTGAATGACTATAAGCTGATGGAACTGGCGGCATCACCGAGCTCCGAGCAAACTGACTCCGATTCCGACTGGACTGTCTAACAAGAGTCCAAGTCAACCTAACCAACCAACCAAAGAAAATAAACAAGAATTATTTGTTGTATGTATTTGTGTGTGGATCTGGTGGATATATAGACGAAGAGGCAACAAAAGGGGGTCTTCATCGTCATCGTCACGAGCATCAGCATCAGCATCAGCAGGACATGGACCAGCAGTGGCAGTAGTTAACAACAATGCAACATCAACTTGGAATGGGGATGTGGAAATGAAAATAGCAGTAGCAATATCAATGCAACCAAAGACGAACAACGAGCGACGACGGTAAAAGGATATAGGATGGAGGATGGCGACCGATGATGGGGTCTTTTAAGGGTTGGACAGTGGACGTTAGACTTTGGAGAGTGTTTAGTTTTATAGCTTGCTTCTTCCAGCAGCGAGAGTCGACAAACTAAGGAGGATAGTTTATTATTTGCTTCCCTCCCTTCCTTGTTTGCTTTTCGTCATCTTTATCCTTGTGGGTGGCTGGAACAAATTAGGGAATGGGTCAGATTTGCTGAGAAAGGATAAAGGGGGGAGGGTGGAAACGATGTGGCTGTATTCTGTGGCAAACTTTTTGTTTTTGCAGTGAGGTGTGAGGTGAAGAGATATTTTTTTCCATCGTCATTGAAAAGGACTGGAATTGTATGTGTATTGTATACTTGACGTATGTGTGTTTGTATTTGATAGAAGGATCTTAGAACGTGATTATTTTTTTCTTCATTTCCTTTTTCCTTTTCTTATTCTTTGTTGTTATTGTTTCAGAATAAAGAAAATTGTGGATGTTTAGAAAATGCGGGGGATAAATCATATATTAAATTAAGGCTCACAAAATTTCGAAGGATAACAAGTATCGTAGTCGTCGTCATTGTCGTCATGTTGTTTGTCGGTCGTTGTTAGGCAAAATAGAAGGGAAGGGGATGCTATGCTCTTGATTTTCCAGTTTGTGTGTGTGTGGGTTTTATTTAAAGCTTTTATAGTTGTTTCCTTCGTCTTTGATGTTTCTCGTACAAAATGTTGTTTGTTTAGGTATTTTATAATTGGTGTAAGGACATCTTTTTCATTATCTAAAGAGAGTAACAAAAGAAAACAAAAACAATTAGGTGCATCTTTTATGATTAAGCTTCCTTCATAGTGTTGTGTGTGTGTTACATATGCGTATGTATTTGTGTATCTATGTGAATAGTGACCTTTGTTTGCCTTAAGCTTCCGATAATGATAAATTGTTAACAATAATGATTTATATCTGAACAGGGCATATTACACAACACACATGTATTTGTATGTATTCTATTCTAGGTATGTATATATGTACATATGCATGTATTATTATAGAAAGTGGCCATGATTTATTTTTCCAATTTATATTTTCTTTTGATTAAAAAAATCTTATTTTTCTAAATAATAAGTTCGGACTAAAAGATGATTATTTGAAGGAGAACTTATTTTTGCATGAGATTTAAGAGCTATTTAAAAATAAATTCCAATTAGCCTTTGTTCCGCAAGGAATATAATAAAAGGAGGTCAGTGAATTTCGTTAAGAAGGACGGAAGCTTATTTCCGTATTTGTTAAACTGGAGAAGTCGATAAGACCTCGATACATATGCATATGTACTTCAGATTTATGTAAATTCAATCTATTAGTTTGAATTCGTTATCAACAAAACGAATCAGGTTCTCTCAAGGTGAGTTAAAAATGTTTACACTGAAAAGATTTATTTATTATTTTGCAAGGTTCTCAATTATTTGTTAAATGTTTTTTTAATATTAAATTGCTTAGTTAGTCTATCATCGGCAGTTTGTTCAAACGTATTAAATACAGACGTAGGGCCTAAGTCCCAGGGAACAATCGTAAATTGCATTTTTCTTTTTCTTTTTGTATTTTTGGGAAATGTGGAGCCATGCGTACATATTCGAACTCAGGGAGTCAAGAGATTTGGAATGCGACCAAACTCAAGTGGTTTCCCAAAAGTCAAAAACCGCCAACATAAAAGCATTTTCGGCGATATCTGCCGGGAAAATGCGGCCACCTACATATCTGTCGAAGTCATATTTAAGATCAGCGAGTCTTAGGCGTCAAGATGCAATGCATTTTTTCTGTTATCACCTTTACTAAGACTTTTATATCAATTGGTTTCCTTTTACGCCAAAAATTTGCCCTCAGCTCTCGGTCTACTACTGTTGGTGGAGGTTTATTGAGTGGAGTACAAACATCTCTTAATTTTTCACTTTTTGATGAATTTTTGTAATACCTGCTTGAAATACTCTGCGTACGGTGCCGTGAAATAAAACCAAGTGAAATAAAGCCATATTTCAAGAATTGGCCTTATTTCACTTTTGTAAAGTGTAAGCAGGGAGGGTACCTTACATAACTCACCGTAAAAGGGAGTAAGTTGGTATTATTTCTCAAAATAGTTTGGCCTTATTTCACTTTTTCAGAGTGTAACTGCTGAAAATTGGCCTTATTTCACTTTGTGTAAAGTGCATTAAGGCCAAGTCTAGAAAGTTGGTCTTACTTCACGGCACCTCTGCGTAAAAATAAGAATTTCTTCTGGTGTCGGTTTCGAAATTTATAAAATTTCGAACAATTCCCTAGAATATTTGAGAAAATTGAGCCAACTGATAAGACAATACAATCTATTAAGTTGGTCACATGGTTTACTTCAAAAACATATAATGGTACTCAGATGCGCGAATCAATTGACTCATTTAAAAACCTTAAAAAATAGGTAAAATAAGGCCTAGTTGAAGTACAATATATGGAAGAATGATGAGACGCTTAGAGTTTACCAAGAACTGCAATACGACTTTGTGAATAATTCAAACTTTTTGTACTCTCATTTAATTTGTAATACCGAGTGTGACCGAAAAATGAACCCCCATATGTTTTGGAGATACGTTTACAGTATGGCCGTTTGAAATTCTTCTATTCATCTTCCGGAGTCAATTTTGAACATTTTCGCAAATTATTTTAAGACTAACCTTTGAAGATTTTCCTTTTGCAAGCACCTCTTCTCTTATTTCTCCTAACACATAGAAATACAGTTATTTTACATTAATCAATTTTTCCATTTCTGAGGCCTCTACACGCGTGACAATATTTTAAAGCTGGATTTATGTTTGTTTTCATTTATGTTGAAAAAATGTGTGTCTTATGTTTCATATCCATTGTTTCTTCTTCTCAATGATCCTCTAAAATATTCTTAGTTCCCAGATCTTTTAAAATATTCATACCTAACGCCAGTCCATACAAAAAGATCTAAAAACTTATTTACGAACTATCGTCCTATAGTGAAATTATTTGCTATTCCTAAATTAGTTGATTCCTTTGTCTGTGACATATGTAATTTCTATTAATTGTTCTTCTGTTATATGTGAAAATCAACCTGGGTTTTTTAAAAATGAATCTACAATTACTAATTTTTGTTTGGATGCATTCGATAAAGACTCTCAAATCGATTGTATCTTTACAGACTTTAGCAAGGCATTTAACAAATTAAGTCATGAAATTCTTTTAAATAAATTAAGTAAAATTGGACTTAACGACCGTTTTGTTATATGGATTTCGTCATATCTTAAATAAAGATATTATAGCGTAATGTTCAAAAGTAACCCTTCATGTTAATTTATAGTCAATTGTGGTATACCTCAAGGGAATCACCTTGGTTCATTCCTGTTTAGTTCGTTTATTATGGATTTGCATTTTGTTTTTAATAATTTGTCGCTAATCTATGTAGATGATGTTAAAATATTTTGAATTATTAATTTTATAAGGGATTGTAAAGAGCTTCAAGAAGATGTAAATCAGTTTTGGGAATTTTTACTCAAATTTAATACAACAAATTATGACTATATTTTGGACTGGTCACGTGGTGTTGTACTAGACTCAAAATTAATGTTTACTGATCACTATACTTACATTTAAAAAAAAAGCAAATAAAACTCTTGGTATCGTCGTCGTCCTAAGAGTTTTCCGAGAACTCCGTGATCTCTGTGTAATTAAAATTTTGTATGTTTCTATTGTCAGGCCAATTCTTGAATACGCTTGCGTTATATGGGCGCCATACTATTTCGTACATATTGCTAAAATAGAAAGTATTCAATTTAGGTTTTTAAGATCTTGTCTTCGTTTTTTCCCCTGGCCTGAAAGACTTTTATTACCTCTATACACTCAAAGGCTTCCCTTGATAAATCTTCCAGCTCTTTCACAGAGAGTATTTGCAGTTCTACTTTTTAACTAGTGTATTGAATGTTACTATTTCATCTCCATCTATTCCTTGTCGATTGCTTTTCAATCCGAGTTAGGGTAGCTTAAGAAGAAATGTACCCCTTATAACTACGAGTATTTTTAGCAGATCGAACTATGGCGCTTAAAGCTCTCTTAACCAATTTATCAGTAAATTTAACGAAGTTTAAACAGCATGAGGTACATAGTATGGAAATATGATATCCCCTATTTATTTGGGCTCTTCCATCCATCTGCAATTTGAACCTAATGATCCTCTGAGATGGGTTATAAAGCACAATATTTTTTATTGGTATTAAGTACCGTGTTCCTTTAAGCCTTTTATCTTTGATGCGTATATATCATGTGAGAGATTGTTTCAAAAATACGTAGTTGATTAGTATTGACATTTTAACTTGCACAATGTTTTTTATTTCAATCAATTTCAAGGTCTTTCCAATTATTAGGACTTGACAACTTGTCTAATCGTAGAACGTACGTGCTTCGCTTTAGAACATCTAGTTAAATTCCTTAGTAAGCTTGGTTTTGTATGGGTGTATACAAAAATTCTTACACAAAATAATGTGATCTAAGTGACCAATTCTGGAGAACGCCCCGAGGCCGTCACACCGTAGAATTGACGCTCTCAAAGTTGCGGTCAACGACTACAACATTTCTGCAGACATTGTTGTAGGCTTAAACAACGTTAGAAAATTTTAAAAACTTATTTCCAGTCAGTGTGCGTAGGGAGTTGCAGGCTGGGAAAAAATGATCGGTCATCGGCAGTTGGCTTTATAGATACAAGTTAACCGACATGGTTTTGGACGAACTCTGTTTTATGCAGGATGATGTGCCATGCTACATAGCCTATACCACAATCGATCTCTTAGACTCCAAATTCCCAAATTATATTACCTATCAGTCATCTTGGCAATGTCAATTTGGAAGCTTTAATGGAGCTTAATTCAATGGTTTTAATTTTTAGATAAATTCTAGAATTTTCGATCTGATAAAAAAAAACACTTTTCTGTACTTTTTGAATAGGTACACGAATTGGAACAACATTCTAAACTAAATGTTAGTCTAAGATACGCAGAAGCAATATCTACCCTCATCTGATATTTGATAATGACCAATATTTTATCGAAGATAAAAATTGGAATAACAATTTGCACTTGGGTTGCCTAGCTATAAAAATAAAAGTGCATTTTTGAGTTCAGTTACCATCATCTATTATTCACAAAAATAGGGTATATAATGGAAGACATAGGAATGAACAAAAAATTAGGGTTACCTATCTATATCCTAGCCCTATTGGAAGGTTGCTTGGCTTAAAGAGATGGCTTATCTGTTAATTTATTCATTTTGATGTCAAATGAAAGGTAATTTAACTCTCGTTTGAACAATAACAAGGGTTGCCTAACCAAAACCTGGCATGACCCATGGTTGCCTACATTTCATGTGTTAAGGCTTTGGTAAGCGTAGAACATTGATCTCATGTGATATTTACTCGATTTTTTGTTTAAATAAAAGGTTATTGAAATATCTGTCTAATAGAGTAAGGTTGCTTAACCAAAAGTTGGCCCAACCCAGAGTTAAACTACTACACTGTTTTTTAGTTTTTTACCCGTGGTTAATCTCAATGTTTATCTAAAAATCACTGGCGCAAAATTTTAAACAACCTATTATTAAGGCCTTAGCACGATACTAGTTAACAATTTACTATATACATAGTAATCTACTAAGTTTTCACTAATTTTAAACACTTTTTATTGTTTTGCTAACTAGTATTATGCTAAACCCATTTTATTAAAAAAAAAACATGAACACATCTAAATAATGACAGATTGTGGAGCAAACAAAACAAACATACCTTTTTTTAACCTAGTATTATACTAAAAATGATTTAATAGTACGTTTCCACCAAAAAATAATCCGAGATTTAAGGCAAGTGATTTAAAATAAATCATGAGGTGTTTCTACCAAAGAAAAGGAGATTAATTTGACGTTTGGTTTATGTCATAACAACCAAACTTCAAATTATTCTCCTTTCGAAAAGAAAAAAAAGTATGTATTTGTTCACTCATCATCTGTAAGTAATTAGTTTTATTATATTCTTGTACATATTTATTATTTTTGTATACTTACATTTTATTTCGTCTGTGATTTCTTGAAAGTTGTTTATTGTTTTGAATTTGAGTCATATGGAAGTGAGACAGATAGTTTTTGTTGACATTTCCATCTGTCAGTAAACGAAATTGACGTTTAAATAGGTCGGTTCAACAATTATTTTCCGAAAAAAAAGTTTGTTTGATTTGACAAACTAATGTTTCCAAGTAGATTTCAATGAGTTTTATTTGAAATCTTCATTTGAGGAGATTAAAATTTGTATGGTAAATCTTCTAGATTTCAAGGAGATTTGTGACAAATCTAGCTAAATCTCGGTTTAGTGCCCGGTGGAAACGTAGTATAACATCGTACTAAATCGTCTAAAATGTTGCGCCACTGTTTTTTAATCATTTATATAGAAATAGAATCTGTATAGCACCATAGAACTTATATATAATTTAAAATCATAAAAACATAGATACATCTAGTCAACCAAAAACCATGCCTTCTTGATTACTCTCAAAGTCACATCATAATATTATGCTTTTCGCCAATCGTTAACAATTTGCAATTTGTATCGTCAAGGACTCAATTTGTGTTTTCTTTGTACGTTATTTTTGTTTATGTTACTTCACCTTAATTCCCTTCTTTCCCCTACACTACGAGGCAAAATCAATTTCATCTCATATTCGTAAATATTTTATTCATCAACGTTAACACGTTTATTAACCAAATAAAAAAAAAAAAAAAAAAAAAACACAAAAAACTTCATGACCCTGGAATCGTTTTAATAAATTACTAATTCCCGATTAGGACCATCGTCCATATGCTATCGGGCCAGAAAGTCCTCCAAAAAGATACATACACAAATTCATAGACAAAAATAAAGCAATGAAGGCAAAAACTGTTTGCCCTTCATCATTTTCAAAACGAAAAATATAAGCAAATACAACAAAACAAAAATATATATACATATACAAATATCTATGTATGTATACTGTATAGTGTATACATATCCTAAGATAGAGCCTTGGGATGTTCTAATAGCAGCAGGAAAAGACTTACAGCAGTAGCGGCAATGGCAGTGGCAGTGGCAGGACACCCATAAACACACTGCCGTTACAATTTAGGAAACATTAACCAGAAATTGGGGCTTTATTTGAAATAGCCACTACACACGATGCATACAAATTGATCTCCTTCTATAAAATTGTAGTAGTATACGCATTTAGGGGAGAAATTGGAATGGGGTTGGGGATGGTGATGGTGATGGTGAGTACAACGAAAGTCTCCTAATTTTTTGTGTGCTTGTTTTTGATGGTATAAAATAATAACGAAGTTGGTAATAACACCTAATGAGCCAAATGTTCAATTAAAGGCTAAATGTACAACAAGAGTAGTTATAATAAATAAAATATACCACCTACCAAAAACAAATTTCACAATGTACATATGTACATATATACAGTTATACAAATACATAAATATGTTCATTATGTTCATACAAAAAGAATAAACCGCAGGCAAATATTTGTTATCCTTGAAAAAATTGACTAAAAATGTGGTAGAAAGTCAAATACATAAAAATACTCGTAACTATGTATTTCTATACATAAATGTTTCTGATGTACTAACTGAAATGTGAGTACTTACAATCAAAATATTGTGAAGAACATAAGTCAGGAAGCTATCTTAGACAACACATTTTATTTTGACTTTTCGGGTTTGGAGTTCTGAAATTATACAGATACTCACTCGATAGGTGTGATAAGTCTTGAACAATTCTATTGAGCAGTATAAGCTTACTTTTTCACTTAAGGAGGCCCAAGTCCGGGCGGACTGTCAAAAGTTTCGTGCGCCAGGTTGGTTGAGGTGCTCTCCCACCTGCATGTGCCACTTGAGTCGCGGTCTTACTCTACTACGCCGCCGTTCCTCAATATTGTATTCGAATACCTTTCGTTGGATTTTTATTCTTTTAACCAGGTCCGTGTCGCTGTACAGCCCGTACAGTTCGTCGTTGTTTCTTCTCCTCCAGTCACCATCTCAGCAGACGGGACGTTGTTTCTTCTCCGAAAAATTTTTCTCTCGAAGAATCCTAAGACCATTCCATATTTCTTTAACAGGGTCTAAGTCTCAGAGCCATAAATGAGAACCGGGATGATGAGCCTATTATAGATGCTGACTTTAGACTTTACTACTCAATCCCCTTCTAAGTCCGAAGAAGCAGTGATTTGCAAGATTTATTCTTCCTGGCCAAAATCAATGAACTGACAAATGTTTTTCCTGTTCCTCCAGGTGCGTCCAGGAAGAATAGACCACCAATATTATTGTCCACCGCTTGCATTAATGTTTTGTATACTTGTTTTTGCTGTTCATTCAGCAACGGCACATTATTTCGAACGAATTCCTGCAATGTATCAACATTTTATTGCAGCTCTCGATTTAATTCTTGGTTCAATGCATCGCGCATCGATCGATTTGGCGCAATCATTCCTACTTCAATCAGTAGCTTGTTTGCAATCAGAATCATTTCTTCATTGTAGATTTCAAACGTTATTTGAAGTCGATATCTCTGCCGTTTCTAGAGATATAGTTGACTAAAAAAGGTTCCCAAAAGTAAACTTTGGTTTAGAATATAGGGCCCTTGAAACGTCAAAAAATTTAAAAATTTTCTTTCTATGGGAAGCTAAACGGAGTTCATCGCTTTTCTGTTGACATTTTTCCTGAATTTTGTCTGCTATAAACCTCACGGAGCCCGAGACCTTTCCAGCGAATGCAAAACCGTGGAAATCGGTTCGTGCGTTCTGGAGTTATAGTGTCAGGAAGGAAAACCCGACTTTTTTTTTATATAGTAGAAGATAATATAAAAATAATGTTTAAAATCATCATCATCATCAATCAGCTCTAAAAATTAACTCCAAAACATATTAAATTTAATAATTAATTTAAAAACTTCATATAGAGTCCAAAAAAGCCTAATAACTAATGATAATTTTGAGGCATTAAGTAAGATACTAAAATGATTTAAATTGTATCAAAAGGCAAAGATTTGCGCTTTGCAAAATTATCATACAGTTTTTTGTTAAGAGATATGTTGAGTTTTAACTTCTCTCTCAAAAACTCGTTTTTTGTTATCCTTATTATTTTCAAAAAGGCATATTTTGAAAACCTCTGATGTTACAGACAAACTTAAAGGTGGTATTCGAATTCAGGACATCTTAATTATTTAAGAATGTACTGTTTTGATTGTGGGACACTTTATTTGCATGTGTCTAAAAATATGGCATTTAAGTCCAGTGAATATTTTTTTTGAAGTCTTAAATCAGCCATGGCCATCACACAGGAATTCTAGACGAAATGCGGGAACTCAAAGTTTTCTGACGAGGTGACAAGTGGAACGTAAAATGTTTCTGCATATCTGTGCTGACGAAGCGTTTTACGAGTATGAAAATATGCGACAGGCATTATAATGTTTTCCAGAGCACCACTTGCACATCTGTTATTTTGGCATTAATATTCGTCGAATGCAGCATTTTTTCTGCCATCAGGACAATGCTGGTATGCCACATGCAGTGCGTTGCGTACCCCATTTCTTCATCTGCGGGCAATTCTAACATATTTCGCTGCGATTTGCATTCCGCAACAAAGTTTGGGAGTAAAATTTTATTAGAACGACTGATGTTTTAATGGAACACCGTTGATTTATTAAATTTTAGATATTGTATATTGTTTCAAAGAGTGTTTTAAAATTACATTTAAGATATCAGGAATGCAGTAGTGCCGGGAAGTACGGCATGATAAATATAACTGAGATTTCTTATGGAGTTCTAAAGCTCTGTGTGGTGGCTATGGTGGACGTAATTGGATATCAGGTGCTTGGTTTTGAACGAATGTATCTTGAAAAACGAAGTTATATCCTGCTATTAGTGGCGAATGTGCTTCAAGGCATAACATACTAAAATGATGCTGCTGCGGATGTGATGATGAATGGGTTCTGCACGCAATTTTTGTTTTATATGAATCAGGGATATGATGTGATTTGTTAGGAGGAGAATGAAATATGAACATACGAGTATGTTCCAAATGTTACGAAATTCGTTTCTGTGATTTAAGAATTTAATGTTGAATATTTTTTTAACTCAAATCATTTTCAGATTATTCCCAATTTAAGATTGAAAGTATTTAAACAACTTTAGGCATACTTTTTAAAGCTGGAATGAATTGTTTCTGTATTGTAGATAACCTTAACTTAAGATGATACATACACTACTTACTTTTCTTTCAAGTTCATCCCAGTCTGTTATAAACTCTCTTGAACTTTATTTTGTTAGCAATTATATTCATATTCAAATAATCGGGATTCAGGGCTCCTCATAATTTTGGGATAGTTCTTTTTTGTAAAAGATTAGTTGATCAGATCTAAGGATTTTCAAGATGTTACATGATATGAAAGGCAGCTGAATGAGACATCGATTGTTCAGTTATTAACTTCCCATAGGAAGTTATAGTAATGGATCCGATTTGTCAAATATATGTATTTTTGGAAAAAAATCCAATTAACTGTTTTTTATAAATCAAAAACTAAAAAAAATGTTTGTCACCTCGAAAATGATTTTATCTCCAAAACAATTTTGTGCAACGAAAAATAACTTATTTAATATCTGGAAAAATTTTGAGTTAAATCGAATTGACAGTTTTTTTATAAAAAGAAAACATTACTCAAAGTTTGTAAAAACTTATTTTCGACTCAAATATCTTTTCAAAAATTTGACATTATGGCTTCCAACTTATTTTATCTTATAAAAATATTGTTTTCAACATTCGGTAAAAATTTGTGAAAAATCGAATTGACATTTTTTTACAAAAAATAAAAACCTAAAAAAAAAACTATAAAAGTAAATAAAAATTGATTTTCGACTAAAATAACTTTTAAAAACATTGAGGCATTGGTTTTAAATTAATTTTATTTTTTAAAAAATATTGTTGTCAACATTCAGTAAAATTTTGAGAAAAATCGAATTGACAGTTTTTTACAAAAAATAAAAACCTAAACAAAATTAATAAAAGTTGGTATAAATAGATTTTCGACTCAATTATCTTTTCAAAAATTAAAAATATTTGCTTCCAACTAATTTTAACAAAAAATAAATACCTAAAAAAATTAACAAAAGTTGGTAAAAATTGATTTTCGATTCAAATATCTTTTCAAAAATTTAAGATATAGGCTTTAAATTAATTTTATTTTATAAAAAATATTGTGTTCAACATTCAGTAATTTTCTTATAAAAATCTAACATTCGGTTTTTTCATAAAAAATTAAAATCTCCAGAAAATAGTACGCAAAATTGGTAAAAATTGATTTTCGGTTCTCGATATCTCGTGAATAATAAAAAACATTGACTTCAAATTAATTTCATTAATCCAATCTGTATTTGTTTATATGAGAAATAAAAACTTTTAAGAAATTCTACTAAAATTGGTAAAAATTGGTTTTCGACTTAAAATCTCGTTAACAAAATTAGATTTTGAAATCAAATTATTTCATCATATGCAAAATTTTGGTGGTTATTTTTAAATTTTTTAGAATAATTTAATTGATAACTTTTTAATAAAACATGAAAACCTACAAACTTTTAAGCAAGACAAATCGACAGATGGGATGTGAAGTTATCAGTGTGGGTCGCATCCCAGCCTCTTTTTTTAATTATTTATCAATGTGTATTTTTTAAAAACATAATTTGAGTCAGTCAGCATTATGGTAAAACCAGAACCGTTTGGCAATATGAGAAAGCCAACTGGGCCTGTCAGCAGGTCTTCTTCAGGAACTGTAACTGGTTTCTATGCTTCCTTAATAGTGACGTGGATTCCAGCGCAGATATGATTACAAACTTAATTCTTTGTGGAATGAGACATTTTATATGGAATAGGGTAAAATCTATCAAACCCATAGAAAACTCATTGTTCGATTTGAGCTGCAAAGAAGTTATTAGGATAAAAGTTGTAAGTTTCCGGACATATTCGAGGCATTAAGTTTTTGCATGACGAGAAAAATAACGGCAAAAGACACTATGCACGCAATGTCTTAAAGTTATTAAAAATGTCTGTTCGGTCATCGTCGGTTCAAATGACACTTCTTTTGTAAGTTCGATTTATAAAGCCAATTTGCTTGCAGTGCAGTTCGCTGTTCCTAAGATGCTGCCAATGAGTGCCATGACTCCGCCTGTAGTTGAAAGCGTAAATGATTCTATGGGACAAATCTGCTTTCGCACTTTTTCCCAGCGGATGGAAAATAGCATTTTTTCAGCCTGTGCCTAAAAAAGGTGAATCCTCACCCCCTCCAACTATCGTCCAATAGCACTTACGTCCCTTCTTTCCAAGGTCTTGGAAACTCTGATCAACTTTCAGCTTAAGAAATATCTTGAAGATCGAAAGCTTCATAATGACCTTCAATATGGCTTTCATAGTATTAGATCCACTGGTGTTCTCATGGTTCATCCTACCGAACAATGAAACAAATCTTTACATGGTTTTGGAGAAAGTAAGATTATTGCACTTGATATTTCAAAGGCATTTGATAGAGTTTGGCATCAAGCTCTCTTTTCGAAAATGCGTGCTTTTGGTATTGATGAATCTCTTCTTTGTTGGGTTAGAAATTAACTTTCGGACTACTCAATTCAAGCAGTATTGGACGGGTTCAAATACGATATCCAAAAAATATACGTTGGTGTGCCCCAAGGCTCCGTTTTGTATCCGACACTCTTTCTTATTTTTATAAACGATATTTTGTCTGAAACTTCTTACCCACTTACAGTACCCTCAGCTTTTTATATGCTCATCCTTGTCCTTCGAATATGAACTGCCAACGGCAGCGTATGATGAGCTCATTAAATTCTGATCTTCACAGCATTGTCAAATGGGATCTCAAAAACCGTTCAGAATTTAAATTCTACTTCGAAAACTCAATGCTGTCTACTGTCGCAAAAGCGTTACATAACTGCAACGTCAACTTCATTTTAAATTGGTATATTCTTAATACCACAAGTAGATATATACGCAGAAAGTTGTTGAAAATTTGCTTTCCGAAAGTCAATAGAATATGAACAGTCATACGAATTACTGTTTTTTAGAAAATGAACGTCCTTAGTAGAGAGTACACAGCTTTCTGTGAAATGCAGTGTTTTTCTTATAAAAATGCTGTCGATAGCGTTTTTAATTCTGTCGCATTGACATTATGTGTGAAACAATACATCATAAAAATGACCAACCACCACGCGAATTGTTGTACGCATTGATTGTTTTGAGATAATTTTCGACCACATATTGGGCAGTATCTATAAGCCATAACTTGACTAATGTTGGTTTTTAAGTGTTCAATAGTTAAAGGTTTATGTGCATAAACACGGTCTTTCGCGTAGCCCTACAAAAAATAGTCCAACGGTGTCAAATCGCATGATCTTGGTGGTCAGTTGATATCGCCACTACGAGAAATTACGCGGCCAGGAAACGATGATTTATAGGCTTTACAATATCTGTAACCAATCCAGTCTCTTCAAATTTCTTCACAATTTTGCCAATTGCTTGCGTAGTTGGACGATTATGTAATAAATAATCTCCTTCTAAAGCACGATATGTGGTTGTGGTAGAATCATCAGTTTTGGAGTAGGTTTTAACAATTTGTATGAGTTGTGCGATAGTTAAGCAATCCATTTTTGTAAATGTCAGACTTTCAACTGAAAAAAAAGGATTGGTTTTACAACTTAGTTTGACAGATGTCGAATTCCAGCCCTATACTTTTGAAACCGCAAGAGTTATCAATTGTATCAACATTTTCGAGATATGAGCAAACGTCAACATTCTATCCGAAGGTTTGATTCTACTTCTACTTTAGCTGCAGTGAAGAGTTTGTATTTGTAATACACACAAAATCATACTTCACTACTGATGACATCAGCCTTGTAAGAAAATGCAATCTTTTGGGAATGCAATCTTTCATGACTTCATTATAAAGAAGAATTCATTGAATTCATCTGAAGATTGTGACTTCAAATCAAATCACCAATCATTTGACCTAAAATAGACTGCTTTCATTTTTTCTTTAATAATTTTACTTAAATCATTTGATTGCAATTATTTGCCATTCACTTAAAGTCTTTGTCATCTTTTGAAGTCTTTGCATTCCAAAGTCACTACACACTTTTGAAATTTTGATTTTAATCTTTTGATGTCTGACACCAAAAATTGATGTCCTAGGCGTATGGGCCACTTTAGAATATTTTGTGTAGTGAAATTTACTTAAGAATGTAAAGACTTTAAGTGAATTGAAGGTCAAAAGATTGGTGATTGCAAAATTTGAAGTCCCAAATCTTTAGGTGAAGTCAATGAATGCAATCTTGAAATTGAATTTGCTATACTTGAAGACTTTGGCACCTTATACGTTTTTATCTCAAGACTCATTCGTACTTATAATACAAGAATACAGTTTTTAAATCACATATTATGTACATTTTATATCACATACGTATACATCTATTTAATTCCCCCTGCCTAAAACCTACTTAACAGAACATGGTTCTAATTTTCAATTTTATATACTCGTATAATGTGAAATATCCTTGCGTAAATACTCGCATAGGATATTTTAAAGTGACATGAAAATGTCTATATTATGTCTAATTGCTGTAACCACAATTTGCACTTAAGATTTCAGAAAAAAGAAGAAAGCATACGCACAAACAATATGCTTAGATATAAATTGATATGAGTTTCGTTTCCTTCTTCTTTTCCAAATATGTATATGTATACAAAAATATGTAAACACTTCCATACTATATCTGCCTTCTAAAAACAAGCAGTATTAGAACGGTGTTTGACATTTCTAATTGGTAACGATTTGTGCGTGCTAAACAATGATATATAGTTTTAAGGAAGGGGTTTATTCTTTATGTACATTAAGGACAGACAGAATAAAATTGTATGTATTTAGGTATGTACCTTCATAAATATCTATAACTCTATCTAACTTAAACAAAAATTCAAATCAATATTAAATTTCGTGCGTAATTTGTAGCAGCTATAAAGATTTACGTGCGGTAAGAACGAATTATACCTACATAGCTGAGCTAAAGACTTAACAAATGTAATTTACGAAAGTCCCCCCCTCCCCCTTTCTAAGCGTCACCAAAATCATATACTCGTAAAAAATATACAGAAAACTGAAAACAGAAAACAACAGGAGCTCGTGACGCGAATAGGCAGGCGAATTCACATTTAGTTCATTCATGTAAAATCCATTAAATATGTTAGCAAACAAGCTCGCACTATATCTGTTGGTGTATACACATTACACACCTTCTCGCACTTCCATTTAATGTTAAAGGAAACACTCGCACAGCCTGTAATTTATATTGTTGCCAAGTGGCATGATTTTATTTCAGGGGCAGGTAATCAATGTTTGAAATTCAGACTTTTAGCATCTAAGCCGTACTCTCTAACCACCATGCTATGGGCACTGAGAAAGGCTTCTGAAAACTTTCTTAAAAGTATCGAAGAGTTTTTCTAGCTCCATTTTCTGAAAGTTTAAAATTGTTTTTACCAAACCCATAATGACCTTACTTTTTGGACAAAACCACTGATGTATTTCAGTAGGTATAAATATTGTTTACATAACAGTATACCTTTTAGATGTGAACTAATTCTGTCTCCTAAATCTTGATCTTAAAAAAAGATAAAGGGCATTCGGCCTTGTGAATGAAAAAAGCTAGCTAGTCATATCTATCTAAATTTAGACAGTTCTAGCATAAGCTTTGTTCCATTTTATTACAAAAAAGATTATGTTAAATAGCTGTAGTTGGAAAATTCTAGCTTTAGCTTAATATTTCTAGCTTTCGTTTGTTTATTCATATGTTTTGGGCAGGAACTTAAGCTAAAACTGTCAATTTCGTTACCGAAAAGCAAGAGCAAGCCAATTTTGGATTTTGGTTTATGAAATCAAATCTGTTTACCTAATGTATTTGTGGCGGACAATTCTGGCTACGCACGCTGCAAGCCGCCATTCATTTCCAGACTCATTTTTATTAAATAAAAATTTCTTAAATTAAACTTGCTTTTTATTTCCTTTAGCAGAACTTAACATATGATAAGTAGGTTTTGCTTTTATGATTGATGGAAAGTTCTTATTATACACTCCCAAAGTTATGTACTTATGTCCACTGTTAATCGAGCTAGAGCTTAATGGATGGATCGTTAAGTTTCAAATTTGGTACGGATTCTAAACCTACTACTTCTGAGGTTTTGGGCAAGAAATCCCATAATAGAAAAGAAGCTTTACATTTTTATTGTTGAGAAAATTGGTTTATTTTTGGCTTATTTATTTCTGTCTCTACGAAGGTGTGCATCCACTACTTATGAAATCTTCAGCTGCATTGTATTGTATTCATCAATAAATCTTAAAAGTTTGAAAAAAGCATTATGTATACAATCCATAGCTTCATAGCTCCAAAAGCTCAGGGAAACGTGTATTTTTTTGTTGCCTTTTCTGCTTCGATTTCATAACGACTCGATGTAAATCTTGGATGAATATGAGCCTTCCCCATAATTTTGTTGGCCACACGTTCAATGGCTTTGTACATTGTAGTGCGTTCTACAACAACATCTTGTTCTACACCGAACTTAAATTCAAATTCACTCAGATATCTCAAAAATATCCGCTCTATTGACTCCCCTAAAAAGTTACCAGGAAGCCACTGTACATTTAAGTTTTCTAGTCAGGGGTCCAGGAATCTAGGAATTTGTTTAGCTTAAACTTCTATATTCTAGCTTAAGCAGTTTGGAGCTTAAGCTAGAAAATAAAATAGGTATCACTAGAAGACATCTTTTAGTTCCTAGCTGAATCTAATTTTTAATCAAACAAAAACTAACTTTACCTTGAAAATCCTAGTCATTTTATAATTAATTTACGAGTGCTATTGGTGTTTACTGAAATAATTTTTAATGACATGTCTGTGTCTTGGAATATATGTAGGTAGGTGAAATGAAACGCACAGTTTCGTGATTAGCTTAAGCCTTAAGACTAACTTTATTTAATACATCTCTTATATTCTAAGCTTACAGACTAGGTTATAAATTATAATTGTTCAATGTACTCTTATAATATTGTACAGGGTGTTACCAATTCAATAAACTTTTAGCATTCATGACACTCCCCCAAACTTATTATAAACTTAATATACAATTCATTTTAACTAAAATCATTTATTCAGTTTTGTTTATTTATTTATTAATATTAGTTTTAATTCAAAATTCATTTAACGATTTACAATTCATAATTTTTCTTTAACTTTAGAATGATTAATAATTGTGTTTCATTTCATAGTTAATAATTCATAATTCAAATTAATATATAAAATTCATTTAACAATTTTTTTTTTTTTTAATTTAAATACTCAATTTTTTATCTTACATACATTTCAAGAAATTTTGTTTACAATATATATAATAAAATAATATGAACTATGCGCGACTTTTATCACGATATTCTAAGTTTCGGTTTAGTTGAAGCTTCTGCCAGTTAAGCTTTAGGTTTTATTTTTCCAAAAAACACCAATAACACTCCTAAATTAAATCGTGGTTGTCATAAACTGTTGACATTTCAACTTCTGCTGCTATTTTGAAATTTTATTCGAATGATTTGAACTCAGGAAGTCGAGGGGTTTTGAACGCGACCAATCTTAAGTGGTTTCCCAATAGTCTAAAAACGCCAAAAAAGAGTATTTTCGGCGACGCCTGCCGGGAAAATATGGTCACCTAGACATCTGTACATATTCGCAACCAGGAAGTCGAGGGCTTACGGATGGGTCCAATTTCAAGTGGTTTCCTTAAAGTCTACGAACGTTAAAAAAAACGCGTTTTTGGCGAATTCTGCAGAACAAATGCGGCCACCTATACGTCTGTCGATACCATACTTGTAATCAGCAAGTCGTAACCGTCAAGATGCAATGCATTTAAAGTGGTTTCCCTCCCTTTTTCTACTTTCGGAAAAGCTGCCACTACGTGCTGACAGACAAACGTTTTTGTTACCACCAATTCTAAGACTTCATCGTACGTCAAATTTAATATCAAACTGGTTTCTTTTCACTCTTAAAATTAGCTCACAGTTTTAGGTCTAATCAAGTGCCGGTATGGTTTTAGTTGACGTTGATTCTGTCTGGCATGTGTTCTGTCATCGAGAACTTTAGTTGTCTCTGTTAACAAAAATGTGTGTGTGTACTGCAGGAGTTCCCCAAGGATCCGTTCTTGGCCCAATACTCTATACAGTTCTTACTGCTGATTTTTCTGTTTTGCTAAACTGAAATAAAGCTATTTTTGAAGATGACACCTGTGTTATTTCTTCTGATTAACTTGATTCCGTTATTGAAACCAATATTTTGACGATTGGAAGATTAAGATAAATGCTTTAAAAACTCAGGCTATCTTTTTTACTCGAAAAAGAAACAAACTTTCGGATTTCATGTCCAAAAATAAAAAAAAAAGTTAATACAACAATTAAAATTCTTTATCCTTTTATTAATCCTAAATCAAAACCAAGTCATGAAAATAAGCTTAAAATTTTAAAAGTGGTTTTTCATGCAATTATTCTACACGGATAACCTGCTTGGGGTAACTGCTATACTCAAAGAAAGTTACTTCAGTTACTTACTTACTTAGAATCTTTAAATTTAAGAGTAAGTTGGCGACTTCTGGAGGTGGCTGACCCTATTATGTCATCCACGGGAGCGGTTCGAAATGCTGTATGGTCAAAATTCTGTATTTCAAAATACTGTATCTCAAAATTCTTTATCTCAAAATGCTGTATGAGCAATATGCACAAGCTTTTAAAAATTAACGAAATGCACGAACACGTGGAAGTTTTGACAATCAATAGTTTAGTTCAATTGTTTATGTAATTGTTGATTATGATAAGAACAACTGATGTAAAAATGTGAAAGAGATATAAACAATTAAGCAGAAGAAATTGAGAAAGAGAAAATAAAAAGAAGAATCCATTTATTTTGTTTTTATTAATTCAAAAACTTATCATAGGTACAAATGATATTGTTCAAGGTAAGTATATTAGAACATTATGCTAAAGAAAAATTATTATGATGTATTCTTTAAAAAAGTATTCTATTTTTAAAATTCTATATATAAATATAAAGTAAAAATCTAGAAAAATAAAAATTAAAATCTTGCGTACTTACATTATCAAATAGATTTTTATTTTTCAGCCTATTTACAGCATTCTTAAACACAGAATTTTTAAATGCAAAATGTTGAGTTACAGTATTTTGTAGATACAGTACTTTAAAATACAATATTTTGAGATACAATATTTTTAATACAGTATTATGAGCCATACAGTATTTTGACCCCAACCGTCCTGTCGTCCCGTCCACCCTAGTTAGCTTCGAACAGAAAAAGCAGAAAACTCTTCGTTTTCCCAAATTTCGAACTTCAACAAACATTTTTAATCCTTCAGATACGAACCCTATTGATACAAAAATTAAAATTAGAACAAATAGGTAACTGATTTTCATTTTTTTCCAAAAAATAAAAATAATAATAATAAGGACGACTATATTGGCAACCATATTGAAACGCGTAAAGTAGAATTTCCTATTTGAGGTATAGTAAATTCACTTTTTTCTTTTACAAGATTTGTTTTTGTTTGTTAGCGCGCTCTCCTATTTTTATACTTCCATTCTCCTCTTTAGCCTCATTTTTGTCCTGATGTTTAGTTCTAGTTGGTATCGTTAAAATACCGTTCGTTCTCCAACCCTACTCACACTATAGGTACAAGAAAAATCAATATAGGCCGACCGACCGTTTGTCCGTTTTGTAGATAGATAGGTATTCGTTCGTATTTACCAAAAATAAAATGTGGACTAAGTCAGAGTCAGCATATTTGGCTTTTGCCTTTTGTTTGTAGTTCTGTACTTTTATTATTTCCATCCAGTTTCTGTTCCAGTCCGCGTTGCCTTCGCCTTCGCCTTCGCGTCCGTTAGTTTCGTTTGCTCTATTTGTGTGTTAGAAATTGATTTTCCCACCCCTATATAAGCAAGGACACGACGAACGAATTAGTTCGTTGTTGTCATCCTCATCAAGCCGAACACCACACAACAAGGGGGTGGTAGGTATCCCACACATTTCATATTCACATAGCCGTAGCCTTAGCCATAGTTATAGCCAAGCCAAGCCAGCCCTTAGACCCACATATGAAATGAGTGTTAAAGGTGGAGCACGGCAAAGGACCAAGAATGACGGAGAGGACCAAGAGTATACATATAAGGTACTGGATTGTCGATGAGTTTTTAAACGAACCAGGGAGTGGTTTTAGTACAAGGTGGTTGACTCGGCTTGAATAGAAATAAACCAGCAGGCTGTGATGAATGTTAAAATTGGTAGGAGGGGTGTGGTATATAGACGAAGGACGAAAAACAAGGCAGCTTAGCCATTCCTTCGTTTATTTTAAACAATGGCAAAAGTTATTTAAGTGTTTCGGACGGACTTTGTTTTAGAGCAAAATGCAGATTGAGTTTTGTTAAGTTGAGTTGAGTTGAGTTTATATATTTTTATATTTTTTGAAACAATCGTATAGAGGCACTTCTCAATGACATCAATTAGTTCGGACTTAATTATTTAGAAATTTTGTTGCGGAAGGTTGTTAACCAATGGCAAAGCAATTTAAGACAGTTATTAACACAACTTTAATGATATAATAAAATTGGGAGGCATTTTAGAATGACCTTTAATGTTTGTGCTTGTGTTTGGTCATATGCCTTGACACGTGTTAAAATAATAAACTATTAGACTTTTAACCTTTTTTTTAAAGTTTCGTATAGTTACATTGTTTGGTAAATGTATTTAGGCATGATTTGTTTATCCATTTAATTGAAGTACATTAATAATAATTAGGTAATACAAAATTTGAGTAATTTTTTTTTTAAATTTAAAAGTACATCTTAATAAACTCATTTTAATAAACAAAAGGGGAGGGTTACGCTTTTCCAATAGTAGACAGCATTGTGTTCGAAGAATTAAATTCTTCACGGTTTTTGATTCCCAACTGGTCCATGCTGTCAAGATTAGAATTTAATAAACTTATCATACGCTGCCGTTGGTAGTTCACATCAGAAGAAGAAGGATCAGAATCTAAAAACGAATATGAAAAGTTGAGGTTACTGTCATCGGCTTTAAAAGATTCATACAAAAATTCATTTATAAAAATTAGGAAGAGTGTCGGAGACAAACGGTCAAACGGAGCCCTGGTATATTTTGTAGATATCATATTTGAACCTCAAATACAACTTAAGTTGAGCGGTCCGAAATCTAATTTCTAATCCAACAAAGAAGAGATTCATCAATACCAAAATCACGCATTTTCAATAAGAGAGCGTGATGCTAAATCCTATTAAATGACTTTGAAATACCAAGTGCAATAATCTTACTTATACTACTAAATGATGTACAGATTTGTTTCACTGTTCGGTAAGATAATCCATGATATCACCAGTGGGCCCATTGCTACGAAAGCCATACTGCCGTTTATTAAGAAGCTTTCGTACTTCGAAATATTTCGTAAGCTGATAACTAATCAGCGTTTTCATGACCTTTGAAAGAACAGACGTGAGTGGTGTTGTGTTGAACAATAGTTGGAGGTGGAAAAAGATTAGTCTTTTTTAGGGACAGGCTGGAGAAATGCTGTTTTCCATCCACTCGGAAAGAGACCTGTAGAACATGCGATAGAGGGAAAAGCTTAGGCAGTTGTTTTGCCAGCATTGAAGAACACCTCTTTAAACCTCTTTACTGTGAACCATACATACAATTTCATTCTGAGCTTGGACATCTAGCAAATCGGACTGCAGAAGACGTGTTAAAAATTTTCAACTTGCGTTTACATTACAGTGCCCACTGAAGACCCTGTTGCTGCTGAGGATCAGAGCAACAGAGCCCATTCGCCCACTCGTGCAACAATCGGAGCTTTATCCATCCACTTTATGGAAGGTTTTGCGGAAGGACCTTCGTTTGCGGGCTTACAAAAAAACAATTCGTGCAAAATTTAAAGCCATATATAATCAGGCGTGTCGTACGTCTGGTGAATGGGTCCATATCGAGATGGTCACCGATCCCTTTTTTAAGTCAGCGGGAAATCCTATAGAACCATGAGTGAAATAGTCACTAAGCCTGAATTAGAGGGTGTGTTGATGTGGACGACCTTTGGTTCCAACAAGATGGCGCATGACTCAAATGCCATACAGCATGAGAGAATCAATTTATTGATGGAAGCTTTTGGTGAGCGCATTATCTCGCGTCTTCGTGGCGAGACCTCCAAGACTGTGCTATTCACCACCAATGGGCTATTTTTTACTCTTGCTAACCGCTGTTTTTCTTTGGAAATAAGAAACTATTTGCATTTTTCGTTGATTTCAAAGCTGCTTTCGACACCGATCGTGGATCGCAATGCCCTGTTTTACAAGCTTTTCCAGAAAGGAATGTAGCTTAAGTTCGGTAAAGTATTGCAAAATTTATACAAGACTACCAAAGCATCAGTGTGGAATGGCCAATGCTTATCAGAATGGTTTAAAACGAAATCAGGAGTTAGACAGGGCTGTGCACTCAGTCCAAGCTTGTTTGCACTCTTCATTGATGATATAGTCGAAGCATTACCAGCAGGAATCGAGTACGCAGGCGTTAACATTAAAGCTCTTCTTTTCGCTGACGACCTTGTTCTCCTCGCTTATACTCCGCAGTCCCTTCAGCTAATGATAAATAAGCTTGCTGAATATTGTAAAAGGTGGAGCCTAGTGGTAAATTTAAATAAATCTAAAGTGATGGTTTTTAAGAATGGCGGTGGTAGATCGGTTGCAAGTGAGCAATGGCACTATAATGGTGAAAGAGTAGAGTTGGTGAAGGAATACAAATATCTAGGAGTGTGCTTTACTAAGAACTTGAGCATGGGAAAACATCTCACTGACAAACTTGTTAAGGCGAAAACAGCTATAAACGTAGCATGGAAGCAATGCTTTAATAATAAGGAAATAACGCACACCAGTAAATTCAGGGTCTTCGAAGCTGTATCGGAATCAGTTATGTTTTATGCGGCGCAGGCTTGGGGAGGTCGGAAATATGAACAAGTGGAAAAACTGGTCCGATTTTACGTAAAACGGATTTTCCACCTTCCTTCGAGTACGCCAAACTACATGATCATGCTGGAAACGGGTTTATCGCCTTTATTTATAAAAACACTCAAGCTGCAGGTCGATTACATCCTCAAAGCTCTGGATATGCCAAGTTATCGTCTCCCAAAGAAAGTAGTTCTTCAAACAATCCAATCCCGAAGTGGATGGTTTAAAGACTGGATAGAACTAGCCGAACAGGTAGATGTTGACCTAAACTACAGTAACCTTGCCTCTTGGAAGCCAACTTTATATCGCCTAATAGCTCGTCTGGATGAAGCCTCAAGAACACAATACACGGAGCAAGCCAAAAGCTCACTGCACCGCATGATTTACAGTAGACTAGACTACGATCTCAGGGAAAGAAACTATTTCCACGACAAATATACCATCGAACAAATTTCGTGCATGTTCCGGCTAAGAGGAGAACTCCTTAATCTAAACTACATTCCTCACCGTGAGGACTTACCGATTTTATGCAACCTGTGCAACTTGAAGGAGCGCGAGGATGTTTTTCATTTTGTTGGACGATGTGCGATACTGAGAGAAATAAGAAGACTTAGTGACAGTGACTTTCTTTTAAATACTGATATCACAAGCCTTCTACAGGAAATGGATGTCACAAAGTTATATGCATATTGCAAAACAGCACTTAATTATAGACATCAAATTTTAAATGAAGCGTTTTAATCTTAAACTGCACTTTCTTTTCTTTTTTTTTTAATTTATATAAAGCTATACTTTTAGTTGTCAATCAGGCAGACGGCAATGCCATGCATCATATTGATTGTATTAACCAAATTATTGTTAAAAATGTATGTTTAAATAAAATCAAAATCTAATCTAATCTAAATCTTTGGGCTAAGAAGCAATTGAGCGTCCAAAGTGTCGCTATATAAGACCCTCATCATTCCCGTCCTGCTGTACGGTGCAGAAGCAAGGACTATAACAAATTTGGATGAAAGGACATTCGGTCGTTTTGAGAGAAAAGCTCTTCGCTTGATCTTTTGCAAGTTTGTAAAGTAAATAAGTAATAGTATTCCCTTATCTTTATAAAAAGCGAAATTCTTGGCAATAACATACAATTATTTGCATTTTATTTCTTCTTGAAAAACACACGTCTAAGAAAAACCCTTTACTTTGATTAAATTAAAAATTATTAAATGCTACTTTGCAAAGCTTCTTCTCATAAACAATGTACATTGTACATATGTAAGTTCAATTGTTTTTTTGTTAATATCACCACGAAATAATATTCTTATTTAAATTTAATTTTATTTTTCATTCCAGGTGAGTAAACAATTTCGATTCTGAAATCAATCACATAAGGAAATAGTTCTTTTTTAACAAAATTCATCAAAGCACACGTGAGTTGAATTATTTATTAAATCAAATTTTGCTATACTCGTAGGTATAGTTGTTGTGTAAAATAAAATAAAAAAAACGCGAACTTGTGCATTATTACCACAGATATATTTATCGTAAAAATATACACAAAACTATATTTTGGGATTTAAATAAATAAATTATATGATTTACAAAATATTGTATTTAAAGATACTCACAGTCAGCCACTAATTAATTTAGTTTACACAGAATAACTGTGGTTAAATTGCATATAAGTCGAGGTATAATTTTTAAATACATTTTTTAAATTAACAAATGTAACAACAGTCTACATCAAGAGTCAGTGTAATAGCTCCTTCTTATGTAGAAATTTTAAGACATTACATTTTTATGTTGTAATACTTTAGACGCATAAAACTAAAAAATTTATGAAAATCGGTGAAATGATAAAAATATATCGGATACATAAGATATTAAGATCAAAATGGTTATATTTAACATTATCACTGGACAGAAACCAATTTAGGTGCGGGTATATTTCAAAATGTTGGTTTCTTTAGAGGCAAAAAGGCTGTGTATTGGATATTGAAACAAATTGCTTTGCTTATGAACATAAACACCTACAGAGGCAATGAAAATTTGTATGACCTACACGCGAAGAACTTTTCTCTCAAAACGATTCAAGGTGCTTCCGCTTGCTTTTGTCTAAGTCCATGGTTCTGCACTGTATAGCAGGATAGGGATGACACTTTGGTTGCTTGAGAGAGGGCTTTACTACTCAATTGCTTTCTAGCCCTAACAGAGGTTAGCAAGAGTTATTCTTCGTTTGATCTCAGCCCTGATGTTGTTTTCTGTAGGTCCTTTCTTGATAACAGCATGCACTTAGTTTTGCCCTCATTAACCGCTAAACCCATTTTTGCCGCCTTTATTTCAATACTCACAAAAGCTCCATTAAAATCACGCTGAGTTCTTCCGACTATGTCGATGTCGTCAGCATATGCCAGTAATTGGACAGACTTTTGAAAGATAGTGCCTCTAGTGTTGACGTGGAAGTTCTGCACTATTCTTTTCAGGAAGATGTTAAAGAAATCAGATGAGAGTGCACCACCTTGTCTAAAGCCTTTTTTGACATCGAAAGGTTCTGTTAAGTTATTTCCAAGCTTCCTGGTCTAAAACCACACTGATATAAGGACCTATCAAGTTGTTGACGATGGGCTTAAGATGTTCACATATCACGACATAGAAGATTTTGTAAGCGATGTTAAGTAGTGTGATTCTTCTATAGGTAGTGCAGTGTAGTGGGTATCCTTTTTTCAGTATCGGGCAAACAATATAAAGGTTCCAATCGTAGAGCACGCTTTCTTCCGACCATATCTTACAGATAAGTTGGCGCATTTCGTGCTCCTTGCCAAATTATCTCCAGCGGCTTTGAAGAGTTCGGCATTCAACCCATCTGCTCCAGCGGCTTTGTTAGACTTCAGCTTAGATATGGCAATCTTTACTTCGTGTAAGTCGGGAAGATGGGATTGTTGACTTTCGTCGTCTTAATTGAATGGAATGAAAAGTTGAATTAAATGCAAAGCTTTATTTCTATTATTTTTCCATCACTTGAATATCTGTCAACATTTTTTTTGAAGATAATATATAGCTTCTTAGAAAAAGGGTTTTCTAAATAAACTAATTTGACATTGTACTGTCAATTAGTCGAAAAAATGAATTAATTTAGTTGGATCATTTTGTAACAGAACTGCACAGGCTATATTAATGTTTCACACTACAAGTTTTGTTAAGTTAATTTCCTGAATGGACAAAATTTATTAAAACTTAATCATTGCATTACAATAACATTTGGAAATTATAAATTAAAACATTTTTCCTAATTGTAATTTTACCTATGTCTGAAAATAAAAGTATATGTTATTTGTAACAATAGCAATAAAATCCTACCTCAATTTATACATTTTTATGAAAACAACAACTTCTTGAATACAAGAAAATATATTAAAAGTTGTACGTAATATTGTTTGTGTATTCCATTCTTTATTTCTTGATGCACGTGTACTTACATTTTTGTATATCATAAATAAACAAACAGTCCGGTTCATTTGAAAAGGCATATCATTTTTGTGTACTTAAATCATACTTCTGGAGCTTTCATTTTATTACCACAAATTAAAAGCCTGTTAGATCTTATGAAATTGCTCTAAAATAATAAAATTTTAATAAAATAATTAATATGACAAACTATCCGTATCTGGCCTACACTAGATTTAAAGCGCCCAAGGTGCCTGCTATCTCTACAGATCCCATATTATGTAAGCTCGATATTCGGTGTCATATAACCGGGCACTGTCTTATAGGAAAGCACTACACGCGGTTAGGCGTATTCTGAAATGACTTTTGCAGAAGCTGTATGGATGAGGAAGAGGAGGAAACAATTCTTTATCTCCACTGTTATCAGGACCTGCTATAGCTCAAAAACTCAAGACTTACCTAGAAGAATTCTTCTATAACGATCTAAATTATCTCAATCATATTAACATAATCAGTCCTTCACGTTTCGTAAGGGACTCAAACTGGTTTCATTGAGCTTAGAAGAAAGTCTCAAGATTCATGTGGTATCACAATGGGCTACTAAACTGGCCATCACGGTCAACCACTTTAACCTAACCCTACCATTCGTATATCTTTATATCCATTTACATACATATAAGTAAAAACAAAGATAAACTTTAAAATGTTGAGTATTCTTATAACTAATATTTATTTAAAAAAAATGATTCCTTCAAACAAAACAAGTAATATCACTTCATTTAAGAATACACAAACAAATTTAAGAACAAAATAAATATCTGATTTAACACAAAATTTAACAGGAAAAGAGCATATTTACAAATGCAGTACAAAATAAATATCTGATTTAACACAAAATTTAACAGGAAAAGAGCATATTTACAAATGCAGTACTATTTTCTTGCAAGAATATCCCCAATTCTGGAATAAAATAATAATTTTATTTTGTATCTATATAGTTCTTCTGAAACTTAACACATATGACAACTGCCAATCACCTATAATCATGAACTAACTAAAGCTAACTCAATGCAAAATAATCCAATTCCAAAAAACATGGTTACACGGAACGAAGAAATGTGAAACAACTATTCACCTTGGATTTTATTATTGAAACCAATCATTGGATTTTTTGGCAGATTTGTTGTGGCTAACATTGAATATTTCTGTCATTGGAATTCGGCACTTTCTAATTGAGGTGGGAATACAAAGAAAATGGAACGCTTTCAGTGGAACGATTAAGTTCCAAAATGTGAAATCAATAATCAGCTCTTGAAAACGATTTCATCATTGAAAAATTAAAAATGAATAATGTATTTTGAAATGTAATAAAAATCTACAACTGACTTACTTTATTTTGAAACCAAGTATAACAATTTTGACTCTCTTAATCGTTACTAAATCTCGAAACAAAATGTTCAATGATGAAAACAAATGATAACTATAATTGACCCCTAATCCAGTCTTGAATATAATAGTTCTAAAACTTAAATGCGAAATGATACAGGACCAAAAAGGACATTTAAAATGATTGTGATACGAATTCAACTCGCCACAAAAACCTAGAAAATAAGTCTAACGTTTTAGTAATTGACATACAAGATATGAATTGCTAGTTGCCAATCTCACGTTGATGTCATCTATTCCTTAAAAGTATTATAACCTATAGGTTTGGCGGAAATATGGAGAAGCTTTTAGATATTGATTTTTGTATTTCCTCCATATCTCTAGAAACACGAGAGGTATTGGCTTCAAGTAAATTTTGTTTTACAGAAAATTTTATCAAGATATGCTAAAGGCATTTTTTTTTAATTTTTTAATAAAGCTTTAAAAAAAAACTAGTTTCGTTGATCCCAAATATCTCACAAAACAATAAGCCAACGATTTGTAATTGCGTCTAATGTGGTAAAGTTTTAAAGTTTTCAACCTAGAACCGAACTGTTACCTTGGCAAAACCTATACAAAGAGTTAAATTGTCTATCATTCAGGTCTTCGAATTGATTTGCTCGGGCATAAAACATCCCACTATTCAGCACAAAGCTGAGTCTTTAAACATTTCGAAATCTCAGTCTTTCTTTCGAATACATTTTCTTAATTTGAAAGAAAACAATTGCAGCTGATAGTCTAAGAGCAGGTAGCAAATTTTGGGAGTGGAGTGATAACCAAAATTCCTATACATGAATTTGTAGATATACGCAGCATTATATCAAATTCAACCATTTGGAAGGTTTATTTTCGAAAATTGTAATTTTTCCAATTTTGAGGTCGAAATGATAACCAAATGTGATGCATCAAAAATACCAGAAAATTCCTCTGATTACAAAAATGTGGTCCAAGACGTTTTACTTTCAGTCTTCTGCTTGCCAGACGCTTTTTAATCTTTTTGAAATTTATTTGTCAACCTAAAATCCAAATAACTTTTTTCCTATAAGGTATAACCAAAAGAATGATGTAGCAAAACATCTATAATTTGTTTGCACATTATACATATAAAACAACCGCCCTTAAAGTAAATGAAGCACAATGCGAGTTGTTTTACAAAACTTGCAAACCAAGTAACGTCGGAAACAAATTTTAAAAACATTACAAGTTAGTTAAGAGTTTTAAATATTTTTGTTAAACCTTAAGTTAATTATATGCTTAAACATTTTATCTGCTGGTTTTGAAGGAAATTTATTGCTGCCAAGAAGAAGCGTTTAAGGGGGTATTCTAGTGTAGAATTTTGAAAAAATCAAACATTTTTTTTTCATATTTCCAAAGTTTAGACAATCAACTGAAACAAGAAACTGTTTTGTCCTTTTAGTTTCATTTTAAGTTACTTTTGTGGCAACCTTTATACTGAGTGGAAGTGCTAGCTCTGACAACGTGTCAGCAGGAATCGCTGATTAAAAATATGCACATACGTATTCTGTATCATTCTATAAGTAAAATTGTCGAAAACTTGTCTCAAAACTCTGAACGCGTTTTTCTCGAAACTACTTTTTTCGAGCTGGCGGTAAGGATATATCGAGTTCTAATAGACCAATTTACTTCAAATTTGGAGAGGAAGTTCTTTATACATCTCTTTATCGTGTGGTCCTTGCCCAAAAATATTACTTCTCATTTTGTATTTTTAAAAAATTCGGAATTGTTGAAAAATATGCAACAAGAACATTTTTTTTTTCAAACTGCTGCCATTTTGTTAAAAAGTTTTTTTTTAACTTATCCAAGGGTGAAATAATAGCGACATCTATAATAATTAAGAATCCGTCTGGTTTTTGTTTTTCAGATCACCAGGAGGGTTGGTAGGATGCACGTCAGGACACCCTCTTTTATTTAGACTCCCCACTTTGACTGCTTGTAACTTTGTTAATTTTAATTTTTTTTTTTATTAATTCTTGTATGTATGAACAACAAATCAATAAACAAATGATAAAAAAATTGATACCAAAAATATTTTTTGTTTCCTTTATACAACGCTTCAAAAACCGGGCGAAATTCATGCTCTACACTTGAATACCCCCTTAATTGCAACAAATAAATCGTTTCGACTATACTCGTATTCGTATATGCCAAAATTGGAAAAATGCGTCTATAAATACAGACATAAAGCTTTCCCATTTTACTGTGGCTGGACAATAGAGGTCATCCGGTGAATCTGATGATGAATGATTTTTTCCATAAAATAAGTTTTCAAATAAAATAATTGATTTTCATTCAATTTCATGATGTTATGTGATTTTTATATTCAATGGTTAGAGTAAAACTGTCCATCATCTAGGTCTTTAAAGTGATTTGTTCGGCGCTTAAAACATCGCAAAAAGCGGTTTTTCAAATATTTCGAAATCTTAGTTCCAAAAACATGTTCTTAATTTAAAAGAAACAATTGCAGCTGACGAAATATAAAATAAAAACACAAATCAACTCTTTCAAGTAAAATTGTCAAGAAATTTTGTTTAGGATAGTGATAGGTGTAATATGTATTTATCATTATTGCAATAGTTAAGGTAGCCATTCCGTAATATGTATTTAATTTAGAAAAAAATTTAAGATATAGTAAGATGTTAAAGTCGTTTAAAATTACCTAAAAAATTCAACATTTTACTAAATCTTTAATAATGTTACGCCATTGAGTTTAATTTTATTTAATATATGTAATACAAAATATTTTTTTTAACATTTATGGTATAATTTTTAGAAAAATTCAGTTAAGAATTTTTTGTTCTTCAAACTTGTTATGAAGAACACATTGGGAATGTTTTATTTTTTCAGTAAGGTGCCAGTTATAGCAATCATTGAAATCAATCCGGAAAAGTTTTTCAATCAATATTTGAGTGTGTCTCCCTTTGATTAGAAATTAAAATTATATAGGTACTGATCGATCGGAAACCACACAAAGAATTTTTTTTGAGATAAAAAAGTGTACTTGCGTATTTATTTTTCTCTAAAAATGTATTTTTCTATTTTCCGGACGGAAATTCATTTTCCTGAACAGCTGATACTTTTATGTTCAAAAGTGAAACGAATCGTTCCACTGATTTGTGTTCCAATTTCACACAATTCCAATGACAGATTTCTGTCAGTAAAAATTTTTCGGTGGATTTCAATCAGTAAATTTTTTTCAATGACAGAATTTTTTAAGGATAGCTATAAACGACCCGTCAAAAAAATTCTAATGTTTGTTTTCAATGATGAAAACCAATGATAGCTATAACTGGCGCCTAATAATACAGCAAAAATAAACCAAACATGAAAATAAAATATTACTTTAAGAGTTTGTATTTCAACAAATCTTAATGCATCTATTCAAACGAACCGCACTGTATATGCACAATCTTCTGTTTGCAGTAGGTATGGATATGTTACAAGAATTCATACAGATTATGTACATTCACAATCTGAATTAAAAAAGTTCTTTTTGCGAGGGTTGCATCACTTAAAACAAACCAAAGCAACAGCAAAAAGGAATACATACATGTATCTTTACTCCCCAATTTCCACACCACTTGCTACTAGAAAAGCTCTTTCCAAACAAAATGTATGAAAAGACTTTAACTTTACCCAAACTTACCATATGTTTTTGTAAATGTGTGCATTGTATAAATATGAACATGTGTATGTATTTGTATACCTGATTGTGTATTTTTGTTTTATTTCAAAACCAAAGAACCACATTTTTACCCGACCAACAGCAAGAATGCAAAGCATATACGAATACGCGTATCTATGCATCACAATTCACAAGCCGTCTATCTAGCAGATATGCAATTGCAGTGGCACCACTCGTCATATGCTTTTCAATTATAAACGAATCCAATTGTGTTACTTGCAGACGTCATAGTATAGTCCGTTGTTTTTCTGACGTACACAAAACAAAGATACTTATAAACAGGGCCGGTTCTGATTTGTGTCATATAAATAGGGCCTAGTGACTTACAACTCTCAACTATTAATGTGTACGAGTAATGTTGTCAGGGATTAGTGGGAACTTACAGTTTTAAGCCGATTCCAAACGGCTAATTTAAGAAAGCACTTTACATGACAAGAATTGCATCTTGGAGGATTCATCACAAGAGGCAGTACACGCGAAAAACACTTAAGATGGCACAAGCACGCTTAATGCAAGCTTTTAACAAAAAAGGACTTAAATCTATTTTTTTGTAGGCTTGAGCCCGGAGACCACACATTCGTTTTTAATGAACAAAAAATATTAAAAATTAATCTTTTCTACAAGAAATGGTGAGTATATGTTACCTGCTAAAATTTGGTGTAAAAAGAGAATATCAGCAACTTTGAGGTGTTTTTGGAGGGTTTGCAGATTAATAAATTTTAAACGATCTTCACTAGATGGTAAGAATAGATTATCACCGCAAGGACGACAGCGGAGTGTAAATCGAAGAAATCTGCGTTGCAAAGATTCAATTCTTTAAGAGTGAGAGTTCTAAAGGAGTTCAAGTACAGGTCTAACAAAGGTGGTGTATAGATATTTAGTGACAAACGGGGCTCGAGAATTTCCTAGACCAACGTTTGTTGAAGCCAAGCGATGAGTGGACCTTGTTAATAATATAATAGAAATGGCCTCGAAAATTTAATTGAGTGTCGCAAATAACTCCTAGGTCGCGAATAGAACAGACAGAATGAATGGTAACATCTTGAAGACTGTAAGTTCGTTAGGGAATATGTGATCGCTTGCAGGTGAAAGTTATAAGTTGGGATTTAGCTACATTGAGTTCTAAACAATTTTTGTCGCACCAAGTCTGAAATGAGTCAAGATCATTTTGAATTTTAAGACAGAATCAGTTAGAGTAGAAATAACCTTTGCTATTTTCATATCATCAGCGTGAATAAACAGTTGAATTATCAATGAAATTAATAACGTCGTTGATAGTTCAGACAAATAACAAAGGACCAAGGTGGTTCCCTTGAAGGACTTCTGAGTTTGCATAAATGGGATCGGAGATTGAGAACCCGAAAACAACTCTATATCGGAGGTTCTCAAGATACGATATGAAAATGAAATAAAAAAGGGTGGCAAATCAAGGGCTTTAAGTTTAAGATTAATAATTTGGTGACTGATTTTATCAAAGGCTTTACGAAAGTCTGTAGTAATATCGTCTACATCATTCCCTTTCTCTGATTCTAACAGGTCTATTATGAAAATAGAGAGAGTCGTAGACAATGTTTTTGAAGAGCAATTGAAGAAAGCTTGGCTATGGGTTCATAACATCATTTTTGGCTCCTTTTTTATGAACGGGAAAAATAAAGCCTTGGGAAGATAGCTTCAGAAATTAGAAAGACGTAACAGTACTGAAGGAGTTTTACACAGGGAGGTAGCACACTTTTTTTTGTATAATATTGAAGGTAAACAATTCGGACCAGAAGAGAAATCACTTCAAAAAATAAAAATTGTTTACTGACCTTTGACAATAGTTTAGTAAACTTTCCAAAGGTTTGAATCCTTGACAACAAATGTAGCCATTACTTAGAATTTTGAGAATTATCCTGTTGTATACCTTCCATAGAAATTTAATAAAATAAACCATCAAAGAACTTTTACCTGTTTTGTAAAAGCATTTCCATCACCTGGTGTCCTCAAAACACATCATAATTTTGCCAAATATGTATAAAAATACTCCAATAAATTGACTCTCCATTTAAAAGAAATAACAAACTTTATATACTTGACGATGGCCGCAAGCAAAATGGCACACTTCCCGTAATTAAATGCATAGCCCATATAGCAAGTTAAACAAAAAACTATGCTTAAATCTAAATCAAAAGTATGAAATCTTACCACAAATGGCTTAAAGACTTTCATATCAAAAGCAATTATAAGCCTGAAGTTTTATCTTCCACAAATCATGTCTATTGTACTAGAGTTTTAACAATGTACAAAGCGATATGCAGACCTAACGGATTTCGAAAAAAAACATTGTGTTACTAACTGCATCATGTTTATTATGAATGTCAAAACATAGACGGGCCAGGATTGAGCTAGATGGTAAAGTTAGAAACGCCTCAAAGAGGTTAAATCTCACCACTCCTAAAGATTCTTGTCATAAAAGAAATCTGCATCAAACTTTAATACAGTTGTGTCAAAATAGCTGCTTACGCGGCTATGCTGATATGATTTAGATCGTTTAGATCGTTAAAGAAGAATTCTCCTAGGTAATTCTTGCGTTTTTGAGCCAGAGCAGGGCATGTACAGAGAAGGTGAAGAACTGTTTCCTCCTCTTAATCGTTCATACAGCTTCTGCAAAAGTCATTTGAGAATACGCCTACCCGCGTGGCGTGCTTTCCTATTAGACAGTGTCCGGTTATGACACCTATTATCGAGCTTATATGCGATCTGCTTAGAGATAGCAAGCACCTTGATCGCTTTAAATCTAGAGTTGGCCAAATGTTTTTTGTGACCTGACACGTAGTGATGTTGTTCCACCTGGTGTTTGCCTTCTTCAAAGCGTCTTGCATTAGCAACAGTTTACAAGTAGCGATTGGTATTCCAGCATTTGCCATAAACGTGTTAGGATGATCAGTACTCTTCAGGAACGGTACAGTGCAGCCCATCCTACCACGTTTGGCAAATGCTGGCATACCAATCGCTACTTGTGTCTACCCTAAATCTTTGTCAAATACATCGTCAACTAATCATGAGCCTATAAGGTTATCGCAAATATGTTTGCAAAACTTCTTCATAGAAGCTTTTATAGATACAAACGATGACAATAGTTCTTACTCTTCTTCATCTAAAGTCAATTTTCCTCACTTGAATTCAATTAATTTTGGAATAAACGAAGATACTGTTGCGCAGAGTATCATGAAATTGGATTAGTTTTAATCCTAGTCCTGATGGTGTACCATCCTCTATCTTAAAAAAATGTGTTGGTTTTTTATCATATCCGTTATGTGTTCTCTTTAATGAGTCCTTAAATAGGTAGCTTTTTCCTATTATCTGGAAAAGTGCATTCATTATACATAAGAAAGGTCCATAGCTAAATTATCTTTAATACCAAAACTGTTCGAGTCTATTGTTTGAACTTCAAACAGTATGGTTTCGTGAAAAAGAGATTTACAGTTACTAATTTATTCAACTCCACGTCGTTTTGTTTAGATGTTTTTGAAAAAAGTGGGTAAGTAGATTGTATATTTACTGATTTTAGTAAAGGCTTTAACAAGTTCTCTTACAATGTAATAATTTTAAAGCTAAACAATCAAGGTTTTAACAACAATAACAACTTCTTAAATTGAATCGCATCCTATTTAAAAATTAGAATTTATAGTTTTGTATTTCGTAATGAGTATTCGGATCAATTTGTTGTCAATTCTGGCGTCCCTCAGGGAAGCCATTTAGGTCCAATTTTATTTATAAATGTTCATACATGCTGATGACATTCAACTTTTTAAAAGTATAAAATCAACTTCTGACTTGGCACCACCATGCTTTTTACATAGATGTCATTTATACGAAAACATGGCGACCCTTACGACTGATTTTTTATTATGGCCTATATTACCTAAAACCATACAAAATGTTAATAATGCTTGTGTATCAGAGGTCTACAATTGACCTAAGTATGGCTATAACTACATCAATGACGAATCGCCAGTCCATTTCCCTAACATAACCTTATTGCAATTTGGCTCATTGAGATCCCTGTCTTATTTTCAACTTGAAGCATGTGCACAACACTGTTCATATGAAATCTGACATTTCTCACTCATTTGTAATCAAATGAAAATAAAAATATTCACATATTTATTTATTTTGTATCTAATCAATCACTGTATTTCTTCCTACATTATTCACACTTATCTTCACTGACCATATGACAATATGAAGAATTGTATGTAAAATAAAATGCTCGAATGGGTCATACGAACTTGCTCAAGATCCAGAGTCTGTTAAAAAATGTTTCCTGTATTTTAAAATTTTAAAATATACCTGAAAGAAAATGTTTTCAAAAATTTAAATGCCATTTGTTTTTTCAAAAAAAAAACCTTAATTTTTAAAAATTTTATTTGAAAATCGTTAGAACTGTTTTTTAACTTCCCATAGGAAGTTATTGTAATGGGTCCGATTTGTCGAATTGAAAATGTTGACATTTCTCGACGTTTCAAGGTCCCTAGAGTCGAAATAAAAGATTTTTAGAAAGATGTCTGTGCGTGCGTGTGTAGGTACGTTCTGTACGTTCGCGCCGTTTTTTTCGTCGTCCATAGCTCAAGAACCTGAAGAGATATCGACTTCAAATAAATTTTGTTATACAGATAATAAGGCAGAAAGATGCAGAAAGGGCTCTCAAGAAAATTGGGTGGGTGGTTTTTTTACCATAGCAGTTTAAAAAAAGGTGAACATTTTGGTTAAACCTAAATATCTTATTTTTGGAAAAAAATTCAATTAACAGTTTTTTTTTATAAATCAAATAAACTGAAAAAAACATTTGTCACCTCGAAAATTTTACGACTAAAATATGATTCCATCTCCAAAACAATTTTGTGCAACGAGGAATAATGTTTTTGACATCTGATAAAATTTTGAGAAAAATCTAATTGACAGTTTTTTTTATAAAAAATAAAAACCTAAAAAAAAACTTTACTCAAAGTTGGTAAAAATTGAATTTCGACTAAAATATCTTTTCAAAAACTTGATATTAAGGCTTCAAACTTATTTTATCTTATAAGAAATATTGTTTTCAACTTTCTGAAAAATGTTGAGAAAATCGAATTGATAGTTTTTTTACAAAAAATAAAAACCTAAAAAACAAATTAATCAAAAATGGTAAAAATTATTTTTCGACTCAAATATCTTTTCAAAACTTTTAGATATTGGCTTTAAACTACTTTTGTCTTTCAAAGAATATTGTTGTCAACATTCAGTATAATTTTGAAAAAAATCGAATAGACAGATTTTTACCAAAATTAAAAACCTAAAAAAAATTTAACAAAAGTTGGTAAAAATTGATTTTCGACTCAAATATCTTTTCAAAAATTTGAGATAATAGCTTCTTATTAATTTTATTTACAAGTAGCGATTGGTATTCCAGCATTTGCCATAAACGTGTTAGGATGATCAGTACTCTTCAGGAACGGTACAGTGCAGCCCATCCTACCACGTTTGGCAAATGCTGGCATACCAATCGCTACTTGTGTCTACCCTAAATCTTTGTCAAATACATCGTCAACTAATCATGAGCCTATAAGGTTATCGCAAATATGTTTGCAAAACTTCTTCATAGAAGCTTTTATAGATACAAACGATGACAATAGTTCTTACTCTTCTTCATCTAAAGTCAATTTTCCTCACTTGAATTCAATTAATTTTGGAATAAACGAAGATACTGTTGCGCAGAGTATCATGAAATTGGATTAGTTTTAATCCTAGTCCTGATGGTGTACCATCCTCTATCTTAAAAAAATGTGTTGGTTTTTTATCATATCCGTTATGTGTTCTCTTTAATGAGTCCTTAAATAGGTAGCTTTTTCCTATTATCTGGAAAAGTGCATTCATTATACATAAGAAAGGTCCATAGCTAAATTATCTTTAATACCAAAACTGTTCGAGTCTATTGTTTGAACTTCAAACAGTATGGTTTCGTGAAAAAGAGATTTACAGTTACTAATTTATTCAACTCCACGTCGTTTTGTTTAGATGTTTTTGAAAAAAGTGGGTAAGTAGATTGTATATTTACTGATTTTAGTAAAGGCTTTAACAAGTTCTCTTACAATGTAATAATTTTAAAGCTAAACAATCAAGGTTTTAACAACAATAACAACTTCTTAAATTGAATCGCATCCTATTTAAAAATTAGAATTTATAGTGTTGTATTTCGTAATGAGTATTCGGATCAATTTGTTGTCAATTCTGGCGTCCCTCAGGGAAGCCATTTAGGTCCAATTTTATTTATAAATGTTCATACATGCTGATGACATTCAACTTTTTAAAAGTATAAAATCAACTTCTGACTTGGCACCACCATGCTTTTTACATAGATGTCATTTATACGAAAACATGGCGACCCTTACGACTGATTTTTTATTATGGCCTATATTACCTAAAACCATACAAAATGTTAATAATGCTTGTGTATCAGAGGTCTACAATTGACCTAAGTATGGCTATAACTACATCAATGACGAATCGCCAGTCCATTTCCCTAACATAACCTTATTGCAATTTGGCTCATTGAGATCCCTGTCTTATTTTCAACTTGAAGCATGTGCACAACACTGTTCATATGAAATCTGACATTTCTCACTCATTTGTAATCAAATGAAAATAAAAATATTCACATATTTATTTATTTTGTATCTAATCAATCACTGTATTTCTTCCTACATTATTCACACTTATCTTCACTGACCATATGACAATATGAAGAATTGTATGTAAAATAAAATGCTCGAATGGGTCATACGAACTTGCTCAAGATCCAGAGTCTGTTAAAAAATGTTTCCTGTATTTTAAAATTTTAAAATATACCTGAAAGAAAATGTTTTCAAAAATTTAAATGCCATTTGTTTTTTCAAAAAAAAAACCTTAATTTTTAAAAATTTTATTTGAAAATCGTTAGAACTGTTTTTTAACTTCCCATAGGAAGTTATTGTAATGGGTCCGATTTGTCGAATTGAAAATGTTGACATTTCTCGACGTTTCAAGGTCCCTAGAGTCGAAATAAAAGATTTTTAGAAAGATGTCTGTGCGTGCGTGTGTAGGTACGTTCTGTACGTTCGCGCCGTTTTTTTCGTCGTCCATAGCTCAAGAACCTGAAGAGATATCGACTTCAAATAAATTTTGTTATACAGATAATAAGGCAGAAAGATGCAGAAAGGGCTCTCAAGAAAATTGGGTGGGTGGTTTTTTTACCATAGCAGTTTAAAAAAAGGTGAACATTTTGGTTAAACCTAAATATCTTATTTTTGGAAAAAAATTCAATTAACAGTTTTTTTTTATAAATCAAATAAACTGAAAAAAACATTTGTCACCTCGAAAATTTTACGACTAAAATATGATTCCATCTCCAAAACAATTTTGTGCAACGAGGAATAATGTTTTTGACATCTGATAAAATTTTGAGAAAAATCTAATTGACAGTTTTTTTTATAAAAAATAAAAACCTAAAAAAAAACTTTACTCAAAGTTGGTAAAAATTGAATTTCGACTAAAATATCTTTTCAAAAACTTGATATTAAGGCTTCAAACTTATTTTATCTTATAAGAAATATTGTTTTCAACTTTCTGAAAAATGTTGAGAAAATCGAATTGATAGTTTTTTTACAAAAAATAAAAACCTAAAAAACAAATTAATCAAAAATGGTAAAAATTATTTTTCGACTCAAATATCTTTTCAAAACTTTTAGATATTGGCTTTAAACTACTTTTGTCTTTCAAAGAATATTGTTGTCAACATTCAGTATAATTTTGAAAAAAATCGAATAGACAGATTTTTACCAAAATTAAAAACCTAAAAAAAATTTAACAAAAGTTGGTAAAAATTGATTTTCGACTCAAATATCTTTTCAAAAATTTGAGATAATAGCTTCTTATTAATTTAAACTTATGAGAAATATTGTTTTCAACATTCGGTAAAATTTTAAGAAAAATCGAATTGACAGTTTTTTTTTACAAAAAATAGAAACTTAGTAAAAATTTACTTTCGAATCAAATAGCTTTTTAAAAATTACAAATATTGGCTTCGAACGTATTTTATTTCACAGAAAATATTGTTTTCGATATTCAGTAATTTTTTTATAAAAATCCAACAGTCCGTTTTTTCATAAAAATATAAAATCTTCAAAACATAGTACGCAAATTTGGTAAAGATTGATACATATAGACAAACTTTTAAGCAAGGCAAATCGACAGACGGGATGGAAAGTTATCAGTGTGGGTCGCATCCCAGCCTCTTTTTTTAATTAATTTTGTATAATACAATTTTTCAAGTTTAATTTAAAAATATTTTAAGTTAGTTAATATACGTTTTAAATTTCAATTTCGTATAAAAATAACGATCTGTTTTCGAGATATCGAATTTCAAAAAAATGTTAAATATTTATTTAAAAATCAAATATAAAAACAATGACATTTGTGACTCTCGAGAAAACTTAAAAACAAAACAACGGTTCTATGGGGGGTACCCTTCTGGAGCAATACAAAATTATTTGTTTTAAATTTAAAGAAGCCAAATTTTTGCCAAAATTTAAAAAAATCTTTGTTTTTGAGAAAATTCAAATTTTCTGTTTTTGGCCAACAAATTTGTGTGTCCCCATACTGTTAATTTGAGTGTTTAAAAAAATAAAAAAAAAACTCATAACGCGAATCGTCTCAAAACTTTAATTTCCAAATTTGAAGTCAATCGACCCAATGCTTTGGGCTCTAGGGACGAGGACAGACAGACAGACGGACGGAATCGAGGGATTCACTTTTTTCGACTTCTTTACCATCGTTAAAATCTCGAGTTCAAAATTTGTTACTTATTCAAAACTTCCTATATGTCGCAAGTAAAAAAATTAAACTATTACTTTTAATATCTCACAAATACAGCCCTGGAAATGGAAACAACCCAGAATTTGCGCTGCTTTTCATATTCATTCCACTCATTGGTGCTCTCCAAGTTCCAAGTTCAGTATCAGCACTTCAGCTTTTAGTTTGAATATAAACTTTGGGAACGAAAGTGCTCGGTCGCGAGTGCGAATATCTTTTACCTCGTCGCGATTCTTCTTCATCCATCTCACTTCCCACACATTTCCCAGCTAGCTCGGTAAGGTACGTAGCAAACAATATCAGCTGCTATAAAAGTTGTGTAACCAGTAACCACCTCAAGACAGGTGGGACGGTTTTGTGTACGTTTCGTTGTTCGTTTCATCGTCAACTTAAGAACAAAAACAAAAACATAAACAAAACACATTTGTTATTTCAACGAGGAAATATGTCATCGAAAATCTTCCGAGCGGTTATTCTTGGTGCCCCCGCATCGGGGAAGGGCACAATTTCAAAACGTATTGTTGAGAAGTTTGGCTTCGTACATATCTCACCGGGGGACATCCTTCGGTTGAATATTTCGAATGGAACGGCGCTGGGCAAGAAGGCCAAGGTGTACATGGATGAAGGCAAGCTGGTTCCCGATGAACTCATTATCAAGTGTGTGTCTGGGCGAATAATCGAAGCTGGCAACAGGTCATGGATGTTGGATGGTTTTCCACGCACAGTTTCTCAGGCAGAACGTCTTCAAGCTACGGACCCTGTTGATGCCGTCCTTAACTTAGATGTACCAACAGATGTGATAATCGAACGGGTCAAGGGTCGTTGGATACATCTTCCGTCTGGTAGAGTTTATAATGAAGGTTTCAACAATCCAAAAGTACCATTTAAAGATGACGAAACTGGGGAGGATTTGGTGCAACGTGATGATGATAAACCAGAAATAGTGCGCAAGCGATTGGAGGTCTATCATGAGGCTATGAAGCCGGTTCTGGAATTCTATGAGAAATACAATTTGGTGACGACGTTTGCTGGTCGAACAACGGCAGAAATTTGGCCAGGAATTGAAAAGTATTTGCTCAAGAAGACCGAAGCGGTGGTAGCTAAAAGGCAATAACGTTGCGACGCGGCGGCGGCGTCGCACAAGAACAACGAACGAAAAATGCCTCAAAAGTTTAAAAGCCTGCAACTATAATGTCGTCAAACACAAAGACAATATTCATAATCATACTCTTACAAGTGCAAATATTGTAACCTCATCCATAGTTCATAATGAAAATAAATGTTTATATTTTTCTGTTAATTGATTTTATTCTGAATGATTTATTAAAATATTGGAAACCAAATTAATCGAGTACACGTTTGCGTTTGGCCCTTTAATGGCTTCCTATTCCAACCGCCAGCCCGATCGACTGAATCTTGTTAAGTTGTTTACGAACAAACATATGGATATGAATGTACCTAGGGAGCGAAACCAAACGCTTGCCATTTCGCTGGCAATTGATGAGATTGAGATGACAGTTTTTGTATCTTTTGAGGAAGCGATGCGATGTGCGTATTTTGTTTTATTCTCTCATTCCTTTTCGACTCGCCCTTCCCCCTTCGTCTTGTTTGGCGTCGTGCGCCAAGCCAACTAAAATAAAATTATTCGACTTTGACCTTGCGACAGAATGTTTTTATGTGGTTTTTGTTTTTATTGATAAGAAGAAGTGATGTGCTTTTTTGAGCTTTTTCTTGTGTGTAGGTATATCGGGGGTAAATTGATTAATAAAAGCTTATTTGATATACAATCAGTGGCGCGTAAAGTAAACTTGTTTTTGTTTCAATCGTTTCCTCGTTTTTAACTAGCGTTGCCACGATGTTTTTTATTCATGTTAACATGTCAAATGAAATTTTGCATTTCTTCTTTATTTTTAAGTTTGTCTACTATTTTACTTTGTTTACGTTTTGTTACACTTTTTTATCAGGAATTTTTGTTTTAAATTTTCCTTTCGATAAAATTAACTTTTTTTCTTTTTCGCAAACAAAATAATAGTTTTTTTTTTTTAAAAGGATTAAGTTGTCCTAAATTCGAATTTCACCTTCAAACGTCTCTATCAAATCAGGTTTTTAAAACCTGAAAAAGGCTTTTCAACTCTAGGTTTAAACTACACATGTCCACTAACAATAAATTGTATGATGATTTTGTCTTCTAGATACAGTTTAAATAATTTTAGTATCTACTATCTAGCTTAATATTTTCATTAGTTAGTTAGTTTTGAGAAAACATTGAGTTCAATACTTTCATAGTTTTGTAAAATATGCTTGGAATTTATTTGTATCGCCACTATGTAGTTCTTTATTGGTGTTTATAATCATGACAAAAATAATACTCAAAATGTTTTTTTTTAACTTTTTTTCCATACATTTTGACATTGACGTCAATTATTTCAAAAACTATTGATTGAAACAACTTAATTTAAACAACTTTATTATAAAGTGTAGAATTCTGGTTTTTGAAAAAGGTATTATTTATAACAATAAGTGTTGCCGTTTTTTTGTTTAAATATTTTTGTTTTTAGATTTTAAGTTAAGCCTAAATGAGGAGAGATAGACCACATTTCCCACTCCATCAGCTCCTCCGCCAGTACGATGATCTTATCGTTTCTGAATAAATTTTAGTTTTTATTTGGTGGGTTGAACTGTCGAAAAATTATGACAAACCGGAAATTCCCATTAAAGGTAGATCTGCGAGAAATTTTAAACTTATGGCATTTCCTGCCAGTTTCCAAGTCAATCAAATTTAAAAAATGTATTTTCGGATGACCTGAAAAAATTATTTTTCAGATATTTTACTTATCCGATAAATATTTGAAAATCATTCATAAATACGTAAGTTAGAAAAATTAAAACTGAATAAAATAGCATTGATATGGAAAAAATGTATCGAAAACATTTTTGTCGTGATATAAAGGATTGTTAATATATTCCAAAAATTTGATATACAATATAATTGTTAAGACGAAGGATTGGTTACGGAAACAAAAATTACTTTCAATCTGTTTTGTCTTTTTCTGTTGGAAATCGTTTATCACAAATGGTTTAGCGTTTCTTTAAGATACTATAAATATTTCAACTAAATTTTCAAGAAACGGATTATAGATTTCGAAAACCATAACGAATTTAATCGCCAAAAAAAGTACTTCATTAATGTAGAAAGCCTTGTATATGTGAAAGGAATATCTCAAAAACTTTACGAGATAGAGTAATTTTAAAGTTGGATTTGAATTAAGGCTATCAAAACCAATTGAAAAGGTGCACTTTTATTGCCAGGAACAAACCCTTGTCGACAATAGTGTAATACAATTTAAGGAACTAATTGCAATATTTTTTCTTACAACAGTGAGCAACCTCATCGATATTTTAACTAAATACACGAATTGTAAGTATTTACTATTAAAATATGCTACAAAGAAACACTTCCTTATAAATTATTATTTTGTTTTCTAAAGGCAGTATTTTATGCTTGTCAGATTTGTTTCTTTATGTGTTAGCAGATGTGTTAAGTTGTTTGTATTTATTTTGTTAGATTTTTGTGAAGACTTGCGGCAACACTTTTTCCATTCGTCCATTATTCGACTTGCAAATTATTTAAGTATGCATTGAATATATTTTTCCTTAAGTTATATTTGCGTTTAAGACCTTTGATCAACGAATAAAGTAGAGAGGTAGGTACACATGACAAAACACAAGATACGAGAAGTGGTATAGATATTTTGTTATCAAGCGAATTGAAAGTAAAAGAGGAGTTTGAAGAGCTCTCTGTGTTATCATTTTGATTAAATGTTCAAAGTTCTAGTGTTTATTGACGGCTTATCTTAAAATGTATGTATATTAATAAAACAAATCAAATGAAGGACATGGATTGTGATTACGATGTATGTTTTTTGTCTCTAAAAAAACAACATTTGTTTTGAAGTTGGTATCTCGTTCTTGAGGTATGGTCGAAAAACAAAGGTTTTCCGCTTAGGTAAGGTTGTTTTTTTTTTAAGGAATATCGTTATACAAAGTTAACAGCAAAGCATTTGTTTTGAAAGTGGTATACCTTAAGTCCACCTTTCTTTATAAGCGTTATTTAAACAAATGTAAATGTGCTGTTATTATTATTTGGAGTTATTTCAGTATGCACTATCCTAAAGTAGGCAACAGTTTGGGCTTTTCAGAACATCATTGAAAAGATAACAATATTTTAAGTCTGGCAATTGCAACGTAAAGGCATTGTAACTTTTTTTTTTAACAAAGTCTAATTAAAATGTTTAATTTTCTGCAATACATTCTCTTATGAAATAATGAATGTATCTATAGTTTGCTTTTCCATTTTACTTTACTTTTAAACAAAAACCGTAACGGCCAATTTTTTTGACGAAGTTCTAAAATAAGTTAAAAACTCAATCTAGTAATTCTCGGTTTGTCTTTGGAATTTCATTTTAAACATAGTTTGAACTCAAACGTTTCTTCACATCTAATCATATCTGTAGAAATCAGTTTAAAATAATTTTCGAGTTTTAGGAATTATAGATCTCATTTGATAGAACTGTTCTAACGTGTTTTTTTGCTATTTTTGTAGCACCCGTAGCTTGTTCCGACTTAAAAATATGACATTTATTTTTAACACAAATGTTTCATTTGTTTCGTTGGAGCAGACATTTATTTTAGGATCTAGTTTTGATACTCTCACTTTCCTAAATAAAAATTGTGTATTTTGCTTAAGATTGTTTTTTTTTTTAATTATTCTTTTTTGATTTATGTACATGTATGTTTGTATGTTTGTATGTAATATGTATTCATGTTGCACTAAATATCTTTACTTGAATAAAGATCAAAGGAAACTGGTTTCGATTTCAATGTTTACACTGTTTCTTGAAAACTGGAATCATTAATCCTTGTTATAAGAGTCCTGCCATCCCTAGAATATCATACGATGCATGCAATTTAAATGATAGAAACTATTATATTGAAAAAATTGACGAAATCGTGTCTTTACTACATTCAGCCAAAAGATTATTTTTAAGATGAAAAATGCAACAATATTGATAAAAGTTTAGTATTTTTAAATATTTCTTCAGATGCACATAATGGGTCATATGCAAAAAGATGAGTTCAAGCTCTTTACTCACTTTTCTGAGAACTTTCTTAGAGTGGTATGCAAAAAAAAATACAGAGACTGAGATCGATCTCAAGCTGTGAGTTCGAACTCAAAGTGTTCAGATCGATCTCTCGACGAAAGCTCTATGTGAGAAAGTTCTAGTTTTGATATGCAAAAAGAAGAGCAAATGCTCGATTGCATGAGATCGATCTCACAAATTGTTGAGGATGGGTTTTCTCTTACTCAGTTGATAAACAACTATCAAAATTTCTGAATAATTTTGTTACAAATCGTGTTTATAAAAATAGAAGATGTCCAATTGGTGAAGATTTTCGAAAATTGTATAGATTTAGTGAAACAGGTGTGCAATTATTGACAGATGAGTTTTTGGGCCCAACCCTGGAAACACGCGGTGGTGCTTCGACTCATCAAGAAAAAATTATGATTTTTCTGCGTTATGCACTAGATCCTGAATTTCAAAGCGGTGTTGGTGAAGACATTGGTGTCAATTAATCAACGATATCTAGGGTGGTCGCAACAAAAATTGGAAGCCGTGCAACTGATTGGATCATATTCCCAGCCCACACACTTCTGAAGAAATAGAACAAGCGCAAAAATTATGGAGCAGTAAGTATATGAGTTTCCTTACGCCCGCCGTTGCCGTTGGTGCTCTGGATTGTACACATGTGCGTATAAGGAAACCACTCTATCACCACGAGGAGTACGTCAACCGCAAAGGATATTACTCAATAAATGTACAGGCTACATGCAACGCGGATGAAAAATTTACAAGCATTGAAGTTTGCTGCCGGGATCAGTCCATGACTCCCGTATTTTGAAAAATAGTTTCTTTTTTAATCATGCGAATAATAATTATTCATGCAATATTACTGGACGATGAAGGGTATGGCATACAAAGAGCTTTGAGATCGTTCTCATATCACTGAGTCAGAACTGTGGAGAGTGATCTCGTTTTTTTGCATATGAAACTGAGTCCGAGTCAGAGTCTGCTCGATCGATCTCACATGCGAGTTCAAGCTCGTCAGCTCTGACTCTGAAAATTTTCTCATCTTTTAGCATATGACCCAATGCTCCACAAGGAGAGAATTGAAAAATCACTAATTGCTTAATTTTAGGTTGCAATTTACGAAAACCCTTTTTTTAGTAAATCAAGACGATTTTATTATAAAATGAATGAGAAATTGTAATTCAGCATTCAAATCTTCGTAAAATACAAAATTTTGTAATTTGGTAATTATTATCAAAAGTTTTAATTCGAGCTTGTTGAAATGAAAGTAAATTGCAACTTTTGAGTCGCAATCTACTATTTTAGGGGAATAATTTAATTTGACTACTCATTAATCTTGTTTTGCGAAATGTATGGGGTGATTTAAGCATTCTCAATTCTCAAATCAATAAAATATAATCACAATATAAATATTCAAGCTGCAATATTGTAATTTACGAAATACCTATTTGCTGATTTAAAAAAAAAGCTAAACAGTAAATTACAATTCCTTTAGTCTTAATCTACTATTTTCAGGGTAATAATTTAAAAATATTTATATGGTAAATTGCAACTTTTGAGTCGCAATCTACTACTAATGAAAGTGGCTACAGTTTGTCTTCTTTGAAGACTTGTAGCAACTGTATAATTCGCAGTTGCTCTATGCAGCTCGAATTATATGGAGTCTCGATTTATTCGGGAAAGTATGCGTCAAGACAAGGTGTAATGGTCATCTTCTGATGAGCCCAACCATTGCATCGGGGCGAAACGCATATATATGAACACTTATGCTGGTTTATATTTTTCATGATTTTAAATCATATTTATTAGAATAAGTTTATGTTGTAAATCACTAATGAAGATTGTTGATTTAGCAAACAATTGTTCTTGAATCTCTACGAGTACATGATTGCTTGAAAATGGAAAGTAAATTAATCTTTAAAAGCTACAAATTGCGGCAGAAACTGTTTCAAATTACGACTCAAAAGTTGCAATTTAAAGATAACTAAGTATCAAAACTGTGACTGTCATTTGCAAACTGCAGAATAACCTGTTTCAAATTACAACTCAAAAGTTGCAATTTAAAGAAAAGAAGTAGCAAAACATTAGTTGTCATTTGCAAACTAATGTATATTGTCGCAGTCTAACAAAACAAGGGTTGAAATTTGCCACTTGTGTGTGTAGGTATTTAAAAAAACGAATCATAATCTACAAGAAAACAATTTCAATCTACAAACTCCTGCTGAAATTCACTATAAAAACAAACATTAAATTGATACAAATTAATATCAAATTGCAATTCGCTGTTTGAAATATTTGTTTTCCTCGGTCGAATTATTGCTACTCAAATGTAGTGAAATATGATTTTTGAGTGTCAATATCTTCATTTTGCTCATTTTATGAAATTGCAAACAAAAAGTAGCAATTTACTTATTTCGAAGCCAAGGTTCAAAACTGGATTCATTTTTCGTGATTTGTAGCTTATTTTTCTTGATCTGATCTAAGAATTCTTTATAACCTTTGCGCTTCTTCTATTTCTTCAGAAGTGTGTGGGAATATGATCCAATCAGTAACACGACTTTATTTTTCTCGGCTTGTCATAATTTTAATATTAATAAAAATGGTATAGGTCCATTTGGGGTTAGAAAACCGTTTGCAATAATCTGTAAAACAATACAAAAGAAGTATGTTACGAAACGAAAACAGTCCGTTTTTGTAGATGTACATAGATCACTACAAATACAGCAGTTTTATTTATTGACGTATCCAATCCATTCAACCAAAAGTGAGCTTAATCGCTCAACAAAATTCGTTCGATTTTCAAAATCGCATTTAAAAAAAACGAAACGACGGGATAGGAGCATGAGAACTTGAATTTTTCGACCGGGTTTTAGCTTATACATTTTTTTAGCACCTCAACAAATTTAAGAAATTACTCTGTCAAAAATGTATACAGTGCAATACCTTAAAACAAACCACTAACAAATTAAAAATTGAATTAATTTAGTATTAGACAGTCAACGTTAATGTTCAGAGCTTTGACTCTCTGACGTACGAATTACGTCCAAATCTATACCAAGGGTGTATAGTCGTGTTATTGTCAAAGGAAAAAGCGCTATCTATCTCGAAATGTATGTTAACTACTGTTGCTTGTAGCTATTAATTAAAAATAGTTAAGAAATAATAGCAAAAATAATTAATTTATGAATTTTAATGATTAGAGTCATTGTCTTCAGCGGAAAAATTTAGTGGATTAAAATAAATAAGAGCTTCAAAGATAAAACTGAACCTCAGGGACACTTCAACGATTATTTTGTGAATAACAGATAATTATAACCCAACGAAGAAGACATTAGGCAAATGCACGTATTTTTTGATACCAAAGTCTATGATGAACATTTTCTATATCTGATTTAAGAAACTCACATACGAGTGTGTATAGTTATTTACCGAGTTAACTTCTAATACCAATTGTATTTATTTGAAAATTTTGATTTAATTTAAAAAAATGAGAACTAATACAAATTCCAACTAACTCTTTAAAAGCATAGACAGAAATAAACAAATGAATGAGTTTGTAGAATTTTAAGGTCAGCATACATTCAGAAATATTGTTGTCATTTTTCAAAGCATTTGACATAACTCTAAGCCCGTCATTAGGTGTCTACAAAGCATATTAGCTAAATTTCGAAAAACAACCTTCACTATCAAAAATTATTCCGTACCTTGTTTATTTTTTGATAATAATATTTAAACAAATAATCCTAGGTAAACTTCCAAAGAATTATGTAAGTATCCTTTCATTATTTAATTTAATACCCTCCCAAAGGCCCAAAACACAAAATTACTGCGTTGCCAATATGAATATCGCATCTTATAGGCATGCGACTTCCTTCCTTCCAAACAAACATAAAATATACTTTCCCAATTTTGTATTATTAATTTAAATTTTCATTCAAAAACTTAACCCCAACCAATTTGGATCCGTTCTTATCATTAGCAATGCTATGTTTGCAACCTTCATTAACTTTGATTGTTTTTGCCTGGCTTGAACTAAGAAACCTTTTTTTTATTTCTATAAATAATATTATCCCCAATTTATTTCCCCTTTCTCTTGTATACGACCTATACCTACACTCCCCATACATGTTTTGCCATCCTTCAATTATGCTGATTCGAATTGAACAAAATAATAATAAATACAAAAAGAACAAACAAAAAATATCAAACCTAAAACAACGCGCGGAAAATAATACAAATATGTATCTAGGCATCATTCGTTTATTTTAAACGATGGAAAGATACGGATACACATCAGCCATTAGCATCCTTGAATAATAATTTTCAATCTAAATTCAAACGACGTCCATCGGTTAAATCGATGAATATGATGTGCAAACAATATGGATAAATCCCTAGTATCATCAGTTCTATAATATAATACCCATCCAGCCAGCCAGGACAGCGCCCGACTCTCTATCTTCTAAGAATGAATAAAATACCCTTGGACGTTGGTGGACCGGTATGTCAAAAGAAGGAACCTTTTGCATTGAAGATTGTACCATTATCATCACCATCATCATTATCAACTACATATATACCCTACCCAAGTCTTACCCTTCTCTTTATAAACAACGGTATATATGTAGTGTCATTGTACAATTTTATTCGAGAAAAGTGCGTGATCCCATAATTTAAATTTTCCGATAAATTACCTCCTTGTGAATCTAACAATCTATTTTATAACATCTTCTCCTTCTTTTTTGTTTGCCTTAGAACAAACTAACCAGGTCAAAAATAAACAGTCTGTCTTCACAGAACTTCAGCTCCTGTTCCGCTCTGTCAGGTCAGGACTCAGGAATAGTTTTCCGACCACAGTAAATTATTGCACGTCGATTAAACAGATGAAAAGTTAACTAAGTACTCGCTCTTCCTTCCGTATCCGTTCCGTACGCTATATTTTCGATTTTTGATAACATCCGTTTTGGTGGTGAAATCTCGAAAACAGAATAAGGAACGAGAATTGCTGTAATAATTCGGGAAGTTATCACCTTTTTGCGAGTGTGCAAATAAAATGTTCAAAGAGGCAGAAAGTCGCTTAGATTCGATTTGCATAACTACTGTTTCCCTGCAACTATGCAACATAGACCTTTCTTTCATGGATATGCTATAGGGATTGGATTCCTATAGGGATAGGATATTCGAGACTTGATGCGGCAACAGTCTACATAAAACATTTTATCCAGGATCGTATTAACCCTAAATATTAACAGGACTAGAGCCTAGGGCGGAAACGCTGGATTGGGGCGAATCAAGGTAATTTATAATAATTTTCTTTTGAAGCGATTGAACTTTCAAAACATACAATCAAAATTGCGCAAGCCTCCGCCCTCCCTTAAACAAACCTTAAAAAAAAGAAGATCGAGCTCTGTGGTTAGTAAACGACCATTTGATAGGTAGATTATTTGTCAAGAAATGAAAGAAACATTATGTATCTTACTTAATGTATTCAAAGTCATCTTGGGTCTGTATTTTGGGACCCTGTCGCCTTTTTGATAGCGGAAAAGATCAACTTGCTTTAAGTCAATTGTTTGGCTTAGATTGGAAACATGCAAATGAAGGGTGTCTGGTAGCAGCTATAATGTTTAAAATACGATTATTTCAAAATGCAATAAACGGTGGGGGGGAGGTAGTGGTGTCATTGAAATCAGTGATCTTGCGGATTTCTCAGTCACGTTGTCGCACTGGTCTAGTGAGCACCGCGCATTCGCCATTGAGGCATTTCTCAAGAGATACGATTCGTACGTAACTGCTCGTTGACAGTTTTGTTCACACTTCGGTAGGTATACGACGAGTAAGTGATGGGCCGAGTGTGAATTTAATTTGTTCGTGGGGGCAGATTTTCCTCGTAACTGCTTTCGCTATGAACACACTCCACGGCCAGGGCCCAGTCGATCTTCAAGAACTCCCGAAAACGTTGAAGTTGTTGAAGAGAGTGTACGTGAAAATCCACCACTTTTGATACGGAAAAGAGCAGCCTCGCTGGGACTTCCAAGAGCGATTATTCATGAAATTTTAAAAAAGGATCCATCCAAAATTTAAATCGTTCAAGAAGTCAAAGAAAGTAATTTTGTTTCACGCAATTTTTTTTTTAAACCATTTCAGAACGTTTTTGTACTGTGAATCACATTTTTTGGACCAACGAGGCTCATTTTAACTTAAACGGACACGTTAATAAATAAAAATGCCGTTACAGGGCTCCAAAAACCCATAACCCCCGACTGAAACAGCAAAAGCCATTCCATTGCCCGGGTTAACTGTTTGGTGAGCCTTATCCACGCAAAAGGGATGCTCGAGAATGCTCGGGGCCAGGCGGCAAATGTCCGTAGTAAAAATTACCGACGCATGATAACCGATTTCTTCTTGCCGAACTTGCAAGCTCTTCCATCGTTTTCATCGCACACGTGGTTTCAACAGGATGATGCTACCGCACACGCGGCTAGAGTTTCGATAAATTTGCTTCGGGAAGCTCTCCCTCAAACACTTATCAGTCGCTTTGGGGACATCCCGTATCCACCAAGGTTCCCCGACTTAGCCCCAATGTTTTCTTTTTTTGTGGGCCTACCCCAAAGAAAGAGCTAACAGCAACAATCCCGAACTCTAGTGAACACGAAAGAAAACATTCGTCGAGAAGTCAGCGCAATTGAATCAAGTTTACTGCAGTGTGGGCGCGTATAACGTGGGTGCCACCTATGAAAATATCATCTTTAAAATTTTGTCAGCTGGAGTTAAAGCACGATTATGGAACAGTTTCAAAGATCTAAATACTTCTCGTTGAGTGTTTATTTGACTCATGACATAAACAATATAGATTTGCTTTCATTCATTTTCAAATATGAACCTAGAACCCGTTGGGATCTAGGGCCTAATGACTACAACTGTCAAATATGCTTGTGTGCGAGAAATGATGTCAGGGATGGAGGGACCTACAGTTTTAAGCCGAGTCCGAACTGCTAATTTGAGACAGCTTTTTTCATAACAAGATTTACTCTAGGATAGATAGATAGATAGATGACTTTATTTTTCTTCATTATGATAAAAACATTTTTTAATTTTTGTACATAAATCTATAAGCATGGCTTCTGCCGTCTGCCTGGAGGATTTGTGAATTCCTCGCAAAAGCCAGTACCAGTGAACAAATCTTTGGATGACACAGTCAGGGATTGAACCCAAGACCTCTGGCATGACAGTCTTTTGCACTAACCATCACTTCACGGGTAATACAACGAACGATTTATTTTCTTTCTGCCAAACACAAGTCATGAAACAGAAGACTTTAATAAAATTTTAATTTTCTCGAAAACATCAAATCAAGAAAGTTTGTCTTGTCACTTATCGAGCTTAAACAAAGGTTGGGACGAAATAATATCGTCTCTGAATGCCATTAAAAATTATGCCCTCCAAAAAGCTTTAGTGAGAACTGAAGCTATAGGTTTATTGACCCAATTGAAGTCCCTTGAGAAAAACGAGAGTTTGGGAAAGAAAAACGAGAGTTCTTTGATGTTTTTGAAGAGATAGGAAAAGGCAACATTACAAAATAGACCAAACTAAGATCTAAGCTTGATAACATGAGTGAAGAAGTAATTCTCCAGAAATTATACTCTGTTGATCTTATGAACGATTTTCAAGAAAATTATATCTTTCTTAAACATTTTCTGGAGCAAAACAAAAACAAACACAGCTTAGCCTTCATAAAAGAGAAAAAGATTTGAAGCCCAGGGTTCCAAATCCTTAAATACGCCTCTGAGTACATATACATTTGTATGTACTGTGCGCTGCGGATGCAGAGAAAGGAACCATCGATTGCTATTTCCCGTGGTAAATGAATATACCATGGAGCTTCCTTGAAACGTGAGTGCATAAACCGTTTTGAATTTTTAAAGGAAGTAAGTATGGTCAGTCTGAATGGAGTTCGGTATGAAAGTAAGAACGTTACGTAAAGCAGGTACCTTGTGCCTTCATAAGGTTTTTGGAAAGGAGGGTTTTAAGAGTTAAATTGAAAAGTTGGTTTAGAGATATTGTGTAGATATAAACGTTATAGCATCAATGTGGTTCTGTAATTGAAATATTTTGAAACTCCTTATGCAGAGGAAATTCAATTGACTAAAAAAGAAGGAATAATAGAAATTTAATTAAAAGCCCATTATATATACGTATAAGAAAGTAAAACAAATTAAATAATGCATTAGATTTGCGTATTCAAAGGAAATTGTTTGTGTTTTATTGTTTTATTGATCACAAGATTTGTTCCAAACTTTTAATGGGAAAATACGGGTTGACTATAATAAGTTATCATCAGTTGTTCAGAAGCTGGTAATTTTGTTTGTAAACATCAAAAACTTTTTATTTGCATTTTTGACAGAAAATCTCGTTCAAGAGTCTCACGATCGTTGCTTTAAGAAATCCCGTAAAAATGAGTGGGAAACGGCGTGGTCCTCCGTGACAGATTAAATGTTATATTGTGTGCTTAGTTGACGTTGTTTTAAATACTGGTAATAAAACATTGTGTCGCAGGTTTCCATGAAGTTACTTACTTAATTTAGGAAGCGCTACAGTCCAGAGCGGACCAAGGCCTAAACCAACATGCGTTTTCAGCCAGCCAGTTTCCTATCTAGCTGTCTCTAGTTTCTCTCCAACCTGCTTCCGCCACCTGCGTCGCAGTCTTCGCCTACAGCGCCGCCGCCGTCTCTCGGGATTGGATTCGAAGACCTTCCGGGCTGGAGGGTTGATGTCCAAGACGTCGTCGTCGACCACTAAGCCCATCTTCTCCGCTTCAGTCGCAATGCTCAAAAACGCACCACTGACATCACGATTTGATCTTCCAATTATGTGAATATCATCGGCGTATCTGAGTAATTGCATGGACCTTTTGAAGATTCTACCCCTAGTGTTGCACAATTCTATTCAGAACGATGTTGAAGAAGTCGCATGGAGTCCATCGCCTTGTCTAAAACCTTTCTTGTGAATATTTGGTCGATGGTGGAATCTATCAGGTTGTTGACGAACGGCTTCAGACAGAGAAGTTTTTGTAAGCAATATTAGTAGACTAAGTAGTTGGCACAATTCAGAGGATCTCCTTTCTTCTTTATTGGGCAAACTATGCTGAGATTCCACTCATCGGGCATGCTTCCTTGCGACCATATTTTGCAGATGAGATGGTGCATACTCTATATGAAGCCATTGCCTGCTGCTTTTAATAATTCAGCAGCGATGCCTCCAGCTGTAGCAGCGTTGTTGGACTTCAATTTCGATATATGTAGCTATCTTAACTTCGTCGAGGTCGGGTAAGTGGAATTGTTGTTCTGCGTCGCCTAGGCTGAGTGGTTCTTTCTCCCTTCCAGCCGAATTCGATTTTTCATCGACGTTATATAATTTGGAGAAGTAGTCTTTCCATATTAACAGTATAGATTGCGGTTTTACTACGATGTTACCCTGATCGTCTTTACAGGCTTCGGTTCGTGGCTGGTACCCATGGGAGTTTTTTTACCTTTTGCTAAAATTTGCGAACCTCATTCCTGTTGTGACATCCCTCGATCTTCTCGGTCGCGGGCTTCTCATGCTCTCTTTTTTTACATCTAAGAAGCAGGTGCTCCTTTCTCCTCTTCTACTCGTAGATCTCGCGAACAGCTCTGGTCCTTCTGTGCAGCGCCGTTTTGTATGCCTGTTGCTTAGCTCCGTGCTCTTGCCGGCATTTGTCGTCAAACCAGGGGTTTCGCTGTAGTGTAGTGTGAAATATAGCATTTCAGAGGCGGCATCTCTGATGGCTGCAAGATAATGCTGCCACTGGTTTTCAATGCTTAATGCAGGCAGCATAGGACTTTTTAAAAGGTTGCTAGATACTCGATCGGAAAAGGACATGACAGTCTCTTGCGATTGTAGCCACCTGACGTCGGATCTCCTCACAGTACACAATACTTCTTTGTTTTGGCTTGGATCGGGATATCCGTAGCAGTCGGCGTAGTATATATAGCAGTCTTTTAATTTGCGTTTACCTGGTACATCCATCACTTCTTGGATGACGGTAATATCTGCCTTGCAGCAGTGCAGTTTAGAGCTTGATAACTGTTCGGCTGCACGTAAGAGACGTTTGCTTGGTTCGTCATCAGCAAAACTGTTGCTATCCGATGCTTCGCAAATAGGATATTTTCACGTGGTAACTTTCAAAAACAACTAAAAACTGATTCAAAATGGTTTTCGAATCAAGCTAAGAAAAAATGCACAATATATGTTGTTATTATTATTTTGTAAACATTTTAGAACTATCGACACATGGGCACGAAAGGGAATTTATCAGTGTGGGTCGCATCCCAGGCTCTTCTTTTAACAATAATTTTTTTCGAAACTTGTCAAAAACGCTCGAGTACTCTTTGTTTTTGTTATTTTAGTATATATTCTAAATACTCGTAACGACTTTTGACAAGCTCTAACCTGGAAAAATTTCGATCATTAAGATCGTAGATTGTAATTGTGTTTCAATAGAGGTCCTTCAGGGTTAAAATCACCAGTAAACGATAAAAGTGAGAAATTCCAGGGATGGAGGGGACCTATAGTTTGTTTGCCAGATCCCCGAACAGCTTATTTTAGAAAGTACTTTTCAAGACAGTAATAAATTAGTCTTGGAGGATTTGTCACTTCCTCACAAAAGACAGTCGGAGTGAAATAAACTTTAGGTGGCAAAAACTGATTGATGGCTTCTAAGTTTTATGACAAATATCTCCATCTAATTCTTCATATTCGTTGATGACAGAATTGTTAGGACTAAAGTCTTTTATGCACTACAGTCAGTAAAGTCAAAGTCAATAAACTAATCAGCCTTATAACCGCATTCAAATGACTAACTGACTAAAAAAATTCAAAAAGACTGAATTCCAATGACTTACTGACTTTCGGAATTGACTTGCATTTAAAATTGACTTTTAATTGACTTTAACTTAACTTTATTAAGTCAAAGAGAGAGAACTTGAATTCAAGTCATCACTTTTAAAAGTGACTTAAATTGTATGTTAAAAGTCAAAGTTATTTTTGGAACTGTAAGGTCTTTTAAAAATGTCAAAGCTTTGGTCATGAATTAATCACTAGAAGACTTTTGTTTTTACAGCTATGGAAGCTGCCACTGTATTATAAGGAATTCAAACAATTGTTTAAAATATATATTTAATGCTTCGTCACTTTATGGACACTGATTTTATTTGATTTTCGTCATCATCACTCGCCTGAAGAATGTACGAGTATATAAAACATGGAGTACATTTTCTGCAGTTTATTAACATGAATTTAAAACTTTGGACATAACTTTTATTTTCCCTTATTTTCAAATTTAGCTGAGCAAATGCACCCAAGGCAGTGATCAGTTAGATACACTTCCTGTTTTTTCGTCCTTTTTGCAACCTGCAATGCTTCTTCACAGTCACAGAGCTAAGAGTATAGAGTGTATTCTGTATATAGTAGTTACTTAATTTTGTTAGTTCTTTGGATCTACTTATTTATGTTTCGTTTTTATTTTATTTTTTCAAAATGAATATTGCAGTGTCCTTTTGTGTATATACTCGTACCTACACATCCGCTTGAGTTTTGAGTTTATCCACCCACACGCACACAAGAATAGAAATCTTTTTTGTTCATTTGTCAAGGACATTTTAGACACTGATTATAATGGGGAGGAAAAGATGAAGGAAATGTTGCTCCTATGGGTCGTTTGACTTAAGCTTTATTATATGATGAATTTTGTGCTCTCAGGGCTTTTGCCTTTTTTGTGCAAATTTAAAGTATAACCTTGTGATGTCTTGAATTGTAACTTTGTGAGGTGACTCCATCTGTGCCGAACATTTATCACAATTTTTGTTATTATATTTACTGACTGGGATGGATGGGTGGGTGGATAGAGGAGCATTTTTCATTCTTTGCTGCACGAAAATAAATTTTCCAGCAATTGACTTAGCACAGCACATCAGGCATGGCAGGTCGCATAAGCAGTCGGGGCACACACATTACGGAATGTCTTGATACATTTAATTAAGCTCGAATGTGTGCAGGTTTGTCGAGAGGACTTTTTTAATATTTATACATATGTATGTACATATTTTTTTCTTTTGATATCATTTTCTCGTCTCATAAAAGTCACGTCATATCACTTTATGAAGTAAAGTTTATAATGTAGTTTAGTTTGGTTTTGAGTTTTCCCTGATCAGAAAGTACATATATTTTTGTGAAACTTTGAATTAGAGGATAAGATTAGAGGTATGCCACAAATTTAATTGTTATATTTTTAAGTTAAGTACATTATATCAAAGAAAATTAGTTTTGGAACATGCAGTTGAAAAAATGCAAATGGCTGAAAATATCAACCCTACTTTAATATTTCCTATGAAATAAATGGATTTAACATAGGCTTAACAAAGATATAAACGAAAAATGTTTGTTTGGAATAAATTGTTCCTTGGCGAAAATGTTAACCACGCCTTATTTACAGTGCTACACAAAAGTTTGTGGACGACGATAAAATAAGGAACAAGAGAATAATAGCTTGTGAACGGTAGGTGATACGCGCGTTATGTGCGGTGTGTTTGGGTTCATTATTTTGATGAAGTAATAGGCGATTGAAATACCATTATCTCGGCAATTACTTTTAAATTTTTTTTTAAGATATCAGTGCACACAAACTGAATCATAATTCCTTTCACTACTGCCAGCACAGATAATAATTTTATACAGATGTCTCACCCTTATGGCGAGAAATGATATATGAAACTGAAATCAACCAAAAAAAAGAGCTTTTTCAAAAAGCTTTAACTCGTCTTCTTTCCTATGAATGAAAACTAAGGCAAAGAAAAAACTGAAATCATTTTTGTATGTTATTTTCCTCTCATATTTCTAATGCACAGATATACACATAATACACCACGATCATTCTTCACAAACCAAAACTCGTTTTATTTTGGTTTTTTTGTGGTGTGGTTGGTGGTGATGCGTTGAAAACAAGTGCAGGAGAGTTGATCGCTTGTCGACGACGAGAAAAAAAAATATTTACAGTTGTCTTTGGAAATAGAAACAAAGCAAGGACAAGGTTGTCTTTATGGCTCGAGTTCGTATAATCGGATATGTAAATGCTAGCTGCTTGCATTCATGTGGATTTTTTTTTTATAAATTCTTTTTCTTCAATTTTCTAAAATCTCCACGAATACATTTTTCAGTTTTATATCTTTTTAAACGTACTGAAGTGTTGTTGACTGGTGTCAATTGGATGATGTACCTTATTGTACATAATGAGTCAACAATTAAAATAATATTTTTAACTTCCCATAGGAAGTTATTGTAATGGGTCCGATTTGTCGAATTGAAAATGTTGACATTTCTCGACGTTTCAAGGTCCCTAGAGTCGAAATAAAAGATTTTTAGAAAGATGTCTGTGCGTGCGTGTGTACGTACGTTCGTACGTCCGTACGTCCGTACGTCCGTATGTCCGTACATTCGCGACGTTTTTTTCGTTGTCCATAGCTCAATAACCAAAAGAGATATCGACTTCAAATAAATTTTGTTATACAGATAATATGGCAGAAAGATACAGAAAGGGCTCTCAAGAAAATTGCGTGGGTGGTTTTTTTACCATAGCAATTTAAAAAAAAAGGTGAAAATTTTGGTTAAACCTAACTATCTCATAAACCAATGACGCTAGAGACTTGAATTAAATTTTTATTATATATTGTAACGTGATAAAAAATAATTATATTTTTTGAAAAAAATCCAATTAACGGTTTTTTTTATAAATCAAAAAAACTGAAAAAAAAATGTGTCACCTCGAAAATTTTACGACTAAAATATGATTTCATCTCCAAAACAATTTTGTGCAGCAAAGAATGATGTTTTTGTCATCTGATAAAATGTTGAGAAAAATCGAATTGACAATTTCTTACAAAAATTAAAAACCTAACAAAAAAATTAATAAAGCTTGGTAAAAATTGACTTTCGACTTTGAGATATTGGCTTTAAACTACTTTTATCTTTCAAAAAATATTGTTGTCAACATTCAGTAAAATTTGGAAAAAAATCGAATTCACAATTTTTTTTACAAAAAATTAAAAACCTAAACAAAATTTAACAAAAGTTGGTAAAAATTGATTTTCGACTCAAATATCTTTTCAAAAATTTGAGATAATGGCTTCTAACTAATTTTAACTTATAAGAAATATTGTTTTCAACATTCGATAAAATTTTGAGAAAAATCGAATTGACAGTTTTTTGTACAAAAAATAAAAACCTAAAAAAAACAATACTAAAACTTGGTAAAAATTTACTTTCGACTCAAATATCTTTTCAAAACTTAAAAATATTGGTTTCAAACTTATTTAATGTGACAGAAAATATTGTTTTTGACATTCAGTAATTTTTTTTATAAGAATCCAACAGTACGCAAAATTTGGTAAAAACTGATGTTCGGTTCTCGATATCTCTCAAATTAATTTCATTCATCCAATTTGTATTTGTTTATATTGTTCGCGGTAACGTACGTTATTTGTTGTTGCATTTTATCACCCCCATCGAAATACATAAAACCCTTTGATGCGCTCGTTGATTTCTTCGGGGGCCTGTTATGTGTTTGTTGTTGTGATTTGTTAGTAATGTTAGTAATGTGTTTTAAAGTTTTTATTTTTTATAAAAAAAACTGTCAATTCGATTTTTTTTTAAATTTTACTGAATGTTGACAACAATATTTTTTGAAAGATAAAATTAGTTTAAAGCCATAATCTCAAATTTTTGAAAAGATATTTACTTCGAAAAACAATTTTTACCAACTTTTGTTTAATTTTTTTTAGGTTTTTAATTTTTTGTACAAAAACTGTCAATTTGATTTTTTTCAAAATTTTACTGAATGTTGACAACAATATGTTTTAAAAGATAAAAGTAGTTTAAGGCCAATATCTCAAAGTTTTGAAAAGATATTTAAGTCGAAAATAAATTTTTACCAATTTAAGTAGCATTTCTTAAAAGTTTTTATTTCTTATATAAACAAATACAAATTGGATGAATTAAATTAATTTGAAGTCAATATCTTCTATCGTTCACGAGATATCGAGAACCGACCATCATTTTTTACCCATGTTAGGTAGGTACTTGTAGATTTTTTTTATGAAAAAATGGACTTTGGATTCTTATAAAAAAATTATTGAATATCGAAAACAATATTTTCTGTGAGATAAAATTAGTTTGAAGCCAATATTTTTAATTTTTGTAAACATATTTGAGTCGAAAGTAAATTTTTACTAAGTTTTAGTAGGTAGATAATGTTTTTATATTTTGTAAGGAAAATGTTAACTTGATTTTTCTCAAAATTCTTGAGCTATGGACGACGCGACGTACGTACACAGCCACGCACAGCACGCACAGACATCTTTCTAAAAATCTTTTATTTCGACTCTAGGGACCTTGAAACGTCGAGAAATGTCAAAATTTTCAATTCGACAAATCGGAGCCATTACAATAACTTCCTATGGGAAGTTAAAAATAGTAAACACAGAAACCAAGTCATGTGCACATTCACTTGTCCCTACTTGCCCACACAATTTTCATATATCAATACACAAGCAACTTCTTCTATTCTCCTTACCGGACACCTAACAATCTAACATTCACAAAAAAATAAACAAAAATGATCAACTCTTTCTTCTTCTACGCACCAAAACGCGCATAAAAAAACAAGATACAGACATAACCTACATCAACTCCCATATACTTCCTTGTAAAAAATAGGGTTGTTGTTGTTTACATTTGTTTCCAATGGTCCGAACTTTGTTTTTGTATTCATTGGCAAACAAAATGACAAAAGAGAAGAGAAAAAAAAAGAAAAAGAAAATATGCAAGGCAAAAAGAGCTTTCTCAGCTTTATTTTTAAAAGCTCTTGTCTGTTAAGGCTTGTCTGTTAAGGGAAAAAAATGTTTCATTTTTTCCTGCAGGGATGAGACATCTGTATAAAATTATTATCTGTGCTGCCAGCTTACATACCCCTGAAGACGCCATATAATCCCGCACCATAAGACCTACACCACCATGCTTCACTTCTGCCAGCTTACATACCCCTGAGACGGATTTCGGATTAAGGGCATCATTTGGTCTTTTCCACACCCTAAAGCGGCCTTCAGACTCAAAAATGTTATACTTGGAATCGTCCGCGAAAATTACCTTGTGCCAAAATTCCGGTGGGTTGTTAACGTACTCCTTGGCGAATGCAAGTCGCTTCTGTATATTGACTTTTTTCACTAATGGCTTTTTTCTGGATGTGCACGACTTAAATCCATTTGCAATTATGGTTCTTTGGACCGTTTCTGGGTGCACTTTAGTGTTGTGATGCGTTTCTAGTTCCGAGCTGATCATCCTAGTTATGCTATAAATGGTTTTGATCAACCAAACGTTTAATAACCCGCTTAGTTCTTACTGAAAGTTTCGATGGTCGGCCGGATCTTGCCTTAAATTCTATTTGCCCCGAGTTCTTAAAGCGATCTATGGTTTTCTGGATCGTTTATCGACTTCTGGAAGCTTAAATATTTTTTTTGACATAAAAAAACAATCAATTCGCAAATTTGTCACACTCGAACAAGCAACAACGTACTGCGATTAAAATGTACCGCTATTTGCACAGGATGTAATAAAACATTTGTATTATCTGTACGCAAACTTTTGTCGAACGAAAATTACAACTTTGTTTAGGTACCTATATTTGTTTGAATAAAAATAAAAGCATTGAATTTGTTTTGGACTAAATCGATCTTTTGAAAATTATTTTTTGAAATATACTTACGAAATGTAGTACTTACCGTTTATGAGGTATGGTTCTCTTTTTCCCTATTTTATCGCTGAACGAAAACTTTTCTGTACCACTGTATTTAATTCTAAACGTTTGTAAATAATACTTTATTTTTTCTGAAGACCGTTGTGAAATTGGAGTCCCCCTAAATCATACGCCCGTATGCAAACTGCACTGAAGAAACTTTACATTGATTTATGTATTTCTATTAACTTTTGTTTAGCCCCACTACAAATTTGCTGTAAGAGATTAGAGCAAGCAATCTAATATTAACATACATATTTGACATTTAGTATGGGGAATATTTTGATTGTTATTTTTAATACTTTATTACAATTTTCTTTCCAGGCTTTTTAGTCAACCTATAGTTCTAAAAGAACTTTGCTCAGATCACTTACCAGTTGAATTAGGGGTTTTTGGGTCACCGTTTTGTCATTTAAAGGAAATTTTTGATTTCAAAAACATCAATTGGAATCTTTATAAACGCAATTTAAGCAACAAAATTCAATCTATGCCAAACTTTCTTTCTGAGGAAGTGAGTGAGAATGGCATTGACGAAAGTATTACTTATTTCACAAACTCTATTCATGAAAGTGTCAATGAAGTTGTACCAAAAATAACTTTACGTTGTGAAAGCTCAAATAAGTTGCCTTTAGAAATAGTTTGATTAATTAAGATACGAAATAGTTTACGAACAAGATGGATGAGAGTAAGAGATCGTGGATTGCTCTCTGAGGTTCAAGTACTTAATTCATTAATAAAAAAGTTGATTAACACTCACAGAAATAATTCTTGGAACCAAAAACTTCAAAGTCTGCAATATGCAAGTAAACCGTTCTGGAATATTACAAAAATCATTAAAAAAAGCAAACTAATATTCCTGCTCTCAGAAGTGACAACACTATATTAAAGTATCGAACTTAGAAAAAGCGAATGCTTTAGCCAATGCTTTTTACTCCAGTCACTCGAACCTAAATAGCTCGATAAATTATCATCAGTTAGAAACTATGGTTGATGAATCTCTTCTGTATATTGAAAATAGCATTATTGAACAAAGGAATGATTTTATTTCCAAAAAAGATATTTGTGATGTTTTGATAAATTTAAATGCAAGAAAATCTGTGGGATTTGATGCAATAAAAAATCTTTATTTAAAAAATCTCCCAAAGAGTGGAGTAAGGTTCTTAAAGCATTTATGTAATAGTTGTTTAAAAATTATTTATTTTCCTTCGAAATGGAAAAAAAGCAAAAATTATTCCTTTATTAAAACCCGGCAAAAGTGCTTGCGACGCTACTCACTATAGACCAATAAGTTTATTAAGTTCACTCAGCAAATGCTTTGAATTATTGATTAAATCTAAAATGTTAATTCATATAAATCAAAATAACCTACTGCTTCCAGAACAGTTTGGCTATAGAGCTTTTCACAGTACTGTTCAACAAATTAACAGAACAACTCAATATGTTAAAAATAACTAAAGCTCTGGAAAAAGTACCGGTTTGGTACTTTTAGGTATTGAAAAGGCATTTGACTCCGTATGGCATAAAGGCCTCATACATAAATTAAAAACTTTAAATTTTCCTTTATACATATCGAAAATTGTAAAGTCCTTCCTTTTCGAGAGGCAGTTTCAAGTTTCTGTGAACAATGAACTTTCCGATTTATTTCGCACAAATGCAGGAGTACCTCAAGGGTCTGTTCTTGGGCCAATTTTATACATACTTTATGCATCCGATTTCCCGAATTTAAGATACTGTGAAAAGGGTATTTTTGCCGATGACACTTGCATTTACGTATCAGATTCACTTGGTTCCGTTATTGAAACCAAGCTGCAATACGATCTAAATGTAATTAATTCATATTTCAATGATTGGAAAATAAAAATAAATGGTGATAAGACTCAGGCTATCTTTTTCACAAGGAAAAGAAAGTCTTGCCTCTTACCCAATAACAGCATCCATATCGATGGTAAAATAATTGAATGGGGTAATTCGGCTAAGTACCTTGGAATATTCCTTGACTCTAAACTTACCTTTCGATTCCATGTATGTACGTCAAATTGTAAATAAAATCAACGTTACAATAAAAACGCTTTATCCTTTCATAAATCGAAGATCCAAACTAAGTATTGAAAATAAAATACTTATATTTAAATCCATATTTCAAGCAATTATGTTTTATGGTTCTCCAGTATGGGGTAAATGTGCAAAAACACATATAAAAAAATTGCAAAATTGCTCAAAACAAAATTTTAAAAATGATGCTCAACTTGCCTTGGCACTTCTCAACGCAGGAACTTCATTCTGTTACAAATACTGAGCTAGTCCAAGATAGAATTTCAAAGTTAAATGTAAAGTATATTCTTTCATGCCAAACATCAGAAAATTTCTTAATTTCTAATCTCGATTTTGGTTAATTTCTTAAAATAAAAAAAGAAATGAAACTATACAAAAAAAAAAAAAAACAAGTGATTTTATAGATGCGTTTATTAAATTGTGTATGTATTTAATATCTTGTTATTATTTATTTATTAATTTATTTATTTATTAATTTGTTTATTTATTCATTTATTTATCTATTAGGTAAATTATTTGCTTATTTTTTACATATTTATTTATATATAAATGTATTTATTTATTTGTTTATTTATTCATTCATTTATTTATTTATTTATTTACTTCTATCAAAATGAAAAGACTGATTTAACTATTTTTAAAAATATAATTGTACTGTGATATTTATATACAACTGTTAGCATTATTTCTATTTATTTAATTTATTTTTTTTGTTATTTAATTTGTTACACAAACTGCAAAATAAATGTATCTTGCAAATAATTTGTTTAGATAAACTACCATCTCTACTCTCGTTCCCACCTTAATTTTAGCATATTTACTATGTAATCATTGATGAAGGTTTTTACCATTAGCTTTTCCTTCCAATTATATTTGATCACGTTCTTTCAAATTTTTTTTTTCAATCATATTATTGACATCAGTAAGGTATCGAAACCATATCTATGTAAATTGTGCAATTGCCATTTTGGAAAAAAAAGATAAATTAACGCTAATAAATAAATATACTATATTACAATTTTACAGACGTCTGCAGACGTCCCACAGTGGATCGTTTCAGACGTAAAAAAGTCAAATCCAAACTTCTTAAGTTGGTGTATTTATATAATACAACGATACCGTACTCACTAGAAAGATTCAAGTAAGATAATTTTGTCTTAAACAATTTGGAAGTTATACGGCATCGAATTTATACAAAAACATTTTTGTTATAGGTAACAACCTAAAAAGAGCATTATGTATTAGTAGATGCAAAAGTATAACGTATTTTATTTAAATAATTTGAATACCGTATTAAAAAGTTACTCAGTTCAGTTCATTATTTTTAAATATTTTGGATATGTTAAATATGAGTATCGCAAAGTGCCATGATGAAATATATATGGTTATGAAAAGCTTGGCATGTCCACTTTTAGAAAATGAGGTCATGCACGAATTTGCATGATATATTTGTTTGCCCTTAAAGTGAAAATATGTGTTACGGATGGTTTTGAGTATTTTGTATTTAAAGGGTCTTATTGGCGGTAGAAGTATTTTATGTATGTATATATTTAATTATTCATATCACTCTTAAACACAAAAATTACACATATTAACCCTTTTTACCCGCTCAAAAAAATTAATTGTGTCCTTCCCGAAGTTAAGGTATAGCATTAAATTTGGAATTTCCCCTCCTCATCCCTTCATATATTTAAGACGTCGAAAAAGTTTTGGATGACACTATTCTTTTTAGATATTGCTTTGAAGAAAACATTCAATTACATTATTGTTGCTGTTATGTTTCTGATCTTTGATCCATCAAACTCTTATAGCAATGAACTATAAGATCAGGGGAGTTTGGTACAGTTCAAAAATTGAATTTTTAACTTCCCATAGGAAGTTATTGTAATCGGTCCGATTTGTCGAATTCAAATTTTGATATTTCTCGACGTTTCAAGGTCCTTAGAGTCGAAATAAAAGATTTTTAGAGAGATGTCTGTGCGTTCGTGTGTACTTACGCTCGTACCTTCGCGACGTTTTTTTCGTCCTCCATAGCTCAAGACCCAGTAGAGATATCGACTTCAACTAAATTTTGTTTTATAGATAAAAATGCAGAAATATGCAGAAAAGATTCTCAAAAAAATTGCGTATGTGGTTTTTTACCATAGCATTTAAAAAAAAAGGTGAACATTTTTTTTACCCAAAATATCTTTAGAACCAATATTGCTAGCGAACTGAATTAAATGTTATACTATATATTATGACGTGATACCAAACTAATATATTTTTGAGAAAAATTCCAACTAATGGTTTTTTTTTATAAATAATCAAAAAAACTAAAAAAAAAATATTTGTCACCTCGAATATTCTGCGAACAAAAAATGATTTTATCTCCAAAATAATTTTGGCTTAAAAAAAAATGAAAAAAAGTTGCTAAAAATTGATTTTCGGCTCAAATATCTTTTCAAAAATTTGAGATTATAGCTTTAAACTGATTTTGTCTTATAAAAATATTGTTTTCAACATTCAGTAAAATTTTGAGAAAAATCTAGTGTTTTACAAAAAATAAAAAAAAAACAATACTAAAACTTAGTACAAATTTACTTTCGACTCAAATATATTTAAAAAATTGAAAATAGTGGCTTCAAATCATCTCACAGAAAATATTGTTTTTGACATTCAGTAAATTTTTTATAAAAATCCAACAGTCCGTTTTTTCATACAAAACTAAGATCTACAAAAAATAGTACGCAAAATTGATGTTCGGTTCTCGATATCTCGTGAACAATAGAAGATATTGACTTCAAATAAATTTCATTTATCCAATTTGAATTTGTTTCTAAAAGAAATAAAACATTTTTACGAAATGCTACTAAAATTGGTAAAAATTGGTTTTCGACTAAAAATCTCGTTAACAAAAAATAGATTTCAAAATCAAACTATTTCATTATATGCAAAATATTGTTGGTAGTTTTTAAATTTTTAAGAATAATTCAACTGCCAACCTTTTTAACAAAACACGAAAACCTACAAACCCTTTAAGCAAGACAAATCGACAGACGGGATGGGAAGTTATCAGTGTGGGTCGCATCCCAGCCTCTTTTTTTTATTTTAAAAAATGATATCTCAAAAACCTGACGAGATACATTCATTTTGAAGTCGAATTTTAATTTAAGACAACCATTGAAAAAGTCCAAATTTATGGCCAGTAAGAAAACACTGTCGACCAGTGTAAGTTGTTTAAAAAAAGCTGCACTTAGTACACCACTTTATGATAAAATAGAATTACGATGACCGAAACTATCATCTTGAAATCTTTTGCTTTACACCCCTTCATTATTAGTTCAAAGCCTTTTCCCACCGACCGAACGACGCGACGCACACGACCGTTCATACAAATTCTATTGATGAAGGAATAAGCAACGGCCTCGAGTTGCCTCCTTAAAAATTATAAGTAGATTTAACTTTTGTTTTATTATCACTCTAGAAACATTGAAAGAATACAAAAATTCGTATTCAAAGCACAAAACCATCATACACAACCACATTTATACACCCGCTATATACTCAAAGTTAGAACTTCTATTATCCTTTTCTGTTCACCCTATTGTAACCTTCTTATTGTTTTTTGTTCTTAATGTATCCTTTTTTTCCAACTCACTCCATATTTCTATGAGCAAGGAATTTAAAACAACAAAGTATTATGCAACCAATTCAAAAAAAAGAAAAATGTTTAAAACACAACCGAAAGAGAATGCGGATGAAAGGCAAAGCACTTCCTTAAAGCCTCTTTGCATCATGGAACACATCACGGAAAATTAAAAAGAAAAAAATAATAATAAAACACAGAAGAAATGTGAGTTTTGAAAAAAGAAAAATCGAAGCATAAAAGAATTTAGTTTTATTTTGTTTCTTTATTTTAGAGGCGACGAAGAGAGAGATGCTATAGTTTTGAAGATAAAAGATTCTTTTTTTGTTTTTGTCAGAAAGGATTGCACACATAACGGTGTTCGGTGTATATCTACGAGTACGTATATGAACGTTAGTCCTTTTGTCCTTTTTTTTGGTTCATATATTGTTGCATCATAATATGAAGGACTTTTTCCAAAGCAAGGTTTGTGTTCTATAGAGTGTATACTATATTCGAGAATGAGATACAATTTGTCTGTGCTTATGAAATAACACCACAAGGACATACTCGGCTCATGTGTTCATAAAATTTGACGAACGCAAAACTCTGAAGTCGTATGAATTCAGCAAATTGCTTAAAGTAGAAGTAGCTATTTTGTGCAATTAACTTTGGTAAAATGTTGGGAGATCGAGCAATATGCTTATCTATGAAACGGCTTTTACATTATTCAATAAATTGTTTTAAATTTTCCGAATTACTCTTTCAAAAACCGAAGAACAATTTAAAACTGAGGAATCTATTTTATTCTAGAACGTTAGGAATAATAATCAAAATTTTGAAGACAACTGATTACACCGTTTGAAAAAATTACGTTTTTTTCCTGTTGCACAATCAAAACAATACTTTTTTAAAGGATGAAGATGTCCTGATGTTTCAATGTCTCCTCTTTTAAAAGCCAATGAACCAATGAACCTTTAAGGCTAAGTGAAGACTCAACATATCCATTTACAATAAATTGTATGATGATTTTGTAAAGCACAAATCTTTTTCTTCTTGATAGAGTTTAAATCATTTTAGTATCTTACTTAGCTTCGTAGGCTTCGATCGCTGCATAACCAAAGGAACAAGCTGTGAGAAATATTCCTACGCTCTCAATGCCCAACTGACTACTCTAACTCTAAGTACCTTGGTGCTTATCTTCATTTCAACGATCTATACAATTCTCTCTATCAAGAATATGTACATAACACCCAAGCTAACCTTATCAAAGATCCAATTTCTCCATAAGCCATTGAAAACAAATTTTCTCAACATAATGATGAATTAATTCCGGGCCCTTATGGTCTTAATGCTATTTTCCTAAAAAAATGTTCCTCTTCTCTTTCAACTCCTCTATCTAAAGTTTTTCATTTATTCTTATCTCGAGGAAAATTTCCTAAAATATAGAAAACATCTTTTATAGCTCCATTTCACAAGAAGAGACCGAAAGTGGAGGTGATAAACTATCAACCAATTACTAAACTTTCTCACATCCCAAAAATGTTTGAAAGCGTTTTATATGAACTCCTCAGCTTCAGTTGCAGATCTTTTATTAAACCAGCAAAGCACGACTTCCTCTAAATTCTGATCACATTTGATCAAAATTTATTACAACATTTATTCCAATTTTTAAGTACGAGAGAATTAAATAAATGGGGGTTAAGCCCCCCCTAAAAATTAAATGAAACTAAATTCTCGAAATTCTTGTTAGTTATTACTATTAGCTTTTATTTGGCTCTATATAAAGTTTTAAGCAAACCTTGAATTTAATAGATACTAACCGAATTCCTCGACAAAGTTCTAAAATCAATTATTTAAAACTCGGTCTAATAACTCTCAGTTTGTTTTAAAATATTTAGAACTTGAACATCTATAATATCATTAAAACTCAGCTTAAATTTTGTATTGAGTCTTGAGAGGATTTAAATCTCGGTTTCATAAAACAAAATTTTAACGAATAAAAAACAACTTTCATAGCACCCGGTAGGATGCTTATTTGGTTCTAATACATTTTCGAAGTGCTCGCTGTGACTGCGGTGAGAATTTCCATGGACCTTTAGGTTACAGGCATTGAAACAGGGTCCATGGACATTATGCCTTCCATGGAACGTTTATACACTTAAAGTAACCGTGGCGAGAGTAAGAGGTCGCGTCCGTTAATTGAGAAAACATTATGGAGAGTAACACTGATTTTACTCTGCAATATAATTTTCTTGCAACTTGTATGTATATCGTTTTACAAAACAAAGCATAACTAAATGAATATTATGACTTAAGAAAAAAGGAAATAATGTCCACACAGACCAATTAACTTTTTTAAACAATCAAAATGTCGACTTTTGGTCTTCAAATTGACTGAAACTAGAACAATATTATGTGATCATTAAATCGTTCAAAGAATTAAAAACATTGCTATACCGAGTTCTTAAATCCTAGACCCTTTAATTTGAGAGTCTAATAAATCAAAGTTTTAACTCAGACTTAGGCCAAAATCGGAGTTCTAATGCTCGAGAACTTCGTGAAGAAATGAGTTAGAACTCAACCAAGTTTCAATTTTTCAATAAAACGAGTTTTTGAGACTAGAACTTTGTCAAATAATGGGCTGTAGTTTTCAAAAATATGTTTTGGAGTTTAATTTAGAAAAAACAACATCATTTTTATATTTTTAAACATATTTCAAAAACTTAATATGAATTGTTTAGACGAAGGGTTACAAGAATAAAAAAAAAAACGTACTGTTAAAAACTGTTTTAGCACAAATAGCTTAACGTTTCATTAAGATTTATGTGAGACAGGTGAAATCTAACAACTTATGAAGATTTTTTGAAATACTTTAAACATTTTAACTGAATATCGAAGAAATCGATTATAGATTTGTAAAACCATCACGAGTTTTTTTCGAAAAAAGCTACTTCATGAATTTAAGTAGTCTCAAAAAGCCTTGTATATCTGTTTTATTTTTTTTTTAAATTTTAAAAAGACATATTTTAAAACCTTTACGTGATTGAATAAGGCGCTCAAAAAAGATGGGATAGTTCCAATTTGATTGCCTTGTCAACCAGTGTTTGTTACTTATACGTATTTTTGACCAAATCTTCTTTTTTACTACTAATCTATTAAACATCACATTTTAAAAACGAATAAATATATGAAACCCCAATTTACCTCATAAAAATCAAAATTGTATAGATCTTTATTGGCCATACATCCTCACAAATAGGTATATCAAATTAAATGTCCAATCTTAGAGGAAATAATCTCTCTTTACATGAGTCAGTCCGTCAGAGAAGATCTTCATATACCAATGTGTTAGTAAAGTCTACACCTGGTTTTAATTCTCGTCTGACAATGACATTATGAAAATTAAAACGTTTGCCTCAAGTTATTCGTCATTTATGCTGTACCATGCAATTAATAGATAAGGAAGCCTACTAAGGCCAGAGGTACAAATTCTATTAAAATTCCTATATTGTTTTATACTCGTATACAAATTCATCTATCAAAATTCTAACATAGACCTATCTACAGAGCTGCAAACTTACATACTACCTTACCAAGAAGAACTCTCTTTGAAATAACTTAATTCTATTTACCATTGTATTTCATATAAATAAGTTTATATTAGAAATTAGTTGACAAAAGGACACAGCACACAACCTGCCTGCAAGAGCTTAAGGAATAATAATTGAAGAATAAAGACAAAAAGTGCAATCGTTTTGTTTAAAAGGACATTCATCCAGCTTATACGTTCGTGAATTGGAATTAATTCAAAACTAAGGTCTCTCTAAGGAGTTTTTTAATATTTCTTCTAACTACATAATATAAGAAGGCTCCGTATACAGAAAAGGGTGTTTCCATTTTAAAATTTTGAAGGTGCGAGATAATTAGCAAAATTCAGGCCAGAACTAATTTTAGCTTAATAAAATAGACAATTTTAAGGAGGATACATTTTTAAATTGAAGCTTAATGAAATAATGATTATGGTCTTGTGTTGTGTATATGTTCTGGTGCAACAGATGGCGCTTTAATTGTTGTCACTAACTTTTTGCAAAATAATAAACAAATTTTAAAGCTTATCTCTTTTTCCGTATAAACAATTTAGTCAAGTCAGCTTACAAAAACAAAACTATAGTTTTATTTAGTTTTACAATAAAATATAAAACAGAAACTCAAAAGATCGATTTTATGCTAAGCACCGTTGAAAACCAGAATGAAGGAAAGATTTGAGTTTTCTCATCTTTATCTTTTTTAAAGATTTGCCCAGATACTTTTTAGTTAGTCAAACAAGGGTTTATACTGAAAACATGCCGTTACAAAAAAGGTTGACTAGTTAGCTCATTGAAAAACATACTAGCAATTAAATAAGCAAACATTTGTTGAAATAAATAGAAAAGACATTACATCGAAAGATCAGAGTTAATCTTGAGTTCTAAAATAACGTCATAGTGTTTTGTATGCTGAAAACTACTCTATGAAAACATCCATCGATCCTCAATTAGGTATCAAACGTACCAACGTCTGAAAATGAAAAATTCGAAAATCATTTCAGTACTCGAATAAGAGTCTAATCTCTATCCGCTGCAGGATTTCACTTTACCTTTTAACTCCAATGATTCTATAAAGCTATTTGTATTGAAAATCGAAAACATTCTAGTTTTTTGTATATGATAGTGACTCAACCAACATTCTAGTTTTTAAGCAACTTTAAAAACCATATGAACTTTTAATTTTCAACCGAACCTAACAAAGTTGTTGGAAAACTCATTTTCAAACATTGTCAGGCCAACCATAAAAATATGGAATTCTAAGAATTTTTTTTAACAAAATCTACTAATCGTATGAATCGATAAATGTACGGTCTTTAGCTATTAACAACTCATTTCTAGACTGACAATCGTCAAAATACAAGAAATCATGTAGTTAATAGAAGGAAAGGTTGATTTAAAAGTTAGAGTTTTATCGGTTTCTTAAACTTGTTTCTCCGAAACAATATACATATGGTATGGATTTCATTTGACATGGAGGGGTCCGGGCTGAACATAGCATACTAGTGATTGGATTGAAGTGTTCGTAGTTAATGCGGTGAGTGGGAAGGTTAAAAAAAGGAAAGGATCGTAAAAAACGCAGGTTCGTATTTATATTTATTAATTCTAATAAACCAGAAGAGTCTATGATACCAATGATAACTTGGGGGACAAATATTATATCGGCGATATGACGACGCACGTAAAGAAAGCGTTTGCAGGCTTAAAGTGCCTTGCACATGAGCAACGAACTGCGAATGGACGAACAAACGTGATTTTACACATTTCAAAAAGTCAATTCCACACAAAAACACATTTAAATTATAAGAAACCAATTGACACTAATATTAGGATAATAAAATTTGCATTTTGTTCTCTAAAACAAGAGAATTTTGTAAAAACAATTTGGTAGTAACGAATCGCAGTGTGGTTGCTGCGAACTGTCAAACTCTATTCGCGTTCCACATACCTTCCACACTGCAACGAATAAATTGTTCGCGCTCAACTTAACCTCAAAATTATACCACTCTTGTTTTGTTTTTGTGTGAAAGATGATGGCTGAGGAAAATATGGAGAAAAGGGTTGACAATTCGTCGCCACCTGCGAATAGAAATAAAAGCTCATGTGAAAGAAAAGTCAAAATATGCGAACATCCACAGTTCGCAGTTCGTTGCTCATGTGCAAAAGATGCTTAAGAGTTGTAAGCGGTCTTCAAATGGCGGTAAAATTAAGGGATCAGACCAAGATAAATTACCCAAGGCAAAACGAAGAAATCTCCGTTGTACTGCTTCAATTCTTTGTGAGTGAGTAATGTGGAAAGGTGATCAAATCTGGCTTGCATATTCAAGGATGGACCGAATCGTTAAATTCCTTTAAACAACGAACGTTTGATAAGGCCAAGAGAAGAATTCGATTTTTCAATTATATGGTCTATATGAGATTGAAAATTTAGCTTTTTATCACATATTAAGACAAGATCAGTAATAAAGGATACAATAGGGATTGAAACATTGAACGTTTACGGGAAAAGGTCAAAGAATGGCATTTTTTTATTAAGTTCTTACCAGCTAAGTTAAGAGTTAAGTTTAAGTTTCAAAAATCAGTTAAGAGGCGGTATCTAAATAATCCAATATAATTGCTTGATAAAGCATGTTTAGAGCTTTTGGATTCTTATAACTTAACAGGTAACATGATAACTTTCATAACAATCTCATCTACGAACGGGTCGAGTTCTCTATCATTACCGTAAATGATTTAGACATTAGATCTTAGATTGAAACCTCAACTTGAGCTTCATCATACTTTTAAAGGTAAGTTTCAAGACCAGAGCTTGACCAGAAGTTGAAAAAAGAATCTTATTTTATCAGAATATCTTACTAGATCAAGTATGCAAAGTGGGACTGAGACAGTGAAATCCATCAGTAAATTTTTGTTTTAAGTTTTTGGATATTTAGGAGCTTTATTTTCAGCAAAAGCTAAATGCTGTATAAGATTGATTCTATTCCTAAAAAGAAACAATACATTTGAAGCTAAATTGACTTCGTAAATACATTTTAAAAATTTTAATGATGACATTAAATTTTTACTCGTTAGCTGGCTGCAAAATGCCGTTTCCATGTTTTTATGGCATCAGTAAAAAAAATTACTGATCAATAAAATAAAAATTAATTAGGTTTCGCATGACTGGAACGGCACGGCACTCAAAGGATACTCAGACTAGGTTTTTTTTTATAATAAGCACACACTCAAGGGGATATTACTACCCTTATTATGCAGAGGCACAGTGTGAGCACTAGGAAGATAGGGTTTAAAAGGAGATGTCGGTGCACATTGGTTTTGAATTCCTGAATATTGCAATGACTAGGAAAGACAGAGTGTGGTAAGGCATTCCACATTCGCGTAGTACGGCTAAAGAACGAATCTCTGTATTTGACAGTACGGCCGAAGTTGGGCTCAAGGGTAAACTGATGAGCATTCCTAGAAGCGCGAGTATTACGGTTGAACTATTTAAGGGGAGGAATGCAACTGGCTATTTCACTAGAGCATAAGCCGTTAAAATAACGGTAAAAAAGGGTCAGACAAGAGACCTTACGACGATGTTCAAGCTAAGTAAATGAACTTATGATGATATTATCATCTATCAATTTAAATGCTCTACGTTCAATACTATCCAAGAGGCTTAAGCAAGTTGCAGGAGCACCAGCCCGAGATGGGAGTTATACTCAAGCTTTGGACGTATGTAAGTCTTGTAGATAACAGCCAGATCAGAAGGGGTGAGATATTTCTTGCATCGCCTAAGGAAACCCAAACACCTTGCGGAATTTTTGGCGACATCACGTATGTGATAATTCCACAAGAGGTGGTTGGTGGCACACATACCGAGAATATCGAGGTGTTCAGTCTCATTGATGCAAGTGCCATCCATGGATAATGGTAATGGGGGTATATCACGCTTTAACGATACAAGACAGCATTGCGTTTTCGAAGCATTAAATTCCACGCGATTTTTTATTCCCCATTGTATAATGCTGTTTAGGTCGGAATTTAATGAGCTTATCATATTTTGTCGTTTCAGTTCTACATCCGAAGAAGAGGGATGTGAATCTGAAAACTAATATGAAAAGCTAAGAGTACTATCGTCAGCGAAACAATGTATTGGATTAGATGTTGCAGACAGGAGATCATTAATAAAAATGAGAAAGAGTGTTGGAGATAGAACAGAGCCCTGGGGGACACCAGAATTTTATTTTGTGGTTTTCGTTTTCAGACTTGAACCCATCCAATACTACTTGTATTGAACGATCCGAAAGGTAATTACTAATCCAATGAAGCAGGGATTCATGAAAACCGAAAGCACGCATTTTCGATAAGAGAGCCTGATGCCAAACCCTATCACATGCTTTTGAAATATTATGTGCAATAATCTTACTTTCTTTAAAGCGATGTAAAGATTTGCTCCACTGTTCGGTGAGATGAACCATGAGATCACCAGTGGACCTATTGCTTCGAAAGCCGTACTGCCGGTCATTAAGAAGCTTTCGATCTTCAAGATATTTCTAGAGCTGATAATTAATCAGCGTTTCCATGATCTTGGAAAGAAGGGATGTAAGTGCAATCGGTCGGTAGTTAGAGGTTGAGGAAGATTCGCCTTTTTTGGGGATGGGCTGGACAAATGCAGTTTTCCATCCTCTCGAAACGAGACCTGAGGAGTAGGACAGATGAAAAAGCTTACGCAGTGGTTTTGCCAGCGTTGAAGAACACCTCTTCAGAACAATAGCGGGGATACCATCCGGACTAGCGGATTTATGTGTGTTTAGATCTCTAAGGACTCTTGCCACAGTACGAGTGCGAAAGAAGATTGGTCCCATAGAATCACTAACTCGCTCAAGTACAGGCGGAGTCATAACACTCACTGGCAGCGTAGAATTAGCTTTCTCTAAAGAGCTAACAAAAGGAGTGTCATTGACACTCCTTGAGTTAAACGAGATCGATACTGACTTTTCTGAAAATTCTGATTCTGAAATTGGTTCTTGACTGAAACGTAGATTGTCTCGGAGTTGACTTACAAACCATATCTAACCCAATAAAAAGAATGCCTTATAAATTTCATGCTTAGTTCATATTTAGAGTACCCTGTGTGGAACTTTTACTAATTGATTTTATTTTTTTTTCTGTCGGACCTAAGCCGAACGACGCGGCGTGTTTTTAGCCTTAGTTTCTTATAGTGACTCTCACTTTATGGATTTCTAATTTTTAGGAAAACACGGAAGTTCAACAAGTCGTATATAATACCGACAACGACCGACGTACAGTGCTTGGATCTTGTTTTTATAACTGTGTTTTCATCACCACAGAGATGCAGGTTGTTTTTAGTTTTCTGTTTTTTATTTTTTGTTGTTCCATTGTCCAGGAGGCGCTTGAAGTGGATTCTGTGATGGTTTGCCACATTATCCCTGGTGACGTGACGATAGTATATATTCATTGGTGGTAGAGCACAAAGAGGAAGATATTTTCTATTTGCATTTGTGACAGACCCACATCCGGCCAGGATGTTGTTGGATGTTGGTTTGGGGTTTTGCTTGGTATGTAGACTTTGCAGTACATACGAGTATATATGATTCTTATGAAGAGAAGGTGTTTAGTTTGGTATCATGTCAGACCACACGTGGGGTATGACTAAACAAATATTAAATTCACGTGCCATGAACTGTATAAAGTAACTATAGTTAGATATATTTTTGAGATACTATGTTTTATAGTTTTTATTTCGTCAAAATTATTTTACGCTTGGCTGAAGTCATGGAAAATAAACTGCCTCTTCTGAGGTGGAATTGACAAATCCTCCAATAGTAATTTTTGTCATGAAAAGGGGTTTTCTCAATCAAGTCATTTGAAGTTGGCATAAAAACTCACATGATTTGTACACAGGAATAGTTGAGTGTCGTAAGTCATTAGGCCCTGGTTATCTACGAAATGTTGAGCCACCTTTATTTTTAACAGATGTGCTAAAAGGATATTCATTTTATCTTCCATCTAATTTCTCAGTTCTTCTATCGGACACTTTATTTAAAATAGAGTAATTTGTTTTTCCAATGAAATAGTTGCAATAAATTAAAATATTAAAAAAATATATAAATATAATTATTTAGAAGTTCCCACAAGTCTTGAGCTTCTTTCAAATAATGTAGTAAGAGATGATCAAATAAAAAGTAACGAAGGGCACACTTCGGCCGAAACGACAGCTATGTATTTCGCGTTCAATTTTTGCTCTGAGCTCTTCCAAAGTCGCCAGCTTGTTGTTATACACCAATGCCTTAACGTAGCCTCAAAGAAAATAGTCTAGAGGCGTTAAATCGCACGAATGAAGCGGCAAATCGAATGGCCCGTTTCTTGAGATAATACGCTCATCAAACTCATTCTTAAATAAGATGTTTGTGGCTTGTGGCGCCATCCTGTTGAAATCACATGTCATCCAAGTCCATGATATCTTCCGATTCGGGTCAAAAGTAATGGGTCCAGAAGGTGCGATAAAATAACGCGACTAATAACGAATATTTAGCTTATTGACGAACCCATTGAGCCAAAAATGAGCTCCGTCATGTCATTTGGAAAAAAAACACCGTCAGCTGGTCCAAAGTTCATTATGAAAATGATTTATAATTTTCAGACGTTCCTCGTTCGTGATGAAAATGTCGAGTTTACTAAATAAATTGACAGTGTGAGTTTGTTGATAAGTGAAAACCTATTAGAAAACCGGATAATCTTCTTTCGGTAGACCAATCCGACGGCCCCAGAATTTCTCTATTTAGTTAATAATTAAAAACTTTCAAGAGTTGGCCGGGCTGGGAGAGTTGCAACCCCGAAACGCTTAGAACTCCAAACACTTATCTAGTTCATGTAGAACAAATTAATTCTGTTGTTAAAAGAGAAAACATTTCCTGGGCTGTAAATACTTTCAATTCAATTTTCAATTCAAGGTAACATGGCTTGAGATCATCTTTTAAGAATGCCTGTATTTCAATCATGTACTGGAGACATGGAGACAGGTTAAAGTATTTTTTATCCCGAAAGTGGGAACTTGTTGGCCAGGTGAAGACTATGAAAAAATAAGATTCCAATTAACACTAAGAACATCACTATGAAGTAAAGGGTAGTTATTTTTTTTAAATCTCTATATTCGAAGGTATTAGTGTGAATATCTACGTGAAAGTCAAAGGTTAAGAAAATAAGCTCATGTCTGGAGAACACTGGAACCTATAATTGATCATTAAGTAAAACTTTGCTTTTAAACAGATCCAGCAATACGTGTATTCACTGGGTAAAGATTAAAGTGAGCTAAGTTCCTTAAACAAATGTATTTTCGCCCAGCAGGTTGCAATTAAAGTCTCCGCATAAGATTACGTTTGGATAGGACTCAGAAATTTCTTCTTATTTAGAAAAAAGTGGAAGAAAACGAACCTTCCTGTGAGGTCTGAAGATTGTATCTAAAAGAAGTTGTTCGTCCCCGTTGTACATATGCATAGTAAAAAAAAACTTGATAAGTTTTTAATAATATCAGCTTAAATATGTAGTGATGTTTCATTTATGCAACGATATCAAATTTGTGTGCATTTAACCGATTAACCCTTTTTTTTCTCCTAGCTTAGTGACAACATCAACAACAATCAACTATTTCATCGATTTATTTTTTTTCAAAAACCACAGGACTTGCTAAATGTCTGCAATGTAAATTTATACAGGATAACCATTTATTTTTCTTCTCATTTTTTGTTGTTGTAATTGGTTTTTCATTGTTTGTCCATTGGATGGTTCCATATCCATTTACATAAATGACGGTCGAAAATGCTATTGATTGACCATTTGATGCGAATTCGAGGTGAATTTTATTTCTGGGAGCCATTTTTCTTTGGGACAGTTTTTGTTACCAAAACCGCATGATTAAGCGAATTGGGAATATTCGATTTAGTTACATATGAATACGGGCTGTTAACTCCAATTGCATTACGGTTGTCTGACTCTCATATATCCTTTGCATGGATATGAGTGAAATATGCCTTTTCAATAGCACAGTGATTACGAATTTATCAAACAAAATAAAAAAGGCTTACAGCAAGAACCGCATAAGTTATGGGTAATAAGCTGGTGTGTGTGGACGGGACATGGACGGACATGTCAAAATATATTTAGCTACCATTTACGTAACCGAGTAGAAAATAGATTTCATCCATCAGATTTATTTATTAACTAATTAATTTATTTTTTTAATAAAATGGAATCAATTATTTATTATTCACTTCATGAGTTCTACGGGCTTGCACTTTATGTAAAAATGTTGTTTGTAACTTTCACCATTTACCACATAAAGACTTTTAAGTTTCGAGAAGTTTTGTTTAAAAAAGTAATTCTCCGCTATTAATGACGGTTTAAGGGTCAAAATAAATTTTGGAAATATATATATTTAAAATTCCGTTGTTAAATAAATTAATTTAATTGCAATCATTTTTATTAAAATCACGTATTAAACAATAGCAAAATAAATGTTTTTGCAAATGTACGAGTTGTTTAATTTCATTAAAAACATCTGTGATGTTTTTTCCCTCCAAAAACACTTAGACTTAAACAAATTTTGAAGGTCGTCTCTACGGCAATGGCAACCCCATCGGCACGACCGACGACGACGACAATGCTCTTGAAAAATCGTGTAATGTGATTAACATAAAATTAAAGTATGCACTTTCCCTTTCAAAACGCTCGCCGCCGCCGCCGCACCGCAGTGCTGCGGTGTTCTCTCTAGAGACCCGTTTCAAGGATTCGTGCCAAGTGGTTGCCCCCTTTGTTTTAATAAAGGTGTCATAATTACGACTTGTACCTATGATTCTTCCGCTGCTGCCTCACCTGCAAATAAAAAAATCATTTTTTTTAATGTAAATTAGATTTTAATTCAAAAATTCTGCCCTAATTGAAAAGGTTGAAATATTAAATTTTATGTTACAGTTTTTGGTGGAAGTGATTTGAATCACAAAAACTAAACTATTTTTGCTAGGAATTAATAATTCAATACCTCCTAATTGGAAAGAATCGTAGAATGTTTCTAAATTGCACGTGTTGGCGAGACGCAGCACGACGCGACGGCACTTCCAACAGCAACACTTACAACGATAGACACGAATGCGATATAAATTTATTTATTTATTTTTCTGTATAATATTTAATTAACGTGTTGTCAACATAACATTGGTTCTTTGAGAAGAAAGAATCAGTGAATAAAGCGTTTCCAAGGTTTCTCACATTGGTTTAACGTTTAATTCAACACAAAAATAAAATCAATAGTTATAACAAATAGTGCTTATCCAACAAAAAACTTAAATGTTAAACGAAATTAAGATCGATAACATCTTCCGAAATCTTTATCAGGGATTTTAACACTGAAATATTTAACGAACAAGAAGATTCCGATCCTGCTGAATTTTCTGTTCATGGGTATAGCTTAGTACTATTATTCTTCTGCAACCATACTTACTTACTTACTTAAGTTGGGATCTGTCCATTATGAACGGTACACAAAAAAGCGATGATGAAGGTGAGTTTCACTTTCATCCGCAATCCAGGCCAATCTGTTATAGAACATCTTTTCATGTCGAACGACATTTCTGTTTATCTTTATGATTTCGAGGTGGACAGTCAGATATACTCCGACCATATGCCATTGGTCACCACTTTGACCACTTCAGAATCAGAAAGCGAACTAGAAACACAAAATTGCCTTCTTCCAAAACTGAAATGGAACAAAAATCGAGTTGAAGCGTATCAAATGAGTTTAAACCGAAATATGACAGTACAAGGAATAAATGAGAACATTTTGACGATAGAAGTTTTGGAAAACATCATAACATCCACAGCCATTACACATCAAGCTAATCCAGTTCCCTGCAAAGCTAAATCACCGTGGTATGATAAGGATTGTGTCTGCGAGAAAAAAATCTTTTGCGTTTTTAAACTTGTACCAAAACTTCAATGCCATTTCTTTAAAAGCCGACTACATTACTGCTAATAGAGCCTTCAAAGCTATTTGCAATGCTAAAAAAGTAAACTATTTGAAGAAACAAGCTGAAAGTATAGCTGTCTGCAGAAATTCTTCGGATTTTTGGAGAGCAATAAGAATCCTTAAAGAAAAAACGTTTGGATCAAAAACACTTTTATCTGCATCAGCACTTAAAAATCATTTTCAAAATCAGTTGAACGCAGAACTTTTATCTCAACCAATTTAGTATGCCAGGCCTAATTTCGAAAACCTAATACTAGATAGCGAAATAACAATCTCAGAGGTTGAAGTAATTGTAGCGAATGTTAAGGAAAATAAAGCTCCCGGAGTTCATCGGATCCCAAACGAATTCTTTAAATATGCAACAAAAGATTTTCGTATGCAAAAGTATATAATGATATCTTCACCACAGGAAATGCACCGGATGATTTTAGAAAATCTATTATTTTTCCCCTACACAAAAAAGGAGATAAGATGGACCCAGCGAACTATAGGGGTATATCTTTTCTTAACTCTTCGCTTAAAATATTTATGGAAATCTTAAGATGCCGCCTCAGAAAATGGATCGAAAGTAAGCACCTTCTCAGTGAAGTACAAATTGGGCTCAGGAAAGGATATTCTACAGTGGACCACATCTTTAGCTTGACGAACATTGCTGAATTATATCTTCTTATACACCTTTTTCGTCGATTTCCGAGCAGCTTTCGATTCTATCGACAGAAAAAGCCCTAATTTACAAGCTGTTTAGAGACGGGATATCTCTTAAATTTGGAAGGTTGATTAAAAACATCTACAAAGAAACAAGCTATACAGTATGGGATGGGCAAAATTTGTCAGAGTGGTTTCTTGCGTTCGCTGGATTGAAACAAGGTTGTAATCTCAGCCCCTCACTATTTTGCCTTTACATTCAAGATTTGAATAATGAATTGCCATGTGGCATAACAATCGATGGGTTCCCTATTAAAATACTTATGTATGCAGACGACCTAGTTCTGCTATCGGAATGACAGGAGTCCCTGCAGCTAATGATCAATAAATTAAGGGATTACTGCTTTAAGTGGAACCTTACTGTAAATCTCAACAAATCCAAAACGATAGTCTTTCGGAGAGGAACTGGACCTTTGGCTGCAAATGAAAAATGGTACTATGGTGAAGATTTAATCGAAAATGTCAAAGAATACCAATACCTTGGTTTTACTGTAACGAGCAACCTGAATACCGAAAAGCACCTTGAGAAAAAGCTATCGGCTTCCAAAAACCATGTTGGTACAGTATGGCAAAATATTTACGGAAATTCGTATCTCTCATTCAGCATCAAATATCGAATTTTTACCGCAACGTCTCAGTCCATCATGTTGTATGCTGCAGAATCATGGGGCTGGCGCCCTTCGGAGACCACTGAAAAACTCCTCCGATTCTTTTTAAAACGACAGTTTCGTCTACCGGACACAACACCAAACTATATGCTTCTTATCGAAACTGGGTTATCACCACCGTACATAAAACCACTTAGATTACATTTCAATTACATTGTTAAACTGATAAACAGCCACACCGATAAAATTGCTAGAAAGATTGCAGTATCAATCATAAGGTCCCAAAATTCATGGTTTGAAGAATGGAAAAATTTAGAAGACTTGTGCGAAATACCTTTCAGCTTGACTTTGGAAAATGTTACAGAGTGGAAACCTTTTCTCTGTAATTTATTGGAAAGCCTCCATTACAAAGCAAGGGATGACAACATAGAGAAAGCGAGAAGCTCACTTCACAGAGAAATATAATCAAAACTCCAATATGATTTAGGACAAGGCAACTATTTCAATGACAATTTTAGCTGTAAACAAATATCCGAGCAAGAGGAGAGTTGTTATTTTTAAACTTCATACCGCACCGCAATGACTTAGCTCTGATTTGCTCCATGTGCAATACCAACGAAAGGGAAAATATAGTTCATTTCATTGCAAAATGTCCAATTCTGGCAGAAATCCGACGACAAATATGGCAACAAAATATTTTAGAAGAAGTTGATCATCTAGCGATTTTAAATGGGAAAAACTGGCAACAACTTGCACAATTTATTAAAATTGCAGTAAACTATAGAAGAAAAATAATAAGTGAAAGCTTTTAAATTTAAAATAAAAAATCAATTAATTTACAAAATTCAAATAAAAACATTAAGCAAGGCTATCATCTGGCTGACGGCCCCTCTGGCCATGCCTTATAAGATTTAAGTCAATTGAACACAATGATTTTGTAAAATTTTTCTTGATAAATCAATAAATCTATTTTATCTATTTATCTGTCTATCTACTTAAGTTGGCGCTACATTTCTGTGTAAACTAGGGCCTCACTTAACAAACTTCTCCATCCAGCTCGGTCCCTAGCTAGATGTCACCAGTTGCGTACTCCAAGTTGGGTTAGGTCACTTTCACTTGCGCACGCTACCTGATCCGCGGTCTTCCTTTACTGCACTGTCATGTGGGCGTGGATTCGAAGACTTTCCGGGCCGGAGCATTGGTTTCCATGTGCATTACGTGAACCAGCCATCACATTCGTTGGACTTTTATCATTCTGGCTAAGTCTACGTCGATGTACTTCCCGTACAGCTCTTTGTTCCATCTTCTCATCCACTCAACTACAGAGAAGATCTTGTAAGATGTTAAGTAGATTGACTCCTCTATAGTTGGTGCAATTTAGAGGGTCTCCTTTTATTTCAGTATCGAGCAAACCATGTTCTCGCAATATATATACTAGCAAACAAAAAGGACTGAGTTTTATAAATTATTACAAGGATTTGTATTTTTAATCCATTTGTGTAGGTACAGCATTTTTAAGTTCAGAACTTCTGGCTTTTATAAAAAAAAAAATAATACATAAATCAAATGCTGCCTTTTTAACAAAAAAAATTGTCAAAAGAAAGGACTACCGAAAAAACACACTTTGAAAGAATACGGTATCTTGTGATGAGAAATTTGGAAATACATTTATAAGGGAAACAGTGCATTTTGTTCATGCAGAACTTTGGTATAAAGTATTCTTAGTTTATACAGTGGTTTGAAATACAGAATTATGACCAAACAGTATCCCCAGATTAGATTGCGTTCGAACCGGAATGGCGGTCATATGCCAGAAATCATATGTGAATAATAAAGCCATAAGATTTTAATCTTTCAAATAAAGTAAATTTCATGTGAATTTAAAAACTTCATCCTTTTATTCCATTCCCAAGCTATAAACCTATTCAAAAACACCCTTTGCAAAACATTTCTTATAACATCAACACCTTCAACGATAGATACGAATGCGATATCAATTTAGATAGGTAGATAGATTTGTATTTGTACTTGCGACTTAAATATATACGGGCTAGGCGTCTTTTTAATTTTTATTTAAAGAATAAAAATAACAGTAGTCCTTCATTAACATTGGGTGTCAGCCAACCCCATATGGCGGTTTAAGAACTACTTTTCTTTTCTTAAAACATAGAAGTAATGATTATATCCGTCCGGTTCATCCAGGTTGAACTTCTTTTCATCTAAAGAGATTACTTTTTTCCAATTATTTGATATGATGCTCCCAACAGTATTCCACGTCTTGTCGTACCTAATAAAATTGAGCAGTTGTATCTTACGCTCATTGCTTAGCCAAGTTTTTTTTTTAGGCTTTAGGCGCGTCAGGTGTCTGGCATTTTTGACGACTAGTCGCAATATTGCTGAATCTTGCCGAAGTCACACTGCAAAATGTCCTCATAACCTTAATTGCCTGAATTAGGATACCTATCAGATAGCTGGTGTAAATACTGAACAAGATCGGCGAGTTAACCGCTCCCTGCTGAAGACCTTTTTTAGTATCAAAGATTTTGGTAGAAGTAAGATTGCCACTTTTTCCAACAAACATCCTACTATTAAGCATGGCATAATGCATATACAACAGCGGTTAACTTATGCTAAGTCTGGTCAGTTTTCTAAATAGGCCCTCTAACTATATACGGTGTCGAATGCCTTCATCAAATCAACCAGACAAGTACCTACATATACAATATACATTGCCTTTTACCAGGTAATATGCATTAATCAGCGCGTTGTTAAACAGAGTGGCATAAATATCCACAGCTTCCTGACGTAAATGTCATAGTACCATGTTGGATATACCATTGATACCTGCTGACTTCTTTTTCTTTAGTGAATCGAAGATGAGCTGTAGGTGTACCCTCGTAACCAACAGGGAATTAGTCCCGTTTTGCTATGATGGCATTTGACAAGTTATCGTCATTGAACCTGGTAAAACCTAAATTCTCGGATCGTCATTGCCTTATATCCTTACGAAGGTAGAAGCGGTGCAGCAGGGCTCTGTTCTCCAGTTCGTGATTGGTGCGAATGCAAGTATTCACTTTGTATACTTGCTGAAAAGCAGACCCCCTCCGCCTTCTCCTGCAGATCTTCGACAACAAAGAATTCATCTACCATGACAGCGTCTTCTGGATCTGTTCCAGCTGTCAGAAGTACGCCTCTGTTCTTTGTCATCCTCTGAAGCTTAACACAAACAAGGTCGTTCTGATCATTTATCATACAGATCGTATTAATCTACGGAAACATACTCGGGTTGCTAGAATTAACGGCACGAATTTTCTTGCCCCAATACAAATTAATAGTTAATCTATAATTATCTCTGATCAATTTGTTTACGTATTTCATAAACGATTTCAATGCCCTAATCTTCAGATCGTCTTAGTCAATAAGTCGGTGACCCGGTAAACAAGCGTTTTTATGCCTTGTCAGAAGTCTACTTTTTTGTGCACTGCACAGCATCTATTGTCGGGTTACGATACATGTTCGTAGTGCCTCGTTCCTTGTATTTCGGTAACGTTCTCTCCATTGTTTGTTGGATTGTCTCGTGCATTTCTTGTAAATATCCTTCAATCTCGGTATTGGTCAAATTCCTGTCGATTGGTGGTGATATGTTTTTAGACCGAATTTCTCTCGCTAAGGCATTGGTGAAGGGTGGCCCGTACGTATTACTAAATATAATTGTAATAATGCACCGGTACGTACTCCTCCAACTCCACAAGCTCATTCGAAAACCGCATTACAGCAGCAAATCCGCATTGATCACTATCGTATTCGATTGTCCGTAAACAGTTTCTTGGTCTTTGACCCACAGTGTCAGTCTTCAAAAGATCCATATATGCACCGCTCCTTGGGAACGATGGTCTATCAGAAGGCAACAGGTGGAGCATATAAGTTCTCTTTCGAGTTCAGTTGCAAACACTGAAAAAGTTTTTCGAGCTGTTATAAACTGAGCCTGCTGAGGTTATTCCGGTGCATAAGACGCGATCGCATACAAACGCTTCCCTTGGTGGAGAAGAATAACGAGAGTAAATATAATTAAATGTATGTATAATAATCGCCTACAAAATCTTCTCTGCCGTAATATGTGAACGTCTAAAGCCCATCGTCAACAACCTGATAGGTCCTTATCAGTGTGGCTTTAGACCAGGAAAGTCCACAGTCGATCAAATATTCACGTTACGGCAGATCCTGGAAAAAACTCAAGAATACCAAATCGACACCCACCATCTTTTCATCGATTTCAAGGCCGCATATGACAGTATCTACAGGGACGAGCTGTATAGAGCCATGTCTAGTTTTGGCATCCCTGCCAAACTCGTCCGTTTGGGCAGGATGACCATGGAGAATTCACGCTGCTCCATAAAGGTTGGAAACAACTTAACAGAACCTTTCGATGTCAAAAAAGGTTTTAGACAAGGTGATGCGCTGTCATGTGATTTTTTTAACATCGTACTTGAAAGAATAGTGCAAAGCTCACACGTCAACACTAGAGGCACTATCTTTCAAAAGTCTGTCCAATTACTAGCATATGCTGATGACATTGACATAATCGGAAGAACTCAGCGTGATGTCAATGGGGCTTTTGTGAGTATTGAGGCAGAAGCGGCAAAAATGGGTTTAACGGTTAATGAGGGCAAAACAAAGTATATGCTGTCATCAAGAAAGGACCTACAACACCGACGTCTTGGTCAAAACGTCACCATCGACAGACGTAACTTTGAGGTAGTCAATAAGGACTTCGTCTACCTAGGCTGAGATCAAACGAAGAATAACTCTTGCAAACCGCTGTTTCTTTGGGTTAAGAAAGCAATTGAGTGGAAAAATCCTCTCTCGAAGGACCAAAGTGTCACTATATAAGACCCTTATCATCCCCGTCCTGCTATACGGTGCAGAAGCATGGACTATGACAAAAGCGGATGAAAGCACCTTGGGTCGTTTCGAGAGAAAGATTCTTCGTGTGATCTACGGTCCCGTATGCATCGAAGGGGAGTGGAGGAGAAGATGGAACGACGAGCTGCACGGGCTGTACAGCGACGTAGACTTAGCCAGAAGGGTAAAAGTCCAACGACTAAGATGGCTGGGTCACGTAGAGCGCATGGAAACCAATGCTCCGGCCCGGAAAGTCTTCGAATCCACACCCACAGGACAACGCAGTAGAGGAAGACCGCGAATCAGGTGGCGCGCACAAGTGGAAGGTGACCTCACCCAACTCGGAGCGCGAAACTGGAGACATCTAGCTAGGGACCGAGCTAGATGGAGAAGTTTGTTGGGTGAGGCCCTAGTTCACACAGGACTGTAGCGCCACCTTAAGTAAGTAAGTAATGTATAATTTAGTATACTTCAGAAAATTAATAATTAAATACATATTAAGCATTAGCAAGCAGGGCAAAGACTCCATTTGGGCCCTTCTACTTAAACGAAACCAGTTTTAAAAATTCTCACATTAAATGGTGACGAGAAAGAAAGACCTTAGGTCCATGTGGAAAACTACAGGCTAATTACTGATCTAAGTGTCTTAAACTTTCCAGTCAGCAGTCTTTTTAACCTAACCTAAGTACAAAGTAAACTTTGAATATATCGTTTCTATTTTTTTTTGATTTATGAAGCGTAACTATTAAAGTTATATCTAAATCGTAGGAGTCAATCAAATGCTTTGAAACCAGAAAAATAAAAATGGTATTGAAGTTTTAAAAGTATTTGGAGACATATCATATACAAGTACAATATTTTAATACTTTCAAAAATGTCTTAAAAACAAATTTTGTAACATTACTAATGAAAATGTTTGTTCTTTGCTTACTTTCAGTGATACATCGATATCAACGCGAGTGGATATGTTAACGCCAGCTATTGAAGTCTACAAACCGCCCCTCTGACATAAGGACGACACGGTGGAGAGCAATTTAGGTAATCCATCGACTAGTAGTGATTTCTAGCATAAGCAAAACCAATCTGAGCTTAAGGATAATCTATTTGTTCTTCCATCATAGTGTCAATCAAAAACAAAAACAAAACTAAATAATAGAAAGAAAAACAATTAATAGTTAATATTTAAATTGTATCCACTAATAGTTGTAAATGAAATATATACATATATATAAACAAAAAGTAACAAACAAATGTATCGCGTAAAAATGAAGCTGAAAAAAAAAACATACTATAGACATCCATTCAAAACCACTCAAAACAAGCCAACATATAACTTAACTATACCGCTTAAACTTTATATGAATTTCAAGCATCCATAATATAAAGTAAAAATTAAATCTAAAATTAAAACAAATTCTCCAAACTGTTCAATTCCATCGATGGAAATCCAGCTAAGAATTAAAAAACATACTATTAGAATCACTATAGACAAAAATCGCTGATATTCATAAAAATTAAGTAAATTTAAAACAAAAATAGAAACAAAAACAAAAACAACACTTTTGTACCGCTAAGAAACGAAGTACGATTAAATAAATTTAAAATAATATAAAAAGGAAATCCAATAGAAAAACATGTAGAAAAATCAGAATTTATTCAAAAAACAAAATTAAAGAAAAACAAAACAAATCTAAACTTCACATTTTTTAAAATTTAGAATCGATCCATCCTTCGCTAGAATTTTAAGCACGAAATCCATCACAAATACCCACATTTTCGTGATGAATTTGTTGCACTTTTTGTTACTAACAAAACAAAATTTTAAATGATTTTATTCAAAATTCGTGTACAAAAAAGACATACAACACACTTAAGGACATACAAAAATAATTTCTTAATAAAAATCTAAATTAAACAAAAAAGACAAAAAAAAAACAAAAACATAAATAAATATATATTTTTGGACTGTGATTATTTAAAAATATGCAACACAAAAGCAATTCGAATATTGTTTTAAATGAAAATAAATTTAAATTAATTGAAATAATGATACATAAGGAATTAAAATTAAAATAAATAAAATTTAATTTTAATTAAAATAAATAGTTATTAAGCAGAGGAGAGAGAGAATAAAAAAATACCTAAATAAATTATAGTTCACAAGAGAATTAAAAATATATGTAATAATTTAATAAACAAAAAATAAAACAACGTTAAAAAGAAAAATACGAACAAAATAATATTTCTTGTTATTTAATTTTTACGCAACGCTCTTTGTAGAAGAAAATTGCTTTGTCATGTTTTTCTTTTAAGTATATAAACAAAATCTTTTATTTTTAAATTTGTTACTTTGAGAAAGATTATTAGCTGTGATTTTGATAAACAAAAATAAAATATAATTAGATAAAATAGGTAAATATTACAAGGATATATTACAACAAACAAAAACTATAAAAACACACTTTTAGTTTGAGTTAACTAAATAATTATGTAAATATTTTTGTTTCACTTTAATTAATAAACTGTTGTTTGTTTTGGAAATAGTGTAAACGTTTTGAGTTTTTATTTGGTAATTATATTTTTTTGGAAAAAAAGCTACACACATTAGCACTTAACTATAACATAACGGATGCACATAAGAAAGGTTTAAGGATGTTTCATTTTGTTTTGGTATACATACAGATTAACAGAAAGTAACATTTTTGAAGGTAACATTAAAATTAGTATTTTTTTTTGATTATCACAAGTGACGTCTTAAAGTTTGACAGAATTGGCTACTTTACATCTTGATTTGGTCTATAGTAATTTTTGTCGAAAAGTTAATCATACAGGGTTGTCCATTTTGAGGTTTCAAAAGTAAACATATAAAATATTTTTGTTCATAATAAAATATTTCTTTTGTATTATAAAGTTTGAACGTTGACACTATGCGTGAAATCTACATCATTTAAATGACCACCACGCGAATTGTTGCAAGCATCGATTCGTTTGAGAAAATGTTCGACCACTTTTTGAAACATATTGGGCGGTATATCAGCCATTACTTGATGAATTTTGGTTTTAAGTGCTCAAGAGTTAAAGGTTTACCTGCATAAACACGGTCTTTTGCGTAGTCCCACAAAAAAAAAGTCCAGCGGTGTCTAATCGCATGATCTCGGTGGCCACTTGATATCGCTACGACGAGAAATATTACGTGCAATAAAGCCATATTCGCTCGAGTTGTGTTGCATCTAGCACCACCTTGTTGAAACCAAATATTCTCCAAGACGTATCATTCAATAGCACGCAAAAAAGTCGGTTATCATATGACTATAACGCTCCGAATTGACGGTGACAATCGTTTTCGAAGATGTAAGGTCCAATCACACATCCGGACCAAAGAGTGCACCAAGCAGTGACTTTTTGTGGATGTAATGGCCTCTCTTCAATAACTTGAGAACCCCAAATACGACAATTTTGTTTATTAACATACCCAACAAGTGAGAAATGTGCTTCGTCGCTGAAGAAAATTTTGTTCGAAAAATCGCCATCCACCGCCTCGCCTGCTGTTCAAGCACCCATTCGAAGTATCTACGACGACGTTGTGAATGGTCAGCTGACTTCAATTGTTGTGTGAGCTAGACTTTATATCGATGTAGGTGTAGATATAAATACAAAATACTCCATAATGTGCTATAAGACAGTCCTAATTTCATAGAACGACGAGGAATTGACACATTCGGGTCTTCCTGGATGTGCACTTTCACTTACAGCAGCGATATTTTCAGTGGTACGAGCGAAAAGATGATCCACAGGCCTTACAATTTTTGTAACAAATCCAGTCTCTTCAAATTTCTTCACAATTTTGCTAATTGCTTGCTTAGTAGGACGATTATGTAAACCATAATCTTCTCTTTAAACACGATACGTGGCAGAATCACCATTTTTATAGAAGGTCTGAACAATTGTTATGCGTTTTGCGAAAGGTAAGCGGTCCATTTTCGTAAATGTCAGACTTTCAGCTGAAAAAAAATTGGTTTAACAACTTATTTTGACAGATGTCGAATTCCAGCCCTGTACTTTGGAAACCGCAAAATAGATAACCCGTTATAATGATCCAGTTCTTAGGTTTTCTTTTGTATACTTTTTACGACAATAATGTTTTATATTTTATGTTTGTTTTAAGTTTGAGGAACACATATGAACATTTAAAATATTTTAAATCATAAATTGACAAAAAAAAACACCGCATAAGATGTATAATTTTTTGAACGGCCTGTTATAATCAAATCACACTTCTTTTATTTGTTAAGACTTTAACTTAAAGCATCATCCTGTTTTTTTCAACAATCTCAAGTAGCACACTATTTATATTACACTAAATTTTATAGATAAAATACATCATTTTAAATGAGAAACCATTTTTCGGTGTAAAATTCTAATCTTGTGGGGACTAAATGCACTTAACTATACTTATGTCAAACTCTAATGTCAGGAAATGTTTACAATTTAATAGATGTTTATGATGACGATCTGGAATTTGGATCGTTGCGAAATATTTCTGCATATCATATTGAAAGAGTAGCAGTGGACTCGTAAGTCAATTTCCCAAACGTAATATTAAAATGAATAAATTGAATTCTTGGCCATCAAAATCAGCCACGTATCCTATTTTAAGTAACAAAATTTAATGAAAACTCTGAAATGTATGGCAGAGTCAATTTTTTGGCGTTCATTTTGTCAAGAGGTGTTCTTCAACGCTGGCAAAACCACTGCTTGAGCTTATTCATCTGTCCTATTCTACAGGAAAACAGCATTTGCCCAACCTGCTCCTAAAAGAGGCAAATCCTCCTTACCCTATAATTATCGTCCAATTGCATTGAAAATGCGTGTTTTTGGTATCTCTTCTTTGTTGGGTTACAAATTACCCTTCGGACTGTTCCATTCAAGTAGTATTGGACGGGTTCAAATCTGATGTCCACAAAATTAACGCTGGTGTGCCCCAGGACTCCGTTCTGCCTCCGACACTCTTTCTTATTTGTAAAAACGATCTTTTGTTTGAAACTTCTCACCCACTAAATTGTTTCGTTAATAACAGTACCCTCAGCTTTTCATATTCGTTTTTAGATTCTAATCCTTGTTCTTAGGATGTGGACTACCGACCGACGGCAGCGTATAATAAGCTCATTAAATTCTGATCTTGAGAGCATTGTTCAATGGGGAATTAAAAACTGTGTAATGCTTCCAAAACTCAATGCTGTCTACTATCGCAAAAGCATAACCCTCCCCCAATGCCACTATACATGCGTGGTACTTACATCGAGGGGACTGAACAGCTATCAGTCCTAGGTATGTGCATTACAAACCACTTGTTGTTGAGTGATCACATATTCGACATCGCCAAAAACGGTTCTAAGTGTTTAGGTTTTCTCCGACGATGCAACAAGTTTTGGACCCTTCTGATCTGGCTATAATTTATAAAGCCTATATTCGTTCGAAGCTCGAGTACAATTTCATATCTGGGCAGATGCTCCAATAACCCACTTCAGTCTCTTGGACAGATTTAAAAATAAGCAAAAATCATAGGTTCCTTCCCTCAAACAATTCAACCGTAATACCCGTTTTTTCAGGAATGCTCATCAGTTTACCCTTAAGCCCAACTTCGGACGCACTATAAAGAACAGAGATTCTTGTTTTAGTCGCACTTCACGAATGTAGAATGCTTTACCAGACCCAATATTTCCCACTCATTACACTATGCAGATGACATTCAAAACTCGATTCTTAATATAGAAAGCCAGAACAAATTTTGTAGAATCAGTAAGTTAAATATTTTACAAAATATTATTTAAAAAAGTCAAAGCCCTGTTTTATTTTAGGTTTCCTTTGATTAATATTATAAATTTACAACCGTCTGGATCATTTTCAATTAAACTGGTGGGCAAAATTACGTTTTTTTTCTATTGCACAAACAAAAGAACACTTTTTTTTGAAGGATTAAGATGTCCTTAATTCAAATATCGCCCTTAAATTTTTCTGTCAAATCAGGTATTTTGTGACGCTTTAAAAATGCTAAAAACACCAACAAACGGGCTTTTTAATCCTTAACTAAAACTCAAAATATAATATTAACAATAAATTGGCTATTTGAGTGTTTGAGAGATAGTTTGTGTAACTTAAATGGGTACAAATGTTTAAGATTCGATAGGAAAGATCGTGTGGGTGGTGGTGGCGTTGCGATCTTTGTTAATAGGGGCATTAAGTGCAGATCATTCACCATCCGATAGTACCATCTAATATGTCTTCATTGACATTTTAGGTGAAGGATCAAAGCTTTGACTTGAGTATGTGTATAGGCCAAACCGAACTATTGATTTCTCTCCTTTCGTATGCTCTAATGGAAGAGCTAAGTTTATGTAGTTCCTATACAATTGTGTGTACAGTTGATGAGTCACTATTAAATGATATGGACACATTGAACTTTAACGCCGCCGTGAATACAGCAAATGTGACACATTTTGCCCATAACACATCTGTAGGTACCTTGCTTGAAATTTTTTGGGTGAGCGATTTGAGAAAAGTTTTTCAAACCATCATCTAGTTTACATGACTTTTGAATCTAGTATAAATATCATTAGAGAAAACCCTTAGTAGTTTTAATAGGAATTCTATCTACTACTTGCCAACATCTAATCAAAAATTGGGTTTTTTAAAAAAAGGTATCTTAAAGCTCTATAATAAACTGGAAATACTAAACCAAGGTTTTCTCATCAAATTCTCAGCTTATATTAAACCGTGACTCTGCGAATAAACGCTGAAAACGCTTCCATTTACTTGAATATTAAAATACGTATCGTTTTTCCGTAACCAACTTATAAGAACTGCAATTTGCTCCCCGAAACGGGATATGTCCTTCAACAGGTTAAGTCCATCGTTTACGGGACGAAGTTCGTGGAAAAATCTTCGGCATTGAGAAGTCGCTAAAAGTATGAATAATTGTGTAAATGAAACTGATGCAAATGAAGTCAACAAAATATTTATTTCAATATGAACTCCAGCCTATGAACTTGGTGGTAGCACACACAAGTTGTTGTTGTTTCATTCTAAATTTTCAATTGATCGAATCATATTACCTTGATTCTTTAAACCTACTCACACCTAAACAAAAAACGGTCAGAGCTTATAACGGCATTGTTAAAGTAACGGATAAAGAAAATATATGCTTTCTTATCCCTCTAGCTTTCTCTAAGGCAATTGATATGGTTGTCCATTCGGTTTTATGTGAAAAACTTTTTCAAACCTTAAGTTTTTCTAACACTGCAGTTAAACTTTTTCATTCATATTTGACAGGTTCTTTCCGATCCTCTTCTTACATCACGTGGTGTACCACAGGGCTAAATACTCGGTCCGCTTTTATTTTGTCTATATGTTAATGATTTGCAGTATCTTGTTAAATATTGTTTTATACAAAAGTATGCCGACGACGTGACGTTCAGTTATATAGTTATCCCCTTGGGCTAATAGAACACGCTGTGTGTTGTATTAATGAAGATCTCGACAGAATTTGAAGTTGGTCTCAAGATAATAGACTTGCCATCAAACCCAAAAAGTCAGTTTTTATTGTCATGTCAAACAAAAATTCTCGATCTATCATATTTTTCACCCCTCCGAGCATGCAAGATAATATTATCTCGTATGTCAAAACTATGTAAAATATTGGAGTAGTTTTTAACCGTACCTTAACTTGGTATAACCATATCAGTTAAAACGTATGGAATTCTACGCACATTATGGGTGACTCAGTTCTTCGCACCATGCGTCAGTTCTTTGTATATTCTACGCTTTCATTTTGAAAAGTACAAATCTTTCTCTTAAAGATACAATTTAAGCATTATAGTATATCGTACTTAGTTTTAACTTTATGCTGAAGTTTTAAAAATACCCGTTTTCAAAATTATTTTTATACCACTTAGTACCCGTGGAGTGATAGTTAGCGCGTTGGACTGTCATGGCATAGGTTCAGTCATTACTTGTGTCATCTAAAGTTTTTTTTCACGGGTATTGCCTCTTTCAAGAGATTAAAAAATCTTCTTGTCATGAAAAGTGCTTTCTTAAATAAGCCGTTCAGATTCGACTTAAAACTGTAGCACTGTAGGTCTCCTTCATCCCTGACAACAAGAATGTTTGAGAGTTGTAAGTCACTAGGCCCTAGTTCTCTACGGATAGTTATGCCACCTAATTAAATTTTTAATATATTCCAAAAACTATAGAATTGTTTATAGACAACAGATTCGTTTCAAGTACAAAACTTACTTTCAAACCGTTTTGCCTTTTTCTGTTGAAAAACATTTAAGCATAAATGGTTTAGCGTTTCTTTGAGATTTGTATAAGACCGGTGAAATCTAACAACTTTTGAAGTTTATTCGAATATTATATATGAAATACATACATAGATAAACAATTCAACTGAATATTGAAAAAAAGAATTATAAATTTGGAAAACCATCACGGATTTTATTGTTGAAAAAAAAAAATAACTCATAAATTTAGATAGCCTCAAAAAGCCTTATTCGAATTTTAAAACGTGATATCTCAAAAACCTGACGTGATACATTTAAGTCGGATTTGAATTAAGACAGCCAAAAACCCATTGGAAAAAAGCAATTTTAATGCCATAAGAAAAACTAATTGTTTCGTTAAATTTTAAACTTTGTATTTTAGGGGTGATAAATGCATTTTCATAGAAAAACTTTAAGTAAATAAATTTGAATTCCTTTGTTTTAAATAAAAATGAAACGACAAGAAAAAGTTGGACCTCAGTTAAACGAGATTGATTTTTTAATATAAAAAAAAAGAAACTTCAAGGATTTTATTTTTGTTCATCTCATAAAACTCATCAGACAAACATTATACATATTATCATTTTTTAGTCAAAAATAATAGCATCTGGATTAGAAAATATTTAAACCAAAGAAAGAAAATATTTAAAAAAGAACAAAATAAAAACAAAAAGATTATTAAAAAGCTCTTTTTAAAAATCGTGCTTGACAATATTGTTTCCATTCATATAAGTGGAAAAATATAATTAAAAACAAAAAAAGAAATAAATATCTAAACCAATACAAAATTCATAGTTCACTCATACTACAAAAAAAAAGAGATAGTTAAAAGAAATAGTTGTTATAATAAATTTATTAAACCATAAAGTTAAGCATAGAATATTTAAAAAATAAAAAACGTTGATTGATTTTTATTTAAGAGAAAAAATAAAGATTTATTTGTGTACTCAAAAAAGAAAATTCTACAAAGAAAATCATAACGAATTTGCTTGTTTAATAATTTGTTTTTAAACATTTAATTTATATTAAGATCACCACATTTTAAAATATTATATATATTTTTTTAGAAGAAAAACAAAAATATCAAAGAGTACGATAATTTTTCATGGAAAAGTATATGAAATAATAATTTTTAAAAAATCGAGTTGGAAAAGTAAACTATATAGTAAGCGAACCATGTTAACATTATTTTTAGAATGATAGTTATACAAAAATGTGTGTCAGTATATTATACAAAAATAAAAATATGTTTTTAATTATTTCCACATTATAAAAAAAATAAAAAAAAAGGTAAGAGAAAAGTAAGAGAAAAATAAAATTAATTAAAACGAAGTCATCAAAATATTTATGCAGTTGTTGATCACGTTAAAAACAAAAATATATTAATTGCGTGCGTAAATGTAAATTGAAATGATTGAATACATATTTATGAAAAACAAAACTTGTTAATAATAGAATTAAAAACTAACTTGTTGCTAGCTATAGTTCGTCTTCATTTTGATTTTAATGCAACTGGTATGTGAAGCAAAATCTCTTAATTTAAAAAAAGCTTAAATAATTGTTTTTATTTTTTTAATTATTTAATTTTTCTTCATACAACTCATGAAATTAAAATTGATTTTTTTTTTATTATAATTTATATTATTATAAAAGAGGTTAGTTCTGTGGACTTTTAACAATTTTGTATGATTCGTTCATAATGCGTGGTTTAACGTTAAACGCGTGAATATCTCAGAAGTAACACCACTAAAAATAACGAGATGCTCAAAGTTTTGAGTTATGATAAAAATAAAAACTTGTTAATTTATTATGTTTGGTATGAAACTGTGATTAAAAATTTCTTAATATTTATAACCATTTTCCATTCTTAAATGTATTTTAAAATTCATCAATCTTTGAGCACTTAAATAAAATTATGTATATTGTCTTGAAAGGTTTTCTCCTACGTTAGAATTGTATGTGAAACTGCATATGTCGAATGAATGAATGTTTTAGAGTGCGATCAACTGAAAATTTAGAATTCATTAAAATAAGATGTACGTTAAAAATAGAGCAATCGATTTCTTATACGCATTTGATTTGCTCTCGAAATAAGGTTTAGAACTTTATAACTACAACTTTTTCCCACAAATAAAATAGACTTTCTTTCTGAATAAGCATGAAATGAGCAACTTTTTAATTACTTACTTACTTAAGATGGTGCTATAATCCTGTGTGAATTAGGGCCTCACCTAACAAACTTCTCCATCTAGCTCGGTCCCTAGCTAGGTCTCTATAGTTTCGCGCTCCAAGTTGGGTGAGGTCATTTTCCACTTGTGCGCGCCACCGGATCTGCGGTCTTCTTCTACTGCGCTGTCATGTGGGTGTGGATTCGGAGACTTTCCGGTCCGGAGTATTGGTTTCCATATGCATTACGTGACGCAGCTATCTACGTCGTTGAACTTTCATCATTCTGGCTAAGTCTACGTCGTTGTACTTTCCGTACAACTCTTTGTTCCATCTTCTTCTGCACTCCCCTTCTATACATACGGGACTGAAGATCACACAAAGAACATTTCTCTCGAAACGACCCAAGGTGCTTTCATCCGCTTTTGTCATAGTCCTTGCTTCTGCCCCGTATAGCAGGACGGGGATGATGAGGGTCTTATATAGTGACACTTTGGTCCCTCGAGAGAGGGCTTTGCTACTCAATTGCTTTCTTAGCCTAAAGAAACAGCGGTTAGCAAGAGTTATTCTTCGTTTGATCTAAGCGCTGTTGCTATTTTCTGCGTTCATAGCGGAGCCTAGGTAGACGAAGTCCTTAACAACCTCAAAGTTACGTTTGTCGATGGTAACGTTTTGACCGAGACTTCGGTGTTGTAAGTCCTTTCTTGACGACAGCATATACTTTATTTTGCCCTCATTAACCGATAAACCCATTTTTGGCGCCTGTACCTCAATACTCACACAAGCCCCATTGACATCACGCTGCATTTTTCCGATAATGTCAATGTCATCAGCATGTGCCAGTAATTGCACAGACTTTTGAAAGATAGTGCCTCTAGTATTGACAAGGGATCTCTCCACTTTTCTTTCAAGGATGATGTTAAAGAAATCGAATGACAGCGTATCACCTTCTTTAAAGCCATCCTGCACAAATGGACGAGTTTGACAGGGATGCCAAGACTAAACATGGCTCTATGAAGCTCATTCCTGTAGAAATGGAGGGTATCGATTTGATGTTCTAGGGTTTTTTCCTGAATCTTCCATAATGTGACTGTGGACTTTCTTGGTCTAAAACCACACTGATAAGGACCTATCAGGTTGTTGACGATAGGCCTTAGACGTTCACATATTACGACATAGAAGATTTTATAAGCGCTGTTAAGTAGACTGATGCCTCTATAGAATAATATTATGAGGTTCTATTCAACGGGAATGCTTTCTTCCGATCATATAAGATAAGTTGGTGCATACTCCTAACCAAATTATCTCCAGCTGCTTTGCTTGGCATTCATTTATAAAACCGGGGAATAGCGGCGGAGACAAAACTACGCCCTGAGGCCCATCAGGGCTTATTTTGTGAATATCAGATTTAAAACCGTCCAATACTATTGGATTGAAAGGTAATTTCTAACTCAACAAAGAAGAGATTTATATCAATACCAAAAGCACGCATTTTCGATAAGAAAGCTTGATGCCAAATTATATTAATTACCTTTGAAATATCAAGTGCAATAATCTTAATTTATCCAAAACGATGTAAAATTTGTTAGAAAGGTTCAATAAGATAAACCATGAGATCAACAGTGGACCTATTGCTACGGAAGTCATACTGCCGGTCATTAAGAAGCGTCCATTCTTCAAGATATTTTTTAAGCTTAAAATTGATCAGCGTCTCCAGAATCTTGAAAAGAAGGAATGTAAATGCAATTGGAGGATAATTATAAGGAGAGAAAGATTTCCCTTGTTTTGGGACAGGCTGGACAAATGCTGTTTTCCAACCATTCAGAAAGACTCCTGCAGCTTACGAAGTAGTTTTGCCAGTGTTGAAGTACACCTCTTCAGAACAATAGCGGGGATACTATCCGGGGATTCCTGTATGTCAAGATATTTAAATACTCTATAGTAACTGTGCGATTGCGGAAGATGATTCGTCACATGAAATCTTTTACGCTTTCAAGTACAGGAGGAGTTATGTCACTTATTGGCAGAATAGAATTGGCAGCAAACTGTGCTGCAAGCAAATTGGCTTTATCTATCGAGCTTATAAAAGGAGTGTCATTTAAAACGAGCCTAGGAACTGACGATGACGTAGTGTTGCACACATTTTTAAGATATGATTAGGAAGTTTTACTACCTTTAGGGCAATAAAATAACAAAAATAACGATTCCAAATCCATGTAATTGTATTTGATACTTTAATTTTAATTTTCAACACAAATTTTATTCCACCAAATATTCATTCAAATTTATATCGATTAAAATTATTTTTCTTGATTTCCAAGTTATTATGAGATTCAAAAAAATGGGACTTTAATATTTTATAGTTTCTCTGAATAGTTTAAAAGAAAAACGAAGTGAATTGATTGAAAATAACATATGAGTTACGCCTAGAAACAGATAATATCGTCCTCATTTTTAAATATATGTATATAGAAAATTAAATAAAACTGATTGATTTTATGACTATCCCTGATATTTTGTTTGTTGATGTGAATTTTCAAATACAGATGCTTATGTAATCCATTTTCTTCCTGAAGTTTGAAATTAAGAAATTACAAAATAATGTTAAGTGCTTTTTCCCAAAAATTTCTATCCTCTTTAATTTTCTTCTACACACAAAAACACATATGTGTATCTATACAATTAAGCAAAACGTCATACTAGTTATTTTTTTCATAGATACATTTATAGTACACCTATCTAACGAAAATAAATTTGTTTCCAACAGGAAAAAACATTAAGTTCATTTCTCCTTTACATTTAGATTCTATTTGTTTATTTACTAAAACATTTTTCAAATGTCAATCATAAATGATGGAAGGTTAATTGTTTTTAAATTATAATCCTTGAACAAGAATTTCATCGATACTCAGTGCTAATGAAATGAAAAGCTTGCAAGTTTATCTTCATGCTAAATTCTTTTGTCATTTTTTGATGATGGGGCGTATGGGGCCCAACATGAACAAAACTCAAAGAACATACACATTACTGTGGCAAGGATATCGACAGTTTCACTCTTTGATCTACTGACCTAATTTATCGATTACCTTCTCGAAGCGCCTCCCTTGTATCCATATTTTCCCCCACAAAAGTCATAAACCATGAACTCTAAAAACACATACATACGAGTACATACAATTTATATAACATGTACATTGAGTATATATCTATCCTTGTAGATATAGCAACATAAATAGAGATTTACAATTTTCGAATCCTGATTATCGACTTATTATCCACCCACTTTTAGCAGTCCATTAATAGAATATCTACAGTAATGTGTATACATTTGTATGTTATACATTGATTGTATACAGAGATATATTTTTAAGTCATCAGCATACACCAAACATAAAGAATTTTTAAGAAGAAATGGGATATCATTAACGAATATGTTAAAAAGAAGTGGCCCAAAGTTACTTCCTTGAGGAACTCCAGATGAAACTTGTATATGGTACTCATGCATCATGCTCGATATCCATTTCAAACCAGAAAACCATGAATAAAAAACAATTTGAGCTTATCAATAAGAATTTGTGACAAATTGAGTCAAAAGCTTTATTAGCTATACTAGATCTGTATGGATAGTGTCAATTTCAAAGGAAGATTCAGAGGATTCCAAGGAATCGCTAACATATCTACAGAAAAGCATGAAATTTGATGAGGTAGATTTACCTGACATAAATCCATGTTGCTTAACACAAATGTGTTCTTTTATATTAAAAAATAAATGATCTTTTTAGCTCAAGAAATTTAAGAATTGCAGATTCTGTTTTGTAAATAGGACTTACATCTGAGAATTTCCATTGATTCAAAAATATTCCACTATAGAAATTGTTGTAAGTGGCAAAGCTAACGAGAGTTTACATTGCTTTAGAACAAAAGAGAGAATTCCATCAGGGCCAGGATTTAAACTGGATTTTAATGTTGAGATACCATACCAGAGAGTATATCCGATTCAAAAAGCTTAAGCACCGAAATATTAGAATAACTGATGGAATGGTTTTCAGTTTGGTTAATATTTAACGCGGAATGTAGACCATTCCACAAATTGATTTAAAGAATTGAAAAAAAAGTTCACACGAAGTTTGTTAATCATTCGATGTTTGTAGTTCATATTTTAAGTTCAAAAGGCCTTTGGATCAGTAGAATTGCGGGTTTTGAATATTCAGTACATATTATATGTGTAAATATTTGTTCAAAAAATAACATTCCTTTCGAAACTGGAAGACAATTTTTCTGTCAGCTTCAGAATTTGATGTTCTGAATTTTGTAAAAGCTTTTTTTTATCATTTTTTAAAATTAACCAAACGTTTATTAGACCAAGAAGTTTTAAATGATTTAAATGAATACTTTCCTTTTGAAACATATTGGTTTAAACCGATAGAAAAAGTATCCACAAACTTGTTACACGCATCTTGTAAAGATAAACCGACAGGACAGTTGATGTAATTTAATTATTAAGTGCAATGAAATCTAATTCGTGAAAATTCAAAAAAATCATTTGATAAAAGTAAAGAGTTTTTCTCTACTGCGCCGTCAATCGGTATTCGAAGGTATTCGCTCTACACGACCCAGCATTTTAAGTCTTTGGACTTTCTTTTAACCAGGTTAGTGTCGCTGTACAGTCCTGTACAGTTCGTAGTTGCATCTTCTCCTCCACTCTCAATCTATGCAGACGAGGTCAAAAATCACCCAAAGAATTTTTCTCTCGTCGCATCCTAAGACGCTCTCGTCTTTCTTTAAAAGGGTTCAGGCCTCAGCGCAATAAATGAGAACTGGGATTATGAGCGTCTTATAGATGGAGACTAGATGCTTATAGAGAGGACTTTATCACCGAATTGCCTTCTAAGTCCAAAGAAACCCATCTTTTCCGCTTCCGTCTTAATGCTCAAAAACGCGTCTCTTAATACAATGTTTCCAATTAACAATAAAATTCCTCACAGCACTGTATCAAAGTATATTATAGGTCTTTGAGTGTTTGTCTGTATTTGTTGGAATAAATATGTTTGCTTATTCTCTTTCTGCTGTTCGCATCCTTAACTTATAGGATATACTATAGTTATACAAGCTGAGTTGTTGTTGTTGATATTTTCCCATTAAAAGCTTCTAAACCGGTGATTGTGCCGTTGTCAGCCAAAGAGTTTGCACTTTATAGATAAGGTTGTAGGTACAGAGCTTCTGTTAGATGCTTTTTTGCTGCTTCTTCTGATGCTGCTGCTGCTGCCTGAGCCTGCTGCTGCTGCTGATATTATTGCGGACCTATAGGTTATGTATGATGATAAAACTCCAACCACACAAATAGCAACACCGACTAATGGATAGAAAATGATTACATTCACATCAGCACATCAAGTAGAAGTAATTTCGTTTTCACTTTGTAGATTATCCATTTGAGCGTGTGACTTCTTTCATATAAATTATATATGTATGTAGATTGTAGGTATATAAGAAACGCTCTATATGTTCACCTGCAAAGATATATATGTATCCACATACAACCAATTACCTATCCAAGTCAATATTATTGCTACATAATATTATTATAGGTAAGATACATATTTACTCTACATAATATAATATGAGTACTTCATTTGAATAGATTGTATAGTCAGATTAGCTTTCTTCTTATTAGGTTTATAGGCTTAAAGAGAAATTACTGGTTTTGACATTGAATGATGTTTATTTGTCCCGCCTTTAAAGCTTTAGTAGTATTTAAATATAAATACAATGTTTGTGGGCTGTTGCCGTGGAGAACCTAGAGAACAGCCTAGTGACTTAGTACTTTCAACTATAAGTATTGTGTGCGAGTAATAAGTCACGAATGGGAAGGACCCTCAGTTCTTATGCCGGATAAAAAAGGCTGATTTAAAAAGAACTTTACATCACAAGAAATATATTTAGAGGGTTTGAGAATCCATTTCAAGAGACAATACCCTTTACAAAATGTGTAGGTGATACAGGCAAGGATGGAACTTAGTCCTGTGGCATTTTTTACACCATCAGATCTTGGCGAAGAAAACCTTCATGCAAGCCATATCTTACGACCAAAAAGTTGCCAACACAAAAAATGTGCTCATCTGGCTCATCACTTGGCGAAGTGTAAGTATTCAATCAAACTAGAAGTATGTACATTTTTCAGAGAAAGTAATTAATTGGTTAAAGGCTAAGCCTATTCTTTTTGCACCAAATAACAAAACTCTTACTATCCTCTTGGGGTTCCAATCGATCGTTTATAGATTTTATGCTTTAGAAGATTTTAATATCATCCGAATAGAATAAAATGTTACTGTATTCTAAACAAAGGAGTATATCATTGATAGCTAAGATAAAAAGTAGAGGTCCTAAATGACTACCCTGGGGAGCTCCTGATTTGGCAATGAAAGGGTTAAAGAAAAAAATTCGGAGTTTAACATGATAAAGCTCATACAGTTTAGTTGTATGAGCAAAGATTTCATCAACGGATTTGTTAGTCATTGATATTCAACAAAAAAACAAAGTTTTGTTGTCAAAAACAATCTTTGTAATAATCTTAAAGGTATTAAAAAAATTTTAAATTTGGAAAAACTTTATTAATATTTTAAATTATTTTAATTATTTCCTTTCTGAAAGAGAAAGAGCAAATATTCATATTTAAAAAAAAAACTACCTGAATTAAAGATCGCCAATTTGATATGTTCTGAGAAAATGACATTTTTTATTTTTTTAACACAAGCAAAAGTTCCCTTTAAATTCCCGAAACTCCTGATCAATTCCATCTTATTTTTTTGACGCACATAAAGCGTGTAAGGCTTTCCTAAATTGTAATTCTCTTTCAAAATATATTATCTATTAAATGCAAACATTTTTTAATTGAAAAAATCTATTTTTTGAAGTGACGTTGCTTTGAATGCTCTAGAACTGAGATTTACACATGAATTTCAAGAATAGAAACGTCCCAAAAACAGCAAAAGTTACACTTTTTTTTTGAAAAAACGTAATGAACGTTTCATAATCTATTAATTAAATACATACAAACTTTGAATCTCTCGTGAATTGAAGTGAAAAGAGATTCTGCCACAGTATATTTTCTTTCTAATTTATTTTTGAACTTAGTTTGTTTGTTTTTAATTTGTATAGAAATTATGTAGGTACCTACACATATTTCTTTAAATTCAAGAAACAAACATTTTTCTCTCTCCAACTTTTATGTTTTGTTGACTCCTTTTTGATCAAAATATTTTCAAAAGTTCACGCAAAACAGTATTTTTTTAGAATTTGACTTCTAACATCAGCTCCAATCTACGAGTAAGCAAACTTTAAATGGTAGTAATAATCTAGACTCCCGGAAATTGCATATGAAGAAAATACAAAAAAAACCAGAACTCGTGTTTTCTTTTTCCTTTTTTCCTTAAAAAAAATCAATTTTTTCTGGCAAACTTTCTCAACCAACCACTCTAAACTATTGCATTTTACTTCATAATTAGGGCATATTTAGAAAATTAATGGACACATTATTTATAAACGTTTTATATTTAATTTTCGATACTCGTTTTTGAGATATAGAATTTTGGAAAAAAATTGATATTTTTTTAAAAATCCAAAAAATAAAATTTGACATTTTTGATAATCAAATATTATTAATAAAGTATAAGAGCATGTGCCGAAATAAAATTATTAAAATCTGTTTATTAGTTTTTGAGAAAACTTAAAAACAAAATAAAGATTCTATGGAGCAGTTCAAAAAGAAATTTTGTATTGAAAAACGCCAAGTTAAAAAAGAAATTTAGAGAAAATTTAATAACAATCTATTGCTTCGTTTTTGAAAAAATTCGAATTTTCGATTTTTGGCCAAACAATTTGTGTGTGGACTACTGTAATTTTTCATTAAAAAAAAAAACTTCTAACGTGAATCGTAATAAAACCTTTATTTCTGAGTTTGAACTCAATCCCTCTAATGGTTTGGGCTGTAGGGGACAGATAGACAGACAGACGGACGTAATCAGGGGACCTACTTTTTTCGACATCTCTATCATCGTAATGTCATGTTTGATTAAAATCTCAAGTTCGAAATAGCTCCTATATGTATGTCGGAAGTAAAAAATCTGTAATATAGCTTTTGACCAACTTAGCCACAGAATTATTTTATTTAAACTTAAAGCTCTCGGTTTTCCACCATTTTTCCTCTGCCCTCAACCCTTCCATTTGCCCTCAACCCTTTAAAATGCCAGACGATAACTTTTACTAAAAAACGAATCGGTAAAGTATTTGATTATTGTTTATCACAGCAAGAACTCTGTCATGTCTTCACATTTAAAGATTTACATACTGCTGTTCATTTCTGTTCTAACTTAGAATTTACACATCACATTAATTTTATTGTCAATAAGGCTTGGCGCTTGCTATAAGTTAACTACTTTCTGAAAATTCCGAAGTGTACAAAATAATAACAAAAAATCTTTAACTTTTGAAATATGTAAATGTATAAGGATACAGAATATGTTATTTTGATTTTGTCGGCTCCCTTTACAGAAGAATAAAGAACATTTTGAAGCAGTTCCCAAAAACTCGGTTTTATGTTAATTGTGTGACCCCGCTTAAAAATCTGTATCCGCCCTTGGATTTGACCGTAAAAATAAAAAAACAACCCTTCGATAAATTGATAATGAACTTAGCGATAATTGTCTCCATCATGTTTGTAGAAAAAAATGAGTGAACAATCGTCAAAACAACTTACAGACAAATAGACAATCACCACCTTAGCCGATTTAACCGCAGATCTACACAGAGCTAGATGAAACTAAAAATTTTGCTTTTCAACTTCATTATACTAACCTTTTCTAAATGTTATTAAAATAATTGTGAACTTTCTTATTCTAAAATCAAATTTTTATTTTCAAGGCTCTATTTTTAATGAATTTTAAATATATTATCATTCTTAGATATTTACTTTTTGTAATAATGATTATTTGCTACCAGAATTAATTAAATCCTTAAATAAATTCAAGCGCAACATATCATTTATAAATATATATTTTCATTTTTATTTAAGCCTTAAAACTGGTTGCAAAAGATCAACCAGAAAATAAAATAATTCAAATTGCCTTAGTTTAAAAATAAAAAAAAAAAGTATAAAATGCAGACATTTCTGTACATAAAAATCCTTCTGTAGATTTTGTAGAGAGCGTAGATTTTGTAGTTTTTGAATAAAATTACATAACATAGTAAATCATTTTGTATTTTTATTTTATAAACACAAAGCCAACCATCAAAAACAATGCTTTGATTATTTTTGTTTTTTAAGTTCAATCCATCCACTTCGTCCATTGAATATCAAATGCTTAAACAAATTAAAAAATATACTCACAAGGTGTACAAAAAAAAAAACACTAAACATTTATAGAAAAAATATATATTTAAATTCAAAACAGAGAAAAATGCCGCATCATTAAAATAAAATGTAGTGATAAAAGCTTAGCAGACAAAAATGGGATAGATACATAGTTGTTATAATAAATAAGATGTTATACTATAAGAAGCTGAAAGATAAATTTAACAAAAACAAAATAAAAATAAAAATAAAAACACATGAAACACATTTTGATATGTATAAGTATGTCAGCTATAAATTAATTGTTAATATTAATTGAAAAATTAATTTAAAAAATGTTAAAGTTTGAATAAAAAAATAAATATATTTACAACATACCTACACATTGAATTAAATATGAGAACATTTAATGTTAAGGTTAGCTAAAACGTCGTATATACATTTTTTGTTTATTTGATTTTCTTTATTAGAAAATAAAATGAAACAAAAATTAATTCTAATCCCAAAAAAAACATAAATTTACATTTTTGTATAAAATATATTAAACAAAAAAAAACTTATATCATAACTAAGAAAATAATAAATAAATAAAAAGAACAATAGAAAATACATTTAAAAATGTATTATTAAACACAGCGATGGTGTTGGTTAATTAATTATAGTTATTATATATATATAAACGAATTAACTAGTGTAACGAGATTTATATAACAGAAATTAATAAGAAACAAAATTATACTAAAATTCTAATGTAAATGAATGTAAAATGAAATTAATGACTACACACTTTACGAGATTCAAACAAAAGTAAAAGAACAAAATCATAATACTTTAGGATATAAGAAATGAATAAATCCAAGTTAATAATAAATAATACTTTGTAAATTTATTGATTATTATTATTTATCGAACAAATAATAATAAAATAAAAGTGAAAATTGAAAAGAAAACAAACCAACAAAAAAAAAACTGATAAATAAACGTTTTATGAAAATGAAATTTTTTGAAAACTTCGTCTTATTTATTTCCGATTTAAAGCTCGCATAGTTTTTGTAAGGTAAGTTCGAATTGAGAAATACGTTCTCTGGATCTGTCATTTCGGATGGATTGTGTTTTATCGTACAGAATCGAATTAATCGGTCCAGAAAATAAAATAACAATTTTGAGGTTCTACAGGGTGGCGCACCAATTGTGCTACAATAAGTAATTCCAAAAACTTTTGTTTTAATTAGAAAAATTATTGGTTAGAAAATTAAGTTTTATTTTAAATAGTTAATTGTTTTTAAAGATGTTAGACCGCAAATGACCTCCTCGCTCACCCACATATATGCATCACCTGATCAAAAAATTATTCATTGCGACCTGAAGGGTTGAAGTTGGGATCTCAATTAATGTCATTTTGGACTGCTTCAATTCAGTGTGGTGCAGTTAGGTCAGTTGATTTTGGGTGCCAGCGAAAAGTGGAGTTAACGCAAATAATTGGGTTTAAAAATGAAAATAAAATCTGACTCTAAAGCTTTTTGGACGTTCTTAAACGGTAAAAGAAAATCGTTTCGTTAAAGAGACGAAATTGCTGATTTTTTTCAATCAAATTTTGTTTTGGAAATTTCAACTTCAAGTTTTGGTATTAACCACCAACCAATTACATTTTTAGGTGAAATAGTTTTACCAGAAGAAGAAGTTTCAGAAGAACTCTCAACTTTAGATGATAATAAAAGACCTGACGTAATGAAATCGCTCCCATATATTTTAAAAAATTTGAGACATAGTCTATCGAAACCTCTTTTAAAATTGTTAAATTTATTCCTCTATTTGGGTTAGTTCTTAAATGCTTGGAAAAGCTCAAAACTTCAAAAAATTCCAAAAGGATTCATGAAAATACCAAACAGGAGATTTCAGATAAACAACACGGGTTTGTGAGTCAACGATCAACTACATCAAACTTGTCTTTTTTTTCAAACTTTTGTAAAAAGACTTTCCAAAAGCTTTTGATCGAGTGCAGCACGATGTGGTAATAAAAAAACTAGAATACCTAGGTTTTCACTCTCAATTGTTAAAATCTATCTATCTATTCATATTCATCTATTCTGGTCGATCGCCTGCTTCAAGCGGTCCAGTTGTTCGCAGTAGATGGTAGAATTAAGCGTCTGTTCATATTGGAGCAGCTCATAGTGCATGATTCCCTTGCAATCACACCAAACACACAGCAAAACCTTCTTGGACGTAATCCCCGGCTTGGCCACTATTTGGAACAATTCACCTGCCTTCGATCACGACCGTTTTCGTTTAATATTGTCGTATGTGATCCATTTTTCGTCACCAGTCACCATCCGCTTCAAAAATGGGTCGATTCGGTTCAAAATGTTTTTTTTTGCGTCAAATCATGCGACACCACCCAAACATCAAGCTTTTTTTGTATCCAGCCTTCTGCAGATGGTTTAAAATGGTTTCGTGACTAACTCCTATCTCCTGGGCGATGTCACGAGATGCCACATGCCGATCTAACTCGCTGTTTTCCATGATTTGATCGGTATTCATCATCACAGGTATTCCGCCGGCTGGCTTATCCATGGTTTCGTTTTCACTGGTTTTGAATCATTGAAAACATTCCTCCGCGGTTCGAAGTGATAGAGTACCATCCCCCAAAACACAATTAATTTCACGGGACGTTTCTCAAAACACAAAAAGGCGGAAGGGAGATGTTTTCCAACCTTTAAACGTATACAGTGTTTAGTTGACTGCAATTCTTTGCAAGGTGATCTTAATAATATTTTCCAATGGCTGTTTATTAACAAGCAAAATTGCCGACACCAACCCACGCGAGGTTCACCAGGTGATAATGCATTCTAAAAAAGTTACCGTTTGGTGTGGATTTTGGGCCCGCGGCGGCGGCGCGGCGTAAGACGACGTAAGTGAGGCGGTCACCGTCCATAGCGAGCGCTACATAACGTTGATAACTAATTTCTTATGGTCCAAATTGAACCATATGGGCCTAGACGACATGTGGTTCCAGCAGGACGTGTCGCTACGTGCCACACAGCAAACGCCACAATTGACATTTTGCATGAACGATTTGAAAGTTAGGTTATCTCTCGTAAGGATGATGTGAATTGGCCACCAAGGTCATGCGATTTGACCCCGCTAGACTTTTTCTTGTTGGGCTTCTTGAAGTCGCAGGTCTATACAAATAAACCACAATCGACCGATGCCTTAAGGGTGAACATAACACTGGCCATCGCTCAAATTCAGCCGGATCTATGAGGAAGAGTCATTAAAAATTGGACTACTCGGATCCGTGCCAACGTAAAAAGCCGAGGTGGGCATTTTAATGATGTCATATTCCAGACTTAATGGCATACATGCTCCTTTCAAATAAAAAATAATTGTGTTTAAACCTCACAAACAGCTTGTTTTATTCCATTTCCGCCCTTATTGAAAAACCCTTTAGTTTCAAAAAATTAATTAAAGGAGAAAAAAAAAGTTAAATTTTGCACACCAGTGAATTTAAACTAAGAAAACAGCTATGTAATCAAAGATTCGAACTGTAACTAAGTTCCACATACATATTTCCATACATATATACCTTCGATTAATGATAGCTGTGAGTGTGGTGTGAGTTTTATCAAAGTCATCTCGTTTATTTGATTTGTTTGTATAGTGTACATAATATACAACCAAAAACAACAACACAAAGAGCTCCATACTTGCATTAGAGCCAACTAAATAACATCAAACATCATACCAAAGCTCCAACAAATAAAATGCAGTCAGTATAATAAACGCCCGAAGATGGATGATCGATATCCGAAACGCGTCGCTTTATAAAAAATACAAATTTAAAAGTTGTGAAAGTCATTGTTCATTACAAAAGTAAAATAAAAACCAAATATAAAATTAAAATTTATCTGTTCGTTTTCATATTTATTTTTATTTTATCTTTCGTTTTTATTTCTCGTTTCTTTTTTATATATATTTATCACACACAACCGGAGACTAATAAACCATGTATATAGTGTTATTCTCATCAGCCCAATACACAACTATGGTAATTCCAATTTTCCACAGGAAAATCAATCCCTTATAGCAAATGAACGCACACTAAATTTAGAATGAAATGTACCTATGCCTGCAAAGTGTATAATCAATCGCAATCCTTCTTTTGATCAATCCATAGGTATTTCTGATTTAGTAGCTAATTAAAGCTGAGTAGAAAACCGATATGTGGCTAAACCTTGTAGTCAAATAGGATTTATTTTTGTTCATGAAAGAAAAACATTTACCTTTCGAAAAAGTTTTTAATTTCAATTATTGATTTCATTGAACATTTTCCATTTGTGCGTTAAATGAATCAAACAGTTTTCTAATGAGCAGTCGCGGATCTTCAATTCGAACACTGTTCAGGACATACAGCGTTATAATAGTGTTGAGTGTTGAAAAGAACTTTTCCAACTCTAATTCGGAAAAGTTTTATGCTGTCTTCTATACTAATAGACCGATTGCATGGGTTTAGTGAGTAAGCAGGTTAATATTATTTTAAAAATCTTTCGCCGACTTTCATTAAGCTCTTTTTCATAATCCTGAATAAGAGATTTTCGAAGGAGCTTGTAAAACTTGGTGTAATCAAAAAATCATTTCTTTTGATTTTGGGCATCTTTGAGCAACAAATATACCTTTATAAATTGCTTTATAGTTTTGCAATGTATCTGTCTGCAGATTCTGGTAAGTGATCTTGATGAATAATGGACGTCCATTCAAGAAGAGCGATTGGATGGACAGGGCAAATGTAAATTGAAAGACTGCGATGTGTATTTAGGCGATTGCTATCGAGAATAAAGGATGCTACTAATTGGGTGTGGATTTGTTGTTGGAACTAAAATTAGGCAAAAAGTCTTGAGTTCATCACAACAATCCGCATCCAGGATGAATTTGCCAACATAAGCCTCATATGCGCGCTCTTGGAAAAGACATATGAGCAACGCCTGGCTATGACATTAAAATTGTCCTAGGAGATTTTAACGCCAATCTAGAAAAAGAAGACATTTTTGTTATAACAATCGGAAGATAAAGCCTGCATGCACCCATCTCCGACAACACCGGCTTCTAAGATGGAAAAAAGAGAGCATGCGAACCGCGCGATCGAGGAGATAGAGGGATGTCACAACAGAAATGAGGTTCGTACATTTTATCAAAAGGTAAAATAAGCCTACCAAAGGTACCAGCCACGAACCGAAGCCTTTAAAGACGATCAGGGAAACTTCGTAGTATAACCGCAGTCATATGCTGAGAATATGGGAAGACCACTTCTCCAAAGTATATAACGGCGATGACGAATCGAATTCCGATGTAAGGGAGATGGTTTGGTTTGGTAGGGAGCATGTCGGAAGAAGCCATGCCCGATGCGTGGAATCTCAGCATAGTTTGACCAACACTCAAGGAACGAGACCCTCTGCATTGTGCCCACTACAGAGGCATCAGTTTCCTGAGCATCGCATATAAGACCCTTTCTACCGTATTATGTGAACGCCTGAAGCTGTTCATCAACAACCTAATAGCTCCTTATCAGAGTGGCTTCAGACCAGGAAAGTCCCAGGAAAAAATTAAGGAACTTCAAATCAATACCCATCATCTCTTTAGGATTTTAAATCCGCGTATGACACCATCTGTAGGGAAGAGCTTTACAGAGCAATGTCTGGTTTAGATTTACCTGTCAAATTTATCTGTTTGTGCAGAATGACGATGCTACAAGCTAGCAGGTTAGTGAAGGTAATATTATGCAGGTAGATATTTATCATAAGAAAACTGAACCTTTTTCAAAAATTTAGTTTAACTAAAACGCATTTGCATAAAATGTAAGTGAATACATAATACAATTGTTTGTTAGAGTGACTATACCTATAGTCCCCAGTAGTTGAATACTTAATGACTATTATTTTAAACGTATTTTGTTTTCAATTAGATTTTATGATGCAAATTTCTCACAAACTAGAAGATATGTACCTACTACCTATAAAATTTGTATAAAACTTCACAAATAGAGTTTTCCATTGCCAAACCAAATTGTCTTTTTCACCTTGGGTTAGATATTTGGCTAAGAACTTTTCATTTGAGTTTTTAAAAGAATTTTCTAAATTAGACCATTCAAACTTCGCAAATGCCTCTACTTATTAATCCCTGTTACGTGCACATGCATGTATGTACCTTTACACATATAGTCAAAGCACTTAAGTTTTTGCAAGCCTAACAAGTTTCAATACTTACAAGAAAAGATCTTTCCCACTCTCAATGACGACGACATTACAAAAGTTATCAGTTGAAAAGTCTCAAAACTGGCATAATTTTCTTAACAACAAAGCGAAAAAACAGGTGAACAAAATGTTCCTATTTTTAACATGCATTATGTCTTCTCTAATTCCTCTCATTTGCATAGGTATGTTGTCATTGAAATTTAATGTTATGCCTACTTATGGGGTTTGTGGAAATCCGATTTTTTCTTTTATTTTCTTTCTTAGGTCTTAAGAAGCCTGCCTTTTATTTTGTATAACTGAGGAAACAACCTTTTATTACAATCCTGCAATCTTGATGCAGATAAGGGGACAAAAATAAATAAACAAAAAACATCCAAATTTGAGGAAAGTATCTACAAAAACCTATACCTATCTACACGTGTGTATATCAGTACGGTAAAGTGTAAAGAACATGGTGCTCATCCTATAGTGCTAGTCGAATCGGCCCCACCAGCTTGAATTGGATTATTGTCGCTGTGAAAAGTTCTTTATTTTCCAACTTGCAAGTGCACCTGCACCTTCTGGAAAAGAGACAATACCAACACTACAACTATCTGCCTTTGCTCTTTTCTAGGATACCTACAACAGAAAGGCAAAATGCCAAAAAGCTTGCATAATTAACCATAAGAGTCCGTTATGGCACTTATACATTTCACTTTTGGGGAAAAGGGTCGATGTCGATGGGATGCGAGCAAGGAGTTTCAAGGAACACAAAACTCAAGAACTTTGCATGCATTCCTTTAAAGTTGCTATAAAAGTAGGTATACATATATCTATGTAATTTCTAACATACCATACCTTATACACATCATAGGCATCCTTACCTTAGTCCTTACGTGTTTATTTCAATTTGAATTGTTCCATTTGACTATCATGTATCGTAAATTTTGTGGCGAATTGCCTGTTTGTTTATTTTTTGTTGCTAAAGGTAGATACCTATGTAGAAGGTATATAGGCATGATATGGCAGTGGATTAAAAAGTTGACCGGAAGTAGCGAATGAACACCGGAAATAATGATACCCCAATGAATTGAAATCCCAACGAACTGTGATTTAATTTAAAATAAAATATAATTGTTAAGTTGTATTGTGACTGTCATCGTCGCGGACAGCGCGGCAGGCAGTTCAATTGATTTTATGTTGGGCTTTAATTAATAACTAGGTACTCGTATGCTGTTATTTCTCTAGTTTAAACTGTGTGCTTAAGCAATTAGTTTATGAAGGTGATTAAACTATCGCACCTACCTGTTAGGTTAACTTAAACAAATGCACTTAATGCATTTAAAACACGCAATGTTTTTTAATAAGGGGAAGTTGTGCATTTTATGAAACATAAAATTGTATTCACCTTTTCTGTAAGAATGAAGCTCCAAGGATTTATGTAATAAAAAAATGCAAGAAATCCTTCCTGACGTTTGTAGGTAAAAAGATGTAAGGTTTTTTTTAATGGAGTGACTTTATATTCAATAAGTAATCAGCTCAGTGATATACTACTGTGATTTAAGGAACACGGTATAGTTATACCTACATATGTACATACCTTTAACTTTAAGCATGGTATTTGGACTTCAAGTCGATTTGGATTACGGATATGTAATTTTAACGCCTTCTGGAGACCCTGTTCAGGAAAAAGAGACTTTGGAAAAAGTCAATGCTTAACAGTGTTATATTGTGCTTGAAAAGTTTAGGCGGTTATCCCTCAATCAAAGACAGAAGCATTGCATCTCTTCAGAAAAAGAAAATACACTGCTATCCCACTCGTCTTAAGAGGTACAATCATTCCTCTTAAAAAAGAAACAAACATACAGGAAGTAACTTTTTCTCGAAATCTAAAATGGGACGAACCTAGTTAACCTAGCTGAAACGACGAAACAATGCTATAAAAATAATTTTCTAAAAGCGAAAAGGTCCACATCTTTAAACTGCTCTATAAATTGCAAACGTTCAATTTGCCGGTACGGTACCCTTTAACACCCTGTAACCATCTTTATGTGGAGACTAACAAAAATATAAGCAACATTAACTCAGCTATAAACGATTGTTTTCGAACAGCTTCAAGAGTCTTAAGAGCAACGAAAATAGAAGCTCTATAATTGGAAGCATGCTATGAATCCTTTGACAACTTTAAAACTTTGGGGAAAAGGGCAATTTATCTTATCAGCAAAAAACTTACTGATCCAGGCCATCCTCTCTTCAAGGCTACTAAAGAATCGATTAACACGAGAGAAACAAATTATATATCAGCGTGTTTATAAAAATGATATCCACAATACCACAGTATTGTAGTGATTTTTCTACTTGGAAGCGAAATATACTTCGCATAAACTCTAAACTTAAAATTAAAATAAATTAATTGGACCTAGTTACTTACAACTCTTAACCATTCCTTTGTGGAAGTCATTTCAGGAACGGAGGGGACTTACAGTTTTTATGCCGAATCGAACGGCTAATTGTAGAAAGTACTTTTCATGACAAGAATAATTACTCTTGGAGGATTTGTCAATTCCTTGTAAGAGCCATTACCCGTGAAAAAAAATTTCAATGGCAGAGGCTGGGATCGAACCCAAGACCTGTGCTACACTTAACTTGCACAATTCAAAAAAGAAAAAATTCGTGTCGAAATATTTAGATTGCTTCACGAAGAAATTGCATCTACTTCTAACGCTGATAGTATCTTTTACACAGACGGTTAACACAAAGCAGAAAGCAGTCTCCAGTTTCACACGCCAAGTTGGTGAGGTCCTCTCCCACCTGCGTGCGCCAGAGCCTCGGTCTTCCTTTACTACGCCGGCCGCCGTCCCTATTGATTGGATTCGAAGACCTTTCGTGCTGGATCGTTGATGTCCATTTACTCTACATAACCCAGACATCTGAGTCCTTGGCTATTTACTCTTTTATACAGGTCAGTGTCGCTGTACAGTTCGTCGTTGTATCTTCTCCTCCACTCTCCATCTATGTATAGAGGGGAACAAAAATCACCCGAAGAATTTTTCTCTCGAAGCTTTCTAAGAACCTCTCATCTTTCTTTGACAGGGTCCTAGCCTCAGCGCCATAAATGAGAACCGGGATGATGAGCGTCTTATAGAGTGCGTCTCTATATGTTCGAAAGAGGGCTTTACTACTCAATTGCCTTCTAAGTTTAAAGAAGAAGCGACTTCCTAGAATTATTCTTCGTTTGATTTTTGCGCTGGTGTCGTTGTCTGAATTTATAGCGGTGTCTAGGTAGACAAAGTCCTTAACTATCTCAAAGTTATAGCTGTCCATAGTCACGTTTTATCCAAGACGTCGCATTGAATGTCCTTTTTTTATGACAGCAAATACTTGCTCTTGCCCCTTATTGACCATTAAACCCATTGTTCGATGGACATTTGGAAGATTGTGCCTCTAGTGTTGACGGTTGAGTTTTGCACAATTCTTTCCAGAACGAAGTCGCATGACTGTGCATCGCCTTGTCTAAAACCTTTTTTGACATCAGATGCATCGGTGAGACCTTTTCCGACCTTTCTTAGAGGAGCGTGCTTTCTTCATCGTCATTTTGCACAAACAGTTAAGATTGACCGGAATGCCAAAACTATACATCGCTCTGTAAGGCTCTTCCCTATATATGTAGATGGTGTCATGCTTTAAAATCGATAAATAGTTGGTGGGTATCGATTTGAAGTTCCTAGGTTCTTTTCAATATCTGCCGTAATGTGAATATTTGCTCAATGGTGGACTTTCCTGGTCTTAAGCCACACTGTTAAGAACCTATCAGGTTGTTGACGAACTGCTTCAGACGTTCACTTCATCTATATCGAAGTATATATTATTTCTACTAATAACACCTTATTTTGTACTTAATAATTATCCTAGCAAACCGCAGCCACTTTGAATTGTCAAAATAAATGGGTTTAAAACTCGTCACTCAAAAGACAAAGTGCAAACTCCACAGAACCCTTTTATGAGCTCTGGACAATATGCAGATGTGCTGGGTTCTTTTCAAAGAAAAACATCTTAGTCGCATATTATGTGGAACCTGTATGCGAGAAGGGCTAATGTAGGAAAAGATATAGACACGAACTCTATGAGCTGGTTATCCGCTCTATTGTTTTGAAGAGGTGTTCTTCAACGCTGGCAAAACAATATGTAAACTTTTTCATATCCTACTTTTTAGATTTCGTTCCGATCGGAAAGAAAACAGCATCTGTCCAGTCCATACTCAATAATCCCCTCTAATAATCGTTCGATTGCACTTACGTCCCTTTTTTCCAAAGTCATGGAAACGCTGATTTAATATTAGCTTAAGAAGTACATATGTCGAAAATCGAAGGCTTCTCAATGACGGGCAATACGGCTTTCGTATACTGAACAGTGAAAGAAGTATTTACATCGTTTTGGAGGAATTAACATTATTGCACTTAACATTTCAAAAGTATTTGAAAGGGCTTTTCATAGGACCCTCTTATGCGTGCCTTCAATTAAGATAAATCGCTCCTTCGTTGGATTACAAATCACCTTTCGGATAGTTCAAAACAAGTAGTATTGGATATGGTCTGAATACCACAGGGCTTTGTTATGTCTCTGACACTCTTTTTCATTTTTATTTATGATCTCCTGTCACAAAATTTCTACGAGCACAGTATTATACAATGGGGAACAAGGAACCTTGTGAAATTAAATACTTTCAAAACCCAATGCTGTCTTTTCGTTAAAGTGAGATACTCTCTGCTTTTCATTATGAATGGATGACACTTGTATCAATGAAACTTTACATCTCGATATTCTCGGTATGTGCATCACTAACAAACTCTTGTGAAACGATCACATACGTGATGTCAACAAAAATGCCGCAAGATGTTTAAGTTTTCTAAAACGATGCAAGAAATTTGTTTCTCATTTTGATCTAGCTACAATTTATAAAATCTATATACAAAAAACTTGAGTATAACCACCAGTTTACCCTCGTTTAACCCCGTAAAGTTTACCCTCAAGCCCGTGAAGTTTACCCTCTTTTTTGGTATTCCTGTTTTTGAAAGTTGTTCTAGGTTGTTCCGGTTTGTTCGGCATTATTTCAAAGTTTTTTTTTTTTTTTTAAATAGCCAAAAGCTTGCGTTTTAGACCCAACAAACTGACCTAGCCCCCTTTTTTCGAAAATCGATTTTTTGAAAATTGTTCCAGGTTGTTCTAGTTGTTTTTTTTTCGAGTTGGGCAAAATTATAGTCCTCCTTTTTTCGAAATTCTAACCTTTATATTTTTTTTAGATTCTTAAAAGTTTTCTTACCATTGTTTCAAAAACTTAGAGTCGTAAAATGTAAACCTATTTTAAAAGATATTGCCCCCGAATCTATTTTTCAGAAATGCAGAATACGTTTCCCCAATTTTTTTGGAAAAGCATACATTTTGATAAAAGATGATGATCATCTTTCATGGTAGATCTTTCAAAAAAAATCTCCACGTCTTTTAGATTTGTAAACATTATTTTAGCTCCCCTTTTTCAAAAATCGAAAATTCATAAAATGTTTCAAGTCAAACCCTATTTCGTCCAAAACCATAAACAATCATAGGAGCTAAAGGCGCACAAAAACAAAACAAAAAACGTTTCCCATGCCTAGTGCCCTAAATTGAAATAAATGTAAACCAATGCTGTATTCTTTCAGTAAAGACCCAAAAGTCTTTAAAATGCCGATTCTAAGAAACAAATAACGATTATGCTAATTTCACGCACTCAAATTAGTTAGCACAAAAATAAGATTAACAACAAATCAATTAAAACATTTATTAAAAGCAATTCAGTTTAATTTCATTTTCCTGATAGATCTAATGTTTAATATTTTCCTTTTAAATGAATTCTTTACAATAACAAATTGCAATTGATAAATATTTATTTTGTGTTGTTATTATTCTTGAAATAATTAAAGCTATGTAAGCATTAACGACTATTTTTTGCACTACAACTTAAATTTTAACCTTCAAAATAGTCTATTATCTCTACTTTCATGTCATGTCAAGGGCTCTTCAATATTCAATTCAAACTATCAAAAATAAAAAATAGATAATACTTAATAATATTCCACATCAAACTTAAATTTATAGAACAAGAATTCAATAAAACTGTGTTTTATGAAAAAGATATAAAAGCTTCATACAAAACAGTTTATTTAATTTCGCCTGGAGACAAAGAACAAAATATTTTTAAAAAACAACCCCAACATATTAAAAGAACATTCTTGGCAAAATCTCCCACTATAGAGTGCATTAGAATAGACCCGTCCGTCACCTCCATCATTATCATCTAATACTTTTCCCTGCATCGATGCACACTAATGGGCGAGGACGACGACGACGACGACGAGGACGTCGACAACAACGATGATGATGATTTTACGGGGTAAAACTGAAGGACTTCCAATTCTGTGTCAAGAGTTTTGGGCAACATGCAATTTTGGCTAAGCACAAAGTGCTCCTTGAATTTATCCATCATGAAGCACCCTAAAACGCTAACCCCTTGCACCAAACCCCAACCCACAACTGCTTCCCGCTCTAAAAATTGGTTTCTGATGCATGCACCTTAAACTTGAAAAACCCGCCACTACAATAATACTTCAAAGTTGCTGCCGCTGCTGCTACGCTATAAGTATACGTCCTCATACTTGTTTCTATTTGGCTTGGTCCTGTTCGATAAGTCTATTGCTTGCAGTAGTTGTCTCCTTATTAATTTTGTACTGAATATTTTTGTTGTTTATGTCCATGGACATCCTTGCAAATCCTTTCGAATTGCTTTTGATAGTGTTGTTGGTGATGCTTCTGTTTACAGGCATCACCAAGATTTTTTGTTTTGTGTTGATGTGTTTTGGGTGTTGGTAGAATTGGTTGGTTGGTTGGCTGGCTGGCTTTGGCTCTAGCTCTGGCTCTAGGTCTGGCCCTGGTTGTGGGTCTGTGGCCTAGTTTATGGAAAACTTTGAAACTGAATATAAATGTTGAATGTGGAACACTACATTCAAATTGATTTGGCAGAAAACAGGGTTGACAGGGTTGTTTGTTGGTCCTATAAACAAAATGTTTAATCGTGCTACAAGATGTATAACCATTATTTTAAAAATAACATTTATTTTATAAAATCAGTAAATATAAAACTTAAGAAGATAAAAATATGAATGATTGGGTTCAAAAATGAAAAATTTTATACTAAAACAATTGTGTTGACCATATGATTCTCAAGGCTAATATACGAGGTGTGTTCAAAAAGTACCCAGAATTTTCGTTTTTTCAAACAAATATTTATTTATTCGTTTACATCAATGGGGTCCCCTTCAAAGTAGTCCCCCCAGATATAATACACTTATGCCAGCGTTTTTTTCCAATCTTGGAAGGACTCTTGATATTCACTTTTTGATATCTTGAGCATTCTCAGCGATTTTGCCTTTATTTCTTCAATCGAGGAAAAACGCCGTCCTTTCATGGGTCTCTTCAACTTTGGAAACAGGAAAAAGTCACACGGAGCCATATCTGGTAAATATGGAGGTTGGGGCATGACTACGGTATTGTTTTTGGCCAAAAATTACGAACAAGCAACGACGAGTGAGCAGGTTTTTCCATAAATCTGAGCGTTTTTTTCGGATTGCTTCACGCAAATGTCGCATAACTTGAAGGTAATACTCCTTATTAACCGTACGACCTTGTGGTAAGAACTCTTGATGCACTTTGCCATTATAATCGAAGAAAACAGTAAGTAAACCTTCACATTTGATCGAATTTGAAGTGCTTTTTCGCTCTTGACGTTGGATGCTTCCAGGTGGACGATTGTGCTTTGGTTTCGACATCATAACCGTATACACATGTTTCATAACCAGTTATGATCCTTTCAAGCAAACTTGGATCGTCGTTGACGTCATTTAACAGCTCTTGATTGTTTTTTTGGTCAAAATTCAGCAGTTTCAGCAAAAATCGCCGAGCTCATAAAAACACGTCGAACCTTAGCAACTACCACAGACAAAGTAAACAGTGAATATAGCTGAAAATTGCATTATACTTTAGGGGCATGTATACCAACACAATAAAATTTTGACCTTCGGACTCTCCAGACCCGCGGAATTTAAAAATTTCGGGTACTTTTTGAACACACCTCGTAGTCTCTAGCGATATGTCTACTTTTTGAACACACCTCGTAGTCTCTAGCGATATGTCTAAGAGGAAGAGTCTTAGGTAAGGTTTTATGGGATGATGTATAGTTCGAGAAAACATCTCACTTGGATCACCTTGGATCCATTGTACTTCCCAGGGAAAGGAAAGGATTGGAAGGGTATTGGAAGGTTGATGAAGATTTAGGTTGAGAGCACCTCCCTGAACCATCCTAATTTCTGGGAAAATTTTAGAATGTATCTAGGTATCAAGGAAGAGACGTTACATAAGTCGTCGAAAAAGTAATTTCTTAATATTGTCATTCTTCTTTTGGCTAGGCTTAGGCTTTGCCATAGAAAGTGGAAGGTATCTCCCTCCGTCTCCTCGTCCTCATATCCTCATAGATTCATAGATCAGATGAGCCGATACCCATTCTGTTCATGTGGGTGCCCAATGAGCTGTGACCCGTTAGGATACATATTAGTAAGGATTTCTGAGTCCTACCTATTTGCAAAAGGAATTATGTTTTACCTTTGGAAATCTTTGGCCATAGATTCCTAGAAACTCTGCAGGTTTCAAGAGCTCCCCACCTATTATTTGCAAGTTCATTAACCTGCTCTATTGGCCTGGTTATCGTGTTGGTTTCGCAAAGTAAACGAAGCTCCCTACGGAATTGCTGTACTAGTCTTGATTTTATGACAGTGGCAGATATAGCCTTGATTGCTGGAATCTTTATTGATCTTTCTAGGGGAGGATGACATGGAAAAATGTCAGACCCTACCTTCTCCCCCGTTTTGGAACCATCCGTAAAGTCAGATACATGATTTTTTTGTATGACCCTGTCCTTCTTTGTGGGAATTTCTCTTAGTGCTACTGGGTTAAAATCTATGTACGTCCTAAAATACTCTGTCTAAGTGCCTAAGTTTATAGAGCTGTTTTTGTTCCTGTAACCAAAGGAAGTTTTTGTTATATTTTTAAGAACCCTTTCAGGGCTGGCACCATACCAAACATGCGTATGTTAATATTGGCCTTGCAATGGCAGTGTACAACCACAAATTGGTTTTAGGGCTTGGACTCCATATTCTACCAAAAATTTTACTGCAGGCTTAGAAGGCAACTGAGCTTTTCTCTGCATATTCAATGACCATTAATCCTCTTACTCTTAATTAATTTTATATTTCGTTAACGACTAATAACCAAAGCATGAGAGATAATACCATACCCCTACATGTCCTAACTTGTAACTTGCTGTCACCCAACTCTGCGTTTTGAGCATAGCTCTAATCCATTTTGACAACATTGGTTCTATGTTGACGGGCTTGTCGAATAGCACTGCTAGTGACATTGTTAAAGGCCCCCTCGATGTCTAAGAATGCCCCTAAGGTGTATTCTTTGAAGTAAATTGATTTTTCAATTGTACCGACTACTTCACGAAGTATTACAATATTTATCTATGTATATTTTGCCTTCACATCCTTTTATAAAATTGACATCTGACAACCCTGTTTTAATATACTGTAACTTTTTATGTGCATCCATTTTATCCATATGTGTTAGTGTTAGTAGTATTTTTCATTTTTCATTTCTATACATTGGCTGGCATGCTGTTGCGGCGGGATTTGTATGCGCTTATTTTTCGGGGGGCTGCCATTTTATAGAGAAAAGAGTATCTTTGTATGTACATCAGAGACTCATGGTAATGTCACATGGAATGGTGTCATTTGTGCTTCACTATAGTATTTTTTCAAAATCAATGGAGTATGGTACAACTAGTGGCAACTGATGGGAATTGGATGGCATTGTTGTTAACATTGGAATCCTCCTACATATTTTACTAAATTGCATACATAGTACATATGTACAATGTACATATACCATGTACATACATATTTATGTACATAAATGTAGGTACGTCCCTTATAAAACAAGCATATAAAAGTGATGAAGCGTCTTCTGATAGCTGCTGGTTTGAGGAACTTTTAATGTTGACTTGGCAGCTTGAGCTTCTGCACAATCGATGAAAATATTTTTGTCTGGAGGTCACAAAACAGCAAAAATAAAATTAACGTATTATAATATGTATGTTGTATTTTCTCTACACACATACATAGATACCTCCATAGTTGAATTTGACTTATTTTTTACGAAAATTCTTGTGTTGTATAGCAAAACAAGGATCATACAAAAATTAGGAGAAACAAATAAATTGTATAAAACCACATGGATAAACATTTGTGCTTTGGAACTTTCCGAAAAGTAAATACATAGAAATTAAAATATTAATTGTTAAAAAAGGATTAAGTGGAAATGAGTTTTTTCTTAATTATAATTACGGAATTATCACTTGAATTCCTGAAGAAAATAACATACGCGGGCTGAGACCTATCACGTTTTGTAGAGCTTGTTGCACTCAATACAGAACGTATTTTTAAAATTCCGTATGACCCACAAAATGTGAATTTAGGGTTAAAAATCGATCTTCATCCATTGCAAAAAAATTTCGCCAAAAAAAACAACATGTTTTTAAAATATGTATATTCTAAAATCAAAAAGATATTTTTTATGAAAATCGTTTGAAAATTGACTAAGAAAAAAATGTTAACGATTTTAACAAAAATTCGAACGCTTCCGGGTAAACGAAACTGAATAATATTTACCTGAGGGTTGAAATGTCAAACATTTTTGTCCATATATATTAAAGTCAATTATTTTGTTTAATTAAGAAAATTTAATAAATAATAAGATTTCAAAATAAAAATAACTTAATTACAAAAGTTTAAAAAAAAGTAGAATGCAATTTTTATCGAAATGTTTGCTGGATGTCTTCCTCCTTAAACTTTCATCGTATGTGTCTCGGTTTACTGAGCAAAAATACTCCAATATCAATTGGCTTTTCCCCTAAAACCGTTTTTCTAAAAAATCCAATTTCCTGATCGAAACGCTCCCCTTGTTACTTGTCAATTAATTGGCCGAGACTTTCAGGAGAGAAATCTGGATGTGAATGAAGAAAGTATATTTTAATGATGCTCATGTTGCAACCCATCACCTAGTATACAAAATCTGGGCTCTTGTTGTTTCTTAGAAAGTCTAAGCATATACATTTGAAACGAATGCACGCACGTCTTTCTAAATAATATACAGTACCTGGCCATATTATTAGACGCACTGCAGAATTTTTATAATTATTATGGTTACATTTTTATGCAAGATGGAGCTCCATGCCACACAGCCCGGTCCATAAAAACTTATTTGAGGAAAGAAAACATCCCTCTGTTGGAGTGGCTGGAAACAGCCCTGATATGAACCTAATTGAAAACGTGTGGGAGCTGATGAAGAGGGAAGTAGCTAAAGATGCGGTCACTTATTGAAAGAGTAATTCACGTGTGGAATCACCACCCACAAATGCAGGAAACAGTCAAATCATGCATTTAAAGTATGCCGCGCAGAATTGAGGCTCTTATTAAAGCAACAGAAGGTTCAACAAAATATTGAAAAAAATTACAAAAATAACAACAACAAAACTGAAAATATTAATTTAAAAAAAAAATCTTTAACTCTGCTGCTTTATTTCTAGGAAGTAGTTTTTATTCTGCATACAAAATAATTTAAATGCATTACAATATTCGAAAATCTGATTAAAATAGCTGGAAATTAAGATTTTGCATAAAATCTAAAATGCGTCTAATAATATGGCCAGGGACTGTATATGGAATACGAAAAAAACGCACTTATTGTGATTTTGTACGATTTGGGCTATATTTTCGAAACTTTGGGCGTTTCATTTTTTTAGTTTTATGACATTCCAAATAAAAAGAAGCGTTTGTTCTAATTGCCCAACAAAATAACGCAAAAATATTAAAAATGTCATAACACCCAAAAACGTCTCTATCGCAGAAAAAGTATATCAGAAGAAAATGCCCCAAAGCCCAATATTTAATTTCATTTTAAATCAATTTTAAAATATCGTATCGTCCAAATTACTAATTGATACATATATCGCCCAAAAGATGTCATCATGTGTTTAAACATTTATTATGACGTTTCTCTTTTTGGGCTTTATGTCATATTATGATTTGAGTTATGAGTTATGACACATAAGAAACGATAGAATCGTAATGCCCGAAATAAATGCCACAAAACCCAACCCCTATGTCATAAAACCCAAATTCAAAATTCGTTCTTTTCGTTCTTTTGTTTAAAATTTTATTTGGGCGTTACGACATTCGCTTTGGATTTTATGTTTGGTTTTGCACGAAAACACCTATGTAAGTTATACGAGGTGTGTTCAAAAAGTACCCGGAATTTTCGTTTTTTCAAAAAAATATTTATTTATTCGTTTACATCAATGTGGTCCCCTTCAAAGTAGTCCCTCCCAGATATAATACACTTATGTCAGCAGTTTTTCCAATCTTGGAAGGACTCTTGATATTCACTTTTTGATATGTCCTTGAGTTTTTTCAGCGATTTTGCCTTTATTTCTTCAATCGAGGAAAAACGCCGTCCTTTCATGGGTCTCTTCAACTTTGGAAACAGGAAAAAGTCACAGGGAGCCATATCTGGTGAATATGGAGGTTGGGGCATGACTACGGTATTGCTTTTGCCCAAAAAATTACGAACAAGCAACGACGAGTGAGCAGGTGCGTTATCGTGGTGCAAAATCCATGAACTGTTTTTCCATAAATCTGAGTGTTTTTTTCGGATTGCTTCACGCAAACGTCGCATAACTTCAAGGTAATACTCCTTATTAACTGTACGACCTTGTGGTAAGAACTCTTGATGCACTATACCATTATAATCGAAGAAAACAGTAAGCAAAACCTTCACATTTGATCGAACTTGACGTGCTTTTTTCGTTCTTGACGTTAGATGCTTCCAGGTGGACGATAGTGCTTTGGTTTCGACATCATGACCGTACACCCATGTTTCATAACCAGTTATGACCCTTTCAAGCAAACTTGGATCGTCGTTGAAGTCATTTAATAGCTCTTGAGCGATGTTCATGCGATTGTTTTTTTGGTCAAAATTCAGCAGTTTCAGCAAAAATCGCCGAGCTCATAAAAACACGTCGAACCTTAGCAACTACCACAGACAAAGTATACAGTGAATATACATATAGCTGAAAATTGCATCATACTTTAGGGCCATGTATACCAACACAATAAAAAAAATAATTTTGACCTTCGAACTCTCTAGACCCGCGGAATTTAAAAATTCCGGGTACTTTTTGAACACACCTCGTATGTTATTCGGATTTTGAACTTTATTTTCGTTCCATTGACATTTTAATTTTTAAATGTTTCTGTTTGGCGTTATACTTCTGCAAAATATTAGAAGCGAATCCTGAACTTTGAAAAAACAAAAAATATTTCTCAAGGATGACCAAAATCAAGGTCATAATTTATACATCAACCTGATTTTGCGTGCAAAAGCTGAGTTCGACCAGATTATATGGGGCTCTTACTCGACTTATACAACATACATAGTTTCCGGACTGGTTATTACTGGTTTTTAACTTAGTTACCATGAACCAGCTTATTAACGTTTTTTAGCTTACTTTAAAGATTATACAGATGGTTCATCAAGAGCCCTTTCACTAACGATACCGATCTTTGAACGACTTCAAATCGACGCACGGTACATTAAATCCACTTATCAATAGCATTTTCATTTTATTTTAAAGCTGTTAAGCTTTATTATTACCTTTTTGTCCTTAAAGAAAGTTTGTGTTGAAATGTTTAAATGCTTGAAAGCTACCTTCGACAACCTAGTGGTGTTTTGAGATAACATCATAAAACGGGAATTTCAACTCAAGATTGTAAAATTCTCAACAGTCCTACGCGACTTGAGATATTGCACTCAAAAAAGTTTTCTTTAATAAATTGATTAATGCGTGCTTTGCACAATGGGGCAGAATGGCCTACTTCGTGGCAATAAATCGAAAAATATTCAAATACCCCATTGTTAATATGGTAATAGTTTCAGACCGTTATCAATTATCATAAACACATTACAATAACTTCCTATGGGAAGTTGAAAATTGTGTAGATTCCTAAGATTTGTTTTAACCTTTAGGTAGAAGTTCGAATACGATTTAGATAACTCGAAGGGAGCTTGTAAATATAATATAATCAATCAGCTAAAAGTATTAACTTGCTAAATCAATTTGATTTTCTGGAAGAAGAGTTCAAAAAACGAACACGAAACAAACTTCGATAATATAGGTTTAACGAAAACACTTCTCGCTTTAAATCGGCGGCGTACAAATCTCGTTGGGAAAAAGCTTTTCGTTTCTTGAGACATCTGTTTCTTTTCCCTAAAGAAAGGTTTAGGCGTGGTCGACCAAAATATTTCATTTAATGGAACGTACAAAAAAAATTAAGAGAGACTAATTCGATTTCTTAGTTGACTTTTGCTACTCAAATGAACTTGACAGCAGTGGGACATGTAAATGCTTCTGAAGTATTAAAGGATATAACAACAACCACCCCTGACCGAACCAAAAAATGTATGAAGTTATATAGGGAGTCACTCGAAACAAACAGTTCTAGAACATCAGGTCAAGAAGCTTTAAGGGTTCCAGTTGAAGCGCAACTATCTCGGCATCAACACCAGATTATTAGAATAAGTGCACCAGAAAAATGTCCTGATGCATATAAGATTCTAAAAGCCGTAAAAAAAAACAGTTTTGTCCACCCCCTGAGTGCATCAAAGTCGGAGCAACTTTAATAGAGGTTACTCTTTAGGCACTGCTAGATTTAACCACAAAGCATTTGGTGTAATCGCAGAAGGAAGTTATTTATCTACTAACAACCTTTAAAATGGGAAAACTGAACTTATTTTGAAAGTGGGGATTTGATTGGAGTTCAGTACACAGCTCCAACAAACAAGCTTTCCATGGCCTTGAGGCAACTGATTCTTCTGTCTTTATTACCTGAATTTTTCCGCTTACATTTTTATCTAGTTCCAAAATTGTATGGCAAAATCTACGCCCAGGTTCTACAAGATACTGCAGGCCATTGAAAATAGAGTTTGCAAAAGACAACAACTTTAATTGAAGAAAGACAAGTAAAAGTCAGTCATACTCTACTTCTAACGATGGTTGACGGAAAAGTCTGTAATGCTATCACGGGGACGTCATCAACGCAAAAGAGTTTCATATGTGGTGCATTTTCTAAAAGCCTTAATGATATAGATAGTATGTTGACAAGGGAAGTAAAAATAGAAAACTTAATCTTTGGCTTGTCCGTTCTTCACCAATGGATACGATTTTTCGAAAATATACTTTATTTATCCTACAAATTGCCTCTTAAGAAATGGCAAGCTTGAGGGGATAACAAGATAGTTGTTGCAGAAAACAAAAAGAAGATACAAAAAGAGTTTAAAGATCGTTGTGGATTTATAATAGACAAAGCAAAGCCCGAATTAGGGAATTCAAATGATGGTAATACGGCCAGACGTTTCTTTTAAAATGCTATAATTTCTACGGAAATTACAAAAATTGATGTTCAACTCATAAAAAAGATGCATACTATTATGATTGTTGTGGCTATTGGCCATGAAATTAATGTCGAGAAGTTTAAAACTTTCGCAATTGATATTGCAAGATTTTATGTGAAAAAGTATCCCTGGTATTACATGTAGCCGATGCTCGTTTGCCAATTGGTCAACTGAGTGAGGAAACCCGAGAGTCGAGAAACAAGGACTTCAACAATTAAAGAGAATATTACTTCGGAAATCACGCAGGAAAAATACTAATACTGAGGAAGACAGCGTTGCAATGATTTAATTATATTATATGTACTAATTTTACTTTTAATAAGACATGAGGAAAAAGGATATAATTTTTGGTAAGCATATTTATGGATAATTTGACAACCCTAAATCTTGATACAATGAAAAAGGTCGGTATATTAGTTTTGTACCTTCTTTTAAATTGCGTTTTGGCGTGGTCAATGTTGGACTTAGAAATATCAATAGATTGATTATACAAACATTTCCACACATTTTCGGGTTTCTAGCTCTCTGGGCTGATTTATTGCTAATAGGGTTGTTCTGCCTCAGTGGCCCAGTGTGCGTCGCACGAACCGCGCTTTTACTTTGGTAATAAATTTGGACGATTTTTGCAACGTTGTTTAGGAGAAAGACTATTCATTATGAAATGAAAAACCAAATTCATCATAAATAAATTGACAGTTGTCAAAAAGACCAACTCCGAAAAAAGCATTGGCAGAATGAAAACTAACACCCGTTGCGTCGCGTGATGGTAAGTGCGTATAGGACTGTCATGCCAGAGCTGTCGGGTTTAATCCCAGAATTGTAAGTCACTAGACCCTGGAACTCTACGAGCTGTTATGCTACCTAATTTATTTATCGATTGAAAAGCACACGTTTAAAAATAACTGTGAAATAACATAATCTAAACGAAGCAAACAAATCTTGTAAGAGTTAAAGAGGACCCATAGTCTTAAATACTTGGAGTTGGAACTAGAGAATAATAGAAACTTTAACTCAATATCTTCTATGCTTTATTTTCAAAATTTAAAAAAACCACCCAATAGTTGTTTTTATTTCAAGATTACAATGGAAATAAATCTAATTGGTGTCAATTATATCTTTGAAAGAGATATAAAGACATCTTACGTCACCATAGTATTGAAAAGTTGTATTCAGAATCTGTTCTTTAAATCCAATCTCCAACCCTCAAAATACTGCATCATGTGATTTTCTCATTTTAATTTTAATTTTAATTTATAGACGGGTGCTAATAACATAACTTACATTGAACATTGCGTGCTGCCAACAAATTTCTCAAGGAATTTATTTCTTTTTTGCAAATTCAATATCTCGAAAATGGTTATCGTTTAGTAAAGGAAGTAATTCAAATTAGCATCCAGTCATCACTGTTTTTAATTGGTACTTTTTAATCAAGATCCATATAACTTTTCTCATAGTTAAAGTATTCGCGCGCTAAGCTAAACAAGAAAAATATATATGTATATGTACCTACTTCAATCGAGGGTCCTATAAGCGACGCTATGCAAATAATTTTAATTTGTCCTTATACACCATCAGGACATGTCTATGAATAATTTATGCGTTCGGCAGTTAAACTGTGTTAGCATTTTGTTTCTCATGAGCAAACGTCACGCGATTTTCTACTTGAAGCTTGAATTTCAATAGAGATATTATTATGATGACAGATAGAGTCTTTGAATGGGACCTTTTACGTCTATAATGGTAGGACCGATATACGATGTACATATATGAAAGTAACAATGATATGGGCCAGGCGGATGGTGATGTGATGGTGTATAATGTGCAAATAGAACGTGCGAGCTCTAGATGGCGCATTGTTTCGAACCAAGTGGAATAGTGTGTTCTTTTTACGTCGCGTTTGTTTCGGTGCGGCTAATTAAAGCTCCGTTCGCACTCGAAAGCATTTAACAAAACAAAAAGAACTGCCCCTCTGGGAATAAAACATCCAATACGTGCCATATGCCTGCATAGAGGTAGGTAAATATCAAAAGGATATAGTTTTTCATTCCAGGTTTTACCTACATATGTATGTACATATAGAAAACTGACATTCATGAAGTGACATCTCTATATAACTGTATTTCATTCGTCCTTCCTGTCATTCTATAGTGTGATGGTAAAAATGAATATGATGAGAATGGAAATATTACGAGAATCCTGCATGAACGATGAACTTTTCCTTTTCCGCGTATTATTTTCAGCGATTCTACATATTTTCTTTTTATCTTCTTCTTTGGAATTTTTACCTTAAGCGATTATACGAGTATGAATGGAATTTATTTGTAGGAATTTCGCATGTATTACGTTTACGCCTGACTCTGAGTGATAGGGGATACAATTCTAACACTAATATGTAAAGCTATATAGGCATCTACAACTACAAACATTGTACGCACAGGATTCACCTTCTAAAAAAAATTGTGGAATTCTACACAACAACACATATAACACCATCATACAAAATTTTAAACTTTTCTGCTTGCTGACATTAATATTTTTACTTTAGGTATGTGGATAGGCTTTGAAAGATTTTTTTCAAGACGTACGGCTGGAATTTTTAAGACATAAAATGTATTTTTTCACTTTAACAGATGAAAATGGGAATAAAATGTAACAACCGAATTAGCTTCCACATCCGCACTGTCCCCGTACTAACCCATGCGAAGAGATTGATGATGAATGAAAAATTATTAGCCGAGTAATTAGTAAGCCTAATCTTGGTAATATGCAAAAGTATGTCCTTTTCAATGTACATATATTTCCTTATATCACGCAACAGCAACAGCCGGATGGATTCAAACACAATTTTTTGGCTGTCTCCTTTTGGAGTCGCACATACTTGAACAACGATTATTTATGTAAAGGGTGCCTCCTGCCGAAACGTCTGCTGTATGTGTGCTGTATGTCAGCAATAACGCGACAAATAATCTCTTCCAAATCGTTAATCCTTGCGAGCTTATCTGTAAACAGCTCACTTCAAGACCTCACAAAGCTAGTCCAGCGGACTCGAGATAATGCGCCCATCAAAAGTTTTCTACAATAAATTGATGCGTCGAGCGAACTAAACCGTTATTTATTTCCAATAGGAAGTTATTTTAATCGGTTCGATTTGTCGAATGAAAAATGTTGACATTTCTCCACGTTTCAAGGTCCGTAGAATCTAAATAAAAGATTTTTACACAGATGTCTGTGTGTGCAATGTGCATATGTTCGTACGTCTTTAAGCCGCCCGTACGTCCAAACGTTCGGGAAGCTTTTTTCGTCATCCAATATCTCAAGAACCAGTTAAGATATTGACTTCAAATAAATTATGTTACACAGATTATAATGCAGAAAGTACTCTCGAAAAATTCCAAAATATCTCACGAACCAATAACGCTAGTGACTTGATTGTATATTGTATATCGTGACGTGATACCAAACTGATATAATTAAAAAAAAAAACAATTGAGAATTTTTTTTTATAAATTAAAATAACTGATAAAAAATCATTGTAGCTTCAAATATTTTACGAACAAAGAAGGTTTTATATCAAAAATAATTGTATGCAACGAACAATAACGTTTTTGACACTTGGTAAAGAAAAATTGACATCTGGTTTAGGAAAAATCGAATTGACAGTATTTTTACAAAAAATAAAATAAAAACCCAACAAAAATATTACTAAAAGTTGGTAAAAATTGATTAACAATTAAAATATCTTTTAAAAAATTAAGGATATTGGCTTTAAATTAATTTCAACTAATTTCATCTCTAAAAATTGTTTTCGATATTCAGTAATTTTTCTATAAGAATCTAACAGATAGTTTTTTAAAATTAAAATCTACAAAAAAAAGTACGCAATATTGGTAAAAATTGATGTTCGATTCTCGATATCACGTGAATAAATGAAAGTATTGACTTCAAAATGATTTCATTCTGTGCTGAGTTTTCTTAAAAAAAACAATATGTATTTGTTTATATAAGAAATAAATACATACTTTCAAGGAATGCTACTAAAACTTGGTTTTCGACTAAAATTCTTGTTAACAAAAATAGATTTTGAAACTATTTCATCATAATGTTAAATATTGTTGTTAATTTTTAGTTATTTTTTTTTAGAAAAATTCAACTGAAATTTTTTTTTAACTAAACACGAAAACCTACAAACCTTTTAAACAAAACGAATCGACAGACGAAATGGGATGTTATAGGTGTGGGTTGCATCGCAGCCTCTTTTTTCAATTGAAAAACCATCAATCTTAATATCGATGCTATCACTTCTCCCATTCAGCACCATTAGTTTTGCTTTTTCCGATATTTAATTTCAGTTTATTTTCCATAAGCCACTGATGTATATGATCTAACCCTTCTTGTAATTTATTTCTAATATCAGCATCATTATCACATGAGTTATATACTCTGACAACCGCATTATCCGCTATGTTTTACAACACTTTTAAGATTATTTATATACAATATACATAGATAGTAAATAAGAGCGTTCCTAAAACCGAACTTTGAGGCACACCGTAGTTTACTTCAATCGCATTAGAAGCTTCACCATTTACTTTTACTCTTTGATTTCTTTTATTAACTTCCCATAGGAAGTTATTGTAATGGGTCCGATTTGTCGAATAGAAAATTTTGACATTTCTCGACGTTTCAAGGTCCCTAGAGTTGACATAAAAGATTTTTAGAAAGATGTCTGTGCGTGCGTGTGTACGTTCGTGTGTTTTTTCGTCGTCCATAGCTCAAGAACCCGTGGTATGATGGTAAGTGCATTGAATTGAACTGTCATGCCAGAGGTCTTGGGTTCGATCCCTGCCTATGACACCTAAAGTTTTTTTTCACGGGTACTGCCTCTTCCGAGGAATTGACAAATTCTCCAAGAGTAATTCTTGTCATGAAAAGTGCTTTCTCAAATTAGCCGTTCGGTTTCGGCATAAAACTGTAGGTCCCCTCAATCCCTGACAACAGTACTCGCACACAGGAATGGTTGAGAGTTGTAGGTCACTAGGCCCTAGTTCCCAACGGACTGTTGCGCCACCCAATTTATTTTTAATAGCTCAAGAACCAGTAGAGATATCGACTTCAAATAAATTTTGTTATACAGATAATAATGCAGAAAGATGCAGAAAGGGTTCTCAAGCCAATGGCGTGGGTGGTTCTTTTACCATAGCAGTTTAAAAAAAAAATGAAAATTTTGGTTAACCCCAAATATCTCACGAACCAATGACGCTAGAGACTTGAATTAAATTTTATATCGTAAAGAGATACCAAACAAATATATTTTTGGAAAAAAATCCAACTGCTTTTTTTTTATAAATCAAAATATAAAATGATTTTATCTCCAAAAAAAATTTGTGCAACGAAGAATAACATTTTTTACATCTGGTAAAATTTTGAGAAAAGTTTTTTTTATAAAAAAAAAAACCTAAAAAACATTACTCAAAGTTGGTAAAAATTGAATTTCGACTCAAATATCTTTTCAAAAATTTGAGATTATGGCTTCCAACTTATTTTATCTTATAAGAAATATTGTTTTTAACATTCCGTAACATTTTGAAAAAAATCAAATTGACAGTTTTTTTACAAAAAATAAATACCTAAAATAAATTAATAAAAGTTGGTAAAAATTGATTTTCGACTCAAATATCTTTTCAAAAATTTAAGATATACATAGGCTTCAAATTAATTTTATTTTATAAAAAATATTGTTTTCAACATTCAGTAATTTTTTGATAAAAATCTAACCGTCCGTTTTTTCATAAAAAATTAAATCCTACTGTTTCTTCGCCGATTGGATTTCCAAATAATAAATATCGGGCCAAGATTAAATCTTCCAAATTCAAAAAGGGAAACAAGAAATATTCTTGGAATTGTCCAATTTTATTTTCTAAACAGAAAAAATACTTAAATTGCTAAAAGTAAAAAAATACGTACATAAATAAAAAATTACAAATTGGTATTTTATAAAGGGCGAAACAAACAGGAATTGAAAACAGTTGATGAACAAATGAAAATATTGTATCGAAAAATTTAGAAAAAACAATGAAATTTAAGTAAGGGAAAATGATTGAAAAAATGAAGCAAAGTGTTTTTGAAATACAGTAAGAAAAAGTAAATTGATGTTAAAAAAGCGTTGGCTTGATGACACCTACAAAAAATAGTATGCAAAATTGGTAAAAATTGATGTTCGGATCTCGATATCTCATGAACAATAGAAGATGTTGACTTTAAATTTATTTCATTCATCCAATTTGTATTTCTTTATATAAGAAATAAAAACTTTTAAGAAATGCAACTAAATATGGTAAAAATTGGTTAACGACTAAAAATCTCGTTAACAAAAATATCAAACTATTTCACCATATTCAAAATATTGTTGGTTATTGTGAATTTTTTTAGAATGATTTAATTGATAACTTTTTTAACAAAACACGAAAACCTACAAACCTTTTAAGCAAGACAAATCGACAGACGGGATGGGAAGTTATCAGTGTGGGTCTCATCCCAGCCTCTTTTTTAAATACGATTCAAACCACGTCAATTCGCATTTTTTAACCCCATATTTTCCCATTTTCATCATTAAAATATTTCTACTTACAGACTCAAATGCACGTTTATATCCAAAAAAACACAATACATACTTCTTTTTTATGATATCTCTTTCTTCCACGATGTCTATGATAAACCCGATTGAAGGTCCATTATTAAATTGTTACCTTCGAAGTTATGATAAAGTTGTTTAAATACCATTTTTTCAAAAATCTTTTCACACAATAGCATATCATTCACTGGTCTAAATTCTTCACATTTCCCTGTATTTACAATTTTTTCTATTGGTGTTATCAAAGATTCTTTCCAGGAGTCAGGGAACTTTTTTGTGAATAGGGAACCTTTAATTATTTTGCATAAGATAGGACAGAGCATTTCGAATTGATCTAAGTAGATAATTGGCTCATGAACCCCTTACGTTCTTATTCAAACTTTCTCTAAAAACAGGCAAATTTCCCAGTTTATGGAAGAAGGCATTTCTTACACCAATTTTCAAGAAAGGTAACAAGGCGGATATAACAAACTACAGGCCCATTGCAAAGCTTTATTGCATACCTAAATTGTTTGAACAAGTTGCTTGTGAAAGTGTAGCATTTTTTAGTAAAAATCTCATTTGCGAACAGCAACATGGTTTTGTGAAAAAAAGATCAACCGTTACTAATCTCCTCACATTCTCAAACATATGTTCAAACGCTTTAGAACAAGGTTATGAAGTTGACTGCATATACACTGACTTTTCCAAAGCTTTTGACCAACTTAGCCACGGAATTATTTTATTTAAACTTAAAGCTCTTGGTTGTCCACCATTTTTCTTAGCTTGGATCAAATCATACCTTGAAAACAGATCCTATGAGGTAAAATTTAGAAATTGTCATTCTGAACCTTTTGTTGCTCAATCTGGTGTTCCCCAGGGAAGCCATCTTGGCCCTTTTCTATTCATCCTATCTATAAACGACGTATCGTCATGTCTACGCTCAAGTGATGTTCTTATTTTTGCTGATGACATGAAAATTTTTAAGATAATAAAGTCCACCCAAGATCGCATCCTTTTACAAGCTGACATTGATAGTTTTACATTTTGGTGTGACAAAAATAGCCTTACCCTCAACCCTTTTAAATGCCAGACGATAACTTTTACTAAAAAACGAATCGGTAGTGTATTTGATTATTGTATATCAAAACAAAAACTCGGTCGCGTCTCCACATTTAAAGATTTAGGTGTTCATTTCTGTTCCAACTTAGAATTTACACATCACATTAACTTTATTGTTAATAAAGCAAGTTTTATGCTTGGTTTTATAAAACGCTGGGCAAAGGAGTTCAATGATCCCTATGTTACTCTTTCTTTATACAATTGTCTTGTTCGTCCTCATCTTGAATATGATTCGCAGGTATGGAATCCCTATTACGAAATTCATAAGAAACGTATTGATTCAATTCAACATAATTTCATTCGCTTCGCCCTAAAAGGTATTCCGTGGGAAGATCCTTATGATCTTCCTCCCTATGAACATCGTATTCAACTTCTTCAATTGCAAACTCTCCATCAAAGGCGTGTTAATAATAATTTAATTTTTTTTCATCAACTCATTAATGGTGAAATTGATGCACCTTATTTGCTATCTTGTATACATTTAAATTACCGAGCCGGAACTCATCACCTGCGTACTTTTGACTTTATACATATTGACTTCCATAGAACTAACTATGGAAAGAATGAAGCTTTAAGTCGAATGAGCATTTTATATAACTTAAACTGTTCATCGATTGATTTAAATTTAAATAAGGTGGGATTAAAATCATTGTTTAGAACCAGTGCTCCACTATCGTAAACGTCATGTTAATAATTCATGTTAAATGTTAATAATTGTTTTGTATTTTGTGCGCGTGTTAGGCTATAATTGTATTATTTTCTTACTAACAACTAACACATGCACTTATGATGAGCCTCTGATCGTAGTGTGACGCTTGCTGTAAGCTAACTACTTTCTGAAAACTCTGAAGTGTAAAAAAAAAAAAACTGAAAATGTGTTTTTTTTCATATTTTTAACAACCTGTTACGGCTGCGTGTTTGGCAGCTAAGGCGTCGAACGGCGCAGATTTTGTTCCTGCAAATAAAAACAAAATACATTTAAAATAGAGGAAAACAATAACACCTTAGTTTTACTTACGATTTTTGTTCTCGCTGCCGGTCGTCATAGTCGTGATCCTCAACAAAACCACCCCGTTATGGAATCGTTCCTGGCCAGCTGAGGCGTCGGCTGCGGGAAAAATTGCCCTGAAATGCCAAAGATGAGGAGATAGGTAGGAACAAAAATCAACATAAGAACATAATTTACTTACGATATTGTCCTCGCTGGTCGTCACTACAAGTGGAGGGATGTCGGCGGAGGTCGTTGTCCTCATGGTGAGCCGCAATTCGGTGAACACCAAGTTGTGTGGCAGCAGAGGCGTCGCTGGCGCTAAATTACAGCCTGAAAACACAAATGAGAAAAGATATTTAATTAAATTTAACATGGATGTTAATAATATTAAAGGATTAGGTACTTACGATATTTTTTTCTTGCTGCCGGACCCTTGGTCGTCGCCTACCGCCATTCCGCCCCATCTCCGTTGGTTGTTTATCCTCCGGTCATCGGCAACTGGTAATCTGAAAAGAAACAAACAATATAGTAAGGAAAATATAAAAATATTATCACATATTATAAAAGGAAATAAATAAATAATAAATACTTACCGGAATAACTATGGTGGATGATGCGCAGGTTTGGTCGTCTTGTTGGGCTTGGTACGGGCGGCGTGAATGGTCCATTCCATTCATTCATAAATGGCTGAAAGAAAAAAGCGGAAGTAAACAATAAGAAAAAAAATGATGAATGAAAGTAGAAAGAAGTGGAAAGAATTTGTGGAATGCGGATGTGTGGGGCTGGAAAGAGTTGAATTGACTTATTATGTGGTTAAGGCTAAGTATACAATAATCCTTGTGTACACATTCTTACGTGATTAAAGTTGCGTGTTCTTTTATGGTTTCATGCAATTTATGCAATTGATGCGATCGGTGCAATTGGTGCACAAGGAAAACAATTTGTTTTATTTAGTATTTTATTTTATTTGTTTTTTTTTTGTTAATTTAATTATAATTAAATAATACATAAATAAATAATAAGTGATTAAATAACTACTTAAAATGTTCACAAAAATAGTTACAAAAAGTAAACGACAATTATTCAACGAAACTAAACAATAGAAAAAAAAAGGAACGCATCACTTATAGGCTTATAAGAGCTTAAAGCTAAGTTTGACAAGTGCATCGACTAAAAATGGCCGAGTGCATGACGTTGCATTCTACGGGCGCAAACAAAAGTGCATAGAGGAAGGTCAATCGTAGGTTAGAAGGAGGTTTTGAGCTAATGAAGAGGACTTTTCAAGTTCAAACGTCAGAGAGATCACAAGGTGTAAACCACTTCAACGAGATTTTATTTAAAAGTTTATTATAATATAGTGCGAAGTGCATTTAGTCAAATATATGTATATGATATCCAGGCTTAAAGCTAAAACAAAATCAAGGAATTTGGTGAATTTTATTAGTGAATTTTATCGTAAAAGGGGTGATTGTAAGATCCTGCACCAGGTAATCCGTGGCTTTTGCCAGAGTTGGTTTCAACCAAAAGAAAAGCAGGAGCTTAAGCCCGTGAAACTCCGGGTTATCAACGGGAGTCAAACGAACGTCACCTTTTCTTTTTCCTTTCTTTTTCCTTTTTCATTTTTTGTCGTAATTTTTGTGAAGATAAATTTCATAGACCGTCACAACAAGTACCGAAGGAAATCAAGATAATTTGGCAAGGAAGTTGCCGGCCGTCGGTACGACGACGAGAAATTGAATTGTTATTGAAGCCGAAATACAAGAATCCAGCTGAATCAAGATTCTCAAGATTGCAGAGGCCAGTTTTTGTCATATATATATATATGTGTATAGATACATGTGAACCTTTGTTCATGCCATTTATCAGAGCGTAATTTCATTTAGTTTTTTTTGTGAGGATTCAGTCCTTTTTTATTAGTTTTTTTGGTGGATTTGTAAGTGCCGTCCAAAAGGGTTTGGAAAATACCGACACCGGCAAATTTGGGTAAGACTCCGTGGTGGGGTTCTGTCCACGTCTCGGTCACGGGAAGCAAGATTTTGCCCCTTTTAGTACCCCTTAAGATAGAGCTCTATATGTAGGAAGGTGAAAGGGTTTAGCGTTTCTTGGGATAACAGGTGTGAATTAATACGCCTGAGAAATAGTTGCGAGACAGTGGGGAGGGTTGCCGCTAAGGAAACCGGTTGTTTTTCCAGACTTTTTACCTCTAACGGTTCTAATTTCGAGTTCAATCATAAAATTAAAAATTTAAAAGCGTGTATATATGTATAAAAGGAATGTTTGGTAGAAATTTTCGCTTCTTTGTATAATTTTTTGAAAGACATGAATAAAGGTCAAAAAGGTTAATGTATGTCAAGATGAAAACAGAATTTTTTTGTAATTATTTGTGTTATCGGGCCAATAGCTTGATGGCCGAGTAGAGGAGTCCCAAGGGGGTGAGTAGGGTAAGTAGAGGGGAGTGACGATATTATGACAATTGCGGCTGAGATGATGCTCTGAGGAGAGGCAACAACGGGGAGTCCGGATTTTCCGCAGGCCTACCGGATTCCATGGAGGGGTGGGAATTTTAAGGCCCAGCTGCACCGTCACCAGCAGCTGCGAGTGTGGTGTACGCAATTAGGTGGTGGTATCGCATAACCTTTTTTTATCGTTCCAGGCATGATTTATGTTTTGAAATGGAGTGGTCCGTCTGTGGGGGCAAGATCCCCCCCCACCAACCGGCGAGTTATAGCCGAGCCGAACAAGCATGCCGCGACCCCCGCAGCGGACATCGTGTGCCTTTTCCCTCCCTCTCCTTAGGTCGTCCAATTCCTTCTTCTTCTTTCCTGACTTTCTTTCCTGTCCACTTTTTTCTTTTCCTTCTTCCTTCTAGCCCTGGCCTAAGATGAGGTGCTGCCAACTCAACATCAATTGGCAGCGAGAAGCGGCAGCACGGCGGCCTGGCCAATGTCATCAGGTCTTAAACATTAAGCCGCCACGCAATCACATCGATTCTCTTCTACATTTAATCTCTTCATTTCAAATGGCGCCCAACGTTTTGTCCTAGTGTTTTCCTTCAGTGTTCCGACCGTTGGCGTTAAATACGTCAAATCGAGGCGTAAGTCTTAATAACGATTGCTCATTAGAAGGCGTTTTAATCGCGACGTGTCGATCTGGCGTAAGAGGCGAGAACGGTCGAAACAGTTTTGTGTGTCGTCAGTTGCATTCCTTCGATTTTTAGTTTTCATGTCTTCAAAGGTAGAGTTTTTACATAACCTTTGAATTGCGGTTAACAGGTCGGAGTTTAAAGAAGCCGCAATTAGCGTTCTCCATTCAAGTCGTCTTTGCTGCCGGTGTCGGGCAAAAGCGTAAGTCTTTGTTAAGATAGCTCTTTAGAAAGCTTTTCAAATCGCGACGCGTTGTTTCGATCCCGACAGCAAGAACAATTTGAAATTGTTTTCGTGTCGTTTCAATGTTTTATTATTTTTTGGGTTCATCACACTCCGAGTATGAAAGTTTCTCTGGGAGCACCATTACCAGTCGGCAGTCGAGTCATATATTTGTCGTCAACGCAGGTTCAGAGCAAGTCACTCCCTTTGCTACCCCAAACACCCCCGAATAACAAATACAAAATACAACAACCATATTCAATCATTTCAAACAACATTTCTGTCAATTTACACATTGTTTCTTTTTGAGTTTTATTAGTTTTTTTCGTTTGAGTTCTTTTTAGAGATTTTTTCGTTTGAGTTTTTTTTAGAGATCCTTTTTCGTTAGAGATTTTTTTTGAAGTTCCTAATAATGGTTAGCGAATAATTAGATTTCATCATATGTTTTTTTTTTGGTCAACTTTATTTGGTTTTTAGTCAGTTTTAGTTTAGTTATTTATTATTTTTTTGTTTATATTTTTTTTTGTTTTTAGTCATTTGGTGGTTGGTAATTAGTAAGTCTTAGGTCATAAGTCAAAAACATAAAAATCAAAAAAAACATTATTAGTACTAAGTTTAGACCTTACAGTTTTTCATTTTTGGTTGGTCAGTCAATTTGATTGTCAACAGTTTTTAGATATAGTTTTCAGATTGAGATTTTAGAATAATAATTGTAAGTTCATTATTCATCTTCTTTATCAATATTTTTTTTTCTGGTTATTTATTATTTATTTATTTTTTCGTCATCTTGTGAATCTTTGCATTATTCCATCAAAGTTTCATACATATTATTTAAATTTTTCGTTAAAGTTTTCAATTTTTTTTAGTGTTTAGTTCATTGGTCAATTGTTGTTTTTTCTTCAATATTAATTATTAACATTAGTCAAAATTTCATTTCATTTATTTATTCAAATTTCGTCATATAAATTTTATATTTGGTCATAAAAATCTTACATTTGGTAATCCAAGTTTAATAAATTTTTATCAAAATCAAATTGTATATTCGACAAATTTTATATTTTGTCGTCAAAATTTTATATTTTGTCAACAAAATTTAATTACTTATTTGGGTCTATGAAATAACTCCCACGAAATAAGTCCCACTTTTAAAAACGAAATAAGTCCCACCAAAAATTGCTATTTTGAAAGTGGGAGTTATTTCGTTTTTAAAAGTGGGACTTATTTCGTCAATTGGTGGGACTTATTTCGTTACGCGTTTTTATTTTAAGTGGGACTTATTTCGTTTTGAGTGGGAATAAATTCGTTTTGTAAAGTGGGAGTTATTTCATACCCCTAAATTTATATTTTGGTGGGATTTATTTCGTTTTAAGTGGGACTTATTTCATTTTCATAATTTTGCATTTTAAGTGAATGCTTAATAATTTTTGCCGTTATTTGTTGCTCTTCACGTTGTTTCTCATTGAATTTCATAATGTTCTTTTTGTTGCTTTTTAAAAAGAACACGCAAAAATGGTTGATTTATTGTCTAGAATAGCTACTTTTCTAAAGTTTTTTTGAATTGATAGCACGGCGTACTAACACCTAGGTATGTAAGGGGGGGCATGCTGCCCCCCTGCAACCCCCCTGCTTCGGATCACTATAGGATTTGGGGTGGGTGCGAGTTTGGGTATATGCAAAGAACACGAATGCATTGTGATTCTTTCATAACTGTGAGCCATTCTTTTTTTTTTTTGTTGGGAATTTCTTTGATTTTAGTGCTCAAATGCAAAAGTTCTTTGCATATACCCAAACTCGCACCCACCCCAAATCCTATAGTGATCCCAAGCAGGGGGGTTGCAGGGGGGCAGCATGCCCCCCCTTACATACCTAGCTGTTAGTACGCCGTGCTATCAATTCAAAAAAAACTTGTTTTAGCATAGAGAGAAAACAAAAGATAATTTTACTTTATGTTTTTTCCTAATTCTGCAAAATATTAAATCGAAACAATGCCAAATTGCTTTTATTTCGTTTTCTAAAGTGAAATAAACCCAAATTGAAAATTTGGCCTTATTTCGTTTTCAAAAACGAATAATGCCAAATTTTTTGAATTTGGCTTTATTTCATTTGGCGTTATTTCACGTCACCTTTACGAATCCAAACGTTGTTACTAGTGGGACTTATTTCGTTTATGAAGGTGGGACTTAATTCATTTAAGAAATATATTATTCAAGGGGGAGTTATTTCATTTTGAGTGGGAGTTATTTCATTTCAAGAAAATTTTTAAATCATTTCATTTTGGTGGGACTTATTTCGTTTTCAAAAGTGGGACTTATTTCGTGGGAGTTATTTCATTTTTTTAAGCAATTTTTGGTGGGACTTATTTCGTTTTTAAAAGTGGGACTTATTTCGTGGGAGTTATTTCATAGACCCACTTATTTACTTCGAAATACCAAATTTGGTCGTCAAAAAGTCAATTTTTCGTATTTCGTCAGGATTTAATATATTTTTGTCAACAAAATTTCTTATTGATTTATGTTTTTTGTCAACAAAATTTCAAGTATCTTTCATATTTTACTACCCGAATTTCATATTCCGTTTATTTGTCAAATTCCATATTTCATCAACAAAAAATTTTTTACGTTTTTTTTTTGTAAATTGTTCTGAGGAAAGTTTGTCAAACAGTACATAGTTTAGAGATTCTTTATTTTTGGTTGATCAATACAAGAATCAGTAAGTTTTCTCAGGCCAATTCTTACAAGATTGAGAATAATAACAGTATCATAGTAGCGAAAGTTTTTCCTTAAGTGGTAATGAGTCATAAGCCTCAATCCAACGAACCCAACACTCCACGCAAAGTTAACGTTTTCCACAGACCAGTTACCCGGAGTCAATTCAAGTTAGTGGGAGATAACGATAAAATGCCCACCGTACATTCACCTCCACGCGGATCTGGTGATCCACCGACCATGCAGGAGCCACCACCAGTAAGTGAGCCTAGTGGCACAAATAACCAGGTCGTGGGTGAGACTACCACAACGAAACCACCAGTTCAACCTTCATATCACGGTACAAGCGGGTCGGAAGAAACTGTCGGGACAGTTTCGACACCCCCATACAGCAATATAACGTCCGCGGATGAAAGAGTTCCAACCAGAGACCACAGGGTACCAGTTGACGTTCAGGAAGAACGAACCAGCAATATTAGCCCCATGGAGGTCTTCCCAGAGAACGCACCGCGAGGCGAAGCAGGGTCAGAACAGGCGAATTTAGACCGATTCGACCAAGGACAAGGAGTCACAGCGAGCAGTGTATCTGCGGAGTTAAAGACACTCATCAACTTAGCTGTCGTGAACGCATACGAGTCCTACACGAGATCAATAAGTGGAAATGTGTCCGAGTCAGTTAGGAGCGAAGTTGAGAGGGGATTTTTGGATTTCGTAAAAGAAATCAATTATGCTACGCGACCGATTCCACCACTAGAAGAAAGGATTCGACCACCGTCGGTGCCACGGTCATCTGCTCCCAGGACTAGGCCAGAGATGCCACAAGCACATCCAACACAATTTCCGGCGAGTAGTTTACCACCGCTTCCGTCGCACCACTCACAAGGAGTGAATCCGGAATTTTTTTATGCGCCGCCCAACCAATTTCCAACTGCACAATTGCCGCCTACGAATCATTCGGGGCGAGGATTTCAGGAACCACCGCACGTTGGAAGAAACCATCCATATGGTAACGACAACAACAGCCATAGGATGCCATACCCGCCGGAAGGTTACTATTCCGGAGAAAACCGATATCCCGACCATCAATTTAGATCGCCACCCTCTTATCAGCCGAGAGCAACAAGACCGCCGATTCGGATCGATAAGTGGGGAATACTTTTCGAAGGTAAGCCGGAACGACTAACCGTCGAAGATTTCATTTTTAGAGTTGAATTGCTTCAACGACAGCATGGATGTTCCTGGGCGGAAATACTAAGAGACTTCCATTTATTATTATCAGGAGCAGCATACGAGTGGTACTGGCAGTATCAACGAACAAGTTATCGTACGGACTGGCCAGGACTTAGAGACGCCTTAATGCGTCAGTTTAAAAATTTAAAATCAGATCTCGAGATAATGAGAGACATCATGGACCGACGTCAAGGAGCCTGGGAACCCATTGATACATATTTCGCAGCCATATACAAGCTGAAAAGTCAGCTCGGAATTCAGATTTCTGAGGAAGAATTGGTACGAATCTTAAAGCGAAATTTGAACGATCGCATAGGGAAATTGGTTTATCCTCAAGCGCTCTTCAATCTCGACCAACTGAGGAGAGCATGTAAAGACGCGGAGTTCGCTTTTCCACCGAGAGGAGCCGATAGGGAACGTGAAGTCGCTAGGCCAGTTAGGCAACAAAACCGGTTTGCAGCTAACGAACTAGTATTTGACAGCCCCGAGTACGAAGAAGACCACGTCGACGCTTTCCAACAATCCAGTAACAGACCTCGTACGTCCCGGAATAGCAACGAGCCAAGACAATTGAAATGCTGGAATTGTCACGAAATGGGGCACAGCTACGTAGATTGTCCGTCTCCAAGCCATAAAGTCTATTGTTTTGGATGCGGTAAAGAAGAAGTGATTAAACCCAATTGTCCGCAATGTCGGCCGGGAAACTCCAGGTCGAACGCGAGGAGTCTGGGGGAGTCGCGTTCGACTCAGACACCCCAAGAACCACCACGATCGACATAGGCATTCAAACACAAATTTTCGAAAACAATAAACCAATAGCCATATTAAAAAGAAATAATTCAAATGATAAGTTAGATAGTAAGTCAATAAATAATAGCATAAATAAACTTCAGTTTACTCCGTTACATATCCGTCTCAAGGAATATAAAGAAGCTAGAGAAAGAATCTTCAATAGTAATATAAGCGCAATATCAGATAGAATTTTAAAAACACGTCAAAGATATCGTCAAAGAAAGAGTACAAGAAATTGCATAGCAGCGACAACAGTTTTTACTAGTTCAGATCCTCGCCCGTATGCAAAACTAAAAATAGGTCGAAAAGAGTTGTACGGTTTATTAGATAGCGGAGCAAGTATTAGTATACTCGGCAAAAATTGTTTGAATTTCGTAGAAGATGTAGGAATGAAAGTTATCCCATATAAGTCAGGAGTTAAAACTGCCGATGGGAAAAATCAACAAATAATAGGAAAAGTAAAATGCCAATTAGAGTATAATGGAATAGAAGATGAGTTTTTATTTTATTTAGTTCCAGGCCTCGACCAAGAATGTTATTTAGGAGTTGATTTTTGGAGGACTTTTCGTGTCGCTCCAAACATAATTAGTTCCATTACGGAACCTGAAAACACTCCGCATCCTAACGCACATATTTTATCTTCTGAACAACGGTCCCGACTAGAAGCCGTTAAAACGAGGTTCTTGGACTACGAACGTCATGGTCTTGGCAAGACTTCATTAATGAGTCATGTCATTGATACCGGCGACGCGGTCCCGGTAAAGCAACGTCATTACCCGGTTTCTCCAGCGGTACAAGCCTTGCTATATGAAGAAATAAATAGAATGCTTAAAATAGGAGTAATCGAAGAAAGTGAAAGCCCCTGGTGCTCACCAGTAGTATTAATCAAGAAAGCAGGAGAAAACGGTGTTATAAAATATAGATTTTGTTTAGATTCGCGTAGAGTTAATGCTGTCACGAAAAAAGATGCAAATCCATTGCCTCACATAGAAGGTCTACTTAGTCGCTTGCCCGACACCTATTATATAAGCAGCGTCGACTTAAAAGAAGCCTTTTGGCAAATACCGCTGGAGGAAGCCAGTAGGGAAAAGACGGCGTTTGCGGTGCCAGGGAGACCCTTGTACCAGTTCACCGTCATGCCCTTTGGGTTGTGTAATGCTGCTCAAAGGTTATGTCGGTTAATGGACAAGGTAATCCCTGCACGTTTACGGGATCGCGTCTTCGTATACCTGGATGACCTTTTAATAATTGCTCCAGATTTTGAGTCCCACCTTAAATTGTTAGATGAAGTAGCCACCTGCCTTAGGCAGGCGAACCTCACCATCAACGTTAAAAAGTCTAGGTTTTGTTTCAAGGAACTGAAATACCTAGGTTTTATCGTTGGTGGTGGGAAGTTAAAAACAGACCCAGAAAAGGTAGAAGCAGTAGCTAACTTCCCTGTTCCGAAAAATCCCCGGCAAGTTAGGAGATTCTTAGGCCTAGCGGGATGGTATAGGCGTTTTGTAAAAGATTTCTCCACCTTAACAGCACCTTTGACAGATACGTTAAAGAAATCAAAAACAAAATTCTTAATGACTGAAGAAGCCCTTGCAGCATTCGAAGCCCTTAAGCAAACTCTAACTTCAGCTCCGGTGCTAACACACCCCGATTTTAAAAAGCAATTTTTCGTGCAGTGCGATGCATCCGATTCTGGAATAGGTGCCGTTCTGTTCCAGAAAAATGATGATGAAGGTGAACTGCCAATATCTTTCTTCTCACAAAAGCTGAACTCTTGTCAAAAGAACTATAGTGTGACCGAGAAGGAGTGTATGGCAGCAGTGATGGCGGTAAAACGATTCAGGCCCTATATTGAAGGTATGAACTTCACAATCATAACCGATCACTCTAGCCTGAAGTGGCTTATGACCATGAAGGATCTGAGTGGTCGTCTCGCTAGGTGGAGTTTAGAACTCCAAGCATATGCCTTCAACATAGAGCACCGCAAAGGATCACTTAACGTTGTGCCAGACACGCTTTCTCGGGCACACTTAGATGCAGTTTCGTTGGAACAAGTAAGTCCATTGATAGATCTAGATTCCGAAGAGTTTAAGTCCGATGAGTATGTTGAACTCCTGAAAACAATTCAACTTCGACAAGAAGAACTGCCAGATTTAAAAATCGTAGATGGTTTCATATACAAACGTAGTTTCCCAACTAGAGATAACGATGTACTTAACGAACATCAATGGGGTTTGTGGATTCCGTCAAACCTAACACAAGACTTAATTGAAAAAGCTCATGATCCTCCACGGTCATCACACGGTGGCCTAGCAAAAACGTTAAATCGAATGCGACAATTTTTCTATTGGCCAAATATGACCATTCAGGTTCGTCAATACATCTCTAACTGTAAAATATGTAAAGAGTCAAAAGCGTCCAATGTTGTTTCACGTCCACCGATAACTAACAGTTACTCTACTGACAGACCATTTCAGAAACTATACGTAGATTTCATAGGTCCTTATCCGCGTTCCAAAAATGGTAACGCGTATGTATTTGTTGTCCTCGACCACTTGTCCAAGTTCGTGTTCTTGAAACCTTTGCGTGCAGCAAAAGCTTCAAGTATCGTCCGTTTCTTGCGAGATGAACTGTTTAATATTTTCGGAGTACCGCAACTAATCCATTCGGACAATGGTAAACAATTCCTTTCTAAAGAGTTCCAAAATTTGTTGTCCACATACGGCATAAGGCATTTCAAGACAGCCAATTACGCACCACAATCAAATGCGTCAGAGCGGGTAAACAGAACCTTGCTATCAGCCATTCGATCATATCTGCACACCGATCAGCGTGATTGGGATAAACATTTAAGCGAGATAGCGGCGGCGCTCAGAAGTTCTGTTCACTCAGCTACTGGCACAACACCGTATTACGCCTTGTTCGGAATGAACATGATGCATGGCACCAGCTATGAACTCGCGAAAAAGTTAGATAATTTAGCCGATGGAGAGGTGTCGACGTTACCAAGACAAGCCAGGTTACGAATTATCCGCGAAAAATTAAAAAAACATTTTAAAAGGTAACGAAAGAACCGCGAAAAATTATAACTTCCGTTCCAGAAACGTGAAGTATCTTCCTGGACAAGAAGTCTTCAAAAGAAATTTCATCCTTAGTGATTCGTCCAAACTATTGTCAGCCAAGTTGTGTCCAAAATTCATTAAGTGTCGTGTAGTCAAGGCGATAGGTAAAAACCTTTACGAACTAGAAAATCTAGCCGGAAAAAGTATTGGGATCTTTCATGCGAAAGATATGAAACAGTAAAAATTGTCCTTTTGTTGCGTAATCATGTTTAAGTCTCTTCGGCTCTTAGCCAACCCTAGTCAGACAAAAAGTTTTTCTTAAATCTTCCTTAAAACTTTACTCAATTCTAGTCAAACCTGTCAGTAGTCATTCTAAACTTTAGATAGCAATGTGCAATAATCACCATGTGATGTAAAATATTATTGAATGTCTGGGTAACGACAATGCGTGTCCAGACAAATGTCCATAAGTACTCATACTGAACTCATCAACAAAAATATCCACCACCGTACCTGATTAGCTTTAAGTTTAGCGTTAAGTTAGATTTAAGTGCTAATCTGCGTTACGAGATAAAATAAGAGATAAAAGACTGACTAGGTTAAGAAACATCAACTGCGATATGAAAAAAAAAAATTGGTATAAAGACTGACTAGGATAAGAAGCATCAACTGTGATATGAAAACAAAATTTTATTTTTAAATACTGACTAGGATAATTAGCAACATCTGTGATATATAGGCATATCTCTCAAAAGACCGAATACAATTGTAAAAACCCCAAACGGATTAGAGATAAATAGGAACACCCGGCAGGTGCTCGAGTTACAAAACGACCGCAAAGCCCAGTTCGTAAACGAACAAACGAACCAACAAACAATTCAAAACAAGAAAACATTTCAAAAACATCTCCCATTATCAAGTCACGAAACTTTTATTAATAGATACATGTAGACACAAAAAAGAATACAAAAAGCAAAGAAAATGATTACCAAAACTTAAAAATAAAATCACTGGATGTAGAGTATCAACTCCAGAAATCGTGCAATCACATGTGGAAAATTTATTAAAGCTGTGATATGGTCCAGGCATCCGTACCTATTGACCAATGCTCGATCTGTGATATTTTTTTTATTTAGTTTTAAGAGTTATAACTACCGATCTGTGATATTTACTTTTGAGTCTGTCCAACTTTTATTAATGTTATTTATTGAGTAGATTTAAAATGCAACAATAGAAAGATTTATAATAATTTTTACTGCCGGCAACGCTGGAGGTAAACGCATACCCATGTACCATGTACCCATAAAAACCAATTCAAATTATCCAGGTAAAGATATTATAAATTAATATCAAACCATAGTCTCAAAAAAAATAAACAATTCAAATAAAGGTCTTGTCACAACAAAAATATATTAGTTATATTATATTCAGGCAAGTTCTAATCGACACGTTCGAATAAATTAAACGAATTCAAAACGCGTTAATTTATAAATCGTTCAAATCTAGAACCCAAAAACAACCAAGAAAAAAAAGGTTGACCGACCGAGCGATGCTCAGAACTCACAAGCAAAAGTTTTTTTTTATAAACATAATCACACATCTCAACAAAACAACCCTTCCAATTCATTTCGATTCAAACAAAAAAAATAAAATTGCTTAACGGGAATTCCGTCCATAAAAATATAAATTCCTCGAACGCGAAATAAAATGTTACGAAGCGAATAGTTTCACATAAAAAAAAGGGCATGATTAGGTACCGGACCTCACTCTCCCAAAACTAGAAACCATGTAGGTAGGTATGTAGGTGTATAGGGATAAAAATCGTTCATAAAAGTAAAATATCATGCAATGCAAACAATAAATAAATAATAATAATAATACCTATATAAAACGACGACAATAGCTAAAAGTAATACCTAATAATAATAAATAAAATAACTAAAATAAACCATACAAATATCAATAATTGAACCTGGATCCGGAAGAATTTTTTCTATGGGGGATGAGGAGTGATAATGATGATGAGCGACGTCGTTGAGAGATGTTGTCGATGGTGTTGATCCGAGGTCGTTAAACCTATGGTGGTGACAAGTATAAAATAAATCCCGCTTCTATGGTGGTGACAGGTATACAAAAAAATTCCGCTCATATGGTGTAGACTTGTCCTCCAGAAGAAAGCAGTAGAAGAAAAAAAGAATCTAGAAAGCGAAAGAAAAAAATAGTAAAATTAAATGATCTATCAACAGAATTAAAATAAGATTAAGTACCTGGATCTATCACTAACAAACGATGACGACGATCCACGTTGTTGTTTTTGTTGGCCAAGGAACCGCAACGAGCAGCCGTGGGCAATGATGGTGAAATATGTGGTTGTTTATGTTGTTCCTGGATACACGACGAAACGATGGTGAGATGAGGGAAGTCTTCGTTGAGAAAGAGAACCGCAAAGCTGGGGAAAATTTATCCTTGGTGATCGCACGGTGTATACGAATCTTTTCCCAGCTCATACCGTTGAGGAGCTACATATGGTGTCGTTAGTCACAGGTAGAGGCACATCTAGAAAAATAATGAGAAAAAAATAGAATAATAAATAGAAACAAAAAAAAAAATGTTCGTACCTGGACAGTTAGGTAGCTTGATGTTTATGTTGCCGATGATGAGTAGGACAACGATAAGGGATGTTGTCGAGTAGGGAATCCGACTCCTGCAGTTGATGGTTATTGGATCGCTGACCGGAGGCAGAAAACTGAAAAGGATAAGAAATAATTTAATTTAATTCAGTCAATCCAAACAGAAAAATACACTATAAATACCTGCGAGTCGATTATCCATAATATAGACTACACTCTATATATGTGTATATAAAAGTTGAATGGCCCGGCTTTGGAACGTGGGTTCTTCCCCACAGGCACATTATAGCTAAACAGCAGCCTAGCCATCGTCCCGGTGTCTCGGGATGCCCTCACCGCAGCGCCGATGTTTTGTTACGGCTGCGTGTTTGGCAGCTAAGGCGTCGAACGGCGCAGATTTTGTTCCTGCAAATAAAAACAAAATACATTTAAAATAGAGGAAAACAATAACACCTTAGTTTTACTTACGATTTTTGTTCTCGCTGCCGGTCGTCATAGTCGTGATCCTCAACAAAACCACCCCGTTATGGAATCGTTCCTGGCCAGCTGAGGCGTCGGCTGCGGGAAAAATTGCCCTGAAATGCCAAAGATGAGGAGATAGGTAGGAACAAAAATCAACATAAGAACATAATTTACTTACGATATTGTCCTCGCTGGTCGTCACTACAAGTGGAGGGATGTCGGCGGAGGTCGTTGTCCTCATGGTGAGCCGCAATTCGGTGAACACCAAGTTGTGTGGCAGCAGAGGCGTCGCTGGCGCTAAATTACAGCCTGAAAACACAAATGAGAAAAGATATTTAATTAAATTTAACATGGATGTTAATAATATTAAAGGATTAGGTACTTACGATATTTTTTTCTTGCTGCCGGACCCTTGGTCGTCGCCTACCGCCATTCCGCCCCATCTCCGTTGGTTATTTATCCTCCGGTCATCGGCAACTGGTAATCTGAAAAGAAACAAACAATATAGTAAGGAAAATATAAAAATATTATCACATATTATAAAAGGAAATAAATAAATAATAAATACTTACCGGAATAACTATGGTGGATGATGCGCAGGTTTGGTCGTCTTGTTGGGCTTGGTACGGGCGGCGTGAATGGTCCATTCCATTCATTCATAAATGGCTGAAAGAAAAAAGCGGAAGTAAACAATAAGAAAAAAAATGATGAATGAAAGTAGAAAGAAGTGGAAAGAATTTGTGGAATGCGGATGTGTGGGGCTGGAAAGAGTTGAATTGACTTATTATGTGGTTAAGGCTAAGTATACAATAATCCTTGTGTACACATTCTTACGTGATTAAAGTTGCGTGTTCTTTTATGGTTTCATGCAATTTATGCAATTGATGCGATCGGTGCAATTGGTGCACAAGGAAAACAATTTGTTTTATTTAGTATTTTATTTTATTTGTTTTTTTTTTGTTAATTTAATTATAATTAAATAATACATAAATAAATAATAAGTGATTAAATAACTACTTAAAATGTTCACAAAAATAGTTACAAAAAGTAAACGACAATTATTCAACGAAACTAAACAATAGAAAAAAAAAGGAACGCATCACTTATAGGCTTATAAGAGCTTAAAGCTAAGTTTGACAAGTGCATCGACTAAAAATGGCCGAGTGCATGACGTTGCATTCTACGGGCGCAAACAAAAGTGCATAGAGGAAGGTCAATCGTAGGTTAGAAGGAGGTTTTGAGCTAATGAAGAGGACTTTTCAAGTTCAAACGTCAGAGAGATCACAAGGTGTAAACCACTTCAACGAGATTTTATTTAAAAGTTTATTATAATATAGTGCGAAGTGCATTTAGTCAAATATATGTATATGATATCCAGGCTTAAAGCTAAAACAAAATCAAGGAATTTGGTGAATTTTATTAGTGAATTTTATCGTAAAAGGGGTGATTGTAAGATCCTGCACCAGGTAATCCGTGGCTTTTGCCAGAGTTGGTTTCAACCAAAAGAAAAGCAGGAGCTTAAGCCCGTGAAACTCCGGGTTATCAACGGGAGTCAAACGAACGTCACCTTTTCTTTTTCCTTTCTTTTTCCTTTTTCATTTTTTGTCGTAATTTTTGTGAAGATAAATTTCATAGACCGTCACAACAAGTACCGAAGGAAATCAAGATAATTTGGCAAGGAAGTTGCCGGCCGTCGGTACGACGACGAGAAATTGAATTGTTATTGAAGCCGAAATACAAGAATCCAGCTGAATCAAGATTCTCAAGATTGCAGAGGCCAGTTTTTGTCATATATATATATATGTGTATAGATACATGTGAACCTTTGTTCATGCCATTTATCAGAGCGTAATTTCATTTAGTTTTTTTTGTGAGGATTCAGTCCTTTTTTATTAGTTTTTTTGGTGGATTTGTAAGTGCCGTCCAAAAGGGTTTGGAAAATACCGACACCGGCAAATTTGGGTAAGACTCCGTGGTGGGGTTCTGTCCACGTCTCGGTCACGGGAAGCAAGATTTTGCCCCTTTTAGTACCCCTTAAGATAGAGCTCTATATGTAGGAAGGTGAAAGGGTTTAGCGTTTCTTGGGATAACAGGTGTGAATTAATACGCCTGAGAAATAGTTGCGAGACAGTGGGGAGGGTTGCCGCTAAGGAAACCGGTTGTTTTTCCAGACTTTTTACCTCTAACGGTTCTAATTTCGAGTTCAATCATAAAATTAAAAATTTAAAAGCGTGTATATATGTATAAAAGGAATGTTTGGTAGAAATTTTCGCTTCTTTGTATAATTTTTTGAAAGACATGAATAAAGGTCAAAAAGGTTAATGTATGTCAAGATGAAAACAGAATTTTTTTGTAATTATTTGTGTTATCGGGCCAATAGCTTGATGGCCGAGTAGAGGAGTCCCAAGGGGGTGAGTAGGGTAAGTAGAGGGGAGTGACGATATTATGACAATTGCGGCTGAGATGATGCTCTGAGGAGAGGCAACAACGGGGAGTCCGGATTTTCCGCAGGCCTACCGGATTCCATGGAGGGGTGGCCCAGCTGCACCGTCACCAGCAGCTGCGAGTGTGGTGTACGCAATTAGGTGGTGGTATCGCATAACCTTTTTTTATCGTTCCAGGCATGATTTATGTTTTGAAATGGAGTGGTCCGTCTGTGGGGGCAAGATCCCCCCCCACCAACCGGCGAGTTATAGCCGAGCCGAACAAGCATGCCGCGACCCCCGCAGCGGACATCGTGTGCCTTTTCCCTCCCTCTCCTTAGGTCGTCCAATTCCTTCTTCTTCTTTCCTGACTTTCTTTCCTGTCCACTTTTTTCTTTTCCTTCTTCCTTCTAGCCCTGGCCTAAGATGAGGTGCTGCCAACTCAACATCAATTGGCAGCGAGAAGCGGCAGCACGGCGGCCTGGCCAATGTCATCAGGTCTTAAACATTAAGCCGCCACGCAATCACATCGATTCTCTTCTACATTTAATCTCTTCATTTCAAACCTTTCTTGAATTACTTTACGAAATATTTTTAAATTAAAACACACTTTCAACTTTTTGCACATGGTTTACAAAATCGTTGAATTTATTTACAAATATCTCATGTCTTTGGCCGTTCATGCTATGTTCAACGTACTTTTTGATACAACATAATCAATTAATTTACTTGAATTTTGAGTAATCCTAGTCGGTTCGTTCATGATTTGAATATACCCATTGCCTTTTATAATTTTTTGAACATCTTTTTTATACAAAAATGTTCAGGTTCATGTTTTTAAAAAATATAACTTTCGGAAAACAGATTATTATAACTGAAAAAAGTGAAAATATTTGAAAATTTGTATAAGCTTTTCTTTTTTGTTTCAAAAAAAAGTTCTTGTGCCAATTATGTTTCTAAGATCACTGTAAATTTGTTCACACAATTTTAAGAGAAATGTTATGGTACCTGCTATATGTATCTACAATATGTATCAAATATAACAATTTCACTTCTAACAATGACATTTATGAAAAATTAAACAGCTGTATAGAAAATCTATATACTCTTTTGGAGCCAGAAGATGAAATTTTGATTGTAGGTGACTTTAATCTACCGAATCTAAATTGGATGCAAATTGACGATGATAACTTCTACGTTCCAATAAACGCGTCCAGCTTAAATGAACTATCTGTAATAGATGGTATGTGTTCGTGTGGTCTTAATCAGTTCAATGGAGTAACCAATCGTTTGGGAAGAACACTCGACTTAGTTTTTTTCTCCGATACAGTTTGTACTGAAACCTCAGTAATTGCTTCTGCTGTTAAACTTATAGAAGAAGATCGACATCATCCTGCTTTAGATATTTCACTTAATTTAAATATGTCTTCTCCTAATTATAAATATTCTTATAACAAACTTGAATTTAACTTTAGCAAGTGTAATTTTGAAATATTGTTTGAATTGTTATTTACCATCGACTGGAACCAATTATTTTTAAATTTAAATATTAATGATATGTGTAACGTTTTTTACAATACACTTTTTGACTGTTTCAGTAAAAGTATTCCATTAAAAAAAGCTCGTAAAAACTCGCATGCTCCACCATGGTTCGATTCTCATATCAAAAACTTAAAAAACAAGAGAAACAAAGCGTGGGTAAAATATAATCAAACAAGAGCTGATGGTGATTATAGAACGTTCCTTATTCTTAAGCAATTATTTAATGAATATTCAAACTCTTTATACGAAGATTATATACATAAAATTGAAACTGATCTTAAAACTAATCCTGATAATTTCTGGAAGTTTGTCAACTGTAAGAAAAAAACCTGTGGGTACCCTAACTCTATGTCAAATGCAACATCATCTAGCCATGAACCAAAAGTTATTGCAAACATGTTTGCTAGCTATTTTAAGGAAGCGTTTGATGAATCTAATCCAGTAAATACTTCTTCCTCTTCAGTTTTGAACTTTCAGCATTTAAATGATATCAATTTTGAAATAAGTGAACATACTGTTGCACAAAGCATATTGAAACTAGATGAGTGTTTTAGTCCTGGTCCTGATGGTTTGCCATCCTCTATTTTGAAAAAATGTGTCTCTTATTTGTCGTATCCTTTATGTGTTCTCTTTAACACGTCTTTAAGAAGTTCGGTCTTTCCATTTATCTGGAAATGCTCATTTATAACCCCAGTGCACAAGAAAGGTCCTAAAAATGATATTATGAACTATCGACCTATTGCTAAGCTATCTGTGATACCTAAACTATTTGAATCTATCGTATGTAGTGTCCTCTCCTTTCATTGTAGTTCAATTATTTGTGATAACCAGCATGGTTTTGTTAAAAAACGTTCTACTGTTACTAATTTATTTAATTTTACGTCTTTTTGTTTAGATGTTTTTGAGAAACGTGGACAAGTAGATTGTGTATTTACTGATTTTAGTAAAGCGTTTGACAAGTTGTGTCATAAAACGCTAATTTTTAAATTATCTCGTCAAGGTTTTAATGAAAATTTCTTAAACTGGATCGTATCTTATTTAGAAAATAGATAATACAGTGTAATATTTCGTAATGAATGTTCGAGTCCGTTTATTGTGAATTCTGGTGTTCCACAGGGCAGCCATTTAGGCCCAATCTTATTTATTTTATTTATAAATGACTTGGTTTCGATCATAAAAAATTCGTCTGTCCTTATTTATGCTGATGACATTAAACTTTTCAAAAGAATTAACACTACATCTGACTGTCTACTTTTGCAAGATGACTTAATATTATTTAGGGAATGGTGCAATAAAAATCGTCTCGTTTTAAATGTTGACAAATGTAAGACCATGAGTTTTACACGCAAAAAAGTTCCAATTGTTTTTGATTATATGTTCGATTCTTGTTCTTTAAGTAGAGTATCTGTTTTTACTGACCTAGGTGTAGTCTTAGACTCGAAACTTACATTTACTGAGCATGTTAGCTTTGTTGTTAAAAAAGCAAATAAAGTCCTTGGCTTCATTAAGAGATTTAGTCGCGACTTCCGTGATCCTTATGTTCTAAAGATACTTTTTGTCTCATTTGTGAGACCAGTTCTGGAATATGCCTGTGTAGTATGGGCACCTTATTATTCTACACACGAAATGAGGATTGAAGCGATTCAGAGGAAATTTTTGCGTTTTTGTCTCCGTTCTCTTCCCTACGAAAATTCTCTGCCCCCTTATTCTCAAAGGCTCACTTTAATTAATCTTCCTTCCTTGACAAACCATAGAAAATATTTACAATTTTGTTTTGCTGCAGCAATAATAAACGGAACAGTATCATCACCATCGGTTCTTAATCGTTTCAACTTTAGTTTTAGTCGATCGAGTATACGGCTCCAAAAACCAGTAAATATAATTTTTAGCAGGTCGAACTATGGTGCTCATAGCCCACTTAATCAATTGATAGAAATATTCAATAAATTGTATTTTCTAATAACATCACCTAATGACAATTTTAAAAATTTCAAGTTTAAAACAATGTTTTATAATAGTTTGGATTAAAATAAGATGTTAAGTAGTTTTAAGCATTATTATTAAGCTTTTGTTCACGTTAGTATTTAACGAATTGAAATAAATGAAAAGGTCTTCACTTAATTTAAAAACATTAACAAAAATAACTCCAAAATAAATAAAAATATTTGTTGTTGTTAAAGTTCCATTACCATATGACCATAAAGCATGAAATAATTATTACACAGATTACACAATTTTACACTACCTAAAAAGTTCTTCTCGTTAATATTAACAGGCTTTAATTTAAGCTTTTTAATTAAAAGTAAACATTTTAAAAGGTAGTTCCCTCTATGTGAACTGATAACTTTATCGCTCATGAAGGTACATATGTAGGCAAGGCAAACTTATGTTCATATGTTCATATACAGACACTCCATTCGAACAGTTTCTATACTGTTTTTGAATATATTTTTTAAAATTAAAAAGTTGGAGATAATGTTTTTTCCTCATTATATTGTTCATTCCTATACCTAGATATATGTTCATGTTTTCTTTTCCTTACAAAAATTAAAAATTTACTAAATACCATATCGAGTTGGGTGAACTTTAAATTTGAATTCACACCTTACCTTTATAATTTGCGAATGATGTTATGTTAGTGATGAAGGTACATATTATTAATGAAGCTTCTTCTCGTTTATGCAGGTATCATACCTTATGCATTGCACAATTAATAATTTCTAAATGACTCTCTGAATACTGTACAATGTACATCACGTTAATAAAACCTCGTTTGTATGTTGTTGACCAGTGGAAGCGAATTTTGCTAAATAATTTTGACTCTGGATCTAAGGACTTTAACGAGGCAAATAAATAAGAAAAACTACATTTAGTTTGGTTTCAAATGTATGTAACCTTATTCTGTTCACGACATTTATCATTAACAATAAATGATGGCAATTTCGATCGATGAGTTTCTTAAAATATGTAATAAAAAGAATCATTTCATCACAGTAAAGTTCACGAAGACAAAACGTTTTCATTTTTCTTACCTTTGCAATAGATAATAGCAACTTTAAAATTATCATCAAAATTTATTATTAAAAACCTGAGTCGCGGCCTTCCTCTACTGCAACGTCCCTCTTCTTATACCAAATGGTTTTGCTTTATTTAAAAACTAAATAAGATCAGTCATTATTGGAGAAGCCGATATTTTCTGACCTTTTTACGTTTTAAGAATATTTTTGTTTACTTTTTGGAAGGCATGGAAGTGCTGTAATTTTATTAATTCATAATATGTATATACTTACTTACTTAAGGTGGCGCTACAGTCCTGTGTGAACTAGGGCCTCACCCAACAAACTTCTCCATCTAGCTCGGTCCCTAGCTAAATGTCTTCAGTTGCTTACTCCAAGTTGGGTGAGGTTACTTTCCACTTGTACGTGCCACCTGAACCGCGGTGTTCATCTGCTGCGCTGTCATATAGACGGAAATAAGTAGACTTTCCGGGCCGGAGCATTGGTTTCCCAGCCATCTCAGTCGTTGGACTTCATCCTTATGGCTAAGTCTTCGTCGCTGTGCAGCCCGTACAGCTCGTATGCATACGGGACCGTAGATCACGCGATGAACTTTTCTCTCGAAACGACCCAAAGTGTTTTCATCCGCTTTTGTCATAGTCCATTCTTCTGCACCGTATACCAGGGCGGGGATGATGAGTCTTATATAGCGACACTTTGGTCGCTCAAAAGAGAGCTCTACCTCTACTACTCAATTGCTTTCTTAGCCCAAAGAAACAGCGGTTAGCAAGAGTAATTCTTCGTTTGATCTCATCGCTGGTGTTGTTTTCTGTGTTTATAGCGGAGCTGAGGTAGACAAAGTCCTCAACTACCTCAAAGCTATGTCTGTCGATGGTAACGGCCTTGAAATCGATAAATGGTGGGTGTCGATTTTATGTTCTTGGGTTTTTTCCAGGATCTGCCGTAATGTGAATATTTGATAGACTGTGGACTTTCCTGGTCTAAAACCACACTGATAGGGACCTATTAGATTTTTGACGATGGACTTTAGACATATTACGGCAGAGAACATTTTATAAGGGATGTTAAGTAGACTGATTCCTCTATAGTGGATAGATAAGAGGGTCTCCTTTTTTCAATATTGGGCAAGCAATACTGAGATTCCATTCATCGGGCATTCTTGCTTCCGTCTATATCTTAGAGATAAGTTGATGCATGCTCTTAACCAAATTATCTCCTGCTGCTTTGAAGAGCTCGGCATTCAAGCCATCTGCTCCAGCGGCTTTGTTAGACTTCAGCTTAGGTATTTACTTCGTCTTAGTCGGGAAGAAATGATTGCTTTCGTAGTCTATATTGAATGGATCATTCTGCCGGAATTCGGTTCATCGTAGCCATTATACAGTCTACAGAAGTGGTCCTTCCATATCCTCAGCATTGACTGCGGTTCCTCAGCATTGATTATTTCCACTTTCGTCTTTACAGCCTTCGGTTCGAGGTTTATTTATTTGTGAATTTCGTTCCACCTGCTCATAAAACTTTCGAACTTCATTTCTGCTTTTAAACCTCTAAACATCTTCAACCGCACGCCTATCATGCTCTCCCTTTTTTCCCCTGAGAAGTCGGTGTTCCTCTCTCCTCTTCTGCTCATCAAACCAGGGGTTTCTGTTGGTAGCCGCTTAAAATCTTAAACTTAAGAGGTGGCTACAACGAGGTAGTGGTTCAAATCGATGTTAGCTCCTCGGAAGGTTCGGACATTCATGATGCTGGAAGCGTGTCTAGCGTCGATCGCAATATTGTCAACCTGGTTGACGGTATATTGCTCTGGAAAACTCCAAGTTCCTTTCAGGATTTTGAGGTGTGGATAACGCGTACTGGCTATCATGATGTTTCGAAGTGTTTTTGTGCAGGCTGTTTTCCCGATTATTCCACCAAAGATGTCTTCCTTTCCTAGCTTGATATTAAAATCGCCCAGGACAATTTTAATATCGTAGTTCATATGCTTTGTCCAAGAGCTTGAAGAACGTATCCTTATTGTTGTCATTCCATTCCTCTGTGGAGGAGTGTGCGTATATTAGGCTAATGTTGTTGAATTTAGCATTAATCCGGATGGTCATGAGGCGATCGTTGATATACCTATAGCTCAAGACTTGTTACCTAGGTCTGGCTCCAATGGCAAAGCCGCATCTAAATAAGCGTTGTTGTTTTTCTCGCTTTTATTTATGTACATAACTTTTTTATTTATTTATTCATCACTAAACCAGTTAAAAGAAAAACTAAACAGTACCAATATGCTACGCTTTACAATTAGGTAAATACTTACAACCCAACTACTAGAAAAAGAATATTTAAGTGATATTTAGCACATTTCATTTATTGAATAAGTAAAATTTGACGAGGCAAAGGTACGACGAATAATTATATGTATATTCAAAATTGGACATTAAAATGTAGTTTGGATTTAATACATTTTGGCTATTGAATGTCATCCGCAAACAAGGCAAAGAGACGAATTAATAATGTGAGAGATATCCTTAGCAAAAGTTAAGTTCTGGGATGCTTCCCACATTAATAACTTTCGTCTGTCGATTTGTCTGAAAACTTCAATAAAATGTTAATAACAATTTTTTGTGTGAGATTAGAAATTTGAAGTAAATATCTTTTTCTGCACTACTAATACTTGAGCAAAAATATGTTGCATTTGATAAAATAACATTGAGTTCAAAACCTGTTTTTGTTCTCAAGATTTTTAGTCGAAAACTAATTTTTACCAATTTTAGTAGCATTTTTTGAAAGTTCTTATTTCTTATATACAAAAATTTAGATTGGATTTTTCTAGACCATTATCTTAAGTTAACAACTTTAATCATTTTGAAGTCAATACTTTCATTTATGCACGAGATATCGAGAATCAAACATCAGTTTTTACAAATTTTGTATTGTATTAGTTGTAGATTTTAATTTTAATAAAAACTAACTGTTGGATTTATATATTTAAATTTAACTGAATGTTGCAAACAGTATTTTTTTTAAGATAAAGTTAGTTTGGAGCCAATATCTTTAAATTTTGCCAAGATATTTGAAACCAAAATTTATTCTTACCAACTTTTTTTTGTAGTAAAAAAAGCCATTCCTTCGATTTTTCTCAAAATTTGCCTAGATGTCAAAAACGTTATTCTTCGTTGCATACAATTATCTTAGAGGTAAATTCAGTTTGTGTTCATAAAATAATCGGACTTCATACGGGATGTTAGGGAATGCACATAAAGCTGCTAATTTAGCGAAAAAGATTATGGTGATTCCTTCTGTAGAAATCTTTAGAGAAATAGGAGCAGATAGCATCAGACCAAAAACCAGCTTTAATTGTACTTATGATCTAATTGCAAATAATAGTAAGACTTTTTGTTGTCGATCTACAACAGACAAATCCAGGTTCAAACGGAGAAATTTAATTTATTAGAAAAGCTTTTCTCAAATACCTTCGGAGTCGTTGGCTACTTGGTGAAATTTTTATTTTATTTATTAATATCATATTCTCCTAACAATTTTTAGATATCTTATTTCTAATTTAATGATATGTACATATGTATTTTGTACAATTAATTAGAGAGAATAGGTTGAAGCATTTGAATTTTAAGTTAAAATTGAATTAATTTAACAATAAACACATAACATGTAACATGTAGCGTGTTCATAATCGAAGTGTTAATTGTAAACGGACAAACTCAACACACCTTATACATACATTCTAAATAACACACAAAACACCTCTAAATCAGAATGATGTAAAGCACACCATCCCACCACCCTTAGGCTAGTTTCACATAGAAGGTTGTAACTACAGCTCATTAAGGCAAATGTGAGGTTTTATGTTCCTTATGACCAACACACACTAACACCAACAACAACAACACCCGCACCACATCACCACACCACCACAATCCACAATGTAGTAAAAAATCCCAGTTAACACAAATGACATCACTTTTGGACAAGCGATTTTCTTTTATCACTTTAAATACCCCTCCTTCATTTTGGTCACTAACTCCCTCTAGCGTGCATTAAATATTAACTTGTATGTAAATAAGTTGCAAGGATATGCGATACTAATTCCGTTCATGAATTCGGCTTGCAGGTTAATTATTCTTTTACAATTATGTAAAGGTCACAAATAATTTCTACCATACTCTGGGAGCATTTAAAAAATTGTAGTATTGGTTTGTTCTTTCGATTTTCTGGAATAAATCAATACAATGTTCTTAAATCCTTTTTAGCTCGAATTATATTGATTCTTTGAGTCCGTTGAACTTTAGTATAAACAATTAGGTGCACATATTGAAAAATAATTATAAGTTGTTTGATGGCTTATTTGTTATATAGAGTTTCTATATTCGAGCTGACTGAATTCCAGCGAAATCAATTTCTTTTGTTACAGACAGTATTCAATTTATACTCGAAAAATGAAATACAAAACATAGTTTAAACTTGGTGCATGCAAAGGTTGCAATCAAATTATACTTTTTCTAAGGGTTTTGATTCCTTTAATTGGAATCCGACTTCAAAATCAGTCTGTCATCTCAGGTCTTTGAGATCCAACCTTTTATGATTCGAAAAAAAAATATTAGGCTTTTTGAGGCTTTGTAAATTAATGAAATCGTTTTTTCTTGTCAATGATTTTCCAAATCTACAATACTTAAGTATTTTATTTGATTATTTGTAAATCTTAACCTGACATAAGAACACTCAAGCATTTATGCTAAAATGGTTCATAACAGAAAAACGCAAAAGAATATAAAAGCAATTTTAGTTCTTACTACGACTTCGTATAGTGTTAAGGTTATAACATCAAATTGTTGTAAACGGGTATTTCTGTGTTTGAGCACATTTAACTAAAAATTGAGCTTGGATTCGGAATCGGCACTAAAACGAATTATTCAAAAAACATAAAGGAATTATATTGAAGGTTTTTCAAAAACCCATACGTCGCGTCGTCTCATAACTGAGAATGAGAAAATACGAAAACTAAGTGAGGTTAGGTTAGGTTAGGTTAAAGTGGCTTCGGATTCAGAATCCACACACTTAGGCCCCCAACAGAGGTGAATGTTAAATTGCTGCGCCATCTCTATAAGAGACGATCGACAATCGAGGGCCGTTAGAGATTTGGTTGAGACACCGTCAAGAGATTTGATAGCAGCCTGACTTTCAGAGAAGATGCGGATAACAGAAGTTGATATCACGTTTTCTCTTAGCCAGAAGAGAACCTCTTTGATCGCTACAATGATTAGGGAGGCGGAATGAGATGCTTAGAGTAAGCTTTTCTGAGTACACACCACTACCAACTCCCTCATTTGTCTTGGATCCATCTGTATAAAAATGGATGCTTTTGTCATCCAGGAGTTTTTTGTCTTCCCATCCTTCCCTGGATGGAATGGATACCTGAAAGTTTTTTCCAAATTGGGGTTTTGGAATAGTGTAGCCTATGTACTTTGGTATAGAACCAAAGAGGTTCAAAATGATGGAGTGCCCTACATTGTTGTTGGTCCATTGAGATGAGGCGTTGAGTCTTATAGCTGTACTCGCTGCCACTTGTTTGCTGAATATGTCGAGGGGTGTCAGATGGAGGAGAGTGTCTAACGCTGCTGAGGATGTTGTTCTTAATGCCCCGCTTATGCAGAGACATGCAGTGCGTTGGACTCTGCTGAGTTTGTCATAGTATGTGACTTTCTCCAGTGCTTTCTCCAGTAACTAAGTGAGGCACTTAATTGATTTAAACTGTATCTAGAAGATAAAGGTTTGTTCTTTACAAAATTATCATTAAATTGATTGTTAAGGGATATGTTGTGTTTTAACTTAGCCTTAAAACAAATCGTTTTTAGTTGTCTTTAGCATTTTAAAATGGCATATTTTAAAAACCTGATGGGAAAGAAACATTTAAAGGTGAGATTCGAGTTCAGGACATCTTAATCGTTTAAAAAAGACGAGCAGTAGATAGGTATATGCATAAATAATTTCGCGTGGCTGAAAACCTTATATAAAACATAAAATGTTTATGGAATTGCAAAAAGAAATTGAACAATAATATTTGAAGAAAATTGACTTAAAATGTTGAATGATTTTATTTTTTAAACCTTTCCCAACATGTTATGTTGTTAATTTTTTTTGTCAGTGATGGTTGCATTTATCCAATAATCTTCCATTCTTCCTTTAACTCATGTTTAAACTTATATTATTATGAGTAATGTGCGACTCTTACCGCACTACTGATATTACATCACACCAACAATCTCTTATCCTATATCTAAATATGTCGTCTTTTGGGTCCGGCTTTGTCATTGGAACAAGACTTAGGCACCAAGTCTTGTGGTGTAGGTGCATCAACAAGCGCCTCATGACATCAAGGCTAAATTCGGCAACATTAAATAATAACTCCCCCACAGAAGAGAAGGATGACAACACCAAAGATATGTTTTTCAATCTCTTAGACAAAGCATATGAAACAATCGGGAAAAAACAGACTGCACGATCAATCTACCGGCAATGAGATTGACCAGTCAATACTGAGGATAAGAAAGGACCACTTCTGTAGACTGTATAACGGTGACGATGAACCGAATTCCGCTGTCATACAGGATGATCCACTCAACAAATACGACAAAAAGCCAACAATTCCATTTTCTCGACTAAGACGAAGTGAAGATTGCCATATCTAAGCTATTGTTTGCCCGATACTTAAAAAAAGGAGACCCTCTAAACTGCACCAACTATAGAGGCATCAGTCTACTTAACATCGCTTTCTAAATATTCTCTGCCGTAATATGTGAACTGCTATGGACCATTGTCAACAACCTGATAGGTCCTTATCAGTGAGCTTCAAGACCATTACGGCAGATCCTGGAAAAAACCAAAGAACATTAAATCGACACCCACAATCTCTTCATCAATTGCAAGGCCGCATATGACAGCATGATAACTTAACAGAATCTTTCGACGTCAAAAAAGGCTTTAGAAAAGGTGATGCACTGTCATGCGATTTCTTTAACATCTTCCTTGAATGAATAGTGCTGATGATATTGACATAATCGGAAAAACTCAGCGTGATGTTAATAGGGATTTTGTGAGTATTGAGGCAAAGGCGGCAAAAATGGGTTTAACGGTTAATGAGGGCAAAACAAAGTTCATGCTGTCATCAAGAAAGGAACCACAGCACCGACTTCTCGGTCAAAACGTCACTATTGATCGACGTAACTTTGAGGTAGTTAAGGTCTTTGTCTACATTGGCTCAGCTATAAAATAAACACAGAAAACAACACCAGCGCTGAGATCAAACGAAGAATTATTGTGCTTACCGGTGTTTCTTTGGCCCTCTCTCGAGCGACCAAAGTGTCGCTTTATACTCGTAAGAGCTTCATCATCCCCGCCCTGCTATACGGTGCAGAAGCACGAAATATAACAAAAGCGGATGAAAGCACATTGGGCCGTTTCGAGAAAAAAGTTCCTTGTGTGATCTACGGTCCCGTATGCATAAAAGGTGAGTGGAGTAGAAGATGGAACGACGAGCTGTACGGGCTGTTCAGTGACGTAGACTTAGCCAGAGGGATAAAAGTCCAACGACTGAGATAACTGGGTCATCTAGAGCGCACGGAAAGGATCCGGCCCGGAAGACCGCGAATTAGGTGGCGCGCACAAGAAGAAAGTGACCTCACCCAACTTGGAGTGCACAACTGAAGACATGTAGCTAGGGACCTAGCTAGTTGGCAAAATTTGTTGGGTGAGGCCCAAGTTCACACAGGACTGTAGCGCCACCTTAAGTAAGTAAACTATAAGGTCATTGTTTTTACAACTAAACTCTATTAACTTTATGGGTGAAGGTTGGTCATGCGACACCCACGACCCTCCTTGATCCACCATTGCATTTCAATTTAATGAATGCACAATATATTTAAACATATAATAATACTTCCCAAACCTTCGGTCCTGTTTTTCGAGAAATATATTATAGGCCAATGCATTTTTTGACTTTTCTTATGATTCTATCGAAACTGATCTGAATCTACTTACTACGATTAACAATCAATGTGACAGCAATTATTTAGCTTCTCTCTCACCATACTTAAGACAGCCTACTTTCAGAAAATATAATAACATTTACATATATGTATTAAGTCTTAGCCTCTACTGTAAATTTGTATGATTTTCTACGTCATTTAGTTATATGAAATTCAATAAACAAAAAAAAACAAATTTTCAAACCTTCGAAACAAAAATCACATATCTTCAGAGTAAATGCATAGACCACCAGCGCTGAAATCAAAGGGGGAAAAACTCTTGCAAATCGCTGCTTTCTTAAACTTAGAAGGCAATTGGGTCCTCTAAAAGTTCTCTCTCGAGCATCTAAAGTCACCATTACCATAAGACAACACTCATCACCCCGGTTCGCATTTATGGCACTGAGGCTTAACCCAATTGTCAAAATTACCCTTAACATTGTCAAAGCCATATTCAAATAAAACAACTTGTTAATTTAATTTTAAATTAAAATATATTGTCCATTTTGTTGTCACACTCCAGAATCTAAACTTATTGTATCATCATAATCATTATCATCATTTTTGCTATAATTAACAACTGGTGGTTTTATTGTAATTTTAGTCGTCGTTCCTGAATTTGATCGAAATGCTGGAAACATAATTCGATAACCATTATAACCATTGTATGAATTAAAATTAAATGGTTCCCTCAAAGCGCTGATAATCTGCTCCAATTGTTTCTTTGCTTTCCATGTTGAATAGTCTCCTATTTCGTACAAATACATTTTCTTAGTAGAACCAAAAGATGACGATGACAATGACGATGACGATGATGATGATGATGGATTTTCACGTCGAACTCGATTCCGTCCAGTTGAATAATGAAAACGATTACCATCATGATAACTATGTGGTCGATGCCATGGATCATCTGGACGATCAACATCACGTAATCCCATAAATGGTTGGAAAAGTTCGGGTGTAAATGAAAACAAATTGATTTCACCTACAACAGGTGATAGCGGTTGTTGTTGGAGCTCTTGATTACCCAAGAATCTAAATCTTCCAGAGGTGTAAATACAATACAAAGTATGATGTTTCATTGATGATCATATTGATGATGGAATATGATAGAATTTTGAATGTTTTTGAAGATAATGGTTGATAAAGTTGATGTTGAATGAAGATGATATCAAATGATTTTACATGAAAGCAAATTTAAAAAAAAAATGTTAAAACATTATAAGTATATTTTATACAAAATAATACATAAGAAAATTTTATTTTAAAAAATATACATCATTATTTTCTATCTTTAACAATATTAAATAAATGTGTATAAAATGGTATCACAAGACATAACTTACAATATTTTTAACCATACCTAAAAGAACAAGAAAACTTGGATAACACTGGCACAAACAAAACAATACTTTTTTGAAGGATTAAGATGTCCTTAATTCGAATCTCGTGTTTAAATTTTTCAATCATATCAGGTTTTTAAAATAGACACCTTTAAAAATGCTAAAAACAACCAAAAAGGGTTTTTTGAGCCTAAGTTAAAACTCAAAATATATCTTAAAAATAAATAAAGTATTATGATTTTGAAAAGTACAAAACTTCCTCTTTTAGATCCAATTCAAAGCATTTTAGTATATCTTACTTAGTTTCTGGAAATTCTCATTAGTTATGAGTCTTTATTTGAATCTATATGAAGTTTTGAGAAAAACTTGAATTTGATACTTTAATAGTTTTGGAATAAATTTTTAGTGCTGATTTCGAATTTCTTAATATAATAGAGTTATTTAGACAACAGATTCGTTACATGAACGAAACTTACTCTCAAACCGTTTTCCTTTTTCTGTTGAAAACCATTTTAGCATGAATGGTTTAGCATTTCTTTTAGATTATTGTAAGACAGGTGAAATCTAACAACTTTTGAAGTTTTTTTTTAATATGGTATGAAGTAATAAAAATATTCCAACGGAGTGTTGAAGAAATGAATTCTTCACCCCTTTGGAAAAGTGCAATTTTGATGCCAGTAAGAAAATTTGTTGACCAGTGTTATTTTTGACAGTTTCGTAATCGAACATTTGTTTATATAATACATTTTTTGTGGCTAGGGATGGGAAATAAAATTGATCATAATGTGACTATTTAATTTAAAAAACTCTATAAGAAAGCATGAAACTAATACCAGTTTTCAAATAGAAGCACCCTAATGTAGGAATATTTTCTATAATAACTTCTTTAATTTCGAAGGTCGAACAAAATATTTTAATTCAGAAAATAGTTGTAACTCCATTGAAAAAAAAAGCTTAGTTTCATGTTTCATAAATATCAACAGACAACATATTGAAAAATAAAAACAAAAACTTAAGCAAAAGCAAACGAATGAATGAACACGTTGACGGTCAATCAGAAACAAAAAAATATCATGCATGTTTCTTGAAATTTGATCCAAAAATATTTAAGTTCAAGTTCATGAAGTGCAAAATAAAAATAAATCACAAAACAAATAAACAGAACTAAGTGACTTTTTCCTAAAGTTGAATCCAAGTTGATCCAGAAGTAATTTCACGAATGTATTTTATTTTGATTTTGATGGAAACGGATACCAGAAGGATTTTTCATGCCTTTTAATTTTTGTTGACTTGTTCTATGTTTTGAAAATGTTTATAATATTTCTAATCAATAATTTTTCATTATAAAATATTTGAATAATATGCAACATTTTTTTAACAACTACTTTTCCATTTTCGAAACTCAAAGGCCCATAAAACATTAAAAAACATCATGTTTATGTAGATAATAAAGTTCGAGTTAAAAACGCTTATAAATAAAATAAAATTAAAAATATAAATAAATACAAATAAAAAGATATAATATTATTTTTCCTAATAATAATAATTATTTTTGTTCACCAATCTTCTCCCGAATAGTTGTAATTCTTTGGAATACTCCTAACTTTCTTCCCATCAGAAGCATTTTTATTGTTATTTTCTAACTGTCTCACAGTCGAATAATCTAATATTTTGACTTCTTTTTTTCTAGGTATTTTAACGTGTCTACTCGGATGGGCTTCAGGTGCAGAAGAGTCTGATGGAGCATCAATTGCAGGTGGAGACATTGTACTAGATGGAACTTCATCATTTGCCACTGCTGTTTTTTGACACTGTTCGCCCATAGTAGATTTGCTCATTTCATACAGAAAATATAATAATTCAATAAGTTTAGCTTTTTTCTCAACTAATATATCGGATTTATTGTCTTCATTATTTTCTAGGTTTTCGGATTTTGTCTCGGCTTCGAGTTCTTTAAGCTGTTTTTGGATTGTCTTGGATGGGGAATCGTTATTGCTTTCTTCTTGTTTGGTTTTTGGCTTTCGAACACGGACAGAATTGACGGTGTATCCCATATTTTTATTTGAATTTTCCTGTTTAACTTGTTTTCCATAATCATAGATAGTCGATTTGTTTCCATTCTGTCCCGAACGACTGATTAGACGTCTTTGGCCTTGAGAATCGTTTACACGTCTGTAGCCGGTATTTCCTTGAATTCTTCTTTTTTCATAGTCTCCACTATTTTGTTGTATTGAGTTTGTTGTTGAAGATCCAACTCTGTGAGATGGATTTCTAGATTCGATTTTTGAAGTCTCTGTCCTAATATTGTGGTAGTGATCATTTTGTTGTAGACGATCGTTCTCTAGGCGATCTGATCGGCGTGGTTGAGGACTTGTTGCCAATCGTTTCAAATTTCTCTCCTGATTCGATCGGTGTGTTTGTGGCTTTTGATCACGATCATACTCTCCTTCTACATTGTAATCATAGTCCATGTCTTGAAAATGTCTGTCATTATTCAAACGATCACGAGCATTCTCTTTATTATCTTCAGTTGTTTTTGTTGTTGTCTTCTTTACCCACATTGCTTGTGTGGCTTTTTGTCTATTCATGGCATTGGGATCTCGGTAATACCGAAAAGTATTCTCACTCTTATATTCTTTGTCCATATTTTTGGTCATTTTTGGTTTGGAGTTTTTGAGAAAATCATTCTGTAAGTTTTTCAGATCAGACAAAAAATCTGCAGAAGCCTTACATGATAAACATTCCTCCTCCTCCTGCTCTTGCTCTTGCTCCTCATTATCATCATCACTGATTCCTTGATTGCTCTTGGAGGTTATTTCGGATGTGATTCTCTTGAGGATTTGATTCTTACACTTGTGGCAGCAAGTGGTGAGGCGTTTTTTGATTGCTTCCATCAAATCGTTTAGGGAATTCGCTGAGGGATTGATCAACTGGTTTCCTATGTAATCTCGAAGTGTTGCATCAGCAATATTTTTGAAATGATCGGAATATTGGATGGGAGCTACATTATCGGGTCTTAGAGCAGAAAATTGATTGTAACCTGAAATTGGTGGTGACGGAATTTCTAATCGTGGAGTAGAGAGTTGATTGTAATTTCCGATTAGTGGTGATTGAAGTTCTGATTGTGGAGAAGAGAACTGATTGTAATTTCCTATTGGGGCTGATTGAACTTCTGGACGTATTGGCACTGACATTTGATTATAATTTCCAAATGGTGCTTGTGGAACTTCTGATCGCGTTGGCACAGTAAATTGATTATAGTTTCCAATTGGTGCTGATGGAATTTCTGGTCTTGAAGCAGAAAATTGATTATAAGCTGTAATTGGAGCTGATTGGTGAACTTCGGAACGTGGAACGGAAAACTGATTGTAATTGACAATTGATGCCGATGGGACTTCTGTTCGTGGAGTGGTAAATTGATTATTATAATTTTCAACTGGTGCTGATGGATATTGGTATTGAACTTGCGGAATGTTCGGTTGTTGATAGAAATAAGAGGGATTATTTAGAACTTGAGTATTTGGTTGAAACCCCTGATTTTGGTATTGTGTTTCATATCTTGTGGACTGATGGATATTTGACCTTTCGTGTTCAGTTGCGTCAGCTGTTCTTCCTTGCGGCATCGTCATGCCAGCAGACTGTTGACCACGATTCCCATAGTCTTGATCTTGATTGCCATAATGCTGTACGCCATAAGTTCTTGTATTTGAAATGTCATGTCGAACAAATGGTACACTTGAAACGGTCTGGACAGTTTCATTCTGAGCTGAATCTGGATAAAAATTTCCATTGTTGTACAACATGGGAGATCTTGCATTATCAGCAGCATAAATTGGAGCTTGCGAAGCCCATTGGGATTGATATGCTGGCTGTCTCACTAGTGGTGAATGGCCAGAACCCTCATTGTGCACAACTGTTTGACCTGGAACACCATCAACTTCTATTGGCTCTGAACTTGCTCGATATAAAGCTTCTTGAATGGATTGAGAATTTAAGCGCATCAATGCTTCAGCGGGGTCTTCATTTGGCTGCAAAGTTATCTCTTTCAAATTCTCTTTATAGCCTTCTCTTAGCTTTTGAAGGGAAGACGGTGCTATACTCTCAAGAGCTGAATAGCCCTGACTTCCACCATACGATACCTGCCGTCTTGATCGACGAAGATATCTCGAAGAAGACTGAATACTACGTCTAGCCCGATGGACTTTTTTATTACCTAATTCTGAATGTTCTAAAGAAACCTGACGCTTTGATGAATAAGTTTTGGCCCTATGATCAGTAAAAGAACGTAAATGGCTTAAATTAGGCTTACTTGCTAACCTCGTCGTTTCATCTGCAGTTGGTGATGTTGTTCTTTCACTGTGATTTAAATGATCTTCTTGGTTTGTTTCTGCTTGTTGATTCTGAGTTGGTATAGTTGAGTGGGACAACACATTTTGTTCATCTACGTGCGATATTGGATGATTGTGAACAGGGTTTCGGCTGCGGTAAGGGTTGGGATCTTGAAGCTGGTATTGTGTCTAAAAAATCGTCGCCTGTTAATGATATGGAGGCATGTTGTGTAAGCACAACAAAATGGATGGATATTAGTTCGATGAACGTGTGCGATTTTGGATGGGATTAAATTTTAGTGGTGAGGCAAGGAATTCTGTATGGGATGCTGGTGAAGTTTTTTAAGATACACATTTTGAACTTACCATTGGGTTGTCTGCCATTTCTGCGGTGCGATAACCGCCACTATGGCTACCACCGTACTGACTGCCATGACCAGCGCCATAACTGCCACCGTGTCCTGAACCATAGCTTGAACTTGGGCTGCTATAACTGTGTCCACCATAGCTTCCGGAGGGAGACGAACTATAACCAGAACCAGAACCATAACCACTATGGCCAGAACCATAGCTACTGCTATGGCCACCACCATAGCTACTGCTATGACCAGCGCCATAGCTACTGCTATGGCCGCTTGAACCGTAACCCCCATAACCGCTGCTACCATAACTAGAACCTACACCATAACTAGAACCACCTCCATAGCTCCCAGATCCACCATAACCACTTCCATATCCTCCAGAGCCATGACCAGCATCAGAGTTGTAGATGTTATAGTTATGGGTCACATAATGGGCACTGGTGCTGGGTCTTTTCTTTAATAGAACTGCTCGTCCATGATGGGAAAACGAATTAGGACTATGAACTTTCACATTAACTCCAAATAAATTACCTTTTTTAAAGAAGCGAGCATTATCTTCTGTTTGTGGTCCCATCTCTGACACAATTGGGTGCTGGTCGTCTCTATTTTCTAGTTTGTCTCCATTGGTAACAGTCAAACCTTCAAGTCCCTGTTGGGTTTGAGTATTTTGAGTTTGATCGAGAACCTGATGTGTCATCTGACGGGGCTTCATTTCGTCTAGAACAGACGGATCGACGGATGTCCATTGTTGTTCTTGGACCCACTGCCTTGGCTCATTTTGTGGCATGGTTTCTTGTGGAATCATCATATTCTGCTGCTGATGGGGTTGTTCTTGGATCCACTGCCTTGGCTCATTTTGTGGAACGGTTTCTTGTTGGACCATCATATTCGGCTGTTGGGGGGGTTGTTGTTGAATCCATTGACGTGGCATTTGTTGGGTGATTGGTTGTTCCTGGATCCATTGGCGGGGCTCTTGTTGGACCATTGCATGCTGTTGATTATGGTCGGTTGGAGTTTCTTGTTGCATGGCTGGTTGTTGGTGCATTTCAGAAGTCTTATCATGGACAGCTTGACGTGGTTCTTGATGTAAAATTGGATTTTGCTGTTGGTTTTGAGTCATCATTTGACGAGGTTCCTGAGGTGTCATTGGTCTTTGTTGCATTATTGGTTGTGGAAGTTCCTCTCTGTTCTCCTGCATTTGAGGTAAGGTCATCTGGCGCAATATCTGATCCTGCTCATGCATTTTCATAGCTCTCTGCTGATTTTGGGCCCATTGTTGCATATCCCTAGCATGAGCTGAATTGACTTGTTCAGTTGAATGATCAATCGTCATTTGTCGCGGGACAGTAGTCTGCACTGGCATTTGTTCCTGCATCATAGCACAAGCTTGTCTCTTTACAGATGGACGTGCTTCCATGTCGGTCTTGGGAAGAAACTTCAAGATAATGGCATCTTTTCTAATAGTCTTCCAATTCTTTCTAGCATACTGCTCAAGCATCTTTTGGGTTTGTTCGTCGTTAAGAGCTCTCTCGAGCTCCTCCTTGGTTGTTATAGAATTGCTTCTGGGAAACGGCATAGGCACAAGGAGTTCTTCTGGTTCCGGTCTTAAATTTATGCGAGTATTTTTCGTTGTCTGAGGGTTTTTAGTTCTTCCAAGGATTTCTTGAAATCCATGTCGAGCTTGTTGGTACTCCTCGAGAACAGCTGGATTTTGAGTATCTTCATTCATCATCTGATACTGTTGTTGTTGTGTTGTTGGGGGTTTCTGCTGTTGAATTAGTTGCATAACTCCGTTTTTGTCGTAGGCATACATTGGAGTATTAGGTACCGATGATTCGAGAGGGATTATATCTGGAATTTGTTGCCTGAGTGATGCGACCATACTCCTCGATAGACTTGGGGTATTTGGTCTCATACGAACGGAATCGATTTCTGATCCCTGACCACCTTCACGATCATATACGTCCAAACTTGGAAAAGCTCTTTGAAGCCAAGATTGGGGATATTGTGTATTTGGAATGTGACGGATTTGCTGTTGTGGATATTGTAGTGGACGTTGCTCTTGATATTGATGGGTTGTCCGTTGTTTTTCGGTTTGCGTTTGAGTTTGTTGATACTGCTTTTTTTGTGTTTTTCTAACTGGAACAACCGATGGATTGACTGCGATACCCCTCTTAGCTAGTTCATTTTCAAAGCCTGGAGGGGCTAAGAAGTACGTGGCATCCTCTTCTCCATTGATTCCCATCGATGATCGTGCCTCAGGATCAGATAAAACCAACATCATTTTAGATTCTTCTTCAAGAGGTGAACCTAACAGGAACCACTTTTTCTTCCACCAGTCTTCCTTAAAAATCTTATCCCATTTCCACCAATCGCCAGCTTTTTTTAATCCAATTCCCTTCCAGATATTCCACCAACCGAATTTCGACAACCATGATCCGACTTTCTTAATCGAACCAAGTGAGTACTATAAATTTTAAAATACCCCATGAAATTTCCTAAAATTAATAAAAAAAAAAACAAATCCTTTACTCACATTATCTTCTTCTACATCGAGAGCGGCCCCTACTTCGGGTTCGGCTGCAGGTTCTTCTGCCGGCGGCGGTGCTGGTGCTTCCTCAACAGGAGCAGCTGGCTCTTCTGCTACTGGTTCTGCTGCGGGCTCTGCTTCTGGCGCTGGTGCTTCTTCTTCCTGGGCTTTGGCTGCATGATTGAAGGCTACTGCCACGATCAACGCAAGCAATAAATACTTGGTTATCTACACACAAAAAATACCAAAATTATTATAATCCTTTCCGAATTCCTACTGCCAACCAATAATGCACTTACACTTGCCATCGTCTTAAAACTCTATCTACACTATAACTTCTTTTATTCCACCCGCTTCGGTCAAGAGGTGAGAGAACTATTCACGTTCACTGTCAAAACTCGAATGTCTCAAATGGCTTGGTGGACAATCAGAAAATAGTATATTCTGAAGTGAAGCTTAGCCAAAACGCATTGTTTCGTGATATGCACAATTGCTTTCGTCAGATTTTAATTTGGGTCTTTACGTGAAGAATTATTTTGCTGACATAGCAAGACGTTGGTATATTGGTTTAATTGTTAATAGTTTTTTTTTTTATTTTTTAACAATTGCGAAATTAGGTGTTTCGTCGTTCATCGAATGGCCTCTTTTTGTTTTATTTGTGTGTTTAAATCTTTTTTGATGATGTGACTATTTATTATTGTTTTTGTTGGATGAAACTTCATCGAAGGTAATGGCAATTATTGGTACACTTTTAATTGAACAATAGGTACCTAACTATGTATGTATTGTTACAGCAATAAGCTGTCGTCGACCTTAGTCTTTGTTTTGAGAGATGCTCAGCTAATTGCATGTGACATTTTTTGCTTACTTTGAGGGTTTGGGATGGTGCTCAAGAATGCCATTAAAAATTTGTTCATTTATGATTTAGAATATAGAGCATTAGTTCTTGGAAATAAGATGTCACAGAACTTGAGACAACAAAGATAGGTATTTCTGAGAAATTATAGCTTGCAATATGTAGGTGAAGCAAACGATAACAAATTGTAAACACACTGGACATAAATTATATACGTTTAGCTTAAACTTCATACATATGTATGTACATCAAATTGAATATGTGAAGTTTGTAAAAAATATCCGAGTATTGGACTCTTTTTATGATGAATTTTTTGAATTAATAAGCTACGGCATTGACTGTATTTATAATTTAGCCCACTATCTTTCTTCAATAAAATTTGATTTTAGTTTCTCAATTCAAATTTCAGTGTAGCCATTGTGGATAAAGTATTCTTACATACATATATTGACTTCACAGTTATTGCCGAATGCTTGTCCAAATAGATCACTTATTTAATAGTTAATGAGTTATACTATTTATTATTTGATATACAGTTATAGACATTAAAATAGACACAGGGACAGTTGCTAATAATAAAACCAAATTAAAAAAAAACAACATGCATGAGAAGTAGTTGCAGTAACACAGACCTTCAAAAATATTATAAGTGCACTGTAGGAAGTAAACTTAAATTATTTTAATAATATTACAATTAATTCTAAGGAAAATATGGGACGCGGTAAGCATTGTTCTCCAGAAGAGAAAGCTGCAATTCTACAAAATGAGGGAAAATCATTGAAGGAAATAGTAAGAATAATGAGCAGATCTCTCAAGTTAATTGCAAACGCAATAAGACCACCGAGAGCCAATAAACAGCTGAGAAAACCAAGATAAACAACTCCAAGAGAAGACCAAAAGATCGTTTGCGCCTCAAAAAAAGATCCTGACAAGTCTTCAAGGGAAATGAAAAATGAACTCCAGCTTCCAATAACTTTCAGAACTATTCGTAGAAGACTTGTTGAAGCTAACTTGCACGGGAGAATTGCAATAAGGGTGCCCTTTCTAAGGAAAACAAATATAGCATCGCGGTTAAAATTCGCCCACGATCATCTTGATTGGTGTGGGTCAGAAGGCGGCAAAAAGTGAAGGAATGTTTTGAAGACTGACAAAACACAGAAAGATACATTTGTTCGGAAGTGATGGCAGACAAACCGTGAGAGGGCCTCCTTGAAAAAAATTCAATCCCATCAAATACTCCAAAAAAACGGTCAAGCATGGTGGCGGCAGTATCATATTTTGGGGTTGTTTTTCTTTGTATGGCATTGGAACAATACAAATTGATTTAGGGTAAAATGAATCAAAATATGTACGTGAATATCATGAAGGATACGATGCTGCCTTGTGCGGACAAGAACATGCCTCTCAAATGAGTTCTACAGAAAGGCAACGACCCTAAGCACACATCCAAAAGTATATTAAAAATTAAAAAATCAGCGTTTTGCAGTGAAAATCCCAATCGCCTGACTTAAATCCCTTAGGAAATTTGTGGGGTGATTTAAAATTAGGTCGTAAGGGTCATGAACTCCCCTGAGAGTGTAATTTTTTTTAAATTTTGTAGGAATAACCTTGAATTCTAACCTAATCGTATTGCGTTATTGAATATGACCCACCTTGTATTTATTTTATATAAAAGTAAAATTGTATAGTATACTTTTAACTATCTATTCCAATCGCAACGCAACTTCATCAACTTTGGAGGGGCATTAGAGTCATAAAGCTAACACAGTTTAGTTGTATCGAGTGATTTTTTAAGAGCTTGAGAACTTTTTTAAAAAAAAAAACGCATAAAATTTGCAAAATCTCATCGATTCTTTATTTGAAACGTTAGATTGGTCCATGACATTTACTTTTTGAAGATAATTTCATTTAAATGTTGACCGCGGCTGCGTCTTAGGTGGTCCATTCGGAAAGTCCAATTTTGGGTAACTTTTTCGAGCATTTCGGCCGGAATAGCCCGAATTTCTTCGGAAATGTTGTCTTCCAAAGCTGGAATAGTTGCTGGCTTATTTGTGTAGACTTTAGACTTGACGTAGCCCCACAAAAAATAGTCTAAAGGCGTCAAATCGCATGATCTTGGTGGCCAACTTACCGGTCCATTCCTTGAGATGAATTGTTCTCCGAAGTTTTCCCTCAAAATGGCCATAGAATCGCGAGCTGTGTGGCATGTAGCGCCATCTTGTTGAAACCACATGTCAACCAAGTTCAGTTCTTCCATTTTTGGCAACAAAAAGTTTGTTAGCATTGAACGATAGCGATCGCCATTCACCGTAACGTTGCGTCCAACAGCATCTTTGAAAAAATACGGTCCAATGATTCCACCAGCGTACAAACCACACCAAACAGTGCATTTTTCGGGATGCATGGGCAGTTCTTGAACGGCTTCTGGTTGCTCTTCACTCCAAATGCGGCAATTTTGCTTATTTACGTAGCCATTCAACCAGAAATGAGCCTCATCGCTGAACGGACGTAAAGCGCGAAACACATTTCGAACCGAACACTGATTTTGGTAATAAAATTCAATGATTTGCAAGCGTTGCTCGTTAGTAAGTCTATTCATGATGAAATGTCAAAGCATACTGAGCATCTTTCTCTTTGACACCATGTCTGAAATCCCGCGTGATCTGTCAAATACTAATGCATGAAAATCCTAACCTCAAAAAAACCACCCATTATAAGCAAAGATTTCATCTGCAGATTTTTCAGTCATTCAACAATATTCACCAAAAAATAGCAAAGGTATTCACAATGGGCAGGTTCAGCCGACATAAGGGACTTGAAAGTAAGGCAAGTTTCTTGCATCTGATTGGCCAGCTGCCAAAAAATTGCCTTCCAATCAAGGCATTTTTATTGGAAAGTTGACGGGAAAGTTAGGCAAGAAAAATCTCCCTTACTATCAAGTCAAGTCAACTTATGTCAAAATGACAATTGATCATGTTTTTTAATTCAACTAAAAGCTGAACTTTATTACTCAATGATGTATTTATTTTCTGCACAACTTCATTTAATGCTTTCTGTAAAAAGCTTCCTTGTAAATTTGGAAAAGAAATAAGTAATATTTCTTTAAAATACAAAATACAAATCGTGATGGACTTGTAGCTTGCCTGAGGTGTGTTTTGTAGAAAATAATGATTTTGGTAGTTTTTGTACTATGAACTTGAAGTAGAGGTTTGTGAAGTAAAGTTCTGAATTTGAAATTCATGACACTTGAAAAACTAACTAGTTGCCTTGGTCAAAATTTACGTTCAAAGAATGAAGTTGACTGCAAATGAAGTCCCTTATGTTGTCTGAACCTGCCCAATGCTTATTATTTGGAAAAACTCTTCGAATGCTTTAAATTATTTTAATAAGATAAGAAAGAACAAATATTTAGATTCTTAGGAAAAAAAACTTGAATTAGAGATCGTCAATTAAATATTATGTTTGGAGAAATAAGCATTTATTATTATTTTTTTTCACAACAAACTAAAGTTGCCTTTAAATTCTTGAATCACGTCTTCAATTCCATCTTTTGTATTGCACATACATAAATAAGTGTAAGGCTTTCTTAAAAGTGTCTTTTTGTTTCAAAATTGATTATCTGTCAAATACAAACTTGTAAGATCTTAATAATTTGAAGAAATCTACTTTTGAGGTGAATTGCTTTGAATGCTCTAGAAGTTAGATTTAAACACAAAAGTGACAAAATATCTATTAATTTAATATATAAAAGCTTTGAGTCTCCCAAGAATTGAAGTGAGAAGAGTTTCTACTACGTGTATTTTGTAAGTGCCACACTGTAGTTTATTCCCAATTTTTGTTTTACCTTAGTTTGTTTGTTTTAAAATTTAAGAGACATTATGTACCTTAAGGCACCTATTTTGTTAAATTCAAGAAACATACACATTTCTTTCTCCAGTTGTTAAGGTTTTTTTGACTTCTTTTTAATCAAAATATTGAAAAAGGTTCAAGCAAAACAGTAATTTTTAAGCATCAGATCTATGAGTATACAGACTGAAAATGATAGAAATAATAGTCTCCCTGTAATTTCGTCAGAAGAAAATACGCCAAAAAGACAGAAAATTCTTAATATTTTTTATTTTCCTAAGAAAAAAGATCAAAATTTTCATTTTCTGGCTTTTTGTATCTATATTAGCATTTATAGAAATGGCAACAACAACAGAATATATTATTTTTGAATAAAGCTACGTTTCAACAGAATTTCTAACATTTCTGCATAAAATGCACCCAAAAACCCCTCATAACTATAGTATTTTAAATTTTAAATAGGGAATATTTAAAAAACTTTTGGTCGTCCAAATTAAATTAAATTCCTTGCTGGAAAAAAGTGTAATCTAGTAACTAAAATTTTCACTTTAGCCCTTGAAATATAGAAATGTAAGGCTACTTTAATCATTATGTTATTTTGATTTACAGAATATTACAAAATGCTTTTAAGCTGTGCCCAAAAACTCGTCTTTATGTTAAGATTCTGACCCCCCCCCCATTAAAAGCCTGGATCCGCCCTTGTATCAGACGTTCTCCAGCTTTTGGCGCATTAAACTCTGGGGCCTTACAGTGCTTGGAACTCGAGTTTTTAATCAAACATGTCGAAGAGAAGTCGAAAAAAGTGGGACCCTCGATTCCGTCCGTTTATCTGTCTGTCCTCAAGCCCACATCCCAAACCATTGAGTTCAAACTTAAAAACAAAAATTTCAAGCAAATTGCATTAGGCGTTTTTTTCATTTTTTTTTAAACGAAAAATAACAGTAGTCATACAAATTTTTTGGTTAAAAATCGAAAATTCAAATTTTCTCAAAAACAAACCAATAGATTTTTCTTAAATTTCCCGTAATTTTTTTTTCTTTATTTGGCTTCTTTTAACAAAAAAAAACATAATTTAGTATTGCTCCCCTCATAGAACGAATATTTTTCGTTTTTAAGTTTTCTCAAGAACTAACGAACCGTTTTCAGCATTTTTTTCTGTACAAGCTCTTATTCTGTCTTTATACTATTTCAAGATCCAAAATGTCATTACTTTATTTTTAAATATTAAAGATTTTTTATTTCGAAAATGTGTCATAATTTTTTTCGAAATTGAAATTTAAAACGTAAGAAGAATTCTCCTGATGATTGTAAAAATGTGTGTCCAAGACGTTTCGCTTTCAGCCTTCCCCTTGCCAGACGCACTTTTTAACAGAATTTTTCTAATTTCAAAATTTCATTAAATTCATTCAATGTCATGATTCAATAATTTTTTTCTAAATAAAATACAATTGTTATGCTTTAAAGGAAAATGGTGGTTTTTGTGCATTCTTTCTTTAGGGTTTTCTGGCAAGCATAAGGGTCCGGCCACGCAATGAGCGACGAGCGACCGAGCGACGAGTCGCTGAGCGACGCAAAAAAATTAGAACACATGAGATCGTATGGAGGCGTATAAACCCTAAGCGACTGAGCGATTTATTAAGCGACAGAGCGACGTCGCTCTGTAATCAAATCTGTTTTAATTTTTCAATCGATCGCTAAGCGACGTACATAGAAAGAAGATGTGTACAATAAACACTGAAAGTTTAATTTCAGCTGTCCAAAAGCTGTTCGATTTTTCTCAAAATTTTACCAGATGTTGAAAACGTTATTCTTCGTTATACAAAATTGTTTTGGAGATAAAATCATTTTTTGTTCTTAAAATTTTCGAGGTGACACATATTTTTTTTCAGTTTTTTTTTTTTTGATTTAAAAAAAAACCGTTTATTGAAATATTTTCCAAAAATTTATTTGTTTGGTATCACGTTACAATAAATAATACAAAATTGATTTCAAGGGTTAACCAAAATCTTCACCTTTTTTTTAAATTGCTATGGTAAGACCCACGCAATTTTCTTGAGAGCCCTTTCTGCATTATTATCTGTATAACAAAATTTATTTGAAGTCGATATCTCTACTATTTCTTGAGCTATGGACGACGAAAAAAACGTACGTACACACACAGACATCTCTCTTAAAATCTTTTATTTAGACTCTAGGGACCTTGAAACGTCGAGAAATAACAAAATTTTTAATTCGACAAATCGGACCGATTACAATAACTTTCTATGGGAATATAAAAGTGTCACCGATAAAGAGTGGGAAAAAGTTGGACAAATTTGTAATTGTTGTGTTAAGTTTGTATTTATTTAATCTTTAATTACAAATAGTGTTTTTTGTCCAAAAGATGGTACTGACATACGATGCCATAATATTGCAGAATCGATCTGGAAATCTGCGAAGATAAATGATGAAATTCACCATAATTTTCCCTTTCACGATTTATGGGGTGTACACCAAATCTACGGAACCTCGATCTTATTACAGATCTATTTTTTCCAACTAATCGCTCAGCGACGTGTCGTTTAGTAAATGGCCACCCATCGCTCAGATTGGTCGCTCAGCGACTCGTCGCTCGGTCGCTCAGTCGCTCATTGCGTGGCCGGACCCTAAGACTGAAAAGAAAACTAAAAGAAAAGCTGAAGGTAAAACGTCTTGGACACATATTTTTAGAATCAGGAGAATTCGTCTGATATTTTGGTATATGATTCTTTTGGTTATGGTTAACAGGAAAAAAGTTATTAAGGATTTAAGTTGAAAAATTCTGTTAAAAAGTGTTAAAATGCGTTTGGCAAGGGGAAGGCTGAAAGCGAAACGTCTTGGACACACATTTTTAGAATCAGGGAAATTTTTCTGATTTTTCGATGTATCATTCATGTGGTTATCATTTCGACCCAAAAAGTTGATTTTCGCTCATTTTGGCGGCCGTGTGACAAGGGGAAGGCTGAAAGCAAAACGTCTTGGACTCACTTTTTTGACATCAGGGCACCATCCCCTATTGTTTATATATGCATTTAAGTGGTTATCACTTCGACCCCAAAATCGGAAAAATGACCATTTTCGAACCCCCACTCCAGCCCCGCCCCGGCTGAAAAAAACCTGCCAGACGGTTGAATTTGGCATAATGTTGCGTATATCTACACATATATTTATATATATTTTGGTTATCACTCCACTCCCAAAATTTGCTGCCGGCTCTTGGTCTAATACTCAAGCATTAATTATAATTTATAATAATATTAACAAAATTCAAGATGTTGATAAACATATGTTGAGCCTGTGTCCAGGCTCTACGAAGCACTCATATTTTTGGTTTCGACCACGGTCCTGAAGAGATACCGGTCTCATCATTCTTTCCATTTTTGTTTTTTGTTTTGTTCATCCATTGTCCCACGAGTTGCGAAGAAAAGAGGTCCGTCTGCACAGAGATTCGCATGTACAGATAAGGCTAGTTAAACCGGAGGTCGCCAGGTATCCGGATACTCCGTTAGAGACTGGGCTATTTTTTGGAATTGGGCCCCAGCCAGGCTGATCATCGGCACGGGTCGTTTAACACCTTAGATCCAGCGCAATAAAGATGAGATGTGGTAGGGGGGGAAGTGATAGGGTGAGGAGTCAGTTGATGTTAAATCATCATTCTGATATCTAAGGAAAAGATTGGGATTCGGTAACAGCAATTCAGCTAGGTTACCTAGAGTGAGAAGGAGCATAGGAGATAGGAGCGCTGTCTAGCTTTTTCGCCATTACAACGTGGGAGGCGGGATGGGAGTTGGTGATATAAACGTAGGCTGGTATGCCTTGTTTATGTGGGAATGGGTGATGATTCTGGCAAGGTAGAGGGATAAGAACGTCCTTTAGTTTCGGGACTCATCTGGAGAAAATTCTCGAGAATCATTGACCTTACTCAGCTTCTACAACTCGACAAGTTCGACGTTCAGCCCTGCTCTACCTCAAGCAAGACTTACCTCAGAGAATTCTTCTATAACGATCTTAATCATATTAACAGAATCAGTCTTCACATTTCGTAAGGGATCTATACTGGTTTCATTGAGCTTAGAAGAAAGCCTCAAGATTTATGTGGTATCACAATGGTATCACCATTAAACTGGCCTAAGTGTGTCCTACTCCATCACGAACAGCCACTTGAACCTATTCTAACCTATTATTATTTTGATTGTTTTAAAGGCAAAATGTATCAGCCCAGGGCGCCAAGTAATTAAATACCCCTCTGGTTTAAGTACATGTAGTGCAAGTAGGAAAGCGTTAATAACCAACTAAGTATTGAATTTTTAAGTGAGGTTTTTCGATCTGATGTACTTGGGTTCATACAAATCAGTATTATTGTACAATCGCTACACAACATAAAGTTTTTGCTATAAAATTAGTCATTTCATTATATACAAAATTATCAACATTTTTTAACTTTTTTGCAACGATTTCCTTTCTTATATCTTATTTTTTAGGAATATATTATTTGATTACATTAATTTTACTTATCTTTGCAAAAGTTCAAGGAATAATTAAATGTAAATTACTTATAAATACAAATTTGGAAGCTTGAGTTTTCTTAAAATATCTTAAAACATTAAAAGAAAAGTGGTCCTATTGTTTTGTCCATTACTGTAAGTAATCATTATAATGTGATTGAATTTGATTTATTGCGTTATTATTGTTAGTTATGTGTGTCTTTAATTATGATCGACATATTCTGTTGGTTTAGGAACAAAATTATTGTTTTGATCACTTAGGGGCCGGTTATAGCTATCAGTAAAATCCATCAGTAAAATTTTTGTTTTTAGTTTTTGAACATGTTACAGACTTATTTCTAGCAAAAGATTGATGCAATAAGATTAATCCTATGTTCAAGTATTTTTTTCAAAAAGAAACAATGCATTTAAAGTTTTATTTAATTTATAAATCCATTATAATTTTTTTAATGATGAAATTTCATTTTACTGAACAGCTGACTGCCAAAAGCCAAAAAAAATTCCATTTCGTTTTACTGTTGGTGTTCCAATTTTTTACCGATCACATCATTAAAAATTTTACTGATGAAGGCAACAGTACAAAAATTGTCTGAGGCGCGAAGCCTCGAAGTGACATTTAATTTAATGACGTAAATTTACTGATTGTTATAAACGCTCACCAGTAAAACATTTCAGATTCCTACTGTTTCAAATTTTACTGATGGATTTTACTGATAGCTATAACCGGCCCCTTAAGAGAACAATACGCTTTAGTAGAAAACTGTACGTTGTTGTCGGTATCTGGTAGACCCTTCTGTTCATGTAAATTCTCAAATTCAAGATCATTGAAAGCAGTTTAAAGTATAAATATCTATAGCACAGTCAAATCTTTAAACTCCCAACTCTGCTGATAATGATGCTTCAAGTAACTCTAATTAAAGGGTTTTTAGAAATAATTCTTTTATGGAAAGTAGAAGTTTTCAATTTCAGAATGCACAGTTGTCAAAATGTGTAATATCGTATACACAAATATTATGAACATCAACAAAGTATGTAATAATAAAGAAAAAATAAGTTGATAAAATTCTCCAAATTCAAACTTACATCTTCAACTTCTTCGTTAAGGGCCTATACCTATACAAAACAAAACAATCATAGAATTTTGCAGAACTTCCTATGGCAATACGTTTCCCTAGTAAACTGTTATTTTAGTTATTCTATTACACTTATAATTTATAAACGTATTTTCATACATTCCCTTCATAACTGCTGTCTTTTGTTTATAAACAAAAATAAAGCGCCCCCGGGTGGGCTCGAACCACCAACCTTTCGGTTAACAGCCGAACGCGCTAGCCAATTGCGCCACGGAGGCAGACATACGCTATAAATGACACGTTTGTTCTTCGATTTTTAAACCCCCACGAAACTAGAATAGTTCTAAGATAAGCTAGTTAATCATACATAAAATACTAAGGGCACTTTTGTATTGTTCATTTTACACAGCACACAGGTAATGTTTCTTTTATGAGAATCCTAAAATTTAGATAGATAAATGTGCAGGAGCAATGTTTGAACACTTATGGCAATTTACTAGAAACAGCTCGGGAATCCAAAAATTAAATCTCGTGAAATATATTTTGATATTTCAACATCGAATCACAAGTGCGTACGATACATACATGCATTTTATATAAATCTGGTTTTAAAGTTCGATTATCTAAATAAGGAATTATTTCTTTATAAATACATTTTTAAACCCCCATGAATCAAATTAATCCTCTTTTCAATATCACAAAGAAAAATGTATAACTATAAAAAAGATTGGGCTCAACCGGGATTTGAACCCGGGACCTCTCGCACCCAAAGCGAGAATCATACCCCTAGACCATTGAGCCGCTTGGAAAATGCTACTCCAAAATAATTCTTAAATATCAAACAATAGTCTTTACTGAATGTAAAAATTAATTGTATTATGCTCCACATAAACAAAATCATAAATTAACGTTTAAACAGATGATAATGATGTTTCGTAACTTTCATACAAAACAAAACAAAAAGTAACAAACTTAAAACAATAATTCAAACGGCATAAATTGATTAACGTCTTTTAAAATTCCGCTTCTGGTTTTGTCTTTGATATGGTGGTGTTTCAAAACCTGGTTCCTGATTACGATTCATTCCATATCGGCCTCCAACATAAAATGTAGGTCCAGTCGGTTGAAAATCATTATTGTTATTGCTGCAAACACAATCGTGTCCAAATGCTTGTCTCGCAAAACTGTTCTCGTTGCTCATTGATGAATTATTATGATGTGGATGAGGGTGACCAGGCGGTGCAAAACCCAACAGACCTGGCTTTGCATTGGGACCTAGACAACCGACACCGACAAAAGGCGATTGAGATTGTTGCGATGGTGTTTGTTGTTGCTGTTGATGTTGATGTTGCTGTGATGGGGCACAAAGCTGATTATAATTGGCTTCTTCTGTTATATTGCCATTTACATCAATGAATATTCCAACATTCCGCATCACTTCTAGCAGAACACCAGCACATTGAATTTGAAATAAATCAAAAATCTTCTGAGGCGAAGGATCTTTATGGAAATAATTCAGGGCACGTACTAAGTCCGATACAGAGTGATTGATTTGAATTTTTAAATTCGACTTTAGGTCTTGGTACCATTGTGATCGCTGCAAGTAACTATAAAGCACACGACTTGCATTAAAATTCTGGTCTTGGCAATTAGTTCCAGTTCCTGGACGAAGACGTGGATCGCATTGTGAAATATTTGTTGGGAAAAAACTGTATTCGGCTTGTGGAAATATTCCATGGTTCTACATACCCAAAAAATAAATTTAGTTATTATAAATTTAACTTTTTTTTGGAATCCAAACCTTTTCTTTTTCAATAAATTGTTTCAATCGAGGATCTGTGCTATTGGCTTTGATAAGTTTATCCATAAGAGTTGGTTTGTTAACTTCGTACTGTGGCATGTAAATCTCATAGAGCTGTAAGCAAATTTAATATAAAATTTTTAAATATTTGTTAACTAGCAATCAAGCACTGAGATTTGTCCAAACGTCTATTTATAAATGTCTCGTTAAATCAGTAACATAATGTGTCTTTCTCCCTTCCCTGGTATAATAAAGATCTAAAAACCCTTCAAAATATCAGAAATACATGTTTGAAAACTAGGTCCGGTATTGATTTCTCAAATTATGTATCAGCAAGCTCAATGCAGCTTCTTATCTCTTTGTGAATTCCTATAACCCGAACACATTGACAAAATGCAAGATAACCTGATTATGGATGCCAGATGTTTCTCCGAATTTATTAAAATACAAATCTGGAAACGTAAACGTATTAACTTTAGGCCCTTATGGTTTCACTCAACATTATAAATACTCGATATGACATCTTACGACCCTACAATTATTACAACCTTTTTGCCTCATTCTTTACCCAATCCTACAATAATCATCTTCAAGCACCTTACCATAGTTGTTTTGATAACTTAGAAGGTACCTCATGCTTATTTTTCCTGTTCGCAAATAAGGAGCAAAAATGATGTTATGAACTACAGGCCCATAGCCAAGTTTTCTTCAATTCCCAAGCTTTTCAAAAGCATTGTCATTCTTAAAAGGTACATCTACTAAAAAACAATCTTACTGAATTTATGTCTAAAAGTCTATAGGATAAGAGAAAGCAAATGAACTGGACGTTATCGACAGACTTTTGTAAAGCTTTTGATAAAACCTGTCATCAAATTATTTATCTTAAAATTAAAGCCCTTGATTTTCCATCCTTTTTTGTAGAACCATTAATTTAGAATTGTTTTCAAATTCTCAATCTCTGATCCCACTTATGTAAACTCAGGAGTTCCACAAGGTAGCAACCTTGGTCCTTTGATATTTGTCAATGTTATTAATGTCATTCATTTTATTTCGTTCACCCGTACGTAAGCGATCACATCCTTCCTATTAAACTTACAATCTGCACGATGTTACTATTAATTCTGTCTTCTCTATTCGCGACTTAGGAGTTATTTGCGACACTCAGTTAAGTTTTCGATCCCATTTTGATCATATCATTAACAAGGTCATCTAAGCCCTTGATTTCATCAAACATTGCTCTAACCCCTATGCCACACTAAATCCCTATACACCATCTTTGTTAGACCTCTCTTTGAATACATGCTTGTTAAGTCTGATCTCCCCATCATAACTCTAACTCTTAGGACTTCCTTGGAGTGATCGTTTAATACTTATTAATCTGCAAACCCTTCCTGCCAAACAAACAATATCTACAATTCGTTTTAAGTCTGGTATAAAGTCTCTTTTTGTTAATAGCTTCCATTAAGTGTAAATATATAGATAACGAAGCATTTTGACTTTGAAAATATGAATATCGAAATGGGAGGAAAAAACAAGTTCGGAGGCTATGGAAATTTAGTTTGAGCCCAGAAAATTATATCTGTACTTTCATTATAAATAAGGCAACTACTATAAACATGATAGCTTTGAACTCCACAATATTTCAATATTCTATTTTGTTTTTAATTACGTTATTGTTTAACTATTTTCCGTTGCACAAATTCTAATAAGGTTCAAAAGGAATATGGACCCCATTTGACTTCTAAGTTTGAATAAGTATGGGCTTTAGCTTATAAATTACGTGAAAGTTTGTGAATTCTTAGACATTTTTAGTACCGATAAGGATATCTTTAACAATGCATAAATTTTTCAATATTTAAGCTTTAACTTTAATTTTATCAATACTAAGTTAAGTTTGTTTAATTTGATATTTTACCTTATATTTCATTGGAGGATAAGTAAGATGAGCATCAATTTCCAATGCAGGCTGATAATTATCTAAATTCTTGGTTCTTGGCAATTCAGGACATGAGCCATCTGCTACAAAAGATGTCGACTCATCATCAGATTGATCGGGAGACGCTATTATAATAAGTTTATGTACATATGTACGTGCATTTGTAAACATACATAAATAATATTGATTTAATTACCAATTTCTTTAGGTGGGCTTTGTATATCACTTCGTTCATCTGCATCCCAATCTTCTGAAGAATTATCGCCCTCCATTTGATGATCTGATAACGATAAATAGAATATTGTGATTATAAAGTCAAATAAGAAATTATAAATGAACTATACAATCAATTGAAAGCTTAGTCAAAGAATTATTTGTTTTTTGTTTTTATAAATAGTGAATATAATAAATTCAAATGTGTAAAACTACAGAGGCATCAGTCTTCTGAACATCGCATATAAGATCCTTTCTGCCTTATTATGTGAACGTCTGAAGCCGTTCGACAACAACCTGATAGGTCCTTATCATTGTGGCTTCAGACCAAAAAAGTCCACTATTGACCAAATATTCACATTACGGCAGACCTTCGAAACAATCCGAGAACTTCAAATTGATACCTAACATCTCTTTATCGATTCTAAAGTCGCGTATGACAACATCTATAGACCAAACTTGTCAGTTTGTGCAGAATGAAGTTGGAGAATGCATGCTGCTCTATCAAGGTCTGAAAAGATGTTAACAAAGGTTTAAGACAAGGTGATGCACTGTCATGCGACTTCTCCAACATCGTTCTGGAAAAAATTGTGCAAAACTCAACTGTCAACACAGTCTTCAAAAAGTCCATCCAATTACACGGATACGCTGATGATATTGACATAATTGGAAGCTCAAAGCGTGATGTCAGTGGAGCGTTGTTAGACATTGCGACGGAAGCGAAAAAGATGGATTTAAGGGTCAATGAGGGCAAGATCAAGTATATTCTGTCATCAAAAAAGGACATTGATCGAGGAAGCCTTGGACAAAACGTCACATGGACATGGACGAAATATTCTTTGAGTGATTTTTTATCCCGGCTGCATAAATGGATAGCGGAGAAGAAGATACAACGACGAACGGCACGCGCTGTACAACGACACTGACCTGGTTAAAATAATAAAAGTCCAACGACTTAGATAGCTGGGTCATGTAGAGCGAATGGACATCAACGCTCCAGCCCAGAAGATCTTCGAATCCAATCCTGAAGGACGGGCGGCGCAGTAGAGGAAGACCGCGACTGAGGTGACGCACGCTGGTGGAAGAGTACCTCCAACAACTTGGCGTGCGAAACTGGAGACAGCTAGCTAAGGACCAAGCTAGCTGGAGACGCATGTTCGTTGAGGCCCAGGTCCACCCCAGATTGTAGCAAGTTAGTAGTAAGTAAGTAAACAAATGTACTAACCGTTACAAATAACAATATACAAATTTTGTATGGGCTTTAGGCCACAAATCTATTTCGAATTTAAATAAACACAGTTTTATTAAAACAACTTACCAACTTAAGCTTTTTATATTTACAAACTTACCTGATTTTGAATTCGATTGCGGTATGTTAAATGTTCTTTGTTGATTTATTGATGAATAACGCTCTTTAACTTCATTAACCGCAGAAGAGATATTTCTTTGAAATGGATTATTGTACCCTCGATTTTGTTCGACCTTAAATCGAATTGGAAGAGGTACTATATCTGATTTGTTTCTTGGTGGTGTTATAGCTGTAAGATCTATGTTTGCAACGACGTTTTTAGGTTGTGGACTACACTCGCGTTTGTGTTTCATTGGTGATTTTATGGACATATGCAGTGATCCATTTTTGTCTTTATTTTGAAGAGGTTCTGAAGGAGATTTTTCCTTTTCTTGAAAATTATTAGATTGCTTAACTTCTTTTTTAGGTAATAGATTTTGTTCTTCATCGCTCTTAGTTTCAATTTTTTTCTCGATCATATCTTCTATAGCTGACAACTCATTTACCGTTGTATTTTTGTTCAGTTGAGTCTGAACTTCACTTATTGGCCCTTCCACTTCTTTTGATAGTTCTTCCGATGTTTGAGATAATTCTTTTTTTTTAATGTTTTCATTAAGCTGTGTCTGATCTTTGATTTCTGAATTTTCAATTTTATCGTCTAATTCTTCTGATATGTGATTTTTATCTAATTTGTTTGCTTTTTCATCAAATTCTTGAATTTGTTTTTGTAATTCGTCATATTTTGGAATAATTTCTTGTTCAGTTTTATTGATCTCAAGAAAATCATTTTTGTCTTCTGATTCTTTGAATTTTTCAACTGTTTCCTCTCCATTTTGACTTTTTTCAGAAACAGTTTTTGTGTATTTGATCAGTGGAAAATAATTATTCATTACAACAATAGAATTTGGAAGCACTTCTATTCCTTCTTTAGTTTCTTCAATAACAAAATGATGAGACTGATTTGAGTGATTTGTATTATCTGGAGAAGAAGAAGCAAGTGGCACGTTTTCTTCAACTTTCTCAATTTCATCCTCAATTATACTGGAATCAGAATTACTACTTGAATCCCCTACTACATCAATTAAAATGTTATCTTCCTCTAGAGTTTTATTCTGAAAACAAAATACATAAATATAATAACATAACATAGCTTTTCTTTTATAGCATTTCTTTATTCATACCTCATTTTCATCGTCGACCTGGGCATTATTTTCATCAATCACCAAAGGCATTTCTTCTTTCTCATACCAATTTTGACTACAGGTATTCCCTTCATTGTAGCAAACAACTTCAAAACTTGGTATATTCTGTTTAATCTGAACGTCAAATTGTGATAGATTTATATTTCTCATATCCGTATCTTGTCCAGATACAAAACTCATTTGTATAGCTTCAATTTGAGTTGCATGAATACCAATTACGTTTAATTGAGCCAGTGTTAAATTAAACAAGTCATCCGACTTAGAGACTTTAAGTTGCTTCAAACCGTTTAGTTGATCTTCATTTAAAAAATGTAATTTTTCTCTCAATGTAACGAAAAAATTGGACGAATCGTTTTGACTTGAAGATGCCTTTTCTGGAACATTTTTCGATGATGTAAGTTTTTCCTGCATCTCTTGTAACATTCGACTGATCTCATTGACTTCCATATTAGAACGCATGTCTACAAACTCTTGACCCAAAACATCTATTGGTGCAGTATTTATGTGCCGATCAAGGGCCGTAAGCATATCAACCGATAATGACCCTCCATGGTATAATTTACAACCATTTTCAGAAGTTTCATCTGGACATTCTAATCCCATGTAATAGAATTTGCATGGAAACTCTGAATGCATGTACTCGCATCTAGATTTTTTGGCACAACAGTCTTGAAGATAAAACTTACAGAGTTGAGGAAGATTGTTTGGATTTTCTTGTGGCGATTCACTTCTTTCTTTATTTTTAAACTTAAAAAAAAAATTAATAAATAAAAGGGAACTAGTCATAAAGACGTATGTATTTTTATTTCTATTTATTAGCCTTAACTTACGTCTGAGTTGTCCAATTCTGAGTGCTCATTTGTTTTGATACTCTTACTTTCAAGAAATTTTCTTGGAGTTGTCCGTTTTCGACGTCGCTTACTTGAAGTTTTCTTTTTTTTTGGTGGTGTTATGTCAAATGAAATGGTATCACAATCTTTAAGTGGTGATTTCCTGCTGTAACTTAATCGTTCAACAACAAAAGGGACAGGACTTGCACCGCGAACACAAAGCATTTCATCTTCATCAATGTAAACAATTTCCTGATCCCAAAAAAAAAACATTTATAGGTTTATTATTTATATTCAATGATATAAAAGCAAATAGTTGATAATGAACTAACTTTTTCGGAATTGTAAGCTTCTGAAGAGTTTTTATCACTTTCTGAAATAATCAAACATTCAATTAAATTTTTTTTAAGAGTGAGCTATTTAAATTTATGTTTGGGAATAGTTCTTATTTTCAAAAATTGGGAAAAATAAATAAATTGCTAGTATTTTTGGATACCTTTCTTTCTGATACCTTCATATCTTCCATCGAGAATACAACTTGTATAGGAAATTGGCTTTAATTTAAGGAGCTTAAGCTTATAAGAAACAGTGGAAAAGTATAAGACCACCGCAGTTGAGACAGTGCAATAAAAGCAAGATGTTATTTAGAGGAAATTTACCAGTATCCGGCTACATAAATATGTATTTTCTTAAGCTACGTCAAGCAAATCTTCAATTCGTTCTGTTTTAGATCTGAGAAAAACCATATATCTTCAAAGAGAGCCGACAAAAATTTAAAAAATTACAATAAAACACCCGCGAGTATCAAGACACCCAAATATGTATGTATGACAAAATATGTATCAACGCGGGCAATAGCGTAAAGTGTAATACCTGGTTTAATTGAAATTCAGTGGAGTTGGACTCTAAATTATATCGTTTTTAGAGATAAACTGTGAATCGGCACCCGTCGAAACTACAGGTGTTTCAAACTTATCATAGCGCGATGGAGGTTTTGTGATATGGAGAGCTATCAGTTATTTTTGTGAGGCTTTCTTCTAAGCTCAATGAAAGCAGTCTGAGTACCTTACGAAACGTAAGAGGCTGATTATGTTAATATGATTTAGACCGTTTAGATCGTTATAGAAGAATTATCCTAGATAACTCTTCGAGTCTTTGAGCTAGAAGAATTGTTTCCTCCTCTTTCTCATGCATACAGCTTCTGCAAAAGTCATTTGAGAATACGCCTAGTCGCGTGGTGGGCTTTTCTATTAAACAATGCTGCTTAGAGATAGTAAGCATCTGAGCGCTTGAAATCTAGTATAGGCCAGATGTTTTTCGTGACCTGACACGTGGTGATGTTATTTCACCTAAAAAATGGGGGCCTTCACTAAGCTAGTGGCTACGTAGTTAAGGGATTCTGATTGGCTAAATCTAACTACAAAAAGAAGTTGAAATTTCCCCTCCGACGTAGTGTAAAAATGTTGGCTACAAAGTTAGTGCACACTGGTTTTGACGTTTCACAATCAGCTGCTCGGTAAGGACACAAGAATTGAAAATGAATCTTTTGGTATTTAAAATACAAATATAAATCAATCATTTGGTTTTATTGAATTTAAAAGAAAAAAAAAACTATTTAAAGTTCTGAGAACACAAATGTTTCTTATTTTATATATTTGTATTTGTCATTAATATGACAGTTCAGGATTGACTAGCTTTGTAGTGCAATTTTGCATTCACAAAGCTAGTTGAATTTTGACTACATAGTCACTAGCTTTGTGAATGCGCCCAATGTCTCCTTTAGCAATATTTTACATGTAGCGATTGTTATGACGTGGTAAAATGGGTTGTACTGTACCATTTCTGGTACATCGGGTTCATCTGCTTTATCTGCTGAAATGTCTCTATGCCGGCGCCCAGCAAAGGTGAATATTAAACTGTTGTGCTATGGACTTTTATAGAGTTTATAGAGGCAGAGTCCAGAGATTATCTGAGAAAATACGGATATCAGATGTTGATATCACGTTTTCTTTAAGCCAGGACAAGACTTCTTTTATCGCAAAAGGTCCGGCTCAAATACGCCACAATGGTTGGGAAGGCGGAATGAGGGACTTAATTTCAGTTTTTCATAGTATTCAGAGTACACACCTCTACAAGTCATACAATAACGAACCACAGCAAAGGCGAATATGTTGACAAAACCGATACGTCCACACAATAAACGATCTTGAAAACCAGGGGTGGAATCGGCTAAGGTGATAATTGACGATCATATTTTTGATTGTCAAATTTGACTATCATTTTCATTCCGCCTGTGTAAGATGATTCAACTCAATTCAATTCAATTGAATAATTTCAGATTAAAATTGTCACAATTCATTGTCGCTATGGTGAAATTTTAAAATGATTCCTATAAAATATTTAAATAAAAGTATCAAATTGGCTCTGTTTAAATAACATTCTTACTTTTCTTGTGTTTTTTCGAATGTCGTAAGCTTTGTCGGTCACAAGAATGTGTTTTTGTACCTAAAAAAGGTAACTGACAAAATTTTCCATTCGTTTTTTGTAAGCGTCTGGTAGCTCTATTCAGAAACGACATATTTGTAGGAAAATGACTATCACATTTTTGTTGTGACAGCTTTTAAGGTATAAATTTGACTATCACCTTACATAGATCAAATTCGATTATTTTGAATGTCATTTATCAACAATTACCTTAGCCGATTCCACCCCAGAATAAACTTCTGAAAAAAACAAAACTTTACATTCATCAATATAAAGCACTTTTTTTTAAATATAGAAAATACTGCCTTGGAGAAAAATAAAGGTACGACTTGGGTTCTTAAATAATGGAATTTTTACTAGATGTAAAAAAATTAGACTGCAACTAAAGGACTTCGACCATCCCGACGTTCGCAGTATTGCCACCAAAACAACCTCGGTTCTTGACCATCAATGACGAACTTAACGAACTTCACAGTGACACTAGAGCGGACGATGAATTCATTGACGAGACTTATGTACATATGTACATACTTTGAATGCATTGAAAATTGACGTGACTATTTTTTACTAACTCCTGACTTACTCAAAAACTGACTGACTGGGTTGCGTAATGGAATTCTACTTCCTCGTAGTGCATTACGTTAAATGAATTGGTTTGCTTGAGTCACAAAAATTAACTCATTATTAAAATTGATCCTAAAAGTAAATACCAAAAAACTCCTAAAAAAGTAGTTTTAACAATCTCGAAAACCAAAACACAAAAATAAAGCAAAAATCTTTTACTAAGAGAAGGGAACCTTAATAGCATTAACTGTATTAAAATCACAAAAGTATTGTAAAAAAATTTACGATACAAACAGTGAGATGCAACCCCCCTGGATCACTATAAGCTTTGGGATGGGTGAACATTTTATTATATGGTTTTTTTCCATACATTTTGACTTTGAAGTCAATTATTTCAAAAGCTATTAGTTGAAGCAACTTTATTTAAAATTGATTATAAAGTATATAAAAAGGTATAATTTATAACTATAAGTGTTAAACGTTACTGTAATCGTCCGTACGTTCGAGAAGCTTTTTCCGTCGTCCATACCTCAAGAACCAGTGTAGATATTGACCTCAAATAAATTTTTTTATACAGATAACAGTGCAGAAAAATGCAGAACGGAGTCTCAAAAAAATTGAGTGGGGGGTTTTTTTACCATAGCAATTCTTTGTTTAACCCAAAATACCTCACACACCAATAACGCTAGCGACTTGAATTAAATTTTATATTACATTTTGTGACGTGATTCCAAACTAATATAATTTTTAATACAAATTCAATCAACTGTTTTATTTATAAATAAAAAAAAAAAACTGAACAAAATAATTTTCACCTAGAATAATTTATCTCCAAAATAAGTTTATGTAACGAACGAACGTTTTGGACACGTGGTAAAATTTAAAAAAAATCGAATTGAAAGTTTTTTTTACAAAAAATAAAAATCTAAGAAAAACATTACTAAAAGTTGCTAAAAACAGATTTTCGACTCAAATATCTCTTTAAAAATTAAAGAGTTATTTGCTTTAAACTAATTTCATCTAATACAAAATATTGTTTTCGCTATTCAGCAATTTTTTTTTATAAAAATCCAGTTTTTTCATACAAATTAAAATCTACAAAGAATCCTACAAAAAATTTGTAAAAATTAAAGGTATTGAATTCAAAATGATTTCATTTTGTGCTAAATTTTGTTGGTACCGAAGTCTTAGGAAAATCCAATCTGTATTTTTTAATATGAGAAATAAAAACTTTAGAAAAATGTTACTAAAATTGGAAGAAATTGGTTTCCCGACTAAAAATCTCGTTAACAAAAACAGATTTTGTAATGAAACTTCTTTTATCTTCTGCAAAATATTGTTCTTACTTATAGTTAGTTTTCTAGAAAAATTCATTTCAAAACATTTGTTTACAAAAAACTACGACTTATAGGAAATTGTTTTCGACTCAAGTATTAGGAGAACAAAGAAATATATTTTGTCAGTTTTAAGTAAGACAAATCAACAAACGGGATGGGAAGTTATTAGTGTGGGTCGCATTCCAGCCTCTTTTCTTTACATTTTAAGTGTTTTTTATAAAATTGCCCCTCCCGCCTCAACGAGGGGAGATAGACCCCCTTCTATAGTAACTGCTTTAGCAAGTCATCATATACAATTTTAAAGCTCTTATTTATAAAAAATCGGTTTTATGGTGACTGTTTGAAAACATGACTAAGTATGGTTTCGCCCTTTGTTAGGCCATCAAAACCTTCTTCGAAAAAGTATATTTTGATTCAAATAATATAAAAGCTCTTGACTAGTGTTATAAGCATATAAAGCATATTTTGAAATAGGCTCAAAAATGCGTAAAATACAAGATACAAGTAAATTTTATGTGCTTAAAATTTAATTTTCCGCTTTTTAAAACTATTCAGATAAAATCAGTTTCAGCAGCTTGGTACATTAAGTTGATGGTTCACAGCCTTCGGAAATTTTTCATTTTCAGCAATGATCTCAAATAGGTTTGTAAAATTTTCAAAAAAAAAACCAAAACAAGTGTGGGTAGCTGTACTTTGTTTAAAACATGCATAGCATTGTACGCTGAATACCGCTAATATATAAAACAAATTAAATATCGTGTTGTATAGTCTCACCGCAAATTGCAGATGTTAGTAGATCATCATTTTGAGTTTTATCGGCCTTTACAAAGTTTTTTACCATGACACGTAGATCTTTTACAATGCCAGTTCCAGTCATAGATTCTGGTTCTGGTAACATTGAGAACTCATTATTTTCATCAATTTCGCCATCTTCAAGTCGTACCATCGACGACGACTCAATAGTGTCCGACATTATAAACCTTTGTTTTTATTTTTTAGAATCTGGAATTGGCTTTTATGTGTAAAATTTGTAAGTCAGAGTGGCACATAGTAATCGTCTTGTTATCAATTAACGTTATAACGCTTAACCTTTTAAATTAATTCTTTTCGTATTTCTTATTTTGGTAGCAATTAATATTTATGCTCTAAATGTCTAAGCAAACTACATTAACATAAAGGTTAAATTGATTTATTTTTATTTTGTGAATGAGAGTCAGATTTTTGGTTCGTTTTTATTTTATTTGTGTTTTGTGCAATGAAAAATCCAACGGAAAACGGCTTATTTCCCGATTGCCAACATTTTGTTAAATGCGAATTCCAATGGGTACGTTCATTCTTATTTTATTCTGGTCCAGGGTTGAAACGATATTTTCTCGGATGTATTTTTTACTACGCAATTTTGTTCTTTTTTTTTTGTATAAACGCTGAGAATGAATTTTTTAAAATATTCCAAATAGTTTATTGAGAAACACCAGCAATATGTCAGTTGAGACTGGTTTGAGGTACATTTAATTCAATTTTTGTAATGGGTGTCTTTTGGATTGTGTGATTTTCAATCTGGTAATACTTTTTTTGGAGTTGGTCTTTTTGACATATGTAACTTGTTTTCTGATCACTTTAGTTTGCCATTTCATTATAAATAGGCTTACTACTGAATTGCGTTTGCAAATCATGTATATTTTTTATCAAAACAATGGTTCGGTTAGCGCAACGCTTAAATTCAGAACAATTTATTGAAGGAAACTTTTAGTGGACACTAAAGCCTGTAGCATGGCCTCCGCACTAGCTTTTGTGGGGTTATGTAAAGTAGCTTTTGCACTCGGATAAGCCTTGGAAAATAATATTCGGTGCGTTATTGCTGGCAATGAAAAGAACGAACGATAAATTTAATACATACAAAAGGAAAAAAGTACGATATCAATGGACAGGTTCAAGTGACATAAGGGACTTGAAAGTAAGGCAAGTATCTACCATCTGATTGGCCAGCTGCCAAAAAATTGCATTCCAATCAAGGCAACTTTATTGGAAAGTTGACTAGACTGTTAGTCAAGAAAAATCTCCCCAACTATCAAGTCAAGTCCATTTATGTCAATATGACAGCTGATCATGTTTTTCATTTGTTTGAAAGCTGAACTTTATTACTCTGTAAATTATTTATTTTCTGAAAAATTTTATTTAACCTTTTGTGTAAAACAGTCCCTTGTCAAATTTGTAAAGTAAAATTTCTTTTATTTTTTTACAATTCACACTACAAATCGTAATGGGCTTGTAGCTTGCCTGAGGAGTGTTTTGTAGACAATTGTGTTTTTCGTTGTTTTTCCACGATCAACCGAAGGTAGAGGTTAGTTAGTGGAAAGTTAGTCCAGAAAATTCTCCCTAGCTATCAAGTCAATTCCACTTATGTCAAAATGACATTCAACTGAAAGCTGTACTTTATTACTCTGTGATTTATTTATTTTCCTTGCTAAATTGACAAAAGAATAAGTAATATTTCTTTAAAATACAAAATACAAGTCAAGATGAAGTTGTAGCTTGACAAAGGAGTGTTTTGTAGAAATTTGTTTTAGTTTTTGCACAATTAATTAGAAGTAGAAATAAGTGAAGTAAAGTTTCGAGTTTGAAGTTTATGATACTTGTAATTTAACTAATTGCCTTGTTAGCATTTGCATTCAAAGAATGCATTTGACTGCAAATGAAGTTCCTTATGTGGTATACCCATAAGTAAAATTTCGAAAATTTACAAGTTCTTCTCCAAACTGCTATACAGGATCATCATAGAGGACCTTAATCACAAGCAACCAAGGGAACAAGCTGGATTAAGAGCAGGATTCTCAACAACAGACCAATTACAGACAATAAATCAGCTAGTATAAAACTGCAATGGCGCAAAATTTAAAAAAAAATCAAAACATAAACCCAAATGTAGTAGAGACGATTATAAATATACACAAAAATAGCACGGCACTAATGAAAACCGAGTATATGAGGAGCAAATTTAATATAACAAGATAGTTAGGCTAGGCGGCACATACAACTTTTAGTTTCGAAACTGTTTGGTTTCTAAACTGAGCACTATAGACTTATATAAGAGTCCGCGCACATTCAGAACCCATTCTGTAGGTCATTCGAGCAACTTTTTAGTTTGTGTCACAAGGAATTATAGGCAACTGCACGAACATTCAACTAAATCGTTGAATAATTTTCTGTAAGTGCAAGAGAGAGAAAAATTTAGTCAAGCTGAATAAATGTTTACTGTGTATTGTATTGGTTTATTTCGTTTATTACTTTCGGAGTTGCTTATGTGCGCGGTGTTTGGGCAACTAACGATCAAACAATTAGACCAAAGTGCAGATACAATGAAATACATCTTCGACTCTTCTATTCTACCGATTCTTACTTATAAACTTAAAACACAATGAGCTTGATTGCAAAAACACTTGACCAGCTAAGATATGTCAGACCAAAATGGAAAAGAAAATTCTGAACATATGTACGTCCAAGTCAAAGAGTACAAAACGAAGATATTCGCAATTGAACCGGAAGGCTGAAATGGAGCTGGCCAGGTTATGTATCTAGACTTAGGGCAAAAGATGGACAAAAATGAAAAAAAATTAGACCAGAGAACGAGAGACCAGCAGGACGACCCAATAAAAGATGAAGTGACGATCTACAGTGACATCTGGATAGCCAACAACATTATTAGATTTCAAAATTTTACAAAACCGTTTTATTTTTAAATTCAATATACAAATTTTAGATTTATAATTGCATAATTTTAATATTGTAAGATTTTAAATTTTAACAAAAAATATTTGTTTCTTTTTAAGGCTTTAAATCATATAGTTAATAAAATTGTAAATATCAAAAAATGCTCATAACAATAATAATAATAATTGGTGGCATACGAACCCATTTCTGCAAAATGTGATTGAAAATTGGACCTCGTCTGGAATTTATTTGAACTAGGCAGCCACTTTCTCAAAATCATTTTTAACACATAATAGCAAAACCCCTATTTTTACAATAACTAAATTCTTTGTCTGAGGGGTTTTATTTCATCTCGAACGCCACACGTCTAAAAAACACCCTTTAGTTAGGTGAGGTTAAACCAAACATATTCGTTTGACTTTTGGCATAGATGCGAACCTGACTTTGTAGTCGAACAAACTGTCTACAGATACATTTGGAAAAGATATTTAAAATAAGACTTATTATTAAAATTTCTAAAAAACCAACAATTATTTTGTACTAACATTCAACAATAACAACTGAATCATTGTTTTTGTATCTCACTCTTGCACATCTTACAAAACATCATATTTTTGCATATTAAATGGTTAGCTGAGAGTTAACATCCCTGAGCTGTTTCTATTGTTATTATAAGTTCAAGGGCAACAAGAACTATTCAAAATTCTATTCATGAACGCCCCCTTTTTTGACACTTTATATTTGTTTTCATTTTTCAAATTCAAAGTTTTCTTCAAAAAACAAAAAGATAAATCACATAAACCAAATTAGCTAAAAAATAAAGAAAGAAAATGTTTTCAAGTGCAGAATTTGTTGAAGAATGGAATCAGATATTTTCTTTTAAAATTAAAGAAACTGATTTGGCAAAACCCACAGAGGCTTTTGTTTTTAATGCTCTTATAAATTATTTAAAAATGTTTAATTTTGATACAACGCCAATGATTCAAGTATGTAAATCAAAAGATTTTTTTTTATACATTTTTAATGTTTTGTTTATTTAAAGATGAAACAATGTGAAAATGCAACTGAAAAACGAGCTTTCCTAGTTCGCTTCTGTAATTATATCGATCACATTTACAAAATCTCGGATAAATCTCATTGTTTCTTGATTTATGACTTGAAGCATCCTTGTAAGTAATTGAAATTCTTTTTGAAAACTGGTCCAACACTAAAATTATCCATTACCATAGCTCCGAAGAAAACTGTCCATATGCTTAATCACCTGTTGAACTATTTTTTCTACTATAACATGTTCAAGGAATCAGTTGTTCCACTGGCCAATGGCAAAATTCGCCAAAGACAGAAGCTTATCGATGAAATAAAAAAATATAAATTTGAACATGAACAGATTGCAATCAGAGCTAAAAACGTTCGTATCTAAGTTTATTTATTTACAATTTTATGTTTGAATACTCCTTAAATCATTTTTACTCAGATCGAAAAGCACATCAATAGCTTGCGCCCACTTGCCCCAGAAACAATGGCTCAGCTCAATAAAATAATTGACGCAGAAGCCATTCAAAAAGAATCCATAAATTATCTGGAGGAGCAATTGAATGAATGCAACAGTGTATTAGAATCACTACGCAAAGAAGAGGCACGTCTCGGCATGGATATAGTCTCAGCAGAAGAAGTAGATCGTTTGGAATCGTTCGTTTTAACTTGGATTTGAAATAAATACTTTTGTTTTATGATGGTTTACTTATTCATTTCTTAGGAACAGGAGTGCCCTTGACAATGCAATTGATGAACAGTTAAATATTGAGCGAACCACTTTCAACAAGAATCAAGAACGTTCTGTTTCTATGGCAAATTTACAGAACGTCATGTCTAGGATCGATAACGCAATGGATTTAAATCCGTCATCATTCTTACAATCTTACAAGTGAGATATTCAATTCTTTTTAGAAACAAGCATACAGGTTTAACTTATTTTCCATTTTGCACAGAGATTGCGTTAATAAACACAAGGAATTAGATTCTATGTTCACCGAAATCAGTCAGAGAAAAGAAACTTTTAAAACAATCAACGAAAAATTAATTGAAGATTTAAATAAAATAGAAACAAATTGCGTAACCAAGACCGCTCTATTATCGAAAACTAAGTTTTCTGGTGAAAAACAAATCAAAGAAATGAAAATGTAAGTAATCTAAAACAAAACTTAACAAATTAAAGTATAGAATGTTTTTGTTTTGAAATTTAAACTTTCGCTAGGTTGGCTGAGTCAAATGAAGCTTCTATATCTGATTTGGAGCATGAGATGCATAGTACTGAAAAACAATTAGCAGATGAAAAGAATGTTACTGAATATATATTGGAAACAACAACATTGCTTGTCCGGGCCACAATTAACAATTGTAATGAAAATTAAATTATAAAATATTGTTTTAAATATGCAGGTACCTATTTATGAAAAACGTAGAAATAATATTAAAATAATTTACTTTTAAAATCGATTGTTTTGAATCGTGTAGTGGCTTTGGTTACAAAAAGAGATCGAGTTAAAGATCATTAAAAATGTATTTGAACCTAGCATTCCCTTTAATAAAACATCATCTAACGTTAAGTAGATTCAGTAAGGGCTTCGGTGTCGTAGGCAAACATTTTTTATTAAATGAGTGTTTCAATTAAATTTGCCTAAAATATGAATATAAGTATTTAAAGCGTCAAATCACAAGACAATTCTTCAAGAAAGAAAGATAAAGCCAACATTTGTCGGTTGCTTTGCAGGACATAGGCATGCAATTAACATTTTAAATGAGTGGAAGCTGTAAAATAAGAGGCAATATGAGGAAGGAGTGGGGATTTAGGATCGAGGATAGGTTGGGAGCCCGGAGGATTCAATGACCAAGGGTAGGCCGGAACTAGGAAGGGAAAAGGGGGTATGAGAGTTGGGATAGAATGCCCATCTACGTTTTATTACTATTTACTCGCAGATTGGAGTTGACCGCTAGAAGACAAATTCTAAAAACATACTGTTATGCGTCAACCTTTTGAAAATATTTTGATCTTAAAGGAGTCAACAAAACTTAAAAATTGTAGGAAGAAAAAAATGTTTGGTTCTTGGATTTAAGGAAAAAAGGTTCATTTAAGTAAATAATTTCTCTAAACATCAAATAAAAACAAATTAAGGTAAACAAATAAGTTGGGAAGTAACATTAGTGTGGCACTCACAAACTACATGTTGGAGAATCTCTTTTCACTTCAGTTCTGAAGAGATTCAAAGCTTTTATTTTAAATTATGTTTCTCGATTAGCCTTTAGTTTAATAAACGTTACATTTTTGCTGTTTTTGGGACATTTATATTCTTGTAATTCATGTTTAAATCACAATTCTGGGGCATCCAAAGAAAATTCACTTCAAAAAGTAGACTTCTTTAATTTTTTAAGATCTTAAAAGTTTTTGTATTATTTAATAGAAAGTACATTAAAAAAAAAAACAGTTTAGGAAAACCTTAGACTTTTTATGTGCGTCAAAAAAATAAGAATAAAATTGGCGATCTCTTATTCAAGGTTTCTTCTTAAGAAAATAAATATTTGCTTTTTCCCATCAGAAAAGATCTTATGAAAATACTTTAAAACATTATTTAAGTTTTTCTAAATTCTAAATTGTGTGGAAACTAAGATTTAAGTTGTTTTTGACAGCAAACCGCTTTTAGTGATTATCGTTAAATTACTAACAAATCTTTAGATGAAATCTTTACTGATACAACTTAAACCGTATAAGCTGAATGGCCCATATGACATAACAATGGATCGTCCATTGGTCAGAAGTTGATGAATTTGTGTTGCGCGATTGGAATAGGGCTGGATTTCCGATTCATATTTACGTTCTTGGCCCAGTTCTCAGTTAAAAGTACAACTTTTAGCAACAAAGTTTAAAGCAGTAAAATACAAATTTTATTTTCATACATATATAAATAAATAAATAATTAAAAGTAAAAGAGGGTCATATCCGTCATACGCGATACGATAAGTTTTCAAGCTAATTTCTACAAAAATTGTTAAAAAAATAATCTCCCACGTTGGGATCATGACCCCTACGACCCCAGCACTGGTTGGTAAGTCTTCGCCTGGCCAACATAAACCTTTAAAAGAACACTGAACCATTTATGCTAAAAGGGTGTTTACATAAAAACCCAAAACGGTTTAAAAGTAATTTTTATCCTTTCGTGGTAATAGTATTACAAACATCACGTTTCTGCTTTTGAGCACATACAGATAAAATGAGAGTTCCGATTTGGAATCACCACCAACATTTAATTCTAAAACCAATTACATTGAAGGTATTTTAAGATATCATTCAGAATTAAATGAAGACCTATGAGTAATCTTATAACTAATTAGAATTAACGAAAACTGAGTGAGATACTAAAACTATCTAAACTGTATCTAGAAGGATACTCTGTAATTTGTTAAATAATTGTACAGTATTTTGTTAAAAATTACCATTGGTATACTTGATATGGGCTATCGATTCTAATTCTCATACAAAAGCCCCCTTAAAATTTGTTCCACCTTCTTAGCTATATGTTTGCCCTTTTGTAGGATTGGTGAGCAAAAATTATAATTCATTTTTAAATGTTGTCTCTTGTTCAATTGCCTTGATAATGTTTATTTTTCAAAGAAGCTATGCACGGGGTTAAGTCTACTCGCTCTAAACCATATCAACCAAATTGTAATAACATTTTGTTTTCCGAGAATTATATTTTTTCCACTTGTGTGCGCCACCTAATCCGCGTTCTTCCTCTACTGCACTCTCCTGTGGTCGTAGATTTGAAGACTTTCCGGATACGCTCTACGTGACCCAGCTAGCTCAGTCGTTGGACTTTTATCCTTCTAGCTAAGTCGCACGTCGCTGTACAGCCCGTACAGCTCTTCACTAAAGAACTTATCTCTCGAAACGACCCAAAGTGCTCCGTACAGCAAGATGAGGATTATAGGGGTCATATTTAGCTACTATTTGATAACTCGACGAGAGAGCTTTACTAATCAATTGCTTTCTTAGCCCAAAGAAACAGCGGTTAGCAAGAGTAATTCTTTGTTTGATCTCCGCGCTGGTGTTGTTTTCTGTGTTCATAGCAGAGCCTAGGTGGACAAAGTCCTTAACTACCTCAAAGTTACGTCTGTCGATGGCGACGTTTTGAACGAGACGTCAGTGTTGTAGGTCCTTTCTTGATGACAGCATGTACTTTGTTTTGCCCTCATTTACTGCTAAACCCATTTTTGCCGTCTCTGCCTCAATACTCACAAAAGCCCCATGGACATCACACTAAGTTTTTCCTATTGGCTGCGTTCAATCTTAGACAGATAGGGTATCCGGATACCTTTTTGTTAGTGTTTTACGTGTAAAATAACAACTGATCAAAAACAACTGAGATGTCAAAAAAGGAATCCAAAGGTATCCAAGAATTTCTGGGGTATGTAGGTATCTGACAGAACAGCTGATTCAACACATGGTTGAATTTCAAGAAACTTGAAAATTGATTTCAGCTTTTTGTATTTGTTGGTAAACAAAAAGATACAAAATGTTAGTTGAAGTTGTATTTAAGGATGTTCTGTACATAATAGACGATAAAGAAGCTATTTGCCTCCGAATTTTAGAAGCTGATTATGTTTTATCTTACAACAATTTTGACTTCGAAGCTTAAATGTTTCTCTGCTTTTTGTGAACAGCTGAAAGTTGTTTTTATTTTTTGACAGCTATCTCAATACAGCTATCCAACTCGTTCAACAAGGTATCTAAAAATCCACCTATCCAAGATACCCTATCCAACACGAGATTGAACGTAGCCATTATGTCAATGTCATCAGCATATATGCCAATTGCCAGTAATTGGACAGACTCCAGTATTGGCGTGGGAGCTCGGCACTATTCTTTCGAGGACGATGTTAAATAAATCACATGACACGGTTAAGTTGTTTCCAACCTTTATGGAGCAGCGCTAATTCTCCGTGGTCATCCTGCACAAACGGACGAATTTGGCCGAAACTAGACATGGTTATATATAGTTCATTCATGTAGATGCTGCCATTTGCGGACTTGAAATCGATTTCTGAGAAACTTGCAAGACGACTTACGACGCTATGTAACTTAAACGTCGACAACCACCCATCAGCACTCTTTATTTTTTTTTAGTAGCGATCTTGGGACTTAGTGGACATTCCATGAAACCCATCTTTAGCTTTCTTAAACTTTTCTAGTTGTTGCTATCATTCATATCGAGCCATACATTTTATAGGAATAATACATAATTTATCAATGCTTTGGATAACGCCACGAATGCGGCTTTTAAATATGTTGGACTTCAATTGAGTAATGATTTATTTAGAGTTTATGTACATCTAAATTTTCAGCTCAAAAAATTCAGATGTTATGTGAAAATTAAGTCCTTAATTTTGATGTTTTCAACACAAATAGCATTACAACTGACATTTCGGAATGCGACAAGATTTTTGTTCGTGGGACGCACCATTTCCCATCCTGCTGCCATGTGCTCAAACGTCAAGTCAAACACCTGTCAAAAATCTGTGATTTTATTTTGTAAACATTCGAAAAATGTCGCGTAAAAAGTGGACGGATCTTGAAAAACCCTTATCTGAGCCAATTCTTGAAGTCATAAAGGATCTTGGGTTTGATTTTATGACCCCAGTCCAAGTAAGCAAGTACAAATCTATCTACTATCATTTTCTAAAACACTTTTGATATATTTTCAAGGCAGCGACAATTCCTTTGTTAATTGCACGTAAAGATGTTTCTGCAGAAGCAGTGACTGGCTCTGGTAAAACTCTTGCTTTTCTTGTACCTCTTTTGGAGATTCTTAAGCGACGAGAAGCTGAAAGTCCATGGAAACCAAATGAGATCGGAGCACTAATTGTTTCTCCAACAAGAGAATTGGCATTTCAAATATCTGAAGTCTTGGCAAAATTTCTATCACATTCACAATTGTCATTTCTTAAGCAAAAGTTATTAGTTGGTGGGAATAACATCGAAGAAGATATTGCTAATATACAAAAAGAGGGACCTTGCATATTAGTCTGCACTCCCGGACGCCTAGAAGATTTATTTGAACGCAAAGGCGACCTTAATCTTGCTGGGAGAGTAAAAAGTTTGGTAAGCTTAAGGTAAAAAGCGTAAATGAACATTATTAAAAAGACTATACATTTTATTTAAAGGAATTCCTCGTTCTGGATGAGGCCGACCGTCTCTTGGATCTGGGATTCAAAGCTACCATTAATGTCATTCTCAGCTATATTCCTCGTCAGAGGCGAACTGGTCTTTTTTCAGCTACACAAACCACAGAGGTGACACAGTTAATACGCGCTGGTCTAAGAAACCCAGTGTTGGTGTCAGTTAAGGAAAAATCCACAATAAGCACTCCAGTGCTTCTTAAAAACTTCTATTACATCGTAGAACCTGAATTTAAGTTTGTGGCATTACTTGAGTTCCTAAAGCAACATTGCCATGATAAAATTATGCTGTTCTTTCCCACCTGCGCTTGTGTAGAATACTGGATGGAAATTATTCCACAGTTTTTAAAAAAGTCCACAGTTCTTGGCATTCATGGCAAAATGAAGGCAAAGCGGAATAGTGTTGTAGAGAAATTTCGGTTAGCAGAAAAGGCAATTCTACTTTGCACGGATGTTCTAGCTCGAGGATTGGATGTTCCTGAAATAGATTGGGTTGTACAATGGGATCCACCGTCTAGTGCATCGAGTTTTGTCCACAGAGTTGGGCGAACTGCTCGTCAAGGAACAGAAGGTAGTGCGTTAGTGTTCCTTCTTCCAACCGAAGATGCGTATGTTAACTTTTTGAAAATAAACCAAAAAGTAGAATTATCGCCTCTACAGATTGAATTTATGACCCAAGACTTCGATTCCATTCTCAATCGTATACATAAGTTGCAAGCTGCCGACAAGGGATGCAGTGACAAGGGCATCCGAGCGTTTGTTTCTCACATAAGAGCATACAGTAAACACGAGTGCAATGCGATTCTCCGACTAAAAGACCTTGACTTGGGCAAAGTTGCCACTAGCTATGGGCTTCTTCAAATGCCACGAATGCCTGAGTTAAAAAATTCTACAGCTGATAGTTTTATTGCACCAAAATTCACTGTCGATGTGAATAAGTTGACTTACAAGAATCAACAAAAGGAACAAATTCGTCAGGAAAAGCTGAAAACTTACGAAGCGACTGGGGAATGGCCAGGAAAGAAGAAATTTCACAAACGTACAGAATCATGGGAACAATCAAAGAAGATGAAAGATGATGCTAAGTCGAAAAAGGAAATCAGACGTGCTAAAAGGAAATTAAAGAAAGCGTCTGGAGATGCAGAGCCAAAGAAAAAGAAACAAAAATTCAGCGAAGCTGATCTAGAGGAACTAGCCAATGATATACGATTGTTTAAGAAGCTCAAGAAGAAAAAAATCACTGAAGAAGAATTCAATGAACAAATGGGAATGGATAATGAGTAGAAATGTATGACTTTGTACATTAGATTAGTTTTTGAAGTCTATTTTATAATGTTTTTATTACTAACGACAATAAAGTTATATAGCGAATGTTTCAAAGAGTCTAATTACATTTTTATTCTGTAATTTCAGTGAAACCAGGAATTATTCTTCAATTTTTTATTTTTAGGGTACTTACTTAGTTTTAACTTCTATATCTCATATGGAAAATGTTTGATTCACTGTAAATGTATTTGCATAAAGGACTTATATAGGCATATCCACAGTATTTTTAACTTTCATGTTACCACAGAATATTAAGCCTTAGAAATGAAATTGGCACTTTCTAAGTGGATAGATTTTCGTACCATGACTTATTTCAACTATGTAACCTACTTGTGACTTGATTGTATACAAATTTTTAATTAAAATTAATAAAAAATAGGCTTAAATATTGCAAATTTCAAGCGTACCAGATGCAAATTTATTAAGTTTTGTAAACAAAAAACATTTCAACGACCTTTGAAACAACTTAACATCATTAATATATAATTAATTATAATATACACTGATAGAAAAACCTCGAAAAACCTATTTAAAAAAAAATAATGCCATTTTAAAGTTTAAAATTGAAAACGTGATTGGTATGAAATGTGATGTAATATGTGATTTTTTTAGCGGCACACCTATCCATAAGATCTTACAGCAAAATAAATGATTGTGAATGATAATTTTACGAATAATCAATAGTAAAAAAAAAGCTGGTGATCTAAATTTTGAAATTTCAAAGTTTGTACGACAGTACAAAATAAAAATTTACTATGAAATTAGGGTTTTTCATTGAATGCTTTTCATTGATCTATCGTACCGGATATTACGTGACGGATATTAACGATGTTTCAAAATGAATCACGCAAGTATTTTCTTGTTATTTAGATAATAAACAATCAAGAAAATGTTTGTTTATAGATGTGCCTCAAAATAAAAAAAAAATGTTTTCAATTGTTGAAAATGAAAGATTCTGTGGATATGCCTATATAAGTGAATAACAACTTTATAAACTTTGCGCTTAGCTCTTTTTTACATTTTCATTTATTTTAAAAGAATAAAAATAATTTTAAATGTTACTTACGTACATAAATAAGTTGCTTATATATAAAAATATAAATTTATGTAAGTGCTATCTTACAGCACAAGTATCACACCCGAAATTGGTGATATTATGATTAGTTAAAATTTCAAAGAAATAGTATAAGGTTTTTGCCATTTCAATATTATTTACTTTCAGAATTTTTGGAGGATAATATCTGATGGAAATTTATTAACGATAGCTCCTTTTTTCGACGTCACTTGTTTTCTCTGTCGTGTCGTTTTTTAAATGGCAATCTTCTAAAAGTATCTTATGAAAGGTATATATTTTCAACACCCCCTCTAGCTGCAAATGGGTTTGATTGGTCATCTGTTCGAATTCTCAACAAGTTTGAAAATTAAAGGAAACCTTCTTTGGAAAATGGCTTTGTCAAAATGTCAGCTCTCATTTCATTCGATGGCCAGTATTTTAATTGAATGTATTCCTTTTTGTAAAGTTAACTTGTATTTGTAGCAGTCCGTTTTTACATGTTCTAGTTTGTTGCAGTAAAAACACATCCTTGCTTCTTTGACATCCATCTTCTTCGGATTTCTTCTTTGTTTAGACCACAAAGCAACTTCATCTTCAATGCTTTCAAAACGTCTTTGGTATTTATCTAACATCTTGCCAGTAACATATTCAATCGTCAAAACGGCTTCAACTCGACCTTCGAGTGCAGTGACGAGCCCAGAGTAAGATTTTGGCAGACTCACAAACAAAACTGCAACAACTTCATCTCCTTTTAAAGGTTTTCCAGAAGCTCTCAGCAAGCCAACAACTCGAAGAATGGAATCTATGTATATGGCTACTTATTTTAGCACCAGTATAGTGAATACCATATATACCAAAGGCGACTTCCGAAAGGTTACCTCTCATAGTTTTAAGAGAAAACTTCAAGAAAATGTACTTGATACAAAATTGTGAAGCTAAGTATAAATAATTTTAAAGCATCAAACAAACTGAAAACGCATTTCCAAACATTCCATAACTTCATCGACGTGACGGATTGGTAACAGATTTTTAAATGACGAAAAATTAACAAATATCTGTCAAAATCAAATGAAACTCAAAAGCTTACACGCAAAAGTTTTTCCTTAGTTTCATGTTCCTGTTAATGATGTTGTTCTTCATGTCCTTGCTCCGGAACTTCACTTTCTAATTCATCGAAACTAGCATGTGTTTAAGGCGATCCCTTCTAAATATTGCAACGAAGTGTCTGCGTTCGGCCTGATTTTGTATTAAAGCAGACACGGGTGAAGTTGACACCGATCCGATTTTTGTAACTAATGTAGCACATCTGCTGCAGCTTCTTTCAATGGAGATAAAATTTGCAGTTGTTTTGTGTCCCGCGTGTGTTTTGTTTCTTTTAATTCCTTTGAACTGTGGATTATTCTTTTTAATTTTGAATTTCAAGTCGGCCCAAACCTAATAAAAATACACATTAATTTGAGGATAAGCTGCTCAGCTATGTTAATCCATTTCGTTTTTAAATTTTGTTGTCTATTCCCTTTAAAAAACCCATAGGCAATTGTGTGTTCGCCAGCATCAGCTCTTCGAGCGCTGGGAATTGGTTTTGATTTGTTAACTTAACTCATATATTGATCTCATCACAAGTAAGGCAAGAAGTTGCCTTGGATTAATCAGAAGGTTTTCTAAAGAATGGAATTATTCCTATATTTCAAAAATCCTCTACTGTGCGCTTGTCCGTCCCATACTGGAGTATTGCAGATGTGTAAGCAAATTTTTGAACGAGAGTTACCGTCGTTTTTTTCATGGTTGTTATTTCCTTTCTTTTAGAGTTTGTCGTTTACACACGACTACAAAACGAGTGGGAAAATTTGAAAACGCCTTAGGGAATGCAGATTGTGTTGCGTCGTAAATTTCGCTGTCGTTTACGCCTTCAGTAATTGGTTTGAATGATGACGACACTAACGATTTCAAAACTTAAATGCACCAATTAAATTAAGTTCACAATTCTTTTCTCTTTTTTTAAAAGGAACTTATTACACTATGTTTCTGTAATTTTTGTTGGATGGCTTTCTTATATCATCGGATAGCTCACTAATTCTTTATGCAGTTTCTAATCAAAATTCATTGAGTTCGTTTATTGCAAATCAATAACGCTCAAGATAAAACAAAATTCCTCTTCTTCTCTTGCAACATTTTTTTTATTTGACCCTTTTTGTTCCAACGGCAACAATTAATGGATTCGTATAATTATTCCCTTTATTTTGCGTCTTCGACTCAGTTGATGGATAGTCTATTAAAAATATTAGCATTCTTGGACGCTTTTGAACGATTATTTTTTTGATTCGTATTTAGAACTCTTAAAAACCATAGTTAATAGAAAAACTTTTCCACTAGCTCACTCTCTTAGTTGTTTAAATGGAATAGTTAAATGTTTATATTTTTACTTATGAACTTATTTTATACTAAATTTGGTCTACAAAATACATATTTGTTCATGAGAAATAAGGTCAATTTTTTCATTGAAACCAGTTGCACAAAATTTGCATTTAAAAGGTTTATCATCATTATGTACAAGAATACTGTGTGATTTAAAATCGTGTTCACGTTTAAACTGCCTCTGGCACAACTTACAAAAATAACGGTTTTTAGCTTTATGATCTAATAAAATATGAATATTAAGTTGTGAGAACATTTCAAATTCTTTAGGACATTCTTTACACTTGTGTTTTTTTCTCTTTTGTGAGTTTTCTTGACCGTGTAAAAAGGTGTGATTTGTTGACTGTCTTTCATTTGTGTGAGATCTTAAGTGATCTTTGAAAGAATATTCCAAACTGAAACCTGAAAATGTATAATAATTATTTGATAGCATTAAATTATTAATTTGATGTGAACTTACATAAATTGCAATGAGGACATTTATATTTTTTAGAGGATTTAGCTTCTTGCTTTAGTTTGCCTGCGTGCTGTTTTTCTAAGTGGTTTTTGAGACGACATGGCCTAGGAAAAGCTGCAGAGGAAGTGAAATAATTTTACTTAAACAACTGACTGCCATTAGTTTTTTTTTGTTTAACAACTTAAATAATCAGTCTGTTTGTTAACATTTTCACGATATTGTGATATTGAATTATTGCGTTTTAGTCTTTAATATTTTTAGTTTGAGTCTCACGTAGTCAACTGACTTCATTCATGCCTGGGGTTTGAACTATACGTTTAAACCAGACTTTTTGAATGTAAGCCATGCTCATCACGACTTGATCTACAAGAGTTAAGTTACTGCTCATAGTAAGAAGTAGCAAACGTAACAATTGAAAAGCAGCACCGGAAAAAAAGTGCTGAAGTGAGGTATTTGGCACAAAACCGAGAGGATTTTCGTTCGACGCAGCGCTGAAAAAAAAATGTGTCTGCAGATTCGTTCCTACCGTCAAGAATGGAGGAGGTTCTGTGATGAGATTTCTCTCTTTAAGTGGAGTGGAGATTTGACTCACTTTGTGATCTCAGCATTAAGATTGATTGGCCAGGGATACGTATTTCAGAAGCACAGTAATCTTAAACACACGTCTAGACTTTGCCGGGATAACCTCAAAGATAAAGAAGAAAGTAAGACATTTTACCCGTGGTACCCGTGGCATGATGGTTAGTGCGTTGGACTCGCCGACGATCTTATTGCGTACAGAACGGCCCGAAAGGTTGAGGTTATTAGAATTCTCAATTAGACAAGATTCAGCGATATTGCAACGACTGGAAACTGAAAATAAATGTCCAGAAGTCGGAGACAATTCTGTTCCGGACTCCGTTGGCTAGGGCCACGAGGGATACGTGCAAGAATTGGCGCAAGATGGTCATCGTTGATCTTCACGGGCAGCGATTAGCGAGCAAAAGTGTAGTTAAGTACCTCGGTATCTGGTTAGATCAGTATTTATATTTCGATAGACATATAAATGCTGCTCTGACCAGGGCCAGAGGAGCCTTCGCTCTGACGAAACGGCTGTTTCTTAGCAGTCGGCTTGACTCCAGAGTGAAGGTAATTTGCTACATGGCCCTCATACGGCCGATGATCGTTTATGGTTGTCCTGTGTGGTTCAACGTTGCCCCTTCCCAGATGGAGAAGTTTCGGGTGTTCGAGCGGCAGTGTTTACGACGCTGTACCGGCTTATATCGAACAGCCGAATCTTCTTACGTGCACTACTATTCCAACGAGGTCCTATACAACGGGGCTCGAATCAACAGAATTGACAATTTCGTGATAAAACTCGTTCGGGGTCGCATTGCAAGAGCTATGTCTTCGACCAACAATTTAATTTTCGGGGCGTTCTATCCGAACGACGATTATCTTGAAAGTGCACGCTTGAGAGGCTTCATTCCACCAGAGGCATTCCTCTTTTTAGATAAATGCGGTCTGATACAGGATAGATTGGCAGTTCCGCTAATCTACCACGTCAGACGACGAACCGTGGATAGGCGACTCCTGTACAATCGGGACGTCATGGCACAAGACGAAGCAGAGCTCCTTCGGTTCAGTAGGGCTGTGTCCGAACGGGACCGAACTGATAGGGTGAAGCAGGGGAACCAGTTTTGGTGGCTTCAATTGGCACTTGATAGTGGGTAGTCGGGATGGAGTTTAAAGCCTTGGCCGGCTTACATACTTGTTTTATAGTTTTATGGTTTAGTTTTAAGTAGAACAGGCATGGTGGTACAAAAAAAATAAAAAAAAAACAAACAAAAAATACAAAAAAGAAAAATACAAAAAAAAAATAAAAAAAAAAAAAACATGGAATAAAAAAAAAGACAACAATATATGAAAAAACAAAAAAAGTTAGATAGTTAGATTTGCTGCTGTGGTTGTTCTAGTTTTAAGTAGTTTATAGGTAGAATAGGTAGTTTTAGTTAGCTTTAAGTTTTATATTAAGGACTTTATTTTAAGTAGTTTTTAAGTAAAAATAAAAAAGGATATTGATATTAGTTTTTTTCTAAATTTTCTAATGAATACAAAAATAAATAAAATGAATTGAAGTTAAATAGATTTTAGGGCCGAAAGGCATTAGCATTAAGTATTATTGTTTAACTTAGAGTGTCCGTATGGGACCAGTAAGTTAGTTGTAAGTTATGGTTAATTAGGCTAGTTTTATGAATTTTTGTCTAGCTTTAAGATAGATTTAAGATTGAATTCATAAAAATGAATTTGAAAAAAAAAATTGCGTTGGACTGTCATGCCAGAGGTCTTGGGTTCGATCCCTGCCTATGTCATCTAAAGTTTTTTTCACGGGTACTGCCTCTTGCGAGGAATTGACAAATTCTCCAAGAGTAATTCTTGTCATGAAAACTGCTTTCTCAATCTGCATTGTGGCATGAAAAAAATTACAAAACTTATATCTAGAATGCCCAGAATTGCAAAAAAGTGATCGATTTAATTTTTTGTTAAATAAATTAAAAAAATAAAAATATTTGTCTCTTACTTTCATGCATCCTTATTTTATCACTTGAATTCACTATATCACTAATTAGGCTAGTTTTATGAATTTTTGTCTAGCTTTAAGATAGATTTAAGATTGAATTCATAAAAATGAATTTGAAAAAAAAAATTGCGTTGGACTGTCATGCCAGAGGTCTTGGGTTCGATCCCTGCCTATGTCATCTAAAGTTTTTTTCACGGGTACTGCCTCTTGCGAGGAATTGACAAATTCTCCAAGAGTAATTCTTGTCATGAAAACTGCTTTCTCAATCTGCATTGTGGCATGAAAAAAATTACAAAACTTATATCTAGAATGCCCAGAATTGCAAAAAAGTGATCGATTTAATTTTTTGTTAAATAAATTAAAAAAATAAAAATATTTGTCTCTTACTTTCATGCATCCTTATTTTATCACTTGAAAATTTGTGTCGATGCATAAAATGAGAGTGGATACAAACATTTGGCCTACAGTGCATGCCAATAAAAAACAATAAAGACGTTTAAATAAATAAATAAAAAATAATTGGTTCCGAATTAAGAGCGGGTATTTCCTATGCATGATTTCTTATTTAAATAAATTAAACCCTTACATCCTCTAATGACTTCATCTATAATAATTATTTTGTATTTTTTTGCTACCACTGCCACCGCTCCGAGTAGAATAGTTTAATTCTCTCAAACCAAAATTAGTACAAAAGGGTTTATGCAGATCGTATATAAGCTCGATGATCGGTGTCATAACTGGACATTGTCTAATAGGAAAGCACGCCACGCGGCTAGACGTATTCTCAAATGACTTTTACAAAAGCTGTATGTATGAGGAAAAGGAAGAAACAGTTCTTCACCTCCTTTGTACATGTCCTGCTCTAGCTCAAGAACGCAATACTTACCTAGGAGAATTCTTCAATAACGATCTCAATTTATAATAATCAGTCTTTCACGTTTTGCAAGGGACTCAAACTGGTTTCATTGAGCTTAGAAGAAAGCCTCAAGATTCATGTGGTATCACAATGAGCCATTTGACTGGCATAAGTGTGTCCTACTCCATCATGGAGAGCCACTTTAACCTAACCTAACCTAATCTAAACTTGCCCATTTTGTGTTGAGTAATATACTTGCAGCTGTGAACGACGCCGTTCCAATGGGAAACCAAATTTTTCATCGTAAAAGACAATACTAAAAAAACCATTTGATATTGGTTGGTCATTATCTGCTAACTTCCAGCAACAGTGATTGAGTAAGTGGTACTGTTTAGGGTACAAGTTATTTCATTTATTATAATCAAAAATATGATTTCTATCGTTTCACTTTTTACTTATTGATACTAAATTATTCATAATTACAAAGTTGGGATTGGTGTTTATGATACAAATTTAAAGAAAGCTATTTTAGAGTTTGAACGAATGAAGAATCTAAAAACAACTTTTTATAGGAGTAATACTGTAAAACTAATTTGCTTACTAAAAAATATTCACTATAAGTTTAAGTAGAAAAATTATAGGAAAATTACCTTTTTTGCAAATGGGACATATGTGTCTTTTAACATTGTCTTTTTGGTTGCTGTCTTCTTCTTCTTCTATTCCATTTCTTCTTTTGCATTTTTTTAAGTGTTTACTGAAGTCTGATTTTCTTCCAAATCCAGCTGCACAATATGGACAATGACGGATGTTAACTTCAACTTCAAAAACTTGATCAGTTGAGTCTTGTTCTTCTTGTAATTCTCTTATAAGATACTGAACCGTGTGAACATTAGTTGAATTATTTTGTTCTTGAAAATTTTCACAATGACTATCATCAACGTGGTTATTACTGCTTTGACCTATTGTTGGGGTTGGAAGGGTTTCTTTTTCATACGAATGCAATTGGTGCGTTCGTGTCTCATCTTCTTGGGATACATTGGCCTCGATTTTAATAGAACCAATTTCCATTGTTGACAAATCCTGATAGGATGAGTCTAGAGTCTTTTGTGATTCGTTTACTGAATCGATTAATTCGTTCGAATTAACAACTTCGGGCTCTAGTTTAATTTGCATAACCTGAGCAAAAGTTTTTCTTTTATCAAGTTGATTCCTAAGAATTTTAAAAGATTTGATGCACTTTGTTTTGAACGAGTAGCAGCGACCAATGTCGTTAAAACACTCGTGGCAAACTTTTTGCGGCAGTTCATCGGATACCTCGAGCTAACGAATATATTATTTATAATAATTACATAGATTTTTGGATGAATAATAGAGGGAAAAATTCCTTGCCTGAGTGTCAAGAATATATTCCAGCATTTTAACAACTGTTTTGTCGTGGCCATTGTAGATTGATAGTAGTTCTAAATTGCAGCCAAGGCAGGTCCGACAAGTTTTACTGACTTCTTTGGCCATTTTGCATTATTTTTATTGAAATTATGTATTATTTCTTTTTGATCTAAACTAGGATTCAAAGGTTTTTTTGTTTATTTTTATTTATTAATTTACACTTTTATTTGCACAAACTAGCAACTGTGGAAAGGTGAAAGCTGTCAAAATATAAACGAATTTAGTTTTATTTTTCTGAATGTTGTCAACACTTAATTGTTTGCTTGCAAAACACCTTGGCCACGTTCGGTGAGCATTCCGATGGCTATCTAAAGTGCCCCATACACATTTCAACTCGATTGTAAACTGAGTTGTCAACTAGGTTTGTGTTCGAGCACACACTGTATAAACTGAGTTCTATTCTAACGCATTGCTTCTACTGTCAAAAAAGCAATTCATGTTGTAGAAACGGTATTATCTTTGTGAAGGGGTTTCTGGTTTGGTGCAATTTTAAAGTGAAGAATAATGCAAAAAAGAAAATTATTAGCATTATTGATCATTACAGAGTGTATTACAAATGAAGAAGAAGAAAGTGTTAAAAAAACGTACAATTTGGACAAAGAATTGGTTAAAAAATAAAAAAGAATTTTCAAATGAAAGACTCGTAACATTTATGAAATTAAGTGCACCAATTGGCTTTGCAAATTTTTCGAGAATGAATGCGAACGCTTTTGATGAACTCTTACTTCAAATAACTCCGTTGATCAAAAGAGAAGACACTTTTATGAGGGACGAAATATCGCCGTAAACGCGACTCTCCATAACCCTCAGATACCTTGCAAAGGGTAACGATTTCGAAGATCTTAAAGTTTTGTATGCATTTTCGCCACAAGCAATAGGAAAAATTGTTATTGAAACATGCTAGTCCATAATATATGTAGGTATTAAGGGAATATATAAAAGTACGTTTTTTCTTGTTTATGTTTAGGTATTATGAATCCCTAGCCCTATATTTTTGTGTTTCTTTTAGTAACCCCAAACAGCTGGTGATTGGAAAAAAGAATCCAAAAAATTCTTTAATGTGAGTAGATTTCCACATTGTCTTGGGGCAATTGATGGGAAGCACGTCAAAATACGGAAGCCACCGAATTCAGGATCTTTTTACTTCAATTACAAGAAGACATTTAGCATCGTTTTAATGACCATCGTTAATGATAAAAGTGAATTTTTGATTGAGGATGTTGGAAAAAATGGCCGAAACTCCGATGCTGGAGTTGGTGGGCACACAACATTTTTCAAAATGTTAGAAAGAGGATCGCTCCATTTGCCAGATGCTGAAGAACTTGTCACGGGTGAAGAAAAGTTGCCGTATGTATTCGTGGCAGACGATGCTTTCTTATTAAAAGAACCACCTAACTCAGCTGGTCCACGAGCCCACTCGAATATCGGACGTGGTAGGTCGAGCAGAAAACACTCTTGACTTGTTTCTTACCTCTGACCCTGATAAGTACACTATTAGTGTTCTATCTCCTCTATTCCTCCATTGTGTTATATCTGCAAATTTCTCGTGTCAAAACTCCACAGTTAAAGAAAGAGCTCCTAGGAGAACCATTTGGCAATACGAGAAAGCCAACTGCGACGGTCTCAATAATTATTTTAGGATCTTTAACTGGTCACTACGCTTCCTCGATAGTGACGTTGACGCCAGCGTTGATATGATCAAAAGTTTGATTCTCTTGGGAATAAGAACTTTTATCCCGAACATATTCGACGGACCAAATTTTTACATGACCAAAAATTCTTCCTCTTTCTCTCGGTTCCTACGCTCGTTGTCAATGACACTCCATTTGTTAGTTTGGCGGTAAAAATTTTTGGTCATTTGTAAAAAAACATGAGGAATTCTTCCTCTTCCTCGGTTCCTACGCTCGTTGTCAATGACACTCCATTTGTTAGTTCTTTAGAGAAAGCTAATCTCTTTGTTAGGCAGTTCACCGCCAATTCAACGCTGCCAGTGAGTGTTATGACTCGGCCTGTACTTGAGCGAGTTAGTGATTCTATGGGGCAAATCTTTTTTCGCACTCGTACTGTCGCGAGAGTCCTAAAAGATCTTAACACACATAAGCCCGCTGGTCCGGATGGTATCCCCCTTTTGTTGTAAAGAGGTGTTCTTCAAAGCTGGAAAAACCACTGCGTAAGCTTTTTCATCTGTCCTACTCCTCAGGTCTCGTTCCGAGCGGATAGAAAACTGCATTTGTCCAGCCTATTCCCAAAAAAGGCGAATCTTCCTCACCCTCTAATTATCGACCGATTGCACTTACGTCCCTTACGTCCAAGGTCACGGAAACGCTGATAAATTATCAGCTTAAGAAATATCTCGAAGACCGAAAGCTTCTTAATGACCGGCAGTACGGCTTTCGCAGCAATAGGTCGTTTTGGAGAAAGTAAGATTATTGCATTTGATATTTCAAAAGAATTTGATAGGGTTTGGCATCAGTAATTACCTTTCGAATCGTTCAATACAAGTAGTATTGGATGGGTTCAAGTCTGAAAACCACAAAATAAATGCTGGGGTGCCCCAGGGCTCTATTCTATCTCCAACACTCTTTCTCACTTTTATTAATGATCTCCTGTCTGCAACTCCTAATCCAATACATTGTTTCGCTGACGATAGTACTCTCAGCTTTTCATATTCGTTTTTAGACTCACATCCCTCTTCTTCGGATGTGGAACTGCAACTACAAAATATGACAAGTTCGTTAAATTCCTACCTAAGCAGCATTCTACAATGGGGATTAAAAAACCGCGTGGAATTTAATGCTTCGAAAACACAATGCTGTCTTGTAAAGCCACAAAGATAGTCTTGGCTTGTTGTTTTCTCCACAACTTTTTGAAACGAAAGAATAGACCAGTTTATGAAGCTCTATCGTCCAACGAAGACGTTCTAATAGGTCTGGAACTTACCACATCAAGAAATGCTACGACTATTGCCAAAAACATCCGCAACAAACTATGCGCATGCATAAACTCAAATATATCAAACATTTATTTCAATTTATTCATTTCTTAATAATACAAAAAAAAACAAAACAAAAGTCTAGGTAACAAAAATGTCATTAACAAAATTCTCTGTCTTCAAAAAGTTCCGATATGCTGGAATATTCGTCTTCTTTGTTTTGGGTTAATGAATCCTGAAATTTGTTTTCTTTTCGTTCTTGAGTTCTCAGGGAATTTTGATCTAAAATCAAAAATTTTTAAACATATTTTTGTGGTAATGAACTGCATGAAGGTGATGTGATGGTTGGATTACGGGGATTGATGGTATTGTATTGGTGATGAACTGGAAAAAGGAGATATTTAAATGGGTGGCGATGGTAAACAATGTGTGTAGCTATTTGTAGATCTTGATGATGATGGCATTGATGGAGAATGCAATGTTAGTTGTTTAAGTTCACCAAGAATGAGAATTTCTTCAATGCTTTTTTTTGCATAAAGCCGTTGCTCAGGGTCAAGTTTCGTGAAGGAACATGCCCAGGACTTTGCATGGATGGTTGCATCATCTTCATCGTCATTTTTCTTTATCGACTTGTTGTGCCCTTAGTCACAACCTTTCGAACCGTTCAATTCAAGTAGTATTGGACGGGTTCAAATCTGATATCCACAAAATAAACGCTGGTGTGCCCCAGGGCTCCGTTTTGTCTCCGACACTTTTCCTTATTTTTATAAATGATCTTTTGTCTGAAACTTCTAACCCACTTAATTGTTTTGCTGATGACAGTACCCTCAGCTTCTCGTATTCGTTTTTAGATTCTCATCCTTGTTCTTCGGATGTGGACTATCAACGGCAGCGTATGATAAGCTCATTAAATTCTGATCTTGACAGCATTGTTCAATGGGGAATAAAAAACCGTGTAGAATTTAATGCTTCGAAAACTCAATGCTGTCTACTGTCTCAAAAGCGTAACCCTCCCCCAATGCCACTATCCATGAGTGGTACTTGCATCGAGGAGACTGAACAGCTATCAGTCCTTGGTATGTGCATTACAAACCACTTGTTGTGGAGTGATCACATATTTGACATCGCCAAAAATGCTGCTAAGTGTTTAGGTTTTCTCCGCCGATGCAAGAAGTTTTTTACCCCTTCTGATCTGGCTATAATTTATAAAGCCTATATTCGTCCAAAACTTGAGTACAATTCCCATATTTGGGCAGGTGCTCCTATAACCCACTTGAGTCTCCTGGACAGAATTCAAAAGAGAGCTCTAAAAATGATAGGTGACCGTTGTCTAACTGAAACTTTTGTATCTCTTGAGCACCGTTGCAAGGTTTCATGTCTCTCATTATTTTATCGCTACTTCCATAAGCAATGCTCTAATGAAATAGCCAGTTGCATTCCTCCCCTCAAACAATTCAACCGTAATACTCGTTCTTTTAGGAATGCTCATCAGTTTACCCTTGAGCCCAATTTCGGACGTACTTTAAAGTACAGAGATTCTTTTTTTAGTCGCACTACACGAATGTGGAATGCTTTACCAGACTCAATATTTCCCACCCATTACAATGTGCAGGCATTCAAAACCAATGTGCATCGGTATCTCCTTTCAAATCCTATCCTCCCTTCCTAATTACTCGCACTGTGTATAATCATTATAAGGGTATTCATATCCCCTTGAGTGCGCGTACAATTTAAAAAAAAAAAAAAAAAAAAAAACATAGACCACACACAGTTCCCACAATTTTCCAATTCCTATGAATCGCATGCAAGGCACATGACATAGTTCAATTACTACCAAGTGTTCCGCATGTGTCATGTATATTGTTATACAATCATATTAACAACAATCGAATTATGTCAACTAAATAAACACATTACAATAAGGGATCATATTGCAATACTGAATTTGAAAAAAATTCTTAACTTACAAATATTTACCTTAAACGCCTCAACATCAAAATCTACTGTTGAAGCGCTTTCGGAAGCCTCTTCTTGGTCTCAAAAGAAAATCTAAGTCGTAAATATACCATAACGAGGGAATATAAAAATCTTCTCCCCCAGCTCCAGATTTTAGGGAATCGGCTCCCGACGGTAGCATTTTCCTATGTTAGTTATTTTGTTTTAATTGTGGCCATGGTACCGTCAGTAAAATTAAATCCAATGCCTGTTGCGCTTGCTGTTTAAATCTTTTGAATGTGTCTATTTTTTAAATATTCAATTACATTGTTCATTAATTCTTAATTAACAATAACTTTTCTATTCTTAGATAAATTTTTAAAAATTTGGAGAGAAAAACATCGACATTTTAAGAAAGAACTTCCCTGAACTTTAATTGAAAAATATTGAATTAAATTAATCATTAAAAACACATGCATGCTCACCATAGAAAAAAAGACTTATCTACAAATTAAAACAGATTGGCATCATCTTTAATTATATTAAACGCTTCTAGCGCCCCAATTTCCTATTCATGTTTTGAATGTCAAATGTTTTGCCGCCAAAACAAAACGCAAACCGCAACGATCCCATCTGCCGCACGATTTGTTGATCACTTTGAATTTAATAATTCAAATACAACAATAATTATCTTTATCAGTAAACAGTAATACTTGGAAGTTATTTTTCATTTAACCCTACAACCTTTTATTCTTTGTTTTTAAATAACTATTTCTTTGATTAACTTGATAACATATTAATATGTCGGTAAGACTAGTGTTCAAACCCCAAATTTTTGACAAATATCTTTTAATGAATGAACACCTTTGATTCTTAGGATCCATTGAGCTCTCCACCACCGGCTACTCCTAGCGATGCCATTGAACGTCGTGATTTGCGTGCAGCTATGACCTCTCCCGTTGGTGATTTTGAACCATTCGAAAATGAGGATGAAATCCTGGGTGATCACACAATTCGGGATGAAGAGGAAGAAGATGGAGAGGAGCTTTTCGGCGACAATATGGAAAATGACTATCGTCCAATGCCCGAGTTGGATCGTTATGATCCAAATTTACTTGACGATGAAGAAGATTACGACGATTTGTCTCAGGGTGAACGTTTGTTGGCCGAGGCGGAAATGCGCCGGCGTGACAGAGCCCAAGGAATTCATCGTGATGATCGTGACTTGGTTTTCGACGACGAGGAAGATGATGATGCAGGTCCACGAGCCAAACGTCGTGCTGGTGAAAAAGCAGCCATTGGTGAGGTTGAAGAAGATACCGAGATGGTAGAGTCGATAGAAAATCTTGAGGATACGAAGGGGCATTCAACTAAGGAGTGGGTTTCTATGTTGGGACCAAGAACAGAAATTGCCAATCGCTTTCAGAGTTTCTTGCGTACTTTTGTCGATGAACGAGGTGCTTACACATATCGCGATCGCATTCGCCGAATGTGCGAACAAAATAAGTCTTCCTTTGTAGTTTCGTACACTGATCTGGCCAACAAGGAGCATGTTTTGGCTTATTTTTTGCCCGAAGCTCCATTTCAGATGTTGGAAATTTTCGATAAAGTGGCAAAAGAGATGGTACTTAGCATTTTTCCAACCTACGAGCGTGTAACTACAGAGATTCACGTAAGAATCTCGGAGTTGCCGCTTATTGAGGAGCTTCGTACGTTCAGGAAACTTCATCTCAATCAATTGGTTCGAACTCTGGGTGTTGTAACATCAACTACTGGAGTAATGCCACAGTTGTCGGTCATTAAGTATGATTGTGTCAAGTGTGGCTATGTCCTGGGACCGTTTGTGCAGTCGCAAAATTCGGAGGTAAAGCCAGGTTCCTGTCCGGAATGTCAGAGTATGGGTCCCTTCTCCATCAACATGGAACAGACACTCTATCGCAACTACCAAAAAATCACGCTGCAAGAGTCACCTGGTCGAATCCCAGCTGGTCGTATTCCAAGAAGTAAGGATGTGATCCTCTTAGCTGATCTTTGCGACCTTTGCAAACCCGGCGACGAGCTAGAAGTCACTGGTATATACACCAACAATTATGATGGTTCACTCAACACCGATCAGGGATTTCCAGTATTCGCTACTGTAATTATTGCCAACCATGTGGTTGTGAAGGATAGTAAACAGGTTGTGCAGTCGTTGACAGACGAAGACATTGTCACGATCCAGAAGTTAAGTAAAGATCCGAAGATCGCTGAACGCATCATAACCAGTATCGCTCCATCTATCTATGGACACGACTATATCAAGAGAGCCCTTGCATTGGCGTTGTTTGGAGGAGAGTCGAAGAATCCTGGAGATAAGCACAAAGTCCGTGGAGACATTAATTTACTTATTTGTGGAGATCCAGGAACAGCCAAGTCGCAGTTTTTAAAATATGTAGAGAAAATTGCTCCCAGAGCTGTCTTCACTACTGGTCAAGGTGCAAGTGCTGTGGGATTGACTGCTTACGTTCGAAGGAATCCGGTGTCAAAAGAATGGACTCTTGAAGCTGGGGCATTAGTGCTAGCTGATCAAGGTGTTTGTCTCATTGATGAATTCGACAAAATGAACGATCAGGATCGGACGTCGATTCATGAAGCTATGGAACAGCAATCGATTTCAATTTCCAAGGCTGGCATAGTCACTTCTCTTCAAGCTCGTTGTACAGTTATTGCTGCGGCTAATCCGATTGGTGGGCGTTATGATCCCAGCTTGACGTTCTCCGAGAATGTGAATCTTTCGGAGCCGATTCTATCACGTTTCGATGTCCTCTGTGTTGTCAAAGATGAATTCGATCCAATGAAAGACGAGCACTTGGCAAAGTTTGTCGTCAACTCGCATATAAGGCATCATCCATCGAGTGAAGAGGTTCACGATGAGACTCGGCCTAGTGGTATAGATGAGATTCCACAGGATGTTCTGCGTCAATATATCGTATATTCCAAGGAGAATGTACGCCCTAAGCTCACTGTAAGTTAAATGTTCATTTGTTCCGTTCTTCAATTTATTTATTTTACTTTTCTTTCAGAACATCGATGAAGATAAAATCGCTAAAATGTATTCCCAATTACGTCAAGAATCTTTTGCCACAGGCTCTCTACCAATCACAGTGCGGCACATCGAAAGTGTTATAAGAATGTCTGAGGCGCATGCTCGAATGCATCTGCGTGAGAATGTTCAAGAATGCGATGTGAATATGGCAATTCGAATGATGCTTGAGAGTTTCATTGAAGCACAGAAATTCAGTGTCATGAAGAAAATGCAGAATACATTCCAAAAGTTCTTGTCATTCCAAAAAGATTGTTCCGAACTTTTGTTCTTTATTCTACGTCAATTGACATTAGATCAATTGGCATATATACGTTGCAAGGAAGGACCCAATGCAACTCATGTCGAAATAATGGAACGTGATTTTGTAGATCGTGCCAGGCAATTAAATATTGAAAACATCAAAGATTTCTATCAATCGAATATTTTCAAAAACAACGGATTTTCATATGATCCGAAGAGAAAAATCATTTTACAAATTGTACAAGGAGCTGTTGTTGATTAATCTTTGTCTGCGATCTTTGATTGTTTTATTCATGGTCTTTTTAAACACAAACAACGACTCTGGAAGTACAAAAGTGGAAGTTAACTGTATTGTAGCAGCGTATTTGTTAAGTTTTTTTTTAAATAAGCACTTTTCATAATCGTTCAATTGTTTTTAATGTTTTAGTCTAAGTTTGTCTAATTTGAAAATAAAGTTGTCCTGGCAAAAAGATCAGAGTTTTTAAAAATTAAAGTTTTCGTTCTGAATGGATTTCTAATCGGATCAATTGGTAATTAAACGGTTTTTCTCTGATTCCATGTTTTTCCAGGAGTATAATTTGTCAATGAAATTTCCACCACAAAAAAAACAACAAATTAATTTTCTACTGTTTTGTGGACTTAATGTCCATGAAAAGAATTATAACATAAGAGTTTCTGAAATTTAAAAGATGGGTATATATTATTATTAATATATATTTTAAGATTAGATAGATATAGTTTATTTAGCTTATAAATTTACCTTATTTTTTAACATTTTCTTAAATTTGATAATTTCTTTTTATATTAATATTGCGTGTCTTTTGAAATATGTAATATTTGTCAGTTGTTAAATTATTTGGGAGTGCATTGAAATTTTTGACTCCTTTATAAAACAGCATATTTTGAGTTTTTAAATATTGCACATTGAAGTTATCATTTGTTCTTAGGTTATAAGGTTGTTCATTGGCTCTAGTTGACAATCTTCTACTTCAATAACTAGGTAACATTTTGTTTTTAATTTTAAATATAAAAATTAGTATATTCATGACAATATTGTGAACAATGTTTAATGTTTAACCATTTGATCATAACCACCATAATTTGATTAGGTGTATATCTGTTACAGTATAGAATTTAACGCATAACCTTATTATGCAACTTTTGTAACCTTTGCAACATACCTGCACAACCCAAAAACAGTGTTGTTGGACAATACTGAAAGTGGGGTCTTACAATAGTATTATAAATTTTGTATTGCCATCGCAATACGTATTTTTTTTTCTATTTTTCTATGCCAAAAATGTTCTTTAAAAATTTAAATTACTATCAATTATAATTCCTCAATATTTAATTTCATTTACACATTCAAAATTCTTCTATTTAGTTAATTTTAATATTTGTTGGTCATAGCATGATTTTAATTTTATCTTCATTTAACATAAGTCATTTATGTTTAAATACTTATTTATATTCTTATATCATTCACAAGCTTACTTTTACAACCAATACTTAACATAATAGCGGAAGCTGGTCTTCCACTATTAGTAGAACGTATTCTCGAGACCAAAGCAAAGCTTTATATCAAATTAGCTTTCAACCAAGGTCCTATCATCGATGAAGATGTCAAAGCTCAAACAAAATCTTTATATTTACCTGTTATAAAATGCAAGGAATATTCACCAGCAAGTCCCCCATTGAGCTCGAAGTGTCCTCATTTATCATGGATATAGCAGAACATGAGAAAAACAACACCACTTCTAGTATACATATATCGTTCACTGTTTCGAGATATTCGGCCCTACCGAGGTAACCGTCGGAGCGGAATTCTCTCCGATTTCCTCCGAATCGGAGACATTTTGCTTCAAGGTAGTTGTCCGATCAGCTGATCGGACATTCTCTCCGACAAAATTCAACGCATGTAATTTGCATGCGATGCTTTGCGATGAAGTACTTTATTTGGTTTTATTCTTGACAGATACAAACACAAATTTTCCGAAGTCCTCCGACAAGTTCTTGTTGCGGAAATCGCTTTCTTTTTTTAAAAAATAGTTAATTAAAATGTAAGTAATACAAAAACTAACTTTATTTTCGTTATCTTGTGTTATTAATAATGGACTATTTGTTTTTAGGCAAATAAAATACTGGAAAAAATCGACTGGCCAACTGGACAATGAAAATCTTTTCCAACACCATGTTGGTAGTTTCCCTCGGAAAAAAATCTGAGGCAAGCTGCTAATTTATGTTCCGGAGTGACACAATCAGACCGATGATTTGTTTTGTATTTGTCTTGAATCTGCTCCAAAACAAAAGCAAACGTATTTTTATTCAGGCGAAAGTTTTTCTTGAATCTGGAAGAGAATCGTAGAATTATTAGAAGATACGAATTAGATTCGAAGATAAGTTTACTTACGCCGCGTCAGATACCTACTTCACGTATATTGCTTTCATTTCGCAATGTTCACATATTTTCTTTATTTTGCGCCCTTAGCTCATTGGATTCAGCGTCCAAAAATAAACCAACACTATCCATTTCTTATTATTGTTGCTTGTATAAAGTCAAATAAATAAATAAAACTTATGTTTCAACAGTTTTTTTTTTTTCAATTTATTCGTTTTCTTTGACACTTCAAGTGGAAACAAAAATATGTTTGAAATAGGGAGGGGACTTTATTCAATCGTTTTTATTTAAAAATCGTTGCATCTAATTACATATTGTCTTAAAAATGCTAGCGCATTATAATTGAAAAAATTACTTTTTATAAGCAATAAATTATGTTCTGCCACCAATTTTTCATGGTTTAAAACGCTTATTGTCTTTATTTTATAAAATATTATCGAAAATATATCGCATTTTCGATATATCGGTTAATTTGCACATCTCTGCCTGTAATTTATATCCTTCGCATTGCGTCGTCTCATGTCTGTAAAATTTCTTCCGATGACAGCTACCTCAAACCGGAATTCAATCTCCGGAAAAGGATGCGTTGCGGAGAAAGTTCCGCTCCGACGGTTACCTCGATAGGGCTGATTACTGACCCTCTAAGGTTCAAAGGCTGAAAAATGGTGTTCACAGATGGTTCCAAAATCCAATATATCACATCGTTCCTTTTGGCCGTCAAAATATTGGACAACAACGCTTCTATTTTCACCGTCGAAGCAACTGAAATTCTCAATACTGCAGCAATAGCTACAAAACTACGTGAAAGTTTTGTGATATGTTCTGAAAGTTTAGCTGTCTTAAAATCCCAATAATACCACAAATATAATAAACAAAATAAGAGACCACCTTATTAGATTCGCTCCAAAAATAAAGCTTATGTGAATTCCTGGACATACCGGCTTTCAAGGAAACGAATATGCTGATAAAGCGGCTAATCATGCCCATTTTTCCCTAGTATGTTTTAATCTTACACTGACTTAACGAGACCTATTACGTGAAGTTAACCGTAAAGTTAAGAACAACGAGCTTAACGACTGGCACAACTATCAACACTCCCACAAACATATCAACATAGATAAATTATTTTTAAAAGATCTTCAATAGAATCCAATTTTTTAAACTTAAAATTATTTTAAAACATTTATACACTATTGTACGACGGCTCAAATGGAATGTTTTTATATAATATAGAGAGCATGAAATAAATTACTCCGATTCCCTGAATTCAGTGCCGCCAAGTAAGACTACGAATCAATCTGCACACAAATGCAAAAGCACAACAGCTAATATGGCTCCAAGACCAAAAACAGATATTTGGAAGACGCTCATTGATTGGTGCACAGGTTCTCTTAGGACCGTAGCTCCACATCATCACCATTCTTAAGACATGATGAATTAACTTTAGGGCTCTATTCGAATCAGATACATTTTCAAACAGTGCTCCCTTCTTATAAATATATATACATATATGCCGTGCAATATAAGCCAGAACATCCTCCTAGCTCAAGAAAACCATCCAACATGCTCTATCCGCCCCGATACACTTGACATCCAACATCTCCTATACCATATCAAACGTTCGCTGCTCAATCAATCTTGATTTAAGTCTTTAGTTTATTTTCTTTTTCTATGAACCGAAAGTCCTTATATCCTTTGCTCTCTACTTTTAATCATAGCTTAAGACAAAAAAAATACTAAATACCTTACATATGCAATTTCACCATAAACATTCAGATTGGTGGGTATTTTTGATTTTGTATCTAAAAATATATCCAAAAACAAATCAAATTGCATTCAATTGGAAACGTCTTTTTTTTTTAATAAAGCAAAGCACAAACTTAAATCATGTTGTCTACAGCAAAGTGTTCAACACTTTGCCTAAATATACAGATCTCTTACTTAAAAATCATATTCACAGAGCTACGTACATAACTAAATAAAAAAAGAAACAACTAAATGGTCGTCTACTAGCGAATTTGTTCATCGATTCTCAGGCGGCGTTCTGGGATCTTTGGGTTTTGGTTGATTTTCCGCTAGTTCCTGATCTATGCGCTCCTTTGCTCGGAAGACTTTCGATTGTATATAAAATGAGCCACCTTTGGCTTTATCATTCATTTGGAATAGATGTTCGTAATTTTTTTGAACTGCTTCTGGTTTCAGGTCGTTTACATTGAGTATTTGTTTGGCCTCTTCTAGTGTCATTCCTAAAATTTGTATTTTAATATATTTATTAATCTTGTGAAAGTTAAATAATTATTGTGCTATACCTGTTCTTGCATTTGCAGCAGCTCTATTTTCGCCCCTTTGACCACCACCAGCGCGTTTAGCCGCTTCTTGTGATGCTTGGATCTCTTGCTTTAGTGCTTTGGCAAATGCTCGACCGATTGCTTGGCCTCCAAGAACAATAATTTGAGCTATATATTTGGCCATTTTATTTAATTAAATAATTTAATTTGTTATCAACAAGGAACAATAAATTATTTAACGTATTAAAGGAACAATTATTTAATGTAATAAAAAAGTTTTTAATCGCACTCTTTTTGACATTACACAATCGAATTTAACCTGCAATTCTCATATGACATTTCGTATTTTATTTTTTATTTTTCGTAATGCTATTAGGGTGGCTGCATTGATTGTAAACAATAGGGTGTTTAAATTTAGTGTTGTTTAATATTGGCTTTTGAGGGAAAAGCCAACTAAGTTGTCGACAATTTAAAAACTACAGTACTGTTGTTGCTGGAAATTTTAACCTGTGGACAATTGAGATGGCTTTTCCAAATTATATTCATGACGTTTATTTAAGTTATTTTTGGAATTATAAATCTTTTCATTATAAATGCATATATTTATTTGTCGTTATATCTTCTCCTTCTTCTTCGTCACAATGTTCAAAAACGCACCACTGACATCACATTTTGATCTTCCAATGTTGTCAATGTCATCGGCGTATCCAATTTATTGGATAGACCTTTGGAAGATTGTGCCTCTAGTGTCGACGGTTGAGTTTTGCACAATTCTTTCCAGAACGACGTTGAAGAAGTCGCATAACACTGCATCGCCTTGTCTAAAACCTTTTTTGACACCAAATGCATCGGTGAGATCTTTTCCGACCTTGATAGAGCAGCGTGCATTCTCCACCGTCATTCTACTCTTCCCTATAGATGTTGTCATACGCGGCTTTAAAATCGATACAAAGTTGGAGGGTATCGATTTAGAGTTCCTGGGTTTTTTCCAAGATTTGACGTAATGTGAATATTTGGTCAATGTTGGACTATTAAAATTCGAAAAAGTATCACATTATTGTAAGAAAATTAGCAATTAGTTGCATAAACCTCACAATCAAAAGGCAATTTAAATTAAATTTTTGAAAAAAAGTGTATTTTCAAATTTGGACACAAACTTTTCTTTTCAGTAGTGGTAACCGTGGATATAGCTATCATCCACTTGAATTCACTTTCGTGTCCCATATTGAGGTATTAGCTCTACTAAAAACGAACGCAAAGTGATGCAAATGCGAAAAAATACGAAGAAAAGCATAGACAAATGTCAAAAACATGCAAGGAATACCTTGTACGTGCATGCCGAGACAGATTTATTTTTATTTCATTTTTTATTTATTCCTTTCTCTTTCGCACTTCATTGATGCAAGGAAAAACATGCGCTGTGTAATACCGGACTAAGCAAAGCGGTTTCAATTGACCAGTTTTATGTGAGAAATTTCTCATTCTCTCAGATTGCTCTGATTCACTATTCACTATTCACTCTCACCTGCAATCTTTTTATCCTTTTTAAATACTGCATAGAAAATTCATGAAAAATTAAATCATAAAAATTCAATTCTCAGATTATGACAGCAAAATTGAAAAATGTGTATGATAAGTTTTGTTTGTATTTCTAAAAATGTATAAACCTCTGAGGTCTGAGATGTATAAAATGTCCAAATATTTGTTTTCGGTTTTGATGTTCAACATCTTAAAGCCTCAATAGAAAATTACATGAGATTGATGTAAATTATTAATAACTTGGCATCACTTATAACACTGAATGCGTCCATTAAAAACAAAATCAACCAAAGCCGCCGCACCGTGAAAGCCGATCCACTAGCTACAAGCCTAGTCATTAAAATAGAAAAAAAAGTCTTTTCAAAAGTGTCGACAATTTTTGATGTTTCGGTAGAACGAGGTTGGATCTAACTTTTATTAATTTGCCAAGAGTTCCAACATAATTAATTTATAAAAATGTCAACAACGGAGGGCCAAATTACTGTGAATACTAATTTGCAGGAGCAGAATCTTGAAAACCTCGTAAGTATCCTACAAAATCCTTCCCAAAAGGCAATGCCGCAGCTATTCCACCCTTAAGTAGTACCTACTATTGAAAATGTCCGACCAAATTTGTTGGCGTTGCAAACTCCACATACAGAGAGGGAAATCTTCATGATCCATTGTGGTGGCACGTGGCTATATTTTTACCAGAATGCTTATACTAACTTAAATCTATTATCCTGAGTGTGAGAAAAAATTACTTAAGTTTTAAGATTAACGTAGAATATCACAAAATCGCAAGACATACGAGTTGATTTCTTGCAGCTGATGCAATCTCAACAAAATCCTAACCTCAAATACAAAAAAAAGTTTCTTGATTGCATTTTCTTTAAATTTATAATTAATATAGATGTCTAATTTTGTTATATATTTACTTTTCAGGATATCAATAATTTGACTGCCCTCTCACCGGAAGTAATTTCGCGTCAGGCAACAATTAATATTGGAACTATTGGCCATGTCGCTCACGGTAAATCGACTGTGGTGAAAGCACTCTCAGGAGTGCAAACTGTTCGTTTTAAAAACGAACTCGAAAGGAACATCACCATCAAGCTCGGTAAGTTTTTGAAAATTAAGTGATTGTAGTTACATTTACTGTTGCTGAAAACCATAATCATAAATATTATATTCTTTCTTTATTAAGAAAAAAAGTTGTTTATTCAGGTTCAAGAATTTTGGCATTAAAACATGAAAGATGCCAATAAATGCAACAACAACTATAAAAGACTTGTTTTAATAAAATAATGAAATGAATCATTAATTCGACATACAAACAAATTACTTTAAATTGTATTAGGTACCCGCCCTTTTTGCTGTGCCACGGCCGGTAAGAAAAAAAAAACAAAATAAAATCTATCTTTCCTCTTACCTGCCTAGCAAGTACATTCATGTTTGGCTTTAAATAAAGGAGTTCAAATTTTAAAAGCCATTTAATTTAATTGTTAAGTTCCAAGATATGTTACACTTCCTTTTTTACCGGTCAGCAACGGTCTTAAAAAATATCGTACCTACAGGAAAAGTGATAGTTTTGTTTTCCTGGGGGGATTCGTAATGAATCGAATATTCCAAAATTTGAAAAGTTGTGAAAAGATGGTTGTTTTTAGTTTCAGTTACTTACCTGACCAATTTGTTAATTTGTATTTCCTGAATTTTATCATTGGAATCGATGCCGTCTATGTATATCATATCCAAAGTCCCAGGCAACTGCCTATTCTATGATGAAGCATCGTTTCCCTTCGATCACCGAAATCAATGAAGCAAGCATCAAGCGTGGTTAGTAGAAAGATGGAGGACCGTTTTGAAACCTACCTCGTGCTGTTGTCATTTGTTCTTTCTTTCTCCTTTCTGTATTGTATTAATATTTTATGTTGCATCACCTTATATGCAGTTGTGGCTAACTAATTAAGAACGATAGAAGGATAAGTAATATTTTAATTTTATAATGCTGTTTTTCCTCAGTTTGTTTTTCGGGAATCCTATGTTTTCGATTACAGCATTTTATTGGTGTTATATTATTCCAAGCTGTCCTTGTGATTTCATACAATTAATTTAAATTGCTTATGCTTATTTACAACTTATTGTATAGTATAATAAGTCCCACAGATTATTTATCTTAACCTCAGATTATGCTAAGGTGGAGCCCACTCGTTTTATGAAAAAAGCAAAAATGTCTTCGGCAATGTATATGGGTTGGGTAACTTAATTATATTGAAAGCAACTTTGGCTGAATGAACTGGCGCCCAAAAGCGCATTACGTCTGCTACGTACAGAAGACAGTGACCGTGTTCACTGTGACATTGACGGAAATGAAGAGGCAGACATATTGGCCACAAACGGATCAATGCTTCATCCCAACTATATTGTATCAATGATTTACAAGTCACTAGAACAAGTAAGTGGGCTTATCAAAGTTTAATTGAAATTACAAGCAAAATCATCCGATTTATGTACAGAATGTGAGAAAGAGAAAATTACATGATTCATGGAGGCACCCTCAACCTAAATCCAAACCAATCTTCCAATACCTTAACCAATCCTCCAATACCTTACCCAATCCTTCTCCTTTCCTAGGGAGCACAATGTATCCACAGAGATCCGAGTGAGATATTTTTCGACTTGTTTTGAAACATCACCTCATAAAACCTAACATAACATAATTTTACTGAGGTATTTATAATTATCATGGAATTTAGTTTAATGACCGAACATTTCCAAGGGTAAAACAAAACCTTTTACAACTAAAAAGGCCTCAATTGTCGGTATTGATGAGAAGGTGGACGAGGATACCTTCTACTTTCTTTGTGAGGCCAAAAGTAGAATGACAATATTAAGAAAATAATTTTTCGACGTCGCATCCCAATTTCCCAAAAAATAAGATGGTTTAGGGAGGCATCATCAACTTAAATCCACACCAATCTTCCCATACCTTAAGTAATCCTTCTGCTTTCCTGGGGAGCAAAATGGATCCACAGAGATCCGATTGAAATATTTGTCGGCCTTTTCTGATGCATCACCCCATAAAACCTAATCTAACCTAATTTTACTAAGGTATTTATAATTGTCATGAAATTTACCTTAATGAAAATCGTAAGAATATAATTTTAATAAAAGAAATTTCATGAAAGTGTGAGAAAGAGGGTAGAATAGTATTCATCGGAAGTTAATAAAGCAAAATGTTAGAGTTCTGCTATCTTGGAAAAAGCTATAACTTTACCAGTTAACTTATGAACAAAAAGACATTCCTTGCTTAGGTCTTATGGGAAGCGATTAAATGTAATATTTGATTGCTTGAGTGAATTCTTTTTGAGATGAGATAGATTTAAGTCAACTAAAGAGGGGTATATCAAATTGAGGTTAGAGCTACTAGTTAGAGAATGTTTGTAAGATTGAAAGTGCTGCGATGGCAACAAATAACGAAAAGTTTACTTATGGGGTAGTTTTATTGAAGTGTAGTGATAATACGAGGATGGATACATGATATGGTTTACTTGTCTCCAAGTTGTAGTTTATATTTAAGAGAATATTTGTTATTTATTTGTTTGTTCTCTTAAACGAGGATGGAGCTATTTTCTCAGCCGAAGAAACAAAAAGTAAAAAAACATCATTAAATCCTACTAGTTCGTCTCGGTGATAGCCTTTCGACACATTCTTAAAAACAACACGACCCACCTTTCTCTCAAGATGTTTGAGTTACTATTAAACCATATAAACTTCTTTTGTCTGTCTCAACCATCATTTTGATTGATATAATTATTTTTTTTTTTTCATATGAAATATGTTTTGTGAAAACTAAAGAAAAAAGAAAAACTAAATAAAATGCTGGAATCATAATAATTTTCTTAAATTAAAAAATAAATAACTGATAGGATATTCAAATTATAAATAATTTTTGTTTCTTATTTTTCATTTCTGATTTTGGTTTAGTAATTTTTTTTTGTTTGATAAATTCTTTATGGCTCCAGCAATTTATTTATTATTTTTTCTTTCTTTTTTATAATTACAGAACGTTTTCCATATGAAAAACTTGTGCGAATAGCCAAATCGAGGCAACTTCTACGCGCGTTCATTAAAGAAGTTAATCATAAGTACCAAAAAAATCGTCGTGAACAACTTCACGATGAACTAAGATTTCAATTACCAATGACACCTACAAATGACCGGTCAGTTAGACATGCGTCGAGCCCAAGTTCGGGTTATGAAAGTGCTGTTGACGTATCCGATCTGGAATCGGTTCAGAGTCTCCGTATACGACAAAGTACACCAACAACAACCTCAACAACAACACATACAAGCAAATCTAAAAGCAAAAAAAGTAAATCTAAGCCAAAAGGCGAGTATGTGGTGGAATCTATTGAGAGCATGGAGTCACATAATTCGCAACCGTTATTCTTTGTCAAATGGATGGATTACCCACCAAGCACAAATACATGGGAACCATTTGCTAATGTAAGAGAGTGTCAGCATTTAAGCATATTCCTTGAAGAGGAACTAACAAAATACGAGGAAACAATAGATATTATTAACAGTTCGATTCATAGAGAAATCGAGGACAAAAATGAAGTACTTACGGCAGCTGACGTGAATGTAGGGGACATAGATGGTTTTGATATATTGGCACATCAGTCGGATTTGGTTCTACTGGCGCAATTTAAATTGTCGGGATCGAAGAGCAAAATTGAATCGGGCAAGATCAGGGATCGTATAAAGAAGGCAACTTTATTGAAACCTTTTATCATGCAACGCATGCAACAACTGAGGGATATCACCCGCTGGGAGATGATGGTAAACGAGATTGAAGACGACGCAAAGGTGACTGTAGAGAACAAGGCTGATTTTGACGTGCCTGATCCACTATTCAACTATATCAAGAACAGTATTGCTGGAAAAGGAGTGGATATTATGGAAGATCCACCAATTGGTTGCAAATGTGACAGTTGTGAACCAGGCTCGGCGTGTTGCTCGAAAATGGCTGGGAGCAAATTCGCTTATGACAAAAGTGGACGACTTAGAATACGTTGCGGAGAGGCTATCTATGAATGTAATAAATTATGCAAATGCGGTCCAGATTGCATCAACAGGACCATTCAGCGTGGGCGCAAGGTTTCCCTGTGTATTTTCAAAACGAACAATGGCTGTGGTTGGGCCCTTAGAACAAATAGTGCCATTCGAAAAGGAGAATTTATTTGTGAATACGTTGGTGAGATTTTGCTGGCGGATGAAGCTAACGAACGAGGCAAACAATATGATGCTATTGGACGAACATACTTGTTCGACTTAGACTATAATACATCGGCAGAAAGTGTGTATACTATTGACGCTGCGTTTTACGGCAATGTATCCCATTTCATTAATCATTCATGCGACCCAAATTTGGCTGTTTTCCCAGCATGGATAAATTGCTTAGATATCAATATGCCAAGATTAGCATTCTTTGCAATAAAACCAATTAAGGCCGGAGAGGAATTGACTTTTGACTACATCTGCCGTGACCACGAAACAGATTTAAAATATGAAAATCTATCAGAGGCGGAAAAGGTTGCTTGTCGATGTGGAGCAGACAATTGCCGAAAGGTTTTATTTTAATTTAGTGCATCATTTAAGGTCGTGTGTAAGAAATTTATTGTTAAATTGCTTAAGTTTTCATAACAAATGCACTTTTTTTAACCAAACACAAATCATACATTATTCTTTATTAAGAGTTTTAGTTTGAGGTGCATGTGGTTTGACTTGTTTATTTTTTTTTTGTTTTTAGCAAAACTGTTAGATAATTAGGCATTTAAATATTATAATTTTTTTTCGTTATACTTTTTTCATAAAATACCAATAAAAACTTTTTTAAAATGATTGTTCTTTATTATTTGTAGAAACTTCAATGTTGCACGTTATTGTTCGTAATAGATCAAACAGTTTGGACTTTTGTGTTTTTTCTTTATTTTTTTTTTTCGTTTAAACGGATGATTTGAAACTTAAACTCTTTAAGGGTTTCCTTACTGTGGATCAATGTTTTTATTTTATTCAATTATTATATAGATAATTATGTATTCTTTAGATTATTTATTTATAGTAAATAAAATTTATACTAGTCGCTCAGTTTTATAAAACAACCGATATGAAATGCGAAATCAACATTTTTGAAACTAAGGTCATTCTTCTCGTCATAGACACGCAAGCATAGTGATTGTTGGTAGCACAAAATAGTTTCAATATAAACGAGTATACGAGTTATTAGATACAATGCTGGATTCATACGTCACTTAATTATTAATTAAACTTCATTGTTTATTTTGTACAGCTGACAAAAGTCGAAATTTCACCTTTTAGGCGCCAGTTATAGCTATCATTGGTTTTCATCATTGAAAACAAACATTGGAATTTTTTGACAGGTCGTTTAAAGCTATCATTCAAAACGTGTCATTGTAAAAAATTTCCTGATTGAAATCCACCGAAAAATGTTTACTGGCAGACATCTGTCATTGGAATTGAGTGAAATTGAAACAAAAATCATTCAAACGATTCGTTCCATTTTTGGACATAAAAGAATCAGCTGTTCAGGAGCGTCAGGAAAATAGAAAAACACATTTTTAGGGAAAAATAGGCGCCAGTTATAGCTATCATTGGTTTTCATCATTGAAAACAAACATTGGAATTTTTTTGGCAGGTCGTTTATAGCTTTCATTAAAATTTTCTGTCATTGGAAAAAATTTCCTGATTGAAATGCAGCCGAAAAACTTTTTCTGACAGAAATCTGTCATTGGAATTGAGTGAAATTGAAACACAAATCATTGGAACGATTTGTTCCATTTTTGGTCATAAAAGAATCAGCTGTTCAGGAAAATTAATTTCCGTCCGGAAAAAAGAAAAATACATTTTTAGAAAAAAATAAATGTGCAACTAAACTTTTTTTTTCTCAAAAAAAATTCTTTGTGTGATTTCCGATCGATCAGTATATAATTTTCATTTCTAATCAAAGAGAAACACCGTCAAATATCGATTCAAAAATTTGTCCGGATCGATTTCAATGATAGCTATAACTGGCGCCATAAATGCGCTATTTAACGTTTCCTTCTCAAAAAAAATTCTTTGTGTAATTTTCGATCGATCAGTATATAATTTTCATTTCTAATCAAAGGGAAACACCGTCAAATATCGATTCAAACATTTTCCCGGATCGATTTCAATGGTAGCTATAACTGGCGCCTTAGGGGCCAGTTATAGCTATCAGTAAAATCCATCAGTAACATTTGAAACAGGAGGAATTTGAAATGTTTTACTGATGAGCGTTTATAGCAATCAGTAAATTTACGTCATTAAATTAAATGCCATTTTGAAGCTTCGCGCCTCAGACAATTTTTTTACTGGTGCTTTCATCAGTAAAATTTTTAATGATGTGATCGGAACAGTAAAAAATTAGAACACCAACAGCAAAACGAAATGAAATTTTTTTGGCTTTTGGCAGTCAGCTGTTCAGTAAAATGAAATTTCATCATTAAAAAAACTAAAATGGATTTATAAATTAAATAAAACTTTAAATGCACTGTTTCTTTTTGAAAAAAATACTTGAATATAGGATTCATCTTATTGCATCAATCTTTTGCTAGAAATAAATCTGTAACATGATCAAAAACTAAAAACAAAAATTTTACTGATGGATTTAACTGATAGCTATAACCGGCCGCCCCTTAATATTAAGCACCTCCTAACGTTTCGCTACAAATGTCAATGAGCTACTCACATGTTAAAATGGTTCTCTTAATGTTGATGTTGTTGTTGGCCCAAAAGTTTACAGCAAATCGTAATAACTGTATTCAATGGAAATTATGATGACGTTTAATTTCAATGGCTTTATAAACTTGAAATGGAAAAAGTTCTTATTGTTTTTTATTATAAAATGTATGGAGAGTGTAAAACTATATAACCATTTTATATGACATTAAAACATGTGTTTATTTTAAACAAGCCAAATTACAATTTGACTTTATATTTTAAAACCTCACACATAATCGGACACTTTATTTTTAGTACTTAATAGCGTATCTTTTCCACGCCTTGGCTTCCTTAAGTCGTCTAGGTATTGCAGAGACATGTTTCTAACATATGTACTTCAGGACTAATTTGTAGGTAATTTTCTTGAAGGTCTGCATTAAGGTCCACATTGTTTCTAAAGTTCTTTTGAGCAACTCAACGTCACAATCCATCACATAAATGCTCGATTGCATTTAGGTCAAGTAACTTTTTCTGTGTTTTAAGCACTTTAGGACAGCTATACAATAACAGAAAAAGTGCTTTGGCTAGTTGTAATGCTAGAAGATGAATTTGTCTTGTATTCCGACCACACTGAAACTGGAACCCAAATGTTGTTTCAAAATATTGATGTTAGTTTAGTTGATACATTTCACCTTCCGCAAAATGTTAGTTCCGATTATGCTTATGAAAAATCCGTCATTTGTTTTCCTCCATACATACATTCTTCCATCTGAACCTTTAAATTTGCTTCCGTTCGTGAACAACACCTCATTTCTAATATTGCCATATGTCTAATACTTAACTAACAATGCAAAAATTAGTAGTTCCACTTTAATCCAAGAAGACGTTGATGCTGATGCTTCTTCTCTTAAAAAAAAAAAGCTCTACCGATTTCGAAGATAAAGCCTAGTACGCAGCTGAAGTGAAACGAATTTTTTCGGCGGTCTCCAAGTGCAGAGCGAAATGAAACGAAAACCACAGCGGAAAAATATTTGTGGAGAGTTCTGTCTGGAAGTTAAAGTTCACTGCTTGTCTTCATCACTTCTTGCACATCACCAATAACATCCTGAGTTTCCGATTCAGAAATGCAATATTGGAACACATTAGAGAAATCCATTTTATTTTAAATTTTAAATCAAAGATAAATCCAAATCTAAAAACCGAAAGTCACGAGTAAACAATTTTTTTCAATTTTAAGCCGAGTACGCTGCTGAAAGCCTAGTACGCAGCTGAAGTGAAACGAATTTTTTCGGCGGTCTCCAAGTGCAGAGCGAAATGAAAACGAAAACCACAGCGGAAAAATATTTGTGGAGAGTTCTGTCTGGAAGTTAAAGTTCACTGCTTGTCTTCATCACTTCTTGCACATCACCAATAACATCCTGAGTTTCCGATTCAGAAATGCAATGTTGGAACACATTAGAGAAATCCATTTTATTTTAAATTTTAAATCAAAGATAAATCCAAATCAAAACACCGAAAGTCACGAGTAAACAATTTTTTTCAATTTTAAGCCTAGTACGCTGCTGATGCGAAACGAAAATTCCCATACAAAAATGACATGACGAAATCATAAACGAAAAATTTCGAAAAATTTTTCAATAAATAAATTAAACGTCAAAATTTCGCAAGCAATTAATATACCGGGCAATTAAATTGAAGCCTAGTACGCTGCTGATGTGAAACGAAATTTCCCATACAAAAATGACATGACGAAATCATAAACGAAAAATTTCGCTGTGCTTTTCGTTTTTCAGTACGCTGCTGAACGACGAAATGTGTCATTTTAGTGGATAGCTGTACTAGATTTCTTAGTACAATTCTCCACTCTTTTCGTTCTCAATTTAATTGCCCGGTATATTAATTGCTTGCGAAATTTTGACGTTTAATTTATTTATTGAACATTTTTTTCGAAATCCCGCTGATCCGGATAGTGTCCTTGCTGTTGTTTTGAAAAAAATATTGTTCAACGCTTGCAAATCTACTGCGTAAGCTTTCCATCTGTCTACTCTGCAGGTCTCTTTCCAAATAGATGGAAAACAGCAATTGTCCGGCCTGTCCCTTAGCTTTTCATATTCGTTTTTAGATTCCCATCCTTGTGCTTCGTATGTGGACTAATGACGACAGCGTATGATAAACTCATAGTTTTGATTTTGACAGCATCGTAAAATGGCAAATGAAAAAACTTCTAGAATTTAATAATTCAAAAGCTCAATGCTGGCTTCTGTCGCAAAAACGTAACCGACATTATTTGTACATATGTGTTTTTCTAGCAGTCCTTAACAATTATAAACATTTGTCTTTATTTATACATAGTTGTAACTATTATAAAGTAGATAAAATAAATTAATAAGTGAATGCTGCCAAGCGCTCCAACAATTTTAGTGATCACTTTACGCAGAACAAAGACAGGGTTACAATTAAAATTGACGGTCAACCATCGTCTTACGCGATTCGAGCCCAGGTTCCCACTCATTAAAATGCAGACATTCAAAACCAATGTGCATTGGTATCTGGTTTTTAATCCTAACTTCTTTTTCTAATTGTTCGGACCTCTTTTAATCATTATAATCATAAAATTGCCTGCACAATATAAAAACTTAACTATAAGCTTAAGTTTCTTTAGTGTTCATCCCAATTAATGGTAATGTGAAAGAAAGAAGAAAGAAGAAAGAAGAAACTATGAGGTAAACAAGCGGGAATTTCTTTCCGAGTTATGAATAATGCGTTTTTATTATATCAAAAATAAATCAGAAAATAAACAAAGACGGCTTAAAATTGTAAGCCGGTTAACTTCAGTTTGTTAATTTGCAAAGATATTACTCAGGTTGTATTCGTCTTCATTCAGTACTTTCGACTCGTCTATGGTTGCCAAACTTCAAACGAACATCCATTTTAAAAAGACTGAGGCTTACCTACATATTAAAAATAAAAAATATATGTATTTTATTTTTTCATCAACAGGTTATGCTAACGCAAAAATTTACAAATGTGACAATCCAAAATGCCCCCGTCCCGCTAGTTTCATTTCTGGAGGTTCCAGCAAGGACGATAGTTTTCCCTGCACCCGCCCAGCGTGTTCGGGTAGGTTTCAATTGATTCGTCATGTGAGCTTTATCGATTGCCCCGGTCACGACATTCTTATGGCAACTATGTTGAACGGTGCCGCCGTGATGGATGCAGCTTTGCTATTAATTGCTGGTAATATAACTATTTATAAACTCAATTCAAAAACAATAATTTAATATTCGACTTGCACAGGAAATGAATCGTGTCCTCAGCCACAAACAGCAGAACATTTAGCTGCCATTGAAATTATGAAGCTGAAGCATATGATTATTCTTCAGAACAAGATTGATTTAGTTACAGAGAGCCAAGCCAAGGAACAACACGAGGTGATTGTGAAGTTCGTCCAGGGAACCGTTGCCGAGGGAAGCCCCATTGTTCCAATTTCAGCTCAAATGAAATATAATATTGAAGTAAGTCAAAAACTAAACCAATAGAGTTTATTTTTGTTGATCGTCATTATAATTTTGTTTTTTAGGTACTTTGCGAATACATTGTCAATAAAATTCCTGTTCCCATTCGTAACTTTGATTCCCCGCCAAGATTGATTGTTATTCGTTCATTTGATGTCAATAAACCCGGTTGTGAAGTGCACGACTTGAAGGGTGGTGTTGCCGGTGGATCTATTCTGAGTGGAGTTCTTAAGGTTGGTCAGGAGATCGAAGTGCGACCAGGTGTCGTAACAAAAGACTCCGAAGGTAATGTTACATGTCGACCTATTTTCTCGCGGATTGTGTCCTTGTATACCGAGCAAAACGAATTGCAATTTGCCGTTCCTGGTGGATTAATTGGTGTGGGTACAAAAATTGATCCGACACTTTGTCGTGCTGATCGTTTGGTGGGTCAAGTTCTTGGCGCTGTTGGCCACTTACCAGAGATCTACACCGAACTGGAAGTATCTTATTATTTGCTGAAGCGTCTATTGGGAGTTCGTACAGAAGGTGACAAGAAGGGTGCCCGTGTACAAAAACTAGCTAAGAATGAAGTTCTTTTGCTAAACATTGGTTCATTGAGTACCGGTGGTAAGGTGCGTGCCACAAGAGATGATTTAGCTAAAATTGTTGTTACTACACCGGTGTGTACTGAAATTGGTGAAAAAATTGCTCTAAGTCGTCGAGTGGAGCAACATTGGCGGTAAGTAAAATATAATTAGACACATGGAAGTTTAATTTTTAACCTATGAATTTATCTTTTTGCAGTTTAATCGGTTGGGGACATATTCGTGCAGGTAAAACAGTGCAACCAGTTATCGATAGACAGCCCAAAAAATAAATATTAAATTATATTTAAAATTTAAGTATATTTTTTGTTGAGTTCCCAAATAGACAAGAAAACAAAACCAATCAAGGGATACATAATGAGAAAAACGCATTTTTTTAAAACGAATAAAATAAAACCACATTTTATTATTCTGATGGCAGATTTTCTATTTAAAAACAAAAAAACGACATTATGTACACAATATGCGCATGATACGAAAAAATGAAGCATTGAGATCAAAAAGCTAATGTAGTTGTTTTTCTTTTGGATATGTTATCGCATTAAAAAAGAAAAGGCTTTTTAGTGCGATTATATGTCCTTCATATCCTTCACTACTAAAAAATGTCACGTAGCTGTAGAAATTTAAAGAAAAAAGATCTAAGTTTACGTTTATTTTGTATGAGAAAACTAAGTACCGTGGGCGGAATATTAAATACTTAATATTATGGGCTCAATTTTTCAGGGATCTTTGTTTGATATTGGTTGTGTAGAAAAAAAGCACCCTACAATTTGCTGAAAAGTAACAAACTTTTAACATGGTGAAAGATTAAATAACATTGAGATATTCAGGTCTATCACGAATTCCATCGTAATCGGAAACTTTTACGTATCCCGAAAGATTTTCCACTACGAACGTTTTCGATAATAGTTTTTTCGGGATTCGTAAAAGTTTTTCGATTACGATGGAATTCATGATAAGGCTGTTTCTCTTCTGAACGCGTCTTATTTAAGTCAGGGGTTATTTTTTGACGCCGGAATTATCACATTATCAAAATATGCTTTTTTTTTTAAATTTGAAATAAAATGAAAGTTGAAACAGTTATTAGCCGCGTTTTATTATCACCGTGATCTGATCCGGATCAGATCATGATAATAAAACAGCATTGGATCATCATATTTTTTATTATTTAAAGTTTGGTAGCAGTGTCAAATTCGTTCTTTCAAAAGTGACATTTCGAAGCAAAAAAATATAAACAAATACCCAAAATGGAAGCTGCGGTGGTTGATGTAAGTATTCATTTTAATTTTTATTTCTTTTCTCTATTAAAAACTTTTATAATTTGCAGTTTTTATTTGACAGTGATGAAAGCGAGGAATCCAACGATTCAATTACATCCCTTTTAAATTTGATCGATGATGATTCAAGTTCCAGTTGTAGCTCCACAACTGAAAATGAAAATGTTCCTGCAAATCACCAAAGAATTAAAAACTTTTTGGAAATAATTCAAAGCTATTCCGATGGAGACTTCAAAAAACACTTCAGACTTCATAGGTCCACCGTCCACATATTGATAGGTATGCACTCAGTTTTACTCAAATAATATATTTATGTTTAGATGCTAATGTATTTAAAATGTATTTTAGATCGGTATAAGCATTTACCACGATTCAATTCGACACCAAAAAGAGGTCTGCCGAAAACTTCTGCCGAAAAAGAACTATATACATTTTTGTGGTACATGGCAAATACCAACACTTTTCGTGAAGTATCTAATTTATTCGGCGTGTCGCAGTCCACAGCATGGCATATTATTCAAAGAGTGACAAGGTGGCTAATATCCATCGGCCATGAATATGTTAAGTGGCCAAGCAGGGATGAAATTGCTCAAAATATGGCTTTAATGGAAGAAAAAACAAAGATGCCAGGAATTTTGGGTTGCATAGACGGATCCCATATAAAAATCAAGGCCCCGGTTCTGAACAAAGAAAATTATTTTAACAGGAAGCATTATTACAGCATTTTACTTCAAGGTGTTGTTAATGCAAAGAAAAAGTTTATAAATATCTTTTGTGGAGAACCGGGGAGTTTGCACGACAGCCGACTTCTCCGAAGATCGGATTTATATAGAGTTTCAATCGAAAGGACCGAAGAGCGTTTTCCTTTTAACTCATTCCTGCTTGGTGACTCGGCATATCCATGTCTTGAATGGCTGATTCCACCCTTCAAAGACAATGGGAATATGACAGATGCTCAACGCAGATTCAACGAAATTCATTCTTCTGGGCGAATAGTAATTGAGCATACTTTTGGTTTGCTCAAAACTCGTTTTAGAAGAATACTTCATTTTACGGAGCACACGAATATTAACTCTGTCGTGAACTTAGTGGCATGCGCTTGCATACTACATAACATGTGTGTAGACAACAACGATGAGTTAGAGGAAAGCCATCCGCATGAATTTTTCCCAGAGCTTGATTCTTATTCAGGAGCCTCAAGCAGTTCAAGGCGGCAACAGTTAATGGAAGATTTAATCAATAGACATGTAATTTAAAGAATAAAAAACTTTTTGTACTCTTTAAATACATTTTTTATTAATATAAAAATAAATAATTAAAATTTAAGTAAATTAATATAAAAATAAATAATTAAAATTTAAGTAAATAGAAACTTAAAACATCACATTTCGTTGATTTCATTACATATTTACATACATTAAAAACAAAAAACAAACAAAAAAGTAAGTAGGAACTTAAAACACCACATTTCATATTGAACTAAATAAATATTAACATACATCAAAAAATGTTCCAAATACTTTTACATGGGAATTTTTTGAAATCATTCTTTAAATTGAAAATGGTTTTAAGAAACACTTAGGTGACATAAATTAGAACTCAGAACCGTTTGAACCATCCCAATCAAGAGAGTAGTTTTGAAATGACAGTGGTTTGTATGTAACACTTCCAAGAATTTCGAGAGAAAATCATACAAAATTCTTAAAAGTGTTACATACAACCCACCGTCATTTCATAACTACTCTCTTGATTGGGATGGTTCCGACGGTTCTGAGTTCTAATTTATGTCACCTAAGTGTTCCTTACAACCATTTTCAATTTAAAGAATGATTTCAAAAAATTCCCATGTAAAAGTACCTATTTATAAAATTTTTTGATTCTCAAAAAAAAAGTTCGAACAATTTTTAGATGGAAATTTTTTGAAATAATTTTTTGAATTTAATAGAGTTTACGGAATCAGTTAGCAGACATAAATTAAAACTCCGAACCGTTTGAACCATCCCAATGAAGAGAGTAGTTATGAAATGACGGTGGGTTGTATGTAACACTTTTAAAAATTTTGTATGATTTTCTCTCGAAATTCTTGGATGACCTAGTCTAGATGACCTCAGCACAGCTCTAGATTTCATGAAACAACGAACAGACAACAAAATGGCCCAACTGAAGGAACTTTTGCACTCCAATCGGGAAATCCGATAGTCCTTGGCTGTGGCAAATACCACTGGAACTGGTGTCCAGCCTTCCCAGAGCGAATGAAAATAAAACCAAAATTGATACATTTTTTCTTGTTATTTATAAATGTGTACTTTAACAAAACAGTATTTTTGTGTTTAACTATTGAGTATATTTTTGGTTGAAATTGAAAATAATTTCCTGTTAATGTTTTTTAGTTTTTTAATTTCCTGTCTCAGTGTCTCTACTTCTTCTGTGTTTGCTCCTGGTGCAGCAGGACCAGCTACAAATGATCGATTTGTTATTTGATGGGTGATGGCAAATTCATCATCGTCGTCGTTCTCTTCGACAAGTACGTCTATTGTATGGGACTCGTCGGCGTCAGCAGAACCCATCATTCGCTTGAGATTGTTGGTGAACATATTCAGGAATGTGTTCTCGGGTCCGAAGGCACTTAGTTTTCTCAGAGAAAGGACCACATTCGATATGGGCCCCCTGTGAGCGAGGGTTCTGATCAGCTGCTTGCCTGGTATATGCCATAAATGCACTTGAGCATCCTCTCCTCCTGAAACAAGTGTCTCACCATCAACAGAGAGTGCTAGGCAAGATACAGTTCCCTTATGTCCCAAGTATTTGTTCACGTTCTCTTTTGTCATATAATATTCCTTAAAACAAATTTTAAACAAAAAGTCAAAGCTTTGCGCGAAAAAAAGTAGAATCTTTATTATTACCTTTGTCCTCGGCAGGGAGTTTATGTAGAATTCATAGATTTGGCCTTCTGTTGTTCCAACATGAACTGATGTTTCGAGGTTGTTCGATGCCACGCAACTCAGACTCTCCGGCAAAACAATGTTAAGCCTAAAGTCAAGCCGTCTGTTCGGCAATGCTGCTCAGACTGTTCGGCACAGGGACACTTGGCCGCGGCGAATCCCAAGTAGTTGTACGACCTCAGGTTCAGACATCGTGTTTCTGTTCCAGTGAACTCGAATGTCCAACCGTAGTCCTTGGTTATGCGATCCTTGAAGGTTACCTCCGCCCCAGGGACACAGCAATCTCGAACTCTCCGATAGACATAGCGTGAATAGAAGCTCTAGAAGGCATCGTATTCCCATTTGTGAGAGGCAAATTCCATTTGAAATAGAGATTACTTACCATTTATTTGTATTTTCTCCCATTTCTGCTGCAGCTTTCTCGATTTTGTTTATATTTTTTGACATTTAAAGCAGGGTTGCCCATAGAACATTTTGCTCAATGATTTTGTTTTGTTTTTTTTTTTTGGGAAAATAATGCCCATAAATTATGTCAAATATACATTTTTTTGGACTTAATTATTTGAATTTCACCAATTAATATCTAGTTTTGTTAAAATATCTAATTATTTCATGGATTATATGCCAAATAAATAAATATAAAGCTTCTCGCTTTCTACTTAAAAAAATATTTTATTTCAGTCAAATGGAAATGTTTATATGGCAATACAGGTTTTATTTAATTTGTTTGCAATGATACCAACATTTACATGTGAAATCACAATGATAAAGCGCTCCTTGTTGTGAAAAAAAGAATTAAATTTTGGATCTCAAATTGAGATCCAAACACAAAGCAGGATCTTGTGTTGTTGTTGTAATGCATGTAAATCCAAGATCCGGATCAGATCATTGTGATAATAAAACGCGGCTTTGTTGTAGTACAATTATAGTACCACTAGATGTTGGTTTCTTAAAAAAGATTTTGCCAATTCTTTTACTTTTTGAGAAACACCATGGACAAATAACCGATTATGCAACATAGAAGTTACGATGAAAGAAATGCATCTTACTACCAAAAATATGTGCAAGAGCTGCAGTGATGAGGAAACACAAGACGACGGGTGTTTTCATAAACGTCGAAAATGTTCGTTAGTACAATCGTCTTTCTGCTTTGTTGCATTAATGAAAGGAAAACAATGTTTCAACTTTCTTAATTTTAAAGAACGCCGTCATCCTTAATTAACTTTTTCCAGACCTGAATTCTTTTTCCATGACAATTCTTCTTTCGATTAGAAGCTAAATTCTTCTTCTTTTCTTCTGCTTCTTTTTTCCAATAAAACTTGTATTTTTCCAACTTTATATTTTACTTTTAACTCCTGTGTTTCCATATGTCAAAAACATATGGATGCACAATCTGCGCGACGCTGATGTCATTTATGATGTTTATGAACATATCTTCTGCAATTTATCTGCCACTTCTTATGCGAGCCTTGATAGACAAAGTCTTTTACGACCTTATATTTACTTCTGTCGATGGTAACGTTTTGACCGAGACGTCGGTGTTGTAGGTCCTTTCTTGATGACAGTTTTCACTTTGTCTTACGCTCATTGACCCTAAACCCATTTTTGCCGCCTTTGCCTCAATGCTCACAAAAGCCCCACTATCGTTGTTGTAGGTCCTTTCTTGATGACAGCTTTCACTTTGTCTTACGCTCATTGACCCTAAACCCATTTTTACCGCCTTTGCCTCAATGCTCACAAAAGCCCCACTATCATCACACTGAGTTCTTCCGATTATGTCAATGTCATCAGCATATGCCAGTAATGGGACAGACTTTTGAAGGTAGTGCCTCTAGTGTTGAAATGTGAGCTCTGCATGGCTCTATACAGCTCGTCCCTGTAGATGGTTTTGTAAGCGATTTTAATTAGATTGATTCGTCTATAGTTGGGGCAGTTTAAAGGGTCTTCTTTTTTCAGTATCGGGCAAACAAAACTGGGGTTTTATTCATCGGACATTCTTTCTTCCGCCCATATTTTACAGATAAGTGGGTGCATGCTCCTAACCAAACTCTTTCCAGCTGCTTTGAAGAGCTCGGCATTCAAGCCATCTGCTCCAACGGCTTTGTGAGACTGCAGCTTAGATATGGTTATCTTTACTTCGGTTCGCCGTCGGCGTTATACAGTCTGCAGAAGTGGTCCTTCCATATCCTCGGCATTGACTGCGGTTCCACTATGATGTTTCTACTTTCGTCCTTGCAGCCTTCGGTTCGAGGTTATAAAACTTTCGAACTTCATTTCTGCTTTTGAACCTCTCAACGTCTTCGACCGCTTGCTTCTCATGCTCTCTCTTTTTCCTTCTTTTTCCTTCTGAGAAGTCGGTGTTCTTATCTCCACTTCTGCTCATAGAGCTCGTGAGCAGCTATAGTGCTTCTGCATAGTGCCGCTTTCCATGCCTGTTATTTGGCTGCATTTGCGATGTTCACGCAGTTAGGTGAGAGCCATCATACGTTTTTAATTATTTTCTATTCTTTTCTAACTTCACGGTATCAAAAGGGATCTACATTGATATAAGTGTGCCGATAACGTCATTAATCTCTAGCCCATCAACCTAAAATAACCTAACAACATGAAAGTTTCAAAATCTTATTCTTAGTTATCGAATGTATACTCTCTGAAATAACGACTGCTAGTTTTTCATAGGATTGTTGTTTATGGTTGTACACTCTTTCTTAGCCACCATATATATTCAATCATAGTTTTTGTAAATATGTTTTATTTTTTGATTTTTTATTCTCATATAATTCACCCAAACATTTTATCGAATAGCCAAACAAAAACAATTTAAGCTCGCTGTATAGTGTTGCCATAAGAAGTGATAAATTGTGATATTAGTTTTAACTTTGTTGTGTTTTTGTTCCATTATTTAAAATTGTTCGTTTATTTATATTTTTATTTGTGTTATTTATTTATTTATTCAATTTTTCATAACAACAAAAAAATGCAAGAGTACATTTAACTCAAAACTAATAAATTTGAAAAATCCCTTGAAGAAGCTGGAAAATAGCCAGCGAAACAAAAACAATTTAATCAACAGAAGTTAAGGCTTGATGATGATTCATGCAAAAATGAGAAAAGGAAAAACAGCAGCACCACACAAACCTATGATTGTCTTATAAGCAATTTGATATTTAAAATAACAAAATATGATTCTCTGCTTCAAAGAGACAGAATTCATTGGATGGTCAACATATATAAGACTACCTCCAATTCCACACTTGCTCCCTAACTCATTTTTTATTTGCACCCGACCTCTGCAAACATGCCTAAAGATACGGTTCTGTTCATCTATTAACAAATATTTACTCACTCTTGAAATAAATGTTTCAAAAGATAAAACATTTTAAGTCGTCCATCAGCTACAGTCAAGACAACACACACGAGATAACATCTTTCTAGCGGATCTAGGCATATACAAAAATTAATCATTAGACTTTTTAAGAACAATAAAATATCGAATTTCTCTAAATAATGTAGGCCTGTTTCAAAAAGTGTACCTGTAAATAAACTTAAGAAAGTGTTAAGTTTCTATCAAAAACTATATGAACTAAATCTTTGCTGCGGAAAAAAGGATAAAACATAATCGCTGATTTTTAATTCGTCCCAATAACTTGAATCAATTAAATTAATTATTTAAATAAATTGGTTATGGAATTTAGCAAACAAGTATCTTTTTAAGGACGGCAACGGTATAATACAGATCTTCGATTTAATACTGTCAGTAAAAAGAATTTAAATAAGCTATACCTAGTGGTTATAAAATTAAATAAAATGGCAATAGACTTTTTAATTTTTTGTTTAATTTTAATATCTTTTACAATCAATCTTTTGGCATTAAGTTCATTCTGTATGACACCCGGCTTACGAACAACAGCGGGTCGGTTTGTTATTAATTTATTAATTATTAATTTAGCCGGTTGTTGTATATTAGCATCCACATTAATTTATATTGGAAATATGACATCCATAGAACTAAAACACACACAAAATAGTGATTGTAATTTAAATATCTATCATGATAATAAATCTGACCATCCAAATGGAAGGAGAATGATTCAGGAGAATGGAATTCTTGATAACATCGAACAGTTGGCAAACATCTTTGAGAATGATTCAGAGTTCGAAAGAGATGAACAAAAAGAGGTGTATGATCATATCGCAGTGATGGATCCAATTGTTGAAACCAGTGATGAGGCTAAGAAAATCGAATATAATCATTTCATGAGGATTTGGTCAATCGATCTGACAGCAGCACTAGGAGGATTATCGGTGCTTGTTGTAGTTGGAGATACATGGATGGCAGTGAGAGATCCACTACGATATCACGGTCGAATATCGAGGGAGAAGGCATGGCTGTTGATTGTATTAAATTGGACACTTGGTATTGTTTTTGGAGTGATGTCAGCTTATTGGCAGTTTGATTCTGAAGTTATTGGAAAGATCAGAGATAGCCTTCCTGAGCCGATCCAAGTGCTTAATCTAACTTTGAATATAATCCTCAACGAGACATTTGCTTATGTTTATTTTGTAGTGGTTATCCTGCTACCATTTGGATCTGTTTGTGGAATGTATTGGAGAATTTTCTCCGAAGCAAAGGAAAACAGCCAGAGAATGTGTGTATTTCAATTAACGAAGCCTTTATTGAAGGCTCCTTCTCAGGATCTTTCGGAATCCGATGATCTGCAATCTCTTCGACCCATCTACTCAACTCCATACACACAGAAATGCAACCTGGGTCATTGGAATTTCTTGACTGGATTTGAATCTGCAACTAATCTTCGTTATATTGCTTATCAGGCTCTTCAAATTCGCAACATCCATTCTTCAATGAAGTCCAATGAGTGCTGCTATATGACATCGATAAGCCAAAGACTTTTACATGCGTCAACATTTTTGAAGCAGCGCCAAGAGTCAAGAGCTGCTCGCATAAGTATTTTCGTTGTTATAATGTTCTTTATGTCGTATCTACCATACGGTTTTCTGGCATTACTCCAAGGCAGGCAGATGATAATGAATTTTCCTTATTCAACTCAACTAGCCATACTACTGATACTCCAAGCAAATCTCATCTCACCGTTCATTTTTGCTTTCAGATATAAGCGTGTTCGTCATGGATTATCCCGGCTCTTTGGCTTCGATACCTCTACGAAGAAAAAGTACCGTCGAAAGCATAAATCTGAATTTCTACGCTTCATCACCAAAGTTAGTATAAGTTTTAAGCAAAATAGTGGTAAATTATCTAAAACTAAACATTCAATAAAATCATGTAAATATCTAACACCAGCGTTTAAAAATTCATGTGAAAGCTTACGAAATACAAAATATGATATGAACAGTGTTGCCATGTATCTCACAAATTCGGCGTCTATTCAAAGTGGCACGATGTTTGGAAATATTGGTGTTTTTAATGCAGTAGTGGATATACAAAACGAATAATATGATGATATTGCAATGTTAGCAACTATCTTGAACTAATGGAAATTGTTATTATCTTATAATTATCGCACAAATTGTCAAACGTACAAATATGCAATTAAACTGCAATTCGTAAGTGGACTTGAAGCACGCACAATTGCGTATGTACATTCTGAAGACTTGATTGCTAAATATATTATAAATTTTGTATTTTACGTTACTCAGAATTTTTGTATTGCTTTTCTACTTTACTTGTTAAATGTATCTAATTATAAAAATAATTTTAACATAGACATACATATGTATGCATATTTTATTAAAACGACAATCTCTGGATGCGGAAGTTGAGTCTTCAGTAAAATGTGTTTTACTTTAATGGAAAGAGTGGTAAACACCAACTCTCACTTTTAAGAGCTGTATCGTTTTGATAAAACGACTATAGTAACAAGGTGATTGTTTCCTTTCTAAATAAATTACTTTGCAGATCTTTTTAATTACAGAAAATAACAATTTATAGAAAAAATTAACATAATGTAAAGAATCGAATGAACATTAATAACTTCTAGCAGGGTTGTTATTCAAAAACCATAAACATGAACTGTGATCAATTTAAAATTTTACGTATTCAAAAACAAAGACTTATTTCGGATGTAACAAACCATATGTCGACATACAACTGTTAAAACATCGTGCAATTTGTTATAACATACATTTTTCCCTCCCAAAAAGAACAAAGCAACAAATTTTCATATATAAACACAAACACTTTTGTATTCAAAACCTTAAGACCAATTACTGTTCTGTTCCGAATATAAAACGGAACTGCTATCAAATTAAAACATACATTTTGTAATAAAATATATACATGTACTTACAAATAACTAACTAAAATTTTTTGATATTGATTGCTTTCTTCTCTATATGAAATTTCATATGAAGTACCTCGCTCCTACTCGGAGGCTTAAAAGAGAGAGATGGGAGCAGGTATTTAATTACAGTTTATAAATTAAATATTAACGAATTACCTTTTATGTACATATACGATTTATTTTATTATTGTTTCACATAGTTTGTATGTTTTAGTATTAATTAACTTTATGGTTTATGCTAATTGTCCTAAACTTATGCTTAAAAGAAAAAAAAAACTAAAGATATTTTATGCAAATAAGATAATTATAAAATACTTATTAAAGGCAAAATAAAAAATACCATTTTTTTTCTTGAATTTTTCTTGCTTATTGCTAAAATATAAAAAAGGGTACCTACTTATCCTGCTAATTGTAAAGAGACCGTTTAGATCTTTTGGTGAAAATATACTTGAATTTAGGGAAAATACATTGGGCAGGTTCAGACGACGCGACATAAGGAACTTGAAAGTAAGGCAAGTTTCTGATATCTGATTGGCCAGCTGCCGAAAAATTACTTTCCAATTGAGGCAACTTTAATGGAAAGCTGACTGGAAGGTTAGTCAAGAAAAATCTCCCTAACAACTATCAAGTCAAGTCTACTTCTATCAAAATGAAAATTGATCATGTTTTTCATTCAACTGAAAGCTGAACTTTATTACTCTGTGATTTATTTATTTTCTGCACAACTTCATTTAATGCTTTATGTCAATTTGGAAAAGAAACAAGTAATATTTCTTTAAAATACAAGTTGAGATGGAGTTGTAGCTGAGAAATGTTGTGTAGACAATTATGTTTTTGGTAGTTTTTGATAGAAGTTTATGACGCTCGACTTTGTCAATGTTAATTGGGCAGGTTCAAGCGACATAAGGGACTTGAAAGTTAGCCAAGTTTCTATTATCTGGCAACTTCATTGGAAAGTTGACTGGAAAGTTAGTCAAGTCAAATTAGTGTGATTAAAATTCGACAAGAGGAAATTATTTAAAAACAATAATATTTTCTACTTTATATTTGAGGAAAGGGACAAAGCATTTAAAGTGACTTTTCAACACAACCAAATGTCTTATCTACATATATAACAAAAACATCGTTCTTTTAAAAAAAAAATGTCAAGGCACTTTCAGATACTATACTTTGATTCCAGAGTCTTTCTCAATCGATGTTTGGAAACTGTTATCGCAAAGAACCGCAAATCTGCATCAACACAGTGCAAATAAAAAAATTCAATATAGAATATATTTATTTTATTTAAAATCACAACTAACATAAGAAATTATACAAATTATGACAATGCACAAAATTGTTTATTGTCTGATGTGATATATGTACATATGTATGTCAGTTGCTTTAATTTCACTTGAAGTGATTTGGAATAGAATTTTAAGTTATGAAATCGATCGAATGATAGAATCCTGAAAACAATTTCACTCGATTTTCAATTTAGATTTAGATTTCATTTCACTCGATTTTGGGAACCTAGCTAATATATAATCTTTTTTTGTTTAATATCCAGTAAAATCAAATATAAAATAAAAAATTAATGATTTATGTTTGTATTCAAATACTAAACGATTAATTTCATTGGGCAGGTTCAGACAACATAAGGGACTTCATTTGCAGTCAACTTCATTCTTTGAACGTAAATTTTGACCAAGGCAACTAGATAATTTTTCAAGTGTCATGAAATTAAAATTCAGAACTTTACTTCATAAACTTTTACTTCAAGTTCATAATACAAAAATTACCAAAATCATTATTTTCTACAAAACACTCCTCAGGCAAGCTACAAGTCTATCATGATTTGTATTTTGTATTTTAAAGAAATATTACTTATTTCTTTTCCAAATTTACAAGGAACCTTTTTACAGAAAGCATTAAATGAAGTTGTGCAGAAAATAAATAAATCATTTAGTAATAAAGTTCAGCTTTTAGTTGAATTAAAAAACATGATCAATTGTCATTTTGACATAAGTTGACTTGACTTGATAGTAAGGGAGATTTTTCTTGCCTAACTTTCCAAGCAACTTTCCAATAAAGTTGCCTTAATTGGAAGGCAATTTTTTGGCAGCTGGCCAATCAGATGCAAGAAACTTGCCTTACTTTCAAGTCCCTTATGTCGGCTGAACCTGCCCATTTTGAATTTGTATGTCCTCACCTCACTGAGCAGTTGATTGTCAAACGTCAAAATCAGTGTCAATTTCAACTAATTTTGTAGTTGCATTTACCCAATCAGAATACCTTGACTACATACGTAGCTACTAGCTTAGTGAATGCCCCCATTGGATTTGAAGAGCATGAAAGTCGCCAAGAATCTGGTGTGAAGGAAGCAATTACGGGTGCACAGCCTCTGCATCGCCATATTTTGCCCGAAATTGTTACTGGAAATGCGTGGGAGTGAACCAGAATTATACCACGGTTTCGTACGAATGTCTGCCGGTCAATTTGATCATCTACTTTGCTAAATATAGCCTAGAATAGAAAAAAACTAACACGATCTCGAATATGCGACCAAGTATTCGTGCTTCGGACCAACTAATATACTTATATGCGGTCTCGCCGTCGCACATCGTCCCCAAACCATTTGCGTATGTGTAGAGACTGTCCCAATTATATGCATCGATAGTAGCAAATGATGACGTAAAAATGACTTCAGATCCACAAACGTTTGCGGCTTTTATATGCCGTCTGCTAGTAGCTTGACAGTTTTGCTGGGCTTTTCCACTTCAAAATCTAATACGTAAGGTTTTTGAGATATAATTTTTAAAATTCGAATTAGGCTTTTTAAGGTTTTAAATTTGTGAAGTATATACATATGTATGTAATTTTTTTTTAAAGAATTCGCGATAAGGGGTCTTGGTAATTTTTGTACTATGAACTTGAAGTAGAGGTTTGTGAAGTAAAGTTCTGAATTTTAATTTCATGACACTTGAAAAACTATCTAGTTGCCTTGGTCAAAATTTACGTTCAAAGAATGAAGTTGACTGCAAATGAAGTCTAGAGTTGGGCAATTTAGTTCACTTGAGTGATCGATCAATTTAGTTCAAATCATGTTATTGAACTAGTTCGTTCAGTTTAGTTCAATTTAGTTCAGTTTACAGAATATTGAAACAAAATTATTTTTTTCAAGAATAATTTAAAAATAACAATTAATGCCAAGTTGATAAAACAAAATTTTAAAGCTATGTAAATATATTAATTTTATTTAAAATAAAAAGTCCTTAATTTAATATTTAATTCACAGATTGTTATAAACTAGTTTTGATTTGTCTATCACAATATTTCATTTTTCAGGTTTTAAGTCCTTAAGTTTTGAGAACCTGATGTTTGCATTTTGTAATTGATAGGTTTATACAAACATAAATACATTAAAAAACTTTTGCGTTAAATTGCAATAATTAAAAATAGCATTTTGCATATTTGAAAATACCAGTTTCTTGACATTTTCTGGGCTGAGCAAGGTTAGGTTAGGTTAGGTTAAAGTGGCTGTTGGTTTGGGAAGTCCAACACACTTAGACCAAAGTATGGTCCGTTGTGATACCACATGGATCAGTTAATCAGCTTAACTCGTTGAACCAATTGGAGCTTCGAATGAAGCGTAGGAGACAGGTAATGTCTGAATTTTTTAGATCACTGGTATCGTTAAAGTAGTAGTCTCCAAGGTGGATTCTACGTCTTTGTGATAAGGCAGGGCATGTGCACAGAAGATGAGAGATTGTCTCCTCTTCTTCTTCGTCCATGCAACTCCTACAAAAATCATTTGCAGGGGCTCCAAGTCGAATAGCATGCCTTCCTATTAAGCAGTGCCCAGTCAGGACACCTATAACGTAGCTAATGTGCAATCTACTCAGAGAGATTAATTGTTTTGAGCGCTTGGCGCTAAGATTAGGCCAAATTCGTTTAGTCGCTACACAGGTGGTGGTGTTATTCCACCTGAGGTTTGTTTTCTCTATGGTATCTCGCTTTAGCATGAGTTTACATGTAGCTAAGGGGATACCTATGCTAGCATTGTGAGCCAGCAGAGGTAAAGTTGTTCCGCTTTTTGCAAGTTCGTCTGCTTTGCAATTTCCTGGAATGTCTCTATGGCCCGGCACCCAGAAAAGGTGAATGTTGAACTGTGTAGCCATCTCCGTAAGAGATGATCGACAATTTAGGGCTGTTAGTGAATTTGTAGAGACAGAGTCTAAGGATTTTAACGCAGCTTGGCTATCCGAGAAGATGCGTATATCATTTGTTGATATAACGTTTTCTCTAAGCCAGGATAGGACTTCTTTTATAGCCAGGATTTCAGCTTGGAACACGCTACAATGATCGGGTAGACGAAAAGAGAGACTTAAGTTAAGTCTATCTGAGTATACGCCACCACCAACCCCATCCTTCGTTTTTGATCCGTCTGTATAAAAGTTTATAGGACCATCGTTCAAAAATGATGTATTCTCCCAAGAAGACCTGGGAGGTATAGTCACTTTGAAGCTATAGTTGTTAAACTGAGGATGGGGTATGGTGTAGTCAATATTACTATTTATAGTTCTGAACGAGTTCAAAATAGTGGTGTGGCCAATTCCATTATCGATCCACAGAGAGGAGGCCTGAAGCCGTATGGCAGTATTAGCGGCCGTTTGCTTGCTGAAAAAGTCCAGCGGTATTAGATGGAACAGAACATCTAGTGAGGCGGAGGGGGTGGAGCGAAGTGCTCCTCCCATGCACAGGCAGGCTGTTCGTTGGACTTTGCTTAGTTTATCGCGATTTGTCGCTGTATCTAGCGCCTTCCACCATACCACTACTCCATAAGTAAGGATCGGTCTTATGACCGAGATGTATAGCCAGTGTGTAATACGGGGCTGTAGGCCCCATTTATTACCAATGGCCTTTTTACAGGAGAACAGGGCTACTGTGGCCTTGTTTATTCTCTCTTGAATATTAGGTTTCCAACTTAATTTCTTATCTAAAATGAGACCCAAGTATTTTGCTTGATCAGAGAATTTAAGTGGTACACCATTTATGAGGGGAGGGTCAATGTGTGGGACTTTGTATTTCCTTGTGAAGAGGACAAGGTCGGTTTTTTGTGGGTTAACGCCTAGTCCACACCGATTAGCCCATCTGGTGAGCTTATTTAAAGCGTTTTGTAAGAGTTCTTTTAGTATATTGGGATGTTTACCCGTTACTGCAATAGCAACATCGTCCGCATAGGCAAACACTCTGTATCCCTCTCTTTCTAGAGTAGTTAGTAATTCATTTATTACTAAATTCCAGAGGAGAGGGGATAGGACACCACCTTGTGGCGTACCTCTGCTGACACCCCTTTGTGTAGTAAAATCGCCCAGTTTTGAATTGATAATCCTGCTTATCAGCATCTGATTAATCAATTCGCTGATCGACTTATCTACCTTCAGAGATGTCAATACACGTGCAATTGCAGATGTGTCGACATTGTTAAATGCACCTTCTATGTCTAAGAAGGCAACTAAGGTGTACTCTTTATGATGGAGGGAATATTCGATTGTACGTACTATACTGTGTAGAGCCGTTTCAACTGATTTCCCTTTGTTGTAGGCATGTTGAGCCTTTGAAAGGAGGGACTTATCAATACTTGCCCTTAAGTGAATATCGATCAAACGCTCAAAAGTTTTGAGAAGGAATGATGATAAGCTAATAGGTCTTAAGTCTTTAGGGTTTACATGACTGGATTTTCCAGCTTTTGGAATAAAGACAACTTTAACTTGTCTCCAAGACATCGGGATGTATGCCAAATTAAGGCAACCCTTGAAGATGTTTTCTAGGATGGGTATTAGAAAACTTGCATTTTCTTGCAGTTCGGCTGGAATTACACCATCCGGACCAGCAGATTTGTATGGTTTAAAGCTGTTAATAGCCCAATTGAGTTTTTCCCTAGTGACTAGACCTTGTGGGGGTTGTAAAGTATTGTCACCATTATTAAGTGCAATGTTATTAATAATATTAGAGCTACCAGGAAAGTGGACGTCTAGTAGCAAGTTGAGCGATTCTTCGCTTGAATTGGTCCAGAGGCCAGAGGCGTTTTTCAAGCAACTTGGCATGATTGGACTTTTGGAGAGGATTTTGCGCAGCCTGGATGCTTCGGAGCAATCTTCAACGTTACTACAGAAGTTTCTCCAAGACGAACGTTTGGTTTTCCTCAGTTCTTTTTTATAAATCTTCAGTGATTCTTTATATGAATCCCAGTCAGACATGTCTCTAGAAGCTTTGGCTCTGTTAAAGAGTTTTCTGCATTCTTTTCGAAGTGGATCCAGCCCTGAGTTCCACCAGTGTGGCTTCTTTTTACCTCTTACTTGTATAAGAGGGCATGCAGTATCTAGAGCTTTGTTTAGGGCTAATGTTAGATTATTGACTTTGTCGTCAAGATCTTCGATGTTGGAGGGAGTATTAAAAAGTTCAGGTTTTATTAAACTATTTAACGTTCTCTTATATTTTGGCCAATTTGTTCTTTTCAGATTTCGAAAGATCGGTTGGCAAGGTGGTTCATTTATAAAGTCAAACTGGATGTATCTATGATCAGAAAAGGAGTGATCTTTAGATACCTTCCAGTTCAAAATATTATTATTAATGAATTCGGAGACAAGAGTTATATCTAAAACTTCTTGTCGATTTTTAGTAATAAAGGTTGGCTCATTACCAACGTTACTTACGAGTAGGTTAGTGTTAAGAATATAGTCGAAAAGAGACTCACCTCTGTCGTTTATATCCGTGCTACCCCATACTGTATGGTGGGCGTTAGCGTCACTACCGATGATGAGGCCGATGTTGAGCCTTTGTGCTTCAGTTATCAGTCTCTCCAGAGTATCTCCCGGGAGAGGGCCAAGATGGTCGTGGCCTAGATACGCCGACGCCAGCCAGAATGTTCCTCTGGCTGTTTCCAGACTAGCGGCGGTGGTATCTCGATCGCTGAAATTAGGGAGTAAATATACATTTAGGCTGCGTTTTACTAATATGCAAGATCTGGGTTCATCCTCACCTGATGCATACAGCACGCAGTATTTGGGAGTCCTGATTCCTCGAACAATGGATTTAACAATCCAGGGTTCTTGAATCAGGACAATATCTTCATCGCTGCTGGATAGGCGAAGAAGAAGGGAGGCCGAAGCCTTTATGGAGTGTTGGAGGTTAATCTGGAGTAACCGCAGCATTTTTGCTACTGCACTCCCGATCAGCCTCCAACACAGTAATGTCGGAGTCATCCATATCAGAGGACGATTCTAAAAGAATGTCCTCATCTCCGCTGTCGTAGACCTCGGCCTCCATTGCGGAAAAACCTTGGTCGGTGTTAGGTGCTTCCACTGCTACTGGGGGTACCTGAGATGCATCGTCTTCCAATGAAGGAAGTGTGGGCTGAGCAAAGTTCGTCTGTCACTTATTATTTAATTAGGAAAATATAAGCAGAGATAAACGAGTGCATAATGTCAAATATAAGTGAACTATTGAACTAGAAACGTTGAACTAAGTTCACTAGTTCAGTAAACTGAACTAGTTCACTGAACTAGTTCGTTCACGAACTACCCAAGCCTAATGAAGTCCCTTATGTTGTCTGAACCTGCCCAATGCTTTCTCAAATTAGCCGTTCGGATTCGGCTTAAAACTGTAGGTCCCCTCCATCCCTGGTCATTAGGCCCTAGGTCTCCATGGACTGGTGCGCTACTGTTGATATTAATAGTTCGTTAATCGCATTTTTCAATTTTCCATGCAAATTTTATAGGATATTTTGGCGTTTTTAATTCTTATAAGTTAAAGACCTATTGTATTTCATTTATCTATTTTAAAGGTATTTAATTGGAGTTAAAAAAAAGGTCTTAACATATTTGGCACGAGTACGATAACTTTGGCGCCAAGGTATAATAACGGTTTTTGGTAGAGGGGCTTAATACAAGCATTTTTTACTATGGGAGGGGGGTCTATCTCCCCCCGTTTAGGCGGTAGGGGCAATTTAAAAACTGAAAACTAGATGATTTTATGTCTTTTAGTTTTTGAGAAAATTGAAAATAACCACAACTACTATTTTAATTTAATAATTTTTTTTTTGCTTGAGTGGTCTTATTTTGATAGTAACAATGGTAGGTGCGAGTTTGAGTGTATGCAACAGTTAGGTGTGTGCGTGTTGGGTGTATGCAACAGTGGGATCTGTAAGGGGGGCCATGCTGCCCCCTGCAACCCCCCTGCTCGGGAACACTATAGGATTTGGGGTGGGTGCAAGTTGGAGTGCGTGCAATGTGGGGAGGGGGCAAGGTTCGGTGGGTGCAAGATGGGGTGCATGCAAAGTTTCTTTTGCATTTAAATAAGCTGGATTTAAGAAAAATTAATTTACCCTAGGTGTATCTTAATCCATATTCGATTATTACTATCAAAATAAGACTACCTTAATACTTAAACAAGGAAAAAGTAATTTAATTAAAATATTTTTTTGGTAATTTTCAATTTTCTCAAGAACTAGAAGACATAAAGTCATCTAGTTTTTAGTTTTTGATCAAAAACAAATAAGAGCAATGAATTCCTAAAAAAAACAGTAGATAATTTGAAAGTTTTGAAAAACTACACTTTAAACCTTTTTTTTAATTTTTTTTTTGCATACATTTTTAGTTTAAAACAATTTTTTTCAAAAACTATGCATAGTTTTGACTTGATTTAAAAACAAGCTAATAGACAAAAATGTTGGCTTTAAAAAAAGGTATAATACCTAATTGTAAGTATTACCGTTATTTTTTAATTATTTTTTTTTCATTTTTTTTTTCGCCTAAATGGGGGGAGATAGACCCCCCTCCCATAGTAAAAAATGCTTGTTTTTAACTGTTCTATACAAATCCGTCATTAAACTTTGTCGTTAAAGTTATCGTACTCTCCCCACATATTTTTTAATTAGTGCACTCCCTCCAAAGTTATTAATTTCTGATTATATGGTTTTAGCTCACCTGTTGAAATTATCATACAATTCATAAGCATTTGATGTCTTGGAAAATTTAAAATAAACGAATTAAGTTTTTAGTTGTCTATGTATGTAAATGTTTATGATAAAACAAAGAAAATCCAACTTTTTAGCTACCTATTGGAATGTACTACCAGCTTCTTTCTATAATAAGACATTAAGTCATAGCTCGTGATTCAACTTTCGCAGACGCTTCAACTTTATATACACCTTTTTGCTTTAAATTTCAAAAGTTAATGTACATACTCGTACATGTATGTATGTATACATATGTAGCTTGTGGATTGAATATATCATAGGGTAACATTTTGTCAAAATGATTCTTATCTTTTTTCGTTAAAGTTTCAAGGAGGAGCTAACAGATTTATCTGGTTAAAAATGAGTATATCTATTCATCTACCTATGTAATGTTTTGCCTTTATCGAAAAGATACATTTTGATTTTGGGAATAGGCAAACTGGGTGACCTGTCAACTATTTAAATGATTCATGCAAACAAAAGTATGATAATACACATATTATGTACCTACCGAAAAATTTACTTTTATTTTTGTATACAAATATTTGTTTTCTATTTTTGTTCAGTGAACAGCTAATGAAAACTTCCTGATACTATATCATAATTATAATATGTAGTTCTACATCAAAACAAAAATATAGGACATTGCTTTAACTCTTCTATATTACCATATTTATTTTTTAATTTAAAACCATTTCTTTAGGGTTTTATTTAAGTTTCTTAGAAACCCCGGTAAGATCGAATTTGGCCTATTTCCTCCTTGGTTAGGCCCTTACCTCTACCCATAGTTCTTGATTCTATCAAATTAATACTCGTACTGTGCTCCCAAACAATCAGAGTATCCTTTTATCTTTATCCTTATAGGTAAATTTAGATCTTGTCCCTATACATGTGACACAAAAAAGCAGGTATTTTTTATGACCTTCTTCGGAAAAACCGCCATAAAACTTGTATTTATCAATTTAATCCAATATATTTTTTTGCAATACAAACTTAATACATACCTAATTCATTCCACGTTTGGGGTTTTCCAAAAAACCTAAGGGTTTGAAAAATACCGTCAAATAAAAACGAAAAAAGCTTGTCATATCCATATGACACGAAGTGTATAATACAAAAACACGTTATCAGCCCATGAAAATATGTAAAACATTTGAAGAAACATAGAATTCAGGCCTTAAGTTCGAAGGAAATTGAGGAAAATAATTTTGACAATGTTCCAAAAGTATATACACTGTGCATCATTAGATTAGCACTGTTACTCGGGAAACCAAACTACATGAGGTGACCTTTTTTAAAATTGTTATTATCACTTTTTCAATAAGTGGTCAAAAGAATAGCGTTTTTTTTCAAACTTATTTTACAATTTTATATTTGAAACATGTAATTAATACAAAAATTACTTTCGTCATAAGGATAGCACATATTATAACAAATATGCTAATCACTCCTTTTTTGTTGGAATATCGTTTCCCAGACTAGTAAACTTTACGAGCCAGCAATAAACTCACATTTAGGCCATCAAACCATTACTTAAACACCCGAGCAGTAAAGAATCGAAATTGTTTTGTCAAGTTACCATTTTTCAGTTTATTTTTTAATTGATCAGATATCAACAAATTGAATCAGTTACTTACTTACTTACTTAAGGTGGTGCTTCAGTCCTGTGTGAACTAGGGCCTCACCCAACAAAATTCTCCATCTAGGTCGGTCCCTAGCTAGATGTCTCCAGTTGCGCACTACAAGTTAGACGAGACCACTTTCCACTCGTGCACGCCACCTGATCCGCGGTCTTCCTCTACTGCGCTGTCCAGTGGGTGTGGATTCGGTCGGAGCATTGGTTTCCATGCGCTCTACGTGACCCAGCCATCTTAGTCGTTGGACTTTTACCCTTTTGGCTAAGTCTACGTCGCTGTACAGCCCGTACAGATCGTCGTTCCATCTTCTCCTCTTCTCTCCTTCTATGCATACGGGACAGTAGATCACGCGAAGAACTTTTCTCTCGAAACTTCCCTAGGTTCTTTCATCCGCTTTTGTCACAGTTCATGCTTCTGCACCGTATAGCAGGACGGGGATGATGAGGGTCTTATATAGCGACACTTTGGTCGCTTAAGAGAGGGCTTTGCCACTCAATTGCTTTCTAAGCCCAAAGAAACAGCGGTTAGCGAGAGTTATTCTTTCCGTTTTCAAAGCGGAGCCTAGGTAGACGAAGTCCTTAACTACCTCAAAGTTACGTCTGTCGATGGTGATGTTTTGATCGAGACGTCATCGGTGTTGTAAGTCCTTTTTTGATGACAGCATATACTTTGTTTTGCCCTCATTAACCGTTAAACCTATTTTTGCCGCCTCTGCCTCAATACTCACAAAAGCCCCATTGACATTACGCTGAGTTTACTTGAAACTTGAGACATTTGTGATCGACTGTGAATTTTATTACATTTTATCATTATTGTGAATGATTTTTTTGATAGACTTGGTATAACGGATATCAACAAAATAGATACACATCAATTTGTTTGAGATTTTTAATCAAAAATACTCCATTACATTAATGGAGTATTTTTGTTTTTAATGTAATGTAATCTAATGTAAATCAGCAAGTCAAAATCCACCGTGCATTAGGGGATTATTCATGCCGAATGGATTTGGACGAAGACATGTAGTTAATTACTTTTTTTTAAAATTTTTGCTTTGGCTAATTAAATTCAGTTGTAGATTCATTCAAAACTTTAGACTTTTCAAACAAGCCTTCTTGAAGGTATTGAACGATATTGATAATAAAATTAAACCAATCAAAAGTCAGCATTCCATTCCATTCCAAATATACTTAAATTGGTAGCGGTCTTAAAATTCTTTGCTGAAGGAAGTTAGCAATTGAGCGTTGGAAATGACTTTAATATTGGCATGGCACAACCAACGGTGTAAGTCGTTCTAAGTAAATAACTCCGGGTATTAGAGACTTGTATTTGTTCAAAATGGATTAAATTTCAATATTCCCAGGAAGAAGAGCGTAGGACAAAAATATACTTTTTTGAAAAATGTGGGATTCCAAATATACATAGTTGGAGCCCTAGACGGAACATATGTTAAAATAATTGGATCGAAAAAGGATCTTCTGCGTGTTTTATTATAATAGAAGAGTTATTATTGTATAAATGACATGCTTGTGGGTTTTTAATCACCATAAATTGCAATTACTGCTATTAAATTTTCTTTCCTTCAAGATTTGTGATCACTTAATGAATATCAGGTATGTAAATGTAAAACACCCGGGAGCGTCACATGATGGAACCATTGGGATTATGTCCCAAACAAAAATGTTGGAAGTGACTATCGGAATTGAAAAAATGACTTTCGAATTTTTGACGATGGAGGATATCCACTTTCACCATACCTAATTACACCATACAGAGACGCTGAAGAGAATTCTTTACAAGTAGCTTTCAACTTCAGCTTCAAAAGCAATCACAAGGTCGAAATTTTATTGAAAGGGTTTGGAGTTTTGAAAAGTAGATTTCGTTGTCTATTGCAAGCAAGACAACTACACTACATGGCAAAAAAAGTGACGCTAATAATAAACGTAAAATAGTTGTATTTTTCTTTCAATTTTGTTGTTTGTAAGTTTTGTTTTATTTTTGTTTTTTTGTTTTTTGGTCAATCCACACCTTGAAGGGTTTTAAAAATCAATAAACAAAATAATACATTAAATGCGCTTAAGAAAATAACACTCACTCTTTGCCATTTGATTGAGTCACGTTGTAGAGGTCCCAAGCTATTAAGTTCTACTGCAAAAGCTTTCCATTTTTGTGCAAGATCTGCTTTTGCCAGCATTTCCCATGCAACACTTAGAAATCTCTTACATTAACTCAAACCTTCTTTCCAACTGTTTTCTGTTGATTACTATTCTGCTCCTACATAAAGGAATTTCTTATTAAGAAAAAAATCAATTTTTTGAATGAAGAACTTACATTTTCGCACAAAGAACTTTTTCTTCCGTGGACGACAAAAATTAAATCTTTCACAAGTGACACGCCAATCAAAATAAATAAAACTCATTGACAATTAACTTTTGATAAGTATTCACAATCGGTCTAAAATTATAAATAATAATACCCATAATACCAACTTATCAAATAATTGATAGAAATTAGTTAGTTTTTAACTTTTCTTTGAAATAGGTATCGCGATTTTGATTTAGCCATGTTAATTCAAATAGACTACTTACCATGTAAAATAAATTTGGCATAATATACGTTACGCTTTTGAAATTATGTTACGAATAATTGGAGTGCTATTGTAGTGAGCGGCACTGTATGTTAATAATTCACCCAATATAGAAAAATATACTTGTTTTTATAAATTTATATTTTAGTTTCACGGTTTATGTATGTATTTTTATTGAAAATTACAATACCAAACAAGTCAACGCATAAAGATCAAAATTCAATTATGTTTTCAAATGCGAATTCTGTTTATTTAAATTAATTATTATGTGTGTTAATTGGGATTTTTGATCTCTTGTTTTTTTATGCAATTCATAAAATAATTAATTTTTAAAAAATTATTCCCGACGTTTTGTTGGTTACTTTCCAACTTCATTTATGTTCAATGTGCACTTTTAACATACATAGCATATTTCACGGACTAAAATTTAAAAATCACGACGTCAATATACGCCAGAAAAATATAATTAAGAGATGCTTCAACTTCTTTCATTATAAACAATCATAAAATTAATTTATTTGAATATTTTTTTTATATAAATATTTAAAATTAAAATACAGTAATAATTGTTGTGGTTATGTTTTTTGTTTTGTGATAACAGTACCTCAACAGTTAATCGCTTTCAACATACAAAAAAAAGGAATAGGTATTTTATTTTAAACATAAACCACAAGAAGCAAATAACAAACTATGAGTTTGATGAACTCAACTACGCTGGAGCCTCTTTTTCCCCCATAATGCTCTGCATAGATGGCTCGGATTCGGAACGTTTGTGCTTTCGCACAATTTTCTTTTTAGCTGGTCGTTCAGAAGATACATTGCTCCCCACACCACTTGATTCCTGTTGTAAGTCGGGAACACTTCGAGTGAGTTCTTTTCCTTCTTCAAAAACTTCATCGCCCCCAGACGCAGTGGAAGCCTCCAGGACTTTCTCATTTAAACAAACATCATCTAAGTCAACGTCACTGTTAGAAAATAGTGCAGTTGCTCCAAGTTCTAGGGAATTTTTTGCATCTAAAAGAGAATCGGATTCCTCAACGGCAGTTGATTTATTTGGAGTGGACGTAGCTCCGATTGAAGCAGCATCATTAATATAAGAACGATGCAGTGCCGAAGGCAGACCTGTTGAATTTGTTGTCTCTGGTATCGGTGTTGGTGCTGCCTTGGGGCGGGTTGGACTCTGGACTGTTGGAATTGGGCATACATTTGTGACCGATGATGCGGGTGTAGAATTGTTCTTTTCCTCTTGATGTTGCTTCATAAGCTCACAGGCCTTTCCGAGGGCACAAATTGTGTTGAGGATCCTGCAGCCCATCAATGTTAAATAAGCGATGAAAAACAAAACAATTGCGGCACAGTTATCGAATGAAACAGCACTGTGAATTGCCTTAATGAGAACAACTCCAAGAGGAAATGGAATGAATCCCATCCTTCTGGCCACTAAATCAGAGTGATCAGAAAATGCGTGTTTTTGACGCGTTTGGGTCATGTCATAGGCCAAACTAATTGTGTATTCTCGATACACGTCTACTGGCAGCTCATTGAATCTTGTAATGAATGCGTGCTTCACCCAATCGATTAGAATCTCTGTGATCAGCACATAGATGCAATCAGGAAGCATAACATAGAATTGCGTCGCACTCCAATTGAACTCCTTCATTGTTTGGATCACAACTATAAACAAAAGAACCGACAGGTGGAATCGCTCGCGCACATCACTGCAGGTTAGCTGGAAGAGGTTATTCTTGTCGAATTTCTTAAATACACTCCCTTTTAGCTCCACAAAATTGTTTGAAATCATTATTGTGAGAAGACCTTTGTTATTTGAGTTCACAGCTACGTTCAATGTTGTGGCTTGAAACATGATCAGGAAACTGTGCAGCACGACATAGATTAGGGCAAAAATGATGTGTGGAATGAGACCGAAGTGTTCGCGCTTCTTGTTTTTCGGCTCAGTTGCCGTCCAGAAGAGAGCATCTATGGTGTCCTGGCCGAATGCCGAGAGCAGTCGATCACCCACCTCGAGCATATTGTAAAAAATGTACAATTTTATGATGCTCTGGGATTTAATTATGTGATAGATTCGATTTGTATCCACAGAGAGCATGAGGAATGTGCATGCAATCCAGATAACCCCCTTCAACAGGTCACAAATCTCAGCCGGTGTTAGCAGCTTTTGGGTTCTCCTTCGGAGTCCTAGGCAATTAGCTATGGGTCGACTTATGACAGCCCAAACAGCTAGGAAGAATCGAATGGGTAAAAATGTGTGGATGTAGAGGAATGAATCGGCACACTGAATTACACCGTAGCCCATAAACTTCTCCACTTCACGGGGAATTTTCATGAATGAGTATATTTTCTGACGGCGAGCAGAGTAGCGCTCCTCGTCGTGCTCCAATATATAACCGCGAGTCATTTCTACTTTGACGAAGTCCATAAACGATGGGGTTCCTTATAGAGATTGAAAAATCTTTGAATTTTGTCTTATCGGCGATTTTTTTTTTTTTTTGATTTACCTTTTCGTTTGGGTTCCACTTCATCGGCATTTTCGTCACAAGAAGCAGCAGTCTTTAGTTTTCTACGCTCGCCAACATCGTCGAAGATCTCATCGATGCGATTTTGTAAATTTATTTCTCCACGAAACCTTAGCTTTTTAGATGTTGGAGTTGATGCGAAATTTGTGTGGTCGTCTTTGATTCGTGACATATTTTTCTTTCCTTTTTTTGGAACGATTAAGCGGGTTTTTGTTTTGTTTTTGTGGCTTTGGACTTTGCTTTTTCTGACGTTTATGAGGAAAAATGTAACTAAAGAGAAATAGAAAAAAATACAAGATTAAAAAGAGACTCGAATACAATTCGAGAGAATAGCGAAAAGAGATGTTACAAATGTCAGAGACTGCTTTTATTTTAAATTATATAATTATTCCTTTTGATTTCCTAATCAAAACTTTAACTTTTAACTTAACTTAAAAAAATGAAAGCCAAAAGTAAAAGAATTAGAAGCATTAATATGTACATATTTTTACAAAAAGTGTTTTTAGTAGTTGAGCCTGAAACCAACACAAAATGTGTTATGCATTAATCTTTTTTAACAAACTACATATTTCCCATTTTTTGAACGTAGTTATTTCCTTTCAGCTTTATTTATTAAATCTTACTATCGAAAATGTTAAGACTTAACAACACCTTTAGTACCGAAAACCTTATTTATTAAAGGTGGAGTAAGCTAGAACTGGTTGATAGCAGAGCTAAAGCCGCATTAAAGCCAGTTTAGTATCTAAATGTCATCTTGTTTCCCTAAGAAGTAGCTATGAAGGTACACAAATATATTTAATACTATCTGTTGCGATCTGTGCAAATTGTATGCAAACTTATTTTTTAAGACCCAATTCAATTTTCAGATGGTTTTCTAGCCCATTCCTTATCACCCCATTAAATTGATTATATGCAAATCGATTGGGAGTTATTAATACCAACATCTTAGATTGGTCTAAAACTCCAAAGAATTTGTTTCATAAAAAAGGATTTTTTTTAGTAAAGCAACGTCAAGCCGCATTGTCAACGTCGTTTAACAGGCGATTACAAAGTTCATATAAAATTCTCTGAAACAGATGCACTACAATTGAGAAATTCCCAAGATTGATAGGCCCTAACGACTGTACACACATAGAGTAAGTGCGGCAAATATGGCCCACCCTTAACATTTTCTTAAATAAAACCATAAATTTAAGTCTAATTCATTTATTTTTTTTTTAAACAGTCTAACAAAACATTTTTAATTCAGCTTTTAAAAACTTTAACTAAAAAAATAAACATAACAAAAAGTTAAAAACAAAAACTTAAAGGAACTTCATAAATCATATTAAAAAAAATTGCGGCAAATATGGCCTACCTGGTGTTAAATATTGCCCAGGGTGGGCCATATATATAAACTTTATCAACTTTTTTTTTAATCATGATACCAAACATGTTAACAAAATATTAAACACAATTTAATTGAAAAAAAGAAGTTACCAATTTAAATCAAAATTGAATGTTAAAACACTTAAGAAAACTTACCAAAAAATTACAACCAAAGTAATAAAAAACAAAGTGCCCGCATATCTTTCAAAACCGTCGCGCCACATTAAGCACGAAAGACTGAGGCTAAACCGGTTTGAACGTGTTCGTAATGCAACATTTTTTTTTTCGCTCCGGCTTCCGGTTTGGGAAATACCGCTATAGGCCATATTAACCACGTAGGCCACATTTGCCGCACTTACTCTACATACCTATCAAATCTACAAATTGAAACTTCTTGATTGGATCTAGTCGCGACGAGCCAAAAGTAGTTGAAAAAGATGAAAATTTCAACAAACAAATTTGGTTTGTTTTCACGGAAACATAGAATGAACTGCTGAGTTTTGCGGGGAAATGTCACGCACACATTTCTCGAATTTAATTTAATCTGTTCTCTTTTTTTACAATCATTAATTTTATATTTTGCATCCCATTCTTTGCAGAATTCAACTGCAGATACATACAAATCAACCATTGCCACTCACTCGGTATTTAATATTCGCCAAATAACAAGAGGCTTTCCAGAATTCTTATTTCGTGTTTTTCATATTTTTTTTTCAAATAAGTGCATAAAGGAAATTTCAAATATTTGTATTTTGCATTTAACATCACTTTTTGAGAAATAAAATTGCTGGAATAACCCAAAATTGCTATCAAGTTCCAGTTTATTCTGCTCCCTGTATCTCTATTTGTCCTGATATGTCTTCTATTTAATTGCCTCATAAGCGGACATACATAGAAGCCAATGATATTATAACTAAGTTACTTTAAGTTGAATGGTTGAGCAACTTAAAGTTGCCTAGTAGGTAGGTGGTAGGCGTAAACAGCAACTTAAAAAATAACCACCAACTTGTTCGTCTTTAAGAAATTGGAGGTGTTCTCCTCAATCGAACGTACCTTTTATTAGAATGTGTGTTCTTTCGAGTCTCTATTGTCGTTTCTTCTTATGCCATTCGTATTCGTCTCGTAAACGTCAAAACTAATTTAAGTGTGTAGCTCATTTTTATTTTTACACTCCTTGAAAAGGAAATTTAATTTCTTTCTAATTCGAATTGTAATAAACAATAAAGTCAGTGTACGACATATTACTACTGTTCTACAAATTGATTACAATAAATCTTTTACAGATTCGCAAAAAAATAAAAACAAAATGTTTGGCCTTCCTTCTTTACACCGGCTTTCGGTGCATGTCTGGAGTTAGAGTGTGCGCATTTGATTTTATAATTTCTTCGCCCTTCGATATACGTTGTCAATGGAAAACCAAAAGAAATGAAAAAACATTCAACTTTTTATCAGTTTTCATTCGTCGTCGTCATTTATATATGCAGAAAAAAACATCTTATTTTTTGAAGAAACAGTGACAAATTTAGTTCCCCTAAAATCGTGGTAATTTGTAAATTTAAAATTGGAAAAAATTAAATATTCCAATTGGAAAATGAGCAAACCCGACGATGTAAAAAAACCCCATGCGGAGGATGCAGAGTCTACGCCCTCCTCAGGATCCGGAGGAGGTAGTGGTGCTTCGCCAAGCAATAAAGTTAAAGTACTCATCATTGGTGCTGGGATGGCTGGACTTTCAGCAGCTAATCATCTGCTGCAAAATGGTATTGATAGCTTTAAAATATTGGAAGCTCGTGGCCGTATAGGTGGAAGGATTGTTTCTATACCTCTGGCGCAGCAAAATGTGAGTACCAAAATAGTGATTTTAATTTTTTCTTCACTTTCTCTCAGTTTTTTTCACTTCGCTGCTGGTTACACAATTATGTAAGCAGCGCAACAGCAGATTCCCTTTCCCTAAATACTCTGCCTTCCCATGGGTTCTGCGGGCCCGTTTCTTTTTCTTCAATTTTTTTTTTTATTATTATTAAAGATTTGGTGCATTTCCCTGTTCTATAAATGTAAATATGAATTGCTGCCAAATTATTTAACTTTGCCGGGTGCTTAGGTCCAATGTTGTCTATTATGAATCTGAAATATACTCAAGTAAGAGGAATCGAATTAATTTCATCACCTTCGATGACGGAATACCATCAATGAGGGGTTATTCTTTTTAAGATTTGTTGACTTAAAAAAGCATGACCTTGATAAATGTAGGCTTGTCTTATTTTGTATTGTTTGTGTCATTTTTCTGGAAGTAAAGTGAATGCACTTTGTTTGGCAAAAATTAGATCATACGATAAATAATAACTTACTGTCAATTATTTTGCGTGTAGGTTTTTCGAAACTTGAAATCTAGAATGTGAAAAAAAAATTAATAAAGGAGTGCCTAGAACAAATCGACAAACAGATTTGTGTTCGATGTGAGATATCTCTAGAAAATGAAATTCCGTGGAGGCTAAGCGACTCCATCACTAAAAAGTGTCATCTTTTCATAGTTAGCCTTTTTATCTTGCATAATTCTACTGTCAAAATTTATTGAAAGTATCCTCTTCAATATAAATTTCCTTTAGAAATAAAAACAAGGACTTCTTTCTAGTAACGATGATTATGATTTAATAATATTAATTTAATTTTCATAAAAACATTAAACGAAAATTTACTTGAAACAATATATAAAAACAAAGTATAAATTAATTCAAAGTATTGAACAATCTGAGAGCGCAGTTTCAACAAAATTGTATACTTAGAGTTATTGTAGGTGTAAAATCTTTGTGTTCAATTCAATGCAAATTTATTTTAAAGAATTATGTATTGTATTTTGAAGAACATAAACAGCTTAGTTTATATCAAAGTCGCAAAATTGCTAAATGAAACGCTTCTGAGAGTTCTAATGTGGTTTTCGCTACGTTCACTACATCCACACTTTTGAATACTTACTTACTCCCTACTTACTTACGCGCTACAGTCCGGGCGGACCTGGTCCTCAACCAACATGCGTCTCCAGCCAGCTCGGTCCCAAGCTAGCTATCTCCAGTTTCGTACGCCAAGTTGGTTGTAATCCTCTCCCACCTGATTTGCGGTCTTCCTCTGCTGCGCCGTCCCTCGGGATTGGATTTGAAGACCTTCCGTGCTGGAGCGTTGATGTCCATTCGCTCAACATGACCCAGAAATTTAAGTCGTTGGACTTTTGTTCTTTTAACCAGGTCGTTGTCGCTGTACAGTACAGCCCATACAGTTCGTCGTTGAATCTTCTTCTCCACTGTCACTCTAAGCAGACGGGACTAAAAATAACCCGAAGAATTTTTCTCTCGAAGATGGTGACTTTAGATGTCCGAGAGAGGACTTTACTACTCAATTGCCTTCTTAGTCCAGGAGGCAGCGATTTGCAAGAGCTATTCTTCGTTTGATTTAAGCACTGGTGTCGTTGTCTGAATTTATAGCGTTGCCTAGGTAGAAGTAAGTTCTTAACTACCTCGAAGTTATAGCTGTCCATGGTGACGTTTTGTCCAAGACGTCGTCGTTTAATGTGCTTTTTTGATGACACCATATACTTGGTCTTGCCCTCATTGACCTGTAAAACCATCTTCTTCGCTTCCGTCGCAATGCTCAAAAACGTTCCGTTGACATCACGCTTTGATCTTCCAATTATGTCAATATCGTCAGCGTATCCGAGTTATTTGATGGACCTTTGGAAGATTGTGCCTCTAGTGTTGATGATTGAGTTGAGCACAATTCTTTGCAAAACGATGTTGAAGAAGTCGCATAACAGTGCATCGCCTTATCTAAAACATTTTTTGACAACAAACGCATCGGTGAGATCTTTTCCTACCTTGATAGAGCAACGTGCATTCTCCATCATAATTCTGTACAAACGGACAAGTTTGACAGGGATGAATAAACTAGACATTACTCTGGGAAGAAGGATGACAAAACTAGACATTACTCTGGGAAGTTCTTCCCTACAGATGGTGTCATACGCAGCTTTGAAATCGATGAAGAGATGGTGGGTATCGATTTGAAGTTTGTGGGTTTTTTTACAAGATATGAGGTAATGTGAATATTTGGTCAATGGTGGACTTTTTCTGATCTGAAGCACACTGATAAGGATCTATCAGGTTGTTTACGAACGGCTTCAGAAGTTCACATAATACGGCAGAAAGGAACTTACACGCGATGTTCAGGAGACTAACGCCTCTGTAGTTGGCGCAACTCATAGGTTCCACTCATAGGGCATGTTTTTTTTCAACCATATTTTGCAAATGAGTAGGTGCATCCTTCCTACTAAGTCATTGGCTGCTGCTTTGAATAATTCAGCAGCGATGCAGTCAGCTCCAGCAGATATGTTGGACTTCAGATTCGATATAGCTATCTTCACTTCGTCGAGGTCGGGTAGGCGGAATTGTTGTTCTGCGTCGCCTAGGTTGAGTGGTGAAATTCGATTCGTTATCGCCGTTACATAATTTGGAGAAGTGGTCTTTCCATAATCTCAGCATAGAATGTGGTTCTACTACGATGTTCCCCTGATCGTCCTCACAGGCTACCGTTCGTGGCTGGTACCCTTAAGAAGTATTTTTTACCTTTTGGTAAAATTTACGAACCTCATTGTTATGATATCCCTCAATCTTTTCGCATCAACAGGATAGCTCGTAAGTTTGAGTTTGTCCTCATTCACTTCAAGACGAACGCGTTGCGCCTGGTCATCCATAGCTATTGAGGAGGTGGAGTCGAGATTGAGAAAGAGTTGGAGGGAGCTTAAACACATCGCTGGAAGCCACCCACGATGGCGCGTAGGAGTATTTGAGGCCATTTGTCCCGCTTGGGATCACTCACGAACTTTATAGGTCGGAAGGCCAAAGTAAGTAAGTAAGTATGCGGCATAGCTGGATCTATTTTGCCTATCGTCTATAGAAGCTTTTGGTGACTTTGCTATCATATCCGGCTTTGAAGTATATGAAAAAGTGGTATATCTGGATTTGAAATTCGATGGCTTTTTCCAGGATTTGCCTCAACACGTTGGATAAGATCTTGCAAGTGTGTTGCTACAATTATTGGTAGTTGCATATCAGTCACTTTCCGTACTTTTTGAACATAAAGAAAGTGCAATTTCAAACTATAACTATAAAGTGTTGGCAGTCCGGTTTGAAAATAAAACGTTTAAGAAGGGTACTCTGTCCTTCACTGTTTCGATTTCCTTATTTTCCCCCAAGTACAACTTTCATAACGAAACCACTTTACGGTCCCTTTGATTTGTTTATGTTTACTTTAAAGTATAGAATGTTGCATAATTGATGAAGCTTGTTAAATATGATTTGAATTATGTAAGAAATTCGTGCAAATAAAACTATATTGTCAACGTAAAGAAGAAGGTACATACATACTTCAGGAAGTGGCAAAGTTTTGAATATAAAACGATAGTCGAGTTCCATTGCTTACTGTATTATTTTTTGTATAGACTTTCTTTTAGTTTGAAAATTCTTTAAGATTACAGATTTTCAAAAAGGGATATGTTCTATTTAAAGAGTGACACTGATCTTTTGACTAGATCAGTGTCGCTGTACAGCCCGTACAGTTAGTCGTTGTATCTTCATCTCCCCTCTCAGTCTATGCAGAAGAGAGCAAAAATCACATGACAAATTTTTCTCTCAAAGCACCTTAAGATTTTCTCATCTTGCCTTCACAAGATACAAGCCTCAGCGCCATAAATTGGAACCGGGATGATGATTGTCTTATAGAGGGTAACTTCTAAGTCTAAAGAAGTTGTCTCCAAGGCATCGTCGTTCAATGTTCTTCTTGATGACTACGTATACTTGGTCTTGCGTCATCGCCTGCTGTGATGTTAGGCCCTCGGAATATTGGGACAGCCTAATGGAGAAGTGTCGTGCGTGTCGATCGCAATGCAATTGATCAGAAGATTTCCATGTCCCCTTATGGATATCGAGATGTGTGAACTACGTGCTAGCTACCAAAACGTCTCGCCCTGCAGCTAAATCGATCAGCCTAAATCGCATGGTCGGAGGTGGTCAGGCTGTATCTTCCGATTGTGCCATCAAAGATAGTTTGGCGATTAAAAGTGCTAATCAAAAATAATAAATAAATGTCATAGACAGGACATTGGTTATTTGTTGTGTCTAAGATTCATGGAATACACCTTTAATGTCTTCACACTATTGAAACTCAAGACGTTTTGCCTGAGTCTAGTTCAAATGACAAATACACACCCAAATAGTCGCTGCCTTAGTTCTCGGTAACAGTGGCCGTAGTACTATACATCTCAATCTTTTAATTTGCAACTACACGGTTCATCCCATTGCATTTCGAATAAACCGCTCCTTACAGACCTGGGCTATGAATATGTCGTAAAAGCCCTATAAGTAGTTCAACCAAACTGGAACTGTAGACCCTACCATGTTGGGAATTCCTCCGATGTCGTCTAGACTTACCCACTTTCTTGATGATGGTGGTTATATTATCGTGGTATTGGGAGTAGTCAATTTTCTAGACATTCGTCTAGTCCCATGTTTCTCGGAAAATATTTGATAAAAAAAGTTTATATTTTGTTTGTGTATATGTATTTGTGCGATGCTTGCAGTCAAAGGCCACTCTTAAAATGATTCTTCTTTTAAACAAAGTTATCCTTATGAAAACGTTTCATTCGAATTCTTTTTAAAACTACTCATATTAATTTACAACATGTATGTGCTTGAAACTTACTTTACAATTTTTAACAATAATTAAATTAAATACATATTTTTTTTTGTTAAGGTTGAACTCGGTGCAAACTGGATTCATGGTGTACTCGGCAATCCCATATTCGAATTAGCAGTACAACAAGGCCTTGTTAATATTGTGAACATACCTAAACCGCACAAAGTAGTGGCTACCACTGAAGACGGTGCTCAAGTTCCTTTTGGTATATTGCAAGAAATCTACGAAGCGTACGTTTGTTTTTTGCGCCGCTGCGATGAATATTTCCTATGCCAGTTTAGCCCACCGCCCGACATTAATAGTGTCGGTGAGCATATTAACTATGAAATAGAAATCTACCTTAGTTCTGTCGAGGATCCCAAAGAAAAGCGACTGAAAAAGTTAATCTTTAATTGTCTATTAAAACGCGAAACCTGCATTACTGGCTGCCATAGCATGGATGAGGTTGACCTCTTAGAGTTAGGTAGTTATACAGAATTACAAGGTGGTAATATTGTGCCTCCTTCTGGATACAGTTCAATATTGAAACCACTAATACAATCACTTCCAACGGACTCAATAGTGACAAGATGTCCGGTGAAGAAAATCTTTTGGAAACGAAAGAAAACCAGTAGTGGCTTAGAAACAGTAGATGAAGAAAATGATGATACTGATGACTCGGATAAAACAGTAACGGATTATCCACCTCCCGGAACTAGCTCGAGTAGAGAAGGCTCATTTGATGCCGATCCAATTGAGACACCTGTTCGAGTTATATGTGATGATGGAAGGGTATTTTTTGCCGATCATGTGATATGTACGGTACCATTGGGCGTACTAAAAGAAACAATGAAAACATTATTCGATCCTGAATTACCACATTACAAACAGGAAGCAATTGAAAATCTTATGTATGGTACAGTAGATAAAATATACTTGGAATATGAAAGACCATTTCTAAGTCCACAAATTAGTGAAATTATGCTATTGTGGGATGATGATAAATACGAAAGTGATTTAACCACAGAAGATCGTTTGTCTGATGAGTATTTGAGTAAACATTGGTACAAGAAAATATATTCATTCGCCAAAGTCACAGACACACTTTTATTAGGGTGGTTGTCCGGCAAGGAAGCGGAATATATGGAAACTCTTTCAAATGAAATAGTTGCCGAGAAATGCACAGAAATTCTTAAAATATTCCTAAAGGACCCACTTGTACCAAAGCCAAGGACATGTGTATGGTAAGTACAGATGCAAATTTTCATTCTCATATCTTATTATTCCTTAATTCTTTAATAGTTTTATTGAATACTTATAGCTTGTTTTTAGATTAAAGTTTGTTAGTACGTAAGGTTCAGATGTTTGCTGGGATCAAAATCCGTGTTATGGTTAAACTGATTTAAATAATATGCAGGGAAAGATACTACTTATACAGATTCTTCGGAGAATTTTTTTATTAAGTTAACAAATATTTCAATAAGCATATTTACCTACTCGCATGCACAGAAATATTTTAATAACATTCTTAGTTGTGTAAGTCTGTTCTTACTTACTTAAGGGGGCGCTACAGTCCTGTGTAAACCAGCTATCTCAGTCGTTGGACTTTTATCCTTCTGGCTAGGTCTACGTTCGTCCCTGTAGATGCATTCATACGCGACCTTGAAATCGATGAAGAGATGGTGGGTGTCGATTTGATGATCTTGGTTTTTTTCCAGGATTTGCCGTTATGTGAATATTTGATGGACTGTGGACTTTCCACAATGATAAGGACCTACCAGGTTGTTGACGATGGGCTTTAGACGTTCACATATTACGGCAGAGAAGATTTTGTAAGCGATGTTAAGTAGACTGATGCCTCTATAGTTGGTGCAGTCCTCAGCATTGACTTTCGTTCCACTTTCGTCTTTGTAGCCTTCGGTTCGAGGTTTATGTTCTTGTGAATTTCATAACACTTTCGCACTTAATTCCTTCTTTTGAACCTTTCAACATCTTCGACCACACGCTGCTCTCTCTTTTTCCTTTTGAGAATACGGTGCTCCTCTTGCCTCTTCTGCTCATAGAGCTCGTGAGCAGTTCTCGTCCTTCTATTAAGCGCCGTTTTGCGTGCCTGTTGTTTGGCTGCATTTGCCTGCCGACATTTCTCATCAAACCAGTGGTTTCTTGTTGATGTCGATACATTGTGTTGGCTGCAGATAATTTCGAAAGAGGTTACATGTGACTTGATCATAGAAGACACTGCTCATATGCTTTGTCCAAGAACTCGAAGAACATATCTTTGGTGTTGTCATCCTTCTCTTCTGTGGGGCGTGTGCGCATATAAAGCTAATGTTTCCGATTTAGCCTTGATGCGGATGGTCATGAGACGCTCGTTGATGAACCTATAGCACTAAACTTGTTGCCTAAGTCTAGGTCCAATGACAAAGCCACATCCGAATAAGCGTTGTTGGTTTTCGCGGTAGCAGTCACCATAGTAACTATCGCAGTTTTGTATCCTCTTTTTGCCCGGCCCATCCAATCGCATTTCCTGGATGGCGGGCGGTGATATCTGCTTTCTAGCGGTCTAAAGCCTCCCCTAATTCTTCGGCTGCACATGGTCTATTAAGGGACCTAACAGGGTAGAATTGAGATAGGTCTATATTCAGTTCCTTTAGCATTTTCAGGAAGTGGTATGATCTAAATCTGATCTAAATGTTTTCCGATGAACTCGAGGTTGATGGGACTGAGATAAATGATTTATTAAGTAAGTTAACATTAACATCAGTAGCAGGCAAATTTCTTGCCTTACCAATACTAACGTTACGCAGATTCCTCCACAGTTTACGACCATTCAATGAAGAACTCAGTTGATTTGACAACGAGCAAAATAAGGGTATCAATTCAGTCAACCTCCCATTTGCTTATGCATTATCCCGTTGTTGCATAAATATTCTTATATTTTGCGTAAACCCTGGTTTATCATTTTGTTTAAGAATTTAAGTTTTCGAAGAAACATGAGTATCGTCAAAGATTTGTATATTATTCGTTAGGAATTGTTCCTTAGGGGAGAGCATAGAAAATATACTCCCCAATTGATGACTCTAGTATGCTCTTCAAAAAGCTAACCATTAATATTTTTGAAGTCACGGTATGATATTTTTTTTGTCAAAATAATAAAAATTAAATTTGACTGTAGAAAAATGAAGTCATGTTTTGAAAAAGCAGGTGTGGAAAGTTTATCATATCGTCTATATCACTAACGAAAAACAAGTCAAGCCAAGTTACATCCCTATCAGAAAAATGAGTAAAATTTCTGATGTTGGCAGGACTTTAACTGAGCGAACACATGTTATCAGACAAAATATTGGTATTCAATAAGTTGCAATTGAAGTCTTCGCATAAAACTATATTAGGGGAACCCAACGAGATTTGTTTTACAATTGAAAAAAGAGGTGAAAAGCCTATGTTTTTATGTTTACTCAATAATTACTTCAGGATCATTAACTGGTCACTATGCTTCCTCGATAGTTACGTCGATGCCAGCGCTGATATGATCAAAAGTTTGATTCTTTTGGGAATAAGAACTTTTATCCCGAACAGGGTTAAAAGCATCAGACCTAAGGAAAACGCATGGTTTGATTCGAGCTGTAAAGAGGTCATTAGGTTTAAGGGGGTAAGTTTCCGTTGTTTTAAAGCCAACCCAACTGATGAAAACCGGAATAAATTCAAGTAAGCCAGGAAGGCCTGCAACGCCCATATTCGACGGACCAAATTTTTACATGACCAAAGATTATGGCAAAAAATACTGCAATGTCCCAAAGGCAGTTAAAATTGTTGGTCATTCATAAAAATATGAAGAATTCTCCCTGTTCCCCGGTTTCCACGCTCGTTGTCAATGATACTCCTTTGGTTAGCGCTCTCGAGAAAGCTAATCTCTTTGCCAGGCAGTTCCCCGCCAATTCAACGCTGCCAGTGAGTGTTATGACTCCGCCTGTCATTGAACGCGTTAGTGATTATATGGGGCCAATCTTTGTTCGCACTCGTACTGTGGCAAGAGTCCTAAAGGATGTCAATATACATAAATCCGCTGGTCCGGGTGCTATCCCCGCTACTGTTCTGAAGAGATGTTCTTCAAAGCTGGCAAAACCATTGCGTAAGCTTTTCCATCTGACCTACTCCTCAGGTCTCGTTCCGAGCGGATGTAAAACCGCATTTGTCCAGCCTATTCCCAAAAAAGGCGAATCCTCCTCACCCTCCAATTACCGACCGATTGCTATTACGTCCCTTCTTTCCAAGGTCATGGAAACGCTGATTAATTATCAGCTCAAGAAATATCTTGAAGATCGAAAGCTTCGTAATGGCCGTCAGTACGGCTTTCGCAGCAATAGGTCCACTGGTGATCTCACGGTTCATCTCACCGAACAGTGGAGCAAATCTTTACATTGCTTTGGAGAAAGAAAGATTATTGCACTTGGTATTTCAAAAGCATTTGATAGGGTTTGGCATCAGGCTCTCTTATCAAAAATGAGTGCTTTCGGTTTTCACGAATCCCTCCTTGGTTGGATTAGTAATTACATTTCGAATCATTCAATACAAGTAGTATTGGATGGGTTCAAGTCTGAAAACCACAAAATAAATGCTGGTGTGCCCCAGGGCTCTGTTCTATCTCCAACACTCTTTCTCATTTTTATTAATGATCTCCCGTCCGCAACTTCTTATTCCAATACATTGTTTCGCTGACGATAGTACTCTTAGCTTTTCATATTCGTCTTCAGAATCACATCCCTCTTCTTCGGATGTGGAACTGCAACGGCAAAATATCATAAGCTCATTAAATTCCGACCTAAACAGCATTGTACAATGGGAAATAAAAAACCGCGTGGAATTTTATGGTTCGAAAACACAATGCTGTCTTGTATCGTTAAAGCGAGATATACCCCCTTGCCATTATCCATGGATGGCACTTGCATCGAGGAGACTGAACATCTCTATATTCTCGGTATGTGTATCACCAACCACATCTTGTGGAAAGATCACATACACGTTGTAGCCAAAAATGCCGCAAGATGTTTGGATTTTCTAAGGCTATGCAAGAAGTTTGTCTTCCCTTTTGATCTGGTTGTTATCTACAAGACTTATACTTGAGTATAATCCCATATCTGGGTCCGGTGCTCCTGCAACTTACTTAAGCCTCTTGGACAGTATTGAACGTAGAGCAATTAAACTGATTGATGATGATATCATCATAAGTTCATTTAATTCGCTTGAACATCGTCGGTAGGATTCTTGTCTACCCCTTTTTTACCGTTATTTTAACTGTTTATGCTCTGGAGAAATAGCCAGCTGCATTCCTCCCCTTAAACAGTTCAACCGTAATACTCACGCTTTTAGGAATGCTCATCAGTATACCCTCGAGCCCAACTTCGGTCGTACTGTAAAGTACAGAGATTCGTTCTTTAGCCGTACTACGCGAATGTGGAATGCCTTACCACACTCTGTCTTTCCCAGCCATTGCAATATTCAGGAAAAAAAAACAAATGTTCAGCGACACCTCCTTTCAACCCCCTCTTCCTTTTATAGTGGTAACTGTGTCTTTACATAATAAGGGTAATAATATCCCCTAGAGTGTGCGCTTATTAAAAAAAAATACCCCTAAAAGTAGACTACTATCGCTTCCCAAAAATGAATAAACAGATATTCAATTTCCTTTCTACATAAACACTTCAATATTGTTGACGTAACGATTGAATTTTCTACCGAAAAATTGCATTACTTTACATTTTTTGGAAATACACATTTTTTTTTCATTTTATTAGGCGTTTTTTATTGGTAAATTTATACGCAGCGCAGCAAAATCTTACACACTAAACAACAACAAAGAAATAGTGCGGATAAATAAGGCAGCAAAAATAGTGCATATAAATAGTTCAGATAAAGTATTGGAAGCTTGGAATAGAATGACACTTCGTCCAGTTCCAGAAATATTTTTTACTTAAAGGTTGGCAGGATTTTATTATTTGGGGATGCGTTCGTATTTTTCTTGTGCTCTGTTTTCACTAGAATAAAAATAAATTGGTTTGAAATATTAATCTACGATTAGACTGTCAACGTAAATATTCAAGGCGTTGACTACTTGACATCACCCAAAAACCATCAATAATCACAGTGCTATCTCTAAATTTATTGACGTGTGATGTGTGTTAGGACTCGCCCAAAACCAAAGCGAAACATTTGATGCGAAAACAAAACTTTCGTCATTGGTCGGGTTTAAAGGCTCTCCAAACCAACGCGAAAGTGGCACATTCGCCGACGCGGCATTGTTTATTTGTCATTTTTGTTATCATTGTGAATGATTCGCCCGGATTCGCTTCGCGTCAGTTATCGCAGTGTAAGTTTATTTTGAGAAGAGAAAGTTTTATTGTGGCGCTCAATGTTTCGCGTTGATTTTGTAGAAAAAATGAGTTGCCAGCAACTGGGAGCTTGTAGGCAAGACGGGCTTACGGGGAAGGACAAAATCTCGCCTCACACCCTTCTTTTGGCTTTTAGTGCCTGTCTACATTGGATTTTTAATGCTGGGTTTTATTATGTTCGTTGTGTACATACGATGAAGAGAAGATCAATCTGCACATCCCTATCGCACACCCTTGAATCTATCTTTCTTTCACTCATACAATACAAAATCTTTCATGTTGAATCCAAGAATATTGTTTGCATTTGGGCTGTAATCTACCCATCTATCTCTTTTTCACTCACATAATCTACCTGTCTCACTGCTTGCACCTAACATTAAAAATTAAATGTGGACAGGCACTCTTATGTCATTTCAATCTTTCAATTCATACTCAACTCTATTCTGACTGGACCTGCATGTACACATTAACTTGAACACTTATTCAACTTTACATAAAAACAATAATAGTTTTTCAACACATCCCTTGAGTACGTATTTTCAACAGCTGATCTTGACATAAGTATGATTGCACAGATACCAACTTGAAGATTTAAAATAAAAGTGCATATAATAGTGAACATATGTTTTATTCACACTTTCCATTACTGCACTAACTTTCCATTACTGCACTAGCTAATAATTTACCAATAAAATACGCCTATTATTATTTGCATTATCAATGTCAACAGTGTAAAGTTGACATTTAACTTAATCTTTTATGCCAGATGTTAAAATTAAAACCGCATTTTTGTTTTGTATTTGCATAGTACGAGTTGGAAATCACAACCATACACTCGAGGATCATATACATCGATACCTCTTGGAGCATCTCAAGAGGATATTGAAAATCTTGCACAACCCCTCTACGCTAGTCCCCATCAAATGAAAGCAAGTGTTTGTCTTTTTTTTTAGATATTAAAACGAAACAAAGTATTTGACAAATTATTTTCTTTTTTATTTAGCCTGCAGTGCTATTTGCTGGTGAACATACACATTCAAATTTTTATTCAACCGTACATGGTGCCTATTTAAGTGGACGAACTGCCGCACAATATATCCTCCTCAATGATGAACCCGAAGAAATTATTATGGAATCGGATACGAGTGACCTAAGTTCATGGATTCGAGGAATTGCATTGGACTAATTATCGAATTCAACAAATAAGAATTCGAAAGCAAAACAAAAATACTAAAAACAACCAAACGTAAGCTGAAATCACAGTTACTATGAAATTCATATTATATTCTCACGTCTAAACCAAATTAAAACAAAAAAAAAATACCCACCCGCTTATGCTGGCATCCACATCAACAAATGTCCCTGTTGTCCCTCCCATCCCTAAATCATGTTTTTACTCCTGCCACAATCATAAAAAAGACGCTTTAGATATTATTAAACAAACAAATTATTAAGTATATTTAAATAGTGACAAATTTGTGTCTAAAAGTTAAAACATCTAATGATACTAAAAAAAATTTGTTCCTCGTTAAGAATTTTCTTTTTTGAAACAATGGATGCAACGTTTATACTTAAAATATTTTATCTTTTAGGCACAGATAATTATGATGTATATTTTAGATACATAGTAATTAATTTAAATATAAAAGCAACGCAGTGATAAGTAAATTTATAATTAACATTAAGAATATTAAAAAAACATCAAACTTTCTGTATAAAAAAAGCAAAATTATAAAAATATTACATATATATTTTCTATTTATTGAATGCGCGATTTAGTTCTGTAAGGTGCGAGTGATTCAGATGAATTGAATTAAGAAAATGATAACAAGATCGTAATAATGTTATTTATATAATTTGTAAGTTTGTTCTGTTGTGCATTGGTACAAGCTAAGCGAAATTGAAGACAGTTAAGAATTAAAAAATCATTGCAGGAACTTTAAATAATTCTCACTTTTGAAGCTATGTTACTTTGTTTGGTTTCGTCGGTATGTGGTTAGGTAAACAGTGTTTAACCAAACAAACATAATTTACAAAATTTGTATATTGTTTTTCACTTTAATAAAATCCTTTTCCTTTGAAATCAGAATTGGTAATTTTTGTGTAAGACTAATCGCTTTCGTTCTAATTTTGTTTATTTTCTGTTATGTCCATACACATGAGAAATGACAAGTATCTAAAATCTCGTTTTATAATGAATGAAATGAATATATATTATAATGTGATAGAAGTGAAATATAGCTCTTTTTGCAACAACTCTCTTAAAAGTTGTGTTCAATGAGCCTTGACACCTTCCCTTTTAGCTGCTGGTGACGGAGAGGAATACCTCTTCGGTGCCCTACGTTTTCTGTTTTATCTTCTGGTTGGAATATGCGTAGTGACTTCTTGTTCTGTATAGACCAAAAACGTTTGCTTAGGCTATTTAGTTGTTGTATGTGAGGTAGTGATATTTGATGTTGAAATATGTGGAACAGTTAAAGGTCCAGCTGTAATGGAGTTCGGAACTTCGTTATATTCTTGCGAATATGCGTTAGGAGTGATCTGAGTTTAGCTCTATGTTGATGGTTGAAACTTTCGTTTTGTTTTTCATTAATGACTATTTGTTTAGGCTTAAATAGATCCATTGTAGATCCATTGATGTTCTAATTTTACTTTTGTAAATGGTTTCGGAAGGTGATAAACCATTTGAACGTTTGTGTTTGGAGTTGCCCTATACATAAAAAGAAATTGTTGCAAGGCTTCTTGTGGGGTGACGGCCGTGTGATAATAGTGTTTGTGGATAGATGTTATTGATTGAGTAGCCGCAATTTCAGACCACTTTAGTGTGAATCTAAAATCACTAAATAAAACATCTTAATTGGACATGCATAATCAATAAGTTCGCGTTCCCAAGGTTCTATTGCTAAATACCTTGACTGGATCGTATTTTTCTCTGGAGATACAATCAAAAGTCTGTCGAATCTATATAGACCTCTTTGTGTATTGATGGCCAAAAACTGTGCTCTCTCAGAGATCAATGAGCGTGAAGAAATTATCATCTGCATGTCTTCTGGGAGTGGAAGCGGATGCTGGTGTCCTACCGTCTTAATAATTTGGGCATATTCTGATGGTTCCATTTGCTTTTCATACTGCCACAATGGATGGGGCTGATTCAGAAAAGTCAATTCGTGTGATGACTCCCAATTGCTGCTACCTGGAAAATTCAGTTTCTGTTTGAGATACAACATTGGTCTGAGTTTGATATAGTGACCAAGTGTTGTGAAAAAATCTGCAAACCGTGTTTTTATCTTGCGCATGCAATCTTGCTATCTTCAACCATTTCTATTGCACAGTAGAAGTAAAGAAAAGGTCTAGACGGCTTGCTGGTTATAACAGTAGTGAAACGATTTATTTAAAAAGAATAGAAATATAAAGAGATGGGATGATATAAAAAAAGAAGAGATAAGAAACACATGATTTATGTATATTATAGGGTGACTCCAACACTCCTTCTTAAGGATATGGTTCTTATCGCACTCCCATTGCTTCTCTGAATTGTGCATGTTTAATTTTATCCAAGGATTTTGTTAGGGCATCTGCAGGTTGTTGGGCTGTGCTTATATATTCGACTTTTATGTGATCCTGGTTGAGTACATCCTGTATGAAGTGATGATGTATGTATATGTGTTTAACTCTAGGGTAGAACCCTGCATTTGAGGCTATCGAAATTGTGCTCTGATTATCGCAAAAGATTTGCAATGAAGGTTTCTGTTGTCCAAGAAAATTGACGAGTCCGTTCCACCATAGTGCCTCTTGCAAAGTGGCTGGTAGCGCCATATATTCCGCTTCGCAGGAAGATAGTGCTACCGTGTGCTGTTTCTTGAAACTCCAAGATATGGCTTCTCCTTAAGCAATAAAAATAAATCCAGTGGTAGATCTTCGGTCATCGGCATCACTATAACCAATTATGTTATTGTTGGCTGTTTTCTTGAATTCAAGTTTCATTGCAGATGTTCCACGCAGATATCGGAGCAAATGCTTAACAGCTTTCCAATGTCGAGGTCCAGGGTTGGAATTGAATCGGCTGAGTATATTCACAGCGAAGCATATATCGGGTCGCGAGCATTGTGCTAAATACATGAGACAACCAATTGCCTCCTGGTACGGAACATTTTTCATGAATTGGATATCTTTCGTATCAGATGCACAATCCTTGCCTGATACCTTTTCACTGGAATTCATTGGTGTCATCGTAGGTTTGGCCTTTTCCATCCCAAACTTTTGGAGAACTTTTTCGATATAAAGCTCTTGGTCGATTGCAATTAAATTGTCGGACATTGTTATGCGCATTCCAAGAATTTGTTTTGCTGTTCCAAGTTCTTTCATTTTGAACTGTTTATGGAGCCGCACTTTAATATGCTCTAGCCAGTCGTTGTTATTTGAAAGAAGCAAGAAATCATCGACGTAAACCGCTATGATGAGTACATTTTGATTTTCCAATTTAAAGTAGATGCACGGATCGTGCTTTGATCTTTCCAATCCAAATGATTTAAGCTTTTTGTGCAGCTCATGATTCCAGACCCTACTGGACTGCTTTAGTCCATATAAGGCCTTTTTTAAACGGCATACCATGTCTGGGTTTTCAGCACTAGTGTAATGTGCTGGATGTTCCATGTAAATTTCCTCGGAAAGGCTTCCTTGAAGAAAAGCGGAAATTGCGTCCATCTGTTCGACTTTGAGATTAAGTTGAACTGCTATTGCGATAAGATATCGCAGTGAACTATGGCGGACAACAGGTGAGTAAGTGTCCTCATAATCTACCCCCTTTCGCTGCGAATATCCTTTGATGACCAACCTGGCCTTGTAGCGATCAATGTGTCCGGTTACATTTAGCTTTGTACGAAAAACCCATTTCGATTTGATAGGCTCTTTATTAGTTGGCAATGTTTGAAGAGTCCACGTGTCATTGGGAAGTAGTGACTGTATCGCTTCTTCCATTGCGAGTCTCCACTGATGTGCATAAGGTCTGGATAGTGCCTCTTCCGGCGTAGTCGGGTCATCTTCGAAGGAGTTTTGATATGACGATGAGGTTAAAATTTCCTAAAAACCTTGGAACGGTTCAATCTCATCTAGTGAATTTTCTTGAGATATATCCAGATCTTGAAAATTTGTACCTTGAAAAGATAAATAAGGAATATCGTCGTTTTCTACTAAATAATCATTATACTTGCCTGGGGGCTTGCGCTCCCTTTCGCTGCGCCTCAACAGCTGTGGTTGCAGTGTGTTCGAGTTGGATTGCTTAGGGAGCGCTGTAGAATCTGATTCAAATGATGTGATTTCGTCTTGAAAACTGTCGTCGTGAATTTCATTTTGTTCTACATCATCGGCTGGATCGTTGCAATTTTCTGGTTCTCTTTTGTTGCTGATGTGGATTGAATGGTTGAATTTATTTAGCGTTGCTGACTTCTCATGTGTTTTGCACACAGAAACATTAAACTGCTCATCAATAAATGATACATCTCGACTCTTGAAAATACAATTTTTGCTGTGGTCATAAAGACGATAGCCCTTGGTTTGTTCATCATATCCAACCATAATACATTCCTTTGCTTTCGGATCCCATTTTTGTCGGTTGGCTTTCGGAATGTGTGCCATGTAGAAGTTCCAAACACTCTGATATGGGCGAGGTCAGGTAATTGTTGAGTCCATGCTTCGAATGGAGTTTTTCCAGTTCCTTTTGATGGAGAACGGTTGAGAAGATAAACTGAGTATGCGACTGCTTCTGCCCAAAATGATTTTGACATATTCGAGTCGGCGAGCATACATCGCGCTTTTTCAACGATGGAACGGTTGTTCCGTTCGGCCAAACAGTTCTGTTCCGGCGTATGCACGTTGGTGGTTTGATGCAGGATTCCATTACTACGAAGTGTGTCTTGAAACTTGCGGCTCAAAAACTCTTTGCCGTTGTCAGAACGTAGAATTTTGAGCCTGTGATCACTTTGTTTTTCGGCAAATGCCAAGAAGTCTTTGAAACATGAGAGAACTTCCCAGTCTATTTTTGTTTTTAAGAAGTATACAAAAATTCTTCTTGATTTGTCATCAATAAATGTAATGAAGTAACGACTTCCACCAAGCGAACAATTTTCCATTGGTCCGCATATATCCATGTGCACTAACTCAAGCAGTTCACTTGCCCTACTGCCACAATTGTTGAATGGCAACCTCTGTTGTTTGCTGATTGCACAGACTTTGCAGTCTTTTTCAATTTTGTTGCTGAAATTGATTCCGGTTGCCAGACCTTCGTGTAGCTTGTTCAAGCTTTCGTGGTTTAAATGGCCCATTCGGCGGTGCCAAATGTCTTTTGTGCATTTTGAACTGCAAATTAATAATTTGAAGCGAACAAATGTATTTAAAAAAAAATTATTTATCTAAGAGCTTTCACTTAGACTTAGTTTTAGACTAAGGTGTTACAATAACAATCATTTTTTTAGTAGGTATTTTATTTATAAAACTTGTTTCGATAAGGATTTCTAAAGAATCGTGGTCACTGATTTTAAATTCTTTTTTCACATTTGCCTTTGTGTTTTCAAAATTTGTTATTACATAATCTATTAAATTAGTCGAGTTTTGCGTTATTCTTGTTGGTTCAGTCACTATTTGTTTAAATGAGATGTCCGATATACTTTCGAAAATTCTTTTTCTGTAAGTCTCATTAACAAACCAATCGATGTTAAAATCACCCATTATAATAACGTCTGCAGGTGAAGAACAGAGATCTTCTATTTTATCTCCAAAGAAATCACAAAAAATTCGTTCGGGAGAGTTTTGTTTATGTGGTGATCTATAAACTGCAACCAAAGTCATATTTATATTGTTTAAGCTCACTTTTATTACTAGCCACCAAATCATTTTACCAATTGCCATTTTACAAATTTCCTCGACTTGCCATTCTGGTTTAACAAAAAATAGAACACCACCAGTATGACTAGAAACACTATCGCATCTAAAAATTTTATAATTAAGTAGCTTTATCTCAGAGTCTTCGATATCCGTTGTTAAATGAGTTTCAGTGGCGCATATAATATCGAAATCGTTTTTAACCATTATAACTTCTAGTTGATTTAAATTTGTTCTCATTCCCCCGATATTTAAACAAAAACACTTAACAGATGGTTTTAATTGCTAATAAATTATTCTTTCATTTTCAATTTTTAATTTACGTTGAAGCGTACGACAGCAGTTGTCTCTGCAATCATGGTTAACGTCAATGTCATTTAAATTAAGTTTATCTTTTGCTTTTTGGCAATTAACACACTTTCTATTTTCATTTACACAATCTTTAAACGAATGACCTTCCTCTCCGCACTTTGCACATACCTGGCAACTCTCTTTACAGTGAGTAGATGTATGATTGAATCCTCAACATTTAAAACATCTAAGTACAGAGAAGCTTTCATAGACTGAGCACCTATCCCACTCAATATTTAATTTTCCTAAATTCATCACACTTTCAAAACTTTTACCGTCTAATTCAATTATTGCATTATAAAACCTCTTGTTTTTAAATGATTTATACACTTTGATGCACTTGACATTGTCACACATAACATTTTTTTGTTTTTTTATTGCTTCAATTATTTTGTCTCCTTCCATATTTTCACTCAATCCAGTAACTAATAATTTAGGGAGACGCATTTTTGGCAAATGCACATCATATTTGTCACTCATTTTCTCTTTCATTTCATTAGCCAATTTTGATCGCTCTTCATTATTCTTCTTGCCTGTTTACCATTGCACTCACTCCTACATTTAGCTCCGATGGTTTAATTTTTTCTTTAACTTCATTCTTTGTTTGCTCACTTTCTTGCTTTGCCTTAGGCTTCAATACAACTGGTGCACTCACTCCCACTGACTTCTTTAATTGTTCAGCATATGAACCTTTGTTTTTATCACTGCCTTTGATTTCTTTCACAATATCAATTCTCATCTCCTTTACACTTTCAATTACTGTGCTGTTATTACTTGTCATCTTTTTCAGATCACTGCATATACTATCGCTTTGCTCTTTAAATGCAGTTTCCGAGGGAAATGTTTTTTTAGGGGGTGGCAGCATTTGTTTTGCTTTAGTTTTATACGGAATTTTTTTTGTTTTCATTTTTCTTAATTTTTCTAAAGCTTTAGCTTCTTTTTTTTTCGAGCCTAAGGGCTTTTCTTTCTTCCTTTTCTTTTTCAATCCTTTGTTTCCCTTCTTTTTTCTTTTTTTCCTGTTCAATCCATGTGGAGTTGGTAATAACAAAACTCTTATTAGGTTTTTGCGGTTTTATACCTTTGCGTAATGGTGTTTCAGTCCAGTCTAACAAATCGGTTACTTCTATAAGAACAGGATTATTTTCATTTATTTCTGCATTGGAATTTGAAGCATTAACATTTAAAACGCCGATGTTGTCTTCAGCAAACAAAAATTCGTTGATTGCGCTAATGTCCACCAATTCTGGTTAGTCCGATCTTTGAGGATCAGTTTGTACTCCGCTATTTACAAATATTTTTTTTTCTTCGACTCGTTTGAAAACGTTCATCTTAAAAAAAGATTATAGTGAATGCATCTTTGAAAAATCTTCGCTGTTCTCGTCATCCAAACTGAATTTTTCTAGTTGATCAACCTTTTCTTTGCCAATTATTTCGCAAATACTTTCAAACGCGTCCGTTTGAACCTGTACAGACTGTTCTTGATTGTTGTAGCGGAAATTACTCCTTCCCAAACATTTAGAAAAACGAATGGCATTTTTATTCCAGGGAAATAATCCACACGCCTTAAATCCGTTTTGTATTGTAGTGGGAGAAATGCTTTTATCCACAACGTCTTTTAACAGTGGAGCAAACATTTGTTTGGTAAGATTTACACTAGGATTTTTTCTCCGCCAGTCGGCCACTGCATTGTTCCATGAATTTTTGAGTGGCTTAAAGGCCGCAACATCAGCTGGTTGTAAGATGCGAGTTGAGTTGCAATGAGGATAATTCCAAGTTGGACACATAACTGGCTTACCTGGTGTGTTAAATGGGTACTGTGCCCATCAACAAAGAATATAACAGGGAGTTCTATTTTTTCCTGAATTAAAAACGGATGAAATACTTTTGAAATATATTCATAAAAGGTTTGCTTTGTCATCCAACCGTTATCACTAATGCCGTATCCCCACGTTTCGGGAATGCTTTGCCGAATTTCGTCTTTTATTCTCTTAAAAGGATGAATTATCATCGGAGGACACATTGATCCTAAAGCGTTGAAAGAAAACATAACTGTTAAGTTTGCCTTCGCTTGACCTCTTTCGACTTCATAAATATTTCTAGCTCCCTTTGCCGCTAGAACAGATTTAGCTTTCGGACAGAGTAGAAAATTTGTTTCATCTCCGTTGAATACACGACTAGGGTCTTCAAGAATTGAAAAAAAAAATATTTTTGATTAGGTAGTCCTGTATGGAGTCAAACCAATGGAATAAATCAGTCACAGACACATTTGCGCTAGCCGATGAAACAGGATCAACTGTTCTGAAGGCCACAGAAGGATGACGTTTTAAAAAGGATCTGAACCACCCTCTTCCAGGCATTGAATCGCTTCCGAATGGAGTTTCTCTTTGATTTTGTTTCAGGAACTCCTGCACAGCATAAAAGAGATCCTCCTTTCGTTTGGGAAATCCTTTTTGTTGACACACTTTTAACCAATCAACAATTATCAGTTCCTCTGCTTCTGTTAAAACAGTTTTTGGTCCGGGACGTGTCTTCGAAAAATTGGAGCTTAAACGAAATTGCAGTGTAGATCTGGGCACGTCGAACTTTAAAGAAGCTGCTTTTTTGGATATCAACCCTCTTCTTATTTCCTTTAAAGCTTGCTGGATGTTTTCTTCTCCATAATTCTGCCTTTTTTCCCCATTTTTTAAACTAAAATTTATAACGGATACAGGGTACAAATATTGGCAGTCTCTAAAGTACAATTATTGGCAGTGCCAATAATTCTAATCCCAGTGCACGAATTGTTGGCACCCCCCTGCCAATAATTGAACCACTACTTTATATGGGACCAATTATTGGCACCCCTTTTTTAGCAACAACTTAAACAACTTTTTTTTACAAAAAAACAGTTGAAAATATTTAATTTATTAAATTGTTATACAAAAAAACATAAAACTTCATCTAAAAACTGAAAAATAATCAAAAACGAACACTTACCAAATTTAGTCTCCTTAGCTGAAACACTGTATTTTAAGCACTTTTTCACGAATTCAGAAGGTCTTTACTCTTTAACTGACAAAAACGAACTGAGAATGAATTAAACCCAAGACATGAGGGAAGCTCATTAATGTACATAACAAAGAGTAGTGGTCCCATAATTGATCCCTGTGGGACACCACTGCTTAAAGGCAAGCAGTCAGAAATACAATCACCAACTGCAACTGCTTGCGATCTACCTTGAAGGTATGAGTTAATCAGCATTTCTGACATTGATGAGAACTTGAACTGCTCTTTAAGTTTTTTGCATAATATACTATGGTTCACAGTATCAAATGCTTTAGAAAAATCTAATAATGTGAGAAAAGCAATGTTGTCACTATCTGCCGATTGTCTAATATCTTCTACTACATTTATTAGGGCTGTTGTACAGCTATGCCTTGGACGATAGCCAGACTGGTTTAGGCAAAGTAACCGATTTGTATGAAGAAGTTTTCGTATCTGTCCATTCATAATTTTTTCAAATACTTTTGATAAGAAGGGTAAAATAGCAATAGGCCTGAATTCATCTTTGTTCTTGGGAACAGGAACAATTTTTGCATATTTCCATGCAGTAGGAAAAACACCACTCATAAGAATGGTATTAAACAAGTGCGTTATATACCTAAGAACATAAGGAAGAATAGCCTTTACAAAAACCGGATGCGTCTATGGTCTTGATCGACGCGCGAGAATGTCGCCTCGACCCACCCTGCCATGGTTGTCTCCCTCGCCAGGACAACCATTTAACTAGGCTTCCTCATACCGTCATTGTTTCACCTTCCTCGCGTCATCCTTCTCATCCTCTTCTTATTAAAACAAATTTAGTTCACCATATTGATTTTTATATTTATTTCAGAAATTATCTATATATACATTAGGTTTATATATCTTCATTTAATCGGTATTCAAAATGACAACCTTGATTTAAATTAAATTTAAGATTAAAATTAAAATAAAAAAATGAATGCTCTGATGGCAACTTTGCGATTTTTAATTAAAAATTTTAACAAAAGAAATCGTAATCACGTCTTCGATTTATTATCAAAATTGGGATATCCGATCCTCTTTTGTCACAATAAAAAAAAACTTTAATTCTTTTATCCCCACCCCACTCGCAACCACCCTCGCGAAAGTAATTTTGTGTATCAATATAAGTGAATATTTGCATATATATATAGGAAGTTGTCTAGAGTTAAAATTCCGAACTTAAGTAAATAGGCGACACCAAAGTTACTTTTTGTTTTAAGTTTATTGATAGGTATTTAAGTTATAATTATATTTAATAATAAATGGAAATGATGCGTAACGCCTGGCCAAGTAAACTCTCTGCGCACAAGGACAACGTAAGACTAAGACTGACTATTGACTAACTATTCAATGTGGGTATGGAAAAGAAAATGAAAGGGGGCGCTCGTTCTCTTTTGTTATGTCTGTCCGTTTATCAAGTGGTCGGTTCTGTCTCGTTCGTCTGTTGGAATAGCGTGATGTGTCAAGGTTTGGCCAATCCCACATATATATCAAAAAAAGTATGATTAAAAGCCATAAAAACTTACCCCTGTCCTTCCGTTCATAGTGGCCACTGCTGTAGGAGAATAAGGTGGTAAAACTTTTTCCTTTGGGTATGCACTCAATGTATATATATATGTATGTATATATATAGGACTATCACTTTCGCGAATTAAAATATATCTATTACACGGTTCGTGTAATTACAAATTTTTTGTTTTTAAATTTTGAATTAATGATTAAAAAATGCCAAAAAAAGAAGTAAACAAAATTTAATTCTAAATGATTCGAACTTTGTGCCTTCAACGACACTTTTACAATTACCGGAGCCTCGACACCCACGGCTACCGGTTTGCTTCGATTCCGCTGCTATGCAACCGTTTTGCTTCTTGCTGTTTTCTGGTCTATGTTTCTAGATTTTTTTTCTATTGAAACAAAGAACTAAAAAAACCTCCTCTTGAGTTTTTATTCTTTGGACAATCTCCTAGATTTTTATGATACAAAAAATAATTTTAATTTATATATAATTATATATGTAGATATATGAATGTGATTTCAAAAAAAATGTATTTCTTTCTTTTTCCCTTATCGATTTTCCACTACCTTTTCTGAATTTGTTTTCCGCACCTTTTTTCCTGGCTTTGTTCTTAATTACGTAGGTTTTTATTTTTACAAAAAACTTATTTCCGGGTAGTTAATTAAACTTATAAAAAAATCTAATGTGAATTGGTGTCGAAATCAATTCACTTAAATTGTTGGACTCGATGTCTGTTGCCTTAATAAAAAAAAAGACTCTAGAGATGTGTATGGATTTCGAAAAGAAAAAGATTTTAAACTTTATTTTTCTTTCGGCTAATACTTTCTCATCAACATTTTGTGCTGAATTAGCAAACAAATTCAGCCAAACAGCTAAAGAAATATTCTCTGGATACATTTATAACAATTAATATCTATTCTCCCAACAGAAATACCTATCACTCAGTTATCTCATTGAGATTTCTCATTAGTTTTCCGTGTCCCCATTCCTATTCTCCGAACCTATCCTTAGCTCAAATACTGACCTACATTACCGACTCGCAATATCGTAACCTTGATCTCGTTAATGTCATTTTGACAAGTCAAGAATTAAAATCATTTTTTTGTTTATTATCGTCGGTCGTCGTGCGTTGTCGTCAATTCCTTTAATATTTATCTCGTCGTCTTTTGTGTGTTTAATAAATAAATAAAGTCAAAATGTTACAAAGGACAAGATCGTCATGATCTGGAGATCCTGAAATCCATTTCCAGATTTTAGCAATTTTTGCATAATCATTTATAAGTTTTCTATAAAATCCTGTTAATCCTAGAAAACTCCTAAGTTGTCTCAATGTTGTTGGTTCTGGAAATTTTGTTATTGCTTCAATCTTTTTTAGATGTGTTTTTATTACGTTATGACCTACCATATATCCTAAAAATTCTACTTGTTTTTGGAAAAATGTAGATTTTTCCAAACATGTTTCCATATGTGATTCTTTCAAAACTTTAATTATTGTATCTAAGTCCTGTATATGTTTATCTATAGTTTCTGAATAAACTATAATATCATCTATATAAACAAAACATGGCATATTTTTACCTACATGTTCTCGCAATATATCATCCATTGCTCTTTGAAATTTGTTAGGAGCATTTTTTAAACCGAATGGCATTCTTAAAAACTCATATTTGCCATTGTTTACTGCGAATGAAGTTTTTTCAATATCTTCTGGTTATATTTTGTATTTGGTGGAATCCTGATTCCAAATCTACTGTAGAGAAAAATCTTGCTTTCCCTAAATTTGATATCCGATATTTGTCTGATATCGTTTTTTCATTTAATTTTTTGAAACCTATTACCATTCTACTTTTTTTTTGTGCCATCCTCATTCATTCCTTTTTTGGTACTACCCAAACAGGTGAATTGTATGGACTTTTTGTTGGTCGTATTATCCCATCTCTCATCATTCTATTAACTTATTTGTTAATAAAACTATTAGCAGATAGCGGATAAGGGTACTGTCTACTGCATATAGGGGTTTCGACGGTTTCGACGGAACGGTAAATTCAAATCAATATTCGTGTGAAATCTTTTTATTTTTTTCTTTTATTTCATTTGTTAATTGTTCATAATTAACATTTTCATTTTCTCTAAATTCTATTATTTTATTACACTCTTCTTCTGGAATGTAAATTTTTTCACATTCAGCCCAATTCTAAATGAAAATTCCCAGGGAAATATTTCCCTTTTCCCTTCTCTCATATTCTAAACGAAAAATTCCCGGGAATTTTGTTCCCTTTTCTCTTTTCCCTTATTATAAACTAACTTCGAATGTGTCAAAAGAAGGGAATTAGAAAATGTATTTGGCGCGAGTTTCTTCCCGATAAATTTGGTGGGGAGTTTAACCAAAATGTAAGATTTTATTTATTTTTAATAACAATAAATGTTAAAATTTGAGTTTTTTTAGGTCTAAAACAACAAACAAGTGCCAGCTTCAAATTCTCTTGAGTTTGATGGAAGTTCACCGCGATATTGCTTCTGGCTTATGTTTCGTATAGAACGCCAACGCTATATTTCTTTTTTCTGCAACTGTTTTAGGTAGTTTTATCCACTGTGGACATAATTGCTCCTCTAAAACTTCAAGTACTTCAGCTAGCACCTTGCTGAAACTAGGTTGAGCCATACCAACCCTTTCTTCATTTCCGACCCCAGTTTGATACCCTCCCTCAGCAAAAAAACGTAAACATGCGCTCAATTTAATGATTGGTGGAATTCCAAAACGCTTTCTTGTTGGTTTACTGGACATGATGAGGACATCCAACAAGTATTTAAAGGAAACCTTGTTTACTCTATAATACTTTTGAAACCTAAGAAAAAATTGATTTTTTAAAAATTATAATAAACAATATTTGAATAAACTAATGAATGCTTACAGCCACTGAGGCAACTCCAAGGGATTCGCACTATCTCTTAAAGATCTTCTAATAGTCCTTGGTTTTACATGTTCACTTTCTTCATATTCTTCACGTAAAATCCTTGCCGCGATTGAAAACATTTTAAATCTTTTTTAATTTGAATGATGAAAATTTTTTTCGCGGGTTATTTTTCCTGTCAAACAATACGGAACAGCTGATTCGAAACTCGAAATTCCCCATTCCCGATTTCGAAGGGAAAAATGTCTTCCCGGGGAATTCGAAATAGGAGAATTTTACTCTCGGTAGAACTAGTTTCCCGAGGAGTTCTTTTCCCCGGGAATATTTAGAATTGGGCTGATTTATTTCCGTAATGCAACGTTTTACTTTCAAAATCTAATTTTACATTTACGCTACGCTTCTTAATAAATTGAACCCTATTAATAAATCTGCGTCTAATTTATGATTTATTTCATAAAATCTGACATATCTATCAAATATGTATACTACGTAAAAATGTGTGATCACTGTATCACCAGTTATTGTCCTGACTTTTTTGTTTATTATTAACTTTTTTTTTTTTTTTTTTTTTTTACTTTCTATTTTTACTGGGGGCGTCTGGTTACTATTTTGAACACTATTATTGCGTTCTCGTTTAAAAATTGGTCTTTGAGGATTATTATAAGTATTAAAATCAGGCTTCCTCCATTGGGGCTGATAATTTCTCTGGAAATTGTTCTGAGGCTGATTATTTCTTTGAAAATTATTTTGAAAATTATTCTGAAGTCTGTACCTACTAGTTGAATTATCTATTTCCATGGGCTCAGGTTTAGGCTGTGGTCTTTGATGATTTTGAATCCGTGTAGGAAATCGTAAATTGTTATTTGAATTATTTCTCGGATGTTGAATCAAATTATTGGTCCGATTAAATTGAAGAGCGAAGTTTGCTCTCATATTATTCGACTCTAACTCTTGCGCTTTCGCTAAAGCTGAGGGTAAATCTTCCGGTGAGATCGAAAACATTATATTAATTGACAATTCAGGCCAGTCATGAAAATTCGTAGATCATTTTTCCTATTCATTTTATTCAATTCTTTTGTTAATGTAGAGTCATCTCCATGTGTCATTATAGTTTTATTAATTAGTAGTGTCAATTTCTTATTGACCTCATTATAGAAATCTATTATTGACAAGTTATCTTGTCTTAATATGCTCATCTCCTGCTCTATGATATGAGCTGGTCTCTTATCTGCATATGCAAAATCTAATCTTGAGATTATTGCATCCACATTAAGAACTGTTCCGTGGTTCGTCAAAATATCCTTAGCATTGCTTGTAAATTTGTTTCTTAAAATTGTGAGGGCAGCAAAATATTTTCTGCTTCCTCTAGCGTAAAGGGATAGAATTATTATTAACAGCTTCTCGCCAACTAACATATGAATTTGGGTTTGTACCTGAAAAATCCGGCAATGATTTTATAACATCTAAAGATTCATTGCAATTAATTCATTCTGTTATCGTTTGTGTTTTGTAATCTGTAACTAAATTTGTTTTAGTTAATGATTCAAGAGAAGCCTTTAATGAAGCTTGCAAAGTAGCTGTATTGCTAGCTACTAACCTAGCTACTAAATTCTCAGTTTCTGTAGTCATTTTTGTATCTATCGTCAAGGCCTTTAAAGTTTTAATAAAATCGTCCAGGATGTCTTTCTTTTGGTTAATTAACTTTTCGAAATATAAATTCAAGTAGTACTTATTAAATTTTACATTAAGTTAAGTTTTCACTATTTGGGTTAAAAATTAAAATTGTTATTTATTTATAAAATAATTTCTTACTCGTATAAATATATACACTGCCAATCACTAGGATGAGGCCACATATTTTTCAACCGATTTTCGTTCTTTATACCTGCTGGAAATTTCGTACCAATAAAAATTTACTACATTTGAGTAGGTAGATATTTTCTTTAAAAAAAGTAATAAAATTAAGGGGTTAAATAGAAAAAAACAGTTGGAATTTCCCTACATTAATTAAAGAGCTACTTAAAAACAGTATGAAAAAGTGCGTCACTTGGATGAGGCCACATGAAAAATCTTATAAAATATCAAAAAAATGAAAGAAATGTTTACAGTTTTTGGTTTCCAAACATTTATTTATTAAGTTTTTCTCAATTAATAATGAGTATGCCCCCCATTTTTCGATATGACCTCTATTAGACGGTTTGGAATGGAATCATAAAGTTTTTTTAAATAGTCAAGTGAAATCTCGTCCCAGGCATCACGGATAGCTTCAATTAAGGGGTCCTTGTCTTCAAATTGTCTACCGCCTTCATAAACTTTTCGAGATAGCCATGCCCATACGTTTTCGATTATGTTCAAGTCCGGTGAATAGGGTGGCCATGGCAAAAGCTCTACGTTTTCTGATAAAATCCAGCTTTTGACAACCCTGGAAGTGTGGATGGGGGCATTGTCTTGTTAGAAAATCCAAGGCAGAGGTCCAAAAATATTTTTCATCTTCGGAAATGAGCGTTCCAACAAGTATTTGTAGCTGTTTCCGTTCATTGTTAGAGAAAGAAACTCCAATTCGATTTTGCCATAGTAGGTGATAGCTCCCCACACCATAACACCTGATGTACGGCTGTGATGTCTTCCCAAAATTAGTTCCTCTTTTCTTAAATCATGGAAATAAAAGTTGTAACCATCGGGGCCGTCAAGGCTAAACCTTTTTTCATCCGAAAAGACGACGCGTTTCCATTGACTGCTCCAAGAGACATGTTCTGTTGCAACGTTCATTCGCAGCTCCTTGTGTACTTGCTTAAGAACAGGTTTCTTTTTGAGTTTTCTTCTCTGGATAGTACCATCTTTTCTTATTATCCTTCGGACTGTCGAAATACTGGCTGATACTCCGCTTTTGGACCTTATTTTAGTAGCTGATTGAGTAGAATTTGAAGCAATACGTAAAATTAACCGCTTTTCTCGGGATGTTGTTGCTTGGGCTGTGCGTCCTTTTTGGTTTTTTCCATAGTTTTGAGGATCAGCAAGATAGTTGTTTACAACTGTTTTACTTCTGTTCAGCTTCCTTGCTATTTCTCGGCTTGAGAGTCCCATTTCCTTGAAAGTATCGATTTGTCCTCTTTCTGCTACTGTCAACGTCTTTCCGGAACCCATTTGTAGTTGAAATTTAATAAAAATAGTTATTTGTAAAACGTTCTTAAATATTGTAACCCAAATTTAAAAAAAAATTGCTGATCTGAACTTCTACAACGAAATATTCGCAATGGCCTCATCCTAGTGACTCACTTTTTTATATCCTTTTTAGGTAGCTCATTCATTAATGTAGGGAAATTCCAACGGTCTTTTCTATTTAACCCCTTAATTTTATTACTTTTTTTAAAGAAAATATCTACCTACTCAAATGTAGTAAATTTTTATTGGTACGAAATTTCCAGCAGGTATAAAGAACGAAAATCGGTTGAAAAATATGTGGCCTCATCCTAGTGATTGGCAGTGATTTTTTAGATTAGATTAGAAAATAGATTTTATTTCATCATAAGTACATTTTTGAATTCGGTTTACAAATCTTTAAAGACATGGCAAAAGCCGTCTGCCAGATTGACAAGTTTATGATTTCAATAATAAAAATTAATAAATAGGTGCACTAGGTTTACAATACATTTTTTCATTTGGTTAAAAATTTAATTAAAACGCTTCTCTTAAGATTTGGTTTCTATATCTTAATGCTGATTTCACAAAGTTGCAAAGAGCCGTCCAATCACGTCCGTTCAGTATATCAATAACTTCATCCTCTTCGTAATTAGCTTTTCCCAAGTGTAGTTTTCTTAATTCTTTAAGTATGGGACAGATGCCTATAAAGTGCATGATGTCTTCATGGGTTTTCAAGTTACACAAGGAGCATGTGATAGGCAAATCCGGCCGGTGGGGTATGTAGTTTAATGGCAGTAACTCTCCTCTCACCTTAAATATGGTTGAGATTTTTTCTGCATCGACATTGCTTCCAAAATAGCTAATCATGCTTAGATCGTGTTCCAGTTTCGAATAGTACCTTCGATAAATTGATGATTGAGCTTCTTCAATAAAGGCTTTATGTAGTTTTTCATCAAGATTCTGGAGTATATTGTAAAGTTCAACTTTCATTTCCTGTATGTTAAATCCCGATAAATTTAATGGACGTCCCGTCCTCTCAGCCAGCTCTTTCCATTTCTGAAAGCATGATGCTTTTTTTGCGATAGCGTGCGTAGCAACTATTTTAGGAAGTCTTGCTTCGTGCATGTTTAATACTTTAAGGACGTAATCAAAATGGAGTTTCAATGTTGTGATGAACAATGGTGGGAGCCCTGTTTCAATGTGTAACATATATGTGGGTGTCGTCCGGGGAAGGTGCAGTACTCTTTTAAGAAAGAACCTGAGAAGCTGTTCTACACTCTCATATTGTAAATATCCCCAAACTTGCGTTGCATAAAACATAACTGATCTCGCTGTTGCCTCAAAGATTTGATATTTGACTCGAAGTCCTATGCTCTTATTTTTCATACAAGTCAACCAGGTTGTGTTTATGGCAATTTTTGCACTTTTCAGTTTTTCTAGCAAGTGAGTTTTAATACTATTTTGTGGTGTTAGAATTACTCCCAGGTATTTGTAATTATCAACTACTTCCACTGCTTCCCTCTCCAATTTCCAGATATAGTTTCTACTTCGCTGTCTCTTGCCTCTACCAAAAATCATTATTTGGGATTTTCCTCTGTTTACTGTAAGGTTCCACAGTTTACAAAATTCTTCGAGCTTAGTTATCATCATCTGGAGTTTTATCGGCGTGTCTGCTAACAGCACTATATCATCAGCGTACATCAAAACTTTGATTTTAGTACGACCTACATCAATCCCTCCATTAATATAAGAAACAATATCATTAATAAAAAGGGCGAATAGAAGTGTACTCAGGATGCATCCTTGTCTCAAACCTGATGGTGTTGCGAAACTTTCAGACATATTGACTCCATCCCATACCTTCGCTGAACAGTTTTTGTATATTTTTCTTAATGTCCTCAACATTTTAAATGGTAGACCCAGAGCAGAAAGTTTATAGAACATTAAATCTCGATCTACAGTGTCAAATGCGGATTTGAAATCAACGAAGTAGGCATAGATATTTTTGCCTTCCTCACGGTAAATGTCTACAATAGTGCTAAGTGTATAAATTTGACCCCTGTGTTGAATGTTGTTGCATTGAATGTGCAGATGGCGCTACTATAGATAGTGAGGAGTTTTGTAACAGCTGTCCATGACGTTTATCGTTGCTGTCAAAGTTGACAGCTCGTTCCATGTTATCAAACTTAACATCAGGGAACATTTTTTTCAAAACAACAAATCCATTATCATTACCACATTTTAACCCATATTCGGTGCTCCATGCAAATGCCCTTCCCTCAATAAACAATCGGTCATCACGCAGTTGTATTTTTGTTCCAGGGCGTTCGGTGTATAATGATTTTTTGAGCTTGATCATCTTTGCTCTTTTTGTTCTTATTGACAAAGGGTAATCCTTATGGACACTTCTTCCAGTGTTTTTCAATTTGGATGATGCTTTCAAGATTTTATATACATCAGAGCTGTGTTTAAGTGTTACAACTAGGTGGTTTATTTCGTTGTCGCTATTAGTGTTTTTGTGTGTTAGTTTAACCGAGTCTACGGTGTTCTCATCGCCTTCTGCCAAACTCTGGCAGAGCTCTTTCGCCTCATTCAAAGGATCAACATTGGTCTTACTTGGCAAGTGCACAATAACATTTTTTTCGTTGAATTTCATCATAAGGTGTTCTATTTGCATCTCAAGCTTTTCGCAACGTTCTTCTGCAGATGCAACTTTGTGTGCAAGTGCTAATTGTTTCTCTTCAGCAGCCTCCATTTTGGTGGTAAGTACATCTAAGTCCGCCTTTGTTACTAAATGCTGGAGGTGATCACTTAATTTTTCATCGAGAAGTTTGCCTAGATCGCTAATGGACATATTGTTCAAAGTCATTTCGGAGATTTGCAGTTTCTTTGACTCGGGGGATGCTTCCGGCGATATATTACTTATACTACGTTTATGCATATATGTAGTGCAATAAGTGACAATTAGCTTTTGCGCTTTGCCGATGTTGTTTGGCTAATTTTACAATGTATTTAAATAATATTTTGAGACTTACTTCGGTAACAGTGACGTGCAATGTGATTATAATTAAATGTAGGTCAAAAATTCAAGTTATAATGAACTATTTTATATTAAATTTGGCTAAAACACAGGAGCTAAATTTTAATGCAACCAAACTGTTCAACTGTCAACTGTCAATCCAGTGTAAGTTATGAGCAGTGTAAGTTATGAGCTGCTGATAAGACGTGTATTTGATCCGGTGACAAACATACTTTTTTTCTGATCGATAAACGCATTCAACCTCGCTAGTTTATGTGTCTTCTTGTGCATAAGCTGATTTGCTGTTTGTATAAAGTTCTTTTTGGGCAAAAGTGCTTACATTTGAAATAATATTTGCCTAAATAAATGTGTAATAAAAGTGGAAAAATATTCTTTTGCTTCCTTTGTGCAAATTATTTAACGAATCTTTAAGTAATTCTCTTGACTCTGCTCTCAAACTTATTAAAGTCCAATACAATAACGTTTATCTAATACTCACCCATGCCTTCAAACCCATCTAAACGACCACGCACTTTGAATTCCACACCCATAAATTCGCCCAAAAGCTTATCATCTCGTAAAATCCTAACACCTAAGAACACTCCGACATCAATAAAAATCATGGATAAGACATGGATGGATGAAAAACTTCGTCAACAAAGCGAGTTTATTGTTTCACTTCTGTCAAAAAAACTCGAAGAGTCAGAAAAAAAAAATAACTGAAGAACTCGGCCGTGAAATTAATAAAATCAAAACTAGTGTCCAGGAAATAAATAATCGTGTTGTGATATTAGAAACCGCCAAAACCGAAATTAAATCAGATATCGACTCTCTAAACACCGAATTAAGTAATATCAAAATATCACTAGCTAAAGTTACCACCGAATGTACGAGCACTAGATCTTGTTTAATTGAAAACTCTAATCAAATCAATAATGTAAACAATAACTTTGACTGGACTGGACATGTATACATAGAAGGTGTTGGACTGTTTCCTCTTCCTCCTCGTCCATGCAGCTTCTACAGAAGTCATTTGTGTAGACCCCTAGCCTCAGAGCATGTCTTCCTTTGAGGCAGTGTCCTGTTATTACTCCAATTGTAGAGCTTATATTTTGTCTGCTCAGGGATATCAAGCCTTTTGACCGTTTTAAGTCTATGCTTGGCCATATTTGCTTGGTTGCTAGGCATGTGGTACTCTGTGACCATCTAGCATTTGTTGATTCTAGAGCATATTGTTTGAGAAGATATTTGCATGTAGCAAGTGGTGTTCCTATGTTATGTTTTTGTATAACATTAGGCAGAAGTGTTCCGTTTTTGGCGAGCTCATCGGCTTTGCAATTTCCCGGAATGTCTCTGTGGCCCGGCACCCAAATGAGGTGAATATTAAATTGTTCCGTCATCTCATTCAGAAATGATCGGCAATCGTGGACTAATGGAGAGTTTGTGGAGACAGACGCGAGAGATTTGAGAGCGACTTGGCTGTCCGAGAAGATTCGTATATCCTTACAAGATATAACGTTTTCTTTGAGCCAGGATAATGCCTCTTTAATCGCCATTACTTCTGCCTGGAATACACTTCATTGATTGGGAAGTCTGTATGATAGACTGAGATTCAGTTGTTCCGAATAGATACCACTTCCAACTCCGTAATCGGTCTTTGAACCGTCTGTATAGAAGTGTACTGCATTGTCTTCCAGGGGTCTCTCTTCTTCCCAGGAGGATCTTGAAGGGATGGACACATGGAAGCTTTTACCGAATACCATTTTTGGGGTTGTATAGTCTAAATGATCTGGGATAGATCTGAAATTGTCTAGAATAGTAGTATGTCCAGTATTGTTACTGTTCCATTGAGAGGTGGCTCTAAGCCTCACACATGAGTTGGTTGCCACCATTTTGGAGAAGATGTCAAGAGGTGTTAGGTTTAAAAGCACTTCCAGGGCTGCGGTTGGTGTTGAGCGAAGTGCTCCTGTGATGCACATACCTGCTGACCGCTGGACTTTGATGAACTTATTTAGATTTACCATCTTGTCCAGTGCGGTCCACCATACGACAACTCCATAAATGAGTATCGGTCTGATTACCGAAGTGTATAGCCAGTGGGTTATTTTTGAGGAGAAGCCCCATTTTGATCCTATGGCCTTTTTACAAGTAAAAAGCGCTACGGTAGCCTTTTTTACTCTTTCATCAATATTTGCAGTCCAATTTAGTTTTTTGTCTAAAATGAGGCCTAAATATTTAGCTTGGTCGGAAAAGCTTAATGGTATTCCTTTAATCTTGGGTGGGCTAATCTGAGGAATTTTGTACCTTCTCGAAAAGAGTACTAGTTCTGTTTTATGTTGATTGACGTCCAAGCCACATTGCTTAACCCATTTTGTTAGCCTATTTAAGGCATTTTGTAGGAGTTCCGAGAGAACTTGGGGGTGTTTCCCAGATACAGATATTGCAACGTCGTCACCATAGGCAATCACCCTGAAACCCTCTGCTTCCAATGATGTTAGTAAATTTCAAACAATCTTTCCAAGGTTTTAAGAAGGAAGGATGATAGGCTGATTGGTCGTAGATCTTTAGGGTTAACGTAGGAGGGTTTCCCTGCTTTAGGAATGAAGACTACTTTTGCCATTCTCTAGGCTTTGGGAATATATCTCAACCTTAAACAGCTTGTCAGAATGATTTCCAATGGTGGAATGATCATGTTTGAGCATTTTTGTAGTTCGGCCGGAATGATTTCGTCTGGTCCTGGAGATTTATATGGATCAAAGCTATCTATGGCCCATTGCAGTTTTTCCCACGTTATTAGATCAACCAAGTCGCTTGTAGAAGCTTGAGACTCTGATGTTAAGTCGTTAAGTGATAGTCCACGTGCCTGCTTTTGTCCTGAGTCTTGAGTCTTCTGAAGTATTTTCTATTTTACCACAAAAGTTTCTCCAAGAAGACCCCTTACTCTTCTTTTTTATAATGCTTTAGAGCTTGTTTGTATAAGTCCCAGTGAGAAGGAGATCTAGTGTACTTAGATCTATTGAAGAGTTTGCGACAGCTCTTTCTGAATGGTTCTAGTTCTTTACGCCACCAATGAGGTTTCTTTTTACCCTTTAAAATGGTTACAGAGCATGAAGTTCTCATTGATTCATTGAAGGCTTCGGTGAGATGATTCACAGAAAGGTCTAGTTCATCTTTACTGGAGGAGCTTTTAAGAAGGTTGTGATCAAGCAGTTGTGCTAGTACCTCCCTATATCGTTCCCAGTTTGTATTACGGTGATTGCGAAAACCCGTAGATATATTTGCCACATCTTTGAGCTCAAACTGAATGTATTTGTGGTCAGAGAAGGAATTCTCTTTTGAGACATGCCAGTTTGAAATCAGATTGTGGATCGAGTCAGAGGTAAGTGTAATATCAAGGACCTCTTTCCTATTCTTGGTTACAAAAGTGGGTTCATTACCAATATTACTTATGAGTAGGTTAGTGTAATTGGGCAGTAAAATTACATTTAAGTCATTTTTTACTAACATACATGACCTTGGTTCACCTTTCTCCGATGCATACAGTAGCTTATAACCAGGAGTCCTGAGGCCTCTGATGATGGAATTTGAGACCCACGGCTCCTGTATCAAGACGATGTCATCCTTGTTTGTGTGCAGTCGGAGTATTAGGTTGTTTGTGGCAGCATTGCTACTATTAGTCAGATTAACCTCCACCACTGTTTTATCGGCGTTTTCATCGTCTGAGGAGGAGTGAAGTAGTTCTTCCTCACTCAGAGTGATGCCTAAGGTGGCGTCTTCAGTCTCCATGTCGGAGTTACTGTCGACTGTAGGTTTAGCCTCCACGTCGGATGGCTTGTTTGGGGCTGTGGAGGTCGATGGTTTCACTTGTGGTATTTCATCGACTTCCATTATTGGGGGTAGTGAAGCGTTTCCTTCCGCTGAAGGGGCTTCTGTGGGGGGCGTGTTGAGCGAATCTTCGTCTTTTTTTATAGATGCGCAACATGATTTCGTCGAAACCATACCTAATCACGCCTTTGGTCGTGGCCAGTGGAGTCAGTGATTCCCTATTGATCAACACGAGAGCTGACCTATAGTGACCCACTGTCTCCTTCTCAACCTTTGAGACTTTCCAGTCGTGCGTGGGCAGGTTTGGATTGCTGGTTTTGATCAATTTCATGATCATATCTGGGCAGTTGTGTAGAGCCGGGACCATTATACGTGCTCTTGGCCGGCAAGGAATATTCTCCCTTGCAACAACCTCGAGCTTGTCACCCGGCCAGACCTCTGGCAAGCCATTAACAGCAGCCCTGTATAGATCGAAAGATCTCTGATCACCACAGGCGATGAGTTTGATACGATTTTGGTACCATCCTTCATCGGCTGTGTCTGGGAGAGGTCCCGGATTCTCCTCGATGACAGATAAAAATCTGAAACCGAGGTGAGCATTGACGTCTGCCCATTGATCATGAGAGACGTTACCATCCACATGACCCCTGTCAATGACCGCTGCTATGATCCTACCTTTTAGCGCGTCGCTAAAGGAAAGATCCTTATTGAAGGCTGTTGTGCTGTTCGAATGCACCTTCTGCCTTTTTGGTTCGGGCTTGTCGCCCTCGAAAGACCTATTGCGCTTTGACGTTGAGTCGCTGCAGGTCGGTTTGGTGATATTGCTAAGAAAGTCACTAGCCCACTCGAGTTTTCGCGTTTGCTCCGGGGTTCTTTCCGCCGCACAGTGGGGCAGAAATGGCCATTTTATGATATCAATTATTTTTTAAGGTAAAAATGCTATTATGATGGCTGTTGGTGTTTTTATGACAAAGGTAGTAGTTTATTGAAACCTCTGGTACAGTTTTAAATTTCAGAAATATTGTATAAATTAACCTGGAATCGCTTATTTAAAAAGTTTTAATTGACGAATTCTACTTGTTTAAAAAATAATTTTTTTCTAACCTATGATCACCTTTTTGAAGAATTTTAGTATTCTGAATTAGAATCCGAAGCTTAAAAATTCCAGCACAGCGCGTTTCTGAGATATTCTAAAACAATCTCTTCACTTTTTTGAGAAACAACAATATTAAAAATGTCAACAAAAAATATTTTTAAATTCTTTTGAGATTTAGATCTCAGTATTGAAAATAACATGTCTGCGACCCTTCCAAATTCAATCAAAATCCTATGAATAGAAGTGATTTTAATAAACCTACTCTGCGGGACATATTATTTTAATATAATACAAGATTTATTGCATATTCAGATTAAGATATTTCAAAAATGGGATTTGTTGGAATTTAGTAGTTTCGAATTCGTATTGAAGCAACGAAACCTTGGGTAAGAAACATTGAGTACACAATTATGTTGTAATTTAGTGTTGTCGAAATACTAGGCAGTTGACAACTTATACATACATATGTATGATTATTAATAGAGTTAAACAATTTCATGAATATTAGAATAATTGGGAATTAATGAAAAGGAATGAAATGAATTTATTGTTCTTTGAAGGGCAAGCTGTAAGAAAAATAAAAATAAATGCTTAAATACCTTTAATTTTTTGTTGATTGATACCCTTTTTCCAACAACTTTTTTAATTTGCATTTAAAGAAAGATATTTTTAAACATTGAAATGAAAACAGGTTTTGTTATTTTTAATTTATGCTTATGACTATGAGTATGTAAAAAGTAGTTATGTTGAATTATTCAGAATCATATGATAAATTTACTTAATTTTTTTTATTTAAGGCTCAAAATTGTAAATAAAATGGAAAGCATAATAGTTTTTTGGTAAAGTAAAAATTTTTCCCAACCTTTTTTCATTTAAATAATTGTTTGAAAAGTTCAAAAATATTGTTAACTTGCAAATAAGAACAGAAAAGGAGCGGAGAAATTGTATTGAAAAGAAGGGATATTGGTATAACAATTTTGAGATGATTTTTTGAAAAAAAAAATTGAAACACTTAAAAACAATTTTATAATAAAATTTAGCTATCAGAAATTGATTATTGTTCCTAAAATTTTGTAAAATAAACTTATAAAAAGAAGCAAACAATTTTTCAGCTTTTTAAATACTATAACTTTATTTTAAAAAATTGAAAACAAATATTTGGGGCAAAAGTCAAGCACTTTTGTTTTTTTGGTAGTATAGGTATATTGTTCCTGAAACTTTTCCCACTTTCAGACCTGCTTGACTTTTGCCCCAAAAGAAGATGAAGTGAAAAGTAAAAAAAAAGCCTTAACAAAATTTCTTCTTTTCATTTCAATTATTTCAACACAAAGATTTCTTTTTTATATTTTTAAACTTCAATCATAATCTACATACCTTCATCTAGGTGTGACATTTTTTGAAACTTTTTTACGATCTTAATTTTGATTTTATGGATAAAACTAAAGTTAATCTTTTTTAGCACTTTTTAAAAAAGCGATTTTTGCACATTAAAAGTCTACTTTGATGGGCTGTCTAACCTTGACTACGAGACATAAAAAAAAAATATCACACTCTTCATATCAGATTTTCCGTTAACTTTAAGAGAGCGAACTTTATAATCCCGTTGCTTTAATTTTGCAAGGTGACCTTTTTATCATCACCATGTATGGAGCTGCCCCACTGTGCGCCGCCGCTAGAATCCTCTCAGCATTGCGTTGGTTTCGTTTGGCTAGTGACTTCTTGGACTTCTTGCTGGCCGGCCCAGAGCTATGTCCGTGTGACACAGGTGTGGGTCCACCATCAGAATTCGTCGCTACCGATACCAATCGGGGTGTGCCCTCACCTTTTGAGTCAATTCCACATGTCGCAGATTGTGTCTCTCCGGATGGAGTGTCCCTTCTTGGGGTCGCTTGCGACGTCCTAGCAGGAGCGGGGAGGGGGTGGGGTGTGGAATTGCCGCCCTTGGGACAGCCGAGCGTCACTGTTCCACTGACGGGTAATTCCTTCAAGTATAGGCTGCGGCTAGTAGAGGGAGAAATTAGGAACCTCTAAACATGTAAAGGTTCATCGCGTTGGTGTTTCAAACAAAGAGGATGACCATGAAAGTAGCATCCATGAAACTCGAAAATTTGATCTGTTTCTTTACAAAATCCATCTACTTTTACCCCGTTACCTACTTCTTCTCTGCCTTTATATGCATGTTTGAAATTAATATTTCTCTTTTTTTCTTCCAAAATCATCCACTGAATTGCTTCGATAGATTGGTTGTCTATACATCTGTATCCAAACTTAGGTATCAAACCAATAGTGTTCGGTTGCAGAAAGTTCCGTCTGAATACAAGATTACATGCTGAGGCAATAGTTATGGCTTCTAAAAATGGTTCAACATTACTTTGATTTAAAAATAATTTTCTAAATTTTAAGCAAGCTCCTGTTAATATTTTAACATCGCTCTTGCAGTATTCTACAATTTCATGTTGCATATCAAAATTATCATTTTTATGTTCGGAATACCATTTCAAGAAGATATCACGCTCTTCTGTTTGCATAGAGTCTGGGCAATAAAACTCCAATGATGGCAATTTTCCAATGTAGTCTTCATTTTCCTTTGTATTAAATAAATACGGAAAGTAGCCTTTTTTAAGAACTGGAGCTAAGTCAAAGGCTTTGGGGAGTTTTGATAAGGCCATGGGAAAGTAATTAATTGAATCGATGAATTTGACGTTTCCAAGATGTGCACTGATCACATTTGTGTTGATAAACGCACAAATTTGGTTCATGCTGCTTTATCGTACCCTCCTTCACTTCATGATTAACATTCAATTATTTTTTCTTGACGACACTCCAGGTCATAAAATATATATAATTTGTTTTTAAGATTAGGCTCTTTAGTGTTGGGGAGAATATATAACATAAATGACCTTTTGATACATGGTTTTTACAATTCTTGCAAAAGAACTCTTCACAAATATGATCTCGTTCACCACCGTAGCATCTTAAGCAAAGGTGACATCTTTTTATTTGGTCACAAATGGAATTTTTACCTGATGATCCGGATATTTTATGATTGTCATAACAATTAGTTCCTTTAAAGATACGATTGTAGTCTGAACATGTGATTTGTTTCTGTGTCTCTGGACATATTTGCATTTATAATGTTTCCTTTTTTCATTGTACGAAACATGACAGCTTTCGCAATAATATACACAACAAAATGCAGCAGTAAGGGAGGTTATTACATTGTAATGATTATTGAAATACAACAGATTTATTTTCTTCTCATTTGGAAGTCCTTCATAAAGAACTTTTCTACCCTTGGTTTCATATTCATAGACAGTAATTTTATAGTCTTTCAAATGATTTTGAAATAATTTTAATTCTTCTATACCACAACCCACGATAAACAGATATAAGGTATGCTCATTGTGTTTTGACAGATGTAATGTGACGTCATCGTCATCTGGTTCGGATATACGATGGAAGAAAAGAATACCATTTCATTGTATTGTTTTTATTATTTTTCTATCCTTACAGTTAATTTGAGTTAAAAATAATTTGTTTAAATGCTTAATTCTAAAATACAGTCTACACTTAAAAAATAGTTTTTTTACACTTATATCTAGAGGCACAGCTTCAGCTTTTTTTAAATGTTTTTTCCATGAACTTCCCTTCTGTGTACAGATGTTCCTTATTGTATTTCATAAAAATACTTTCCAAAATTGTAACATTTTTAAGGAATGTTTCGTTGGGTTTCTTAAGTCCACCTTCCGACTTTTGATCCACCCAAGTAAAGCTGCAAGATGTATAAGGATCGTTCGGCACTTTACATTTTTTTATAAGAAATCCTGCGAGGTATTCAATAGCGTCTTCTTTCAACTCGTCGAATTCAAGTGATGAAATTTCTTCCTCTTCTTCTGTTGGCGATTCGTCTTCTTCAACATCAGCAGCTTCTGGATTCATTTTTGATTCCAACACTTTAGAAAGCATTTGTGCTATTAGTTGATTATCGTCGTAGTGGTCCTCGTCTCTTCTTTCGACGTTGCTGTAGTCACTCACTTGTTGCGTGGCATCCGACCTTCCTGAAAAGATAAGTTAACTTTATGTTAGAGAATAGCAATTGTTTGTTTATTTTGTTAGTAAGTTATATTATAAGGTACATCATTTTGTTAATAAAACTTCCACCAACTAATAACTAAAGACAGCACGAACATATATGTTTTATTGAATATAAAATGCTTACCCAAAATGCAGGAACGTAACCTATACTTAAATTCTAATGGTGTTGGATGGTCATGAAGACCACCCTTAGATCTAATAACTCCAAAAAAGAGCTCGGAACAAACACGACTGTTTTTTAAAGAATATTCTTTTTTGTTCCCACAAGCACTAATCCACAATTTGCACATTTTAGCGTCTCTCGGGAAATAGTGATATTTCAATGTTTTTTCATTGTTTTTTCTGTCTGGTGTATTATTACACCCTAACACAGCACAAACAACCATTTTTAAATTTTAAAATTCAATTTTAAACCGGAAAACAAATAAAATATTAAAAACCAATTGAAAATTTCCAATAAACGTACTCGCTTGTCAAACTAGCAGATGACGATGACGTCACAGCATAGGCAAGATGGCGAATTCGGTGTATCTAATGAGCATACCTTTTTGTTTTTGTTTATCGTGACCACAACCTGATGTTGGTATGGTTACTTGAGCTTCTTCCAAAAGTTTTATTGCTCGTTTAGTTTGCACTTTTCCAACGCCAGATCTAACATTTTTAAAAGCTAGTTCTTTGTCTGCAGATGCCTTGGCAACAATCAATGCTCTTGGTAGACATAAATTGTCTTTATTTTGTATGGTTATTATACCTCTTCGCTTAATGCATTCTTCGACGAAAGTGTTTTAAATTTTGGAAAATTTCCTTACATTGCCTTGCCCAATCGGCATGTGTACGGATGTAACTGATAAGGTAAAATCATCAGTACTTATTCCTTCGGAGTTGCTTTGAAAAATCTTGGTCATCATTTCCCATACATCCGAGAAGCTCAGTTCGGAACAATTTTTAAAATTAATCCATCCACTACCGCGAAGGTTGGAAAAATTCTTACCTCCAAATGTCACTCCCACCTTATCATGAGGGTCAAGACCACTTACAACTAATGTGAGGATATCCTCAACACCACTTCGAATCCATGACGTCGGTTCTTCATGATTAGGGACTGGTTTGAGAGAGAAATCAATTTTGCGCCCTCTCAAATTGAATCTCTTAACTTTGGTTTCTTGTTCATTCAAAATAATAAATCGCTGTAAAAAATCAGTTAGAGAAAAACTTTTTTTTTTTTTGTTTGTTCAAAAAATTTTTTTAATTTATACATTATATTATACATTCATAAGTATTTTACAAAAAAATTTGTGAATTAAATAAATTATTATCTTTGTCAAAAAACAGTGTTGGAGGAGGCAGTTTTACCTCTTCTAGATTTTTTTGCTTTCGATTTTTTTGAGGTGCTTGAGGTGTTGGTGGTGGTGGTTGTAGTAGTAATTGTTGTTGTTGATGTTCCTGCTGAATTTGAGGCTTTAAGTGGAAGTCCACGTGGAAAGAGTACCCTCCATATGGCTCCACAACTTCGAAGCAACATCTTGGAAGTTCCTTGATGTCCTCATCGGTTAGCTGATTATTGCATCTCTTTGGCAAATACACAAAACAATCGTCTAATTCTAGCATAATTTGTTCTCCAAACTTTGTCTGGATTCTTTTTGCCGATGTTATCGGAAAATTTTTCTTCTGCGTAAGTTTCGAGAGACTTGTTATTGGCTTTCGCTCATTGAAAGACCGAACACTAACTGACTTTTTTATTTTATTCAAGAAAGACATGTTTAATCAAGTTCTAATACACAAACTGAATTGTAGAAGCTAAGAACATTTTGCTTTTATACTCTAAAATATCATTCAAAATGAGCTTATCTTAAAACCGGAAGACTTTTTTTCTTTATACGTCTTTTCAAAACACTTTATTTCTAATTCAAAACCCAACAATTTGTTCATTGAGTTTACATCCCAATTTTATTACGGGAACATAACTTACTTATTTTACTATCGACGAAACAAAAAATATTGTCACGAATGTCGATCTTACGATCAAAATAGAGCTTTGATTTAATTCATTGTTTACACAAGTGTAGATCTAACAAACAAAACAGTATAGCTAATCCCTATGATGCAAGAATCCATGGTTATTTGTTTCAGTTTTTATTTTACCCGATATAATCCATCCAAATAAAGTTTTTTTGCAATACTGCTGTTGATTGTTGACCCAAACGTATCTGGCCTACGGAGAGAAGATTATAAAAAATGCCAGCGCCTATAAGTAAATCAATACGCTGAGAAACATTAAATGATGGATCCGCTAAGGGAACATTATTAGGAATTTGCAGCTGATGTACATATATCAAATCTGTTAACTGGAATGTTTTACAGTGAAATGTTCGTAAGTTTTCCTGATAAAAATAAAACACACAAAGTTTAATTTAGTGGACTGTATCCCTTGATGGTTTAATTACGAATGAAAATTAATAATCATCTAGGATTCAAGAATACATAAAAATACAGTTAAGGTTTTCATATTCTACTTTGATCTTGTTTCGCGTAAGCATATACATACAAATTATTTGCAACTGGTTAAAGAGAACTGATGGCTTCAATATCTGTGCTGAATTCATTTATACGAGATTTCAAAGTAACCAACGACTTATAATTTGAGTTTATACCCGACGAACCAATACAATTGATATTTGTATTAGAAAAGAGTCTCTTGAGACCCAAGAGTTGTATTAATCGATTTGTGATAAAGTCTAACTGGGAGCCGCTTTCAAGAAGAGCCCGACATGTAATGAACTTATTATTTGAAGATTTAACTTCGATTAAAGCAGTGGAAAGAATAACTTGAGATTTAGAAATGTCCGAGATTGTTTTAATAGTTGGTTCATCATCAACTGTGTGTAGTGCTTGTTGAGCATGACAAAGAAGAACTTGGAGATTCTTGAGCTGAGTTAGTTGAACTTATTGGTTCCTCAGAAGAAAAGAACGTGCGATTTGGCTTGTGATTAATTCCACTTGATGATGGGCTATACTTCAATGAATTCTGATCTCGGTGCAATAATGTATGATGACTGCCTTGACAATTCCTACACTTACTAAGATTGGCAATTCCGAGCTCCATGTCCAGGCTTGAGACAATTAAGACATAAATTAAGTGATTTAACTAAATTATAACGATCATTTTGGGATTTAGACGTAAAATTCGAACATGTTTTTGCACTCTGACAATTTTGAGTACAAAAAGGACAACTTGTAGAAGTAAAGGAACATTGTTCCTTGTGAATAAAAAAATAATTTCTAGGAACCCAACACTGGTCCCGAAATAAAACACAAAGTTAATTCTTATAAAGTTTATTAAGTGCGACCGCACGCTTTCAAGTTACAAAGTAGAATGCAGCAATTTTGAATTAAATCAGCTTCTTCTGATCCAACGATGAACGAACAAACAATTTCTTCCACACCAACACAGTTGAAATATCCCTTTGGCTATACAGATTCGTATTTCGTATCACTCTTAAGGTATCCTCTCTGTTTCACAGATTTTTATCTCGTATGCGTATCACTTTTTATTCGATTATGTTAATTCGATCGATTTGGTTACACTACTTTATGGAAGTAACTCTTTTATTATTTTTTTATATTTTAGGAAGAAGAGGAATTATTTTTAAAGTATCTTCTTAGTCTCACAGGTTTCTATTCCGTAACACTCTTTATTCAATTATTTCGATTGATTTGGTTACACTATTTTCAATATTTTATGGAAGTAACTCTTTTATTTTTTTTTTTTATTTTAGGTAGAAGAGGAATAATTTTTAAAGTATCTTCTTAGTTTCACAGGTTTCTATTCAGTAACACTTTTTATTCAATTATTTCGATTGATTTGGTTACATTATTTTCACTATTTTATGGAGGTAATTTTTTTGTTGTATTTTCTTATTTTAGCAGTCAGGTCCCTGCTCGGGCGCAGGAAATGAGTGAGGCCTTTGCTGATAACGAATTGGTTTGAGGCCTTTATCCTACTGTTTGTGTGACGAATGTTGCTTTTTATTAAATTCAATTAGTTCTAAAGTTCTACATCTTTTTTGTACGAAATTAGAGAAGTATTCCCATGTTGGAAGATATGCTTTACTTTTTACCATTTTAGTGTTTGAATTAGCTTGATCCTTTACCATTTATTCGTCTAGTTTTGTTACATGCTCCTCCCATAAAGAAGCAGTAAAGGAGTCCAATTTTGATGTAACCAAAGCGAGTAATAAACCATCCGCCACCTGCTCCTTTGTTGATAGAGACAATAGAGCCCTCATGTTAGAATTAATTGTATTGTTAATGGATACTAGATGATTAACTGAAGCAAATGGAATATTTTTTAAATCAATTATATTACCAATATGTATATGATAGCTTTTGTTGTCATACTGATTCCTTAGTATACGTAATGCTTCTGGATAATTTTCTGCAGTTGGTTCCAATGACCGTATGCATTCATAAGCGTTGCCTTCAAGCAAATTCCTAAGACGTTGGAATTTGTCACGAGGGTCAGCAACTTTTTCTTCAACCATTATGGAGTACATACTCCACCAATCTAACCACTTATCAGGTTCACCAGAGAAAACTTTTAATTTGTGTTTTGGGAGGTCTGAATGCGTATTTGACGACCCGACGAAAAACGTTGTATTTGCAGTCGATTTCCGATCAAAATTACCATTTATGCTAGTTAATATTTTCGATCTGAGTTCTGAGTACGAAGTTTCAAACTCATCGCGTTCTGTTGGACCACTTGCATCGATTTCTTCGAGTTGGAATTGAATCCCATTAAAATTATTAAAGTAGTTTTCTAGAAGCCCTAACTTTGTTTCTAGCTCGAAAGAGTTCATAGATTTAATTTTTTCATCAGTTAAAAGCGATTTGATACGACTTAATTGTCCTTTTATTACACCCCGACGGGCCTTTAATTTTTTGATTACTTCTTCCATGATACTAATATGTATGTATGTATTCAATAACTAATTCAACGATTTGTAATGAAACACGACGAGAAACGACACGACGACGAAATACCAAGAAATGTGTGACGAATTGCTCTTTGCTATGTGCCCAAAAAAGATAATGCAAAAATACTTGTAGTGTATTATGTGCGCGATAAAACATAAAACTTTTATTTAATCGAACTGAAGTTGTTTATGTATGCAACCAAAACCAAAACATAGATTTGAGCGACGCGACGACGACGCTGACGAAACATACAACTGAGACGAGCGACATAGAATATTTATTTTAAGAATCACCTTTTTCACAAATTAGTGTTAAGATTGCAAATATTAAAAACAATATAACCACCATTGCAAAGAAAACTGTACATTTTTCCACTAAAGTTTCAATATTCCCGGGTTTCGGCACCAAATGTTTAGGGGGAATACATTGTTTTATGTAACCCATTTGACAAAATACAAGACACAACTTGTTTTTTCACTTTTTATTCTATTGATGCAAATGTTACATGTTTAGTTCGCGACGGTCGGACGGCAATTGAATTAATTTTAAAAATTGGATACTAAAAGAGACTCCACAATCCTACTGAATTGAGGAGTCTATACCACGAAAAGACTTTAATAACAAAATGAAATGTGAATATGAAGCTATCGATTGCGCTTCCCACAACAATTACTGTTCTTAGATTCATTTCTTGGAATTGAATCATAATGCTCTTGCAACTACTTCATATTGTGGTAAGAATTAGAACAAATATGAAATGCGATATATAAAGTATGCATAATGATATGACACCTTGGATTGCCAATTTATCTTTAAGTAAAGGGTGATTTTTTAAAATCTATAAGAAAGTTTGTCAAAAAAACACATAAAATTCAGAACAATGCATGAAATCTTTATTTGAATTTAATTGAATGTTTGAAGATTATTTCATTCAAATGTTGACCTTGACTGCGCCTCAAATGGTCTATCCGCTTAGTCCAATTTTGGCATACTCTTTGAAAGATTTTGGCCGGTATCTCACGAATAAATCCTTCAATGTTGTCTATCAATGCGTCAATTGAAGCGGGCTTGTCTGTATAGACATGAACTTTAACATAGCCCCACAAAAAATAGTCTATAGGCGTTAAATCGCACGATCTAGGCAGCCAATTGACCGTTCCCGAACGTGAAATAAAATGTTCATCAAACTCGCCTCTCAATAAGTCCATTGTTGAGCGTGCTGTGTGGCAAGCTTTGTTCGTTTGTAAGACGATTCATGGTTAAAATATAGACCAAACTAAAGATGTTTGACTGTGAAACAAAACACGAAACGTGCTTCAGCTGTTTAAACCAGTGTTGCCAAAAAGATAATAGCTAAAAAATCACCCTTTATAAATGATACTGAAAACTAAATGTGCTGAGTTGAATAAAAAAAAATAAAAAAGCTAAATGTATTGAGTTAAACATGAGCTAAATGTATTGAGTTAAACACTTTATTAACTCGTATAATGGTTTCGCTTTTGTTGAAAACCCTTCCTAAAATAAGAGCATAATCCCAGAAAACTATGCACTGCCTTGGCATTTTGAGGAATAAGAAAATTTGCCACTGATTCAATGTTCTTTTCATCAGGACTTATACCTTCTTTAGAAACCTTGTAACCTAAATACCGTATTTCCGGTTCTATAAACCTGCACTTATCCAATCTCAGCTCTAGTTTATTACTTACTAGCTTCTCAAAAACTTCTTTTAATATGGATAAGTGTTCTTCAAAATCACTCGTCGCAATCATTATACCGTCTAAGTATATCGCAACTTTCCCTGCCCTTATCATGTCATCAAACACCATATTTACAAACCGTTAAATTATTGGAGGTGCATTTCTTAATCCGAATGGCATACGCAAATATTCGTATTGGCCAAGCGGAGTCACAAACGAAGTGTATTTCACCAATTCTTCATTTACATGCACATGATAAATGGTGTTATGTTTAGTTTGGGATGAGATTTAATTTTCCCTATATCAGAGTATGTTGAGCACTTTAAATCTACGGCCACTTCAATCCGGGGTGGGTTTTTACTCTGTCTAACCAAACTATACAAAAGATATGTGCTCGCAAAAAAAAATATGGATTCATTTGAATGAGTCTGAGACCAAGGTGTTGTGAAGGCCTCACATCTCCCTCCCAACCATGCACATCCAAAAAAACTTATTGAATGGCCCAAATAAATAAACTCGAAACTTTTAAGGTGCATACCCTACATAACAAAATTTTATTCAAAATTCATTTTTTTATCTATTTAAAGCTATGTTTAATTTCATTTGATCTTAGATTAATGTTTTAAAATATTTAAACAAATTGATTCATAAATATTTTATTTCTACAATAAAAAAGAAACGAGAAGAAAGCCAGAAAAGTAGTAATGCATAAGAGTTGTTTAATCATGAAAACTGTGTATACGGTAATGCGACAGCTATATGATCTTACAAGCATTATTATAAACTCAAAACGAAAAATAAAATTTTATATGGGCGAAAAAACTTCAAATTCCCTATAGCTAATAGGCCTATTACCTAAGAAAATTGTTTGCATGCAAAAATTAAAATAACTAAGAAAAAAAAATGCCTGAAAGAATATAGCTATGTATATGGCAAAAAAATGTTCTTTCTTTTCGCTGTACACTATTGATTATATTGATTATGCGAAGAATTAATTGAAATTGAAAAAAAAATTGAATCTGAATTTTTAAATTTTGAAAATCTGAAGATAATTAATTTAGGATACAAAAAAAAAGTTTGAATTTAAAATTTTGAAAATATATAAAAAAAATTATCTTGAAGTTATTGAAAATTAGAAAAATAGGTTTAAATTTTAATTTTGAGAACTAAACAAAAATATCTTGAAGTTGCCTGGTATCTCCGTTATCCTCTTCTGCATTTAATTTGGGGTAAATCCAGTAAAGATGGAAATTGTTCTGATGGTGGTGGAGAAGTTGGGTGGATCTGTGTCCCGTTCCTAGAAGCGGAGCTATGGTGTCTCCTATTTAAAAGGTATAAGGCACTTAGAAAACAAAACTAGAGATTCACTAATTATAATTTACATACCGCTTTTTTGTTTTAAATTCTTTTTAACCGTGTTTTAGTTTTTTGTCTATCAGAGGGAAAATTGGTAGTTGGTTGATAGTTTTGTTTTTTTTTTTTGTTTTCCTTTTCTTTTATACGGGGGCTTACAAAATTATCAACACAGAATGTTTCTTCTTTTTTTCCAAATTTAAAAACTAATCAAAACGATTCACTGTTTCCGATAGAAATTTTCTTTTCAATAAATTGTAACTAGCAAAAGTTTCATTTACTTTAACTTTACTTTAAAAAAAAATACTCAGAGAATGCTCAGAGAGCAAATAACGATGTTGCCCTTTATACAGTTCTTAACCAACTGACATTGAACTATATTTAGTTTTGCCGAAAATTATCCTATCTCCCTCTTAACTAATAGAAATCGCGCGATTTAACCGTTGCTCTTATTTTGCTTTGTGCACCTGTTTCTACATTCTTATGTACTCGTAATACTCGTATGTGCATTAGAAAAGAATGCATTGGGTTAGGTGAAATGTTAGTTTGCGGTATTTTTTTTTTCAAGAGCTCCAAAAAAAAGAAATTGGTTTGTGAAGCAAAAAAAATAATACTAGTGATGTGCTTGGAAGTAAGTGGTGGTTAAAAAAATGAAATGTTATCGGAATAGCACATTACAAAGGCGCTTTTTAAGTCTAATAATGAGTCACCTTCATCTCCAACATGATGGACGTCCTTTCTTTTTGGGCATACAGCAGCATAGTGCCCCATGTCAGCACACACATGGCACGCACCCAGTGGTCGTTTCGGCTTTTTGCAATTATTGGTCATGTGCCCCAAAGCATTGTAATTGTAACACCTAAATTGCTTCGATGTACTTGGCTCCATGTTTAAAGCTGGCGCCTTTCGCGCTAACGTCACTGTCCTGAACTCCTCCAGGAGATGCTCCTTGTCTCTAAAGCAATGCATTTTTCCCTAAAATCGGATGGTCTGGTCTGGTATCCCCTCAATGAGATACTCCATGAGCTCGTCTTCATGGATACTTACTTTATTAGCAAGTATAACCTTCTTGTGAAAGTATTCCTGAAAAGTTTCAGCACTCGACCATTTCCGTCCTTCGAACTTCTGCTTGAGCATCAGCCGGCTGGCTCTGTCCTTAAAGATTATACCCATCTCTCTGAGTAACACATCAACTGGCACCGACATCATATCTGCTTTCGAGTGGAACCATCGTAGGGCTCTTCCCTTCAATCTAGTTGATATCAGTGCCCGGGAACTGGTCTCATCTAACTTGAAAACAGCTAGGACACTCCTCAGATGCAGCTCCCACTGCTCATAGTTGTCATCAGCATCCGCAAACTCCGGAATCAAATCTTTTACGACGGAAAAATTCAACATCGATTTTCCGTCGTCATCATGTCTTGGAACACTCTTCTTCTTCGTCATCAGCTCGTTCTCTCTCTTCAGCAACTCTGTCTCTCTCTTTTGTACTGCCAGCTCTCGTTTGGCCAACATCAATTCCCTCTTCAGTGTCTCCATCGTCCATTCGTCATCTCTGTCACTCGTTTTCTTCTCGTCTGCAGCAATCTTTTCATTGGCACTCTTCTGACGCACTTCATCGACATTGCTACTATCCTCATACACCTCACGCTCATCATCATCATCATCGCTCTCTTCTTCATTGTCCGTTTGGTGTCCGTTGGCATTCAAATTTGCATCGCATGGATGGCGTCGTCTGCGTCGGCACAAATTCGCCCCGCAACTCCGATGGAATGGCCAATAACCGGAGCACCAACTCGGCCTTATTGCCGGTGGATTTCCGAACCAACGCACGTAGCCATGACTTTAATTGGGCTCCAGTGAACTGCTTCAGTTCATCAATTTCAACTGAATCCATTTTCTTTGAGGAAATTGCAACGCGATGGATTTAGAAAATTAATTGACTTTTTAACGCGATTATTTTAAGAAAAAATCTGATTAAATTTTTACGCGATCCCACTTCTGAGATTGTAAGCGGTCTTAGGAAAGGAATTAAACAACGTTTAATTCAATTAATAGTTTTTATTTAATTTCAATAAGATAAAATACACGAATTCTGTGAAGCGGCGGCGTTGTTTTTTTCTTTTTTTCAGATGCTCAAAATCAACTGAACTCATTTTAAAACCAAAATAGAGAAGAACATCTTTATTTTTAGTTTTTTAGACACCTGCCCTCTTCTTTCATATTAAGGTGTTAACACAAGAAATCTTTGTGGTGAGGCCACATTACAATATATTTTGACAATCATTTGGGTCCTACCACAAAATTGTTCCATTAAAATTTCCCGACAAGTTCAACAATTTCTTCGTTCGTTGTTCTGTAGTTGCATAACGCATTTCCACTCTTAAGAATTCTAGATATTCAAGAGTTTTCAGGATTTTTTTTTAGAATATTCTCTTCGCACACAGATGTATTGGCAATGTTAAGACAGTCTCCATTTAGACCGTACGTTTCGTTATAGTTTACCAAAAGTCTGGAATAGTCTAGGTCAATTTGTCTATTGTTTCTAATTGCCGCATAAACGGTAATTAAGTGATGTACCCTAGGGTCAATTTCAGATTTAGATAGAACATAAAGTAGCAATGTCCCATTACAATACACTGAGGGTCGTCCATATTCTACGGCTTCTACAGCATTTTGGTAAGGTTACGTTTCAAGTTCGTTTACTATAGTGTTGATTTCTTCAGAGTCCAAAAGATTACTATTTACTATTCCGGTCTTTGCCAACTGGCAAGCTCTTACTATTTCATTGACCCCTTCCTTAAGAATAAGTATCTTATCAAGTAAGTCATGTCTAAGTTTATCTGTTTCTGTTTTTTGGATAGCGTTGTTGTAACGTTCTATCATTTGTCTGTTACTTCCTGAGTCTTGTCAAGCTATTTCCTGTTGATAATGTATTGTTGGTTGTTATTTCCTGTTATGTATGTAGGATGGAAATAAAAACACAATAAATAATTTAACGATTTTTAATAATATAAACAACGTTATAAAATGATTACTGATTACTGCAAGTTTCTACTTATCAGACCGTCGTCGCCGTCGTCGTTGTTACTCCTCGAGTGTATGTGCCGGACTCTGACTGCCAGTTCCCAATCGCCAACCTCCTTAGCAACCTATACCAGGCTAGCGCCCTGCTAGCCCAGCTCAGCAACCACCCTACCCCTGCTATCCCTCCGATAATGAGTAGTATCTTTATAATTCGTCTTGGCATTGTTTGTTTGTCTTTTCACATTCTTCTCATCGTGGCTGGCTATTTAACCACATTTAAATAGGTCATCTTTCAGCGTGCATGATTCATGGCTGGTTTATGGTTGCTGTCGTCGTCGTTGTCGCGACGGCTAGGCTGCTGTCGTCGTCGCTTTATAGTGTCGGCTCTTGTTGCATCTCATATCGGTGGAGGAATGTGTTGATGCTTGTACAATTACATGTACAAGTTTAAAAACTCCCCTCGTTATCTATTGTTTTTTATCATTAAGAAAACGAAACAACTTTTTTAAGAAAGCTATTTATTACTATCAAATATAAACTTTATATTTAATTTTAATTTTCAGTCTAGAGCACTAAAAAATTCAGTGTCGCTTTCTATCTTCTTTTATGTCTTCTTTTCTGTCTTCTTAATTTTTCTATCCGCCTCTTTTTCATTCTCTTGAATGAAATATGATTTTGTTTGAGCGCGTTAACTGGTGGATGTGTCAAGCGGAGAATCCTGTGTTCGGCTGCGGTTTTTCGCAACACTCCCCCCAAGTACTGCGATTTGCTGTAGGATGTCGCTGCTACTTCATATTAACTTCCAGCCGAGCAAGTTTCACAGCTGGTCTCTCCATGATACCGTTGAGAGTCTTCACGATAGCGCTTCTAACCTGTCCATCCGCTGCACGTCGTACTTCGATGATCCTTCCTTTGGGATAGTTATTTCTTGGCAAGTCCTTATCGACGACTATCACAATATCTCCTACTTGCAATGGTAACACTGGTGAAAACCATTTGAAACGGAGTGTGAGTTCGGGCAAGTATCTTTCAACAAAAATCTTCCAGAAGTGGTTAGTAAAACGTTCTTTCTGTTTATAATTGGTCCTTAGAATTTTTGGCTTATGTTCCGGATTCCCTATAGGTTTGATGTCACCCGAAAGCAGTCCGAAAAAATGATTGGGTGTCAATACTTCGTGTTGTTCATTGTCCAGAGGCACATACGTCAGTGGTCTGGAATTGATTATGTTCTCTTTTTTCCACTTTCTGTCGTTACAGTAACCCTGTTGTCTTTGGCTACAATTTCTTTTCTATATAAAGGCTTGTTTTTACTTTTAATGCCTTTTGTAGACACATAAACGACTTCACCTCTCTTATACTTCTTGGGAACAACTCTTTTTAATTTTTTTCTAATATTTCGAGCATTCATATTTCTTTCAATGATTCCCCTAAGGTCCTTATTAATTTTTGAGCGTATGTTCAAAATGTTTTGATAGTTAATTCTCTGTGACCTGTTAAAAAATATATCAGATGGTTTCTTATATAGCTTGTTGTTGCTATCACTCTATTACACAATATAATAAATCTTTAATAAATAAAACACAAGTGAATAAACCTTTTTGGTTTTTATTATATTAATAAAATAAATTATAAATTAGTTTTAAGTTTTTAGGTTAAGAGTTTTATCGCACAACTGCTCAGCACGCAAGACGAGAAGATTCTAAAATAGGTAATGATTATAAAGTTTTTACAAGGAAAAGCTAGCAAGGAGGGAACCAAACACATTCTACTTTTAGGATGCGTTCAGAATTTTCGAGATCGGAAGCGTTCATTAATTGAAAGTAAATAATGGTGGCGTTCATTAATTGAAAGTAAATAATGGTCGCGTTCAAGCAAGCAACTTATATATGATGCGATGCAACTTTGTTAACGCGATTGAGTATTAGGTGAATAAATTAATATCCACTACACTTATTTGTTACCGTATGAATAGTATTATTGTAACGGTCAACAGCCACATACACAAGTTCCTTGACACTTCTATAGATTTCAAGAACCGTGGTGTGAACTCGTTCGATTCGTTTACTTCGCTTCTATGGGATGTTGTGAGGTTTAAGTCTACTTTCTTTTTATTTATTTAACTTTTCTTTTATTTGTTTAAACAAAAACACCACTTTCATTTACTTTCATTTGTATATTTTTACTTTTAATTTATTTCAATAATTTCTTTTATCTAACCGACAGTCTCTCATTTTTTGTATGCTCTCTCTCTCGTTTACATTATCTCTCTTTTGATTTAATTTTTTACTCTTACAGAGTTTAATTCCAAAATTTTTAATCATGTTTAGAATAATACCGACTCATTGTCGGTGACAAGGGTAAGTGGGGCTGTAAAAAAACTTAATATTTTAATTATCTTTGGCCTAATACTAATAGTAGATCTATCCTTAAGGTGGACAAATTTCGAAAATTTAGAAAACTTGTCTATGACAGTTATGAATTTTTCATTCTGAATTTTCATTATATCTATGTGGATTATTTCACATGGATATCTTGGAACAGGTGTTGGTTGCAATTCGGGGTTATTTGGATGTCTATCGTACTTGTTACGGTTGCAAATGTCACACGAGGCAGCATACTTCCTCCATACTCCCCAGAGATATTCTTCTGGAATTTTAATGCCGTTAACTACGTTTGGGTTGAGTTTTTCTCTCAAGGCTTCCCTTAAACTTGTCTGGTCTAGGTTTTTGGAGGAAATAACATGGCGATCGAAGCCAGGATGTGGCTCTTCATTGAAAAACACGTCAAAGCGGGTCGTTTTAAAGACCAATTGGTTTCTAAAGACATTCAGTGGAACCTCAACATGCGGAATTAAATCTGTGCTATCTTCGTTAGCACTATGCATGGTTTGAGACTCCTCGCTATCGAGTGATAATTCCCGTAACCCTTCTTCCGCACTACATGTCTGTATATTATCCGTCGTGTCAGTCAGCCTGTCATTCACCATATCGGCGTGACTGTCGTCTGCTGTTTCTATTCGGCTGTCATACGCCGTTTTGGTGCTCGAAGAAGAAGAAGGGTCTGAATCTGAAAGTTGATTAAATTCTGTCCTGAGCTGTGAAAGAGCATCAGTCACGAAGATTGATTTACCTGGAGTATAAATCAACTCGTAGTTATACTCTTCGATACGAGATTTCCAACGCTTAAGTTTGGCATTGTAATTCCTGTTACTTAACGTGTAAGTTAGGGGCTGGTGATCAATGAACATTTTAATCCTTTTCGCTCCATATAGATAGTTTCTAAGATTGTCTAATGCCCAAACGATGGCACGAAGTTCTTTCTCGTTTGTAGCATATCCTTCTTCCGTTCTACTTAGAAAACGGGAGATGAAACAAATGGGTGTATCTAGGCCAGGTTCTCCCTGAGACAGGACAGCACGGATTGCATAATTAGATGCATCAGTTGTAAGATTAAAGGGTTTATCAAAATCGGGGAAGGCCAATACCTCCGCTGACGAATATTTCCTTCAGATTTTCGAAGGCTTTCAATCCTTCGTCATCAAGTTGTATTTCTACCTTTTTCGACTGGTTACCTCTTACTTGTGATAGCTCCCCCCGAGTCATGTTTGTGAGTGGTTTAGCGATTTTGGCATAATCTTGAATAAAACGTCTGTAATACGACGTAAGGCCAAGGAAACTCTTAAGTTCTTTCAAGGTGTTTGGCGGAAGGATGGCTTTTATAGCCTTGACTTTGTCTGGGTTAGGGAGGATGCCATCCGAGGTCACCAAAAAACCCTAGAAATTCAACGCTTGTGTCTAGCTATTTTAACCTTTAAAATAGCTTCATTGTCTCAATGTCCCTTATATGATCTTCCACTGTCTTACTATAGATGATGATGTCATCAATATAGACGTAGCAGATTTTACCAATCAATTCTTTCAGGACATCGTCTATCATTCGTTGAAAGATGGCTGGGCATTTTTCAGCCCGAAGGGCAACCTTAGGAACTCAAACTTCCCGTTCATAGGAGAGAAGGCGGTTTTTGGAATATCCCTCTCGTTCATGGCTATTTGGTGGAAGTATGATGTTAAATCGAGTGTTGTAAACAGTTTGGCTTTGCCAAGACTCGCTAGGGTATTATTAATATCAGGAATAGGATAAGTATCAGGAATGGTTACCAAATTTAGACGTTTGTAGTCTATCACCATGCGATATTGTTTTTCCCCATTTGGTTTGTCCTTCTTAGGCACAATCCAAATTGGAGAATTGTAAGGACTCTTTGAGGGTCGAATATTTTTTTCTTCTAAGAGTTCGTTTACTTGCCTCTCAATCTCATCCCTCATACCAGCAGGGTAGGGGTAACTCTTAGTATAGATCGGTTCTCCTACACTAGTACGTATCTCAGCTCTAACGTTAGTTCTCACCTTTTCGTTGTTCAATGGACCGAAAAGACTTTTGAATTTCTCGCATAGAGATCCTAATTCTTATTTAAATGTTTTAGGGACATGATGTACGGTTAAGTTGTCGACCCTTATTCTTAAATAAACTTTGAAAAAGGAACGACAAAATGTCGGCACACTGTTTTTTTAATTAATTAATTTAAACTTATCAAACACTCAATATAGGCGGTTCGTTTTAAAAAAAGGCTCACGAAGGACCAAAATGTTCTGAGTTAAATTCTAAAAGGGTTAGTATAATTTTGAAATAAAATTTTAAATGCAAAAATGAAATAAAAGACAATGAAACACAATCTTTGTTCTTTTTAATGGAAGTAGATTTCATTTTATTCGAGACCTTTAAGTCACCTTCAGTTTCTTAACATTATTTATAAAACATATACATATAATTACATAACATAAAATATTTGACGAAAGACATCGGGTAGCGTTCTGAGCTATTTCTGGCGGCAGCATCCAACAAATGGGATTTTTATTTTTGAATTAATTATTAATTCATTTTTATTCCTGTCTATAACTGCTCGAAGAGCTTTAAGAGTGTCGTCACCGATTATTCCATCGAATAACTGCAAACCTGGGAGGATAAAAAAGGTAATGGGGTGGCTCGACGGTCAAGACGGGTTGAGTATTGCTAGCGACGACGCTAGGTGTATTTTCTTCAACCGATTTTATCTTATCTCTAATGAAACCTAACTGTTCTAGTATTTTATTTATTGCTTCTTGTGTGCCCCCCTGTTCTAGCACAACAATTCTAGTTTCAAACCCTCTTAATTGGTCAAGGCAAAACCTGGGTGATCGATACCTGAAGTTCTTCCATGATTTAATTTTAATTCAAAAGTGTAATTCCCCAAAAGCAAAGATTTTTATCGTAATCAAAAATGATTTTTTTTTTTATTTTAAATCTTCTCTCACCCCTTGTACAATTCAGGTTTATATTATATATTTCTTGAGAAATTTTGTGAAAGTATAATGAAGTTTACTTCAATAAATATGAATCAAATGAAACAAATGTTTAAATATTTTGTTAAATTATTCTTACGATAAAAGTAACAGCATCTCTTTCATGGTCCTTAAAATTGATCTTCATCACTTCGGGTTCAGTTTTGCACGGTACACTTCTTCGGGTTTTTCAAGTCAAGTCAATTTATTTTTAAGAAAGATTGATTCTTTACTTTTTCTTTTTTATGTATTTTAATTTAACACAGTGTTGCAATTTTTCCCGACGAGTAATTAAAATTATCAAATTAGAAATAAATTTAAAGCAAAAAAAAAAGAACAACAAAAGGAAACACTTGTAATGGAATTCAATCGCGATATCGGAAATGAAATGTGCCGATCTGTCAAAGTACAGCGGCGAAGAAGCGACAAGGCAAAAATTGCAACACGCAGCAATTAAGTGCTGCCACCACGACAGCTCAGTAAGGGGTGGGTTCAATGCACAATTTAATTAATCGAAGGGTCGATTAATTAAGTTGTTCGCGATTTATTTTGATATCACTTTGATATCAGAAAAATATAATTTAATTGAAATTGCCACAGGGGCGTTCTTACGTATAGTAAGGAAAGAGGCGCCAGCAATTTTTTCTGAAAATAAGAAAAGGAAATTGCAAACCTTTGTATCTGAAAGAACCAAAGAGAAAAAAAAAATCCAATCACAACCAAAGAAAATACAACAAATATAATTTTATAGAAATTTAATTTCTTTATTTTGAAGGTGCCTGAGAAACCTTACCACGCAGAATTAAAACTCAAGATCTTTTCGTTTTGATCCACCAAAAACATTTTTAAATCTACGTATCATCAAGCGGCAAGGAGGAGTATTTGTGCTTTTCCAACAAGCCCAATTAGAAACATCCTCGCTGAAGCTGGACTACCGACAATAGAGGAACGCTATTTAAAAGTCACCGCTTCACTTTTACCCAAGCTAGCCTTTCAAACTGGATCAGTGATCGACAAGGACACAATGCAAGCCCTATCCCATAAAAGAAGAAGACGAATCCCTTCAACAATTTCTACCATTTTGGAGGTAGGCAAAAAAATGGATATACCCTTCAAAAGTCACTCCAAACACCCACCATCACAGCCACCCTGGTTATTAGATAGCAACTCTATACTTCTCGGCAATACATCAGGCAAATGGACGATCTGCTCCGATAGCCTCTCAGTCCTAAAAGCCATTCTCAACCCTTTCCACTCGTCTATTATCATATCCAAAATAAGAGATATTATAATCTTAAAACCTTCCAAGCTTAAGTTAATGTGGACTCCTGGACATGTTGGAATAAGAGGCAACGAACTGGCTGATAAAGCTGCCAACGACGTTCATACTGCTCCAGTCTATACTTTTGACCATTATTCCCAACGAGACCTTCAAAGGTCGATACAAAATAAATTTCGTGAAAATGAAATCGTAGAATGGAATGAATACCACCATCATTACACATCAATCAACCCCAACAAAATACGCCCAATATATCCAACCCATACCCCAAAGGAAATGATAACGAACTTTGTCCGTCTCCGACTCGGTCATACCTGCTTTACACACCAATATCTCCTCAAAAAAGAATCACCACCGACTTGCCCTACCTGCCATAATAATATCACCATCAGTCACCTGCTTGGCCCTTGTCTCTTTTCCTCAAACTATATATTAAACATTATAAATACAAATTCAAATATTATAGATCTATTAAAAGAACCTACTCAATCTAATATTGTAATTATAAATAAAATATTATATGTACTACAAATTAAATTATAATTTCTAACTTTTAACAAAGGAGCCGATAGTATTCTGCTGCTAGTGCTCCTATTTACCATTTATTAATAGTATATTTAAAATATGTTATTGATAAGAAAAAATAAATAAATAAATAATAGAATGCAAAAAAAAACGAATTAGAAATGATTTTAAACTCACTTGAAATTCCCGAAATCGCACCACAAAAAAGAACGAATTAGAAATAATTTTAAAGTCACTTAAAATTCCAAAACCGCACCACAAAAAAAGAATGCAAAAAAAGAACGAATAGAAATAATTTTAAAATCACTTAGATTTCCCAAATCGCACCAAGTAAGAAGTAAAAAAAAAATTAATTATCAAAATTCCAAAACTCACTAGAAATAGATAAAATGGTCACTTTAATTTAACCCTATAAAGAAAAGAACAACAAAGAAAAATCTAATGTGGACACACTATAATTTAAATTTAGCCCCACTGTTTTATTATATTATTTTGAGAGAAACGAAAAAAAATTGGTATGGTCACACTGTTAATATTGCAATATAATCTATATATGATATATATAAATATGTAAATTAAAACAACACTGCTAACTGCTTTATATGAAATGAACTAACAAAAGGAACAAACAAAATTACTCACTCTTATATCCCGTCTGAACAAACTTTTATGATAAAAGGTGAACTTTCCTGTTGACCGCTACCTCCTATGGAGCACCCACTCGAATTATCACTGAAATCTCACAACTTCTCCTATGGAGCACCCACTCGAATTATCCAACTGACGGCTTCTCCTATGGAGCACCCACTCGAATTATCAAACTGACGGCTTCTCCTATGGATCACCCACTCGAATTCTTTAGCTATATCGGGGAAAAAAAGAAAGACAATTAAAGCAAATGGCAGTATATATATATATATATATGTGAAACAGAAACTTCCCTGAAACAAAAAACCATATAAGAACACCAAACAATTTGTTTCAAAAAAAACTTTTTTTCCAAGCCCCACGTTGGGCGCCAATTTGTTGCAATTTTTCCCGACGAGTAATTAAAATTATCAAATTAGAAATAAATTTAAAGCAAAAAAAAAAAGAACAACAAAAGGAAACACTTGTAATCGAATTCAATCGCGATATCGGAAATGAAATGTGCCGATCTGTCAAAGTACAGCGGCGAAGAAGCGACAAGGCAAAAATTGCAACACGCAGCAATTAAGTGCTGCCACCACGACAGCTCAGTAAGGGGTGGGTTCAATGCACAATTTAATTAATCGAAGGGTCGATTAATTAAGTTGTTCGCGATTTATTTTGATATCACTTTGATATCAGAAAAATATAATTTAATTGAAATTGCCACAGGGGCGTTTTTACGTATAGTAAGGAAAGAGGCGCCAGCAATTTTTTCTGAAAATAAGAAAAGGAAATTGCAAACCTTTGTATCTGAAAGAACCAAAGAGAAAAAAAAATCCAATCACAACCAAAGAAAATACAACAAATATAATTTTATAGAAATTTAATTTCTTTATTTTGAAGGTGCCTGAGAAACCTTACCACGCAGGATTAAAACTCAGGATCTTTTCGTTTTGATGTAAATGTTACAAGAAATAGAATCAGAAAACAAAATGGACGATGGACCGTTAAGGTCTCTATTCCCACAAAAGAATTTGGGATTCTCAAATAAAATTACACAAAATTAATCGAAAAATTTGTACTTATCTTTTCTTTCCTTCAGTTACCAATCTCCGAATTAGTCCTCAACTTTCCCTCCTTTTTGTAATTTTTCTAATTTTTTTTTTCTCACTAAAACTAACTAACTTTTTTTTTCACCAAATTAATTAGCTTTTTCACTTATCCTTATCTTTTTCGCTTTTTTATATTTCTCAACTCTTGTTCACCTGTTCACTTTGAATGCTCGAAAAGAATTGCCTTCCAGATTCTTCGATCTGTCAAGTCTCATCTTTCCTAATTCCCGCCATTTTGAGCTTTCAGCCAATCTGGAGTGGCGGATCTCAATTCACATCATCAACAGCCAATCGGAGATCGGCTTGTTGATATCAACTTGTGATGAGATTCTCGCGATCCCGCTTACTCGCTCTACTCTCACAGCTAAATGCAAGTCATTCTGGAATTCGCCGCCCGCTGGATTCACTTCCAGGTCACGACGATTCCAGAAGCTGCATTCAGCCACCCCCATTTTTCACCTCAACATGGACAAAAGTCGAGAAACACAAAATTGCGAAAAAATAATTCTTTACAAAACTTTACTATCAATTTTTACAAAAAAGAAGGAAAAATGACGACCCGTTCGGAATCTGTAACCAATCTTGAAATAGGATTCGTCTTAACTCTAAGTTGTTTGAAACTTAAAAGTCCAACGTCCATTAACAAAATTTAAGTTACATTACTTTCGATCGAGAATAAAATTAATTATCATTAAATAATTTAAACAAAAGTACTAAACAAAAATATGATTAATACAAATTATTGAAATTGATATTGTAAAAGTTTTACGTTGGGCCTTAGGCCATTCTCTATTTGGAGTAACTTCAAATGCAACTTTACGCCTCGATTCACCAGACCGTCCGTCTGGTTTGGTTTCACTTCCATGGAAACCATTCCTCTTTTGGTACCTGAAACTAAGCTTGGTATTATTTTTTCCTCACGAACATGACAGAGAGAACCATGGTCAGAAGGACTATGGCCGTCCCGCTCTCTCTCATCCTCGTGTAGAAGGAATTGTGACATTTGTCAAATTGACTATTGTAAATAAAAGTAAACAACCGAAGTGGATGCAAAATGCATCATCGTGATTAAAATTAAAATCAAATATTAAAAGAAAAGTCCTAAAAACCTGAAGCCATAAATATTTACGCTCAAGTAAGGACGACTGTCGCCCCCACTTGTCTCTAATGTGAAACCTAATTGAATTCGATTTGCCAGCTGGTTGTCAGCAGGCAACCTCCCTAATTTTGACGCCGGCGCTCTTGCCCTGCTGGCCCAAGAGACCGTTGCCCGTTTCCCGACGAGCCCCACGATGGGCGCCAATTTGTTGCAATTTTTCCCGACGAGCAGCGTCTACAATTTCGCTTGATGGTATTTAACAGCGCCTAGGAGCGGAACAAGTATTTGCAAGGTGACCTTCTTGATTACATTTGAAACAGCGAAGCGCCCTACTAGGTTTGGAAAAAGGATTAACTGCCACCGTTGCCGCCTGAATTTGTCCAACATATGCAACATCAGGTTCCAAAGTTTGCCTATTGCGACCTGAAGGAGGAGGGACAAACGACTCGACATTAGTTCGAATCGTCTCCAGCCTTCTACCTAAAGCTACCAGCTCATTGACTGATTTGATATCAGCCAATCCTAGCTGAGTCTGGTAAAAAGGAGTTATATTCTTCATGAGAATAGATAATTTTCTATTCTCACTTAGAGGCTCCGTAAAACGTTTGAACAAGGTCTGCATGAGAGCGATATACATTCCTATCGACTCATCACGACCTTGGGTACGACGCCTAACCTCATCCAGCAAAAGATCATCGTAGTTGGAGGGCAAAAACTCCAACTTCAACTACCTAACCAACTCTTTCCAAGTAGAAATAGTGTCCCTAATCGACCTAAACCATAAAAGTGCCTTCCCACTAAATCAGTCCACCGCTGATGTGAAAACCCTAGCTTCCGAAACTCCGCGTGCTTCCCTCATTTCCTCAACTCTTTCGATGAAAGAGTTCACCGATGAGCCGCAATGCTCACCTGTGAACTTCACGTTCCATTTATCCAGTTGCTCGGGGAACCGGTCACAGGGTATATCACCCTGTAGTTGGAACCCACTAGAGCTCGCACGTTGGCCGACCGTTGCAGCTGGTAACGCACCCAAGTCTGCTGTCGACATTGTTGATTTTGGTCTTTCTTGAGGTTCTATCACCTCCTCTTCTGCTGACAATTTAGCCATTTAAAATCAAAATTTCACCCTTTAAATCAGCAACCTCGTTGACTTCCTCTGACGATTCAGCCCTAGCCCTCGATATCCTACCTAAAGCCCATTCAATTTTGGTCAAAACCTTAAGATACTCCGAAGACTTCGGATTCTTAGGCGGAACTTTCAAAAGTTCCTTAATTTCCAAAATGTTTGCCTTAACCGCACTAGCATCCTCCTCAAAAGAATACGGATAGTGAGGACTATCCGCAGAAATTGACCCTGTTCTTTCTAACAACCGACTTGCCCTAAGCGTCATCCTCATCTCGTCGACCTTAGTACCTTCCTTCAAACCCCTAGCCCGCAACTCATAAACGAGTTCCTCTTTAGTTAATCGATTAATATCCATTATACCACGCCGAAGAATAAAACAACGAATCACTCAATTAGAAAGAAAGAAAAAAATAGTAGAATGCCAAAGAAACGAATAAGAAATATTTTAAACTCACTAAGATTCCCAAAACGCACCAGGAAAAAAAATAGAATGCAAAAAAAAAACAATTAGAAATAATTTAAAACTCCCTTAAGATTCCCTAATCGCACCAAGGAAAAATAGAATACAAAAAAAACTAATTAGAAATAATTAAAACTCACTCACGATTTTCAAATCGCACCAAGAAAAAAAATAGAATACGAGAGAGAAAAAAAAAACGAGTTATCAAAATGTTTAAACTCACTACAGATGGATAAATGGTCACACTTTAGAAAAACACAAAATTTAACCCCACTGTTTTAAAATATTACTTGAGAAAATCAAAAAAAAAAAAAAATTCAACTTTAAAAAAAACTGATATGGTCACACTTGAGAAAACCACTTAACTTAACCCCACTAAACGATTCCCAAATTGAACCAAGAAAAAAAAATAGAATGCAAAAAAAAAAACGAATTAGAAATGATTTTAAACTCACTTGAAATTCCCGAAATCGCACCACAAAAAAGAACGAATTAGAAATAATTTTAAAGTCGCTTAAAATTCCAAAACCGCACCACAAAAAAAGAATGCAAAAAAAGAACGAATAGAAATAATTTTAAAATCACTTAGATTTCCCAAATCGCACCAAGTAAGAAGTAAAAAAAAAATTAATTATCAAAATTCCAAAACTCACTAGAAATAGATAAAATGGTCACTTTAATTTAACCCTATAAAGAAAAGAACAACAAAGAAAAATCTAATGTGGACACACTATAATTTAAATTTAGCCCCACTGTTTTATTATATTATTTTGAGAGAAACGAAAAAAAATTGGTATGGTCACACTGTTAATATTGCAATATAATCTATATATGATATATATAAATATGTAAATTAAAACAACACTGCTAACTGCTTTATATGAAATGAACTAACAAAAGGAACAAACAAAATTACTCACTCTTATATCCCGTCTGAACAAACTTTTATGATAAAAGGTGAACTTTCCTGTTGACCGCTACCTCCTATGGAGCACCCACTCGAATTATCACTGAAATCTCACAACTTCTCCTATGGAGCACCCACTCGAATTATCCAACTGACGGCTTCTCCTATGGAGCACCCACTCGAATTATCAAACTGACGGCTTCTCCTATGGAGCACCCACTCGAATTCTTTAGCTATATCGGGGAAAAAAAGAAAGACAATTAAAGCAAATGGCAGTATATATATATATATGTGTGTGAAACAGAAACTTCCCTGAAACAAAAAACCATATAAGGACACCAAACAATTTGTTTCAAAAAAAACTTTTTTTCCAAGCCCCACGTTGGGCGCCAATTTGTTGCAATTTTTCCCGACGAGTAATTAAAATTATCAAATTAGAAATAAATTTAAAGCAAAAAAAAAAGAACAACAAAAGGAAACACTTGTAATTGAATTCAATCGCGATATCGGAAATGAAATGTGCCGATCTGTCAAAGTACAGCGGCGAAGAAGCGACAAGGCAAAAATTGCAACACGCAGCAATTAAGTGCTGCCACCACGACAGCTCAGTAAGGGGTGGGTTCAATGCACAATTTAATTAATCGAAGGGTCGATTAATTAAGTTGTTCGCGATTTATTTTGATATCACTTTGATATCAGAAAAATATAATTTAATTGAAATTGCCACAGGGGCGTTCTTACGTATAGTAAGGAAAGAGGCGCCAGCAATTTTTTCTGAAAATAAGAAAAAGAAATTGCAAACCTTTGTATCTGAAAGAACCAAAGAGAAAAAAAAAATCCAATCACAACCAAAGAAAATACAACAAATATAATTTTATAGAAATTTAATTTCTTTATTTTGAAGGTGCCTGAGAAACCTTACCACGCAGGATTAAAACTCAGGATCTTTTCGTTTTGATGTAAATGTTACAAGAAATAGAATCAGAAAACAAAATGGACGATGGACCGTTAAGGTCTCTATTCCCACAAAAGAATTTGGGATTCTCAAATAAAATTACACAAAATTAATCGAAAAATTTTTACTTATCTTTTCTTTCCTTCAGTTACCAATCTCCGAATTAGTCCTCAACTTTCCCTCCTTTTTGTAATTTTTCTAATTTTTTTTTTCTCACCAAAACTAACTAACTTTTTTTTTCACCAAATTAATTAGCTTTTTCACTTATCCTTATCTTTTTCGCTTTTTTATATTTCTCAACTCTTGTTCACCTGTTCACTTTGAATGCTCGAAAAGAATTGCCTTCCAGATTCTTCGATCTGTCAAGTCTCATCTTTCCTAATTCCCGCCATTTTGAGCTTTCAGCCAATCTGGAGTGGCGGATCTCAATTCACATCATCAACAGCCAATCGGAGATCGGCTTGTTGATATCAACTTGTGATGAGATTCTCGCGATCCCGCTTCATTCTGGAATTCGCCGCCCGCTGGATTCACTTCCAGGTCACGACGATTCCAGAAGCTGCATTCAGCCACCCCCATTTTTCACCTCAACATGGACAAAAGTCGAGAAACACAAAATTGCGAAAAAATAATTCTTTACAAAACTTTACTATCAATTTTTACAAAAAAGAAGGAAAAATGACGACCCGTTCGGAATCTGTAACCAATCTTGAAATAGGATTCGTCTTAACTCTAAGTTGTTTGAAACTTAAAAGTCCAACGTCCATTAACAAAATTTAAGTTACATTACTTTCGATCGAGAATAAAATTAATTATCATTAAATAATTTAAACAAAAGTACTAAACAAAAATATGATTAATACAAATTATTGAAATTGATATTGTAAAAGTTTTACGTTGGGCCTTAGGCCATTCTCTATTTGGAGTAACTTCAAATGCAACTTTACGCCTCGATTCACCAGACCGTCCGTCTGGTTTGGTTTCACTTCCATGGAAACCATTCCTCTTTTGGTACCTGAAACTAAGCTTGGTATTATTTTTTCCTCACGAACATGACAGAGAGAACCATGGTCAGAAGGACTATGGCCGTCCCGCTCTCTCTCATCCTCGTGTAGAAGGAATTGTGACATTTGTCAAATTGACTATTGTAAATAAAAGTAAACAACCGAAGTGGATGCAAAATGCATCATCGTGATTAAAATTAAAATCAAATATTAAAAGAAAAGTCCTAAAAACCTGAAGCCATAAATATTTACGCTCAAGTAAGGACGACTGTCGCCCCCACTTGTCTCTAATGTGAAACCTAATTGAATTCGATTTGCCAGCTGGTTGTCAGCAGGCAACCTCCCTAATTTTGACGCCGGCGCTCTTGCCCTGCTGGCCCAAGAGACCGTTGCCCGTTTCCCGACGAGCCCCACGATGGGCGCCAATTTGTTGCAATTTTTCCCGACGAGCAGCGTCTATAATTTCGCTTGATGGTATTTTCTGCCCCACAGCCATAACAGCGCCTAGGAGCGGAACAAGTATTTGCAAGGTGACCTTCTTGATTACATTTGAAACAGCGAGGCGCCCTACTAGGTTTGGAAAAAGGATTAACTGCCACCGTTGCCGCCTGAATGGGTCCAACATATGCAACATCAGGTTCCAAAGTTTGCCTATTGCGACCTGAAGGAGGAGGGACAAACGACTCGACATTAGTTCGAATCGTCTCCAGCCTTCTACCTAAAGCTACCAGCTCATTGACTGATTTGATATCAGCCAATCCTAGCTGAGTCTGGTAAAAAGGAGTTATATTCTTCATGAGAATAGATAATTTTCTATTCTCACTTAGAGGCTCCGTAAAACGTTTGAACAAGGTCTGCATGAGAGCGATATACATTCCTATCGACTCATCACGACCTTGGGTACGACGCCTAACCTCATCCAGCAAAAGATCATCGTAGTTGGAGGGCAAAAACTCCAACTTCAACTCCCTAACCAACTCTTTCCAAGTAGAAATAGTGTCCCTAATCGACCTAAACCATAAAAGTGCCTTCCCACTAAATAAGTCCACCGCTGATGTGAAAACCCTAGCTTCCGAAACTCCGCGTGCTTCCCTCATTTCCTCAACTCTTTCGATGAAAGAGTTCACCGATGAGCCGCAATGCTCACCTGTGAACTTCACGTTCCATTTATCCAGTCGCTCGGGGAACCGGTCACAGGGTATATCACCCTGTAGTTGGAACCCACTAGAGCTCGCACGTTGGCCGACCGTTGCAGCTGGTAACGCACCCAAGTCTGCTGTCGACATTGTTGATTTTGGTCTTTCTTGAGGTTCTATCACCTCCTCTTCTGCTGACAATTTAGCCATTTAAAATCAAAATTTCACCCTTTAAATCAGCAACCTCGTTGACTTCCTCTGACGATTCAGCCCTAGCCCTCGATATCCTACCTAAAGCCCATTCAATTTTGGTCAAAACCTTAAGATACTCCGAAGACTTCGGATTCTTAGGCGGAACTTTCAAAAGTTCCTTAATTTCCAAAATGTTTGCCTTAACCGCACTAGCATCCTCCTCAAAAGAATACGGATAGTGAGGACTATCCGCAGAAATTGACCCTGTTCTTTCTAACAACCGACTTGCCCTAAGCGTCATCCTCATCTCGTCGACCTTAGTACCTTCCTTCAAACCCCTAGCCCGCAACTCATAAACGAGTTCCTCTTTAGTTAATCGATTAATATCCATTATACCACGCCGAAGAATAAAACAACGAATCACTCAATTAGAAAGAAAGAAAAAAATAGTAGAATGCCAAAGAAACGAATAAGAAATATTTTAAACTCACTAAGATTCCCAAAACGCACCAGGAAAAAAAATAGAATGCAAAAAAAAAACAATTAGAAATAATTTAAAACTCCCTTAAGATTCCCTAATCGCACCAAGGAAAAATAGAATACAAAAAAAACTAATTAGAAATAATTAAAACTCACTCACGATTTTCAAATCGCACCAAGAAAAAAAATAGAATACGAAAGAGAAAAAAAAAACGAGTTATCAAAATGTTTAAACTCACTACAGATGGATAAATGGTCACACTTTAGAAAAACACAAAATTTAACCCCACTGTTTTAAAATATTACTTGAGAAAATCAAAAAAAAAAAAAAATTCAACTTTAAAAAAAACTGATATGGTCACACTTGAGAAAACCACTTAACTTAACCCCACTAAACGATTCCCAAATCGAACCAAGAAAAAAAAATAGAATGCAAAAAAAAAACGAATTAGAAATGATTTTAAACTCACTTGAAATTCCCGAAATCGCACCACAAAAAAGAACGAATTAGAAATAATTTTAAAGTCGCTTAAAATTCCAAAACCGCACCACAAAAAAAGAATGCAAAAAAAGAACGAATAGAAATAATTTTAAAATCACTTAGATTTCCCAAATCGCACCAAGTAAGAAGTAAAAAAAAAATTAATTATCAAAATTCCAAAACTCACTAGAAATAGATAAAATGGTCACTTTAATTTAACCCTATAAAGAAAAGAACAACAAAGAAAAATCTAATGTGGACACACTATAATTTAAATTTAGCCCCACTGTTTTATTATATTATTTTGAGAGAAACGAAAAAAAATTGGTATGGTCACACTGTTAATATTGCAATATAATCTATATATGATATATATAAATATGTAAATTAAAACAACACTGCTAACTGCTTTATATGAAATGAACTAACAAAAGGAACAAACAAAATTACTCACTCTTATATCCCGTCTGAACAAACTTTTATGATAAAAGGTGAACTTTCCTGTTGACCGCTACCTCCTATGGAGCACCCACTCGAATTATCACTGAAATCTCACAACTTCTCCTATGGAGCACCCACTCGAATTATCCAACTGACGGCTTCTCCTATGGAGCACCCACTCGAATTATCAAACTGACGGCTTCTCCTATGGAGCACCCACTCGAATTCTTTAGCTATATCGGGGAAAAAAAGAAAGACAATTAAAGCAAATGGCAGTATATATATATATATGTGTGTGAAACAGAAACTTCCCTGAAACAAAAAACCATATAAGGACACCAAACAATTTGTTTCAAAAAAAACTTTTTTTCCAAGCCCCACGTTGGGCGCCAATTTGTTGCAATTTTTCCCGACGAGTAATTAAAATTATCAAATTAGAAATAAATTTAAAGCAAAAAAAAAAGAACAACAAAAGGAAACACTTGTAATTGAATTCAATCGCGATATCGGAAATGAAATGTGCCGATCTGTCAAAGTACAGCGGCGAAGAAGCGACAAGGCAAAAATTGCAACACGCAGCAATTAAGTGCTGCCACCACGACAGCTCAGTAAGGGGTGGGTTCAATGCACAATTTAATTAATCGAAGGGTCGATTAATTAAGTTGTTCGCGATTTATTTTGATATCACTTTGATATCAGAAAAATATAATTTAATTGAAATTGCCACAGGGGCGTTCTTACGTATAGTAAGGAAAGAGGCGCCAGCAATTTTTTCTGAAAATAAGAAAAAGAAATTGCAAACCTTTGTATCTGAAAGAACCAAAGAGAAAAAAAAAATCCAATCACAACCAAAGAAAATACAACAAATATAATTTTATAGAAATTTAATTTCTTTATTTTGAAGGTGCCTGAGAAACCTTACCACGCAGGATTAAAACTCAGGATCTTTTCGTTTTGATGTAAATGTTACAAGAAATAGAATCAGAAAACAAAATGGACGATGGACCGTTAAGGTCTCTATTCCCACAAAAGAATTTGGGATTCTCAAATAAAATTACACAAAATTAATCGAAAAATTTGTACTTATCTTTTCTTTCCTTCAGTTACCAATCTCCGAATTAGTCCTCAACTTTCCCTCCTTTTTGTAATTTTTCTAATTTTTTTTTTCTCACCAAAACTAACTAACTTTTTTTTTCACCAAATTAATTAGCTTTTTCACTTATCCTTATCTTTTTCGCTTTTTTATATTTCTCAACTCTTGTTCACCTGTTCACTTTGAATGCTCGAAAAGAATTGCCTTCCAGATTCTTCGATCTGTCAAGTCTCATCTTTCCTAATTCCCGCCATTTTGAGCTTTCAGCCAATCTGGAGTGGCGGATCTCAATTCACATCATCAACAGCCAATCGGAGATCGGCTTGTTGATATCCACTTGTGATGAGATTCTCGCGATCCCTCTATATCCGAATTACCGGTATGTCTGTGGGCTGTACTGTAATGTACTTCTATGTTGTTATTAGCAAAAAATGTTTTTGAATGTCTCTGCTACAAAGGTGTTTTCGTTATCTAAAGTTACTATCCTTGGTTTAGTACGAGAATATTTTAGTCATGACATCAATGGCAATTCTCCATTCTTTGTTTCTGGTGTGATTTTCCTTTTTAGAAACTACCCAGATAGGAGCATTGTAGGGGGATGTTGAAGGTCCAATAATTTTTTGTTCCAACGTTTCTTCAATTTGACGATTAACTTCTTGTTTGTGAACTTCGGGGTATCTATAAATTCTGGTAAGGAGGGGTGAATTATTGTCAGTTGGAATTTTATGTTTGACATAATTAGTAAATATCAAATAATCGCCTTTATATTTGTAATAACCTGTATTATCCAACAATAAACAATGAACACAACTACTCAATAGACAAAACAAAACTAAAACTTATTTATTATTTTTTTCAATAACAATCTCTCACTATGACTACACAGTATATTTATTTATTAAATGCTTTGCAACTTTAATCGATATGATACAGTGTATCTTCTACTGACAAGGTCGCCACAATTATAAAAAGCTTGATTCAGTTGGTTGACAATTTTGAATAATTCAGACTTTTCTTCGTCATTTGAATGATCTGTGCGTAATTCATTAGTGAAATCCGAGATATATAAAAGTCTTCTTCGATGTTATTCATATAATTAATCGTATTCAGTTTCTTCGTTTTTGTCAAAGATGAGTGCAAATGATTGTTCGTTTAAAATTAATAATTTTTCGTTGTAAAGTAAAGTGGGATGGTATTTCTTTTGTTGCCAGTTATTTCTAAGTTGGTTCTGGTAATTATTTCTAGTATTAAAATTGTCTCTACTATTTTGATTTTGTTTAAAATTATTATTTTTATATTTGATTTCGTTTTTATCATTTAAATTTTGAAATATTTAATTTATAACTGCGACTTACAAAACCTGCTTGTGATAATTCGTGGCGTGCTGATTCCATGGTAGAGGGTCTTAATGAGTATAGAATAGTTCTCATGTTAACTGGTAACTTTTCTTTGAATATTTTCAAAGCCGTATCGTTATTCCTAGGAATATTTCCTTCCTGTAGGCACTTTTGGTTAAGTAAAGATAGTTGTTTTATGTCACTCAATTTGGTTAAATGGGTGTGAATTTCAATTGTCTGTCTGGCACAACCTATAAATTTTGAGTATATTAACACACATTTTTTGACCTTGCTCATTGTAAGTAAGTAAAGTCAGTATGGCGGTCGCTTTCGAAGCAATCGAAATAATAATAATTCGTCTTAAAGTTGAAAATTTCCTGAAGCGATGGTTATAATTAATAAACTTTAGTACTGTTGAAATAATTTATCCTTCTTTTCTATTAAAGTGAAACACTTATTTCTTTAGTTACTTTATATTATGTTTTATTAATTATTATTACATGATGTGTCTTCATTGAGTTCAAAAATGCAACTAACTAAATTTACATATATGTATGTATAATAATTCATTCGCATACATATACATATCTTTATTTGCATACATATAAATTCACAAATACAAAATTATTATTCTACTTACACTTTTTACATCCTCCTTGCTAAGCGTCGTCACAATAAATGGCGGTTACTTACAAAATTCTGCCAGAGAAGTTTTGGCAGGCTTTCAACTTAAAATAAAACATGAAATGAGTGTGTTCAGGCGCCTTAGCAAGGGTAACGTTCAAAGTTTAATTGAATGTACAAGTTTTATGAAATTGACGAATAGATGGCGATAACAGTCGGGGTTATATCATCGACATTACAATTGAATATTGGCTGTCTTGTATTCTTCGTTCTTTTCGTTGTCGCCTCGTTTACAAAATTCGAATTAATAAAAAAAACGACAAAGCCTTTTATATGAAACTTATAATTATTTTTATTGTTTGATTTCACGATGTGTTCAGGTCAAGGTTTAAGATCATACTAGACATAATAATAATATAATGCATACAGTAAATGATACAGAATGATAAATTAATATGATATACATACATGAATAATATGTGCATTGTGTACGTATTTATATAACAAAATAAAAGAGTTTATATGAAAATTATGTTAGGAACTTTATATGAGAATTTTACTTCTTAACATACCGGCCTACTCTGAAACACCAGTTCTTGAATTTTCCTCTGTGAGCAGGATGCAGATTTTTTGTTTTGGCCGTGTTGTCTTGTAAAAGTTCGACCCGTTGCCTTGTCATAATGTTGAGTCGTCACTACACGAACCAACTGATCTTCGCCTGGATGTACCACAGTCACTCGACCAAGACACCAATGTGTCGGTGGTAAATTATCATGCTTAGTTGCCACAATATCACCCACTTTAACGTTTTCTTCTGCCTTGCGCCACTTGCTTATCTTCTGTTCTGTCATCAAATGTTGTTAAACGTTCGATATATTTAAGAGGATTGAGTTCTAAAACTCTTGGTACATTAAGGTTTATGTTTGGTAAAATATTATTACATATTATCTAAGCCTAGTTGTCAATTATTACCATGATTAATGTAACCTCCTGCCGCTGCTGCTGCTGCAGCAGTTTGTACTCTTTCTTTGTTTTATTTTGTAGTTTAAATATATTGTCCCTTTATTTTATTTGGGTTCACTTAGGTTATGCACTTTTAATAACTTGCTTATTTTTAATTTTTGAAAATATGCATTTTCGGTGCAAATCAATAAGACATCACAATAACAAAACATAACAACATAATAAGAACAAAGGTCGCTGGTTCATCCGGCTCGAAGGACCAAAATGTTCTGAGTTAAAACTTCAAAAAGTAAGTTAAATTTTCAAATAAATTCTAAAATGCAAAAATGAAAAATGAAGACAAAGAAACACTTTCCTTAAACGTTTTAATAGAAGTAATAAGTCTTTTATTCGTGACCTTTTTGTCACCTTCAGTTTCTTAACAATCTTTATAACACATATACATATAATTACATGCCATTTAATATTTGACGAAGACGACATCGGGTAGCGTTCTAAGCAATTCGTGTCGACAGCATCCAACAGTTCTTTTTTCCGGATCTCCAATTTGGGTATTTATTGGCAATCAAAGTGACGCAGTCGGGTCACTTTTATTCGAGTGTCGCCATTTAGTTAGAAAGGCCGGTGTGACTTTTGTGTTTGAGGTTAGAAGAAATTGATTTATTTTGTATCTTCACATTAAAAGAAATTAATAAATTGAAAACTTTAACAAGAAATGGATTTATTTTTTATCTTCACATTATAATAAATTATATATTATAATATTCACAAAACATTTCAGTATAGTCTCTCACAACTGTTTATATATCAAAATTTCTCAACAAGAAAAATAAATCAAAATATGTCTCAATACGTAAATATCATTTGATAAAAAAAAATAAAAAAAAATATGTTTGCAACCAAAATATAGTAATTAAAGAAATAGAAAAATTGTTCACTCACCAGATTTTCTTTTATTCTCCTCGTTGAAGTGCACTCGAACTCGGATGATGTATGTAGGTAACAGCATACAATATTTATCACAATTTGTGGTTAATTAACTTTTATCAAATGACATATATTCACATTCACAATTACCTTTCACCAGACTAGATTTCCTAAGTTTCATTTCAACTATATTAAAACTTCTGTATCGCTTCCGGAACCTATGAAATCTACTGAATTTCTACTCAAAAATAGAAATAGAAAAATTGTTCACTCACCAGATTTTCTTTTATTCTCCTCGTTGAAGTGCACTCGAACTCGGATGATGTATGTAGGTAACAGCATACAATATTTATCACAATTTGTGGGTAATTAACTTTTATCAAATGACATATATTCACATTCACAATTACCTTTCTCCAGACTAGATTTCCTAAGTTTCATTTCAACTATATTAAAACTTCTGTATCGCTTCCGGAATCTATGAAATCTACTGAATTTCTACTCAAAAGTTCACTCACCAGATTTTTTTTAGTCTCCTCGTTGAAGTGCACTCGAACTCGGATGATGTATGTAGGTAACAGCATACAATATTTATCACAATTTGTGGTTAATTAACTTTTGGGGCATTTCACGTGAAGCGGACAGGGAAAAAAAAGTGACATCTTGGATTTCGCTCATATTTAGGTCAATTACAGTATTTGAGAATATAAAAAAGTAATTTCATTTTTTTTATTCTACGGCACTTAGTTTAGGAATTACGGACTACCAAAAAATTGACCCACTATGAAAAGCCATTATTTTAAATCAGTGCTGTAGGTATTAGATATAAAGTAAAAATATATTGTAGGTATGTTTTAACAAGAAAAAATGTGTATTATTTTTGTGATAAAGTCGGTGCAAAAAAAATTTTTTTTTTCTTGCTCAAAACCGGAAGTAAAGTTTTCAAAGTAAAATTTCAGTAACTTCGACCATTTTTTTTTTAATTTTTATTTCTGCAAAATAAAGATAAAACTATGTAGATATTACATAAAAAGTTTCAAAATGGAGACTTAAGTCGTTTTAGAGATATGGAACATTATGTCTCACAGAGCGTATTGTTACCGTTACCGTTAACCTATATGTATGCGCTAAGTACAATGCTAGGCGCGTAATATTCTATTCAATGAACTCTATCTTAAAAACGACTTAAGTCTCCATTTTGAAACTTTTTATGTAATATCTAGATAGTTTTATCTTTATTTTGCAGAAATAAAAATTAAAAAAAAAATGGTCGAAGTTACTGAAATTTTACTTTGAAAACTTTACTTCCGGTTTTGAGCAAGAAAAAAAAAAATTTTTTTGCACCGACTTTATCACAAAAATAATACACATTTTTTCTTGTTAAAACATACCTACAATATATTTTTACTTTATATCTAATACCTACAGCACTGATTTAAAATAATGGCTTTTCATAGTGGGTCAATTTTTTGGTAGTTCGTAATTCCTAAACTAAGTGCCGTAGAATAAAAAAAATGAAATTACTTTTTTATATTCTCAAATACTGTAATTGACCTAAATATGAGCGAAATCCAAGATGTCACTTTTTTTTTCCTGTCCGCTTCACGTGAAATGCCCCTTTTATCAAATGACATATATTCACATTCACAATTACCTTTCTCCAGACTAGATTTCCTAAGTTTCATTTCAACTATATTAAAACTTCTGTATCGCTTCCGGAACCTATGAAATCTACTGAATTTCTACTCAAAAATAGAAATAGAAAAATTGTTCACTCACCAGATTTTCTTTTATTCTCCTCGTTGAAGTGCACTCGAACTCGGATGATGTATGTAGGTAACAGCATACAATATTTATCACAATTTGTGGTTAATTAACTTTTATCAAATGACATATATTCACATTCACAATTACCTTTCTCCAGACTAGATTTCCTAAGTTTCATTTCAACTACATTAAAACTTCTGTATCGCTTCCGGAACCTATGAAATCTACTGAATTTCTACTCAAAAGTAGAAACAGAAAAATTGTTCACTCACCAGATTTTTTTTTAGTCTCCTCGTTGAAGTTCACTCGAACTCGGATGATGTATGTAGGTAACAGCATACAATATTTATCACAATTTGTGGTTAATTAACTTTTATCAAATGACATATATTCACATTCACAATTACCTTTCTCCAGACTAGATTTCCTAAGTTTCATTTCAACTATATTAAAACTTCTGTATCGCTTCCGGAACCTATGAAATCTACTGAATTTCTACTCAAAAATAGAAATAGAAAAATTGTTCACTCACCAGATTTTCTTTTATTCTCCTCGTTGAAGTGCACTCGAACTCGGATGATGTATGTAGGTAACAGCATACAATATTTACACAATTTGTGGTTAATTAACTTTTATCAAATGACATATATTCACATTCACAATTACCTTTCTCCAGACTAGATTTCCTAAGTTTCATTTCAACTATATTAAAACTTCTGTATCGCTTCCGGAACCTATGAAATCTACTGAATTTCTACTCAAAAATAGAAATAGAAAAATTGTTCACCTACCAGATTTTCTTTTATTCTCCTCGTTGAAGTGCACTCGAACTCGGATGATGTATGTAGGTAACAGCATACAATATTTACACAATTTGTGGTTAATTAACTTTTATCAAATGACATATATTCACATTCACAATTACCTTTCTCCAGACTAGATTTCCTAAGTTTCATTTCAACTATATTAAAACTTCTGTATCGCTTCCGGAACCTATGAAATCTACTGAATTTCTACTCAAAAATAGAAATAGAAAAATTGTTCACTCACCAGATTTTCTTTTATTCTTCTCGTTGAAGTGCACTCGAACTCGGATGATGTATGTAGGTAACAGCATACAATATTTATCACAATTTGTGGTTAATTAACTTTTATCAAATGACATATATTCACATTCACAATTACCTTTCTCCAGACTAGATTTCCTAAGTTTCATTTTAACTATATTAAAACTTCTGTATCGCTTCCGGAACCTATGAAATCTACTGAATTTCTACTCAAAAATATATAAAGGTATTCTTTTCTATCTTTAACTTTTTCAATAATCTTTGCTCTTCATTACTTTCGTATCATATTTTTAGATACTTTCCTTCCTACGTTTTATGTTGGTATCATATTTTCAGATACTTTCATTGGATAAAACACACAAAGAAAATTGACTCTACTAACTTTCAGCTTCTTTTCTTGGCTGTGTTTAGGTTTAACGTTCTTTCACTATCTTCTTCATTTACTTCGTTTCTAAAATTCAATAACTCTTTATCGAAATCTTGGCCTAAACTATCAATCTTTCTTCAAAAAAAAATCTTGAAAGTAGGTACTCTTTATATCAAAACTTTATGAATATAACTAGCACTTTTCTCTATGACACTGACCTAGCTCAACAAACAAAAAAAATCTGACTGTATATCTAGGAATAAATATAACCACAATAATAACACTCCAATATCACCGCTTTCTGCTGGTTTTAGATTAATATCCTTTCCTCTGAATTTTTATTGAATCCACAGTTAAGCATTTACAAGTTACAGGTGTGTATCGAGTTATGAAATTTCTGGACTGAGCTTCATGACTCTGGTGTCACTGTTGAATTCTCTTGACGATGTATCTTGCTGGTTCTGATTTGATGAATATGAGTTTGTCTCAAAAGATTCTTGAACGTTGGATTTTTACAATATTTGTTCGGCTGAGTAATTGACGGGCTGTTTGTAGGTAATTTCATAAGATATGTGTCTCGATGTGTGATCTGGAACTGCGTTACGATTTTCTAGAAAGGTTTCTAGTGTTCTGTCCGCAAAACAGAACAAATTTTCTTTTTTTGTTTCCAGGCAAATTATTTTTATGTCGATGTTTATGAGTTTCACTGTCGCGAGATGAAATCTCTAGACAAGATCTTCAAAAGTAAGTATATACATAGGTATGTATATACTCCTCAAAGAAAAATTCTGATATGTGATTTGCAAGGAATATGCAACCAACGTTGCAAAAATGAAATTGATTCAAAATGTAAAATATTGTGAAGATGATCGTTATGAATATAAATTGTTAAGCACTTTATAGTTATGACAATAAATCGGTCTGGCATTTATTGTTAAGAAATATTATAATGTAAATATGTGCTGAAGAAAATTTGGTTATGCGATTTTATTGTGCAGATTTTGTTGACTATTTTGTGGTCTGGATTTGTGTTTAAAGGTTGTTATCCAGATTTGTGTCTTCTAGACGATTAAATTTGACGTCGGGATTCCTTAGTTAGGTTGGACATCTAAATTGGATGTCTGACTTTATTGTTGAATTGTACATCTATATTAGGTGTTTAGATTGGACATCTAAATTGGATGTCTGGCCTCATTATTTAGATTGGACATCTATATTGAATGTCTGGCCGCTGTGTGGTTTTTATCTTGAAAGTTCTACAGCCGCGTCGCATTACTTCGTCGCGCCTGTGAGAATTGAAGTGAACAAAAAGAAAACTTTAGGATTGTTGCCACCACGTGATTTATGATATTCTTACACGAAATCAGTTTTTTAAAAAAATCTTTTCGATCTTAATAAAACACGTCTTGTCTTTAGTAACGTTGGGAATCAACTCAATTCTTTTCTTTAATCTTTCAATTATTTTAATTTCATATTCATGTGCTTATCAGCAAAATAACCCAGAAAAACAAAAGATTTATATTACATTGTCTGCTCCGTGAAGGAATGTGCAGATTGTTGCAATTTAAATGCATTTGAACTAAAAGTATCCGCTAACCGAATATCTAGATTAGATGGGAAGGAATCTGTCATATATGTAACTCGTGTGCCACACACAGAAATTATATGTTTCTTCGTTTTATTTACTTTTTTTAAAATTAATAACCAAAAAAAATATACATGCTTTTATTACCTCTCCATTTTGGGGAAATTTATTCGAATTCTGAATGCTGCTGTAGATAATGTTCTATTACTTCAAATGGATATTCTTCACTCCGTTGATTTTGCGTCGTGAGCTTACGCTTACAACTCGCTTGATTAAAAACTCTTGCTATAACTATTCGTTTCCTATTTCCTAATAAAAATGTTATCTACATTACTCTGAGTTCTTTTCTGAATTTTTTTATTAACTGAATCACTTACCCTTATTCCAGGAATTCTTCAGGTATTTCACAACGATGTTGTACGTTCGGCGGCCAGACAGAAAAAGGAAAGATGTCTGCCGTTGACGAACGCAAGAACTCTTAATTGATTCTTGCCGGCTACATGGAACTAATTGGAATTGGAATTCAAATTGGCTCGATGTGAAAGGCTCATTCACAATAGAGTTTATTTGTCTTTGAATGTTTTTCCGGTTTCGGATATTTTCTTAACTCAATTGGATATTTTCTCTAACTAGATTTATTCTGACTTTATTTTCGACTTTTGTCGGAATACCAGATTAAATAGAATTGGTTTTAGCTGCGATTGTCGGTTATATTCATAAATTTAGTTCTCACTATTTTATTACCTGATTTAAAACTACTAAATTTACCTCCTAAGGTTCAGTTCATCCTCGCAGATGTTGTTGCGAATATTGAGTGCGTTCAAAGTATGTTTTCACTTGAATGTGCTTGATGGACTTGGGTGTTTACACAGAGGACATCAGCATATGTTTGATGCATCGGACATCCTGAATAGTTCAGACTATTCGATCGTGCCATGTTTCCTACATACTCTCGTAGCTACCAACAGCAGAGGAGGGTCCATGGATTGCCACTACTCCCTTCTCTGTGTTGGCCGCAGGAGATACGGCAACAGGCGTTGCCGCCCGGTCTTAAAGAGATACCGGGCTCATCATTCTTTTCATTTTTGTTTTTATTCATCTTTGGTCCCACGAGTTGCGAAGAAAAGAGGTCCGTCTGTACAGAGATTCGCATATACAGATAATGCTAGTTAATCCGGAGGTCGCCAGGTATCCGGATACTCCGTTAGAGACTGTTCTATTTTTGAATTGGGCCCCCAGCCAGGCTGATCATCTGCACGGGTCGTTTAACACCTTAGATCCAGCCCAATAAAATGGAGTTGCGCAAAATCGTTCCTCGCAACGAACATGGAACGTTTTATTCTTACGTCGGAACTAGTTCCCGGAACTAATTCCAGAACGATTAAGCGAAACGATTAAGCTTCGTCATGGTTGGACCTAAGTGACACTTTAGAGAAACAAGTCATAAATAAATGAATTTAAAGGAAGTAATAAAACAAACAATTCCTTAGAACTGGTCTCAAGAAATGATAAAAACCTAAAGCCTTAAAAAAAAGGAGGAAAGTAATGAAATTATCTGAAATATTTTGCTTCTGCGTCAAAGCTTCAATACTTAAAACCAAGTAATAAAAAATGAAACAGGTTTTTTTATTTATTATCATTTGAATTTAAAATAAATAATAATACCATCACAATAACAAAAATTGTTCAATTTAAACATACTTTATAAATATTTAAAAAACAAAACAAAATTATTAAAAATTCACTTTACAAAATAAAATATACAGTCTTAAAAAAAAAAAAACTTAGGAATATAAAAAGGATGAAATAGTCTTAAACACAAAAACCATAATAAAAAAGATAGCATTTAAAAAACAAAACAAACATATTAAAAATTCACTTTACAAAATAGACCAAACGGCATTCTTATATACTCATACTGGCCATCCGGAGTAACGAATGCCGTTTTTTCTATCGAGTTTTCAGCTATTGGAATCTGGTGGAAACCTGAAGCCATGTCCAGTGAAGTTGAGAATCGGTTTCCCGAGAGCTGCTCCAGCTGGTCCTCGATCCCGGGCAAAGGATACCGGTCCTTGATAGTGATGCGGTTTAGGGCACGGTAATCAACGCATAGCCTACTTTGACCGTTCTTCTTTGTGACTAGCACAATTGGGCTCGCGAACGGCGAACTACTTTTACGAATAATATTATTGTCCTTTAAATCTTTTACTATGTTTTTGACAATATCTCTTTCCGACATTGCTAGACGGTACGGTCGGTAGTGTATTATAGCTTCCTTTTCAAGTCTAATTTCTAATGAGCCTATTTTAACCACCTCGGAAGGATAACCATCTACCATAAACTTTAATTAGTCTTGTAGAACTTTATCAAGAGTATTCTGTAATTGAACAGGATAGTTATGTTTTAAAGGACTTATACAGTGGTCATGTAGCAACTTTCTGTTTTCTTTTTCGAAAGTGTTGACCCGTGACTACTCATTCTTATCTCTAGTGATGGGTCACTAAGCACATCTCGTCCCACAAGCATTTCACTCACCAGATATTCACCGTCTATCAGATAGAAGGTAATTTGAACTTTGACTTCCTTGAAGTAGACAGGCAAGTCAAGTTTCTACCGCAACAGAATTGGGGCTTTACCGATGCCTTGTACGGAAATGACATGTTTTCCTTTGCAACCCGGAATTGAATTTGCTGTATCGGTCCTTATCAAGGAGCAGTCTGATCCAGTGTCTAAAAGACACCTATACTCTTACCCATACACTGAAACCACAGATAATAATTTTATACAGATGTCTCACCCTTATGGCGAGAAATGATATATGAAACTGAAATCAACCAAAAAAAAAAGAGCTTTTTCAAAAAGCTTTAACTCGTCTTCTTTCCTATGAATGAAAACTAAGGCAAAGAAAAAACTGAAATCATTTTTGTATGTTCTTTACCTATCATAATCCTAATGCACAGACAAACATAATACACCACGATCATTCTTCACAAATGAAAACAAAACTCGTTTTATTTTGGTTTTTTGTGGTTGGTGGTGATGCGTTGAAAACAAGTGCAGGAGAGTTGATCGCTTGTCGACGACGAGAAAAAAAAATATTTACAGTTGCCTTTGGAAATAGAAACAAAGCAAGGACAAGGTTGTCTTTATAGCTCGAGTTCGTATAATCTGATATGTAAATGCTAGCTGCGTGCATTCATGTGGATTTTTTTTTTTATAAATTCATCTTTTTCTTCAATTTTCTAAAATCTCCACGAATACATTTTTCAGTTTTATATCTTTTTAAACGTAATGAAGTGTTGTTGACTGGTGTCAATTGGATGATGAGGTACCCATGTACAATGCACATGTATGTATGTACCTCATTGTACATAATGAGTAGCGTTGCCAGATTTTTCGAACAGCTAACCGGGACAAATGGCTTAAATGATGAGAAATCCCGGGAATTCAACATTTTGCCCGGGACAAAATAAATAATCGTAAATGCATGTATATTTATATTAAAATAAAGAACTTCTTTTATTAAAAACTAATAAAATACAGTTTTTAACTTTACGTTGCATAGTTGCATAGGTATATTAATAATAAAATTGGTTCACGAAACTTAAAAATAAAATCTTCTACTTCAAAATAACTTTATTTTTATTATAGTTTAAATTATAGCATTATATAGTTTAATTAATAAGATAGTGTAATTTAGTTTTACATAAACGATCAGTCTTTTTGTAATTGGGTACAAAAATTATTCATATGTAGATAAAAACCTTATGTTGGACAAAATTACTAAGAATATTTTAAGGAACTTTTGGCACATTTAATTACATATATCAGTATTGTTTTTAACGTAATTGTTAAATTCTGAACAGGTAAAGCCAAAGTTAAAGGTTGTAAGTAATTCGCCTCTAATCAATTCAGGGGGGCATTTATTTCTTACATCCGTCCATTTTGGAACCATTTGCGAAAATACTCTTTCAGCAAAACAATTTGAGCTTGAATTTCAAAGACAAAGGAAATTATTTTGAATATATTTGGAATTTCCTCAATTGAAAAGCTTTTAAATATTTGGCAATTTTATCACATGAAAATCTCAAAAGTAAAATGCTGGTAGGTTAATATAAACATAAATAATATTAATGTACGACCTCTTTCGGAATCCAAACATAATTTGCAAATATTGGTCTTCAAATAATATTTTGTCAATTTAAATGACAGCTGTCAGGTTGCAAAATACATTATTCGTTAAGTTAGGTTTGTTTGATTGAAATTTTAAAATCAATTTCTTAAGGTTAAATCACAATATAGCGATTAATCTGTATTAATGAAAGACATTTACATTCGGCATTATTTTTTGTGATTTTCAGTAAAAAAACGGGAAAAAAGCTGTCCCGGCGGGACACTTAAATTTATGCCTTAAAACCGGGACGTCCCGGGCAAACCGGGACGTCTGGCAACGCTAATGATGAGGTACCCATGTACAATGCACATGTATGTATGTACCTCATTGTACATAATGAGTAGCGTTGCCAGATTTTTCGAACAGCTAATCATTATTAATGAGTCAACAATTAAAATAATATTTGTAAGAGGTAAGGGAAGCGAGTCGATGGTTTTATTTTGTTGACCAGGTATCTGTTGACGTATAATACCACTGTCAAGGTTTCAGAGGCTGAGGTTACTCTACCGTACTGATTATTAACAGAGCTATTATATTTTGATACGGGCCTGGGTTCTCCAGAGTCTATTGAAAAATGTCTTCAAAAAGTAAAAGACCAACAACAACTTTCAATTTACAAAAGAATTTTTCTGTCATACAAGGAAGTAATGTTCAGAGGCGGCTCCACCGTGCTGCTTCTTACTCCAAGGCAATCAGTGGATTGAATTTTATTCAATTTGTGTTCGGGTATTTATACATATTGTTCAAAAGCTTTTTCTGTTTTCTTGTTTTTATCTTTATGTTGGAAGGCATTAAAAACATTTTCTAATGCAGCAAAGTGAGCCATCATTGTGGGATTTGCTTTAGACAAGCCTCCTTCGTCCAAATGATTTACCCAAGAGCTTTCGTCTGGTTCAATTTGTTCCAGGTTTGGTATGGTGTTTTTAAAACGATGGCAAATGTAGCCAGCCAAGTTTTCCAAACCATCGTAAGTAAATGGGAGATTTTCTTCTGGCTCAGAAGCAATAGGCATACTATTGTCGACTTTGACAACGACAAAAATCCTTCCTGGAAAAGCGAATATTGTTAAGATGAATCGATTATTAGATTGTGAGATCAAACCTGTCAAAGAAGTTTCTTCCAAACATAAGTCTGGTGTTTTATCCACACCAATACATCCTTGTGTAATAATTGCAGGGCATTATTAGATTGCACGGTACCTTCAATATAATACATTCAATAGTGTTTATTTGAAATAGTTTTGTAGCTTACCTTTTTGAAATGGTAGCAAACATTTTTTGCCAACTACTCGCATATTTAAAATCATATCCGACATGTCATCTAAAATTTTATTTTGGGTTTCCAAATGTAGTCCGTATGCGTGGACCCTTTCACGTGAATCACTGTAAATTTAAACTGAAATACTGTGCGATACATTACTGTTTAGAGACTTACATATTTGAACAGTTGATAGCATTCTTCCCAACTTTCGTCTTCGAGGTATCCAAGGCTAACAGCTCGCGACAACGCTTTGGCGACAGTGTGTGAGAACAACTTTGTAGCATGTTTCACTTTTTGTCTTTCTGCTTGTACAACATTCAATGTTTTGGCTGTAATCTTATGAGTTATACTCAGCTCTCCCGAAGTTAAGGAAAGAAGTTTCAAAATGATGTCTTTTTTAACAACCTTTCCGTTAATTTGAAATCCTTGGTCAATAAAGTGATTTCTTACCAATTTTATTAAATGTGGTACGTCGGCAAATACAAAAATTCTTTGTTCTTTAAAAACAAACCTGTTAAGGGATTGATTTAATCAATTAATTCAAGCATTTTTTTTTATATGAAATAACATTCCAAGGATTTTCCATACTGACACTAAGCTCTGTATAGAGTCCTCTGTTCGCCCCACCTAAATCACTTGTGATTGCCACTACTGTGAAACCACAGGTCGCAACTTTTTCGATGATATCGAATAAAATGCCCTTCGTCATCTTACAATCATAATCATAAAATATGGGCTGCTTCCATTTTCCAACTAAACCTATTGTGAGCAAAAGTGTTAGCACTTAACGACGAAAAATAATCGAATATTTACCCCTCAGCATCCCTACTTGCACGTAAGACGCTGGCTTAAGTGTCGTGTCAGAAGGTCTATCATAGCAGTATGCTTCTTTGATCTTCATCTCATCGAAGCTGAGTACACAAAGCTTTTGATTTTCAGTAAGCTCTTGCGCTGCTTTCATTATTTGAATGATGGGTACCATGATTCCTGGTGTTAGGTCGATTTTCTGGGCCCATGTTTGAAGAGTTCTGATGGCAGGGAGAGGAAAATTTTTCTTTTTAAGCAATTTGTAAGCTCTGGAGCTAGCAGAATATAGCGTTATTGATCTGGCTATATCTTCCTCAGACCAAGTTAATCTTTTTACGCCCATTAGATTTTTTTTTATTTGACCAGGAGTGAAAATTGTTAGAAGCTTTTCTTCTAAGTTGGACTGGTTAAACTTGGCTTTTTTCACTTCAGTCTCCAACTTATTTATCCTCCTGGTCTTAGTCATTAACTCTGCTTTGAGTTTCTCATTTTCTTCGCGTAAGGTTTTTCTAATAAGTTTATAAAAACAAATTATTTTATACAATTTCAGAATGCATGGATAGTACGATTAAGATTTTGTTCCTATCATAAATGCATACAAATATTATAAGGTACTTACAACTCTTCAGTTAACACATCAAATTGAGCTTGTTCTAATTAGTTGTATCATGGACATAACCTACATCAACTCCCATATACTTCCTTGTAAAAAATAGGGTTGTTTACATTTGTTTCCAATGGGCCGAACTTTGTTTTTGTATTCATTGGCAAACAAAATGACAGAAGCGAAGAGAAAAGTTTCTAAAAAGAAAAAAAAATATGCAAGGCAAAAAGAGCTTTTTCAGCTTTATTTTTAAAAGCTCTTGTCTGTTAAGGGAAAAAAATGTTTCATTTTTTCCTGCAGGGATGAGATCTGTATAAAAATTATTATCTGTGCTGAAACTATAGTGCTGTTTTCGGGGAATGTCTTTCCACAGCAATAACTTACTTTCTTTCTCTCTTCGTTTTGTTTGGTCATTTACGCGTGTGGCCTCGCGTTTGATGTTAAAAAAACTTAATCGTTTCTTTTTCTTTATTATATTTTATTTATTCATTCTTTTATATCATACATTTTTTAACTTATATCTATTATTATTTCTAAATGGAAGGCCGCTGTCCATAGCAAAAGGCTGCACCTTCCAATTAGAATACTAAATTAGAACAAACTCTTACTGAATGATCTTTATCTTGAACTATACTTCGGGCAAAAGGGAAAATGTGCCGCGTTAGCAAAATACCAATTTGTTTTTAAAATACTCATATTACATTTTGTTGTACAAAGATAGAAGGGAAAAGGGGTGTATCCGTTCTGGATTGGTTTTGCTGTGTTAGCAAATATGGCGTGGGAAATCGTTAAGAATTCATAAATGTGCCATTAGGCAAGAGGTTGTGTGGGGAATAGTGGGTTTAGCTTATAGGGTGAAGTTTTAGACTTAACTGGTCCAACAAGAATCTTCCATATGACCTGTATTTTTACAAAACGAACACCTGTCTTTATCCTTCCTCAAGGAAATCTCATTCGGAATTAGAAGTTTCGTTTTGGGAGCGATTTTATTTGGGCAGCTTGCTCTAACGTGACCTGCAAGCCCACACCCATAACAAGTTTTTTCGTTATTTAAACGAGGACGTTTGATCACAGTTGGTCAACTATCGCTTCGTTTTTTTGAGTCAAAATCCCTGAGTCTTTTGCGTGGTCTTTCGTGGATTGAGATTAGATGCTCTGTCAGATCTTGAACAGATTTGGGCATAACAAATGTAAGGGAATTTCTCAAACTAATATCTGATATACAGCCAACGATTATTTTTACAACTTTGTCCTCTGGAATATCAAAAGGTAGTCGATTGACCTGTCCAACCTTCGCTTTCAATGTTAACAACACTACGAAGTTGTTCTATGTTGTTGCACCCACTAGAGAGTGTGTGTAAAATTGAATTGAAGCTGATAGTTCCTTCCATATGTACTACATTTGATAACCGTGATCTTCGTACCATAATTTACCACTACGAAGCAAAGCAGCTTTCACACGTGGTATTACATCGAAGTCTTGCAGACGGTCCCGGTCGACCCTAGCGTTAATGTCAGAGCACCACTTACTCACATCCACTCTAGAATGGTCAGGGTCAAAACAAGGAAAACCAACATTGTCGTCTTTTGTTTGACGCTGTGACGTTCTCAAAATTTGGCTGATTGCTTCGGCTGTTATAATCATATTTTGTTGACCACCACTTTGATGGGACGTGTCCACGGCAGCCTTTTCACCTGCTTCTGCTGCGCTCTTAGGAGGAGCATCACTGTTGTCATTATTTTCATTTTCCATAATTTTGTTTTTAATTTTGTATTGGCAATGAAACAAAATAAAAAAAATAAAAATAAATGGTATTTAAGAGCTTTTGCTTCAACACGATTTGAAGTCGAATACAAAAAAAAAATGACAATGTAATGTAGGTACCTATTGTACATACATATTTGTATTTTGTATGATGGACGGGAATACTCTTAATATAACGTACAAGAGAAATTGATAATTATAAAAGAGAAACCACAGGCAAACTTTCTTTTAAGTTCGTATTTCAAATTGAATGTACAAATCAGGGACACACACACACGAAAACGAATTTCCACCGCTGTTTCACTCACAGTTTCAAAAACTTTTTCCTTGATTTATCAAAGTCTTCACTGAATCCTGTAGGTATAGAAATCAAAAGGAATTAAAAGTACCAAATTCAATGCAAAACAATAGAAAAACAATCACAAACTTATCTAAAGGAACAGACACCACGACACAGCACAAGATTTCAGACAACGAGAAGTTTATTTTTCCTTTTTACCAGCCCCACGTTATGGGCGTCAATTTGCACTATTTATTCTTTTGCCGAAATGGCCAAATGATTTTGTTTTATATATTATTTATACTAACTGAACACTGGACTGAAAATGAAATTCACAAATAAAGTGAAAACACGTTTTTAAGAACTGTCACTCAGACAGCTGTTGTCGTTTGACCCTTGGCAAGGAAAAGAGGATAGTGCACGATGGCAAAAAAAAAAGGTATTGCCACCACAGCTTAGCTCAGCAAAGTGGGGGTCACAATAATTAATTGATGAAAATTAATTTAATTAAAGATATGATTTTATATCAACTCAATGTATGATTTTATATCAGATTGATATAAAATCCTATAAGTGTTGCCACATTGTGGGTATAATACGGGCGCCAGCAATTCTTTTTTCTGCAAAATTTTTTGTAAACGGAATATATTTTTTTTTTTTATTTCGAACGGAATATATTTTATTGTTTTTGGTTATGAACGGAATATTTTTTGCATGTATGTGTGTCGAACTGAATGTAATGTACCGTAAGGGAGGTGCTTCGAAAACCTTAACCACAAGAAATGGGTACAGCTTTTAAACGATTCACAAATAGATAAAAACGCTGGATATCTTTTGTGTGTTTAACTAGTAGCACAGTATAAATGATTATGTTTACTGGGAAAGGGTAATTTCAGACAGAGTACGATATAAGATTCACACTCACGATATCAAGTGATATTGAAAAACAAAACTATTATGAGCGAAAATCCAACTATAATTAATCCGCGCTCGAATTGACCAATTTTGTATGCGTAATAAACAGGAGTAAGTGGACTGTATACTTATTAAACTAGGTTTCTGCTGTAATATCTTTAAATAAATTAAACAACACTTGTATCTTGTAGGAGAGCTAAATAAAGAATGAATTTTATTTGTTATAATACATTTTCACAAACGTTCTTAAAATATGATCATACTTAAAACTATGCTGACTCCATATTCACTCATTTGTGGAGTCAGCAAAAAGAATAATATAAAAGAAGAATTTGATATTTGTTTCATTCCTCCACGATATGCAATGCACGTTGTTCATTGCATATCGTGGGAAGATTATGGTATGCTGATGTGCACAATGTCGCTTCGCGACGTATCAAGTGACGAGTGGTATTCGTCACCTGACACGTGCATAAACTATGTGCACATAAACACACTACACTGCAGTCTGAACTTAAGTGTGTGGAAACCTGCGGTATAGCTAGTGTTACCGAATCCCGAGATGTAAGTGGCAAGCAACTTCGATGGCGTAAAGTTTGCCATCTGCTCCAGGAAGCGCATCTCCTCATAAAGCATTGGTCCACTATTCTTCGCGTTGAGTTCAAGTATTCGTGCCTAAACAAGTGCTGCGGCGTAGTAAGCGTAGCAGGATTTTGGAATATTTCTTTTGACATTGAAGGACCTGGCAGCAAGAGCTACGTATTCATTCTCAATCAAATCCGTTAGTCCGTCGGTCCCAGGAAAGATATACTTCTCACCAGGTGTTGTTCTCATTAGTTGGCCTGGGATTTGGAACAACGTTTTATCCGAGAGCGGATCACTCACGGGTGTTGTGACGGCGGCTGTAAGATGACGAGGTGCTAGGTCGACTTCCATATTCCGTGGTTCTGCATTTGTCCGAGTGGGTCGCTGGTATCTTCGTCGTTGGCCAAAGCGTTGTGCTCCGGACCGTGCAGGAGAATGACAACCAATACAATGTATGAATATTTCAGTGCACAAATATGTCTCATTGTCATTCTAGAGAAGGAACTGATCTAACCCCTCATGAACCCGCAACCCTGACTCGTAAATGCTTACACGAGCCTCTGTCGCTGCCCAGCATTAGTCTGTTGTCTGTCCCTAAGCATGGGAAATCCGGCTCGAAGGACCAATTTTGTATGCGTAATAAACACGAGTAAGTGGACTGTATACTTGATTTAACTAGGGTTTTCTATATTTTTCCGATCGAAATAAAAAACGCGTGTTTCGTCGTAGTCCAGAAATGTTTATTTAACTTAGAAGGACAGAGAGAGACAATTATGACAATCTTTTGACATTTCTTTTGTTGCCTCCTATGCTGCTTCGGTCTAGGGTGCGAACGCATTAAGGCTGCAGCGTAAACAGACCCCCTTGCAGTCAATGACCTTACGATCTGCCCCGGTATTGGAACGAGATCCCAGGTCTCGTTACTGATAAGAGCTTCGAACTTTTCCTCATTACTGCGCGCCACATATCAGCTTCGGGGCTTGACAACGCCTCTTAAATCCTCTGAAGTAATTTCTTCTTCTTCGCTGTCAGGTATTACTTCCTCCTCTTTCGAAGCTGAAGAGGAACAAAAAACATCAGAATGGGTTTTGTTTGGGTAAATTACCTGACTGAGATCTTGGGATCAAGAAGTCGATAGGCTTTGCTTCACTGAATCCGACTAGTATACATTGTAGTGACTTGGGATCAAACTTTCTTTGCTTTTCTTTGGGTACGTGAAGCATCGCCTGACAACTAAACACACTCAAACGTTTTAGGTTGGGTTTCACTCTAGACCAGGCTTCCTTTGGTGTCATGTCAGCCAAACTTTTTCTCGGAGACCGGTTGATGATGAAAATTGCGGTCGTCACTGCTTCACCCCAGAATTCAGTCTTTGAATCGGCATCAAAAAGCAAGCAACTAGCTTTTTCTACCACCGTTCTGTTAGTTCGCTCTGCCAAGCCGTTTTGCTCTGGCGTGTACGGTGCTGTTTTTTTATGTTGGATACCATGTTTACGCAAACAGTTGAGCAACCCCTGGTTGCAGTACTTAGAACCGTTGTCGGTACGCAAAACTTTAATGGTTTTCTGAGTTTGGTTTTCTACGAGTCTTCTGAACTGATCGAATTTTTCTTTAACCTCGGATTTGTTCTTCAAGAGGTACAGAAAAACTTTTCGACTGAAGTCGTCTACGAAAATCAAAAAATATCTCGAACCTCCGATTAAATTGACAGACATAGGGCCACAAACCATTGCTTTCACTAAGTACTTCTTTTTTTTTTTTTCAAAATTGCTGTTTTTTGGAACTCAATTTTTTAGGTATGTATTTCTTTTTATTTCGCGTTTTTCTTTTTATTCAATTTTCTTAAAAATATATTCTTCTCTCATTCTTCACTTTTAGAAAATTATTTCCTCTCTATGACGTTTCATATTATTCACCATAGCTATTCGTTGGTTTTGGTTAGTTTAAATAAATAATGTCGATTTGCACTCGAAAGTTAATTTTTGTTCGATAATAGTTCGAAATTCGATTTCACTCGAATGTGGTTTTGCTTTAAAATTAGAATACTCGCTGAATTTGTTAGTTTTTACAAAATTTTGATCGCGACATACACTGCCGGTCAATACAATAGGTTCACACCATTTCCAATAAAGAGGAGCTATTTTTTCTTCAAAATAGTTTTGCATGAGTATTTTTATCGGTGAATTTTCAAAGCATGTATATCTACTTACCTATTTATAAGAAAGAGTTAAACCGAAAACAAAATTACGTTGAATTTGAAACGTTTCCTGCAATGTATTCAAATAAATTGCCATTTTGATCGGTCAATATAATGAGTTACTTGTATTCATTGGGAGAATATAGAGAAAATGAAGAAAAAATTAAAACAAAAACAATTCTTTTTAATGCTAGCCATTTTTTTTTTTCATTTAGTAATGAGTCGACCCTCCTTTATTTAGCGTTACCTCAAAAATAAATACATTTTTTTAAAATAATTTAAAGAAATTTTTGTCCAAGCTTGTTTTATTGCTGTTGTTAGTGATTTTGTGTCTTCAAATTGTTGCCCAGACTTGTAGACTTCACGGACAAGCCATCCCCAAACATTCTCAATAATATTTAGGTCTGGTGAGTAGGGAGGCCATTCCAACAAACCAACATTTTGTTGGTTTATCCAGGCTTTTACAACTCTGGCGGCATATGGATGGGGGCGTTATCCTGCTGAAAAGTCCATTTAATGGGTCCAAACATTTCACTGAATTTCGGAAAAGCCCTTTCAAGAATGCTTTTGTATTAATTTGCCGTAATTCGTGATGATGGAAATTCCAGCTCAATAGTTCCAAAATACGATATTGCACCCCAAACCATAACACCACCTTCACGGCTATGATGACGCAGCAAAAATAATGTTTCTTTTCGTAGATTATGGTAATAATAATTAAATCCGTCCGGGCCATCGAGATTAAATTTGTTTTCACCCGTGAAAACGACAAACTGCGACTTCTTTTTCCATGACAGGTGGCGCCTGCAGAATTCAAGCCGCTTTTCCTTTCTTTGTGGGTTAAGTGGAGGCTTCTTCTTCAGTTTCATGCGATTGATGTTTGGGGCACTCCTAATTACTCTCTTAACCGTGGAAAGGCTTGCTGTTGTTCCAGATGATGTCTTTATTTGAAGAGCTGACTGACAAGAATTACTAATTAGACGCCAGTCGAGCAATCAATCTCCTTTCAGCAGGTGACGTAACTTTTGGGCGTCCTTTCATATTCTTCTTTATTTTTCAAAAAATTGCTCACAACATTCCAATTTTTTCCAATTATTTTTTGCAATTAAACACGCACTTATACTTTGTTTGCGTACAGTTTAATTTTAATTTTTTCTTCCGAATTAAGGTACTGTGCTCGTCCGATTTTTTCTTAAAATTGTGTTTTTAATAATAAAACTTCAATTTGTAAAAATTTCATGCACTGATCTTTACAAATTCTGAACCAGAACTAACTTTAAAGCAGAGTAACCTATTCTGTTGACCGATGGGAAATGCTCTTTTTTTTAATAGCATTTCATAGTGTGCTTGCAATTTACCGTTAAGTTAGGACATATTTTAATTTGTCTCTTTCTTGTAAATAGATCGATAATGAGACATGATTTCAGAATACAAGAGAAAAAAAGCTTTTTGCAAAGCTCTATTCTGGAGAAAAAAAACCTTTTCCCTTGTAAAAGCTGCGAACCTATTCTAATGACCGGCAGTGTAATTTTAGAATTTTGTAAAGTGTTCTAATAACTAACCGTCGTTTTTATTATTCACTATTTCGAGACTGTAAAAACGAACGGTTGAATTACAAAAATTTTAAATCCGAATCTAATATTCCCTTTAGTGGGTGGACCGAAATTAAAAATATTTTGTGTAGGTTGTTATTTACAGATACTTCTTTTATATGTGAAGCATCCTAACGACTGAGCCAATGTTGTTGAAGGGTTTTTAAGAATACAAAAAAATGTTTTGTAGCTTTGCTCACAGTAGAATAGAAATGAATTTCCAGCGATGCTCTTTCTTTCAATAAGATATGATCATGGATTATTTTTCTTTCATAGCTTGATTTGAAAAACAGTATTTCATCTCTGCCACATGCCAACCCTCTCTTTTATAATGTTTTTAAGTAGTACCAATCTGCTCGCTAAGGATTTGTACTCAACATTGACTCTATTTAGTGATCTATGAAAAACTCTTTTAAGTTCCTTTTGCCACTGATGTTTTATTTTAAACAATTTGTGTATGTCCTCAGGTAGATTTTTGTATTTTTTAAAATCGATTTCATTCTCTTTAGAATGTTGATCTATTGTATTGATTAACACATTGTTAAAGGAAAGAATTTTTTGATCTATTTGAGAGTTGGATAGCGAGATTGTGTAGGAAGGTTGACATGGGCCCAGAGCGCCAGGTCTAGATCTCGTCTGAAGTTATTCCAGTTTGTATTTTTGAATGATTTGGATGTGAATTGTTGAGTCAGAGGGATGACCGCATCTGATAATAAAATATTGATTTTTGCTGGAAAGTGATCACTGAATGAGGGTAGAGTATTAATGGTAAAGTTTGGGTTGAAGCAATTCAATAGGTTTGGAGAGATGAGAAAGTGATCTAAGTATGCTGAACTTCTCGGAAAGGTTGGGTCCGGGGGAGTGATTCTGGTAAGAAGTGGGATATGAACGTTTAGCCAATTTACCAATGAGCGACCATTTTGGTTTATGGTGTTATCCCTCCAAGAGGTGTGTCGCGCGTTCAGATCTCCTCCGAGGATTGCTCCATCGAAGGACTCTGATAGGGTGTTTATTTTAATAAGCTCATCTACAAACAGTTCTGTTGGGCAGTTGGTTGGAAAATACAACGACCCCAGTAAAATATTTTTTTGAACGTTATTTATGATTAATCGAATGGATAAGAAAATGCTGGGGAATTTTGGATTCGGGAGTTGTACTAAACGGTAACTGATATTATTTTTTAGTAAAATTGCGACGCCCTGATTAAAAGGATTATGGACAAATTTATATTTTTCTATGTAGACCTTGTGTCTTGGTGACAGGTGAGTCTCCTGAATGAAGGCCACCGTGATGTTGTTTGCATGGAGAATCTTGGTAAGTTCTATTCTCCTGCTATGCTCAATTAAGGACTGAATGTTGTGGGTTAGAATTTGCATTGCCATTATGGTGTATTTATAAGTACTTCATTAAGTAGATTTAAATAACCTAGTCTTTTTTCTTGCGTTGAGCCAGAATTGTGAATGTTCTTAACAAAATTCTCCACTTCGAGCAACAGCTCAGCGACCTCCACTCCGAAGAGTTCCTTTGACATGTCCAAGAATTGACCAAGGAAATTTTGCTTGCCTCCGGTTGGTAAGTTCGGGGCTATGGACGATTTTGGCTGAAAGAAACTTGCGTAAGGAATCTGTGGAGACACTACATTAGAGATGGCTTTTGACAAGACTGCACCGTTGTTTTTTTTAATGTTTGCCTCTAGAACTGCGTTCTTGCGGGCCTGGACGTAATATTTGTACTTTTTGCATCCCCTGAAGTTGGCGGGGTGTGGGCCTTCACAGTTTACGCAGAAGGCTTTTGTGTCTGGGGCTTTTACCACTTGACATTGGCCAGGTTCGTGCGAGTCTTTGCATTTCACACACCTGTAGGTCTTCCCACAGTTTTTGGCCAGGTGACCGAAGCTTTGGCATCGTCTACATTGGAGCGCCTTTGTGTTTCCTCTGGGCCTTTCCCAAAAGATTTTGGTATTAAACAAAAAGTTAATCTTAGAAATTTCGGTTGGCATAAGGCCCGGTTTAAGCCTGACTAAAAAGAGGTTGGTGTTGAAACCCTTGCTTCTGGACCTCTCGGTCGAAAAAATTGTTACGCTATCCACGAGATCTGGGACTAACAGATCCAGCTCCGTTTTTATCTCCTCTGGGGAGAAGTCGATTGTTAATCCCCGAAGGATTAGATTTTGCGTTTTGTTTATTTTAAGCGTGAAGCTGTAGCCTTGAATATCTTTGCTGCTTTTAATTTTCTCCATCAACGCCTGATGGACGTCCTCCCTGTCAACATTAAGTTTGGAGACTCCGTCCCTAATATTCCTTACATAGAATCTGAAGTTTCCTGCAGACGCCCTTAGGCCGTCAACTAGTTCTCTGATATTTGTGTCGAAAAGAAAAATAGCTGGACAAAACTTACCAGAATTTTTTTTTTGATGGGGATCATCGAGTCCCGGTGGTGGTACTTCGATTTCTTGATTGGTCGAGGCAGCTGCTTGCTCTTCGAATATTTCTTCATCTGTTGGTTGGTCAGGAACGTTTCCTTGGCTACGCCTTGTTCTTTTGATTAGCTTGACATTGTTGAATATAGAAAACATGTTGCTGTTGTCAAATGTGACTTCTGAATTTGTGTTTGTTTCTTGGTGTTTTGAGGGAGCTGCTTGGCGTCCTCCGACCTGAATCCAGTTTTGGTGGTGTATAGCTCATATAAGAACTCGTGGACTGTAGTTTTCTAAGTAACTTTATTTCTCATTAAACATAGTATTTATATAATCTTAAATCTAAGTAATTCAAGATAACCCTTGAATTACACACCTGTTCGCTTCTTATTTGCTTATTTTGCGGAACTTGCAAATGTAGTTGCTTGCAAGTTCCGCATTACATTTATTCTTTTGTATTCTTTATTTATTATGATTTATGTTTGTCTGAACATTTTGCGGGGCCTCAGGTTCGATTTGTGTCAGTGGGGTTTCGTTGCACATTTTACTTAGTATGTCAAATCGTCTATGGGTCATCATGGGTGGGTTGATTATAACTGCTGACGGTGGATTTAGGTCATGTGTTCGATGTGTTTGGCCTCGGACTTTATATATGATCGCTAAACATATAATGGTGATCGTCAATGTAATTGAACCGGTAGCTGCATGGTGGCTGATAGTTTTCCAATTGTGCGGCATATAATGTACGGCTTTATGTTGTTGTCTGAGGGATCTTAGATGGTCTGACGTTTTTAGGATGGTTTCTTCGTTTAATACCTTTGGCTGAAATTCTTCTTCATGGTTTTCCGAGATATTCCAGTTCATAGGATGAGTGTATGTGCCCTTGATCAGTACTGTATCTGTTTTTTCTGAGATGATGATGTTCTGGGGTGTTCGAAGAGTACACCCATCATTTATTTGTATGAGCCCAATTCTGTTCAACTCGACGTCTTCGTGAATACCATTACATAATACTGCTGCTGAAGTTGGTCTGCTCGCTATGAATAGCCATGTATTTCTTTGATATACATGCTTAAATGCTATATTTGGTATGGATAGTGTTTCGTAGCTACACCTCTTCTTATCTCGTCTGTGATATATTTCATCGATAATGCAATTTGGGTTGGTATCAATTTTACTTATTACTGATGGGGAACACAAATACAAGTGTTTATCTTCTGGCGTGCATTGGTTGAATTCCCATTCTGATAGTTCGAAATATGTTTGACTGTTGTAATCAGATGCAATTATGGCCTTCCGAATGACGGGTATGGTGTATGAATCATTGGTTAACTGACGCGGGATTGGAGTGGCTCTTATAACGTTGTATTTTGATGATGTACTAAGGTGAAGGAACCAATGTGCAATGATGTGAGTCTCATTTCGTTGAACGTCCATCTTTTGATCAGGTTTTGGGATGATGTTTATATCTTGTGGTAATCGCTTTGACACATTTTGAATAAGAACCATTAGTTCTCCTGGTGTAATGCTTTCAAATAAATCTGCTTTTTTCAAGGATATCTTCAGTAAGGAATTATAACGTCTACTCAGTTCTTCCAGCACTCCCTGAGCAAGATTGTAAGCAGCAAGCAAATGTATATCTACTCGATTTATATCGTTCTTATACCAATTATTTTCAATTTTATTAATTTCAGCTGTTGCTTGATTCAACTTATGTGTTAAGGAATTCAGTTTATCTTTGGTTTGTTTTTCTAGATCTTCAACTAAACCTGTTGTTCTCAACATAAGGTTAGTTTGATGTTGATTTGCTTGTAATAATGTAATTTGATCTTCTCTTAGTGTACTGATATCAGTGTATACCTCTTCATTGACACCAAATATATTTTGTAGCATGGTACCCAATAGTCCTCGTTTCTGTCTACTCTGAATTGATTTAATTACGTCTATATCTCTCAGCAGTATTGCTTGTTTGTCTTTGAGTTGATCAACAAATTCGTCACAGTGTATTTCCTTTGCCCTAGCTTTTGCTCGTTGACAGATCTGTATCATTTTTGTTACCGTTCCATTTATGGTTTTTGTATCTTGGGTAACATTGAGTGGGTAGGTAAACTTTATTTTGAGAGTTCCTCGCCTTATTTGGGCCTCTCCTAAATGTTCAATGTATAGTCCTGGTGTCGGATACGTTATGTTGAATGTTGCTTCTGTCGTTTTTAGCCCACACATCAAAAGCATCCAGATTGTCAGCATAGATAGTGGTTTACCAAATGTTTTGTTATTAGTTCTGCGACTTTGGTATTCGGTTAGTGTTATTTTTCTTTTCTTTTCCGGTTGTTCCTCATTTTGTACTTCCTTATGATGAAGCCAAGAAACCGGTCTTATTTTTCGTTTTCGAGGTTGTTTTATGTTTGGTAGATTAACTGACGCGAAATTTGCCTGCAAAACATCTTTAGTATTATGTAGTGTGGAGTCTTCATCATCTTCTTCTGTAGGTAGCTTACAAATTTTGACTATTGGTCTTTTAAAATAGGAATCTGTGCCAACTTTTACGGTTACTACTCTTGTATGACCATCTTTTCCAGGATGAACCTCAACTATTCTTGCTAGTTTCCATTTTGCTGGAGGGAGATTTTCATCTTTTAATAGTACCAAGTCATTTATTTTTATGGGTTCCTTTTCAGATTTCCATTTAGTTCTCTGTTGCATCCTTGAAAGATACTCGCTTGACCAAATCTTCCAGAAATCTTCCGTCACTTTGTTGACTAGTTTCCAACGGCTAAGGTTACTAAGGGGTGTGTCGTCATAATCTGATCTAGGTGGGCACACCAATGGTCGACCAATTAAAAAGTGTGCTGGTGTCAGTACATTCAAATCGGTTGGATCATTACTAAGAGGACACAATGGTCTTGAATTCAAACAAGCTTCGATCTGATATAGGGTGGTGGTTATTTCTTCAAATGTAAGTGTTGTGTTACCCAGGATTCGCCTTAAGTGATATTTTACCGATTTTACACCTGCTTCCCATAATCCACCCATGTGTGGTGCTGCTGGTGGATTAAAGTGCCAATGAATTCCGTCTTCAGCTAACTTCTTTGCCATGTATTCGGATGATTGCTTTATTGCATCTTGAAGTTCTTTCTCTAGAATTTTATTAGCTCCAATGAAATTCGAACCACAATCGCTATAGATGTGTTTGCAGTTTCCACGTCTTGCTGCAAACCTTTTGTACGCAGCTATAAAAGATTGACTTGTGAGATCACTAACTGCTTCAAGATGGAGCGCCTTAGTTGTACAGCATATAAATACCGCTATATAACCTTTGTATGTCTTCATTCCTCGGCCCTTAGACATTCTAATTTGAATGGGTCCAGCATAGTCGATCCCAGTGTGACTAAACGGTGGGGATGGAACAACTCTAAATTCGGGAAGATTTCCCATGATTTGTTGCGTGTTTGAGGCTTTGTATCGGCAACAAGTTACACATTTGTTTAGTATTTGCCTTACTCTGTTTTTAGCACTAAGTATCCAATATTTTCTTCGAATAAAGGCAAGTGTTTGAGAGTTTCCTCCATGCAGACATTGCATATGTGCATCTTCTATGATTAGTTTCGTGAAATGACCGTTGCGAGGAAGGATAATTGGATGTCGTTCTTCATATGGGAGACTTGAGTTCTGCAACCTTCCCCCAACTCGGAGGAGTCCAGTATCGTCAATTATAGGGTTCAACATAAGTAACTTGCTTTTCATGGCTATAGGTTCGTTTTTCGTTAGTTTTTTTATTTCTTCTTTAAATTCTGTGTATTGGATTTGTCGCAATACTAGGTAAAGTGTTTCTTTCAACTCTTTGACTGTAATATATTTTTTAAATGTCTGTAATTCTTTAGACCTACAGCTCTTTATAAACCTTCTGCAGTGTGACAGTACTCGTAGACATTGGTTGATTGATGAAAATTGTGTTATTATTGCATTCTCTTGGTAAGAAGAGACATTTGCCAATAACAGGTTTACCGGGTCTTCCTTTTCTTCTGCTGGCTTCTCTAATTTCTTGAGTTGCCATAAGTTTTTATCTAATTTTAACCATGAAGGTCCATACCACCAAAGTTTGTGATTGATTAACTCTGAGGCATTTATACTTCGTGATGCACAATCTGCTGGGTTATCTCCTGTTTTGACATAGTTCCAGTTACTTTGATTAGTTATTCTCTGGATTTTTTGAATTCGATTTCTTTCAAATGCATCGAGTTTACTATTTGACCCTTGTATTCTGCCTAATGTTATCATTGAATCGGTCCAGTAAAAGATGTCTAAATTTTCTATTTCAAGAGTTTTACTCACGTGAACCATCAACTTACTAAGGAGCTCCGCTCCACACAGCTCTAGACGAGGTATCGTAAGTTTTGATTTGATGGGTGCTACTTTCGATTTTCCAGTAAGAAGACAGATATTTGTATCACCACTTCGGGTTGTTATTTTTGAATATACTACGGCACCATATGCTTGTTCTGACGCATCACAAAACCCATGTAATTCTATGGAGGTAACTTGGATTGAGTAATTTATGTATCTTGGTATTTTGATTTGTTCTAGAGCGGAGGCTTCACTTTGGTATTTGATCCATTCTGTTGCAATTGTTTCAGGGACTTCGTCATCCCAGGATACTTTGGACTTCCATAGTTTTTGAATAATTAACTTTGCCCGTAGGGTGACTGGAGTTATCCAACCCAGAGGGTCAAATATTTGAGCTGCTTTTGATAAAATAATTCTTTTTGTTAATTTAGTGGAATCATTTTTAATGCTAACCTTGAAATGGAATGTGTCTGTTGCTGGATTCCAATTAATACCAAGGGTTTTTATAGTGGTCTTTTCTTCATTTTCTACTAGCTCAATTATTCCTAGCTCTCTTTGCTCTAATGGGATGCATCTCAAAAGTTCCTGGTTATTACTCGTCCATTTTCTGAGGTTAAATCCACCTGCTTGCATTAATTCAACTAGTTCTTTCTGAATTGCTCTAGCTTCGTCAATAGTGTGTGCTCCCGTCATAACATCGTCCATATAGAAGTCTTCGTGAACAATCTTAGATGCCTTTGGAAATCTTATCGCTTCATCATCTGCCAATTGACGTATTGTTTTAATGGCAAGGTATGGGGCTGACGACGTCCCATATGTAACTGTTGTTAGTGCATATTCTTTAATCGTTTCATCGGGTGAGAATCTCCATAATATTCTCTGATAATTCATGTCTCTCTCATCAATTTTTATTTGTCGATACATCTTTTCTATGTCTGCTGTAAAGACGTATTTATACTTCCGCCAACGTAGAAGTATGGTTGCTAAATCAGCCTGTAACCTAGGTCCAACTAGCATGTTGTCATTCAGACTTTCTCCATTGTCTGTTTTGGATGAGGCATCAAAGACTACACGGAGCTTTGTAGTAGTGCTGTCTGCTTTTATTACTGCTTGATGTGGCATATAGTATACTTCATCATCAGGATTTGTAATCTGCTCAATCGGTTTCATATGTCCAAGGGTTAAATACTCTCTCATAAATTTTCTGTATTCTTCCCCAACTTTATTATTCTTTTTAAACTTTTTTTCCATTTGTAAAAGTCTAGCCATTGCTCTCTTTTTCGAATCACCTAAAGTTTGTTTATTTGGTTTGAATGGAATTCTTACTGTGTATGTTCCATCGTGATTTCGTCTATGGTTTTCTTTGAATTGTTTTTCGCAGTCATCATTTTCATTCGTTGTTTCTTCTTGGTATGGAGTTTCTTCTATTTCCCAGAAGCGTTTAAGTTGGTTGCTTAGATCAAAGAGTTCAGTTGTAGATATCATTGTTATGATTTGTATGGGATCCTTTGATACTGGTATCTTCCCTGATATGATCCAGCCTAGTTCTGTATTTTGTGCCAATGTACCGTTTTCTGATTTTTTGATTCCATCGCAAATTATCGAGGGATATACATCGGCACCTATGATGACGTCAATTGGTCCAGGCTGGTTGAAGGTTTGATCAGCCAGCAAGTAATTTTTCCACATTGAGAACTTGAAGTAAGAATTGGGAAGTTTATTTGTTAACTTAGGGAGAACATACGCATCAATATTGATTTTGAATGTTGATGAAAATCGAGGTTGGACTTGGATATGAACCTTTCCAAGTGATGTTCCTGCTGATGATGCTCCAAGACCGGATACTTTAACGTAAGTCTTAGATTTCGGGACCGATAACATCTGGGCTGCCTCCTCAGTTATAAATGATGCCTGTGCTCCAGTGTCAATGAGTGCACGCAATATTTCAAATTTACCATTGTATGTGGTTACCTTTATCATTGCAGTGGCTAAAAGAATTTCTTTATTATATTCTGCCAATGCTGTTTGGATGGTTGTATTTCTTGGATTCTTAGAAAGGGCATCATTGTGTAATAAAGTGTGATGATGGCCTTTGCATATGCTGCAGGTTCTGCGACTCTGACAGTTTTCATTCATCGTATGGCTAAGACAATTGCGGCATAGGTTTTGGCGTTTGACGGCTTCTAATTTCTGGTTTGGGTGTAATGCAAGAAATTCATTGCATTTATAAATGCTATGTGCAGTTTTTCTACAATAGCGACATCGGGTTTCAACTTTTGTTACGAAGTTTCGAACAATTTGCCTTGGATGGTTTTTATGTTCTCGTTTCTTGTCACCCAGTGATTCTAACGATTCGAAACGATTCGTTAGAAAGTCATATACTTGTTGTAAAGATGGAACATCCTTCGTGTTTGGTAACGACTGCTCATACAGCCGTAGAGATTCAATATCTAATCTTTGTGTTATATGATATATTATTATTGGTTCCCAGGAAGAGGTGTCAAATCCAAGATTTGACATACCGTATAAGCACTCTTTTGTTGTATCATGCAACTTTTTTAGTTGGGTACTGGATTCTGAATCAACCTTTGGCTGATTTAATAAGGTATGGAGATATGAATTTACTAATCTTCGTTTGTTGGCATATCTCTCGTTTAATAAATCCCATGACACCTTATAGTTGTTGTTACTAACCTCTAAATGTCTTAATAGTTTGGAGGCCTCACCTTTAAGATTATTCTTGAGATACTGCATTTTTTCAACATCTGATAATCTGTTGTTGCAGTGTATCACTTGATTAAAAATATCATGGAATTCAATCCATGTGTTTGATCTGCCATCAAACATTGGTATCTGAACTCTTGGGAGTTTAACCTCATGGTGTGAGGTGGAAGCAGATTCTGGTTTTTTCTTCTCTCTGAGTGACACCATTACTTCCGAATACCTCTTTTTCAACCCTTCAATTTGGGTCAAAAAATTAGCTTTATCGGTTTCGTCATTAAATACCTCGAAAAGCAATATTTCCTCATATATTGAGTCTATTTTTTTCCATTCCTCCATAAGATTCGTGGTCTGGAATTCGATTGCCGAATTACTCATATCTGTGTGGAGGAATGTTTCTGATATTTGCCTTTCGAACGACCCCATTCGTATTTGTGCTCGTTTCATATTACTTGACTGTGTGTCGTTATGGCCCAGATTTATTTTTTCTGTGTTTTGGGTTCGGATTTCTTCATTTTTTTTGTGGTCAAGTTCATTGTTTACAGTTTCAACTTTTTTGTCATCGTTGCTGGATTTCCCCAATGCAACTGCATATGCAATTAACTTATCGTTAATTGTTTCCATGACGCGTTGCACCTGTTCATAATATTTTTTTGTAAAGTATTCATGATTAGGTGTATTTAATTTTAAAATTTCGTCATGATTATGTGTGAATTGCTGCCATAGGTGGTTGACCTCTGATTCTCTTTTTTTAACGTACTCTGTTGTTCGTCTTGCTATCGGTTCCTTTCTTATTGACTCTAGCAATTTTGCTAAATTGTTGCCAATTTCCTCTTGTTGATTCATCAGTGTATCCATAGTTCAAGTTTGGGGTGTTTTTTACGAAGATTCTGGTGCCTTCTGGTTACGAATATACTGGTGTCTTCTGGGTACGAAGATTCTGGTGTCTTCTGGGTACGAAGATTCTGGTGTCTTCTGGATACGAAGATTCTGATGTCTTCTGGAAACGAAGATTCTGGTGTCTTCTTTACGAAAACTCTGGTGTCTTCTGGATACGAAGATTCTGGTGTCTTCTTTACGAAAATTCTGGTGTCTTCTGGATACGAAGATTCTGATGTCTTCTGGAAACGAAGATTCTGGTGTCTTCTTTACGAAAACTCTGGTGTCTTCTGGATACGAAGATTCTGGTGTCTTCTGGATACGAAGATTCTGGTGTCTTCTGGAAACGAAGATTCTGATGTCTTCTGGATCCGGCTCGAAGGACCAATGTATAGCTCATATAAGAACTCGTGGACTGTAGTTTTCTAAGTAACTTTATTTCTCATTAAACATAGTATTTATATAATCTTAAATCTAAGTAATTCAAGATAACCCTTGAATTACACACCTGTTCGCTTCTTATTTGCTTATTTTGCGGAACTTGCAAATGTAGTTGCTTGCAAGTTCCGCATTACATTTATTATTTTGTATTCTTTATTTATTATGATTTATGTTTGTCTGAACAGTGGTTTTGTTCAAGGTCCTCTTCCGATTCAATTCGTTTGCTGGAACTTGCTTGGCATTTCTTGTGTTGGGTTTTAAAGTCCATTAGGATCCTCGCCGCGTGTGCGCATTGGGGGCTGTCGGGGTATGCGTCCCCGTGGAGGCTCCCATCCTCCATTCCGGCTTCGTCCAGACGCCTTATTTTAGGCGTGCTGCCCATTTCGTTTCATCAAGTCTTCTAAAAGACTGATTTTCGATAACCAAATTTGGTATTTGTATGAGAAAATCACTAGCCTCGTGGCTTCTAGTGTGGCGATGATTTATTTTAGTTTGTTTTTGCAAATCTTCAAAAAGACTGATTAAGATTGATTGTAGCTGGATTCCACGTTTGAAATGGTGGATTTACACTATTTTTTAATGTATGATGGCTTTTAAAAAGCTGGATTGAATTTTTGGTTAGTTAAATTTTCTGTTCTTTAACTTTGTTCTTTGTAGAATATACTCAAAAGCAAATAAAATGATGAAGTTATCTTACATTCGAGGCTTACATGTTAATAGATATCTTAAGGCTGAGGTTTTATTTCAACAATTCGCTGGCTGAATACTTAAAGGTTGTATGTCAGCATACCTAAGTTTTGAGAAAATCGATGTCAAAGTTTCAGAAGCCTGGATTTTATATAAAACTTCTAAATATCAGTGAAATATTGATTAAATCTGATAAAGAACTGCTAAAAACCCAAAAACAAATGAAAAAAATAATATTTTAATCACGATAGACAATTCTACAGTCATTTAAAAAAAAATACATAGAACCTTTTCCTCAAAATCTCACGTTATATATTAGATAAAGGGTTCTATGTTCAACATAGAACCTTATAGTACTTAAGAGCTTATATGGAATAAATGGTTTTTGTATGGAGTAAAAAAATCGTTTTTCGTGAAAATAAATGTTTTTTTAAATTGTATTCTATTTTTTATACTATACAGTAAGAAAACTGATTAAATAGTATATTTTCTTAAAATAAACTCTTTCCTAAAGCATATAATCGTTGTAAAATTAGGAACCCATAAAAAAAAGTTTTTTTTCCGTACTTAACTTGATATCAAAACAATATAAGGAATCTGTTGTAAGATAGTAGTAATTTTTTATAAAAGTCCAACAAAATTGAAATAAAACCCAATATAATTATAAGTAACATAAATACATTTATTTTTATTATAAAGTAACGAATACATAACAACTTGGATAGTAATTAAATACAAATAAAGAATTGATCAATTAAATATGAAAAAATTATTGAACCAGTTAAGTAGCATTTTTCGAAATTAAGTTTTCGAAGAAATCAAAATCTACCTTTGGCATAAAGGGAAGCATTGCAATAAAAGATTTTATTTTAGCTTCAGACAATTTGTTCTTACTTTTTTCTTCTTCAGGAATTGGAAATTCGGGAACCAAAGTTTTGTTTGCATATGATTTTCTTGGAGGCTTGTCGTACTTTAAATTTATATAATCATAACTTTCTTGGTAAAAACTAGTTTTAAACCCCACCGTTAAAATATTAGTCGAAAATTCGATTTCACATACTTTTGTGAAAGGTATTGCTTTAAAGTAAAACGTTTTGGAGCAAACCTGATAGTTTTTGAAGTCCGAAGGTCCCATCTGCATGACAATCAATTTCTGTCTTTTGTAGGTAATTTTTAGTAATATGCGAATAAGAGAAATCGGCGAGTAATACTCGAACCTTCTTAGATTTCTCTCAATCACGCTGTGTACTGAATCGATTTCTTGTATGCACGAATGGCCAGGTACAGTGAAGCGGAGTGTTATTTTTATTATTTGTGGGTGCGTTTTTATAAAATTAAACAAAGCAAATGACATAATGGAGTTCCTGTTCTGCGGAACACAAGAATCCATATTATTAGTGGACAGATGGGCAGTGAGATTATAATTATTTAGCTTTGAATGGTAAAAAAATGAAGAAACTTCGGCCTTAGGACAAGAAAGGACATTTTGAAGATCAAAACATATGACTGGAGTCGATGATGTTCTGTCCAACTGTCGAGTTTCTCTCGATTTTTGTTTTTGTAATTGATGTGCCTCATATTTTGATTTGAATTCTTCCAATATTATGTTGCTCGAACTTGAAGTGACTTTAAATTCCTCACAGAGGTCACATCTGGCCTTTTTAGGTTTAAAAAAAGAGATGTTGAACTCTCGTTCAAATATTCTGCGGTAGACGTGGCTTTTAACTGCCTTTTCCTCTTCACAACTGGCCTCTTCTATGAAGAGTCTCCACATTGCTTGAATATTTAAACTGGAGTCTATGTATTATTATACGTCTACAGTAGTGTGATTCAACGGTAGGGAATCGAGCAATATGATTTCTTATCGATTCCTCCATTTGCTCGGAGACTCGACATTTTTGATGTTTTCCCTGTGTTGTTTGCCGAGGAACCCTATACTCACAGCATTTTTCACTTCAATTTCTTCAGCATCATGGGCTTCCAACAAAATGATATTTTCGGGGTTTATTTGTATCTCTGAAATTAGACTCTAATTAAACTAAAATATCTAAATCAAGGCAAACAATTCGTTTGATAAATTCATAATAACCTACGCGAAATATCATTGTTCTGGCTAGAGGAACTCCTGTAACCCTTAGATGAACCTGGCAAAGAGAGTATTCCGTCCAAATACTCTTCATACAGTTCGTCTATTGATCCTTGTTCTGACATAATGTACTTGCACTGTAACTATTTTTCTTTTTAATGCTTAAAAATGGTTTAACATTAAAAAAACAATAATATTTACCTTCGTTTAAAACTTTCTCATCAATCGAGACACAAAAATCACAATGAAAATAATACTAATATAACAACTAAATATAGGTTTTATGATTGTAACGGTGTTTTAATAAAAAACTGTTTAAGAATTGTTACTAATAAGTTTAACGAAATGTCATTTACAGATTATAATTTATATTATAAAAATATTGAACAAAATTATTTAATATTTAATGCTCCTTTAGGTGATATTAAAAATTATTATTATAATGTAAAAGATTCTGTTAGATATCAAATGGTAGACATGTGCATTCAAGAGGACACAAGCGTCCACAGGTTTTTCTCAAAACAAACCTCTGTCTATCAACTCCTACTCTCACCTGCCCGTGGTGAACATCGGATGCCTATAGTACCTCAACTGGAGATTGGGTTCCAACCCCAGTGGAAAGTTGTTGGGGGCAGCAAACGAGAGAGGGGGGGAGAGGTGCGTCCACTAAGGCACCTCTCCTTATCCAGACGGCAGCGGAGGAATTCCCGAGATGGAATCAACGGTGGCGTCTACAGTTCCAGTAAGGCTGAACTACTTAGTGAACACCTTATAGGGCTTCTACGACTTATTCGGAGCCCAGGCCTATAAGGAGCGGTTTATCCGGCTCCCCGTCCTTGGAGTTATACTAAGGATCTGGCCCTCCAGGTTGGGGGTTGTGCCGTCAGGGTGACTTCCTGACCACTTAAAAATTTCATAGTTGCGAAGCACCAACAAGCCTCGGATACGGACGGATTTACTGTTGACAACCTAAGCAAACGAATTAAGGACAACGAACTTCGGATATGTACGTGGAATGTTAGGTCCCTTAACAGACCACGTGCAGCCGAAGAATTAGCGGAGGCCATCCAGGAAACACGATGGGATGGGCCGGGCAAAAAGAGGATGAAAAACTGCGATATTTACTATGGTGACTGCTACCAAGAAAACCAACAGCGCTTATTTGGATGCGGTTTTGTCATTGGAGCCAGACTTAGGCAACAAGTCTTGAGCTATAGGTGCATCAATGAGCGTCTCATGACCATCCGCATCAAGGCTAAATTCGGCAACATTAGCCTGATATGCGCGCACGCCCCCACAGAAGAGAAGGATGACAACACCAAAGATATGTTCTTCGAGCTCTTAGACAAAACATATGAGCAGTGTCCAAGCTACGATATTAAAATCGTCCTGGGCGATTTTAATGCCAAGCTAGGAAGGGAAGACATCTTTGGTGGAATAATCGGGAAAAACAACCTGCACGACAACACTTCCTACAACGGATTCAGGCTCATAGATTTTGCTGCGGGGCGAAACGTCATGGTAGCCAGTACGCGTTATCCACACCTCAACATCCACAAAGGAACTTGGAGATCTCCAGATCAAACTACCGTCAACCAGATTGACCACATTGCGATCGACGCCAGACACGCTTCCAGCATCATGGATGTCCGAACTTTCCGAGGAGCTAAAATCGACTCGGACCACTACCTTGTTGTAGCCAAGGTATCACTTCGGGTTTCCAGGCCCAAGGCAAAACAGGGAGATGCTGGGAGAAGGTACAACGTCGAACGGCTACAATCGCAAGAGATCGCCGACTCCTTCTCCAACCGAGTTACAAGTAACCTCTCTCGAAGTTCTGTGCTGCCAACACAATGTATAGAAAACCAGTGGCAACATTGCCAAGACGCACTCAGAGAAGCCGCCTCTGACGTGCTGGGTTTCAAGCAACCACCAACAAGGAACCCCTGGTTTGATGAGGAATGTCGGCAGGCAAATGCAGCCAAACAACAGGCACGCAAAGCGGCGCTGCATAAAAGGACGAGAGCTGCTCATGAGCTCTATGAGCAGAAGAGGCGAGAGGAACACCGACTTCTCAGAAGGAAAAAGAGAGAGCATGAGAAGCGTGCGGTCGAAAATGTTGAGAGGTTTAAAAGCAGGAATGAAGTTCGAAAGTTTTATGAACAGGTGAAGCGAAATTCACAAGTACATAAACCTAGAACCGAAGGCTGCAAAGACGAAAGTGGAAGCATCATAGTGGAACCGCAGTCAATGCTGAGGATATGGAAGGACCACTTCTGCAGACTGTATAACGGCGACGACGAACCGAATTCCGCTGTCAGGCAGGATGATCCATTCAATATAGACGACGAAAGCCAACAATCCCGTCCTCCCGACTTAGACGAAGTAAAGATTGCTATATCTAAGCTGAAGTCTAACAAAGCCGCTGGAGCGGATGGCCTGAATGCCGAGCTCTTTAAAGCAGCTGGAGATGAGTTGGTTAGGAGCATGCACCAACTTATCTGTAAGATATGGTCGGAAGAAAGTATGCCCGATGAATGGAACCTCAGTATTGTTTGCCCGATCCTGAAAAAAGGAGACCCTTTAAACTGCACCAATTATAGAGGAATCAGTCTACTTAACATCGCCTACAAAATCTTCTCTGCCGTTATATGTGAACGTCTAAAGCCCATCGTCAACAACCTGATAGGTCCTTATCAGTGTGGTTTTAGACCAGGAAAGTCCACAGTCGATCAAATATTCACATTACGGCAGATCCTGGAAAAAACCCAAGAACACCAAATCGACACCCACCATCTTTTCATCGATTTCAAGGCCGCATATGACAGTATCTACAGGGACGAACTGTATAGAGCCATGTCTAGTTTTGGCATCCCTGCCAAACTCGTCCGTTTGTGCAGGATGACCATGGAGAATTCACGCTGCTCCATAAAGGTTGGAAACAACTTAACAGAACCTTTCGATGTCAAAAAAGGTTTTAGACAAGGTGATGCGCTGTCATGTGATTTTTTTAACATCGTACTTGAAAGAATAGTGCAAAGCTCACACGTCAACACTAGAGGCACTATCTTTCAAAAGTCTGTCCAATTACTTGCATATGCTGATGACATTGACATAATCGGAAGAACTCAGCGTGATGTCAATGGGGCTTTTGTGAGTATTGAGGCAGAGGCGGCAAAAATGGGTTTAACGGTTAATGAGGGCAAAACAAAGTACATGCTGTCATCAAGAAAGGACCTACAACACCGACGGCTTGGTCAAAACGTCACCATCGACAGACGTAACTTTGAGGTAGTCAAGGACTTCGTCTACCTAGGCTTCGCGGTAAACGCAGAAAACAACACCAGCGCTGAGATCAAACGAAGAATAACTCTTGCTAACCGCTGTTTCTTTGGGTTAAGAAAGCAATTGAGTGGAAAAATACTCTCTCGAAGGACCAAAGTGTCGCTATATAAGACCCTTATCATCCCCGTCCTGCTATACGGTGCAGAAGCATGGACTATGACAAAAGCGGATGAAAGTACCTTGGGTCGTTTCGAGAGAAAGATTCTTCGTGTGATCTATGGTCCCGTATGCATCGAAGGGGAGTGGAGGAGAAGATGGAACGACGAGCTGTACGGGCTGTACAGCGACGTAGACTTAGCCAGAAGGGTAAAAGTCCAACGACTAAGATGGCTGGGTCACGTAGAGCGCATGGAAACCAATGCTCCGGCCCGGAAAGTCTTCGAATCCACACCTACAGGACAGCGCAGTAGAGGAAGACCGCGAATCAGGTGGCGCGCACAAGTGGAAGGTGACCTCATCCAACTCGGAGCGCGAAACTGGAGACATCTAGCTAGGGACCAAGCTAGATGGAGAAGTTTGTTGGGTGAGGCCCTAGTTCACACAGGACTGTAGCGCCACCTTAAGTAAGTAAGTAAAAGATTCTGTTAAGCATTTAAATGATTTGTTAAAATTCCAATTTTAATCTGATGTAAAAAAAATTAAAAAAATTTTATCAGATTTATATAATGTTATAGATAAGCGATTACCGAAAAAAAATTCATTATTTATATTATCTCCGCCTAATGCTGGAAAAAAAATTTTTATCGATCCATTTATTCATTATTTAATTAATTTTGGACAAATGGGCAACTTCAATAGATTTTGTAGTTTTCCATTGATGGAATGCTGTGATCGACGTATAATACTTTGGAACGAGCCAATGATGGAACCTGCGGCTGAGGAAACATTGAAAATGATTTTAGGTGGTGATACCGTTAATGCTAAGGTAAAATATATGCCTGATGCAGTAATAACAAGAACACCTGTCATCATACTCTCCAATAATGATATATTTCCCAAAGATGAAGCATTTCGTTCGCGTATGTATAAATATGAATGGCAAACATGTCCTCAATTAAAAAAAATAAACAAAAAGCCCAACCCATTAGCAGTAGCAAAATTATTTAAATTGTATAATATAATATATTAATAAAACACTGTGTTCTATTTTTAAAAATTTGGCTCTCTTTTTTATTTTACTTTTAAATATTCATATGTTTTCAATAGTAAATTATTTTCATCGTCTTCGTTGTTTTCACTGTCAAGGTCTTCTACGTCGTCTTCGTCGTTTGATGCTGTAGGAGCAACAGCTGGTACGGATCTTTTAACTTCATGATCTTCAATATCGTTTCATTCAAACGGTGTTCAATGCCATAGGGTTCCATGTTGAGCAATTTAGTGCAAAATAGTTGCATGTAACTTAAAAGTATTTGTTTTTTGTATGAGACAAATTAGGCAAAGGGTTCTATGTTGAATTTTTAATAACATCGAACCTTATGATATTGGATATTGGTGCAAATGCATGAAAGTTGTATGTGTTTTTTGCCTGTAGTGTTGCCATTGATTTTTTCTAATTTATAATTTTGACTTCATCTGAAAGCCGCTGAAATTACGAAAATTTTGATGTATAAAACTCATTTTTTGTTGTTTCTATGACATGCAACCTTTAAGTACTCAGCCAGCGAATTGTTTACCATTCACCAGAGACCAAACGAAACAAAACATCCAAACATTGACATTAAAGTCAATGTTTATGCATTTGATTGTAAATCATTTCAAAGCAAACATCTTTTTAATTCTAAAAAAAAAATAAACAGCACAACAGAACAAGCTGTCAAAATAAATGTATGTATATCTTTATATTTCTAGTCGGATATGTGCAGTTTTTGTTTTTAAACAAAATTTTAAAAATGTTTGTAATAAAATATAAGTAACTTATCAATTATAACGAAAAACATTAAATGTGCATAAATTTTGTTATTATTTAGCTAATATATATTTAAAAAAAAAAAAACTAACAACTAAGAAAGCATTTGTATTAAAAATTTGTATTATAAAATAGGATTTAAAAAATGCATTTGAAATTTATTATTAAATTAACATACACAAATTGTTTTATTAAAACTAAAGCCGTTATGAAAAAGTTTAAAATATTGATAACAAGAAATAAAATGAAACCAAAATCATGCAAAGATTAACAAAAGTTTAATTTTCGTCTTTTATTTTGATAGTAAAATACAAAATAGGTAGACAAAATAAAAATGTGCAGGTAAGTACAATAAGTTTTGTTTTTAAGGTTGAAAATGGCTTTAGCTAACGTATAATAGTTTTGAATACATTTTATAAGTCGTGTTTATTAGATCTGTTTAGATCACTTGTCCTAGCAAACGTCGGTGACATATCGATAATAACACTATCAAATTTTATATATAAAGACTATAACGCAAAATTTTAAACGATTTAATAAAGTGTTAAAGCCATTTTTAGCAGTTTATTAAGCTTAAAGGATGATTTACCCAATTTTGAACGATTATAAAATTTTACTACCTCATTTGCTAAAGTTAAAATCACGGATTGGTTACTTTAACTTTAAGAAATTTTCTAAATAGGTCCGTTTAAACGTATTTACTTTGTTTATTTTTACGAAATGTCACTTTCTAGACATGTTTAGATGCTCGTTTTTTAGGCAATTAGCAATTTACTAGTTAGCAGAACGAAAAGAAAGGTTTAAAATTTTGGGCTCCCTTAGTAAATTGCTAAATATTTCGCTAATTGCTAACTAGTAATATACAATAGGTTGTTAAAAATGTTGCACCTAATTCAAACAAGTGTTTTACTAAGGTGCCATAGCTATCATTGGTTTTCATCATTAAACTTTTTGTTTCGAGATTTAAAATCGATTCGAGATTCGATCGAGAGTCAAATTTGTTATGTTTGGTGTCAAAATGCAGCTAATTAGTTGTAGATTTTAGGTACTAACAACAATTCTCTTTTTTACCTAGAACGTTGTATTGAGTTGCTTTTAAATTTTTTTATGAACATTTGCTTTTTGATTTCACAATTTAGAACATAATCGTTTCACTCATTCCATTTTCTTTGTATTTAAACAAATGCTTGATTCCAATCAGGAAATAATAAATGACAGACATTTTAAATGAAAACCAACCTGTCAAAAAAATCAAATGATTGGTTTCAATGATGAAAACCAATGATAACTTTTCTTGGCATTTAAAAAATGCAAAAAAAATTCCATTTCGTTTTGTTGATGGCCTTTCAATTTCTTACTGTTTTGACGGCATCGTTGAAAAAAATATATTTTTGTTTGAGGCTCGAAGCTTGTGGTTTTTAATACCCCTAATTCAAAGACGTTACTTTACTGATTGCTATAGAACCAGGGCTTTTCAAATATCGGCGTTATATGAAAATACAGTACTGGTGACCGATTTGGCGTGAGTTGTATCTGTAATGCGTTAACATGATATTTTGTTAATTCTGAACAACATTTAAAAATAATAAAATCTATAGTACTTTCAAGAAGAGGACAGAGCAAGGACCGAAGTGACACCAAGGAAATTTTTAGCATGGTTATATTGGAATAGTAATATCATGAAGAGGAACGAACGGCATGGCACCTGCTGGTAGGAGGCTTAAATAATTTGGAATCTAAGTGGAATGTATTGTGGTGGGTAAGAATGAGCGAATGTATACAAATTTAGCGAGAGTTTGACGAAAATAATGAAAAAACATTTTTTATATATTTTCTGTATAATGTTTTTCTTAAACATTAAACCTTCATTTTAGTTTCCATGATCATTTTAGTATTAACTTTCGCTTAAAAAACTACAAAAACATTTCGAAATGTAGTATATTTCATAATGGAAAAAGAATAGCTAGCGGTTTTTTGTGAACCACAGTTTCTGTACCAATTTTCATCGATATGCGAGTTATTCCTAGGTTTAATGATTGTATTTCATTTTTGACTTGACTTAAATAAATACATCGACTTCTTGCTTACAATTGGGATAATTGATAGTTTAAAAAATTAAATGTACAAATAACACTATACTAAAAATTGACCAAAAACTTATTTCATGTTATACCTACAAAATTATAAAAAGTCAAACAATGACAATGCAAATGTATTGTATCTGTTTTAACTTGGTATTTATATTTGTTTGATTTGTCCAATGACCAATTAAATAGCCATTTTGAGCACCCGTTAATCTCTTTTACCACCAGTTGAATATTTATTTCTTAAATTTTGAAAAAAATGTATTTTTCCATTTTACACTTAAAACCATGTAATAGGTATTTCCTTGAATTACTACCTGCACCACCCACTTACATTTCCTTATTATTATAATAAGTTATTACTTAAGTTATTACTTAACTTATTCTCATGTTCCATGAGAGTACTACAGATTGTATTCATCCTGACTTCACTTATTTTACATTTAAGAACCACATCTCTATTCACTTTTTAAAATCGATTTTTCTTCAACATTACGATACGTTTGACAACTCGTTACGTTATGAAATGACAATCACAATCAAACAAAAAAGAAGAACAAGATACCTACATGTTGAAGTGAAAAGCTTATTTTAGCAAAATCAAAACATCTGTTTCCTCTAATTGTGTACGAATTAAAAACAATAATAAATATTTTCAAGTTCAATCAGAATTAACTCAAACTAAATAAAAAGTGTTAATACTTTGTTTCATTCGTAAAAATTATCACCAGACAAATTTTAACTTGAAAATTCAATGCAGTGAAAAGTGAAGGTTGTTTTTATTTGCTTTTTGGGTAGATATGAGAATTGAAACTAAAATTTATCAAATAAAAGCTAGGTATCAACTTCAATTGGTGAATTTAGGTAAGTCTAAGACTTTAATAGGTATAATGTACATATCGAAATACAAAAATTAAGCCTTGAGTTTTGTTTAAATTCATAAATTTGGATAAATTCCATGGACTAAGTACTGTTATTATTTAGGTACCTATTAATACATCTTATTTAGGATTTTGGTCAAGTCGTCAACATCTCGTAAAAGTTCTTTGTTTGGAACGGGAGGGAATCATTTATTTTAGTTATGAAATCACGAATGTGTAATCAAAACAGACGACAATAAAAACGGTCCAGTTATTGTAATCGTTATAATCGAAAAGTGATGCCAGAGTTCATTAAATAATTCTGTGTGGACATAAACAATTTTCCTTTTAAGTTCAGGAAAATTTTGATTTTCGAAAACTAAGCGGAATAAAATTTACTACTTTCGAAATGCCAATTCTGAAAGCGTAATTTTCACACCTGGCAGCTCGTTTTCGAATGTCACGAGCTTTCTTAAACGGAAAATTTGTTTCTAGATCTAATGTGATAACAAAATTGAATGTGTGCATATGAAAATCTAAGTTTTTTGAAAATCTTAATTAAAATAACATTTTAAGCAAATAAATTTAATATTGTCTTACTTCTCTCCTTTTTATTTAATTCATTTTAAAATGTGTGTTTTGAACACAATATAATTTCTATTGCACTGCAGACCTCTGCAATATAACTTAATGTGGTTTGCTGTGCCATGCCAATGGAATAATCGTGTCCTATTTAATGCTGATAGCCTCCTTACCCTGAAAATTCTAAGGTGACACCTAGTTTTAAGATGACCGAAACTGTAGTTGACCTTAAAGGAGCAGAGAATTCACCTTGTATTGCATTTAAGACATGCAGAAAGAGTCCTTAGAAATTCAAAAGCTCTGTACAAAACTAAAATAATAAACAATAATACATTTTGAATCTTTTCCAACAATAAAATGTTACCTTTTATTACACATTTCCCTAATATTTGATTATACCCATTAATTAATTAAATCCCTAGTTCAAAATAATCATTTATAGTTGCTAAGAATTTGTATAACATTCTAATCACTATATTTAAGTAGCCATATGTACATTGTACCAAATAAGTTCAAATAAATGAAATGAAAGAAAGATTATAATTTTTCATTCAATTCGCTCTTCATTCCATACAAAAAGAAACTGGACCCATATACTTTTGTTATAATAATAATATTTGTATAAATTCTTTCTTAAGAAATACAAATTTCCTCTTGACTCCAAAGTTCGTTTTGTTATGATTTCTCGATTTGACAGATCTCATAAGAAATAATTCGATATTCGAAAAAACTAATCCGTTGCCCATGATTTCACTTATTGTGAATACACTTTGCGAAATTGAATTTGGGTGTTCCACAATTCGTTATTGTAAATTGGATTTTCGAACATGCAAATGGATGTTCTGTATTTCGGTTTGTTCCATTTTGTGAACGCATTCAAATCACATTTTTTATTTCTGTGAATTGATCTTTGATAGCTTCCTTCTGCTTGGAATCGGAGGGTTGCAACAAGTTTTTGAATTGAAGGAATCGATGAAGGTATTATAAAAGGTTCTATTTACCTTAGAATACATAAAAAAGCGTCTTTGCTTAATCTAAAATTACAATGAAAGCTTAAAAGAGGAAATCAAGAATTTACTTTATTTATCAGAAAAATTTTACATAATTTTCACACACTTACATTGTGTCAGGTAAATCCAATATATTTGATTTGTCTCGCAAAATTAGTGTTTTTATTTTTTCTCTTGAATTCTGCTTCCTTTTTTCACTTAAAATTGTCAATAATCCATCTTCGAAACAGCAAAAATTTTACTTCAGAAACAAAATAAAAATGGATGATCCTTCAGTTCTGACAGTTCGAAGCAATTTCGAAGTTTTCGAAATCGATCGAATTGAAGAACATGCAATTTCATTTCACGTGAAATTAAAAAGTGATTTCAATTCACTTTCGATCGAAATTCGGAACATGGGCGCGTAAAAGGAAAAAAGTATTCAGTTGTATTTTTCCGTTTCGAATGTCTTGCAAAGTACGAAATCAAATTCGGAACAGAAATCACTTTCGAAACGAAATACAGAGTAGTAGAAATACAGAAATAGTAGTAGAATTTCTTGTCACAGAGAAATCATTCTGCAAAAACCGAAAACAAGTAAATATGTTTGTAAGTTGAAGGTGAGCAGTTTTCATTTTGTTATTTAAAAAAAGCGAGAATTTTTAAATTAAGAAGTTATTTGATCTTTTTATCATTGTAAAAATAAAAGAAAAGAATGTTGCCACGGCTACGGTTGGCCATATTCTTTTTGTAAATAAATTTTCTATGACCAATTCGTCAATTTATGACTGTATGTTCTGTACGTATAAATCCAATCTTTTAGTTCTTGAATCGTCTGTGGAAAAATCATGAATCATAGCTTGGTAGCGCAATCCATTGACCGTAACCTAGAGCCTAAGAACCACTCCAAACAGTGACACCCTAAGGATAAACTAGACTTTCAACAATAATTTTTCGATTTTTCGAGATCCGTGCACTTACTTATTAAAAACATACAGCAACTCATCAAAGTCTGAGTCAAAGATGATCGTAAGATCTTTGGTCCCGAAGTCATAACTTCGAGTGGATTTTTATCATCTCGAAGAAAGGAAAAACGTAAAATCCTCATAATAATTCTAGAAAGAAAACATTTTACTGTTCGAAACGGTGAATGCTTTTGCATTTTTGTAAGTGCGTATATTTATCGACTCAACTTGGTGTTGCCGCATGTCGAATTTTTACATTTGTTTACTTTTAATTTTATAGATGAATTAATTTTCTCTTTTATTTTTATCACATAAAGCATGCAACATATTTATTTTTAAAGTTCTTCCAGTTTTGTTTCTATAATAAATAAATTAGGTGGGGCAACAGTCCATTAAGAACTAGGGCCTAGTGACTTACAACTCAACCATTCCTGTGTGCGAGTAAAGTTCTCAGGAATGAAGAAGACCTACAATTTTAAGCCGAATCTGAAAGGCTAAATTGAGAGAGCACTTTTCATGACAAGAATTACTCTTGAAGGATTTGTCAATTCCTCTCAAGAGGCAGTACCCGTGAAAAAACTTAAGATGACACAGGTAAGACGTCTGGCATGACAGTTTTAAGTACTAACCATCACGCCACGGGTACTACTACTACCGAGCATTCCACGAGCACTGAATAAAATGACAAAACTGATGGAGTAAAAAGCTGAGCCGAACGGTTAAAGTCACTTTTATTTCGTGTGAAACAAACAAAAATGGGCAGCAAATTTATATGCTGGATCATAAATGAGTGAGAGCGATATGTTCAAAAACAGTGTTTAGAGCATACTCAGCATCTTTAAGCCTTGATCTCCCTGTATAATCTGTGCGTAAATAGAAAATTGCAACCGTCAGAAAAAGGACGATGAAAGATGCCTTTTTGAACTGTATAAAAAATAAAAATTCTCGTCTTAAAATTCAAATGAAAGCTGTTCTACAAAATAATTATTTTATATAAAGAACGGTCAGAGAAAAAATTCATATGAAAGCTGTTTTACATACAGAATAGACAGAGGAATTCAGTACTTAATATAATGAACATTCTTGCCTCAATAGGTTTCGTGAATTAAATTATATGCCCAAGGCTACGGATTGATTTTTGTCAATTCAATAAGCACAATACCCATCTGTCACTAAACAACAATTCGCATAAAGAATTACAAAATAAAATGCAAAGAAAAAACGTAAAAAAAATAATTACTTAATTAATAATTTTCTCGCTCAAGAAGCACTGAGTTGCGACCGATTTTACGTTGAAAGCAACTTAGTTGCTATGTTGTCGCACAGAATTTAATATGTTGTAACCTAGAACACGAAGAATTAAAATTATTAAGTTTCTCACTTTAAGAAACTTTCAGTTGTTACCGATTTACGGTTTTAGGAAAGAAGAAAAATCAACCTAAAGCATTATTCACATGAGCACGACCAACGACCAACGAATGAACGAATATTCGTCGATTTTGACATTTCTTTCACATGAGAGTTTTTAATTCGTCGCACAGTCGAACACCATTCACCACCGAAACCAAAACAAGAATGATTTTTTTAGGTTAAGTACGCGCGATTATTTTATTCGTTGCGAGTGTGTTTTTTTCGCGATGAATAAATTTGTTTTCTTAAATGTATTAATATATGATATTGAAAAGTAAAAGTATGCATCATAAATCAAATAGAAACTATATTGCTATCGTTTTGTTAAGAATTTTTGTGGAAATATGTCTTCAAACCTATATACTCACATGTTGTAATTCATTCGTCGTTCGTTGGTCGCGCTCATGTGAATGCTGCTTAAGTGAGGGTGCTTTTAAGATTACATCATCAGCACTTAAGTCCCTTGCACATGAGCAACTAACTGCGAACTGCGAATGGACGAACAAACGTGATTTTACACATTTCAAAAAGTCAATTCCACACAAAAACACATTTAAATTATAAGAAACCAATTGCCACTAATATAAGGATAATAAAATTTGCATTTTGTTCTCTAAAACAAGAGAATTTTGTAAAAACAATTTGGTAGTAACGAATCGCAGTGTGGTTACAGCGAACTGTCAAACTCCACATACCATCCACACTGCAACGAATAAATTGTTCGCGCTCAACTTAACCTCAAAATTATACCACTCTTGTTTTGTTTTTTTATGAAAGATGATGGCTGAGGAAAATATGGAGAAAACGGTTGACAACTCGTCGCTACCTGCGAATAGAAATAAAAGCTCATGTGAAAGAAAAGTCAAAATATGCGAACATCCACAGTTCGCAGTTCGCAGTTCGTTGCTCATGTGCAAGATGCTTTACGTTAGTCCAAAATACGATAAATGTTTTATTGATGGAATCACAATGATTTTTCACATTTTTGGTATGGTAAAAATGTCGAAATACATTTTTGTTTCCACCGCGCACTACTCGTTGTCAATTTTGTAATTGGTGATATTTCTTGATTAAAATATTTGCAAATCTTCTAATCCTTACCACTAGTAGAAATAAAAGAAAACTTGGCAGCACTAACGATAACAAAGCTGTCAAAACTATCGAATTGTCTTCTTGTGACATTTTACTTAATATTGACATTTGTGCTTTAGTGCATTGAATTGAACGTTTAACTTTTTTGTTTTTCTTTTCGAAAATTGTGTACATATTTGTTGAAAATATTACATTCAGCTTTATAAAATAAAATGGATAAAACTACCACCAAAATCAGCCAAAAAGAATATTTAAAAAAATATCTATCCGGCGATAAGAAGAAGAAGAAAAAAGATAAAAAACTTAAGACCAAAGCCACAGTAAAAATAATTGACGACGACGTGCATATAAATCAAGAATTGGGAATCGATGAGGAGCTCTTATTAACAGGTGAAGATGCCCCACAAATTGTAGGTATAGTTAATGTATCTGGAGAGCCAGCTGAAAGCAAGTGGAAAAGTTTTGGTGGCATTAAGAAGGAAGAAGGATCGGACGATGAGCAAAATGAACAAAAGCAAATTGTTGAATTTTCATTGAGTAAAATGAACGAATTACCTCCAGAACAAATGGATTCTGACCAATCACCACCTAGAAAAAGTCGTGAAAAAAACAAACACACAAATGAACATAATTCACCAGTAGAGAAGCGTTCAAGATGGAATTCAGATGTTTCTTCGGTACGAGATCAATCACTACAAAAGAAACCTGCCATCTCTGGCTCCAGAAGAGACTCAGACCAATCACCACAAAGAAGACGCTCTTCACCACCTCCTTCAAAGAGGTATTCAGATAAATCACCATCATCAAAAAGAGATTATAAAGCCCCATCGAGAAGAGATTCTGACCAATCACCTCCCCGCAGACGGTCTCCACCACCTCGTAAAAGAAGAGATTCCGACCAATCTCCACCGAGAAGACAAGAGAAGCAGAGAAAAAACTCTGACCAGTCCCCTAGGAGAAAAACCTCTAATCATTCAACATCCAATCGATTTGAAATTCAAATAAAGAGGGAGAATACATTGGATCAGTCACCTCCAAGGCGACCAGTCAATGGAAATCCTTTTAAAAAACCAATCAAGACAGAAAAACCGTCTCCGGACAATTCACCGAGAAGACGTACCTCCGAATCGCCACCTCCAACACATAAAGGCTCGTCATCGAAAATGAGCAAAACCCTCGATGGCAAGCGTGCTGGTCTGCAAAATGCTCAAACTTTAAGAATAGAAACAGAAGAACGTCGTAAAAATGAGGACCGAATGTATAGCAAGATGTCGAAAGAGGTATCTGGACGGGATGCTGAAGTGCAGGTGCGAAAGACTTCCTACCGTCGCCATCGCAAAGACATTGAAGAAGATCCCGAGATTCAGCGCCAGAAGGCTGAACACGAAGAGAAGAAAAAAGAATTGTACAGCCGCTGGAACAAAGGCGTTAAGCAAATAGAAGCATTCCAGGCTAAGATGTCAGATGACCAGTACGAAGGCAGCAAGCCATTAGCTAGGTATTCAAATGATGCAGACTTAGAAGAAATGCTTCGGCAAAAGGAGCGTGACGATGATCCTATGTTGGAATACATACGAAGCAAGAAAAAAGACCAACAACTGGCGGCAAATGTCCCAGTTATGCCAAAGTACAAAGGATCATATCCAGATAACAGATTTAGCATACCGCCTGGCTATCGGTGGGACGGAGTGGATAGGTCAAATGGCTACGAAAAGAAATGGTTCGATGTACAGAGCTCAAAACAAGCCGTTGCTGAAGACGCCTACTTGTACAGCGTAGAAGATATGTAAAAAAAAGAGAACTTTATTTATTTTTTTGTAAATAGGTGTGCAAACAATTTTTACAATAAATATGAACAGCTTTTTTGGATTATTTATGTATTTTTATTCATCCTAATCCCGATAGGCGTTTTACTTAAATTCCAATTGTCGTTTTACTGCCGTTTCTTAAGTCGTATTTCGTAACTAAAACGCCAGGATTTCTCTAGCTCTTACATTCCACAATATTATGAAATTTGTTTTTGTTTGATTTTTAAATAAAATTGTTTTAAAATACAATCAACACAGAAATGTATAGTGTGGCAGCTATGGCAGTGAAGATGAAGATGAGGAAAATTGGAAGAAAAATGCATTGCTTCAGAGGAGATGGATTCGATCCGAAGGAAATCCATTAGATTAACCGGATTCAAAGTACGTTATAATTATTTGAACAATGGTTTAACATTTAAGTTTTTAATTAGATTTAAAATGTACTTTCGTCTGACCAAAGAAGCCTTCTAGCGTATCCTAAGTTTGATCAAAAGTGACTTTCCTCAGCAACGTTCCGTCACAGTTCCAACGATTCTGAAGCTAGTTGCCAACTGCAGATTTTTTGAGGAGAAAAGATACCAAAAAATTGAAAATGACTTCAATCTAAGAATATCACAACCTACTTTAAATAAAATATTCTATTAAAATTTAAAATGAAAACTACCCGCTCTGGATTAGAATGGAGCTCTCGGAACCAGAAAAAGACCTGAACACAAAACAAATTTTGTTGTTCTGCCCTTCTTTAACGGTCGTCCAAGAGAATTCAAATCCTCTGCCAAAGACCAGCATTCCTGCTTGTGGTTCAAGAGACACCTCTCTTGAAATTTTTGGAAAGATGTTAATTTTGCTCCAACAAGTCTTTTTTATCTGTCGTTGACTTGTTACTTTAAACCTAAACTAACGAAAAAGTCTTCCATTTGAGTGTATTTTTGTTATAGTCGTTAGCAAATTTTTCGACGACAGAAATTGGCGTAAATACAAAATACCAACACAATATTTTGAATTAGTCTGGACCGAAAAGAAAACATCGAGCTGAATTAAGTTTTTCGAAACCCTAAGGATGATTTCCACAAAGTCAAAAAAAATAAAAAAAAATTTAGATTTTTCGATCAGACGTTTTCATATGGAATGTCCCATTGGTGTCTAGAAATAAAGCCAAGTGAAACCAGTCCAAATTTCAAGAATTGGTCTTATTTCACTTTTGTAAAGTGTATTAAGCCAATTCCCAGCAGTTGGTCTTATTACACTTATAAAAAGTGAAAAAAAGCCAAAATGATTTTATTTCACTTTCAACGGTATTGTTTGTCATTAAAGCAAATAAACTTTGCATACCATAAACATCGCCCCTACTCCAAATACTATGGTGTGCCCAAGCAAGAGGGTTGCCCCCCCTTTACTATACCTCACCGTAAAAATAAGTTGGTCTTATTTCTGAAAATAGTTTGGCCCTATTTCACTTTGTCTGAGTGGTATATGACAAAGTGCTGAAAATTGTCCTTCTTTTTAACTTTGTAAAGTGCAATAAGGCCAAGTTTTGAAAGTTTTTCTTATTTCACTTGGCCTTATTTCATGGCACCGATATTCTTCAAGGGTAAACGATGGTGGTAGTGTTTTAAGAGACTCATTTGTAACTCACTTTTTATGAGACAACGAGTTGGTCGGAGTTTCGAAAACATTGCTGCTGTTCAGGCGTCCATAGCAAGCAAACGATTCAATTTAGGCAATTCCACGGCGGCGTTCTCACGAACTGGGCATCATCGCTCAGACCACATTATAGCGTATTTTGAGTAAGAATCATGGTTTTCAAACATTCAAGATCAAGCTGACTGAAGAATTGAAGGCGATACAGCATTTGAAGCGATGTACGTTCTCCGATTGGCTTTTGAGAAGATGCGCCAATATGGTAAATTTCATCGCAAAGTCGTGTTCAGTGATGAAGCTCATTTTTAGCTCAATGCGTTAGTCAATATGCAAATATGCGTTATTGGCCCACATTTACTTCATGAATCACCACTTCATACACACAAAAATATCTGTTTGATGTGATTTGGTTGCTTGGGGCGTTATTGAGCCATATGTTTTCGTCGACGATAACGGTAGTCACGTCACTGTGAATGGTCAGCTTTATCGTGCCATGTTTACCGAATATTTGCTGCCCGAATCTAAATGACATGGGGTTTCAACAGGTTGGTGCAACAATCCTCACAGCACACCTTAGAATCGATTTATTGAAAAGTAAGTTTAACACACTTAACAATTTAACATAAAGATGAGTTTTTTGCAAAGCTTAAAAATGTTCGGTAATGTTCTTTAAAGGAGGCTGTAAAAATTTAAATAACATAATGTGTATCTTAACCTTACATTTACATATTTCATACCATATACCTACCATAAATTGTCCAGCAAGATATGGTCTAACTATTTTATTTGGACGACTTCAAGATTCCAAAAGTTTTCTCTTAATATGGCATATTTAGGAGAGAGTTAAAATACAATAGTTTAGAAGGCTTTTGACGCATTTAATGCAGAAATGATAGAAATTGTGTTGAAACGTAGGTTTTTTTTTCAAAAATATGACATTCTTTTCTTGTTGGCATTTCTATAAATGCGAAGAACGCTTTAAAAATATTGATGCAAATACCAATAAAATAATAGAGTTTACCAAAAAAATGTGATATTTTTTCTTAGGAAAATAAAACAGAATCTGGTATTTTTTCGGACTCAATTTTTAGGAATCTATTATTACTATCGTATATGTATATATTTTTAAAAATTACTGTTTTGCGTGAACCTCTTGAAAATATTTTGAAGTAACATTTAAGTACATAATTAAATAAAAACGAATTTATGTAAACAAATAAGTTGGGAAGGGACTATACTGTGGTACTCCCAAATTACACGTTGCAGAATCTTTTTCACTTCAGATTTCGAGAGATCCAAAGCTTTTATATTAAATTCATAGATATGAAACGTTTATTATGTTTTAGGCATTAGTTAAACGAAAGTGTCACTTTTGCTGTTTTTGAGATATTTTTATTCTTGAAATTCGTGTTTAAATCTCAGTTCTAGAGCATCCAAAGCAAATTTACTTCAAAAAGAAGATTTCTTTAATTTTTTAAGATCTTAAATCAATTTCGAATGAAACGAATCACTTTTAGAAAGCCTTACATTATTTATGTATGTGCGTCAAAAAAATAAGATGGAATTAAAGACGAATTTCCGGAATTTAAAGGCAACGATCCTACTGAATTTTGTATTCATGGGTATAGCTTGGAGCCACTATTTTTTTCCCACCATGGCCTAGCCATATATATTAGGAATGTTGTTGATTATCAGCTCTTGCCACAATATGGTCTCTGCACCAATTCTTCTTTCAATTTTATTCGATGTAAATATTCCGGGAATAAGCAAATCATTCACTATTGCTTCCTTTATCGAAGCCCTAATCTAGACACAGTGTCAACTTCGCGTGAAGAATTGTTTCGTAATATCCTCTGACCATTGTGTTATATCAGCAAATTTCTCGTGTCCGTTTGGCAATACGAGAAAGCCAACAGAGACGGTCTCAATAATTACTTTAGGATCTTTAAGTGGTCACTATGCTTCCTCGAAAGTGACGTTGATGCTAGCGCTGATATGATCACAAGTTTGATTCTTTTGGGTATGAGAACTTTTATCCCAAACAGGGTTAAAAGCATCAGACCTAAGGACAACGCATGGTTTGAATCAGACTGTAAAGAGGTTATTTATTAGGGTTAAGGGGGTAAATTTCCGGTGTTTTAAAGCCAATCCAACTGAGGAAAACTGGAATAAGTTCAAGCAAGCCAGAAAGGCCTGCAACGCCCATACTCGACAGACCAAATTTTGACCAAAAATTACGACAAAAAAAAAACTGCAATGTCCCAAAGGCAGTACAAATTGTTGGTCATTCGTAAAAAACATGAGGAATTCTTCCACGATTCCCTCGTTGTCAATGACACTCCATTTGATAGCTCATTAGAGAAAGCTAATTTCTTTGCTAGGCAGTTCGCCGCCAATTCAACGCTGCCAGTGAGTGTTACGTCCATTCTTTCCAAAGTCATGGAAACGCTGATTAATTATCAGCTCAAGAAATATCTCGAAAATCGAAAGCTTTTTAATGACAGTCAATACAACTTTCGCAGTAATAGGTCCACTGGTGATCTCATGGTTCATCTCACCGAACAGTGGAGCAAATCTTTACATCGTTTTGGAGAAAGTAAGATTATTACATTTGATATTTCAAAAGCATTTGATAGGGTTTGGCATTAAGCTCTTTTATCGAAAATGTGTGCTTTCGGTTCCCTCCTTCATTGGATTAGTAATTACCTTTCGGATCGTTCAATACAAGTAGTATTGGATGGTTGCAAGTCTGAAAACCACAAAATAAATGCTGGTGTTCCCCAGGGCTCCTGGCTTCTCCAACACTGTTTCTCAGTTTTATTAATGATCTCCTGTCTGCAACTTCTAATCCAATATATTGTGTCGCTGACGATAGTACTCTTAGCTTTTCATATTCGTTTTCAAAATTACATCCCTCTTCTTCGGATGTGGAACTGCTACGACAAAATGTGATAAGCTCATTAAGTTCCGACCTAAACAGCATTGTACAATGGGGAATAAAAATCGCGTTGTAGTCGAAAACCCAATGCTGTCTTGTATCGTTAAAGCGAGATATATCCCTCTTGTTATTATCCATGGATGGCACTTGCATAGAGGAGACTGAACATTTCGATATTCACCACCAACCAACTCTTGTAGAAAAAAAAATCACCCAGGGGGTCATACCTAGTCAAATGATTTGCGTTTTATTTTTACAAAAAAGTGGTCAAGTCTGTATTGGAAAGTTCTATTTAAAAAAATTTTGTCCAATACAAAAACCGAAACAAGGATCACACTCCACATAAGACTTTATTTGTCTGTGAAAACCTTCAACATGCAATGTCCTTTGGAAACAGTGTTTTAAGTTAACTAATTCTAGGTAAACTTTTAGCTGAAAAATTTTCCAAAGTCCCTTTAACTTAAAATATAAAAAGATTCCAATAACCAGCAACCCCCCCCCCCCCACCAAAATTCCTTTTGTATAATTAAACCGAATCACCCTGTATTGCCAAAAAAGAAAGTTTAACATTCAACCCTCTAGGTCTACGTGCAATTAAAAAATACATTATATAGAATATACATCATTTCAAAGGGGAAGAATAAGCTATAAAATCTCTCCCTAATTCCTTATTCTTTTGGTACAGTTTACCCACAAGAATTCTTAAATATAAAACATCAGTGTATATAGAGTAGGTATTTGTATGTCCTTTTTACCTACTGACATTGTAATTCAACAAAAAAAGAAAAGGAACTTCTTTGAGCACGTGTGCTCTAAAAAACTAGGCTTCTAGTGTATTGTGTTTTTTTGACTTTTCTTGAAACTGGCGCGGGACTGCTTTTTCATCAACATTTAAATCTTTCTTCAAAATTTTATTTGTATCCTCTTCGCGTACCCTTAGTTATTTAATGTGAAAGCGGGGTGCAAAATTAAATATTTCTTGCCTAACATAGCGATACATACACTCCGAGCTACAAGATTCGGTTTAAATTAATATAAGCTGGGTAGAAAAGCAACAGCAACATTTCGACTTCAAATGATTTTATACGCAAAAGGCGTTTTCCATTTTAAGCGGAGCTGAGTTTGATCAGAGCTATCAGATTTATTTATGAAACACAATGGAGAACTGTCAAACGTTTTAAAATTTGCCATCCTTTCCTTTAATACCACACGAAACAAACCTGAAGTCAGCGACGTTGAGCTTTTTACTCCATTAGCTCGGTCATTAAGGTCTTATCCCAACCTTGAGCAAAACTGTCAACAATTGTTGTCCAAACTTGATACTATACACATTTTAAAGTTTTGGACAGAAAAGAGCGCTCACGAGAGGGTAAAATAATTTCCCCTCCTGACAAATTCTGTCCAAGAATTTTCTTTGGGCAGAAATTGTTAGTCTGTCAAATGTCCTATTGTGATACGTAAATTAACTGTTATTAGGGTCGTCCGTTTGTTTTGCTTCGCATTGATTGAGTTACAGACAATTTTTTCCAAGAACAATTTCAACAATTTCTGCCAAAAAATCTTGAGAACAAACCTCATATTAAGAGCTCATAGAGCGCGCTCCGAGCTAGCTTGGATTGAAAAAAGAAACACAAACCGAGCAATCTGAGCTAAAAAATAAATAGATCTTTTTTTGACAGATCAGTTCTCTGGCCTGAGCTTAAAAAGAATAAATTAAATAAATTAGGTGGCGCAACAGTCCGTAGAGAACCAGGGCCTAGTGACTTACAACTCTCAACCATTCCTGTGTGGGAGTACTGTTGTCAGGGATGGAGGGGACCTACAGTTTAATGCCGAATCCGAACGGCTAATTTGAGAAAGCACTTTTTCATGACAAGCATTACTCTTGGAGAATTTGTCAATTCCTCGCAAGAGGCAGTACCGGTTTTTTTTTTTTTTAAATTAAGGTGGCACAGGCAGAGATCGAACCCAAGACCTCTCGCATGACAGTCCAACGCACTAACCATCATGCCACGGGTACTACTGAGCTTAAAAAAAAAAAAAAAAAAAAAAAAAAAAAGAACTCCTAAATATGCGAAATAAATTAAAACCTAGACATTGCTTTTGACACACAGACAAATAATAAGCAAAGTATAGATTAAAAAAAAAATTCAAATTGACAAGGAACCCTTTTACAGAAAACATTAAAATAAGTTGTGCAGAAAATAATTGAATCATAAAGTTCAGCCTTCAGTTGAATGAAAAATCATTATCAACATTTTGAAAAGAAGACTTGACTTAGTTATAGATAGTTAGGGATATTTTTCTTGACTAACTTTCCAGTCAACTTTCCATTAAAGTTGCCTTAATTGGAAGGTAATTTTTTAGCAGCTGGCCAATCAGTTACTAAAAACTTGCCTTACTTTCAAGTCCCTTATGTCGTCTGAACCTATCCATTGTACAACTTTCAAACTACCAAAATTGCGTTCATACATGTAAACAAGCAGCATAAGTAAAGAGGGGCTTTTAGACCGGACATCTGAAAATGGTTTTGTCGTCCGAAAATTCCTTGGAATGAGCCTTACTGACACAGCACCGTTCTTAAGGTTTTCATATCTAAAAAGAATTTTAATTGTGTTCATAAACGTGTCTGAGCATATTTTAGGAAGGGCATGGGCAATAAAGCCAGCAATTACGAACTCAGCCATACTTGCAGAATTAAACTACCAGGAATTATTTATTTCTGATGCAATTTTCTTCCATTTTTGTTTGCTTGGCGTCATAAATTTCATAAGACTTGTACCTTTTGACGTACAAAAATGAATTTTGTTTTACTAATTCTATAAAACCAAAATAAATAAACAAAAAGAAGGTTGTCACTTTTTGATTTCAGTGTTAATAAACCTGAAAAATTTCGCCTAAAAAGTTGGAAAAATTTCCAAAGCCACATCGAATTTAGGGTTTAAGTCTTACTTTGATGTCGATATTGCTGTGTTAATGTATTCAAAGCCATTTAAAACCAGTGGCTCTAAGAAGTGTGAAGTGATTGTCAAAGTTGCTGTTGAAGTTGATGTGTCAATCTGTTTCCGGATTTAACCAATAGTTAATTTCTTTTTTCACGCTCCGTGTTTTTGTTTTTAATTTAACTATTTAAAAATAAATTATTAAATAAATTTTAATCAATAATAATTTAATTACTCTTCTAAAATTGTATTTTTAATTATTTCTTAATTTTACTTGCGCTGAATTTAATTTTCTTTCTTCTGTTTAACATCTGACGTATGATGTTTGAGCTTGAATCTGCTTTGACAGTTGTCATGAACCTGCATGGCTAGATTTCTCAATCTCTAACTATGAAATAATCAGTAAAAATTAAAACAAAAACTATCTGATTAGCGTTTATAGTAATTAGTAAATGTCAGTCATTAAATTAGAGGCATTAAATAACCACGAGCTTTGCATCTCTTTTTTGCTGCTGATTTCATCAGTTATTTTTTTTACTGACGCCATGGGGAGGGGGGCAGTAAAAAATTGGAACGCTATCAGTAGATGCCGGTTATAGCTATCAGTAAAATTTGAAACAGGAGGAATCTGAAATGTTTTACTGATGAGCGTTTATGGCAATGAGTAAATTTACTCCATTAAATTAAATGTCACTGAGGCTTCTCGCCTCAGACAATTTTTTTACTGTTGCGTTCATCAGTAAAATTTTTAATGATGTGATCGGAACAGTAAAAAATTGGAACACCAACAGTAAAACGAAATGGATTTTTTTGGCTTTTGGCAGTCAGCTGTTCAGTAAAATGAAATTTCATCATTAAAAAAATTAAAATGGATTTGTAAATTAAATAAAACTTTAAATGCATAAAAGCGAAGCTTCAAAATGACGATTAATTTAATGACGTAAATTTACCGATTGCTATAAACGCTCATCAGTAAAACATTTCAAATTCCTCCTGTTTCAAATTTTACTGATGGATTTTACTGATAGCTATAACTGGCCCCTAATTGAAATCCACCGAAAAATTTTTACTGACATAAATCTGTCATTGGAATTGTGTGAAATTGGAACACAAATCAGTGGAACGATTCGTTTTACTTTTGAACATTAAAATATCAGCTGTACATGAAAATGAATTTCCGTCCAGAAAATAGGAAAATTAATTTTTAGCGAAAAATAAATGAGCAATTAAACTTTTTTTCTCAAACAAAATTCTTTGTGTGTTTTCCGATTGATCAGTATACAATTTTCATTTTTAATCAAAGGGAAACACATAATAATTTTGGAATTCTTCTTGCGTGTCCTCTTAATTCAAAGGCATCATTTCGATGTTTAGAGTCCAGATTTAGTCCACTCCACAGCACAATCTTTCATTTTTATTTAATTTAAAAAATTGGACCATCTTCAAAAGCTGAAAAACTAGCCTTAAATCATAGTGCTTTCACCAAAATACTTTACTCTATTCTGCTTGTATTAAGGATCGATTTTGGAGTTCCTTGAACGTCTGTCATGATTTGTATTAGCTGACGAAGATTATTTATATCTAACACTACAGTTATTTATAGCTCTGTGCTCAATGATGTCTTATGGCGTTTTCCATGTTTAAATTCAGATTTCCTTCAAAAATTGATTTTTTTTCGTGGCGCATGGAACACGATTGGAATTGTTTTTGTTTTTTGCCATTGTATTAGGCCTCGGCCACGCAGTAAGCGGCTGAGCGGCTAAGCGGCTGAGCGGCAAGCGGCTGAGCGGCAAGCGGCTGAGAGGCAACTCTAAGCGACGTATGGCCAGGCACTGAGCGACTGCTTTTAAACGATTAGTAGTTTTTGCAGAGATTGCACACACGAAATTAACAACTCAATGTTTACTTTCGCCACTTCGGCGCCGCTTAGCCGCTCAGAATTTTGTTTCGCCGCTCGCTCATTGCGTGGCCGCTTCTATGTGATTTCATATGTTTTATTTTTTTTTTGTCCGCTCAGCCGCTCAGCCGCTTACTGCGTGGCCGCGGCCTTAGTGTAACTTCGTGTAAGTGTCAACGAGAGCTGTCAATTTCCCAGCTAAGCATTTATTAAAAATATTATTAGTATTGGTTCAAAGAGAGAGAGAAATTTAATCTTAAATCAAAAATAAATCTATTTATTTTGTCCCATGGAATGTAAAGACAGGAGAAATTTGTGTTTTAACAGATCTAAATCAAGAATAAATTAATTGATTGACCCATGGAAACTCCCATTAAACAGCTCGGAGAGGTCAATTGAGAGGGATTAACTTTTAGGCTTTTGTTAAAAACCCCGTTAAGAAAGTCTAAGATGCACTAAGTTTCTGCCAGTATTTTTTCAATAATCTACAATAGACTTTTACATTTAAAGGGTTTTCCATGAAAGGCTGGTCGATTTTAAAATTGAACAAAATAAATTGTATAATGAGATACACTTAGGTTTTATCTTTATTTGAGAGCCCTTATAATGACCTTATGTGTGAAATATAGAAAAAGTCTAAAGGGGTCAAATCACACGATCTTGGTGGCCAATTGACGTAGTCTCGGTGCGAGATAACCATGCTATGAAACCGCTCATACAGAATATCGATTTTATCTTGAGCTGTGTGGTTCGTAGTGCTATCCTGTTGAAACCATATGTCTTTGGTGTCCATTCCATTTAATTTAGGATACAAAAAGTTGGTAATAGTGATCGCCGCGCCGTTGACGGTAAAGACCTGGTCGGCATTGACAGCTCATGAATTGACTGGTGTCGTCCCAAATCCGTCAATTTTGCTTATTGACATACCTATGTATTCACTCAAAAGTGGCCTTCATTGCTGAATATGATTTTTTGACCAAAATCGGAGTCAACTTCCAACTGCTCCAAAATTCTATTAATTTTATCATTTGCACGTGTTGCTTTGCGCTGTAAATTACCATGATGTTTTGTCCTTTAGTGATTACTTTAAAGATGTTATTTTGACAGAAAGTAAAAGAAACAGCATGGCCGCCACGAGCTGTCAATATCAACCTATTCCTACACATTTTTTTACTTTTTACAAAAAGTTGATCTTTTGAGCCACTTTTAAGCAATTTAAGTCCAAATTTTAAGGGCTCCTCTCCAGAGGTACCTCTTTGTCTATTTGCATTTAGACACGTGGAAGGGTCTTAAAACAAATGGCGCAAAATTGTATACTATTACAAGATTGTTAAATCCATTTTAGCAATTTACTAGGCTAAAAAGGTGATTAGCCAATTTTAAACGATTTTAACATCTTACTATCTCTTGACAATTTGCTATAGTAAAAATTACGGAATGGCTACTTAAACTTTTAGCAATTTGCTAAATCTATGACATCTGTACAATTAGAGCGTATTTGCTTTGTTTTTTTTACGAACTGTCACTTTTTAGACATGTTTGGAAGCTCGTTTAAAAAAAAAAAAACTTAGCAATTTACTAGTTAGCAGAACAAAAGGTTAGGTTAGGTTAGGTTGGAGTGGCTGTCTAGATGTCATTGACTCACTTAGACCTCAAGGGTCCATTGTGATACCACTAATTAGGTTACTCATGGGAGAGTAATGAAAATTAAACAAACCATTTTGTGCTTTTAATAAAGTTAGAGAGACACTTTGTGTCAGTCGTTGCCAGTTCACTGGTATTGTCGAAGAAGGGATTACCGAGAAAGTTATTCCTTCTAATGGAGAGTGCTGGACATGTACATAGCAGGTGTTGGACTGTTTCCTCTTCCTCCTCGTCCATGCAGCTTCTACAGAAGTCATTTGTGTAGACCCCTAGCCTCAGAGCATGTCTTCCTATGAGGTAGTGTCCTGTTATTACTCCAATTGTAGAGCTTATATTTTGTCTGCTCAAGGATATCAAGCTTTTTGACCGTCTATGATTGGCCATATATGCTTGGTTGTTAGGCAGGTGGTACTCTGTGACCATCTAGCATTTGTTGCTTCTAGAGCATATTGTTTGAGAAGATATTTGCATGTAGCAAGTGGTGTTCCTATGCTATGTTTTTGTCTAACATTTGGCAGAAGTGTTCCGTTTTTGGCGAGCTCATCGTCTTTGCAATTTCCCGGAATGTCTCTGTGGCCCGGCACCCAAATGAGGTGAATATTAAACTGTTCTGTCATCTCATTCAGAGATGATCGACAGTCGTGGACTAATTGAGAGTTTGTAGAGACAGACGCGAGAGATTTAAGAGCGGCTTGGCTGTCCGAGAAGATTCGTATATCTTTGCAAGATATAACGTATTGAATTTTCCTGAGTCTTTAGGCTTCTGAAGTATTTTCTATTTTATCACAAAAGTTTCTCCAAGAAGACCTCTTACTCTTCCTTAATTCTTTTTTATAATGCTTTAGAGCTTGTTTGTATAAGTCCCAGTGAGAAGAAGATCTAGTGTACTTAGATCTATTAAAGAGTTTGCGACAGCTCTTTCTGAATGGTTCTAGTTCTTTACGCCACCAATGAGGTTTCTTTTTACCCTTTAAAATGGTTACAGAGCATGAAGTTCTCATTGATTCATTGAAGGCTTCGGTGAGAAGATTCACAGAAAGGTCTAGTTCATCTTTACTGGAGGAGCTTTTAAGAAGGTTGTGATCAAGCAGTTGTGCTAGAACCTCCCTATATCGTTCCCAGTTTGTATTACGGTGATTGCGAAAACCCGTAGATATATTTGCCACATCTTTGAGCTCAAACTGAATGTATTTGTGGTCAGAGAAGGAATTCTCTTTTGAGACATGCCAGTTTGAAATCAGATTGTGGATCGAGTCAGAGGTAAGTGTAATATCAAGTACCTCTTTCGTATTCTTGGTTACAAAAGTGGGTTCATTACCAATATTACTTATGAGTAGGTTAGTGCTTAGTAAGTAATCAAATAAGGACTCACCTCTCTCATTTATGTCAGAGCTACCCCATACCGTGTGATGGGCGTCAGCGTCCGAACCAATTAGGAGACCAACTTTTTTCGATTGCGCGTCCGCAATTGCCTTCCTCAAGGTGTCACCTGGAATTGGGCTGTCGTGGCCGAGATAGGAGGATATGAGCCAGTAGGTGGCTAGCAGAACAAAAAGAAAGGTTAAAAATTTTAGTTAATATTTAGCAAATTGCTAACTAGTAAATTGTTAAACCCTTAACAATAGCTTGTTAAAAATTTTGCGCCAGGTTCTTTAAAATTCAGCTCCAATGACTTTTTTCACACCTTTGAACTCTTCCATCAACAATTGTGTCTATTTCCAATGGATAAAATGTTTGCAAAAGACTTTAATAATGTCGATTTTTTCACACTGTTGAGTCGAAATTTCACCACTTTGTTCTACACTCCAAAAAACCTATCTTTTGTTATTCCTTAGAAAAGTTTGCAAATCATCTGACTTTTTTGTAGCGTACTTATTATGTTGACCTTCGACGACTCAGGTTCAATTCCCAAATAAAATTCTTGCAAAAAGATAGGATTTTATTTACTATTAAATAAAATTTATTAATTACAAATTTCTTGAATAATTTAATGTTAAAGATTAATATTCGTCTCTACTCAACTTTTTCTCCTGTCGATAATCTTCCATCCAAAAAATGACAGACAAAATGGAGGAATTATCTAAGGTTTTTTCTTTGAATATGTGCTGCCACCGGACGGACAATACGAGAAACAGCATAATTAATTTTTTAAAGCTGAACTTGAACTATATGTGAGAATTTTACTTTACAAATCTGGCGAGATGACATCGCGGGCTGAAGCTGTATCCGAAGACTCAATATCCAAAACAGCGAGCATTCCGACTGACCTCTTTGGCAAAACAGTTCCATTTTCAACACGCACGTCCGCTACTCTAACAACTCCGTCAAGTCCAGGATAAACGTTCGTTACTCTACCCATTCTCTACCCATTGGTCGTCTGTTGATCTGGCCCTGTGCTTCCAACAGACTATTTACAAGTACGTCTTCTCGAGGTGTCACTCCTCTCAGTATAAATTCAGTACTAGATTTGATTGATCTTATAAGTCTCTCCCAAGCACCGACCATCCAGGGAGAATAAGCTGGGATAACCTGCCAAACTATACCCTCGTATTTCGCACAGTACTCACCGAGTCCTTTCTCCATCTCCTTGCAGTCCTTTTCGAGGCAGTTTCGTGTTCCAACGAAGTTGAGTCCATTATCACTATAAATGAACTTTGTGACAACTCGGTTGATTAGAAAGCGACGCAGGCCCATAATACACTGGTCCATACTTTGGTCGTTGAGAACTTCGATATGTACCGCTCTGAAGCTCAAGCATGTAAATATCATGCCATATCGCTTGACAGTGCCTCTTCCATACTTGACATACATCGGACCAAAGCAGTCGACTCCTACGTGAGTAAACGGTCTTAAGTCAAAGGCTAGTCGACTCTCCGGGAGTTGTCCCATTAGTGGCATAGCTGGTTTCGCCTTTAGTCGCCGACACATATAACATTTCGATTGGACACGAGCTACTGCAACACGGATGCTGATAATCCAAGCCCGCTCTCTTATGTCAATTATGGTCGTCTCTATTCCTCTGTGAAAATTAGCTTCATGGTAATGCATGATTAAAATCTCAACCAGTGGATGGATCTTGGGCAAAATTGCTGGGTTACGCACAGCATACAAAAGCTTTGCATTTTGGGCTCTTGAGCTTAACCGCAATGTACCTTCATCGTCAATGAAGGGCGATAAGCTCGACAAACAACTGGAAGGCGCAACACTTTGCTTTCGTCTCAGACAGGACTATTATATTTTAATGTCAATCTTGTGATACTGAGTGTATACGTTCCGATGCTAAACTCACATTGCAATGGGTAATTGCACCAGGGGTGAACTTTGAATAAAAAGAAAGAAATCCAAGACTAGGGTGACAAATTCCATATATATATATATAATATCAGCATCCTACCTATTTGAAGTTAGGATTAAGTAAAACTGTTGTCAGGTTTTGCGACTTTCACTATTTTTTAACTAGTTTGATATTCATTCATGCATGGTTTGCTTTTATTGTATATGTACCTACTTAATGTATCTAGTCCTTTTTAATATCAAAATTATAAACCAGTTTTTTTTTCAATTTTATTTCTATTCCTTATAAGTCTTATTGTTTCAGTAAAAACAGAAGACATTGACAAAAAAGGTTGAAAAACTAGAAGAACAAGTACAATCGTATTCCTGTCATACAATCCAAGAAGAGATGATAAAAGGGAGGGGAACAATATTTTCTATTATAAATAAGGACACTTTAAATACAATCAATCAAAGTCTCAGTCTTTTCTTTTTTTTTTGAGGATATTTACTCATTGCTGACGAAAAAGGAGGACAACCTTTTGATAAGAAATATTTACGTACAAGCAGGTATACAAAAATTGTCAAGGACAATGTAATTAGCATTTTGGCACCTTTTTTCAAGATTTAATAAATTTGAAAAAAAAGAAGAAATAGATCAGATCAAAGGTAAAGAGTGTTAAAATTTTGTATGATGTCATTTTTCACTACAACAAAAGATACTTGAAAATTTCATTTTCACTTTGATTCTAAAGGTTAAATGCACCAATGGACCTTCGATGTAATAATTTGAATAAGAATTAATATAAAGATCTTACAGGAGTAACAAATATTTGTTTTTCTATAAATAGGGAAGTCAAAATGTTTAGATCCCTGCATAGTTAAAATTTTAAATAGAGAGGTGATTTTCGACTTTTAATGAGAATTTAATTTGATGAAAACTATAGCGAATCAATTTGTGACCGCAATTGCAATCATGATTAATTGTTGTATTTTTTTTTACAATATAAAACGTTCATTGAATTGTTCAATTAATTTTACATTTAATTTTCTGTAATAAAGTCACTGGAGCAAAATTTTTAACAACTTATTGTTAAGGGATTAATATAATTTGCTAGTTAGCAATTTTTTAAATATTAAGCAATTTATAGGCTTTTCACACTAAACCGAATACCCGGTTTTGGCAAAATTATAGGTTTTAGCCGTAAACCTACTTACATCGAAAACTCAAGTTTTCCCATACATTATTCGTAAGCCACAAGTTTTCGTAAAAGACAAGTTTTATATAAAACCTACCGAAAACAAGTACCAATTCAAAGATGAACTAAACAAACAAACCTTTCGAAACTTTCAGCGCTCAATTAAATGGAAATAAAACGGCTGTTGGCTGCTGCCAAAAGAAATATTTCATTTTGAAATCTAACGATAGATGATTGAGATAAAATTATGTATTTCAATTGGATAGAATGCATTTTATTTTCACAAATAATAATTGAAAGACTAAACTTTTACTTACAAATTTTGCATCAATGCAATATTTGACACAGTCGATGTTACAAACATTCAAATGTCAAACGAAAACGTGTAAATATTCAATGTGAATTATGTTTGAGGTTTCGAAAACTTTTTGCCGAAAACTCGGTTTTGGGGTTTGGTTTGAAGAGCCTATTACTGAGAGAGTGCAAAATGTTAAACCTTTCTTTTCGTTTTGCTAACTAGTAAATTGCTAATTGCCTTTTATTAAAAAACAAGCATCCACACATGTCTAAAAAGTGACAGTTCGTGAAAATAAAGAAAGCAAATACGCTTAAACTGACCTATTAATTGGAATTTTTAACTGCTGACTAGAACATTCCATCCTCTTCTCTTATAAGAATAATTGTACAGATGTCATATGGATTAAGCAAATTGCTGAAAGTTTAAAGATCCATTGCGTGATTTTAACTTTAGCAAATTGCTAAGAGATAGTAAGATGTTAAAATCGTTTAAAATTAAGTAAATCATATTTTAAGCTTAGCTTGCCAAAAATGACTTTAACATTTTGCTAAATCGTTTAAAATTTTGCGACACTAAGTTTTACAGATTATTTGGGTAAAAATTGGATGAGACTATTTTTAATAACTGACAGTTAAAATCAACCAATTTGATCTGTGTATGGCGATAGTCAAAAGAGATACTCGTAGCTAAATACGAGTAAGTTTCACAACAAAAATGTAACAGGTATTTTCCAATGAATTCCACGTTTCTGTTCCAATATAGAAATAGAGCTAAGGCCCCTTTCACACCAAACGAATCCGAATCAATCAGAATCACTCCGAATCAAGTTGAATCTGATTCGTCGTCTCCACTCTTTCACACCAGCTGAATCAACCTGAATCTATAAAAATCCTTTCATCTTCTTTTTGTTTTCCTTCTTTTAGTTGCTCTCTCTCTCGTATGGTTGTTGATTCAAGACTGACCGGACGAGGAATCTGACAGGTTGAATCAAGTGCGACCTCGAATCAAACCTGATTGAACCAGATTCGTCCGGTCTGAAGGCGGGAAAAGAATCCCTTCACATTTAAACGGAGCGCTCGAAGCCGAATCTTGGTCAATCAGATTCAACTTGATTCAGAGTGTTTCTGATTGATTCGGATTCGTTTGGTGTGAAAGGGCCCTTAGGCCCCTTTCAAACCAAACGAATCCGAATCAATCTGGATCACTCCGAATCAAGTTGAATCTGATTCGTCATCTCCACTCTTTCACACCAGCTGAATCAACCTGAATCTATAAAAATCCTTTCATCTTCTTTTTGTTTTCCTTCTTTTAGTTGCTCTCTCTCTCGTATGGTTGTTGATTCAAGACTGACCGGACGAGGAATCTGACAGGTTGAATCAAGTGCGACCTCGAATCAAACCTGATTGAACCAGATTCGTACGGTCTGAAGGCGGGAAAAGAATCCCTTCACATTTAAACGGAGCGCTCGAAGGCGAATCTTGGTCAATCAGATTCAACTTGATTCGGAGTGATTCTGATTGCTTCGGATTCGTTTGGTGTGAAAGGGGCCTTAGGGTGATTGATTTATGCTCAGTTTGGTTTGCTATTTTATAATGAATAGACTTCTGATTCCTGAACAAAACGTTTTGCAAATAGAGCAAATTTATTACCAAAATAAAGGTTCTGTTCGAGTTGCATGCCATTGAGTCAACAAAACAATCAATTTGTTCAAAAAAAACTTTTGGTTCGTATACATTATCAAGCATCGTGGTCCTGTGGCATGGCGTAAAAGATAATGCGATTTTAAAACGCGGGCAGATAAGCCCGAGACAATTGACGAAAATTGACGAAGTGGTCGAAAATTGGACCTCCCATATGGAATTTATTCGAGCCAGTAGTGGCGACCACTTGCTCGATATAATTTTTGAAACATAATGAAATCCCATATTTTTATAATCAAGGTAAATTCTTGGATATACAGTGTAATCTCCCGTAAGCGGACACTCATGGTCCCCGATTTGTCGTCCAGTTGTAGGAGCTGTCTGATTAAGAGAAAGTTTTTTTTTTAACTTTTTGTAATGTTTATTATTAATCACATTAATTTTAAAAAGAAAATAATATATACATAAATACATACATGCATTTATAAATAAATAGAAATCTACTCTTGTAAAATATTCAAAACTGTTGACTGACTTAGTTTGCTTTATTCCATAAATTTATTTTTAGAATTGCTTTTAAGGTGTTTAAGATGTTTAAAAGCTACGAAGTCATCTTTTGTAAACTGTTTTAAGATTTCAAGAACTTGTCAAATTGAAGATCATCTTCGGGCTCAAGTGCAGTGCTTTTATTTTTCTTGAATCCGGCTTTGCAAAATTTTGTATGGTTGTTGAAGAAACAAGCTGTCTTAACAAAGCACAATGCCTCCATGACATTAATTTGTTAAGTTTGGATAACTGATGTAGTTTTTGCATCTCCCATTTGAGAATGATTGTGTTTCAAAATTATATCTCTGTAGTATAATGTTAAGTTCTGAATTACTCCTTAATCCAAAGGACTGACACACTGAACTTGTGTTCGGTGGTAGAAAAATTACTTATATTTTTTTTTTAGGTTTAGCCCACGGGATGAAACGCAGAAACATTTTACGATATTTATATCAAACTGCATTAGCCACTTTGTCATTAAATAACGCGTCATCAAAGCTTTCTTTTTAGATTTCCAAGTAGCCGGCAAGTCCCTAAATGCAACTTTTTTAAACGCACGAGGACGCGCTGCTTTTCCATTCACTGGTAATTCTTCTTTTTCAATGCTATACTTACAAAAAATAAAACCGTGAGTCTTTTTTTTAGATTTAAGGGTTAATGTCTTGATAGGTAATGCTCTAAAAAAAAAACCACTTTCATCTGCGTTCAAGATATCTTCCGGTTAGTATCCAAGTAACAACGAAGGAATTTTCTCCGTAAACTGGTCAACATCTTCTTGTCTAACATTAGCTGATTCATCGGATACGCATTTGAAACGTATGTTGTTTCTTTTTCGACAATTTTGGAGCCATCCGTCAGATGCATTAAAATTAGTGTCCAATTTGTTCGCCTCGACTTCCATTGCTTTTGCTTTTATGAGCGGGCTGGAAATTGGAATTTTTTGACTTCTTGCTCTGGAAAAATATTCCATTCACAATTGGTCAATTTTGCAACCCTCCCTTCTTAAAAATGTCTTTTCTGGATAACGTTAGATCCCGACTGCCATTTGCTACGAGTGTTTTCTTTATCTTCCGTATCTTGAAGTAGCTCTTCTGTCAGATAGCCATACATATTCCAGAAATTCTTTGATTTTATTTTGATAGCCCAGCTGTTTTGGATCAGCTGTTCTTTTATACATAAGACACTAACAAAATGAACAGGTTCAAATAACATAGGGGACTTCATTTGCAGTCATTTTTTGACATTTTGACAGTTTCATAAATTTCAAACTCAGAACTTCACATCACACCAAAAATATTATTGCCTACAAAACACACCTCAATCCATATAGAAGTCCATTAAAATTTGTATTTTGTATTGAAAAAAAATATTACTTATTTCTTTTCCAAGAAAACCTTTTTAACAAAACATTAATTGCAATTGTGCAAATAATAAATAAATCATAGAGTAATAAAGTTCACCTTTCAATTGAATGAAAAAACATGATCAACTGTCATTTTGACATACACTTGACTTGCTAGTTAGGAATCGGGAGATTTTTCTTGACCAACTTTCCATTCGACTTTCCAATAAAGTTGCCTTAATTGGAAGGCAATTTTTTGGCAGCAAATCAGATACTAGAAACTTTCAAGTCCATTATGTCGACTGAAGCTGCCCAATGTATCCCAATAACCTATCCACTTAAGATTAAACGCATGTGTTTTGACGTTTGGTCATTTTATTTTTGTGGCAACTTTGTTACCTGTCATGCTAGTAAGTTTAATTGTATGGAAATATGACCGAAGTTGAGCATATTTGCAATATCTACATTATGTCACTTTTTTCTCAAAAATATAACTTTTATTTCGTTTGAAAAATCTAAACCCGATTGCTATATTTACATTTTCACTTCAAACAATAGTGTCTCTACACATCTACAGCTACACCCATACCAATCAATTTTTTTATTACTAATGAAAATTCCAAAAATACAATCATCAAAAATAAAGCGGAAAACAGAACATGAAGTCAATGTAACACGCTGAATAAAGTTTATTGTCAAGGTGAATGTTAATGTTGTTTAATATTGTTGTTTTATTGAGTTAAGTACACTATAGTTGAAAATATCAAAGCCCTACAACCAGAGTTGCCAACAGCAACATATACCACTTACCATACATGATGTGCTTTTTGGCAGGTTGTATCCATTTTCAGATCTTTGTAGCAAAAGTGTCAAAATGAAAATAACAAACAGTCAATGGTGGATCCAGGGGGGGAGTCGTAGAGGTCATGATAACCCTTGGAGTTTATTCTTTTTAATTATCGTAGAAATTCCCTAAATTGAAAACTTAAAGTATTGCATTAATGCCTTTTACTTTTAATTATTTATTTTGTATATATGGAAATAATATTTGTATTTTACTGCTATAAACTTTGTTGCTAAAAATAATACAGTTAACTGAAGACTAAACCAAGAACATAATATGAATTGGAAATCCAGACCTATTCAAATCACTCAGCACAAATTCATAAACTTTTGACCAATTTACGATCCAGGGGGATCATATGAGTAATTAAGCTTATACAGTTAAGTTGTATAAGTAAAAATTTCATCTAAAGATTTGTTAGTAATTTAACGATATTCACCAAAAAGCGGTTGGCTGTCAAAAACAACTAAAATATTTGTTTTCACACAATTTAGATTTTGGAAAAACTTAAGAAATGCTTTTAATTATTTTCATAAGATATTTTTTGAGAGAAAGAACAAATATTCAGGTTCTTAAGAATAAACCTTGAATAAGAGATCGCCAATTTGATATTATTTGCCCTTAAATTCCTGAAACTCTTCTTCAATTCCATCTTATTTTTGAAGCACATATGTAAAGAGTGTAAGACTTTCTTAGAGTGTTATTTTCTTTTAAATAAAAACACTTTTAAGATCTTAAAAAATTAAAGAACTCTACTTTTTGAAGTGAATTTGCTTTGGATGCTTTGGAACTGAGATTTAAACATGAATTTCAAAAATATAAATGTCCCAACAACAGTAAAAGTGACACTTTCGTTTAACTAATGGCTAATTGGAAAACATAATAAACGTTTCATATCTATTAATTTAATATAAAAGCTTTGGATCTCTCGAAAACTGAAGTGAAAAAAGATTCTGCAACGTGTAATTTGGAAGTGCCACACTAAAGTTCCTTCACAACTTATTTTTTTATTTTGTACTTAAATGAACATATTTCCTTCCAAACCCAAACATTTTTTTCAATACAATTTGTAAGTTTTGTTGATTCCTTTAAGATCAAAATATTTTTAAAGGGTTCACGCAAAACAGTAATTTTTTAGAATTTGTCTTCAAGCATCAGCTTCAATCTACGAGTAAGCAGACTGATAACGATAGTAATAATAGACTCCCGAAAATTGAGTCCGAAAATTCTGTTTTATTTTCCAACGAAAATGGGTCACATTTTCTGGCAAACTTTCTTATCTTTTCAACCTATATTTTTGTAGCGTTCTTTGTATTTATAAAAATGTCAACAAGAACAGAATATGTTATTTTTAGAAGAAAGCTACGTTTAAACACATTGTTTAACATTTCTGCGTGAAATGCTCCAAAAACCCTCTAAAATATTGTATTTTAACTCTCTCTTAAATAGTACATAATATTTAGAAAACTGGAATGCTTTCATATGTAGAGAATCGTCACAATTAAATAATTAGACCATATCTTTAGGGACAACAATGTTCTAAAATAACTTAATAAATATATAAAGTTCTCACTTTAGCCCTTGAAATAAGTAAATGTAAGGTTAAGGATACACATTATGTAATTTAATGTTATATAAATTTGTACAGCCTTTTTTAGAGAATATCAAAGAACATTTTTAAGCGTGCTCAAGAACTCATCTTTAGGTTGACTGTGTGACCCCCCTTCGATTCAAAGTCTGTATCCAACCTTGCAAACAGTACAGAACAAAAGTGATTCAAAAATAATGTTGTTTGAGAAAATTTGTCATATTGATCTTCACCGTTCCATTGGGCAAAGTAAATTGATTTGATCCTCCTTCACCAACGCCAATAAAATTTGTATCTGTCAGTATTACTGATTTGATTTGTTATGTATTCTATTGTGAAAGTTTTTTATTTTCTAAATAATTCTTCCTTAAATATGGAAACATTTTTGAAAGAGTTGGTTGGTGCATCTACCACATTTTTTTCTTCTGAGTTGCTCTAATTTAAATAAAAAATTTGACATCCACATACATCTGTAAGGCGACAAGAATGAAATCCAATACAAATTTAAAAAAAAATATTTAAAAAGTTTATTTACAATCGGGTTTCATTAGCCACAAATCAATTTTTAGTTTATTTTAACTTCGATGACAAGTTTACCAATGGAAATTGTCGTTCAGTATCTAGGTTTTGGCTATAATAATGAAACACGTGGTAACCCTGCACTGTGTATACATACGTACAGACGTGTTCACCAATAAACAAATAACTTTAAAGAGCTTTTTTTCGATCGTCAGCTGCTGTGGCTCCCAAGCTTGTGAAACCCTTTAAACAACATCTAATTTTGACATGCTTTCGTGTCGCCCGCCTCTGACAAGAGCTCACTACCAAGAAAATAGAAATGACAAAAAAACGCGCGCCAACCGAAGTGGGTTAATGAACTTTCAATGTCGATGGGGTTAATTGATAGAAATCACCAAAATTTATTCTGAATATGGTAAAAATAAATTTTAACAAAATGCAATTGACCATCAAGAAGTTTAAAATTATATACCTATAGAGATAGAGGTGGAGATGGAAATGCTTAAAGAAATATTTATCGGTACTACTTTTGAAGAGAGGTGTTGTATTGGGAAATACTCCAAGGGGCAAAGTGCTGACATCACTGAAATGAAATCAAATGAAACGTGTAAATATATTGGTCGGAATCCAATGTAAACACAAACACACACACACACCCACATAAAATTAAAGTAAAAACAAATCAAAATCATGTGCCAAACCAAGCCAAGGAAATGAAATCATATTTTCATTTGATTTCAAGGCCTTTAGCGTTCATTTATTATTATTATTTGTTTGGGGTGCTTTCGGTTTAGCTCTGTTCTGGATTTTTGTAGGTGATTTACCTGAATGTATAAGCCATCAACCATCATCAATCGGAAAATAAATTGATTGAAACAATAAATTAATTTTTAAAATTCTGAAAATCAAACATTAAGTGAATAAAAGATTCGACAAGAGAATATTCTTATTTAGAACTTAATGCAGTAGTTAAGACACTTTAAATCGAGTATGGTACTTAGATGATTTGTTATGATTTTTATAGAAGTTTTAATACTTTAAATTTGATAATTAATTTCTAAAAACAGGAATGTGTCAATTAAAATGAATGTAAATTAATATAAATGAAAATTCTTGTGACAAAAAATATACACATGTTGCGCCAACTTATTTATTTATTGATTTTTATCAATAATAACCTAATTGTCTGTAACAGAGGTAATACTCCCACTTCGTGTTTCCGAATTCTAAAAATTATGACGGTTGAGGTTGAAGAGTCTCCTCCGTGAAAATGGAATCTCTTCAACATAAGTTTTGAGTCTGAAACTCCTCCCCCTTATAGAAATCCTAAACGTACTGACTGGTAAAAATTCGGTCAATTAGTTAAATCCAAACTAGACCAAAATCTAAATCTAAGCATAGAATTCAAGGTTAAGACTTTTGAATAATCAGTTAAAACTGCCTTTAAGATGTCATGCCCAGTAAAATACAGCCGTAAAAAATTCCCTCCCTGGTGGAATGAAAACCTTACTGCTCTAAGGAAAATTATCAGAACGATCTTTAATGTCTGCCACAAGCAAGATTTTTAAAAACCATATTAATGCTCCCTTAAAATTTATAAGCGAGCTATAGAAACAAAGTTAGAGAGAAATTGCCGATCGATTAAAGACATAAAACATTTTGTCAGATTTAGTAAAATCTTATCGAAGGAACATGGCAATCCATCTTTTCTGAAGAAACCTGATGGATTGTGGACAGCTTCTCCAGCTGAATCCTTGGAAGTATTGAGGGTGACACATTTCCCGGGCTGCGAGAATTGCAGTCCCGAAACACCAATCTAGTTCATGTAGAACAAATTAATTCTGTTATTACAAGAGAAAGCATTTCCTGGGCTATTAATACTTTCTCTCCCTTTAAATCTTCCAGGATGGCATACTACAAATAATGCTATAAAAACTGCAAGACATAGCAGTAAAATAGCTGGAGACCATCTCCAAAGGATGCCTCTATTTCAATCGTGTACAGAAATATATGGAGACAGGCTAAAGTAGTTTTTATCCCGAAAGTTGGTATGAATACGCGAAGGATTTCCGCCAATAAGCGCTTAAAACACTGTAAAAATCTGGACAAATGTCCGCTAGAAGAATCTCTTCACGCTTATCTCAAAGACTAGTCTACTGAGACTGAAATGCATGAGAAGACAATTCATTATAAAGAATTTACTCTTTCAACCTTCCTAGACGTAGAAGGTGCTTTCAATAACGTCATTACTGAATCGTTTCACGAATCACTTATACACTTCGGGTTAGAGGTTTTAATTCAAGAATGGATAATTTCTATGCTAAGTGATGGAAGGATTCAAGCTTCGTTAGGTAACACAATCTCGTCCAAACATGTGAGTAGAGGAACACCCCAAGGCGCTGTTCTCTCCCCGCTCTTATGGATTTTAGTCATGAATAAAATCCTCATTAAGTTAAAAAGAAGTTTGGTGAAGGTGGTAGCTTGTGCTGATGATTTGGTGTCGGAAAAGTTCGTCATCGTGATTAGCGAAGTTATGGAGATGGCTCTAAAGAAAGTTAGCTGCTGGGCCACGAGCAGTGGCTTCTTACTGTAATGAATTGATGTTTGACAGTTGGAGCAAAACGAAAGAATCGCTATTGGATGCAAACTCTAGTAGAATTCGAACAAACTTCATGCAAAGCGATCGAGTCACTTAAGGGTCAGATTCTTTAGATCATTTATTATTACAAAATCTTATCATCAATAAGAAGTAGAAATTTAAAGGCACGGTTACATAAAATGCCAAGATTTGTTATATTTGACAATGTTTAATAACCTTGTCAATGTGGTTAATCTTAAGGATAGAGAGGAGATGATCTAATTGTTTACTAAATTGCATATTCATGATTCACCCAAAGCCTGAATTAATACATTTCAGGAAAAGGTGTTCAAAACCTAAAGATAAGAGTGTAAGGACTTATAAGACTGTGAGTAATGTTGTCAAAAGCTTTGCTAAAATCAGTGGAAACCATATCAACATCACTCTGTCAGGGTCCGAGTTGACTTAATTATCTACAACTTATCGAATGTTCAGTTCGCTATCAAAATTGGGGCCTTAATAATTTAATGTATTTGTTTAAGATAAAATAAATCTGTTGCATTGTAAAGAGAAACGTTTACCATTAACAATAGAAAACATCAATACCAGTCAAATTGATTGATTTAGTTTTTACTCGAGAATTGTCAAAAATTTGCAATTTCAAGCTAACAGCTGTACGGGCTAATCAAAATTTAGCCCCTTAATAGAAAGATCAAAAAGAAAAATCTTTATCATACTCAATAAAACACATAATTCAAAAGAGGCTGTGAGGCGACCCACACTGATAACTTCCCATCCCGTCTGTAAATTTGTCTTGCTTAAAACTTTAACAAAATATTCATAACAATATTTTATGTGAGATAAATAATTTGAAGTCAATATCTTTCTTTGTCCTCCTAATACTTGAGTCGAAAACCATTTCCTATCAGTTCTTTGTTGTTTTTCCTTATTTGCTAAAAATTAACAACAATAACATCAAATGTTTACCAAGTTTGCGTACTATGTTCTGCAAATTTTAATTTGTATAAAACAAATTTACTAAATATTTACTAATAGAATCCAAAATTTTAAACCTTTGCTAACTAGTAAATTACCAATGACCTCTTATTAAAAAACGAGCATCCAAACATGTATCAAAAGTGACAGTTCGTGAAAATGAACAAAGCAACTACGCTTGAACGGAGCTATTAATTGGAATTCCCAACTGTTAAATGGAACATCCCATTCATTGCTCTTATAAAAATAATTGTACAGATGTCATTTAGATTTAGCATTATTGCTAAAAGTTAAAGTAGCCATTCCCTGATTTCAATTTTAGCAAGTTGTTTAGAGGTAATAAGATGTTGAAATCGTTTAAAATGTCTTCTGTTAAGGAAATGTGAGTTTCCTGATCTTAAGTGAGTACTTTTTGTATACTTCGTATAAATCATACAATACTTTTTGCGCAAACAAGACATAACACATTTATAAAATTAAAGGTTAATTGGAAACGAGTGCTGAAATTCCCCAAGAACACAAAATAAACTACATACTTAAAAAAAATAAATGCGTCACTAGGATTAGTGCCACATGCAAAATTACAGAAAAAACGTATAGTTTAACAACACTTATTTATAACGCTTTTTTACATTATTTAAGACTATTTGCGCTATTTTCGGATAAAACCTCTATAAGACGGTTTAGATTAGAAACATTCAATTGTTTTGTAAGGATCCAGGAATCACAAAAAGCTTTATGGTATCCTTTTCTTCAAATTGTCTGCCACCTTCCTAAACTTTACGGCTACGATTTCTTTCCAAAATAAGCTCATCCTTTCTAAAATCATAGAAATACAAGTTTTAACCAACGGGCCGTCAAGTTTAAACTTTTGGTCGAACGAAAAGACAACGCGTTTACTTGTATCAAAACAGATTTATTTTTAAGTTTTCTTCTCTGGATAGTATCATTTTTCTGTATTATCCTTTGAACCGTTTTTATTCTGGCTGATACTCAGCTTTTGACCCTTACTTTAGTCGCTGGTAGAGTGGAATTTGAGATAAGCGTTAGAATTAACTGCTTGTCTCATGATGTTGTTGTTTCTGCCTTGAACCCTTTTTTGATTTTTTTCCCCATATTTCTGTGGATCAGCATATGATTGCTTACAACTTTGTTGCTTCTGTTTAGTCTCCTTGCTATTTTACGTCCTGAGAGTCCTAAAGCCTTGAAAGCATCTATTTTTGCTCTTTCCGTAGCTGTGAAAGTCTTTGGAGAGCCTTTGCGTGTTTCATATTAAATTAAAACAGTTGTTTTCAACTTGGATGTTCTATAAAAAAGCTTTTAAAAGATAGCAGAGCTAAAAAAATCCAACACGGAAACATTCGCAATGGCCTCATCGAAGTGAAGGATCTTTTTATACGCGTTTTTAGCAGTTCATTATTTGATACTGGAAATTCCAACGCTTGTTTCTAAAATCTGTAGCCACATCCTAGTGGTTAGCAGTGTATATATACCGTCCATTTGCTTGTCTAACTTCTTCCAAGAATCTAATATACTCTGAACAATATCCTGTTGATACTAGCATAGCTTTATACCATACCTCAAATAACTCTTAAGTTATATCAAAACAAATTTCTTCTCTTTGCCATTCAGAAAACTGCATTAACGATTTTTGTGTACAATTTGTTTACAAACAATGTCGGCAAACTTTTGTTTTGATACGCGTCCTTTTTCACATACAAACCTACATAATCTTAATTATGTATTCGAATTTCAGCGCATGCTTTTGGCAGCCACGTATCTATAAGAATTTCGTGATACAAGGCGATGATTCAGCTTATTCTAGGGTAGGTTAGGTAAATAAGGATAACGTAATGATAAACGAAAGTTTGTTTACATGTTTTCTCTATATACCACCACGTAGCGTCATCTTGAGATTTTAACTTTTTTCGTTTTGTCCTCTAGATCGATGATAGTAGTGGTGAGGTTATGAAGCCTTTTTTTCGAAAATGAAGCGTGGGTTTTTGAAGCTATTAGACGTACATAACCTCAACCCACAATTCTATTTTTTTTTTTATCGATTTTCACTTTCACTTGTTTGCTCATTCCGAATGCTGCTACTTAAGAAAAGGAAAGCTTTTAGTTTAGAAAACAAAACATAAATAAATGCATATAGATAGGTATACGGATGGAAATGGACGCTTATATTTTAAAGTTAAAGTCTGAAATATACACAAGCAAAAACGTATACTTACATACATATGTGTAGGTGTAGTGTATACAAAACTTCAAAATGATAATTATTCGTATTAACGTTTAAATTTAAGAAAGATTATTATATTAAATGAAAGCTTAAAATTAAAAGGTTTGACCTTTCTGTCCTCGAGTTGAAAACGTGATACTTAATCAGTATAATTTTGAACAAAATTAAATTAACGTTTTTTTTCTTCTATAAATCAAAAAAATTAAAAACAAATATTTGTGACCAGGGGCCCTACTATGTAACTCGATTCTACAATGAAATTGCTCGAATTCGAAAAATTGGTACTATGTATCTATTTGACTACTTTCGAACAAACGAGAATCGAATAGTTCTAGTAGTGCCAACTATATTCTTATGAACTTTCGAATAAACGAGGAACTACGTAACTCGAAAGTAGAATTCAAAACAAGGCAAAATCGAAAATAATCGCTCTACATCAAATGTGTTTGCGAACGAAGTTTTTTTTTGTCAAAGTGTAAGTAAAATGTTATAAATTATTAAAATGCAATTTGAATTTGAAAGTTTTTCATGCAACTTTTTGTGTTTTATTATTTTACCACTTTTTCGTTTCTCTTACTCATTAATTTCAAAATTCATCATCAACGGGCACATGACTCTTTCGATTGAAGTCAAAAATTCGGGAAGTATTTTTGACATGGTTTGCTGTGCACGTCCAGCGTTCTTGTCACCACCGATTTGGTTTTTTATAACCTCTTGGTGCCAAAAACTTCAATGCTGCTGATAACTTAATGATAATAGGAAAACATGAATGCATCTTTTGAAAGGCGGTAATTTTTAACAAAGCTGAAATAATGTAGATTGGATTAAAAATGCGTTCAAATAGATGATCAATATGGGTAAACGTTTTCTCGCTAAGCTCAATTATGTTGGAATTGTCTCTGATTCGCCTTCTTTCTATTTGTTCAATTCGTTCCGGATTTTCTTCAGAATCTACCCAAATTGCGACACTGTCGATTTGTATTTGTTTTTATTATTGTTTTGATTGATTTTTTTTCACGAAGATTAATTGACTTTTATTCACAGAAGATTGTTTTGTTTTTTTATCTAATGTCACACATAACGAGACTCGTTCGAAAATCGTAAATTTTGTGGGAAATACTTGGTATTACCGGCATCCGATTCTATTTTCATAGATAGTAACACTCGAAAGTAGAATCGGAAATGAGTTTCGAATAGAATCAAAAGTAGAATCGAGTTACATAGTAGGGCCCCAGGAATACCTTTCGAATAAAATATGATTTTACTTTTATGCGACGAAGAATAACCTTTTTGACACCTGGTAACATTTTGAGAAAAATCGAATTGACAGTTTTTTTTTACAAATATTAAAAAAAACTTAGAAATTAGTTTTCGACTCAAATATCTTTTCAAAAACCAATGATATTGGCTTCTAACTAATTTTTGTTACAAAAAATTTTGTTTTCAACATTCAGTAAATTTTGTGTAAAAATCCAACAGTTAGTTTTTCATAAAAATTGAAATCTACAAAAAATACTACACAAAATTGGTAAAAATGTATGTTCTGTTCTTGATATGACGTGAATAAATGAAGATTTTGACTTGAAATAAATATTCTGTACTTAATTTTGTTGCTAACGGAAGATAATGGTATTAGAAAATTCAGCCGGATTTTTTTTAAACAAGAAATATTGTATAAACATTAAAAAATTGGTAAAAACCATTTTTCGACTAAAAATCTCATTAACAAAAATAGATTTTGAAATCAAACTTATTTTATCATACTCAAAAATATTGTTGCTAACTTTTAGTTAATTTTTTAGAAACTTTAAGTTACTAAAACTTTTTTTTTTACAAAACACGAAAGCCTACAAAAACATGAAAAAAATGATAAGAAATGGTTTATGCCTTAAGAGGTCAATTATAGCTATCATTGGTTTTTATCATTGAAACCAATCATTGGAATTTTTTGACAGGTCGTTTATAGCGATCATTAAAAATGTCTGTCATTGAAAAAAATGTCCTGATTGAAGTCCACCGAAAAATGGGTACTGACACAAATCTGTCATCGGACTTGTGTAAAATTGGAACACAAATCATCGGAACGATTCGTTTCACTTTTGAAGATAAAAGTATCAGCTGTTCAGGAAAATGAATTTCCATCCGGAAAATAGAAAAATGCAATTCTAGAAGAAAATAACTGCACAGGTAATTTTTTTTGTATGATTTCCAATCGATCAGTTTATAATATGCATTTCTAATTGAAGGAAAACACAATCTTTTATCCATTCACAAAATTTTCCGGATTGATTTTAATGATAGTTATAACTGGCCCCAAAGTATTAGGAGAACAAATAAAGATTGACTTTAAATTATATATCTCACACAAAATATTGTTATGAATATTTTGGTAAAGTGTAAGTGTTGGTCACATCCCGGCCTCTTTTACTGCATCCAAAGAGAAAACCTAATGCAGTTTTTTATAACTCTCGTTAAATAAATGTTGGGGGAGTTTTGGGAAAGAAGGTTGCTATTGTGCCTGATCTCTAGGTATGTTTCCTATGCTCTCAACTTTGAACGTAACCAAAATTTTATTTGTTTTCAACATTTTAAAGTCCCAATCGTAGATCAGTCTTCATATATTAATCAACATTCCTAGATCGGTTCATCAGTAATTAGCTAAATTTGAGATTAAAAATGGATTCAATTTTCCTTTTGAAATTCTTTAGTCATTTCATATGGTCGAGAATTGATTGCTTCAAATGAAAAAAAAATTAGATCATAAAATTATGTAAGAATTTTACTTCCTGTGATCAAATTGATCATTTCTGACACCTATCGACGCTGTCAATTTCTGACATCTTAACGTCTCATGAAAGTCGATACACGTATAACGAAAAAAAAAAACAAAGTAATATAATTTAATGTATTTATTTTATGATTTTAAAAATAAACAAAAGATGGATTACATTAATTTTTTGTTCTTTATTTTAGGGATCAATCTTCTAATATGGCCCAAAGTACCTACGAGGTCGCACATGCTCTGTAAGTATAGATGTTTCTGTGTTCTTTTGTTTTCTAGGGGCTATAATTTTGCCTTTATTGTGGTCATTAATACAAATTTTAAGAAATCGAAAGTAGAGAATCCTAAGAAAATGCATATACGGTTCCATAGATACAGCAAACTATTTTTTGAAATTTCAAATTAAATTAAAACCTCTTTGAGTTTTCATTATTTTTACCTTCATGAAAAAATGCCAATGGTAAATTGTGTTGAAATATTTTATACCATTTTAAAAACGATTTATGATCCTATAAAAACGAGTATCAAAATTTAAATTACTTATAAAAAAATTAACTTAAAAAACATTAATTGTAATACATTTTTTACTTACATTTTTTAACTTTATAATGTTTATTTTCATTTTAACAAAAAATTCACTTTAGATACGGCTCAAATTTGGTGCGAAGACTGATTATAGAAACTGTTTGGAGTGCGAATGGGTTGCAAATTACGGTAACATGTCTGGGGCAGGACATGTTACCGTAATAGGAGTCATGATCCCCCCTTCCCTGGGAGATTATTTTTTTATTTTTGTAGGAATTCCCTTGAATTCAAAATGTATTGCGTTAATGGATATGACACCCATTATACTTTTAAATATTTAATTTTTATATATGAAAATAACATTTGTATTTTACTGCTTTACACTTTGTTGCTAAAAATACATACTACTTTTAACTGAGAACTTGACCAAGAACATAATATGAATCGGAAATCCAGCGTCATTCTAATCGTTCAGCACAAATTCATCAACTTTTGACCAGTGAACGATCCTGGGGGTCTTATGAGCCATAAAGCCATAAGCCACAAGTAAAGATTTCATCTATTTGTTAGTGATTTAACTATAGAAAATGTTCAGGTTCTTAAAAAGCAACCATGAATAAGTATTTTTTTCTTTCAAAATTGATTTTCTATTAAATACCAAAAATTTTAAAGTCTCAAAAAATTAAAGAAATCTACTTTTTGAAGTAAATTTGTTTTGGACACGAATTCAAGAATATAAATGTCCCAAAAACAGCTAAAGTGACACTTTCTTTAGCAACTAATGGCTAATTGAAAAACATAATGAACGTTTCATATCAATTAATTGAATTTAAAAGCTTTGAATCTTTTGGGAATTGAAGGGAAACAAAATTGAACAACGTGTAATATGTGAGTGCCACACTAAAGTTTCTTCCCAACTTATTTGTTTACCTTAATTTGTTTTTATTTAAAATTTAGAGAAATTATTAATTTAAATGCCCCTATTTCCTTAAAGCCAAGAACCAAACATTTTTCTTGCTTCAATTTTTAAGTTTCCTTTAAGATCTAAACATTTTTAAAAAGTTCACGCAAAACAATAATTTTTTAGAATTTGTCTACTAGCATCAGCTCCAATCCACGAGTAAGCAGACTGATAACGATAGTAACAATACTCCCAAAAATTGAGTCTGAAGAAAATACGTCAAAAAGAGCAAGACAAATCTTCATAACAGATTCTGTTTTATTTTCCTACGAAAAAAGATGACATTTTTCTGGCAAAATTTCTCATTTTCTGAGTTTTTGCATCTATATTTTTGTAGCGTTCTTCGCATTAATAGAAATGTTAACAAGAACAGAAAATATTATTTTTTGGGAAAAAGCTACGTTTCAACACAATTTCTAAAATTTACGCGTGAAATGCTTCAAAAACCCTCTAAACTATATTATTTTAATACTCTCTTAAATATGGCATATTTAGAAAACCGTTGGATTCTTCGAATGCTTTCTTATGTAGGGAGTCGTCCAAATTAAATAGTTAGACCATATCTTGCTGGAAAAACGTGTTCTAAAATAATCTAATAATTAAAGTTGTCACTTTAGCTCTTAAAATATATATTTTTGTCAGTCTCCTTTAGAGAACATTAAAGAAAATTTTTCAGCGGTTTTGAAAAACTCGTCTTTATGTTAAGTGTTTGATTAAAAGTCTGGATCCGCCCTTGAGTACAGCTAACTTTCCATGACCTAAAAAGATGAACTTTTGTACCGATGGCATATAATAGCAAATATCTTCATGTGGTTGGCGAATAATTCGCTTAACAGTATAAATTTTTAAATGTTTTCAATTCGATTAAGTGAATTAAATGAATGGGAATAATTGTGCGCCTAGTGCCCACAGTTGGAAAGCTTAATACAAGAGCATCATTTCTGATTATGGAAACAGAATTCTATGATCGTAGAGGTCCATAAAATAATTTAGTAATTTTTACAGTTGCAATTAATGTAATTTATTAGTGGTTAATGTAATGTATTACAAAAATGATTCTACCTATTAACAGCATAAAAATCTACTTTATATAGCTTAGCAAGCTGTTTTTCTTTTGGTAGTTTATTTCAACCATGTAAAAGTGTATGAAATAAAACAAATTGTTCATCGATCGCTCACTTTTATAGTACTTACTAGCTGACCCGACAAACGTTGTTTTGTCATATAAATAATTTCTGGAGTATATTTTGCTAGAAATAAATAACTTATTGTAAGTTTGTAAGGATGTGTTATATAAGTGGGAGAGGTATAGAGCACTGTTAACGGTGACAAAATATTAAAATAACAAATCACCAAACACATTTTTTCAAGTTGTTAAAATTAAATCATAAATGGTTCTTTGTGGGACATTGCGAGCGACAATCGCTGCCATTTCTACAGTATTGTATTGAAGTTCACGATTCAATTCAGTGTCTATTAAATCAGATGCATTTCGATTTGGAGAATGCATACCGAAATGACTGAGTGGTAAGTTGGCAATGATAACGCAAAGATCCTCAACAGCAATCAATGCTTCATTGTACATTCCGTCACTGAAAAATATCGTAACATCGTTGCACCGTGTACGATGTTGATACAATTGAACAATAGCACTTAGGAATATAAAAAATAAATAAAAACCTATTCTCAGATCTACCGAATGTATATGCAAAATTTCATTGAAATTGGTTAAGCCGTTTCGGAGGAGTATGGCAACTAACACTGTGACAGGAGAATTTTATATCCAGTGTCATATGTATGTTCCCAATGAACTCTTACCAAGTCAACCGATTTCGATGAAAGTTGGCATTTTATGTGTAATTTGGTCTAACTTGAGATATAGGATAGTTTATATTTCGATTAATGTTTTTAATAATTTATAATTAATAATAATCTGATTGTCAATGTTGATGTTTGTTATTAATCGTAAGTTTCATAAGTCTCGAACAGATGGCGCCTTAAATCAGATTTTTTACAGAAAACTGTCGGACCATCTATCGTGAACTTCTCATAGATGGCGCCACGTTGGAATTCGAAATTTCTTTTCAACAACACGTGGTGCAATGTGATATTTTGATCGATCTATAACGTAACATCGCTTTTTTTTGGATTATTTCTCTTTAATTTCATGTGCTCTATATAATTCTGAATATTTCTTTTCAATTATATTATTATTATTATTATTATTATTATTATTATTATTATTATTATTATTATTATTATTATTATTATTATTATTATTATTATTATTATTATTATTGTTATTATTATTATTATTATTATTATTATTATTATTATTATTATTATTATTATTATTATTATTATTATTATTATTATTATTATTATTATTATTATTATTATTATTATTATTATTATTATTATTATTATTAATTAAATTATTATTATTTAAAATTGTATTTTTGTATATAACGAATAAACTTAAAAAGTACTGGACCGATTTTAATAATTCTTTTTTTCATTAGAAAGCTACACTATCACTGAGTAACATAGGCTATATTACTAGTACTAGATTATTATGTAAATCTTTAGAAATTCCTAATAAAACCAACTGAAGGTGTACAAAAATTAGCCATAAAATGTCTTTCATCGCATACACTGCGAAGAGTATTAATGATTGGACAAAAAATTGTTTTCTAATTTAGTGATTCATGGTCGTTTTAATTAGCTTGTTTATAACTTAAATATCTGTACCTATTTATGTCTACCCGTGCGAAGCCAGGACGGGCCGCTAGTATTAGATATATCTTCTAAGAGATAATTTTTGTGTGAAGTAATAACAAAATGTAGTAGTACCCGTGGCATGATAGTTAGTGCGTTGGACTGTCATGCCAGAGGTCTTTTGTTCAATTCCTGCCTGTGCCATCTAAAATTTTGTTCAAGGGTACTGCCTCTTGCGAGGAAATGACAAATCCTCTAAGAGTAATTATTGTCATGAAAAGTGCTTTCTCAAATTAGCCGTTTGGATTCGGCTTTAAACTGTAGGTCCCACATGAATGGTTGAGAGTTGTAAGTCACTAGGCTCTAGTTCTCCCGGGACTGTTGCACCACCCAATTTATTTATTTTTTTTATAAGAACAAAATGTCGGAGTACTAGATACTATAGTTTGTACTTATATTATCAACAATAAGATCAAAACTAAGATCCATGTAGCATTTATGTTAGGCTCGACATCAAAACATTTTCATAACCCTAAATGACTTTATAAAACATTCATGTAAAATTATAAAATATAAAATATTTTGTCTTTCATTATTCGAATTGGAAAAATGTTTTCTTAGTGTTGCACGTTTAAGCCAATTTCCATACAAAATACTTGTACGTTGGTTTTCTAATGATTTTGATAGGTTTTGGTCACCAGATAGACCAGGTTCCGTATATATTTGTCCATGCTCCTTTTTTCGGAAATAAAAACTTTTATATTTGCATAAAATAAATACAAAATTATATTTCTTAAAGTGTATTTTCGAAATAAACACCTTATAGATATCACTCTGATTTAATAGCGCCGAGCTCTGGCTGCTCATCGAAAACAAGCTTAGGGTATCAAAATTTTTTTATGCTTACTTAATGGAGTTCGTCAAGGAAGTAGATGTCCTTTTCACCTTTTGCGCATCATCTTTGAGTCACGTGCGGTTTTTTCCTGTTACATTGCACCATTCCTCTTAAGGAATTGGATTCTGAAACTTTCCTTTATTTTTTGAATCTTTACTCAATGCGGCCAAAAAGATTCTCCAAAAAAACTATTAATCCATACCCTTTCAGGTTAAATATTCATAAACTGTATGATCATTCAAAATTTTGGTCCATTTTAAGTGGTAGAATTTTCAGAATCTTTATTAAATTTTGTATGACTCATTTTATTTGTTGATTCTGAATCACATACATAGTACTCGTATGTATACAATCAATTTGTTTCCTTCTTATGATAGGGACAAAATGAAAAAAAAGTAAATATGCAAATATCTTAGATAAAAAAATATTCTAAAAATCATCGAAGCAATTAACTATTACAATTTCATCTGTGATCTATTATCATACCCGTAAATCTGAGCTCATTTGAATAATAATAATTTAAATGGTTATTCAATAATTCTAAACAATACAGCTTCTTATGTTTCTTCTTGGTATTATTCTGAAGGCATTGGTGCTCTAGAATTGAACATCCCCTTTGTTGTTCCAATTTGGTTGCATATATAGTTTATGACATAGAGTTGCATTTGAGATTTCGTAAAGTATTTAAAAAGAAAATGGCGATTCATTGAACTTTTCATAAATACTTTACTAAATCTCAAATGCAACTCTATGTCATAAACTAAGAAGAATACTCTTAAGTGATAATTATTTTCTAATAAATAAGTCTACTTTTTTCACAGAAACGATGATCTTTCATTTGCTTTTAGATGATTTTACTTTTGACTTCTGAGGAAGTCATTAAAATAAAAAACTTTACCTCTCGTAGTATAACAAACTTGGTATGTTTCAGGTAGACAAGTATTCAAAAAAATACGGGATAACCCCTTTATTAAGAAAACAGGCCCACGAAAGGAAAAATCTAAATCCCGAACCGAAAAGTGTAGTGACATAGTTCACGATGAATCAAACAGTGTTGAGTCAAAAATTGCATCACATTTTTAAAAGAAACGGCGACTTAATTTTTTTGTTAAAATGCTACCAAGGAACAATCGTTTTTAAGTAACTTTACAAAAAGTATAGTTATTCTTTTGATATGTAAAAGGAAAATTATTATGATAATCATGATTTTTCGAGTTTTTTAAGCGACTGCCTAAATTACTTTTAATATCAAAGCTGCTATGTATAATGTTCGTGAACTATTTGAATTTTATTGAAATCAAAAATCGGAAAATGTATTTCTTCGCAAGATTTGGGATCATCACAGCTTCAACGTGCAGGCAATTCGTTCCATTATGGAAAAGAAAAACATTGGGCAGGTTCAGAAAACACAAGGGACTTCATTTGCAGTCAACTGCGTTCTTTCAACGTAAATTTTGACTAAGGCAGCTAGTTAGTTTTTAAAGTGTCATAAACTTCGAAATTGGAACTTTACTTCACTAACCTCTACTTTACAGTTGATCATGCAAAAACTACCAAAAACATAACAGTCTACAAAGCACTCCTCAGGCAAGCTACAAGTCCATCTCGACTTGTATTTTATATTTTAAAGAAATATTCTTATTCCCTTTCCAATTTGAAAAGAAACTCTTTTACATGAAACATCAAGTGGAATTGAAGTGAAAAATAAATAAATCACAGATTAATGAAGTTCAGCTTTCAATTAAATAAAAAAACATGATCAGCTGTCAGTTTGACATAAGTAGACTTGACTTGATAGTTAGGGAGATTTTTCCAGTCAACTTTCCAATGGTTTGAAATGGAAGAATAAAGATGAAGACACTGTCTTTCATTGTCTCTTGTATAAAGTGTTCGGTGCCTAGAATTTGACAATACCGATGTATCCCAGTTATTGTGTTTTCATTAAGATGGAAGTTGAGAAGGTCAAAATCGGTGACCTTATATTGTATTTAATTGGCCAAATATTCGCCGCCATCGTGCAACTTGATATCTTACTTGGTTACTTAAGGTATCGCTACAGTCCGGGACGGACCTGGGCCTCAACAAACATTCATCTCCAGCCAGCTCGGTCCCTAGCTAGCTATCTCCAGTTTCGCACGCAATGTTGGTTGAGTTCCTTACCCACCTGCGTGCTCTATCTAAATCTTTCTTTACCATGCTGTCCCTATAGGGATTGGATTCGAAGACTTTTCGGGCTGGAGATGTCCATTCGCTCTACATGACCCAGGCATCTAAGTCGTTGGACTTTCATTCTTTTGACTATAGATCATTGTCGTTGTATTGTCTTACAGTTCGTCATTGTATCTTCTCCTCCAATTTCCATCTATTCAGACGGCACCAAAAATCACCAGAAGAATTTTTCTCTCGAATTATCCCAAGACGTTTTCATCTTGCATTGGCAAGGTTCAACCCTCAGCACAATAAATAAGAACCGCGATTATGAGTTTCTTACAAAGGGTGTATCAATTGTCTTTAAAGTCTAAAGAAGCAACGATTTGCAAGAGTTATTCTATTATAATGTTTGATTTCATCGCTGGTTTCGTTGTATGAATCCCTCAACTACCTCAAAGTTTTAGCTGCCTATGATGAAGTTTCGTATACATAAGTAAGTAGTCGTCTTTCATTCCCCTTTCTTGGTGATAGCATATATTTGGTTTTCCCCTCATTCACCACTAAACTCATCTTCTCTGTTTCTGTCGAAATGCTCAAACACGAGGCGCTGTCTTCACGTTTTGATTTTCTAACTATGTCAATATCATCAGTGTTTCCGAGTAATTGGACAGACCTTTGGTAGATTGTGCCTCTTGTATTGACGATTTAGTACTGCAAAATTCTTTCCAGATCGATTTTGAAAGAAGTCACCTTGTCTGAAACCTTTTTTGACATCAGAAGCATCGGTGAGATCTTTTACCGATCTTGATAGAGTAGCGTGAATTCATCATCGTAATTCTGCCCATACATAATAAAGTTCTTCTCTGCCTTGAATGATGGTGGGTATCGATTTGGAGTTCCTCGGTTTTTTGTGAAAATGTTGTAAATAGTGTAAATAGTTTGTTGACTAACAACTTTGGAGGTTCACATAATACGAAAGGAAGGATGTTATAAGTGATGTTCAGGAGACCGATACCTCTGTAGATGCCGCAATTCAGATGCTCTCCTCTCTTGAGGATTGTGCTGAGATTCAACTCATCGGGCATTCTTTCTTTCGACCATATTCCAATAATGAGTTGGTGCATACTTCTCAACAAGTCATCGCCTGCTGTTATGAATAATTCGGCAGCTATGCAGTCAGCTCCATCAGCTTTGTTGGACTTCGGATGAAATATAGCTATTTTCACTGTCTAAATACAATGGTCGCATTCGGAAAGCTAGTGGCTACGTAGTCAAGGGATTCTGATTGGCTAAATCTAACTACAAAAGTAGTTGAAATTTCCCCTCCGACGTAGTGTAAAATTTTCGGCTACAAAGTTAGTGCACACTGCTTTTGACGTTTCACAATCAGCTGCTCGGTAAGGACACAAGAATTCAAAATGAAATAAATCATTTAGTATTTAAATACAAATAAAAATCACTCATATTATATCTTATATTCGGTTTTATTGAATTTAAAAACAAAACAAACTATTTAAAGTACTGAAAACACAAATGTTTCCTGTATTATATATTTGCATTTGTCATTTATATGACAGCTCCGGATTGACTAGCTTTGTAGTGAAGTTTTGCATTCACAAATCTAGTTGAATTTCGACTACGTAGCCACTAGCTTTCCGAATGCGACCAATGGTGCAGCTGAAGCTGAAGCTTGTGGTATTGTCAAAGTTGAAAAGTACAAAAGCAACACACAGCGCTACAATGGGAAATTGAAGTCGAAGTTGAAGCGGAAACTGTAGCGCGAGTTGGGTGAACTTTTAGTGCGCTGATTTTTGACATTTGTATGATTTATATGGATAGTTGAGAGATCAAGTTAAAAACTTTTTTGACTTGCTGCTGTGCATATTTTTGACATTTTAATAGGTTCGTTCAACAAAATCATCTTCATTTAAGTTTTGAAAAAAACTCGCTTTGGGATTGTTAAATGTATTTCAGAACTTATGCCAGGTAAACGAAAGACAAAGGCGAGTTCACATTGACTAGATTTACGGGACAGATTGACTATTGGCCGGATGATGTTTTGCATTCACGCACATAATTTTCATAAAAACCTATTTTTCAACGAATTTTTAATGTTTATATGTCGGATTGTATATGTTATGCCGGAAGATTTTTTTTTTACAAATTCAAACTTCAATTTTTCTCGCGCTTCATTATTGTGGAAGTCCTTTGTTTCAAAATGTGCGTTTTTAATGACAGCTTCTGTTTCAAGCGTTTTTTAAGCTTCAAGCTTTACTCATTACGTTCAGGCGGTCACTTCGTCGAGGACGTCAGCTTGCGAATTCTAGGGTAAAGGATTAAAGCTCAAACTCTGTATAGCCAGCTCTAGCTTACCGGCCAAGATGTCACCGTCTACAGGTGGGTTTAATGCGAGGCTTTTAGGTCTTACAAACTTCCATACAAAAAGAGAGATGAAGAAATGTGTAATATTCCATCCGAATGTTTGAGTTTGAAAAGTTTATAAATTTAGAGTGTTACTTTATTTTACCGAAAATGTCAGTTATCTCACAAATGTCATTTATCTACTCTGCATTAACCTTGTCAATTTTGAATTGACATTTACTGCACATTACTGTAGTTTTTAGTATCATCTTCCATAGGAACAAGTGAGATAACCGCGAAAAAAAGAGAAATAACACATCCTTTGCAGAGTTTAGATTCCTTTGTTCATATTTCAAATTATGGTTGTGTTCCAAAACTAATCTTGAATTCAATAAAAAAACAACATATTTTATTATTATTATTTTTTTTTTTAAATCTTTTATGCTTATTTTCCGAAGCAAACATAAAAAAAACGACACTCATTGTCTGTTTTCCGTGGTGATTCATTGAAGAAGGATCTCCACGTGTAAATACATAGATACGAGTATATGCAATATAAGTGTATGTTCAAAGGATTTAATGATTTAGGTACCTTTACCTATAACGACGGGAATAGTGTAAAAATAACACACACTAAAAACATGGGTAGTTTCCGCGAAAAGCCAGAATATGGTACACATAGTAGTCGTAGCATAGCTATTCCTTTGACTTACTTAAACGAGGGGAGAACGCTTTGTTCTCGTATTTATTTCTTCCCATTTACAAAAAAAGGAAGAGGGGTTGTTTTCAATCCTTGTTGAATCTTGAATCTTGAATCACAGCATGCAACAACGAACGCGGTGTGACATCAAGAATGTTATGTTATGTTATGTTATGTTCACCCCGCTATTCGCGGTGAAACGCGTAAAAATATAAAAAAAAATCGGGGATGTTGTTGGTTGTTTTTTGAATGATTTGTTGCTTCTGGTCCTGGTTTTTAATTGCAAATAGGAATGCTGAATTTTATCCTGTTGGATCATAGAGAAAAACTAGGTTACCAGCGCACGCATATTTTTTCCTTTAGTCTTTCAGTGCAATTCGGGGAAGTCGGGTGTGTTAGGATAAAATTTCTATTTTCGTTGGATAGGTTTATCTATAGTATTTCGCGTTTTCTTCTCGTTTTTCTTAAATAGGTTTTGTTTCGTTGTTATTGTTTTTTTTTTTGTTTTTGTTATTTTTTAAAAATTGTTATGTTTTTGTTGCGTTTTAAATTTATAAATACAATATTTGTTCTTTTGGGCATTTTAGGTGAGTTTGCATGTTTTAATATTTTTACTTGTATGTTGTGTTGTCTTAAGTAATAATGTTTGGAAATATATTAAACGCCTTAAAACAATTTAAAAAGATATTACTCTTTTGAAAAAGTTAATTTTTTTTAAATTTTTTGAACGGCTCAAAATCTTCATATACTAGTACTTACATTTTTGAACATCTCATTATTAATAAATGTTGCAAATATGTGCTTAAAGCAACGTGAGATTATTAAATAATGAATTCCTTTTGAATCAAAAATAAATTTTCTTTCCAATGAATTGGTTACAATTAACCAATTCGGACAAGTTGATATATTTACATTCGAAAAGTTTTTAGCAATAAGTGGCATAAGGTTAATTTAAGGGAGGGAATAGGGTTTTGAAAGAAACCGCACTCGGTAAAATCATCATTACTTACGAAAATGTATACAACATTGGCCCTATGTGACTGCCTTTCGGAACACCGTAAGGGCCACAGAGTGAAACGGACCATTTATCGAAGATTTTTTTTAAACATAAACATAGATGTTGCAATTAACTTGTTGTTAGTTGTTTTTTTAAGTCTTTTAAGTCTTCAAATTTGATCAACTGAACATTTTAAAATTTAGAAGTCCAACCCAAAGTTTGTGGGGAAAACTTTCTATTTTTTTTAGTTTTTAAATGCTGATCCTGGAAGAAATTCAATGGCATATTTGAATCAATAGCTGATCTAGAAAACGGGGGGGGGGGGGCGGTTGGGTTCTTAATGGTCATGCAATGGGAGATTATTTTTTTTTAATTTTAGTAGGAATCTCCTTGAATTCAAAAATGATCGTATTTTAGTATTCTAATCGCTCAGCACTAATTCATCAACTTTTGACCGATTCAGTGTCATAATGAGCTTTTAAGCTTATATACAGTTAAGTTTTATAAGTAAAAATGTCATCTAAAGATTTGTTAGTAATTTATCGATATTCTCCAAAAAGTGGTTGGCTGTCAAAAACAACTAAAATTTTGTTTTCACGCAATTTAGAATTTGGAAAAAAATTAGTATAATGCTGTAAATTATTTCTGAGAAAAAGAGCAAATATTCAGGTTTTTAAGAAGAAACCTTGAATAAGAGATTGCCAATTTGAGTTGCCTTTAAATTCCTGAAACTCGTCTATAATTCCATTTTATTTTTTTTTGTTGAAATAATAGTAAGGCTTTCTAAAAGTGTTTCGTTTCTTTCAAAATTTTGATTGATTTTCTATTGAATACACAAACTTTAAAGAACTTAAAAAATTAAAAAAAAAAAAAATACTTTTTAAAGTGAATTTGCTTTGAATGCTTTAGAACTGAAATTTAAACATGAATTTCGAAAATATAGTTAAATGTCCCAAAATCAGAAAAAGTGACACTATCGTTAAACTAATGGCTAATTGAACGTTTCACATCAATTATTTCAATATAAAAGCTTTGAATTTCTTGAGAACTGAAGTGAATTTGTGAGTACCACACTTAAGTTTCTTCCCAACTTATTTGTTAAACTTAATTTGTTTTTATTTAATTTTTAGAGAAATTATGTACTTAAATGCACCTATTTCTCTAAATTCAAGAACTAAATATTTTTCTCTCTACAAATTTTAAGTTTTGTTGACTCCTTTTTGATAAAAATATTTTCAAAAATTTCACGCAAAACATTTATTTTTTAGAATTTGTCTTCTAGCATCAGCTCCAATCTACGAGTGAGCAGATTGATACCGATAGTAACAAGACTCCCGAAAATTGAGTCTGAAATAAAAAAGTCAAAAAACAGATTTTCTTTTATTTTCCTACGAAAAAGATCACAAAATAGAATTTGAAATTTCAATGTTGTAATTTTTATTAATTTTATTCATTTATTTATTTTATTAATTTTTGTCTATAATTTGTTTTTAATTGCAATAAAATAATAGATGCCCCTGAAGAAGTTGGAAAAAGCCAACGAAACGTCGGGAAAAGGATGAAATAAAGTTTGTTTTATTTGCATTCGGGAAACCACTGATCTGTAAGCCTGTCAACACATACATATTTTCAATAAAAAAACCCAAACAGATCACCAAATAAGCTTAAAAGAAAAAAGATCACATTTTTCTGTCAAATTTTCTCATTTTCTGGAAATTCCAACAAAAACAGTATCTATAATATATTATTTTTAAAAATACAATACAATTTCTAACATTTCTGAGTGAAATGCTCCAAAAACCCTCTAAACTATTTTACTTTAACTCTCTCTTAAATATGGCGTATTTAGAAAACTGTTTGAATCTTTGAATGCTTTCAAATATATAGAGAGTCGTCCGAATTGAATATTTAGACCATGCCTTGCTGGACAATAGTGTTCTACAAGATCTAATTACTAAAGTTATCCTTATCACTTTAGCCTTTGAAAAATGTAAATGTAAGGTAAGAATACACATTGTGTTATTTAAATTTTGTCAAACTCTTTTAGAGAACACAAAAGAACATTTTTAAGCGGTTCTGAAAAACTTATCCTAATGTTAAGTGTGTAACCCCCTCCCCCCCTAATTAAAAGTCTGGATCCGCCCTTGATTTTAATATTAAATTGAGTATTCTTAATTAAGGTATCAATCATTTTATTAAGGTGAATTATTTAAAACTGATTAAAAGATGTTCATTGCTAAAGCACAAAGATCAACCAACCCTTATGTTCATATCTGTCAAACTGCGTTCATTTTGCGCAGTCCTTAAACTAATTGAACAAATTATTCACAACGTTACAAAGGCAACAACTTGCCTGATTAATTTCAAAAAACTTAAGTTTCAGTATTGACTACAGCGATTGTCATATTGACTACCGCAGTTGTTGTGTTGACTACCAAGTTGTACAAAATTTCAAATCCTAAAATTGACAACCGTGCTTCCACGATCGTGCGATTTAACACTACTGGATTATTTTTTGTGAAGTTATGCGAAATTGCTTATTTACGCAGATAAGTCCGAGATGATTGACGCCTTGGAAGAGAATATTCGCCGCGTTATTGCTGGCATACGCCTCCAATTGCTGCAAAAAGTAATACAAAATCTGGGGACCAGTCCAAAACAGAAATATTACTGACCCGAAACAACTTCTTAGCTTTTTTTGCTGATGGGCTTTGAGTTATTGTCTTGTTGAAAGACCCATCAGATTGGCATTTCTTCTCAGTGTAAGGCATCGTGGTTCCCTGAGGAATGTCAACGTAAACGTGCTGATCCATCACACAATTTATTCGGTATGTGGAACCTACACCATGGTATGGAGAACCATTCACTACCACCGTGTCTTATGATTTGTCGGGTATACCTAGGCACGTATGCAGCATTAGGCGGGCTTCGAAAATATTCACGAGAACCAGGGCTGCCATATAAAATAATTTTGCTTGCCAATACTGAAGAGGCCTACATAGGTCTCTGCAAACTGAAGTCTTTTGGAAATGTGCTTTTTGTTGGGACTTTTATTGGCTTCTGGCGTTGAGATGATTTCTTTTCAATATTCTTCTAAATTTTTCCACTCTTACATTTAAATTTAATTATTTTTTGTATCTCAGTAGCAGGCAAGTGGAGTAAGGCTTTCGAGCATTTTGCCATCCTTTTTTCTGCCTCGCGTTTCAGGTTCTCCTTCATAATTTTTTGCATTTGAAGAGTTTTTTTTGGATTTCCTAATAAGTTTTTCCTTCAGATAGAAGTTGAGGAATGATTTTCCCGAATGCCGGAAACGGAAGACAAAATGTTCTAGTACCAAAAAGTAATTGAAGAATGTAATTAATTGCCCATACATTGCATTGTACTAGAATATAATTATTAATCGGGAGGTTACACTAATATTATTTTGACCATGCGTCACTTAAAAATACAGCGACGCATCGATGTATAAATTTTTATTGGAAATTTTGTGAAAGTTATTTCTTTTGCAAAAAAACACCCTTTTGTATTATTTAAAAAAAACACAAAACCAGCTACATAATTGCCGTAGCAATTTCATTTCTAAAGAAGCAAACTTCAATATTGCTTTGTTTTGTAGATTATTAACCTTAAAAACATTAACGTTCTCTTAACTTTTAAGTTTATTTTGCTATAAAATGTATAAAATGTTGTTTATTAATCGAGTTTTCTTAAATCGTCAAAACAAAATAAAAAAACAGTAAAAACAAGCTTTTAACACTTTGTCTTTTATGTGTATAGTGTGAGCTTATAAAACAAAAATATTTTTGCTATTTGTAGAGTTCATAAGCACGTGTTGGTTTTGAATTAACTTCTTACAAGAAAAAAAAATATGAATTCTAATTGCAGCAAAAATTTGCATTTTTATGAATGTAACAGAAGCTTTTATCTATGTATATATTATTTAATAGATATAATTAACTTAACCTCGTCTTAAGTCTTAGCTTGACTTTTAAGAGTGGATTTTTACTTGATAATGAATAGGGTTAAGCGAGATTAAAGTTAAATCAGAATTTACCAGCACAGCACTGTACATACGAGAACGTCGGTATTGGCCTTGAAATAAAATTTTTCAAACATTCTTACTGATTTGTTTATTGGGTAATTATAAAAGTTTATTATCAAGTGCGGGAGCGAGGTAGATACTTGTGCAGTGATATTAAGAGAATTTACATTTTTTTTAAAGAATCAATTAACAAAATTGCATCAGCCTTTTTTAGTTCCAAGAATTCAATTTAAATATATGTAGCTATTTTAAGACTAAACATACTTTAATGTAAGCATTTGTCTGTAAAGAAGTGTGTTATCACACTCAGACTTTTTTGGAAAGACTCAAATAAGTGCGAAAGAGAAAGTAGGTGAAATATAAATACTTTAAAAAGTCTCTACCCGCAGAGTTCTGGGTTCGGGATTCTCGGATTGTTTTTGACGTTTCTCTTTCTTGCCTTTCTTTGTTTCTTGGCGTTGCTTTATTATTCTTTCTATTGTTACCGAGTAAACAAGAAATATTCCGCCGGACAAATTCAAGTGGAGCAAAGACCTTATAATGAAATTAAATGAAGGAATGATTGAAAGAGTCTAGCTTTTTAGTTTAAGCTTTGGAATGTTTCACCCGTTGAAACAAAGTGATAGCCAACTTTTCTGGCCCTCAAAATTGTATTTTTTTTATGTCGTTTTCAATGAAAAGCAGGTTAAAAGTTTCTTCATTCATCCTTTTATAATTAAAAAACGATGGTTTATCATTTGATTTTAGTTCTTTTGTCAAGAAAATGAAGGATTCTCTTCAGATTTCAATCCAATTCCTATTTTTACATTATTCAGAATTATTATCCGTATACATGATGTCAATAATCATTGCTGTAGTAAAAAGTGCAGTTTTCTTTAATTATTTTCACACTTTGACTTCATGGATGAGAACAACAAATAAAAGAGAAGTGTCAAAAACACGCAACCGAAAACAATCCGAGTGTAATAATGCGAGATTGACGGGATGAGTGTTCAAAAGAAAATATGCGAAACACGCAGCATACAAAAAGTCTGGGTGTAATAACACACGAAGGTGTTGAAAGTAGTGGAGACCAATAAGATGACAAATGGTTCTTCTTGTTCCTAGAAAAAGCTGTAAATAAGTTATCTTTCGATTAAAGTTTTAAAAAAAATTGAGAAATTTCTAAAAGTTATGCAAAATTTTATTATAAACAACATTTTTAAAAATTAAATAAGGTGGTGCAACAGTCCATAGAGTACCATGGCCTAGGGGCTTATAACTCCCAACCATTCCTGTGTGCGAGTCATGTCAGGGATGGAAGAGACCTACAGTTTATATGCAGAATCCAAACGGCTTATTTGAGAAAGCACTTTGCGTGACAAGAATTACTCTTGGAGGATTTGTCAATTCTTCGCAAGAGGCAGTACTTGTGAAAAAAAAAACCTCTGGCGTGACAGCCTGCGCACTAAACATCACTCCACGGGTTCTATAACAACATTTTAAAAAGCTCTAAAAATGATAGGTGACCGTTGTCTAAATAAAATGTTTGTATCTCTTGAGCACCTTCGTAAGATTTCATGTCTTTCATTAATTTATCACTATTTTATAAGCAATGTTTAAGTAAAATAGCCAATTGCATTCCTCCCCTTATACAATTCAACCGTAATACACGTTCTTCTAGGAATGATCATCAGTTTAACCTTGAGCGGAATTTCAATCATACTGTAAAGTACAGAGATTCTTTCTTTAGCCGCACTACAAGAATGTGGAATGCTTTACCAGTATCTCATTTTTAATTCTAATTCTAGCACTGTGTTCAATCATTATAAAGGTATTCATATCCCCTTGATGGGATGTGCAAGGTGCCATTGCCATGATATACTTCCTCGTTTGAGTTTGCTTGCAATTAAATTCATTGATTCGTTTCTAGATTAACATCCTTGTCTTTCGGATATGGAACTTCAACGGCAGCGTATGATAAGCTCATTAAATTCTGATCTTGACAGCATTGTCCAATGGGGAATAAAAAACCGTGTAGAATTTAATGACTCGAAAACTCAATGCTGTCTCCTTTCGTTAAAGCGTAACACGGCCCCGATGCCGCTATCTATATGAGTGACACTTGCATCCAAGAAACTAATCAACTGTCAGTACTCGGTATGTGTATCACAGATCACCTCTTATAGAATCATCACTTATTTGATATTGCCAAAAATGCTGCCAGCTGCCTAGGATTTCTCTGACAGTGCAAGAAATTTTTCACCTCTTCTGATCTGGCTGTTATTTACAAAGCTTGAATATAATTCGCACATCAGGACAGGTGCCCCTAAAACAAGTTTAAATCTCTTGGATAGGAGTCAAAAAAGGGCTTTAAAAACAATAGTCGATAGAACTATAGCCGAAACAATTACGTTACTCGAACACTGCTGCAATAATTCATGCCTCTCTTTGTTCTATCGGTATTTATTACAGTGTTCTGTGGAATTAGATAGTTGCATTCCCCCCCCCCCCTCAACCGTAATACTCGCACTTCCAGGAATGCTCATCAGTTTACCGTTGAGCTCAATTTTGGGCGTACTATCAAGTATAGAGACTCTTTCTTAAATCGCACATCGAGAACGTGGAATGCTTTGGCCAAATCCGTTTTTTTAACCCATTTTGATGTTCAGGACATTAAGACCAATGTGCACCGGTATCTCCTCTTAAATCCTTCCCTATTTTCCTAACGCTCGCACTGTGTTTAAATATAAACATATAAAGGGTACCAATAACCCCTTGAGTGCCTGTAAATTATAAAAAAAAAATTCTTTAAGGTCCAAATCTCAAAGATCTGTCCTTGTGTTGTGAAATAAATTGCAATTGATTCTTAAATGTCATTACCACGTTCCTCAAATACATAAACCAAAAAGCCGTATTGAAAATACCTACCTATGTGTATCCAATTTATAAAAACCTACATACTTTGATGTGGTCTTCTTGGTCCTTGCATACTTTCGTTACTCACTCTGATTTGTTCTAACCTTTATTACCCATCTTTCCAAAGTTATTTTTAATTGAAAAAATGAATGAGTGCAAAGCGTGTGTAGATCCTGAAATACATTTTTTCCTTTCCAAAAATTTCTTCAAAAATAAGATATATAACCTACCTACGTATTTTTGAACTTTCACTTTTTTCCAGATATAGGGTAGCTTTGAGTCTCTACCTACGTGTATCTTTAAATTGTATGAGTTTTTACAAATTCATTCAGAAAAACAAAGTTCTTAGTTTGGTCTCTATGTGTGTTGACTAACCCCTACCCGCCCACATAGCTATTTAAAAGAGTGCGTGTTGTTTTTCTTTATTTTTGCCTTGTATCTCCAAAAGGTCATCACGGGTAGGTATACCCGTGGCCTTGAATTGTTCCTTAGCTTTCATAATGAAATGTGGTAAGGATTTTGTGAAATAATAACGAGAGAAGTTAATGGAAAACCATACAAAGAAAAAAACGCCTACGTATCGCGCAACCTTCAACTGCGGGCGTCTAAAATATTTTTGTTTTGGTTTTATTTCATTTTATTGGTATTACACACGCCACACGGTTTATTTACAAACATTCCCGTCACCCTCATATTTTTGCCATTGGTAGGGCAACAAGCTTTCGTGGCGTCTTCATTTTCTGTTCGTTTTTGATTCTCCAAAAGCCTGGCGCATGTCAATTGAATGTCGGATATGTAAATAACAACAAATAGCTGTTAGTGAAAGTATGTACTTGCCTATTATTTGCGAAAAGAAGGATACTTAGTTAATACCTACGATGAAATAAATATTGGCTCAGTGTTACCAGCCTATAGATAACTTTGCATATTTTTGTCCAAATTTGAAGATACAGTACGTTCTCGATTAACGCAACTCTCGATTCACGCAACTCCTCGATTTTTGCAACAGCTGAATTTTTATCATTATTGACGCGGTAATCGCAACTCTTCAAAAAAATTGACTCGATAAGTGCAACTTATCTATGTGTTTTCCGGCAAATTGTATTGCTATTCTTCAGCCAATGGGCCAGAACGTTATAAATTTAACAAAATCGCACTACAAATAAAGTCTATTGGCGTTCTTAGTTAGATGTGAGGGATCAGACCTTGAATTAAAAATTAAAGCATTTAACCTTCGAATTTGCTTTCTATCCAACGCATGGAATGGATTGCAAGCAGATCAAATCAAAAAATGTTGGAATGCGTTGAGGGCCTCTCATAATGATTGGGAAGATAAGGATGAGCTACCTTTGAGCACAGTTCGAGCTCAAAAAATCAATGAACACACGGTCGTAGAATCGATATCAACTCTCTTCAATGATATTTTCGTCAACGAATCCATTTCGTATAAAAAGTATTTACTCGGTTATTGCAACAACCTCGGTCATTGCAACCACCCTTGTTTTAATTAGTTGCGATAATCGAGAATGCACTGTATTTTAAAAGTTTTTGCAATTTATTTTGAAGTTTGACAAATGTTTCTATTTTCATTTCTTGTTCATTTCTTTAAAATACTTTGATAAAAAAAAAACGATGAAGAATGCTATAAGGGCCTAGAAAATGTTAGTATAGATACAGTTACTCCCAAAATTGATTATACAAAGTTAAAATGGTTGACTGACGTATATAGTTTGCTTGCCTTTTGTTCCATACATTTGTTTTCAAAATGGCTTTCAATGTGTTTTAAATGTTTAAAAGCTACGAAGTCATCTTTTGTAAACTGTTATACGTTTTCAAGAACTTGCCAGTTTAAGATCATCTTCGGACTCAAGTGCAGTGCTTTCATTTTTCTTGAATCTGGCTTTGCCAAAGCAATTTCGTATGGTTTCTGAAGAAACTTTGTCCCAAGCTGTCTTAATAAAGTATAATGGCTCCAGACATTAATATGTTTGGATAACTCTGATGCAATTTTTGTATCTCTATTTCAAAATTATTTACCTGTAGTAGAACTTGAAGTTCTGAATTACTCCTTAATTCAAAGGACTGACACACAGAAGTTAGGTTAGGTAGTAGACAAATTATTTGTATGTTTTTTAGTTTTAGCTCATCGGGATGACATGCAGCATTAACTAAAAACAGCAAAATTTTCTTCTTCTGTATACCAATTTTTCTATCAAACTTAATGAGTTACGCCGTCATTTAATCACGCATCATGCAAGCTTTCTTGTTAGGTTTCCATGTAGGCGGCAAGTCCCTAAATGCACGAGGACGCCCTCCTTTTTAATCACTATTAATTTTTCTTTTTTTCCTGCTATACTTACACAAAATAAAACCGTTAGTCTTTCTTTTAGCATTTTTCCCCCTATGCACTTATCAAATTAAAGGGTTATTATCTTGTTAGGTATAATGATCTAAAAACCCACTTTCATCTGCGTTGAAGACATCTTCCGGTTGGTATCCAAGTAACAACAAAGGAATTTTCTCCATAAACTGATCAACATATTCTTGTCTTACATCAGCTAATTCACCCGATACACATTTGTATGTATCGGTATATGTTGTTTCTTTTGAGCCATCCGTCAAATGCATTCGAATTAGTACACCCAATTTGTTCGCCTCGACCCTGATGGTCTTCCTGTCATTTTCCTAAAAAAAACTTCTCTATCTAAGATTTTTAATTTTCTTCCCTATATCAAGGAATATTTCCTAAAATACAGAAAACATCTTTTAAAGCTCCAATTCACAAGGAGACGGAAAGCGGAGGTGATAAACTATCGACCAATCACTAAACTTTCTCACATCCCAAACATTTTTGAAAGCATTTTATATGAACTCCTCAGCTTCGGTCGTAGATCTTTCATTAACCCAGCAAAGCACGACTCCTTTAAAATAGATCTACTACCACAAACCTTGTAGAGTTCGTTTCATTCACTCTAAGAGCCTAAGAAAATGGGAATGAAGTTGATATGGTCTCCACTGACTTCAGCAAAGCGTTTGACAAAATTTCTCATAATCTTGTAGGCTTCAAAATCTGCTCCTTTGGTTTTGCACATTTTTCTTAAAATGGATTACTTCTTAGTTTGAAAATCGTGAATAGTATGTCCAATTTAGATCCTCTCGTTCCAATCCTATTCTAGCCACTTCTGGTGTTCCCCAAGCTAGTCATTTAGTTCCTCTCCTCTTAATCCTTACAATTAATGACATTGACATGGTCATTAAACATTATTATTAAACAAATATCCCTTTACACTTAAACAAATATCTCTTTACACTGATGATACAATTTTTTTCAAAATCATTGCAAATCATGAAGACGTATTTCTCCTCCAAACAGATCTCGACAATTTCCCAACCTGGTGTACCAAAAATTGCTTAGAGCTCATTATTAGCAATTGCTAGACAATGACTTTTTCGCGTAAACGCATTAAACCAGCTCCCCGAAACACACATATAAAAGAAAACACAAGAGATCTCGGCCTTTTATGTGACCGTGAACTGAAATTGACTAAATAATTCATAAAGTCAACTCTGCATTAGGTTTTGTCAAAAGATGGTCCAAAGAATTTTCTAACCCTTAAGTGACCCGGTCGCTTTACATTTGTCCGACCTCCACTTGAATATGCGTCTCAGGTTTGGTCTCCATATCAAGCTATACACATATTAAAAAAGAAAGCATCCAACGAAGATTTCTTCGTTTTGCACTCAATACCTCCTTTGGGAAAATCATTTGACCACAATAAGGGGGGTCGCCTCCGTCTTTTAAATCTATGTCTCAGTTGACTGCTCTTCTCTCTATAATTTGATTTCTTTTAACACTAACACCCGCAACCTGAGAAACCCTTGCCTCTTCTGTTTACCAAGTCACTGCACCTCCTATGGCCTTAACGAATCTCTGACCTGTATGCTTCGTTTTATCAATTCGAATTCAAATTCATTTGATTTCAACATCGGCACCTATAACCTCAAAATCCTTTTGACCCACCGCTACTCATAGTTAGAAGTTTAAATTTAAGTTAGTTTTTAAGTCCTACTTATAGCTTGAAATAAGCGAAATAAAGCCTCCACTAAAAAACCAATAATCACAATTAAAGTGGACTTTTAAGTAGATGTGGAATTTTATTTTAAAGCTTTAACCTCAACATTAAATTTGATTTATTGGTAAGGCCCAGTAACTGTTTTTTTTTTTTTTTTAATTCATTTTTATTATAATTCAATCTTAAAACTATCTTAAAGCTAGACAAAAATTCATAAAACTAGCCTAACTAACCATAACTTACAACTAACTTACTGGTCCCATACGGACACTCTAAGTTAAACTATAACACTTAATATTAATGCCTTTCGGCCCTAAGATCTATTTTACTTCAATTAAGTTTTATTTATTTTGTATTTATTAGAAAATTTGAAAAAAACTAATATCGATATCCTTTTTTTATTTTTACTTAAAAACTACTTAAAATAAGGTCCTTAATATAAAACTTAAAGCTAACTAAAACTACCTTTTCTACCTATAAACTACTTAAAACTAAAACAACCACAGCAGCAAATCTAACTATCTTACATTTTTTTGTTTTTCATATTTTGGTCTTTTTTTTTTTTCTTATTCCATGTATTTTTTTTTTTTAATTTATTTATTTTTTATTTTGTTTTTTTTTTGTCCTTTTTTTTGTATTTTTTTTTTTGTATTTTTTTTTTTTGTATTTTTTTTTTTTTGTATTTTGTATTTTTTTTTTGTGCCACCATGCCTATTCTACTTAAAACTAAACCCTTAAACTATAAAACAAGTATGTAAGCCGGCCAAGGCTTAAAACCCCATCCCGACTACCCACTATCCAGTGCCGATTGAAGCCACCAAAACTGGTTCTCCTGCTTCACCCTATCAGTTCGGTCCCGTTCGGACACAGCCCTACTGAACCGAAGGAGCTCTGCTCCGCCTTGTGCCATGACGTCCCGATTGTACAGGAGTCGCCTATCCACGGTTCGTCGTCTGACGTGGTAGATTAACGGAACTGCCAATCTATCCTGTATCAGACCGCATCTATCTAAAAAGAGGAATGCCTCTGGTGGAATGAAGCCGCTCAAGCGTGCACTTTCAAAATACTCGTCGTTCGGATAGAACGCCCCGAAAATTAAATTGTTGGTCGAAGACATAGCTCTTGCAATGTGACCTCGAACGAGTTTTATCACGAAATTGTCAATTCTGTTGATTCGAGCCCCGTTGTATAGGACCTCGTTGGAATAGTAGTGCACGTAAGAAGATTCGGCTGTTCGATATAAGCCGGTACAGCGTCGTGGCCCAGTAACTGTACATATGTCAGTGTAGTAAAGTTCAGATTTTTATTTTATGATTATTTACATGGGTTAAAATAGAATGGTCACATCATTGCTATTTTAATCTATGCCTCACACTTTTATTCTCTGTTGCCTATTCCTTGTTGGTTTTGTTATGAATATCGAGAATAACAACAAAATTGAAACCAAAATAAAAGTATTTATGTGTAGGTGTGTCAAATACCGTCATCCAATACTTACAGAAATCGTTGAATACCTATCTATACCTAAATGTATGTACATATATGTAAAAGGGACTAAAAATCGATAAGTTTACATTTTTGTTTGCTAAATACATACAACGCCTACATAAGTATAATATTGTATGTAGGCCTACAACCATATTTTGAACGTACATAAACACTTGTATAGTGTTTAGGAGTGTTGGTATTTATGTACATAAATATATAACTGATTATAGGTATTATCCTGCCTCGGGCTTGAACATATTGAAATTTTAATAAAACTTTGTCACTCTAGTTGGTGATACCAATGTTCTTATGATAAAGTCTTTATTTACCTAAATGACAAGATGGTTCTTAATCACATTTATTTATTTTAGATCTTCATATTTTTATTTTCCTTGAAAGGTACACTTGTGCTCATATAATTAAGTCACTCAAATTGAAATTTAAGGCAGTTTTAATGTAAAACTGTTACTATTTTGCCAAACCAAAGTGGACATACATATAATTAAGCCATGTGCAATAAAGACATTTCTGATTTCGTGTACCTACCTATATAGTTTTTAAAACCTCTTTTAACCTTTAGTATTTATTTGGAAATACCTTTTGTCTAATAGTAAATTCTGCGCATCTCTGGGACATTGTACCGAACGCACGAGCGCTGCACGTTGAGAATTAGTAATTTGAATCCACTCTTGTTGGATTATTTCCCAAAGAGAGGCCTTATTCATTGGTTTTTAGGCTGCAATAGCCCTTTTTATAATAGGCCATAGATTTTCTATGATGTTAAAATCTGAACTTTGAGCAGGTCACTCCAGAACTCTAATTGAATTTGATTCAAACCAGGAAACCTGTTGAAAATTCCAAGCGATGCGTAAATTATCGACATAATCTCATGTTGAAATTAGTGTCTTTATACATTTCCCCAGTCATTTTGTCATTTATCGATATAATAGGACCAACCCCAGATGAGGTTAAGCATCCCCAAACCATCACCCATAAACTGCCGTGCCTAACCGTCTTTTTGGTGTTTTTTGGACCCAATTCTTTTAATAAGGGCGTCTGACATACGATCTTCTATCATTTCCAAACTTATGTAGATGTCCTCTCAAAAACGGTTTTCGTATCGCCATGCGTCCATTTAAGTTGTTTTCCTTCAATCGTCTTCTAACAGTTTTAAGGGTACGAGTATTTTATCATTGAAGCCCGTCTTCATTTCGGGACGCACGTCATGAAGGGATCCGCTTTGCTCAGGCTCGTCATTATTCTATCCTCAGCAGGAGTAGTTTTTCGTGGCTTTGTTCGTGGTGAATCCTCAAAAGTTTACCTATTTCGATAATATTGAATAGCATTAGTTACTTTCATAACGTTTTAGTGGACTTGAAAGCGTTCCCAGATTATTTTTAAATGGAGTAGAGCTTATATTTTTGCCCATTTTAGTTAAAATTTACTTAGAATAAACTGATAGTAAATTTAATTATATTGTTATAAAAAAGTTGGTTACGGTATTAATCAAATTATGTACCTGTAGTCCTGTAATAGATGGAATTATTTCAGCACTTGCTTTACGAAAGAATTACAAACAACTGCAAGCAATTAAAGAACAAATTCAATTTCTTCTTCATTCACAAGTGTTTTTCTAACAGGGATAACAGTAGTAAGAAACCGTTACACAAAAGAGACAAAAGAGAATAAAATTTAGAAAAAATGTCTTCGTTGGTTTTATGGCTTAATTTAGTGAGCACAAGGGTAGGTATCTAACTAAAGCTAGGGTAGGTTTAAAATTCTACCTTTTTTGTCCATATGGTCCTACACAAAACGTACCTACATAAGTATAGGTAGCTACATCTAAAACTTTATTTTCATTCCAAAAGACCATTCGTACCTACCTAAAAATTCAACTACTTACATACTTACTTAGGTCCTCAGACCTTTTAAGTCCGTTGGGAACCCCTTAAGGGCATAGGGCCTCTACTCCGCCTACGAGCCATCGTGTACGGTTTCCGGAGATGTGTTTCAGCTCCCTCCAACTCTTGCCTAGTGACGCTGATTCCACCTCGACTGTCTTGCGCCATGTGCTTCTCTGTTGTCCAGCTCTTCTTCCTTCTTGTGTGAGCGGATTCCACTGCATTGCTTGGCCTGCAATGCAGTCGTTACCTTTTCGAAGCGTATGTCTAATCCATTGCCACTTACGCCTTCGTATTATAGAATCTATAGGTTCCTGACCTGTCCTTCTAATGGGTGATTTTTTTGAGGTTAGGATTTTCATGCATTAGTATTTGACAGATCACGCGGGATTTCAGACATGGTGTCAAAGAGAAAGATGCTCAGTATGCTTTGACATTTCATCATGAATAGACTTACTAACGAGCAACGCTTGCAAATCATTGAATTTTATTACCAAAATCAGTGTTCGGTTCGAAATGTGTTTCGCGCTTTTTTATCGACAAATTTTGTTCAGCGATGAGGCTCATTTCTGGTTGAATGGCTACGTAAATAAGCAAAATTGCCGCATTTGGAGTGAAGAGCAACCAGAAGCCGTTCAAGAACTGCCCATGCATCCCGAAAAATGCACTGTTTGGTGTGGTTTGTACGCTGGTGGAATCATTGGACCGTATTTTTTCAAAGATGCTGTTGGACGCAACGTTACGGTGAATGGCGATCGCTATCGTTCAATGCTAACAAACTTTTTGTTGCCAAAAATGGAAGAACTGAACTTGGTTGACATGTGGTTTCAACAAGATGGCGCTACATGCCACACAGCTCGCGATTCTATGGCCATTTTGAGGGAAAACTTCGGAGAACAATTCATCTCAAGGAATGGACCGGTAAGTTGGCCACCAAGATCATGCGATTTGACGCCTTTAGACTATTTTTTGTGGGGCTACGTCAAGTCTAAAGTCTACACAAATAAGCCAGCAACTATTCCAGCTTTGGAAGACAACATTTCCGAAGAAATTCTGGCTATTCCGGCCGAAATGCTCGAAAAAGTTACCCAAAATTGGACTTTACGAATGGACCACCTAAGACGCAGCCGCGGTCAACATTTAAATGAAATTATCTTCAAAAAGTAAATGTCATGGACCAATCTAACGTTTCAAATAAAGAATCGATGAGATTTTGCAAATTTTATGCGTTTTTTTTTTTTTAAAGTTCTCAAGCTCTTAAAAAATCACCCGATATAATGGACCTTATTTGATATTCGGTTTGGCCAGAAAATCCTTAGGATGTTACGAAGACATCTATTCACGAAAGTTTACAGCTTTCTTTTAATGGCTGAAGTAACCTTCCAAGTGCTGCACCCATAAAGAAGCACAGATTCGACATTTTTTGCGAAACAGCAGTAGGTACCTTTGTTCTTAAGCTGAAAGAGTTATTCCTCCAAATTTTCGACAGCATACCGAACGCCGCTTTTGCTTTGCCGATGCGGCAGATGACGTCTTGTTCGATTCCGCTTTCGATGAAGACGATACTTCCAAGGTATTGAAAGCTCTCCACTTTTTCCACCGGTTGCGAGGAAATATTTATTTAAGAGGAGGATGATCGGGTTCCGGAGCTGTTTATTTTTGTTAAAATTGTTAAAAATTCAAGAATACTCAAAACAACCCTCTTAAAATTAAGTAAGTACCTAGGTATTGTATGCGTAAATACATACCTATGTATGTACCTACCTATATGCATAGGTACATAGTGACATTTTCTTTCTTCTAGACAAAAACACCTACTCTTTCTATCATGCCAGATAAATAATTGTGATTTTTTTGTCTTCTACTTACCTACATACGAGTGCATAATGCCAATGGCTGTTTTTGTGTTCCTACATGTCCTTTATATTTCAACCGTCAGAAGCATTTTATTTTAAATTTAATTTCTTCTTGGACCAAAACAAAAACCAAAACCAGTCTAAGAAGACCAAGTACGAGTACATAATGTACATAATCATCATCATCATCAAGACACATCACTAACAAAGAGAACAAAAATATAACGGCAACTGTACCATTAAAATAAAAACAAAAATTCACCAAAAATTAAATAAAAATAAAGAAAATACAAATTGATAACAAGCGCGAGGTAATCAAAAACATAAAAAGCTTTTCTACCTCAATACAAAGGCATATACGAGTATAACTAGCCATAGAATAGAATGTACACAAAAACACAATTAAACGATATCAGACCACACAATACAGAAACAAAATAAAAATGAAAAAGAAAAAGAACAAAACAAAAACACTAACAAACCCTCAATCCCCATATTATTTAAAGTAAAGTATAATGTAGTATGAGAACATGAAAATAAATAAATAAAGAATTCTCGCCAAAACAAGAAAAATACAAAGAATCCAGCTGCCAGAATATATTATCAAGAGTTGCCGCTGTGACTTTTTAAAATAAGGGGACAATTAAAGCTATCATTGGCTTTTATTATTGAAACCAATCATTGACAAGTTTGTTATAACTTTCATTGAAAATCTTTTGGACACAAATTTCTTGATTGGAATCAAGCATTTGAGGTTAGAGTTGATCATTGAAAGAAAAACTGACAGGTGTCAGATGTGAAATTGACAATCAGCTGTTCATTGAAACCGATGTCATCATTTAGAAAATAAAAATGAACTAAAAGAAAAATTCTGGGTTTAATAATGCATTTTTTTTAGTAAAATATAATCTACAACTCATGACCTTCAAATCAACACCAAAAATAAATAAATCTGATTATCTTTCTCGCTTTTAAATCTCGAAACAAAATATTCAATGATAGCTATCAGCTAGGTTACCAAAATCGAGTGAAATGAAATCTAAATCTAAATTGAAAATCGAGTGAAATTGTCATCATTCGATCGAGTTATGAAATAACTTCGAATACTTTTCGAAATCACTTCAAGTGAAATTAAAGCAGCTGACAATTGAATTTCAGCAAATCAGTCAATAAACAATTTTGTTCATTGTCACAATTTGTATAATTTCTTATGTTTATATTTTTTCCTTTGCTTTTTGCTTTGTAAAATAAATATAAAATATTAGTGTTTTTTAATCGAAGTATAGGTTCTGAATGTGTCTTGAAAGTTTTTGAAAGAACGTTGTTTTTAGTATAGAGAAGATATTTGGTGTGTTGAAAGTCAAGTGCATTCTTTTAAAAACTTAAGTTTTATTTTTTTTTTAAAGAAGCTATTACTATATTTGAAACATTTCCTCTTGTCGAATTTAAATCACACAAACTTAATTTGGTCAATTCAAAGCACTTGAAAATCGCAAATATCGAAACGTAAAACACGGAAATTCACTTCGTTTTGAGTTCGAAAAATACAATAGGATGCGGTATAAACAAGTATCCACATTTTTACTTGCGACATATAGGAACTACATATATGGCAAGTTTTGCATTCATACAAAATTTAAACTAGAGATTTAAATCAAACATGACATTACTATGGTAGAGAATTCCAAAAAAATAGGTCCCCTTATTCCGTCCTACTGTCTGTCAGTCCTGGCCCCCTAAAGCCCAAACCATTGAGTCGATTGAGTTCAAACTTGCATGTTAAGGTTTTGAGCCGATTTGCGTTAGTCGTTTTTTTTCATTTTTTTTCGACGAAAAGTAACAGTAATCCCAAATATCGAAAATTCGAATTTTCTCAAAAACGAACTGATTGAATTTTATGAAATGTTCTCTAAAATCGATAGTTATGCAACTAGTTCCGAAAATCTACATATTCAGGGTAGCGTATTCAACACGAGATTGAACGTAGCCACCATTATCTTCTTTTGATGCCGTCATTTTTACAGATTGCGAAAACATTTTTTCATTATTCTCTGCCAAAAGAAAGCCCACATAAGTCGAACGTGAAATCGGTATTCGTTGTTAATACGATTACAGATACCGAACCGACAAGTAAGGAAGCGGTTTAAGATAAAGTAGGATATTTTTGATTGGGTAAAAATTGACAATTTGATATTTTTCGAAAATCTTAATTGTTTACAGTTTCAGCTGCTCTATTGTCTGCAATCATGGTAGCAATGAAAATGTTTAATTTTGAACCCTCTGAAAACAGCATATAAGTCTAAAATCTATTGGTATTTTTAATTAAAAATATATGCAATAAACGTTCAACTAAATGTAAAACCTTTTTGTTGGTTGCTAACCTTTTGAACGTGTATTATTCTTAGTGTATTGAAATCGTTAGATTCAAATCTAGTTAGCTGATTCCTTAAGTAACCATTGATAATATAACAACATAAAAAGTCCCATTGTTATCTTAATTTAATTTTAGTGGCTGTATTTTCTTACGTTCTCCTATGAGCCGTCCAAAAAAGCAGCTCTTGTAAAAAAAAAATCAATCAATAATGGCTGATAAGCTTATCAAATTTTATTTTATGCAAATGCAGTAAATCATCTTAAATTCCTGAAAACCATCTTCAAAAACCTAAAGTAAAAAATATTTGTACAAAGTCAAAAACTAATATCAAGTCATAGTATTTTTCTTACAAAAAGTTTACTGGGCGTATACGCATTTTTTTTTTAATTTAATTAATCGGCGTTCACGAACTAGTTTTTAATTTTCATTGAAGCAGAAAAAGATTTGTCTTTTTTGTTTCCAAGGTTTTAGTTTTACTTACTTAAGGAAGCGCTACAAACCTGTGCGAACTAGGGCCCCACCCAACAAACTTCTCCATCTAGCTCGGTCCCAAGCTAGATTTCTCCAGTTTCACATATTACGTCAGAGAAGATTTTGTGAGAGAGTTTTAAGTAGTAGTAGACTGATTCCTCTATAGTTGGTGCAGTTTAGAGGATTTCCTTTTTCAGAATCGGGCAAACAATACTGAGGTTCCATTCATCGGGCATGCTCTCTTCTGACCATATGTTGGTAAATTTTGACATTTCTCTACGTTTCACGGTCCCTAGAATCTAAATAAAAGTATTTTAAAGAGATTTTTGTATGTGGGTGGGTACGTACATACGTTAGTACGTCTGTAGGTTCAAGAAGCTTTTTTTCATCGTCCATATCTCAAGAACCAGTAGTAATAATGCAAAAAGGACTCTTAACAATAACGCTAGTGACTTGAATTACATTTTATATTATAACGTCACAATAACGTAATACAAAACTAATATAATTTAAAAAAAAATTCAGTCAATGGTTTCTTATATGTGAATCAAAAAAATTGCAAACAAAATAATTGTCACCTCGAATATTTTACGAACAAAAAATGATTTTATCTCCAAAAAATAATTTTATGCAAAGAAAAATAACGTGTTAACATCCACTAAAATTTTAAGAAAAATCGAATTAACAGTTTTGTTTACAAAAAATAAAAACATTGCTAAAAGTTGGTAAAAGTTGATTTTCGACGCAAATATCTTTTCAAAAACTAAAAATATTGGTTTCAAACTAATTTCATATTATAGAAAATATTGTTTTTTGGACATTCAGTAAAATTTTCATAAACATTCAAAAGTAAGTTGTTTTAATAAATATCAAAATCCACAAAAAATAGTACAGAAAATGGGTAAAAATTGATATTCGAATCACGATATCTCGGGAATGAAAGAATTTATTGACTTTTAAATGATTTCATTTTGTGCTTAATTTTGTTTGTTGTTAACGTAAAATAAACGTCTTAGAAAAATCCAATTTGTATTTTTGTATGGAAGAAATAAAAATTTTCAAGTAATGCTACTAAAATTAGGAGAAAATCAGTTTTCGACTAAAAATCTCGTTGACAAAAATAGATTTTGAAGGAAAACTATTTCATCGTGTGCAAAATGTTGATTGTAATTTTTAGTTATTTTTTTTAGAAAAATTCAAGACCTACAACTTTTTTTTACAAAACAAAAAAAAACTACAAAAACAACAAAAAACTGATAAAAAAAGGGTTTTTGACTCAAGTATTAGAAGAACAAACAAAAATAATGACTTCAAATTATTTATCTCACACAAAATATTTGTATGAGCAAAACAAATCGAAAGGTGAGATAGGAAGCTATCAGTGTGGGTCGCATCCCAGTCTCTTTTTAAATTTAATAGATCGGCGTTCACACACAAATTTTTAGTTTTGTTAATATTATTTGTTGTTAATTAAATTTCCTTCATTTAACTATGTACACACATATGTATGTATGTATATCAAAAAACAAACCTAACAAAAACAAAATCATCAAATCTTTATCGTCTTAAATTCTTAAAACATTAAATGGTAACTCTGTTACATTACACACCCCTACATCCAGCTGTGTACATATATAAATGAATGAATGATATAAAAATTTCGAGCGATAGACGACTTGTACATATATAATAGAAGAGTGCCTCTGAGCGAATACAACAACAAAAAACAAACACACAAAAAGCACAACCTTAAAAAAGCTCTAAAATTCAATCAAATTCACATTGTATTTGTGCGAATTGAAAACTTTTCACCAATCGGTCAAGAACGTTTGTCAGTGCTTAACGCGAATCGCAACTTTATCTGTTATAAAGAAATTAAATTTCAAACTATACAAAATATTTAAAACAAACAAAAAAGTTTTTAAACAATCAACAATATTTAAAAAATAAAATATACGATTCACTATAAATTGTGGAAAAACTAGTTTTCTTTTTTTTTCAAAATTTTATTTGTTTATCAAAATATTGTTATTTACCCCCACAAAGGAATAAAAATAAAATAGAAACAATATCGCGTGTTTGTTATTGTGCTTTATGTAAGAAGCACAAATCTACTATTCTAAATAAAACAAAAAAATACAAGTGTCAGTTATAGATTTTCCTGTAGGGCTAATGGATTCCAAATCCACCCCCAAAATCACCCTGTTTTACCCTTGATACTTGAAGTCCATACAACAAAAACAAAAATTAATTTATGAAGATAATTCTTAGAATTAAGTGAGGAAGTGTTTTTGAAATTTATCTTCAAAGCAAAAATCTATAAATTTTTTCAATTTAAATCTGGTTGTGTGAATTTGCAAACAATTCAGCAGATAACACCCCAAAACAGAGAGATATAAATTGTATGTCATAAATGAATGAGTGTGTGAAGAAAGAAATACAATAATAATAATAATAATAAAAAGAAAAACAAGTTCTATTTAATAAAATAAATATAAATATAATTCGGGTTGAATTATTCCAGTGTTCTTTTTCTGTTGTGTTCGTCTCACTCTCAAGTCTCAATCGTATGTTGTTGTTCGTGTTCACTACCGAAATCTGGAAATAGCCAGCAAATAATACAAAACCATAATGGTAATTGGTTAAAAGTGTTTTTTAATTATTTTGTTTTACCGTTTTTGTTTATTGGTTAATTTAAATTTAAATTTGTATTCCTGTTGGTGTATTTTTAAATCGGCAGTTATAAGCAACAAATATATTGTACACAAATTTGTGTTACACTTGCTGATGTTGTGAATAGAATAGGCCAATCAAAAGTGTTTTTTGATGGCGGAGAAATAATAAGTGGCAAAAGCTTAATTTTGAAAATAAGGGGGAATATTCTTACCAAATTTTGTTGTTTTATACTACCTATAGGTATAGGTGTATATTAAAATAAAATAAAAATAAAACAGAGAACAAAAACAAGACAGAAAAACCGGGACGGAACGGAAGACGAGTTTGTTTATTTATTTCGTTGTTGGTGTTTTTCTTTTTATCTTTCGTTCACTTGTCTGATCGTTTGCTGCTTACGTGGAATACTTTGTTTTTAACTTTTGATTATTACATATACCGTGAGAAAAAGAGCAAAAGATAAAAAAGGACGAAATTGAAAAACAAGAAGAAGGACGAAAAAGGTTAGTTTGATTTTGTTTTTGGATTCTTTTTAATGTGGTTTTTATTTTTTAGTGTCACATAAAATATCATCTCTCACATGTCATCTGTATTATGATTCATTTAAAATTCTGTTTTGTGGATGGAATATTTTTTTATTACCTTCTTTATACCGTATTTCGAGTTATGTTATTTTTATTTTTGATTAAATTTATTTCATCAGCTGATGGAAATATTTATGGATTTAAGGGTTGATTTTTATTCAAAAAGTTGAACTAAACGATGACGAGTTTAGGTATCTATACTTCTATCTTCTTCTTTTGTCTCTTCTAAAGTACTACCTGGTGCTTATTCTTGTTAATTTTATAACACCCCCATTTGTGTGAGTGTATGAGTTTTCTATCAAAAGAGGGGATGATCAAAGATCATGAACCAGAAAAGTCTGGATTTAAAGAAAAGGGGTAGAAGAACCTAGGTAGTGGATTGGTAGGTACATTATATGAAAGGCTTTTGAAATACCCTACACATATTAAGTCATATTTGCTGACTCATATGCACCTGCTCGATATACATACATACATAATACATGCATACTTGTAAAATGATAAAAAGCGAGCTCCCCCAAAGCAACTGAGACACTTTTGTTGTTAAATTTTTAACTACCCATAGGAAGTTATTGTAATCGGTTCGATTTGACAAATTGAAAATGTTGACATTTCTCGACGTTTCAAGGTCCCTATAATCTGAATCAAAGATTTTTAGAGAGTTGTCTATGTATGCGTGTGTACATAATGTGGTGGTCATACAACTATAAACAACAATTCTAAACGTATACTTTATTAAATAAAATACAAAATATAGCGCAAAATTTTAAAGACTATTGTTAAGGGTTTAACAATTTACTGGTTAGCAATTTGCTAAATATTTGACAATTTACTAAGAGAGTAGTACCTATATTTGCTAACTAGAAAATTGGTAACTGCCTTTTATTGAAAAACGAGCATCTAAACATGTCGAAAAAGTGACAGTTCGTGAAAATAAACAAAGCAAAAACGCTTAAACGGACCTATTAATTAAATTTGCCAAATTTTGACTGGACAATTCCACCCACTGGTCTTATAAGAATAATTGTACAGATGTCATATGGATTTAGACTGCTAAAAGCTAATAGTACGTTTCCACCAACAAATAATCCGAGATTTAAGGCAAGTGATTTAAAATAAATCATGAGGTGTTTCCACCAAAGAAAAGGAGATTAATTTGACGTTTAGTTTAAGTCATAACAACCAAACTTCAAATTATTTTCCTTTCGAAAAGAAAAAAAAATATGTATTTGTTCACTCATCATCTGTAAGTAATTAGTTTTATTATATTCTTGTACATATTTATTATTTTTGTATACTTACATTTTATTTCGTCTGTGATTTCTTGAAAGTTGTTTTTTGTTTTGAATTTGAGTCATATGGAAGTGAGACAGATAGTTTTTGTTGACATTTCCATCTGTCAATCAACGAAATTGGCGTTTAAATGGGTCGGTTCAACAATTATTCTCCGAAAAAAAAGTTTGTTTGATTTGACAAACTAATGTTTCCAAGTAGATTTCAATGAGTTTTATTTGAAATCTTCATTTGAGGAGATTAAAATTTGTATGGTAAATCTTCGAGATTTCAAGGAGATTTGTGACAAATCTAGCTAAATCTCGGTTTAGTGCCCGGTGGAAACGTAGTATTAGTCTAGTAAATTTGCTAAAAAGGTATTTTAAAATTTACTCAACCATTTAAAATGTTGCCCCAATATTTCTTGTAGGCATCAGTGTGCCTATCTTGTACCGTTAGTCTATGACAGCTGACATGTTGTTCCGAAAATTAGAAACCACAGCAAAATTTTGAATTTAAACAAAAAAAAAAAGGGAAATATTTTTAATGTGAGGTGATGGTTTCAGTATTTTTGACTATTTTTATAATATTAATATTAATTAATTAAAACTACAGCGACGAAAATGGGCAAAAATAAGTCTTGTAGTCCGAAATCCCGGAAGCTCATAATGCAGTGCTGCCAAATCGAAAACGAGTCAATAGGTTCCATAGCCAAAAGACTAGCAGCTTAGTTATCCCATAGAAAAAAAACAGATTGATATGGTAAATTAACAAAGCCGATCCGTTTTTGACTCCAGCAAAAATAAAAGAGTTTGTTTCACCCCAATTGGGTAAAGAGTTATCAGCTAGAACTAAAAAACGTTGTCGTCTTTTAGAACATGGTCTACGTGGATGCATTGTCAGGAAAAAAACCACATGTTTCGAAAAAGAATTTGAAGAGGTGTTTGGCGTTTGCTAAGCTTCAGGTTAATAATGCCATGCGATTCTGGAAAAACATACTTTGGAGTCAAGAATCCAAATTTAACTCATTCGTGTCAAATGGTAAAGTTTATATCAGACGTCCTCAGAAGAAAGAATTGGATCCTAAATATGTCGTCCCCTCAGAAGCAAACTGTCGTAACTCAGAATTCTTAGTTTTCCAGAAAAGCGATTTGAATAATTTTGAATCTTAAAAAATGATTTTTTATCTGGATTTTATCTGAGGAGCTTAAAGTGGTAGAACAAAAAAAATTTAATTTGTTGTCCTCTATCAAATGGTATAATTGAATTTTTAAAAATCTTTAAAAAAAAAAAAACAAAAAAATGCAAGCCTTATGACGTTTGGATTAAAAATAATTACGGTTTTGGTGTGAGAAATGACGTATAACTAAAAGTGTCACTTTTCTTAAAACTTAATTTTCATACTTCAATAATATTTTTTTAGATAAGTGTCGCAAATAACAAAGTGTCACTTTTCCTAAAAATTAATTATCATACTTCAATTATATTTTTTTAAGATAAGTGCCACAAATAAAAAAGTGTCGAAAATAAAACTTCTCTTCGTTTCAGTGTAATCCGACATTTTCCGATAAAAACTTTTTCTGCAACAAACGACACAACAACTCACTATGACGGCTGACATGAAACTGAAAATGTCATTTTACTGATGAATAGTTCAGGGACGTTATTAAAAATGCACAACGACACTTTCGCCCTCACGCCTTCAGTTTAAGAAGTATTTTTATGACAGTTTGACCAAAAGATAGCATTTTTTTTTATTGATTTTTTCTGTATACTTAACTCAAAATCGCAAATTTTTGAGTTACGACAGTTTGCTTCTGAGGGGACGATGTATGTATACTTTGAAGACCGTTAAGCATAAAGGAGGAAACAAAATGCTTTGGGGTGCAGTAAGTAAGTAAGGATAAATGGTCAAATGGACCAACATGTTTATAAAGGCATCTTGGAAAATGTCATTAAGCCTTATTCATTTGCACACATGTCCATTTGTTATGTTCTCTAGCAAGATAACGATCCAAAGCATACAGCACAGATTGTTAAGCAGTGGGTTTCAAATACAAAAACTAATTTTTTGGAATGGCCCGCCCAAAGTTCGAACTATTGAGAACTTGTGGACAGACTTCGAAAGATGACGTCGAAAAACCCGAACAATTCTGATGATCTTTTTGAAAACATAAAGGAGGTCTGCTAGGTTATGCCACCATCAAGATAACGAACCTTAGTAGAAAGTATGCATGGAAGATTGGTCGTAGTGACAAAAAGCAAGGGATTCCCTTCAGTTGATTTTTATTCTCAATTTATTATGTCCCAATGTTCCGTTTTCTATCAAGCTTTCTTATGCATTGTTTAAAAATGATTCTCTTAATTAAAAAGCGACTAAATTATTACTCCTTAGAAGATTTCATGTCGTCAAAAACGCCACAATACGTTTACAAAGCATATCACAGCATGAAATACAAACTCAAACGAACTCATTGCTACCCCTGAAGATCAAAAGATTTTAAACTATAAAACTAAACTTAGCCTTGAACCATAAGTGTAAACTTTCTTTTCTTATACTTGTATGTTTAACGGGTGTTTATTTGACCAATGGTTTTCACTAAAAAATAAAACTCATGTAATTTACTATTATGGTCAAAAATTTTGCTTTATTATAAAGCAAACATTATTTCGCTACCACTTAGGTAATCTCACAGTTGAAATAAATTTGCACGATTTGCAAACGTTGTAACAGGAGTAAGCCAATTTATTATAAAATGTGAAACCCAACATAAGCATAATTCAAACGACAGCTGTCAAAAAGACCAGCTCAGATTAAGAACCACACGCCTAAAAAAAACACCCGTTCTAAAGTACGTATGTATTTAATTAACAACAAAATGACAATGACCAGTTATTTCATTCGAATCACCCTGTGAAACATAAACATTTTCATATGACAGCCACATATTGGGAATATTTAAAATTTTATAAATAATTTTAATTATTTTTGAACACAAATAATGCTCAACAAAGAATATTTGTTGATATAGAGAAACAATGTTAAAGAAAGAACTCAAAGAAAAACGATGAAGAAAAAACAAAAATTGAATTGATTGTGTGTTTTGACGTCAGATGCACGCTAGGCTGTCGCGTCGTCGCCGCCACACTGCCGCCACCGCTCGTATATTTAATAATATATTTGGCATGATGCAATACTTGCAAATGATTGGGGTAGTTTTTTGTTTTTGCTGTCTATTGTGGGTTTTTTTTTCCAAGTCAGTCCATAGTGCGTGATTAAATTATTTCTTTCTATATTTTATTGTTTATTCGAGTTTTTAACTGAAACAAGTGTTTTTGTTTTGTTTTCTTCTAAACACGTTGATTAACTAATGAGTTTTGAACTTGGGTGGGCGGTTGTATGTTTGTAGTTTATGATAGTGAATATAATTTTGTGAGGTTCTGAAATTTAAGGTAGTTTTGAAGTTCGATTTGTAACCGAACTAAGACTTTATAAGCATAACAACAGATTTTTGTGGTGGTGCACTATGGCGTATACGCACTATTTTTTACAAATGAATGTAATCATTGAATTTATTTCAATGTGGTGATTGATTACCCAAAATAATCTTTAATTGCGGTTTCTTATCGTTTGCATAATTTATTCAAACATAATCAATTAATAAAATTTACAGAGCCCAGTTTTTTTTAGTGCAAGCTAATCCAAAGTTACATTAACTTAGGCATTGATCTTAAATTGCTGATAAGAAAACTTAAGTGACATTTATTAAAATTATCTCATTCTGTTTTTACCCCTAATCCAATACTATAAACTATTCAAAATTAAAAAAATGGACAGAAATTCAACTTTTAACGAATTTGATGCTCTGTCCGACTTTATCCAAAGAATTGTTGCTCATTATTCTCACACTGATAGCGTCATTGCGGGTGATTTCAATGTACACAATTCTTCTTGGCTTTGCTTTTCTGGCCAGACAATACCCGAAGGAAGGAATATTAAAGTCTTTGCTGAGTTAAATCAATTAACTCAGCTTGTTGACGAACTAACTCGAAATCCTAACATTGCAAGTCAATCCACCAACCAACCCTAGACTTTTTTTTACCTAGGATTCTAATAAATACGCAATCATTGTAATTACCGCCTCTAGGCACATCAGACCATTGTATTGTATATGCAAATTTCTCATGTCAAAAAAACCCATGTTAAAGAAAAAACTCCTATGAAACCCTTTTGGCTAATTGGGACGGTCTCAATGAATTCTTCAGGAACTTTAACTGGTCGCTATGCTTCCTCGATAGTGACGTGGATTCCAGAGCAGATATGATAACAAATTCAATTGTTTGTGGAACGGGAAATTTTTTCCCGAACAGGATAAAATCTATTGAGCCCAAAGAGAACTTATGGTTTGATTCGAGTTGTAAGGAGGTTATTAGGATCAAAGATGAAAGTTTTTGGATTTATAAAGCCAACTTCACTGAAGAAAACCGGAATAAGTTTAAACAAGCTAGAAAAATCTGCAACGGTCATATTCGACGAACCAAAATTTTTAGTGACCAAAAATTACGACAAAAATACTACATTGTCCCAAGATAGTAAAAATGTCTGGTCATTTGTAAATATGTGCAAAACACTGCATCATCGTCAGTTCCTACGCTCGTTTCCAATAACACTCCTTTTGTAAGTTTGATTGATAAAGCTATTTTGCTTGCATCAAATAGTTCATTTGACGCTGCCAAAAAGTTTCATGAGTCCTACTGTTCCTGATAGCTTAAACGATTTTATGGGACGAACCCATATTTCCTACTCTACAGGTCTCTTTCCGAGCAGATGGAAAACTGGAAGTGTCCAACCTGTCTCCAAAAAAGGCGAATCCTCCTCCCCCTCCAACTATCGTCCAATAGCACTCACGTCCCTTCTTTCCAAGGTCATGAAAACTAAGCTGATCAGCTTAGAAATATCTTAAAGAACGAAAGCTTAATGACCGACAGTATGGCTTTCGTAGGAATAGGTCCACCGGTAATTTAATGGTTTATCTAATCGAACAGTGGAACAAAAGTGTACATCGTTTTGGAGAAAGTAAGATTGTTGCACTTAATTTAATTTCAAAAGAATTTAATAGAGTTTGGCACCAAGCTCTCTTATCGAAAATGCATACTTTTGGTATTAATGAATCTCTTCTTCGTTGGGTTAGAAATTACGTTTCAAACCGTTCCATACATGTTGTGTTGGATGGTTTCAAACCTGAAACTCATGAAATAAATGCTTGCTGGTTTCCCTCAGGGCTCCGTTTAGACTCCGACTCTTTTCCTTATATTCATAAATGATCTCTTGTCTGCCACTTCTAATCCAATAAACTGTTTCGCTGACAACAGTAGCCTAAGGTTTTCATATTTGTTTTTAAATTCACATCCTAATCCTTTGGATGTGGAACTTCAACCGCAGCGTATGTTAAGCTCTTTAAATTCCGATCTCAACTACATTGTCTAATGGAGAATTACGAACCGTGTAAAATTTAATGCTTCGAAAACTCAATGCTGTCTCCTGTTGTTAAAGCGTAACCTACCTACCTTGCCAAAAATGCTGCTAGGTGCTTGGGATTCGTCCGACATTGCAAGAAAATGTTCACTCCTTCTGATCTGGATGTAATTTACAAAGCCTTCAATCGTCCAAAACTTGAATATAACTCATATATTTTGGTAGTCTTTTGGATAGGATCCAAAAAAGAGCGCTAGAAATATAACCGAAACATTTACATCACTTGAACAGCCCCGCAAATTTGTATGTCTTTTGTTGTTTTACCGATATTTTTACAAACAGTGTTCTGTCGAATTTGCCAGTTGCATTCCCCCCTCAAAGAATTCAGCCGTAACGCGCACTTCTAGGAATGCTCACCAGTTTGTCCTTGAACTCAATTTCAGATGTACTGTCAAATATAGAGATTCTTTTTTTAACCGCACATCGAGAATGTGGAATGTTTTACCGAACTCTGTTTTTCCCTCCTATTTTATATTCAACATTTTAAGACCATGTGCACCGGTATGTCCTCCTTAATCCTTCCCTATTTTCCTAACACTCGCACTGTGTTTAAACGTAAACATTTTAAGGGACCAATTGAAGCCCTGTGAAATATACAAAATAACAATTGAGGTCAACTTATTAAAAGTAACCCTGGCACGAGTACGATAACTTAGGCGACAAGATATAATAACGATTTTTGGTAGAAGGGCTTAATACAAGCATTTTTTACTATGGGAGGGGGGGGTCTATCTCCCTCCGTTTAGGCGGTAGGGGCAATTTAAAAAAATTGTTATTTAAAATGAAAAAAATTAATTAAAAACTAACGGTAATACTTACAATTAAGTGTCATACTTTTTTTTAAAGCCAACATTCTGTTTTATTAGCCAGTTTTTAATTCAAGTCAAAACTATGCGTAGTTTTTGAAAAATTTAATTTTAAACTCAAAATTTGAGTAAAAAAAGTTAAAAAAAAGGTTCAAAGTGTAATTTTTCAATACTTCAAAAATATCTACCATTGTTTTTATTTCAAAATTTATTTTTCTTATTTGTTTTTGATCAAAAACTGAAAACTAGATGATTTTATGTCTTTTAGTTTTTGAGAAAATTGAAAATAAAAATTTAATTTTAAACTCAAAATTTGAGTAAAAAAAGTTAAAAAAAGGTTTAAAGTGTAACTTTTTCAATACTTCAAGATTATCTACCATTGTTTTGTTTTAGAATTTATTGCTCTTATTTGTTTTTGATCAAAAACTGAAAACTAGATGATTTTATGTCTTTTAGTTTTTGAGAAAATTGAAAATAAAAATGTAATTTTAAACTCAAAATTTGAGTAAAAAAAGTTAAAAAAAGGTTTAAAGTGTAACTTTTTCAATACTTCAAGATTATCTACCATTGTTTTTATTTCAGAATTTATTGCTCTTATTTGTTTTTGATCAAAAACTGAAAACTAGATGATTTTATGTCTTTTAGTTTTTGAGAAAATTGAAAATAACCACAACTACTATTTTAATTTAATTCTTTTTTTTTTGCTTGAGTGGTCTTATTTTGATAGTAATAATGGTATTTGCGTATGCGTAATGCGTGTTTGGGTGTATGCAACAGTAAGGTGTGCGCGAGTTTGGGTGTATGCAACAGTGGGATCTGTTGGGGCCCCTGCTTGGGCACACTATAGGATTTGGGGTGGGTGCGAGGTGGAGTGGGTGCAAGGTGGGGAGAGTGAAAGGTGCGGTGGGTGCAAGATGGGGTGCATGCAAAGTTTCTTTTGCATTTAAATAAGCTGGATTTAAGAAAAATTAATTTATCCTTGGTATATCTTAATCCATATTCGATAATTACTATCAAAATAAGACTACGTAAATACTCAAGCAAGGAAAAAATAATTTAATTAAAAGATTTTTTTTCTTGCTAATTTTCAATTTTCTCAAGAACTAGAAGACATAAAATCATCTAGTTTCCAGTTTTTAATCAAAAACAAATAAGAGCAATGAATTCTAAAAAAAACAGTAGTAGATAATCTTAAGGTTTTGAAAAATTACACTTTAAACCTTATTTTTAACTTTTTTTTGTCCAAATTTTGAGTTTAAAACTATTTTTTTCAAAAACTATGCATAGTTTTGACTTGATTTAAAAACAGGCTAATAGACAAAAGTGTTGGCTTTAAAAAAAGGTATAATACTTAATTGTAAGTATTACCGTTATTTTTTAATTATTTTTTTTCCATTTAATGTACATATTTTTTAAATTGCCCCTACCGCCTAAACGGGGGGAGATAGACCCCCCCTCCCATAGTAAAAAATGCTTGTTTTTAACTGTTCTATACAAATCCGTCGTTAAACTTTGTCGCCTAAGTTATCGTACTCTCCCCGTAACCCTGATTGATTTAAAATGTTAAAAATGTCTCTATCCCATGTTCTATATTTTAATTTAATTTGTTTAAATTTTTTCTTAAAATTAAAAGGTTCATTAGTCGAGGTAAACAAAAATAGATTGTTATTGTCTGTTCCTCATTTTTCATTTCTGAATATAATAATCATCATAATCAAAAATGGTTTGTCCAAAATTAAAGACATCTTCCTTGTTTTGTTGTATACCATAATTAAATTCAATTAAAATAATTTATTTTGTCTTGTTAAATCACAAATTCACTTCAGATTGCTCCTTAACTGACAAATAAATCAATCAATTACTCAACCAAATACAATTTGGGACATTAATTAAAGTCGTAAATTGAATCCACACGCACGAAATTACTTTGATTAAAATTACCTTAACTCTATATACCTTTTCTTTGTGTATATGGGATATGGGTAATAAATAGATTTTTGAGGTTTGTCAGATATAAAACTTGTGTTGAAAATTATGGTTTTGGTAATAAAGTTTAAGGGATTGGTTACGTTTAATGCGATTGGGTACTTAAAATTAAGGAAAGCATATCGTCGCCACATTAAAAATTCAATTTTAAATCCATTTTCTTATTTAGCATAGTTTGGCATTTAATGAACATAATATACTTAACTCATTCCACAAGTCCAAGTGTTTGAAGTTAAAAAACAAATATAAAGACCTTGAAATCTCGTTTTTTAGTGAAATTTGCAATTTTTGAGAGTCACTAATTTTGCTTATGAGGCCGATGATATGGAGTCTTATACGCTTTTTTTATTCACGTTAAAACTTTTAATTAACAAAGCAAAGTTGTGCGATCTGGAATTTCTAACCAACGACGTTACACATTTCAATTTGACCCCAAATGTAGTCGATTGACACTCACATTCCACATGCGATTTCTCTAGATGATCCATAGCTCATTCATTAAATTGATTAAGCGCAAATAAATTCAAGCTAGTTTCTCTTATCTTATCAGTCAGCACTATACTTGTGATTGTGATTGTGATTGACTGACGAGATTTAAAAAAAAAACTATTAAATTGTTTTGTACTAAATTCTCATTTCTCAAGGCAAAAATAGCGAGCACGCGTTTTGTTCATTATTCGTACTTTTACACACTCGCTTCGCTACTTAACTAAAAAAAGAAGCGTTTTAAAATGGCTGTACACACTTCTATTGTGTTCTTTTTGTTGAATTTGATAAGAATATTTGTTTTTTTTTATGTATAGTTATTTATACAAACTCGAAGTGATCTTATAAAAATTAACTTACATTCCGGTTTAATGGTCCCAATCTTGAAGCGGTTAGAGGGCCAAACTGTAAGTAGCCATAATGTAGAAAGAAACACATTTTTTGACTCACAAGTAACTATTAAAATATTTTTTTTTTGAATCAGTGACATACAAATTTTAAGTCCCACAGGGGCGATCTTACGTTTAGTAAGAAAAAGGGCGCCATTAATTTTTTTCTGGAATACAAATAAGGAGGAAATTGCAAACCTTCAGGAAGACCAATTAAATAAATAAAAGATTTAAGTTCCAAATTTTCTTTCAGAATTATTTTATTTTAACATGCTTGAGAAACCTTACAAATTTGGACAAAAAAAAAACTCAGGATCTTTTCACAAATTTTTAACACAGAACCAACAAAAAAATGAAAACAAAATAGACGATGGACCGTTAAGGTCAAGATTTGCAAATTCCAAAGTGTACAAATATCACAAAATTAATTTAAAATAGAGTAAAAAGGTTCTACTTATCTTTTTTTTCCTTCATCCTTCCTTCCTTTCTATCCTAACATAGTTTAACTATAATCGTCTTTTCAATCCAATAGCTCAAAATGAAGTGAGGTCAGATCCAAAGATCTGTCCTGTCCCTTCCCCTTTTAGCAATAAGAGAAAGCCAAACTGGGACGGTCTCAATAACTATTTCAAGATCTTTAACTGGTAACTATGCTTCCTCGATAGTGACCTTGACGCAAGCGCTGATATGATTACAAGTTTGATTCTCCTGGGAATGAGAACTTTTATCCCGAACAAGTTTAAAAGCATCAGACCTAAGGAAAATGCATGGTTCGATGCGAGCTGTAAAGAGGTTATTAGGGCCAAAGAAGTAAGTTTCCGTTGCTATAAAGCCAACCCTACTGAGGAAAGCCGGAAAAAGTTCAAGCAAGACAGGGGGGCCTTCAACGCCCATATTCGACGGACCAAATTTAAAAGCAGTAAAATGTTTGGTCATTTCTATAACACATGAGGAATTCTTCCTCTTCCTCGGTTCCTACGTTCGTTGTCAATGACACTCACTTTGTTAGCTCTTTAGAGAAAGTTAATATCTTTGCTAGTCAATTTGCCGGCAATTCAACGTTTGCCAGTGAGTGTTATGACTCCGTCTATGCTTGAGCGAGTTAGTGATTCTATGGGACCAATCCCACTCGTACTCGAGAGTCTTTAGAGATCTTAACACACATAAATCCTCTGGTCCATATGGTATTCCCGCTATTGTTCTGAAGAGGTGTTCTTCAACGCTGGAAAAACCACTGCGTAAGCTTTTTCATCTGTCCTATTCCTCAGGTCTCGTTACGAGCGGATGGAAAACAGCATTTATCCAGCCCATCCTCAAAAAAGACGAATCTTCCTCACCAATCTAATTACCAACCGATTGCACTTACGTCATGGAAACGCTGATTAATTATCAGCTCAAGAAATATCTCGAAGATCGAAAGCTTCTTAATGACTGACAGTACGGCTTTCGCAGCAATAGGTCCACTGCTGAATTGTGGAGCAAGTCTTTACATCGTTTTAAAATTTCAAAATCATTTGATAGGGTTTGGCATCAGGCTCTCTTACCGCTTTCGGTTTTCATGTAGCACTGCTTTTCGGATCGTTCAATACAAGTAGTGGATGGGTTCAACTCTGAAAACCACAAAATAAATGCTGGTGTACCACAGGGCTCTGTTCTATCTCTAACACTCTTTCTGATTTGTATTAATGACCTCCTGTACAATGAGGAATAAAAAACCGCGTAGAATTTAATGCTTCGAAAACCCAATGCTGTCTTGTATCGTAAGAGCGAGATATACCTCCCATCTCTGAGCTGGTGCTCCTGCAACTTACCTAAGCCTCTTGGATAGTATTGAACGTAGAGCATTTAAATTGATTGGTAATAATATCCTTTTGAGTTCCTTTACGTCGCTTGAACATCGTCGTAAGGTTTCTTTTCTAACCCTTTTTCCTGTTATTTTAACGGTTTATGCTCTACAGTTTAACCAGCTGTTTTTTCTCCTTAAATAGTTCAACCGCAAAACTCGCGCTTCTAGGAATGTTCATCAGTATACCCTCGAGCCGAACTTCGGTCGTACTGTCAAATATAGAGATTCGTTCTTTAACCCTACTACGCGAATGTGAAGTGCCAAACTTGATTGATTTTTTCGTAAAAGAACATTTAAGTGAGGCCCAGCATTATTTCAAGTAGATCAATTTTCATTAATCTGGCATGTCTTTCCTCTTTTGTTATTTATTGTATCGGAATTAAAAGTCAAGTTGATGCTATTAACACAGATTTAGCAAAGCTTTTGACTCAGTATGCCAAAACATATTGCTTCACAAACTCGAAATTTTTGGAATTAACTCTAATCTGCTGTTGCGGGTTTTTTCTTTTTTTAATGAACAGAGTCCAAAAAGTTAAACCAAAGTGCCTTGCACATGAGCAACGAACTGCGAACTGCGAATGGACGAACAAACGTGATTTTACACATTTCAAAAAGTCAATTCCACACAAAAACACATTTAAATTATAAGAAACCAATTGACACTAATATTAGGATAATAAAATTTGCATTTTGTTCTCTAAAACAAGACAATTTTGTAAAAACAATTTGTTAGTAACGAATTGCAGTGTGGTTGCTACGAACTGTCAAACTCTATTCGCGTTCCACATACCATCCACACTGCAACGAATAAATTGTTCGCGCTCAACTTAACCTCAAAATTATACCACTCTTGTTTTGTTTTTGTGTGAAAGATGATGGCTGAGGAAAATATGGAGAAAAGGGTTGACAATTTGTCGCTACCTGCGAATAGAAATAAAAGCTCATGTGAAAGAAAAGTCAAAATATGCGAACATCCACAGTTCGCAGTTCGCAGTTCGTTGCTCATGTGCAAGATGCTTAAATGTACCTCTGGAGTTTCTCAGGGTAGTCATCTTGGCCCACTTTTATTTATAATATTTATTGATGATATTTGTAAATTATTTGATGATCTCAAATTATTTTTAAAAGTGTATTCCATTTATGACTGCTTAAACCTCCAAGTTTTATTGGTGCAGGGTTAACTGTCTTGAATTTAACGTTAAGAAATATTTCGCTATCTCTGTCTCTAAGAATATCTCAACTTATGAGTTTACGTAATTTCTTGATAGTAACCCCCTAAAGAGAACTGTTATAGTAAAAGATTTGGGTGGTTGTTTTATTTCATTCCAGGTTTTCATTTGTTCCGCACTTTGGAATTGTTGCAAAAGCCAACGCAAAGTTGCAAAGTATTGGCTTCTTTAAACTACTTTGCGAACACTTTCATTGAGCTGCACTGACGTATCAAACATACCAACGTCTAAACATGAAAAGCTCGATAATTGATTTCGATACTCGAGTAAAAGTCAAATATCTATCCGCAGCAGGATTTTACTTCACAGTGATTCTTCTGCAGATGTTGTTTTTGTAATTTATATAAATTTCTACTGTACTACGGATAGCTTTTCCAAAAAAAACACTCATATTATGTATTTCTATTTATTTATTTTGTAAACCTTCGATATAACACAATTGGCAAATGCAAAAATACAAAAGTGCGTATAGGAATGAGTGTAGAGAATTTAAAGAATACTTTGAATAAATTCTACAAATACATACATCGATCTAGAGTAATTTGTGTCTACATTTTGATAGTTTTTGTTTGTTTATTTAAGTTTAGTTTTGTGTCTTTTTTCAAAGAAAGTTTCTATAATTAAATTTCTGTGATAATTTTAAAACTTTTAATACGTATTGTATTTTTTTCGCTTGTTTTGAAACTTTTAGGACAAGGACATTAAATTGTATCTTCTTACTGCAACACAAACTATTGGACTTATTCCAATTTCGAATTATATACTAGGGGAATTTAAAAAAAGGTGATATTGTGATAAACTATAAGTCATCCTCATAACCAATATTTTCGGTCTGCTTATAAGTTGATGTCAAATGTGATAGATACAAAGAAAAACATAAACATACTAAGCACATACTTCAAAAAGTCTCAAAGTCTCACTTTTAAGTTAAGTTTGAAAGTTTTAAGTTTTAGAGTTTATTTTTGTTTTATTCTCACCAAAACCAAACATAGCTTGGAATTATTTATACATAAATTTGAATTTTGTCCAAAAACAAAAACAATTTCTTATAGGATCTCTTTATTCTGGATCCTAAAAGGTTATGAAATTCTAACTAGTCTGGTTATGGAGGGTTTGAGAGTGATTGGTTATGTGGATGACGTTGCTATATCAGTTTCAGGGAAGCATCTTAACACCTTTGCACTTTTCAAGAGTGAAATAAGGCAAATTTTCAGCAATTTGTCATAATGCACATTGACAAAGTGAAATAAGTCCAAATTATTTTCAGAAAAAAAAGACCAGAAGGAAACAGATCTTCACCTCCTCTGTACCTGTCCAGCTCTAGCTCAAAAACGTAGGACACACTTAGGAGAATTCTTCTATTACGATCTTAAACACACTTATATCATTAGTCTTTGACGTTTCGTAAGGAACTCCAATTACTTTAATTGAGCTTTAACAGAAAGCGTCAAGATTCATGTGATATCACAATGGGCCAACAACTGGCCCAAGAAATTCTTACTCCATCCTGAACAGCCACATTAACCTAAGATAACTTTTATACGATTTTTTTGGTAAAATATTAACTGTTCAAGATTGGATCTAAAATCACTGGTCGACAAAATTACGTTTTTTTTCGGTCCCACAAACAAAACAATACTTTTTAAAATGATTTAGATGTCCTAAATCCAAGTTTTGAAACGAACCGTTTTCAACATTATTTTTGCATTTTTTAATATACATATGTACATATTCCAAAAACTAGATACAGTAGAATTGTTTAGACAACATATTGGTTACAAGAGCAAAACCAACTTTCAAACCTTTTTTCCCTTGTCTGTGCTGAAAACCGTTTTAGCATAAATGGTTAAGTGTTTCTTTCAGATTTTTGTAAGACAGATAAAAGAAATCTAACAAGGTATGAAGATTTATCGAAAATTATATGAAACAATATAAATATTTCAACTGAATATTGAAGAAAAGGGTTACATACGAGGGTCGTTTGAAAAGTCCGTGCGAAAATAAAAACTGCTTAATTTTTTTGGATAAACCTTTTTTATTTTTCAACGTAGTCTCCTTTCAGGCTTATACACTTCGTCCAACGATGCTCTAGTTTGTTGATCCCTTCCGAATAATAGGATTTGTCCAAGTCTGTAAAGTAGCCATTGGTTTCTGCAATCACCTCCTCATTTGAATGGAATTTTTTTCCCACCAGCCATTTCTTCATATTGGGGAACAAATAATAGTCCGACGGAGCCAAGTCTGGAGAATAGGGGGGATGTAGAACGACTTGGAATCCTAATTCCAATAGTTTTGCGGTTGCAACTGCTGAGGTATGAGCTGGTGCGTTGTCTTGATGGAAAAGAACTTTTTTGTGGGCCAGTCGTGGACGTTTTTCTTTATGTACCCATTCACTCGAGATACCCACAACACTAGCAATCCCACGCACCTTCACTCTTCTGTCATTCATCACCATATCATGGATTTTATCAATGATTTCTGGAGTTGTAACCTCAACAGGGCGTCCAGAACGTTCAGCGTCTGTTGTGCTCATATGGCCACTCCGAAAATTTTGAACCACTAGTAAATTGTTCTACTAGAAGGTGCGCAGTCACCATAATGTTTGGGTAAGTTCATTAATGTAAAAATGCAGCAGTAATGCAAGATTTGCGTTCATAAATGTAAATATACTGCATTATTGCAGTCGGTAACTCTGTTCAAAAAAACAGTCTGACAGCTGAAATGCGATCAAACCTGCAGTCATTTTATTTCTGTTGCCGCTCTGCAGGAAAAGGTCAGAACAAGATGAGTAAGTAAAATAATTGAATATTTATTAAATATTTGGCAAAAATAAAATGTTTGCTTTAATTCCTTTTTCTTAAGCATAGTTTGTCTTGAACACTGCCAAAATCTGTTCCATTCAAAACATTTAAAATAAGTCCTAATAAAGCATGTTTATTAGACATTTTGAAAGAATTTTGTTAAGACACAAAAAAAAAACAAAACCCGCGTAACTCAAAGAAAAAACTTAATTATTTCTGTCATTCTATTTTTTTAGAAGCCTACTTTGTTGACATTTATGAACTGGTTTTTGATATTGTAAATCTGCCGCATTCTTGCAGTAGTTTTTCTGTTCATAAATGCATTGCATGAATTTTTTTGGCATTGCTTGTGCAACTAGTTTCATTTTTGAACTCAACCTTTATCAAGCTTCTGTTTAGTCTCCTGAGGAGTTTTGCCTTTCATAAAGTAATGTTTAATCAACACACGAAATTCTTTTTCGTTCATTTGTTTGACTTCCTCAATTCAAACGAATGTCAAACACAAACCAATAGACCGACCTGGCTAAAACTTGGTGTGCATTCTTTCAAGACATGCTACTAACTGTAAATAACCTCGATATGCACCAGTAGTGCCATCTGTCTGACTTTGCACGAACTTTTCAAACGACCCTCGTATGTACATATATAGATTTGGAATCCATAAATACTCTGCAGTTGAAATGCGTCGAAAGAGGACCGTCTTGTTGAAGCTGAAAAGAGAGGTTAAGTCACAAATTAAACTTGGTGGATGAAAAATTTCGAATTCAAGATCATTCTTTGTTTTGGAGAGAGGAAAAAAGTATTAATGTGGGAAGGGTTAATGGTTCTGACATACTTTCAATAAAATATAATATAAATTTACAAAGATCAATTTTAATAAATCACAACAATAATCAGTCACTGTCATCGCAAAACGTCACTCAAACATACCGCCATCTGCAATTTAGCAGGAAATAACGTCGTTAATGCAGGTTATCAAAATGCTCGTTCACACTAGTCTTTTTATGTCAAAAAGAATTATAAAAATTTAGTTAGTTGTAAGAAAATTCAAATTTGAAGTTAAATTATTAATGAATTGTCAAACAAAAAAATATGTTCTAACTTTGTTCAATATTTAAACACTTTTGATATACATATTTTTGAGAAATTATTTGATTCAATGATGCATACAATATAATGCACGCACCGGGAATGAACAATGCATATCTTTTGGAAGCCGTTCAATACCAAGAAAATCCAGAGATAAAGAATTGAACTCAAGAAGAAAAAACATTTTAGAAAACTCAATTTATCTTACAATATAAAAATTGTCAATTATTTAATCTATCTTTAATAGATTTATGTTAAAAATTGTAGACATATTACAATTTGAAAAGTTGAATAAATCTTTATCTATCTATCTATCTAAAAATTTGGAAAACCATCACGGATTTTATTGAAAAAAAAGCTGCTTTATAAATTTAAATAGATAGCTTCAAAAAGACTTATTTACGTGTTTTTCGCAGTAAAAAGTAATACCTCAAAAACCTGACATTATGCATTCATTTTAAAGTCGGATTTGAATTAAGGCCATCAAAACCCATTGGAAATGTGCAATTTTATTGCTAAAAAGAAAACCTTTCCGTCCAATGAAGTCAATAAGTTCATTTCATTTGTTTTTGTGTAAAGTATTCTTTAACTTATATTAGAAAAAATTTAAAGCTGAAAAGTTTTGTTTTTTTCTTTAGGAATGTTAGAAAACTTATAAAACCTGATTAAATATTTTATTCAAATAATTAAGATTTAATCTAAACATTGTTAAAATCAATAAAGTGATAGATCGCACGTGTGAAACAAATTTTCAATACTATAAACGAAAACATCGTTTTAGTATTTGACAATAAATAAAAACAAAAATACCAAAACAAAAACAGAAAACAACTTTCTACATGTTATTTATTTTTTGCAAATATGTAATTGCAAATCGAATTATTCATAGAAAATGCGACAATGTGGCGCCACGCGATTGTTCTTAGTTAGCGTCTACATTTTTTCCCTGACTTATAGATACTTAGAAAGATTTTAGTGATTTCAAAGAATTAAGAATAGATACAAAATTTTCTCTCACTACCAACAAATACAAGTTCGAGTTCGACTTCGAGTTGAACCGCATTATAGACTAGGCGTACTAAACTTGGTGTTTTAAACTTAATTGTTTATTGTTTTTGTGTCTATTTTGTTCATATCTAACTTGTGTTGTTGTTGATATAAACAAATACATATGTTTTTCTCTACAAGTTGCTATTTTTAATAAAAAGTTAAATCTGTTTATAGATTTTGTTCTATTGCTTATAAAAGTGTACACCAATCAGACCACATGATGATTAGATAATGATGTTGGTGTTTTGTTTATATTCAATTATTGTTAAGAAAGAAAATAAAAAGATATATTATTTTGTTTGTGTTTATTTTTGCAATTGAAACAAAATAGAATAGAAAAATAATGCATGAATGACGACATGAAAATTATATATTATAATGTAAAATAAGTGCAATGTCATTTGTGTTATGTCTGAGCACTCGCAATTGTGTAGGAGACTCTAGACGAGACTGCGTCAAGTGTAAAGTTTTTGGGGTTGTTGGGAAGTAGGAGGTATGTATTAAAATAAGTGTACAAAACTAGACAAGAGGAGGAGGATGAACTAGATAGGTAGGTTTGTATTATTTATTTATCAGACAAAATGATGGTGAACTTGAATATTTTCAAATGAAAAAAAAGCACTTCAAACTTTTTCAAGTATCTACATTATGCAAATTGATTCGATCAATTTGTTGTCAGATAGTAAGTGGATTTGTTCGAGCTTTAATAAACCTGTATGAGGGTTTTTCTTCTCTTTTAATTATAAAGACAGGTTACCTACAATTTCTTATATACTTACTATGAAACGAACACAGCTGATGCCACAATATAGATATTTAAACAAGCCACAAAGACAGTGCAATTCGAAATTGTTGTGATTTTCTTGTACAAGTTTTCATTCTGGCAGTGCTTTTTTTGAAATTGTTCTTTTTTTTGACAGCTGTCACTTGATTTATGATCAGACTTACTCCTGAACTCGGTTCTAGCAAATATATTCGGTTGACGTGTAGTATGAAAAGTATTATTAACGTTTATGTTCATATATACAGAAGTACATATTTAATCAAAAATTAAATTTAAATCAGGAATTGACAGATAAGCTATATACTCATATTCATTAGGCACCAACCTACTCGTACCTACCCACAATGAAATTTATTCAAAATTCTTAAATTAAACATAACCAAAAAAACACGTGGCACAAAAACTAGTTAGGTTTATCGGCAAACCTATACCTACCCACACAAAAATGTTGATATCGATAGTTATATAGGGAGTTAAATAAATATATGTAAATAAGTAGGTTTAGCTACACAATCAATAATAGAGTTGTCAATGAATCACTTTATTGTCTAAAAATATTCTTTTTCACTCGAATCAAAACAATTTAGTTTTATAAATATGTACATACATATATGTATGAATATAAATAACTTTCTAGGTAGATATTTGAATTTTCCAGGTTTTAGAAATTATTACCTTTATACATAAGTTTTTCCGCGATAATTGAAATTTTTATCCATTTTAAATATTGCTGAAAATGTCACTGTGATGTTTTACGTCTTGCGTCTCATAATTTTCACGGGTGTGTCTTATCTAAAGCACCAACAACATTTATAATTCAACTTTTTTGAAATTACAGTTTTGTCCTGTGTTCTTTTTCCTGGGGTGTATTGAAATTCAATCCAATTGAAGCTAATGTATCTTATACTACGTTTCCACCGGGCACTAAACCGAGATTTAGCTAGATTTGTCACAAATCTCCTTGAAATCTCGAAGATTTACCATACAAATTTTAATCTCCTCAAATGAAGATTTCAAATAAAACTCATTGAAATCTACTTGGAAACATTAGGTTGTCAAATCAAACAAACTTTTTTTCGGAGAATAATTGTTGAACCGACCCATTTAAACGCCAATTTCGTTTATTGACAGATGGAAATGTCAACAAAAACTATCTGTCTCACTTCCATATGACTCAAATTCAAAACAATAAACAACTTTCAAGAAATCACAGATGAAATAAAATGTAAGAATACAAATATAATAAATATGAACAAGAATATAATAAAACTAATTACTTAGAGATGATGAGTGAACAAATACATATTTTTTTTCTTTTCGAAAGGAGAATAATTTGAAGTTTGGTTGTTATGACATAAACCAAACGTCAAATTAATCTCCTTTTCTTTGGTGGTAACACCTCATGATTTATTTTAAATCACTTGCCTTAAATCTCGGATTATTTGTTGGTGGAAACGTACTATTAGCTTTTAGCAGTTTGCTAAAACTATATGACATCTGTACAATTATTCTTATAAGAGCGGTATATGGAATGGTTCAGTCAACAGTTGGGAATTCCAATTAAAAGGTCCGTTTAAGCGTATTTGCTTTCTTTATTTTCACGAACTGTCACTTTTTAGACATGTTTGGATGCTCATTTTTTTATTAAAAGACTATTAGCAAATTACTAGTTAGCAAAACGGAAAGGAAAGTTTAAGATTTTGGAGTCCCTTAGTAAATTGCTAAATATTAAGCAAATTTTTAAACCCTTAACAATAGGTTGTTTAAAATTTTTGGTTAATTTGAATTTTGTTCAGCCGAGAAGCCCATTTTTGGATCGCTTACAGTCCAGTCGTGTTAATAATGTGCTCACCAAAAGTTCCCTTCAATAAGTTGTTGGAACCAAAGATAGTTCACATCAATAATCTTTCAATTCGGGGACAAAAAAGTCATTGATCATGGCTTTTTAGCGTTTCCCATTGACTTATAGCACGCCTTATTGTTTTTGTAGCAATAAGGACCAAACAGTGACTTTTTGAGAAATAACAACAATAGGTAGTGGACTGTGATCTCTCCAACACGGCAATTTTGCTTATTAACGTACTCATTCAACCAGAAACGAGCTGACAAAATTTTCTTGTAAAAATCGGCAAAATGGCTAACCAAATTGAGCATAAATCAAGTGACATCTGTCAAAAAGTGCTACTCCGAAAAAAAAGTATTGCCAAATTGAAAAAAAACATGGGTTAGATGAGTATTTATTATTTGGGAAATCGCATTATTTTTTCGACTGTAACACTTTCTTAAGTCTAAGATTGTATCCATTTTTTAGAGATTTTCAAAACGCATATTTACATACAGTGGTGGCCAAAATAATAAGAGTGAATAAATAAACTGTCTTCAGTTTATAAATTTTATCGTAATATCCTTTAAATTTTTTTCTTTAATATACAATCATTTTTGGATTTGCTGTCAAAATTTTCCAGAGTCAAGCCTAGTACGCTGCTGATGCGAAACGAAATTTCCCATACAAAAATGACATGACGAAATTATAAACGAAAATTCCATTGCTCAGTAAAAGAAACATAAGGCAACGCATTGAATTCGCAAACTTCAACTAAGCATCAAGGAGTCCAAGAAACTGGATGAATATTTTGTACGGCTACGAAAATAAATTTGTAAAAAGAATGAAGAACTAAATCCTAGGAAGACGGTATAAAGCATGCTAGCGGTAATATACAAATGTTGGGGGTGTTTTTCTTATAATGGAGTAGCGCCTATCTTTTGGATCAAAAATATTATAACCATAGAAACGTACCTCCAAATATTGAAAAACGTTATGCGTCCAATTCCAGAAGATAATCTGCCATTAGCGTGGACATATCAGCAGGATAATGACATCAAACACACTGCTAGAGTCGTGACAAGGTGGATTGACCAAAATAATGTGTCTCTTTTACAATGGCCTTCACAATCGCTAGATCTAAGCGCCATAGAAAATCTTTAAAAAGATTTGGAAGAATAGAATATCGTGCAAGAAGACCACAAATACGGAGGCACTATGGAAAGAAATCAAAGAACAATGATACACAATGCCGATGGAAATATGTCCAAAACTAATAGACTCTATGCCAAGAAGGTGTTAAGCGGTTCTTAAAAACAAAGGCCACCATACCAAGTACTGACGTCTTAAGATTGCCCATTTATACCTTAGTTTTTCTTAAAAATTTGAATTTTAACTGATTTTGTGCTTATCCTTACAAAAAATCTAATTCACTCATATCTGTTTGGGCTTTTGTGATAAAATTGTAGTAGGTAGGTAGGTACCTAACAGAATTTCACTCTTATTAATTTGGCCACCACTGTATATGTACACATCTACATTTGTACCTATTTACATCCATATGTACAATGTACATATGCATCTACAAAATGTAACTTAGCAATCTGAATTTCACAACAACATTCTCTGTGTCATATAAAAACGATGACGTTTTTGTTGAAAATCAAAACAAACAACAATAACAAAAGCTTCCTTTTACATACACATCTACCTACTTATGAAATAGTTAATACCTATCTAAATTGGAATGTACAGTTGCGGTCACAAAAATATCACTGAAGAAGAATTCAAATTGTTATTAACCACTAATTGTTATTGTTGTACCTATACCTAAATGTTTTGTATTTTACAGGCATATTTACATACATCACAAGGCCTACAAACTCCAAATAGTTCAAGTCCCTTCACTTCATAAAGATGATGATGTTCTGCAGTGCTATTTTTTTTACCGCAGCTGTAAGAACATATAAAATAGGTACATATACACAATTGTATAAATGTATGAATAATCATTCCTTTCCCTTTACTTTCTACAAATTCTAACAAAAACGGAAACAAACACACAACTTTTACCCACGAACTTAGGTACTCGTACATATTTAAAGTTAAAATTTATAAAAATATGTATAGTGAACAATACCCCTAAAACACATGAGTATACCTATCCATGTGAATCGTGAATCTACATCTAAAACAAATTTAATTTTTTATTGGAAATTATTAAAATGCTAATAAACAAAACTTGCGCAGAAAGTGCAAAACCCATTCACACGACACGATACACAAATACGACGACGAATAGAATAAGAAGGAATTTTAAATTTACAACAAAATAAAACAACAAAGAATAAAATATTAAAGATAATACCAAAACAAATTGGCATCAATAAAATAACAACAACAAAACGAAGAAATATATTCACAAAGAATAATGGCGAATAAATTTAAGCATCAAAACAAAATTTGAAATATAAACACCACTGACCTTGATCTAACAAACACACTGAAACAGAACAGCTGCCTACCCGCCTGCTCCTCTGCCAATTACACACCATCACATTATACTAAAAGCAAAATAACATCGGACCACCCGCTGTCCCTTTTCTTTCCCCTCAGCAGAAAAGTTTTGAGGGAGACCAACACCAAAACGAAGAACTCTAAAAAGTTAAACTCAACTAACTTATACACTCTCACATTCAAAAAAGCTCTTTTTCTTGATTTACGGACTTTACACTTTGTACGTGTATATCACCCTATCTCTGCTTCTCTGTTATTTTTGTTGTTTGTTTGTTTTTGTTTTTGTTTTTCTTCTGCTGTTTGTTATTATTTTTATAAATTCATCAGGCTTACCATATTGGGTTATTTAAGGGGAATTATTGGAGTATTTTTTTCACAAAATTCCAGACAACAATTTTAATAATTAATAATGGAGCTAAAAGTAGACTTAATCTAACCTTGGGCGAAATTTTTGTTCGTTTCCATTTCATTTTATTTGTTGTACTTCATAACTTTTAAAATATGTAGATTGTTAAATCCTTAAAGTTGCAACAATTTAATATAAATATTTGTTTCTTTATGCTGGCAACTATCATATTTTATTGTTTTTAAATTAGGTAAATAAAATTAAAGTATGTAAATCATTAAAATTAAAAGAAAGAAAGTAAAAACATAAAATGTCATAAATATTACTTACAGAGTATACCTATACATAGGTACATACTGTCTTTCAGGTTCAAAGAATACAATCTTTTGGGAATGAAATCGTTCATGACTTCAATATAAAGATTGGATTCATTGAATTCACCTAAAGATTAAAAATAAAATAGCTAGATTAGATATAGAATCCGAACGTCAAATTTGAGAAAGCACTTTTCATGACAAGAATTACTCTTGGAGAATTTGTCAATTCCTTGCAAGAGGCAGTACCCGTCAAAAAAAAACTTTAGATAGTATATGCAGGGATCGAACCCAAGACCTCTGGCATGATAGTTCAACGCACTTTTTTTTTTTTCCAAATTCATTTTTTATTAATTCATTCTTAAGACTATCTTAAAGCTAGACAAAAATTCATAAAACTAGCCTAATTAACCATAACTTACAACTAACTTACTTACACTAACTTACAACTAACGCACTTACCATCATGCCACGGGTACTACAAACAAAAAGCAACCAAACATTTAAAGGCGACAATTAAAATGTTTGTACAAAAAAAACGAAAATGAGCTTGCTCATTATTTCTATGTTTTATAAATTATTTTGACAGTTTTATGTCGCCAATTCTGACAGTATTCACTTTTTTTTTTAAACTAGCAAACGCAGACAAAATATAAAGTAAAGATTTTATCATTTCTATAAAGTGCTCTGATATTTCTTAGTACTTACTGGGTTCCAGAAATTGAACAGATCTAGTAATTTAAAATAAATTTAACTAAGCTGTCAAAATAACGCAACGGATCAATTTGGTCATCCCAATCCGTTTCGTACGTCAATGTCAACAGATTTGTTGCCGCAACGCATACGACAGATTCTATGGGTCGGCCCCTTTAGACTTGCGTTAGACATGTTCATTAAGGGCCCGGTTATTGAAATCAATCTGGAAAATGTTTCGAATAAATATTTGACTGTGTTTTTCTTTGATTAGAAATGAAAGTTATATATCGAATGACGGGAAATCGTACAAAGAATTTTTTTGGAAAAAAAGTTTAGCTGCGCATATGTATATTTTTCGCTTAAAATCGTTCCACTGATTTGTGTTCTAATTTTACACAATTCCAATGACAGATTTCTGTCAGTAAAAATTTGTCGGAGGATTTCAACCAGCCAGTTTTCAATGACCACTAGAAACGACCTGTCAACAAAATTCCTATAATTAGTTTCAATGATAAAAACCAATGATAGCTATAACTGTCCTCTAAGTCAGATTTGCGACCGAAAAGGCTCACTAAGTCACATGAACCTATGTTCATAAACGTCATAAATGAATCAGCTCCGCGTCGAGCAGATTTTGCATCCATATTTTTTTTGACTACAGAGAGGAAAATAAAAGTCAAATTTGAAGTGCACAACATTTAGGTTGTTTTTTATTTTCTTAATAAGTATTTTGTTCAAAATTAAATTTATCTTCTTTTTTTAAATGAAAAAGAAGCTGTGAGATAGAATGTATCTATAACTAAACTCGAAATAGAAAAAGAGTTCTCATGGAAATAACATTAAATTCTGAAAAAAAACGAAAAGAATGAATTGTGGAGGACGGTACTCTTTGAAATCAAGAAAGTTAATCCATTCTCCACTTTTGATGTCTTGGACATCACGTAGAAACAAATCTCCTGCCGCGGCCATTTCTAAATTTTAGTCTGACGTTTATGAACATTCAGTGCATACTTAAAATTGTACTTAAGTATGTCTGCGCACCCTCCATCCCTGGCAACATTACTCACACACAGGAATGGTTGCGAGTTGTAAGTCACTAGGCCCCAGTTCTCAACGGACTGTTGCGCCACCCAATTTATTTATTTTATGCCTGCGCACGTACTGCAGAATTGGTGTGTTCATTAATGCAACAAAGCAGAAAGACGATTGTAGTAGATTTTCTACGTTTATAAAAAGACCTATCTATCATTTGAAATGATAAATAAATGTAAATTTTGATGAAGATGTCATATTTGTAGATGAATTTTCAACATTTTCTTTAACGATGAGCAAACATTTTAAAGTTTATTGTGATAGTGATTGAGCTAGTTTTCAAGCCCGCTTTTGGGATGAAAATATTTTTTAAATTAGACTCTTACTAATTTAAGACATGGCAACTCTGGTTTCCTCATCAAATCAACATGAATAAATAATATACTATACATTTTTAGTACTAGTATATTTACATACTACAAGTATAATATGTGCTTTGTACACAAAAAGTGTAACAAAATGATGGAATGTTTCTTTGTTAAAAATGAACATAAAGAAGAAAAATGTTAATGGAAAAATGTACAACATTATACAAAACAATATATGTAAGCTTTGAAAGGGTTGATAAAATTTACACATGTACCTGTGTCTAGCTAACATATAAAAATATATTATGTACATACATACCTTGATTATTATTTCTTTAAATTATAAAACATTTTAATAGTTAATAAATTATTTAAAAGAAATAGAAACAATTAAAGTGTTTTAACAAATAAATAAGGTATTACGATAATACTTTTTTACATACATATTTGATTGTTTATAAATTTTATTCTATAAATAACTATGTATGTACAAATCCATATATAGGTAAGTTTAAATAAGTACCTACCTAAACCTACCCAGGCAACTTCAAATTATTGTTACATATCTTATCACTTATTTTTCAATCAAATAATTCTTTATTTCCTTGTCTACCTATAGGTTAGGTACCTTACCTACCCACTTTCAAATCTCTATCAGTAGATATCTGTGACGTCAATAAAAAATATTTCTGTTGTCGATTATTTTTGTCTACCTATTATAAAAGTATCTGTATAGGTATCTATTTTGTTTTCTTATTATACAAGAGAGACGTGCTAAGCTAATGATTAGTAGGATGATAGCAGACAGAACAACAATTCTCACTGTTTATTTCAGTTCATATACACATTTATGTATGTACATATAATTTAATCCAGGGGGTCGGGCGGTTGATATGAATAGGTACATATATTCAATTAAAGACTTTTTTTAATAAAATACTTTAGGTAAATATGTTCATTTTTGGTATTTGAAAGCTCGCCAGGCCTCGTGGCGTTTTCCATTGGTAACATGAATGAACTTATTTTCTGATATGATCTGTCAAAATATCGATATTTTTTGAAAAATGTTTTGACAGATTCAAATGCGGCCCACACTGATTACTTCTAATTTTTGTCCGTTTGTCGATATTTCTAAAAGTTAAACAAAACTTTAATAACAACATTTTGAGTAAAATACAAAAAGTCAATATCTTTTTTTGTTCTCATAATACTTGAATTTTAAGTTATAAGTTTTTTGTTGTTTTTGTAGGTTTTCGTGTTTTGTAAACAAAAATTTTCAAAAAAATAAACATTATTTTATGTATGGTAGAATCCGTTTGATTTCAATATCTTTTCTTATTCACAAGATTTTTAGTTGAAAACATATTTTTACCAATTCTAGTAACATTTTTTGAAAGTTCTTATTTCTTATAAAACAAATACCGCTTGGATTTTTCTCAGAAAATTATATTATGTTAACAACAATATTTTACATGAAATTAAATTTAAGTCAATACCTTTATTATTCTCGAGATATTCTAGTCTAACATATGATTTGAGATTTTTGAGTAGTGCTTTCTTGAAAATTTTTATTTTGTTATAACAAAATATCAATTAGATTTTTTTTTTAAATTTACCAAATACATATTGAAAACAATGGCGCAACATTTTAAAGACTATTGTTAAGTGTTTAACAATTTACTAGTTAGCAACTGGCTAAATATTTAGCAATTTACTAAGTTTTGCTAACTAGTAAATTGCTAATTGTCTTTTATCAAAAAACGAACATCCAAACATGTCTAAAAAGTGACAGTTCATGAAAATAAACAAAGCAAATACGATTAAACGGACCTATTAATTGGTATTCCATTCAAATCTCTTATAAGAAGTTTGGGTGTGGGTTTAGCAAATTGCTAATAGTACGTTTCCACCAAAAAATAATCCGAGATTTAAGGCAAGTGATTTAAAATAAATCATGAGGTGTTTCCACCAAAGAAAAGGAGATTAATTTTGATAACAACCAAACTTCAAATTATTCTCCTTTCGAAAAGAAAAAAATATGCATTTGTTCACTCACCATCTGTAAGTAATTAGTTTTATTATATTCTTGTACATACATATTTATTATTTTTGTATACTTACATTTTATTTCGTCTGTGATTTCTTGAAAGTTGTTTATTGTTTTGAATTTGAGTCATATGGAAGTGAGACAGATAGTTTTTGTTGACATTTCCATCTGTCAATAAACGAAATTGGCGTTTAAATGAGTCGGTTCAAGAATTATTCTCCGAAAAAAAAGTTTGTTTGATTTGACAAACTAATGTTTCCAAGTAGATTTCAATGCGTTTTATTTGAAATCTTCATTTGAGGAGATTAAAATTTGTATGGTAAATCTTCGAGATTTCAAGGAGATTTGTGACAAATCTAGCTAAATCTCGGTTTAGTGCCCGGTGGAAACGTAGTATTAAAGATGTTAAAATCGTATAAAATTAGGTAAAATCATCTTTTAAGCTTAGTATAAAGTATAAGCTAAAATGGCTTTAACATTTTACTAAATCGATTAGAATTTTGCGGCAATACCTTTATTTATTCTCGAGATATGCGAGTCGAACATACGTTTTTTATCAAGTTGTGTAGATTTTTTATTTTTTTATAAAAAAAAAACGTTTTTCTTAAAGTTTTACAGTGACAAATTGCGAAAAGTAATTTTTGACGGTTTTTGAGATATGGAAAAAAATGTATTTCAAATGTATGGAAACACAGACATTTCTCTAAAAACCTTGTATTTTTGGGGTTTTCCATGGGTAAAATAAATCAATATATTCTTGATCCAGATCTATCAAAACACAACTTTCCCCTGTTTTTGCATTCCATGGGGCAAAATAAATTAATTTAATTTTGATTTAAGAGGAAATCTTCAGATCTGGATTTTTCGTCATACCATAGGGCAAAATAAATTAATTTAATTTTGATTTAAGAGCAAATCTTCAGATCTGGATTTTTCGTCATACCACTCTTTGCAACAATACTAATTTTTAAAAAATATTTGGATGGGAGTTTGACATCCCTACCGCACTCGTCAATGACAAAAAAAAAAAAAACTATTCCAATCGTGTTCCATGCGCCATATTAGATTCTAGGGACCTTGAAACGTCGAGAAATGTCAACAATTTTAATTGGCAAACCAGACCAATTACAATAACTTCTTAGAAAAAGTTAGATATTGATTTGTTTAAGAAATGGAAATCATATACAAGTTGATTTAATTATTATTAAACTTTCAGGTGACAATTTGACATAAGTAGACTTGACTTGACAATAAGGGAGATTTTTCTTGAATAACTTTTATATTAAAAATTATTTTTTCTTTGGCAACTAGGCAATCGGACACTAGAAACTTGCCTTACCTTCAAGATCCTTATGTCGTCTAAACCTGTCCATTGTTTTAATGGATATTTCAAAATAAACACAATTTTTAAATTTACGAACTTTTTCATTCATTTTAAATAAAAGGGTTGATTTTAAGCTGATGTCGAATTACAGCTTATTATACATATACATATATGTAAACTTTTATTACAGGAAGCAATGTAGACTTCAGGATAAAACTGCGAGACCGAAACAAGACTTAGTTTTACAAGATCGAGACAAACATTGGTCAGTTTTGAGGACATAGTCTCACGTAGTTAGTATCAAACCCCATTAACAAATAAAAAAAAACTGTGTTTTAATCATTTACACTTTTTTATTTGTTCCTTGTATGCCTTAGCTATAATTTTTAATGCGAGTTTTACCAAAAAACGAGTTAGACTTCCTCTTACTATACAACGATTGATTGTATTCAAATTTTGACATTGGTCTTCCAGATTTAAACAGTTTTGTTTTAAAAATTCAAAAAACAAAGTACTGCATTTCATCAATTTCAAACCGCAATAATTGCACTCTTAACCCCAATCTCTTGATACGCCGCTGAGTTCAATTATTTTTTTTTTTATTTTGAAAACGTAATATAAGGTACATGTGCAAAATAGGGCATACATTCAGCAGACGCTGCACCACATTTTTGTTGTTTATATTTCATATTTACTTCTATGTAACTTAAAGGTGATGACCGAGGGTATTCGTTTCGTAGTCTTGCATAAATTATCATTATTATTGTTTGTTTATTTTCATTTTCATTTTTACAAAAAAGTGTGTCAACAATGAAAATCAATATTATGTATTTTAATTCCAAGTTTATTTTTTACACGAATAAACTTTAATTGAAAAGAAAAGAAATTTCATTTAAACTCATTGACTTTTTGTTAACTGCTAAGGCAATCTGATTTTAGCGGTATATTTTGGAGGTATTCCAAATACTTTCTTACATAAAAATTAAGTAGTTGAACTTCTTTCCCTATGCTTACATTTGACCTTCTTAAATACTTGAGTAAACGAAATAAAATATTCTTTAATAACAAACATTTTTTTTTAATTTCAGATAGGTAAGCGTGCTTACTGATCTTAATCGGATTTTGTTTGTTTGTCTCGAAAATAAACAGTCTTCACATTTTTTTCAAAAACTTTGTTTAAGAAAATCAAAGTTATCTTGTTGAAGGACGGCGAGGCAAAGTTATAATACATCCTCTAACCTTCACCAATGAATAATTAATATGACTGAAAGTCAATTATTTTCGATGTCGGCTGATTTCTTTGATACCTCATCGAACAGCAGCAACACGCTGAAGTTCGATTTGTATTCACTGGGCAGTGGCTTCAGTTCAAGCAGTAATAGTCTTCTCTATAGTGGAGGTGGTGGTGGCAGCAATAGCCATCTAACCTTTAGCCAACCGACAATATCAATAGCTCAGAGCAATAGTAATAATTCCTATAACAACGGTACAAACAATTCATCGAGTCCAACAGCAACTATCACCAACAGTAACAGCACGTCTCTAGATAGTGTTCGTGAAAATTTAATGCTAACTAACGCCATATCTATACCGCGAAGCAGCAGCAGTATACACCACAATCAATTGCACCACCATCCTCTGCACCATCATCATATGCATCAACCTAGAATAATGACCGATCTATCGGATATATGTTTGGATTCACTAGAAGCAACGTCTCTGTCACCAACTCTCCTACAGGACGTTAGCCTGAGTGCATCGGCTATTAATTCACATAACAGTAGCTCAAATGGAAATATGTTGTTCCCCAATGAGCTATCACCGCTAAGTAATAGTAGCAATGGTGGCGGTGCTGGCAGTGCCAATAGCAATTCTGGAAATGGAAATAATTCGCTTGGCTTTGATCCCCACCAGCCAACACCGAACTCGAATACAATGTGGAGTGATATTGGCAATGCCATTGTTGCAACCAAAAACGAACCATTTCAAACCGAAGACGACTACATATTTCCTATTGATAAAGCAGAGATGCAAAATGCTAGTTTTCCAAATTTCTACGACGAAAACATATTGGAAGACCTTAATATTGAGGATTTAATACCAACGAATGAAGGAAGCTATATACTCTCGCCAAACGTCACGGGTTTCCATCAGTTACAAACCTCAACTCAGTTGCACAGTCCGCAACCATCGCCAGCAGGACCTCCACAACAGTTGTTGGAGCAACAACACCAACAACATCAACAACAACAGCAGCAGCAACAAAATCAACACAATCAACAGCAACAACAAGTCCATCATAACCAACGGATACAACAGCATCAGAACTCCTTGGGTGTTCATCTTCACCACAATAGCTTTGACGAACGTCGGCACAGCTCTGCAAGGCACCATGCTTCCTCTAGTCCATACGAAATTTATCATAGCACTCCAAATAAACAAATCAATTCAAATACAGCATTCTCGCCAGGAAGTCAGGTAAGTTAAATCTCTTCTCTTCCCATTAAGAAGTATTGAATAATAACCAATGTTTTAACTTGCAGGCGAGTCCAAATTCACCACTCCTATTGAACTCAGTCACACCCCCACCACCACATGCCAATCGTTCTCAATATCAACAAAACATGGTTAAGTCTCGTAATGTTCAACTGCTCAAAAAGGAATTCTCCATGTCGCCAGATCGCAATAACAGTAGTAGTCTTCTGGGTCAATCAGTTCCTGCGCCCTCACCATCACACATTCTCTTATCGGGTACAGCATTAAGTCCCGGCAGCAGTGGTTTCGGTTCTGGTCGAAGAACTTTAACAAGTGATACCTCATCACGTTTGTCATCTTCGGCTCCGACACACGTGTCGCATTTAGCCATGGAGCAAATTTGGGGTAGACGTGAGCCCCGGCAGCATTTATTATCAACTGGTTCGCTGGTCGAAGCAGATTCATATTCTTCTCTTAGTACAGGAAGTGTTTTAAGTCCAGAGGGCAATGATTTCTCTCAGGATGACGAAGGATATACTGATGATGATAGTGATCATTATGAAGATTGTTCAAGCGATGGTAAGAAGAATGTTTGTTTTTTTTTGTATTTAATAGAATACCATCAAAATTAAAATTGTTTGCTTTGTTAGGTTCCGATAACGAAGATGACCGTACCTCAACACCGAATCAATTATCTAGTAGCAAAGGTAAAGAACGTTATTTTTGGCAGTACAATGTTCAAGCTAAAGGTCCAAAAGGCAAACGTTTGGTATTTCAATCAAAACTTGAAGATCCTCATGTATTGAATGAGGTAACAGATCCGGTATTCAGCCCCAACTGTTCAGTTCGGGGCATCAAGGTATTTAAAGTAAATACAACCTGAAAATCTGGCAACAATTGAAAATCATCTCTTGAAGCTGAAATAAATATGTGCATAATTTTGACTAATATTTCTCATTTTCTTTCCTCCATAGCATAGCGGCAAAGCTCGTAAAGGTGATGGCAATGATTTGACACCAAATCCAAGAAAGTTGCACAGTATCGGAAGAGAATTAGATAAACTGAGTAGAACTATTAATGATATGACACCAGTCAGTGAATTACCATTCAATGTGAGACCTAAATCGAGAAAAGAGAAAAATAAGCTAGCTTCAAGGGCATGTCGACTTAAGAAAAAAGCCCAACATGAAGCTAATAAAATTAAATTGCATGGACTTGAAATTGAGCATAGTAAGTAAATGTTTAACATAATACATATACGTTGTTATAGCAATCTTTAGTAATTTCAATATATTTCATAAAAATAAGGACTTGTATATGCATAAAACGTTAGACTTTTTAACACCCCAGTGCGTTTTTTTGTCTAATTGCCCGTAGTTTAGTCGTAATGTTAATATAAACAAATTAGAAAAATTAAAATAAAAATTAAGAACAAGAAATTCGTGTTTAAATCTCAGTTCTAGAGCATCCAAAGCAAATTCACTTCAAAAAATAGATCTCTTACATTTTTGAGATCTTGAAAGTTTTTGTATTTAATAGAAAATCAATTTTGAAAGAAAGAATAACACGTCAAGAAAGCCTAACATTATTTACGAGGGTCAAAAAAAAATAAAATGGAATTGAAGACGAAATGCAGGAATTTAAAGGCAACTTAATATCAAATTGCCGATCTCTTATTCAAGGTTACTTCTCGAGAACCTGAATATTTGCTCTTTCTCTCAAAAAAGATCTTATGAAAACAATTTAAAGCATTACTAAAGTTACTAAAAAATCCTTAGATTAAATATTTGCTTATACAACTTATGCTTTATGGCTCGTATGACCCCCCCCCCCCCTCTGGATCGTTAATTGGTAAATTATGTTCAAAATTGAATCTTCCGAAAATTTAAATAGGATGAGGAAACTAACGCAAATGCATTTCCCTGATTTTAAATATTGTTTCGACGAACGTATTTCAGAGGTCGCCGAAAACCCGTTTTTGACTTTTTTAGACTTTGTAAAACCATTTGATATTGGTCTCATGCGGAAACACCCTACTCCCTGATTTCGAATCAGAAACAGGAGTTTTAGTTGCCTCATTGTCTTGACCAACGTGATTAAAATCGCGGGTTATCTAAACAATTTTTTGAATAGCAGAGTGTGTACATTTTTTTAAAAAATAAGCTTGAGCGCGATCAAAATTGAGTATTTTTTTAAATTTATTTAAAAAAAATGGCATTCTGAAGGAAACCATATCTGTTATAAGTTAACAACCTCGATTCAATTTACGAGTTTTATTGGTGTTTTTTGATGACAAACTATTGTAATGTTAATGAACATTAGTTCAAAGATTTTTAATTCAAAAAAATAAAGTTAAACTAGAAGCTTATTTAACCAAAACTATAAAATGTCGCGAATGCTTTGTAGTTTTTTTATCTATAATATTGTAGAGGTGATTTCTTGAAAGTTGAAAAAAAGTTTCATTCCTAAGAACGGAATTTTAAGTGATTGACGATTAAATTAAACCAACTGATCACTAACGCGAAAAAAGTTGCGAATGCCATTTGTGTGTTATCAATTAATTTGAAGAGGAAATGCTCGCATTCACAAAGCTAGTGGCTACGTAGTCAAGGGATTCTGATTGGCTAAATCTAACTACAAAAGTAGTTGAAATTTCCCCTCCGACGTAGTGTAAAATTTTCGGCTACAAAGTTAGTGCACACTGGTTTTGACGTTTCACAATCAGCTGCTCGGTAAGTGTGTTATTACACCCAGACTTTTTGTATGCTGCGTGTTTCGCATATTTTCTTTTGAACACTCATCCCGTCAATCTCGCATTATTACACTCGGATTGTTTTCGGTTGCGTGTTTTTGACACTTCTCTTTTATTTGTTGTTCTCATCCATAAAGTCAAAGTGTGAAAATAATTAAAGAAAACTGCACTTTTTATTACTGAGTCTACTACAGCAATGATTATTGACATCATGAATACGGATAATAATTCCGAATAATGTAAAAATAGGAATTGGATTGAAATCTGGAGAGAATCCTTCATTTTCTTGACAAAACAACTAAAATCAAATGATAAACCATCGTTTTTAAATTATAAAAGGATGAATGAAGAAACTTTTAACCTGCTTTTCATTGAAAACGACATAAAAAAATGCAATTTTGAGGGGCAGAAAAGTTGGCTATCACTCTGTTTCAACGGGTGAAACATTCCAAAGCTTAAACTAAAAAGCTAGACTCTTTCAATCATTCCTTCATTTAATTTCATTATAAGGTCTTTGCTCCACTTGAATTTGTCCGCCGGAATATTTCTTGTTTACTCGGTAACAATAGAAAGAATAATAAAGCAACGCCAAGAAACAAAGAAAGGCAAGAAAGAGAAAGGTCAAAAACAATCCAAGAATCCCGAACCCAGAACCAAAAACACTCCATTACCAAGACCGGAATCTTTCGTACGTTTCACTCTCCAAAACCCGTTTGTTTACATTGTTGTATTTGTAATTTTGACAATTAGTCCATGAATAGATGTGAGCAAAAACAAAAAAAAAACGATGCCGTGGGCTAGCGGCACTTTGCACAGCAAATACAAAATGGGGTGGTTAATAAGTTTTTTTCAGGTTTTTCTTTTTACTTTTTTTCGATGAAAAAGTCAGTTTTAAGCTTTAATTTTGCAGGCATTTTGTGGATAGTGAACCATTGTACCTTTTTGTCTTGAAAAAAGCATGTTCAACATCAGTTTATTATAATTAATTCACTAATTTACAGTAATCACTACGAAATTCTTTAAATTGCATAATAAACCTTGGATTTTTGTATCAAAGATGCGTTCGAAGAACCATCAATTTAAGGGTGCGAGTGCAATTTTTGTATTGAATTCTAATAAATTTTCGTTAACGAACGGCCCAAATATTTTGTTTGCAAGTAATTAAAATCTGTATCAATTTAATTAATCCAAGTATATTTATAGTTTGTATATTTAAAAAAAGAGTTATAATCGAAAAATATCTTATCCATAACATTCTTGATTGATGGAAGCGTACATGTATTTGCTATCAAAAAAAAACTATCTTCAAAGGAACACAAATGTTTTAAAAAAGTAATTAGAACGATTATAGCGAACCTGTTGAATAAATGCAGAGCAAATAAAATGTAAATTTTGACATATATCACAAAATGAAAACGTCTTAAAATCGTTCTGAATTCATGCAAAACTAATTCAATAGAACATGTAATCGTCATGAATGTTTATTGTTGACGTACAGAAGTTTTTTTTAGTGAATTTCCACAGTTCAACGCAAAATATAATTTTCATTCATTCCTTAAAAATGTTCAAGTTTACTTATTATTGTTTGAAAAGTATGTTTAGTAAAAATGCTGCTAATAATGAAAAAAAAAATAATGAGTTTTACGTACATATATGTTTTTGTTTTTCGTAATATAATAAATACTACCGTAGATTACATTTTATAAATGCAAAACATAGAAGAAAATATACATAAACAATAGTTTTCAGATATAAAGCAGAGGTTAGTGTAGAAAAATATTTTTAAGAAAGCCAATAATATGTTGAGTATGTTCATTAAAGAAATTTCCGCTTCGTTTAACCTTCATCAACTTTTTAGAAAAAAAAAAATTAGCATTAATAGCAGCCAATTATTTCATAGCATATTTAATTGTTCACATTGTAAAATGTCTAGAAATGTTCATATGCTACAAAATTCGTAATTTTATGCGTAAGCATAGAAGATAACATTATTAAGCAAGAAGTATGCATTTTGGCGCGTTCACCGATTTTTTTCTATTGGGTGCTCGGTTTCCTCATACTGGAATAAAAAAAGTTGCTTAAATCTATTTATTGCACTCATTTAGTTGGTATTGTGTGCAACCATATTGCCTTTTTTTTCTATTCCTTAAAGATGCTTTACACAAAGCAACTTATTTTTAAAACATGGTTCCCTCAAATTTGTATTCCAAAATCTAACTACAAACAAAATTCTAACTTTAACATAATCCCTCAAAAAGAAATTTTCAGGAATATTTCTGCAACAAACAAAACTAAAATTTGGTCTTGCATTTGTCGAATTTCTTAAATGATGAACATACTAATCTAATTGACGAATCTGAACTAGCTAAAGTTGGCAATGGAACTCACAAGTATGCTTCTCGTAGCATTTTTTGTACAAACAAATACGGATGCACCCCCGCCTATTGTTTCCACCTGAACTTCTAACGTCGGTCGCCAATAAAATGCTCTAAGCTTACTTAACCAGTTGCAGCGCATGGTGCGTTCGCAAATAATTTAAGTAAACAAAATAAAGCACTAATAAATCATTAAATAATTTGTATTTGGTCAATTTTATTTTATTTAATATACATTTACAACATTTATTTGGATGGAAACTAAAAAGCTATACAAATCTTCCAATTTAAGACCATGTCAGCACTTCAGATTCTGTTGGTTAGGATTGTTTAGTTTTTGAACGAGGCCATGAAACATTTAAAATGAAGCATTTAGATGGGGCTGATTACTATAATGAAGCGTTTTGATGGGCCGAAACACTAAATGTGAGAATGTGTTTGGTTTTTTGCATCATTTCACGCACACTTTCTCACATTTAGTGCTTTCTAGCTTGTAGGCAAACCGAAATGTCAGTCTGAGATTCCGGTCTTGGTAATGGAGTGTTTTTGATTTTGACGTTTCACAATCAGCTGCTCGGTAAAGACATAAGAATTCAAAATGAAATAAATCGTTCAGTATTTAAATACAAATATAAATCACTCAAATTGTGTCTTAAATTTGATTTTATTGAATTTAAAAACACAAAAGATTATTTAAAGTTATCAACTCAAAAATGTTTCATATTTGCATTTGTTAGTAATGTGACAGTTCCGGATTGACTAGCTTTGTAGTGCAATTTTGCATTTACAAAACTAGTAAAAAATTTGACTACGTAGTCACTAGATTTATGAATGCGCCCAGTAATAATGACTTCCGCGTTTTTTTTTTCGAGTTTTTTTGTTTTCAAAGTTAAACCTAACTTAACCAAACCCTCTGTTTTGACAGAGATTCCAAGACATTACCTCTAAAAATTAATTGACAACATACTAAATAGCATTCGCGACCTAGCAACTGGTTTCCTTTCACGACTAAAATCAGCAACAAATTAATTGACAACATACTAAATAGCATTCGCGACCTAGCAACTGGTTTCCTTTCACGACAAAAATCAGCTATTGGACTATTAAAAAAGCTTTAACTAACGTTTATTTTAGCTCAACTGAATAGGTTCAAAAGCAAAAAATAAAAAAAAAACAAGAAGAGTAACGGTAATTAAGTAATTTATTTTGCACATTAAATAGGGAGATATATAATCTGTATTAATAATGTGTATTGCTACTTTTCTTTGAAATTATTTCAAAATTCGATTTGGAATTGAGTCATATAGGTATTGAAAAGAAATCTCTGGCCACGCTTTCTTAATCCCCTCAATTAATGATTCCTAGTCTTTATATTGTCTTTCCGACTCATACACCTTACGGGAAGGAAGTCCCCAAACATTTTCAACGATGTTAATTTGAGGTTAGTATGGAGGCCATTGTTCTACCGACCCCGCTGAATGGATAGGAGCATTATCATGCTGGAATGACCCTTTTATTGGTCCAAAAAGGTTAGAGATTTGTGGGAAGGCCTTTTGCAACTCACCTTTGCACACATTGGCATTCATTCGCGATATAAGAAATTGTATGTAGCTATAAAGGTTCCACATCATGACACTGCCTTCACAGCTATGCAGACAGCTCAAATAATGGTCTTCTTTGCGAAGGTCATGAAATTAAAAGTTGTAACCATCTGGATCTTCTAAGTTGATTTTTTTTCATCTGAAAAAACGATTCGCTTCCACTCCAACTTCCACGATATGTATTTTTTGCTAAATTGGATACGATTTTCTTTTCACTTTTCTGTATTTTTTCTTTTTAAATGTTTTGCACTGTTGATAACTCGTTTCATAGTCGCTAAACTTCATTTAACACCAGTTTCAAGTCTAATTTTTAATTTGAAGCAGCTCTGATGATTGCACGTCTATCGGTAATTGATGTGGCCCTATAAATTCTTCCTTTCATATTTGTCCCGTAGTTTTAGATGTTCCGCAAATAATAACCCACTTAATTTTGTCTTCTTTCAATTTTGTTTGCTATATCTCTTTCGCTTAACCCTGGTCAGTAAGAATAACGGTATGCTTTGACAGAAAATAGTTTATCCCAAACTAAGCGAATAATAATGCTTTTTCATTACATACATAACATATAAGACAGAAGTGTCATGGTTATACATATTTAGATATTCTTCAAGTAAAGTACGAAAAACAGTGACCCTATTCAGATGAGCGGCAGTGTAGTTTTCAATCTAGATTTGTTATTAAAACAAAAATTACAAAATTCTTCATTTATTAAAATTTTGGAAAGCAAGGAAAAAGATCCTTCCTATCGAATACAGAGCAAATAAGGACTTCTTTTATATAAAGAAAAAGATAGATTGAAGCGGTTTATGTTCTTACGCATGAAGTAGAATACAAGCTAAGTGTGTTGTTTAAATGCAAATAGCCACCTAACCAAATCGAAACTAACATAACCTTATCTCCTTAGAATTTATAATATTTGAAAGCATCTCTTTTAAACATAATTTTTCATCTTTTTGTTTTAATTCTTTCAGAGAGGCTTTTAAGTGGTATTAATGATATCAAACAAGCACTTTGCATAAAATATCAAAATCAAGGTGAACCAACTGATGAATTAGATGAACAAATTGAACAAATCTATAAAGCTGCCATAAGTAAGTGATATTCAAATTATATTAAATAATATAAAAAAAATAAGTAATTTTAAAGTAAAATATAATGCGTTTTGTTGTTAAACATTAAATTCACTTCGATTCTAATTGAAATTTGTTTTCTTTGCACGCGCTGATTGCGATGTCCTTCCAGCTGGTCTAAGGATTGCAGGTGGCACAACGGACTTTGTCAACAATGTATTGGACAATGTTAAGAAAGGTATTTGCAATGGTGGTCTAGAGGATTTACGCAACTCCTAGAAATTATTGAAATCGATCGGAGAAAATGGTGAAAATAGTAGTAATGAAGACAGAGTTCTGATAAAGATTATTGAAGTAAAAAAACAGAGAGGCAAGCGGAATAAAAAATGATTAACAAAAATATAACATCAAAAAGCTGTTTAAACAAAACAAAAACTTGCATATATGTAATTCAATAAGTGTTTCAGTTTCCTCAGTGCTGTGTAAATCGAGATTTTTTTTTTTAATAAATAAATAACAATGGTGAATTTTATTAAAGATACATATATTTTATATAAAAACTTACATTACATGCAAAATTACATTATTTATATACGAGTATATAATATATTTATAAAGATTTTCTTATTTTTTGGCTTTAATAGTGCTTAGATTTGTTTTTTGAAATTATTTATGAGTTGGGAAAGTAAGAAAAATTATAAATAAGAAGTATAAATATTATAAAACTACTTTATCAAAGAATATAATAAACACAAGTTCGTATTTAAAAATAAAATTTAAACAAAAATAAAAATCACGCAAACATTTTTAATAAGCTACCAGTTTTACCTGCTAATTTTTAAGGTATTAATTCATTAAGGCTTTTATGTTTATTTATTAGTTTTGTAGTCTGTTTTTGTTAAGGCTATAATAATGTTAAAGTGGATTTTATTTTATAATTTTATTTGTTTTAATATCAATATTAATATACATATAATTGAAATGTTACTTTAAAATTTGTTTTCTGTTTTTTTTTTTTTAATTTTTTGCAAGGAATATTGTGTTTTATAGTGTTGGCGAGTTTTTAAACAACTCTTGGTTTATTTTTTGAATTTAAAATTTCGAAGAAAAAATATTTGTATGTTTAAAAAAAAAAACAAAATGTAAAATGCACTCTTACTGATGAACTTGTTTCCTACTAAGCCTGTTCCAGGCTTTTGTTTTTCTACATATCGATTTACATTGAGAAAGAGCGAGTGATCAAAATCGTTCACATTAAAAACAAAACAAATTGACAGGTTTTTCATAGATCATTGAAAAATTGTGATATATAGAACACCTTTGACATAAATTATAAAAAAATGATTTTGTTATTCAAAAATAAATATTATCTTACATAAATATGTTTGTATAGCTGCGAGCAATAAAATAGATAGTGATTTTTCATGTATTCTGTTTAATTTATATTATTTTTTCTTATTTTCATTTTATAAACATTTTTTTTTTTAAAGATAAAACTCGTTAACATTTATGAATAATACTTTAATTTAAAAAAAGAAATAATGGAAAGGTTGAGACAACAACTTTTGCAGACAACTGCATTCTCTGAACGTACATTTTGACCAAGGCAACTAGTTAGTTTTTCAAGTGTCATAAACTTCAAATTCGGAGCTTCATTTCACCAACCCGTACTTTAAGTTTTTAGTACAAAAACTACCGAAAACATTATTGTCTACAAAACACTCCTCAGGTAAGCTACAAGTCCATCACGATTTTTATTTTGTATTCTAAAAAAATTTGGTTATATCTTTTCCAAATTGACAAGGAACCTTTTATTTATAAATAAATCACAGAGTAATAAAGTTCAGCTTTGAGTTGAATGGAAAAACATGATCAACTGTCATTTTGACACAAGTGGAGTTGACTTGCACTTGATAGTTAGGGAGATTTTTCTTGACTAACTTTCCAGTCTACTTTCCTTTAAAGTTGCCTTAATTGGAAAGTAATCTTTTGGCAGCTAGCCAATCAGATACTAGAAACTTGGCAAGCTTTAAAGTCCCTTATGTCGTCCGAACCTGCCCATTGGTTTCATAGAAAAAATGTTAAAAAACAAAAAATAAATAAAAACTTAAAGCAAGTTAGTTAGTTATGTTTTGTTGTGAATTCTTTAGTTTTATGCATGGTGTCGTCAAGTCGTTCGCATCGTTTTAAAGGCATTTCCTTCCATGATTTTTCAACCACTGTCCATAGCTCATTGGTATTTTCGGTTTTGCTTTCCAAACCTTCCTTTTGATATCTACCAACAGATTTTCTGTTAGATTAAGGTCGACAGACTGAGCAGGCCGTTCCATAAGGTCATTTTTCTAATCTCGAAACTATTATTTTGGTTTTCTATTTGTGTGTTTTGAGTCCCTATTTTATTGGAATACCCATATTTGAGTGGCATCTCACTGTCTACGTATCGACGCATAATGTTTTGTAGTTTTTTTTTTACAGTTGGTTGCTGATCCATGATATTTTAGAGCCAAGGCATTGGGCCAACTCCATAGTAAGAAAAACAGCTCCATATCATAAGACTAAATCCGACATATTTTAGGGTCTCAGTTGTGTAACGAGAGTAAAGCTCTATCTTCGACGGGCATCAAACTTATTAACGAGAGCCCTTTCCTCTTAATAAAATATTTTTGAAATGAAAATACAAACAAATAAAATAAATTAATCACAACACATTTTATTTCAAATTGAATACTTGAAAAATCACTACTTTTTCATTGCTCGCAGCTGTATGTATGTTATTATAATGCATATTTCCAATATTGAAAGAAAAATATAAGAAACACTTTGGCAACGAGTGAATAACTTTGTTTAACTTATTTTGATTTTCTGTAGTTTGGGATCATTTCAATCTATTTATATACATATATCCAGATAGGTTCTAAAAATCGATCGAAATCGAATTTGAAGAACCAGTAAATTTTGGTTTCCACATTTCGATTGATTTCAAAATCTCCCACGAATCATTCAATTTCAAAACAAAAGGACATTTCAACAGTTTTAAAATACAATAATTCAATCACGTCGAAATAAATGTATCTACTATTCTCCGTTTCCGAATTTTATTTCGAAAGAGAGTGAAATTCTGAACCTAGCTGATATTGGTCAAAAATATCACGAACTCAAAAAGTCCCACAAATGTTACAAATACAGAAATACACTTTTTTTTTTAATTTTAAAGCTTCATTAAATAATAATAATAATACGTCTAACTCTTTCCCTTTATTTGAACTTTTTTATTCAAGAACCACATTCAAAAACAAACATTGTAACTTTTCATCTTTTACTTTCAACTGCAATGTATTCCAAGGACATAGAAAAATTGTCCTAAGTTTATTTAGACTGGCCTCTTGATAACACAAAATTTTTAATTAAGAACACAAAATAGGAAAATAAATTTCGATTTATATCTTCAAATTATTCATATTAATTCTGTTTATTTTCAAAATACTTATAAGAACTTGTTTTATCAAGACTTTTAAGGCTTTCATTTAATATTTTGATTTTAAGATGAATTAAAAACAAACTCAGTTATTTCGATTCAAATTTAAAACTTATGACAAGAACAAAAATTCACGAAATTTCTAGTTTTGTAAAAAAAAAACTGAATTAATTTTTCACTAAAGTCTGGTCCAAAAAGGAAATTAGAATATTTGTGCGTATTTAGTGAATGCATTAATATTAGTTTTTAAACTACCCATTGATAGAAAGTTTTTGTTTTAATAATCTTTTTCAAAAGAAAATGTCCTCTCAAAAAATTAACAAAGTTCATAAAGAAAACATTTGAATCTCAATACTTTTTCAAATGTATTTTTCACCTTTATTAAAAACTAAAAAACTCCAAAATCAAAGTTAACAGTTATTTTAAAACCGAAGTTTATGAGATTACAAAAATAACTTTTTTTTCCTGTTTCCTGTGTCCTTGTACCTTAGCTTAATAGGTAGGTTTTTAAATTAAGGTGTACAAAAGTGGTTCATCAGTTGAAATAATTGCATTCATTTACATTTCTAAGTAAAAAGTACATTTACATACTATGTACTTACATATCTTATATTGATCAAAAGCATGTATTAAGCACATTTACACTCAATTGCAATACAAAAATATTTATTTTTGTTTAACATTATTTGTTTAGTTATTTTTTTTTTATTTTAAACAAAAATTTGTTAATTTAAAATTTTATGTTTGCAGTCAAATGTTTGTTTTCTTTTTAAACTGTACACATGAACATTTATATAGTGTTAAAAAAGTAAAATTTTACTTAAAATCGCATAAAATTTATTTATATAATATATTTACAAAATAAACTATCGTAAAATACGACAACATTTATTATTGAAATATTTGTTCGTTGAAGCAAAATTAAATTTGTATTGATATAATTTTATTCTTTTTTTTTATAGAGTGATATGTTTCAATATTTTAGACATGATTCATTTATGTACCTACATAATGTCTAAATATACATAATGTAAAAGTATATATTTTTAAGTAAATAAAAGGAAAATAATAATAATACATACATACTTATATTATACGATAAAATGCATACAAATATTAATAAATGTAATATATTTTGTACTTTATTTTTAAGAGGAGAATGTAAAATGTATTTTTCCTGTGATGGAAATTCTTGTACACAAGCAAAACTACAAACTATAACTAATATTGTTTTTGTAGCTCTAATATTATAATGTAAATATATTTTATAGATTACATACATTACTTATATATTTATACTTGAAAATGTTTAATAATAATAATTATGCATATAATACCCGTGCATTAAAAGAACCCGTGCTTTGAAAAACTAAGGGTTTCAGAGTTAAAACATTTATTCGTTTTTTTTAATTGTTTTATTTTATTTTGTTTTGTTGGACTTTTTTAAAAGATTGAAGAAAAACAAAAAGCTTGAAATTTTTAAATAATGTGTATATTTGTTCATCATAATTTCATAAGACCCTAAAAACAAAATCGTGATATTTTTTGATACAAAATAATATGTTTATCAATTTTCCTGTTAAGTATTTATTAGTTGAAAAATACTTTCTTGCCTTTTTTTAAAAATTAAAAGGTGTCCTTAATTCGAAATTTACATACTTTGGTGTGATATATTTATAGAACCCTTGTATTCAGTAAGGCAGCCCGTGTATTTATTTTGTTTAAATTAAAAATATCCCATGGTCGACTACAAATATTTACACTATCAATTATATTCAGGCTAAATATTGTTTAATTCTTTGTTGTATTTTGTGATTGTTCAGTCGACAAATTAGGAATACTTTAGTATTGTCCTTATGTGAAATTTTGGGTTTACTAAAATCATTGAGCTTTTGGTATTTCAGGTACCCAACTCATCAACTTGTTTGTGCTTTTCGAAGCGACTATTTTAAATAAATGTTTGCCTAAATGAAAAAGCAATTTTTTTTAAACCTGCATCGAGTTTTGTCTTCTATCAGCCTTAATCAAAAATTTACTCAAAATTGGTGGTAAGGACTTGAAGAAGAGAATTAAATTACTGCCATTATCACATACAATTATTATACCCATAATAATAGAAATCGAATACACTTACAGCAGGGTTCCCAAAATCGAGTGAAATTAAATCGAAATCTAAATTGAGAATCGAGTGAAATTGTTTTCAGCGTTCTATCATTCGATCGATTTCATAACTTCGAATACTTTTTGAAATCACTTCAAGTGAAACAAAAGCAGCTGACATTTAGCAAATCAGTCAATAAACAATTGTGTTCATTGTCATAATTTGTATAATTTCTTAAGATTATATTTTTGTCTTGCTTTTTAATAAAATAAATACATATAAATATTAGTGTTTTTCTATTTGCACTGTTTGTATGCCAAATTTGTTGCAGATTTGCGGTTCTTTGCGATAAGCAGTATCGTTTGCGAAAGACTCTGATATTAAAGTATAGTTTCTGAATGTGTCTTAAAAGTTTTTGAAAGAACATTGTTTTTAGTATAGAGAAGACATTTGGTGTTGAAAAATCGTTTTAAATGCTTTTTCCCTTCCCTCAAATAGAAAGAAGAAGCTGCAACTTCTCACAAATCAAGTGCATTCTATTCTACTACTATTTTTTAAACAATTACACCAACTTAATCTGGTCGAATTCAAATTACTTGAAAATCGCAAATATCAAAATGTAGAACACGGAAATTCACTTCGTTTAGAGGTCGAAAAATATGAAATCGATATTGATAAAAGTGAATTTCAGAACTTTAATTTACATCTTGAATCGAATTCAATTTTATTTCGAGTAAAAGTAGAATGTAGAAGCTATCTGTTAAACTGATTTTACGAATATTTTAAAAATAGATTCGGGACATAGCAAACAACAGAAAGTATTTGGTAATTTACTGTTCAAATTTCAACTCTGCAATTTATAGGGAAAAAAATATCTTAAACGAGGATTTGTCTGTCATTCCATTGAATTTCCTTCGCGAAAAATGTATTTGTAAGAAAATTCATAATTAGCTAGGTTCTACATTTCAACTTCAATCGAAATGAAATTGAAATCAATTTAAAATATAAATTGGTGTTCTAAAATTCACTTTTAAATACATGGTGTTTTACATTTTGATTTTTGATATTTTAAAGTGGTTTGAATTCGACCAGATTAAATAGGTGTGATTTGAGTTCGACTAGGGGTAATCGTTTGAAAGCAGTAGTAGTTTCACTTAAAGGATATAAACCTTAAAACCGTGAGAAGGTGCAACTCTTACTTTGTATTAAAATGGACCGGACAAAGCTTGTTAAGTGATTGCTATGCACGACGAATGTATTTCTTATAACATTTTGAGTAAAACAATGTTCCTTAAAACTTTCAAGGCACTTTTTTGACTGTGCCTCGGCCTATAGCAACATCATTCTTTTTCAACCGATATTTCAAAACTGCTAAGCTGCAGCTAGCTGTAATGCACAAAAACACTAATATTTTATATTTGTTATATTGAGAAGCAAACAATTAAAAAGATAAGAAATTATGCAAACTATGACAATGAAGAAAATTGTTTATTGGCTGATGTGATAAATGTCAACAGTTTTAATTTCACTTGAAGTGATTTCGAAAAGTATTCGAAGGTATGAAATCGATCGAATGATAGAACTCTGAAAACAATTTCACTCGATTTTTAATTTAGATATCGAATTCATTTTACTCGATTTTGGGAACCTAGCTAAATATTAAGCAAATATTTAAAGGAAAAAATATTCCTTTGTAAACTTTTTAAAAAGACGTAAAATTGATAATGGAACATATTTTTAACTAAGCCATATCCAGGCTCTTTTAGTCGGTGTCTCGTTAAGCATAATTTCTTTAAACAAAGTTAGTTAAACGGATTTGACTGTTTATGAATTTATCATTGAATGGTACAATCATTAATTAAAAAAAAAAATACATTTTCATTTTCATTTGAATTTCAAGAATCACCTAAAAGTACCTTTCCGCGAAAATTTGTGTGTTCAAAAGATATCAAAATAATGTTTAAGATTTCTTTTTATTAGTTTTTGTTTTGTTTTTGTGGTTAACCTGCATACATATATTTTAAATTTACTAGTTTTCTTTAAAAAGTAGTTGTTGAAAAAATTTTGGAAATAATAAAAGTGTGGTTTACATAATAAGGTTAATTGAAAAAAAAAATACACAAAAAGTGATTAAAGTTAAACTTATATATTAAAAATAAAAAGCAAAATGATTTAATTTTATAATAATAAAATTTCATTTTGAAATATTTTTCTAAAGTAAGTACGAGGACTTTACCTAAGAACATAATATTTAAGTATTTTATTACAGAATTTAATTAAGATCAAAATATTTTATTGTTGTTTTTTGGAATGTATAGCTATTTTAGCATAGCAGCTATTTGTTCGTGATATTTATTTTAAACATGTTCAAAATATGTGCATGTTATTTTTATTGGTGTAAATTTAATATAAAAATAAATACGAAATACATTGCTTTATTTTAAGAAAAAAGTAGTTTTAGATTTAAAGTTATTTTAAAATGATTGAAATACAAAATTTAAAACACAATATTTTTCAAAAATTTTAAGTACATATACAATATTATACACATTATATATTTTTAAAACGAACGCATCAATGATTTGTTAGACAAGTTCTGTGACAGAACTGTAGATTGAAATATTTGTTTAAGATTGCTTACAGATTAACTTAAGATAGTACCTGCCGTCAAAGGTTTTCAAAGGTTTTTGTTTTGTTTCTAATGACAATGTGTTGTGGTGTCTTTATCGAAAGAAGATTTAAATAAAAGGCATTTTTTTTGGAGCGGATATTTTGTAATTGCAAATATTGTCGGACATTAATATTTCACAATGAATTTAAAGTTTGCCCGAGATGCCTTCAAACGAATGTGGAATCGCACATAAATAAAGTACATTCTGTCCATCTTCTGATATTTAAAAAATGTCTAAATTAAACTTCTTAACACCAACATTTATTTATTCCTTTTTTTTTTTTTTGATTTTATCATTCCATTACATTTTTAAATATATCACCCAAGCACTTATTAAACTTTAAATAATATATCATACATTTCACTCAAGTCATTGTATAAAAATCATATTGGAAAAATTATATGAACCAATAAGGCTACCTCAACTATGTATGTATATTTAATATAGATCTGTATTAATTATAAAATAAAGAAAAAACAAATATTTTTAACTATGTATTTGCCTTTAAAAGAATGCAACAAAAATAAATACTTTTTTAACAAATAAACAAACAAATATTTATCTGTGCATAATTATAAAATAAAAACAAAAATATTCAAAATAAAAGAGTAACAGTTTTAATAATCATATAATATTAATTTAAATAGAGTCCAGAAATATATATCTATGTATATGTCCTATATTTGAATATTTAAAATTGTTATTTGTAAGCCTAAAATACAAATAGCCATGGGAATCTTTATATCTATTTAGATTTGTCATATTATGAGAGCCAGCAAAACATTGTATACAAGCTGTGTTAACTATATACATAATTAAATTACAAAGAACACAGAAATAATAATGAATAAATATTTAAACATGAAATGAAATTAATATCTAAGAGATGTGTACATATTTAAATCTTATACCTATGCATATTTAAATAAAGAATTGAGAATAAAATAAGGGAAAAAACGAATAACAATGTTTTATTTTGATTTTACTGATTAAACAACAGATTAAGTTGAATTTTTCTAGGTTAACACTAGGCGTGTACCATCAACTGAGCGCTCCGAGCGCTCAACTATTTTTTTGAGTGAGACAAAAAATCTCAGCTGAGCACTGAGATTTTTTGCGGAGATCTCTGAGACAAAAAATTCATGGATTCATTTCTCAATTTGCTTGCTCACCTCAGTTGTCATTTTTCTGGTGTGGCGCGTAATTTAAATAATTTTAATTTTAGGAGTTCCATCAAAATCTTTTCATGCTCCTCATTCCTTTTTTTATTTCTTATTTTATCTGATGAATTACTTAAAATTTGCCGCAAAACTTGTTCTTGTTTGTTATCCATTTTAATAGTTTTTTTTCCAAGAGTAAAGCCTAGTACGCTGCTGATTCGAAACGAAATTTCCCATACAAAAATGACATGACGAAATCATAAATGAAAAATTTCGCTGTGCTTTTCGTTTTTCAGTACGCTGCTGAACGACGAAATGTGTCATTTTAGTGGATAGCTGTACTAGATTTCTTAGTACAATTCTCCACTCTTTTCGTTCTCAATTTAATTGCCCGGTATCAAGGTTGCGAGTTTGTGAATTGAACAATCATTAAGTCATAAGCAAGTTGGTGTCTTATGATTTAAAAAAAAATTAATTCACAAGTCACCAACTGACTTATGAATTAAATAAATTCAATTCAAAAATCACCAAATGACTTATGAATTAAATAAATTCAATTCACAAATCACCAAATGATTTAAGAATTAAATAAATTCAATTTACAAATCACCAACTGACTTATGAATTAAACAAAATTAAATCGCAAGGTATTAACTGACTTATGAATTAAATAAATTCAATTCACAAATCATAAACTGACTTATGAATTAAAAAGAATTAAATCGCAAGCCACCAACTGACTTATGAATTAAAAAAATTTAATTCACAAGTCATCTACCTACTGATTTGTGAATTAAAAAAGGAAGTGGCCTATTTTTGTATGGAGCGTGAATGAATTCAATTCAATTTTTTAAATTTTTCAATAATGAAAGTGGTATCAAATAAAAGGTAAGATTTAGCAGGTTATGTTTGTCAAAAGTTGGTGGCGTTTTTGAGATATTTGGGTTTGAAGTTTATTAAAACAGATTTGTGAATGATCGGTGCACTTGTACATGTATATCTACGTACAAACGTACATATGTACATATTATGTAAAAAAAAAAGAGAGAGCATGATAACCATTTTGCTCTATTAACATTTTTTATAAGTGCTGCATTAATAGATGACTTGTGAATTAAATTTTTTTAATTCATAAGTCAGTTGGTGGCTTGCGATTTAATTCTTTTTAATTCATAAGTCAGTTTATGATTTGTGAATTGAATTTATTTAATTCATAAGTCAGTTAATACCTTGCGATTTAATTTTTTTTAATTCATAAGTCAGTTGGTGATTTGTAAATTGAATTTATTTAATTCTTAAATCATTTGGTGATTTGTGAATTGAATTTATTTAATTCATAAGTCATTTGGTGATTTTTGAATTGAATTTATTTAATTCATAAGTCATTTGGTGATTTGTGAATTGAGTTTATTTAAATCATAAGTCATTTGCCGACTTGTGAATTAAATTATTTTTAATTCATAATTCAGTTGGTGAATTGCGAATTAAAGCCATGAGTTAAGCCAAAAGTGAATTAAGCTTTTGCAACGCTGCCTGGTATATTAATTGCTTGCGAAATTTTGACGTTTAATTTATTTATTGAAAAATTTTTCGAAATTTTTCGTTTATGATTTCGTCATGTCATTTTTGTATGGGAATTTTCGTTTCGTATCAGCAGCGTACTAGGCTTAAAATTGAAAAAAATTGTTTACTCGTGACTTTCGGTGTTTTGATTTGGATTTATCTTTGATTTAAAATTTAAAATAAAATGGATTTCTCTAATGTGTTCCAACATTGCATTTCTGAATCGGAAACTCAGGATGTTATTGGTGATGTGCAAGAAGTGATGAAGACAAGCAGTGAACTTCAACTTCTAGACAGAACTCTCCACAAATATTTTTCCGCTGTGGTTTTCGTTTTCATTTCGCTCTGCACTTGGAGACCGCCGAAAAAATTCGTTTCACTTCAGCTGCGTACTAGGCTTAACAAAGAATTATCAATAGAAAAAAAATGGTTGCCTGTAAAGTCGGTTTTACGGGCGAAGATTTTACGTGACAACGTCTTTTTCTAGGTAGAATATTTATTGTTAAACTAATAATTTACTTAACACTATCAACATTTATCAATAGTATGACATAACCTATAAACTCAGTTTCTCAACTTTTGTGTCAATCTAACAATTAACCAATCAATCATAGTTTACGATAATGAAATATCAGTGTACAATTATTTACCTTTATTGTTGTAGTTGTTGTAAATGACGAATCTAAGCACTCCACATTTTCACTACAGACACAGCTGACGATACTTTAACCACACGTGTGAACTTGTATTATGACGCTTTCTTGTTTTTCCAACGCCAAGAACGTTCGAGAAAGACAAAGACAGAGACACAAGCATGCGCCGATTCAATGCGCCTAATTCTCTAGTGCTGCGCGCGCGGCAGACCGATCATAGTTTAGTGGGAGAGAGACGCAACGCATTCGGCGGGCCTCTCTCTCGTTCGGAGGCATTCGGCGGGCCTCTCTCTCGTTCGGAGGCATTCGGCGGGCCTCTCTCTCGTTCGGAGGCATTCGGCGGGCCTCTCTCTCGTGCGGTGACTCATCGTAACGTTACCGGGCGTTACACTTTTTCATAAGTGACTCCCTAATAAACCTAATTTAAGACGTTGTCACGTCAAAAAATAATAAATTCACATCAAAAACTACAATTGACATCATATGTTTTTGACAGCATATGTTTGTACGGAGATTCTTGTCCCACAAAACGATTCTGCCTCCGTCAATCTGACATTGAGCGCTCACTGAGCGCTCAGTTGATGGTACACGCCTACTGGTTTTCTTGACAACCTTAATAGTCGATGAGTTGATCGTCCTTCCAATTACATATAGTTTAATGACCCATTGCTGATACCACATAAATCACGAGGCTTTCTTCTAAGATCAATGAAACCAGTGAAAGACTGATTAAGTTAATTTGATTGAGATCGTTAAGTTCATTATAGATGAATTTTCCAAGGTAAGTCTTGCGTTTTTGAGCTAGAGCTAGGGCATGTACAGAACAGAGGAAGTGAAGAACTGTTTCCTCTTCTTCCTTATCGATACAGCTTCTTCAAAAGTTATTTAAAAATACGCCTAGTCGCGTGGCGTGCTTTCCAATTAGACAGTGACCGGTTATGACACCGATTATATCGGACTTATATGCGATCTGCTTACAGATAGTCAGCACCTTAAACTTTTTAAATCTATTGTTTTTTAAGACCTGACACGTGGTGAAGTTATTCCACCTGATGTTTGCCTTCTTCATAGCGTCTTGCATTAGCAATAGTTACATCCAGCGATGGGTATGCCAGCATTAGCCAAACGTGGTAGAATGGGTTGTAATGTACCATTTCTAACGAGTTCATCTGCCTTACAATTTCCTGGAATGTCTCTATGGCCCTGCAGCCAGCAAAGGTGTACATTATACTGTTGTGCCATCTCCATTAGAGATGATCGACACCTATGGACTATTGAGTTTCTAGAGACAGAATGCAGAGATTTGATAGTGGCCTTACTATCTGAGAAAATACGGATAGCAGATGTTGAAATCACGTTCTTTTCTTTAGGCCAGGACAAGACTTCTTTTATCGCCAAAAGTTCCGCCTGGAACACGGTATAATAGTTGGGAAGGTACAATTAGAGACATAATTTCAGTCGTTCAGGGTGCACACCTTCATTTTTTTGATCCATCTGTGTAAAAGTGGACTAACTCGTCTTCCAGGAATGAAAGTTTCTGTCGAATTGCAGTCGGGGGATAGTGTAGTCTGTGTGCTTTGTAATAATTGATTCTAAATACTTAAGAATTACGGAGTTGCCAATATTGTTGTTAAGTTAACCCACTGCGATTAAGCTTTGAGGCGCCTAGCAGAGCTTGCAGCGTAGAGTAGGGGTCGTGCAAAGCGATCCGCTGAACGTTGGACTTTATTAACTTCCACACCGTACATTTTAATCGATCTTATTACCGATGTGTATATCCAATGCGTAATTTGAGGTTGTAAGACCCATTTATGACCAATAGCTGTTTTAAAAGAAAAGAGAGCTATAGTAGCTGTTTTGAATCTTTCTTGTATATTGCGTTTCCAATTTAGTTTTTGTCTAAAATAAGACCCAGACTCGTCTGAGAACTTTTTTTGGATACCTTAAATATAGAGAAGGTTTACATATGGAATTTTGTATTTTCTCGAAAATAGGACTAAATCAGTTTTGTGTGGGTTGACACCCAACCACACCGATCAGCCCAAAGAATAAGTTTGTCTAAAGCATTTTGTAAGAGATCTTTTAGGGTGTTAAAATGCTTTCCTGAGACCGCTATAGCAACGTCATCCGCAAAGGCAATCACTCCGAAACCCTGCGCATCTAGACCAGTTAGGATTTCATTTACCACCAGGCTCGAGAGGGTATAGAACACCACCTTGCCGTGTCCCTCTACTAACGAATCTTCTAGCAGAAGAGTTGCCCAGTTTTGAGTTAATTATTCTGCTAGCCAGCATAAAATGAATTAACTCGCCAAACCCAAACCCTCTACGTTCAGAGATGTTAGTGCAGACGTGATTGCAGATATGTACACGTTGTTAAAAGCATCTTTGGTGCCAATGAGAGGAGGGCGGTATAATGCCATCTAGTCCTGTAGATTCAAATGGTTTGAAGTTGTTGAGAGCCCATTGAAGCTTGCCCCTAGTGATCAGTAGTGATCAGACCTTGTGAATGTGTAACATTTCTACAACTTGCTGTCAGGAAAGTGAGTATCTAGTAGTAAGAATTCCTTAGTGCCTTCTTATAACTTCTTAGTTATTATCTTAATAAGAATTCCAGTGAGGAGCTAGTCTGTGGCTTTAGCTCGGAATTTCCTAAATTCTCTTCTGAGCGAATCTAGCTCTGAGGCCCACCATAGTGATTTCCTTCTTTCTCTTATAGGACAAGCAATTTATATATATATCTAAGGTGATGTCATTAACTTTATTAATTAAAGGACTAAATAGTCTCGGTTTTACTAAACTTTGTAGTGTGTTTCTGTATGTAGGCACGGCTGCCACTTGAAAAAAAATTGCATGACCAAAGCTGAAAATAAAAATGACCAATCGTACCAAAAAATGACCAAAATAATTTGTGTCCGCAATAGCTTTTAACTTCCCATAGAAAGTTATTGTAATCGGTCCGATTTCTTGAATTGAAAATTTTGACATTTCTCGACGTTTCAAGGTTCCTAGAGTCTAAATAAAAGATTTTTAGACAAATGTCTGTGCGTGCGTGTGTACGTACGTTCGGGAAGAATAATGTTTTTGACATTTGGTAAAATTTTTAGAAAATCGAGTTGAAATTTTTTTACAAAAAATAAAAAAACAATAGTAAAACTTGGTAAAAATTTGCTTTCGACTCAAGTATCTCTTCAAAAATTAAAAAAAATATTGGCTTTAAGCTAATTTTATCTGACAGAAAATATTGTTTCCGACATTCCGTAAATTGTGCATAAAAATCCAACAGTCAGTTTTTTTCATAAATAGTTAAAATCTACAAAAAATAGTTCGCAAATGCTACGAAAATTTGGTTTTTGACTAAAAATCTCGTTAACAAGAACAGATATCGAAATCAAACTATTTTATCATACTCAAAATATTGTTGGTAATTTTTAATTTTTTTTTAGAATAATTCAACTAACAACTAGCAAATCACGAAAGCCTACAAACCTTTTAAGCAAGACAAATCGGCAAACGGGATGGGAAGTTATCACTGTGGGACGCACCCCTGCTTCTTTTGTTTATGATCACAATATGTTAACATTATGTCAGGAGATCGAATACTATCGCTAAATAAAATTAATTCAAAAAAATGTTTTTGCAGACCAAACGCTATGGTTATTTTTGTCATCTTGCCGCTCTTTGGCCAGCATTATATTTTGCCAGCATTATATTTATGGTACCCAAATTAAGTCTGCCTTTCGTTTTTATCAAAGTTAATTAAAAAAAAAATTCCTCTGAGCAGCAGCTGAGCTGTGAGGAAGTAACATCAAGTTATAAACGAACTAACTTAAATTTTGAAAACAATATTCATTTAAAGCGTTTTTATGATAATTGACCTCTTTCCAAAATTCTTAAGGTAGGTATTTTATTTTTGAGATTAAAAAAGGAATAGAGACGAGTTATTTTTTTCAATTTCTTAAAAAAGGGACCAAATGGAATAAAAAATGACCATGCGACCAATTGAGAAAATAATGACCAAATTTGGTCGTAAAAGACCAAACTGGCAACCGTGTATGTAGCCCAATCAGTTTTGAAATTTTGAAATCTCAATGGACTAGGGTTTTCATCCACATTGATATTGAATTGGATATGTCTATGATCAGAGAACAAGTGTTCTTTGGATAGTCTGCATATATACATTAGACCATGCGTTCAATCCGATAGTTTTGAGTTTTGGGTACATTGGCTATCCTAGTTGTATTGGATCAGCTGTTCTTTTACACGTAAAATACTTAGAAATGAGTTTCCGGATACCCTATCTTTGTGAGATTGAACGCAGCTTTTTGGCTATGATGTTGGCCTTATTATTAATCCAAGTTTCCGACTTCGAGCGTCGAAAGCAACATGCCCCTCCACTCAGCTCCTATTCATACGGGGCCGTAGATCACGCAAAGAACTTTTCTCTCAAAACGACCCAAGGTGCTTTTACCTGCTTTTGTCATAGTCCATGCTTTTGTACCGTATAGCAGGATTTGGATGATGAGGGTATTACAAAGAGCGAGCCTACCTCAAAGTTACGTTTGTCGATGGTGACGATTTGACCGAGACGTCGGTGTAGTAGTAGGTCCTTTCTTGATGACAACATGTACTTTGGTTTGCCCTCATTAGCCGTTAAACCCATTTTTGCCGACTCTGCTTCAATACCAACAAAAGCCCCATTGACAACACTCTGAGTTCTTCCGATTATTTCAATGTTAACAGCATTTATGCTAGTAATTGGACGGAATTTTGAAAGATATTGCTTCTAGTGTTGACGTGGGAGCTCTGCACTCTTCTTTCAAGGACGATGTTAAAGAAAGCGTATCACCTTGTCTAAAACCTTTTTTGACATCGAAAGGTTCGGTTAAGTTGTTTGCAACCTTTATGGAGTAGCGCGATTTCTCCATGGTCATCCTGTACAAACGGACGAGTTTGGCAGGGATGCCAAAACTATAAATGGCTCTATACAGTTCGTCCCTGTAGATGCTGTCATATGCAGCCTTGAAATCGTTGAAGAGATGGTGGGTATCGATTTGATGTTCTTGGGGTTTTTCCAGAATCTGCCGTACTAATGTGAATATTGATCGACTGTGGACTTTCCTGTGTCTAAAAAAACACTGATAAGGACCTATCAAGTTGTTGACGATGACCTTTAGACTTTCCATATTCAGCTCTACAAACAAATTATCTAATAACGGTTCTCTTTCCTTTCATGCTGCTCATAATTTATGTTTTTCACAACTTGTCTTTACTGAAAAACCTTTTTCCAATCCTAATAAAATATCACATCTTCTTTTAATTAACAATTTTATAATATTTTTTGTAAGACCTATTTGGTACAAATTTTCCGGAGACATTGGCTGCGTTCAATCTCAGACAGATAGGGTATCCGGATACCTTTTTGTAAGTGTTTTACGTGTAAAATAACAACTGATCAAAAACAGCTGAGATGTCAAAAAAGGAATCCAAAGGTATCCAAGAATTTCTTGGGTATGTAGGTATCTGACAGAACAGGTGATTCAACACATGGTTGAATTTCAAGAAACTTGAAAATTGATTTCAGCTTTTTGTATTTGTTGGTAAACAAAAAGATACAAAATGTTAGTTGAAGTTGTATTTGAGGATGTTCTGTACATAATAGACGATTTGCCTCCAAATTTTGACTTCGAAGCTTAAATGTTTCTCTCCTTTTTGTGAACAGCTGAAAGTTGTTTTTATTTTTTGACAGCTATCTCAATACAGCTATCCAACCCGTTCAACAAGGTATCTAAAAATCCACCTATCCTAGATACCATACCCAACACGAGATTGAACGCAGCCATTGGTGAATTCACAACCCATTTATACAAACAAAGATGCATTTTAAGTGTTAACGACAGATGAACACAAGAATCTGCACGAATAGAGGAACGAACAATTTTTGAAAAGCTTTTAAAAAAGCCAAGGTATTTCCTGTGGAGTGATGGTTAGTGTGTTGGACTGTCATGACAGAGGTTTTGGGCTCACTCCTTGCCTGTGCCACTTTTTCTCGGGTACTGCCTCTTGCCGGGACTTGACAAATCTAATGTGTTCGGATTCGGCTTAAAACTGTGGGTCCCCTCCATCCATGTCAACATTACTCGCACATACGAATGGTTGAGAATTGTAAGTCACTAGGCACTAGTTCTCAACGGACAGTTTCCCAACTTAATTCATTTATTTTTTAATTTTTATAAAGTAAAGACGTATACATTTAATGTTGCTAAAATCGAGGGTTGCTTTAATGAGTTCATACTGCAGTTAAAATTTTAACAAAAATAGATTAATTTGGTAAGTAGAGGAGGGTCATTAATTCTTTGGTTTCGACACCAAGTAAAACACAGCGATAAATGGTTTGATGAACATTTTATTAATTTAATGTTTGGGCTTTGTCATGAGGTGTGAAAAAATGTCATTCAAATAGATCATTATCAAAAAATGTCACTCAATGTACTAAAAGTGGATAACCACTTTGGTTGTATATATAAAAAATTTAAAAGCTTTTTTCGATTGTTAAGCAATCCATTAACATAAATTAAAAAAAAATTTAACTAAAATAATGACATTTCAATAGACAACTGAGTTTGACAGATGTACAACCCTATATTCAAAAATATTGGGCAGGTTCAGACGACATAAGGGACTTAAAAGTTGGGCAAGTTTTTAGTATCTGATCGGCCAGCTGTCTTTTGAATTTGAAACTTATGACATGAATGAAGTTTACTGCAAATGAAGTCCCTTATGTTGTCTGAACCTGCCCATTATCAATTGTCATTTTGACAGAAGTAGACTTGACTTGATAGTTAGGGAGATTTTTCTTCACTAACTTTCCAGTCAACTTTCCAATAAAGTTGCCTTAATTGGAAGGCAATTATTTGGCAGCTGGCCAATCAGATAATAGAAACTTCCCTAACTTTTAAGTCCCTTACGTCGGCTAAACCTGCCCAATCTCTCTAACTATCAAGTCAAGTCTACTTAAGCCAAAATGACAGTTGACCATGTTTTTTCATTCAACTGAAAGCTTAACTTGATGGACTTGTAGCTGCCTGAGGTGTAGACAATAATGTTTGTGATAATTTTTGTACGACGAACTGAAGGTAAAGCTTTGTGAAGTAAGGTTCTGAATTTGAAACTCATGACACTTGGAAAGCTAACTAGGTGCCTTTGTCAAAATTTACTTTCAAAGAATGCAGTTGACTGTAAATGTCCATTATGTTGCTTGAATCTGCCCATTACCATCTAATTTCTAGAAGTACAAGGAAGCGATTCCAAAAGGTCAAAAATTCATTCAGCAGCAAGTTTAAAAGGATTTCCACGTTAATGTTATTAAAATAAAATAAAAACAATCGTCACTTTACAAAGAGAAATTTAAGTTTATTTAAAACGTATACTTTTAGCGGTCATTAGATTTAAATCTAAAACCCGCTAATTTACATTTAAACACAATTAAAGCTTTTTTTAAATCTAGTTTTACATAAGCTCGTTTTATTACATGATACATAATTTATTATTATTTCCATTTATTATTATAGTATATTATCTAACTATGCATTTTTATCATAGAAAGGCACTAATTATAAAAACGAAATACATTAATTAATAAATATAAAAAGCAATCTATTTTCATTAAAAAAATTGTAGAATTAATATTGGGACATGGTAAATTATTGACTTAAGAAGAATATTCAAAATCTTACAAATGTTATCTTATTCTTACATAGAGATTCAAAAATGTATGTTGTGGTAAGAAGTCCTGAGATTACTACATTTATAATTTAATAAAATTACACATAAAAAAGGAGAAATATACAAATCTATTTGTTACTGTTGCGTTAAAAAAATGTATATCTCAATTTTTAAATAAAAGATTTTGAGAAAACTAGACGCTCATTTATGTCATGTCAAAAAAACAAAGTCTTTAAATAAGATTTGACAATATTCAATTGCATTTGTACGAGCTCACAAGCTTGTATCAAAGATAATTAAATTTATTCATGTTTTGTTTCTGGTTGAAGATCAAACCACGACGAAAGTCCTTGGGCAGATATATCCGGCTCAGCCAGCGATATTTTCAACTAAAAAACAAACAAGAAAAATATTTATTTCAAACAAATTTACCAAAACTTGTTTAACTAACCATTCCTATAACTGGGCTTCCACCATACAAGAAGCCTTTTTGAGTACAAACAGTCACCTCAAGATCGGTTTGCATAATTTCAGCCGATGAGATCACATACTCAAAGGTCGCTTCATAAACAGGATTGCAATTGTCCTTAATTGTGACAGTCTTCCTCTTGGACTCCTTTGCACGTCCTGGCAGTAGATATAACTTGACATATGGATCAGGGATGTTCGAGGGATCAGTAAGAGGAATATGCATTATCTTATGAATTGTGACCGACAATTTTTGACGTGTTATACTGTAGTGAATCGACAGTTGAATGCGTCCCAGATTATGCTCTCCGGCTGAAGTTGTAGTATCAGGAAAACGATGAGTCAAAACGGAATCCGGATTGACTCTAGGACTTCTGGGAGGAGTTATGGCTGCAATGGAAGAAGCGGCTGATTTAACCAGATTATCTTCTTCCACAATTGAGCTTTCCATTGAAGACGAAACTATTTCCTGTAAATGATTATAATTACAAAAGTTAAACTTCAAATTAAAAATGTGTCTATGGTTTTCAATCAAACCTTTGCCTTGCTGGGAATAATGACTCCTTCAACTTGACTAGCTGTTCTTACAGAACTTGTTCGAGACAAAGAGGGAATAGCTTCTGACATGGAAAACGCATCAATCGAAACGTTATCTTCTGTAGAATCAGCTCGTTTCAGAACTCTCAGAGCCAAGGTTATTATAATTTTTGACTCTAGGCCGGATTTGTGTAATTGGAATGGTTGTGAGACAATTTGCATTTCAGGCATTGTTAACAAAGTACTCAAGATATAAGAGAATCGTCCAATTTCATTTCCTGTTTTCTGATCGAAAATTTTCATCTGAAGATTATCGTTATCGGGGTTTCCAACTAAAAATGTAAATCCTTGCTCCCAAACGGGGGAGTCATTGCGCAATTGGACTGGAGTTTGTTCGGTTTGTTTTCCAACACTTACAACAAGATAAGGATCTGGATTCGATGCTGTCCGTGCATGCTAAACAAAAATTATGATTTGAACCAAAAAAGATGATGATTTGTTGAAGTCAAAACTATTCTTACCGGCAAATTCTTAGCTGAATCTGCAAACACAATAAGTAGAGCTGTGCTCATTGATGTTACTCGAAGGAGTTGTGTTTCCAAAAGGGCAGCTTGGAGATCTTGTGGATCGGATGTGAGTTTGTACCACGATAAACGGACATGCAGAAGTCCATGCTTGGCTTCTTCCAGTGTTAACCACTGTAAGATAAAACAAAACATGTAGATTCAAAATTATAAGAAAATAGGATAGTTTTGTATTAATTACCGTATCAAGTAGACCTTTTTTCACAACTTGAGAGATATCAACAGATGCCCTGAGAATTTTTTTTTTAATTTAAACGAAAAGAATTGTTAATATTTTTTATTTATATAAAACTTTATACAAAATAAAAACAAATATGTAAAACGAAACTAAAAAAAACATAAATAATAAAAATGTCTCTTTTGTAAAGTTGCTAAAGCAAAATTTATACATATATAAATTCAAAGTTCTAAGCTTCTCGGCGCAGTGTATAAGTGCAATTACATTTATTGGATTGTAAACTTGAATATATATGTACTCGTAGATATTTTAAATCACACAGTTATCCATTTTTATAAAAAGTGCTGCGTATAGATATCATACAAAAGCCAGCGTCTAGGGTTGTGTTTATGATGGAGCTTTGATAAGGAAGAAATTCATCGCTTCTTTTTTAAAAGCTCGTTTTTCAAGCCAACAAAAACCTTTTGGGAAAAAAGCAAGCTTCATTATGATTTAGCAAAAAAGGAAAAACAACTTAAGGAACACAAATTATAGTCGATAACTTACTTATTAAATTAGACCTATTTAACCTTTAGCCAACCTGATCTTGGTATGCTGGGTAGAAGGCGAAATGCTTTACCGCAGTCTCAAATGTTACTATTTTGAGCTTTTGCTTGCATTCGTATTTGCAATAGTTCTAAAACAAGTCTCACAAAAATGAGATCGATCTCATTTGAGAAATTTGCATATTCAGCAAAAAAACCTTATCCCATTTAGATAGGCTAAAGCTAGTAAAATGTTGAGGCTGCAAATCTCCAGATATCACAATCACTAATCAGTTAACAGGAAATTATAAGACCCCTTAAATATATGTATATCCATTCCAAGTTGAGGCCTAAGCAATAATAAAATTAAGTAATGGTTTTGCTACGATTCGTTAGTGATCTTGGTTTTCAAAGCGGAATTGCTGAAGATTTCGGAATCAAACAAAGTTCGGCTTTCACGAGTTACAAAGAGGACTGCCTTATGGATTACCAATTACGGTAGAGGAAAACACCGACGTTTAAAAAGTACAGATTCGCATCCTGCATTTGAACGATTGATAATAACTTTCGCTGTGTATTGTTTGATTTTCTAGAACTCGGAGGCTTTTGAGTAATATTTACTATTATTTTGTATACATTTGGACAGAAGATTCACGGTATTAGATAAATTTAATGAGCTATCAGAAGTTCTATAGCTTTTTACCCCGTAAGCTTTAGAATTATATTTTATTAATGAAATTAAAAAAAGGAAAAACATTCGTATCCCCGTTTTTTTCTGTAGAGTTTTCACGAACAGCAACTTTCACTAGATGACGACATTTTGAAAATCAATTGTTTTTTAAGACTGAGATAATGAAAGGAGAAAAGTATCAATTTTAATATTTGCAGATGATTCTCAGAACTCATTAATATGAGAGTGAGCAAATGGATTCTGCATTACTGTTTTACTAACAATTTCATTCAGATTTGGCGTGATCTCAAAATCTTGGGTACCAATAAAAATTAAAATGTCATTATTTCTAAGAAATATAAGAAAACCAAATCGAAACGATTGTTTTTTCTCATTTTGTTAATGAATAATTATTGAGACTTGACATTTTAGAAAGATTTTGACTGACTTTATCTCAGTAATGTCAGATGTACATATTTAGTTTTAGTGAGAACATTTCTAAAAATTTATTTTTACTGCTCAGTTCTTAGCTTCTTTGGAAGTCAAACTTTAAAATTTGAAATGTAAAATAAATAACATTTGATTTTAATTATTGTTTTCGAGTTTCAAATTTTTTGAACTTACAAACGTTTCAGTATTTGCATAAAATCTCAAAAACTTTTTTTAATTCTGATCTTAACCAAATCGGTTTAAGAACATGAGACATTGGGTGATATGAAGAAAACAGAACATATTCTACTTACGAATCAAAGTACCTGCTCAACGAAGGAGAACCTACTCCGATTTTTTACGAACTAGTAAGTACCTTCTCATTAATTTTACGTCATCATCAATATATGATTATAAAGTTAAAAAATTGATTTTAAATAAAATCAAAAGAATTTTTAACATAATCTGTACTTATACAACATAACTGTATAAGCTTTGTAGCTCATTACCCTGGATCGTTAATTGGTCGAAAGTTGATATATTTGTGCTATGCTATTGGATTAGGGCTGTATTTCCTATTCATATTATGTTCTTGTGCAGTCAAGTCCTCAGTTAAAAGCAGTAACGGGTTATCCATTTGCGGTTTCAAAATTATAGGACTGGACAAATTTCTCTTTTTTCAGTTGAAAGTCTGACATTGGTGACTCTGCCACAGCCACCCATCGTGCTTTAAGAGGAGAGTATGATTAACAGAATCGTCCAACTATACAAGCAATTGGCAAAATAGTGGAGAAATCGTTTTGCCATTTCCACTGAAAATATCGCTGCTATATGTGAAAGTGTTGCCGAAGACCCAAATGTGTCGATTCCTCGTCGTTCTCAGGGATTAGGACTGTCTTAAGGGCACATTATGGCGTATTTTTCATTTGTATCACAACACCGTAGATACGTCGAATAGGTGCTTGAACAACAGGCTGTGCACGGCGATTTTTCGAACAAAAATGTCTTCAGCGACGAAGCACATTTTTCACTCGGTGGGTATGTTATAAACAAAATTTTCGTATTTGGGGTTCTGAGAATTTTCAAGTAATTGAAGAGAGGCCGTTACATCCACAAAAAATCACTGTTTGGTGCGAGGTGCAGTCCAGAGGTGCAGTAATTAGACCTTACTTCTTAGAAAACGATGGAACGACTGTCACGGTCAATTCGGAGCGTTGTGTGCATATGATAACCGACTTTTTTGCCTGCTATTGAAGAATACGACTTGGAGAATATGTGGTTTCAACAAGACGGTGCCACATGCCACACAACTCTAGCGAATATGGCATTCTTGCAAGAAACATTTCTTGGCCGCGTAATTTCTCGTTGTGGCGATACCAACTGGCCACCAAGATCATACGATTGAACACCGCTAGACTTATTTTTGTGGGACTAGACGAAAGACCGTGTTTATGCAGATAAACTTTTAACTCTCGAGCACTTAAGAACCAACATTCGTCAAGTTATGGAGATACCGTCCAATATGTGTCAAAAAGTGGTCGAAAATTACCTCAAAAGAACAACCCGCTTGGTGTTCATTTAAATGATGTAGTGATCCACACATAATATCAACGTTCAAACTTTATAATACAAAAATAAATATCATAAAACAAATATTTTATTTGTGTTTTATTGGAACCGCAAAATGGACAACCCTGTATTTTTTTAAAGCAGTATAAACTACAAATTTTATTTTAATTATGTACAAAACAAATTAATAAAAATATAAAGTGGATCAAATCCATTCACGCAATACGATATGTTTAGAACTCAAGGGAATTCCTATACGAATATTCAAACAAAATATTCTCCCAGGGCTGTTTCATGATCCCTACGAACCCTCCCCCCGCATCCACCATTGCCCAAAGTGGCCATATAACATTAAACTATATGCGTTTTAATTTTTCTTAAAAACCACACGTTTACAGAAAGGCAATCTTTACCATAAAACTATGTGAAGGTTCTCAGTAAAGAGGAGGTGCTCCTCAAACATTACGTTGAAAGTTTTAGAAATATTTAAAGTATATGTGAGGAACGGGTGTAATTATAAAACTCATGAAGAAGAAGATCTCTAATTTTGTGGAATTCAGAAGGCTTCTGACCAATCATTCCAAGAAGAGAAGCCATTACCTTTATCGGCATTATTTACTACAATTATTATGTAGAGACACAGTGTGAGCACTAGAAAAAGGAGAGACGGTTTTAAAGATGTCGATGCACATTGGTTTTGAATTCCTGAGTATTAAAATTTCTGGAAAAGAAAGATTGTGGTAAAGCATTTCACATGCGTATAGTACGGCTAAAGAACTTACTATTTGACAGTACGACCGAAGTTGGACTCGAAGGTATACTGATGAGCATTCCTAGTAGAGCGAGTATTACGGTTGAACAGTTTGAGGGGAGGAATGCAACTGGCTATTTCTCTAGAGCATAAAGCTTTAAAATAACGGTAAAAAAAGGGTTAGACCAGAAACTTTGCGTTTATGTTCAAGCGACGTAAATGAAGTAATGATGATACCAATCAATTTAAATGATCTACGTTCAGTAATGTCCAAGAGGCTTAAGTAAGTTGCAGGAGCACCTGCCCAGACATGGAAGTTATAATCAAGCTTTGGACGTATATAAGTCTTGTAGATAACAGCCAAATCAGATTACTGGTTGGTCTTGGTAATACACATCCGAGAATATCAAGATGTTCAGTCTCATCGATGCAAGTGCCATGCTGTTTTGGTCAGCATTTAATGATCTAATCATAATTTGTCGTTGCAGTTCCACATCCGAAGAAGAGGGGTTTGAGTCTGAAAACGAATATGAAAAGCTAAGAGTACCATCGTTAACGAAACAATGTATTGGATTAGTAGTTGCAGGCAGGAGATCATTAATAAAAATGAGCAAGAGTGTTGAATATAAAACAGAACCCTGGGGTACACCAGCATTTATTTTGTGGTTTTAAGACTTGAAACCATCTAATACTACTTGTATTGAAAGGTAATTAAATTACTAATCCAATGAAGGACGGATTCATGAAAACCGAAAGTACGGATTTTCGATAAAAGAGCCTGAGGGTGATGAAAATTCGCCTTTTTTGGGGATGGGCTGCACAAATGCCGTATTCCATCCGCTCGGAACGAGACCTGAGAAGTAGGTAAAATGATAAAGTTACGCAGTGGTTTTGGTAATTCGATTCAACACATACGTTGTTAATAAACATTATCAGCACACTTTCGCAGCGGATAGTTCTAAGAAAATAAAATTTAGTACGTATGAAGGCCTAAATTTAATTTTGAGTACCTAATAAACAAAATAAAAAGTTCTATAATAGTGTCACACAAATAGGGCGTAAACAACGTTTTTTATCCGACTTCAAATATCAACATAAGAATCCTAGTAAGAAAATATATATTATTTCATTTTTGTTTATACATAACCAAGAAATAAACAATTACATTACAACAACATATATGTATGAGTCTAATAGTCAAACAAATTATAATACAGTTCTACAATTCTAAAATTTACAATTCTACTATCAACTACCAAATAAAACATAAAAACTACATTGTTTTGTCTTCAACAACTAAAAGCCAACCTGCCGAGTGATTCGTCATCCCCGGTGCGATCCCAGTCGAAGAGTTTTAACACAAGTATACTATGTTGAGTAACTTCCACAACAGCCTTTTATAAGCATTTATTTATTTTTGTTAAAACGCAGCGGTATTGTTATGAAAATAAAGCAAAAATTATTTACAATTTTTAATTTTTTTTTTTTAAATTTGAAACACTGATTTATACATTTTTTGTAATTAATAATGTTTATATTGCAAAGCTTTAATAAAAATAATTTCAAAAACTTAGCATTTTGTACAAGGGATAATGTCATGCCGTGCTTTGGAAATAAAGAACAACACAAAATGGGCCAAGAGTAGAAAAATGCTCAAAAGAAAAGAATTCAAATAAACCACATAAGAATATTACAACCTGCCCAAAACGTCATCGGCATTAACACCGGGTAATCCTTGATCGCAGTCCCATAAGTTGAAAAACACATATTGGAACACATGAGAATTAACCACAGTCTAAATTTAAATAAAATAAAAAGGTGCAATCAAATTAAAATTATAATTATAAAGCAGTGCGGTTGCGATTAAATATACAATAACTTGTATTTTTAGATTATTTAGTTTAAGAAAATCATGCTAACTGATGCAATCGAAGGATATTGATAAAAAGCCTTTTTCAAAAATTAACTGCATTTTATTACCTACCATTTTTATTAACTACTAACTCTAGTGGAAGTAATGGGACTCAAGTTATACGAGAATTATAGGTAGGTTTGTTTAATATATAGTTTTTACAATCAGAGACATTTTTTTAAATTTTGAATTAAAATAAAAGGGAAGATAAAATTTACAAAACAAAAAATTAAAAAAAAAAAAAATAGAGAGACAGAAAGAATGTTTTTCAGTTCGTGTTAAAACTTACCTTCCTAGTTTTTCATCATTACTCGCATCATCAAAATCATGAAGTGAGATTTCTAAAAACTGTCCAGTTTCGGCAAACACTTTCGCCTATGTTTGGATGGATTAATTTTTGAAGTTTATGAAGGGCAAGAAAAATAAAATAAGTTTATACAAACAAAAAAAATTAAATGAAAAAAGTTTTTGGTAATTGAGATTGAACTACTTATTTTCAGTTAGGCTTTTTCAAAGTTCGGTTCTAATATTTGTGCATTGCATATTTTTAAATTGTTAATGTGCTACTTTAGTAATAAGCTTTGATGTCATTCATCCTTGGGCTCTTTAAAATCTTTAAGACTTATTTGAGAGGTTATTTCTGTTTACCTCTGCGAATACAAAATATATCATTATATTTATAAGTCTTAATAGGATCAGCTAAGCAGAATTTTAGACCTTATTTTAGGTAAGGTAAGACCTTAATAGCCCTTATCCAAAAATCGAATCAGAAAGCTTTTTGACTTAACTCCACTTCGTTGGAAGAAATAAAACACATTTTTTTTGTACTTATTTCAAAAGATTCTGTCAAATTGAATTTAGTTTGAAATCTTTTTGTGAAACAATGCTTCAAAAACTTGAGCCCTCAGAAGCAACCTTAAGATGATAAATTGTGAAGTGTGAATCGGGCTCAAATGAGTAATTTGGAACTCTTTGGACTATAAAACTGGTAAAAACGCAAAGTATACTGTTCTACTTTGAAAATGTGTTTTTAATTAGACTAGCAGATGTTTTAAAATTATAGATCACTTTATGGAAATTCAAAATTTGTGTAGACATCATAATATTCAAGTTGTTTAAAAAATCAGATTTGTTTTTACTTTCCAACACCCGACTATTTTTAATTTTTTTATTTTATGAATTTAAAGAGTTGTTATTACAGTCAAACTTCTTTATAACAAACCTTCAAAGAAACACAAAATTGTTTCATTATAAAGAAGTTTTATACACATTTTGTTATAAAGAATATTTTATTTTAACACTGCAGGTGTTCTTTTATGTTTTCAAAAAAAAAAGCGCAAAACGAATTAATTTTAAAGAAATTTTTATCTTTTTAGTTTTTAAAAAATTTTATTGCACATGAACAGTTTTGGTTTTTGTTTTATAAGTAAAATTAAATTTTTTTAAAAATAAATTTTACTCTCTTGTTTCAATAAAATTTCGAAAACTTTCAAATGCAGTCCTCATATCATTATCCTTGGGTTTTTTTTTACTTGCGACATATAGGAACTATATGGCAAGTTTTGCATTCGTGCAAAATTTCGAACTCGAGATTTTAATCAAACATGATATTACGATGGTAGAGAAGTCGAAAAAAGTGGGTCCCGCGATTCCGTCCGGTCAATTTTGTCTGTCTGTCCACGCTCCTACAGCCTAAACCATTGGGTCGGTTGAGTTCAAACTTGGAAGTTAAGGTTTTGAGCAGATTTGCGTTAGGCGTTTTTTTCATTTTTTTTTTAAGATCAAAACTAACAGTGGCCCCCATACAATTTTTTTGGTCGAAAAACGAAAATTCGAATTTTCTCAAAAACAAACCGATAGATTTGATTAAAATTTTCTCTAAAATTTTGTTTTTTAACTTGGCTTCTTTTAATAAGAAAAACATATTTTTGTATTGCTCAGGAAAGGTACCGCTCATAGAACCGTTTTTTTGTTTTTTAATTTTCTCAGCAACTTTTGAACCGATTTCAATAATTTTTTTTCTGAACGAGCTCTTATATTGCCTTAACAATATTTGATTATCAAAAGTGCAATTTTTTATTGTTTGGATTTTAAAAAAAAATATTGAAATTTTTTTTTCAAAATTCTATATCTCAAAAACGGGTGAACATTTTTTTACGAAATTGAAATATAGAGCGTATATTTACAATCACTAAACAACTGCATACCAAAAATATTTTTAGAACAAAATTGAAAAATTTTATATATAAAAAATTAATTTAAAAAAAAACCGCTCTAACGATTTTCAAAAAAAAAATTTGAAAAATCAAAGGTTTTTTGATTTATAAAATGGCATTTAAATTTTTGAAGACAAACTTATTTTTCAGGTTAAATTTTGAATCTTAAATTAGTTTTTTTTTAAATTATTTTAACTGTATTAAATGTAACCCCCCACAAAAAATTGAAAAATGGAGGTTTTTTCGACAAATCAAATGGCATATACATATATCTTTGAAGACAAACTTATTTTACAGGTATATTTTTTTAAATATTATATAGATACTTTTTTAAACAGACTCTTTGCATACAGGAGCAAGTTCGTGCGACCCAGTCGTGCACTTTATTTTTAATACATTCGATTTCATCAATATCAACTAATAAGTCAGATTCCTAGGATGTGATAACATTCAAAATTGTTTCGTCTGAAAGAAGTCCATGCTAGCAACATTTGCATTTACTGCAAAATTATCGTCAAATGTAATAGGATAATAAAACTCTTCTAAAGTTGCTGTTGTTCTCGATTATTATTAATCTTATCTTTGACAATGGAAATGAGTCTTCAATGAGATCAAGTATCAGTACAAAACTCAGCTTCGTTAACAAAAATTTACAGTTTCAAATTTGAAAGTTGACATTTCGTTGACATCTTTGCTTTCGGGCCAAAAAATTAGTTCCTTTTAAGAAGAATTTCATTACAAGAAACCTAATTCAAAAAACAAAATAAAATTCGCTATAGAAGGAGTTACGTTTTAAGGAAGTTCGTTATAGAGAAGTTCGACTGTATTTCAAGAAATCGAGAGCGGCAAAAGTTGTGTTCAACGAGGTTTTGTCTAGATCAGAACAGCACAGGGCAGCACAGTTTCGTGAGAAACGTCAGATCAAGTTAGAACAGTCAGTTAAACGTCAGTTGTCAAAAAAAAAAAAAACAAATTGCAAGTTGTGTGAATTTTTCGTTTCTCGCTTATTTTTTTCATTTTTTGTGTTTTTACTGAACCTGATCTGACTCAAAAGCAAGAACAGAAAATCCTGTTCTAAGCTGTTCTAGGTTTGTCAATGAACAGGAAAGTAGAACAGTTCAGCACAGAAAAAACCTCAATGAACAGCAAAAAGCTGTACTTTTCTGTCTAGAACAGTCCAGCACAGCGTCACTGAACACAGCTAAAGATTCCAAGCTTGAAGTTTCCCGAAACTCAGATCAACTTTAAGTTTTTTTTGCCTTTTTGTTCCAGCAAGCTAATTTTATTTCAGCTTCAAACTTTATGATTGTAGTGTGCTAGAGGTCTTGGGTTCAACCCCTGCCTATTTTTCCACGGGAACTGTCGGATTTGGCACAAAACTGAAGGTCCCCCTACACCTAATTTATTTATTCATTAAAACTTTATCTGTCAAAAGTAAAAACTCAAAATGATGTCTAATTTGCCATTGGTTAATCTTCTAAATCGTGATTTGAACATAGCTTTACTTTGTACTTGACATGAAACTACCAAAAAAATGAGATGAGGATAAAAATTGTACTGAAAAAATGTGTGAATAATTATTTTCTTGTCACCATATCATGTGGTTTACCCGCGATTATGTTTGTGTTTAGAAAATTGGTCCTTATCATAAGAAGAATATTATCAACACAGTTTTGTTTTGAGATGGTTAAGAACCTACTGGATCTATTTGTTTGAAATGATGTTTAAGAACGTTGAAAGACTGGAAATAACCTAGACTCTTTCAAAAGACACAAGTTTATAAATATGTACTTCTTTATATTCCATTTTTAACATTAACAAAAATACCAAAATTAATAAAGTAATATAAATTCGCGTAACTTTGTGCACAAAAATATGGAACACTTTTATAAAAAAAATCAATATAGTCAGAAAAATTGCGATTAAAATGTTTGTCGCAAAATTTTAAACTATTTACCAAGCTGTGTAAGCAATTATATTAATTATATAGAAACATTTATAATTATAGCGATCAGTCTGAGATCTTATTACTTTCGGAGATATGTCGTCCCCTCAGAAGCAAATTGTCGTAACTCAAAAATTTGCGATTTTGAGTTAAGTATACAGAAAAAATCAGTAAAAAAAATGCTATCTTTTGGTCAAACTGTCATAAAAATACTTCTTGAACTGAAGGTGTGAGGGCGAAAGTGTCGTTGTGCATTTTTAATAACGTCCCTGAACTATTCATCAGTAAAATGACATTTTCAGTTTCATGTCAGCCGTCATAGTGAGTTGTTGTGTCGTTTGTTGCAGAAAAAGTTTTTATCGGAAAATGTCGGACTACACTGAAACGAAGAGAAGTTTTATTTTCAAAACTTTTTAATTTGGGGCACTTATCTTAAAAAAATATTATTGAAGTATGATAATTAATTTTTAGGAAAAGTGACACTTTGTTATTTGTGACACTTATCTAAAAAAATATTATTGAAGTATGAAAATTAAGTTTTAGGAAAAGTGACACTTTTCGTTATACGTCATTTCCCATATCAAAACCGTAATTATTTTTAATCCAAACGTCATAAGCCTTGCAATTTTTTGTTTTTTTTTTAAAGATTTTTAAAAATTTAATTATACCATTTGATAGAGGACAAAAAATTAAATTTTTTTTGTTCTACCACTTTAAGCTCCTCAGATAAAATCCAGATAAAAAATCATTTTTTAAGATTCAAAATTATTCAAATCGCTTTTCTGAAAAACTAAGAATTTTGAGTTACGACAGTTTGCTTCTGAGGAGACGATGTATATGATATTACTAAAAAATAATCACTTCTTATGTTTTCGTGTGTATCTTTTTTCAAACGTTTCGACCTAGTTCGCCCCAATGATAAGACGAACTGAATTACCCCGAAGAACCAATCTCTAGTCCGCATTGCTCACGTGACGGCAACGTTTCGCTGCTCTGTTACCCGATTTAAACGTTGACATCTCATAATACACTGGATTGGCTGGTACAGCAAAATCGAAACTGTGTGATATGTCGGCGAGGCCTATACCATGGAAGATATCAAAACCCCTTATTGACAGACGATCTTTCAAAATCGCTAACAGAGTTTGCGGCGTATATACAATAACATACTGATTTAGAGGTTTGTGTAATAATATTATTTTTTATTGGTAGGTCCTACCATAATCATGTCTTTAAACGAAGCTTTGTTTATGTGTCTCTTTAAGGTTATGAAGATAAGTATGGTTGGGATGAATATGATTGCGTCGAGATAAGTTTGTATTCGATACTTAAAAAACTGTCAAAAAGTGATCGAGTATCCAGTCATATGCCTAATGCAACAAGACCCGTTTTGGACCTTAAGCTCGCACAGAACTACCTGAGCGTCACCAGAGCGAGCTTCTTTTATTGTTCTATCGGCCTTGTACAGGTAAACAGATTCATAGAGAAAATGCTTTGATGGCATGCCAAACTATGGCATCCATAATGATAAACTCTTTTTACGTGGACGAATTCATGTTAGACCCAAAATATATTACTGTTACATTCTTACTCCCTAAAATACAGCTAATCGACATAAGCGCCATAGTAGGCGTGAATGTACGTTAAAATGTCGTTCTAATGATATGCGACTCATCACTATTGGCAGAGGACCACAGCCCTACAAAAATGCCTATTCTTATTTGCTAAATCCATATGGCATCTTTCAATATTCTAGACAAAATTTCTTGTAAATTCTACATGAAAGAGATGAATTTTGTATTTTTTTGTAATTTATGAATGTACCATCTTTTATGTCCCAAGAAAATACCTTCAAAGAGCTGGATGATTGAGAATTTTATTCTCAGTTTAGTCAGTTTAGGTCTGTTTCCTTTGTTTTTATTTTAACGAACTATCACTGTTTCGACATTTTCGGATGTCCGTTTTTTTTATAAAAATCGATTAAGCAATTTACTAGTTAGCAAAGCGAAATGAAGGGTTTACATTTTTAGAGTTGCTTGTAAATTGCTGAATGTTTAGAAAAATGTTAAGCCCTTAACGATACGAGGTTCAAAATGTTGCGTATTTTTTGATTTAATAAATATTAAAACTATGGAAATTTATATTAATAATGAACAAGACTTAACAATACGAGGTTCAAAATGTTGCGCATTTTTTGATTTAATAAAAATTAAAACTATGGAAATTTATATTAATAATGAACAAGACCTATCCAAAGAGTGATTTTTCAAAGAAAAAATGTGCAACCTAATCATTTATCATCACAGATATTATAAAAATGGTCCTTATAGCTTGCTTTATTATATTATTATAAGGGTTACGATTATAATTCTAACTTAAATAAGATAAATTGATAAGATAAACTATCTATAACAAGTTCAATCTCATATCCCATAAACTTAGAAGCATTCAGAAATATTCAAGCAAGAGTTTAGAGTTTAATAATGTGTTTATTCTTTAAATTGTGTTAAGGTGCTTCATCAGAAATTAGTGTTATTTTTTGATTTATGTATATTTTTTTTTCATTTTATGTGGGTTTTTGTTTTTTTCTTTTATGTGGCACTGGGATCTTTTATTTTTTTTTAAATATGTATGTGACAAACATTTATTATAGTTATTAAAATAAGTTATCTATGATCTTCTAAAAGACGCATGCATTGAATTAAAAAAAAAAACAAATAAATAAGAAGAACTCAACTTGCTCAAGCAAGTACCATCTTTTTATTTATTGACGGTATTAATGGAAAATACATATGAGTATTTGGAAACAATCTTTTAACTTGCAAAAATTTAAAACTTAATTTGCACCTCAAATTATTATTATTTGCATCAGCTGTTTGTTTTTTTTTTACTTTTTGATCATTGTGTAGTTATATTTTGATGTAAATTATAAAAAATTGATGTTTCATAAATTATAAAGAATAACAAATCTTACCTCACACCAATAATCCCATTTGGGATTGACAGTATTGTCAATTGTTTGTGTTTTAAATTCTTGTGCTCCAACATTGATGATAGCATACGGATCAGATTTACCTTTGCCTAAAACGCTTATGTCCTTCTTCATCAAATCCTTGGCTTCAACAACGTGAATTCTTAATATTCCCTATAAAAAAAATAAATTAAGTCTTAAATTTTGACTAAAAGAAGTTTTCAAATCAAGAAAGTCCAAAAAATAATTTAAATACCTAAAACTTGCCTTCCAATTAAGACAACTTAATTGTAAAGTTGAATGGAAAGTTAGTCAAGAAAAATCTCTCATAGACGCCAATTATAGCTACCATTGGTTTTCATCATTGAAACCAATCATTGGAATTTTTTTGGCAGGTCGTTTATAGCCGTCATTTATAGCTATCAGTAAACCCCATCAGTAAAATTTTTGTTTTTAATTTTTGAACACGTAACAGATTTATTTCTAGCAAAAGATTGATGCAATAAGATTAATCCTATATTCAAGTATTTTTTCCAAAAAGAAACAATGCATTTAAAATTTTATTTAATTTATAAATCCATTTTAATTTTTTTAATGATGAAATATCATTTTACTGAACAGCTGACTGCCAAAAGCCAAAAAAAATTCCATTTCGTTTTACTGTTGGTGTTCCAATTTTTTACTGTTCCGATCACATCATTAAAAATTTTACTGATGAAAGCAACAGTAATAAAATTGTCTGAAGCGTGAAGCCTCAAAGTGACATTTAATTTAATGACGTAAATTTACTGATTGCTATAAACGCTCATCAGTAAAACATTTCAGATTAATCCTGTTTCATATTTTACTGATGGATTTTACTGATAGCTATAACCGGCCCCTTAAAATCCACCGATAAATGCTTACTGACTCTGTCATTGGAATTGTGTAAAATTGGAACATAAATCAGAGGAACGATTCGTTTCACTTTTGAATATAAAAGTATCAGCTTTTCAGGAAAATGAATTTCCGTATTGATTTCAATTATAAGGCGCTAGTTATAGCTATCATTGGTTTTCATCATTGAAAACAAACATTGGAATTTTTTGATAGGTCGTTTATAGCGATCATTAAACATTTCTGTCACTGGAAAAAATACCTCATTGAAATCCACCGAAAAAATTTTGCTTACAGAAAACTGTCATTGGAGTTGTGTGAAATTGGAACACAAATAAGTGGAACGATTCGTTTCACTTTTGAACATAAAAGTTTCAGCTACTCAGGAAAATGAATTTCCGTCCGGAAATAGAAAAATGCATTTTTAGAGAAAAACAAATGCGCAATTACATACACTTTTTTTCCTTGTGATTTCCGATCGATCAGTATATAATTTTCATTACTAATCGAAGAGAAACATCGTCAAATATCGAATCAAAAATTTTCCCGGATCGATTTCAAAGATAGCTATAACTGGCCCTCCTTACTACCAAGCCAGGTCTACTTATTTCAAAATGTCAGCTAATCGTTTTTTTTTCATTCCACTGAAAGCTGAACATTATTACTCTGTGATTTATTTATTTTCTGGAGATATGCGTACATTCACAACTGTTTCTAGTATCTGATTGGCCAGCTGCCAAAAAATAGCCTTCCAATTAAGAGAACTTTATTGGAAAGTTGACTGGAAAGATAGTTAAGGAAAATCTCCCTTACTATCCAATCAAGTCTACTTATGTCAGAATGACAGTTGATCATGATTTTTCATTCTGCACAATTCTATTTGATGTTTTATATTAAAGGGTTCCTTGTCAAATATAAAATAAAGGTCAAAATGGAATTGTAGCTTGTCTGAGGAGTGTTATGTAGACAATTATGTGTTTGGTAGAGATCAACTGAAGGTAGAAATAAGTGAAGAAAAGTTACAAATTTGAAGTTTATGACACTTGAAAAACTAACTAGCTGCCTTGGTCAAAACTTACGAATAATGCAGTTGACTGGATGAGATGAACACATTGAAGCATGAATGATACTTGGAAAGTGTGTGTATTGCCAAAAGATCTAATAGCAGTGAAATTCAATGGGTTTGCAAGTTGAAAAATAGTTCATATGATAAAGAAAAAAGATTTAAGGCTCCTCTGGTCGCATAGGATTTCTCAAAAAAATACAGCACTGATTATGATCATGTAGTTTCTCCGGTGCTAAGTTAACGAGATTTAGATTATTAGTGTCTATTTCTGCAAAAGAAGGATTGTGGTTCTACACTTGGATGCAAAAACTGCATTTCTTAAAGGTGACCTGAAGGGAACCATTTATATACGATATCCACCAGGTTTTGAAGTTGAAGGAAAAGAGAACTTTGTTTGCTTATTGAAGAAAAGGATCTATGGACTAAAACAGGCAGCTAGGTCGAAGAATGAAGCAATACACACTGTGCTCGTAAATGCAGATTTTCTTCAAAACAAAGTTGACCTCTCCTTTTATTAGAAGAAGGAGAAAAGTGTCGGACGCAAATCAAATAACTTGATAAATTTCAAATGAATAATTTGTGCATAATTAAGATTTGTTTGGGTCTGCAAATTGACAAGGAAAAGGCAGGCAATTATACCTTAAATCAAGAAAATTATATCCTTCAGATTTGAAGAGATTTTGGTTAAGCAGATTCAAAGTCGTCAGAAATTCATATGGATCTAAATTATGGGAAGCTGATCGATGATTCAGAAGTTAAGATTGGTAATTGCAAACATCAAACATTAATAGGGTGTCTTGTATATACTTTACTGAACACAAGACTAGATATATCTACAAGCGTTTCAATTTCAAGACAAAATATTCACCCAAATAGTGTCTATGTTTTCATGGTATTCGGTGGTCTTATAAGCTGGTCATGTCGAAAACAGACTTGTGTGGCACTGTCATCTTCGAAAGCTGAATTTATAGCATTGTCTGAGGAATGTCAAGAAGCTTCATGGATACGACGGTTGTTAACAGATATGCAGCAGATGGTCAGTAAGCTTACAATAATATACGAAGATAATCAAAGCTCTTTAAAATTGATACAAGAAGAAAGATTTTCAAAGAGAACGATATTCATAAAAACACGCTACCATTTCGTTAAAGATTTTATCAAAAATCAGGTAGTGAAATGCAAATATTGCCCAACAGAATCAATGTTAGCAGATCTTCTTAAAAAACCATTGGGTGCTGCAAGACATAACATGCTTCGTGAAAAGTGTGGCCTCGTTGTGTAAATGAGGAGGAGTATTGGAGACATGGGTACATTTACAACTGATCAACAAATACTTTGTGTAAAAACACTTTGGTGTATAATTTGTCAGTTTTTAATATTTTTGTTCTAAAAATGTTTATTGTTTTTTCAACTTTCTAAAGGAACATTTAATGTTTTGTGTAGAAGAGTTAATTCTCTTATTGGAAAAGAAATAAGGACTTTTTCTATACAAGACACAACTTATGATGGGCTTGTAACATGTGTTACGAATTTTTGTTTGTAAATAATAATGTTGTTGGGAATGCAGGATGCAGGAATGTCAAAGAATGCAGTTGACTACGAATGAAGTCCTTTATGCTTTCTGAACCTGCCCATTGTCAGTGCAGATTGCTTTGATTTGTTGTAGGCGCTTTCTAAAACATCAGCAGAATTTTATAAAAGGAAGTATTTTTCTGTAAAGGGTATTTCGAAACAAATGCATGATTTGCCGCCATTTAAACGCTGACAACCTTATACTCAAATTTTAGAAAATGTGAAAATGATGCATTAAGTCTGATGCAACCGATTTGCGGTGTTGATCACGATATTATGCTAATGATGATGTGATAACTATGATAGTGATATCGATCTCATAAAAATTAATTCAATCGAGTTAAGTTTCGATTTCATTCATTCTGTGTTCAAATAACTTTTTTGAAATGAAATTAATGAAAATAATAATTTGTCTTGATTTTGCAAAAAATTAGATTTACCTCAGGTTCTGGCATTTTCAGACTAACAGCCGGTACATCATTACTCAATGTAATTGGCAGCTTATTTGGCAACACCATAATTGCTCCAATTTGTTCAACAATTATTTTTCGCAATAAATCACTCAATCCTGGCATATCCAGAAAATCAATAGCCCCAACCAAATTAAAATCAACATTAGGATTGTTAAGGAAGAATATTTGAAGTCCTCCAACCAGTGGCATTGATCGGATTAAAGGCTTCATAACAACACGAATACAACCATGAATTTGGAAATCCTTAATGCCACCTTTAACACCTTTTAAATAGAAATTAATATCACAATCGCTGGCATACATAATATCCATGTCCATGATGATCTCATTACGATCGACATTTTTATCGTAGATTTTAACACCACCAATACGAGGTGGTATTGTTCCGAGGATAATTCTGCCGAAACGAAATCCATTGAGCTTATAGTTGGATAAGGCTAGAGCAACGTTTGGTTCGATTGTTTCTTTGACTAGAGTGCGAGCAAAATAATTTGCATTTGGCCATATTTGTTTTAGGATCTGAAAAATAAAAAAAATTACATATGTAAAAGTACTTATTTTGGAAAACAGATTTAAAGTTACATACTTTATTCACCCATTCACAACGTTCAATATCGGGGAAGTAGACCTGAAACAAAAGAAAGAAACATTATTTGTTGAAAATTAGTTAATTAAATAAGAACGTAAATCTCTACAAAACAATGTTATGCCACCTACTCTCCTTAAGTGCCTTGGAAACAAGTTCCACAATCGGATGGCATTCACAAAAAAACCAGGATAATAGGGGTGTAATATTTCGAAGCCCATAACCTACGAAGTGCACCACAAACATTACCAACAGCAGAATTGATATGCATATCCCAGGACAGTATACTATTAAATAACCTGTCAAGATTCTTGGCAGTAGAATCGTACGAAATGTTCGAGTTATTTAAGTACAAGCTGAGAAATTAATCTAGATTTAAAATTTTTCTGCTTATGATAATGCACTTGGATTTCAGGGGATTTAAGAATAGACCATTGCTCGTTGACCAGCGAGATATTTCTTTTAGCTCCATATTAATATAGTGTACGTTCAATCTTCAATCATTCCCAAAGGACAGCTTTTGTATATTGGCTCAACATAATCCGCATACAATTGAAAGCAGAGCAAGAGATTCTTAAGAGAAGTTATTTTATATAAAGGAAAAAAAGAAGAGGCCCTAAGATCGAACCCTGAGGAACTCCTTTAGTGATTGGTAAGAATTTCGAAATTGTATTTCCAACTGACACAGTTTGCTTTCTATCTCGAAGATAGTTAGACAGCAAATTTATGACAGTTTGAGGCACGGGTCTACAGTGTCCAGCGCTTTAGAAAAATCAAGCAATACAAGAAATTTGACATGATCTTCACCCAAAGCTAGTCTGATGTCATCAACTATGAAAACCAGATATCTTAGAGGAAAGAATGCCATTTTCCATGATGTGACCGTTTAGTAGTTTTTCTATTACCCACACAAAAACTTTGACAAAAATTGTAGCAGAGAAAGAGGTTATATTTTAGGCTAAATTGGGATGGAAACAAACCTGCACGCACGCATTGAAAGCGTGCGTAGTGCAAGGCAAAATAATAATCGTTAAAAGTGACTTATGTATTCATCTATCCTTACCGCATTGGACAGTAGGTCCATAGGTGCAGGTGCTTTGATGTTAATATAATATAATACAGAAAATTAAGGTTAGGTTAGGTTGAAATGGCTGTCCGGGATGGAGTAGGACACACTTTGGCTAGTTTTATGTTCCATTTTGATACCACATGAATCTTGAGTCTTTCTTTTAAGCTCAATGAAACTAGTTTGAGTACCTTAAACGTGAAAAACTGATTATGTTAATATGATTGAGATCGTTTAGATCGTTATAGAAAAATTCTTCTAGCTTCAGCATCAGCCAAACGTAGTAGAATGGATTGTACTGTATACGATTTCTGGCGAGTTTTTGGAACGTCTCTATGGACCGGCACCCAGTGAAGGTAGATATTAAATTGTTGTCATTTCCATTAGAGTTATGGACTGTTGTAGAGTTTGTAGAGACAGAGTCCATAGATTTGATAGCGGCCTGACTATCTGAGAAGATACGGATATCAGATGTTGATATCAGGTTTTCTTTAAGCCAGGACAAGAATTCTTTTATCGCCAAAAGTTTCGCCTGAAACACGCCGAATGATTCGAAAGGCTGAATGAGAGGACACACCTCCACCAACCCCTTCGTTTTTTTGATCCATCTGTGTAAAAGTGGAAGGACTCGTCTTTTAGGAATGCCCTATCCTTTCAGAAAGATCTGGAAGGTATAGAAATTTGGAAGTTTCTGTTGAATTGCAGTTGGGGATGGTGTAGTCTGTGTGCTATGGAATTGATTCTAAATACTTAAGAATTACGGACTGGCCAATGTGGCCTCTACTAACAAATCTTCTAGCAGAAGAGCTGCCCAGTATTGAGTTGATTATTCTGATAGTCAGCATTAAATGAATTAACTCCCCAAGCCCTCTACATTCAGAGATGTCAGAAAGTTAAACATTGGTATACTTTATTTTTGAAATGATAATAAATGAGAAAGAAAAGTAAAATAACTAGGTTAAGTAAATTTCTCTGCATATACATATATGTATGTATATTAATTTTAAGTTTATTTTTCTGAGTTTTGACATTGCGTCAGAATATGAATGTTATGTTCTTGCTAAAAACATGACATTAGCTAATGATTGTCATTTAAAAATGTCTCACTATACAAACAAATAACTTTTTGTCGCACTATGAATTACTCATATCCGTCAGTCGTCATATGACACATCTAATAATTACAATGAGAGATAAGACCGGATTTGAACTAAAATACAAACAAAATTCTTCATATTTGATAATTTGGTTTTCTTGACAAAATTTTGGACTAAAATTGTACATCCTGACTAATTCTACTTTGACATTGTTTAATGTCTCACTAGGTAAATACATAATATCATTGCCTCATCGTCTGAGTAAATTTCTTCTAACAACAGTAGACATTTGAAGAGATATGTATTATGACTGATAAAGAGAGTGTATAAAAGAATATCTCCACTACAAGATGCTTTGTATTTCGAAATGGTGATTTAAACTTCAAGAGTTTATAAAACTGAAAATTGGTATAAGTCATTTGAAACTAAATTGTAAACAATTTAGCCAAACTTAAAGCAAAACTTAATAAAATGGAAAATTTTAAGAGGATATGCTAAGAAAATATCAGGAATAATTTATATAATTATGTACATATGTACAGCTGTCAACAAAATAATAGCAGCGCTACTTTTTCCTCATTTCTTTTTATTATATCTTCTTTGTTATTCTAAGCTTTCATTATCACCATCAATCATATCAATATGCATTATATCAATAAAATAACGGCACTTTGTTTAAAAAATTGCAAATTTTGGACACACAAGGCGTTGAACCAGATGACGTTTGGAGAGGAGTGGCTTTCTTCTTGGGTGGCATGCCTTCAAATTAGCTGTGCGAAGAGTGCTACGCACTGTCTCATCGCTCACATTGAGCTCGAGCTCTTTGTTTATCTCCACATCTGATTTAAAGGGGTCTTTCTTTAACATTTTGACTATTTGCCTATGGTCCCCGTCCTCCAATTTGCGTTTTCGACCTCTGGTTTCCACTTTTTCCACAAAATTGATGGCATTATGGATCAGCTTTGAAGAAACGTTCAAATTTTTTTGGATTTGCCTGTACGATTGTCCGGCGCTCCTCATTTGGCGTATGATTTGGCGTAGCTCTTGAAGGCAATGTTTTCCTCGTCCCACTCTTTAATAAATTTAACAAAAAACATGCAAAATAACAAAAAATGATATTTGCAGAAAATACTCACTGTTTGTTGGCTATTTTAGTTGAATTATACTTTATTTTATTGATTTTAACTGTTTTTTGCATTAACGCTGCTATTATTTTGTGTGTCCAAAATTTGCAATTTTTTAAACAAAGTGCCGTTATTTTATTGATATAATGCATATTGATATGATTGATGGTGATAATGAAAGCTTAGAATAAGAGCTTTCAGAAAAACCTTAAGTTAGAGAGAAAAAAGCAATAACAAAGAAGATATATCTAATAAAAGGAAATGAGGAAAAAGTAGCGCTGCTATTATTTTGTTGACAGCTGTACATACATATATTAATTTTTTTTCCTTTCCTATTTTCCATTTTGCAAATTGAATCCAAATGAAATAAGAACTTAAGCTACATACATATGTAAGTATACACGATTGGGAGACTTTTCGCAAAACTTTTTAACCAATTTTCTATCAACCATGTAAACGCCCAATATTATCTGTCAAGTGTGACAGAAAAAACTTGGCAGTCAGAAATAACTTCTTGCAATCGTTTGTACTCGTCTAAAAAAACAAATTTTTGTATTTTCAAATAATTGGAAAATTTTCCACTAATTGGATATTGGAAGATGTTCTTTTCAAACAACATCATCATTTCCCTCCACCTTTTATCAACAGTGATTCTTCTGTAATGTTGTATTTGTTATTCGTATTAATTTCTACTATCATTAAATCATTGGCAACAAATTTTAAACGACCTATTGTTAAAGGTTTAACAAATTACTAGATAGCAATTAGCTAAATATTTAGTAATTTACTAAGGGAGTCCAAAATTGACAACCTTTCTTTTCGTTTTGCTTACTAATTAATTGCTAATTGGCTCTTAGTAAAAAACGAGCATCCAAACATGTCTAAAAAGTGACAGTTCATGAAAATATACAAACCAAATATGCTTAAACGGACCTATTAATTGGAATTCCCAACTGTTGACTGGAACATTTCACCCACTGCTCTTATAAAAATAATTGCACAGATGTCATATGGATTAGCATATTGCTAAAAGTTAAAGTAGCCATTCCGTAATTTTAACTTTAGCAAATTTTTAAGAGACAGTATGATTTTAAAATCGTTTAAAATTGGGTAAATCATCTTATGAGCTAATTATGATTTTAACAATTTACTAAATTGTTTAAAATGTTGCGCCATTATCTTTAAATAATAAGGTACTGGTTTCTGAATACAGATTATTTATAATCTTCCAATTGAAAACAACCTTCAACGCTATTTTTAAATCTATAAAGTAAAAACATGTGCAGGTATGTACATATTATTATTAAAAATATTAAATTTACCCAAGCTGGAAGTTCATCGATCCTCGCAAGAATCACATCTTTTTCCGATGCCATAGCTGATGACTTAGCTATATTTCGTTTCTTTTGATTTTCCTTACTTATTTGATCTCGAACACCAGAATAAATAACCGGCGCTAGAAGCCATGCCACTGACCAGCCCATATAACCAACTAAATAGATGACACCAACTACAGCCATTTTTTTAGCTACTGAATAGATAAGGGAAAAAATTCCCTCTTCGGCTGTGGTGGCAGCTTTTTTAATTGCCTCCGTTTCAGGATTGAGCTCTTTACTAGCCGCAACCATATTGATATCGTCTTTGTCCTTTTCGCCTGTTGATTCAATATCAAGTGGCTGATTTAATTTTTCCGTTGAAGCAGATTTATTTTCGTCCAATGAACTACTGTAATGCAGAAAATAAAAGAAAGATAATATTAATAAGAATAATAATATTAATGTAGGTAATTTAAATAATATACAAATCAATACAATAGTTTTTATTTATACAAACAATGCATTACTCATTGAAATGATATCAGTGTTTTATTTTTCCATCATATGAACTTAAAATTATGACAACTTCGATTTTTTAATGTGAACACACCCTTAAAGCAGTAATGATGAATTTATTTAGTCAGAGTACATTTATTTAAGAAACATTTATTTAACAAAAAGCGCCTTTTGTAGTTATGATACAAAAATTCACATTCAAGTTTCCAGTTTGATTAAATATTTTATAATGAAATAAGAAAATAAGAAAAGTTTTCATATGACTAAAAATATTCACAAGTTACTAGTTTGTTTTGTTTAGAACAAGTATTCAAAATTTTAAAGTATAACAAATAAAATGGTAAAATAATTAATATCAACACTCCTCCTTAATTATTTTACTTCGTAAATATTCAAAGTATTTGCGTAGAAGAGGCTTGGTCAAGATGTCAGCCAGTTGATCCTTGCTTCTGACATGAACTGGCGTGACTGTTGTTCCAATATGCTGCTGGATGAACTTCCTTGATATCTCGATATGTTTCTTGCCTTTAGTTATCTTTCCTTCATGTGTGTTATTCAACATGTGAATAGCAGACTGATTGTCAATATAGTGTGGTGTAGGTTTGCTTGTATCTAATTGTTTTAATTCTTGAGCTAATCTTCGTATCCAACAGACTTCGTCTATGGCTAATACTGCTGCTCGATACTCCGCTTCAGCGGTGGAATTTGATACGGTATTTTGTTTTTGAGTTAGCCAAACTATAGGGCCTCCACGGAGTAGGATAACTCCACTAGTGGACTGTCCAGTTTCTGTATCTCCACCATAATCGGAGTCACTATACACAGACAGATTCTTATCTCCATTAAAACATATTCCAAATTTTGTTGTCTCTTTTATATATTGGAAGATACGTTTTACCATTGCCCAATGACTTCTCATTGGCTTATTGTTGAAGCGACTTACGTAATTGACTGCGAAACTTATATCTGGACGTGTTATGGTAGCGAGATATAGCAGACTTCCAACGACTTCTCTGTATGGCGTGGACTTGTCCAAAGGACTATCGTTAACAAAATTTCCAGGATCTGTGACCATTCCTCTTTCCATAGGTGTGTGTGCAGGGTTTAAATCTCCAAAGTTGTATCGTAGCAAAATTCTTTCAGCATATTTGGATTGATTTACAAATACTCTGTCTTCAGACACTTGAATCTGCATTCCGAGATATGAGAAGCACTTGTCTCTTCCAGTATCATGAGTGATCTTGAACTTTTGATCAAGTTTCTTCAAAACTTCTAACATCTCGTTTTCATGTTGTCCGACCACGAGACCATCATCGACATGTAAGACAATAAGTATAGTTCTCTCTTTGTTATAAAAAACACATGGGTCATCATCAGTGGATTTGAAACTTAGAGACTTCAGAAATTTTGAAAAAGTCTCGTTCCAAACTTTTGGTGCCTGTTTTAAACCGTATAGGCTTTTCTTTAATTCGCATACACGACCTGACTCGTCATTGAAGCCTTCTGATTGGTACATGAAAATTCTTTCATCAAGCTTACCATGTAAGAACGCTGTCTTTACGTCAAAAGTCATTAACTTCATACTTTCAGATGCAGCTATGCTCAAGATAAGCCTGATTGACATAAGACGAGCAACAGGACTGAAAACTTCAAAATAATCTCTACCTTCTTTCTGTTCAAACCCTCTGATGACCAGTCTTGCTTTATATCTTCCATCATTTTTCTTTCGTAACACCCAACGACAGGTTAGAGGTGCAATATCCTTAGGTTTTTCAGTTAAGATCCATGTTTTCATTTTTATCAATGAATTATACTCCTCTAACATTGCTTTCTTCCAGTTTTCATCTTGAAGGGCTTCATTGACAGAAATATCACTAGTTTCACTGGGCATACTTTCCTTAATATCTTGTGTTACTAGTGCTGTGTCAGTTACATAGTCATTGAATCTTGATGGTGGTTTTATGACGCGACGTAATCGTGAGCTTCCTCTTACAGTTGGCACTACTGGACTTTCAGAGCTATCAGATTTACTTCCATTTTCCTCAGTCTCTTCAGATTCAACGCTTCCATATTCTGAGCTTGTGTCTGATTTCTCAGTATCAGATGTTTCAGTTAGTGGTGTTTCTATTTCAGTAGAGCTTTTGGTTTCAGTCTTGTCATCAAAAACTACATTGCTAGAACTGATAACGTCTTTGGTCTCATTTATGAAGACTCTGAAACCTGGAGAATCAACATCATAACCGACAAATATACCTTTCGTTGATTTTCTGTCCATCTTGCCTCTCTTGTTGCCTTCTTTTAATACGTAGCAGTCACAACCAAAAGATTTCATCTTGTTTATGTCTATTTTTCTTCCAAACCACAAATCTGCTGGACTTTTATCTTTAACAGTACTAGTACCAGTATGATTGATTGTAAAAACGACATAGTTTACGGCTTCACCCCATAAGTTTTCATTGAGGCCTCGAGCATGAATGACTGTTCTCGCAGCTTCAACTATCGTTCTCATTTCTCTTTCTATACGTCCGTTTTGTTCTGGGGTATAAGCACTTGACTTGCTGTGAAAAACTCCCAGACTTTCTAAAATTTGTGTCGTTTGGCGATTCTTTATTTCAGTTCCATTGTCTGAACGTAATGTCTTAACTTTTCTATCGAACTGATTTTCAGCTAGTTTCAGGAAAGTTTCCAGCTTTTCAGCTGTGTCACTTTTATGTTTCAAAAAGTAAACAGTCCTAAAATGAGAGTAGTCATCCTTAAAAAGTAGAAAATATTTTGCTCCTCCTAAAGAGTGAATGTTCATCTCACATAAATCAACATGTATTAAATCAAGCTGCTTTTCTGAAATTTTTGGATTTAGAGGATGTGATACTCTATGTTGCTTTCCATAAATGCATCCTGGACAAACATATTCGTTCCAATCATCTTTAAACTTGATTCCATTTCTATTCAGTACATCTCGCACATGTGTGACATTTTGATGTGCAAGCTTGTCATGCCATTTTCTTAAGGAGATGTTAACAAGACATTTTTCAAACTCTCGGCGAAACTTCATTTTGTATAACTTCCCTTCTCTTTCTGCCAAAGCTCCTACATTTCCACTTGAGTCTGTGAATATCGATTGATCTGCATTTGCTGACTGTTTGTAACCCTTATCCAACACTGAACTGACTGAGAAGAGATTGAAAGGCATTTTTGGAGTATGTAACACGTCTTTTAACACAATTTTCTGCCAGATCTGACCGTCAAAAGCTTCAAGTTCAATGTCACCTATACCGATGCCTTCTAGTTCGGTTGCATCACCAATGACAATCATGGTCGGTTGTTGAAGGGTTATGTAGTTCTTGAACCATTCTCTATGTGAGCTCATGTGTTGAGTTGCAGCACAGTCTTGATACCAACAGTCTTCAGATTTTTTGTAGAAAGAGTCTATCGAGGATAAACTGACCGTTATAAGTGCACGTTTGTTACTGCCATTCTTGTTACGTTTATCATATCTGTCTTCATTATGACTAGATTCTGCATTCGGACAGTCTTTCGCGAAATGTCCTTTGCATTTGCATTTGTTACAGCCATATGTATTTTTACAGTACTCAACATATTTTGCAGACGGTTTTCCATGGCATTGAGACTTCATGTGGCCAGTCTTTCCACATTTGAAACATTCCGGAGGCTTGCTCTTCAGACTTCCAGAGGATGTATCTGACTTGTTTTTGTATTTCGATATAAAAGCATTTTGAGATGTAGACTTTTGTGACTGACTTTCATTTAATCTATCTTCTTCTAGTCTTAGCCTATCAAATAAGTTTCCCAGACACTTTTCTGCTCCACTGACATTATCCGAGGCTGTTCGAAAGTGGTAAAGTTTCGGTGGCAATATACCTAAAATTCTCTGCATAATCCAGGAGTCCTTCATTTCTTCACCTTCAGTTGCCAAACTGTCAGCTAACTGCTGAATTTGCATACAATTTTCGATCACTGACTTATTTTCATTATATTTGTACCCAAAAAATTGTCGTTGTAAGCCTTCAATGGATACATCTGGCTTCTTACCATATAAAGTGTCCAATTTCAATAACATACTGTAGGCAGATGTACATTTTGAAATTTTCATAGCAATTGTACTACTAAAATTAAGACCAATAAGTGTTTGAGCTTCTAAATCTTTAGCGATCCATGACAAAACATTCTGACAGTTTTCTTCTCCTTCAGGTTTAACGGTTATACCAGTAGCAACATCAAAAATTTTCTTACCTTTCAAGGTTAAATTTAATTTAAACCTCCATGACTCGTAATTAACGTTTCCACTGGGATCTTCAGTTAAACATTCAAGTTGAGAGCGTATACTTTCCATTTTTAATATTATATAATGTTAATTATTCCAGACAATTCAAAATTTCAATCTCAAACTTAAACCCAATACATGCATGGCAACATGCCTGGGCCCATAACCTGATGAATTTATTTAGTCAGAGTACATTTATTTAAGAAACATTTATTTAACAAAAAGCGCCTTTTGTAGTTATGATACAAAAATTCACATTCAAGTTTCCAGTTTGATTAAATATTTTATAATGAAATAAGAAAATAAGAAAAGTTTTCATATGACTAAAAATATTCACAAGTAACTAGTTTGTTTTGTTTAGAACAAGTATTCAAAATTTTAAAGTATAACAAATAAAATGGTAAAATAATTAATATCAACAAGTAACGAAACTGTCAAATCAAATGAATTTTGGTAAAATAATGAACACTTCGAATTTTCAATGTGAACGCATTCCTATAGCAATAACCAAACATTCAATGTCGAAACATTTCCTGAAAAGAAAGTTCATAGATTTAACGTTTTTCTGTTTGATACAAATCTCCACGAAGTTTTTAGTGAACGGATATCTCTAAATAAAACGTGTCCCTCCGCCATTATTTCTTTGATGAATTCCACGGACTGACTTGGCGTCATTGAAATGTTATGTCAATAACACGGTAATACAAGCTATGTACCGGGTGTTACGATCGACTTAAGGAAGTTTAAAATCAATTAACTATCTATCTATATCGAACCTGGAGGAGTGAAGTGTTTCAAGCAATCTCACAAGCAATTATGTTCTATTCAGCGTAAATATGGCGCCATTAAAAGTTTGATGAGGTCGCGAACAACTTCTGAGATATTTTTTCGAAAAGAACTTTTAAGTTACCAAACACAACGCCAAACCAAATATTTTTATTAGAAACTGGACTTTTTCCGCTATTTATCTCGACACTCAAGGTGCAAGTAGACTACGTTTTAAAAAAGCTTATGCTCAATGAAAGCAGATTAGTAAAGATAATTTGTAAGATGGTAAAAAGAAGACAAAATTCATTGAAAGCAACATGGAAACGCTTAGTAAATTATTCCGACTTACGAGTATCACTTGGTCTTCAAGTCAACGATTTAGGTTAATGGAAAGCTAAAGCAAAAAAGAGATTGAAACAATAAGTAAAATACAGGGATTTAAGTCAAAGACTCATCTACTCAAAGCTTAACAACAGCCTGTGCAACAACAATTATTTCAGTCCCACATATCAAACAGCTTTGATTACAACAGTTTTCAAAACAAGAGCAGGCATACTTTTACTCTATTGTGTTCCAAATAGGACTGGTCTCCGAAATCTTTGTGGGCTATGCAACAAGAGAGAGAAAGAGGACGTGCTGCACTTCCTTGGTAAATGCCCTATCCTAATGAGAATTAGAAGAGACGTTTAGTCAAAAAAATAGTACCCGTGGCGTGATTGGCGCCAGAGTCTTGGGTTCAATCCCTACATTTTTCAAGGGTACTGCCTTCTGCGAGGAATTGACAAATGCTCCAAGAGAAATTCTTGTCATGAATAGTGCTTTCTCAAATTTGCCGTTCGGACTCGGCTAATAAACTGTAGGTCTCCTCCATTCCTGGTATAACTGGCACACAAGAATAGTTGAGAGTTGTAAGTCACTAGACCCTGATTCTCTATTAATAAAATGGAATGTAACTATTGGCTTAAAAGACAAATACATATAAACTTTAAAAAAGTTGATAAAAGGAAACAAAGTATATGGTTATAAATTCAAAACCAACACATACATACATACATATAACATAACTTACAGTCAATTGCTTGACAAACTATCGGTTTTTCTTTAAAATTTAGTTTTAAAAATATTTAGAACTCGATCATTTTTTAACAATCTATAATTTCCTTAGAACTGAGTGTAAATTTATTATTGAGTTTTAAGAACTCGGTTAAATAAAACAAAGTTCTAACGAATAATTAACTACTTTCATAACACCCGGTATGATTTTTTGACATTTTGATTTAGCGGTAAACAATTTTGTCATTGATTTCAGTTTTTTTTTTAAATAAATTGTCGATTTAAATTAATTTCCATTTTTATTTTTATTTTTCTGTGAACCAATGTTGTTTAGAAGTTTTTACTTGCGACATATAGGAACTATATGGCAAGTTTTGCATTCGTGCAAAATTTTGTCTGTCTGTCCACGCTCCTACAGCCTAAACCATTGGGTCGATTGAGTTCAAACTTGGAAGTTAAGGTTTTGAGCAGATTCGCGTTAGGCGTTTTTTTAATTTTTTTTAAGATCAAAACTAACAGTGGCCCCCATACAATTTTTTTGGTCAAAAAACGATAATTCGAATTTTCTCAAAAACAAACCGATAGATTTTTTTTTAATTTTCTCTAAAATTTTATTTTTTAACTTGGCTTCTTTTAATAAGAAAAACATATTTTTGTATTGCTCAGGAAAGGTACCGCTCATAGAACCGTTATTTTGTTTTTTAATTTTCTCAGTAACTTATTAACTGATTTCAATAATTTTTTTTGTGAATAAGCTCTTATATTGCTTTAACAATATTTGATTATCAAAAGTGCAATTTTTTTTTGTTTGGATTTTTAAAAAAATATTGAATTTTTTTTTTCAAAATTGTATATCTCAAAAACGGGTTAATATTTTTTTACGAAATTCAAATGTAGAGCGTATATTTACAATCACTAAACAACTGCATACCAAAAATATTTTTAGAACAAAATTGAAAAATTTTATATATAAAAAATTAATTTAAAAAAAACCGCTCTAACGATTTTCGAAATTTTTTTTTGAAAAATCAAGGGCTTTTTTATTTATAAAATGGCATTTAAATTTTTGAAGACAAACTTATTTTTCAGGTAACATTTTGAATCTTAAATTCGTTTTTTTTTTAAAATTATTTTAACTGTATTGAATGTAACCCCCTCCCAAAAAAATTGAAAAATGGAGGTTTTTTCGACAAATCAAATGGCATTTATATCTTTGAAGACAAACTTATTTTACAGGTATATTTTCAAATCTTATATACATACATAGATACTTTTTTAAAAAGACTCTTTGAATACAGGAGTGTGTCGGAAGACATTGGCAACACCTACACCTAAAATAAAATATTATATTATGTCTATGTAAATAGGTATATAAGTCACACCATATTAACAGCACATTTTGTCAGTTATGAAATGCCAATAAATACAATAATTTCTGATGAGCAAGATCATTCTTGTCAAGCAGTTAACTAGAATAACACAAGGAGCAAGTTCGTGCGACCCAGTCGTGCATTTTATTTCAATATTATTTAGTATTGATTGCTTTTAAAATGTTTTTCCTTTTTGGTTTTGATAAATTTTCGAAGTGGTCGCTGTGACTAAACCTATGGCAGTATTGATTTACATATTATCTGCTTTTAGAATGTCCATGCACCTTAAGGTTACAGAAATTGAAACAGGGTCTATGGACCTTATGCCTTCCTTGGAATTGAAGTTACCATGGCTAAGGTAAAGGTGTCGCGTCCGTTGTTGGGAAAACATTAATGAGCGTAACACAGATTTTACTGTGCAATATAATTTTCATTAAAACTTGTTTATCGTTTTTCAACAGAAGGTATAACTTAATGAACAATTATGGCTTCTTAAAAGGACAGACGAATTGACTTCTTTAAGCAAACAAAGTGTCTAACTATGGACATTTGAAGTTATTTCAGGGTTCTCACGCTCAAGAACTTGATGCAGAAATGAGTTAGAACTCAACCGAGTTCCAATTTTTCAATAAGCCCATTTTTAGAGACTAGAACTTTATCAATGAATTGGTAGCTAGAACTACAGAAAATTATTTTGTAATATCGCTTAAAATGTAATTGGCGCAAATAATATTTAATTGTATTTTTGTGTAATGATTACTGGAAATAGCAATTGCTTTTTTAATTTCCCATACAAAATTACTGTAAGTATACTGAAAGTTTTGATATTTCTCGACCGCGACGTTTCAAGGTCCATAGAATCTAAATCAAAGATTTTTAGAAAGATGGCTGTGTAAACATGTGTATACTTACATTCGGGTTACCATTTTTCGTCTACCAAATCTCAAGAACCAGTAAAGATATCGACTTCAAATAATTTTTGTTATACAGATAATATCACTGAAAGATGCAGAAAGGACTTTAAAAATATCCCATGACCCAATGACGCTAGCGACTTTAGTTAAATTTTATACTATATAATGTGACGTGATACCAAACTAGTTTTATTTTGAAAAACATTTAACTTACGTTTTTTTTATAAATCAAAACAATAAAAAAAAATATTCGTCACCTCGAATATTTTACGAAAAAAATGATTTTACCTCCAAAATAATTGTATGCAACAAAAAAAACACGTTTTTGACATCTTGTAAAATTTTGACGAAAATCGTAACGGTTTAAAAAAAGTAAAACTAAACAAAAACAAACAAAAGTTGGTAAAAATTGATTTTCGACTCGAATATATTGGCAACCATTAAAGATTTTGGCTTAAACCCACTTTCATCTTACAAAAATATTGTTTTTTTTAATATTCATTCAAATTTGATTAAACATCCAACAGCTAGTTCTTTTTTATAAACATTAAAATCTACACAAAATATTACACAAAACTGGTAAAAAATGATGTTCAATTCTCGATATCTCGTGGATAAAGTAATGTGTTGAATTTCATTTTGTGCTTAATATTGTCGCTAACGTAAGATAATGGTCTTTGAAAAATGTAACCTGTATTTTTTTATAAATAAATAAAAACTTTAAAAAAATCCTGCTACTAAAATCGGTAAAACCGATTTTGAAATCAAGCATATTTTATCGTATGCAAAATATTGTTGCTAAGTTTTAGTTAATTTTTAAGAAAAATTCAAAGGACAACTTTTTTTAAAAAGCACGAAAAACTACAAAATTGAAAAGAAATGGTTTCTAACTTAAGTATTAGGAAAAGCAAGAAAGATATTGACTTAATCTTTTTTCATTTCAAACAAAATGTTTCTATTGATGAACTTTTAGACAAATCGACAGACGGGCACGGGTGGGAAGTTATCAGTTTGGGTCACATCTAAGTCTCTTTTTGATTATTATTATTGTAATGTAGTTGCAGTAATTTTTAATTACATGAAATTAGTAGAAAGTAATTAAAAAAGTGTATAGTTGAATAGTTTTGTTAATTTTATTATCAGTGTAAACCATCAAGATTTAATCTAAAGGGTAGTTAAACTTAAACGGCCGATGTTGAATGTGAACCACACCTAAATTGCATTTTATTTGACATTTCTCAATTTCAGACTAATTCAATTTGTACCATGGAAAGACAAACAATTGTCAGAATGGCGGTAAGAAATGACAATAGTGGATGATCAATTTTCGAAGAAAATCTTTGCATTCGTAAATCCAATTGTAGAAAAACCAATGCACCCACAAAGAGTGACTGTTTATTGCGGTTTATGGGCTGGCAGCATAATCAGGTTGTATTTTTTCCGAAATGAGGCCAGTCAGACAGTTACTATGAAAGGTGTTCGCTATCGTGAGATTATAACGAATTTTGTATGTCCTGAATTGGAAGGTATGGATGTGGATGATATGTGGTTTCAACAGGACGGTTCCACTTGCCACACAGCTAACAAAAAAATGGCTCTTTTTCGTGACAAATTCAATGGCCGTGTTATTACACGTGGTGGCTATGTCAATTGACCGCCTAGATCATGTGATTTGACACAGTTGTAATACTTTCGTTTGAGGTTATTTGAAGGAAAAGGTGTACGTAGTTAAGTCAGCAAAAATTCAAGAGCTTAAAGATGAGATATTTGGACACATTAAAGGCAAAGAACCTAAATTATGCCTCAGCGTCATCGAAAATTTCGACCACATCAAATGGAGGTGTGCTGCTGAGGTCGCGGCGGCTACTTTGCCGATATTTTATTCCATACATCGGGGAGAGTACGATAACTTTGGCGACAAAGTTTAATGACGGATTTGTATAGAACAGTTAAAAACAAGCATTTTTTACTATGGGAGGGGGGGTCTATCTCCCCCCGTTTAGGCGGTAGGGGCAGTTTAAAAAAATATGTACATTAAATGGAAAAAAAATAATTAAAAAATAACGGTAATACCCTCAGTTAAGTATTATACCTTTTTTTAAAGCCAACACTTTTGTCTATTAGCTTGTTTTTAAATCAAGTCAAAACTATGCATAGGTTTTGAAAAAAATTGTTTTAAAGTCAAAATGTGTGCAAAAAAAAGTTAAAAAAAAGGTTTAAAGTGTAATTTTTCAAAACTTTCAGATTATCTACTATTTTTTTTTTTAGAATTCATTGCTCTTATTTGTTTTTGATCAAAAACTGAAAACTAGATGACTTTATGTCTTCTAGTTCTTGAGAAAATTGAAAATTACCAAAAAAAAAATTTTAATTAAATTACTTTTTCATTGCTTAAGTATTAACGTAGTCTTATTTTGATAGTAATAATCGAATATGGATTAGGATATACCTAGGGTAAATTAATTTTTCTTAAATCCAGCTTATTTAAATGCAAAAGAAACTTTGCATGCACCCCATCTTGCACCATCCCCACCTTGCACACACTCCAACTTGCACCCACCCCAAATCCTATAGTGTGCCCAAGCAGGGGGGTTGCAGATGCCACTTATGCATACACCCAAACTCGCGCACACCTTACTGTTGCATACACCCAAACACGCATTACGCATACGCAAATACCATTATTACTATCAAAATAAGACCACTCAAGCAAAAAAAAAGAATTAAATTAAAATAGTAGTTGTAATTATTTTCAATTGTTTCAAAAACTAAAAGACATAAAATCATCTAGTTTTCAGTTTTTGATCAAAAACAAATAAGAGCAATAAATTCTGAAATAAAAACAATGGTGATAATCTTGAAGTAGTGAAGTATTGAAAAAGTTACACTTTAAACCTTTTTTTAACTTTTTTTACTCAAATTTTGAGTTTAAAATTAAATTTTTAAAAACTACGGATAGTTTTGACTTGATTTAAAAACTGGCTAATAGAACAGAATGCTGGCTTTAAAAAAATGTATACAACTTAATTGTAAGTATCACCGTTATTTTTTAATTATTTTTTTCAATTTTATATAATAACTTTTTTAAATTGCCCCTCCCGCCTAAACAGGGGGAGATAGACCCCCCTCCCATAGTAAAAAATGCTTGTATTAAGCCCCTCTACCAAAAACCGTTATTATATCTTGGCGCCAAAGTTATCGTACTCGTGCCCATACATCATTGAACCATACCAATATTTTCATAAAATTACAGTTATTTAAGAAATAAATTGTTTTTTACTCAAAATCAATATCGGCCCTTAAAATTTAACCACCCTTTACGTTTTTATAAAACTCTCGTATGATTCACAATTTCAAAATGTATCAAAGAAAATTGTTATCTAAATACATGATTTATGGAATCCTTTGGGAAATTATTTACGACTAAAAATAACGTGACCATGAGTACCTACCATGAGACATATAAATCCAAAAGCTTATTTTTCCAAACTGAAGTAGGTACATATTTAGAAGAAGAAAAAAAAAACAATTTGTACAAATCCCTCAGTTAAATGAATGTTATTCTAAAAATCTGGGCTTGACTTGTCATAATGTGAAAAATAAAATATTTCCTCCAGGTCCTTGAGGGCTTTTAAAGCAAAATTCAAAGTTTTATTTAAATCCCCCAGTTCGCTAAAGCATTACAAATGTTTGTAATGGTTGTTTGGTTGCTTCTTTAGGTCTATTGTTTACTTAAGTTCTAATTTAGTAACGTTAAATGAACACAGTATTTGAAACTAAACTAATGTTATTCATGCGTGGTTGATGCTTGTTGTTTAATTTTTGAAATGAAAAGTTAAAGCATTTTTCAACCTTTATAGAATTTTTAATGTATAGAAATGGAGCAGAAAGATTAACGTCTAATTTACTTGAATTTTCACTCAATGGCAAACGAAATACTCATCTTAAATTCTTGACTTCAAACGTCTTGTGCAAGGACCATTTGCACCTCTCGTTTATAACCGTCTTCATTTTGTTTTAAGTTTATGAAAAAGTTAAAATACATAGTACTTAATTTTTAATAATGAGATGAGACTTAAAATTCATTCCAACGTGCTGAAGGCCGACTTGTGCCATTTAGAAATGTGTATGGACAAATTAAAACAAGAGAAAAGGGCCAAGATGACTCTCATGAGTATTACCAACAAAAAGGTTTAAAACATAATTCAAATGATCCACACTTTATTTTAAAAAAAATATTTACAACCTTTTCGTTGAAGATTTTCATTTATTTACACTAATGAACACTTAATTAGCAACTTCTATTTATTTATCTGTAACAAAAATCCAAGGTAAAACTATTTCATGATTGCAACGAACGTGATGCTAGATTTACACCTCATTCATTTTGTTATGTAGTTAAGTCCGACAAGTTACTGAAGTGATGACGTCATGAAGTAAATGGGTGGGGCAGCATTGAAATAAACGAAAAAATGTTTTGTACTCAAATGGAACTATTTTCGATTTTTTATAGAATTCATAAATGTGTCAGTGGCCAAGATATTCTATCTTTAGAACATTTTTCTATCTTAAGGTAATGCAGCATTTCTACGTGATCTGAATTCACAAGATGATAAACCCCTAAATTAATAAAATTACTTATTGATTGTTTGTTTCTTTATACAAATTCTACTTTTATTCGTATACCTAAAGAAATGTGTACTCAAAGTATCGATAAAGCATAGAGAACAAGGAATGTTAATAGTAACCGACCTAATCAACACAAGATGATGTCACGATTGTTTGTTTTTGTTTTCTTTTTTTCTTAAGAAAAAGAGGCATTAAATTTACTTCAAGACATTTTGCAACGAATCTATAACTATAAAGTTTTATTTATAAATATAGCTATGCTCTTTCCAGAGAGAATGACTAATCACAAGAACATAACTATTAATAAAAATATGTACTCATCGAAGAATTATTTAACCTACAAAATCTGAATTAAACGCTATAAAATCTTTTTACTTTTAACAATTTGTGGTTTTAGTAATAGTTTGTTAAGGAGTGTTTACAATTATGATTGAGTCACATTATTAAATAATTCATAAACTGATAACAAATTGTTTATAATAATTTCTTGTCAATTTTTACGAAATTGTATTTCAATTCTGGTACTAACATTAAAAAAGAGGCTGGGATGCGACCCACGTTGATAACTTCCCATCCCATCTGTCGATTTGTCTTGCTTAAAACTTTAACAAAATATTCATACAAATATTTTGTGTGAGATAAATAATTTGAAGACAATATTTTTCTTTGTTCTCCTAATACTTGAGTCGAAAACCATTTCTTATCAGTTAAGGAGATTTTAGTCGAAAACCAATTTTTACCAATTTAAGTAGCATTTCTTAAATGTTGTTATTATTTCTCATATAAAAAGACACAGATTGGATTTTTCTAAGAACAACATCTTACGTTGCACAGAATGACATCATTTTGAAGTCAATAGCTTCATTTATTTACGAGATATCTAGAATTGAACATCAATTTTAAGAAATTTTGCGTACTATTTTTTGTAGATTTTAATTTGTATCAAATAACTGACTGTTGGATTTTAACAGTTTTAAGAGTTATTAAAATTTGAGCCCTCTTAAACGAATTAAACTTAAGAAAAAGCTGTTGCTTGCCGAACTATTTGACGATAAAACTATTTATAATTTCCGAGGAGACAAATTTGCACTTCCTTCAATAATTGACGTATTTATCTGATCCAACCGTTATTAAATATACTTGGGGATGGTTATTACCCATAGTTAATGAAGGTGGTCGTCAGTTTAAAGACAAAGAGTCCTTAATGTCTGCAATTAAGTAAGCGTTTAACGAATATCGTTGAACTCTGTCAAAAGGCAGTAGGATTCATACCGAAATGATTAAAAATAAAGGTGGAAGTACCAACTACCAAACTTAACAGAAACTTGTTTTATATTGAGGGTGGAAAATTTAGTTTTCCGTCGGCTATTTAGTCACTTTATTTTGGTAAAGAAAACAAATTCTTTAACTTATCCCGACGTTTCGGCAAGGATTGTTGCCTTCTTCAGGGGAAATTCAAGTTTGAAGTTATGTCATTAAATCAAAATAGAATATAATTTTATTTTTAATTTTATAATTTTTGATAAGTTGTTGATGCCGACGCGATTTGAAGCAAAAATGGCGGAAAAAGACAATAAAAAGTATTTCTAAATTGTTTATAAATTAATTAATTTGATGAATATCAGGGAATATTTTACCAGCGCACAAATTAAACTATTAATAGAAACCAGATTAAAATAGGAAGGTGAATTTATTGCCGGCAGAAAATCAAAGTCAGTATTGTGGAGAAAAGTTCTAGAGAAGATAAAATGTGTGGCTCCAGATTTTAATTACAATGAGAGTTTTTATTAGTATCACATCGATGATAAAGCAGAAGTTGTTTTTAAACGTAAAACTTTTTGTCAATCAGCATCGCATCGTAATCAGCTGAGCAACGATCAGCATCGCAAAAAAGCAGTGATGCCTAACCACAACCAAAAAATTTGACGTTTGTGAATTTACCCTTAGTTTTAACTACTTGCTGAAGTTTTAAAAATACCAGTTGCCAGTTGCGCCAGGTGCATTTTAATAATTTTCTGAAGACTTGAAGAAATTGACCAAAGAAATAGAAAATGCCAGTAATCATTTTTCGGATACAACACGTCAGCAGAGTGATACACTTTTTAACATCTGCACTAGTAAATGTGCATCACATCCCAATTGAAGATGTTGGGAAATAAGTGCAAAGTCGATCTCCAGAGATTTGAAAAGAAAATTCTAAATTTTGCTTCAGAAAACAAGGTCACAAAAACAATTGCATGTGGAAAGATTCGAGAAATAAAAATGGTAAGGAATTTGATAGGAAGGATACTTTTTTATACATAGCATCACAGAGTTCATCCAAAATTGATATGAAAGAAATTTTTCAATATTTATTCCTGTTCCTCAATGTTTTGGACATTTAGATAGATTTATAATAACATTGTAAAATTGAAGTAGTTTAACGGAATTGCGGCGCCAGAAACCATTAAAAATTTATGTGTAGACGAAAACGAAAATGAAGATATCGATAGTGAAGACATGCATTTTTCATCCGATGAATGATTTATTATATAAAATCAAATTTCAAATAACATGTTTGATTTTCCTTGAATTTGATGATATATGAAATGAGATTTTTGTAATAATTTGTTTTGTTAAAATTAAAGATGCATCCCTTAAGATCGTAAGTTTAAGTTCAAAAATACATTTGAAAAACTTGCATCTGGCAAGTAGAAGGCTAAAAGTAAAATGTATCACCCATGGTGGTTATCATTTCGACCTAAAAATCGGAAAAAGCCCCATTTTCGAAAGCTTACCCCCGACCACGGCTGACGGTTGAATTTGATATAATGGTGAGTAATTCTACACATAAACATCAAGGAATTTTGGTTATCACTTCACTCCCAAAATTTACTTCACAAATATAGATAGCATCTAAAAAAGCCTAATGTACGTGTTTTTCGAATTTTAAAAAATAAAGTCTTAAGAACTTGACGCAACACATTAATTCGGAAGTCGCATTTGAATTAAGGCCACCAAAATTCATTGGAATAGTGCAATTTTATTGCTAGGAAGAAAACCTTGCCGACCAAATGTTATACTCTTCTTGAAAACTACACGTCTAAAAAACACCCTTTACATGCATAGTTGCATCAACATTCTAACGGGTTATCCATTCTGCGGTTTCAAAAGTATAGGGCTGGAATTCAACATCTGTCAAACTAATTTGTTAAACCAATTATTTTGTCAGTTGAAAGTCTGACATTTACGAAAATGGATCGCTTAACTGTCGCACAACTCACACAAATTGTTAAAACCAACTACAAAAAAGGTAATTCTGCCACAGCAACATATCGTGCTTTAAGAGGTTATGGTTATGGTTATGGTTATGGTTTACATAATCGTCCAACTACGCAAGCAATTGGTAAAATTGTGGAGAAATTTGAAGACACTGGATTGGTTACAGATATTGTAAGGCCTGTGCATCATCGTTTCGCTCGTATCACTGAAAATGTCATTGCTGTAAGTGAAAGTGTTGCCGAAGACCCGAATGTGTCGATTCCTCGTCGTTCTGTCTTACGGCACATTATGACGTATATGTTGCATTTGGATCTCTACCTACATCCAAATAAAGTCCAGCTCACGCAACAACTGAAGCCAGCTGACAGCTGAACAACAGTTGCTTGAACAACAGGCGGTGAACGGCGTTTTTCGAACAAAATTTTCTTCAGCGACGAAGCATATTTCTCACTAGGTGTGTATGTTAATAAACTAAATTTTCGTGTTTGGGGTTCTGAGAATCCTCAAGTAATTGAAGAGAGGCCATTACATCCACAAAAGTCACTGTTTTGTGCGCTTTTTGGTCCGGAGGTGTTATTGGACCTTTCTTCGTCCATTAAAAACGACGCGACGATGGAACGACTGTCACCGTCAATTCGAAACGTTATGGTCATATGATAACCGACTTTTTTTTGCCTGCTATTAAAGAATACGACTTGGAAGATTTGCGGTATCAACAAGACGGTGCCATATGGCACACAACTCGAGCGAATATGGCTTTATTGCAAGAGACATTTCCTGGTTGTCAAGTTATGGCTGAGATACAGCCCAATATGTGTCAAACAGTGGTCAAAAATTACCTCAAAAGAATCAATGCTTGCAACAATTCGCGTGGTAGTCATTTAAATGATGTAGTGTTTCACACACAATGTCAACGTTTAAACTTTATAATAAAAAAGAGATATCATGAAGAATGGATAACCCTGTACATTTGTGTGTACATAGAAATGACCCTAAATTTTTCTTGACAAGAATGATACTACATATTTATTTATTTATTTAAATAAAATAAATAATTCTTTAAAAATAAATGTGGTACCCGTGGCATGATGGTTAGTGCGTTGGACTGTCATGCCAGAGGTCTTGGGTTCGATCCCTGCCTATGTCATCCAAAGTTTTTTCACGGGTACTGCCTCTTGCGAGGAATTGACAAATTCTCCAAGAGTAATATTCTTGTCCTGAAAAGTGCTTTCTCAAATTAGCCGTTCGGATTCGGCGTAATACTGTAGGTCCTCTCCATCCCTGACAACAGTACTCGCACACAGGAATGGTTGAGAGTTGTAAGTCGCTAGGCCCTAGTTCTCAACGGACTGTTGCGCCACCCAATAAAAAAAAATAAAACAAAACAAAACAAAATCATTTCGAAAAATGAAGACGCAACTCCAGCTCTCAGACTATATTAAAGTGTTTGGAAGGTTTTCAAGTAATTTCAAGTTTGGTATTGAAATAAACATATGTATTTATTTAACAAGAAAATCTTCAACCCACTTATATATTTATGCACATATGTACTTATGAAAAAATAAAGAATTATCTTGTCCAAATAAGTAATTTGCTGAACATTAAAATATATTTAAATTTTAACTCCATGCCTTACCTCATTTTAAGTCTTTTTAGCTGGTTTCCAAATTTAATAACGATTAAACAAAACAAAATTATATTCACTGATTTCACTCTTCTATTTATAATTTTTGGGTAGGTACATATGTATGTATGTACATATATAATTAATTTCGTTCAGCACTTTTAATTTTAATTTTCAGGATTTTGTTTTCAAGAATTTCCTCGAATGCATTTGATGAAAATGAAAACACACAATTTTGAAAAATAATTAAAATATAGTTGAGAACAAAACAATTTAAAATAAAAATACTGAGCTACTACATAGGTATATGATAGCAATACCGTATATAGCGGAAAGTGAAGGTTACCCGCAGCTCAGCTACGTAGTAAGTTATACCGGCTGCGGCGTTAAGAATCTAAACAAACTACCTACAAAAACAAAAAGTTATTCGAGATGAGCAAGAAGTCCGACTGACATCGATGCGAGTTAAAAGCTTACTGAAAGTCTGAAACTGAAGAAACTGAAAGACTCATTTATTTGAGTTGCTTCAAAGAATTCAAGTCAGCATAATATCATAAAATACCTAGTTATTGTTAATTCTGATGGAAACAGATGTATGAGAGCTTGATTTATAACGATGACGACACCGCACGTAAGGCATGAGAGCAAGGCCCTCCTAGCCTAGAACACTACCTGAATTCTTGTTGAAAATTCTTGTGATGTGATGTATATCAATGTTGTGTTGTGGGGAAGAAGATGAGTATGTTGTTCCTTCAGGTAGCCGATCTTTAAGATTTTACTTACATACGTCAGAGAATCATAAAATATAAATATTATGCCTGCCGGTTAAAATATTTATGTAAACTCACAGGAACAGCTGGCATATGAGTGAGATTTAATGTAAATCATAGTGGCAGTGAATTTGTTTCTTGTTTCGTTGTATATTTAAACTTGTTTCACTCAAAAAGCTTTACGTTTTTATGGAAATGTGCAAGAGAATTTTATAGAAGTTTTGATGATACAAATAATATTATTTTACATACACATCTTGTACCTACCTCGGAACTGCTTTATGGCAAATTGGCACTTTGTTTAAACAATATTGATTTCTTTTATTTTTTAGCAAAAAGAGCAAATAAAATGAAAAATTGTATGAGTTGCCGCAATACAATATCGCTAGATTTGTTCAGTCACTTCAATTGTAATTCAAGGATTTCGACCGCTTCTTAATTATACTCGTAATTAAAATAAGATATCAAAATGAGCCCAATTTAAATGGTGTCAGTCGGGGAGAGTACCTACATTAACTTTGGCGCCAAGATATAATAGGTAATAGTTTTTAGTACCTAGAGGTACAAACACTGTTTACTATCGGAGATGGGGTAAATGTATATATCTCCCCTTGTTTAGGCGAAAAGGCCAATTTTATAAAAGTTGACTTAAAAAATATTTTAAAACAACTTCAACTCCAGTTATCAAAAGCCAGAATTCTACACTCTACAATACATTTTAAGTAAAGTTGTTTCAATCAACAGATTTAGAAATACCTAATTGACTTCAAAGTCAAAGTGTATGAAAAAAAAGTTGAAAAAATCACTATGAGGATTATTTTTCTCATGATTATAGATACCAGATAGGTAGCTGTTCTGATTAACTCTTTAACAAACACTGGAAACTATTCGTTTCTATGTTTTCTAGTTTTTTGAGATAATTGAAAAACAGTAAAACTATAGGTAGGTACTTCTTTTTTAAACCCAAAAGTTTCTTCAATTTTAAGTTTGCATATACCTACTAAAATTTGCATGCACTTCAAAAGCTTATAGTGAGCCCAAACAAGTGAAGTCAATTTTTTTTAAAACTGTTGACTAAAACAACAGCTTTAATTAATTATAAAGTGTGGCATTCTGACTTTTGAAAAAGGTATAATTTATAACTTATAAGCTTTTTTCGTCGTCTATATCTCATTCTCAAGAACCAGTAGAGATATCGACTTCAAATAAATTTTGTTATACCAACAGATAATAAAAGAGAAAGATGCAGAAATAAAAAAAAAACTGAAGCAAAATATTTGTCTACTCGAATATTTACGAACAAAATATGATTTTACCTCCAAAGTAATTTTATGCGACGAATTGTAACGTTTTTGCCATATGGTATAATTTTGAAAAAAATCGAAGTAGCTCGAAACTCGTTCACATTGACACTCCCTATGTACATAAGCTCGATTGACAAAGCCAATTTTCTTGCAGCACAGCACATACGCTACCAGAGAGTGTCATGACCATGAGCAGGAATAGGATTTTATTAACTTTTCCTTTTTTTGCCTTTTTATACCATAATTGCCTTTTTTTGCCTTTCTTCGCCATTGTTGCCTGTTTCTGCCTTTTTTTTTGTTTTATATTAAATTTTGTTAAGAAATATCTAATGATTGGTTTAGCATTAAAAGAAATGCGAACATTTTCTTATACCGTTGAGAATCCTTAGTTAAAAATCTTGCACTGTTTCAAACACACACAAATGATGGAAAATATTCGAATTAATGCATGTATTAATGTTTATCTGCGCAAAACTGCTTGGTACTTCTTCCTCTCCTGCGTAAAATCCATACCTGCTGACGTACATTACAGTCAATTTAGGGTTTTTAGTCGATCCGAAAAAACATATTTTCAAAAACCTACAAAAAAAATAGGTCTGTACCTAATTATAATTTAAGCTAACAACATTCTCATGAAGGAACATCAATTTGCGAAGTGCTGCCTGTTTTGAAAGACATTGAAGAAAATTTTAAAAAAGCAAAAGGTCCCATTACAGAGGAAGTCTTGAAGAAGTTTACTGCCGTTTTCAATGGAAACACAGGGCTAAAAACGATTGAGCAGATAAATTCTGTAATAACCGGCGACGTGGATTCTAAACTTCCAGGAAACATTGAAGTGAATAATGCTGAAAGTTTTAGATGGGCTCCACTCGTTTCAGCTGAAGTTGAGAGATCTTTTAGCTCCTTCAAAGCCCTTCTAAGAGACAACCGAAGAAGATTGCTACATGAGAACTTTAAAAAACTCTTGGTAGTCCAATGCTACTATAATTAAACTTATTTTTGTTTATTTTCCTAGTATTTTTTAATAAATACCTTTTTTTTGCTTTTTTAATCGTTTTTTGTCTTTTTTTTAATTTTTAGGTCAACAAAATTCTAACCCTGGTCATGAGTTAAGAGCGTAAACGATTTTTCTTTCGCACTAGTCCAGTTGCAAGAGTACTGAAAGACCTTGACATACACAAATCCACTGGCCCGGACAGTATCCTCGCTATTGCTCTGAAGAGGTGTTATTCAACACTGGCAAAACCACTGTTTCTATGTTTTCATCTGTCCAATTCTACAGGTCTTTTTCCGAGTGGATGGAAAACAGCATTTGTCTAGCCTGTTTCTAAAAAAGGTGAATCCGTCCAATTGCACTTACGACCCTTCTTTCCAAAGTCATAGAAACGCTTATCAATTTTCAGCTTAAGAAATATCTCGAAGAATGAAAGCTTCGCTTTCTACTTTCGTAGCAATAGGTCCACAGGTGATCTCATGGTTTATCTCACCGAACAGTGGAACAAATTTTTACATTGTTTTGGAGAAAGTAAGATTATTGCATTTGATATTTCAAAAGCATTTAATAGAGTTTGGCACCAAGCTCTCTTATCGATAATGCGTGCATTTGGTATTCATGAATCTCTCCTTGGGTTAGAAGTTTCCTTTCGGACCGCTCAATTCAAGTAGTATTGGACGGGTTCAAATCTGATATCCACAAAAGAAACCCTGGTGTGCTCCAGGGCTCCGTTTTCTCTCCGACACCCTTCCCAATTTTAATAAATGATCTCTTTTCTGAAACTTCTCGAAAAATGATAGCTTACCGTTGTCTTACTGAAACTTTTGTATCTCATGAGCACCGTTCGTAAGGTTACAAGTCTGTCATTATTTTATGATCTAAAATAGCCAGTTGCATTCCTCCCTTGAAACAATTCAACCGTAATACACGTTCTACTAGAAATGCTCATCAGTGTACCCTTGCGACCAATTTTGGACGTACTGTAAAGTACAGTACAGTGCTCGCACTGGGTTTAATCATTATAAGGGTATTCATATCCAATTAAGTGTGCTCACAATATAAAAAAAGGTTTCAAAAATTCAAGTTTGTAGGTATAAGAAATATGAACACGTTAAAAGGTTGTTTTTTCCGTCACTGTATATACATATGTACATATGTATGTATGTATGTAAAAATCTTATTTTTAAAAATGACAATGCTTCTATTTTAAAGAACAGACAATTGTTCAAATTCTGCACCGATTAATTTGTATTCTTTCGAATTATCAATCAGAAACGTCATTAGAAAAAGGTAACAAAAAGTTATTAAGATGTCATTAAAAGTATTGACGCAAAATTTTAAACGATTTAGTAAAATATTGAAGCCATTTTTAGCAAATTAATAAAGCTTAATAGAAGATTTACCTTATTTTATTCGATTTGAACATATTATTATGTACATATATCTTAAGAATTTTCTAAAGTTCAAATCACGGAATGACTACTTTAACTTTCAACAATTTTCTAAATCCATATGACATCATTTGTTTATTTTAACGAACTGGCACTTTTAGATATGTTTGGAATTTGGATGCTCGTTTTTTAATAAAAGCCAATTGGTAATTTACTAGCTAGTACTACGTTTCCACCAACAAATAATCCGAGATTTAAGGCAAATGATTTAAAATAAATCATGAGGTGTTTCCACCAAAGAAAAGGAGATTAATTTGACGTTTGGTTAATGTCATAACAAGCAAACGTCAAATTATTCTCCTTTCGAAAAAAAAAAAATATGAAATTAAAAAAATATACATAAATTACATACCTACATACATACATAAATAACATACATTTATTAATTCAAAATAGCACGTTTGTTATCACAACACAATCAAAAAACATCACAAATAAGTATTAAATTCATCCCAAGAAACTCCTTTGGCTTGAAGGTGCAGCATCTTGTTGAAGAGATTCGCAAGATTTTGCAATTCTTTCCAATATTGCGTTTCTTTTCTCCTCAATCAAAATCAATTTTTCATCAGTTTCTCTTATTAGTTTGATTATTATTATTATTTATTATTTTTGTATAGGTACTTACATTTTATTTCGTCTGTGATTTCTTGAAAGTTGTTTATTGTTTTGAATTTGAATCATATGGAAGTGAGACAGATAGTTTTTGTTGACATTTCCATCTGTCAATAAACGAAATTGGCGTTTAAATGGGTCGGTTCAACAATTATTCTCCGAAAAAAAGTTTGTTTGATTTGACAAACTAATGTTTCCAAGTAGATTTCAATGAGTTTTATTTGAAATCTTCATTTAAGGAGATTAAAATTTGTATGGTAAATCTTCGAGATTTCAAGGATATTTGTGACAAATCTAGCTAAATCTCGGTTTAGTGCCCAGTGGAAACGTAGTATAGCTATTATCTCATTGGATGAAGGGTTTGTTCAACATCGGTTTAATACTAAATTTTCAGATAAAAAGGAAAGCTATAAACTATATCTAAATGCCAAATTCTTATATAAACCATGGTTCAGCATGACATAGCCTTTAGGTATATCCACTTTTAATCAGTTTAACAAATTAAAATAAAACATTGTACAGGAGTACTTAAATTAAATTTAAAAGAAAACTTACCCATGTGCAATTACACTAGTTGAATAACATCTTCATATATAGAAATAATAAAATAAAATAAAAACTTCTAAGATAAATCAACAATAAAACTATTCAAAGGCAACACCATGACACCTTATAAAAGCTCACACTTCAAAACTTCCTTTTGGCGCACTAAATCAACACGAACTCACTACACAAAACACACTGACCTTGAGGATGAGACTACCTATTTCAAAATTAAGTATAAACAATTTATAAACACACTCGCACATACTCTTACATACACATGTTATGTATGTATATAAACATAATTTATTCCAAGAACAGGACAGGGCGGTTGTGTTATATTTGTTTAAACGATAGCGATGAAAACAATAAAGAAAAAGAATAGCTTTTATTGCTTTCAATCTATTTTTATTAAGTTTTCGATTTATTTTTCGATATGCTAGACATTTGGATAAACAAAAGAAGGCTGGACATTTTTATTGCCAAGGAATGTTAGATAAACATTAATAGAAGAAGACGAATTCTTATGGAATAAATCCTTTGTCTATGCATTCTTTAGAACCAACAATTTGTAGGTATACGAACGTACTCCAGTACAACTTACTTCCAAGGTAATTTTATAGATAAATCCTTTCTCGCAAAATTGATATTAAAAATTCAAAGAAACACTTCAATCTTATAAACCTATGAACATTTATATGGGAAATAACATAGGAAAGTCTTTAATTATTCAATTGATTTATTTGGTCGACGAAGACCGACGACGCGACGCAGTTTTCACAAAACACAACCTCGACCGTCGGTGAAAATGAGACTGCTTTAGTTGACCTAATATTCGTATTTGTATAGCCAAAATATGAGTACAAGAGACCAGCACCAGCTGTTGAAAGTTGAAACCCAAAACCAAAAACACTCTATATGAAGATATAAATCTTTCGTACGTATCACCCTCCAAAACCCATTTGTTTACATTGTTGTATTTGTAATGTGGACGAATTCAACGAGAAAAATTGACGTGTTTTCACGCATACATAGACACAATTCCTGAGTTCCGGTAGTGAATTATAGGAGAAATTACACGCACACTAAGACATACTTTATGAGGTCCGTTTCCGGTTTAGCTTGTAGGCAAACCAATATGGCTACCGAGGATTTATATCTTTACTAGAGTGTTTTTGCCCAAAACTCAACAGAAAGCTGGAAAAGTACGAATTTTCATTATTACATATAAAAATAGAACAGAGGGTAAGAAAAGAAATATAACCAGCTCAATTGATAACTCAAACCAGAGTCGTATCCAGACTTTTTATCAGGGGAGGGGGGTCACACACTTAACATAAACATGAGTTTTTTTGCACAGCTTAAAAATGTTCTTTGATATTCTGCAGAGGAGGCTGATAAAATTAAAATATAATAATGTGTATCTTAACTACAGACTTTCATTTTTTAAGGGCTAAAGTGAACATTTTAGTTATTAGATTTTTTTAAGAATACTGTTGTCCAGCAAGGTATGGTGTAACTATTTAATTTGGATGACTTCCAACATATGAAAGCATTCCAAAATTCAAACAGTTTGCTAAATATGCCCCATTTAAGAGTTAAATAAATACAACAGTTTAGAGCGGTTTTGGATGAATTTTATGGAGAAATGTAAGTAATTGTGTTATGTTACAAAGGAATGATTTTATTTCCAACAGAGCTAGCTATTCGTGATATTTTGGCGAATTTGAACGCAAGAAAATCTTTTGGACTTAATACAATCAAAAATCTTTATTTAAAAAAAATCTTGCAAAGAGTGAAGTTAGATTTTTGAACCAATTATTTATTAGTTGTTTAAAAATTAGTTTTTTTCCTTCGATATGGAAAAAAGAAAACATTATTCGTTTATTAAAACCCGGCAAAAGCGCTTGTGAGCCCACTTACTATGTTCTACTGCTTCCAGAACAGTTTGGCTTTACAGCTTTTTACAGTACTGTTCAACAACAAATTAACATAACAACACAATATGTAAAAAAAAATAATTTAAGCTCTGGAAAAAGTATCGGTTTGGTACTTTTTGACATTGTAAAGGTATTTGACTCCGTATTGCATAAATGACTCATACATAAATTGAAAAATTTTAATTTTCCCTTACACATAATAATAAGAATCGTAAAATCCTTCCTTTCGTAAGGCAGTTTCAATTTTCTGTGAATAATGAAATTTCCGATTTATTTAATATACATGCAAGCGTACCTCAGGGATATGTTCTTGGCCCAATTTTATACATATTATATATGTACATCCGATTTCCCGAATTTGAGATACTCTGAAAAGGGTACTTTTGACGATTACATTTGCATTTATGTATTGGATTCATTAAATTAATTAAGTTGCAATACGATCTTAATGTAATCCATTCATATTTTAATGATTGAAAAATAAAAATTAATGGTGATAAGACTCAGGCTATTTTTTTCACAAGAAAAAGAAAATCTTACTTCTTACCCAATAACATTATCGAAAGCAATGGTAAAATAGTTTAAATGGATTATTCCGTTAAGTACTTTCGGGTATTCCTTGACTCAAAACATAAATGTACGAGGTGTGTTCAAAAAGTACCCGGAATTTTCGTTTTTTCAAAAAAATATTTATTTATTCGTTTACATCAATGTGATCCCCTTCAAAGTAGTCCCTCCCAGATATAATACACTTATGTCAGCATTTGTTCCAATCTTGGAAGGACTCTTGATATTCACTTTTTGATATGTCCTTCAGCTTTCTCAGCGATTTTGCCTTTATTTCTCCAATCGAGGAAAAACGCCGTCCTTTCATGGGTCTCTTCAACTTTGGAAACAGGAAAAAGTCACACGGAGCCATATCTGGTGAATATGGAGGTTGAGGCATGACTTTGGCCAAAAAATTACGAACAAGCAACGACGAGTGAGCAGGTGCGTTATCGTGGTGCAAAAGCCATGAACTGTTTTTCCATAAATCTGAGTGTTTTTTTTCGGATTGCTTCACGCAAACGTCGCATAACTTCAAGGTAATACTCCTTATTAACCGTACGACCTTGTGGTAAGAACTCTTGATGCACTATGTCATTATAATCGAAGAAAACAGTAAGCAAAACCTTCACATTTGATCGAGCTTGACGTGCTTTTTTCGTTCTTGACGTTAGATGCTTCTAGGTGGACGATAGTGCTTTGGTTTCGACATCATAACCGTACACCCATATTTCATAACCAGTTATTACCCTTTCAAGCAAACTTGGATCGTCGTTGACGTCATTTAACAGCTCTTGAGCGATGTTCATGCGATTGTTTTTTTGGTCAAAACTCAGCAGTTTCAGCAAAAATCGCCGAGCTCATAAAAACACGTCGAACCTTAGCAACTACCACAGACAAAGTAAACAGTGAATATAGCTGAAAATTGCATCATACTTTAGGGGCATGTATACCAACACAATACAAAAATAATTTTGACCTTCGGACTCTCCAGACCCGCGGAATTTAAAAATTCCGGGTACTTTTTGAACACACCTCGTATGTCAAATTGCAAATAAAATTAACCTTACAGTAAAAACGCTTTATCTTTTCATAAATCTTAGGTCCAAACTAAGCATTGAAAATAAAATACTTATATTTAAATCTAAAATTTCAAGATATAAGAAACTCATATAAAAAAATTAGCTAATAACTCAAAACAAAATTTAAAAATGATGCTTAACTTGCCTTGACTTTGGTTAAAATATTTCCTAAAGAAAAAAAGTGATTTTATAGTTATTTACATACTCATTTTATATTTTCCCAATAAATTTGTATTTGTTACTTTATTTATTTATTGATTTATTCGTCCATCTATTATCTATTGATTACAATACATATGCGTCTAATTTATTTTATTTGTACTTGTTTATTTATTCATTTATTTGTTTAATTTTCATTTATTTATTATTTTTTTGTTTGTGTATGTATTTTTTAAATTTATTTAATTTTTTGCTTTTATTTATTAATTATTGGATTTTTTTTAATTTAATTTATTTTTTTCCTTTGACGCACTGTCAATTTTTAGACATGTTTGGATGCATTTAGCTTTTTTCCAAAAAAAAATATTCATTTCTACGAACGCTTCAAAAACAAAAATGCAAAAATTCAGAGTTTGCTGTCAGCTTTTGCTATTTTTGGGACATTCATATCCCTGCAATTCATGTTTATATCTCAATTCTAGAGTATCCAAAGCGAATTCAGTTCAAAAAGTAGATTTCTTCAATTTATTAAGATCTTAAAATTTTTGTATTTAAAAGACAATCAATTTTGAAAAAAAACACTGTTAGAAGGCCTAACACTCAAAAATATAAGAAGGAATTAAAGACGAGTTTCAGGAATTTAAAAAATTATGTTTTCTAAGAGTATAATATAAAATTGACGATTTCTTATTCGAGGTTTCTTCTTAAGAATCTGAATATTTGCTCTTTCTTCCAAACCAAATGTTAGTAAAATAATTTAAAGCATTACTAATGTTTTTCCAAATTGTAAATTTTGTGAATACCTTTAGGATTATTACAAATATTTTTTGACAGACTAAGCAATTTTTTGGTGAATTAAATTACTAAAAAAAACTGTAAATAAAATCAGTATGAACTTTGTGGCTCATCTGACCACCTCCTCCTGGATTCATATTGTGTTCTTGATCAAGTCCTCAGTTAGAAGTAACAACTTTAGCCACAAAGTGAACAAAACTAAAGTACAAAATTTTATTTTTACATATAATAAATAAATAATTTAAATTATAAGAGGGTCATATCCAATAACATAATACGATTAGATTTGAATTCAAGGGAATTCTTAAGAAAATTAGTAAGCGAATACTCTCTTAGGGGGGGTCATGACCCCCCTGGATCCACCATTGACTCAAACTGATGCAACCCATTGCCACTCACTACTAACCCACTCATTTTTGGAACTCAATTAAATATTAATATATAAATACCTTCAATGAAACATTCAAAAATAATTCTGTGTACTCAAGTTGTTTATTTTTGAACTTGAAAATGCGCTCGAGGAGTGAAGTTCCTATCAGTTTTGCAGTATTTTTAACATTGATAATTTTTCTCAGTTAGATAAGTTTTGAATAAGCTTGGAATTAACTTAAAAGACAAGTTCAACCCCTCTAAGAACACAAACGTTTTACTTTAATATAATAAAAAGATTAACCTACCAATTCTCATGCAATACCACAGAAGCCTTTTCCTCTATAGGTCTTCTTACTTACCAATGAACTACATATGTATCTGGGATCGGAACTAATAGATAATGTATCTTAAAGTCGTAAAGAAATAATAAACGGAAATGTTTTTTAGTGAGTGTTTTAAAGTTTAATGTGCTAAGAGTGCTTTGTGATAAGACTTAATTTATAATAATTTCAAAAAGTTGAGTGAATTTCATTGAAAGCTCTTTTTAGGTTAATGTCAAGTTAGTTCATGTTCTAATGAACTTTTTTATTTGTAAGTACATTTTATTATTTTATTGACTTCAGCTCCAGCAGGCTTGCCAGATTTCTTTTTTAATTTTCCGATGAAAAATTTAGTATGACATTTCATACCTGACGCCAGTTCATATAAAAAAGGTTCTAAAAATTTAGTTGCGAATTGTCGTCCTATTGTTGTTCTGCTGTTGTATGTCAAAATCAACATGGGTTTGTGGAAAAAATCTTCAATTACTTATTTATTACAATCCTCAACTTTTTGTTTGGATGTATTTGAAAAACAATCTCAAGTCGATTGTAGACTTTATTGTATAGACTTTAGGAAGACATTTGACAAATTGAGTTATGAAATTCTTCTTTATGAATTAAGTGACTTTATACTTTACGACCGTTTCGTTACGCGGTTTTTGTCATGTCAATTTAAAGTCAATTCTGGTGTACCTCAAGGGAGTCATCTTGGTCCATTGCTGTTTATTTTGTTCCTTATCGCTAATTTATGCAGATGATGTTGAAATTTTTCCAATTATTAACGCCATCAAATAAGCAAGTAACTCCATCAAAGATTGTAAGTAGCTACAAGAAGATCCAATTCAATTTTGGGAATGATGCAATAAAAATCGTTTGATTTGAAATATTGACAAATGTAAGACAATTTTATGTAATAAACTATGACTATATGTTGAATTCGTCACGTTTGAGTTGAGAATCAAGTTTTTCTGAACTCGGCGTTGTACTAGACTCAAAATTAACGTTTAAAGATCACTTTAATATTAAATTATAAAAAAACTAAAACAACACTTGGTTTCGTCAAAAGATTTTCCCAAGAGTTCCGTGATCCATATGGTACTATTCCATTCATATTGATAGAATAGAGAGTATTGAAACTAGATTTTTAAGATTTTGTCTTCGTTTTGTTCCCTGACCTGATCGAATTTTATTACCTCCATATATTTATTGGGCTGCTTATTCCGCTGTGATTTTGGGCTACAAATAATTATGAATTAGGCTTTAGAGCGAGTTTAAGGCATGGCAACTCTGGACTCCAGTTGAGATCCGATTGCATCCAACTAACACAAAAACTACTCTTTTATAATGCGCAGGTGAAAAAAGAAAAGCTTATACTTGTTATTGGAGAGAGGATGGCACATTACCTAAACCTTTGCAATACTAATAATTATTAACTTGTTGAATGTTGAGTATATTTGTAATTTAATATTTACACTCGTATCCATTTGTATTTGCTTGACCAGAGAGAAACATATGTATGTATATTATGATGACCATGGTGTGAGCTTTTATGCTTAAGAGTTCTTAGTTTAATTGGTTGTATTTAATATTTTGTGCCTCCACTTAACATTCTTGTTCTTCTTTTCATACATATATTTTCCTGAGTGAATAAAAAAAATACGCATACGCCTTGTTCTTTAAAGAAGATTACGCATTTGACAAGGTTAAAAGGAAAATAACTGTGGACTAGAAGTTGAAGCTGTTACTTCTTATTTTCGAGCTTACCGAACTTAGGATAATGTACGAAAAGTGCCTAAATGTTGTTAGAATGTCTGTGGAATTTACATTTTTAAATCCCATTGCACATTGTGGCGTATTTATTAAAATTAAAGGACAATCGGCGCTTTGGCCGTAGAAGCAACAGAATTAAAATAGATACCAAATGAAAATTTCTCACTTGTACATAATTTCATTTTATGGCGACAAACCTCAAAAAAAGATGTTGTTTTCCATTCATTATTAATTAATACGTCTTCAACTAGCAGTTCAAAAAAATTATACATTTTTAGGATTCGGTAGTAAGTTTCCGTTTTTCTTGCCATTTATAACCTTAGAATTTTCGATTTTTGACCAAAAAATTTGTGTGGGACTATTGTTATTTTTGGTCTTGAAAAAAACGAATTGGTTAAAAACCTTAATTTCCAAATTTGAAGTCAATTCACCCAGTGGTTTGGGCTGCAAGTAAAAATAAAGCCAAGCAGACGACGCAACTATCGCTATCATCCTCCATTTTGTACATCATATATGGTTACATATTTTAACTTCTCTTTTCCCATACTCGTATAAACAATACAAACAAAAACTTTGTTTGGGTTGGTTAGGAATAAAGCCTAGTACATACTTGTGAACCATCTCGTGAACCCATACAAATTTCGGTTTTTGGTTCACCCGTGAACGTGCTCGTGAAGCTGAGTGGAGAACAAAGTGGAGAGTTTTCGTTCACGGGCAATTCACGTGCAAAATGTACGGGAACTGTTGGTGAAGCTTTGACATTTGGTTACAAAAAAAGGACAGTTTTCAATTTGTACTGAATACTGATACTGATTCCTCATTTAAAGTTTGTGGCTGCTTTGCGTGTGGTCTTAAAAAAAAAGTTAAAATGCATTTATATGAAATAGAATGTTCACAACGTGTATTCACAAGTGTGTACCAGTGAGCAATTTCAAAAGTTCACTTTCTCCACTGGCGAACGTTCACTTCACGAGGAAGTATGTACTAGGCTTAAATGAGAATGTGATAACTTTTTTTTTGTCATTTTGCCTGGTGAACTAAAGTGCTCCCTATCTCATCTGGCTGCTTATGGAATTAACATAATATTTTCTTCTCGTTTCCTCGAATCTCTCCACTTCGCGACACCAACGCCAATAATGCGGCATGTGGTCGCCCTAAAAGTTTCTGTTCATGAATGCATAATGCAAAGGTGCCAAAACTCTTGAATTGATAAACCGTGCCATTTGTGACGTTTTCGCGTCACATGAAAAATTAAAACTGAAGTTATCCTTTAATTATAAATTTTAATATAATACTTTTTTAAACGAAAAATCATTTCTTTTAACCGTGTATGTTTTTTTCCAGAAATACTAGTTTTATTATTATTTAAAAATATAAGGACGTAATAAGTTTAATAAATGTATTAGCTAGAGGTTTTCTGGAAATTTTGACAGCTATTAGGATTAATAATTTTACTATGTAGATGTTTGTTCCTTATTTTAAAATTATTTATGTAATTTTAAAAATGCACTTCCGTCAGGCAAACTTAAAAGAACCAACATATATTTTGAATTATTTGTGTACTGTTTTTAAATTTAAACCCAGAAAGTTATTGAATCCTCATGAAAAATACTTACGTATAGCCATTATTTTACTTTTGTCAGTAAGTTTTTTCATTGTTTTGGCAGAAAATAGGCAATACCATATGACTGGTTTTCAATTAAGGCGACTTTATTGGAAAGTTGACTGGAAAGTTAATCAAAAAAATATCAAATTAACTTATGTCAAAAAGTCTAGTAATCATGTTTATTTATTCAATTGAAAGTTGAACTTCATAGCTCTGTGAACTATAGTGCACCATTTTATTTAAAGTTTTGTGTAAAAGGGTTCCAAGTCATATTGGCAAAGGAACATGAAATTTTTCTTTACAATACAAAACACAATTTAAGCTGGTAATGCACGACAGAGCCAAAGATCCAAATGGATCCGAGCCGATCCAAAATCGACTGCGTGTGGGAAAACTAATGTAGCTTGGTTTGGCTCTGTCGATCCATTTGAATTTTCAGCAAGTCAAAAATCAACGAGCCCGAGCCAATGAGCCAAGGAGAACCAACGAGCCAACTAGTCTATTTACACAATCTTATCTCGCACCCAACTATAACTACTATCTGAGTCTATCCCATACATAAATTCAAGGAAACAAATCCTTTATGTCTTATTCCTTCTTTCTTTTTTTTCTTAGTCAGTTGCCAAATTTTAATAGATGGGTTTACCATTTTTATGCATGTTTTTCTGCTTACAAGTTTCGTAATTTTAAGATATTTTTTTGAACTGAAGGCTGGAAATGTTTATTTTATTTAATGAATGTAGTTCCTTTAAAAAAAAAAACAATAGATGGCGTTACAAAATTAATTATAGTTCTTTCCACCAAACCTACAAGAAGGTAAACATAGCTAAAGAGGTGAAATAACTTTCAAGGGGAGGTTTCAACACACTACTCACTCTTGATTATAAGTTGGCGGTGTATTTTCAATGTATTTCAAAGTACTTGCGGTCAGCGCACTGTTTGCTGTATCTAGATATTATGTCTATGCTAAAGTTTTTCAGATATCCTATCGGATTGCCAACCGAACGTGGTCATTATCAGTTATGATACCTATTCTTACGTTCCTTAAAAACTCTCTTTTTGCTCGATGAAAAGTTTAATTGAAAAGAATGATTCGCAAACGAACACGAAATTGGACGCAGCTAATGCCACCAATTTTGGTGAGTTAAATGAGGTTCAACCGTAGTTCACCGCTCAACTTGTATGCTGGCTGAAATCTGAGTTGAATCTCAGCTGATGAATGTGTAACCCAGGGGAAAATATTGAACGACAATTGTGGAATATAGCACTTTTCACATGAGCACGACCAACGACCAACGAATGAACGAATATTCGTCGATTTTGACATTTCTTTCACATGAGAGCTTTTAATTCGTCGCGAATGAAGTTTGACTTTTAGGTTATGTAGCGCGCGAACAATTTATTCGTTGCAGTGTGGATGGTATGTGGAACACGATCAATTTATTCGTTGCAGTGTGGATGGTATGTGGGACGCGAATAAAGTTTGACAGTTCGTATCAACTAGAATTTTGTTCGCGACGAATAAATTTGTTTTCTTAAATTTATTAATATAATGATATTTAAAAGTAAAAGTATGCATCATAAATCAAATAGAAACTATATTGCTATCGTTTTGTTAAGATTTTGTGTTCAAATATGTCTTTAAACGTATATAAAATCACATTTTGTAATTCATTCGTCGTTCGTTGGTCGCGCTCATGTGAATGCTACTTATAAGCCTTTACAGACCCACTCCACTTGATATCTGTATCGCCAACCAGATCTCTGACATTAAAATTAGAAGTTTTTTTTTTTCTTCGCTGGGCAGTTTATGTCTTGACATCTCATTTGAGCAAGAGAGGTTAAAGTGAATTCATCTCTGAAAAACGTCAAACGTCAAACAATAAAAAAATTCTTCCCACAATTTTTCGGCTTTTGTGTAGAAATTCGTTTGTTTTTCAATTTAATAATAATTTGTTTTGTCAAAAGAATAATAATAATAATTTTTTTAACACAGTAATTTTTTTTTGTTCGCGGCAAATGAATACTTGTCGGTTTGAGACACACAAAATAATGAAATTGAGATGTCATCCACACACAAAAAAGGAAAAAAAACTCAAACGTCAAATTTGATATCAGACATCGATGTCAAGACAAAATAGCAGAGAGAGATCGCTAACATCATATCATAAGATGAAACAAAGCGACTCCATTAGACTTTTCATGTCAGGATGAGTATTCTGAGAGAAATTATCTCTAGTGGAGTCGGCCTGTTAGCATTTAGATTATGTTAAATATTTTACAATTTATAGTTTTCAACTGACACTTAAAAATGTTAAAATAAAAGAGGTACTAATATAATCATGCTTATTTTGAAATTTGCTTTCGATAAATAGTCGAATTCGAATTTATTTTTGAAAACTAAGCAAATGTTGACTTTCGAATGATTCGAATTAAATGTCATTTTTGTGTCGTTCAAATTTATCTGTCGCGTAGATCATGTAAGTTTTTTTATTTGTAAAAAAAAATTACTTTTATAAATTTTGTTGGCGTAATGGAAGAAAATCCAGAGTTAGCCAACTAAATTAAAAAAAAATTTCAACGGGTGGTAAAAGAGATTAACAGGTGGTCAAAATCGCTGTTTAATTGGTCATACAAAATTTTGACCACATTCAAACAGCTACAATACCTTTTCATTGCCATTGTCTGAACAATTTTGTAGGTATAACGTGATATGTATACGTTTTGGGTCAATTTTTATCAATTTTCAGTGTAGTGCTTTGTGTAGATTTTAACTGTCAATTTTCCAAATTGTGAGCAATTTAGAATTTGTTTACATAAATATATTTAAAATCGATGGTTTTATTTTAGTCAAGTCAAAAAGGGCATATAATTCATCGCAAACTTAGGAATAACTCGCATATCGATGAAATTTGGTACAAAAACTGAGGACATAATTATTAAAAAATGACAAAAAGCTCAAAAAAATCGCAAGTGATATTTCAATTAACTTTTTTCTACGAGCAAGCGTTTAGAACCGTGGCATGATGGTTAGGTTAGTGCGTTGGACTGTGATGCCAGAGGTCTTGGGTTCGATCCCTGCATATGCCATCTAAAGTTTTTTTCACGGGTACTGCCTCTTGCGAGGAATTGACAAATTCTCCAAGAGTAATTCTTGTCATGAAAAGTGCTTTCTCAAATTAGCCGTTCGGATTCGGCTTAAGACTGTAGGTCCCCTCCATCCCTGACAACAGTACTCGCACACAGGAATGATTGAGAGTTGTAAGGCACTAGGCTCTAGTTCTCAACGGACTGTTGCACCACCCAATTTATTTATTAAACGCTTAGAAGATACAAAAAAATTAAATGTCAAAAATATCGATGTTTCGCATACTGTACCTAAAGAGTAAGAGTTTTGACATGAAATTAAATATTCATTTGAACGCGAATGACATTTCGAGTTTCGTGCATGTCATTTTAATTGTTTGCATATATTTTTTTAAATGATTTTCAATATTTTCACAACTGACATTCTAATGTGTTAACTTAAAAAATAAAAAAAACAATTTTTCCGAAAATTGTAAAGCTTTTTAATATTTTTCACACACGTTAAAATACAATTTCATTAGGCATTCTTGTGAAGTGAAATGTGTTTAGTTAAGTTGCAATATAATTTAAATTATCACGTGTAATGTTACATACTAAATAAAAACAAAAGGTGTTTTTAATAAACAATGAATTTAAATAACATTTTGATGTTCACAACGAAAACTTAAATTTAATTTTGTGTTTTTTTGAAAGTTTTGAAATTTTCAAGTGAAATTTAATATTAAAATGTTCACGTGAACTAAAATGATGGTTTAAAGTTTATTTATTTCCAAGTGAAATTTAGTATTAAAATGTTCACGTGAACAAAAATGATGGTTTAAATTTTATTAAAAAAAATAAAAGAAATTACAATTTCTGATAATAATTACTGTAAATAGAACAAGCAGAAACCGTTATATTATGTGAATTTAAGAAAAATTTAAATTTTTACAAGAAAGTAAACCTAAACTAAGTAAATTAATTATCAACTATTTATCTGGTTATAACACCACACTTAAATTAATTCTGAAATGCATGCGCATTAAAACTGTATGCTTTAAAATATTTTCCTTAAATTTCTTAAACTGTCAAACATTATAAAAGTGCTATGCATATAAGAAAAATAAAACATTATACAGAAAATATAAAAAAAATATTTACAAAACTCTCCCTTAATTTGTATACATTTTTCTCTATTTACTTTTTTTCAAATATTTTCAAATGTATTTTTCATTCCACATTGATTCCAAATTCGTTTAGCTTCCTACCAGCAGGTGTTATGCCGTTCGTTTCTCTTCATGATAGTACTGGTTTAATTGAGATAGAAATTTGGCTTCCATTTCAATTAAAAATGCGACTTCTTTTCAATTAAGAATAAAGAGGATTTGTCATTTTTGATTTTTCGATCAGCCCAAAAACTTGATTATTTGGAAGTCAAATTAAATTAAATCGTACATCCGTACATTATGTATGGCTGAAGAGTTGGACACATTCGCATACAAACCAAATTGACAGCTACAAACACGTTTTACAATCTCTTCACGTCAGATATGTTTCAATGATAAATCACACTTCATCTCAAATTTTGTTAATATATTCTGAAAGAAAATAATTCTGAATGAGATAGATTTGCGTATAAAATATTAAAATCAAATTTAACTTTAATAATTTAAAATTTCAGAAATTTCAGAAATTTTGGTACAAGATAACACAATATGAAGGAACTTGTCCCCGAATAAATGTGATTACTTTTAGAACTGACCTATTTTCTTCAAACACGTGAACACATCAAAACAACACCACTACTCAAACTCACTACTGCCAAAATTTAAACTTGAAGTCACAAACAAAAAGCCGGGAAAGTTGGTTCTGGATTAAAATATTTGCATACTATCAATTTGTTATTAATTATTTAAACCGTTGTTAAAATGCATGCGTTTTTGAAAACTGGTAGAAGTGCTACTGAGAAATTAACTACTGAAACAAATATTCCAAGTTCATCAAATGGATCTGGACAAACTACAGAAAAACGCAAGGCCCCTGCTCCATGGGTTGAAAAATAGTAAGTTCTAAACACTAAGTTTTGAATGTTCATCAACAACAATACACTCCTTTTTTTTTACAGCCGTCCCAAACGTGTTGATGAAGTCGTCGAACAGGGCGAGGTAGTTGCTGTTCTCCAAAAGTGTGTCGAAGGAGCCGATCTGCCAAATATGCTACTCTATGGGCCTCCAGGAACAGGCAAGACCAGTACCATCCTAGCTGCTGCACGCCAAATCTTCGGCGACATGTTTAAAGAACGAATTCTAGAACTAAATGCATCTGATGAGCGGGGTATCAATGTTGTTCGAACCAAAATTAAGAATTTCGCTCAATTGACTGCCAGCGCTGTGCGCCCAGACGGAAAGCCATGTCCACCGTTTAAGATTATCATATTGGACGAGGCTGATTCTATGACACATGCTGCTCAGGCAGCGTTGCGGCGAACCATGGAGAAAGAGAGTCGCAGTACACGGTTCTGCTTGGTCTGTAATTACGTGTCAAGAATCATTGATCCGATTACGTCGCGTTGCACGAAATTTCGCTTCAAATCACTAGGCAGAGACAAGGTAAGAACCCAATTACGGCAGAAAAGTGTGTAGAAATAACGTGAGGTTGTTTGTTTTGTTTTAAGATTATCGAACGTCTCCGTCACATTTGCTCATTGGAAGGCGTGAAGATTGAAGAAAGTGCTTTCGATTCAATTGTAGATATATCTGGAGGCGATATGCGTCGTGCCATCACAACTCTGCAGTCCTGCTATCATCTCAAGGGCACAAGTGCAGAAATCACAACAGAAGACCTCTTTGAAATCTCAGGAATCATACCGGAAAAATATTTATCTTCGTTTTTGGATGTTTGTCGTTCCGGTAACTACGCCAAACTCGAAGACTTCGTTAGAAGTTTGACCTACGAGGCATACAGTGTTGGTCAAATGATGGAACAACTAAACGATCATGTAATTCGATCCAAGGACTTGACCAACAAGCAGAAAGCCATCATCTGCGATAAACTGGGTGAGACTTCTTTTCGCCTCCAAGACGGGGGCTCTGAGTACCTGCAAATCATGGATCTAGGATGTGCTACCATAATTGCTCTTCAAAAGTAATAAAACGAATCCAAATTAATTAATTACAAATACAAATTTTATTTTCCTCGCTAAACTGGTTTTTATGTCACAACTTCGAAGTCATCCTCTTCTCGTTCTCGTTTCACAGCACCTCCAATGCTTCCAATTGCACTTGCGTTGGTTGCTTCATTGTCGACTTCCATCTTCATATCGGAATTCGCTTGCGAATCTGATGACCCGGATTGGGATTTATCGAGTGAAATTGTTTTGGCGGTGGTCGTGAACTTAAATACTGGCTTGGGGATGGTAACCACTTGGGATTTCGGTGTGAGGGCGGATTGTCGCTTGCCGCCGCCGCCAGCACTCGACTTTATTTGTGTCTTGATGGTAGAACGTGACTCCAAAGCGGATTTTGTCATTTTTCGGGGCTGACTGGCTGCCCGTAGTTTGTAGTTGCAAGCCGAGAGGCAGTAACGATCGGGAGGTAGACGCAAGCCACAATGTGGCTTGATTGGAGGCAATGGCATAGAATTCCGAACTTCTGCCAATTTAGCTAGTACCTAACAATAAACATTGAACTCATAAATTAAATTTGAAACAGAGTTAAGTAAACTTACATGACGTGGTGGCGGGCAAGTGAATGCTTTGTCAAGCACAACCTCGGATGCTAGTTTCACGTCATCTAAATCGATTGTTTTCTTGCGGGCATGGTTTGCAAAGACCTTTGCATCATCTAAGATGCAAGTAACGTAGCCTAAAGAAGACGAAAACAAAAATACTTTTATCTGCTGCACTGTTTTCCCTGTAAAATACTTACGATAGGTGAATTCCAGCAATTGATTGATCACTCTCGGTTCATAATCAGTTACGTTTAATTCTTTGAGAATAGACATAACAACTTGGGCATCTTTTGGGACATGTTTTACTTGATTATTTACTTTAGTCTTTTCAGTTTTCTCCTTTTCGGACGCCATTGTTTTTGCTTTCTGCAACTGAACACTAAATAGAAATGTAACAAAAACAATTTGGACTGTCAAAGATTTGACATTTCGTTGCAAATGAAAAATGTAATAGAATAATGGTATTTTAAGTAGATGGAAGTATTACCATCTCGAAAAAAAAATAATTCATTAATTCAATAACACAATGGACAGTCGCTTGAGCGTCTAAGAAATGATTTTGAAAAATTTCATAAATTGAAAAATGTAAGTCTTGAGCTCGAAAATATGTTCAAGTTTGAAGTCAAATATTTCATAAGTTTTTGAATAAAATTATTTGATGTTGTACATTTTGAAAAAGTTGTGTTTTCTTCTTTTAAAAACTATTATTTTCTTTTAGATTCAGTGCAAAAATTAATTAATTAATTAATGTTTTAAATTAAAGTTTTCTATGTTAGCTCCACTGAGTTAATGACTGTTTTGCATTGTATTGTATTGTATTTTCCTCTTACTTTCGCTTTTTGTATTGTATTGTATTGTATTTTCCTCTTACTTTCGCTTTTTGTTTTATAATAAAAAAAAGTGTAAAAAGAGCATGTTTTTAGTTCGACTTTGAAACCTAGAACTTTTAATATACATACTATAATGTTTAGCAACTTTTGTATCATTGGAAAGTTTTTTTGGTTTAATAATGTTATATGTTCAGAAAACAAGGACCTTATCTTCTTCGTATTTCGTTTCAAAAATCTATTCTAATCGAAAGTGATTTTCGTTTTTTATTTGATTTCGTACTCTGTAAGACATTTGAAAAACGGGAAAAAGTAGAACTAAATACTTTTTCCCTTTTTCGGATTAGTTTTTTCGAGTATCGAATTATTTCTCATGAGATCTGTCAAATCGAAAAATCACAACAAAACAAACTTTGCAGCCAAGAGAACATTTTAATTTTTAAAGAATTAATTTATACAAATACTATTATTATAACAAAAGCAAATGGATTCAGTGGTTCCTTGGATGGATACCGAAAGCAATGAAAATTGAATTGAAAGAAAAATTATACGTGACAAATCAAATATTATGGAAATGTGTGATAAAAGGTAACATTTTAATGTTGGAAAAAATTCAAAACTATTATTGCTTATTATTTTAGTTTAGCACAGAACTTTCGCCTTTCGAAGGACTCTAAATTTCATTCCGATTTTGGAATACAGAGTGCAAAATATTAGTTTTGGGAAATTCTGATTTTCATTTTTTCATTTAACATTTTCGAATCTTTACTCGAAATTCATAACCAAAAAGGCGCTTCAGTACCTCGTGAAGGCTTTGCAGATATTCTTCCCATCTGGAGCCACTTATGATTATGTCATTTAAGTAAGCTGCAACACCTTTCAACCCTACAAGTAAAGTATTAATAAGCTGCTGGAAAGCACCTGGTACTGACTTGACTCCGGGTGATAAAGACGATTGACATTGTACATTGTACAAACGTTTACCAATGATGCGTGGGTAACCAAATCATCTGTCTTTCCTTTGAATGTTTGAAGACAGCTGAAACGAACATTAAATAAATAACCTTTACGACCACACATGCCTTTCAGTTTTTGGATTGATTCCTCAAAATTTAAATCCTTAACTTTTCTCGGTAAAATCAAGTTGGTATATTTCTCATGAGCGATTGAGTTCATTTTTTTCATGAGAAGACGAACCTTTGCTGAATCATCAAGGGATGCCCCATCGACAATTAATACGTCTTCAAAACGATTGTACCAAGATTCAAAAGCCAGTCCATTTGCTGAATCGTAGACAATTTCTTCAATGTTGTTTTCCAATTAGTCCATAACAAATTCTTAACCCCGGCGTTCTTCCTTTTCCTCGACGATTGAATCCAAAAGTTTGATTTGTACCACTCTGCATTATTGGAAAATCGCCAAGTGTTCTATAATTTTTCAGCCATAAATTAATATTTTGTAGACAAAATAATTGGGCTGTTTCACAAGTGTATTGACCAAATTTTTTTTAATCAATGTGTATTGACCAAATTTTTTTTAATCAATGAAAAGTTCTGAAGACATTGTTTGTAATATTAAATAAAGTTTTTTTTAATTATGTATTTTCAAATCATCACCCGATATCTCATATATTCGTAATTTTGGAAAAACCTTCTAAGGCATCATGAAATATACACTTTGCACAATTTTTGTCTCAATCCATTTTTCAGGCTCATAAAACTTTCGAACTTCGTTTCTTCTTTTCAACCTCTCAACAACTTCGACCGCACGCTTCTCTTTTTTATTTTTAATCTTCTAAGAAGTCGGTGTTGCTCTCTCCTCTTCTACTCATAGAGCTCGTGAGCAGTTCCGCTTTGTGTGCTTGTTGTTTGGCTGCATTTGCCTACCGGCATACCTCATCAAACCAGGAGTTTCTTGTTGGTGGCGGCTTCTCTGATTGTATCTTGGCAATGTTGCCACTGGTTCTCGATGCATAATGTTGGCGGCAGAGGGCTTCGAAAGAGGTTACTTGTGACTTGGTCGGAGAAGAATTTGGCGATCTCTCGTGATTGTAACCGTTCGACGTTGTATCTTCCATCTCCTTATTTGGCCTTGGGTCTGGAAACCCGAAGTGCTACCTTGGCTACAACGAGGTAGTGTCCTGAGTCGATGTTAGCTCCTCGGAAAGTTCAGACATGTTGTAGTTCAGACTGTTTTTCCTGATTCCTGATCCCTTCCTAGCTTGATATTAAAATCGCCCAGGAAAGTTTTGATATCGTAGCTAGGGCACTGCTCATATGTTTTGTCCAAGAGCTCGAAGAATATACCCTCGGTGTTGTCATCCTTATTTGCTGTGGCGGCGTGTGCGCTAATAAGGCTAATGTTGCCGAATTTAGCCTTGATGTGGATGGTTATGAGGCACTCGTTGATGTACCTATAGCTCAAGACTTCTTTCCTAAGTTTAGCTCCAATGACAAAGAAGCATCCAAATAAGCGTTGTTGGTTTTCTCGGTAGCAGTCACCAAGGTTAATATCGCAGTTTTTCATCCTCTTTTTGCCCGGAGTATTTCCTAGATGGTCGTGATATCTGCTTTATAGCAGTCTAGGGCCTCCGATAATTCTTCGGCTGCACGTGGTCTATTAAGTGACCTAACACTTCACGTGCATATCCGAAGTTCGTTGTCCTGAATTTGTCTGCGTGGATTGTCAACAGGAAGTCACTCTGACGCACATTCTTCAACCTGAAGGATCAGGGCCTTGATTAAACTTCAAGGGCAAGATCCAGCGTAACCGCCCTTAAAGACCTTGTCGTAGTAGCTCTATAAGAACTGTAGACGCCACCATTGATTCCATCTCGGGGATTCCTCCGCTGCCGTCTGGATGAAGTTAGAGGTGCCTTAGTGGAAACAACTCTTCTCCCTCTTTCGTTTGCTACCCTTAACAACTTTTCACTGGGGCTGGAACCCAATCTCCAGTTGAGGTACTATTGGTACCCGATGTTCACCGCGGGGAGGTGAGAGTAGGAGTTAGTAGACAGAGATGGGTTTTTGAGAAAAACTTGAAGAGACTTTTGTCGTATTGAATGCACATGTCTACCATTTGAACGTCATAAATATGATGTTCAAATGGGAAGTTAAAAAACGATTTCTCAAAAATTCTAGTGTAACCTAACCCTTTAATCAAAACAACAATAATTAACCTTATAGTCGGCATAAAATACTTTACACCAAGTTCAAAGCTAAAAAGATCCATCTTAGTGATAAAAAATGAACATATTCTATATATGCACCTTCAAAAGTCATGTTATTCAACTTCTTACTTCCTGTTCGTATTTGTAACTGAATATTTTCTACTTTTTTAGACGCCACGCAACAGGCACTTGAGAAACAACTTCTATACAAATATCTTCATTTTTTGATAAAGTATCTAAGTACATGCTTGAAAAATGACCACACTTGGAAAACCTAAAATTATTCTTTGGTGTATGTAATATACGGAGCACTACTTCATACGCGATACAATAATAAAATATCTAAAGAAGTTTCCATTCATAAAATTTAGAAAATAGAAGAACAGAAATACTCATATATCACATCTTCTACAAGACACCTGCTGTCTGATGTAACTCAATCTCATTGAGAAAACTACTATGATGCACTTCTTTTAGTAGACAACAATGCAAAAAGAACATTGAACTTCATCTCAAGCAACAGATGCCTCCACAGCTGAAAGAAATTTCAATTGTTTTTACTATAAATAGGTTCCTATTGGAATGTACAAGTAAACCTATTTTGAAATATTTTAGTTTGAGATAATTCACAGATCTTATTAAGGTGGTAAAGGTTATATTCTTTATCTTAAATCCTCTAGGATTAATTTTATTGAAAAAAGGTCAACCTTACTAAGAATTACCTCAATAGACATAATCTGTTGCATCTTCTTACATAGAAAAAGTATCTACAAACAATTAACAATAACTACGCCGTCGTCCGACGATGACGACAACGAAAACGACGACGGACGCCAGTACCAACGATCTTAAATACCTATCTGCCTTATAAATGTTACGTACGTAGACTGCATCCCATATACGCACCCCTTCTTTACATGAGTGGAATATAAATTTAAATTTATTTATTTCAACGCTACGCTGAAACAAAGCGAAAGAAATATAATTTATTTTTTGTTTTTAAATACTAGGTGAAAATTATGGAGAAACATTATGAGGATGTTTATAAATTTATTGGTTAAAAATAAACTTTTGGGAGCTTGAATGGGATTTTGGTTTAGCTTTGGATAGATCTATACTTATTTAAAATTATCATTTAAACAATTTGCAACTATGTACCACTAGCGCTGATGTGCAATCGAAAGAAAAGAAGATTTAAGTAGAAACACGAGCAGAATTTTGAAGATATTCCTTTTTTGATTATTATGCTTTTAATGATGATCTGGACCCTATCTCATAAACTTTGACAAGTGACAATTCTACAAATTCGTCGTTCTTAACTTTTTTTTGAAAAGTTTTCACTACACAAGGTATTGACAGGTGACACAATTATGAGAGTTGTCAGTTAACTATACAACTGTCAGACTATGACTGATTTGTCATAATGATTTGTTTTTGTGGGATGCTGGAGTTGTCGAACGATTTTTAACAATTTTTCCATTAAGTTGAAAACCATTTTTAATTCTTTCTTAAAACACTTGAAAATGGTGTACTTCCCGAAATTCCATATCTAGTTCTTTATCACTCTCACTTGAAAACATAGAATTCGAAGTTGTGTAGGTATATGGAAAAATTGTCACTCTAGGACCAATGCTCAATTGCCTGTCCCAATTGTCAAATTCGTTCTGACAAAATTGTAATTTTTTTTGTTTACTGTTCCATTAAAAAACAGCTTTACAAAATTTTTAACTGTTGTATGGGTAAATTGTCAAGTTGCTTTTACAAATTGTCAACTCTTACCTGTCGCATTTATCCAGTTTTTATGGAAGAGGACTTATTAAAAACTAATGACTTTTTAACCCGCATTGTTGACCCATATACATATCTATGACTTATGAGACTGGAATTCTTTAAAAAAGTACAAACAGATTGACAGTAAAATTTTTGTTCTTGTCGAGTAGTACCCGTGACATTATAGTTAGTGCGTTGGACTGTCTTGCCAGAGGTCTTGGGTCCAATCCCTGCTTGTGCCATCAAACGTTTTTTTTTACGGGTACTGCCTCTTGCGAGAAATTGTCAAATCCTCCAAGAGTAATTCTTGTCATGAAAAGGGCTGTATCAAATTTTGGCGTTCGGATTAGCCTTAAAACTGTAGGTCCCCTCAATCAAATACTCGCACACAAGAATGGTTGAGAGTTGTAAGTCACTAGGCCCTAGTTCTCAACGGACTGTTGCGCCACTTAATTTATTTTATTTTTTAACAAATTCGTCGTCTTCTAAACAATTCTATCATATCAAGTTTTTGAAATTTATTAACAAGTATAAAATAATGTCGAAATGTTTATTTTTAAAACTTGATTACTCGTAAGAAATTTTCGCAACACTCCAAACCCTCTAACTATCTTCCAATTGCACTAACGTTAATCCCAAACCATCAGTTTGGCTTTAGAAATAAACATTCCACGATAGACCAAGTTCATAGAATATCGGATGTAATAGAAAAAGCATTAGAAGAAAAACAAGTATGTTCAGCTATTTCCTTAGATGTTGCTCAAGCTTTTGACAAGGTTTGGCATGAGGGACTTGAGTACAAACTGCAAAGGGATGTTCCCAGGCAGTACTTTGAAATATTAAAATCGTACATCTCAGACCGATTGTTTAGAGTAAGGTACGATCAAGAATACTCGGAATTGAAGAAAATAGAAGCCGGTGTACCACAAGGAAGTGTCCTAGGTCCTACCCTGTATTTACTATACACAAGGGATATTCCAGTTGGTAATCACACCATAATGGCTACTTTTGCAGATGATACCGCAATTCTGGTACCTGACAAATGTGTCTCTAAGGCAGCAGTAAAACTACAAAATGCCGTCGACACAGTGAGAGCTTGGACCGAAAAATGGCGTATCAAACTCAATGAAACAAAATCTTCACATATAAACTTTACAAATTAAAAGATAAACAATATTCCAATATTCATTAATAATCAAGCTGTACCTTACGCCAATACGGCAAAATACCTTGGAATGACTTTGGATGCAAAGCTAAAGTGGAAAGAGCACATCAAAAAGAAAAGAGAAGAACTAAACTTGAAATATAGAAAATTGTACTGGTTACTTGGTAACAACTCTGATTTATCAATCCAAAACAAAATAATGCTGTATAATCAAGTACTAAAGCCTGTTTGGACCTATGGAATCCAATTATGGGGATGTACAAAGAAAACAAATATGTACCGAAATCGTCCAAAAATTCCAAAACAAAGTCCTTCGTGGAATAGTTAATGCACCTTGGTACATAAGAAATACCGACCTACATCGTGACGTACAAATAGAAATGGTTTCAGAAGTTGTTAAAAAATACGCTGTATCGCACAACCAGAGACTGCAAGGTCATACTAATTCTGAAATGGAGTCCGTCTTGAATGAATATAAGAAATTATGTTCGGAGATTAAGAAGAACCAAGCCTCATGAGCTTATGGTCTAAAAAAACATGGGAAAGTATTAAAAGTTTAAACTTGCCCCAAAGTGATTGTACAAAGTTAAGAAAGAAAAATCTGAAGTCGATCATTCAAGATTGGCCCTGATGAAGAGGTGTTTTAAGTGGTTAAGAGTCACACACTACTTGGTGTCGAATACTGCCAAGTGTATTTTGAAGATTTCCTCCTGTCAAAAAAAAAAAAACTAACGGCCCTTCTTTCCAAGGTCATGTAAACGCTGATCAATTTTCAGCTGAAAAAATATCTTGAACAACGAAAGCTTCTTAATGACCGGCAATATGGCTTTCGTAGCAATATTTCCACTGGTGATCTTATGGTTTATCTCACCGAACAGTGAAACAAATCCTAACATTCGTTTTGGAGAAAGAAGGATTATTGCACTTGATATTTCAATAGCATTTTATAGAGTTTGGCATGAAGTTCTTTTATCGAAAATGCATGCATCAGATATTGATGAATTTTTCTTTGTTGGGTTAGAAATTACCTTGAATTGAAAGGTCAAATTCAAGTAGTATTGGACGGGTTCAAATCTGATATCCAAAAAGTAAACGATGGTGTGTTTCAGGGCACCCTAGAACAAATCGACTCCCACCATCTTTACATCGATTTCAAGGCCGCATATGACAGCATCTACAGGGATGAGCTGTATAGAGCCATGTCTAGTTTAAGCATCCCTGCCAAACTCATCCGTTTGTGAAAGTTGGCCACTCGCGATGCTCCATAAAGGTTGGAAACAACTTAACAGTCTATAGACAAGGTGATGCTCTATCATGCGATTTTTTTAACATCGTACTAGAAAGAATAGTGCATAGCTCCCACGGTCAAAACAAAGTACCTGCTGTCCACAAGAAAAGACTTACAGCACCGACGCGACGTCTTGGTCAAAACGTCACAATCGACAGACGTAACTTTGAGGTAGTTAAGGACTTCGTCTACCTAGGCTCCGCTATGAACGCAGAAAACAACACCAGCGCTGAGATCAAAGGAAGAATTACTATTGGGAGTGGAGGAAAAGATGGAGAAGGAGCTGTACGGGGAGGTACAGTGACGTAGACGTAGAATCCATACCCACTGGACAGCGCAGTAGAGGAAAACTGCGGATCAGGTGGCGCGCCACAAGTGGGAAGTGACCTCAACTTGGAGCGCAAAACTGAGGCATTGAAAAGAAAACTGTTTAGACTAAGTCCCTCCTAAATTTTTCAAAGGCATATCACACGAATGTTTTCAATGTGTAGAATAAAGACCAAGAACAAGTCTGTCTACCTTTACCCGTGACGAGGATGGTAAAAATTTCACTCAAATATGTGAAAACTTCGACCCTAGTTCAGTCATTTGCATTTATTTCACACTTTTCACGTAAATAGATCTTGATTAGATGAAACTCGAACGGACAGAAGTTTTGGACTGTACCAGAGTGCTGACAGAAGCTTTAAACGATGTAAAAAAAATGACCCAAGTCAAGTCATTTGCAAGACATTAAGACTACCGCCATTTGTTTTAAGATCCTTTTACAAAAAAACATAAGTTTTTTCGAACGAACCAGAGGACAGAACCACATAACGTTTGGACTTAAATTGCCAAATTTACTCAAACAAATTATTCTGTGTTTTTAAAAACACTATTTTTTCCTTTTAACATTAGTTGAAATAAATTGAAAAGAAATTCTGTCGAAATATAAGAGTTCATCTTCAATTTAAAAACAGCATCATAGTGTTTTGTATCTTGAATATTACTCTACGAACACATCCATCGAGCCTCATAGGAGGTACCAAACATACCAACGTCTAATATAGAAAACTCGAAAATTGATTCCGATACTGGATTTAGAGTCAAATCTCTTTCCGCAGCAGGATCTTACTATACCTTTTATCTACAGTAATTTTACTGTGGATGTTGTATTTATCTATTTGCTTTTCCAAAAAAAAAACACTTCTAATTTATTGATTGAAACTTTAGATGCCTTGGAGGAGAACATTTGGCCCAAAATGGCCTCATACGGCAAAAAGTGGTCGAAAATAGGGCTTCTCGGCTGGAATTATTTCGATTCAACCGCGGCGGCGCGGCGGCCACTTGCCCGAAATCTTGAGACTTGAGTTTGTATACGAAAAGCGTAATAAGTTCCTAAACTTACATAATTATATTTCCTTATTGAGATTGACATAACACTGATAAAACTCGCAGACAGGAAAGGTTGAGACTTGTAATTCAGTATAAGCCATAGTTCTGAACGGACTGTTGTGCCACCTAATTAATTTATTTGTATCGTCTCAAAATCAAACTAAGTTTGAAGTAATTGCAATATAATGCAGCCATAATTGTTCCTACCTATATTGTCAATATTTTTAAAATTAATGAAAAATACAAAAGCAATTACCTTAAAATACTGCGTTCGTCTATGACAACCACCCTCGTTTATGGCGGGCGGTGCGATACGGTGGCCGATTGATATCTATTGTGCTGTAGATACAAATTATCGTTGACAATAGTGCTTACGTCACACATCATTACTATGATCTCACATAATTTGTACATTTATGCACACCACAACCACACTATGATTCAATTTATTGTTTATTTAACTTTATTTTGTAGATTTTATTTACAGAAGTGGATAAATGTATTTATATATTTATTCGAGAATGCCTGATAGTTGACTTAAAATTTTCCAGCTTTTGAATTGTAAAATATCTTTAAATTGTTACCATGTTTGAATATGCATCTACTTATTATGAAATTCTAAAAAACAATGAAATTGCATTTAAACCCTTATCACAAAAGATAAGATTCCAATCAAGAACAAAACAAAATACTAATGTACCTACATTCTGTGTGTACGAGTATCTATAGAAATCTAATGATACTGGTATCATTAATATAGTATCTGAGTTGAGTGTAGATAAAGAACTTATATACTAGTAAGTATACGATTTTCCCTGATTTTCTCAAGATTCAAGGGTAACCCGCAGTAAGTGCACAAAAAAAAAGACCATTTCAATTTTCCAACATGGGATGCGAAGTATGCACGAAAAAATATCTATCAACACATAAAAGCAAGAAGTCTGTAGATTGTAGAGTTTTCAAAAAAGAAAAAAAACTATAAGATATCTTGTCTTTTAATTTATCTAATCAACAAGTAGCACGAAGCACTAACAGCTCAAGTGACACCATGTTTTTGTCTTTTGTGTGAATGTGATAATAATGAGAAACTCACAGCTCAACAACGCACCGATTACATTTCACTCAAATTATTTGAGTTAAATATCTTAAAATCCACCCGCCCATGAGTTTTTCTCATAGTCAGTGATGGTATAAAAATTTGTTACGGAAAAAAAATTAAGTAAGAAAACTTATGTTATATATTCCAGATTATTGTATTTTAATAGTGTATGTTATTGAAAGTAGAGTGGGCATTTTTGTATAAGCCGTAACCCACGTTGCAATAGTGATGAGTCGCATATCATTAGAACGCCATTTTGGCGTACATTCACGCCTACTATGGCGCTTGTCTCGATTATTTATAGATTTTTAAGATTTGGTTATAATTGCTTTTTAGAAATGTATTTATACAAGGTTAAATACAAAAAGGTGGTACCCGTGGCATGATGGTTAGTGCGTTGGACTGTCATGCCAGAGGTCTTGGGTTCGATCCCTGCCTATGCCATCTAAAGTTTTTTCACGGGTACTGCCTCTTGCGAGAAATTGACAAATTCTCCAAGAGTAATTCTTGTCATGAAAAGTGCTTTCTCAAATTGGCCGTTCGGATTCGGCTTAAAACTGTAGGTCCCCTCCATCCCTGACAACAGTACTCGCACACAGGAATGGTTGAGAGTTGTAAGTCACTAGGCCCTAGTTCTCAACGGACTGTTGCGCCACCCGATTTATTTTTTATTTTTTAAATACAAAAAGTTTACATCGACGAAGGCAGCTGGGGCAGTAAACCCTTATGTCTCGCGTATCCTAGGTACCACACAATCAAGGCAATATGAGCACAAGTACCCATGGCACGTCGACCTGTCACGCAAGAACAATAATATTGTTCTATATTACAATATTCATTGTAACTGATAAGTATGTATGACAATAATATATTTTGGACCTAACATGAAGTGATTGAATTCATCCAAGTAAAAGCCATTCATCATTATGGATGAAATAGTCTGGCAGGTCATAGCAGAGCATTTTATCTATAAATCTGTGAAAGAGTGAAAGGTCCAATATAATAATAAAACAAGCTCGCTCTGATGACGCTCAGGTAGTTCTGTGCGAGCTTAAGATTCAAAACAGGTTATTATGCATTAGGGTTGATGTAAAAGACAGGTGGCACGTTTTGACAGTTTTTTAGTACCGACGCAACCATATTCCTCACAATGATTCAAAACCTTAAAGAGACATATATACCCAATGATTCAAAACCTTAAAGAGACATATATACAGAGCTTCGTTATAAGACATAATACAATAGGACCTACTTAAAAAAATAATAAAATTACACACAAATTTAAATCAGAATGTTCTTGTATATACCTAGCAAACTCTGGTCGCGATCTTGGCAGATCGTCTGTCAATAAGGGGTTTTGGTATCTTCCGTGGTACAGGCCTCGCCGACACAGCACACACTTAGGCTTGTTTCACACTATACGGCAAAAAACCGAACGGCGACATTTTGCTAGAAACCGTGACCGTGTAATATGAAAGCGTATATGCTCTTCTTCGCGCCTCTAACAAAATTTCACCGTCCGGTTTTTTTTACCGTACGGTCAAAACCGTATAGTGTGAAACAAGCCTTACGATTTTGCTGTTCCATTTTCAGTAGCAAAGCATCCAATCCAGTGTTCTAACAGATATCAACGTTTTAAGCGGGTAACAGAGTCCAATAGGGTCGCAGGGGTCGGATATGAAAATAAAAGAGATACTACAGAGAAAACTTAAACAGCGGTGAAACTTCGTCACGAGCGAAACACGAACGAGAAACTGACGGAACAGATGACTGTGAACCCACCGGGGGTATCAGGCGGTCGGGGGCGTGAGGGATGGTTCGTCTTCTTTTTGTGGCAAACAAGGTAACGTAACGTTTGAAAAAATATATGTGATAAAACACGAAAACACAAGAATTATTACTTCTCTTGCGATAATATTGTAGTTATGCCTTTTAGAGCGACGCGACGGCAAAAATGCCCATTGTCCTTTGTTTAATTGCTTATTAACTACTAACACTGCACTAAACAATGAACCAGACGACCACATTTTTACTCCCGGTCCCGACATATAAAATTTACAGGGGTTAATATTCGTTTAAACGCACTTTACAGATTATGATTAAAACTAAATTACTTCCAGTAAGGTCCAAATATTAGAATTAAAAAAAGGAAGTATTTTTCGTTAAGAAAATTTGTCAAATACGAGTAGTTAAACTTTATTTATTTTGAAATATTGAATTTAATGAAATGAAAATAACATAAAACTAGAAAAAAGTGAGTATTGGTTGAATATTAATTTAAACGCACTTATCTTAAACTTAACATTTTTCAAAAATATGACTTAAAATAACGAAATTATAGTTAGTATGACTAATTTTATTCGTTATAAGTTTAAAAACTCTGCTTGTTATTGAATCCGTCATTTTTGTTTAAAACTTCCGGGCCTTTTTCTTCCCAAAATGTCTGAATGCAGGTTTAAAGCTTCAAAATGGTAACAAATTGTCTTCTATGTGTATTAACATTATATCCCCCAAAAGTTTTCAATTGGATTACAATAGGGACTACAAGCTGGCCAATCCAATAAAGCAATGTTTTTCTAACGAAACCATTCCTTGGGGGTACATGGATTGGAGCATTGTCTTGTTGATAAATCAATAATTATTCGTACTTTTCATCCATAGATGAACGGAGAACGTCATCGAGCAAGCCTGTGCACATTTTGTGAGTCCATTTTAGTTCATATGAAACAAATTGGCAGCGTAAAATTTAAGCAAAATGCTCGCCATACCACCAAGCTTCCACTTCCGAAGTTCCGTTTTATTCGGGGAGCTTTTTCTTCGAAACTTATGAGAGAAAAAACTAAAATCACTTACACCAGGTGAAAGCATGAAAAATATTGCAATTTGTTTAAACGAATATTTACGACTCTGTATGGAATGTTTTTCATTCGTAAAAAATATAGAATTTGAGATTTTAATCAAACATGACATTACGATTTTAGAAAAATCGAAAAAAGTCGGTTCCGCGATTCCATCCGTGTGTCTGTTGTTGTTTATTTAAACAAAATATATAATTTTGTTTTCAAAATTCGATACCTCGAAAATGGGCTAACATTTTTTTACAAAAACAAACATAAAATGTAAATTATTATGTTTTAAATAACTGCATACTAAAATTATTTTTAAACAAATATTGAAAAGTTGTATACCTACCTACATACAATATTAATTTAAACAAAAAACAGCTCTGAAGATAAACTTATTTTGTAGGTATATTTTAAAATCTAAAGCTAAAGGTACTATTTTTAAACATACTCTTTTTTGGAATTTTAAAATTTGAAAAGCGTGCATTGTTAGAAAAATTGCGTATAAATATCTTTTTTTTCGAATTCCCTTTTACTTGTTTTCGTTAATCGTATGAAGTGGTGGTTCCCTATAACATCGCTGCTCGAAATTATGAATCAGTCAATTTTAAATTAGCAGTATCTCACTCAGTTCGCATTCTAGCTGACTCTTGAAGTCTGAGTATCTATCGAGCCGTTCCCTCGATCGGTTGTGTTTTACGTGTGTGCGTTGGTGATATCTGGTGGTCGCTTGCGAGGAAAACATTTGGGTCCAAAAAACAAAACCTTTTTTCTTTTTTAATTTGAATGATTTAATACATAAATACAAAGATTATACATATTTTTGTATATAATCAAGGTGGTTTAACTCGTTTTCGGATTTTATTACGTAAATCATTGTTTCGCAAAATAAACGATCATAGCGCCAACACCCTATCGGGCTTTGTTTAAACTTTTCGTTCCATAATCATAGTTAAAAATTATTAAAGTTACAAAGGTTAGTTAACAGTTATTGATATACCTAGCTATAATATTGACGCGCTGAAGCAAAAAAAAAATTAAATTATTATCATTGGTATTGTTCACCATACGTGATCGAGTGTAGATTTATTGAATGTGATCGCGCACTTGCAAGGCAAAATATACATAGGTGTTCTGTTCAACTTGTTATGTTCTTGAACTCCTAGATACTTTTATCATTTTAAATGCAGATGAACAACAACAAAACTGAGCAACGGCTACAATTATTGCATATAAATAAAAAGTTGGTTTAATCCCAATATAAACCTTCCTACCTACATACATATATCTAAAAAGTTGCTTCGTATTTGGTTCAACTTACTTAAAATTCAACTGTCGCAATCACATTTCTTACAAAATCTTAAGACAAAAATGTATCAAATAGCTTTCTAGTGAACATACGAATTCAAAGAAATACATTTTTAAAATATCTAAAGTTTACACAAAAGTGGAGGAAGTGGTTATCGGCATTAAAATTGCTGCACCCTAACTTACAAAAAATATTGTTCTTTATTTTTGCTCTTTGAGTGATAAGTTGTTCTTATTTTCAAAAATAATTGTTGTTGATAGTGGATATTTTATGTTGCTGATTCATTGAAAAGAAAGGCGCAATCAGATACAAAAATCACCAAACTTTAAAGGATTTATCAAGCAAAGAGCTGAAATGTGAGTTTATCGGTTTTACTATTACGAAAAAATGCTTTTGCATCTATTTTTATTTGTAAAGGTTCTTATTATTATTATGAAGTACTAATTACAAATACTTTGTTTCATCTTTATAAATATTGAATAAGTTGTTTTAATTATTTAATTGGTTTTCAGTTTTTGTTACCTAATATTTTGTATTGCTTTTATAAGTACCTATACCTAGTACCTATCATTGTGATAACTCCTGAAAAAAAAAACATTAAAACATTACATAACAACTATCAAAATGACAGTTGCGTTTTGACAAATGATAAAATAATAATAAATGATTTCTATAGTAGAACTCCAAAAGAGAAGTGTTTTGTGGATTTCTTAACATTACATTCTTTGTAAGAAGATACAAATGGAACGCTTTAAACCTACCTTATCTACATATATCTGAATTTATTTTAATTGATTTCATAACTTATTTAGAGCCATTTCTTTTCACTTTTGCTAAACTCACGTTGATCAACTTAAGATTTGATTACATTTCTAGAGTTGAAAGGCAAGTTAAATTTTCTTTTTATTCACTCATTTGTTTTACAAGTTGAAAATCTTAAGTTGGCCTGCTTTATAATTTAAAAATATCCCAGGGATATTTTTGAAAATAAAACAAGAGCTGTCAGTTCCATATTTAAAATTATGTTAATGTAACATATTGTTACTAATATTAAGTTTTTATCAAGAGATAAAAAAACAAAAGGGTAGACTTCATCGATTAAGGGATAATAAATGATTATAACAATATGCGGTCCCACAGACTCAATCAAAATTGAAATGATTAGAAAGAGGTACGAATGTGAATAACCCATAACTGATTGTTTTATCATCGTCACTATTCTAGATATTTTGACAAGCAAATACCGACTTTAAAGGTGGTGAACGCTGCAAAAGATTTCGTTTAAAATACGTCATATTAAATATTGACGTCAACTTTAAGCGAATGAAGACAAAATCAGGAGTTAAAAAAGAAAATCCTCAAGTTATGTTCAACTTTGATTGAACAAAATCTGCCTTAAAGTACTTTACTTTGATAGCCATTATCGATTTCTCTATAAATGCTTCCTTTTTTTAGGTAGATTTGCTGCGAGGTTCAACTGTTGAACTTTGAATCTGACGCACTGTCATCCAAATGCGTTGCGAAAAAGAATCCAACTATTGGTTAACAAACTACAATCAAATAATGACACCTGATTTTGACTGCTTCCATCAACATGCCGTACTTTGAGAAATACTTAATTCTTAAATAAAAGTTAGTGACGCGTTAGTGGCGCAAAATTTAAACCAAACTATTGTTAAAGGTTCAACAATTTAATAGTTAGCTAATTGCTAAATATTTAGCTAAATTTGTAACCTTTTAACGAAGAGCTAACAAGTAAATTGCTTATTGCCTTTTATTAAAAAACGAGCATCCAAAAGTTTCTAAAAAGTGACAGATCGTGAAAATAAACAAAGCAAATGCGCTTAAACGGACCTAATAATTGGGATTCTCAAGAACTGTTGACTGGACCATTCCATCCACTGCTTTTATAAGAATAATTGCATAGATCTCATATGTATTTAGCAAATGGCTAAAAGTAGCAATTATGTCTTACTAAATCATTTAAAATTTTGGGTCAGTCTCTTTTGATAAATAAGTACAATGAGATTTTAAGCCTGCATCGTTAATAATATTTAGTGCTTTCAGATATTTTCGGTTTCTATTATTGTTTTCTATTTTAATACTCAAACTATCCTAAAGTCCAAAGCTTTTCAGAGTGTTTCGTATATTTTGTTCTGCCTAAGGAAAAACAGATTTTTTTCCGAAATATACTAGTTAACATAAACACACGAATTTTACTTGAAATGAGAGCTCATGGCTCGGATATTTAGTGCATGTAAAATATTGAGATGTGTAGTTTTCAAGAAGAAATAGAATGCATATGATTTAATGTCCGTAGAGAATTAGGGCATAGTAACTTACAACTCTCAACCATTCCTGTGTGCGAGCCATTTCAGGAATGGAGGAGACCTACACTTTGCATGCCGAATCCGAACGGGTAATTTAAAGGAAGCACTTTTCATGACAAGAATTACTCTTGGACCATTTGTCAATTCCTCGCAAGAGGCAGTTCTCGTGAAAAAACTCTAGGTTACACTAGGAGAGATTGAACCCAGGAGTACTTAAAATGTAGCTTTATTATAAAGTCAAGTCTTACCAAACCATTATGTTTTAAAAATGATTTTGGGTAAGTGGTCGCCCCTGCTGGCTCGAATATATTCGAGCCGATTAAACTTTTTGCAGTAATTAGGACCGTATGTTATCAATAATACGCCGGGGATTATCTTTCAAGGCGTCAATCGTCTTGGGATTATCTGCGTAGACTAGGAACTTCACTTAATTCCCTACAAAATAGTTCAGCAGTGTTAAATAACGTAGGCATATGGCGTGGCTTGGAGATAATACGCTCACCAAAAGTTTCGTTCAATAAATTGATTCTTTCGTTTTGACGAGCGAAACGAACTTTTATTTTATTAGTAAATTTGAATAATTTTTTAAACTTTGTTTTTGAAGTTAGTCCATTTATTATGAAATGTCACACTAAACTGAACAAAAATCAAGTGACAGCTGTCAAAACGACCGACTCTGCGAAAAAGTATTACCAGATTGAAAACCAGACGTCTAAAAAAACATCCGTTACAAACAGATGCTGATTTTATAGTTCTTGTTGTTTTTCTATATTGAATTCAAGTACCTCAGAAACTGCACTTTATAGGATTTCACAAACTTGCTCATGTTGTTCAAATGTTCACTCCTCCAAGTCCAAGCATCATAAAATTTTCATCAATAAGTTGTTAATTTTATATTATTCCCGCTCAACTTGACAATAATAATTATTCATTATTGCGTATAATATAAATAAGTGTCCCAAAAAAGGCTAATATTTAAATGATTCACTCCTAAATCTTTTCTTAATCCATATTTAAAGTCTCGCCGCCGGAAGTTTCTATTTTGCCAACTAGAACCTTGCTTACATCTAATTAAATTTTCATTAAGATTCTCAAATAAACATGCGTGAATCATCATCGTCGTCGTCCATAGACAAATATTAAACACTTGTTCATGTTGACGCGATGCGCGAGTCATTTTGTTTTCAGCTCTCACTCATGTCATAAAAATGTGCTCACAAACTCGAGACTTGAGTGATTGTAATCAACTACTGGGGTTTTATTTGGGATTTTATTGTATGACAACCCACCGACCGACCGCTATGATGACAACAAGCTGTCAAATACCAGTTTTGTTGTTATTGCTTTGTTTTTTAACTGGTTGGAAATTTTTATTAAGCTTGATCTTTTAAAAAATGAGAATTTATTACAAAGATATGTTTAGATATAACCACATAAAAGTCAGGTTCAATATTGTTGCGTGGCGTGTTACCGTTTTGCATAGAAATACTTACTGAAAAAGATTGACATGACAATGTTGTTTAAAACGTGTACGCGTCAATAATTGTGAATTTTCTCTTTCTTCACCATTAAAAGTCTAAGCGATTTAACTACGCCTGAAATGTTACTTTCTCGCTCACAGAATTAACTTGTTTTTACCACTTGTCAAATTTCATCGTATAAGCTATGAGTTTTAAATCAGTTAAATGGTGCGTTGAATCATTGGCGGATACACGAGGGGTTCGTAGGAGTCATTACTCCCCCCCCCCACCACCAGGGAGATTATTTTTTTCAAACTTTACGTACGAATTGCCTTGAATTGCGTTAATGGATATGATCCCATTGTATTTTTAAATATTTATTTTGTATAGATGAACATACAATTTTGCTTTAAACTTTGTTGCTAAAAATACTTTTAACTGAGGACTGAACCTGGAAATCCAAGTCGATTCCAATAGCGCAGCACAAATTCTTCAGCTTTTGACCAATGGACGATCCAGGGGGAGGGGGGGTCATATGAGCCATTAAGCTTAGAAGTAAAGATTTCATCTTAAGATTTGTTAGTAATTTTACGATATTCACCAAAAAGCAGTTTTCTGTCAAAAGCAACTAAAATAATCTTTGTTTTCACAAAATTTAAAATTTGGAAAAAAGTGTTTCGTTTTTTTCAAAATTGATTTTCTATTAAATACAAAAACTTTTAAGGTTTTAAAAATTTAAAGAATCTAATTTTTGAAGTGGATTTACTTTGGATGCTCTAGAACTGAGATTTAAACAAGAATTTCGAGAATATAAATGTCTCAAAAACAGCAAAAGTGGCACTTTCTTTAAACTAATGACTCATTGAAAAACATAATGAACGTTTCATATCAATTAATTTAATATAAAAGCTAATTTGTGAGTGCCACACTAAAGTTTTTTCAAAACTTATTTGTTTACCTTAATTTGTTTTTATTTTTAGAGAATTTATGTACATAGGTACTTAAAGGAACCTATTTCCTTAAATTCATGAAGCAAACATTTTTCTCTCTACAATTTTTAAGTTTTGTTGAATCCTTTAAGATCAAAATATTTTCAAAAGGTTAACGCAAAACAGCAATTTTTTGGAATTCGTCTTCTAGCATCAGCTCCAATATACGAGTAAGCAGACTGTTAACTCTAGTAATAGTAGACTCCCGAAAATTAAATCCGAAAATTCTTCATATCAGATTCTGTGTTATTTTCCTACTTAAAAAGATCACATTTTCTTGACAAACTTTTTTATTTTCTGGCTTTTTGCATCTGTATTTTTGTAGCGTTCGTCGCATTTAAAGAAATGCCAACAAGAACAGAATGTAATTATATAATTTTAGAAAAAGCTACTTTTTAACACAATTTCTAACATTTCTGCGTGAAATCCACCAAAAACCCTCTAAACTATTATAATTTAGCGCTTAAATATTTATAAAACTGCTGGATTCTTAGAATGCTTTCATATGTAATGAGTCGTCTAAATTAAATAGTAAGACCATATCTTGCTGGACAACAATGTTCTAAGACAATTTTATAACTAAAGTTGTCACTTTAGCCCTTGAAATATGTAAATGTAAGGATGAGATACGGATTATGTTATTTAAATTTTGTCAGGCTCCTTTAGAGAACATTAAAAAACATTTTTAAGCGGTGCTCAAAAACTCATCTTTATGTTTAGTGTGTGACCCCTTCCTGATTAAAAGTCTGAATCCGCCCTTGTGTTGAATGTTAAAAAAAAAAGGTTTTATCTATGTATCTATTTAATACCAATTCTTCAAGTAACATTCAAGAGAGTGATCATGAACCTTCATGAATAAGGAAACCGGAAATATTTTATAAATAAAGAACAAAAATAATCGATCATGATCTCAAGAAGTGTTGGACAAGTCTGGCACATAACAAGAACACATTATCGATCAATCTTTTTACTTGCGACACATAGGAACTACATATAAATAGCAAGTTTTGTATTCGTAAAAAATTTCGAACTCGCGATTTTAATCAAACATGACATTTTATGGTAGAGAAGTCGTAAAAAATTGGGTCCCCCGAAAAATTGACTGTCCTCACCCCTATAGCGTAAACCGTTGGGTCAATTGAGTTCAAACTTGGAAGTTAAGGTCTTAAGGCGATTCGCGTTAAGCATTTTTTTATGATCAAAAATAATAATACAATTTTTTTGTAAAATTTTCAGTTTTTTGTTTTAAATTGGATTGTTTCAATAAAAAAAATATATTTTTATATTGCTCCAGAAGGGTACAACCATAGAATCGTTTTTTTTTGTTTTTAAGTTTTCTTAAGAATTAATCAACCGATTTCAATAATTTTTACACTAACTCAATTATTTGATGATTAAAAATGGCATTTTTTTTTTATTTTTGATTTTTAAAAGCATTATTATTTTTTAAAAAAATTTGATATCTTGAAAATGGGTCATCATTTTTTTACGATTCTTAAATCTTAAAATACAGAAAATATTCTAAAAAAAAACTTAAGATACGTGATCAAGTTCGTATGACCTAGTCGTTTGAAAAATTGTTACTTATTTTTCCAATATTGTTAAATACACAATTGTCAAATTTTAATTAAGTTAAACTTAAAGTTACTTGATTAATTTTCTTCTTTGAGTTTGTTTTGGTATGATACCTTAAAAAAGACGGTAATTTAAACATCTTAAGGTTCTTTTTCTTTTAAATGATGTACATATTGCACTCCATTTAAGAGGCCAAAAACTGTTTGCTATATACCTTTAGATTTATCAAATTATATGAGAATATCAAAGTTGATGATTCATTATGAAAATATTATGGATTACTTACTATAAAACACAACACAAGGTCCATTGTTATGTGTAAGTCTGATGACGATGTTGTTTCTTTAAATTCTTTGAACATTTTTCTTACCACATCAAGAAAACGCTTGAACATATTTACATTATGTATAGATTGCGTGACTCAAAAAAAAGGAAAAATCGACAACATAAACTTCTTTTGAAAATTATATGGATAAGATCATCTTATCATACAATTCTTCAAGTAAATAAATTAAATGTATATAGCTTATTCCGGTTTCTTTAAATCAGACCATTTTTGTAAGTATTCGAATAAATTTGTCGAATTAAACCTTCTGATATTTCTCGACTCTTCAAGATTTTTATTCGCCTGAAATGGTATAAATTCTATTGGGTGATTTTTTAAGAGCTTGAGAACTTTTAAAAAAAAAAAACGCATAATCTCATCGATTCTTTATTTGAAACGTTAGATTGGTCCATGACATTTACTTTTTGAAGATAATTTCATTTAAATGTTGACCGCGGCTGCGTCTTAGGTGGTCCATTCGGAAAGTCCAATTTTGGGTAACTTTTTCGAGCATTTCGGCCGGAATAGCCCGAATTTCTTCGGAAATGTTGTCTTCCAAAGCTGGAATAGTTGCTGGCTTATTTGTGTAGACTTTAGACTTGATGTAGCCCCACAAAAAATAGTCTAAAGGCGTCAAATCGCATGATCTTGGTGGCCAACTTACCGGTCCATTCCTTGAGATGAATTGTTCTCCGAAGTTTTCCCTCAAAATGGCCATAGAATCGCGAGCTGTGTGGCATGTAGCGCCATCTTGTTGAAACCACATGTCAACCAAGTTCAGTTCTTCCATTTTTGGCAACAAAAAGTTTGTTAGCATTGAACGATAGCGATCGCCATTCACCGTAACGTTGCGTCCAACAGCATCTTTGAAAAAATACGGTCCAATGATTGCATTTGCAGTGCATTTTTCGGGATGCATGGGCAGTTCTTGAACGGCTTCTGGTTGCTCTTCACTCCAAATGCGGCAATTTTGCTTATTTACGTAGCCATTCAACCAGAAATGAGCCTCATCGCTGAACAAAATTTCGGACCATAAATCGGACGTAAAGCGCGAAACACATTTCGAACCGAACACTGATTTTGGTAATAAAATTCAATGATTTGCTAGCGTTGCTCGTTAGTAAGTCTATTCATGATGAAATGTCAAAGCATACTGAGCATCTTTCTCTTTGACACCATGTCTGAAATCCAGCGTGATCTGTCAAATACTAATGCATGAAAATCCTAACCTCAAAAAAATCACCCATTAGAATCAAAATAAATCAAAATGGTTTTTTAGAGAGATATCTGTATGTAAACGAACGTTCGTAAATTTCGGATGCGAAGAAAGGGCTTTCAAAAAATGTTGGCAAGGGTTTTCTTACTTTAACATTTGTATTATTTATTGTCTTTTGAACAAACAATAATGGTTTTGACTTTATTTTATTCTACATATAAAAACCTTATGAAGATATGGTATATATTTTTGACTCGTTAAATTTTCAAAAAAAATCCATTGACAATACATAAATAAAATGTACGACTGGGTCACACGAACTTGCTCATGTCTCCAAAGAGTCTGATTAAAAATATTTTCTGTATTTTAATATTTGAAAATGTACCTGCAAAATAAGTTTGTTTTCAAAATTTTAAACACCATTTGATTTCTCAAAAAAACGTTAATTTTTCAAAATTTTTATTTAAAAACCGTTAGAGCGTTTTTTTGTATTAATTCATTTTGTATGTATACAATTTTAGTTTGAAAATATTTTTGGTATTAATATACGTTTAAAATGTCAATTTCGTTAAAAACGGATGACCCATTTTCAAGATATCGAATTTCGACGAAAAATATTGTTTAAAATTTTTTTAAAAATCAAAAATATATTAAAAAGAGGCTGGGATGCGGCCCATATTCCATCCTATCTGTCAATCTTATCTTGCTTAAAACTTTAACAAAATATAAACAACAATATTTTCTGTGAGATAAATAATTTGAAGTCAACATCTTTCTTTGTTCTCCTAATACTTGAGTCGAAAACCGTTTCCTATCAGTTTTTTGAGGTTTTTGTGTTTTGTTAAAAAAGTTGTTATTTGAATTTTCCTAAAAAAATAACAACAATATTTCTATTCTATTTTTTTTTAACGATATTTGTATTCGAAAAACAATTTTTTCCGATTATAGTACCATTTCTTGTTTTCATTTCTTATATGTAAACAAATACAGATTCAATTTTTCTAAGAAAATTTAGCACAGAATTAAATAATTTTGAAGTCTATCCCTTCATTTATTCATGAGATGTCGAAAATCAAATATAATTTTTTACCAATTTTGTATACTTTTATTTGTGGATATTAATTTTTATGAAAAAACCGACTTTTGGATTTTTATAAAAATTCTACTAAATGTCGAGAACAATATTTTGTATGTAATGAAATTAGTTTGAAGCCAATATCTTTCATTTTCTTTCTTAGTTCTATTATATGTAGTAAATTGTGATTTAAAAAAAAACACCTAGGTTCTACATTTCACTTTTACTTGAAATGAAATTGAAATCGATTCAAAATAAAAATTACAGTTCTAAAATTCACTCTTATATCTATTAAATTTTTCTTCGAAGTGTGTTAATTTCACTTAACGTAATTTTGAAGTTATAAAAGCGATCGAAAGATAGAATCCTGAAAACAAAATTCACTTGAATTTCAATTTAGACTTCGATGCCATTGCACTTAATTTCGGGAACATAGGTGAACACGCTGAAAAATTGATTTCTTTTTTGTCATGTCATATTATTATGTGTAATTGGCATTATAATAGTACGTTTCCACCAACAAATAATCCGAGATTTAAGGCAAGTGATTTAAAATAAATCATGAGGTGTTTCCACCAAAGAAAGAGAAAGACGTTTGGTTTATGTCATAACAACCAAACTTCAAATTATTCTCCTTTCGAAAAGAAAAAAAATATGTATTTGCTCACTCATCATCTGTAAGTACATAATTAGTTTTATTATATTCTTGTACATATTTATTATTTTTGTTTACTTACATTTTATTTCGTCTGTGATTTCTTGAAAGTTGTTTATTGTTTTGAATTTGGATCATATGGAAGTGAGACAGATAGTTTTTGTTGACATTTCCATCTGTCAATAAACGAAATTGGCGTTTAAATGAGTCGGTTCAACAATTATTCTCCGAAAAAAAAGTTTGTTTGATTTGACAAACTAATGTTTCCAAGTAGATTTCAATGAGTTTAATTTGAAATCTTCATTTGAGGAGATTAAAATTTGTATGGTAAATCTTCGAGATTTCAAGGAGATTTGTGACAAATCTAGCTAAATCTCAGTTTAATGCCCGGTGGAAACGTAGTATAAGTCTTTATGTATCTGTCAAATTTGTTTTCACTTGATAAAATATGCTTGAGTAACATATTTTTCCTAAGTGAAATTTTGTTGGTACCATTTTTTCAACCTATTTCGAAAAAATTTTGATACTGTCGGAGAGGTATACCGAAGGCATATACATTTTTAAATAAGTACATAGTTTATTATTTTTTATTTTCATCCTCTAATGAGTAATTTAAATTTGCTTCGATATTTGAATAAGAATTATTAATTAAAATATAGGTTCTAGATCAAGGTATGATTTGGTGTACATCTTAATTTAACCAAATGGAGAAGTGTATTAATAAAAATTTACTATTTATCTGTTCTCTTTTGATTGCTGTTATTCCCATTACAGAAACCGTGCTACAAATATTTGAATAATGACTCATTGCCAATTAGCTGAGAAATATGTACAATAAAGAATATGTACATACTAATGAGTACGTTTTATTTGAATTAGATTTCCAGTGAATTAATATGATTTGTCATTATGATATTTAATACTAAAATTATTGTAACATTCAGAAGAGGTATAATGCCATTAAACCTTATGTATTTTTCGATGAGATTTCTATAATTCGAATTGACTTCATTGTGCTTTGCACTGTTTTTGATGTGTGATTGACACTCAACAGAGCTATTCACATGAAAGAGAGATATAAAAGATCTGTCAGTGAAATGTTTCCATAAATTCACAATTCAATACTTAATTTATTTGGATTCATATTTTGAGAATTAAGAAGTTCTGTGAATTAAACGAACAGCCCAATTGATCCGATACTCATCCGGTGTTTTACACAATGTACATATGTTTTATATCATCTTATAACTGTCTATACCTTTTAACAGGGAATCTTGAATCTTTTGATCAAAAATGCACAATCTCAAGCTTTCCATAACATGAGTACAATAATTTCAAGCAATGCTTTATTACGATTATTGCCTGGTATGAATCTTCCCGCATCTCTTTTGTGTTTACTTGAGTATGCATTTCAAAAAGACTCAAAGTCTAGGCGACAAATAAGTTAACCATTAAGCCTTGAATGCGAATTCAACTTGATTGGTATGTAGACTTTTCCTTTTTTGTCGTATAGTTTACAAAAACCAAGAACAAGTTTAATGACCTAAACAAATAAAATAAATCTTCTTGCAGCAAACTAAAGTGAAAGCTTATTCGGTTTCGGACGAAAATGAATGTTGTTTTGTAATTGACTTGATTTTCATATAAATGGCTTGAAAAGTGCATTCAAGAAATGAATTGGAGTTAACTCTGGAATAACATCTTTTGTGTCATTTATCATTTTTGTTTGTAAGGCTAGAAGCCACTTGATACATGGTTTGATATTTAGTTGAATGCAATGGTTGAAGCATGTAAGCTTGAACCTTGAATCTTTGTTGGTCATCAAATCAACAATATTAGTACTAAGGTCACGAAAAAGAATAGGTAGGTTATGAAAATATGAGGGACTTCATTTAAGCTTAGTGTACACGATTGCCGGGTCTGACAATCATTGTTGTATCGAACTGCATGAGCCTGGCAACTCTGCATTCGATGTTTTCTATATAGTAAGAAAGAGACCCTAAATAAAACGGAAAGATAGTGGTTTTTGATTAATTTTCCACTTTAAAAGCGTTGTGTTTTTATTTCTATACAGAAGTTGGAATTGCGGAAAGAGCTCGCCACTGAGTTGTCGAAACAATTGTCAGATCTGCAAACGTCTGACAATGTGTGAAAATGAGCTGACAATGAGCTGAAAATTTAATTTGTGTGTACACGGTTTGCAGATATCTACAAACATCTGCAAACTTGTTCCCAAATATTTGTCTGACAATGTCGACAAACTTATTTGGCCAAATAGCTAGCAATAGATTTCCAAACATTTGTAGATTTTTTGCCAACCGTGTACACACACAAAATTTACCTTGTAGTTTTCGCCAAATTTGTCTGCCAATGAATGAATTTGCAAATGTTAATCAAACGGCATCTGCAAATTTATTCATTGTCATACATTTGCAGAAACGTCAGAAAATGAAAAAAATTTGGTGATCTCCCAATGAATTTTGTGTACACACGATTGCCACATCTGCAAATTCATTTCTTCTTCAAAATGACTGATGAACAAATTTTTCTGCAAATCAATTTGGTGTGTACACGGTTGTCAGCCTGCGTGTAGACGATTGCCAGATATCTACAAATTAATTGGCAGATATTTGTCTGCAAATTAGGAGCCAAACCATTTGTCTGCAAATTAATTTGGTGTGTACATGATTGTCAGCCATTGGAGACAAATTTTTCAGTGACAGATCTGGCAATCGTGTACACTTAGCTTTACAGTCAACTGCATCCCTTGAAGGCAAAACAAGACCAAAGCAGCTATAGTTAATTTTTCAGATGCCCATTATTTCAAACTTAGAAATTTACTTGACTGTCTTTTACTTACAGAAAGTGCCAACAACATTATATTATCTACAAAAAAAAAAACTCTTTAAACAGGTTACAAGTTCATCATAAGTTGTATACATTTTGTGTTGTAAAGAAAAGACCTTATTTCAATATTACAAGGAACCCTTCTAAACAATAAGAGAGATTTTAGTGTGTATGAATTGTGGTTTATCCTCTCCCGAAAAAGGGAAATGACAACTCCAACTCTACAAATCTCAGGTCGATAAGTCTTCTTCCGAGCATCAGCAAAGTTTTCGAGAATATCATCTATAGAGCTCCGACTAAGAGGACTGCGGACAACAAAATTATTCCGAATAAACAGGTCGGGTTCAAGGCGTCTCATGCTGCGTCTTAACTTGTTTCTGATATCCAATGGAATAAATTTAAAAAAATGCACAGGTGCTGTTCTGGTTGATTTGGAAAAAGCTTTCGACACCATATGGTTAGAAGGTCTTTATCTAAAACTGAGCAGGCTTGGCATAAGCAAACCATTGTTGTATATACTTTATGATATGCTAAACGGTAGAAAGTTTGTTGTCAAAAGTGGCAATGTAACTTCTATCACAACATTCCAAATTAAAAATGGTCTTCAACACGGGCATTATAAGATAAACGAGCAAAAGTGTAGTGAAGTACAAACATGTGGTTAGAACAGTATTTATATTTCAGCAGCTACATAAATGCTGCTCTGGCCAGGGCCTGAAAAGTGCTTTCTAAAAATTTGTCGTTCGGATTGGACACATAAACTATAGGTCGCCTCCATCCCTGATATGACTCGCATACAGGAATGTTGGAAAGTTAAAAGTCACTAGGCCTATCTTCTCTACAGACAGTTGCGCCACCTAATTTATTTTATATATTTATCTTTCCAATAAAGTTGTCTTAATTGGAAGTCAATTTTTTGGAAGCTGACCAACCAGATACTAATAACATAACTTCAAGTCCCTTATGTCATTTGATCCTACCCTTTGTTGAACTCTAAATCAACAATCAGTACATAGATCACGAGTAAGAAAATTTTGGATTTTCACTAACACAATAAAAGCACTAGTTAGGATGCAGGCATTAATGTCATGCACAAAGTTAATGTTCATTCCATTTAATAATTTCCTCAATTCCATTGACGAAGATGCCAAAGCCGCCACAAAGCTTAGTATAAATTCTTACACAAAATGAGTCTTAACTGATAAGAGCCGTATAATAATAGTACTATTTCCACTCTATAGCTGTTGTGCATTAAAGTGCTTTGACCTCAACTGACGTATGTATAGTTAAGTGATAGCCAGAGAATAAGAATGTGCATATCTATCAATCACCATATTGTTCGACTGATGGGACTCAAGTTATTTTGTTGTTTTAGAATGATTAAAAAACAAAATAAAACTATAGTCCAATCGGAATGACATTGCAAGTAGTACATTGCGCGGTGTAATTAAAGATAGAATTAATGTCCAATCTTGTTTTTTCTTCTTCTTTGATATAATTGAGATGAAGACAGTGTAGTTGACCTTAAGTCAGACAAGATTCTTTGACGTACATATAAATTTAAAAATAATGTAATGAAAAACATCGTCATAATAATTGGACCGCGCCGCCGCTCGCTGATGGTACGGTCGCCGCCGCCGTATAAGGCATTAATGATATGTTAATAATGTACTCGAACATGCATAGTTCTTTTCTACAGATAAGAGATATTCTGTTTTTTTTTTATTAATTCACTAAGTATCTGTAAGATGTTGTCATTAAATGTGATTAAATTTAAAAATCAATTTTATTATATGATAATTTGTTTTAAACTTCAAGTATAACGTGCATTACATATACTCACAAGTTTAAGAAAAAAGTTGGGTACTTAAAGCTGATCGAAGAACCTTTTGTTACTAAATTTTTAAATCTTGTTGGTTGCGCAGCTAATGCTTAATATGGCCAATGACACTTTTAGACCATATGGTACACCATACACTCACGTATTTCGGGACAATGTTCCTGTTCATATTCCGATGGACAGAGAAGTTCCATCGGTGATAGATTTGACGACCTTTCAAATTCTCTGGATCACTACATTCAAGGTTCTTAGCCGATATTTTGAGCATATCTCTCAGTTGGCTTCCCAAATAACCATTCAGATAGAGTTTTACAATCACAGTAGAAATGATTATAACTTCCGGCAGCTTGAATTTTTTACTCCGAGGGATTAAGGTCGAAATCGATTCCGAAGAAGTTTGCCCTTGAGATGTTGTTGTGCGTCAAGTTGACGAAGATCTGCCTGCTCAGTTATAGGAGATCATTGTCAGTGATCATGTTAATGTGACTGTAACTAAGATCCAGGGGTGGAATCGGCTAAGGCGATTTTTGATTGTCACCTTTGTGATCATAAAAAGTGATCAAACTAATTTTTGCGTCTGTGTAAGGTGATCACCAAATTTTGTTTAGAATTTGGTATCACTTTAAAAGAAATTCACTGACGTTTGTTACAATTTCAGTGGTTGTATTCAAAAACCGATCTGAAGCTATCCGGATAAGTTTGTGTTGTTGTAATACTATGTAAAAACACAGCTGTTGCAATAACAACTCAAAGGAATCTGAAAAATTTTCAGATGCGGAACAAATATATAGCACATATGCGTACTTACTTTGGACTTGGAAGATCAAGAATGTTTATTTTATTGCGGAGGTTAATCCTCAAGAGCCGGACATTTCTATTATGATTAATATTTTCATTTTCAGCATTTTCAGAAGGTAAAATCAAAGGCACAAACACATTCATATTGTCTTGAAATTTCAGCAACTAAAAATAAAAATCAATTTCCAATGAAAGTGACAACTAAAGAGCTGTCACCAGAAAAAGTCACCAAATCGTGATTGTCACCGGTGACTATCACCTTACACAGACCGAATTTGTTGATTGTGACTGTCACCTATCACAAATCACCTTACCCGATTCCACCCCAGGTGTTCTAGCTTCAGATTGGTAAGTCTCCAGTAGTTGAAAATGTGACGGATGGAGTTCTTCCCAGCTCAGGCAGAAACTGGTATGGAGAAGTGATATCGAAGATGGATCTGGTTGTTCTCCGTATTGATATAGGACAGTTTTCGGGTGTGGGAAAAGACCTTCAAGGTGCTAACAGTCAGTAGACTGTTGTTGTCGATGTACAGAATTTCCATATTCTCCAAATAGCTAAGCGTTTTACCAGTTATGTTGGTAAGTTGATTGTGAGAGAGGCTAAGAACTATAAGATTCCTCGGTAAGGTCGTTGTCAGATATTGTTATATTTCTAATGGACGTAGAATTAATACATGACTTGGGAGGAATGCTCTCCAGGTCGCAGCTGATACGAACTTCCTGCAGATTTAGTAAATTAGAAAGCAATACCGATGGGAGTTTGTTCAGGGGGCACGGTTATTATTCAACCGAAACAAAGAGAGATTCTTGTTTTCGGCGAAAAGTCCTTTCCGGCAGAGATTGAAAGTAGTTTCCAGCATTGAGATTGATATTGGTAAGATTTTTGAGATAGATGAATACATCCGGGCGGAATCGAGACCGGTTATTGACGACACCCCTTCGAAGGCTTCCTTACTGACATTCGTACTTATAACAATTGTTATAAATTCCTCTTAAATTATATAAACCCATTCATGTTTAACTTTAAGTAATTCCTGAAAAAGGTGTAGAGAAGTAAGTCCAAGGGAACTGAGTCCACTCAGTGGAAACTAGTTTTAAAAAAAAAATTATCTTTAAAGTTCAGAATTTGAAATTAATTCCCACTCTTTTATGATCAAAATATTACGTGAATATGTTAACCTAAAAATATAAGTAGTGAAACCTTCCGAAAATCACGCCAGACATTTTTTTGGAAAAACAGCAGACATGTTTTTAATTCAAAAAATTACCTGATTTTTTTTTGGGAAGTAAGCCAAGAATGTTGGAAATTGTTTCAGACAGAAATGGAAAGAAAGCGAGAAAGCAAACTAGAAAGAAGATTTTTTTTTAAATTGAATTAAGTGACGACGATACTGAGCTCATCAAAATAGAACAAGCTTCAAGACTCTGATAACTTACTGTTTGGAAAGATCCAATCGAAAAAATGAAAGAATTCTCGTTTTTCACAAAGTTTTATTTTTGCTGCAAAAAAATACTGACGGTAAAGGTTATTTTTCAACTACGTATTGGGGCATATTCATAGATGTTTGCTAAACTCTTGCTAACTTGTTATTAAGCAAGTCCAGAGTTAAGGCTATTTATAAATATATTTAAACCTAAGTTTAGGGCTAAACCTGTGGTCTAACTATAAACATAGGAAATGCTGTGTTTAAGTAGTTATTATTACAGCCAAATGTCATATTTGATTTTTGTTTGTAAATTGAAAAAACGAAAAATTAAATTGGAACAAATACAGAATCTTTCTCTGACTGCGACCAGTTTTCCAGCCGTTCACGTTTTATATTTTCTTTGATGTACATACATACATCTAAAATATAGAACGTTGTTAGTTAATTTTTTTGATTTTCTATTAAATAGTTTTGTTTTACATACTTTTTTCGACATCCAATTTGAGGAATGACAGCACAAAATAAAAATATTGAAAATATAACAGTATTTTTTTGCTTTGACCTGTCATTTGAAGTATAATTGTAGTAGAATACAACCTTAACCTGGGGTTTTACTAAACACAGCAGAACAATTGACTATGAATAAGAGCTGTGTTTATTTAACCAACAAGCCTTAAACTATAGATCAAGAAATCACGACTTTAGTAATTCTCTATGAATACGCCCCAATATGTTTAAACTTCTAACAATTTTTTAAGTATAATCAACTGAATAAAAGAACTTATTTTATTAGAAAAAAAATTTAAAAATACCATCAATCATGTTTTATCTAAACTTTTTTACTTAAAGCGTACATAATGTATATAACAAGCTTTACATAGTACACACCGGTATTTAAATCTTCTGTCAACTCAAGTCGACATACTTTTATTTTTTTTGCACTTCTTATTTTCTCAAAAACAAGATTGTGCCAAAAAGTTCCAAAATATGATAAACAATATTTTTTCCTTTATCCTTATCGGCAAAAACAAAGCAATTTTAACTATTGTTGTTGGTGTTAAAATTTTGAAACATAAACAAGGTACATAGTTTAATAGATAATGTATGTATGTATGTATGTACATTGTACATATACATATATTTTTATACATACACTCCGGCCCAACTGAATACTCACTAACGTTTTCGAAAATTCTTTTTACACTTTTTCTAAACATTGAAATATTTTGTGAAATCTTTAAATGCTAACTACTCCCTTACGCCCACTTGTAAAGTATTTCACATGTAAAGAAGTTTTTTTTTGAGTGAACGGACAATTAAATTGTTGTTTATGGGCGTTTTCAAGTACTGGATAGTTTAAATCAACACTTTTAGTGTTTTCAGTAAAATCAATTTCTGATTTTAAATTTTTAGACTATTCTGTAGATCTACATTCCTTAGCAGTTTTTCAAAAGCTGAAATCGGCTTGATTAGACACCAAGACCTAAGCAGCTGATAAAATTGGCCGAAGTCTTATTCTAACTTAAACAATAAGATTCGTACAGATAAAACATAAAGGGAGGTCAAAAGAACACCAAAAACAGCTGATTGAAGACAAGCAATTTTAAGTTGTACATAAAATTGGCTTTAACGCAAGAGTTATTTAAATTCAAGCCATCTTAAACGAAAAAAACCGCTACTTGATGAACAACGGAAAGTTAAGCTATTAGAGTTTTTCAAAACTCAAATAATCAGGAAAAAGAATGGTGTCACGCAGTTTTTCCAGACGATAAAACTATTTAATTTCGATGGCCTGATGAGTCAACCTTCTATTTTCACGACTTGTAAAATAAAAAGGTTTTAAAAGCTTCCTTACAACAGTGAAGGAGGTGTTGTTATATTGAAAGCTGTCAGTTATTATGGAAGAGTTAAGGTTGAAGTCGTTACATCAAAAACTACTGAAGTTGGGTATAAGGCAATCTTAGGTAATAAACTTGGCCTACCACCATGATAACGGTGCGCATAATAAAAGCTTGGACAGAGGAGCAAAATTTGCACTTCCTTCAATAAATGCCGTACTCATCTGATCTACACATTATTCAATATACTTGGGGATGGTTGGTCCCCATAGTTAAGACAAAGAATTTTTAATTTCTGCATTTTAGTTAGCGTGGAGCGAAATTTCGTTTATTTATATCAACAGGCTGTAGGATTCATACCGGAAATAATTAACGAAAAGATTAAAAGTAAATGTTGAAGTACCAACTACCAAACTTAACAGAAATTTGTTTTATTCCGAGCTTGTTCAGAGAAAGCTCTATTTGCTCAGAATAAAATAACTGAGCAAAAAGAGTTGAATGTTGAACACAAGCATCAAAATCTTCATCCTAACTTTCTTTAACAACCAATTGAAGGCTTGTTTGATTTATAGTTAGATTTTCTATTTTAATCTAAGTTTTGAATCTTATTTCTGTAGAAGAAAAATGGCAAGTAAATTGACAAATAATGTCAAAAAATGGCAGTTAAGTGTACAGTTGTGTTTCAAAAATTATTCTGAGTGCAATTTGTTCAGAGAATGTTTGGAGCATGCTCGATATGCTCGGTTAGGTTAGGTTAAGGTAATGGAGTAGTTTAATGGCCAGTGATGACCAGTTTAATGGCCCATTGCGATACTACTTGAATATTGATTCTTTCTTCTAAGCTCAATGAAACAAGTTTGAGTCCCTTACGAAACGTGAAAGACTGATGATATTAATATGATTGAGTTCATTTAGATCGTTATAGAAGGATTATCTCAGATAAGTCTGGCGTTTTTGAGCTAGAGCACGGCCGGCATGTACAGAGGAATAGAAGAACTGTTTCCTCCTTGAGTGCTTTAAATCTAGTGTAGATGTTTTTCATGCACAGACACGTGTTGATGTTATTCCACCTGATATTTGGCTTCTTCATAAGCAATAGTTTATATGTAGTGATTGGTATGCCAGCATTAGCCAAACGTGGTAGAAGAGGTTATACTGTACCCTTCTGGCGAGTTCATCTACATTACATTTTCTTGGAATGTCTCTATGGGCCGGTACCCAGCAAAGGTGAATATTAAATTGTTGTGCCATCTTCATTAGAGATGATCGACAGTTATGGAATGTTGCAGAGATTTGATACCGGCCTGACTATCTGAGAAAATACGGATATCAGGTGTTGATACTCGTATCACGTTTGCTTTAAGCCAGGATGCGACTTCTTTTATCGGCAAAAGTTTCGCCTGGAACACGCAACAATGATTGGGAAGGCAGAATGAGAGAGTTGATTTCAGTCGTTCAGAGTACACACCTTTACCAACCCCTTCATTTGTTTTTGATCCATCTATGTAAAAGTGGATTGACTCGTCTTTTAGGAATGACCTATCCTCCCAGAAAGATCTGTTAGGTGTAGAAATCTGGAAGTTTCTGTCGAATTGCAGTTTTGAGCTTTGGAATTGATTCTAAATACTTAAGAATTACGGAGTGGCCAATGTTGTTGTTAACCCACTGCGATGAAGCTTTCAGGCTTATAGCAGACCTTGTAGCTATTTGTTTCTTAAATATATCAAGAGGTGTTAGGTAGAGTAGGGTATCCAGTGCCGCAGATGGGGTCGTGATCGCGATCCACTTATACATAGGCAAGCTGAACGTTGGACTTTATTAAGTTTGTCGCAGCTTATAGCTTTTTCTAAAGCAATCCACCATACTGCCATACCGTACATTAAAATCGTTCTGATTACCGATGTGTATAACCAATGCGTAACTCGGGGTTGTAAGCCCCATTTATTGCCAATAGCTTTTTTGCAAATTGAGAGCTAGAGCAGATTTTTTGACTCTTTCTTGTATATTACGTTTCCAATTTAGTTTTTTGTCTAAAATAAGACCCAGATACCTAGCCTAGTCTGAGAACTTTAATTGGAAACCTTGAAAACCTTTATTATAGGGAGGATTAACATACGGAATTATGTATTTCCTCGAAAATAGGTCTAAATCAGTTTTGTGTTGATTGACACCCAGTCCACACCGATTAGCCCAAAGTATTAGTTTGTCTAAGGCATTTTGTAAGAGTTCTTTTGGGGTGTTAAGATGCTTTCCTAAAACTGTTATAGCAACGTCATCCGCAGAGGCAATCACTCCGAAACCCTCCGCATCCAGACCAGTAAGGATTTATTTTATCAAATATTATATACATATATGTACATATATATATGTATATATTATTTTAAAAATATTCAGCTAGTCAGCATTAAATGAACTAACTACCCAAGCGAATTCTCTATACGTTCGGTGCAGTTGTGTCCACATTGTTATGCTCGGACTCTGTTCAGAACTCATTTCTGAGTTATTGTCAGAAACAGAACAGAAGCTGTCAGTTCGTCTTCTAAATTTAAATTAATCAAATACGCTCGTCAAAAGAAGTTTCTAATACACTCTAAGGTACATGATAATTATATACTTGTGTGAAACAACTACCAGCTAAAATTATGTCTAGACTCATGTAAACTACGAATCATCTTAAATAATGTTTTTAAAATCTAATCTCCAAAAAATAAATAAAGAATTAAATTTTCCTCAAAAATTAAGATTAAACAACGTTCTAAATTGTGTGTGTGTGTTAATGAAGCTATAAATGGAATTATTTTTTAGTTGCTAATTATGAATTTTATGTGTGTCTGTGTATTTACATATTTATAATTGTATAATGTACCTACTTAAATAAAATTTCAGTCAACAACCCATGATAGCAAAATAATGATAAGATAGCAAATTATACATCTAAGCCTAACAAACTTTATAATATATAAGTTTGCTAAAAGATAAAATACATATTATTTTATTTGTCGATATTTTTCGTTTTATTTTTTTTTGAACTGAACTCAGCTTTACCAAATACAAAAAATTGATGTTTGTGACAATACTTAAATACGAAAAAACTGATAAAGGTAGTTAAGCAAATAAGTCCTGTTTAAGCTTTTTTTTTTATTATAATCTTTAACACAATATGTATTTTTGCAATAGAAGTGAGATGTGTCAGCAAAAATTAATAACACACGTCAAAATGCGTGGTCCGTGGTTATATGCCACATCAAAGCTTTATGAAAAAACATTATCAATGGGTGACTTTATTTTTCTGTTTAGAAATGTTCGGGGAGAGTACGATAACTTAGGCGACAAAGTTTAATGACGGATTTGTATAGAACAGTTAAAAACAAGCATTTTTTACTATGGGAGGGGGGGTCTATCTCCCCCCGTTTAGGCGGTAGGGGCAATTTAAAAAATATGTACATTAAATGGAAACAAAATAATTAAAAAATAACGGTAATACTAACAATTAAGTATTATACCTTTTTTTAAAGCCAACACTTTTGTCTATTAGCCTGTTTTTAAATCAAGTCAAAACTATGCATAGTTTTTAAAAAAAAATAGTTTTAAACTCAAAATTTGGACAAAAAAAGTTAAAAATAAGGTTTAAAGTGTAATTTTTCAAAACCTTAAGATTATCTACTACTGTTTTTTTTAGAATTCATTGCTCTTATTTGTTTTTGATTAAAAACTGAAAACTAGATGATTTTATGTCTTCTAGTTCTTGAGAAAATTGAAAATTAGCAAAAAAAAAATCTTTTAATTAAATTATTTTTTCCTTGCTTGAGTATTTACGTAGTCTTATTTTGATAGTAATAATCGAATATGGATTAAGATATACCAAGGATAAATTAATTATTCTTAAATCCAGCTTATTTAAATGCAAAAGAAACTTTGCATGCACCCCATCTTGCACCCACCGCACCTTTCACCCACCCAACCTTGCACCCAGTCCACCTCGCACCCACCCCAAATCCTATAGTGTGCCCAAGCAGGGGGGTTGCAGGGGGGCAGCATGCCCCCCTTACAGATCCCACTGTTGCATACACCCAAACTCGCACACACCTTACTGTTGCATACACCCAAACTCGCACTTACCATTGTTACTATCAAAATAAGACCACTCAAGCAAAAAAAAAAGAATTAAATTAAAATAGTAGTTGTGGTTATTTTCAATTTTCTCAAAAACTAAAAGACATACAATCATCTAGTTATCAGTTTTTGATCAAAAACAAATAAGAGAAATAAATTCTGAAATAAAAACAATGGTAGATAATCTTGAAGTATTGAAAAATTACACTTTAAACCTTTTTTTTAACTTTTTTTTACTCAAATTTTGAGTTTAAAATTAAATTTTTCAAAAACTACGCATAGTTTTGACTTGAATTAAAAACTGGCTAATAAAACAGAATGTTGGCTTTAAAAAAAGGTATGATACTTAATTGTAAGTATTACCGTTATTTTTTAATTAATTTTTTTTATTTTAAATAACAATTTTTTTTAATTGCCCCTACCGCCTAAACGGGGGGAGATAGACCCCCCTCCTATAGTAAAAAATGCTTGTATTAAGCCCCTCTACCAAAAACCGTTATTATATCTTGTCGCCTAAGTTATCGTACTCTTGCCAAATGTTCATTCTTCGAAACAGCATGGAATTTTCAAACTTCGCTCAATCTCAATATATTTACAAACTATTCAATTAACAAAACTCAACAAGAACAGTGATGGGTTCTTCTCAAAATCTATAAGGGTGCTATCAGGGCTACCACGTGGTTGCCATTTAGGTCCACTTCTGTTTCTTATCATAATTCTTATAAGTGATCTTCCAGCCATTCATAATGTTCGTGTTTAATGTATTCCGCCAACGTTAAATTATTTGTAGATTCACATACGAGTATCTTTTCTATTTTAGATGTTGTTGCTTCCTGCAGCAGGATATTCAAAATGTTTTGTCAAACTTTGCGAAATGTAATACCTATATTCATTCAATATTCATATTCAAATTTATTTTAACAAATACATTTTTTATACAATTTTGTTTTAACAAATACTGTTTTGGGTAAGGTTACCTACGAAATAAGAGTTATTTTCAATACAAAACACGATTTTAAAGATCATGTTGATATCTTTGTCGCAAAAGATAGTTGAAGATGCTTACAATGTCAAGACCTTAATTATGTCATTTTTTTGATATTTTTTGCCAATGACAAAAGTAAAGTACTTTCTAAATTTACCAAAGCGTGTAAACTTAAAACATAAAAGCAGTATGTTTCTTTTTATCAAATATGAGATATTTGACATTACTCGTATGAGTGATAGTGACAATGATAATCTAAAAACACTTTGTCGCGTCAGTTTTGTCGCGCATAGTACGCCCTCTTATTCCTATTCAACAAAAAAGGCCGCGTTATGCAAAAAAAAGTATGTCAGGTTCTTATGTGTAAATGCAAAAGCATTGAAAATTAATCGAATCACACTTATAAGTTATAAATTAGTAATAAGTAACACCAATTTCAAGCCCATAGAGAACTCCTATAATATAGGTTCACCGTATGTTCAAGTCAATGCAATGCATAGGCTATTAGCGCTACTCTAAATATGGTCGGTGCACCGCGGTGTGTGAATTGTTCGTTTATCATATCATATCACGGTTTATAATAATATAAAAACTAAATGAACGATTTGTTTTTTTTTTGTATTACAGTTTACATTTTCATAGCAAGTCGAGGTTAAGCTACTTTAGGAATCTTTAAAAAAAAAAATATTCCTCATAATAATTATAGTTATTTGGACATCGATATTATTTCAATAAAATGTTCATACACTGCTTATATTTTTATTATACGATTGTGACTTCGATTGTAAATAAAATGAAAATGAAAAAAGAGGTTGGGATGCGCCCAGACTGATTCCCATTCCGTCTTTAGATTTGTCTAAAACTTTTACAAAATGTTAACGAAAATATTTTGTATAAATTTGAAGTTAATATCTTTCTTTGTTCTTACATTACTTGAGTCGAAAATTATTTCTTATCACTTTTTTTGTAGGTTTTCGTGTTATGTAAACAAAAGTTGTTCATTGAATTTTCTCTAAAAAATTAACTAAAAGTTAGCATACATAGTTTGCATACAATAAAATAAGTTTTATTGATCAAAATCTATTTTTGTTAACGAGATTTTCAGTCGAAACCCAAATTCTATCAACTTTAGTAGCATTTTTTGAAAGTTTTTATTTCTTTTGTAAAAAAATACAGATTGGATTAATTTGAACATCAATTTTTACCAATTGTGTAATATTTTGTGTAGATTTTATTTTTTTTTTTTAACTGACTGTTGGATTTTTATTTAAATTTTATCGAACATTGAAAAAAGATAAAATTAGCTTCAAGCCAATATCTTTTTAATTTTTGACAAGATGTTCGAGTCGAAATTCAATTTTTACCAACTTTTAATAATGTTTTTTAGGTTTTTATTTTTGTAAAAAAACGTTTCTTACATTCTTCAGAAAATTTTACCAGATTACAAAAACGTTATTCTTTGTGACAAATATTTTTGTTCCATTTTCTTTTCATTAATTATACTAGTTTGGTATCACGTCACATTATACGAGTATAATATAACATTTAATTGAAGTCAATAGCGTTATTGGTTCGGGAAATACTTGGGGTCAACCAAAATGTTTAAAAATTACTATAGTAAAAAAACATCCCATTAATTTTTTGATAATCCTTTTGTAGGTTTACTTTTAGAAACTTCTTTAAAAAAAAAAAAAAAAACTTTTCGCTTTGGCAATTCTTTATTGAAAGCTTAACTCAAAGCTTACATTATTTTCTTAGACTAAAGATCGACGAGAACAATAATTTTGTACAACTAACAACTACAAATCTATTATAGAATTTTGATCTTAAAGCAGTGTTAATTTCAGCTATAGAGCAAACTAAGGGCTCTAAAGCTGAACTCAAACGCTGTGTGATTGAAGGTGTCGAAGGCTTCAGTGAATATGACCTTCAACAAATTATGCATGACATTACCAATCATGAATTTTGGACAAAGAGCTAAAGAAACGTCAAAGAATCTGCAAGAAGAACGATGAAATCTTGGAACTCAAAAGACAACTTCGAGAACTTCAATTGGAAGATAGTTTTACAAGCACCAAGTCGACAACAGCTAGCTTCAGGGACATTGAATACTCAATAGTCAATACCAAGTTTCAATGTAGATGACAATTTGCCTGTTCAGCGGTGGATCGAGCAGTTTGAAAAATATTCGGTGGTATTAGGTTTGGATGAGAGGAGCAATTTTATGTTTATGAAAAGATTTTTGTCAGGTACTGCAAAACCTTTTATTCGAACAACTAAACCTAAAAGCTGAAAGAATGTAAGAAGTTATACAACAACTACAAATCTATCATAGAATTTTGATATTCTATAAATCTTCCCAATATTTCTAAAGGACTATTATAAACTCCAACATAATGTTTCCTCCCGTTCAAATTCGAAATCAAAGCGGCTGGCAAAGATTGGCTCTGAAAAAAACTTTTAGGGCTCCGTGAGTCCAAAAGAGTCTGTAGAGTAGTCTATGATTCCATGTGGCCACATGAGGTGTTGTTCAAATTTGTTGATATGTGATTGTGAATGTCCTTCTCTGTTACTTAGTGCTTGCTTTTTGTTGTCCGAGATTTACAAAATCATAGAAGTCTTTTTTTGATCATTCTCACTGACATTCATCACTGCATTCTTCTCAGTAGAGTTTGGTGGACAGGGTTTCTACATTTAGAGTACGACACTTATTCTCTTCTTTCAGAAATAAGTCGAGTATTTTTGCGGCTTTAATTGGAAGAGTTGGCTTCACTTCGCTTGGGCTGAATGTTCCGTGCATGCATGTTTTGTAAGGCACTTTTAGATGGGCTGTTATCGAAATGAATGTCAGGCAGTTGGTTTTAAGCGTTTCATACTTTCGCAGAGCTGACTTAAGTTCAGTTATGTTGTTGGAATTGTAGAGAATTGTTTTATTCACCTCAGAGTCAGTTATACCATGAATTTAAAATTGAAATAAATCCTCTTCTTCAACGGATTTATTGAGAAGCAGTCTCTTGCATCGATAGTATATACTGTTGCTGTTTTGTCTATTTTGTAGATCACAATAGACTTTTGCTTTGGTCACATTTTTCTTGAACTCGTTCAGTAAGTATAACTTCTTACATTTTTTCAGCTTTTAGGTTTAGTTGTTCGAATAAAAAGTTTTGCAGTACCTGACAAAAATCTTTTCATAAACATAAATTTGCTCCTCTCATCCAAACCTAATATCTCCGAACATTTTTTAAACTGCTCGATCCACCCCTGCACAGGCAAATTGTCATCTACATTGAAACTTGGTATTGACTATTGAGTATTCAATGTCCCTGAAGCTAGCTGTTGTCGACTTGGTGCTTGTAAAACTATCTTCCAATTGAAGTTCTCGAAGTTGTCTTTTGAGTTCCAAGATTTCATCGTTCTTCTTGCAGATTCTTTGACGTTTCTTTAGCTTTTCGTCTAAAATTCATGATTGTAATGTCATGCATAATTTTTTGAAGGTCATATTCACTGAAGCCTTCGACACCTTCAATCACACAGCGTTTGAGTTCAGCTTTAGAGCCCTTAGTTTGATCTAAAGAAAACACTACTTTAAGAACAACCACTATATAGCTGAACTCAAAAAGGCATTCCACTCTTCAAATATTTCATTTTTTAGATCAATTTTATAGAATTCAAAAAATCAAAAAAATTTATTGGCACGTGATTAAATCCACTTCTGAAAAAATTGTAGGTTTACTTTCTAGGAGCATTTATTAAATGCTTAACTGAAAGCTTACTTGATTTACTTAGACTAGGGATTGACCGAGAACAATAATTTTGTACGTACATAGGTAATACGGAATCAAACATGCTACAGGCATTGATCATTTCAGCATACAAATGTAAAATTACAGTACAAGGCTTAAAAAGTGCATATACATTAACGAATGCATGTAGCAATTATAATCTATGTACATATATAATTTGAACACACTTAAATAATACTGTTCTACACTTTCTGCATCTTTTTGTAAAATACAATTTATTTGAAGTCCATATCTTTACTGGTTTTTGAGACATAGACGACGAAAAATGGTATCCCGAACGTACGGACGTATACGAACTCTTGAAAATTCGAACGTACGTCTCGTCTCTAAAAATATTTGACTTAGATTCTAAGGACCTTGAAACGTCGAGAAATGCCAAAAAATTAAATTCGACAAATCGGACCGATTACAATACCCGTGTTTTGTTGGCAAATCTATCCATAGTAAAGTAGGATTTTACACGAATAACAAAAACAATATCCATAGTAGGAATAACACCGATAAAAGTTAGAGTAGAATCTCACTATGGATAGGTTTTTGACATTTATACGAGCCTCGAATGGATCTTATGTGATTTCGTTCTCAAATGTTGGTACGATTGATATTGCATTTGTATCTCGATGGCTGTGTTCGTTGAGTAGTTGTGCATTTGGAATCATGTGTGTTTTCCATTGGGGAAAAAACCAATCTATAACTGTTGATATTATTTAGTTTTGTTAGTGAAAATGGACTAACTGGGCTTATTTTGCAAGAGAAAACAATAGAAAAGATAATTAAGTTTTGCTATGTTTCCACCAAATTTTTATCTCAGTTTAGATTAGATAAATCTTTTTGGTAAACCGCACAAAAAGATTTTAAAATGATTAAATTTGACAGCACTTTCTAAAATGCAAATGGTGTTTCGATGTTTCTTATGAAGTGCAAGTGAGATAGTTTGATTCGTGTTAAACAATGAAAAACTGAATAGTTCAGCGCCATATAAGAGTATGCTACCTACTCCATTTGCATTTTTTTTCTTTTTAAATTTGATTAAAACAAAACTATATTTTTTGTACACAAACATGCAAATAAACAGACCATAACGCATTATCTGTAAAACCAACTCCTCCACTTTTTCTTCACAAATTTTGACTCGACTCCGATCCCCGACTGGAATCGAAGCGAATCAAGCTCATTTCAACTCGATTCAGGTATATAAAGAATTTATGCTAGCTTCAAGCTCGCTTCAACACCACATGTTAATGTAGTAGTCTACGAACAAACCCCCTTCTTGAAGTTTTTATTTTATGTAAAATTGTTTGGTTAAAACTTTGAAATCGAATATCACATTACACAGACGTATTTTCTTGATTTTGATAGTCAACTATCAAAAATCAGCTTACACGATTTCACCCCTGGTCTGAATTTCGCTATTTTTTTTTAGAATTTTTTGATAAATTATTCTGGCAAATATTCAGTTGTATCAACTTTCAAATATAAAAATCGGACTACTGCGGATCGTTTTGTTGGCAATTTCTCACTTTACTATATATGGAATGCGAACAAAACGCACCTAATAACTTCCGATAAGGGAAAATTGTTAATTTGTTACTTTTTTTCGTTCATAGGGCAGTTTCCGATTGAGCCTTCTAATTTAAAAGCTGAACATAACTAATTTCCAGCATCTTAGAGTAGGGAAAACATTTAAACAGTGCAAGTTATGTATTTAATCTCTAAGAATGTAAAACTACCTTTAGTAGTAATACTGAGGTCGCAAGTCGTATCTTTTTGATACCTATGTATTTTAGTGCCCGTTCGTTTTAAAAAGGCCAAAGATTAGTTGAGTTGACACTTGCGTTTATTCATTACGCATAAATAGGTATCGGGTTCTTATACAAAACCACAAATTGTAATATCGAGGAAAATTGTTTGTCGTAGTTTTATTTAGGAAAAACCCATGTTTAATTTTAAATGACAAATCAAGCAAAGCAATAAGTGTCTGTGTACATAAAAGATAAAGATTTTGAAGTAGAGAATATTACAAACAAAATCACAAGTTTCGTGCCTTTTAAACATTTTATTAAACAAAATTAAAAACAAATTAAGTAAATAATCATCTGTGTAAATATACATACGTACAAACCAAAAAACGCTGGCAATTCAACGACTTCCGGTTGCGTTAAAGAAGAAACAAAAATTACTTTACATAACAGCAACATAAGAAATAATAAACACCGCATGTTAGTCAGGATATACAAAAGTCAAGAGTGCAAATTAAGAAATCACTTAGATACAACAACTATATACGTTTTAAGAAGCACATGTGTAAAGTTTGATGCCTTTTTTTGATATACACAAATTAGGGTGCATTTCGAGAACTCCTTTGGGAAACACCAGAAATAAATGCTGCTGCATATTTCTCATAGCAGATTATCAAAAACTGAAAATTCTGCATTCTGCATTTATTGCGATAAGGAAAATTATGAAATCCAAATTCAAATGAAGATGAATTTTTTCCTCAGAGAAAAGGGAAATTCTGATGTCATACATTAATAATTTATCCAATTGAATTCGTTTTAATTTATCAAAAGGCTCTTTTAATTTTTTTGTTTGCACTTCAGGGCTTATAACGAAGCAGAGACGCTGTTAAAAATTATGTAGCTTTGAATTAATCATTAATTAGAGTTATCAGTGTGAATATAGTGTTAAATACATTACATATATGTATGTTCATACACCATTTAAGGTCTTTATTGACATTCTCATTATGATCCCTATTAATACCTACTCTATTATAAGATCGGTTCTTTAATAAATTTGATTTCCATCTTTATTGCATGCAATAGGTTAATTCATACATCAATTGAGATCAATTGAACCATAGTGTTCATGGGGTGAAAGGGCATAGTTATGATACTGAACTTGTTTATAAGGTTCGTAGGTACCCTACAAATTATATTGCAATCAAGTCTTTGAGAAGAATATACTTAATTCTTTTTTTTTTTTGAAAAGAAATATTTAAAATTGGCTTTTTTTATACAGGAGTAATACACTGGTCTTGATGTAGAAAACTTAATACAAGCTGTATCTTACGACCAAAAAATTGTCAACACGAAACATGTGCTCATCCCGCTCATCACTTAGTGCAGTGTTGAGAAACAGTTGATTGGAAACTACGGTTTAGTTTAGTTTAAACGTATACAATTTAATAAATCAGGTGCATTAATTAAACCAGTTAAAATTTGATGGACTATCCAATGTTCATAAGGAGGGAGGTTATAAGGATCAGACCATGGTAGCCCTCTTAAAGCGAAATGTATGAAGTTGCGTTGAACAGATTCTATCCTATTCTTATGGATCTCGTAAAAAGGAGTCCATACCTGCGATGCGTACTCAAAATCGAGGCGGACTAAAGTGTTATATAGAGCGAGAGTAACATTGGGATTCTGAAATTCTTTAGACCAACATTAAACAAACCCTATAACATAGAGTTGGCTTTACTACCGATCGAATTAAAATGCTCCGTGAAATCGAGATTAGATTTGAAAACAAAACTCATAGATCTTTAAAACTATGAACGCGATGTATAGGGTGCTGCGATATTTTTTAATTAATCAAACTAGAAGTACATTTTTTTAGAGAAAGTCATTGCCTGACATTTAATTGGGTTAAGGTTTAGCCCATTCTTTTTGCATCAAACAACAAAATTGTTAATATCCTCTTGGAGTTGTAATCGATCGTTTATAGACTAAAATGTTACTGCATTTTGCACAAATAATATAAAGAGTACAAGTCCTAAATGACTACCCTGGGGAACTCCTGATTTGGCAATGAAAGAGTTAGATAAAAGAATTTCTGAATTTCACTTGGTAAGACCAATTTTTAAGTAAAGATGAAATTCATGTGATTGACTTAAGATTAAATGTGATGATATCATGAGAAAGTTGGTCAAAAGCTTTTGAATAATCAGTGTAAATACAGTCGAGTTCTTGACCGAGTTCTAGGGTATTTGAGCAATTATGCAAAAATGCAAGTGCATTAGTAATTTTTGAACGTTTTCGCATAAGAACATGTTGTTGATTGCATATAAAATTCTTGCAGTTAAGGTTTAAAATATCATAAGCAACTTGTTCAAAAAGTCTTAGTCCCTAGCTAGATGTCTCCAGTCGGGCACTTCAAGTTGGGTGAGGTCACTTTATACTTGCGCGCGCCACCTCATCAGCGGTCTTCCTCTGCGCTGTCTAGCCATCTCAGTCGTTGGACTTTTATAATTCTCTGCAAGGCTACGTCACTGTACAGCCCGTACCCAAAGGTGATGAGGGTCTTATATAGCGACACTTGGGACGCTCGAGAGAGGGTTTTACTACACAAGAGTAATTCTTCGTTTGATCTCAGCGCTGTTGTTGTTTTGTATGTTCATAGCGGAGCCTTAGTAGACAAAGTCCTTAACTACCACAAAGTTTCGTCTGTCGATGGTGACGAAGACATCGGTGTTGTAGGTCCTTTCTTGATGACAGCATGTACTTTTTTGCCCTCATTAACCGCTAAACTTGACGTGGGAGCTCTACACTATTCTTTCAAGGACAATGTTAAGGAAATCGCAACAGCGAATCACCTTGTCTTTTACATCGAAAGGTTCAGTTAAGTTCTTTCCAACCTTTATGGAGAAGGGCGAATTCTCCATGGCCATCCTGCACAAACAGACGAGTTTGACAGGGATGCCAAAACTAGACATGGCTCTATACAGCTCGTCCCTGTAGATGCTGTCATATGGGCCCTTGAAATCGATGAAAAGATGTTGGGTGTGGATTTGATGTTCTTGGGTTTTTTCCAGGATCTGCCGTTATGTGAATATTTGATCGACTGTAGACTTTCCTGTTCTTAAACCACACTAATAACGACCTATCAGGTTGTTGACGATGGGCTTTAGACGTTCACGTATTACGGCATAGAAGATGGTGTAACCGATGTTAAGTAGACTGATGCCTCTATATTTGTAGTAGTTTAGAGAGTCTCCTTTTTAACTGAGGGTCCAATCACCAGGCGTGCTTTCTTCCGACGAGCTCGACATTCAAGCCATCTGCTCCAGCGACTTTGTTTATTTTGTAAGCTTACTCCTCAAATGCCAAGTTATCATAAAAGTTTTATTATTCATGCACCGACTTTTTGTCTATGACTTTTTCAATTAAAATTTTAAACAGCTATGCTTTGGAAATTCTATAAAACTTAATTTTGCATTTTCTTTTCAGAATTCTCTTCATCAAGACATTGAGACAAAATGGCGTCTCTTAGACCATTGAAAATAACAATTGTCGGTGATGGTATGGTTGGAAAAACTTGTCTCCTCATTACCTACACTCAAAATGAATTTCCCGACGAGTATATTCCAACTGTCTTTGACAATCATGCGTGTAACATAGTTGTTGATGGTAAAGACTACAATCTAACACTTTGGGACACAGCCGGACAAGAAGACTACGAAAGACTGAGACCACTTAGCTATCCAAATGTATGTGAAAATATATTAAAAAAAATAAATACAGTTTTTTAATTTAATTTCATTTTATATTTTATTTCACAGACTGACTGTTTTCTTTTGTGCTATTCAATAAGTAGCCGTACATCATTTGAAAATATCAAAAGCAAATGGTGGCCGGAAATTCGTCACTTTTCCAATAATGTACCCGTGGTTCTAATCGGCACAAAATTAGACTTGAGAATTCCCAATTCGGAGAAATTCGTAACTCAAGCTGAGGGCAGAAAATTGCGTAAGGAAATTCACGCTCATACACTTGTTGAGTGTTCAGCAAAAAAGAAGATTAACCTTGGTGAAGTCTTTGAAGATGCCGTCCGAGCTGTTGAAAAGAAGCCTAGACATCGACCAAGGCAGTGTGCTATTCTATAAAACAAATATTTGTATTATTTATAGATAAGATATGCTTTGTATAATGTACTATGTTTTCCTAGTTAAGATCTTTACTTTTTTTTTGTATGGAATTAAGTCCTTATATTGTTATTTATTATTATTACTATTTCCGTTCTTTTAATATTTGTTGTTATTTTTAGTTAAATTTGATTTTTTAAATAAATAGTTTGGCTGCCATTTACATGTCCATATATTATACATATATCTTAAGCCAAGGTTCTATGCGGATAGTTAAAAAAAAAAATGAAAAATGTTATTAACAAATTTGTTAATTTTATTATAAATAATAATAATAAAAAATATTTTATGATTTTCAAATAGAAATATTGATTCATATTTATAAAAAATTTTAACTCTTTAAAAATATCTAAAATAAACATACCAAAGTAAACCGGAGATAATAGGTAGATAACATTATTAAAATAAAAAATAAAGAATTTATTTAATTTATTTAATAATTTTTATTCGAGAAAAGTGTTTAACAAAAAGAGAACACTTCATAAAAATGTATCTACTTTTGTCCATAAAAAAGAATTGAAATTAAAAAAGATAAACTATTTTGTATATTTTAAACTAGTCATTAATAAATTCAAATAAATTTATATAAATTTCTTTTAGTTTCGGCGCTCTTTTAAAAGGCAACACAAAATATACATGCATATGTATGTATATTATTCTTCTCAAGAATAAATAATCATAAACTGAATCAGTTTACAAAAGTATACAAAACATCCCGACAACACTTAGTTGATGTAGAACCAACGTAAAGTGTAGATATTTAAATTTGAAGATCTACAAAGTTTTTATATTTTCCAATTATTAAAAATGTTTATAAATGAATGCAATTATTATAGAAAGGCCTTGAAAACTTTGGATAGCAACATTTAGACAAAAATAGAAACCAATATAAAGAAATAAATAAATATAATTACTTTTTGTAAACAATGATACCCGTTTAGGTAGGTACCTATTAAAAGTCGAAATTTATTGTATCTGTTTTGTTTGAACTCTCACTTCTTAGATATTGATTAGGAAATGATACGTATGTACTTATGTAGGTCTGTCTACCCAACTTACATATTTATTTTAGGTACTTCAATGCTGTTCGATTGGAACATAACCATTTCATGAGATGGTCGAAAAAATTGAGTTTTGTTTTCTGTCCCCCAAACAAAACAATACTTTTTTTTAATGATTAAGATGTCCTAAATTCGAATCTCACTTTTAAATTTTTCTAGCACATCAGGTTTTTTAAAATATGCCCCTTTAAAAATGCTAAAAACAACCAAAAACGAGGTTTTCAGGCTAATTTAAAACTCAAAACATGTCTAAACAACAAACTGTATGATATTTTTGCAAAGTACAAATCTTTCTCTTCTAGGATACAATTTAAATCATTTTTTTATCTTACTTAGTTTCTGGAAACTCTCACTAGTTATGAGATTTTTCGAATATCTTATGAAATAATATAAATATTTCAACTGCTGAATATTGTAGGAAGGGATTTTTGATTTGGAAAACCATTGCGGATTTCCAAATGAAACATGCTTCTTCATAAATTTAGATAGCCTCAACAACCCTTTTATATACATATGTACGTGTTTTTTTCGAATTTTAAAAAGTTGTGTACATATATCTCAAAAACTTGACGTGATACAGTAATTTTGAGGTCAGATTTCAATTAAGGCCATCAAAATCAAAATCCATTAATAAGCGCGCACTTTTTGAATTGCTGAATATTTTAATGACTAGGAAAGACAGAGTGTAAGACATTCCACATTCCCGTAGTACGATTAGAAAACTAATCTCTGTACTTGACAGTACGACCGCAGTTGGGCTCGGGCTGATGAGCATTCTTAGAAGCCCGAGTATTACAGTTGAACTGTTTAAGGGAAGGAATGCAGCTGGATATTTCTCTAGAGCATAAACCGTTAAAATAACGGTAAAAAAGGGTTAGAGAAGAAATCTTACGATTATGTTTAAGCGAAGTAAATAAACTTATTATAATATTATCACCAATCGATTTAAATGCTCTACGTTCAATACTATTTAAGAGCACCAGTCCAGAGATGGAAGTTTTACTCAAGTTTTGAACGTCTTGTAAAGAACAGCCAGATCAGAAGGGGAGACAAATTGCTTGCATTGCCATAGGAAACCTAAACACCTTGCTGAACTTTTGGCGACACATTCGTTAGACAGCATTGGGTCTTCAAAGCATTAAATTCCACGCTGTTTTTTTATTCCCCATATTGTGAAATTTGTGTTTAGGCCGGAATTCAATGAGCTTATCATATTTTGTGGTTGCAGTTCCACATTCGAATAAATGTGAATTTGAAAACGGTAATGAAAAAGCTAAGAGTACTATCGTCAGCGAAACAATGTATTGGATTAGAAGTTGCGGACAGGAGATCATTAATAAAAATGAGAAAGAGTGTTGGAGATATAACAAGGCCCTGGGTCACACCAAGATTTATTTTGTGGCTTTCAGACTTGAATCCATCCAATACTACTTGTATTGATCGATCCGAAAGGTAATTATAATTACTAATCCAATGAAGGGGGGATTCATGAAAACCGAAAGCACGCATTTTCGATAAGAGAGCCTGATGTCAGACCCCATCAAATTCTTTTCAAATATCAAGTGCAATAATTTTAACTTCTCTAAAACGATGCACAGTGGTCCAGAATTTTTGTACATCCAAGACGAATTTCTTCAAATTTCTGACATACATTTCGTGTCACATTAATAGGGACAAGATCAAAATGTACCTATTAGCGTGTTTTAAATCAGATAAAAGGATACTCTGATTGTTTGGGAGCTTAGTACGAGTATAAATTTGATAGAATCAAGAAGTATGGGTAGAGGTAAGGGTCTAACCAAGGGGGAATTAGGCCAAATTCGAGCTTACCGAGCCAGCAAAATTAGAAGAAGTTCAAATATTGTATTCAACTACCTCAAGGACCCAGAGAGGTATGGAAAAAAACTACAAAGGAAGAGTCAAGAAAGCCACATCATTTCAGAAAAAGTGGGCTATAGTGAGTGCTTTCAAGACTTTCCATTAGGAAAATCAAGGCAGAAACTGGGGTGAATACTAGTAAATCGACTGTTGCTGGGGTAATACAGAAGGCAGACTATGTACAACACCAAAAAATGAAGAAAAAATCACCATTGAATGCTGCACGCAAGAGCCAACGCTTTAATTTTGCAACAAATCACATCATGTGGAATCGAACTTGGCATACCTTTGTCTTTCTGATGAAAACAAAATTAATTTGGATGGACCTGATGAATATAGCTGCTATTTATATGATTTAAGAAAGGGAGAAATCTTTCTTGAAAAACGGGACAGGAGAGAAGGTAGTGTAATGGTTTGGGAGCAATTTCCTATTACGGGACCGTGGAGCTGGATTTTCAAAACTCTTAAATGACGGCAATCACTTGCAAATCGAAAGAGCTTTTCCGCAGTTTTCTGAATTATTTGATGAACAATGGTGGACTTCCCAACAAAATAATGCAACAATACATACCGGACGGACAACAAAAGCCTGAATTTAGGGGCGAAATGTGAACCTATTACCATGGCCCCCAAATTTTCCTGACCTGCACATCATGGAAAACGTGTGGGGATAGCTTTCAAGAAAAGTCTACGAAGGAGGATGGCAACACCAAAAAAGCGAAGAGATTATTGAAGCCATAAAACGGTCCTGGGCCCAAATTTCGCTCAATTATCTGACAGCACTCTATGAATCCATACACCTCGGAGGCAACACACATTACTAAAAATTATTTTAATTATTTAATCATTAGTAACTATAGTATGCCAAAGAAACATCAGAAATTACTCAATCAGATGTGATTATTATTAAACAACAAATTGCCAACTTACATACATACATAGATATCTATATCAGCATAAAAATATCGACTTTAATTTAGTGCTAACAATGGTTGACGGCTTGTCTAAGCATATGTAACAGCTTTGTGTAGTCTTTGCGTCGGTCAATGTGTGACAAACTTTTCCGTCAACCTTTCTGATTGAACGATCAGAAATAAACGATCTACAAAATGTGACCAGAAAAAAACCTAAGGTTGAAAATCAAGACTTTGTATTATGTTATCCTTACATTCATGGATAAGGTTCTTTGAATGTTACTTGCATTAATCATAACGATTGCGCATCAAATCTCGGCAGGTCAGAGGGGTGAGAATACAAATTTAGTAGAGTCAAGGAAAAAGGAAATCTTGGAAAAATTGCGGCAAGCATTGGGCAATATAGTTGACCAGCCAAAATCTGGCTATGGATCTAAAATTTCTGGTAACACAGCAAGGACTTTTTTTTGAAAATTATAAAAAATCTAAAGTGACAGGGTTAGATAAAAATTTAATACAGAGTTCCACAAAAGTCATAGTACTGTAAACATTTTAAGGTACAAATCTTGAAATATTTAACGATAACCCAAAATTTCACAAATTTTAAACTTAATTTAGCAGAATAACATTTGTTCCTAATTTCAATAACAAGAAAGGAAATATTTTGCCATAAATAAATTTAAAAAAATTACGTTAAACACATGAATTCTTTTCCACAAAAGTCATGATACACTTGGCAACTCCTTTATGTTTTTAAGCAACCGTGCAACGGTGAATGCTTATTTAAACAGTTAGCCATGCAGTTTACGAGAAGCAAATGTTTGAGCTAGATCTTTTAAATTTTCTGTGTAATTTTTGGTGAAAAAAAGTCAAGAAAATGGGAGGACATTGATATTCATCAAAATCAAAACAAATCGTACCTACTCCGAAATATCAAAAATTATTTCTAGAAGCCGTTCCACCGTTCAAAACGTTATTAAGCGCTTTAAAAACGAACACCACCGTGTGGAAAATTAGCCGCGTAGTGGACATCCATCAAAACTCACTTCAAAAAATAAGCCCAAGATCCATTTATAAGTGCGAGCAGGATAAGTGGAGAGCTTGAAAAGTACAATATAAAATAGTTCATGGGAAGATCCTTTTGAAGAGTTTTGGATTGCCTTTTTTTACAAAACTTCTTTGTAATTTTATAATAATAGAACTATTATAGCACCCAAATATGCACTATACTATAAATAAACAAACATTCAAGAAAAGCAAGATTGGACAACGGATTCTTGAACAAAGAAAATAATAAATATGTAATTTAGACTTATTACCAACATTCCGAATCAAGAACAGCTTCCAATGCACCATATCATATTTTTTTAATTCTTGGCTAAACAGAAAATTATGACTCGTACAAATTCGCAGTCAAAAATCTTTTTTAATATTAGGGATTTTGTCGAAATTACGTCCGACGCACGTTAAATGCTAACATTAAGTTTACAATATTTACTTACATAAATCTTAAGATGTTGAAATGGTAGGCATGCGCATTCAAGAGGACACATGCAACCAAAGGTTTTTTCTCAAAAACCCACCTCTGTCGGCTAGCTCCTACTCTCACCTCCCCGCAGTGAACATCGGGTACCTAGTACCTCAACAGGCGATTGGGTTCCAATGCCAGTGAAAAGTTGTTGGGGTAGCAAACGAGAGAGGGGGGAGAGATGCTGTCCAGACGGCAGCGGAGGGATTCCCAAGATGGAATTAACGGTGGCGTCTACAATTCCAGTTAAGTTGAACTACTTAGTAAACACCTTATAGGGCTACTACTGGCTGTTATGCCGGTTTTCGCCCTTGGAGTTTAAATCAAGGACCTGGTCCTTCAGGTTGAAGGTCGTGCGTCAGGGTGACTTCCTGACCACGTTAAGAAAAACTAGTTGCGAAGGCCAACATGCATCGGATACGCACGAATTTACTGTAGTTGACAACGCACGCAAACGATTTAAGAACAACGAACTTCGGATATGCAATGCACGTCACACGTGAATTGTTAGGTCCCTTAATATACCACGTGCAGTCGAAGAATTTAGCGAAGACCTTAGATTTTTTTTTTTATAATAAGCGCACACTCAAAGGGATAAACTACCCTTATTATGTAGACACAGTGTGAGCACTAGGAAAGGGAGAAAGGGGTTGAAAGGAGGTGTCGGTGCATATTAGTTTTGAATTCCTGAATATTGCAATGGCTGGGAAAGACAGAGTGTGGCAATGCATTCCACATTCGCATAGTACGGCTAAAGAACGAATCTCTGTACTTGACAGTACGACCGAAGTTGGGCTCGAGGGTATATTGATGAGCATTCCTAGAAGCGCGAGTATTACGGTTGAACTGTTTAAGGGGAGAAATGCATCTGGCTATTTCTCTAGAGCATAAACCATTAAAATAACGGTAAAAGATTGCTTGAAAGCAGATATCACTGACATTCAGGAAATGCGATTAGATGGGCCGGGCAAAAACAACGCTTATTTGGATGCCGGTTTGTCATTGCAGCCAGACTTAGGCAACAAGTCTTGAGCTATAAGTGCATCAACGAGCACCTCAGGAGTTCATGACTATCCGCATCAAGGTTAAATTCTTTAACATTATGCCTAATAATTGCACACGCCCCCACAGAAGTCAACGCGAAAGAATGTTCCACGAGCTCTTGGACAAAGCATACGAAATTAAAATTTTTCTAGGCGATTTTAATTACAAGATAGGAAGGGAAGACATCTTTAGTGGAATATTCGGGAAAACAGCCTGCGCGACAACACTTCCGATAACGGATTCAGGCTACTTCATGGTAGCCAATACGCGTTTTCCACACCTCAACATCCTCAAAGGAACTTGGAGTTCTCCAGATCAATCTACTGTCAACCAGATTGACCATATTGTGAGCGACGCTAGACACGCTTCCAGCATCATGGATGTCCGAACTCTCAGAGGACTTAACATCGAGTCGAACCACTACCTACTTTTAGCCAAAGCCAAAACAGGGAGATGCTGGGAAAAGCTACAAAGTCGAACGGCTACAAGAGCCAGATATTATAGCTAAATCCTTCTCCGACAAAACCACAAGTAACAGAGAAACCGCCTCTGATGTGCTGGGTTTCAAGCAGCCACCAAAAAAAAACACCTGGTTTGATGAGAAATGTCGGCAGGCAAAAGCAGCCAAACAAATTCCTGAACAAACCGGACGTTTCGATGTCAAAAAAGGCTTTAGAAAAGGTGATGCGCTGTCATGTGATTTTTTAACATCGTCCTTGAAAGAATAGTGCAGAGCTCTCACGTCAACACTAGATGCACTATCTTTCAAAAGTCTGTCCAATTACTAGCATATGCTGATGACATTAATATAATCGAAAGAACTCAGTGTGATGTCAATAAGGCTTTTGTGAGTATCAAGGCAGAGGCGGCAAAAATGGGTTTAGCGGTTAATGAGGGCAAAACAAAGTACTTGCTGTCATCATAAAAGGACCTACAACACCGACATCTAGGTCAAAACGTCACCATCGACAGACGTAACTTTGTGGTAGTTAAAGACATTTCTACCTAGGCTCCGCTATGAACACAGACAACAACATCAGCGCTAAGATCAAAGGAAGAATTACTCTTGCTAACCTCTGTTTCTTTGGGCTAAGAAAGCAATTGAGTTGTAAAGTCCTCTTTCGAGCGACCAAAGTGTCGCTATATAAGACCATCATCATTCCCGCCCTGCTGTACGGTGCAGAAGCATTGACTATGACAAAAGTAGATGGAAGCACCTTGGGTCGTTTCGAGAGAAAAGTTCTTCGCTTGATCTACGGTCCCGTATGCATAGAAGGTAAGTGGAGGAAAAGATGGAACGACGAGCTCTACGGGCTATACAGCGACGTAGACTTAGCTAGAAGGATAAGAGAGATGACTGTGTCACGTAGAGCGCATGGAAACCAATTCTCCGGGCCAGAAAGTCTTCGAATTCACACCCACAGGACAGCGCAGTAGAGGAAGCCACGGATTAGGTGGCGCGCACAAGTGGAAGGTGACCTCACCCAACTTGGAGTGCGCAACTGGAGGCATCTAGGTATTGACCGAACTAGATGGAGAAGTTTGTTGGGTGAGGCCCTAGTGCACACATGACTGTAGGCCCATCTTTAGTAAATAAGTAAGTAACTGCCTCCTACATTTTATAATCCAAAAATCTATCTCCTCGGAAATATTTTTGCTGACTAGTGACTTTTTTTTGTTTCCTAACCCGTTCCCAAAAGATTCAACAAATTCATAAGAAACCTTTGTATATGTTTTCATATACAAAGAACAAACTCACAAATAATATTTCAAATATAACCGCCAAACAGTTTATTGCATACAAAAACCAAATTAATTTCCTCTATAGATGGCGCTGTAAAAACCACCAACATTAGCTGTCAGCTGTCACTAGTCACGTCGTCGCAAAACAAACATCTACATCGCATCTCATCGCATCACGTCAATAAACACAACAAAAAGAAAAACATAGAGGTACACAAAAAATTATTATTCGCAACATTTTAAAACTTTCAAAATTCTAGCCATAGACACACCATATAAAGACCGGAATCTTTCGTACGTTTTACCCTCCAACACCCATTTGTTTACATTGTTGTATTTGTAATTTTGACTTACGTCCATTTTGAAATTTGAAATCCAACAACAATTCGATGCGGTGTATTTACTTGTTTTGACAGATGTTTTTTTTTTATTAAATTGCTGTGGTGAACATAAAAGTATCAGCTGTTCGGGAAAATGAATTTCTGTCAAAATAAGAAATAAAATAAAAAAATACATTTTTACGGAAAAATTAATGACACTTTTAAAATTTAATGAGCCAAAAATGGGCATTTAGTTTTAAAAGGTGTTTAAAAGCTTGTTTACTTTAAAAGCGCTTGGTGAAACCAAAATATCCCATTTAACAGTTTAAAATGCTGTTAAATGTATAAAAGCTGTTTATGAAATTGGGCATTAAAGTGTAAAAATCACACTTCAAACCTTTTTTTGCCCAAATTTTGAGTTTAAAACAATTTTGTTCCAAAAACTATGCAAATTAACACACGTCTGTTCCATTAGTAATTAGAAAATATGAACAAAAATATAATAATAAGCAATAAGAATGATCCTCTGGATCATAAAATATGATATTAAATAATATGTTACATTTCAATATAATCACGTGGGAGCATGTTGTTTTACTAATAAGTGATTCATGTATAAGAAACCATAAGATCTTTGTTTAACCATATTTGATGACAGTTTACAGCAAAAATGTTTTTCGATTTTAGTCTTAAGTTGGCATCTGAGATGATCGGATTAATAAATATTTATTAAAAATATAATATCTCAACGAACTATTCTAATTTACATAGTTTTGACTTGATTTAAAAACAAGCTAATAGACAAAATTGTTGTCTTTAAAAAAATGTATAAAACTTAGTTGTAAGTATTACCATTATTTCCATTTAACGTACATATTTTTTTAAATTGCCCCTAACGCCTAAAAATAGAGAATACACCCCGCTCCCATAGTAAAAAATGATTGTTTTTAACTGTTCTATACAAATCCGTCATTAAACTTTGTCGCCTGAGTTATCGTACTCTTCCCAAAAAATGCAATACCTAATGTCGATGTAGCCACTAGGTGCCTCCCCTAAAGAATTTCTTATCACTATACCGGATTTTCATGGTGAATTGATGTTAGAGGGTGGTGAATTGATGTTAGCTGTGGTGAATTGATGTTAGAATTCGAAATAAGGGTGCGTGAGAAGAGGCGTTGCCAAAATGTGCCCGATCGGAAATTTGTACAAGTTTGATAACTAATACCGTGAACAAAATGACCTGAAATATAAAAAGTTTATTTAGAAAAGACAAACTGTTATTATTTTCTTAAACAAATTTTGTCCAGGGTAGTGGGCGAGTGGTCCGCACATTTTGGAAATGGCCCTCAAAATTGCCCTTACAATTTTTGTCTTCGCGGCAACGCTGGTGAGAATTGATGTTTCAGCTTGTAGGCAAAACCAGAATGACAGATTGGTTTCCGGTCTTTATATGGTGTGTCTATGATTCTAGCAACCAAAACAAACGGTTTCGTTCGGTTCCTACAATTTTTGTAATGCGCAGGAATGTTGCTCTATGTTATGTTGCATTCGGATTCATGTCCGTGGATATGGAGTGGATGGCGGCCTGACTGAAACATTTCATTGTCATCCTTCTTGCAATCAAATTGGACGCGAATTCGTGAGTTCGAGTTTTCTTTTGCCATTCATTCAATCAAAATCAAGTTAAATGAATATTAAAATTATTCAAATCAAATTATATCCTTTAAGGAAGTTATTGACTTATCGATTAATATGAATTTGTTTATTAAGTGCAAATAAATTGAATTAATCTATTCTGAATTCAGCCACTCCAGCTAAACAACATTGAGTTTGAGTGTAATTTTACATTTGATTTTCTTCATGTCCGCCGTTGTCCTGTGAAAATTCTATCGATTTTCTGTTGATGTACGTTCTCCTTGAAGTGAAAATTCCAGCCTTAGTTTGGTGAAAATGTAAATTTCGTGATTTTTTCTTTTTTTAAATATTGTACATAAATCAGAAAAGCTGAAACTTGCTAGTTAGAAATTTTACTGCTAAAAGTGTCTCTACTCTTATTGATTTTTATTTTTGTCTTCACCGGAGTTGTATAAGTTCTTGTGTACTGTACAAGGGTACATAGCCGAACCACTTTCGAAGAAATCTCTAATCTTGCTGGGAATTAGAAAATAACACTGCCCCTTGTTCTTCTATTAGAAGCAATTGAAAATCATTTCCTAGGTTTTAAATAATAGAAAATGTAAAACCAAAATTAGCTAATTGTGTTCATTTGTTAAAACTTCCAATAACTTAACTTAACTTAACTTAATAGATTGTGAGATTAAAAAACAAAACAAATAAAATAAAAAACCTTAATTCAGGTGTAAAAGGAGCTAAAAGTGAAATGAAAACACGTCTAATAACCTTGACGTATCGAGGATCTGCTTCGGTGGATCCTCGGTACTCGGCAGCAATGTTGCCTTGGACAATAAATGATATACGTTCAATGGAGAACTATACTCGGGTAAGTTACATAAATAATACGAATAACTTCTTAATTAAAATAAGTACCTACATACCTATCATCTCAAGAAAAAGTTATTTTTTTCAGAACCATTTTGGCACATTTTCCATCTAGAAAATCCCTTTCTTTATTTGGCAAATTATTTTCTCTTCTCTAAGGCGCAGGAGGCAAAACCTAAATTGTGACAGTAAAATGATGTCATGCCGCAAAAACCATGGAGTTGTCATTTAACTGAAGTTGTAGCTATATACACTTTCAATATATTTCAACTGGAGTTGGAGTGTTGCTTTAAGTGCGAGAGCTGGTAATAGCAAGTTATGTATTCTTTGATGTCACGAATGAGGAAATAGGTTATTTAATTTTTAACAAAATACATAAATCACTCAGGAACAGGGAACATACATAGTTCTAATTAGTTTTTAGGGTATCTTACAAGTGTTTTTTGAAATATCTTGAACTTGAGTTATACCCACTCACAAAAGAAACTTCTTCATCTAGCTCGGTCTGGTGTCTCCAGTCGCGTACTTTAAGTTAAGTGAAGTCATTTCATATCATTCGTTTGACTTTTTTTTTGGCTAAGTCTATATCACTGTACAGCCCGAACAGCTCGTCGTTCCATCATCTCCTCCACTCATCTTTAATGCATATAGGACCGTAGATTACGCAAAAAACTTTTCTCTCGAAACGACCGCAGGTGCTTTTATGCGTTTTGGATTGATGAGAGTTTATAAAGTGACACTTTACTACTCAATTGCTTTCTTTGCGAAAAGAAACATCGGTTAGCAAAGCAATATTCGTTTGTTATCAGCGCTGGTGTTATTATCTGCAATCATAGCGGAGGTATGACAAAGTCCTTATTTACATCAAAGTTACATCTTTCGACGTTTTGACCGTGACGTTAGGTGTCGTAGGCCCTTTCTTTTTTTGTTTGCCCTCATTAACCGCTAAACCCATTTTTGCCGCCTCTGCTTTAATACTCGCAAAATCCTCATTGACATCACTCTGTACTCTTCCGATTATGTCAATGTCATCAGCATATGCCAGTAATTGGCCATACTTTTGAAAGATAGTGCCTCTAGTGTTGACTTGGGAGCTCTGCACAATTCTTTCAAGGACGATGTTAAAAAAATCACATGACAGCGCATCACCTTGTCTAAAGCCTTTTTTGACATCGAAAGGTTCGGTCAATTTGTTTCCAACCTTTATGGAGCAGCGCGAATTCCCATGGTCAAACTGCACAAACGGACGAGTTTGACAAGGATGCCAAAACTAGAAATGGCTTTATACAGCTCATACCTGTAGATGCTGTCATATACGGCCTTGAAATCGATGAAGCGATGGTGGTTGTCGATTTAATGCTCTTGGATTTTTCCATTATCTGAATATTTGATCGACTGTGGACTTTCCTGATCAAGACCGCACTGATAAGGACCTATTGAGGTTGACGACGGGCTTTAGACGTTCACATATTACGGCAGAGAAGATTTTGTGAGCAATGTTAAGTAGACTGATTTTCTCTATGTTGGTACAGTTGAAAGGGTCTCCTTTTTTTAGAATCGGGCAAACAATACTGAGGTTACATTCATTGGGCATGCTTTTTTCCGACCATATTTTACAGAATAGTTGGTGCATGCGCCAGCATCTGCTCCAGCAGCTTTGTTAGACTTCAGCTTAGATGTGGCAATGTTTACTTCGTCTAGGTCGGGAAGACGGGATTGTGGCTTTCTTTGTCTAAATTGAATGGATCATCCTGCCTGGCAGCAGAATTCGTTTCATCGTCGTCGTTAAACAGTCTGCAGAAGTGGTTTTTCCATATCCTCAGCACTATGATGTTTCCACTTTCGTCTCAATATCTTCGACCGCATGCTTCTCATGGTGTTATTCCACTAAAGATGTCTTCCCTTCCTAGCTTGGCAGTAAAATCGCCCAGGACAATTTTAATATCGTAGCTACGACACTGCTCATATGTTTTGTCTAAGAGCTCGAAGAACATATTATTGGTGTTGCCATCCTTCCCTTCTGTGGGGGCGTGTGTGCATATTAGGCTAATGTTACCGAATTCAGCCATGAAGCGCTCGTTGATTTACTTATAGGTCATGACTTGTTGCTTAAGTCTGGCTCCAATGACAAAGCCGCATCCAAAAAAGCGTTGTTGGTTTTCTCGTTAGAAGTCACCATAGTAAATATCGCAGTTTTCCATCCTCCTTTTGCTCGGCCCATCCCATCGCATTTCCTGGATGGCGGTGATATTTGCTTTATAGCAGTCTAGGGCCACCTCTAATTCTTTGACTACATGTGGTCTTTTAAGGGAACTAACATTCGTTGTCCTGCAATCGTTTGCGCGGGTTGTCAACAGTAAATCCGTCCGTATCCGAGGGTTGTTGGTGCTTCGCAACTAGGATATTTTTACTTGATCAGGAAGTTACCCTGACGCACCACCTTCAACCTGAAGGATTAAAACTCTATTCAAGTTTACTCCTCCCCTTTCTTTTTGATTTGCTCTTTCCATTTGAATCTTATATCCAAAGTCATTCCAACGTTTTTGGCAGTACTAGAGTAAGGTACTTCTCCACTGTTTATAGAAGACGTAACATGATTTATGTTTTTGTTTTTAAAATATATATGTATGTGTCGATTTTGTTTTATTTAGTTTGATATTCCATTTTTGCACCCTACTCTTACTTTATTGACTGCGTTTTACAATTTTTGTGAAGCCTTTTCACCGGCTTCTATTCTCTTTAGTTTCGAGTAATTTTGGTCGTACCGTACTCTTAGTAGTCGGTTCGTAACATAAGATTTCAGTATTTTGTAGTTCTGCCAAGTGGCAAACCATGTCAAGGCTTGAGTTACATCTAGGAATATAGCAGAGCATACTTCCTTTTGTTCAAGTGCCTCTTCCACCCCATCCAATTCGATGTATAGTGGTATAAGCGATATGGTATGTAAGATCTTACTTCTATTGGTAGCTTACATTGTTTAGATATATAACAATGACTTTTACAATTTTCAAATGATGTGGTACATATCTTGGTTTAAGACATGCGTTTATTATAAATTGGAGTTTTTTTTTTAAGTCAGTGATAATATCGTAATTTTGTATTAGGTAGATACATTATTCTTACTTCTTTGAGCGTTACAAAAGAAATGTATCATTCTTCATTTCTACCAACAAACTGAAAGGATTTGGAAATATTTTGTAAAGAATTGTTTAGAGTTTAAAAACATTCGCGAGATGTTCAGCAATAAGATCAGATTTTTGTTTCGGGTTATTGATCTATTTGCCTTCTTGAGATCTTATTGGCGGGTTTAGTGTCTGAGGTAATTTTAGACACTTTGTTGTTTTTCATAAGAGTATTTAGTAGGGGCAACTGTCGTCAAATTTTTCTTTTTAGCTCGTTGGTTGTTTAGACGGTTAAGACTGTCTTATCGCCAGAAATCTCGTAGATTGCCATCTTCTTCGAGCTCTTCTTTTTTCAAAAATCAGCTCCTTTATTTTGGCAAGATATTTTGTTTATATTTTTGTTAAGTTTGAAATAGTTGGATTACTTTCTTCTGCAGCCTGTTGCTCATCAGCAATAAATTGCTCAACTTTATTCAATTATGTACATGGGAGATCTAAGGTTTATAAAACTTTTCAGTTTATCTCTGAATTCGACTATCTAAATAAAAAATTGTTTGGTTTATCCGATGATATCGATGTCATCATGTGGGAAAAGAACGCTCTTATAAGTGCACAAGAGTCAAATATTGCTATCTGCAACGTCAAGTAAAAAAGGGCACTCCAGACCATACCCCTATTATTTTGGGCCACTATTTCAACTTTACTTTTTAAATATGATAATGGTCATGGTCAACCGTCAATATGTTCGGGATGTTGAAATAGCATTTCATAGCATGGCTTTGTTTGGTTAATCTACCACATAAAGAGCAACGAAAGTTAATTAAATTTTAAAATCAAACCCGCACTATCAAGTGGATTGAGAAATAGAAGGCTTTAAATCATAGATATGTTTTTTTTTTTCAATAAAGCTTTTATTGACTAAGACTTGACTAAACTTTTCACTCTTACTGACGTGAGTTACAAGTTCCAATCCTTTGAAACCCAACCCCTGGCATAAGGAAAAGAGGGAGGGATTAGAAAGTGGGTGTCGTAGCTATGTAGGTGCACCAATTGAGAGATGGGAGTTATACTCAAGTTTTGGACGTACATATGTATATAGCTTTTTTAATCCGAAGCAGACGAACCGAATCCCACTGTCAAGCAGGGTGATCTATTCAATATAAACGACGAAAGCCAACCATCCCGTCTTCCCCACTTAGATGAAGTAAACATTGCCATATCTAAGCTGAAGTCTAATAAAGCCGCTTGTACACATGGCTTGAATGCCGAGTTCTTAAAAGCAACTGGAGATAATTTGGTTAGAAGCATGCACCAACTTATCTGTAAGATATGGTCGGAAGAAAGCTTGCTCGATTAATAGAACCTCATTATTGTTTGCCCGATACTGAAAAAAAGAGGCCTTCTAAACTGGACTACCTATAAAGGAATCAGTCCACTTAACATCGCATAAAAAATCTTCTCTATCGTAATATGTGAACGTCTAAAGCCCATCGTCAACAACCTGATAGGTCCTTATCAGTGTGGTTTTAGAACAGGAAAGTCCACAGTCGATCAAATATTCAGATCCTGAAAAAATTCAAGAACATCAAATCAACGCCCACCATCTCTTCATAGATTTCAAGGCCGTATATGACAGCATTTACAGGGACGAGCTGTATAGAGCCATGTCTAGTTTTGGCATCCCTGCCAAACTCGTCCGTTTGTGCAGGATGACCATTGAGAATTCTGTTAAGTTGGAAATAACTTAACAAAACCTTTCGGTTCAAAAAAGGTTTTAGGCAAGGTTATGCGCTGTCCTGCGATTTCTTTAACATCGTCCTTGAATACATAGTGCCAGAGCTCCCACGTCAACACTAGAGGCACTTTCTTTCAAAAGTCTGTCCAATTACTAGCATATGCTGATTATAATGTCAATGGGGCTTTTGTGAGTATGGAGGCACAAAATGGGTTTAACGGTTAATGAGGGCAAAACAAAGTACACGCTGTCATCAAGAAAGGACCTACAACACCGAATTTCTCGGTCAAAACGTCACCATCGACATACGTAACTTTGAGGTCGTTAAGGACTTTGTCTACCTAGGCTCCCCTATGAACACAGACAACAACACCAGCGCTGAAATCAAACAAAGAATTACTCTTGCTAACCGCTGTTTCCTTGGGCTAAGAAAGCAATAGAGTAATAAAGCCCTCTATCGAGTGACCAAAGCGTCGCTATATAAGACGCTCATCGCCGTCAAGCATGGACTATGACAAAAGCGGATGAAAGCACCTTGGGTCGCTTCGCGTGATCTACTGTCCTGTATGCATACAAGGTGAGTGGAGAAGAAGATGGAACGACGAGCTGTACAACAACGTAGACTTAGCCAGAAGGATAAAAGTCCAACGACTAAGATGCCTGGGTCAGGTAGAGCGCTTGGAAACCAATGCTCCGGTCCGGAAAGTCTTCTTGGTGTGCACAAGTGGAGAGTGACCTCACCCAACTTGGAGTGCGCAACTGGAGACATCTAGCTATTTACCCAGCTAGATGGAGAAGTTTGTTGGGTGAGGTCCTAGTTCACACAGCACTGTGCCACCTTAAGAAAGTAAGACATCATAGTTTAAGCTAAACTGTTTCATCTTGCTATGGACTCAGAAGAAATCACTGTACTTTCCACCGTAATTCTAAGATAATCGCTGTTTCTTTGGTTTCGTTTAGGCGTTTGTTTATATCAATACCATCACGAGCCTTGTTAAAATATGCACATTAATATTCATAAGTCATCCTGTTTTGTAAACTGCCACCTCTAATTCCATATCTTTGTCACAGGTTAGTTCACTGAATTCATAAACATTTCATCTTAATCAACTTTGATATCTTTTCAAGATTTTTAAAATAATAAATCAACAACATTTTCAATTCTAAGAATAAAAGAGTAAATATTTATGTGAAAACAATATGCAAGTTTGTACCGCACTACCTACGATTAAAATAGACAAAGATTCTTTCCGAGATGTTTTCCTACCATCATCATCATTAGATTATTATCTTTTTGTTTATTTGTCGTGCAGAGATAGAGAACAAAATAACACAAATACAGGTAATTCATGTTGCATAAACTTAACTGGGATGCTAATTACAAAGCTTTGAATAAAATCTACCTCTCTATTCTTATTATCCAACAATTAATGTAACTTTTCTTCCGACTACTTTCATCAACTATAGCTATATGTACATATGTAGGTACAATCTGGCCGGCAGTTTCTTTCTGTTTCCCCCCTTTGGAAATTCCCTCAGCATGGTTGCAAAAAAATCGATAAGTTGATTCCAAGCTACACAGTGGAATATATCCTTAAAACATTGACCAAATTTACTTCTTAAACAATATTTTGAATTTGATGAAATGATTGTGCACGTTTTAAGTTACTTTTACGAGTGATATAGAAATGAGATTATTACCCGTTGTGTGATGGTTAGTTGTCATGCTAGAGGTCTTGGGTTCAATCCCTGCCTGTGCCATCTAAAAGTTTTTTCACGGGTATTGCCTCTTGCGAGGAAGTGACAAATCCTCCAAGAGTAATTCTTTTCATGAAAAGTGCTTTCTCAAATTAACCGTTCGGATTCGGCTTTAAACTGTAGGTCCCCTCCATCCCTCCATTACTCGCACAGAGGAATGGTTGGGAGTTGTAAGTCACTAGGCACTAGTTCTCAATGGACTGTTGTGCCACCTAATTTATTTATTTTATAGAACTCAGATGGATATAATAAGTACATACATAAATATATTAAATTTTGTTTTAATTATTTTTGGCGCTCATTGAAGGGTTATTGTGCACCCTTAATATTTTAAGGTTAAGCACATTTAAGGTGTATGGAAATATGTTTCTTAGAATATTCCATCATCGAGTAAACTGGCATGGTTGTGATTATTTGATATTAAAACAATAGTACTTTAAAGTTTGTGCATAGCGAATTTGTTTGAGTGACACCTTTTAGTTGGGAAACATGGAAGTTTTAGAGAATTTAATTTAAACTTCATAACAGTATAAATAATGATAGACAAACAAAAACAAATCAATTTTAATATTGGCTTTAAATCCTTAAATGTTGTTATTTTGAGTGACTTTTATTTTTATGTACGTCTATAGTTGATTTCTTTCAGACTCGCAAAATTGTACACTGTTTTCCGTAAGGCATCTCTCTTTGCATACCTGTGAGAAGGTGCTCCTCTTGAGATCAAAACAAGACATAAGAGTCACTTGCGCGTGCAATACAATCAGAGCAACCAAAGAAACCTTCTTTTAATTATCTAGAACAAGGTCAGGACTTATTTAAATTCAAAAAACATAGAGTGCGGTTTTAACATGCTAAATTTGTCTATGCTTTTGTTTTATGAAAGCGCAGGGGCTATTTTTTTCAGCTCCGAACTATTTCGGCCTGTGTTAGTTTGCGTTTAATGTATTTACAAGCAAAGGCTAATAGTGCTCTTGCATACCCCATCTTATGTATTAGGTTAAGAAATTAGAGCTTCATACTTAATAGTTAAAGAGTATTAAAAAATTGAATCCATTTGCGATTTAAAGAAAACGTATTGTGGTGACTGGGAAGTTTTGTGTTGAATACAGCAACATTCGGGGGCTTAGAAAAAATGTTTGTGCTGTATACGTTGATACTGTTATAAACAGACCAGCTGTTCAAGCACTGAGTGAAACACAGGTTGGTAAAAACACCGATATTTCGAAGTTTATTCTTCATAGTCATAGCTAAGTGCCATTATTTTATTCCCACCATGGTCTAGCCGTTTCCATAAGTAATGATGTTGCCTACCAGCTTCTACCATAGTATGGTCAATGTATTAATACAAATTTTAATTAGATAGATAGATAGATAAGTTCTTTATTTTTTCAATTTTCTTATAAGTACAATATTTCATAATAAAAGATATACAAAGCAAGGCTTTATAAGCCGTCTACCGGAAAAAAACTAATTAAATAAAAAAACAAAAAAATACAATATTTGAGGAAAAAAAAGAGAGAGTATTTCACAAAATAAGTTTCATGGTTAAAAAGTATGTACATATAAATATTAAAGAAAAAAATAAATATTTTTTTTTTAAATTATTATTTTCATAATGTGACTTTTAGTTTAGTCAAAACAGAAAATTAAAGAAAAATGAAAAATATTGGTAATTGGCTTTTAGTTTACAGATAATGATTTGTAAGTGAGAAAAAAAAATAGGAAGAAGAACCGTATATTTTTCAAGTTTTTTTTTTTTTTTTTTTTTTTAATTTTAAGGGCTTTTAGTTTGGTTAAAAAGAAAAAAAAAAGGAGAAGATACCATCACTTTAACATCTTGTTACAACTCAAAACAAATTCAAATACTCGTTTCGATATTTTCTTGCATGTGAGACATAGCGTATAAGAGGCTTCCAGCCACGATCTCCGTTTAGTACACCGACACATTCCTCTTGGGAAAGAAAACTAGAATAAAAGTAGAGCCTTCGGATTTCCTGTAAAATTGGACAAAGTGCTAAAAAATGCAAAACATCTTCGTTTTGACCAAGGTTGCAAAGGGAACACACAGGGTTTAAGTCTGTTCTATGTGGTCTATAATTCAAATCGAGCATTTCCGTTCTGATCTTGAAGATCAAGCTCATTTCAGAAACTGTAAACTCTTCTCTAAAATAGTTTCCTTCACCAAGTTTCAGATTAAGTTGTCTATATATATTCCTGGATGTTGATGCAGTCCCTCGCGCAACACAAAGCCTATACATCGAGTCATCTATAACAGAGATACATTCATATAATGCATTTTTTAATGCTTCCACATTGTCCACTGGCAATGATATTGAAAGGTTATGTGCTACAGCAAGATCATACCAGTTTTTGACCGGACTATATCCACAACTAAAACAAATTTTAAGGAGTCTTTTTTGCAAGTTTTGGTCGGACCGCTTCATAACTTTTATCATAAAATCGGCGTTAGCCTTTAAGTTTTCCAAGAAAATTTGAGGTAAGCCTGACTCTAGGTGGATAGCATAATTAGGAGTGTTGATAGGTAACCTAAAAATTCGCTTGAAAAAATACCTCTGTATATTTTCTATTTCCTCCAACAGTTCGAAACCATATACTTCATTACCATAGCAAATTACATGTGGTTCAAATTGAAATCGATGCACTGTCCGAATCTATCCAGAGAATTGGTTCCCATTTTCCGCACAGTGAGATCGTTGTTACGGGCGATTTCAATGTACACAATTGTTCGTGGCTGCGCTATTCTGGTCAGACAACATCCGAAGGAAGGTATGTTGAGATTTTTGCTACCTTAAACCAACTGACTTAGTTAGTTGATGAGCCAACTCAGATTCCTGACGTTGCAGGTCAATCCGCAAACACTCTAGATTTGTTTATTACCTCTGATCGTAATAAATATGCGGTCAGTGTATTATCGCCTCTTGGCACATCAGACCATTGTGTAATATCTGTAAATTTCTCATGCAAAAAACTCCAGTTAAAGTAAAAACTCTTATGAGAACTGTTTGGCAATATTTGAAGCATTCAATTTGTACATGCCCAGAAATTACGGCAAAAAATACCACAAAGGAAGTAAAAATGTCTGGTCATTTGTAAAAAAAATGTGCGTAACTCTACGTGTCGTCGGTTCCTATCCCTATGCTCGTTTTTAATGACACTCTTTTTGTAAACTTGTTTGATAAAGCCAATTTGCTTGCAGCTCAGTTTACTCTTAATTCGAAGCTGCCAATGAGTGACATGACACGATTCTATTGGACGAATCTTCTTTCGTACTCGTTCAATTGGTAGAGTACTTAAAGACCTCGACATTCACAAATCCGCTGGCTCGAATAGTATCCCAGCTTTTGTTCTGAAGAGGTGTTATTCTTCGCTGGCAAAACCACCATGTTAGCTTTTCCATCTGACCTACTCTACTGGTCTCTTTCCGAGTGGATGGAAAACAGCTTTTTTCCAGCCTGTCCCTAAAAAAGGCGAATTCTCTTCCCCCTCTAGCTATCACCCAACTGCACTTACGTTCCTTCTTTCCAAGGTCATGGAAAAGCTGATCAATTTTCAGCTTAAGAAATACCTTGAAAAAACAGCAGTATGGCTTAATAGCAATAGGTCCACCTGTGATTTGATGTTTTATCTACCACAGTGGAAATCAAATCAAACATCTTAACATCGTTTTGGAGAAAGTAAGATTATTGCACTTGATATTTGAAAGGCATTTGATAGAGTTTGGAACTAAGCTCTCTTGTCGAAAATACGTGCATTTGGTATTGATCAATCTTTTTTTTGTTGGGTTAGAATTTAGCTTTCGGACCGTTCAATTCAAGTAGTATTGGACGGATTTAAATCTGATATCCACAAAATAAACGTTGCCCCAGAGCTCGGTTTTGTCTCCGACACTCTTCCTTATTTTTATAAATTATTCGCTGATAACCTTAGCTTTTCAGCGTGATCTTTTTTCGGACTGAATAGAATACAAACTCTAAAAAATTAATGTTTTGCGTTAACCTTAGAAAAGGCTTGGTTCTTGAATCTAAGGAAATAGGTGCATTTGAGTACATAATGTATCTAAAAATTAAATGAAAACAAATTAAGGTAAACAAGGTTGACTGTAAACATTTTTGGAAATTTATTAATACAAAGAAAAAATCAACTGGATTACCAAATTGCATGGAGTTTTGCGGCAGCACTTCCAGTGATTTGTTAACCATATGCAATCTTTTTGCTGATTATTTTGAGTCGGTATATTCTCTTACATCACCTAATGTACTTCCACAGTTTTCACCACCTAATGTTGTCGATGTTGGTAGCATCAATTTAAGCTTAATGGAAGTTTCTGAAGCCTTAAGAGGTATTAATGAAAATAAAAGTGCTGGACCGGATGGTATTTCTCCTAAGATCATTAAAAAATGTGCAACATCTCTCGCGATACCCCTTTGCTTTATTTTTAATATTTCCCTGCGAACTGGTCAATTCATAGATGAATGGAAAACATCTTTCATCTCTCCAATTTTCAAAGCAGGATCGAGACAAAAAGTATGTAACTATAGACCAATTTGTAAGCTATCTGTAATTCCAAAAATATTTGAAAAGATTGTTTGTGATAAACTTTATTTTTTTACCAAAAATGTAATTGCTGAATCTCAGCACGGTTTCGTGTCAGGCAGATCAACAACTTCTAATCTCACTGTTTTATGTAATTCCGTAGTAAAAGGTTTTGATAAAGGTTTTCAGACAGACATAGTTTTCACAGATTTTGCTAAGGCCTTTGATAGGGTAAATCATGAAATTCTTGTTCATAAACTTTCTTTGCTGGGATTCCATTCTCATTTTTTAAAATGGATAAGCTCTTATTTGAGCAACCGGACCCAATTCGTCAAAATAGATAAATTCAAATCTAAAGCTATCAAAGTAACATCAGGTGTTCCACAGGGGAGTCATATTGGACCTTTGTTTTTTATACTTTTTATAAATGATATTCCTGATACTTTTAAATTGTCTAATTATTTATTGTATGCTGATGATGTTAAAATTTTTAAAACCATTAAATCTGTTGATGATTGTCTATTATTGCAAGAGGATCTTAATGAATTGGCATTGTGGTGTAATAGAAATTTACTCTTTCTGAATGTCTCTAAGTGTCAAAGTTTTACGTGTTTTAGGAGAAAATCATACATTTTGTTTGATTACTCAATTAATGACATTGTTTTGGAAAAAGTTACTCAAAAAAAAAGACTTGGGAGTTGTATTAGATCATAAACTTTCTTTTAATTTCCACATTGATTTTGTTGTGAATAAAGCTTATAAGATGCTCGGCTTTGTACGAAGGAACACAAAGGAATTTACTGATCCTTACGCGCTCAAAAGCCTTTACTCAGCCTTTGTCAGATCAAATCTGGAGTATTGTAATGTTGTTTGGAATCCGAACTATAACACTCATACCTTAAGAATAGAAAGAGTGCAGAAATCCTTCACTAGATATGCTTTTAATAAGCTGAACTGGAGTATTGATAGACCTCCATATCCTGTAAGGTGTCAGCTCTTTGGTATGCAAACGCTTGAATTAAGAAGGAGATATTTTTCAGTAATGATGATAAAAGATATCTTAAGTAATCACATAAATTGTTCTTATTTGCTTGAATGTATTAATTTGTATTTTCCTTGCAGAAGTCTCCGTATGGTTTTCTACCTACGTGATGAATTTTTTAGAAGCAACTACAGTAGGAATGAACCCATATCGCGTTGCATCAAAGTGACAAATAGTGTTTTACACTCCATTGATATATTTCAACTCTGTTCAAGAGATAGTTTTAAAAGATATGTCATGCTTGTTTTGCTATCTAATCAACACATAGTTACTTAAATTCATATTTATTTATTTATTTACTAACGCCGATTGTACGTATTTATACATATTTATTATATTTATTATTATTAATACTATTATATTATTATTATATTTATTATATAAGTAGTAATCTATAAGAGATTGTGAAACTCTGCTTGATGAAAATAAACTAAACTATTCGTTAAAGTTCATGAAAAAAATAAGTTGGGAAGAAACTTCAGTGTGGCAGTCACATATTACACGTTGCAGAATTTTAACTTCAGTTCTCGAGAGATTCAAAGCTTTTTTTATTAAATTAATAGATATAAAACGTTAATTTTGTTTTTCAATTATCCATTAGTTTAACGAAAGTGTCAGTTTAATGAAATTTATGTTCTTAAAATTAGTGTTTAAATCTCAATTCTAGAACATCCAAAGCAAATTTACTTGAAAAACTAGATTTCTTTAATTTTTTAGGATCTTAAAAGTTTTTTAAATTAATACAAAAATTAATTTAAAAAGAAAAAAGCACTTTAAGAAAGCCTTACACTCTTTTTGTGCGTCACGACCATATTATATTTCTTCTCATGTTACAAAGTTCAAGCATAACTTCTTTTGTTAAAAGCTCAAAACGCCAAAAGGAAGTAAAATAATTATCAAAATAAATCCTATAGTTTTGGAGGCGTGAAATAATTCTCGAAAGCCTAACTACGACGTTGAAGGATGCTCCTAAGTCTGGCTTATTACCCAGTTTTCTGCATGCTTTTCTATCGGCCAATGTCCGGTACATATTGCAGTTCGATAGAACGGTTTTTGTTATAGGTAGGCAATACCAACTGCAGCTGGATTCCGTCAAAAAAATATAGAAAATGTTTCATTTAATAGCTCCAAGAGGAATATTTACCCTTAAACTGAGATATGAAGGGCTGAACTTTGCAGAGCCATCTCATCAGTACGTTCATTTCCATCCATGCCACATGCAAAATCTGGTAGCCGAAGTGACTTAGAGACATTTAAGGACCAAGAGAAGATTCGCGACCCAACTCCACACTCCATCTTTGGTCTGTCAGTAAAAAATAGTACTATCCAAGTCTTTCATTACTTTACGATACTTATAATGTGTAGGTCTCTTGGTAGGAGGTGTAGAATAACATTTAAGGCCCTATAGTTCCGACACTAGCTATTCTGTGAAACTTCCTCAGTTTCTCGATATTTTATTTCCACACAATCGTATGTATTTCCACACATTATACTAAATAGGAAGTAGAACGGCTGAGTACGTCCACAAAATCATCTTCGATTGAAAGCCTCACTTTTTAGCAAAAGTTTTTCTACAGGCGTAAAAGACAATGCAGGCCTTCGTAATCCGTTCTTCAATATTTACTTTCCAGTTTAGTTTGGGATCTGGATTGATCTAGATATTTCGCGCTGGAGGATAAAGACAAGGTTTGACCGTTCAGTCGGGATAGGGTGAATGCAGGTATTTTGGGTTTGGTCGTAAAGAGCATCAGTTCAGTTTTGATCTAATTAACACCTTTTCCACTGTTCGTGGCCCAGCTGTTAACTTTCTTCAGAGCCATTTCCGTGATTTGGCTAATCACGGTGACGAACTTTCCCCGACACCATTAAAACCAAATCATCAGCATAAGCTACCGCCTTCACCCCACAATTTTTAAATTGGGTTTTATTCATGACTAAAATCCATAAGAGCGGGGGAGAGAACACCGCTTTGGGGTGTTTGAAAAAGATTTTGTTAATCAACGAAGCTTGAATCCTTCTTTCATCACTTAGCATTTATCCATTCTTGAATAAAAACCACTACCCCGAAGTGAGTAAGTGCTTCGTGCATCGTTTCAGTAAGAACGTTATTGAAAGCACCTTCTACGTCTAGAAAGGAAGCAAGAGTAAATTATTTATAATGAATTGTATTCTCAATGGTAAGCACTACCTCATGCAAGACCGTCTCAATAGACTTGGCTTTAAGATATGAGTGCTGAGATTCTTCTAGCGGACATTCTTCGAGAATGTCCCTGATATGGGTATCTAGGATGCGTTTCATCACTTCACTAACTGAGACCATTGAGTTCATTCTCTTAAAATTTGTTGTATTTGATTAGAATATAACATTCTAGAATACAGTTTACAAAGGCTAAAAACAAAAAATTATAAACAAATTAGGGAATTAAGGGGATTCAACTGCACGTTGCCTGTGGTCTACTGTAAGCTTGGAAGTTATAGACCCGTGCGTGTCGGTTAGCCGTTTGTTGATCTCAAAAACTTCAGGCCACTTGATTTTCCATTTAGGTGTAAAAATGGACCGATTGTATCAACCTTCAACATTATTTAAGCCCATACAAATAATAAAAAGCCTTCAGGCGTATCTAACATACAACAAAAAATTTTCACTCCATGTCAAGTTTCACCTTATAAGTAATCATTTCTATGTTGGAATTAAAACACAATCAACTACCTCTCCGTTATAAAAATGTCCATTTTGTTGAGAGATTACATTGTAAGGGTTGTCGTAACCCCTTTAAAGCGTTAGTTATATATATAACAAAAAAAAACAAATACATAACAAAAAATCAATTAATTTGCTAGCTAACTAACCTAAGTGCCGAAATCACTTCATTTTATGAAGTTAAATCAAAAAAGAAGCAGTTGCAGCAATTAAAGGTCTGGGGATAAAATATATATGCATGCAAGGTGCGTCTATAGTTATGTATGGTTTATTTTCTACTCTGGCTCTGGATACAAGTACAGGGTGCGCCAGAGAAACTTACTTATTTGAAAAAATTCCTGCGCGTTGAGTTGGGCGGGTAGAGGGGCAAGAGGGGGAAGTTCCCAAGTTTGTTTCTCCCTCCAGTCAGTTGCCATTATGCTCTGGTCTAGAGAGCAGCGGGCCTTCGCAGTTATGAGCTTCTTTTCTAACGGTCGCTCACTTGTTGCTACGCAACGTGCCTTCCGCGCTCGCTTAGGAACATGATCGAGGAATTTTTTCTTCCAAGACTCGAAGAAATGAACGTAAGGAACGTGTGGTTTCAGCAAGATGGAGCCACAGCACACACAGCACGAGACTCAATGAATTTGTTGCCACAACATTTCCCCGACCGCCTCATCTCTCTCAGAGGCGATCTCCAATGGCCGGCACGCTCTCCAGATTTGACTCCATGCGATTTCTTTTTATGGGGTTATTTGAAATCCCTAGTTTATGTCGATCGACCACGGACCATAGCACACCTCAAGAACAACATTCGCGACGCCATTGCCAACATACCGATTGATATGCTGCGAAGAGTGGATACGAATTTCAAATATGGACTTCATCAGTGTATGCGCAATGGGGGTCGCCATTTATCCGATGTCATTTCTAAGACTGCATACAAAAAAAATTGGGGTATTGTATTCTCAAATAAAAAAAAAATTTAAAACAATAACTGAAGTACTTTTTTTTTATTGACCTTTCAAATAAGTAAGTTTCTCTGGCGCACCCTGTACATACCTTCCCTACCTATAATTTACTCTAAACGATTGTTTGCCCCCAAGGCTAACGATTTGCGTCAAAGCATATGACGTAAGGTTGTATAAATATGGTAATTCCAACAACCACACTTTGTGAGGATCTAAGGGCAAGCATGATTAATTTGGCATCACTATACAGATTCATTGAATTGATGCTTTCATTTGATTGTATTTTTTCTTATTATTTACATTTGTTCTGAAGCTGTTTTTCTCTTTATTTTATTTGTTGATATATTCCAATGAGACGAGAGGAGGCAAAGGAGTATATAGCTAAACAAACTATATGGTTATTAAACTTGAAGAAAATGGCACGTTTTGTTTTCGTTTTATTGTTGAACTAAGTAATTGATACCAGATATACGAGTAGATAGCTAGAACGTTTTTATTTTGTATTTTATGTAAATATGTGTTCAGTTTAGATATGTTTGTAATTTAGTTCTTTTTTATCACGGGGCTTTGGAGACTTAAGAATTGATATGATATGAAGAAAAATACAAATATGCATAGAGTAGAGACATGCTTATTTATATAGCAGTTTATTATGTAGGCATTTTGATAATTCAAAAGCATTTAATTGAGATTGGCACTAAGCTCTCTTATCGAACATGCTTGCTTTTGGTATTGATGAATCTCTTCTTCGTTGGATTAGAAACTATCTTTCTAACCGTTCAATGGAAGTTGTAATGGATGGTTTCAAGTCTGAAATTCATAAATTTAACTCAGGGTCTCGTCCCGAGCGGATGGAAAACAGCATTTGTTTAGCCCATCCCCATCCCCACCCTCTAATCATCGACCGATTGTACTTATGTACGTCACTTCTTTCCAAAGTCATGGAAACGCTGATTAATTATCAGCTCAAGAAATATCTTGAAGATCGAAAGCTTCTTAATGACCGACAGTACGGCTTTCGCAGCAATAGGTCCACTGGCGATCTCATGGTTCATCTCACCGAACAGTAGATCAAATCTTTACATCGTTTTGGAGAAAGTAAGATTATTGGTCTTGATACTTCATTTGATAGAGTTTGGCATCAAGCTCTCATATTGAAAATGCGTGCTTTCGCGGTTTCCAGGAATCCCTCCTTCATTGGTTTAGTAATTACCTTTCGGATCGTTCAATACAAGTAGTATTAGATGCTGGTGTTCCCTAGGGCTCTGTTCTATCTCCAACACTCTTTCTCATTTTTATTAATGATCTCCTTCTAATCGAATATATTGTTTCGCTGACGATAGTACTCTCAGCTTTTCATATTCGTTCTCAGACTCACATATGTACTTCTTCTTCCAACCTAAACAGCATTGTACAATAGGTAATAAAAAATCCACTGGAATTAATTGCTTCGAAAACCCAATGCTATCTTGTATCGTTAAAGCGAGATATACACCCCTTGCCATTATCCATGGATGGTACTTGCATCAATGAGACTGAACATGTTAATATTCTCGGTATGTGTGTCAAAAACCATATCTTGTGGAACTATCACGTACGCGATGTCGCCAAAAATGCTGTAAGATGTTTGCGTTTTCTAAGGCGATATAAGAAGTTTTTCTACCCCTCTGATATGTCTGTTAACTAAAAGACTTATATACATACGACTAAAGCTAGAGTATAACTTCGGGCTGCAGAGACGCAAAAGAAACATCATAGTGGAACCATAGTAAATGCTGAGAATATGGAAGGACTACTTCTGCAGACTGTAGCGACGACGAACCGAGTTCCACTGTCAGGAAGGATGATCCATTCATATCTAAGCTGGAGCAGATGGATTGCATGCCGAGCTCTTCAAAGAAGCTGGACATATTTTGGTTAGGAGCATGTACCAACTTATCTGTAAGATATGGTCGGGAGTAAGCATGCCCGATGAATGGATATCAGTATTGTTTTGCCCGATACTGAAAAAAAGAGACCCTCTAAACTGTACCAACTAAAAATCAATCTTCTTAATTAATCAATATCGCTTGGAGAATTCGCCCTGCTCCATTAACCGAACCTTTCGATGTCAAAAAAGGCTTTAGACAAGGTTATGCGCTGTCCTGCGATTTCTTTAACATCGTCCTTGAATAAATAGTGCCAGAGCTCTCACGTCAACACTAGAGGCACTATCTTTCAAAAGTCTGTCCAATTACTAGCATATGCTGATAATATTGATATGATCGAAAGAACTCAGCGTGATGTCAATGGAGCCTTTATGAGTATTGAGGCAGAGGCGGCAAAATAAATTACATGCTGTCATCAAGGAAGGACCTTCAACAGCGACGTCTCGGTCAAAACGTAACTTTGAGGTTGTTAAGGACTTTGTCTACCTAGGCTCCCCTATATGACAAAGTAGTAAAGCCCTCTCTCGAGCGATATAAGACCCTTATAATCCCCGCCCTGCTTTACGGCGTAGAAACATGGACCTTAGGTTGCTTCGAGATAAAAGTTCTTCGCGCGATCTACGGCCCAGTATGCATAGAAGGTGAGTGGGGAAGAAGATGTTACGACGAGCTGTACAGGCTATACACCGACGACGACTTATCCAGAAAGATACAAGTCCAACTTGAGATTGAGATGGCTGGGTCACGCATGAAAACCAATGCTCCGGCCCGGAAAGTCTTCGAATTCGAGGAAGATCTTGGATCAAATGGCGCGCACAAGTGGAAAGTGACCTCACCCAACTTGGTGTGCGCAGCTGGAGACATCTAGCTAGGGACCGAGCTAGATGGAGAAGTTTGTTGGGTGAGGCCCTAGTTCATACAGGGCTGTAGCGCCACCTTAATTAAGTAAGTAATATTATGCCTAAATAAATGAAACAACAATGAATACAAAAAACTATTATAAAGTTCTTGAGTTATGGTGTTTTATGCTAGTAACAGAACTTATGGCACGACTAGGTATATGTAAATCACTGATGCTTGAATATTTTGTGAATATTCATAATGTTGTACTTTGTTTATGCAAGTGAAAATTTCATCTTGAACCCACTTGCCAGAAACAGCTCTAAAGCATAAAAAGAGACCAAGAGCTTCTCTTTAATAAAAATAAATAATTCACAACAAACCTACCATAAAATTATTATCTCTTTAGGTGTCCTTGAATTTTTGTCTCGGTTTTGTCAACATTTTATTCTTATTTCTTTGTTTCTTTTGTTCATATTGTGATATACCACATAATATACAAACTAAATCCTTAACAAAAGCTTCATTATATGTAAATAGTGTGTCCTTGACATGGAGGCGTAGGTATTTGTTTTTATATTTAGATTTGAATAAATTTAATACATTTATTTATATTTTTTTTTCCATTAATTCTTCCAGCTCTCGGTTGGTGTTGAAAATGGGACACTCGAGTCTTATAATTCCGATTTTGAACTTCAATTTGGCCATCCATTAAAGCATGTTGTTGGCATGTGTCGCATTATTCATCGCAACGGCCGAACCGGATACTCTCAAGTCAAACAGAACACGAATGGCATTAAACACGCTTTGAGTAGTGCCACAAATTTATCCTCTTCTTCGTCATTGTCATCAACGTCCTCGTCGTCGTCATCATCATCATCGTCATCAGTGTGCAACTCGAGTGCTGCTTCTGGCAATGCGCCTGCAGGAGGAGGGTCTGGTACTTCGAATGCAGCTGACTGCAATGGAAATGCCGCTGTCAAGAGTGCAGCTATTATGGAATTCAACGGACCTTTGACGGGACTTGTTTACCTGATTAAGGATCCACGAGATCCTCTTTTGCACATTCACTTATTCGAATGTGAATCTATTGATGAGGTAAGTAAAAATAAAAATTGTATATTTGTTCCAGTTAATGTTTATTATTTGAAGTTAGACTTTGCACGATTTGCAAACGTTGTTGAGGAGTAAGTCTATGATTCGTTATGAAATGACAAACCAAATTGAGCATACATCAAGTAACAGCAGTCAAAAAGACCAACTCCGAAAAAAGTATTGCAAGATTGAAAACTACACGTCTAAGCCACGCCCCTCCCACCTCCTTTGAACAAATTTCCAGCTTATTATTTCTTATTCCGAGGTTGACCCCTTTTTCGTCCTTATTTTATTGAACTATATAAAAAATTGAGCGATAGAGATCGATTCATAAATCGAGTAATAAAGTAATAAAGTAATTTATTGAAATAAATTGGATCGGCCTTGTTATATAAACAAAAATTCCTCCATATTAAGTGAATTAATAAATAATTCAATTGATTCAAAATATTTCGCTGTTCAGTTTTCCAATTTACTTTTTTTTTTATTAAACTGTCAGATTTAGGTCAGCGATGAGCGACTGGAATAGCTCTCGCTAAATTTCAACGAAACTTAAGGAAACCTGACAATTTTTAACAGCTGTCTATATCTTGTCTATATTCCCTCGACATGGAGAGAAGAGAAAGTTTCCTTCTTAAGACCTTAGAAAGATTGATCCATTTAAGGCAAGTATTGATACAAGACTTCTGTCTATGTTTCCACATGCCTACTGTACCGGTGGAAACGGCGTTACAAACCTTTGTACGCACCATCGAATACTCCCTCCATCATAGAGAGTTTACTATGGTTGCTTTCCTTGACATCGAAGTCGCTTTTGACAACGTTAACATCTTTTAAACGTAGGGGGTTCGCTTGGGGAGTTAATTAATTTAATGCTGACTAGAAGAATAATTAACTCCAAACTGGGCAACTCTTCTGCAAGAAGATTCGTAAGTAGAGGGACACCGCAAGTTGGTGGTGTTATATGCCCTCTCCTGTGGAACCTGGTGGTAAATGAAATCCTAACTGGTCTGGATGCGGAGGGTCTCAGAGCGATTATTAAAGGTTTCCAATTAAACTACTACACCATCCCCCAACAAGTCTTGTCCTGGCTTAAAGAAGAAAACGTGATATCAACATTTGATATCCGTATTTTCTCAGATAGTCAGGCCGCTATCAAATCTCTGGACTCTGTCTCTACAAACTCTACAACAGTCCATAACTGCTGATCATCTCTAATGGGCTGGCGCAACAGATTAATATTCACCTTTGCTGGGTGCCGGGTCATAGAGACATTCCAGGAAATTGTAAGGCAGATGAACTCGCCAGAAATGGTACAGTACAACTCATTCTACCATTACCAATCGGTAGATGTAAGCTATTGCTAATGCCAGACGCTATGATTTAAAGCGCTCAATCCATAATCGGTGTCATAACCGGGCACTGTCTAATAGGAAAGCACACCACGCGGGTAGGTGTGTTCTTAAATAACTTTTGCAGAAGCTTAATGGATGAGGAAGATGAGGAAACAGTTCTTCACCTCCTCTGTACATGCCCTGCTCTAGCTCAAAAACGCAATAATTACCTAGGAGAATTCTTCAATGACGATCTAAACGATATCAATCATTAATTTTCCACGTTTTGTAAGGGAACTGTTTTCATTAAGCTTAGAAGAAAGCATCGACATTCATGTTGTATCACAATGGCCTATTACTGGGCTAAGTGTGTCCTACTCCATCACGGACCACCACTTTAAGAAATGTTATAAAGTATCTTTAATATTTACACTATAGGGAGCCTCGGTTCAAGAAAAAAAAAATCAAAATTTATGTTTGACAACCTATTTCACACAAACAAGAAGATTTCTTTTGATAAGCGATTTTATTATTATAAAGGCCTGCCCTAACCAAAGTGTTGGTCTGGCGCGCGTCATTGCGAATATTTTTTTTACCTCATTGCTCGAAGGATTTGACAAAATGTCAGCGAAGACACCCAGAAACGAACGACGCATTCTGGTCATCTCTTTAATTTGAAAGCTTCATCTTTTTGTTGTCACTGTTACTTTGTCGTATCGCTTTGGATTGTTATGCGGCATATACAATACATTGTTCAAATGCTTGTCAAGCATGTGAGAGAGTATTAGTTAAAATGAAACACGTATACAATGTGTGTATGCTTGAAGCAAAATCAAAATGTTTTGATTTTTCTTCAATCAGATAGACAGCATTGACATAATGTACATATATTCGAAATTGATTGCTTGATCAAGCAAACTTATTTTTTAATATTTGTCGAAGAGGAAACATCGGGTATCGGAAAAATAAGTACGATCAAATTCGCAAAAAATATTTTTCCCGATAAAACAACCGCACGTCTATTCACCTCAAAATTAAAATAAATATAAATGATTGAAAGCTCTCACATGCTTGACAAGCATTTGAACAATGTATTATGCCGCATTAGAGATTAGAGCCTATAAACTGTCAAACTCTATTGCGTAAACATTTCTTTTATTTTTGTACTACTCTGGAACAAGTTAATATAAAAGAAACTGTGTGACATTTGGAACGAAATATACTTTTTCTCCCAAATACGGTTCGTCGAATATTTGTCAAGCTTTTTGCTGTTAATTTGTATTTTGTCTTTATCGTTTCTCTTTCTGTTTTTGACAGTTAAGTAAAATCATTGGGCAGATTCAGACAACATAAGGGACTTCATTTGCAGTCAATTTCATTCTTTGAACGTAAATTTGGACCAAGGCAACTAGTTAGTTTTCCAAGTGTCATGAATTTCAAATTCAGAACTTTACTTCACAAACCTGTACTTCAAGTTTATAGTATAAAAACTACCAAAAACATCAAAACACTTCTCAGGCAAGCTACAAGTACATCACGATTTGTATTTTGTAATGTAAAGAAATATTACTTATTTCTTTTCCAAATTGACAAGGAACCCTTTTATAGAAAACATTGAATGAAGTTGTGCAGAAAATTAATAAATCATAGAGTAATAAAGTTCAGCTTTCAGTTGAACGAAAAAACATGATCAACTGTCATTTTGACAGAAGTTGACTTGATAGTTAGGGAGATTTTTCTTGACTAACTTTCCAGTCAACTTTCCATTAAAGTTGCCTTAATTGGAAAGTAATTTGTTGGCAGCTGGCCAATCAGATACTAGAAACTTGCCTTACTTTCAAGTCCCTTATGTCGTCTGAACCTGCCCATTGTTGGAGGAGTAATCAAAATTATTGCAATAAAAGCAGAGGAATAATTCTTTCTGATGAACAAAATAGTAATATTAAAACGATACATTTTATGAATTTGTAAGTGCAAACTTTAAACTGAACGACAGCATCAAAACGTTTGCAGTTTTGCATGCTCAATTATCATTTTATTATTTTAACTTGTTTGTTAAAACCATTCGCGCCTCATCAATTGTTAGTTACTCTTTTTTTGTATTTTTTTTTAAACTAACGTCTGGCTCGAACTCAATATGCTCGGGCAGCATTTACAACTGTTTTTTTTTTTTGAAATGGGTTTGAGTTCACTTTAGCTATTTTGGACCTGGATGCATCAGTTATAAATATTTAACCATTGATAAATGATCGTGCCGCGGAATCATATATAAATCTTATCTTGACTTGTATATGGTGGTTTCGAACTAAAATTCCATTTTCGATAACGTTTTTACACTCGATAAAACATTACAATAGATAGACATACAGATCGGATGGTTTTCATTTACCGCAATAAATTCTTATGACCATTGCTTGGCTTGAAATGTTTTGATCTTGGTAATGTTAAATAAAATTGTCCAGAATGGTATTTGAGAACTTTTATATAAACGCAATGTTAAAATTAAGAAATATGATCCAAGACAAAATTCCAACCCTTGGTGCCATTTATGCCCGTCACCAATTAAATTGGGGAGCACTCAGTCTGGTCATTGGATCGTTTGAAAGATTCTAAAAAAGAAAATGTTTATAAGCCTTATGCCTGATGTTGTGCATTAACGTTCATTGTTTTAAGCCAATTTTACAACTTTCTGCTTAAAACTGACTGGGTTCTGCATTAAGTTGGGACGAGCTCTGAACCAAGATATCTTCCCTTAAAGTATCTACACTGTCAACACTCATACTAGTGCATATTTATCCATCACAGGAAACATTGCATATTGGGTCGAAACCTTAGTTTTTCGTATCTCTGATAATTTTTTCAATATTTTTTTTTTGTTACAGCTCACTTTTTCCCAAGATGACTTGGTGTTTTTGAAATCATTAAACATTTTTGTCACTTCTTGACAACTAATTATTTTGTGTAAGAAACTTTTTTGACACTTACGTCATTTGACCAATTTTTGTTTCGTAAATAATGCCTTTATAAAGCATATTGTTTAAAAATTAAGTAAAGTTCCTTCAAGGTTGTGTTATAAATTGTTAAAGATCGTTATAATAGAACAACAAGAGTTATAAGACTATAGAGCTTAAAGATGTTCTAAAACTCAAATGTAGGGCATTTATTTAAAAAGAAAACGTCAGATGCTACAACGAAGTATAAAATAGGGCAGTAGTCCCCGAGTTCACTTCTTTAAAACTTTCTTAGAACACATTAAAAACTCTTTTGCAAATTTCAATCTATTGTCAACGTGTTTTTTTTTATTGGTACTTGCTCGTTCCGTAGACTGCGGGTCAAATGTTTGTTTCAACACCATTAGGCCCAATGAAAAATATGTACTTTATTTCTGTTACGGGCGTAAAGGGATTGATTTTCGAATGCCTTACAACATTTTGCGTCTTGGACATAACAGGTATTTCTTACCGCTGTTGAAAAGCATGCAATTAAATTTTGACTCTCTAAATAAGCCTTGCCTTCAAAAGTCAATTAAGACCAACTTTTGTTTTAATTTCGGAAATAAGGGGAGAACACTATATTTGTTCACGTGTTTTATTTTTTTGACCGGTGGAATTCGAGTCTTCGATCGAAAACTGTTGTTTTATTTGCCATATTTATAACAACAAAAATATTTAACCACATAATCGTTGAGAAAATGTTATTTCATCAAAGTGTTTTGATTTTTGGCTATCAACGCAGTACGCAAATGGACAAAATAGCGGCGGCGTATCGACAATTTTACTTGTAATAATATTACTACCGGAACTGTACATAGTACTAACATTTTTAAGATAGTACTGAATGAACTAATTTTATGTGCCACAGAATCACAACTTTCTTAACGCTTCTTTTCTGAGTAGTCTTTAATGTTTTCTTATGTTAACTTATCCGTAACTTTGCATAAATTAAGCATCCATAGTAAAAACACGAAGTTCAGTGCATCTGTCCGTAGAAAGCTCATGAAAAAAGACACAAATATCTTTTTCAAATCTCGATTTCGTATATTCACATGAATGAACAATGCAAGCCTAGCCAAGTCATAAGATAACGTATAGGCTTTATAGATACTGTACTATATTCGCATGTGAACACATGTGTCATTTGTAATCAAAGTTTACAATACACTGCATTCCGGACGTCCGTCCGTCCGTCGCGTCCGTCAATACATTACCAATGTATCTATGAGGGTACCTTTTCCAACACCTTTCACTTTCAGTTAAAATAAAATATCTCAAGAGATCAGTGCTACTTATTCAATACGAATTTACTTATGCCTTCGTTTCTTATATGTCTTGTGATGTGAGACATTTTTGTATTGCAAGACAAAAATGAAAGTCATTCATCTTTTATACAACTTAACTGTCTTCGAGCACTTGCTTTAAATCGATGTGTGCGGCGGAGATGTCCCATTTTTGGAGCACTTGTTTGGTTTTCTTTCCTTGCCCTAAAAGGATTCTATATGCATATAACAGTACAACTTTGCGATAAAGTTATAATATAAATGGTTGAATTGAAGTCAAGTATTCTTTACACATCAGTTGTATCAGTTTTTAATGACTCTGCAAAGGATTTATTTCGTATTCAAGAATCTCGAAGTCTTTCTCAAAAATAAATCAGCTTTGAGAGCACTTAATTTAAGAAAAATATCTGATCCGGGTGTTTGGTTTTAGTAGATATGTATATGTATAACAATTTAAAATATCCAAGAAGTTATTATTTGACAGATAGCTCTATCGATTGATTGTTTTAATAACGGGTGTTTTTCAATCTGGCAATACTTTTTTCGAAGTTGGTCTTTTTGACAGCTGTCACTTGAATTTTGCTTAGTTTGGTTTGCCATGTTAAGCCTAGTACGCTGCTGATGCGAAACGAAATTTTTCGGTGGTCTCCAAGTGCAGTGCGAAATGAAAACGAAAACCACAGCGGGAAAATATTTGTGGAGAGTTCTGTCTGGAAGTTGAATTTCACTGCTTGTCTTCATCACTTGTTGCACATCACCAATAACATCCTGAGTTTCCGATTCAAAAATGCAATGTTGGAACACATTAGACAAATAAATTTTATTTTAAATTTTAAATCAAATATAAATCAAAGTCAAAACACCGAAAGTCACGAGTAAACAATTTTTTTTTCAATAAAAAAATTAAACGTCAAAATTTCGCAAGCAATTAATGTGCTGGGCAATTAAATTGAGAACGAAAGGAGTGGAGAATTGTACTAAGAAATCTAGTACAGCTCTCCACTAAAATGTCACATTTCGTCGTTCAGCAGCGTACTGAAAAACGAAAAGCACAGTGAAATTTTTCGTTTATGATTTCGTCATGTCAATTTTGTATGGGAAATTTCGTTTCGCATCAGCAGCGTACTAGGCTTAAATCGTAAAAAAAAAACGATTCGTGGCAGTCCGGTTTTTATTTATTTATCAAAAATAACTTAACAAACATTAATTTATAAAACTAGGTCATAGATGTTGTGTTAATGTTATTGATAGGTCTTAAATTTGATTAATAAAAAGTGATCATTATACATTATAAATAAATAAATAAATCAGGTGGCGCAACAGTCCGTTGAGAACTAGGGCCTAGTGACTTACAACTCTCAACCATTCCTGTGTGCGAGTACTGTTGTCAGGGCTGGAGGGGACCTACAGTTTTTAAGCCGAATCCGAACGGCAAATTTGAGAAAGCACTTTTCATGACAAGAACTACTCTTGGAGAATTTGTCAATTTCTCGCAAGATGCAGTACCCGTGAAAAAAACTTTAGATGGCATAGGCAGGGATCGAACCCAAGCCCTTTGGCATGACAGTCCAACGCACTAACCATCATGCCACGGGTACTGATCATTATACATTAATGTTCTCAAATTGAAAATTAAAGATATACTATAGTATTTCTGTAAATGTTTTAAATGTCTTCAAACTTGTTGTGTAAGCTTGTGACTACTTTAATGCGCTGGAAGGATCGGACACTAAGTGGATCAAGTATTTCGGATTTATAAGATCTCTCTACAATATTCGCATTCTTTTTGGAGGTCGTTAGTAAAATAATGACGACTTAAAAATAGAGTTTTTCCTACTCTAGTTAGAGTTTTGTTGTAAGGAATTCGATGCGTGATGTTTCGAAGAAAGTTTTGTTCCCTACGCCAGAATTTTTCGAGCTCTTCATTTTAATTATTGAAAACTTTTGAATGATTTGAACGATATTTGACAGTTCTTTCAAATAAAAATAACCAGCAGTTTCTTTTGCTGTAGTATATCGGCCGCCTCGTTTCCCTTAATACCAACATGACCTGGGATCCATGCTAGTATTATAATTTGCGTTATTATGAAGGATGCTTCGGATGTAATTGAGAGTGGAACAGTTATTGGTTGCATTTTTGATTCCTGTAAGGCCACTTAAAATGTCGGTGAGGATCAATGTCTTTTTAGTTCAGGTTTGTGACGTACAAAGGTCTTTTGTCAATGCTTTGTGACTAGGTAACTATTAACAGCGCAGCGTCTAGAAGAATGCCCTGAAAAAGAATGGTTTCTTCGTTGTTTGCTTTCAGTTCGATGACTGCGTAACTACAATTATTATTCCTATAGGATCCCTCGGTGTATAATATTCTCAAAGGCTTGATAAATTAGTTCACGGTGAACCATAAGGAATTGTTGATTTGAAGTGTTTTCTTTGTTGTGGCTGGAGAGGCTGATGTCTATAGACAGTAAGTGTCTTTTCCAAGGTGAAGGAAGGTATGTCAACTGATTTTTTAATGTTTTTAAAGGGATACAAATATGGGCCGAAATTAAGGTAACTACATACTTTGGTTGGAGATGATGTTGAATTTTTCTTGTTTTTTTTTTTTTTTTTTTTTTTGAAGCTTTGTGAAGAGGGTCATCAATAAGGGCTTTGCTCATTAAGATTATTAGTAAAATTGACTATCATTCTCATTCCGTCTGTGTAAAATGATTCAACTCAATTCAATTTGATTGAACAATTTCAGATTCAAATAGTCAAAATTCATTGTTGCCATGGTGAAATTTTAAATTGATTCCTATAAAACATCTAAATAAAAGTATCAAATTGGCTGTGTTTGAATAATATTCTTACTTTTCTTGATTTTTTTTTTCGAATCTCGTAAGCTTTGTCGGTCACAGGAATGTTTTTTTTTTTAACGAAAAGTAGCTTACTAAGAAAATGTTCCAGTCGCTTGTGTAAGCGCCTGGTAGCTCTATTCAGAATAAACATATTTGTTTTAAAATGACTATCACATTTTTGTTGTGACAGCTTTTTAGGTATCAATTTGACTACCACCTTACAAAGACCAAATTCGTTTATTTTGATTGTCATTTATCAACAATCACCTTAGCCGATTCCACCCCAGTATTAAAATGACGTCTAAGTGTTTTTTATGTTGGAAAATATTCTACGAACACATCCATCGAACCTCAAGGAGGTACGAAACGTACTAACGGCTAAAATTGAAAAACTCGAAAATTGATTTTGATAATGAATTAAAAGTCAAATCTCTATCCTCAGCAGGATTTCACTTTACCTTTTATCTGAGCCGATTCTACTGCGGATGTTGTATTTTTTACTACGAATAGCTTTTCAAAAAAAAAATAAAACGCTCCTTATTAATCTCGCGTCATTGGCCTAAGGCCAGGATCGTCCGATTTAGCACCGCTGCACTATTACGTTTATCTACGCAGATAAGATCGTACCTGCTACTTCATCACTAAAAAATAACTTAAAAAAAATGAGAACTTTCTATTACCTCTATAAAAAACACCCTTTATCCTGGACCGATAGTATTTGCATATAATGTTCTGGTACAGGTGAATTTAAGCTCTAATGTAGGAGGTGAAATTGAATTGGTTAAATGATAAGAAATTAATCCTTTGACTTGTGCTTGCTTTAATTTAATCACACCAAAGTAGGTTATCCAAGAACATACAATGATTCTGTTTTCAGGCTTTTATAAACACTATATATTATGTGGCATTATATACATATTCTGATTGGTAATCGACCTGATTATAATTTAAAAGAAAAATTAATTTTTTTTTGACATAACCACATTAAATTTTAACCCATTTATCGCATTAAATCTAACCCAATTTAAAATACGAAAACCAAACTGCAAAGATGATGTCAAATTAATTATATAACTGATCTTTAATGGAAGATATGTATGTATATGTTTATGTACTTAATATGATTACCTATATCTTTCCATAATCATATTAAATAGATTAAAAGCAATAAGTGTTAAAATTGAGTACTTTTAGATTTTAAGAAAGAAAAATGGAATAAGAATTCTACAACTTATGTAGGACTACTAACCTAACATGTCTTATACTATAGATACAAGTTGACATAGATTTTATTAGCTGAGTTCCATTGAGGGAAAACTTAATTTTTTCGATGGATGAATAAGTTTCTAAAAAATTAAATAAAATGTTTGCGTTTGTTTTTGCTGGTATTACGTTCATACAGTGCTTCAAATCAATAACACTCTGACAGCTGTGAAATACCTAAGCATTCTAAAGAAACGACTAGTAAATTAGGCAGATGAAAATTTGCTTTCATAGTTCCAGCATATACTCGTAAAAGATCCCAATCATAACTCAGGAATCACACAAAAATATATATATTAGGGGCGGATACATCACTATTTTTAAATGGTTATCGGAAAGTACAGGCCTTAACAATTAAACTTCTTTTATCGGACGTTAAATAAACTGTTGTACTTAAAAATAACATTAACTTTGATTTTATTGAATCAAACATTGAAGCCGCTTTGAAGATTTTAATCCTGGTGTACTTCAGGTAAATTCTTGAATCCGAGGAGCGAGGATGGCTCGAAATTCTAAAGCAAAGATTTTAGCAAAAAAATACTAAAATTTTTTTTAGTTCATGGTATCTAAAAAATAAAAAAAAAATAAGGAAAAGGAAAAGATACGAATTGTTTCTAATTAGATGTCCTGTCCACTACAAAAGGCTTCTTTATGTTATAAAACTGCTATAAAGAGTAACATATTACATTTTTAAAATTATTTGTTTTATGCAGTTATGTTATAGAGTAACAGCCTGAAGACAATAAGTGAAGCTTGAAGCTTAAAAAAACACTTGAAGCAAAAGCTGTCATTGAAAACGTGCATTTTTAAGAAAATGACGTCCACAATAGGAAAGCGACAAGAATTGAAGTTTGAAGCTGTCAAAAAAAAAAAACACAATTCATGTGTCAATTTTGTGCGAAACTTTTATTTTCGTGCTGTATTTGTTGAATAAATTCATTATTTTCATTGTTTTACAAAACTTTAAACCTTAAAATACTGTAAATACAAAAATAACGGGGTTTTTTCCATGGGTCAAATAATTCAATTTATTCTTGATTCAGATCTGTCAAAACACAAATTTTTTTGCATTCCATAGGGAAAAATAAATGTATTTATTTTTGATTAAGATCAAATCTACAGATAAGGATTTTTCGGCAGATTGCAGGGTGCACCAATACTAATAGAATTTTTTTAAAATGTTTATCTGGGAATTTGACAGCTCTACTGTCAAAGTGTTACACCAAATAACACTAATGTTACACAATGACAAAAAGAAAAACAATTCCAATCGTGTTCCACACGCCAGGAAAAAAAAAGCTATTTTTGAAGGAAATCTGAATTTACCCATGGAAAACCCCCTAAATGTAATAAATAACTAATTGAAGAAATTGTTCTCAAAGTATGTACATATACACAATCTGCGTTTCTAATAAGGTGCTCACAGCTGTTCGTACAAAAAACTTCATTAAAATCGATTATGTTAGTAATTGTAAGCCCCATATTAAATGAGAATTGAAGGCTTTAATAAAAGGTATTCTTTTAGACACGTGGTTTTCAAGAATAAATAAAACTCACAGAATTTAATGTCGGCTAAGATTTTATTATAAAGAAAAGATAAGAAAGAATAAATTACAGCCGAAAGGCCAAAATTTTGAACATTTTTTGCAGCACTCGGGCTTATTTCATCAATAACGCTCCAGGTCCAAATATTCTCTTTAAATGCGTGAATGTTATCGAGCTTATCTGCGTAAACAAGTGACTTCCAAAAGTTTCCTTCAGTAAATTAATTATTTTGTTTGGCTGCATGACATGTAACGCGCCGTCTTATTATAACCAAATGTCGCTCCATGAACTCCCTCCCAATTTAGGCACCAAAAATTCATTGATCATGGATTCATGGCTGTATAGCATTTCCCATTGACTGTTACATTATGGACGGCTTCATTTTTAAAGAAATAAAGGCCAATGATTCCCTTTGCCTGCATATCAAACAGTTACTTTTTGAGGACGTAACGGCGGCGCGAGCGTCTCAACAATGGCCTGTTGATTGACACTGCAAATACGCTGTTGATTGTGATCACTGCAAATTGCTTGAATTAACGACTCTGCTGGGCGGTTATGTCAACCGAATATTGGACACAGCGAGCAATGTGTCGCACGAATTGAACTATTATTTGGTAGTAAATTTGCACAATTTGCAAAAATTTATCAGGAGTAAGTCTATTGATAATAAAATTGAAACCAAAGTGAACATAAATCAAGTGACAGCTATCAAAAAGACAAAAAGTTTTTAGACAAAAACCACGAGTCTAAAAACTACTTACTAACTTAAGCTGGCGCTACAGTCTGGGACGGACCTAAACCAGCCAGATCGATCCCTAGTCCATTCGCTCTATATGATCTAGTCATCTAAGTCGTTGGACTTTTATTCTTTGAACCAGGCCTGGAAGTATCATAAGACGCTCTCATCTTTCTTTGACAGGATTCAGGCCTCAGCGCCATAAATGAGAAAAGGAATGATGAGTGTCTTATAGATGGTGATTCTAGATGCTCGAGAGAGGACTTGATTACTCATTTGTCTGAATTTATAGCGGTCCCTAGGTAAACAAAGTCCTAAACCACCTCAAACTTAAAGCTATTCATGGTGACGTTTTGTCCAAGACGTCGTCGTTCAATGTCATTTTTTGATGAAAGCGTATACTTTTTCTTGCAATCATTGACCACTAAACCCATTTCTTCGCTTCCGTCGCAATGATTAAAAACACATCATGCTTTGGTGTCCCTCGGCGTATCCGAGTAATTAGATGGATTAGAGCAGCGTGCATTCGTCATTCTGCAGAAACGGATAAGTTTGACAGGGATGCTAAAACTAGACATTGTTGTGTAAAGTTCTTCCCTATGAGATGGTGTGTATCGATTTGAAGTTCCTGCGTTTTTTCCAAGATCTGCCGTAATGCGAATACTTGGTCGACTTTCCTGGTCTAAAACCACGCTGATATCAGGTTGTTGATGAACGGCTTCAGACGTTCACATAATACGGCAGAAAAGATCTTATATGCGATGTTCAGGAGAATTAAGAGGGTCTCCTTTCTTGTGTATTGGACAAACTATGCTGAGATTCCACTCATCGGGCATATGCTTTCTTCTGACCATATTTTGCAGATTAGGTAGTGCATGCTCCCTGCCAAGTCAGCCTACTGCTTTGAACAATTCGGCAGCAGCTTTGTTGGACTTCAGTTTCGATATAGCTATCTTCACTTCGTCGAATTCGGGTAGGCGGAATTGTTGTTCTGGGTCGCCTATAGGTTGTGTGGTTCTATTTTCCTTACAGCGGAGTTCGATTTGTCATTGCCGTTAAATAATTTGGAGAAGTGGTCTTTCCATATTCTAAGCCGTTACATGCATTTTTTTCCAAAGTTAAATGGGATCATACGTATACCTATTAACGTAATTATATAAAACACATATTACAAATATTTGAACCATCTCAATCTGAATAAATGATCTACATCTTGACGTTTCCCATTCCTTATTGATTAACCATCCACGCAATTAACGAGAAACTTATAACGGTTGTTGAACTTTTAGCATACATTATGTACATACGAGTAGAATGCTTTGTAGACAATTATATCAAAATATATATGCGCGTCCAAGCCCCTGAAATTGAAAAAAAACGACAGTCTAGAAAATCCAAAGAGAATCTGAATCTTGCTGCATAACTTAATACCCTGCACCTGCACGTGATAACATTATTAATGCAAAATTTATTGTTATCAAATTCAACCGCTGGGCTGAGCTGCGCTGCTCGCTAAGGCTAAGCTGACGTTGACCACTCTGCAAATTATATTCACAAATATACGAGAATATTTAATTGAATGTCAATGCAAATATCTTATATTTCTATTCTTGTAATATACGAATAGAATTCATGTTTGTTTTAAGTTTTATTTTTTGTTTGTGCTTTAAAATATAAAATATCTATAGGTTCACATCATCGAAAACAATGATAAAACCTCACAATGAAGAATAAACATGCAATGTTTTTGAAAACAATGTAAATATGTACCTAATGTGTGTATGTCTCTGGATATTCTCTTGATCGGTTCGGGAAATTCCTGACCACGGGTTGTTAATATCGTACAATAGTAGTATAGATTTTCTATTTTAAAGCTAAAGTTTTCTCAAAATCTAAAATCCGATTTTTGTTTTAATTCATTTTTATTTATTTATTCTTAAAACTTTCTTAAAGCTAGACACAAATTCATAAAAGTAGCCTAATTAACCATAACTTACAACTAACTTACTGGCTCCATAAAGACTTTCTATGTTAAACTAAACCCTTAAACTATAAAAGAGGTATGTAAGCCGGTCAAAACTTAAAACCCCATCCTGAACTATCCATTATCAAGTGCCGATTGAAGCCACCAAAATTGGTTCTCCTGCTTCACCCTATCAATTCGGTCCCGTTCAGACACAGCGCTACTGAACCGAAAGAGCTCTGCTCCGTCTTGTGACATGACACGACGTCCCGATTGTCTGAAGTTGCCTACGCCCGGTTTTTTGTCTGACGTGGTAGATTAGCAGAACTGCCAATCTATCCTGTATCAGACCGCATCTATCAAAAAAGAGGAATGCCTCTGGTAGAATGAAGCCGATCAAGCGTGCACATTCAAAATACTTGTCGTTCGGATAGAACGCCACCAAGATTAAACAATTGGACGAAGACATAGTTCTCGCAATGGGACCTCGTTAGAATATTAATGAACATAAAAAGATTCGGCTGTTCGTTGTAAGAAGGTACAGCGTCGTAAACACTGCCGCTCGAACACCCGAAACTTCTCCATCTGAGAAGGGGAACCACACAGGAAAACCATCAACGATCATCGGGGTCAAGCCAATTGTTGTAAAACATTTGATTCTTCAGACCGAAGGCTCCTCTGACCCTCGTCAGAGCTACTGATCTAACCAGATATTTCACTTCACTACACATTTCCTCGTTGTTCGCAGCCCATGAAGATTAACAATGACTATCTTGACCTCAAGTGCCGAACAGAAATGTCTCCTACTTTTGGACGTTTAATTTTAGTTTTCAGTCGTCTCAATATCGCTCAATATTGTCGAAATCACGCTGCAAGAGAATTCTAATAACCTCAACCTTTCGGGCCGTTTTGTACACAATAAGATCGTGGGCGTACGCAATTTCCTTGATTAGACTACCTATGAGATCGCTAGTGTAAATGCTGAAGATAATCTTCGAATTCACCGCTCACTGTTTGAAAACCATTTTTAATTTGGAATGTTGTGGTAGAAGTTAAATTCTACATTCTAGTTTTATATTTTGTAGTTTCGTTGTTCCAGTCAAATTTCTGAATAGTGAACCTTGTAAACTTTTTTTATACCATTTCAATTGTCTTAGAATGAATGTTATAAAAAGGATTCCAGATAACACAGCAGTATTCCAAGATTAGTCTTACATATGAGGTAAAAAGCGATTTGACAGCAAAAGGGCCTTTGAAGTATATGCTATTGCGTTCGTTAAAACCGACCATGGAATTTGTTTGAATACACTAAATTCAATGCAGGCAGACGGCAACGCCATTGCCAACTTAAATTATTATTTTTTATCATTACATATTATATAGAATTCCAAAATGTTAAAAATTATTATTATTGTAATATTGAAGATAAATAATAAATAATTTAAATATCCTTAAATATCCTTATCCACTAAATTCAATGTGCTTAACAAATTTAAGTTTAGGGTCAAAAATTACACCAAGATCTTTCTTCTCCCTTACTCTTCCCAGAATTTGGTTTTCTATTTTGTAGTCTAAGATGATTTCAGAAAAGTTGCGACAAAAAGAAAAACATTGAAATTTAACAACATTTAAATACGTATAATTGGTTTTTCGTGCAAATATGTATCGTATCTTGTAAGAGATGGCAGTCTTTAAAAGATTTTATGCATCGAAAAAACTTTAAGTCATCGGCGAAAAGAAGTTGACTAGAATTAAGGAAAATATTAGGTAGTCATTTATAAAAATTAGGAAAAGATGGGTCCAAGATGGCTACCTTGGGGCACACCAGGTGACACCAAAGCTGATTTTGAAATAACTTCGCCAATGCAAACAAATTGACACTACCCTTAAGATAAGATTCCAGCCATTTCAAAAACATAGAATGAAAATAAGCCTTTGTAAAACCGTTATAAATTCCATCAATTTGTTAACCCATCTTCGAGATTATTTAAAATGAAATTGACAAAAAAATTAAGATTCGTCGTTGTCAAGGCATAAATACCTTATTAACTTCCCATTGGAATTTATTGTAATCGGTCAGATTTTTCGAATTGAGCATCTTGACATTTCTCGACGTTTTAAGGTCTCTAGAATCTAAATCAAAGATGTTCGTACATACATACGTTCGTACTTCAAAGTCAAAACTTATGAAAAAAGGAAAAAAATCACTGAGTATTATTTTTCTCATAAATACCAAAAAATAAGTAATTGGTGGATTAAAACAAATGGTATTATACGTCATTAAATCATGCATACATATATCATGTTCATTTCAATCTCTTTTTTCTAAGTATACAGTTGGGTACTTGGCCAAAACAACACTAGTCGTATCTGTACCGACAGCGCACGACAGTATTTGTACATATGTAGGTGTTGAAAAAATGTTCTCCAGTACTACGAGTCTTGAAGTAAAGACCCACAGCAAAGGTAAATATATTGAAAAAACCGATACGTCTAACACAATAAACGATCCTGAAAATCAGAACAAGCTTCTGAAAAAAAAACTCAAAACAACATTACGTATTCATCAATGGCACTTTTCTGTTATAGAAATACTCTCCAATAATAGAATTTTTGCTAGATGTAAAAAAGTAAACCCAAGTTTGATTGATGGAAAAAGGAGTGTGGGTCTGCTGCTAAAGGACTTCGACCCACCCGACCGCGACGACGTTCGCAATGAACATTTAGAAGTTGGTTCTTGACCATCAACGACGAACTTAACGAATTCCACAGTGACACTAGTACAGAAGATGAATTTATTGATGAGACTTACATACATACTTTAAAGGCATGGAACTATTGAGTATTTTTTAATAACTCCTGACTTACTTAAAAACTGACTGACTGGGAAGCGGAATACAATGCAATTCTTCCTCCTCACGGTAAAAGGATTTGCTTGATTCACAAAAAAGAACTTATCATTAAAATTGATCCTAAAAGTAAATACCAAAAAAGCTCTTTAAAAAGTAGTTTTAAAAATCCAAAAAACAAAAATAAAACAAAAATCTCAAAAACAAGAAATCATAAAAAGAAATATACATAGTTTTCAGTGTTTAATAACAAAATAATTGGAGCAATCAACTTCATGAATTACTTTTTTTAACTTTAAAATCAATTATTTCAACAACTTTTGACCGAAATGACTTTATTTAAACTTTGTTACAAATTGTAGAGTTCTGGCTGTATTTAAATATTTTTTTTTATGTTTTAATTCAAATTTTATGAAATTGCCCCTCCCGCCTAAACAAGGGGAGATAGACCCCCTTCTCTGATATTATTGTATCTTTTCACCAATTTTATCGTTCTCGTGCCAAAAAATAATTAAACTCATTTAAGCTTTAATACTAAGAAAACAAAAACTGACGCTACTTTTTCTAACCCTATCCCAAGACCATTGGCATCCCTGTGCCCACAACCCATCACACAATCGATCCCCGGCTACTCTTCAATCTTCAGTCTTGATGGCAAAAATCATGTCCCCTAAGTCACATATCACCAAACGCCAACCACAAGCTAATGAGAAAGTATATCTAAATCTATTAATTTGTTTTTGTTTTTAAAAATGTATATTCATTCGTTCGTTGGTTCGCTCGCTCATCAACGCGACGAGACGCTTAGCTACCTCAGCACAGCACCCAGCTGCTATCATTTAGTCACTTCGAGTATCGCTACAAGTGTACAACACCAATCAAGTCCCAAGTATCAGCCAAAAAGATGAAAAATCTGTAATCGTGCGCGAGCGCAAATTCCATTGAAATTTCTCTCCGTGATTTTATATAAAATTCCAATTATTATTATTATTATTTTAATGATCAACAAACAATGGATGTTGCTTTTAAGTAAAATAAATTTAAAAAAAAAATTGTTAAATGAAAACAAATCAATTTGCTATGTACAAAAATTCTACGCCAAACGCTAACAACTCGCAACCAATTGAATTGTATGCGGTTTCTATATAAATTTGTGATGGCAATAATGCGGCGTGTCCTTCAATTTTAATAAAATTTTTGATTTTTATTTCCTCGGTTTGTAGTGATAAATGTTGTTGGGCAATGAACACCGAACACCGGGCACCAAACACCACCATAGTGCAGTACGGACGATTTAATTGACTTTGGCTTTGAGTCTCAATCTCGAGTCAATCGAAAATGAATTTCCCTCAAATTGATCTTGATTCTGGTGTTCTTCATTTTGCCGATCATCAACATCAATATCAACATCAGTGTCAATAAAAAGAATAACTTCGGCGCGCCCCGTTCGATCAAAAACAAAAAAACCACAATAAAAACAAATAAATAAATTTCAAACAAAAATACGAGGAATATACTGTACATAAATTTTAAATGGTATATATGTTTTTATTTTTATAAATAAATAGTACAATGTGTAGTGTATGTAGGTTAAGATATATATTTTAGTAATGTTTTTATTTTTATATAAAAAACAACAACAAAATTGTTCGCTTGTTTTCGGGGAATGCCGCGACTCTTGCTTCTAAAAGTGTTGAAGACGTGCGGTTTTTCAAAATTGACCAATTCAATTTTAGTTTGTCTAAGATTGTTCTTCCAAATGCACACGTTTTCTTCTTTTTCTTTTTATTGTATTTGATATTTCTTTTCGGTGAAAACGGTTTTCAAAAATTTATACTTAAAAAATAAAAATATTCAGTATACGTAATGAAGTTTCCTAATTTATTGAAGTGACCAAAACGATAAACAAGTGATAAAAAAGTGTGAATGAAATTTCAAGGTCGTTATAAGATTCTTGTATCAAAAATTACAAGTTACATAATTATATAAAACAAATTTAATTATTATGTGAAGTTTTTGCAGTTAAAAATTTTGTTCATTTTAATTCGTGAAATAATTTCTTAGAAAATAAAAAAAAGAATATTTAATAAAGGAAAATTTAAAGTGTCGACTTTAAACCCTTAGAATCATGTTTACAGTACCCTTTCATCGGGATAATTTATTAACGGCTTCGCTTAGCGATGCATCAGCACTTTACAATCGCAAGACCGTATGTATTAAGATTTAGATTCGTGATCAGTGTGGTTATATTTTTTTGTTTTAGTGTGAGAAGTATTGTTTTGAAAATACTAATTTGATAATTTTAATACCAAATATGAATTTTGAACTGCAGTCTTCGGCTTTCGCATTTGTTTTTCAATTATTATAAATGAGTGGTTTATAGGAAGTATGAATTGTTTGAGTTGCTTTAAGTCCTTAAATTTGCACCTTCAACGAATGTTCAACCATGATAAAGCGACTCCAATTCCACATCTACGAATTAACTGGAGTTCCTCCTTGAAATGTCAACCTATTGAAATAAAACATCTATATTGTTTGAGTATTGAATAATAAATGACTTCACATTTTGGAATCGAAGCCATTGAATCTTAAGCCTTCAACATTTGAAGTCTTTTCCGGAAACTTTTTTATTTGTAACTAATTTTTCGATTAAGGGTGTACTTTTAATGTAATCAGCTGTCATAATATTATAAATAAAATGGTGATCGTTAGTACATAAGCGCATCACTTAGAATCACTGTACCAATTTTGCGTAAAAAAATAGTCCTAAAAACTATGTTCTCTTTCTCTCTCTGTTGTTTTTAGAATGCCTCTTTTAGATTTTTGTTTTTTTTTTTGTATGCAAATACAATTTAGAAAAACATTTCAAGGTTCAATTTTAAGATCAATAAACTATAATATTCAAATAGTTATTCGATTTCAAAACATACAAAATAAAAGCGTTGACGCAGCCAGTGCATATTCAAGGTAGTATACATTTTGACGCTTCCTGTTTTCGTTAGTTGAACACACCCCTTTTCGGAAGTATTTAAATTTTTGTTTATTTTTTAATTTGAAATAAGAGCTTATTTTGTATATTTTTATAAAGTGGTTTTTAAGAAGAAAATAAATGCATACAGTTAAAGAAGACGCGGAATAATGCGCTCACCGAAAGTGTGTTTCAATAAATGAATTGCTTCGATGAGTCGCGCGAACCGAATCATTAGTTTGGTAATACATTTGCTGACATTTTTCAGTAATAAGTCTATTCATTATGAAAAAGCAAACCACACTCAGCATAGATCAATTGACAGCTGTCAAAAAAATCAACTCGCAAAAAATTATTGCCAGATGGAGTCGATCCATAAAATACGTCGCATGCGTTGCGACAACGCGACGTATACAACTGACAGCTCGATCAAGCAATTCATTTGCCGCACGCAACGCAATAAGTAGCTGAACCAAAAACACTCTATATGAAGATATAAATCCTTCGTACGTATCACCCTCCAAAACCCATTTGTTTACATTATTGTATTTGTAATGTGGACGAATTCAACGAGAAAAATTTACGTGTTTTCACGCATACATTTCATAAATTAGAGGAGAAATGACACGCACACTAAGAATAAGTTTATGAGGCTGATTTCCGGTTTAGCTTGTAGGCAAACCAAGATGTCTACCGAGGATTTATATCTTCATATAGAGTGTTTTCGAGCCGAACTTTTAACTTTTCTTACCTAGCACATCAATTATTATCAAATATGACCATGTTCGAAAATATGGTGCATCGCGGTGATAAGAACTTAATCTGATGAGGTTTTTTCAAATGTTCAAATGAAAAAATAATTTACGCTTTAACACTTTGACTGCGGCATGGTTTGACTTGAGCGATCCCTCTATGCGGAATTTTTTTTGTCAAAAAGGTTCCTTTTAATCTACTTATATCAGGGCTTAATTTTACTAATATTTTGTTTTTTTACTTTAAAAAACGATTGTCGTTGCGTAGTCGGCATCATAGTATGGCGTTTTTCCCGGATGCGGGGTGTGCGGAGGCATTGGGAGAGGTCAGAAAGTAATAAACATGCTGTCGACGATGCGTTTACTTATTTCCTATTAATATTATGATTGTTTTTATATCCCATGTTATGTTATGTAGTATGTATCCATCTAATCGAATAAGAAGGTTTTATCTCTCGAATTAAAATCAAACATATGTAATTGACCAAAAAGAAAACAACAAATGAAGGCGATAAATGTTTGTAAACAAATACGAAAATGAGCTTACTCATTATTTTCTACATTTTGTAAATTATTTTGACAGTTTTATGAAGTCAATTCTGACAGTTTTTCAGTTTTTTTTTGTAACTAAGCAAACTAAAACAAAATATGAAGTAAATACTTTATCGGTTCTATAAAATGTTCTGTAATTCCTTAGTGCGTTCAAGAAATTGAACAGAACTATTAATTCGAATTAAGCTGTCAAAACGCAACGTATCCATTGAGTCACCCTAATCTGTTTCGTACGTCAATGTCAACGGATCCGTTACCGCAACGCATACGACGCATTCTATTGGTTGGTCGCTTAAAGCAAAATGGCTGCGGTGGATTTGTAAGGACGTGAAATTTTATAGTATAATCCCTAAAATAATTTTTGTTTCTTACTTATTTTCTCAACTAACGGTGATGTTAGCACTAATGTTTTTTTTTTAAATCATAACTTTAAAATTGAAAACAAATATTTTTAAAATTTGAGCAGCTTGTTAAAATCAAAGTTCGGATTCGTATTTAGCACTTAATATTACCCAAAAACTGTGAATACAATAAATTCAAGGTTTGTTCAAAACTTCATATTGAGTCAAATAAAGACTTATAACTATTAAGAGCTTCCAGAAACTATGTAAGACACTATAATGATTTAAGATGTAACTGGAATGCAAAGATTTGTTAATTGCAAAATCGTTATACAATTTAATTCTAAGGAATATGTTGTGCTTTAATTTAGCCTTAAAAACCCGTTTATGGTTGGCTTTACCATTTTAAAATAAGTTGCATATTTTAAAAACCTGATGTGATAGAAAAATCACATTTCAGGCTATATTCGAATGTGTAGACACAATATGGTCAGACATGGTCTGTACGGCCTGAGGTCTTAATACAAAACCATATTACTAACAAGTTATTAGGGCTTTTCAAGTGGGGAGTCATGTTTTTCTATAACTTTTTTTCTCAAAACCAAAAATTCTTTAATATTACCGAGTATAACTTCCAAAGGCAAGAATGAAGAGAAAATTCGTTTTCGATAAAGACCTGGCCTTATGAACAAAAATTCTATTTTCAAAAAGAAATACAAGTGATGGATTAAAGAATAGAATTTAAAAATAAACAAATTTAGTAATGTTTAAACTGGTTTTTTATTCTAATCCGAGGACATGTTTTTTTGTTAATAAATACGTTTAGTTGGAAAATTAACAAAAATATTCCATTCATAATAAATTTAGTTAATTCTTGAATAATTAAAAAATAAATAATTTTATTTGCATATAGACACAAATATAAAACTACATAATATGTTACCAAATATTTTAAATCTAAAATTCTTGACATTGATTTTTAATATAATTTAAATAAATTATGTTTTTCTGTTGTATAAAAATTGGTTAATCTTTTGTGGGATGATAACACATAAATGGCTTAACTTGTACGAGGTGTGTTCAAAAAGTACCCGAAATTTTTACATTCCGCGGGTCTGGAGAGTCCGAAAGTCAATTTTTTGTATTGTGTTGGTATACATGCCCCTAAAGTATGATGCAATTTTCAGCTATATTTACTGTTTACTTTGTCTGTGGTAGTTGCTAAGGTTCGAAGTGTTTTTATGAGCTCGGCGGTTTTTGCTGAAACTGCTGAATTTTGACCAAAAAAACAATCGCATGAACATCGCTCAAGAGCTGTTAAATAACGTCAACGACGATCCAAGTATGCTTGAAAGGGTTATAACTGGTTATGAAACATGGGTGTACGGTTATGATGTCGAAACCAAAGCACAATCGTCCACCTGGAAGCATCCAACGTCAAGAGCGAAAAAAGCACGTCAAGTTCGATCAAATGTGAAGGTTTTGCTTACTGTTTTCTTCGATTATAATGGCATAGTGCATCAAGAGTTCCTACCACAAGGTCGTACGGTTAATAAGGAATATTACCTTGAAGTTATGCGACGTTTGCGTGAAGCAATCAGAAAAAAACGCTCAGATTTATGGAAAAACAATTCTTGGCTTTTGCACCAAGATAACGCACTTTCTCACTCGTCGTTGCTTGTTCGTAATTTTTTGGCCAAAAACAATACCGTAGTCATGCCCCAACCTCCATATTCACCAGATATGGCTACGTGTGACTTTTTCCTGTTTCCAAAGTTGAAGAGACCGATGAAAGGAATGCATTTTTCCTCGATTGAAGAAATAAAGGCCGAATCGCTGACACATCAAAAAGTGAATATCAAGAGTCCTTCCAAGATTGGAAAAAACGCTGGCATAAGTGTATTATATCTGGGGGAGGCTACTTTGAAGGGGACCACATTGATGTAAACGAATAAATAAATATTTTTTTTTGAAAAAAAGAAAATTCCGGGTACTTTTTGAACATACCTCGTATTTGAAGATTCTAGAGCTTTTTTTAATCAAGTAATTGCTTAAATTTTGTTGTTTTTCTTGATGTCATTGCTCATAAAATAAAATTCACCTTAAGAGACTAACCAAATGTTTTGAAGGCAAAAGTTCTCAGGTCAAAATTGTATATGTCTTTCATTAATTTACATTAATACAGAAATTTTGACAATTGTTTTTGAACATAAACTAACAATACGTATATATCTGCAATATTGTAAGACCATACATTTTAAAAGAGATTTGCAGGGCAACTACTTCACCAACCTCTACTCTTAGATGATCCATCCATATGTCCATCTCGACTTGTATTTTGTTTTTTAAATAAATATAAATTATTCCTTAACCAATTTGACAAGGAAACCTTTCACATAAAACATAAAATGGAATCGTGCAGAAATAAATAAATCACAGAGTATAATAAAGTTCAGCTTTTATTTAATTGAACAATCATAATTAGCCGTCATTTTGACATAAGTGGAATTGACTCGATAGTTCGGGAGATTTGTCTTAGCTTACTTTCCAGTTGCCTTAATAGGAAGGCAATTTTTTGGCAGCTGGCCAATCAGATAGTATAGAAACTTGCCTTACTTTCAAGCCCCTTATGTCGTCTGAACCATGCCCAATGATATTTAAAAAAGATCATCTGACAATTTCTTGATTATCAGAAATGTAAGGCAACAATAAAAATGGCAATGTAAATTGTTCAGAATTATCAAATTCTTTGGAGTTGGTTTCAAAAAAAAAAAAACTGGCTAAAATGCGACCCACACTTATAACTTTCCATCTTGTCTGTGGATTTGTCTTGCTTAAAACTTTTACAAAATATTCATAACAATATTTTGTGTGAGATAAATAATTTGAAGTCGGAAACCATTTCTTATCAGTTTTTTGTTCTTTTTGTAGGTTTTCGTGTTTTGTTAAAAAAATTGTCAGCTGAATCTTTTTAAAAATTAAACCAAGAATTAACAACAATTTTTTCCATATGATGAAATAGTTTGATTTTAAAATGTATTGTTGTTAACGAGTTTTTAGTCGAAAACCAATTTTTACCAATTTTAATAGCATTTATTGAAAAATTTTATTTCTACATTAACAAATACAGATTGGATTTTTCTAAAAAAAAAAATTAACACTGTATGAAATCATTTTGAAGTCAACAACTTCATTTATTCACGAGATATCGAGAATCGAATATCAATTTTTACTAATTTTGCGTACTACTTTTTTTTAGATTTTAATTTGTATAAAAAATTGTATATTTTTATAAATCTATTGTATTTTTATAGATTTCTTAATGTATGTCGAAAACAATATTTTCTATAAGATAAAATTATGTTAAAGCCAATGTCTTTAATTTTTAAAAAGATATTGAAGTCGAAAATCAATTTTTACCAATTTTTATTAGTTTTTTGGCAGGTTTTTATTTTTTGTAAGAAAATCCAATCCGGGGGCCATCTCCTTTTGGAGTTTTCTACCATCGTAATTAATTTTTAACCAATGCAAAACTGGCCATATTAGTTCCTATATGTCGCTGAAACACTACGATAATTTTCACAAAGAAACTAAAAGAAGACTATTTTTTTTTATTTTTTATAGTTCTTGTAGACAAATCGTTATTCCAAAAAATAAAACATCAATAAATTAAGTCCCAGTGTTGTTGGAATTATTTTTTTTATCAAAATAAATAAAATTATAAATTAAAATTTTTCAAATATTTACTGTTACTGTAATAAAAAAAATGCTCAAGGTCGATTAGATTCTAAACATATACAAAGTTTATTTTATATGAGTGTATTTTCATGAATTGTTTTTAAAATGACTGCAAAATAACAACTTAGTTTTTGTGTAATATATATTTTTGTTGTTTTGGGATGCGTCCAATAAATTGCGTGCTTACATTCTTACAATTCTCTACTATTTTTTGTTTTCATCTACGTGACCTAGAAATTGAACACGTTCACTATAGATTTTTTCTTCAAAAAACAACTTTTTATCATTTAAAATAAATATTGTAAGTTACACGATTACAAAAAAATTCAACAACAATATGCATACCTTCAAAATAACTTACAAACAAAAATTTAAGACTTATGTATGTGACATTGATTTAATTTAAATAAACAAATCAATAAAACGTTTCGATCTTAAGCAAACAACAAACAAATGTTGTTTTATTTAATCTGAAATAGTATTTTTGTTGTTGTATCGTTATTTTTAATGGATATTTGCTTTTTGATATTTCAAAAATAAAGTTCTTTGTATTGTTGCTTATATTTAAGAGGTTCTTATTAAACTTAAATATTTACTCATGCGTCGAATAGGCGCTTAAATGGAAATCATAAAATTATAACCGGGTGGCGGTTTAGGTCGTATCTGAGAAATAACATTTCAAAATCAGAAACTACTAAACGTAATTTTCCGCTGTGCTGGCAAATATTTTACTCAAGACAAACACGCGCTGGTTAATGATTTATTTCGACTGAACGCAATGGTTCCCTCTTTTTTCGGAATTAACAATTTTACTTTGTATTTTGTTTTTAATCTAGCTATTTTGTATTAGACATTTTTAATTATTTTTGTAACAATGACGCAATTGAAAATTTCTGAAAATTATACGTCATACTTATTTAAAGAAAATCAGCTGTTCAAAACGTGATTTGTTAAATTATATGTATACATATATGGATTCTATTTTCAAAAATTAAATTTTTAGAAAATGTACATAAATATGTATGTACATACGTTTAAACAAAAATAAATAGCCGGTTACACTCTTAACCCGAATGCTATTAATCTGATGCCAAAAAGATGACAAAGAAAATTTTCTTTCGCATCAGCTAAGAGTCGACGCTAGTTTGTCTGGTTGGGATTTAGATGTGTAGTTTTTTTTTTAAATTGTGGATTGCATGGTACATAATATTTTAAATTTATTGGAAATTTGTCAACTTCAAGGACAACAAATAACTTACATTTTAATTTCCCGAAAAAAAGAGACTTGTGTTTGTATGGTTCCGATTTGTTGATTTTGACAATATCAATGTTTCAATTTTTTTTGAATAGCTATAAATCCATGGTTTTATGCACGTGCGTAATTTGGGATAACTTTCGTTTTAAAAAACTCAAGAACCAGCACTGACTTACAATTTACAAATAATAATAACAAATAATAGCAACTAAGAAATAGTTTAACATTTCGTGAGTATACTTGGAGAAGCCACTAAGTCAAAAAACATAGTTTTGAGTAAATCGATATTTAATGTTTGTTTGTGCGTGAAAATTCATCATCTGATTACGTAAAAAGCTCTACTGACATTATTATTTATGTTTCCAATCAAAAATTTCAAATTTTTTCCAAACCAATTCCAAAATATGCTGACGTAGTGCTTTAAGCAGAATCGATAATGCAATAATGCGGCAAATTGGCAATATCAACTAAGAACAGAAATTAAGAAAACATGTTTTTCTGAATTTTGTATATATTTAAAAGTTTTCTTAAAATTTTTTTTTGAACAAGAGAACGATATCTATAACTAAGAGAAGTGATTGGAACTAGAAAAGAAAGTTATTAAAATTAAGGGTAATTTAACAAAAATAAAAAAAATTAAAGGAAAGCAGGTTAAAACTATTCGCTTTCTTCTGATGAAAAAGATTCTGGCTAGTAGTTTTTTGAATTAGATTGTAAACCAAGAATGGAAAATTCAGGAACCAGGAAATTTTTTTGCTTCGCTTATTTTTAGAGGTTCTTGATACAATTTGGGCCATTGTGTTAAAGGGAGATACTTTGGAACAGCACTTCTTCCTGATTTACTTTTTTCATACCGAAAGCATTTAATTTTTAGCCAGTTCATTTTTTGGCCATCAATGTCCAGTCCACTGTCTTATTATTAAACAATTTGTCTGCTAATATTTTTATATAATTATAATCATCATGTTTAATTTGAACAGCTTCATATTTTGGACCCTAACTCTTGCAGCCTGAATATATCATGTTAGAGTGGCTGTCATCTCGCCAGATTTGTAAAGTAAAATTCTCACATATACATAGTTCAAGTTCAGCTTTAACAAATTTATTATGCTGTTTCTCGTATTGTCCGTCCGGTGGCAGCACATATTTAAAGAAAAAAAACCTAAGATAATCCCTCCATTTTGTTTGTCATTTTTTTGGATGGAAGATTTATCGACAGGAGAAAAAGTTGACTAGAGACGAATATTAATTTTTTTTTTTGGGAAAATACCTATGTAAGTAGGACATTAAATTATTCAAGAAATTTGTAATTAATATATTTTATTTAATAGTAAATAAAATCCTATCTGAGTAAAATGAACCTGAGTCGTCGAAGGTCAACAGTGGCCACTTTCCAAAAATTTGTGATCAATTATTTTTAAATCAGTTGTCTGCACTGTCCTTTTGTTTTTCTTCGAATGCTTCTTTTTTGAAAAGCAAATGATTCTCATATTCAACTTGCAGATCAAATTTTCCTTCAGAAGACGCGATCTTATATTTGGTACATAAAGAGTTAAATTGTTAATAAATTACAAAATGTTCTTCTGTACGTTATTTCAGATACGGGAGGAATCTGCATTTCAGTACACTGTATTTTATACAACTTAAACATTTTTCTAATGGAAAGTTTGCTGTCTAATACTTTCGTTGGCTGTAATGGCTTTCCATGCACATAAAACTTTAAATGTGTTTTAAACATTCATAATAGCTATAGCTTCAGGTTTTATTTTATTGGGGGGTGTATATTTTCCTCTTTTATCTTCACCCGAAAAATGACCACCAATCTCTTCTTTTCCTAAAAACGCATTAATTAGAGGTAAATTGGAAATATTCAACGTACATATTTAAGAAAAACAGTTGATAGACTCTTCTTTTATTATCATCCAGGGTAAGAAAATATTTTTCTGCAGTTTGCCGTAGATTTCTATTTTCATAAAATCCTATCTGAGTAAAATGAACCTGAGTCGTCGAAGGTCAACAGTGGCCACTTTCCAAAAATTTGTGATCAATTATTTTTAAATCAGTTGTCTGCACTGTCCTTTTGTTTTTCTTCGAATGCTTCTTTTTTGAAAAGCAAATGATTCTCATATTCAACTTGCAGATCAAATTTTCCTTCAGAAGACGCGATCTTATATTTGGTACATAAAGAGTTAAATTGTTAATAAATTACAAAATGTTCTTCTGTACGTTATTTCAGATACGGGAGGAATCTGCATTTCAGTACACTGTATTTTATACAACTTAAACATTTTTCTAATGGAAAGTTTGCTGTCTAATACTTTCGTTGGCTGTAATGGCTTTCCATGCACATAAAACTTTAAATGTGTTTTAAACATTCATAATAGCTATAGCTTCAGGTTTTATTTTATTGGGGGGTGTATATTTTCCTCTTTTATCTTCACCCGAAAAATGACCACCAATCTCTTCTTTTCCTAAAAACGCATTAATTAGAGGTAAATTGGAAATATTCAACGTACATATTTAAGAAAAACAGTTGATAGACTCTTCTTTTATTATCATCCAGGGTAAGAAAATATTTTTCTGCAGTTTGCCGTAGATTTCTATTTTCATATCTAAGTCTTCAATGTTTTGGAGGTTGCTTTCAACATTTTGAAGAATACAATTTTTCTGCTCTAAATTATTTAAAGGCCAAACATTTTCACACAATTTCATTCGGAAGCTTTTATTAATGTTCAAACGTTTGAACTTGCACTGATGGTTTATCATTATTTTTGGATTTTTTGGGATTTTTAAATTACCTTTGCAATCTTCATAAGTTAAACGCTTAGCTTTTTTACTTGCGACATATAGGAACTATGTATATGGCAAGTTTTGCATTCGTGCAAAATTTCGAACTCGAGATTTTAATCAAACATGATATTACGATGGTAGAGAAGTCGAAAAAAGTGGGTCCCGCGATTCCGTTCGGTCTGTTTTGTCTGTCTGTCCAGTTCCTACAGCCTAAACCATTGGGTCGATTGAGTTCAAACTTGGAAGTTAAGGTTTTGAGCAGATTCGCGTTAGGCGTTTTTTTCATTTTTTTTAAGATCAAAACTAACAGTGGCCCCCATACAATTTTTTTGGTCAAAAAACGAAAATTCGAATTTTCTCAAAAACAAACCGATAGATTTTTTTTAAATTTTCTCTAACATTTTATTTTTTAACTTGGCTTCTTTTAATAAGTATTGCTCAGGAAAGGTACCGCTCATAGAACCGTTATTTTGTTTTTTAATTTTCTCAGCAACTTATGAGCTGATTTCAATAATTTTTTTTCTGAATAAGCTCTTATATTGCCTTAACAATATTTGATTATCAAAAGTGCAATTTTTTATTGTTTGGATTTTTAAAAAAATATTGAAATTTTTTTTTCAAAATTCTATATCTCAAAAATGGGTTAATATTTTTTTACGAAATTCCAATATAGAGCGTATATTTACAATCACTAAACAACTGCATATCAAAAATATTTTTAGAACAAAATTGAAAAATTTTATATATAAAAAATTAATTTTAAAAAAAAACCGCTCTAACGATTTTCAAAAAAAATTTTGAAAAATCAAGGATTTTTTGATTTATAAAATGGCATTTAAATTTTTAAAGACAAACTTATTTTTCAGGTAAAATTTTGAATTTTTTTTTTTTAAATTATTTTAATTATTTTATTTTTAATTATTTATTTTTTTAATAATTTTAAATATTTTTAACTAGTTGAATACACAAACAATTGTTTTCGTTAAGTATGCTCACAAGTATTTTTCATTTTCGGGATGAGTGTCCTAGGATGAGTTGTGTCTTGGGATGAATCACAAGTTTTTTGGCAAATCAAATGGCATTTATATCTTTGAAGACGAACTTATTTTACAGGTATATTTTTAAATCTTTTATAGGTACATTTTTAAACAGACCTTTGCATACAGGAGCAAGTTCGTGCGACCCAGTCGTGCATTTTATTAAATTACGCTTCCATTTTTTAAAACATGATTTTTTCCACCTACTTCCTGCTACACAAATTTATGCAACCTTATCATTATTTGCGTTATTCGCTACGGGCACTTTTTCGATGCTGGTGCCAGACAGGCTTTCATTCTCATAATAATACGTAGCATCTTTAATGCTCTCGTTCCCAGAAGAAACTGAAAATTTTCCTCCTTGATCTATGTTTTTATAAATACTTGTCATGGCTACATCCAGGACCAATGTAGTTGGACTTATTTCTTCACCTAAGAATATAATCGAAAACCATTTTCAGTGCGCTTTATGCATTTTGTTATTTATAATAAAATAACCAACCAGTATTTATATCACTCTAAAGCGTTATTCAAAGCCATTTCCGGTAATAAACCCTCAGAAACTTTTTGTTCTTATTTTATAACGTACCAATTCCTAATTAAAATAATTATATAGGTAAAACAACAAAAGTACTTTACCCACCTTCTAGTATTAACTACCCGAAGCATTTTCCAAGCACGGCAATTTTGGTTCATATTTATTTAATAGCAGAAACAATTTACAAAAATTTCCTTTTTGCTCGAAAAGAACTTCCAATATGGACAATTAAGATACAAGTTGCTCTTATGTGAAGACTACAAATGACAGCCAAAATGCACTAAGTCAACTAATTGCGTTTTAACAGGCACATACAAAATAAATAAATTGGGTGGTGCAACAGTCCGTTGAGAACTAGGGCCTTACAAGGTGACTTACTCCCAACCATTCCTGTGTGCGAGTAATGTTGTCAGGGATGGAGGGGACCTACAGTTTTATGCCGAATCCGAACGGCTAATTTGAGAAAATACTTTTCATGACAAGAATTACTCTTGAAGAATTTGTCAATTCCTCGCAAGAGGCAGTACCCGTGAAAAAAACTTTAGATGGCATAGGCAGGGATCGAACCCAAGACCTTTGGCATGACAGTCCAACGCACTAACCATCATGCCACGGGTACTACAAACATACATACTTTTGTCAAATTGGTACCGGAGTAGAATTCAAAAATGCTAATTTATACATTTTATTGGGGAATGGTTTTCAAGAAAAAATAAAACTCATACATACATTTTAGTTTATTACAGCCAACAATTTAGCTGTATTATAAAGATAAGGGTTTACCACTATGTTTTGAAAATATTTTTGGGTGGTCGCGCTGTGGCTGGCTTGAATAAATTTCAGTTGAGAGACTTTCTTTTTTATTGAACAATTGTTAACTATTGTTATTATGTCAAAAAAAATTGTTCAAATGTAACAATCTTAAATCTAAAAAAGCACAGAATTCCAAAGGTATCAAAGCATTTCTGGTATATGTTGCTATCTTACAGAACAACTGTCATAACAAATAGGTTGAATTTGAAGGGGCCTTAAAATTGATATAAAATGTTTGTTTTTTATTTTTGTTAATACAAATATGGTGAATTATGTATTAAAATTATTTTATTTTACAATAATTTTGTACCTCGAAAAAACATTTAATTTGTCTGCTTTTTGTGAACAGTTGAAAGTTGTTTTTATTTTTTGACAGCTTTCCCAATTTAGCTATAATCCAATAATGTTCAATAATCTATCTACAAAATTTAGGTATAGTCTATCAAACAAAATGTTGAACTCAGACTTCGTTTCGATTTTTGTAGACGTTTATTTTAAAATAATTCTCCTTTCACAATTTTGAAATGTTTATCAACCGAAGAAAAATTATTTTACACGCCACCCAATCGTGCATTTCTTTCAATTGCATTTGGATGATTCTATGATCACTTGGTTATTGAATGATAAATAATTTGGTAACATTCACATTAAAGAAATTGTCAAGAAATCTGTTGGCTACTAGGGCAGGTGCATGTGTAATATATTGTATATGTACATAAAATATTTTGTTAGTTTTTCTTTGTTTTCTTTATTTCAAATTTAAATGTCGAAATGTAGATACAATAAAAGGTGCATGCAAATCGATTAAGTAATGTCTTCCCATTATTTCAAGATGCCCAAATATATCTTTAGGTATATGTAGATATAAAATGACTGTACCTTGTACATATGTACATACATACAATATATTTTACATTTCGACTTCTGTTAATGACATTATTTGGTGAAAAGAGTATACGTATGTATGTATGTATAAACACTTGTACTTGAATGAACATTCATTGTATGGAACGATATGAGTGCCATGCTTTTGTTTATATTTAGAAAATTTTATTCCTATAAAATAGGTTTGCGATGCAATTGGGTGTGCCAATTTATATCTACATATTTAATGGGCTAATGAAGGTTTTGAACTTCGATTTTTATAATATTGGAAACAGAACAATGTTTCATCAATGCAGCATTGTTATAGCTTTCGTAAAAGGGTCGACAGATAATTTTTAACAACGCAAACATTTCATTGTTTATAGTTTTTAAAATTGGGTTTTGCCAAAAATTTCTTGAAAACTTTTTTTTATTGATTGATTTGATGAAACTTGAAAACGCTTTTAGTTATTTCAGTCCAATTAAAACGTTTCGGTATTGATTATTTAATAATCTTTCTAATTTTAATGATAATGAAAGTTTTTCTTTAAATTTAATTGTAATAACTTATCTTCATTAAATCGCTTTTTTGATTCTATTAATTGGGAATGTAAACTGAAATACAAGACATTAAGTGAATGTTTGAACATCTTCTTGGATATTTGTTTTGAAGGTTTAAATCTATATGTGCCTAAAATATTAAAAAGAGTAAATAATCATCCACCTTGGTATAATGCACGTTTATTAAAACTCAAAAATGCGAAAACTTCAAATTTGCTCTCGGACTATGAATTTTTCTGTCGACTTAGAAAAGAATTTCTGTTTTTATCTAAATTTTTGTATAGTTCCTATTGCCAGTCAATTGAACAAAATTTAAAACGTAATCCTAAGGCCTTTTGGAGATTTGTAAATGATAAGCGAAACAGTGTTGGTTTTCCTGATCGCATGCAATATAATGGAGTTTCATCAACAAATTCAAATGAAATAGTTGAAATGTTTGCTAGTCATTTTCAAAAAATTTATAGTTCGACTAACTCGTTTTCAAGTTTTCCATGTAATTTAGAACCCATAACAGATTGTTGTTCCATGTTTGTTGAATTTGATGAAGTTTTTACTGCGCTTAAAGAGCTTAAGCCTACAATTTTTCCAGATTTGCTTGGGATTTACCCAATTGTTTTAAAATCATGCGCTTCCGTCTTAAGTCTGCCTTTACAAATAATTTTTAATAAATCCCTTTCAACAGGAACTTATTTAGATGAATGGAAGACTTCATGTATAATTCCTCTATTCAAATCTGGAATGAAGGATTTAGTAATTAATTATAGGCCTATTTGCCATATGCCAGTAGTGCCCAAACTTTTGGACAAACTTATGCACCAAAAAATTGTTTACATAATTGGTAATTCTATTTCTAAATTTCAACACGGGTTTTATAAAGGTCGATCAACGTGCACAAATTTAGTTGAGTTTACCCATTTTTGTTCATCTGTTATGGAATCCGGTGCACAGGTTGATGTGTGCTACACAGATTTTGTAAAAGCGTTTAGCAGAACTAACTTGAATATTTTGTTGGCAAAACTTAAAGCTTATGGTTTTGATGGCTCAGTTTTAAAATGGCTTGAATCTTATTTATTAGGAAGAAAACAGATTGTCTACATAGGCAACTATCGTTCTAAGGAAATCTTAGCTTTGTAGGGTGTACCAGAAGGAAGCCATTTGGGTCCTTCTTTGTTTTTATTGTACATTAATGATCTTGTAAGTGTTTTTCGTAATTGTCATGTTCTTATATTTGCTGATGACATACAAATTTTCAAAGAAATAAAATCTATTAACGATTGTTTTTCCTTCCAAAATGAACTTAATAGATTTCATGATTGGTGTAATAGTAATAACCTTGTGCTTAATTATGACAAATGTGCTGTAATGACTTATAATCGCATTTTGCATCCAATTTTGTCGGATTATGTAATGAATGACATTAAACTATTTAGGGTATTTGAAATAAAAGATCTTGGTGTAGTTTTTGATTCCAAACATTGTTTTGAGCGCCATGTTGACTGCATAGTTTCAAAAGCTAATTCCCTTTTAGGATTTATTAAAAGAAATTCCTCTGATTTTAAGGATCCTTATACGGTGAAGTCTCTTTATTGTTCCTTAGTCCGACCGGTACTTGAGTATTGCAGCATTGTTTGGTTTCCTACTACAGTAAAAAACGTTAACAGAATTGAAAGAGTGCAGAAATGTTTTTTGAGATTTGCTTTGAGAAATTTTGTTTTACCTGTTAATGTCTCTTTAAACTATACTTCTAAATGTTTGTTGTTGGGTTTTGAAACTCTTAAAAAGCGAAGGAAGGTTTTTAGTGTTATTTTTATACGTGATATTTTATGTTTTTCAATCAAATGTGATAATTTACTTTTTTTAATGAATGTTTATGCACCGTCAAGATCATTAAGATCGAGACAATTGTTGTATGCGGAGCGCCACTCTACCTTGTATGGTCAGCGAGAGCCTATTTGTCGAAGTATCAATCTGTTTAATATTGCCAATGAAGACGTTGATATATTTTGCATGTCCAGAGAAACTTTAAAAAATTCTCTCAAATATGTTGATTTTTAACTTAATTATTTATTTCTGCTTATATGTACATACATTATATTTATAATTTATTTTACTTTGTTCTAGTTTTTTTTTTTTCAAATCTGTTGATATTTTCATATCGTAGATAAATAAATAAATAAATTCAAGATCATAATAAAACCTGTTTCATTTTTTAAATAAAATTATTCCTATAGGTCCTTGTTTATTTAGTTTTAAATGTAAGTAATTAAGAACGTGTAGTACTTGTAATGGTTAGTGCCAGAGGTTTATGTTCAATCCCTGCCTTTGCCATTTAAAAGTTTTTTTTCACCAAAAGTAATTCTTGTCATGGAAAGTGCTTTCTCAAATTATCCATTCGGATTCGGCTTAAAACCGTAGGTCCCCTCTATCCCTGACAACTCACTCGCAGGAATGGTTGAGACTTGTAAGTCACTAGGCCCTAGTTCTCAACAGACTGTTCCGCTACCTAATTTATTTTTTTTAGTGCCCAACGAGATTCCGTACATAAGTTCCTTGTTTTTCCAAAGTTTGTGCTAGAGAATAACAATCTGTTACAATGCAAAACGGAATACCATCTAATTGTATATGAAATATTTCTAGCGCATACACAATTGCTAATGATTCTAACTCATATCTATGGAACTTAGACTCAGATGGAGTGGTTCCCTTTGAAAAATAACCAACTAGATGAAACTTGCCATCATCTTGCCTTTGAAGTAATATTCCACCATATCCTTCAGAATAGGCATCACAATGATGCTCAGTTATCCTTCAGAACTGGCATTACAATGATGCTCAGTTTCTCTGGTTTGGAATAAATTGCAAAACGGGAAAACGGAAAGGAACATTCGGTTTCATAAGGTTTCTCAAGGGTTGAGATACAACTGAAAAAGACTTAATAAAACAACGGAAATATGAGAAAAGTCCCAGACTCTTAATTCTTCTAAGCTAGTCAAAAACGGAAGTCGTTCAATAGCCTGTAAGTGTTTGTTTTTTGGCCGAACCACTTATGAAAAATCCTAAATTGACATTTACTCGGTTTTAACTCCATTCGATATTCAGCAAGACGGCTTGAAACTCTCTTAAGAAGACTTAAATGTTCCAGAATAGTTTTTGTAGCTAATGTTATGTCATAAAGATAAACAACAACGGAACCCTCACGAATAAAATCTTTCAAAATAAAGTTAATAAATCTCTCAAATAGGGCTGGGTCATTCTTAAGCCCAAATAGTTTTCTTCAATGATTTCAATAATTTCTTTTTTTTATTTAAAGCATCAAGTTTAGGGATAATGTCATATTGTTCAGAAAGCGATTCGTCTGTTATTATATTTATAAATTCTAAGAAAAAATCACTATCAAACTTATCTATTTCCGAATGATCGCCAAAATCAGAAGACAATAAAAACCGAAGTACATCTCTTACATTCGTTAAGTTTTTGATTGATGGCTTCTGGCAAAGACGGAAAACATTTTTATCTTTACCTTTTAAAGAATTGTAAAGGTAATGGTAATGCAACACAACATTTGATACATAATTTAATGTTAAACATACTTAAGGCATTACGACCTAGTAACAATGGAAAATTCATACTGTAAACTTCAATAAAATTTATTTGATCACGGAACTTTATCTTAACGGGAATTATCCCATAAGAACATATTTGATATTATTTCAATCCCTTTTAATTTGTATTAAAAATTTAATTGGAGATCAATTGCTTCGGAACGCAGTATCAAAAAGTGAAACAAAAATGTTGCTTACGCCAATAGAACCATTAACAATAAAAGTGTAACATACCTTATTAATTCAGACATTTCAAAAACATCCTGGTTCATATCCTTATTTTTTGCATCATCACTGTAAATTGTTGCATTACGGAAATCATCTATAAGAGCAACTTGGTTAGAATTGTTTGGTGCTGGCTAAGGAGAGCTTCGAAAACAAGAATCTCTTTTTCGTTTTGGCTCAGTACATGTAGTCGAAAATGGCCAATTCCAGAATAGTTAAAACATTGAACACTTACAGCTGACGTTAATGGAGCAATAGTTGAAGGACGATCATGTTCTCCAGGTGATTTGAAAGTTGTAATTCTTGACCTGCTTAGACCAATTGAACATTTATTTAAGCCATGTACATATTTCTCTAAGTTGAGCATATCTATGAGCCAACTGCTTAAGATGTGAAAGACTTTGAGCCGGATACAGAATGTCAATATCGGAAGAACGATTTTTTTTATGTTGTGCGCGCACTCAATGATTGGAAGGGAGGATAGGATTGGATAGGAGATACCGAATACCGATTCACATTGGTTTTGAATGCCTGCACATTGCAATGAGTGGGAAATATTGAGTCTGAATTTGAATCAATAATAAATTCCACTGTCTGGATCTCACTTTAGTTTGCTCGTGCAGTCAGCTCTTGCATCTTGAGAATATAACCCATCACACTTGTATTGGCGGAAGCAAATGTTGTTTTCCATTTTTTGTTCAATATTCGTTCAATCACTTAACGTAGCCCCAAAGAAAATAGTCTAGAGCTGTTAAATCGCACTAAAAAATGTTAAATCGTTGAAACCACTTGTCGTCCAAGTTCATATTTTACCCCATAAATGGTCTCAAATACTCGGTAATCATGGCGCTATAACTCTCGCCATTCACAGTAACGTGACGATAATTATCAACGACGAAAAAATATGGATGAAGTGGTTTTTCATCAAACAAAAAATGTGGATTTTTTTTGACGAACACAAAAATAAGCAGAGCTTTGTCACTGAAGATGATTTTTTCATCAGTCTTAAAGTTGCTACCACCGACTCCGAATTTGGATAGAAAATGTTTATAATTTGCAGATATTGCTCGTTAGTGAACTTTACCATAATGGAAAATGCTGAGTTCACTGAATAAATTGACAATGACAGTTCGATGATTAGTGAAAGGGTTCGTTCACAAATTAAATTTAAAACTGTCAAACCCGGTACTATAGATTTTATGCGTATTTATAATGTGATCAGAGAAGAGACATGTTCTTGTTATGTAATTTTGAATTTCACTTACATCAGACACCTATGACTGATGACATTTACCTATTTTTAATAATGATTGATAATAAATAATAATAAGCACCTTCTAACCACTTTCATAATCGATTTTATATACAATGTACATGTTGCATAAATATATATCATCATCGCGTATAACTCTTATAGTCTAAACGAAATCTAATTGCAATAATAATATAATTATAATAGATACACTATAGTTACTCTTCGTTTTATTGTAATTGATATTATTGTAATGAATAAAAGAAAAAACAACATTAATTAACCATCATCGTGACCGACAACGACACAGTGGACCGTTTTATTCAAAGTTATTTTTGCAATACAACAATTCTCCACTCACTAGAAAATTCCAAGTAAGATAATTTTTCCGTGAACAATTTGGAAGTTTTAGGGCATCGAAGTCATAACATTTTTGTTTTAGGTAACTACTCAAAAGTGCATTATTTAATAGTATATACATTTTAATGCAGGCTTAGTTTAGGTTACTCCGTGATGGAGTAAGACACACTAAGCCCATTGTGATACCACATGAAACTTAAGGCTTTCTTCTAAGGTCAATACAACCAGTTTGAGTCCCTTACGAAACGTGAAAGACAGATTATGTTAATAATATGATTGAGATCGTTATAGAAGAATTCTCCTAGGTAAGTCTTGCGGTTTTGGGCTAGAGCATGACATGTACAGAGGAGGAGAAAAACAGTTTCCTCCTCTTCCTCATCCATACAGCTTCTGCAAAAGTCATTTGAGAATACGCCCAGCACGATGACGTGCTTTCCTATTAAACATTGCCCGGTTATAACAATGAAGCTTATAACCGATCTGCTTAAATCCGCTGATCCGGATTGTATCCCCGCTATTATTCTGAAGAGGTATTTTTCAACGTTGACAAAACCACTGCGTAAGCTTTTTCATCTGTCCTACTTCTCAGGTCTCGTTCCGAGTGGATGGGAAAGAGCATTTTTCCACCCCTCCCCAAAAAGGCGAATCTTCCTCACCATCTAATTACCGACCGATTGGACTTACGTTCCTTCTTTCTAAGGTCATGGAAATGCTGATTAAATATCAGCTCAATAAATATCTCAAAGATTGAAAGCTTCTTAACAGCAATAGGCCCACTAATGATCTTATGATTCATTTCACCGAACAGTGGAGCAAATCTTTAAATCGTTTTGGAGAAAGTAAGCTTCTTGCACTTGATAATTCAAAAGCATTTGATAATGTTTGGTATCAGGCTCTCTTATCGAAAATGCGGGCTTTCGGTTTTCATGAATCCCTCCTATATTGGATTAGTAATACTAATTACCTTTCGGATCGATAAATAAAAGTAGTATTGGATAAGTTCAAGTCTGAAAACCACAAAATAAATGCTGGTGTGACGAAGAGCTCTGTTCTATCTCCAACACTCTTTCTCATTTTAATTAATGATCTCCTGTCTGCAACTTCTAATGGAATATATTGTTTCGCTGAATTCCGACCTAAACAACATTGTACAATGGGGACAAAAACTGCGTCGAATTTAATGCTTCGAAAACTCAATGCTGTCTCGTAGCGTTAAAGCTAGATATACCCCCCTTGCCATTATCCATGGATGGCATCTGAACATCTTGATATTCTTGGTATTTAGGTCACCAACGACCTCAAAGGCGATGCAAGAAATGTGTTCCCCCTTCAGATCTGGCTGTTATCTACAAGAAAATATATACGTATAACCAAAGCTTAAGTATAACCAAACCCATCTCTAGGCTGGTGCTCCTGAAAACTTATTTAAGCCTCTTGAACAGTATTGAACGTAGAGCTTTCAAATTGATTGGTGATAATATCATCGTTAGTTCATTAACTTCGATTAAACATCAGTATACCCTCGAGCCCAACTTCGGTCGTACTGTCAAATACAGAGATTTGTTCCTTAGCCGTACTACGCGAATGTGGAGTGTGGAAAAATATTGTTAAAATTTTGATTTTATTTGAATAAAATAGTATTTTTGGTTTTAGTTTATAATTTTAATTAAGTTAGACTCTGAAACAAATTAAATGTATTTATTTATTATTATATACATTAATAAACTCAAAATTTTTATTTGAAACAATGTTGGAATTTTTTTAATTTTGCATGTATGAAACGATCCACTGTGCGACGGCACGCCACCGTTAACGATAGAGCAGTGTGATGCTCCCAAACAAGCAACCAACCAACCGACACGGTGTAAGGTCATTGCTACACAGTCGATCAACCTGTCTTTTTGTGACTGCAACAACGTGCAAATATAACTAAATTAAACCAGTCACAACTTAATATTGAAGCCACACACTAATCGGCCTACTAATTAGGGTTAAATGTTACCACCATTCAATTTTCAATAATCACTCGTTTCTCAACCTAAACTCAAAATGGCAATCTTTCAAGTCAACAAGTGAAACGTAAATAAACAAATGAAAATTATGAGTATCATAATTTTTTGGCAGACTTTGTTAGACATTTAATTCCATAAAACAAAAAAACTTACGAATTAAAAATAAATAAGACCTTGAACCCGACGACGCGACGACGACGCTACGACGTGAAAACAAGAGGGTCAGAGAAATGAGTTTGTTTTTGTTTAAATGTAAACTGAATTAAGTTAAAAAATAAATAGCTAAATTTTCTAATTTAATCTTTCAATAATAAAATTATTATCCAGGAAGCCGGATAAAAGGGTTAATCACTTACAACTTTAAGCTTAAGAATGTTAAAGTTGTAGTTAATTTTAATTATTGTTTGTTTATAGTTAAGTTCTAGGTTTTATTTATAACGATTTCGAGGTTAATTATGGGTGAGTCGAATATTTAAATTTTTATTAAAAAGCCCATATTTAATTGTGATGGATCAAACGTGTATAATCTTAAGGTCGTTTTTGTATATGTGAAGCAAGATTAAGAAAAACACAAAACTTAGAGGGGTGCTATACCTGTTATTTGTATAGAATTTATTGATGGAAATAATACATACAACAGAGATATTTTGTATTAAATGACCAACACAACGGCCTTGAGAATAAAATTTAGGGGGCAAACCATGTCACTATATTAAAGTTTATAGAGTGAGCATCATTTAAACATTAAACTTGTTTGTAAGCATTCATTGATTCTAACATGAAATGTTCTATGTTGATATGTTTTTTTTTAAATTAGTGAAACTGAAAACACTTATAAAAGACCTCAGCTCTCTTGGTAATTGAAGCAGGATTTCTAACATTGTAATATGACCTATATATGTTGTAAGTTTCTAGAAGGGGTTAATACACGGTCTCACATTACATCCATATGCATTTTCAGAAGCTCGTTGGATAATGCCAATTTCTGGGCAATACAGTTTCTTGATAATTCAATTGGGGGCATATCTTCTCTCGTACTCCTACAGTAGCTAGGGTACTTAAAGCCTGAATTGTATCCCTCCTTTTGTTTTGAAGAGGTTTTCTTTAACGCTGGGAAATCGAAGCAATAGGTAAAATTGTGATCTCATGGTTTATCTCACCGAACAGAAGAACAAATCTTTACATCGTTTTGAAGAAAGTAAGATAGAGTTTGGAATCAAGCTCTCTTATCGAAATTGCGTGCTTTTGATATTGATGAATCTTTTCTTTGTTGGGTTAGAAATTACCTTTCGGACCGTTCAATTCAAGTAGTATTGGATGGGTTCAAATCTGATATCCACAAAATAAAAGCTGGTGTGCCCCAGGGATACATTTTGTCTCCGACGCTTTTCCTGTCGCAACAGAATTCTCTTCCAATCCCACTATTCATGGGTGGTACTGGCATCGAGGAGTTCTTGGTATGTCCATCACAAACCACTTTTTGTGGAGTGATCAGGATCACACATTCGTCATTCCCAAAAATGCTGCTAAGTGTTTAGGTTTTCTCAGGCGATGCAAGAAGTTGTTTCTTTTGACCTAGCCACAATTTGCAAAGCTTTTATTCGTCCAAAAATCGAATATAATTCTCAAAATTGGACTGGTACCTTAATAACTGACTTGAATGTTTTTGATAGAAATCTAAAAATGATAGAAGATCGTTTTCTTACCGAGACATTTGCTTCTCTTGAACACCGCCGCGTCTCATGCCTATCATTCTTTTATTGTTGTTTTTATAAACAATGCTCTAGTGAAATAGCCAGTTGCATTTCTCCCCTTAAACTATTTAATACTCGTACTGCTAGGAATTCCCATCAGTTTTCCCTTGAACCCAATTTCGAACGTACTGTTAAGTACAGGAATTCTTTCTTAAACCGCACTAAACGAATGTGGAATACTTTGCCAAGCTCAATATTTCCCACTTATTACAATGTGCAGACATTCAAAACCAATGTGCATCGGTTTACCCTTTGTAATGCTACCCTTCTTTCCTAGTTTGATTACACTGCGTCTAATCATTATAAGGGTATTCATAACCCCTTTAGTGCGCGCATAGTATAAAAAAACTTGTAACTCTGTAGCACCGTTTCAAGGTTTAATATCTATCATTATTTTAATGCTATATTCATAAACACTACTCTATCGAAATAGCCGGTTGCACTGCTCCATTCAAACAATTCAACCTTAATACCCGTACTTCTAGGAATGGTCATCAGTTTAACCTTAAACCCAATTTTGGACGTATTGTAAAGTACAGAGATTCGTTTTTTAGTCACACTGCACGAATGCAGAATGCTTTAAAATACTCAATATTTACTACTCATTGCAAAGTGCAGACATTCAAAATCAATGTGCATCGGTATCTTCTTTCTAATCTTGTCCCGCTTAGTTTAATCATTATAAGGGTATTCATATCCTTGCAACATCTCCTTCACGGCTATGATAAAGCTTTAAACACCTTTTTACTCTCTCAAATCGTGAAAATAAAAGTTGGCCCAACTGTTTTTGGTCTGAAAAAACTTCGTGATACCTTTGCTTTTCCGGCTTATTAAAGTTTTGATAAACTACGAGTATTATCGGTTTCTTTCTTAAGTATATTTCGTTAAAAATGTCTACAGATGTACAAAGTACCCTCAAAAATGTGTGTGCGTATTCAGTTGACACGGAGTGTATGTTATTTCGAAACACCCCATAAACACTTAATTCTTTCGCAATAAGTTTTGATTTATTTTTATATGTTTTATCATTATATTTCGGATACAAAAATAATTCCAAACGAAGAATTTAGCAACTCGATGAGTATAAACGCATAATGTTCGGTTTAATGGAGGCACAAGTCTTTAGCATTTATTAGTTAATATTTTTACTTTAATTTATTTGTCTGAGTGTTTATTTTTTGTAGACAGAAAAAATTGCAAATCATTGTCAATTCTTCAAAAAACATAAAACGGAACAGATTGATTGCGTTTTTGATTAAAATACTGTCTTTAAAGTTCTCACAAGGGTTTAGCACGTTGAAAATATAGAAACATGAGAAGTATTACCCCAAACTTGGCAGACTTGATTATATTTTCTATTTATGTATTGGGTACTTATTCGAAGTAAAAATATTTTTTACATGAAACAGGATAACTATTTTTGCAGTCTTTGCCTAACAAGAATGTATTATTTTATTTAACATTAACTTGCTAATACACAAAATTTGAGCTTTTATTTTAGTTTGGCTTTAAAAACAAATCTTTTACAAAAGTTCAATAAATTATAGTATTTTTCATATTATATTTATTATTTTGTTTTATTTTAGATGGCGGAACTGATGCATCAAATGCGCGATCCAGCGCACACATTAGGCGGTTCCGTCGGTAGCATACCCCAGACCTTGGTAGCAAATTCAGGTTCTGGAAGTGATCAGAGTTTACAAAAAGCTCTTGGCAATGGTCTACACTCAACGCCAGCTACAAATCTCAAGCTATCGGAAGCTGTTCGTAATGCTCCACATGACGCTAGTCCTAATTTGGTGTCATCAAAAATGACATCATCCAAAAGTTATACACACGGTTTGAGCAATTCAGCTGGAACAGTAAGAAAACAATATTCACAAAATAAAACTGTTCTAATATTAACATATTATTTATCTCATAATATTTAGGTTCACATTCCAACAAGTACGTCGGCTCAAGCTAATCTCTCGCTGCTCGGCGACATCTCTCCAAATCATACGCACTTCTTTGAGGTCATGTACGTTGGCAAGATCCGAGTTTCGCACAAACGTGTCCCGTTTACATTTATCGATGATGCTTTGCCAAAATTTAAAGCGTACGATGCTCAAAGATCCCGCCTCGTGCAGCTGGGCACAAGTCGAAAGATGTCGCTGAATAGCAACGAGGGATCATTTGAGGTAACCAAAGAAGAGCCCCCATCAACGGGTAATAGTGAAATTGATTCCCAAGAAGAAGCCTCCGATGAGGGTTCGGTTAAGAGTGATGGAAACGAATTGAAAAGTAGTGTAGAAATCGAAGCTGAGGTTTTGGAAGGTGTGAAAATTAAAATTGAAGAAGACAAAGAAAATAAATCACCAAGGAAATTAACTCGAGGACATAGTCAGCTGGTTCTTCCAGTTAAAAAAGAGTAAGTTTCCATTTTTGAGCCTTCTTTGGCAATAAAAACTTTGACTATAAAACAAAAACAAATATTAACAATATTATCTTATTTATATTTGGAACAAAAAGTAATAGTAGTGATGAAGTCGATGGTGGTGGTGATGGTTGTGGTGTAGTAGTAGTTAATAAACTTCCAACACAGCCTTTAACGGCTCCAATTCTACCAGAACAATATTTGACTTTGGATAAGTGAGTAACGAAGATATTGTTTGTAAAATTTGTGTGTGTTCCTTTTGCATGAATTAGTTGTGTTTGCTTTTTTTTAATTATTTAATTTGTACTATTTTCAATGCTTAGCATTTGATTTTTTATAGACGTTTGTTGAAAAACACAATTTTCACTTCAAAAATAATAATTTCAGCTCACAGTTAATGAAGTTATTAGAATATTTATGTTTTTTTTATAAACTAAAATATTTTTAATATAAATATCTTTTAATTTTCTATGACAAGTTCCTTTTCCGCAAACAAATAAATGTACCTTACGTTTTTTTAATATTCACTTTCCAAATGGAAAACAGGTCTCCTCGGAAAAGTGCCATAATTTTGCTTGGTTTTCAATTTCAACAAGTGATCTGAAAAATAGAATAAGAAATTTATTTCAATTTAACCTTTGATAACTTTGAAAGGAGCGCACTAATCGAAAATCAAAAAGAAATTTCTAAAGGTCTTTCAAAATCCTTTAAGAAAAAAGTTATTTTCATGATTTAAATACATATAACAGGTTCGTAAGCTATACAACCTGCTCCTGGATGCACAATTTCCAGGTAGCTCTTTTTTTGTTAGCAACACTGACCCAAATAGCTTTGTCAGTAACTTGACTCCTCAACAAAATCTGATGTCAAAGGAAATTAAATTAAAATGGACAGTCAACAGCTTCGATCCATACAGATCCAGATGGAATAATTCCAGCGGAACTCATTAAAAATTCTGATATTTTTATACCTATTCTCACCAATTTCTTGAATATTTGTTCCAATATGGCTCACATTCCATTGTCATGGAGAGAAGTCAAAGTTGTTTTTATACACAAAGCAGGCAAACCTAGCCATGTTAACCTTAAAGATCTAAGACCTATAAGCCTATCATCATTCCTTTTTAAAACATTTGAACTAAAACAATTGAACGTATTATTGATATCCACTTGAGGGCAAATATTAATAAATCATTACTATCAAATGCTTACAAGGGGTAAGTTCAAACAACATAAGGGACTTGATGTTCAAGTGTCATGAATTTCAAATTCATAACTTTACCTCACAAACCTCTACTTTAAGTTAAAGTACAAAAACTACCAAAAACATTATTGTCTACAAAACACTCCTCGGGCAAGCTACAAGTCCATTACGATTTGTATTTTGAATTGTAAAAAAATATTACTTATTTCTTCAAATTTGATAAGGAACCCTTTTACAGAAAACAAAAAATAGAGTTGTATCACAGAGTAATAAAGTTCTGATTTTAGTTGAATGAAAAAACATGATCAACTGTCATTTTGGCATAAGAAGACGTGACTTGATAGTTAGGGAATTTTTCTTGGCTAACTTTCCAGTCAACATTCCAATAAAGTTCCTTTAATTTGCCGTACATTTTTTGGCAGCTGGCCAATCAGATTCTAGAAACTTGCTTTACTTTCAAGTTCCTTATTTCGTCTGAACCTGTCCCATGTCGACAAATCTGCAATCACATCGGCACTGTCATCTCTTAAGTTAGATAAGTCGATCAGTAAGTTGATACTTCAATAATATACTAATCGTAAAACTATAAGTAGAGGAACACTCTCCTTATCCAACACTCTGGGACTTAGTGGTAATCGAACTTGTTCCTAAATACAAAGTCCCACACAAAGACCCTTTTCATATAAACAGTATACAGCTTAAATTTTTTCACAAAGCTAAATACTTGGGTCTTATTTTGTATACAAAATTAAACCTGGAAACCTAACATCGAAGAAAGAGTTTAAAAAAGCCACTGGGCTCTACTTTCTTGTAAAAAAAAGTTTATGGTAATAAATGGGGTCTTCAAACTCACATTACATACTGGCTATAAATGTTGGTCATTAGATCAATCCTAATATATGGAGTAGCAATAAGGGGGATTGCGCTAGGCACAGCAACGGACCGTGACAAACTCAGCAAAGTTCAACGAACAGCCTTCTTATGTAAGAGTTCTCTGTTCCATCTTATACCACTAGATATCTTCAATAAACAATCGCCCGCTAACTCAACCATTCGGCTTTAAGCCTTCTTAAATTGGAATCAATAACAATTTTGACCTTTTCATTATTCTAAACTCATTCAGAACTCTAAATAGTAACGCCGACTACGTAACCCACTATCTTCAATTCTACAAAAACTTCCTAGAGCCTATCCTTTCCTGGTCTACCTGGGAGATGAACAGATGAATGGGTCGGTGGATTCCGTTTCAGACTGAATGTCTTTCATTGCGTCTTCCTAATCACTGTAACGTGTTCCAGGTAGAACTTCTGACTTCTATCTTCTCAAATAGTCAAGCTGCCTTAAAATCATTGGACTCTATCTCCATAAACTCAATAACAGCCCGAAATGTTCCTCTTGTCAAAATGGCAGAACAGTTCAACATTCCCTTATATGCAATGCTGACGAACTTTCAAAAAGTTCAACATTTTTACTTTTAATTTTATTGGCCCAACAATCTAACATCGATAAAGCTTCTTGTAAACTTATGCTTAAGCATGATACCATAAAGAAAGCGAACCACCACTCTTGTCTGCTAAATGCTCAAAGCAACTCATTTCTGTTCGTCAATTTCTCAATAACTCCATTTTCTGATAGAAAAATAAGATTTTTTATTTGGAGCTGCTGCAAAAAATGTTTGCAGAAGCTACATAAATAAAGAAGAGACGTTGTCATGCCTAATACGTTCATATCCTGCCCTATCACGGAGACGAAGACTTCTACTACTATTTCTACTACAATGTCTCAAACGCTTCATAGCTAGCACCAATTGGTTATAACAAACATGCTATCACAACGGACCAACTATTGGTCTAAGTGTGTACAATGAAGAAGCAAAAAAAGCCTAAAGAAAATCCTGTAAATATGAATCTAATAAGCGGAAATTTGAAATTTAAAGACGTTCATCAGTCTTACGTTTAAAATGTGTACATATAAGCAATCAAATACTTTTTTAATAAACTATGATTTTAATTTCTATTATTGTGAAAAATAAACTTTTAACACATGTAATACATTTTATTACACATTTATTGTTTAGATTACTTTTTACATACGTTTTGAACAGCTATGCAAAAGATATAAACACGCTGCTGCTTAAGCTTCACGATAAAATTTTTAGAGTGCACTTTAAAAATATCTAGGCTCTTCTAGTTTATTATATTATCGTAAATAATAAGAGTTAAATAATCTATAATTCTAATAAGTTTAATCAGAATGGACTATTATTCATACATAAAATATAAAAATTATTTATTTAAAAAATAGTAAATCATTGCATAAATGTAAGAGTATCTCGTTGAGCGCAAGGATAACCCTAGGTTTCACCTTTGCGTGTTTTTTTGTCTAAAACTCTGGAAAGCTTAAGTTAACTAGTTATATAATTCAAAGAAGAATAGGAAAGTGAACTTTTTTATCATTTGTTAAAGTGAATAAAAACTAATTGCGGTGTTTCATGTTATATAAATCTCCGCAAGTTGTAAATCTCTCGCACCCAGGAATAGTTGAGAGAGCAACCAAATTTGTTTATTTAGTCCGAATTCTAATTTTAAGAAGTCAATACTAAATCTTTCCTAAAAATTGCTTGCTTCGAAATATGTATTTGTGTGAAGAAAATAATTTGACCTATGTTCATTATATTACCGTTAAAACCGATAGCAACTTCAATTTTTTTTTTAATTTTTGGTCGGTATGACTTTCAGCTGATGTATTGTATTACATAAGCACTAATTTATTTTCACTACAAGGTTTGTTGCCAAACAATTAATCTCTCAGTCGATATCACTTTTTATCTTTCCTCTACTTCATCGGTGTATAGTCCAAGTTTTTTTTACACTTTTTTACTCTCTCAAAAATTCTTGTTCAACTTCTACGATGTAAATGCTGAGGAAAATATACTTTAAGTAAATTTTACCCAACAACAGAATTTTGAATAAGGAGGCAAATTTTGTATACCATAGGTATATATTATATTGTTTTACTTTTGTGTTTCCAAATCCCTCTCTAGCTCAATCTGCACTATCTCCCCCTGTTTTTTTGTTTTTATTTTCTTAAAAATTACTAACTTAACTCTATTTACAGTATTCCCAAACAACGAGACCGTTCAGCTTCTTACGGTTGTATACCACCTTATGTTGAACAAAATCGCACTATGGTCTTTTTAGTTGGGCGATCGGATCTCCGTTTAATCTCGCCAGATCGCAAACAAGTTCTACTCTATAAGGATTTCAAAGACGTGGCAAGTTGCGCCCAAGGTAACAAACATGCCGATCACTTCGGCATCATATGTCGTGAAGGCCACAACGATGGTTACATCGGCTACGTTTTTAAATGTCAATCCGATCATGTGTGTGATGATATTGTAGCTGCTATATCGCAAGCGTTTATAACTTGTTCCGAACAAAAGAAAAAAGAAGCTAGTCAAGTGTTTTCATGCGAACACTGTCCAATGTTATGGTATCATAAACTTTGTTCCGATGTAGAAGGTCTTAGCGAAAAGAAAACACAGAACGCCATATTTCGTCGAATAGAATCACTGAGTGACGACGAACAGGACACTATATGGGCCAAATATTATGGCTCAGAAAAAACTAGCTCTAGTTTAGGAGAGCAAAATCAATTTCTCATGATGTTATTAAGGGCACATTGTGAGTCAAGGCAGCAAAGACACGTCCATGATACAGCAGAAAATCGTTCAGAATTCTTGAATCAGTATTTGGGTGGCAGTACAATATTTATGAAAGCAAAGCGTTCTCTTACGAGTTCTTTCGACCATTTACTCAAAAGAAAGGCCAGTAAAGATGATATAAATATTCCGCACAATGTGCGGGATTTCCATATTAAAGAGTCAAGGGAAGAGCCCAGCGAATCGCCACCAGAGGGATTCCGTTCAAGATCGAATACACTGGGCTCGATAAGTCCCAACAAACCCAACGCAGAGCAGCTTAAGTCACCAATGATGGATATGTACGTCTAAGTTGTTATCTTAAAATATATGAAAAATAACATTCCTTATAACATTATAGCTTCCGAAAAGTTGGCAACAACCCAAAGGAAAGTTCTAACCATCAAGGTTCATGGCGTCAAGCGATATTGAATAGTGTCGTCACTCCTTCAAAAGCTAATGAAGGTGATCCTCAAGCTGAGTTCTTGTCCCCAATGAGAGTTATACGTAAGTATATAAATATTTTTGGCTTTTTCTTTAAGTAATTCACATTATTATTGATATTTAAGAACAAAAAAGTGGAAAACGTACCAAAGAAGAATTACGAGAGCTCTGGCGCACAGCCATTCGTCAGACAATCCTTTTGAATCGCATGGAAAATGAAAACGCCATGCTTCAAGCACGACAAAATGAAAATGAAATCAAAAAAATTAAATTAGACTACGAAGAGATTGTACCATGCGACAAACAACTTATCGAACGCTGGGAAATGATCATCGAAAGAGATTCCGCTAAGATCACAAATAAAAAAGATCCCAGAGTTCTTATGCAAGCCATTAAGACAGGAGTACCACGTTCAAAACGTGGTGATGTCTGGACTTTCCTCGCTGAGCAGCATTCCATGAATACCGCACCTGTGGATACAAAGAAGTTTCCGAACTTCAACACACCCTATCACACGCTGCTGAAGAATCTCACAGAGCATCAGCATGCCATATTTATTGACTTAGGTCGAACATTTCCCAATCATAAGTACTATAAGGACCCCTTAGGAGTGGGTCAACTGTCGCTCTTTAATCTACTTAAAGCATATTCCATACTGGATCCGGAATTGGGTTATTGCCAAGGCCTAGGATTTATTTGTGGTGTATTACTTTTACATGTAAGTCTTTAATAATAATTATTTATATTATTAAGTCTTACATTTATCTTTATCACTTTTTAGTGCGATGAGGCAGATGCGTTCCAATTACTTAAGCATCTTATGTTCCGTAGACAAATGCGCACCAAGTACTTGCCCGATATGAAAAAATTCCAACTACAATTGTATCAATTATCAAGATTGGTCAAAGATCATATGCCAGATCTATATGAATGGCTTGATAAAAATGATGTCTCACCAACTTTATACGCAGCTCCATGGATACTTACGGTTTTCAGCTCACAGTTTCCATTGGGATTTGTGGCAAGAGTTTTCGATTTGCTTTTCTTAGAATCATCTGAAGTTATTTTCAAATTTGCTGTTGCACTATTAAGTGTTCACAAGGATGATCTATTGGCACGAGATGGTTTTGAAGAAATAATGGATTATTTAAAAAATGTTGTTCCCAAGATGACAGCCGATACAATGGAACAAATAATGAGAATGGTATGTGTAAATATGTATATATCTATTTTGATTTAAAGGTGGATGGTTGTTTACACTTTCATCAGTAACCAAATATGAAATACATTGTTATTGCTTATAATAAACAAATGACCCATTTTTAAATATCTTATTTTAATTGTCTACTTTTAGATATTTACCATGGACATCAGTAAGCAACTTACTGAATACAAAGTTGAATACAACGTCCTCCAAGAAGAAATAACAACCACAAAACATCATCTAGAGATGCTAAACCGCGAAAAAGCTCAAAGCCAACATTTAGAAACACAATTACAGGTAAAAAATTATATATTTATTCAATCCGTAATTTTTATTTATTAATCTTTTTCTTTTAATCAGTTCGCTCAATCCAGTATTGCTCAGCTGGAGAAAACTCGTGCTTCACAACAAACACAAATTACTACACTCCAGTCACAAGTTCAAACTTTAGAATTGACAATACAAACATTAGGACGATTTATTGGTCATGTTGTGGAGCATAATCTGGACTTAGATCTCCCAAGTGATGTTCGTAGAATAATACAACAGTTGGAAGACATCGAGAAGCAACGCCGAAGACCATACTTTTCAGACCGCAAAATAAACAAATCTATTTCGGTTAATAGTCATTTGGGATTCCCACTTAAAGTTCTCGAAGAACTCAATGAACGTGAAGAAGGTTCGTCACCTGTCAAAAAGAAGACACCATTCTTTGAGAACACTTATGAACATCTAAGGCAACAACGCGCCGGAGCTTCATTGAATCCAAACAATCAAAACAGCAACCAAAATCAAGCACAACAGCAACCGCAACCGCAACAACAAAGACCTAATCGTCTTATTGACAACAACATGACTACTGAGGTACACAGTAGATACGATGAACTGAAGCTACCTACTCATGTCGATCGTGTTGTGAGTAATCTAAAAAGTCCAATTGAGGTTGATAGTGGTGTTGGCACACCCATTAGTCCACCACCATCAATATGCATCAGCAATAGTTGTGGTCAAAAGTCGCCTTTGATCAATCGTCAAGATGTTGGAATGAAAATCGAAGAAATGCATCCACTGAGCATGGTGGGAGATGTTAATGTTCGGTTTAATGGCACAACACAGCTTAAAAGTTTCCGCCCCGTACATCATTCTAAGCCGATCTCAATGACATCTCCTCCGCCACCGCCGCCGCAGGCAAATGGTTCAAGCACAAGATCTGAACCAGGAGCACCAAGTCAAAGCTAACGGTTTTGATTTTTAACAAAACTCTTTCAGGGAATATTCCACAGCGAGTCTTTTTAAAAAACAAAGAATACTCAACGCGTTTTTGAGTAGTTAAAAATTTAAACAAAAAAACATGCTATTAACAACATAAACAAAACATCCATACACTTTAAAATTGTAGACAAGAGAAAAGAAAAAGAAAAAGAAAACAAATCAAAATATGTACCTATTATAAATTTATATCTGAAATTGCCATACCTAATCAATACAGAATACACATAGATTATTCCGCCCCGCTTTTCACCGAAATTCATAGAAGTGCTAATTTTTGTATAGTGTAGGAGAGGAGGGAAGAAACGTACATACACAATTTATTATTATTATTGTATTAATATTGTTCACTTATCAATTTTTGTTTGCAGTAAAGGCTATCACCCTGGCATTAAAATTGAATGTTAGAATCAAAAACGTTTTAACTTTTTTCGTGTAAAAGACTTTTACACTCGAATTTTATTGAAAAGCTTCTAATTTCATAAATAATCTTTAATACGTCTAAAGTATTTTGGTCTCTTCATAAAGGATAATTTATGGAACAAAAAGTGAAAATATGTTCAATACATACATATACTTGTATAATTTAGTACTTTGAGTGCATAACATTAAAATGCAACTTAAGCTACAAGCAGACGGCATATAAAAGCTGCAAAACTTTGCGGTTCTGACGTCATTTTAACGTCATCATTTGCGACTATAGACGCATATCAACTGAACACCCTTTTGGGACACGCACGCATATAAGTATGCGGCTTTTTTGCATTGTCCCATTCATGTGTTGTGACACAAAAATAGGACAACTAAAATGTGCATATCAGTAGTGGTTGTGAAGCAGTTTTGATAGCCAAGAAACGAAGAGTCGATCCGAAAAGGGAATGCTTGTTCGCATATTCGTGTTAGTTTCTTCGATTCTAGGCTTTATTAAGCTTATTATACATATGATCAAATTGATTGGCAGACATTCGTCCAAAACCGATGTATAATACTGGTTCACTCCCACGCAGTTCCAGTAACAATTTCGGGCAAAATCCTTCTGTCTGGCGATGCAAAAGCCAGTCATTTGTAATTGTGCCACACCAGATTCTTGGCGACTTTCATGTTCTTCGTCTTCTTCAATAAAATTCAATGCTAAAACAGCAATAGCAGCTCACTTTCTGTTCGAGATTTTTAATTAATTTCAGCACTTTATTAATTGAATGTATATATGTTTTAAACTTCGTTAACGATCATTTGCGGCTTTTTATATGCCGTCTTCTAGTAGCTTTAGTTATGGTGAAATAGAAAACCAAAAACTAACTTTCTCGTTGGTAGTACATTATGATTACCATCTCTTTTTTATAAACAAATGGAAAGCTTTTCCGTTGGCCTATTATATTTTCTTAAATGAGCCTTTAAATAGAATTCTATTCTATCACTTCATTTAACAATTAAGTTATATTGGAAAAATACAGAATCATCAATTCTATTTGGTCGTCTTTAAGATGTTATTGAATGACATCGTCTGTTTTCTTTTTCTATAATATTAACTTTTTATTATTCGAATCATTTGCAGTAGAAATTTAAGATCAATATCTTATTTTTGTTTAAATTAATTTTGTTTTCCTTCCACTTTGCACAAATAAAACAACAAATCACTTGATACACAAAAGCAAAATCAAATACAGTAAAAGCTCTTACCTTACAGTGTGTTAACCAGAATTTTATAGTTTCAAAAATATTTCTACAAGTTAATCTAAATCTTTAGCCTTTAACTGGTTCTTATTGTTAGTAAAAGGATTCTTTTAAGCTTAATATAGAAACTAAAACATATTGCTAGAACAATTTGAATTGAAGTACTGCGAATAATGTAAAGATAACGAGAATACCAAATAACAATTAAAGTAATACAAATTTGAACAAAAATTGGTACGGACAATAAAGAAAATAGCGTTCAGTCAAACATCTTAAAGATCATGTTTTAGAGTCTATAAAATCTTAAGCAACAACAATTTAAAAATACAAAATAAAACAAAACAAACAAAAATACATACCGATAAAACCAAATATGGCTTTTTGCGATATTTCCTTTTTGTTTCCTTTTAATTTTAATGATATTAGTATTTTATTTATTATTCTACAATTTGTTTAAAATTAAATTTAAATTATAAATTATGTTAATTACAAAATAAATAATTTTAAGTGTATGTGTACTATAAAGTTATAAAATGTGATGAAGTTACAAAATTTGTTGTAGTTCTTAATAGTTTCTAGATATTATTTTATTTCTTTTTATTTTGTTTAGTTATTTTTTTGTTTTAATTTTTATTTTATAACTTTAATTTCCAAACTTACAACTTAAAAAGTTTAAAGATACAAACAAAAACATATAATATAAGTTGCTTAAAAGAAAATAAGAAAAATAAATCGAACTTAATTGACTTTAACAAATCTGTTACAATGTACATTTTTTATTATTTAATTAATGATTCAGCTAAAAAAAATAACGGTAACTATCTATAAAATGGTAAACTCTATCAAATTGCTATTTAAGTATGTTGAGAAGCCTTGTGTTTTTAACTGCCCCATGTGTCACATATGATACATACATTTATTTTTTCTCGTGCTGCCTACGTCCACGCATAGAGGAAATATATTAATATATAATATATTTCCTTTATGCGTCCATGTATCATTTTTGATACATAATCATTTATCATCTACATATATATGAACGAAATAGCTTAAAAACTAAATTTTCAAATAAATTTAAATACAAAATTGAAATATATTTAAATCTTTACTTTTTTATGAACATATTTTATTTGACTTTGAAAAATGATAATAATTAATAATTTAACAATCTTTATTTCAAATCTTGTGTTTATGATGTAAATTGAAGCATACCAAGTAGAATGGTTTGCTGCATTGTTTGCACTCTGTTGATACTTGCTTCAAATTAAACCGTCTTTTAAAGTTGCTGTAACACGAAAAACAACGCCCCCTTCAATTAATAGTTTGTTATTATGCATCTGGCATTTATAGCTGCAAAACGAAATAAGATGTCAACAGCAATTTTTGAATACCATATGATGTTTTTTGCGAATAGGGGAATGAATTTAAGCCATCAATTGGCTGCCATATCAATTCCTTTTTTAGCATCGTTATTTCGTATTCATTACCATGGCAAGCAGACACATAAGCACATCTCGAATATCACGCCTTTTTAAGACAGTAATGCATCCATCCTTTTGTCAAATCATTATTTCAGATTTTTTCAATTTAGCTTTAGTGAGGTGTAATGGAACATCGACTCGAGTATAGTTCTACATAAGTGTTTCTATTTTTCAGATTAATTGCCAATAGAACACTATTATAATAACTATCCGCGATAATTATTCGCCCTCACCTGAAAGTAATAGTCACATAATACAAACTGATAATCACTCATACGCCACATGTATCATATTTGATACACAAAATTAGTAAGCATACGTCCATGTATCAAAAATTACCAAAAAATATAAACTTTCTTAACAGTAGTGACCAATTAAGTATGTATCCAACCCATTCTATGTCGAATCTTCCTAATTATAATAGACAGAGAGCTGAGGGCTAATTTTTGTAGTGAAAGGATATTAAAGTTGTAGGTAGTCTTAATAAAGGTGATAAGAGAAACGTCGGCACGTAGTGGCCGACAAAAAGAGCATCAAAAGTACAACTTTTCCGAAAATTGAAATAGTGAGGGAAACCTCTTCAAATGCATTGAATCTGGAGGGCTACGGCTCGCTGATCTCAAATATGGTTGGTTTCGACAGACGTGTAGGTGGCCGTATTTATCCTACATAGGTCGTCGGAAATGCGTTTTTTTTGGCGTTTTTAGTCTTTTGGGAAACCACTAGAAATTGGTATCATCCAGAAGCCCTCGACTTCCTGAGTTTGAGTATGTACATACATGACAGACGTGTGAATTCTCCAGAAACATGCTATTAAAATCGCGGGTTTTCAAGCAAATTTTTGGATAATAGATGCAGACAAATCAAATATATCGCAATCGAAATTCCAGAGTATAATTATTATAGGTACTTACAAAAAATAGGTTTGCAACCAACTGAACAGCTGGGGAGCGCGATAAAAATAGGAAATTTATCGCGAATTTTTACAATTTAATGTTTAGCAATGGGATTTTGAGGGAAACCACTCGTGTTATATGTTAACAGAAAGATAATTACTCCAATAAAATTAAAAAAATAGCATCAGAAGTTGGAGTGGTGCTAAAGTATGTTATCGGTGATTTTTAAAATAGTTTTTAATGACAACCTATTGTAATGTAAGTACATTCATTTTAAGATTTTTAATCCCAACAAATTAAAGCTTAACTAGCAGAAGCTTTAACCAAACCAAACTAAAGAATATCGTGATAAAAGTAGCGAATGCATTATAATATTTTATCAATTGTATTGTAAAGGTAATTTCTTAAAATTAATGTAAATACATAAGTTAAAAAGGGTTTCACTCCTAAATATGAAATTGTAACTGGCTGAATGACGTTTAAATTTAACCAACTACTCACTATCACGATTGAAGTCCGAATGGTATTGGTTTATATGCTATCAATTAATATGTACATAGAGGTAATGTCTTGAAATCTACGTACATATGTATGTACATATGTCAGTACAAAGGGTTAGGCTTCCAAAAAATTCATTCCAAATTTCAGGCGTCGAAGTTTAGCCAAATTTAAAAGGATTTTTATGGCCTAAGATAGTATTATTTGTTTTTAATTCAAGCTGAGATTGAATTCTGATGCATAATAAAAAAAAAAAGGCAATTAGATTCAATATTTTCCCGAAGCTCCAAAAAATATTAAATGACAAATCATAAGTTTTATTTTACACTTAACTAAATATGAAGTTGATATCATTATGCCTTTCCTCAATCTTAAAATATTCCATTTTTTTTATATATTGACATTTGACACAATTTTTTCAGCTCAAATAATTTATGAATATGATGTATGGTAAGAGTATTAGAAAAAATAATTTGTTGAGTTAATATTTAATGCTAAAAGTCTTCGCCATTACAACTATTAAATGTATATTAGAATTCTGAGAGTGTAACAAACTATAATGTTGTCGTTATTTTGGACTTTGTATAAAAACGCACCAATAGCCAATTTGAAACTTAATTTCAAAATTTTGAAAAATATGGGTCTAAACTTATTTTTTATATATTTTGAGTTTGCATGCAAATTTTTCAAAAACTATTGACACAAATTTCAATCTAAATGTTGGATTATACAACGGACTTATGGCTTTCAAAACCAGTACAGGAATTTCTTGTAAATATTGTTGTTGTTTTTTAAATATTTTGTCCAATTTAAGTCATTCCTTTTATAATGACCCCTACCTTCTAAACGGAGAGAGATATACCCCGTTTCGATGATAAAAAGTGCAAGTCTTGACCAAACACTTACGTAAAAGTAAGCCTTTCCTTATATGCTCGATAACTCTAAATTGGAGATACAACCTCATTGTTAAAAAAGTCGTCAATATTAAAATTTCCTTGAATCACAAAGTAATAGGTAGGTTTTTTAGCTTTTTAAATGTGTACAAGATTGAATATCCATACACATTTTTTATTTTATTATATGATTTTTCAATATTTTTGAAGCCCTAATCGCATTGTTATCAACAAATCTATCTATTGAGACAAAAATCATTTTTCTATGACTTTGAAAATTTGAACTTCTTAAAGCTGATGAAATTTTTTTAAATTTATTTATCTAGCTTCCTATTATGAAATGATTGTATTAAAATTCAAAAAAACTATATATTAATTGAAATAAATGAAGTTTTAGTTTTTAATAGATTTTTATTTTTATTTTTAATAATTTTCACAAAAATAATTTTTATTTTCGGTAGGCGACGCGTTTCGGACTCAGTCCATCATCGGGCGCAAACTTTATTATTAAAATGAAAATCTTACATAAATACATGCCCATATTAGTTACAATTATAATTCCCTAGCGCAATCCTACAAACATAAAAATATAAAATCTCATCCAACAATACAAAATTTCTACAAGAAATCGTAATTGAAATCGTACTATGGTTTTTATATAAAAAAGCTTTTACTATTAATTTTTCTTGTCTGACGGCATTGCAATTAAATTCGCTGAATACGTTCATTTCGTCTTGGTTATTTGAACCGCTGTAAAAAACAGCATCTGCGGTTGCATCATAGTTTGACATTTCTATGTTGTCATTTCTGTCATCTAACAAACGGCTCAGATTTGTCATTTCTCCGTATTCATCGCTCGCGATTTTGTTTTCATTAATAAAAAAAACTATATATTGCACATTTATTTTCAGTTTTTCGCCTCTTATTTGTAGTTCCGAATTCGGTCACCTGGCTGCAGTTTTATTTTTAACTACAGCCATAAGTCTTCTTCTCTATAGAGCCGCAAAGTGTCTATGGAAATGCCATTACCTCGCATCTTGTTTGCTGCTTGTAAAAGACGACCCACAAGTTGCATTTAGTCTTTTCTCTCTATCTCACAATCGTTAATTTTAACATCCTTTTTTTGTGTTACAGAAGTCAAATGCAGATTATTATAGGAAGTGCTATAATTTTCAAATTTATCATTTAAAACCTCTTTAACTTGCTCTAATTTGACAATTAATAAATGTATACAGCACAAGCCTACCTGCTCTAGATAAGTCTCTCAAAATGAAATAAACCTATTGCTAAAGCAAAATGAAGTCTTATAAAATCCAGAATATCGCATTGTTTAAATGTTCACCATTTTAGGCGCGTTCATTTGGCAATATTTGCGAGATCCCATAAGAATGAACGTGGCAAAGTGTGCTGTCAAAAAATAATAACAGACACTGTCGCATCAATGACCTGAACACATCTATTACCATGGTATCAGATTTTGACATAAATTTATAAAACACAACAAATCGGCAAAAATCTTATTGCACGCGATTTGTTGAGTTATTTATTATTTTTTAATTTCAAGTCTTGCGTACTTAAATTACCTAGTTTCTAGTACCACAAAGACCAATCTGCATGTTCATAAAGCAAGAGGGCAAATCAAAACAAATTCCAGTAACCAGTCGAGTCGTACGGTCGTCCGGTCGGTCGGTCATCATCATCTAAGAACTCACTAGGACAGTGCAGGTGCTCCAAATAAAAGTTCCTGCAATTACAATACGGAACAAATATGGATGAATTCAAAAGTGTTACGAAGAATTCTTCGGTTGTGAAAATATCTGCATTGCTTGAGAAAATCTATACGAAAATTTGTGAAAGTAAAGAGAAGAAAGTTCTTGAACATAATATCAAAGAAATTGAATTCTTAAAAACCCAATGCAAATCGGATATTGTCCAGCTAAGCCTTATGAGTTCGCAAACATTTGTGCGACTCGTTGAATCTGGAATACTCGATGTAAATAATGTGCTGGCCATGCTTATATCTATGCTGCCTAATTCCAGGTAAGAAAATATTGTCTATTTGGGTTAAGTCTTCTTCTTTTGAACCACCAATCATTCTAAAATCTACCAATAGTCAGTCGTTGGAGTTATAATATATTAACCTTGAACTGATTGCGGCAATTTACATAAAATGCAATCAATACTCGAGGCTAAAGCTAAGAAGTAAAGTGGGAGTAGGCACATTGCATGTTCTGGTAGGGGAAATACATGTTTTATGATTAAATCTTTCCTCCTTTTTGAATTGATTGTAATCTTCATCCGGAAATGTTTTCCTACTCTTGTATAGGTACATTATATATTTATATTGTTTACATGAATACTTTACAGGAAAAGTATTGGATTGATGAAGTAAATCCTTGAGGTTTGGTTAAACAGAATGCTTATTCTGTTTCATGAAAACAAAGATGGTACAGATACAAAAATATTCTCCCTACAGCGAGCAAGCAGTGTTTTCGGTCTATACTTATATCCTAAATTGCTATTCGTTTTTTTTTTTTCAATTTTTGGGTTGAAGACATTTTTTGAAATTCTTTGTAAAACTAAGGATTACTTTTGTCCAAAAACAAGAAAGAACTGCGTTCACTGCGAAACAAAAGAAATAAGTCATGGAAAACTTACCTCAAAACTCTGTTTCCAATCAACTTTTCTTTTTATGTTGAACTCATTAATGAATTTAAGTCTCTTTCTAATTTTGTATACGGTAGTTTTGTTACTGACAGGATAATCCCAAAACAATTTTGGAAACATGCCAACTTAAAGAAAAAATCAGATGGCTTTCCAGTTAACTTCACTTACAAGAACCTTTCATTAAAAAAAACTGTTGATATCTGTAACGCTCTCGCAACAAATTTCCGAGAGTCATTTGTTAATATCTCTGATGTAGTTGAGGAAGTATATTTTCATAATCTTCACTCATTTTCGCAAACTAGCTGTAGTCATATCCCTGTGCTACGGAGTAGGGTCCTTGATCTTCTATCCGTGTTGAATTATGACTGGTCAGCCGTTCGCGATGGTATTCCCCCGATAGTATTAAAAAAAAGTTCAGAAATGCTTTAGTTAAACCCCTTACAACCCAAGACAAATTTCCCAGTATATGAAAGAAGTCATTTCTCACACCAATTTTCAATTAAGGTAACAAGGCGGATACAACAAACTACAACCCTATTGCACAACTTTCTTGCATTCCAATCATTTGAACAAGTTTGTTGTGAGAGTGTAGCATTTTTTAGTAAGAATCAAATTTGCGAACAGAAACATGGTTTCGTGAAAAAAAAAGATCAACCATTACAAGCCTCCTCACATTCTCAAAAATATATTCAAACGCAGATCCTATGAAGTAAAATTTAGAAATTATCATTTAGAACATTTTGTTGTTCAATCTGGTGTTCCCCAGGGAAGCCTTCTTAGACCTTTTCTGTTCATCCTGTCTATTAACGACGTAACTTCATGTCTGCACTCAAGTGATTACAGATGACATGAAGATTTTTTAAAATAATAAAGTCCACCCATGATTGTATTTTTTTAAAAGCCTAAATTGATAGTTTCACATACATTTTGGTGTGGAAAAAATAGCCTCAACCCTTCGCAAGTATGGACGCCCAATTACGAATTTCATAGCAAACGTATTGAATCAATTTAACATAATTTCATTCGCTTTGAACTTAAGGGTCTTCCTTGGGATGATCCTTATAATCTGCCTCCCTATGAACATCGTATTTATTTTCTTAAAATGCAATCTCTCTATCAAAAGCGTGTTAATAATGACTACATAAATTCATTAATAGTAAGATTGATGCACCTTATTTATTATCTTTTAAACATTTGATTTACCGAGGCGGAGCTCATCATCTGCGTACATTTGATTTTGTACATATTGACTTCCATAGAACTAACTATGGGAAGAATGAAGCTTTAAGTCGAATGAGCATTTTATTTAACTTAAACCTTGAAGCTTGCTATAACCTAACTACTTTTTAAAAAAAAATTCTGAAGTGTAAAAAAATAATCCAACGAGGAATCAAATTAATTCAGACCTCCGAATAAACTGTAGAAAACATAAAAACAAAGACCTTTTCTACTTAAATAGTTTATTATGCGTTTCTTTTTTAATATGTCACCCTTAATTATGTAATATGGTTTCTCAATTGAGGAGTTAACTTTTTGTTTGTTTTGTGTATTCCTTGAAGCCTGTATTTACAAGTTAATTGAGTGGTAATTGTGTGGCCCATTATACTTCATAGAAATGTGTTTCCTGGTTATGTTTTTACCTGCGAAAATGTACATAATACTTTCTAATAAAAAGACCATTAACTAAAAGTTCTAACTAGGTCGGAAAATCCTTAGGAAATTGCAAAATTATACTTAAAAGCAACGTATAAAAGCAACATTTTATTTATGGAAAAAATGTATTGTCTTCTCTTTAGCACCTTTTTTTATTTTATGTGTAAATTGTTTTCAATTTTTCAAAATATGTTGGCCAAAAAAATAAAATTACTTGATTTCAAACTCAAAAGAATTGAAGTTAATCTTTTTTCGTATTCGTACTGTGGCGAGAAGAGTCTGGCATCTTGTTCTCTTATCGAAAATGTGTGATTTTGATATCAAAGAATCCCTTCTTTGTTGGACTAGAAATTTTCTTTCGAATTGTTCAATGCAAATTGTTTTGGACAAATTCAAGTTTGAAACCCACAATATAAACCCTGGTGTGCTCCAGGCCTCCGAACTGAAGAACTGAAGTCTTTTAGCTAATGAAAAAGGATGGATTTTTATAATTTTTTAATTATAAAAGTTATTAAAATAATTATCCATGATTTTTTTATAATTAGCGAACACTAAAAGGGTTTTGTATACCTTTAATATGCCAAAAACAGAGTGTGAGCATAGGGAAAAGAGGAAAGGGTTAGATAGGAGGTGTCGGTGAACATTGATTTTGAATTCATTGCAATAATAGGGAAAGATAGAGTATGGCAACATTCCCATAGTACGGCTAAAAAATGAATCTCTGTACTCCATATTTTTGCCGAAGTTGGGCTCAAGGGTATACTGATCGGCATTCCTAGAAGCGCGGGTATTACGGTTAAATTGTTTAAGGTGAGGAATGCAACTTGCTGTTTCACTAGAGCATAGTCTGTTAAAATAAGGGTAAAAAAGCGTGAGACAAGAAACTTTACGACGAGGTTCGAGTGACGTAATCGAGTTGATTATTTTAATGTCACCAATCATTTTAAAAGCTCTTCCTTGAATACTGTCCAATAAGCTTAAGGGGGTATTCTAGTGTAGAGACATGAATTTCGCCCGGTTTTTGAAGCGTTGTATAAAGGAAACAACAAATATTTTTAGTATACATTTTTTTATCATTTGTTTATTGATTTGTTGTTCATACATAAAAAAATTAATAAAAAAAAAAAATTAAAATTAACAAAGTTACAAGCAGTCAAAGTGGGGGGTCTAAATAAAAGAGGGTTTCTTGGCGTGCATCCTACCAACCCTCCTGGTGATCTGAAAAACAAAAACCAGACGGATTCTTAATTATTATAGATGTCGCTATCGTTTGACCCTTGGATAAGTTAAAAAAAACTTTTTAACAAAATGGCAGCAGTTTTTTTTTTTTTTTTTTTTTTTTTTACACTTCAGAATTTTCAGAAAGTAGTAAGCTTATAGCAAGCGTCAAACTACGATCAGAAGCTCATCATAAGTGCATGTGTTAGTTGTTAGTAAGAAAATAATACAATTATAGCCTAACACACGCACAAAATACAAAACATAATAATTATTAACATTTAACATGAATTATTACAGTACAAAAAAATAAAATAAAAACGTTTACGATAGTGGAGCACTGGTTCTAAACAATGATTTTAATCCCACCTTATTTAAATTTAAATCTATCGATGAACAGTTTAAGTTATATAAAATGCTCATTCGACTTAATGCTTTATTCTTCCCATAGTGAGTTCTATGGAAGTCAATATGTATAAAATCAAATGTACGCAGGTGATGAGTTCCGCCTCGGTAATTCAAATGTACACAAGATAGTAAATAAGGTGCATCAATTTCACCATTAATGAGTTGATGAAAAAATACTAAGTCATTATTAACACGCCTTTGATGGAGAGATTGCATTTGAAGAAGCTGAATACGATGTTCATAGGGAGGCAGATCATAAGGATCATCCCAAGGAAGACCCTTTAGGGCAAAGCGAATGAAATTATGTTGAATAGATTCAATACGTTTTTTATGAATTTCGTAATAGGGAGTCCACACCTGCGAAGCATATTCAAGATGAGGACGAACATGACAATTGTATAAAGAGAGAGTAACATAGGGATCATTGAACTCCTTTGCCCAGCGTTTTATAAAACCAAGCATAGAACTTGCTTTATTAACAATAAAATTAATGTGATGTGTAAATTCTAAGTTGGAACAGAAATGAACACCTAAATCTTTAAATGTGGAGACGCGACCGAGTTTTTGCTTTGATATACAATAATCAAATACACTACCGATCCGTTTTTTAGTAAAAGTTATCGTCTGGCATTTTAAAGGGTTGAGGGCAAGGCTATTTTTCCCACACCAAAATGTGAAACTATCAATATCGGCTTGTAAAAGAATACGATCATTGGTGGACTTTATTATTTTAAAAATCTTCATATCGTCAGCAAAAATGAGTACTTCACTTGAGCGTAGACATGACGATACATCGTTAATAGACAAGATGAACAAAAAAGGGCCAAGATGGCTTCCCTGGGGAACACCAGATTGAGCAATAAAAGGTTCAGAAAGACAATTTCTAAATTTTACCTCATAGGATCTGTTTTCAAGGTATGATTTGATCCAAGCTAAAAAAAATGGTGGGAAACCAAGAGCTTTAAGTTTAAATAAAATAATTCCGTGGCTAAGTTGGTCAAAAGCTTTAGAAAAGTCAGTGTATACACAGTCAACTTCATGACCTTGTTCTAAAGCGTTTGAACATATGTTTGAGAATGTGAGGAGATTAGTAACGGTTGATCTTTTTCTCACAAAACCATGTTGCTGTTCGCAAATGAGATTCTTACTAAAAAATGCTACACTTTCACAAACAACTTGTTCAAACACTTTAGGAATGCAAGACAGCTTTGCAATGGGCCTGTAGTTGCTTATATCCGCCTTGTTACCTTTCTTGAAAATTGGTGTTAGAAATGACTCCTTCCATATATTGGGAAATTTGCCTGTTTTTAGAGAAAGTTTGAATAAGAACGTTAGTGGTTCAACTAAAGCATTACTACACTTTTTTAATACTATCGGGGGAATACCATCGGGACCGGCTGAACAGTCATCATTTAACGCGGATAAAAGATCAAGGACCGTACTCTGTAGCACAGGTATGTGACTACAGCTAGTTTGCGAAAAGGAGTGAAGATTATGAAAATATACTTCATCAACTTCTTCAGGGTTATTAACAAATGACTCACGGAAATTTGTTGCGAAAGCGTTACAGATATCAACAGTTTTATCTAATGAAAGGTTCTTGTAAGTGAAGTTAACTGGAAAGCCATCTGATTTTTTCTTTAGGTTTACAAGTTTCCAAAATTTTTTAGGATTCTCTTTCAAAGATGTGCCCATATCAGTAACATAGCTAGCATATAAAAAATTAGAAAGAGACTTAAATTGGTTAAAGAGTTCAACATAGAAAGAGAAGTTGGTTGGAGACAGAGTTTTGAGATACATTTTCCATGCCTTATTTCTTTTGTTACGCAGTAAACGCAATTCTTTCGTGTACCAAGGGTGGCTAAAGTTTGTATTTTTTGATTTCTTTAAAGGTACATTTTTTTCCAAACAATAATTAAGGATCTTATAAAAAGTTGAAACTGCTTCGTCAATGTTAGAAAATGCTAATGTATCAGCAATTCCAGAAATGGTTAAATCTTCAGACAACTGCTGGAAATTAGCTCTTCTGAAGTCAAAATTATATAAGCAATCAAAGGAATTACTGTGTTCAGTAAGGTGATTACTTAAGTCAAAAAAAATGTCCAAAGGGGGGTGATATTTATCAATATTAGTAATTCCCGATCTAGATTCTAGAACAAGAGTACTAATAGCGTCAGAAGAAAAGACTAAATCGAGGATTCGATTTTTTGAGTTTTTAATACAGCTTGTTTGCTGTAAGTCAGTAAGAAGGACTTTATCGAGAAGAGATAGTTCCAATTGTGAAGAAGAAGGAGAGGCTTCAAGGCAGGATTCGTCTTCGGATGGAATCCAGTCAATGTGTGGTAAATTAAAATCACCTAGAAGTAAAATATTGGTGTCAGAGCTGGACAAATTTATAAGAAAGTCTAATGCCAAGGAGAGATCGTTATAAACAGACTCCAAACTTTTTGGAGGAATGCAGACGTTTAAAATGAAAATAGTCTTAGTCTGTACCATTATCTTTACACATACCAGTTCAATTGATAATTCAAATGGAAAAGATACAGAAGAAGAGAAATATGTATTTTTTACCGCTATGAGAACACCTCCACCTAAATCCTTTGCATTACCAACATGACGATCCTTTCTGTAAACTTCGAACTCTTGACTGAAAAGTTCTGTGTCGGAAAAGCTTGAATTAAGCCAAGTTTCTGTCAAAACGAATACGTCGTGTGGAAACGATTGGGAGTTAAGGAAAATGTCAGCAGTCTTGCTACGAAGTCCCCTTACGTTTTGGTAGAAGAGCGTAAGCCTGTTAAGTTTTTTGACTTGGTTTTAAAAGAAACACCTTGTTTTTGACCTTGTGTAAATTCTTTGACTAAAGTCTCTGCGGGCCATATATTTGTGTTGCAAATAGAATCGAAGAACGTGGGATTCGTTATTAATTTAAAAGAAGAAACAAAGCTATTTGGTTTACTGATCTTAGTACACCTTATGGATGAGCTGCAAGGTATGCTCTTGGTAGACACTAAGTGGGAAGTTATATCTTCTGGCGTTGTAGCTGGGTCCAGACGAGATATAAAAATCATTTTTGGTTTCGAGACAGCTTTGATAGAGATTGAGTTATTTATTAAAGTTCCTGTAACGGAGTCGCTATTGGAAGCTAAATTTGAATCAACCATTTGAGGTGTATGGGGGGTTCCGGTGGGGTCTGTAGGTATTGGGGTGATGTTAACATTTGTTCTTTTTGATGGAGGGGTTGAATTTCTAGCTAGTTCAGAGTTTTCTCGGCTTCTTTTCTTAGACTTTTTTTTTTGTTTTTCAGGCACACTTTCTGCGTTTTTAACACCAGAACCTGATTGCACGAGAATATCTTCATCTTCAGTAGAGAAAGTAGTAGGAATAGGCTGTGCCAAATCATTAGTCGAAGTAGAACTATCAACCATGATGTTGGTTACAGAGTATGCATTTAATTTGCCAACTGCAGTGTTGAAAGACTTCAGTAACTCTTCAAAATCTTTAGACAGTTTTAAAATGTCAGCCTTAAAAGAAGACATTTTAAAAGCCAGTTGAGATACAGAGAGCTTACGGCAGTCGTGACAATACCAGTAAGCAAATTTGAAAAAAAAATGTTCTTGTTGCATATTTTTCAACAATTCCGAATTTTTTAAAAATACTAAATGAGAAGTTATATTTTTGGGCAAGGACCACACGATAAAGAGATGTATAAAGAACATCCTCTCCAAATTTGAAGTAAATCGGTCTATTAGAACTCTATATATCCTTACCGCCAGCTCGAAAAAAGTAGTTTCGAGAAAACGCGTCCAGAATTTTGAGACAAGTTTTCGTCAATTTTACTTATAGAATGATACAGAATACGTATGTACATATTTTTAATCCATATAAAAATCCTTCCTCTACTTCAAAATACTGATTCGATGTTCTCTGATGAAGACGAGTAGTTCTACCCTCCTTTGACGCCTCTGAAGTCCGGAATTCCGAGCGCTCGACCTTCCGAGTTTCTATGACCTTCAAAACCAGTTTCTATGACCTTCAATTAACTTGTGAAATAATAGGAATATTAAAAAATCCTTTTAAACGCATATTCTTGAATGTCTAAACTTTGGAAATATGAAAAAAAAATGTTTTGATTTTTTCAAAATTCTACACTAGAATACCCCCTTAAATAAGTTACTGGAGCATCAGCCCAGATATAAGAGTTATATTCTGGCTTCAATCTAGGTTTTGTATATTGTAGCCAGATTAGACGGAGAGAAAAATTTATTATTGCATCGTATCATAAAACCTAGATATCTTGCGGCATTTTTGGCAACATCGCGTATGTGATAGCTACACAAATGGTGGTTGCTGCTGTACATTCCGAGGATGTCTAGATGTTAAGTTTCGTTGATACAAGTGCCATTCATAGCTAGTGGTAAGGAGGTTATATCTCGCTTTAACCATACAAGACAGCATTGGGTTTTCGAAGCATTAAATTCCACACGTTTTTTTTCCCATTGTACAATACTGTGTATTTCGGAATTAAATGAGCTAATCATATTTTGCCGTTGCAGTTCCATATCCGGAAAGGAGGGTTGTGAGTCTGGAAATTGTAAATTTCGATTTGGTCGTTTAAAAATAATAAGACTTTAGGATATTATACAATTTTTTTGATGTACATAATGTTTGAAGCTTTTGAGTTTCTGAAATATGAAGTATAGACATGTTTTATTGGTATTATAATTGAAAACAAAAAATCCCACTTTGCATAACTTTGTACTAAAGATTAGTAAATACAAATGTAGTTTTACTACTCTCCTAATAACTATTTAGTGTGTTGTTTAATTGTTTTGATTCTTTCCTATTTACCTAGTCAATTTACCTTGAGACAATTTTTAACAGCTGTCTACATCTGGTCCGTATTCCCTCGGCATGAAAAGAAGTGAAAGTTGTATAGCACCCAAAGCAGGAAAATGCTTGCAAGTTAACCTTAAAGATCTTCGACCTATAAGTTTATCATCATTCCTTCTTTAAAGGCAAGTATTGATACAAGAATTCTGTATATGTCTTAACATGCCTACTGTAAAGGCAAATCGGTGGAAACCAAGTTGCACACATTAGTACGCACCATCGAATACGCCCTTCATCATGAGAATTCATCGAAGGTGCTTTTAACAACGTGGACACATCTGCACAAATATATTTGAATGCTTGGAGAGTTCCTTCATTTAATGCTGACTAGCAGAATAATTAACTCAAAACTGGTCAACCCTCTCCTCTGGAACCTGTTGGTAAATTAAATTCTAACTGGATGAGGACGATTTGAGAGTGGTTGCTTCTGCAGATGACGCATCTTAACACCCTAAAATAACTCTTACAAAACGCCTTAGACAAACTAATACTTTGGGCTAAACGGTGTGGACTGGGTGTCAACCCACAAAAACACCGATTTCGTCCTATTTTCGAGGAAATACAAAATTCCATATGTTAACCCTCCCTATACCTACAATTAAGGTATCCAATTAAAGTTCTCAGACGCGGCTAAGTACCTGGGTCTCATCTTAGACAAAAAAACTTAATTGGAAACGTAAGATACAAGAAAGAGTCAAAAAAGCTACTGTAGCTCTCTTCTCTTGCAAAAAAGCTATTGGAAATAAATGGGGCTTACAACCCCAAATTACGCATTCGTTATAAACATCAGTAATCAGACCGATTTTAATGTACGGTGTGGCAGTATGGTGAATTGCTTTAGAAAAGGCTATAAACCTCGTCAAACTAAATAAAGTCTAACGTTCAACTTGACTATGTATAAGCGGATCGGTTTGCACGAACCCATCTGCAGCACTGGATACCCTACACTACCTAATACCTCTTGATATACTTTGCAAAAAAATAGCTTCAAGCTCTGCCATTCGCCTCAAAGCTTCATCGCAGTGGGTTAACGACAACATTGGCCACTCCGTAATTCTAAAGTATTTCTAAGTATTTCTAGAATCAATTCCAAAGCACACATACTACATCATCCCCCAACTGCATTTCGACAGGAACTTCCAGATTTCTATACCTTCCAGATATTTCTAGTAGGATAGGGCATTCCTGGAAGACGCGTCAATCCACTTTTACACAGATGGATACAAAACAAATGAAGACATTGGTGGAGGTGTGTACTCTGAATGACTGAAGTCAAGTCTCTCATTCCGCCTTCCCAATCATTGCAGCGTGTTCCAGGCGGAACTTTTGGCGATGATAGAAGTCTGGCTTAAAGAAAACGCGATATCAACACCTGATGTCCGTATTTTACTCTATAACAGTCCATAACTGTCGATCATCTCTGAGGGAGATGGCACAACAGTTCAATATTCACCTTTGCTGGGTGCCGGGCCATAGAGACATTCCAGGATATTGTAAGGCAGATGAACTCGCAAGAAATGGTACAGTACAAGTTACTCTACCGCGTTTGACTAATGCTGGCGTACCAATCGCTACATGTAAACTATTGCTAAAGCAAGACGCTATAAAGAAGGCAAACATCAGGTGCTTGCTATATCTAAGCGATCGCATATAAGCTCGATAATCGGTGTCACTGTTTAATAGGAAAGCACGCCATGTGGCTAGGCGTATTCTCAAATGACTTTTGCAGAAGCTGTATGGATGAGGAAGAGGAGGAAACAGTTCTTCACCTCCTCTGTACATGCCCTGCTCTAGCTCAAAAACGCAAGACTTACCTAGGAGAATTCTTTTATAACGATCTCAATCATATTAACATAATCAGTCTTTAACGTTTCGTAAGGAACTCCAACTGAAGAAGAAAGGCTCAATATTCATGTAGTATCAAAATGGGCCATTAAACTTGCCTAAGTGTGTCCTAGTCCATCACGGAAAGCCACTTTAACCTTACTTAACATAAGGGCATCAGAAAAACAGTTGCATTTTATTTGATAAATAACTCAAAACCCAAAACCTCAACGATTCTTTTTCGATTCTGACAAAGAAAGGAAGGTAACAAATATTTTTATGAAAAAAAAAAAAATAAATCCGAGACAGTAAGCTTGAAGTTCATCTCTGGTTTCATTTCATTTCGTTTTAAATGTTAAAAGAACAAGTATGGGAGACCAATTTATGCCATTATTTGTTATGAATAAATTAAAACTTATTAACCTTTTTCTTTGCATACATTTTATCAATATACATATCTACCGCCTAGCATGTTTGTGCGACCAAGTCGTTAACTGAAATGAAATAAAGAATTTTTGTCTGGATTGTTTCCTTTTTGCGAAGGTAAATGTTTTTCAAGCTAATTGTAAGCAAAAGAAAAAACAATAACACCTTGGGACAGGTCCAAAGGCAAAGTACCCTGCACTATTTTATATTCTAATGTCAATCACGGTCAAAAGGTGAAAATTTTAGATTTTATCGTGATTTATAACGATTCCCTTTTCTTGAAGTTAAGTATCATATATCACAATATTATTTTTTAGCAATGTGGGGGTTGAAGTTGAAAGCGCCCTCTTTTTGTTTGTATTTTTGGAAGTTTATTATGAAAAGTGTGCTAACTATTTCAAAGATAAGAAATGAGTATTGAATTGCGAGTGAAATTGTAGTTTGTTGGAGAATTAAAGCTCACGCAATTTGAACTTAATTCCTTTGATAAATTGTATTATAAAATATAGACCCACCCCCAGAAGAATACTGTAATTAAAATTACGAATTACTTGGAAGGCCAGACATATCTCAGAGGTAACAATAATTACTCTTAAATCATGTACAAGAAAAACATACACTCCAGGGACCATTATGCAAAACCGACCATCAAATAATTATAAATTAAACATGAGCTCCATTGTTTCAGATTGGCTACTAACATAGGCAGGGCGGTCCAATTGCTTTTTTCTCACCTGTCGTTTGCCAGCTTGTTTCTGTTCTTTTGTCACCACATCACATCCAATCTATTATCTATGTTTTTGTTAGTTTTGTTTTGTTTTTCCTGCAAAACAAGGAACATATTTTGTGGCATGTAAAGTCAGTCAAGAAAAATGTTTTAAATGAGTGTACACGTTTTTCCATTGTAAGGCAACGATCAACCCTCGTCCACCAAACGCTAGTTTAGGGTAATAAACTGAATATATTATACATCCGATTTCTTAGCCTAGTAGTGTTAATTACCTATGGCCATAACCGCGGCCTATCACGTCACACATAAATATCAACATTATACATACTTGAACTTGCCATATTAGTTCAAATTCTGTTTTTTTAGGTTATATACATATAGTTTATTTAGCTTAATTTAGCGATTTTTACAATTAATAATAATTTATCTTATTTTTTATTTTTAACATTTTCTTAAGTTTAATGATTTCTTTTTACAAATAATATTGCGTATCTTTTGAAATATATAATATTTATTTCAGTTCTCACATTATTTGGGTGTAGCATATTTTGAGTTTTTAATTTTCTAAAATCTTGAACTTATCATTTGTTCTTAGGTTATAAGGTTGATAATCTTCTTTTTAGATAACTAGGTAACATAGCTCGGTCCCTAGCTAGCTGTCTCCAGTCTCGCACGCAAAATTGGTTGAGGTCTTCACCCACCTGCGTGCGCCGCCTGAGTCGCGGTTTTCCTCTACTGCGCCGGCCGTCCCTCGGAATTGGATTCGAAGAGCTTCCGGGCTGGAGCGCTGATGCCCATTCGCTCTACATGACCCAACCATCTAAGTATTTGGATTCTTATTCTTTTAACCAGGTCAGTGTCGCTGTACAGCCCGAACGGTTCTCCTCCACTCTGCATCTACATATATGTATGTAAGTCTTACGTTTTTTGAGTTAGAGCAGTGTATGTACAGAGAAGGTGAAGATGTTTTCTCCTGTTCCTAAAAAATCATTTGAGAATACGTCTAGTCGCGTGGCGTGCTTTCCTATTAGCCAGTGCCCGGTTATGACACCGATTATAGAGCTTATATGCGATCTGCTTACCTTGATCGCCTTAAATCTAGTGTAGGCCAGATGTTTTTCGTGATCTGACACGTGGTGACGTTATATTCCACCTGATGTTTGCCTTCTTCATAGCGTCTTGCATCAACAATAGTTCACATGTAGCGACTGGTATTCCAGCATTAGCCAAACGTGGTAGAATAGGTTGTCCTGTACCATTTCTGACGAGTTCATCTGCACTACAATTTCCAAAATGTCTATGGCCCTGCACCCAGCAAAGGTGAATATTAAACTGTTGTGCCAACTCTATTAGAGATGATCGGCAGTTATAGACTGTTATAGAGTTTGTTGAGACAGAGCTCAGAGATTTGATAGCGGCCTGACTATCTGTGTAAATACAGATATCAGATGTTGATATGACGTTTTTTTTTAAGCCAGGACAAGACTTCTTTTATGCCCAATCAGTTTTCCGATAATTTCGAAATTTCAATGGACTAGGGTTTTCACCCACATTGATATTGCATTGAATATATCTATGATCAGAAAACGAGTGTTCTTTAGATAATTTCCAGTCCAAGATTATATGGTGAATAGTATCGGAGACAAGAGTTATGTCTAGAACTTCTTGTCGAGTTTTATTAATAAAGGTTGTTACATTTCCATAATTAGTTACTAAGAGGTTAGTGCCACGAATATAATCAAAAAAAGACTCATCTCTGTCGTTAATATTTTTACTCCCCCATACAGTGTGATAAGCGTTAACATCGCTCCCAATTATTAGGCTGATCTTCTGCCGTACCACTATAGTGATTTTTCTCTCAAGGGTCTTACCAGGGAGAGGGCCAAGGTAGTCATGGCCAACATACGCCAACCCTAGCCAGTATTTTCCTTTGCCTCTTTCCAGCTTAGCTACGATGGTATATCTATCACTGAAATTATGGAGTAAAACTACATTTATGCTACTTTTCTCTAATATGCAAGACCTAGGTTCACGATCGATCGATCTCACAATCCATGGTTCTTGGATGAGGACAATGTATTTCCCGTTTCTGGCCAGACAAAGAAGAAGTGAGGCTGGAGTGTTGAAGATTAATCTGTACTAACTTCAGTATTTTGGCTACAATAAAGCAGATCAACCTCCATCACGTACTTGTTTTGATCTTCTGAGTCTGAGGATGAACCCAAGAGTTCGTCCTCACTCCGAAGAACCATATTAAGATAGTCCTCAATCTTCATGGAGGTATGACTGTTGTTCTTATTGTTAGAAGGTCGAGTCGTGATCGGAGAGGTCATCGGTACATCGGCAACCTCTGGTGGGAGGAAAGACAACGTCCCAGGCCTTCCAACCGCGAGTTGGCCTTCGAATGTTCTGGAGGCCCGCTATCTGCGATAGCCTCGTCTTTTTTGTAGATTCGAATCTTGATCGTTTTAAACCCATAATTTATCGAACCTTTGGCCAGCGCTAGAGGAGCAAGGGATTTTTTATTGAGTACCACAATGGCACTCCTATAAAGACGCTCCTTCACCTTCTCCAGCTTGGTGATCTTCCAATTATGAGTCGGCAGGAATGGATTGTACACCTTGATCATTTCGAGAATGTCCTTGATACCAGGAGGTTCGATTGGAATCCAAATGTCTTTCTTAGCAACAACCTCCAGTTTTGCACCTGGCAACCTTGTACCTTGTACATGTCACAAGACTTCTGATCGCCACAAACCATGATTTCGACATGAGCTTGATGCCAACCCCCATCGCTTATGGAAGGAAGTGGTCCCAGAAGCTCTTTCAAAATGCTTAAGAACCCACACGAGAACTTTGCTTTGACCAACTGCTAACGATCAGCCGGAATTGTGCCATCAGCATCGCTTCTGTCAATGACCGCAACCACTACTTTGCCCCTAATGACGTCACTGAAACTTGCATTTTTGATGGGATTGAGGGGAGTGCTGGTATTGTGCGAGGGCCGCTTTGGTGTCGATGTGGCCCCTCCAAAGACCTTTCGCGCTTAGACATAGAGTCTTTCTCGGTTCTTGCTGCAGCAAGAACATTTTTTGCTCAATTAACGCGAGCGGTTTGCTGCAGTACTACTACTAGAATTAAGTATTGTTGCTTCCAGCAACAGAAGAGGGTCCATGTATAGCAATTGCTTCCTTCTCTGTGTTGGCCGAAGGCGAAACCGCAACATGCTTCAGCGCAAAAATACCGCCCGGTGTAGAAGAGAAACCGGTCTCAACATTTTCTTCCGATCCAGGCTGGTCATCGGCACGAGTCGTTTAACACCTTAGATCTAGCCTTCCTTCCAACTTCCTAGATAGTAATACTAGGAAGTTGGAAGGAAGAGATAGGGTGAGGAGTCAGACGACGTTAAGAACATCATGTAGTGGAATATAGTTAGGATCAGTAACAGCAGTTAAGCTATGTTACCTAGGATGAGAAGGAATACCGGAGAGAGAAGCGCTGGATAGCTTTTTCGACATTACAGCGTGAGAGGTGGGATGGGAATTGGTGACATCAGCGCGGACTTGTAAGCCGTGGTTGTGTGGAAGGAAGTATTGATTGCGGAGCGGTAGAGGATATGAACGTCCTTTGGTTACGGGATTCATGTGGAGAAAGTTGTAGAGAATCATTGACCTTAATAAGCTTCTACGGCTCAACAAGTTCGATGCTCAAGTAGAAGTTTTCAAAGCAAACGTCTTGATAATATTTGGTAGACGGCTTTCAAGCCATGCTTGTAATTTTGTTTCTCTTCTAATATATTATATAGTTTTTTTATGAATACAAATTAATCTAACCTAATCAAATATACAAATTATATTCTTTTTTTTTTCATCCAAGCTCTTCACAACACTCAGTCATTAGCGAATCAGTTATTAGCTTATTGTTATTAAGCTTGAAACGAAAAGCAGCTCAGGTCAAAGACAATGAACCATTTCAGTCTACATATGGACTTAAAACACAACAACATCCCTTGATTACCCTTATTCAAAATAAGGGTGTCGATATAAATGATATTGCCAACAAAATCAATGGAATTTGTAATCATCAAGATAAACAGTAAGTTACCATCTATCACCACTATTTCATAGTTTATTATTTTCATTAACTCTTTTCCATAGAATAAAAAAACACAGCACTGAATACCTTCGTCCAGTGTTCTTGTATATTCTTTGCAATCCAGAGACACTGCCTTATTCGAAAACAATCTGGACTGGTCTACTTGCATTGGCTAAAACCCAAACAAATGCAAAACATCTCACTAAGGAAATTATTTTATGGTCCAAGGTTTCTGCTATGCAGCATTAAATATTGTCTGTAAAATATGATTTCAACTATTTTCATTCTTTTTTTTTAGATCTCATCGACCAGCACCAGCCTTTTTACAAGTATAATCCTTATAGAGGCTGTCGACCATTATCTTGCTCAAAAGGACTTTGATCAAGCAATTGATTTAGCTGTCTATCAGGCAATAGTAATTCAAAACCTTGCCCGGTTCGGAATTGATCCAAGGCCAAGTTTACAATCAATTTTACGTGTCCTGCACTCAACCAGAGAACACAATCAGAATTTTTACAACGTTCTGTTAATATTGCTCGCTCGTAATGTGCACATACTTTCACCGATATACTTGCCCGACCTGTTGCGACTGATAGCTTACATTGTTGTGCAAGAAAACTGTGGGAATCAATACATTCTGAACATGTGTCTCGATGGTATCATCTTGTGGATGTCTCAGACTGCATTCATACCTACAGATGGTGTAGCCTTGGCCCATCAGATTGTGAAAAAAATTCTCTCTCTAAACAAACTTCCTCAGGAAGACGAACAACGACCAAAAATGTCTACAAAAGAATTCTCGAAAGAAATCAAAAATATCCATCCAGATGTTGCAATTGCATTTGATTTAGCCAGGCTAGTTGAGAGCTTTGATGAGTCGGAATTTAAAGATGTTTTTACATTTGTCGATGCTCTGAATGTTAAAGCTAAGTCAAATTTTTGTCAGAGCATCAATCTATTTCTGAGGGCATTATTTCTATCGAGAGAACCATCGATGGATTGTTGGTTTAGGATCTACGAGATTATTTTGGAGATTATTAAAATAAACGGTGATATAGCATATGATTTTCTGATGACGTATGTATTCAAATTGGCCGAAGAGGTAAATCCAGAAATACAAATTGAGCTTCTAAGAGGTCTGCCAAGTTTTGGAGTTTCAAAAGTGTGTATTTGCTATATCATCAAAACAAATTTTATTATTTTTTTTTTTATTATTAAAGGATAACATACCAATGATCTTAAACACCATTCGGGCGATGAATACCAAAAACCCCACCTTTTGCATGGATCTATATCTGCGTTTATGGCGAATTGAGGGACGAACGTATCCTTTTCTTAAAAAACTTTTATCACAGCCCCATAAGGAGTTAGTCGGGACGGAACTTTCGGAATTTGAAATAACAAAAACTCATACCATTAAAGAAATTTGCTCTGAAAGGTTTTTTATTCAATATCAAAACTTAACTACAAACAAATTATTTAAAAAATTTTCAGGCCAAATCAATACGGGTCAGATCTGGTATCACATCTCTCAGATACTCTTAACTCATGCACCGACAAGGATGGCGATCTAGCTACGTCCTTAGCCTTAGATGCAATTATTTCACTATGCGAAAGTCATACTGTAAACATAGTGTCTACATGGAAAGCTCTGAGTGGAAAGTTCCGTCATGAAACACGCCCGCGGACCTTAAAAAGCTTACTTCAATTCTTTGCCCAAGTTCCATTATTACAAACACCAACTTTGGAATATGAAAATCTGGTAGAAGATGCTTTGGATAATATTTGGAAAACAATCTGCTTATCGGACAATCTAGAGATTATTCAAGAAGCCTTTAAAGCTCTGACTCATTTCGAAATTAACACCCTTATGACACTTCGACACATACCACCGATATTCAGAGACTTTAAATACGTAGCAAGTGAATACGAGTATAACCAACACACTGGGAGAGAAGTCATCGATTTACAAAATGAAACAATACCTGGTGACTGTTGGATTCAAGTCTTACAAAGGGTTCGACCAGAATGTGCATCAGCTGTAGCAGATCTGCTTTCTCATTATATTTATCAGGAAATAAATGGTTATAGAAGTGGAGTTTATAGAATACCTGAAGGTAAACCTGAACCACGTAAGATTCAAGTGAATGATCCTAAAAGTGTTCTCCGAGCGGTACTTAATTATTTGGTATCACAATCGCGGTTCGGTGATCGTCTCAGTGAGCCACATGTAGTGACGAACGCCCTAAGGGCAATTTCGAAAAAATTTCCAAAACCCATACCACCTTTAGATTGGTGCTTCCTGCATAGTTTTTTCCATTTGAATTTTGAAACTCGAAAATATTGCATATTGATAGCAAAAAATCAAATTCTTCACTCGGGAACAGCTAGGAGATTGTTAGAGAATTTCCTAACAGAATTCGAACCAAATTGCTTTGAAAAAGATCTCCTCCTGTTGTTCAATGTGCTTCCAGAAATAGCTAACGGAGTTAGTTTGCAAATTATAAAAAATTTCACAGAGAAGATCGCTGTTTACTGCTTTAAGGAATCGCAACTAAATGGATTTGCAGAAGGTGAGCTTTTCATTTTTATATAATGTTGAAATTGTGCGTAGGCTTTTGAAATCTTTATTTTACGACCTCTGTCATATGTTAAAACAAAAAATAAAATAACTTTTTTACAGGCTGCCTTTTTGAGAAGTTTTTAGATAGTGCAAAATATATTTTTACTGGCAAATGTGATATACCAGAGGTTCTTGACGTCTATACGTTGATCATAGAAAGATACATGGATTCAATGGATATTGATTCCAAGGTGAATTGCATTATCTACTTTAAACCAATCTTAAAATAAAACCAAATATTTTTAGCTATTTGAAAAATACACCGAAGTTTTGGCTACAATGCATCCAAATTCAATTGATGGCTTAACGTCTCCGTGCAATTGGTGGGAAAAACCCATTGGAAAGCTAAAGAAAGCCACACTTATTCGATGTTACTTGGTGCTCTACAATGACAAACTACCAAATCCACTCAAATGGTTAAATCCCATTATAGATGCATTTGCAGAAAAACCTGAAGAGCATGCTTTTCTATTTCGACACTTAGCAGCAACTTTGTATGCTTTCAACAACGATGAGTGCTCGTGCGCTTGGATAATGGAATTATTTTTACAAATTCAAGCACTTTTGGCAAATTCTTCGATCAAAGAGAAGCTGGACAAAGCCTTTTATATGCTAGATATATTTATTCTAGCAATTGATGTTTTATCAGGTTGTGCTGTTTTGTTAGGAAATCTTGATGTGATTGCTACCTCACGAGCAGATCGAATTGAAATTTTCCCAGAAAGTTTGCAATATCTTTGTGATCATATATTTTGGAAGGATAATGAAGCAAAGGTGAGTTTTTTTGTTCAATTTTTAAGTAGCTTAACTTAAAATAAATGTTTTCTTTGCAGATATATGAATTCCTTAGTAATTTATATCGAATGCCAGTAATTACTGACGTTTATTGTAATATATTTAGAGAAGCTATCATTTGTTCGAGAAATAAGCCTTATTTCGATAATAAAGCTATTTGGACGAAGTATGTTGGAATGCGGAAATAATGAAATCGTGAGCCAAAGTGTGTTTGCGTTAAGGATTAAATATTTGTTATAAAACAATAATTAAGCTGCCGTTAAAAAAAACTTTTAATGTTTTACATTTTTTAAGGCAAATTTTGTTAACGTTTTGTATATTTTTTAAAATTATGAAATACCGAATAAAAAACTTCCTTTTATTTAAATTAAATTGCAACAACCTGATAGGTCCTTATCAGTGTGGTTTTAGACCAGGGGTGGAATCGGCTAAGCTGATAATTGACTATCATATTTTTGATAGTCAAATTTGACTATCATTTTCATTCCGTCTGTGTAAGATGATTCAACTCAATTCAATTCGATTGAACAATTTCTGTTTATAATTGTCACAATTCATTCTTGCTAAGGTGAAATTTCAAAATGATTCCTATAAAATATCTAAATAAAAGTATCAAATTGGCTGAGTTTAAATAACATTCTCATTTCTCTGTGTTTTTTCGAATTACGTAAGCTTTGTCGGTCACAAGAATGTGTTTTTGTACTTAAAAAAGGGTAACTGAAAAAATTTTTCATTCGTTTTTTGTAAGTGTCTGGTAGCTCTATTCAGAAACGACATATTTGTAGGAAAATGACTATTAAATTTCTCTAGTGACACCTTTTTAGGTATCAATTTGATTATCACCTTACACAGATCAAATTCGATTATTTTAACTGTCAACAATCACCTTAGCCGATTCCACCCCAGGAAAGTCCACAGTCGATCAAATATTCACATTACGGCAGATCCTGGAAAAAACCCAAGAACACCTAATTGACACCCACCATCTTTTCATCGATTTCAAGGCCGCATATGACAGTATCTACAGGGACGAGCTGTATAGAGCCATGTCTAGTTTTGGTATCCCTGCCAAACTAGTCCGTTTGTGCAGGATGACCATGGAGAATTCACGCTGCTCCATAAAGGTTGGAAACAACTTAACACAACCTTTCGATGTCAAAAAAGGTTTTAGACAAGGTGACGCACTGTCATGTGATTTTTTTAACATCGTACTTGAAAGAATAGTGCAGAGCTCACACGTCAACACTAGAGGCACTATCTTTCAAAAGTCTGTCCAATTACTAGCATTGACATAATCGGAACGGTTAATGAGGGCAAAACAAAGTACATGCTGTTATCAAGAAATGACCTACAACACCGACGTCTTGGTCAAAACGTCACCATCGACAGACGTAACTTTGAGGTAGTCAAGGACTTCGTCTACCTAGGCTCCGCAGAAAACGACACCAGCGCTGAGATCAAACGAAGAATAACTCTTGCTAACCGCTGTTTCTTTGGGTTAAAGCAATTGAGTGAAAAAATTCTCTCTCGAAGGACCAAAGTGTCGCTATATAAAACCCTTATCATCCCCGTCCTGTAATATGGTGCAGAAGCATGGACTATGACAAAAGCGGATGAAAGCACCTTGGGTCGTTTGGAGAGAAAGGTTCTTCGTGTGATCTACGGTCCCGTATGCATCGAAGGGGAGTGGAGGAGAAGATGGAACGACGAGCTGTACGGGCTGTACAGCGACGTAGACTTAGCCAGAAGGGTAAAAGTCCAACGACTAAGATGGCTGGGTCACGTAGAGCGCATGGAAACCAATGCTCCGGCCCGGAAAGTCTTCGAATCCACACCCACAGGACAGCGCAGTAGAGGAAGACCGCGAATCAGGTGGCGCGCACAAGTGGAAGGTGACCTCACCCAACTCGGAGCGCGAAACTGGAGACATCTAGCTAGGGACCGAGCTAGATGGAGAAGTTTGTTGGGTGAGGCCCTAGTTCACACAGGACTGTAGCGCCACCTTAAGTAAGTAAGTAAGTTTTATTTAAATTGTATTTGTTGGAGTTTTGCTAAAAAAGGAATAAAATCCCAAAATGGACAATGGATCAAAAACATGGAACAAACGGCTGATCTTTTTGGTGAACATCTATCGAATGTTTTTAAACCCTTCCCAATAATTCGGGTTCAGATCCCTAACAGTTTATTGATAGAAACGACAAATGTGAAATTCCTTTTGTCACGCTCAAAGAAGTAAGAAGCATGTGAAACAACAACAGTCATTGTTATGCCTAAACAACAAATATATCGCTTATACCATACTTACTTACTTAGGTCCTGAGACCTGTTCAGTCCGTTGGGAACCCATTAAGGGGCATAGGGCCTCTACTACGCCTATGCGCCATCGTGTGCGGTTATACCAACCATGACAAAAGTTTTCGAAAAACTGCTACTGAAAGGGCTCAGCAAAATAATAGAAGAAAGGAGACTAATTCTGAACAATCATTTTGGATTCAGAAATAAACATTCTGCGTTTGACGAAGTGCATCGAATTATGGATGTGGTGGAAAAAGGCACTTCAATTTTAGTGGGGGCTTAACTCCCTTTTATTTCGCTTAAATCAAGCTATAAGTATAACTTTAAAACTAACTTAAATGTAAACTTAGAAATATGAATGGTGGGTCAAAAGGAGTTCAAGATTATAGGTGTTGCTGTTGAAATCAAATCAATTAGGATTCGAATTGACCAACCGAAGCACAGAGGTCAGAGATTCGTTAAGGCCATAAGAGTTGTGGTGAGTTGGAAAATAGAAGAGGCGAGGGTTTCTCAGGTTGCGGGTGTGAGTGTTAAAAGAAATAGAATTATAATGAGAGAACAGTCAACTGAGCCAGAGAGAAGCCGATGTATGTATAAACAGCATGTCAGCAATTTCTCTCCGTTTCTATAATGAGTTGAGTTTTAACAGACGAAGGCCACCACGATAAAGGGGTAAGATCAAAGGATTTTGACAAGGAAGGTTGGATGCTTTCTATTCTTGATATGGAAATCAAACCCGCCACACATATTCGAGTAGAGGACGAACAAATATCATGTAAAGCGATCGGGTCACGTAAGGGTTAAAAAAGTCGTTGGACCATCTTTTAAAACACCTAATGCAGAGTTGGCCTTCTGAATTATTTCGTGAATGTGAAGAAGAAATTTCAGTTCACGGTCACATAAAAGACCGAGATCCTTATGTTTTATTAGATGATTATGAAGAAAGTATTGACGGGAAGCTGTTTTAATGCAAAAGGTCATTGTCTGGCAGACATTTTGTCAAACACTTTGCTGAAGTCAGCGGAGATCAACTTCATCCCGTTTTATAAGGCTCATAGAGTGAATGGAACGAACTCTACAAGGTTTGGTCTTAGACCGAATAGGGAGTTGTTGATGTGTTTGAGAGGAGTTTTGATTAGGAACGAAAAAACGGTTGTGATCATTTCTGTTGCGTTGTAGATGAAGATATTCACTTGGGCTGTAAGTATTGACGGAAAGTATCCAGACCATCCTTTATTTTTTTTGGAGGTAAATTAAAACTGTCGTCATATTTGATAAAAATTTTCATGAGCTTAAAAAATTTAGAAGGCAGACCTTCCTGCTGAATGAAAACCAAAACGCTTGTTCTGGTTTTTCCTTCGTAGAAAACAGAATCTGAATTCACATGCAGAAATGCTAGGATAATACGAACAATCTCATAAATCTTCTTGTCTCTAAGCCTAGAGAGAGCATAGCGACATTCAGTAGAATCCGCAGTTTGCTGAGTGAGTTTGACTACTAGTGGTAAGAGAAGATCAAACAAGTTGTCTAAATTTTGTTGATGTAAAAGGACTGTGCGAATGGGAGGTATATTAAATGACTGAGTGGGATTTAAGATATGGGAGCTGCAAATATTTCATCCGTTTATTTTTGGGTATTTAATTTGGTAGAAACAGCAGCTTATGGCACCCAAAACCATCAACGTACCACCTTCAAAATTGCGAACATTTGTATGCTGCTTTTCGTTTATAATGCCGACATTGTTGGCAACTGTCTGGGCCTCCTCAATTTGAAAAAATTGATACTTTTCAGATGATGTAAGTTTTGGTTTCGGGACGCGTTTCACATATTCAATATTTGTACACCATTTCAAACTTGGTGACAAATTATGGTTTAAAATGTTAAACATTTTCGCAGGGCTTATCGATTTATTAACGATTGGGCGTTTGATTTCTCCCTAGGTTAATTTAGGTTTTTACCTGAACTCCACTCAACTCCATAATTTTAGCTTAGCTTTAAAAAAATGTCTATTATAGATTTACTTCTTAAAATTATGCCACCTATTTGGCAAGGTGTCTTCCTCTGTTCTCTGTGTAATCAGCAACAAGACCCCGCTCTCATTTGGACAATGGCTTTCAGGAGGCATTATAATTATAAAATCATAACGACGTGTTTTATTCTAATAAATTCAATCTATTTACGTGATTTACTAACAAACCTTTGTTATTTACGTTCGCGACGTTTTTTTCGTCTTCCATAGCTCAAGAACCAGAAGAGATATCGACTTCAAATAAATTTTGTTATACAGATAATAAGGCAGAAAGATGCAGAAAGGACTCTGAAGAAAATTGCGTGGGTGGTTTTTTTACAATAGCAGTTTAAAAAAAAGGTGAAAATTTTGGTTAACCCTAAATATCTCATGAACCAATAACGCTAAAGACTTGAATTAAATTTTATATTATAAATTGTAATGCAATACAAAACAAGTATATTTTTGGAAAAAAATCCAGTTAACGTTTTTTTTTATAAATCAAAAAAACTGAAAAAAAAAAAATTTGTCACCTCGAAAATTTTACGACCAAAATATGATTTCATCTCCAAAACAATTTTGTGCAACGGAGAATAATGTTTTTGACATCTTATAAAATTTTGAGAATTTTCGATTCAAATATCTTTTCAAAACTTTGAGATATTGGCATAAAACTACTTTTATCTTTCAAAACATATTGTTGTCAACATTCAGTAAAATTTTGAGAAAAATCGAATTGACAGTTTTTTTACAAAAAATTAAAAACCGAAAAAAAATTTAACAAAAGTTTGTAAAAATTGATTTTCGACTCAAATATCTTTTCAAAACTTTGAGATATTGGCTTTAAACTACTTTAATCTTTCAAAAAATATAGTTGTCAACATTCAGTAAAATTTTGAAAAAAATCGAATTGACAGTTTTTTTTACAAAAAATAAAAACCTTAAAAAAAACAATACTAAAAACTTGGTAAAAATTTACTTTCGACTCAAATAGCTTTACAAAAATTTAAAATATTGGCTTCAAACTTATTTTATTTCACAGAAAATATTGTTTTCGATATTCAGTAATTTTTTATAAAAATCCAACAGTCCATTTTTTCATAAAAAAATAAAATCTACAAAAAATAGTACGCAAATTTGCTAAAAATTGATACATATAGACAAACTTTTAAGCAAGACAAATCGATAGACGGGATGGGAAGTTATCAGTATGGGTCGCATCCCAGCCTCTTTTTTACTATTGGAGTTAGCAAAAGGTCATTACAGCGGATACTTCAAGATGACTTAAACTTGTTTCCGTACAAAGTCCAAATTACAAGTAAATTAAACCCTCATTATTAACTTGTTCGCGAGGAATTTCGCCGAAAAATGATTGTAATGGCAGAAGAAGACAACACATTGATTAATTGTTTATTCATTTGTGATGAGACCCATTTTGACCTAAATGGCAATGTAAACAAGCAAAATTGCCAGATTTAGAGTGAATCAAATCCAGAAATGCTCCATGAGACGGAACTGCACCCAGAACAAGTAACTGTGTGGTGCACAGTTTCATCAAGGTTTCATCAAGGTTTCATCAAGGTTTCATCAAGTTTCATCGTTGGGCCATATTTCTTTGAAGAAAATGTTTAACGGTAACTGTCAACGGGAACCGTTATTTAAAGATGCTGAATGAGTTTTTTTTACCCAGAACTGTGCCGAAGACATATCCTATTGAACAGCATTTAGTTCCAGTGAGATAGAGTAACTGCACATAGAGCCAAACCAGTTGTGGCGGAACTCCAACGAAAACTCCCAAACAAATTTATTTCCAGGAACACTATTTTTCGCTGGCCCCCAAGGTCTGACTGACTTCACTGCACCAGACTTTTTTGTATGGGGTTATGTAAAGCAGGAGGTGTGCAAAATGAAACCCATCAATTTGCCTGAATTGAACCAGTCCATAATATCAATAATTGAGGCGATCCCAAATTCAACCATTCAGGCCGCAGTGAACAATTTTTTGAACAGTTGCCGCATATGTGTGGGTAAGCGTAGAGGTCATTTGCTATCCATCATCTTTAAAAACAATTGACTATATAATAAAATTTAATTTTCTATCCAGTAAAAAAATTAAGTGAGATACACTGATTAAAAAAAAGATATTTGAATTTCTTATTGTAGCACAATTGATGCGTCACATTGTATAAGGCGTTTTGATGCTATGTAAATTCATGAAGTCGTTTTTTTTTAATAAATTCAAGGTGATTTTCCAAATCTACAATCTCTTTCTTCAATATTCCTTTAAAACATTTTCAGTATCTTACTTATTTTGGAAGTCTTGGAAGCCATACATTAACCTTAAAAGAAAGCTGAAAAATGTACGCTAAAACGGTTTTTAACAGAAATACGCAAGAACAAAATATTAAAACAATGCTAAAAACGGATATTTTGAACACATATAACTGAAATCAGAGTTTGGATTCGGAATCAGCACCAACAATTCACTTTAAAATGAATTAGTCAAAAATTACATTCAAGGTATAAATTATCTCATAAATAATGAGAAACTACGAAAACTGTGTGAGACACTAAAATGATTTAAACTGTAACTCTAGAAGATTTGTACTTTGAAAAATCATCATACAATTTATTTTTAAGTGTTGTGTTTTAACTCAGCATTTAGAAAACCGTCTTAAGGTGTCTTTAAAACCTCGTGTGATAGAAAAATTTAAAGGTGAGATTCGAATTCAGTACATTTTAATCGTTTAAAAAAGAATTATACTGCTTAGCAACATAAAAGAACATAATTTTGTTGAGAAGGACATACACCCGTTTCTTAAACAAATTAGACCCAACAACTTAGTCCCGTCTGAGAACTTTAATTGGATACCTTTAATGTAGGAAGGGTTAACATATGGAATTTTGCATTTCCTACAAAAAAAGGAAAAATTCGGTTTTGTGTGGGTTAACACCCACTCCACACCGATTAACCCAAAGTATTAGTTTGCCTAAAGCATTTTGTAGGAGTTGTTTTAAGGTGTTAAGATGCTTTCCTAAGACCGCTATAGCAACGTCATCCACATAGAAATTCACTCGGGAACACTCCGCATCTTCTGGCTAAATTAATTATTAAATCCTAGAAACTGTACTTCAAAAACAAGAGTTATTTAATTTATTTTTGTAAATTAAATCAGCAGCAACAGTTTCCTTTTAAAGTTCTTGTTTTATAAAATCATTGTTATAGTAATTTCTATTTACCTAAATAACAACTCACAATGTTTGATTGAATAAATACTTTATATGTATATATGTAAACTACAAATATAATGAGTTATTACTTATTATCTAAATTAAATGCGACCTACTCCATCCTTCCCTAAATTTAAAAGGTAACGAAAACGCAAACCAACCGGCAAAAATCCAAATTAAAAAAAAATACCTATAGGTACACAATTTATATAACTTCAAATTTTCTGACAAAACATTCAATATCAATGTTCTCTAAATCCTTTTCCTTTTTATAGCAACACAAGGCACACCTTTACGCTTTACCCACACAATCTTTTCATAAAACATCATTTAATCAGTTGCACGATCATACACACTCCTTTCATTGCTTAAGTAAATATATTCTTATAAAAACATAAAATAAATCGATGATTAGGAAGAAAAAGAAAAAACTTACTTTTTTCATCCTTTTCTTGATCGATTGGTTTCGGTCCCGGTCCCGGTCCCGGTCCCGGTCCCGGTGCGGTGCGGTGTCGAAACACCAAGAAAAATCCAAGAAAGATTACACTCAATCCCAAGAAGAAAATATTCCTTTCTATTCATTTATTAAATGTCTAACAAACACAAAAAAATAGAACTAGGAAACACAACCCAACATTTTATAATCCTTTCATTCTCCAAAAGGAAGTCTCTCGTTCTCGTAGCTCGTAGTAAAGCGCCAGGTGGTGATGCTATGGTTGTTGCAAAAGACGATCATCATCGTTCATCGCATCCTTGGATTTTATTCTCTCTAGTTTTGATGATACTCACTACACTACATAGAAAAAAAGACCACTTATTTAGGTACACGTAGGCTTTAAACAAAAAAGAAAATAATAAAAAGATTCGATAAATATAGAAATCCCAAAAAAGAAATAAAATTTTCAAATATTTATTTTCCCCTACATATTTTTTAAAAAAAGGGTTGACTTGACGTTGAAGGAAAAGGTCCTGACGTCGACGTCCTCTCTGTTAGTTAATAGTAACCGTGTGGTTCTGGTTACTCGTATTCGTACATTCAATCGCCATGGACTCGTTCACCTCAAAGGACCTAAGGTTCTCAATTCTCCCATAGACGACAGCCGCGCAAGGGAAGAGGGTGTCCAAATACGTGCGGACAATGCGAAAACATCGAGGATAAGGATGACTGTTGGTGGAGAGTTACAATTATACAACAACAACAAAAAAGATTAAAGTAACAATGCGTGTTGCAGCAGCAGATACCCTTTGGTCGAAAACTGGTAAGTAACAATAGAGAGGGATATTTTTGTGATTTTAAAATTGAACTTGCATAACCGTTTTACAATATGAATGAATAGAAAATTTGAACTCTTTTTTTTTAAATATTTTTCAAGTATTAGGATAAACGTAGTTACAAGGGAGAGAAATTAATGCTACAGGCTGCATTGTTTGACATATACATAATCATGTATGGAATCCTGAAGCGAAGCTTCTTGTTAGTCTTAAATATTAGATCAGTAAATTTTATGAGGGCTCTGGAAAGTTTTAATAACACATTAAGGTTTTGCAGTTGTATTGTTTCGCTAAAAACCCATTCTAAAACATCAAAAAAGTCATATTAGAGGTTCGAGTGTCAGCTCTTTTGTATGTCTACCAAATGAGTTATGTTATTAGTATGGGCGTGTAGAATGTGAGTAATTAAAATAGTAGATAATTTCATTTTTATTCAAATTAATATGAAAATATATTTGAAAGACCCTTTGAATTTATAAAAGGGTATGAAATTGGAAATTGAAAATAATTCATAAGTTCAATATAAAAACGTCAAACAACATCAATGACACGGAGGTGGAAAGTTCAATATTTTCATATGCAACTAACGTCACTGAGATTGAAAGCATTCTCAATATACATTATACATACTTGGAGAAAATAAGGCTCCAGGATTTGATACTGAAAAAGCTATACGGATGTGTTCGCTCCTTTTCTTTGCAAATTAATTAAATTGACTATAATTCATTCCAAAATTCCATCTACCTTAAAAATAGCAGTTGTATGTAAGACCGATTTATAAAGGAGGAGCAATGGATCAACTAAACAACTATAGGTCTATATCAATTCTTACAGTTATTGAAAAATGTTTCGAAGGTGTTTTTTTTTTTTTTAAACTTAACTCTACTTACATGCTAGACAAAATGGGAAACTAGCCTAATTAATTCTACTTAAATATAACTTACTGGCCCTAATCGGGCGCTCTAAGAAATTCATGATTCTTAAAATTAATGCCTTTCGGCCTACGAACTAAGATTGTTTTATTTATTTCAATTTATGTTTTTTTTTTTTTTTAGAAAAGTTTAAAAACTAAAATCTTTATCATTTTTTGGGGTTTTTACTTACATACTAAAGTGTTTCGAAGGTGTGATTGCTAACAGGTTGCAAGGTTTTGTTGACAAACATGCACTGATTCATAGAAGCCAGTACAAGTTTCAGAAGGGTGAAAATACAGGAAAGTTAATTTGTTGTGAGTTTGCGAATTGTTTCAACGAAAGTTTAGATAAGAGACATCACGTATTAGTAATCTTTGTAGACTTCAGTAAGGCGTTCTACACATTAAATCACTCAAATCTTATTGAATTGAAATTCGTGGGTCTATGGCTGATTGGCTGACAGAATATCTTCAAAACAGAACAATTTGAGTTATAAATCAAAAATGCTGTGAGTGAGAAAAAAGTGATAAGATATGGAGTTCCGCAGGGATCGAAACTGGATCCAATTTTGTTTGTCTTATAGACTAACGAATTGCTACGACTATTCAAACCGAGTATTCCCTTCGCTTTTGCTGATGATGCGGCTATTGTCGTTAGCCATTCTATTCATACGGCAAAAAAGATATTTCAAGAAAAATTGGCAGTTAGATGGTGTTACGACAACGGCTTGACAATAAATGCATCAAAAACAAAAATGATGCATACCAGAAGATCGCAGTTCAAGCCGACAAATCAAAGAATTTATTTACAGAATGATTACTGCCCTAAAAAGAATTCATCGAATTAGTAAGCAACTACAAGTGCCACACTTACCACGATGTTTTAAAACAAGTTTATTACTCATTGATGGAATCCATGATACGATCTAGTATACTTGCTTGGTTAAATGCAGCCAAGACCCATATTATCAAAATTCAAAAACTCCAAAATGCAGCTATAAAACAAGGTAACAACAACTATCGACAAACATATGATACACTTTCTAAGCCACTACAAGTTGAAAATATTTTTAAGATGACGACCATTTGGTCGAAAAAAAAATGTCAACAATGATGAAAACCGATTTAAACAATTAATCCAACACCAACTCAACACTAGAAGGCGTGCACAAGGAATGTTACAAATACCAAGAAATTAAAAAAACTAAGGAAGACGTAAGCTTCGTAACGTAAACATTGTACCAAGTGCTATCAACAGACTACCGAGAGAAATTGTCATGATTCAAAACTTAAAAAAAAAGAAAATAACAATTATAATTACAATTACAATTACAATTACAATTACAATTACAATTACAATTACAATTACAATTACAATTACAATTACAATTACAATTACAATTACAATTACAATTACAATTACAATTACAATTACAATTACAATTACAATTACAATTACAATTACAATTACAATTACAATTACAATTACAATTACAATTACAATTACAATTACAATTACAATTACAATTACAATTACAATTACAATTACAATTACAATTACAATTACAATTACAATTACAATTACAATTACAATTACAATTACAATTACAATTACAATTACAATTACAATTACAATTACAATTACAATTACAATTACAATTACAATTACAATTACAATTACAATTACAATTACAATTACAATTACAATTACAATTACAATTACAATTACAATTACAATTACAATTACAATTACAATTACAATTACAATTACAATTACAATTACAATTACAATTACAATTACAATTACAATTACAATTACAATTACAATTACAATTACAATTACAATTACAATTACAATTACAATTACAATTACAATTACAATTACAATTACAATTACAATTACAATTACAATTACAATTACAATTACAATTACAATTACAATTACAATTACAATTACAATTACAATTACAATTACAATTACAATTACAATTACAATTACAATTACAATTACAATTACAATTACAATTACAATTACAATTACAATTACAATTACAATTACAATTACAATTACAATTACAATTACAATTACAATTACAATTACAATTACAATTACAATTACAATTACAATTACAATCACAATTACAATTACAATTACAATTACAATTACAATTACAATTACAATTACAATTACAATTACAATTACAATTACAATTACAATTACAATTACAATTACAATTACAATTACAATTAATGTTAACTTAATAAGTAAAACATAATTTCCCTAACATATTACAAGTATAACCATCATTATCGCTCCCACAAAGTTGCTTGTCATTGACCAATACCGGTTTTACTTTAAAAGGGTGAGCTTATTTAAAAAGGTAAATTTAACTAGACGCTTGACACACGTCAAAATAAAACCAGTCCTTAACTGACCAATACTTGAGTAAATAGGTTTCCGCACTGAAAAATAAAATAAAAACGGGTTTCTAAATTTGTAACTTTTTTCGGGTGTGGTCAGTTATTGGGTCACTCAATTCATCCCTTTGTATTATTAGAACTAACATCTGTAGTACCTAGTTTCGTAGAGAACAATATCCACATTTATTGGCAGAGAAATGAGATTACAAAAATTGCTCGTAGTGTTCCAAACCTGGAACTTAACTTTACTAACCTTTAGCTTCAGTTGTTGCTGTTTTTTAATATGGTGACAACAGAGTTCCGGCTAACTACAGTGGCGTATATCATTGTTGAATTCTGCAATAAAAATCCTCACAGAAATACTCTCTAAACGGCTTCTCAAATAGGGACACAGTAATAACTTGTTGAGTGAGTCACAAGCTGGCTTTTGGGAGAACTATTCGACAATTTGTAGGAAACAAGAAGACACATTTTACTTACGCTTTCGTTATTTAAGTTTAAGGAGGCGTTCGACACCATACACAGGAAATTCATACGTTTGAAGGTGTACAACAAAGAAATCTCGATAAAGTTTGGAAACGTTTTATAACAATTGTTAGATTCTGCAACCTCTGCAATTGTTAATCAAAATCCTTAGTTCGCTGATGACATCATTGTCTTGGCTGAGTCAACTAAGAGTCTTCAATTGATAATTAATAGATTGTTCGAGTACTGAAAAAAAATGGAAGCTCCAGATATTTCTGGCCAAGTCAAAAATAATGATCTTTCAAAACAGTGCCGCAATTAAGCCTGGAAATGTATGCATACAGATCTGAAGATTTGATCCAAAATCAAAAATAAATAAATTTGTTTGGCCTCATGGAATGCAAAAGAGGGCAATTTTTGGTTTTGATAAATCTAGATCAAAAATAAATTGATTTATATTGCCAAAAGAAAACTAGTATCTAATTGGCCAGCTGACAACAAATTGGGCAGGTTCAGCCGACATAAGGGACTTGAAAGTAAGGCAAGTATCTTGCATCTGATTGGCCAGCTGCCAAAAAATTGCCTTCCAATTAAGGCAACTTTATTGGAAAGTTGACTGGAAAGTTAGGCAAGAAAAATCTCCCTTACTATCAAGCCAAGTCAACTTATGTCAAAATGACAATTGATCATGTTTTTTAATTCAACTAAAAGCTGAACTTTATTACTCAATGATTTATTTATTTTCTGCACAACTTCATTTAATGCTTTCTGTAAAAAGGTTCCTTGTAAATTTGGAAAAGAAATAAGTAATATTTCTTTAAAATACAAAATACAAATCATGATAGACTTGTAGCTTGCCTGAGGAGTGTTTTGTAGAAAATAATGATTTTGGTAATTTTTGTACTATGAACTTGAAGTAGAGGTTTGTGAAGTAAAGTTCTGAATTTTAATTTCATGACACTTGAAAAACTATCTAGTTCCCTTGGTCAAAATTTACGTTCAAAGAATGAAGTTGACTGCAAATGAAGTCCCTTATGTTGTTTGAACCTGCCCATTGCCTTCCAAATAAAGCAACTTTATTGGAAAGTTGACTGGAATGTCAAGTCAAGTCAACTTCTTTCAAAATAACAGTTGATCATGTTTTTTTCATTCAACTGAAAGCTAAACTTTATTACTCAATGGGCAGGTTCAGACAACATAAGGGACTTCATTTGCAGTCAACTTCATTCTTTGAACGTAAATTTTGACCAAGGCAGTTAGTTAGGTTTTCAATTGTTATGAATTTTGAAATTCAGAGCTTTACTTTAAAAACCTCTGTTTAAAGTTCATACGAGTAGTACAAAAACTACCAAAAACATTATTGTCTACAAAAAACTCCTCAGGCAAAAAACAAAAACTACCATAAACATTGTTTTCTACTCCTCAGGCAAGCTACAAGTCTGGCAGGATTTGTATTTTGTACTGTAAAGAAATGTTACTTATTTCTTTTCCAAATTGACAAGGAACCCTTCACAGAAAGCATTAAATGATAAGTCAATATTATAAATTAAATGATATTGTGCAGAAAATAAATAAATCATAGAGTAATAAAGTTCAGCTTTCAATTGAATGAAAAGGCATAATCAAGTATCATTTTGACAGAAGTAGAGATTTTTCTTAACTAACTTTCCATTAAAGTTGCCTTAATTGGAAGGTAATTTTCTGGCAGCTGGCCAATCAAAAACTAGAAACTTGCTCTACTTTCAAGTCTGATATGTCGTCTGAACCTGCCCAATGAATTATTTATTTTCTGCACAATATCATTTAATTTATAATATTGAAAAAAGAATAAGGACTTTTTCTTCACAATACAAAACACAACTTATGATGGACTTGTAAGCTTGTAACTTGTGGAAGAATTTTTTGGGTTGTGTTCGAAATCCTGTATGGATCATAATACTGTATTTAAAATACTGTATCTCAAAATACTGTATTTCAAAATACTGTATGTACAAAATACTGTATGATCAAAATACTGTAGCTCAAAATTCTGTATCTTAAAATTCTGTATACCAAAATTCTGTATACCAAAATTCTGTATTATTTATTTTATGAAGTAGCTTATCTCCATTTATTTAAATGTATTATTAGCAAAACACTAATTTATAAGATTTTTTTTTCTTACTGTGTTTATGCATTCAATAAAAATATATTCAACAATTCAATTCAACAAAATTCTGTATTTCAAAATGCTGTAAATAGGCTGACAAATAAAAATCGTTTTGATAATGTAAAAAAGTGCGCACTTTTTTAAATTATCAAAACGATTTTTATTTGTCAGCCTATTTACAGCGTGTTGAAATACAGATTTTAAAAACAGTTTACTTTTATAAAGAATACATCATAATATTTTTTCATTGGCATAATGTTCTTATATACTTCCCTTGAAAAATAACATATGATAATTCATAAGTCTTTGAATTATTAAAAAACAAAACCAAATAAATGGTATCTTCTTCTTATTTTCTCTTCCCATTTTCTTCCCATTAATTGTTATTTCTCTCACAGTTGTATATGAATTGTTGTTATCACAATCAACAATTGCATGAACAATTACACCGAACTTATTGATCTGTCAAAACTTCCACGTGTTCGTTCATTTCGTTGATATTTCAAAGCTTAAGAGCGGAATTTGCCAAAAATACAGTATTTTTAGATAATGTTTTGCTCATACAGCATTTTGAGAAGAAGAATTTTGAGATACAGTATTATCAGATACAATATTTTGAAAACACAGCATTTTGAGATACAGTATTTTAACCATACAGTATTATGAATATACAGTATCATACAGTATGATACAGAATTTTAACCATACAGTATTTTAAAATACAGCATTTCGAGCCGCTCCCGAATTTTTTTTGTAGACAATAATGTTGTTGATACTTTCTGCAAAGTTGGAGATAGTCAAGTACAGTTCCAAGATTAAAATTAATGACATCTGAAAAGTTAACTAGCCAACTTGGACTGCAATTGAAGTCCCTTATGCTGTCTAATGAACTTACCCATTCCATTTGGAGTATCTTTAGACTTGATATCAAGATAGAGTTTTCTTGACTTAGTTTCCAGTGAACTTTCCAATTAAGTTGGAACGCAATTTTTTAATCATATTAGTCTGCCCAAAGATTTTCTAAAAAAATATTTTTCTTTGTTTTGCTAATTTTGAGAAACCTTACTTCTAAACTTATCTCGATTTTCTAGGAATTTACTTTCCAAATTTCATAAATCAAAACTTTTGGTTATCTGCAGAATCCACTTTTTACTAAAGTCAGCCAAGTTGTTGATCATTAGTTGGAGTTTATGTAGCATTTCTTTAAATGAGAAGCTATCGATGAAATTATGGGTGGTTTATTATCTTTCAATCATCAATAACGTTTGCTCCACTAATTCACAAGTAGTTCCTTGATGTCATCGATGTAAAGAACAAACCACTAGTTTCACAACTTAAGCATTACAAATCTCCTCCTGTTGCAAAACTCTATTTAACGGTCGATTTCTTGATAGAGTTTAAAAATTATTTAAAATTGTTATGCTTTGAAACAAATTGCTCCAATGTAATTTTCCTTTTAACAGAGTTTTAAGGCTAGAATTTTCTCTAGAAATTAGTCATTGAATGCTCCATAATAATCTAGACATTGGTAAATATTGGTAAAAATTTGTTAATTAATTTTAACATTGAATATTTTCATTTCGCAATCTTTCCAGCAGCCCTATTTGGTAATCATTGCCCTTCTAACAACATCCATACGTAAATATATGTAGTTTAAAGAAAACAATCTTCCATATTCTAAACATCTTAATTTTTGTATCTATATAAAAAGGACTCTTAGGCCGGACAAAAATTTCTCTCAAGGATTTACCTTCATCGATGAATATCCCCTGTCAAAATGTGTTGACTGCTCAATTGATCGCACACTATCAGTTAATTTATTCTCTTTAAATATTAAAATTTTATGGGAATATACCTAAATTAAAAGAATCTTCATCCCCATTAAATTTTCATTTGCACAACAATTTGCCATAAATACCTCCGATTTCTTCGTTATCGCGAAAATACAAGGACTCTATATGCAGCTCCCGATCGAAGATGTAAAAAAAGATACGAATCTATATTTACCTTCATCCCTATAACATACATATAAATGTTTTCATAGACCCGACTAAGAACCATAGCGAATTTAAAGGTTGCACCTTTTGCAATGTGACTTTCTTGAACTCCATAAATAGTGAACCTTTATTTTTTGATTCTTTATTTTTTCCCAATTATTGCAAATCTACTTCCGCCGAATTTATTGTGAAAGCCACAAATTTATTACTATCCTTAAAGATAAAGAAAAACAACTTCGATTGTATGAGATTGATGCATTAATATCATTTTGCATCCCTCATTTGGAACATAAAAGAGTAACCTTTTTTCCCAAAGGTGTCAAACGATTCCGTTTAGTGACCCGCAACGAAATGATATGGGTATTAGGAGAGAATATTACGAGAATTTAGATTGAAAGATGGAAAAAAAAATCTGAAAATAATATAAATCCTCCTTGACCGCATACCCTTAATTCTTTTGTCCATCAGCATCGAAGGATCCTCATATGTATATACAATTGGCTCGTTCCTTTCAACAAGTCTTTTCATTCCTTTTTGTCTTTTGAAAAACTTCTTAAGAAAGATCTTACTATCAATGGTTTTTTAGAAAAGAGCAAAAGGTAAAGAAATAAAGGGGACAATGACCATGCGACTGACCATAATGGATTACAGGGAGATTTCTTATTAAGGTATAGGTAGACATTAAGTAGCCCATCTTTTCCTTTATGATTGAATTTTTATTATATTTGTCTCTAACTGGGGAGTGATTTTGATAAAAGGGTTTGCAACTGACCACTGAAAAACTATTAAGAAAACAGGTTTTCAAATCTTGTAAACAAACGGACACACGACACGAAGGAGTTGAGTTTTGAAGATGGTCAGTTTAATGACAGTGTCAGAAAATATATTCACCCTTTTATTTTATTGAGAGCTGAGGAATGTGGACGCTGTCCGGCAGGGATTGTTATGAATTTGATTATCTTGACTCGTTTCTGGCACGAGGCAACATGACGCTGTGGATTTTTAAAGTTGGCGATGTGATCCTATTCAAATTTCACTACTCTATTTTCTTCTGTTTCAAATTCGATCTTAAATTGTAGCAGTTATGCATCAATTTCCAATTTTAAGTTTCAGCTTAGGTACCTTATAAAAGTACCTTAAAGTTAGACATCAGTTTCTAATGTGAGTTCATTCGAGTTTTGGATTGACCTCGAGTTTGGAAAGTTAATCCGAGTTTATCACACTGAATAACTAAGTTCTTGATACTCAAATCAATTTAAATGTTTAAACGATCCTTAACGCTAAAAAGAGGTTATTTTGTCTATACAAGAAACAAATTATTTTAATACAAATGTATTTCTTTGTGACAAGGAGATTCTCTAAACTGCAACAACTATAGGCGAATTAGTCTACTTAATATCTTTTACAAAATCTTTTCTGCCGTAATATATGAACGTCTAAACCTCCATGATTGACCATGGAGAATACGCGCTGTTCCATAAAAGTTTGAACCAACTAAACCGAACCTTTTGGTGTCAAAAAAGGCTTTAGACCAGGTGATGCGCTGTCATGCGATATCTTTGACATCGTCCTTGAAAGAAAAGTGCAGAGCTCCCATGTCAACACTAGAGGCATTATCTTTCAAAAATCTATCCAATTACTATTATATGCTGATGACATTGACATAATCGGAAGAACTCAGCGTGATGTCAATGGGGCTTTTGTGAGTATTGAGGCAGAGGCGGCAAAAATGGGTTTAACGGTTAATCATAGCAAAACAAAGTACATGTTGTCATTAAGAATGGAGATACAACACCGACCATCGACAGATATAACTTTGAGGTAGTTAAGGACTTTTTCTACCTAGGCTCCGCTATGAACGCAGAAAACAACAGTAGAGGAAGACCGCGGATCAGGTGTTGCGCACAAGTGGAAAGTGTCCTCACCCAACTTCGAGTGCGAAACTGGAGACAGCTAGCTTATATTTTTTTAACCAGGTCAGTTTTGCTGTACCCGTAGCATGATGGTTAGTGCGTTGGACTGTCATGCAAGGGGTCTTGGGTTCAATCCCTGCCTGTGCCACCTAACTTTTTTCACGGGTACTGCCTCTTGCGAGGAATTGACAAATTCTCCAAGAGTAATTCTTGTCATGAAAAGTGCTTTCTCAAAATTAGCCGTTCGGATTCGGCATATAAACTGTAGGTCCCTTCCATCTCTGACAACATTACTCGCACACAGGAATGGTTGAGAGTTGTAAGTCACTAGGCCCTGGTTCTTCATGGACTGTTGCGCCACCTAATTTATTTATTTATTTAGTTTTGCTGTACAGCCCTTACAGTTCATCGTTGTATCTTCTCCTCCACTCTAAATCTATGCAGAAAGGACCAACAATCACCCGAACTATTTTTCTCTCGAAGCATCCTAAGACACTCTCATCTTTCTTTGAAAAGGTCCATGCCTGAGCTCCATATCAGCACCGGGAGAATGAGTGTCTCATAGATGGTTATTCTAGATGCTCGAAAGAGGACTTTTTTACTCAAGTGCCTTCTAAGTCCAAAGAAGTAGTGACTTGCAAGAGTTATTCTTCGTTTGATTTCAGCGCTGGTGTCGTTGTCTGAGTTTATAGCGGTGTCTAGGTAGACAAAGTCCTTAACTACCTCAAAGTTATAACTGTCCATGATGATGTTTTGTTCAAGACATCGTCGTTCAACGTTCTTTTTTGATGACAGCATAAACTTGGTCTTGCCATCATTCACCACCAAAACCATCTTCTCCACTTCAGATGCAATGCTCCAAAACGCTCCACTGACAAGACGCTTTGATCTTCCAATTATATCAATATCATCGGGGTATTCGAGAAGTTGGATGGAACTTTGGAAAATTGTGCCTCTCGCTTGAATTTTGCACAATTCTTTCCAGAACGATGTTAAAGAAGTCGCATGACAGTAAATCACCTTTTCTAATCTTTTTTTGACATCGAAAAGTTCCGTTAAGTTTTTTCCAACCCTTATGGAATGGCGCTGCACTAACGCACAAGTTTGGCAGGGATGCCAAAGCTCTATACAGCTCGTCCCTGTAAATGCTATCAAATGCGGCCTTGAAATCGATGAAGGTGGGTATCGATTTGAAGTTCCGATTTAGTTAGTAGTGGACTTTCCTGGTCTGAAGCTACACTAATAAGGACCTATCATTGAACAAAAAATACATTTAAATTCAGTGTTCTTATTTGGGAATGCTTTTTATAAGAAAGTTGTCCTTTTTGGTTCAACTTGAATGGACAACTCGAGTTCTAAGGAAATCTTGCATTACTCGTGCTATGAAATCATATGCGACCATTTTCGAGAAAAATTGAATTTTATTAGAATTGTTTTTCATGTCCTTATGAGAAGATTTTTTCAACAAAAAATTGTTTTAAAAAGGACTACGAATCCGAGTCGTGTTTTAAGGAACTTTTGAAAAAAAGGGAATAATCATATCCTTAAAAAGGTCATTTAAAAACCCAGTAAATCAACTTGGTTACGAAAGATGTTCAAAGTGAAAAATTCTTCATTTTTTTTGGTATTTTATTTTTCCTGTGAGAGATAAATTTTAAGATATACGCTACGCACCTTTTCTTCCGCATTTTTAATTAATTTAGGATGAGTAATCAAAAGATTCTCAACAAAAACAAGGGTGATATCCTTTTGTAAAAAGGTTTTTCATATGCATATACTCCGTAAACTCTCTGTTCCCAAAATTTATTTAAGAAACCAGTTTTTGAAAAATATCCCTTTTATACTTTGACAGGACAAACTTAAAACCAAACAAAAAAAATTGTAATTCATAACAACAATGGCAAAACCCGTCCAGTCCAGTCAGTTATCCTTTATTCCTTTACGAAGTCCCTTCAATTTGGCCATTCCACTATATACATACATATTCAGTGTACGAGTATAGTATAAAATTACAAGGCATTCGCGTTGAATTATAGGAAGGACAGCATGTGCGCGAATAATGGAATTTAAATATACGAATCATCCACGACGACTCGACGGCTACCAACGGCCATTAGCAGTCTGTAAGATGACATGATGTTCTTATGAATGGTCCAGGCGCAGAAAAGGGTTAAAAATTCACGGATAAGTGATCACTACAAAAAAGGGGTGTTTTTAATTTCACAGGGTCACTGAGTATAAAAGCTACATACCTAAATAATATAATGTATTTTATAATATTATGTGCACATGTACGTGATCAAATCAACGGTCATTTAATGTAAACTTAGGTCTTTTTTATATCTATAACTCTCAACCCTGCACTACTGCACGCTGAGAAATCTTTTGTTGAACACACTCGCAGTTATTCTCAACTTACAGGTAAAAATATTCAAAAAAATGTTCATATAATGGCAGTTTATTTTAAGAAAATAAAAAAATCCTTTTCTTAAGAATAGAACATTGTTCCAATTTTGTAAATGTCAAATGATAAAACATTTCAATTAAGAAAATACAAACGTATACTTTGTTACTTCTTATATTCCGGATGTGACATTTAAACTGCTTTTTAATTTTGAATACAAAATTAACAAACTATTGCTTACAATATTGATTTCAGAAGTAATACTTTTACACGAAGTCCAAAGTCAACTGTCAAAATTAATCTTTTGTGTTTAAGTTGTTAGTTATTGGCTACGTTCAATCTCGGACAGATAGGGTATCCGGATACCTTTTTGTTAGTGTTTTACATGTAACGGAACAGCTGATCAAAAAGAAATGGAATGTCAAAAAAGAATTCCGAGAATTTTGTGTACGTGGATATCTGACAGAACAGGTGATTCAACATATAGTTGAACTTGAAGGAGTTTGAAAATTTCAAATATTAACGGTTTTTTTTTTTTACAAACATTTTTAGAGTTATTTCACTTTAGGTATCCAAATCGTTCAAAAAGATATCTGAAAATTCACCTATCCATGATACTTTATCCAACAAGATATTGAACGCAGCCATTGTTTTTACTTGAAGTAAAGTGTACATGAGATGTCTTTAAAACTGTCAATCATTTTGTGTTCTTTTTTTTTTAATATTTTTTTTAAATAGTTTCAGCAATATAAAAGATGGAGTTAAAAACCAAATGCTTCTAACTTCGCTCCATTTTTTCTGATACAAAAGGTCAAACTACAAGCTTCAAGATCGAGTCTTCTATTGTAACAGCAATGAGAAGCGTTTCTCTGTTTACTTAAGTTTAATAACTTTAAGTTAATTTTTGACATTGACTTATATATAAAGGGTGATTCCGTTTCAAGAATGATATTGATTTTAAATAAAACACAAATCATATAGGAATTTATTGTCATTTGCTTTTTACTGTTATAATATTGGTATGGAACAAATTATCAGCCAAATAGCCACCTCCATTCGATGGTCCAAGGCGGGAACCTACAGTTTTAAGCCGAATTTGAACAGCTAATTTGAGAAAGCACTTTTCATGACAAGAATAATTACCCTTGCAGGATTTGTCAATCCCTCGCAAGAGGCAATACCCGTAAATAAGCCTATATCTCATCCCATGGCTCTCGAAATGTTACTGACTCATCGTGGTAAACCTTTCCTTGCGTGAGAGGTGCAATTATTGAGCACGATGACGAGTTGAGATGAACTGCTCTTCAGTCACACTATCGCGAACAGCAGCAATAAACTCTGCAGTACGACTAGTATGACCCGATTTGCTCAATTTGTGCACAATCTTTCAGATTGTGTGCACATTTGGACGATTAAATTGACTGAAAAAATCAGGAATGATTTAAACGCCCTTTTCATAACAAGCCTGAATAACTTTAACGCGTTGCTCGATTGTGTATCTTTGAAAATTTCAAATTGAATAAGTTTGAAATTGAGAAATGTCAAATGAATTGCAGAAAAAAACTTGACGTTTAGGTGTGGTTCACATTCAACACCGGTCCCTAAAATTTAACTACTCTTTATAATGGACAGGTTCAGACAACATAAGGGACTTTATTTACAGGCAACTACATTCTTTGAGCGCTAAATAAGAACAAGTTGGATAGTTAATTTTTCATATATGTATCATTAATTCCAAACTTGAAACCAAAAACATTGTTTTTGTTTAAAATAAACGAATTACATAAGTTACAAGTCCATCATAAGTTGTGTTTTGTATTGTAAAGAAAAACTTCTTATTCCTGGCAAGGAACCCTTTTACGCAAAACTTTAAAAAAGTTCTGCACTAAATCAATAAATCAAAGAGTTACTAAGTCAAGCTTTCTGGTGAATGAAAACATATGATCATCTGACATTTTGACGTAAGTAGACTTAATTGGATGTTAAAAAGAAAATTTTTCTTGACAAATATTATTATAGAAAATTATTATAATCATATTGGCACGTGCCAAGGCAGAGATAAAAACGATCTACATAAATATTCTGGACAGTGTCCACTATATACGAGTACCTATATCCATTAAAAAAGGGTGAACAAAGGTTTTGAAATAAAACTCCTATTTCTCACACGTGTCGCTTATTAACTGACCATCAACAACACAAATTATGCGTCCATCCCTTGTTCGATTTTTTAAATACCTAACCTGTTTTCAAAGAAATTGTATATTGGTCAGTTAAGAATATAACCCTTCTTGTTGAATACAATTACTTTTGAAGACAGCAGACAAATAAGAAGAAGTAAAGATGAAGGTATACAAAGGACGTACAATTGTAAGATGTCTCCGTTAATTGTGCAATGGTCAATGGTGTTGTATATTGTTTGTTTGTGTTAATTTGTCTTAATAGGTTTTACCGTTTTAAAAAATTCGATTTAAATGTCAATTCAATTATTATTCAAACACTTCTTTGACCATTGATGTCTAAATCAAATTTGAAAAAAGAGGCTGGGATGCGACCCAAACTGATAACTTCCCATCCCTTCTGTCGATTTGTCTTGCTTAAAAGTTTGTCTATATGTATCAATTTTAACCAAATTTGCGTACTATTTTTTGTAGATTTTATTTTTCATGAAAAACGGACTGTTGGGTTTTTATAAAAAAAAATTACTGAATATCGAAAACAATATTTTCTCTGAAATAAAATAAGTTTGAAGCCAATATTTTTAATTTTTGAAAAGCTTTTTTGAGTCGAAAGTAAATTTTTACCAAGTTTAAGTATTGTTTTTTTTTAGGTTTTTATTTTTTGTAAAAAAAACTGTCAATTCGATTTTTCTCAAAATTTTATCGAATGTTGAAAACAATATTTATTATAAGCTAAAATTAGTTAGAAGTCATTATCTCAAATTTTTGAAAAGATATTTTAGTCAAAAATCAATTTTTACCAACTTTTGTTAAATTTTTTTTAGGTTTTTAATTTTTTGTACAAAAACTGTCAATTAGATTTTTTTCAAAATTTTACTGAACGTTGAAAACAATATTTTTTTAAAGGTGAAAGTAGTTTAAAGCCAATATCTCAAATTTTTGAAAAGATATTAGAGTCGAAAATCAATTTTTACAAACTTTTGTTAATTTTTTTTTTTGGTTTTTAATTTTTTGTAAAAAAACTGTTAATTCGATTTTTTTCAAAATTTTACTGAATGTTGAAAACAATATTTCTTATAAGATTAAATAAGTTTGAAGCCTTAGTCTCAAGTTTTTGAAAAGATATTTGAGTCGAAATTCAATTTTTCTCAACTTTGAGTAATGTTTTTTTAAGCTTTTAATTTTTTATTAAAAAAAACTATCAATTCGATTTTTCTCAAAATTTTATCAGATGTCAAAAACATTATTCTTCGTTGAACAAATTGTTCTGGAGATGAAATCATATTTTGGTCGTAAAATTTTCGAGGTGACAAATCTTTTTTTTCCAGTTTTTTTGATTTATAAAAAAAACCGTTAATTGGATTTTTTTCCAAAAATATAATTGTTCCTATGGGAAGTTAACTAGTTTTGACGCATCTCAAACCATTGGGTCAATTGAAGAAAGAAAGAAATTTGGAACAACAACGTGGTCAGTGCCAAACACTTCCACAAAGTTTTAAAAAGAAGCTCGAATTTAAGGTAAAAGTTGAAACCAAAAATTTAACATTTGCAGAAAATGTGGTAAGCGGGGCCACATGGGTAAAGATTGCTGGGCTTAAACTGATCAAACCAGGTTAACTGAGAGCTACCAGGAAAATTAAAATGGGTTCATTGCACAGGAATGTACGTCACAATTTGCAAACGTATCATATGAGAGTTCAAGGCAGCGATGTGGTGAATCGAGTTTTGTGAATTTAAAAAAAAAATTAAGAAGCTAACCATGTCAAATTAGCAGATAGTCATGTAATTGATGTTATAGGTACAGGAACTGTTATATATGTAATACTTTATGGCTGAATCACAAACACGCTTCAGCTTTGGCTTCGCCTGACGTTTACGAGTTCAGCCATAGAATTTCAATGTCTGCTATCACAATGGAGTTTCGACCTCACGTTTCGTTTGACAATCGTAAGGAAAAGAACTTAATGTTACGTAATGTGACTCCAAACGGAAGCTCTAGTTCAATTTTCTGAACATTTGCTTTGTCTAACAGCTCAACAGCTGTAAAAAAATGTCAACAAACAAAATATTTGCTTTTGGAGGGATTCCCATGTAATTAGAAAAATTTAAAAGGCAAGTTATTGAAATATAAATAGAATATCTATACATTTTTTTCTTGAAAATGTTATTTTTTTTAGAACAAAAAATGAGCTTCGAAGAACTACTCATTGACTTGGTGAGGGAACGGGAATTCCTTTATAACACCAGGTCCAAAACATATACAAATGTTTTAAAAAGAAATGCTGCTCGGGAAGAGATTTTTTCAGTTTCAAAATTCATATTTTTTACTGCACGACAAACCAAAGCTAACTTTTGAGAAAAAATAACAACTGCTAATGACAAGAGTGTCAATTTATAAATGTCATCATAGAAATGTCATTCAAAGCAACCTCGAAGCAGGCTCACCGTAACGCAGACGATTCAGCCATTACTGGTTCCAAAATTAGGGGACAATCTTATTTTAATCAGCAAGTTTTTGAAGGATCTGGAGCTAGAATTTGTGACACAGCGGATGAATTGATCATGAATGCTGAAAAACAAAACAGTTTGTACTTTGTAGTAGCTGATGAACAGGTTCAACTGAGCAAAGATACAACTAAATTATCAAAGATAAAATATGGGTTGCTTATGTCTCGACGCAAGATGTTAAGACACAACAATTTAATCTCATTGAATCATTTATCAGTACAAAAAAATTATGACATCGCAAAAAGTTGTACGGCCTGTATTCGAGCTAAGCAAACTAAAACACTGATTTCTAGTTCCACCAATGAATAAACGATTTCACAGCGACGTCTGTGCACCGATGCGCATAGAATCTTTAGGAAAGGTAAGATACTTTATAACCTTCATCAATTACTTTTTAAGGAAGATATTTATGTATTTTCCTAAAAGAAAGAGTGAAGCTCTCCAAGCCTTTAAAACATTTAATGTTTTTGCTGAAACACAATCTGGAGAAAAAAGAGAGCGGAATTCTTCATCAAAAGACTGTACCACATACATTGGAGAGAGGACGAACCGGACATTAACTGTCTTATGAATAAAAGCGGACTTCCCGAGCTTTTTTGGGCAGAATTAGTTAACACTTCAGCGTTCTTACGAAGCGGATGTCGAACGAAAATTAACGGAGATGCTAAAAAGAAGAACTGTGGAGTGGAAGCAAACCAAATGTGGCTTTTCTGAAGGAGATTGGTTCTAAAGTGTACACCTTAAACAAGGATGGTGTTCTTGGAAAATAAGAATGTAAATCAGTCATATAGGAGCTTTTGATAAAGCAAGACGTCTTGTCAAGCAATCTCTAACTCTGATCGTGATTTTTTTTTTTGTTCAAAATTAATAAACGTGCGAGATCACCTATTTCCGAGGACAACTTAATGTCCTCGGACATTAATTTTCGGAAAAAAATAGCTATGAATGCGAATAAAAGGGACTCCAGAGGTAACTACTGGAGCCCCTTACAATGCTTGCCGGATAGTGACACCGACAATGAAAAAGAAACCGAAAAAATGGACGATTCCGAATCGCCAAACAAACCATCTAAAAGAGTGCAAATTGCTCCCATTAAACTATTACAAAAATCTTGTGAATATGTGCATGCATCGATGAAAACCATTAGTGTGTCCAACTATTCTATTAAATAAAATGCACGACTGGGTCGCACGAACTTGCTCCTGTATTCAAAGAGTCTGTTTAAAAAAGTATCTACGTATATAAGATTTAAAAATATACCTGTAAAATAAGTTTGTCTTCAAAGATATAAATGCCATTTGATTCGTCGAAAAAACCTCCATTTTTCAATTTTTTTTTGGGAGGGGGTTACATTCAATACAGTTAAAATAATTTAAAAAAAAAACCAATTTAAGATTCAAAATTTTACCTGAAAAATAAATTTGTCTTCAAAAATTTAAATGCCATTTTATAAATAAAAAAGCTCTTGATTTTTCAAAAATTTTTTTCAAAAATCGTTAGAGCGGTTTTTTTTTAAATTAATTTTTTATATATAAAATTTTTCAATTTTGTTCTAAAAATATTTTTGGTATGCAGTTGTTTAGTGATTGTAAATATACGCTCTACATTTGAATTTCGTAAAAAAATATCAACCCGTTTTTGAGATATAGAATTTTGAAAAAAAAAAATTCAATATTTTTTTAAAAATCCAAACAAAAAAACATTGCACTTTTGATAATCAAATATTGTTAAAACAATATAAGAGCTTATTCAAAAAAAAAATTATTGAAATCAGTACATAAGTTGCTGAGAAAATTAAAAAACAAAAAAACGGTTCTATGAGCGGTACCTTTCCTGAGCAATACAAAAATATGTCTTTCTTATTAAAAGAAGCCAAGTTAAAACATACAATTTTAGAGAAAATTAAAAAAAAATCTATCGGTTTGTTTTTGAGAAAATTCGAATTATCGTTTTTTGACCAAAAAAAATGTATGGGGGCCACTGTTAGTTTTGATCTTAAAAAAAAAATGAAAAAAACGCCTAACGCGAATCTGCTCAAAACCTTAACTTCCAAGTTTGAACTCAATCGACCCAATGGTTTAGGCTGTAGGAGCGTGGACAGACAGACAAAATTCTGCACGAATGCAAAACTTGCCATATAGTTCCTATATGTCGCAAGTAAAAAATGTCAATTGGCATCAAAATAATGTGTGAATCAATGGATTCATATAATTTAGTACTTGATAAATTAAAGACAGACAACTGTCAGTATTTCACACATGCATTAAAAATTCAAAAAGCTTTTAAAGTTATATTATATGGCTTAAATGAATTAGACACTACAGTGTTAAAAAATTAACTAATAAATCTTGGTCTATTATGCAAAGAAGTGAAAAAAATCACCAAAAACTACGAACAATATACAGATACGTTCTACATAGTATCTCTTGAAAGTGGCTCTATTAAACTTTATGAACTTAAAAAAAAAATTAGATCCATATTTCACACACAAATCAATTGGTCATATCAACGAAAGCAAAAAAATCATTTGACTCAATGCAGAAACTGCCAACTGTTTGGTCATGGCGAGAAAAATTGCCATGTGAGAACATATTGTTCCATATGCGCAGCTTCTCACAAGACCGAAGAATGTACAAACACTGAAGTTCTTAAATGTGCAAACTGCAGCGAGAAGCACAAATCGACTGACAGCGCATGTGCAATTAGAATGAGATATCTGGAAATGAGACAAAAGCTCTCAAATAAAGCAAGTCATCGTTCCCAAGCTCACGATCAGCCAAAGATCACTAATGTCGCCAACATACAGAAGTTCAACTCTTCTCATCTGTCAATGGTTGATTTCCCACCTTTACCCCAACGACATGGAAGACAAGTACAGCACAACAATCTTACAATAAAAAATACATGGGAAAATATAACACCTGTGGTGAATACACAACCAAGTGCAGCTCATCAAAACAAACAAACGCCTGCTCCGTGTGGTGAGTTATTCTAGATGGAAGAACTTAATACTTTGGTAATGGAGATGATAAATAAATTAAGTGTATGTAAAACAAAACAAGATCAATTTCAAGCTATCGCACAGTTAGCTACCAAGTTTTTATATTCCAATGTCAAGTAATATATTAACAAATAATATACTAGATTATAATTTAAATATTATAACATGGAATGCCAAAGGCATTAGAAATAAAATAATCGAATTTTTAAATTTTTTGAACCACAATAAAATCGATATAGCTTTTGTAACAGAAACATGGTTAAGTTCAGATATAGTGTTTTCCACCCCAAATTATAAATGCTACCGCGTAGATCGAATAGGTCAAAAAGGTGGAGGTGTAGCAATTTTAATTAAAAAATCAATTCAACATTTTCTCTTGCCCGTTGTGAGGACTCGTTTAATAGAAAATGTTGGAATCGAGGTAAGATTGAGGAATCATTCAACGTTAAAAATGTTCTGTGTATATTTTCCTGGTAAAAACTCTAATGAAGAAAAAAGAATGTATTTTAAGAGAGATCTTAGAAAATTATTAATAAGAAATGATAATTATATAATTGGAGGTGACCTAAATTGTAGGCATAGGGACTGGGGTTGTGTTCGTGCAAACTCGTGGGGTAATGTTCTTGTGAGTATGTCGTGCTTGTATCCGTATTCCATGTTGTTTCCGTTTAGTCCAACCTATTTTCCGTCTGGGTCAAGGGGAAGTCCATCTGTTCTGGATTTATTCATAACAAATACACCTTCGTTTTTTAATCAGCCTGAGACAATCAATGATTTAAGTTCTGATCACATTCCAGTTCTATGCAAGATGAATGAATTGGTTGAGCAAAGAGAAGAATACTTTTTGAATCTTAAAAATGCTAATTGGTGCCGTTTTAGATCAGAAATTAAATCGAAACTTAGAACAGTCTCTACAGATTTAGATAGAGTGTGCTGTAGAGAAGATATTGATATGCATGTCAATACTTTCTCTAATCAAATTCTTGACACGGTACAATCATGTATACCAAAAAAGTCTAAAAAACCTTTCTTTGCTAAAATGCCTGAACACATTCTGGAATTAATACGTCAGAGAAATTACTTTAACAGGCAATGGCAACGTTATCGATTACCAGAATATCGTGATCAAACTAAATTATATAAAAAAAAGATTAATGAAGAAATTGTTAAACACAGAAATAGAAATTGGAACGATAAATTAAGTAAATTGGAAAAAAATGAAAAACCTTTTTGGAATATAGTCAAAATTATAAAAAACAAAAATAGACGAATTCCAAATATGGAAAATGGAAACGAAGTGGTTTATCAAGACTCAAATAAAGCTAATTTATTGGCCCCATCATTTCTGAACAATCATACCGTGTCACAACACCTTAAGTGATGTCACAACTCAAAATCTTGTGAGTCAAACATTGAGCATTATAAACTCACAAAACATCGATACTCCTAGGGATCAGTTTGTAAACAGGCAGGATGTGGAACATGTAGTTTCCAACCTTAAATCTAGGAAATCTGATGGACTAGACAAAATAAAAAATATTTACATAAAAAATCTACCTAAAGCAGGCCTTATATACCTTACCTTTTTGATAAATGCATGCCTTAAAATGCAGTATTTCCCAATGACATGGAAAAACGCAAAAGTCATACCAATTTCAAAACCTGGAAAACCTGCAAAACTTCCTACTAGCTATCGACCGATTAGTTTGCTTAGTTGTCTAAGTAAAATATTGGAAAAAATTGTTAAATGTAAAATTTTGCAAATCGTTGAAAACTTGCATATTTTTCCAAATGAACAATTTGGATTAAGGATGCATCACAGCACTTCTCATCAAATTTTAAGAGTATGTGAACATGTCAAGAAAAATCGTTCTCTAGGTAAATCAACTGGCCTTGTTTTACTAGATATAGAAAAGGCTTTTGACTCAGTGTGGCATGATGGGATTGTCCACAAGATGGTACATTTTGGCTTTCCCATGTATCTGGTCAAAATTATTCAAAGTTTTCTCTCTAACCGTTGTTTTAGTGTTTATGTTAATAATTGTCCTTCAATTTCTTATAATGTTAATGCAGGTGTTCCGCAAGGATCAGTATTGGGTCCTTTTTTATACAACATCTACACATCTGATATTCCCAAACTGCAAGAATGTGAAATAGCCATATTCGCTGATGATACTGGCATCTTTTCATCGCATGAATTTAGTCTCAACATTGAGACAAATTTACAACATGCACTTGAACTGATGATGCATTATTATCAAAAGTGGAAAATTAAGCTGAATGCTGAGAAATTACAAGCTATCTTTTTCAGCCGAAAAAGAAAGTCTTGCTATCTCCCCAGTAATCAGATTATTGTTAATGGTGTTAATGTCAAATGGGACTCGAGTGTGAAATATTTAGGGGTTTATCTAGACCAAAAACTTACATTTAAGGAACATATTGTTCAAACACTGCGCAAAATAAGCATAGCAATCAATATGCTATATCCATTCATAAATAGAAAGTCATGTCTAAACAACACTAACAAAATAATAATTCACAAGGTAATATTCCAAGCAATCCTTCTCTATGGATGCCAAGTGTGGGGAAATTGTTCCAAATGTCATCTTAAAAAACTTCAAATTTCTCAGAACAAGTTACTTAAAATGATGCTTAATCTTTCTCGATACCATTCTACACTGGACTTACATGCAAGAGCAAATGTTGAAATGATCTCTGAAAGAATAGTTAAACTTAATAATTCATTTTTGCGAAATTGTGAAATTCCTGACAATCCATTAATTAATCAATTGTTTTCTTAACCATATTTTTGATGTTATCTACTTGTTTTTATAAGATCCTTATATGTTTACATGTTTACGTGTACTTATTTATTTATTTATTTATTTTTTTTATTTATTTATTTATTTATTTATTTATTTATTTACTTATTTATTGTTGTAACTATCTATTTTTCTTTTCTTTACATATTTATTCATATGTTGATTCATTCATGTATCTCGTTCATATTTTATATACGTTATGTATGTACATAGGTTTGGAAAATATTAAAGTGTAGCTCGATCAACACAGAAAATTAATTTTTAAAACATTTCGTAAGAAATACATTATAATTAATTCATATACAAATACACATTCATGAATTTTGTATAAGATTCCTTTCTTCATAAGGAGATCAATCTACATTCTTACGCGTTTACCCTAATCGACTTTCAACAACAAAATCCGAGAACACTTCCTTGACCCAAGCTTGACCTCAATTGTCAAAGCAAATTCTTCCTCACATCCTTGGCTCTGCTCTTCTTATTTTCCTAAATCTGCATAAATAAATCTCCCTAATTTCTCTATTAAGTATTGTGTTGAAGTGTCATATACAAAGAGCATTAGGGAAGAAATTAAACAAAGGATCCTATTCTTTAGCTGATTTGTGCATCGGAAGGATCTCCGTCTACAACAAAGGATAGATGGTCAGGCAATATTAAAATCTTCATATCAAAATCGATAAAAGGTATCTTGTATAAGCTGGGCACAGCACAGCACACAATATACATATTCAAAGTGAAGACATTCTGATAGAGAAATTAAGAGGAAAAGAAAATGCTTCAACCATGATAATGCAGATGTGAAAATAGAAATTAAATCGATCTATCAATAGCCCCCAATGATGATCACCAAGATCATCATCAATAACCAAATTTTATTGTTAAGTTAATTTGTGAAAAAAATAAAAAGATTCACTTTTTTATCCGAATATTTTTATTTGGCACTATTTCCCCCAATGTTAAATGCAAAAGACGGGATAAAAAACTGCTTAAAAAATTGCAAAAATCCAGGTACCTAGAACCTACAGACAGCACAGACACAGAGCAGAATATTATCTGGCATCATCATTTAACCTTAATAGTCCTAACCTATGGACCCTGGGACTTTGGACTGTGGTAAATGCCTTTCACGGGTGAAATACTTAATGTTTGCCATCAGGCATCGGGGAGACCTTTTATTGTTTCCCTCTGGGAAGTGCAACTATAGTTCAAATCAAAAGCTGTTCCCGATTCTAGCAAGCATTACATTCAGAACTCAGAAATAGGATCCCCTCTTAGTGATATTTTTTGAGGAAAAATCATTGATTTTTGTAATTCGACAAGGGGTCGTAAGGGTTGTGATCCTTTCTCCAAAAAATGGTTTAGGTATAACCTTTTTCTTCGGTGTGTGTTTTTATTCGATTTGGATTTCTCTTTTCCATCGCCAAACATCGAGGATTCACCTCCGACGTAATTTAGCGTGAATTGAAAATCCTTTTTTTTTTCTTTTTTGTTGCTGTTTAGAGAAAGATCCTCCTTGGAGGTATAAATTTGTATCTAAAGATCACAATAATTATGATGATATCGATGATGCTCGTCTCGAATTTCAGCAAAGGATGAAGAAATTTTTATTTTTTGTTGGTTTTTTGTACCTTTTTCGAAGAAGAAAACTCGTCCTCTTCGTCGTCGTCGTTGATCCTTTTTGTCTTTCATCAATGTCTTAAGGCGAAGATATAGTACATATATGTATTTTTTTTTTTGCTCATTGAGTTCATAGTATTTGTACCCTTTGATCGCTGTGCTAAGGGTCGAGGCTTGAGGTGCTTATAGGAAGAACGCTGTTGAAGAATTTTTAAAAGATGTTTAGCCTAAATACCATGGGAATTTTTTCAGCGAGCGAAAGGCAGGCAGGACGAGATTGGTACTGTGTTTGCGGAAGAACATTAAGATGGATTGATAGTGCGATAGAAGGATGATGGGCATTTACATTGCAGTTTCTTAAATAAATCTTTTTTCTATTTTTTTTCTTTTTGCATTGGAACTGAAGAAGGGGTGAATTAAGAAATAGTACTTTCTCCTGGGAAATATGATATTCTGAAAGGATTGATGTACTCATGGTGCTCGCGAATTGATTAGGGTTAAGGATATTTATGGACGAAACAATTGCATGCATTTTTGCAACATGATGACGGTAATACCTAGGCAATGTAAGATGCAGATGCGAAAAAGGGTTTTTGCAAGTAAAACAAGAAGTTTTGTGGTTCGAAAAAGGATAAGTTGAAATTCTTCTATACAGAAGAATTGGGAAAAGATTATTTTGATTTACAGAAACATAAATTTACATATGTATATACATACATACCTATGGACATGTATTTGACTTTATTGATTAAGAGTTTTTGACTTATAAGTCTTGAAAGCAAATTGTTTTGAATATATTATAATTACTTGAAAATTAAAGAGTCTTAAATGTAAATTTTTTGCATATGGTTTCGTAATGAGAAGAAGTACCCACATCAATCATCAGTCTATGATCATTAAAATTCATGAGCAATTTAAAATAAACTATGATACCGCACTTAACAAATTTTGCAATATTTTAGAAGCAGGATATATAGGGGCTTGAATGTGTTATAAAAACGGTAGAATTACATAATTATTTTATCTCGATCGTTTCCAAAAAATTGATTTGTACAAATTATTAATTAAGGGATATACTGTTGGAGCATCAGATTTCATAAAAGTAGAGGCTGGGATGCGACCCACACTGATAACTTTCCATTCTGTCTTTCGATTTGTCTTCCTTAAAACTTTAACAAAGTATTCATAACAAAATTTGAGGTAAACATCTTTCTTTGTTTGTATACATACTTGAGTCGAAAACCATTTCTTTTCAGTTTTGTGTTGATTTTGTAGGTTTTCGTGGTTTGTAAAAAAGTAGTCAATTGAATTCTTCTACAAAATTAACTTTAAACTACCAACACTATTTTGGATATGATAAAACAAGTTTCATTTAAAAATCTGTGGTTGTTAACTAGATCTTTAGTCAAATACGAATTTTTACCAATTAGCAGTTTTTAAAAGTTTTTATTTCTTATATAAAATAATACAGATTGGATTTTTTTAAGGCCATAAACTTACCTTAATAACCAAATTTAGCACATAATGAATTCATTTTGAAGTCAATATCTTTATTTATTCATTTTGTATCTTTCTGTGTTATTATCTTGACCTTGAAACGTCGAGAAATGTCAAAATTTTGATTTCGACAAATCGGACCGATTACAATAACTTCCTATATGGCAAGTTAACAATTATTTCTACCAAGATAGGAAAATAAAATAATGCTTGTCTCTTTTAATATTGTCTTTTAAATCTTAATTAAGATCTTTATTATCGCTAAATTTATGTACATTTTTTATTTATAAAACAAAATTGCACAATTTAGAGAGAAATGGTATTTTTTACCTTACCTACAGACAAATTATAACAAGGAAAATCTACATGAACAATTAAAATAAAGAAATTCTATATTTCCTGTCTTAAGAATCAACTATCCACTTTCCGTCAATAATAATGGGTGATTTTTTTGAGGTTAGGATTTTCATGCATTAGTATTTGACAGATCACGCTGGATTTCAGACATGGTGTCAAAGAGAAAGATGCTCAGTATGCTTTGACATTTCATCATGAATAGACTTACTAACGAGCAACGCTTGCAAATCATTGAATTTTATTACCAAAATCAGTGTTCGGTTTTTTTTTATCGACAAATTTTTTATCGACAAATTTTGTTCAGCGATGAGGCTCATTTCTGGTTGAATGGCTACGTAAATAAGCAAAATTGCCGCATTTGGAGTGAAGAGCAACCAGAAGCCGTTCAAGAACTGCCCATGCATCCCGAAAAATGCACTGTTTGGTGTGGTTTGTACGCTGGTGGAATCATTGGACCGTATTTTTTCAAAGATGCTGTTGGACGCAACGTTACGGTGAATGGCGATCGCTATCGTTCAATGCTAACAAACTTTTTGTTGCCAAAAATGGAAGAACTGAACTTGGTTGACATGTGGTTTCAACAAGATGGCGCTACATGCCACACAGCTCGCGATTCTATGGCCATTTTGAGGGAAAACTTCGGAGAACAATTCATCTCAAGGAATGGACCGGTAAGTTGGCCACCAAGATCATGCGATTTGACGCCTTTAGACTATTTTTTGTGGGGCTACGTCAAGTCTAAAGTCTACACAAATAAGCCAGCAACTATTCTAGCTTTGGAAGACAACATTTCCGAAGAAATTCGGGCTATTCCGCCCGAAATGCTCGAAAAAGTTACCCAAAATTGGACTTTCCGAATGGACCACCTAAGACGCAGCCGCGGTCAACATTTAAATGAAATTATCTTCAAAAAGTAAATGTCATGGACCAATCTAACGTTTCAAATAAAGAATCGATGAGATTTTGCAAATTTTATGCGTTTTTTTTTTTTTTAAATTCTCAAGCTCTTAAAAAATCACCCAAGGAAAATAATTTATCAATTTATGCTGCTAAGAAACATTTTCGGACTAAAGAAAAGATACATATATGTATAATAGAAAATTTGAATTATCAGGTCAAACATTACGAGCAGAGAAAGTGGGTCATCCAATTTAATGTGGGGCCTACAGAATATACATAAACTAGCTGGTCCGCCCGGCTTCGCATGGATTGACATATCATAGTTTCGTAAAAAACATAGGAAAATATTAATATGAAAATAATAACAAAAAATCAACCTATCTGAAAAATTTGGGATAGTAGAATAGCCTTTCTAGCATTTCTCAAACGCTTCGCTAGGTGTTTACCTTAATTAATTTCTAAAATATTTCTTTATTTATTTTTAAAAGAATTTAATGTATGGCTCTGTGATTAAATAAAATTTCGTTTTTCCTTCATATTGAAACACAAATAAATGAGCAGTTTTCCTCTCCTTTTTTTCTGTAACATTCGATGATGGAAGTTTTTCCACGGTATTATTATTATTAAACGAATGATAAAATCTTTTTCATCTAATTCAGGAACACTTTTTGAAGGTTTTTAGGTTGCAGCTGACGACGATGGAACTTCCATAATTGATTCTAAAGCAATTCCTTCAAATAAAATTCAGCTTTTCTCATACAAATTCTAATAAAGTCATCAACTTCAGTTTATAGCTTTTTAATAAAGCTACGCAAAAGAATTGCGTTCGAGTTGTAAATCTTGTACGATTTCTATCATCTTTTTATGGCACTGATTTTGAAGATCATGTTATCTTTTCAAATCTTCAGCCATTTTTGGAAAAAAAAAATTATGATTTTAGAAAAGTTTGTACGATTTTCTTTAATGGCAGAAACTTTAAAAAAGGCGATTTCAATTCCATTGACTTATGTCTGAATTTCACTGAAACATCGTTGGCGAATCTTTACATTGTAACGTTGTCTCAATATTTGGACAAATATTTTACCTCCAAGAATGAAGGAGATGTTAACCGAATGTAATTTGATGACTTTTTTAAAATAATACTTTTTAAAGGATTAAAATGTTCTGAATTCGAATCTCACCTTTAAATATGTCTATCAAAACAGGTTTGTTTTTAAAATATGTTTTTGTTAATGCTAAAGACAGCCTAAAACGATTTTTTTGAGGCTAAGTTAAAACACAACCCTTAAAATTAAATTGTATAATAATTTTCCAAAATACAAATCTTCTAGTTACAGTTTAAATCATTTTAGTATCTTGCATAGTTTTCGTAATTTCTCATTATTTATGAGATAATTAATTGGGCATCATTTGACTCTTATGTTTTAAAGAATTTTCAATGTAATTCCTTCATGTTTTTGACTAATTCGTTTTAAAATAAATATTTATTGCTGATTCCGAATCCAAACTCCGATTTCAGTTATATGTGTTCAAAACACCCGTTTTCAACATTGTTTTTATATTTTGTTCTTGCGTTTTTCTGTTAAGAACCGTTTTAGCGTACATTTTTCAGCTTTTTTTTAAGGTGAATGTATGGCTTCCAAGACTTCCAAAATAAGTGAGATACTGAAAACGTTTAAAAGGAATATTGAAGAAAGAGATTGTAGATTTGGAAAATCACCACGAATTTATTGAAAAAAAAAACGACTTCATGAATATACATAGCCTCAAAATACAGGGTTTCGCACCGATTTTGCTACAATAAGAAATTAAAATAACTTGATAACTTTAAAGATGATAGACCGCAAATGACCTTAACGCTCATCCACACAAATGCGGCACCTGATCACAAAATTGTTCATTGTCGCCTGAAGTTGGGACCGCCTCAATTATTGTCATTATGGACTGCTTAAGTTCAGTCAAATTCGTGGGTTTCGTTTTGTACACCTCCTGCTTAAGATAAAAAAAATTCTGGTGCAGTCAGGTCAGGTGACCTTGATGGGCAGCGAAAAGTGGAGATCCTGGAAATAAATTTGTTTTTTGGAGCTCCGCCATAACTAGTCTGGCTTATATGTGCAGTTGCTCCATCTGGTTGAAACCAAATGCTGTTCAATGGGATACGTCTTCAGCGCAGTTCTGGGTAAAAAAAACTCACTCAACATCTTTAAGTAACGGTTCCCGTTGACAGTTACTGTTATACTATTTTCTTCTAAGAAATATGGCCCAACGATACACCTTGATGAAACTGCCCATCACACAGTTACTTGTTCTGGATGCAGTTCCGTCTCATGGAGCATTTCTGGATTTGATTCACTCTAAATCCGGCCATTTTGCTTGTTGGCATTGCCGTTTAGGTCAAAATGGGCCTCATCAGACATGAACAAACAATTAATCAATGTTTTGTCTTCTTCGGCCATTGCAATCATTTTTCAGCAAAATTCCTCGCGAACAGGTAAATCCTGAGGGTTTAACTAGCTTGTAACTTGGACTTTGTACGGAAACAAGTTTAAGTCATCTTGAAGTACTCACTGTAATGACCTTCGGCTAACTCTAAACTGCCCCGACAAATTTCGAGTCGAAACGCTTGGATTTGCCTGCGATTGCATCCTGAACACGAACATTGGGATCTCCATGGTACGATCTGTGTGCGATGATTCTAGATTCGGCAAACATGTTCAGCAGCCTCATTTTTATAAACAAGACGTTTTCATACTTTTGAATCTAAAATTCCTTACACACTTTGCACTCATTAAAAATCCTTGCAATCATTAAATGCACTGAAGTGCTTAGGACTTCAAGTGAGTTCAAAGAATCCAAACAGTACAAAAAAGAATGCAATGCCTTCAAAAGAATGAAAGACTTCAAAATAATACAATAACGCCATTTGAAGGCAAAGACTTCAAGTGCGAATGCATGAAGTCTCAAATAATGGCAAGTTAAAATGATTATGGTAAACGAAAAATGTTCTTTAAGTTGAATTTAATAAATGATTTATAATTTGCATTTGCATTTACAAAAAACTGTACGAGCCATTATTTGTTCTATATTATTATTATTATTATGATCTTTTATTGCCTCAGTTTGATGATTACAATTTATTGATATTTACAATTATATGTATTGCATTAACTAACAGAAAACAAAATATTTGTTGTTAAAATTTAAAAACTTACAATATTAAAATTATGCAAATGTTAATCTTAAATTTGTGTATTAAATTTAAAAATAAAATATTTAAGTAAAATTTTAAAAGTCAATAATTTTGGTTACTGATATTAGCCTCCCCCAAGGCTCCCCATATGCCTCTATTTTTGGCTATGTTGTACCAATTTATTTGTGATAAAAAGTCAGTAGTCACTCCATCTGTTATTGGGTCGGCCTGCTGATGATCACTTGTTGTCTGGTCTCCATTTTGTTGTCATGTTTGTCCAACTTTGGTTTGAAGTCTAGATACAATACCCTGCCTAGCTCCATTTCAGCTTTCTTGTTCTATTTATGACGTCCATAATTCCGGTTCTATTGTGAATATATTCATTTCATAACCTTTGACTTGGTCGTATGTTCAGAATTTTCCTTTCCATTTTGGCCTGACATGTCCTTAAATGTTTTTGCAGTCAAGCGGACTCAAGTTTGAAGTCCGTAAGTAAGGATCGGTAGAATAGAAGAGTCCAAGATATATTTCATCTTTCTGTGAATGTGAACTAGTCGTCAGATTTTAAGAACATTGAAAGAGTTATAGAACATGAATTTAATACAACGTCTCATATTAAAAAAGGACAAATCCTGGTATATGTATGTGTATAAGAAAATACTTTTACCTGATTCGCATCATCATTGTCCTATAACTATTGAAGCAATCAAAAATTAATTCCCCAGATCAAATATCCAAACAGCACAGAATGCAATTCCTATTCCTATGGCAAAAATAATATTATCTTAAAGAAAAAAGAATCACTTCCTGATGCAATTTTTGTATCCTCAAAAAATATAGAATTTCATTCTTCCAAGACGTTCTATAATCAACGTCTTCGACAAATATGTACCTACTACATACGAGAACAAACCATTAAATAAATAAAAGTTTCAACCCTTTGCAATCTTATGACAACAAAATAAATAATTGATCGAATCTAGCACAAATATTGATCCCAAAACCATGCCGCACATATTCTGGGACGTCTTCTATATGTGTAGCACATCACAAAATGATCCTATAAAACCATATTGCGACCTACGTTACGCACATACTAACCAAACAAAAAGGACCCATCTGGATTTTTGTGTTTTCTCATTTTTGGGATACGTAGTTCGAATTTCTAGGATGTTGAAATTGTAAGATTATTTTGCGCATAACATCATCAGAGATTTAGATTTCGCAATATTCGATAAAGGGTGGGAATATTTTTTTTCAAAAAATCACAACTTAGAAGAAATTCTATGCGAGGCAAACCAAGAAAAAAGGGTAAAATGTCCTTTTGTTTTCTGTCATTTTCTCTAAAAGGATATGTGGGGTGATCATTAATAATTTTTTTTTCTTCATTTCCTTTAATTTTTAAGACTATTTTCTTAGATTATTGTATAAGGTAGGTAGATGTATTGGTAATGTGATCTGTGCTAATGGTTTTTGAACTTTCAACCCTTCCTCGTTCCGTATTCTGTATTGGGATATTGAACAGGACATTTTATGATGTATCATTTATCAAATAAATTCGCCAACAAAACGAAAATGTTTGTGCGTCTCGAATTTCATCAAGTCCTAATGATTTTGTGTGTGTTTTCTTTTTTTACTTTTTTAAATATTTCGGGTTAAAATTTCGTTTTTTTAGAAGAAAATTCGCTTTGTTAATTATTATTGAAATAAAATTAATGATGTTTGGATCATTTTGAAAACTTACAACTGTGGGAAAAATGAAATGAAGATTTTGAGATTCATGCTAGACGCCATGGCGTTTGATCGATCATCATTAATCTTATTTTATTTTTTTCTACAGATTTTCGTTGATGTTTGTCAAGAAGTTTGAAAAAACTTAGCGATGCGGAAATTAAGAAGTTCTATGTATCGTTTATATCTTAAGAAGAATTCTATGAGTAGATGATATTAAGGTACATAACATATAGTATTTTTTAAGGAAATCGTGATCGTTTCTTGAGTTATTGAAAGGCATACAATGTACACGCTACAAGCCTTAAGCGAAATAAGGAATAGTAATGTTCATAATATCATTTACCTAACATTTTAAACATCCCTATTTTTGCAAAGAGAATTGTGATATTTTCAGTTTAAAGGAAAATAAGATACCGCTGTGGTGATAGTTGTTACAAATCAAAAGATTTTTCATATATAACAGTTTCATATTTATACATTTCTTGCTTAAAGAATACTTAAAAAAGTTTTAAAGAGTAAAACGTTAAAAAATCATAATTTTATTTTTTAACTAACAGATTTCTTACTCTACTTTCTCGGTTACCAACTCCCGAGCACAATTACAGATTGCTGGAAATGCAATCTGGCTTCCATTACGACCTAATAGGTACGCTGGAAATTTAGTCTACATTTTTACTTCAAATTCATGCAAAATTCAGCATTTTATTACAACAAAAACAAGAATTTTAAAGTGCCTTTACAATACACATTACACAAGTCACACAAATGGTCGTGAAATTAAACATTTCATTCATATAATTGAGCAGGTTCAGACAACATAAGGGACTTCATTTGCAGTCAACTGCATTCTTTGAACGTAAAATTTGACCAAGGCAGCTAGTTAGTTTGTTAAGTGTCATAAATTTCAAACTTGGAACTTTACTTCATTAACCTCTACCTTCAGTTCATCGTTTAAAAATAATCAAAAATATTATTGTCTGCAAAACACTCCTCAGGGAAGTTACAAGTCCATCGCGATTTGCATATTACTTATTTCTTTTCCAATTTGACAAGGAACCCTTTTACACAAAAATTAAAAGGAATTGTGCAGAAAATAAATAAATCATAAGAGTAACAAAGTTCAGCTTTCATTTAATCCTTTCGGGACGGGAGTAGGACATTAACATATAAATATTCTTTGTTCTGTACCACTCTTGTACCGAAAGGGTTAAATGAGAAAACATGATCAATTGTTATTTTTGCATAAGTTGACTTGACTTGAAAGTTAGTGAGTTTTTTGATTAACTTTTCAGTCAACATTCCAATAAAGTTGCCTTAATTGGAAGGCAAGTTTTTGGCAACTGACCAATCATATTCTAGAAACTAGCCTTACTTTCAAGTCCCTTATGTCGCCTGAACCCGTCCATTGTTCGAGAAAATTATACTAACTGTCATCTTTAATATATTTCATTATCATCGGCTCAACAACCGGGATCCGGTCCTGGTTTCATACAAAAAGTCTCTTCATTTATCCCGATTAAAAGCCGAAGTCATCCAGTTGCGCACCCCAAGGCTTCGGGCGTCCTGGTCTATGCCATCTCTCTCATTCCGAGCAGGTTCCTCTTCGCTTTTACGAGCTAGGTGTTCAGCCCACTGGAGTCTACCGAGCTTAATTTTTGCAGGCTTGTGAAAGAATACAATCTTTTGAGAATCCAATCATTATAACTCAATTCAATTATTGATTTATTGCAAGTAATCATTATAAATTTTACAAAAGCTTTGAAATCATTATGAATCATTTATGGATTTCAAGTCAAAAATTTCATTCACCTTAAAATTGAAAATCCAAATTTCATTTTTCCAATCATTAGAATGCAATCATTTGCTTAATTCAAGTGAACGCAATAAATTGAAGTTAATGCAAAGAGATCCAAAGAATGCAAAGAATGCATTTACTCTCAAATGCTTGCGATTAAGTGATTAGGGAAAAAATGATTGCAATCATTTCAAGGTCAAAAGATTATGATGATTACAAATTTTGAAGTCCCAATTCCTAGATAAGTTCAATTATTGTAATCTTTATATTGAATTCATAAATGATTGTATTTCTAAAAGATTGCATTCTTTTACAAGCCTGAATTTTTTTAGACAATATCAACTTCGAGGTAGATTGCTTTCAGCTTATGTGGAGTCTCCGGAATCGTCTATCGTCATAAAATATATAGAGCCAACAATTCTCCACAATACCTTCCTCTCGAACGCACCTAAGGGCTCGGAATGCCTTTTACTAAGCACCCAGGTCTTGGAGCCATATTTGAGCCCATCCTGTACATTGAAGTTATGGTGAGGTTTCTGGATTTAATAAGGTTTGAAAAACTTAGGTAGTATTATATACTATATTTGTAATCTTAAGTTTTACCAATATTATATTTTTAATGTCAGTTCTTATCTCAAATTTTTCGAAATTGTTAAATTGTGGCAAAAAAACTTTTGAAAAATGGAAAGTCATCATTATCTTCTTCTCTTTTTTGTTTACCTCTTGCTTTACAATTTGAAGTCTTTCTTTTTCTAACTATAGAAATTCTGAGTCCAAATAGTAATGTTGACGCTCACTTGTTTTTATTTTTACGCAAATTTTGAGGGCAGCTGGTGCTCGTAGAAGGAGTGCTTTTAAGTTGTAAGCGTATTGAGACTTGAAAGGGTCACATCTGTTTCGTCCAGTAATTCTAATTGTTTCAGAGACAAAACGATTTTAAACACTTTAATAATTTTCTAGTTCTCGAAGAATTCCCTCAGTTAGATCTGGATCAATTTTCTGCTTCGTTAAGGGCAACATTTCAAAAAAATGGCCATCTCGTTTTTATTGGTGCAGCTTCAAATCTCGATATTTTACGTGGAACTTTTCTAAGAGCCCTTCGGAAGGTGTTTTTTCCACTTTAGTTTTATATTGGCTCCTGAAATGCGAAATATGAGTAGAGTATGCTTATACTGTTTACTATTGTTTACTCAATGTTTTCAGATTTCTCGCAAAAGGATATTTGTTTTGAGATTTAGCTTTTGCTTTTCGAATGGTAATTCGAATGGGCAGAAGCACAGTAAGTAACATTGTCTTGGAAACTAGCTTTATCATATGGGAACAACTTGCGGGGGAATATATGCTTACACAATCACCTAACCACCTTAAAAATGTTGTAAACGATTATTACCGGCGCTGGAAATTTCCTAACTGTTTTGGACGTATATTTTCTTGGGCGACTGTGCCAAATTCAGTGTCCAGCAATTTCTGGCTCTCATTATTTTAATAACTTACATTTATTTTCTTTTGTACTTCAAGCTGTAGCTGATGCTGCCAAAAAGCTTCTAACAATCAAGCTAGGTAGGAAAAGAAAACAAAGTGAAGTGAGCTCAAGCAATGCGTTGAATATAAGAAATGAGCTAACACAATATCTTTGGGACATTAAACAAAAAACACTATTTGTTTTTTAAAGAACAATTAAATAAAACCTTACCAGAACAATAGGCAGATTTAGACAACATAAGGGACTTCATTTACAGTTAACTGCATTCTATGAACGTAAATTTTGGCTAAGGCAGTTAGTTAGTTTTTCAAGTGTCACAAATTTCAAACTTGGAACTTTAATTCACTAACATCTACCTTCAGTTCATCAAACAAAAACTATTAAAAACATTATTGTCTACAAAACACTCCTCAGGCATGCTACAAGTTCATCACGATTTACATTTTGTATTATAAAGAAATATTACTTATCGTCGGTGAAACCAGAAAAGTGTGTAACTCCATATTAGCAAATTTTACAGGAGAGCATTAAAACGTTATAGGTTTGAAGTTATTGGCACGATTTGCCTGATGTCACTCACACTTTTACTACCGCATAATGGGGAGATACACGGTTTTCTCACAAAATGAAGTGAGCATGGAGTTACACCATTTTCAAATTTGCCAATAGAATAAAAAGTATGAACTTTAAGGGGATTCCCAGTTTAAGTAACGGTAGATATCAGGTTTGACTAACAGATGTCATTCAAATCTCATTTTCAGACAATTTGGAGTTACACACTTTTCTGGTTTCACCGACGTTATGTATTTCTTTCCCAATTTGACAGGGAACCATTTTGCACAAAATATTAAATGGAACTGTGCAGAAAATAAATAAATTATAGAGTAATAAAGTTCAGCTTTTAGTTGAAATTATCAACTGTCATTTTGACTTAAGTTGACTTGACTTTAAGTTCCAAGTAAAATCTAAAAATAACAAGTTGGCTTTCAAATCGTGTTTTTTACGACCCGGTTTTCCTTAATTCCATGTTTGTTTTAATAAACATATAAATAACAATAAAAACATACAAAATAATTAAAACTAATTATTAATTTCTTCAGTTTGTTGTGTAATTGTAGTTGTTGGGGCAACTTCCCATAAATCACTTAATTTATATCCACTTCTCATTTCTTCCATAGCAAAACCCAATTCTTTGCAATAAGTTGGTGGTCTTGGAGTGACATCAGTTGTATAGCCTTCTGCCAAATATGCTGTCAATTTCGAATTAATTTCTTTCTCCTGATCTTCATTGATCTCTTGGAATTCATCAAATTTAAATTCATTTTCATTTATTTGATTCTTAGATGAATTATCATAGCCCTGATAATCATAATGTACTCCAAAATTTGGTTTTGCACTATAGACAATAAATAAAGAACACAATTCCTTGTAAATTTCATTAAGTCTTTCAATGGGATCTACACGAAAACCAAGCACATATCCACCACCACTTATTTCTGACGTTTGCACTACCAGGGCATCACCATATTTTGAATCTCTTATTTTTATCTGTCAAAAAATGAAATACATTTATAATGAATATGTAAATAATTCTATGTATGTACATATGTATATATGTATGTATATGAAAAAGAACGAACACTAGATATTTGAATATAAGGTACACTTATGTTGAAGCTTTCATTGACATTAGCAAACCAAACCATACGTATGTTGGTGACGATAAACGATCCTAGATTGCCTGTATCATTGGACAAATTCCATACACCATCTATCGAACTATAAATCTGCTCCTCGGGAAGTAAAATTAATTGTCCGCAACGGAGTATAGCACTACGAAGTTTTAGTTCTCTGTACAAAAATGTTTTCTGATAAATACTGGAAAAGAAAGAATTTTAAACTTAAGGTTAGATTGCAAGACAGTTTCAAACCAACAAAATTCAGATATTCATCTGCAAACTCATTTAAATAAAATATTATATTTTATTTACATTCACAATTCGTTAATCTCAACCACTTATGAAGTATTTGCTTCATAAAATGTCAGACTAGAGCTTTTACTGCAAACAAAATCTGCCTTTTACTTACTGTTGAATGTCATAGACGCAAGAGAAAAATGAATTAGACTTTGTTACTCCTGAGACATCAGTAAATAAAAACTCAAACCGAGAGTTTTCTCCAGCGGCAAGAATATACAATGCTTGAGCTGTCCCTCGAACTTTTGAGAATACTGTTCTTGTGTTGAGGGTTATAATTCTTCCATATCCAACAGCTTTTTTTATTGACAAAATAAGTCATTAAGTCAGTTATTTCATGGAGAACAAAAATTGAATAAATTCTACTTACAAAGATTAAATTTCTTATGTACAAGTGAATACCATATTATCCTTAAATTAGTTGTCAACAATGTTCCCGAATCACCAGGATTTCCTTTAGAATCTTCAATGTGAGGAATGGTTGCTAGAATTATTTCACCATTGACCAATCGATTTTGTCTGATAGGGAAAATTAGTTGTAATAGAAAATAATAAATTATTTCTAATATCAAACTCTTATATCAAAATTTAATTAGTTACAAATTTGGAATATCGAATTTTATTTCTTTATCTTTTATCAATCCAAATTCTGATGAATCGTCAGATTTATTTCTTATTGAAGACATTTTTAGAAAAATAAATTGAGCCTGTTGTATTCTCAACAAACAAACAATGTAAATCCTGAATTCCCATAGCAACCAAATCCAACATTTGTCCCAAACAATACAAAAAGAAAAGGAATTGCGAAATTATTTTAAGTAATTAACTGCTAGATAAGGTTTCAAGTACCTATCGTTAAGTTGCTCAAAATTCAAAACTAGAAGTCAAAATGTGCACTGTTCTAAAATGAAAAAAGAGGTGGGGGGATGATAACATCCCATATTCCCATCCCGTTTGTCTTGCTTAAAACTTTGACAAAATATTCATAATAATATTTTGTGAAAGATAAATAATTTTAATTCAAAATCTTTCTTTGTTCTCCAAATACTTGAGTCGAAAACCATTTTCTATTAGTTTTTTGTTTTTTTTTTAAGGTTTTCGTGTTTTGTTAAAAAAGTTGTCAGTTGAATTTTTTAAAAGATTAACTAAAAATTACCAACGGTATTTTGCATATGATGAAATAGTTTGATTTCAAAATCTATTTGTTTTAACGAGATTTTTAGTCGAAAAACAATTTTAACCAATACATATTTGTAGAATATCTTGAAAGTTTTTATTTTTAATATAAACAAATACAGATATAATTTTTCATATAAAATTTAGTACAGAATGAAGCCATTTTGAAATCAATACCTTCTTTTATTCATGGGATATCGAGAATCAAATATCAATTTAAAAAACTGACAGTTGCATTTTTATAAAAATTAACTGAACAAAAACAAAATTCTTTATAAGATGAAATTAGTTTGAAACCAATATTTTTAATTTTTGAAAAGATAATTGAGTTGAAAATCAATTTTTACCAACTTAGTAATGTTTTATTTTAAGTTTTTATTTTTTGTAAAGTAAACTGTCAATTCGATTTTTCTAAAAATTTTACCAGATGTCAAAAACGTTATATTTCGTTGCATACAATTATTTTGGAGATAAGATCATATTTTGTTTGTAAAATATTCGAGGTGACAATAATTTTTGTTCTGTGCGTACACACAGAAATCTCTCTAAAAATCTTTTATCAAGATTCTAGAGACCGTATAGGTTGGGTTAGGTTAGAGTGGCTGTCCGTGATGGATTGGGACATACTTAGGCCAGTTTAATGGCCCATTGTGATACCACATAGGTCTTGAGGCTTTCTTCTAAGCTCAATGAAACCAATCCTTACGAAACTTGAAAAAATGATTATGTTAATATGATCTATCGTTATAGAAGAATTCTCCTAGGTAAGTCTTGCGTTTTTGAGCTAGATCATGGCAAGTACAGAGGAGGTGAAGAACTGTTTCCTCGTCTTCCTCCTCCATACAGCTTCAGCAAAAGTCATTTGAGAATACGTCTAGCCGCTTTCCTATTAGACAGTGCCCGGTTATAACATCGATTATTGAGCTTATATGCGATCTACTAAGAGATAGCAGACCAGGTGTTTTTCGTGACCTGACACGTGGTAATGTTATATTCCACCTGATGTTTGCCATCTTCATAGGTCTTGCATTAGCAATAATTTACATGTAGCGTTTGGTATACCAGCATTAACCAAACGTGGTAAAATGGGTTGAACTGTACCAATTTGTGGCGAGTTCATCTGCCTTACAATTTCCTGGAAAGTCTCTATGGCCTGGAACAGAGCAAGCGTAAATATTAAACTGTTGTGCCATCTTCATAAGAGATGATCGACAGTTATGGACTGTTATAGAGTTTGTAGAGATAGAGTCCAGGGATTTGATAGCGGCCTGACTACCTGAGAAAATACGGATATCAGATGTTGATATCACGTTTTCTTTAAGCCAAGAAAAGACTGCTTCTATCGCCAAAAGTTTCACCTGGAACACGCTACAATGATTGGGAAGGTAAAATTAGAGACATAATTTCAGTCCTTCAGGGTGCACACCTCCACCAACCCCTTCATTTGTTTTTGATCCATCTGTGTAAAATTGGATTGACTCGTCTTCCAGCAATGCCCAATCCTTCCAGAAATACGTGGAAGGTATAGCAATCTGGAAGCTTCTGTCGAATTGCAGTTGGGGGATGGTGTAGTCTGTGTGCTTTGGAATTGATTCTTAATACCTAAGAATTACGGAGTGGCCAATATTGTTGTTAATCCACTGCGATGAAGCTTTGAGGTGAATAGCACAGCTTGCAGCTATATTTGTTTGCTAAATATATGTATATCAATAGGTGTTAGGTAGAGAAGGGTATCCAGTGCCGCAGATAGGGTCGTGCGAATCGATCCGCTTATACATAGTCAAGCTGAATGTTGGACTTGAAGGTAAGACTAGTTAATCTTAAATCAAGATTAAAAGAGCTAAAATCAATCCGAAATATACTTTAATACAAGAATTTTCGTTCATATTTCGTTCATTCCTTAATTAAAACTAAATACACTTGTAGAATGTAGTGGCGTGCAAAAAATTAGAAACAATTTTTCATAGTCATTTTGTTTTGTCTGTCTTGCTTTCTTCTTAAATATTTTCTTAATTTTGTTTTTGCTGGAAATTTGTTTTCGTATCTATTTTATTTTATCATTTTTTTTTTTGAATTTATAAAAAAGATCAAAACAAGTAAAATTAAAACCTGAAAAAATAACTGAAACTGTTAGGGCACATAATTAGAAACACACGTTTATGTTGTTTAATATTTGTTTAATTTATTAACATTTAAGCTTTATGATATAATTTTTAATACATATTTTACTAAATATTGTTCAATATTTTGTCGAATAACCACGGTTATCAATTACACACTGTAATCTTTTGGGCATGGAGCTAACCAAATCTTCACAAACTTTTTTTGGAATCGATCTCCAAACATCCTGAATTTCCTGGAATAAATTAGGCATATTTCCAATTTCTTTGTATAGCTCATTTTTACTTTTAGGTGCTGCCATAGGTTTTCTATTGGGTTAAGATCCGGGCTACACGACGTGGACGGCCAGTCCAAAAGAGTGATGGAGTTGTCTTCGAACCATTTTTTTGGTGGATCGTTGTCTTGTTGAAATTTCCATACTATGGGTAGGTTTTCTTCCGCGTATGGCAGCATAACATCCTCAAGGATTCTGCAATATTGAATCCTGTCCATATGACCCTCAATTCTTTTGATCGGGCCAACGCCACACCAAGAAATTGCTCCCCAGATCATAATACTGCCACCATCATGCTTGACAATGGGGCGAGTGTACTTTGAATTTTATTCTTAGGATCTCGGACGGCGAACACAAGCTTTTCCATCAGAATTAATCCTATTGATTTTTGTTTCATCCGAAAAAAGCACATGTTTCCAATGATTGGCTGTCCAGTGGTTATATTTTTTAGTAAAAGCCAAGCGAGCCTTTCTGTGACGTTCAGTCGGTAATGGCTTCTTCCTTGCTATGCACCCAAAAAGTCCAGCTTCACGCAACCTTCTTTTGACAGTTTCTACAGACGGTCCACTTTCTGCTTCACCCCCTAATTTCCCTCGCAGTTGCAAAAGGTTTTTATTTACTTTCCCAAACAATTAGTGCATCTTCTCTATGAGAGATTGACTTTGGTCTCGGCTTTCGTGGTATTTTTTCTATTGTGTTATTTGTCTTGATATATTGAATAGAATAGCATTAAATACCATCTTCTTTGAACATTTTAAAATGTTAAATATCTCGCTATAGGATTTTCCTTCTTTATGATGGCTCAAAATTTCACGTCGAGTCTTTACGTGATATTTTTTTTTTCCCAATTTTTATGACCTAACTAAACAATTTAAATTCAATTGTCGAAAAGACTAGATACAAAAGTATAACTTACAATGCCCAAAAATAACTTTTTAATCTTGAAAGTCTTAAAATAAGGTTCGTTTCTAATTATGTGCACGATCGATTTTGTGCTTTTTGCTTTCTTTAATGAAAAAATAACGGTGTCTTATGTTACAATTATGATTTTATAGTGAAGTTGGCTAGATTTCAATGTAAAAAAAAAAGATGGCCGCATTTATTTAAAGAACACATAATATTCGGAAGTTGAAGTTTGACCTGAAAAGCGTTTCGAATTGAGTGCACGGCACTGATTATTAACTTGAATTACATTCATACTCTCTGAACACATTCATTAGTATACTAAACACACAGAACTGCATTCTTTTATAAATTGTTAAGTTTTAACTTGAACTCTTTATGTAATAAATACTTTAACTTTCTCTTCTATCCTGAAAGTCAAACTGATCGGTCGTTTTATTTTATCAAAACTTAATTTAAGTATGTTCGATCTCTTATAAATATACGAAATATTTAAAAATGTCTGTTTTTAAATAAGAATTTTTAATCTTATCGATTGCATACTTTACTTAAGCCTAATTAGTATTGAAAAGCTTTTAAAAAAGGGGATCAAACCAACAATTTCCATCTTGAATTAAGAATTTTCGAGATTACCGTACTTTTGTCACCGGATCGTCTTGTTTTGACACCAATATTTTAGCTCGTTATTTTTATCTGTGTATTGGCACATTTAATGTAACCATTTATCAGTGTTTCTAAATTTTTAATGTTTAATTAATTTCTTCAATGTAATCGAACCTTTATTAATATTTTTCTTTATTCGACTTAAATAAAAACCACATGCAAAACCAAATAAAATATATAACAAAACAGTAACAGTTACAAAACTATTGTACACTTTTTTAAAGCTATTCAAATCAAAAATGTATATTTCTTTTAGAATTTAGATCGTATTCTATTACATGTACGCATATATAGGTATTAATATTTTTAAATTTCGAACATACCAAAATCCCCTCTTTGATGATCAATACAAAAAATATGTAAATTTTAAAGAATAAAGAAAAACGGTTACAACTTTTTGAACAAAAGCCTACATATATATAGCCTAGACACCATCATATATTCGTCTAACAAATCGTTCGTCAAAACATCTCCGTTTCACGTCGTTCGTCTTGACATTTGTTGTATATATGCATATAAAAGTGAGTTCAATTAAAATAAATAAACTAAAGAACGATACATGCACCAAAATATACGTTGCCGCACACTTGAACAAATGTCATACACACATGTAGCAATAGTCCTTGACTGACAACAAAATAATAATCCTTAAGAACTTTTAAATTAAAATCTCCAATCAACTGACAAACCATATCGAAAAGAGGGCTTCCAATAATCACGAATCAATAAAAATATACGAATATGTAGGAACAACATGGTTCAACTTAATTTGCATAACACTGCACGAGCCATAAATGAGGTGAACCTTGTTCTACAAACCTTTGAAGGAATCATAGATTGGAACTTGATCCTTGCAATTTTTTTTTGTGTAATAATTTAATTTATTCATAAAATGCACCCTAATTATTAAAAAGGATTCAATTCGAATGCGACAGAGAGAGAGAGAGACAAAAATAGATTTATTTCAAGGTGTTTTGTAGGGGTCTCTGACGAGAGTACGACAGCGACGCGGACGCACCGCACCCCGCACATGCGATGTGCGAATTGTATATTTTTAAAAAAGTCTGCTTTTTTTCTTTAATATATTTATGCAAATTTCCGATCGTTGAATCGGACTTCCTTTAATGTTTAATTCAAATCCAAAAGGCATTGTTATGTTAATTTTAGATTTTAGCACATTTTGGCATATGTTGTGTGAAAAAGGAAATTTTTGGAAAACACAAAATTGCATAGGATCTCGGATCGACACATAAATGCATTAATTTAAATTGGAACTACGAACGGGAAGGATATGTATTTTTTTTGTCAGTAAATTGAATTATTCATTAATTTCAAGCGAGAAATTTTGCTATTTATTCTTTTACTCTAATTCGAAATATCTACGATTTTCTGCAACGTAGCTACATATATGTATACTTTTGTATGTACTGTACATTAAAATAAAATAATTTGCATTCAGATTTTATGCCTTAGATTGATTTTTGGAAATAATTTAGTTTTGCATTGATTCTAGTTCGATTTCTTCAACTTCAGTGTAAGCCAAGTATGAGCGAAGGATTAAGAAAAAGATCAACGAACGCATCCAATTTTAAATATTTTTGACTATATGACATCTGGGCTCCCATCACGTAAAGCTGTCGATATTGTTTTCGATATCGTCATCGATAGCTATGCTTCACGTAAGGATACAAAACAATTATCGTCTAAACTCTAAACGATATCGACTAGACGATTGAGCTTTACGTAAATAAAATAAGTATCACTTTTGATACTACACGATACCGATTCAGCTATCCTTCTTGTTGTTTTCATAGGATATGTCCCTCCAAAACGGTGTCAACTTCTTCTGGCCACTGCAGTACGAAAGGAAGTAATTTTAATTACAGTCAAACTTCCCTATAGCGAATTTGCACGGGACCAGAAAATTATTTCGTTATATAGAAAATTCGTTATACAGAAATTTTTTACTTTTATTTAAAGAAGTCAGTGATTTTAGTTTGGATAATATTCTTCCATTTTTCTTTTTCAACAAAATCGTCTAATAAATTGAGAGATTCAAATAAATTAGTCGGTACGTTACTCTTCATCTCCAGACAGGTTCGAAACACGTAAATAGCAATATCTTTTTTTTAGTCAATCGACCTTCAACTTTATTAATTATCAACAACTTTTTCTCAAGAGAAATGCTACTTCGAGACATTTTCAATTATATTTACTGAAGCCTGAACATAGAATGCTTGCATTTAAAATCTTGGGGAAATCCCCTTATAAGGTTTTTTTTTCTCTGCATGCTGTTGTTTTTAACAGAAAATTATTTGAAAAAATTCGTTATGTGGAAACAAAAACGTTTGAGATTTCGATTTCTAGCAACAAAATTTGTTCGTTGTAGAGAAAAATTTGCTTTATAGAAATTCGTTATAAGGAGATCAAAACACACCAAAAAAGTAACCAAAAAGATGTGTACCTACTCAAAATCAATTCGTAATAGAGGGATCTTCGTTATGTAGAAGTTCGTTATAGGGAAGTTCGACTGTTTCTATATTGGAACTTCTTCAGCAAGTTGTGACTGCATTTGTAATCAGTCCACACATTTAAAATTTTTTTTTTGTTTATAAAGTTATGTGTGTATAAATTTACACTTTATAATTAATACGACTTACTTTTCTCGACGTTGTTACGGTCTTTTTGGAAGTCCATCGGCGTTTAGTTTCGCAGCTTAATCTGTCCATATTTTGTTTAGCTCCTGCTTCTCTTGTTAGCTAGTTGAAATATATCCTCTTGCCAATTCTGGATGCTCGGCCATAAGTTCTACCACTGCGTTTTTATCTGTTCTACTCCTCAGGTCTTGTTGCGAGCGGATAGAAAACAGCATTTGTCTAGCCCGTCCCCAAAAAGACGAATCTTCCTCAACCTCTAAATAACTTACGTTCCTTCTTTCTAAGGTCATGGAAACTCTGATTTATTATCAGCTCAAGAAATATCTCGATGATCGAAAGCTTCTTAATGACCGACAGTACAGCTTTTGCAGCAATAGGTCTACTGTTGATCTCATGATTCATCTCACCGAACAGTGGAGCAAATCTTTACATCGTTTTTAAGAGGGTAAGATTATTGCAAATGATATTTCAAAGCATTTGATGAAGTTTGGCACGAAGCTCTCTTATCAAAAATGCGTGCATTGGATTAGTAATTACCTTTCGGATCGTTCAATACAAGTAGTATTAGATGGGTTCAAGTCTGAAAACCACAAAATAAATGCTGATGTGCCCCAGGGCCCTGTTCTATCTCCAACACTCTTTCTCATTTTTATAAATGATTTCCTATCTGCAACTTCTAATCCAATATATTGTTTCCTTGACGATAGCACTCTTAAATTATTAAAGTCGTTTTCACACTCACATCTCTCTTCTTTGGATGTGGAACTGCTACGACAAAATATGATAAAAGCCCATTAAATTCCCATCTAAACAGCACTGTACAATGGGAATAAAAAACCGGGTGGAATTTAATGCTTCAAAAACCCAATGCTGTCCTGTATCGGTTAAGCGAGATATACCCCCTTGCCATTACCCATGGCACTTGCTTCAATGAGACTGAACATCATGACATTCTAGGTATGTGTGTCACCAACCACCTCTTGCGGTACGCGATGTCGCCAAGATGTTTGGGTTTCCTAAGGCGGTGCAAGAAATGTGTCTCCTCTTTTGATCTGGCTGTTACTTACAAGACTTATATACGTCTAAACCAAAGCTTGATTTTATTTCCCATTTCTCTGGGCTGGTGTTCCTGCAACTCTTGGTAGGTTCGTAGGGATCATGACCCCCCCTGAGGAATTTTTTTTTTAAATTTTAGTAGGAATTTAATTGAGTTCAAAACTTATCGTATTACGTTTATTTTGTATATAAAAAATTAAATTTGTATTTTACTGCCTTAAACTTTGTTGCTAAAAGCACCACTGTTAATTGAGGACTGGGCCAAGAACATAATATGAATCGGAAATCCAGCCCTATTCCAATCGCTCAGCACAAATTCATCAACTTTTGACCAATTAACCATCCAGGGAGGGTCATATGAGCCATGAATCTTATACGGTTAAGTTGTGTAAGTAAAGATTTCATCTAAAGATTTGTTAGTAATCTAACGATATTAAGAAGAAACCTTCTTTCTTTTAAGTTTTGTTGACTACTTTAAGATCAAAATATTTTCAAAAGGTTCACGCAAAACATTAATTTTTTATAATTTGTCATCTAGCAGCAGCTCCAATCTACGAGTGAGCAAACTGATAATGACAGTAATAATAGACTCTCGAAAACTGAGTCCGAAGAAAATTCTCTTTGGAATCGTATACAATCTTTAATAGCATCGACTTTCCACATATTTTTCTAGACGGCTGCTTAGAAAATGACCCAGAAAAAATAGCCAATACATTTTGAGTGAATAAAGTGAAAACGCTATTTAGCTAAGAAAACAGTATTTAATTTAAACAATCTTTCACTTCAAAAAAAGGTTTGTGAAGAACTAAGCTGCAAGATCTCAAGAGATGAATTTGACATAACACTTAAAACGCTAAAATGAAATTATTTCTCTCTTTAATAATATTCTTCGGACTGGTATCTTTCCTTACGATCAAAAGAAAGCTATACTGAAGCCGATTCCAAAAATCTCTAAGAACAATCATAAAATACAAGGATATCGACCGGTATTTCTATTACCTGTTCTCTCCAAAATGTTTGAGAAAATTATTTGACGCAGATTAGGCTGGCTGATGGAAAAAAGATTGAATATTGAACAACATGCTTTCAAGCCCAATAGAGGAGTGCGAACCCTCGTTCAACTCATGGAACATAAATTGTCAGATAATCTCTCATCTTGTAAACACAGTGAGCAGGTTCAGGCAACATAAGGGACTTCATTTCCAGTCAACTTCATTCTATGGACGTAAATTTTGACCAATGCAACTAGTTAGTTTTTCAAGTGTCATGAATTTCAAATTCAGAACTTTACTTCACAAACCTCTACTTTAAGTTCACAATACACAAATTACCAAAAACATTATTGTCTACAAAACACTCCTCAGGTAAGCTACAAGTCCATCACGATTTAAATTTTGTATTGTAAGGAAATATTACTTATTTCTCTTACAAATTGACAGCGAACCCTTTTACAGAAAGCATTGAGTGAAGTTGTGCAGAAAATAAATAAACTATAGAGTAATTAAGTTCAGCTTTCTTTTGAATAAAAAAACATTATCAATTGTCATTTTGATATTAGTAGACTTGGCTTGATAGTTAGGGAAATTTTTCTTGACTAACTTTCCAATAAACTTTGCAATCAAGTTGCCTTAATTGTAAGGAACCAATCAGATACTAGAAACTTGCCTTACTTTCAAGTCCCTTATGTCGCCTGAACCTGCCCAGTGTTGTTATGTCATTTGATCTCGACATCTTTTCCAGTGATCGGGTGACACCTTTTCCAGTTATTGAAAAACTCCACCCATGGGGAGTACTACATCAATTATTAAATGTTATTAACTTCTTTAATCGGGTATATATTAACGAATTCACCTCAAAACTCTAAAAAAAAAGAAGCTGGGATGCGACCCACACTGATAACTTCCCATCCCTTCTGTCGATTTGTCTTGCTTTAAAGTTTGTCTATATGTATCAATTTTTACCAAATTTGCGTACTATTGTAGGTTTTATTTTTGTATGAAAAAACGGACTGTTGGATTTTTATAAAAAAAATTACTGAATATCGAAAACAATATTTAAGTTTTTTATAATAAAATAAGTTTGAAGCCAATATTTTTAATATTTGAAAAGCTTTTTGAGTCGAAAGTAAAATTTTACCAAGTTTAAGTATTGTTTTTTTTTTTAGGTTTTTATTTTTTGTAAAAAAAACTGTCAATTTGATTTTTCTCAAAATTTTATCGAATGTTGAAAACAATATTTCTTATAAGTTAAAATTAGTTAGAAGCCATTATCTCAAATTTTTGAAAAGATATTTGAGTCGAAAATCAAATTTTTTTTTCAGTTTTTTTGGAGTATAAAAAAAACCGTTAGTTGGATTTTTTTCCAAAAATATATTTGTTTTGTATTACGTTACAATATATAATATACAATTTAATTCAAGTCTCTAACGTCATTGGTTCAAGAGATATTTAGGGTTAACCAAAACGTTCACCTTTTTTTAAACTGCTGTGGTAAAAAACCACCCACGCAATTTTCTTGAGAGCATCTTTCTGCCTTATTATCTGTATAACAACATTTATTTGAAGTCGATATCTCTTCTGGTTCTTGAGCTATGGAAGACGAAAAAAACGTCGCGAACGTACGTACACACGCACGCACAGACATCTTTCTAAAAATCTTTTATTTCGACTCTAGGGACCATGAAACGTCGAGAAATGTCAAAATTTTCAATTTGACAAATCGGACCCATTACAATAACTTCCTATGGGAACTTAACTAGAAAATGGTACACCACAAGGATCCCCCTTGTCAGTATACCTATATAATGCCTATATAAAAGATCTCATAATTCAACTGGGTCATCCAAAACATAACTTTGATTTCGTCGGTGTTTATGTAGATAACGTTTATGTAGTTGCTTAAGGAGATCCTACAAAGGTTAATTAGATTTTGCAATCAGTGGATAGCACAATTTATGAATGGACTTAACAAACTGGACCAATTGTTCCTCCAACTAAAATAGAAGCACTTCACCTATGTAGGAAAAAGTAATGCTCACCAAATCCAATCATACTACGTGACTCAGCAATACCACTCAAAAAATAACTTAAAATTTTAGGAGTAACTTTTAGTGGTAATCATAAATGGGATCTTCTTCTTCATATTAAAAACATCATTGGTCAGTTAAGAAATCGTAATAATGCTCGTAGAAAAGGACCTCACTTAAAAACAGCTCTCAAAATAACAAAAACTTTAGTTGAAGGGACTCTTTAGCATGGTATCACTATCTTTGAGATACCCATTAACCAATACTACCAAACAGCTACAAGGGCTATAAACCTTATAAGCAGAGCTATCTGTGACATTTTCCATCTACTTTACGCAACTTCACAAGTCTGAATAGAAAGATAAAAATAGACAAAATTCGGTCTCCTCACTAAGTAAAATTATGTATCTACTGAGATCCCATTGTTGCGTCTCGCCAGAAGCCTTACAAGCCCTTAACTCTCCACCACCAAGGAATAGAACTACATTGCCGATTGATACCCGCCATGGAACCCACAAAAAAGAAAGGACCGCTAAAAGTTACCTGGAAGAGATTACAACATTACTGAAAGATCTATCGATTGCTCAGACGTGCGCAGTAAAAACTTTAATACTTACTGACAGCTTAAGTATCCTACAAGAAATTAAAAATTTTAATAATTACTGCAGTACGATTAACTACATCCGCAGCATCATCTACAATTATGACAACATTTTGTTAGCATGGATACCAGGTCAGACAGGTATCAAAGGCAATGACCTTGCAGACACTGCAGCCAAGGAAGCAACACGTTACCCTTTCATAAAGGAGTTTCCAAGTATCCCACTACTTATTCGAAGAATATTCATTGCTAAAGGAAAATAAAGAACTGAGAGAGTCTCATTAAATACCAACATCCTACTCAGTGGAAGAAAAGCAGAAACGCTTCTCATTCTTTGGGGTTTGTAGCGTTCTTCGCATATATGGAAATGCCAACAAGAACAAATTATATTATTTTTGGAAAAAAATCTTTTAAATAGGGCATATTTAGAAAACTGTTGGAATCTTAGAATGTTTTCATATGTAGGGAGTCGTCTAAATTAAATAATTAGATTATATATTGCTCCACAACAGTATTCTAAAATAATCTAATAATTAAAGTTGTCACCTTGAAATATGTAAATGCAAGGTTTAGGTACACATTATGTCATTTAATGTTATTTATAAATTTGTACAGCCTCCTTTAGAGAACATTAAAGAACATTTCTAAGCTATGTTCAAAAACACATCTGTATGTTAAGTGTTTGACCCCTTTCCCCCCTGATTAAAAGTCTGGATCCGCCCTTGGATTCAATACACTTTTTTCAAGATATATTCTTATTGGAGCCATTTCGTCGCTATCAAAGTTCATGTGGATTTCCTCTGAGTAAGAAACGATCTAAAGCTTTCATTGAAGCCCGTTATTAAAAAATGCATGGCCAACATGACAAATTATGACAAAAATATTTGAATGACCCACCTTAAATTAATGTTTTGAATGCCTTCAAATTTTTGACCACAATATTGTGTGACACACAACACAAAGGGTTGACCATGACCACACATAGATCTCATTCACGAACTTCTTTATTCATATTACAAAGTCTAGGTTTCTTCTTTTCAATTTGACAGGACCTCTGATCCTTTGCATGGTTCAACGGATGTGTTTTGATCAATTTTTGTTAATGAATTCATCTCTCGAGATCATTGATCGGAAGAGAGAAGTTTTTTATTTTGAATCCTGGAGAATTTTTCAATCATAAAGTAATGAAGAAAAGAAGGAATGGGAATGTCATCGTCGTTTTAAATTTCTCCTTCGAATTATTAAAAAAAGGACCTCTATACCATTTGCCAAAGAATGGTTCATTTTTTTAAGGAGAGATTGTGATGATTAAGGGATGATGATAGAAATAGATCGGAATAATGTGTGTTGAGTTGAGTTGTGCTCGTGTTTGTGTTATGCAATAATAATGCAACCCCTTTTTCTTCGATGTAAAGAATCCTTGATCATTGTGATTTTTTTATTTTGAGGAAAAAATGAATTTCTCTCATTTGGTCTCATTGTATGTGTGAGAAAATAAAAATAAGGAGAATTTAAAAAACTCATTGGCCTTAAAAAAAAAGAGAGAGGGTTGAATTTGGATTTTAGATTTTTTTAAGTCAAAATTTATCAACATCCTGAGGTGTCTGGCCGATGGATAATTCAGTTTGTGCTTCATTGCCAAGCTTGATACATTAAAATCAAAGAATTTCTGAGATTTTTTATCTATCTATCATATCTTCATATCTCTCCAAAAGAACAATCTTAACAATTTTCTTGTTGTTTTTAGTTCTAAATTACATCTATACATATTTTGTGTTTTTGAAATTTTGTTAATTAAATTAAATTTTGTTACTTTGTTTGTTGGTGATTTGAAATTATCGTGTCGAGTGGAAAATACAAATTTAAACAAATTTAAAATAATGGCTAACCAACTGGAATTTCTAATGCAGCTCTACATGATGAATTTAATTCAACAACAACAGCAACAATTAATTCAACAACAAACTTTACAACAACAAAATAAGGATATTACAACAACTGCAGCAGCAGCAACAACTACAACAACAACAACAACACCAATTGCAAATGCTGCTGATTTTGCTTCTTTGATGTTGACAAAAAAACCATTACAACAAGAACAACATCAGAGTCCTAACAATTGTAGTAGTAGTGCTAGTAGTTGTAGTAATAGTAGTATTAGTAGTAATATCATTAACACAACTAGTGATAATGATAATTATTTTAATACACATAATAATAGTGCATTACAACAACAATTAATTTATAATAATTCTATTAATAATCCTGTTAATTTTTCAAAAAGTTTCCTTCAATCATCAACAGTGACATCTACACCGCAAGAAAAAGTGACAACAACTTCAATAAGTGACATTTATGACAATGTGATGGTGACACGAAGTGATAAATACTCTACACAACCGGTGACATTGATGACAGTTACTGATGCGGAAGCGGATATCGAAGAAGAAGAGCCATTACTTTCAACAGGAACTTCCAGTTGTACAAGTAGTGGAGATGGGCCGGTTTTAGAAAGTACTGACTCATTTTCATCTCCAATAACGGTTAGAATAAGAATTTTAAATCAAAAAACTTACGTCTGTGACTAAATATATATATTTTCTAAAATTAAAGCCTATTACTCCGATGAAACAAGGATATGTGTTGTCATCTTCGAGGTCGACAAGTGCACAAGATATCTCAGACGATAATACAAAATCTCTAAATACGTTTGCGGATAGTGAAGATTCATCCTATTCTCAAAAAATGTTAAAGATATCATCGGATACGGGTGTGGGAGACGAAATGGCAGAATCAAATCGAGTGGCAGTTAAAATTGAAAGCAATAATTGTGTGGTATGTTTTTTAAATTTGTATTTCTTCTTTTAAAAACAAATGAAAATAAAATCTGTGATAAAATGTTCGGTGCTCTTGAACACGCCCTTTTGGATATCAAGGCTTCTAGTATAAGAATATGTGGTTATTAATATACAGTGTTTTAGGCAGAGAATTAGCACAAAATAATATATAGATTTCAAATAAGCCTGATTATTATTTTTGATTGTCTTATTAATTAATAACAAACAAACTTAATGAAAAACAAAAAAAATAAGAATTCTAAAAAATAGCAACAAAAACAAAATCCATAAATAACGTTGGTTAGTGCAACAAATAGTGGTCGCACAGAATTATAACAATTAATAAATTAAATACTTTCTTTTTTGTGAAAAACTTCTTATTTTCATTAATATTTGTAGGAAAACCTTTCTTTTCTAACTACAGCTTGTAACCTCCCAGAAATAATCTCTACTAGGCGTTGACAAAGATGAATAGGAATGCTGTTCCAGTTTTCTTTAATAGCTTCTCAAAGTTCTTGTAATTTGTTTGGTTTCATCAATCCAACCTGATTTTCTACATCGTTCCATAGATTTTCTATGGGAATTAGGTCAGAGCTATGTGCAGGCCAAGGCAATAGATTGATTTGGTGTTCTTTAATCCACTGCTTCACTAGCCGCGAAGTGTGCTTAGGATCGTTGTCATGCATAAATGTCCATATAATTTTCTTTTACTGATTTTATAGTTCATTCGCTACTCTATTTTAACAATTGGCCCTACACTGCACCATAAAAACGCAGCCCACACCATGATACACACGTCAATGTACTTCATAGTTTTCACTGTGTAGCGTGGTGAACGCCAACATGACGCTCTCCGTCGGTCGGTGCCCAAACGATTAAACTAGGACTCGCTCCAAGGAACATTTTTCCAAAATAGTAGCGATTTTTGTCCGTATTCTCTAGTGAACGTAAATGTAGCTGAAAAATATTTTTTTTTTAAACCAGGGGTTTGTGCTGAGCTACATAACCAATCAAATCCTTCTCATTTAGTCTTCTACGGATTGTTCACCTGCTTATTGATATTTCATGCACTTTATGCACTTCATCCCAAATTTTAGCTGACGCCATAAAGAGATTTTCTTTGCATAAGCAGCGATTATCCGATCATCAACAGTCTTTTTTGGTGGCGGGTTTCTTCGAGTGGCATTGATCGTGTTATGAGTTTCAAACAATTTAATCTCATTGTAGACCAATTTCGTTGATCGTCCCACTAGCGTTGCGATTTCCTGAATTATTTGTCCGTTATTTTTCAATGTTATATAATCAAATAATATTCAAAACTGTACCATACAGACCTAAACTTACTTTAAATTTTAGATTACTTTTTTTTTAAATTAAAATCTGGACAATATTACTTTTTTTTCAAATATATTTTATTTTACAATTTACTCAAAAATATGGTAATTCTTTGGCCACAAAAACTTTAGTAATGGCGATCTAATCTTCTGGAATAATACACAGACATGTATGTATAAATAACTGTACATTTCCAAAGATTACAGGGTGATACAGCATAATTCGATATCGAGAATCGAATATGAATTTTTACCAATTTTGCGTTTCTGTAAATTTAAATTTTTTGGATTAAAAATCATTTTTTGTTCGTAAATATTCGAGGTGACAAATATTTTTTTCAGTTTTTTTGATTTAGGTATACAAAAAAAAACAGTTAAATGGGTTTTTTTCCACAAATATACTAGTTTGGTATCACGTTACAATATATAATTTAAAATTGAATTCAACTGTCTAGCCATATTGGTTCGTGAGATATTTTGGGCAAACTAAAATGTTCACTTTTTTTTAAATTGCATTATTATCTGCATTACAACATTTATTTTTTATTTGAAGTCAATATCTTTACTGGTTCTTGAGATATGGACTTCGAAAAAAGCTTCCCGAACGTACGTAAACATAAACATCTCTCTAAAAACCTTTCTTAAGATTCAAGGGACTTTGAAACGTGGAGAAATGTCAAAATTTTCAGATTGACAAATCGGACCGATTACAATAACTTCCTATGGAAAGTTAACAATTATATTTAAAATATCAAAAGTTTGTTATTCGTCATAATAACAAGCTGTCTGAAACTGTCATTGACTGAAACTGTCAATTTACTAATGAATAGTTCAGGGATATTATCTAAAGTGCAAAACGACACTTATAAAACGACACTTATGCCCTTATCTGTATACTTAACTTCAAATATTTATGTATTTAAAAAAATTGTTGTAATCTTTATTTTTCAATTATTTTTTTTATAGAACTTGGATTCAATCAATGCATCTAATGGAAGTGGAAGTGCGGAAAGCATTTTGCAAAGTAAGTTTAAAAATTTCTTGGTACCTAATTTAATTTTATAGTCCATTTCAACCTAGCATATTTTTTGACATTTCTCATATCAGAAATCGCAAACTAATCATTATCAAAATAATTATATTTTACCAGATGAAGAAAGTTTAAAGCACTTGAAAAAATTCCCATCATATTTGGAATGTGAAAGTCTAACATGCCGTCAAGAACACATTCGTGAACACTTTCATTGCTATGACCAACCATGCTGTGGAAAAGTTCTTACCAAAAGAGACGAAATTATTCGTCATCTGAAATGGCATAAGAAACGCAAGGAAAGTCTTGCGTATGGTTTCTTACGTTTTTCCTCGTCCGATGATTGCTCGCAATCCTTTAATCCTGGATGTATTTACAATTGGAAACAAACTCACTACCATTGTGTAGAAGAAGGTTGTCCAAAAGTCTATGTTAGCACAAGTGATGTACAAATGCATGCTAATTATCATCGAAAGAATTCAGAAATAATCCAAGAGGGGTATGTACAAAAATGTTCTTATATTCTAAGCCTTTTACTCATATTTAACGGTTTTTATTTTTTTTGTTTTGAAATTCTAGTTTTAAGCGTTTTAGAGCGATCGAGGACTGCAAAACAGAAAGCTGTCCATTTTATGAAAAGAAAACATCGCACTACCACTGTCGAAGGGAGAATTGTCAATTCACTTTCAAGAACAAAGCTGATATGGGTAAAAAGTTAAAAAAAAAAGATTCTCAAATCAAAAAATTACCATGATTGTTTTTTCTTTCTTTTTCATTCAGAAAAACACAAGTCCTATCACTTACGTGATGAACGTCTTACTCAGGATGGCTTTAAGAAAATTCTCAAAACCGAAGCCTGCCCTTTCGAGAATTGCCGATTCTCAAATGTTTGTAACCATATTCACTGTGTTCGTGAGAACTGCAACTATATTCTACACTCAAGCAGTCAACTTGTGAGTCACAAGCGAAAACATGACCGCCTTGATGGAGAACAAGCTTATAATAATTTCAAACGGGCCCAAAAGGACAGCAGCGAAGATGATTCGCCAAAATCTTCCACACAAACTGATGTTTCCACACCTTTGTCCTCTTTAACAGCTGAGTCAAATAACTTTCAATTTTTGGCCAGAAAACGTGGCAGGCCACCAAAGAAAATTGTAAGTGATCATTTAAAACTTTTTTTTTTAAATTAATATTTAATGATTTATTTTTTTTTTTTTTCAAATTTTCAGCAATTATCCAATGAGGCAAAGAAGATGAAAATGGAACCATTAGAGCAAACAACGACGACTTGCATGCCACCAATTGGTCTCCCATTTCCACCATTTCTACCCCATATGAATAGTAATTCGCAGGATGGAATTTCAACACCTAATTTCCAGCTTACTCACCTAATGGCTATGTTCCAATTACAGAATCCATTATTCTATCAAAACCTTTATCCAGAAGGTCTTTTTGGTTTAGGAGGAAGTGTGGGAGCGTTAGGTTTACCATCGCAAAATTCTATCTTCCCAACACCAGCTTCTACTCCAGCTCAATCTTTTGTTAAGAGTGAAAAAAAGCAAAGCGATTGAACTTGAAATTCAATATTATTCCCATTAGAGGGACTATGGTGTAGCCTAAACAAGAATGTTGGATGATAACTCATAACGTCCATATAAGAGTTCTTGAGGCTGCCGATATACACTTTCCATTACAAAAATATATGTAATAAAAATGCTTTCAAAGAAGTAGGCTTCTACAAAGCTAAGGTCTAGAGATAATAAGAAAGCAAAATAGGCCTTAAATGGAAATAGTATCGGTATAACAAATACATTAGAGTGCATATTTGGTACCCTACGATTTTGATAACCTCTAGAGTTTACCTTAAATCAGTCCTAAATGCGCCCTAATGTATTTTCAAAAAAAAAAAAAATGTAAATGATAAATGATTTATTGGTGAAACAATGTATTTAAACTTTTTTGATAAATGAAAAGTTTTAATTTTTTACTGTTTACTATTCTAAAAAATTTAGTCCTCTTTTCATTTTTCAAAAGACTTTAAACACAAAAAAAACACCAACTTGTTTTTAAAAAAAAAATAATAAAATTTTGTCTGTGATTCTTTTTGTAGTGCTCACAATAGAAAAATTAATCTATTTTTAAGTATAAAGGTGATAACTTCGTTAAAATATTAATTTAAAATAAAAAATATTATTTAACTATGATATATGTATGTATGTAGTTAACGATTTAAAAATATAAGCTTATTTATTTTCTTATTTAACATTGAAAAAGAACACTTTTATTTCCAAAACTTTAAAATTATTTCATAAAAAAAGTAAGCTATCATTATGATTCCTTTGTGGCTTGAAGTTTTTTTTTGCATCTTGTTCTGCAAGCCACACTCCTCAGGCAAGCTACAATTCACCTCGACCTGTATTTTGTGTTGAAGAAACATTCTATATTAACTTGAATGTTTTTATACTTTGTTTTTTATAATTAAGTTTTCTGAAATTGTTCTGTTTTAGAAATAAGTTTTTAGAATTTTCATTCGATTCAAAGCAGTAAAACAATAAAGAACTTTATAAATTGTTTATAAAGACTACGGACTTATTACTGAGGACCATAAGGATTTTCAATAGGTTATGGGCCCAGACACCCAAACCATTGGAAAATAAGGAAAATACGGAAAATTTAAAGAAATAATTCAAGATACAGAAAATTTAAAGATCAAGTTGAAGAATAATTCAAGGCAAATTTAAAGATCAAGGTAAAGAATAATTCAAGATATGGCTGACACGAAATTTTCAATCGCAAAACTAAATAATACAAATTATTTTATATGGAAATATAAAATTGAAATGCTACTGATGAGGGAAGGACTATGGGCAACAATTTCTGAAGAAAGACCGGAGAACGAACAAGATGCCTGGAAGACTAAAGATAACATTGCAAGAGCAACAATATGTTTATCTTTGGAAGATGATCAATTACATCATGTCCGAAGATGTACAACAGCTAAGGAAGTTTGGACAACATTACAAACTTATCACGAAAAATGCACACTAAGCAATAAAGTGAGCATAATGCGTAATATTTGTAATCTTCATCTGGAAGAAAGTGGGAATGTGGAAAGTCACATTGGTACGATGCGGGATCTGTTCACAAAATTGCAAAATGTAGGAGAATCATCGTTCACCGAAAGCTGGAATGTCGCTATGCTTCTGAGCAGTTTACCTCGCAGTTTTGATACATTGATAACTGCATTGGAATCAAGACCGGAAGCGGATCTAACGATTAGTTTTGTGGAATCAAAATTAATTGAAGAATACAGGAGGCGTCATCCAATTGAAGAAAAAGAATCCCAAAATGCCTTATTATCCATGAAGAAGAGAACAAATTTCAAGAAAAACAATTTTGAGGTAGAGTGCTATTTCTGTCATTCCAAAGGACATCTGAAACGAGATTGTGTAAGGTATATTGAATGGAAGAAAAAGCAGCCAAAACAAAAAGTCAATATAGTCTCAACAGAACAGGTGAGTGAAGATTTTTGTTTAGTTGTTTCTGACAGTACTTCTGGGAAGTGGTTTGTGGATTCCGGAGCTTCATGTCACATTTGTAAAGATAGAGATCTGTTTTGCAAATTTGATCCAAACATCAAAAGCAATGTTATACTAGCTAATGGAACACAAATTCAGTCTGAAGGACAGGGAGAAATTCGTCTCAAGCTTTTAAATGAATTTCGTAAAGAAACTACTGTACTTTTTCAACAAGTACTTTATGTTCCATCAGTTAAAATGAATTTAATCTCAGTAAAGAATTTAACGGCTAAAGGATGTGAAGTTAATTTTAAAGATGACACTTGCTATATTTATAAGAATGGACAGTCAGTTGCCGTTGCAAAAATTCAAGAAAATCTATATTCCTTGTCACAGCATGAAAATATTTTTGTAACGAAAGTAGAATGTGCAGGAAAATGTATACATTATTGGCACAAACTACTTGGTCATCGATCAAGTGACGCAATTTTAGAAATGAAATCGAAGGGACTTGCTACAGGTATGAATATTGAAAGTTGCGAAAATCAAAGTTCTTGTTGTATTTGTCCAATTGGAAAATCGACTCGTGCTCCATTTCCAAAGAAAATTGATTTTAGTTCAAGGGGGGTACTTGACATAATTCATACGGATGTTTGTGGTCCTATGGATGTGCCAACTCCGTCCGGCAACAGATATATGTTAACTTTCATTGATGACTTCAGTCGTTATTGTCATTTATATCTACTTAAACATAAATCTGAAGTATTTGAAAAGTTAAAAGAATACATTGCAATGATTAAGAACACAATGAATAAGAAACCAAAGGTTATAAGATCAGATAGAGGAGGGGAGTACACCGGAAGCAACATGGTTGACTATCTTAAACAAGAAGGTATAATTATACAATATACGACAGCTTACTCACCGGAACAAAATGGAGTAGCTGAGCGGAAGAATCGTTCACTTGTTGAGATGTCAAAATGTATGCTTTCTGATGGAAAACTTCCGAAAATTCTATGGGGTGAAGCCATATCTACAGCAAACTATATACAGAACAGGCTTATCACTAGATCTACAGGAAAAACACCATATGAAAGATGGTTTGAGAAAATACCAGATTTGACACATTTTAGAATTTTTGGACAGGAAGGTTTCGTTCATATTCCAAAGATTAAGCGAAAAAAGTTAGACGATAAATCAGTAAAGATGATTTTTGTGGGTTATGACTCGAATTCAAAAGCCTATCGTATGCTTCAAAAGAATAATCGCATACATATATCAAGAGACGTTACTTTCATCAAACAAGGATGTATAGAAAACAGATCAGATACAGAAGAGAATTATACAGACAAGGAATCTAAAGAAAAATCAAGAGAATTGTTACAGAAAGATCAAGAAAAATATATGTTTATTGAATTCTCACAGCCAACAAAAAAACAACAAGATACTGACGATTTAAATTCATCTTTTCACAGCCTTATAGATGAAAATGTTTATGATGAAGAAACAAACCAGCAAAGACAAGAACCAGAAACTAACCAGCAAGTACAAGAACCAGAAACAGACCAGCCAGGACAAGAGCTCAGAAGAACTGAAAGGATAACAAAAGGGATACCACCGGTCAGGTACATCAATCAAATTCAAGATGCAGATCCAGTCACATATGAAGAAGCTATTTGTGGACCAGATCGAGAATCCTGGTTGAAAGCTATGGAAACTGAAATGAAATCACTGGAAGATAACAATACCTGGAGCTTGGTAGACATGCCAATGGATCGAAAACCTGTAGGTTGTAAGTGGGTTTTTAAGCGCAAAGAAGAAACGAATGGTATAAGATTTAAGGCACGTTTAGTAGCGCAAGGATTCACTCAACGTTATGGTATCGATTACGAAGAGGTATTTGCACCAGTTGTTTCTCATACAACTTTAAGAACATTATTTGCAATAGCGGGACAACGGAAACTTTTGATTCATCATATTGATTGCAAGACAGCATTTCTTAATAGTGATTTGAAGGAGGTAGTATACATGGAACAACCAAAAGGTTTCAAGGTTTCAAATCAAGATAAGAAAGTTTGTTTGCTCAATAAAGCGATATATGGATTAAAACAATCAGCTCGTTCATGGAACAAGAACATTCACAATGCACTTGTCGAAATGGGTTTTACACAAAGTCAAGCAGACCCGTGCTTTTATATTCAAGAAAAGAAGAATGCATTTGTTCTCATTTATGTTGATGATGTTCTTATAGCAGCAAATGATGAAGAAGATATAATCAAATTTAAAGAAGATCTTAAGAAACATTTTGGTATAAGAGATTTGGGATCAATTCAAAATTATTTAGGACTGGAAGTTGAAAGAGAAGGAAGAGGTGTAATTTCAATTTCGCAGTCGAGTTACATTGATAAAATTGTAGTAGAAACCGGACTTTCAGAAGCAAAACCATCAACTATACCAATTGAACCATCCTATGGAAAATCAAACAAAACACAGAAGGGACTTAAAAACAATAAAGAATATCAAAAATTGATTGGCAGCTTATTATATATTGCACTTAATACAAGACCTGACATATCCGCAGCAATTTGCATTCTAAGTCAAAAGACATGTGAACCAACAGAAGAAGATTGGATTGAATTAAAAAGAGTAGTTCGTTATTTAAAAGGTACATCAAAATTTCAACTATCATACAGTGAAGTCAACAATCAACAACTTGTCGGTTTCTCAGATGCAAATTGGGGAGAAGATAGAAACAATCGAAAGTCGAATAGTGGATATCTGTTCAAAGTTTTCGGTGGACTTGTGTCTTGGAGTTGTAGAAAGCAGAGTTGTGTAGCTTTGTCATCTACCGAAGCTGAATTCATTGCACTTGCTGAAGCCGCAAAAGAAGCTTTATGGTTAAAACAGTTACTATCGGAATTTCAAGAGTCATTAAATCAACCAATTCTCATTTACGAAGACAATCAAAGTTGTATTAAGATGGTCGAAGGTTATAAATTCAACAACAGATCTAAGCACATTGACATAAAATTTCATTTTATAAAAGACTACGTTGAAATGAAAATTATCAAGTGTGAATATTGTCCAACAGATAATATGCTTGCAGATTTATTAACGAAACCTTTGCCCACAAACAAATTTACAAAATTTCGAATGAACATTGGACTTATCAACAATATAGAATGAGAAGGGGTGTTGAAGAAACATTCTATATTAACTTGAATGTTTTTATACTTTGTTTTTTATAATTAAGTTTTCTGAAATTGTTCTGTTTTAGAAATAAGTTTTTAGAATTTTCATTCGATTCAAAGCAGTAAAACAATAAAGAACTTTATAAATTGTTTATAAAGACTACGGACTTATTACTGAGGACCATAAGGATTTTCAATATTTTGTACCTTTAAAAAAATATTGCTTAGTTGTTTTCCAATTTGACAAGGAACCCCTTTACATAAAACATCGAATAGAATTGTGCAGAAAACAAATAAATCACAGCGTAATAAAGTTCAGCTTATAGTTAAATACAAAACTATGATTAGCTGTCATTTTCACATAAGTCGACTTGACTTGATAGCTTTGTATATGGGCAGGTTCAGGCAACATAAGGGACTTCATTTGCAGTCAACTTCATTCTTTGAACGTAAATTTTGACTTAGGTAACTAGTTAGTTTTCCAAGTGTCATGAATTTCAAATTCAGAACTTTACTTCACAAACCTCTACTTCAAGTTCATAGTATAAAAACTACCAAAAACATTATTGTCTACAAAACACTTCTCAGGCAAGCTACAAGTACATCACGATTTGTATTTTGTATTGTAAAGAAATATTAATTATTTCCTTTCCAAATTGACAAGGAACTCTTTTATAGAAAACATTGAATGAAGTTGTGCAGAAAATGGGCGCATTCATAAAGCTAGTGACTACATACGTAGTCAAAATTCAACTAGCTTTGTGAATGCAAAATTGCACTACAAAACTAGTCAAACTGGAACTGTCTATTAATTACAAATACAAATACATACATACATAAAATAAGAAACATTTGTGTTTTCAGAACTTTAAATAGTTTTTTTTTTGTTTTTAAATTCAATAAAACCAAATAGAAGATATAATATGATTGATTTATATTTGTATTTAATTACCGAAAGATTCATTTCATTTTGAATTCTTGTGTCCTTACCGAGCAGCTGATTGTGAAACGTCATTAACTTTGTAGCCAAAATTTTTACACTACGTCGGAGGGGAAATTTCAACTACTTTTGTAGTTGCATTTAACCAATCAGAATCCCTTGACTACGTAGCCACTAGTTTTGTGAATGCGACCAATGAATAAATCATAGAGTAATAAAGTTCAGCTTTCAGTTGAACGAAAAAACATGATCAACTGTCATTTTGACAGAAGTAGACTTGACTTGATAGTTAGGGAGATTTTTCTTGACTAACTTTCCAGTCAACTTTCCATTAAAGTTGCCTTAATTGGAAGGTAATTTGTTGGCAGCTGGCCAATCAGATACTAGAAACTTGCCTTACTTTCAAGTCCCTTATGTCGTCTGAACCTGCCCTATATATTTCAATAGTACTATCATGGAACACAAAATTTTGTTGCGGAAGGCGAGCCATGGGGGCGCTGCCTGTACGAAAATTAAGTGTAGAATCTAAGAGCGGCTGGAAATATAAAATATTGAAATAAATAAATAAAATAAATTACTGAAATGTAAACAAAAATCAATCGTTGCCAACGTCAGATTTTATTTATTCATACCTATCAATTTAGAGAAGGTTTGCATATAAAGGGTGATTTTTTAAAAGCTATAGGAAAGTTTAAAAAAAACATACAATTCAGAAAAGTGCATTAAATCTTTATTCTAATCGTTAGTACATTCCATTTAATTTAATGTTTTAAGATTATTTCATGCAAATGTTGACCTTGACTGCGCCTCAAATGGTCCATCCGCTTAGTCCAATGTTGGCATACTCTTTTCAACATTTCAGCCGGTATCTCACGAATAAATGCTTTAATGTTGTCTTCCAATGCGTCAATTGAAGCGGGCTTATCTGTATAGACATGAGCTTTAACATAGCCCCAACAAAAAATAGTTTAAAGGGGTTAAATCACACGATCTAGGCGGCCAATTGACCGGTCCCGAACGTGAAATAAAATGTTCACCGAACTCGCCTCTCAATAAGTCCATTGTTGCGAGTGCTGTGTGGCATGTGGTGGAGGCCCCCTCGCCCCAAATTATTTTCAAAATAAAGTAAACCATTTTTTTTTCAATAAATAATTTAGGTATTGTGAAACTAAGTACATAGATTCATTTAGTATTGAACAAACACATATAAATATAAACCGAAAAAAGAATTACCTAAAATTAAATTTTAGGGTTAACAAACGGAACCTTTCGAGCTTTTTTCGCCGAAAAATCGTTGATGATTTCGTTGAAATCCAGTTCTCTGACTAAATCGCTTTCAATGCTTAGAAGAGAAAGCTTCGATAGACGGTTTTGTCCCATCGTGGTTCGAAGCCTATTTTTTATAATTTTCATTTTTAAAAATGAGCGCTCTCCAGTGCAATTTGTCACCATCAAAACCAAATATATTCTCAATGCAATTTCGAGGTTTGGGAATGTAGCTCTGAAATTTTGATTTTCGAGAATTTGGTAGTAAAATAGTTCCGGCGATTGACCTGTTCCATAGTCCTTTTTCTTTTTGTATGAATCAATCAAAGACAAAACATGTACATGCAGTACACATGGAAAATGAAAAGAATAGAGAAGCTGCAAGCAATGTACTGAAACCTGTCGAGTTATGTGCATGCACTCAAAAAATTAGAGACAGAAGTGAATTGAGAAAAAACTATTTTAAAATTGAACTAGGAAACGTCAATTAACCTATTAAATATTAGGATGTGATCACGAAATTTCAGTTCCCTTAATAAAAATAATTAACTTACGCAGAACTAAGCAAACGCATCATAGACACACCATATATGGTGTGTCTATGAAACGCATGATGAACAATAAATCATAACCTTTCCGTAACCGTTTTTTTATGTTCTTTTGTTCTCTGCATATATTTCATATATTCTATTATACAGGGTGTCCCGTAAGTAATGTATAACCCTGAAATGCCGCATAGTAGACTTTATGACCGTCCTGAAAACTGATAAAAAAAGTTCTATCCCAACCACACAAGAAAAGTTATATGCATTTTTTTGTTCAGTGCATTATTTTTTTTCTAACTTTACATTTTTGAATACCACGACTACAAGTGAATGAGTTCCATCATTTTTTTTTGCAGGAATATTTTACATTACTTGTGCCAACACATAAGTGGAAGAAAATTATTATAACTGTTGGACTTCTTAGAGAAAAAAATTATTTAACATTGAATTTCAATGCAAAATGTGAAAACAATAATTTTTGAAAAAGTTAAATCATAGCTGGTATAAAAAAAATGCATGAATACCTGAGTGGCCAACTATTTTAAAAATATGCGCGTTAAATGCAGATTTCAAAATGGTATTACTTATTATTATATCTAGAGTCAATAGCAAGTTATTGGTAAAAATCTGCTATACTAGAGTTAATTTAGCAAAAACAAAAGTTTTCAAAATTAGCACAGTAAACGTGAAAATAATACCAAGCGTTGAACATATCAGATTTTTGATTTATTGGCTGTTTCTACGATGTTGTTCTAATGATAAATCCAAGCTTTCAACTTCTAGGGCCGAATGCATTAATGATAAAATTGTCAAAAAAGTGCAAAAAACGGTTACATTTCCGAGCTTGTTTTGAATTTTACCTGTTCTATTGGGCTTTAACAAACCCACCAAATATTTTGTTGGTTGCTTTAGTTTATTTGTTATTTTCTCCAAACAAAAAGCCTTCTGATTCAATTTTAATTGGGTTTTTTTGAATAGTAAATTGTAAGATCCTAAGAAAGTGAGAACGCATAAAATCGCAAGTTTTTTAAATTTTGAATTAAAGTTTTTGTAATTTGATCTTAATTCATAAGATTAAGACCACGACGAACACAAAAAAATGCATATAACTTTTCTTGTGGTTGGGATAGAACTTTTTTTTAATCAGTTTTCAGGACGGTCATAAAGTCTACTATGCGGAATTTCAGGGTTATCCATTACTTACGGGACACCCTGTATGTTAAGAAAAAACACGTTTTCGTAATTGCACAATCAAACATGACATTTGGTTTATATTGTAGATTACAAAATAACGATGAAAATATTCACGTCTTAACGTCTGTGGTCTGTCCGTAAAAATTAGGAATGATTTACATTTGTTGCACAATGTTCGCAAGTTCGTAGCTTTTCAGACGCACGAGAACGTATCAAATTCTGGGATTCTCTGCTACAAGCACGCCACTCAGCGGACACTTGTCAACGCTGCGACGGGTCGTACACTCGTACAGACAAAAAACGGGCGAAACAGGTACCGTCGATGCCGTCGTATCTCGTATCGACACGCAAATACGAAAAATGGGCTGAATAGGCTAGTAAAATCCGCAGAATATACTACAAATTCCCCATCCGAACTGCCAATTTTTATTCTACTATGGATTAACGTGGACAGGCAGAGGGCAAAAAAAAACTCACACTCGCTCGTTGGTTGAAGAAAATTATTCTTTTGGAAAAATATAAAAGAATAGACAACTGCATGAAGACAAAATTACGCACGGAAACTTGAATGGACACTGTTAGAGATTCACATCTGACTGTAGTCACTGAGTGACAAACATAGGAGCCATCCTAACATCCAACGGGACACCCTCACACCATCATCAAGTCCAAGTTCTACTTTCACAATAACCATGAGAAGAGCAATGGCATGGCGCCGACAAGAAATTGTTCTTCGTCCGGCAGATTTTTTGGCACGAGCGCAACAACAACCACATTAACGCTACGCATCCTCATCATCGACTTCGTTGACGATCAAATCGAAATCAAACCATCAACATACAAGTGCGAAAGTCCACACCCTTTTTCATAGTGTCGTGATAAGCGGTACTTGCGACTGAGAACGACTTTATCCATGAAAAACAAATATCAACGGGCAACTGCAACGGCCCAGCTGCAGCAGCAGTAACAAAAACAACAACAATCAACATTGATGACTGGAAGTGGTGTGATATGGCGAAATATGATCCTGTGTGCTTTATATTTTATATTATTCAATATTCTGTATTATAAGTATTATTTCTAATTTCTAATGTGAGAGCTTGAGCCGTGCCTAAACGTGCCTAAACAATAAACAGACACATTCTTTCCTCGATCATGATTCACGCGTCGATTATTAATATTAGCGTTTGACTCCTTGTCACAATGAGGTTGATTTCGTATGACAATCGAAATCGAAACAAAAATTTTCCGAAGTCTCTTTGTGGGGGCCCCCCGTTTGTGGAGGCCCAGGGCATCCGCCCCGGTTGCCCCGCCCTGAATCCGGCTCTGCATGTGTCACCGTCTTATTGAACCCACATGTCATGCAAGTCAAGCTCTTGCATTTTGGGCAAAAAAAAGTTGAATATCATCTCACGGTAGCGCTCATCATTCACAGGTACGTTACGATTCGCATCATCTTTGAAGAAGAACGGTCCAATGATGCCACCAGCCCATAAACCGCACAAAATTGTGACTTTTTCTGGATGCATTGGTAGCTCTTGCAATGCTTTTGGCTGATATTCACTCCAAAGTCGACAATTCTGCTTATTTACGTACCCATTGAGCCAAAAATGAGCTTCGTCGCTCGCTGGAAAAAGCGCGCGATGAACTTTCTTAACAAAGCAAGCATTTTGATAATAAAATTCAATAATTTGCTAGCGTTGTTCGTTTGTAAAGGCCCAATTATAATAGACTTAACCGAGCTTAAGCCAGCTTATGAGAACGAACCAATACGCAGCCTTAAAGGCCCAACTATAATAGACTTAACCAAGCTTAAGCCAGCTTAAGGAAACAAACCAATACGCAGCCTTAGTGCCTTTCTATACGTGTTGTGCCCACAACGTTGTGACGAGAGTTTGTGGACAAGAGAGGAGCTGAGTAAAGGGACGGGATGCTCATGACAGAAATTGAATTTTCTGCTTGGGCAGTACAGTTCCTTTTTCATTTCGTTCCGAATTTCTCATTATTTTCTGTTCGTCGATGCGAAAGGTATACTAGTTTTGTTCTTCGGCTTGGCACATTTTGTAATACGGTTACCACGTTGGTCATCTGTGACCAAATTTGGTCATTATTTTTTCACTTGGTCAAATGGTCATTTTTTATTCCATTTGGTCATATATTTTGGAAACGACAAAAGATGTTCGACAATTTGAGTAACGAAAACGTTCTTTTAACATACTCATATGGCTAAATAGAAATAACTGTTAAACTCATTTAAGCAACTTTGTGTAAATAATAACTTTATTTAAAATATCTGAATTGGACTTAGGGAACAGAGAGAATTGAGCCGTTTATTTTGAAAGTGACATAAGTCACTTTTTCAAAAAAATCGAGTTAATGGCAACACTAAATACAATTAAACGGTATCTTTTCATTTTTTAAAAATTTGCACTCAATAAGTTGAGAACTATTGAGATTTCTTCGAGAGAAGTATTGGTAATTAACGGTATAACAAATATCTTAAATATCTCGACTTAAAAAAAAAGTGACTTATGCCACTTTCAAAATAAACGGCTCAATTATCTACGCATTACACAAACCAGAAAAATTCTCGAAATCGAAATTATTGTAAAAACTTATATACTGTGATCTAATGTTAAAACGCTTTGTTTTTATATTTCGTCATCTTTATTTGGGTTAATCTAATTTAATTAAGTATGTTAGGGATTTTGTCAGTTTATTTGTACGTAATTAAAAAATAAATGTCATGTGCGTAATAAGGAAAATATGTTAAACAAAATGTGATTATGTTGGTCGTTTTTACCTACAAGTGGTCATTTTTATTTTCAAATTTGGACACAAACTTTTTTTTCAAGTGGCAACCGTAATGCATGTCGGTCGGCACTCGGCAGTATCACCGGTTAAAATTTCAAACACAAATGTTTCAAGTTTGTCGTTCCATAACACAAAATGGAAAAGGGGTCATGAGTAGTCACAACACATGTAGACACATAGTGTTGTGAGCACAACGTTGTGGGCACAACACGTATAGACAGGCACTAAGTTACTTGAATCCATTATGATTACTTTTTGTTTTGACGATAACTTCTGATAACTTTTCGTTCGGTTTTGACATTAGCTTACTTTCGGTTAAGTCTATTATAGTTGGGCCTTAAGACGATTCACTGTTGAATTATAGACCAAACTGAAGATGTTTGACAGTGAAACAAAACACGAAACGTGCGTCAGCTGTTTAAACCAGTGTTGCCAAAAAGATAATAGCTAAAAAATCACCCTTTACAATACATTTCATTGTATTTGTTTTAGGGGCCGGTTATAGCTATCAGTAAAATCCATCAGTAAAATTTGAAACAGGAAGAATCTGAAATGTTTTACTGATGAGCGTTTATAGCAATCAGTAAATTTACGTCATTAAAATAAATGTCACTTTGAGGCTTCGCGCCTCAGACAATTTTTTTACTGTTGCTTTCATCAGTAAAATTTTTAATGATGTGATCGGAACAGTAAAAAATTGGAACACCAACAGTAAAACGAAATGGAATTTTGTTTGGCTTTTGGCAGTCAGCTGTTCAGTAAGGGGCCGGTTATAGCTATCAGTAAAATCCATCAGTAAAATTTTTGTTTTTAGTTTTTGAACATGTTACAGATTTATTTCTAGCAAAAGATTCATGCAATAAGATGAATCCTATATTCAAGTATTTTTTTCAAAAAGAAACAGTGCATTTAAAGTTTTATTTAATTTATAAATCCATTTTAGTTTTTTTAATGATGAAATTTCATTTTACTGAACAGCTGACTGCCAAAAAGCAAAAAAAATCCATTTCGTTTTACTGTTGGTGTTTCAATTTTTTACTGTTCCGATCACATCATTAAAAATTTTACTGATGAAAGCACCAGTAAAAAAATTGTCTGATGCGCGAAGCTTCAAAATGACATTTAATTTAATGACGTAAATTTACTGATTGCTATAAACGCTCATCAGTAAAACATTTCAAATTCCTCCTGTTTCAAATTTTACTGATGGATTTTACTGATAGCTATAACTGGCCCCTAAGGAGGATTGTAGTTTCTTAAATCAATTTTGTTACTTTTTTGGTTTAATACATTAATTTAACAAAATTATTCCCTAGAAACTTCCTTACCTTTTTACCTAAGCAACAACCTACCAACCTAAGTAGATACTATCGTCCTTATTCATGTACCTATTTAAACTCTGGACCTATCTGCTTCCAAAAGGATAAATATAGAAAAATATGTTTCCAAAGAGGTATACATGCATACATTTTTAATTTTAACACAGTTGTTTCTATTAGGGGCCGGTTATAGCTATCAGTAAAATCCATCAGTAAAATTTGAAACAGGAGGAATCTGAAATGTTTTACTGATGAGCGTTTATAGCAATCAGTAAATTTACGTCATTAAATTAAATGTCACTTTGAGGCTTTGCACCTCAGACAATTTTTGTACTGTTGCTTTCATCAGTAAAATTTTTAATGATGTGATCGGAACAGTGAAAAATTGGAACACCAACAGTAAAACGAAATGGAATTTTTTTTGGCTTTTGGCAGTCAGCTGTTCAGTAAAATGAAATTTCATCATTAAAAAAATTAAAATGGGTTTATAAATTAAATAAAACTTTAAATGCTTTGTTTCTTTTTGAAAAAAATACTTGAATATAGGATTCATCTTATTGCATCAATATTTTGCTAGAAATAAATCTGTACCATGTTCAAAAACTAAAAACAAAAATTTTACTGATGGATTTTACTGATAGCTATAACCGGCCCCTTACCGTCATTTTGGTTTTTTAAAAAAACGGACAAATGGCTAAAGATAGTGTAATGGCTTTTTGAATTCTTAGGAAAAAGGGCATTATACAAAAAATTTGTTCTAAGTAAAAAAATTTAAAATGAATGTCTCCTTCTAGACTTAACTTAAAAAAATGATAATTAAATTCAAAATAAAGATTTTCTCCATAATTGAAATAAAATTTTCATTTATTTCAATTTTTTTATTATTTTTAAACTATTGATTTTCACGTGCATATGCATTTTAAATAAGGGACCATTAAAGCTGTTATTTTAACATGATTATATTTGCAATATGTATATATTTAAAAACAAAAAGAGGCTGGGATGTGACCCACACTGATAACTTCCCATCCCGTCTGCCGATTTGCCTTGCTTAAAATGTTTGTAGGTTTCGTGTTTTGTTAAAAAAGTTGTCAGTTGAATTATTTTAAAAATTTTAAACATTACCAACAATATTTTGCATATGATTAAATAGCTTGATTTCAAAATCTATTTTTGTAAAAGAGATTTTTAATCAAAAACCATTTTTTACCAATTTTAGTATCATTTGCGTACTATTTTTTGAAGATTTTATTTTTTTATGAAAAAACAGATGGTTGGATTTTTACAAAAAATAAGCTGAATGTCGAAAACAATATTTTCTGTGAGATAAAATTAGTTTGAAGCCAATGTTTTTAATCTTTGAAAAGATATTTGAGTTGAAAGTAATTTTTTACCAAGTTTTATTATTGTTTTTTTATTTTATTTTTATTTTTTGTACAAAAACTGTCAATTCGATTTTTTTCAAAATTTTACCAGTTGCTAAAAACGTTATTTTTCGTTGCATACAATTATTTTGAAGATAAAATCATTTTTTGTTCGTAAAATATTCGAGGGGACAATTATTTTTCTTCAGCTTTTTTGATTTACAAAAAGAAACGTTTTTTAAGTTTTTTTTCCAAAAATATACTTTTTTGGTATCACGTTACAATATATAATATAAAATTTAATCCAAATCGCTAGCATCATTGGTTCATCTTTTTTTTAAATTGCGATGGTAAAAAAACCACCCACTCAATTTGTTTGAGAGTCCTTTCTGCATCTTTCTGCATTATCTGTATAACAAAATTTATTTGAAGTCGATAGACATCTCTCTAAAAATCTTTTATTTAGACAATAACTTTCTATGGGAAGTTAATTACATTTGAATTTTCTCATGTAATTTCTGGAGTTAATGTACTTTGTATAAGACCTTCTTTTTATATTATTTATCCCTAAAAGAAAACTAAACAAAAATGTTCGCACTATTAACTATTATTAGCATTGTTCAAAAATATTTGTCTCATTTGAAAATGATTCGAAAAAAAGTAGGTAAAACCTTATTTTTTCAAATTGGCAACCACATAAAGTTTATATTTTGATTCTTTTTTTTTTTAAATATTTTTCATTCCCTACCAATCAAAAAACCACATTATACAGAGTTTGTATACATTCTTCTTTATCTTCTGTTTTTTAATAATCTGGAAATTTATTATTTTACATTGGAATTCTCGCTTATTTTTACCCCCACCACAATACATTTCACATGTAGAACGAACTGTTTAAGAAGTCCATTAACAGATGTCATGCCGAGCGTTCCTCTTCATGATAGTACTATTCAAATATATGTATGTAATTGCAAAGCTTGATAGTTAGGGAGATTTTTCTTGACTAACTTTCCAATAAAGTTGCCTTAATTAGAAGGCAAACCTGCCCATTATCTATATCCTTAGGCATATTTCTAAGTTTCAATTTAAAATCTGATTTGAAAATCGACCAGTTAATATTTTAAAAATCAAAATAATATTCCTCTATTAGCTGTGAAGGAAGAAAAACGTCTAACACTGAAGGACTTCCTCTTTGACCAGCCAGCGGGTATTATATTCGATGGGAACAATGTAGAAAAGTTAAATATATTTGTAAGATCCGACAATCCGGGCACTGGGTAGACCAGGTCTCATATATGTATATTACCCTCCTTTGTAAGTCATCATCATCGTTTATCATCTGATTTTATGCTCAGATTTGCTTAAATATGTAAATTGATTAAAAAAAAAAAAAACGTTTAAATGTAAAAAAATAAAAACAACCCAAATTAAATTTCGAAAGTTCTTTATTTCTCTTTTTTGAAATTAAAATCTTAGCGGTGATACAAATTTCTCTTTCTATCTTAAATATTCATTTAAACAAATTAAATATGTTCTGTGATGCAATACATATATATTATGTGAAATATTTGGGATGAAGCACTATAAATGAGACATTCTTTTCTAATCCAATTCAAAATCTTTGAATGCAAAAGCATTCTGGATTATTAATTCCTTGAGTTTTCATCAAAAAATATATATAATTTGTGTTGCTATTTTGTATGCTTTTCAGTATAGAATTGAAAACAACAACAACAAAAAATGCCAAAACCAACAGCATCAAAGTTGTACATGTACTCAGAATTTGTTTATAATATACACATTTATTATGTAATAAGGTTGATAAGGATAAAGATGCCTCAAATATATATTTATGTATAAAAAATCTAAGGCTAAAGTGCTAAAAATGTATACATACTAAAAAATAAATAAAATTAAACAAACAAAATTGTTCTTACTTTTAAATAAAATAAAACATCTATAAAGCTTGACATGCAATAGCATAAAACAAAAAATACAGTTTATAACTGTTAAATAAAATCATAAAAATATAAAATAAAAATAATTGTACTATGCTAAAACATAGATAAAACAATATAACGATCTTTGTGGGATATAATACTCGATGTTTTTTTTGTTTTTTTATCAATGATTTTGGTGTTTAAATAAATATAGAACATAATTTATCAAAAAAGAAATAAACAATTAAAAAAACAACGTTTACAACATATACAAATTAATAAACACAAAAGAAATCTTGATTATGTTGCAACAAATTACGGGACGTGAATTGAACACAAATTTTTTTAACTACAATCAATGTAAGCATAACACTTTTACTAACTAAAATTACTATAATTATAAATTTAGAACTGGAAATAATTATAACGTTAAAGAGGCTTAAATGCAAAAGTTGTTTTTCTATGTTGTGTAACTTTTAGTTCATGTTCATGCAACCATTCTCTGACGATGGATCTGATTTTATTGTTAAGATCTCATTATCAAATGCGGCTCTGAACGCAAAGAGTCAGTAAGATATTGAGTTTTCATGGTTTTTTGGAAATATCGTTTTTCGTTCGGTGAGTTTACGTTGTAGACGATCGGTCTTACACCTACATTTCTCCATAGTTCGGCAATATGTCTGGAATGATAAAGCAAAATAAGTTGATGTATATTTTATGATAATGTGTATGTATATATAGTAGGGCAATTGTATTGGTAATATTATATTAACGAGCCAAGCTGCGGAGACTATTGGCTCTATTTATTAACTTATTATATAATTACACTTGCGTTAGTTATAAATAAATAAATTAGGTGGCGTAACAGTCCGACAAATCCAACCATGCCTAGTTGTCTTAAAAACTTGGATGGTACTTGGACTAACTCTTGCGAAGAAACGCTAAACCTGCTACTTGACACCCATTTCCCTGATAGCTCCAAATCCGTTAATACAACAAACCATCCTGGGTCGGGTATTAACTTAACTTTTCCTCAAGGTCTTATTACAAAAGAAAAGTTGACTTGGGCTCTGAATAGTTTCAAACCTTACAAATCTCCAGGGCCAGACCACATCGTACCAGCTGAGCTACAACTTACGACTGACATAACTTTGCCCATCATTGAGATGATTTTTAAAAGTTGTCTAGATATGGTCTATATACCTCAGCGATGGAGAGAAGTAAAGGTAGTTTTTATTCCCAAGGCGGGCAAATGTTCGCATGTCAACCCTAAAGATCTAAGACCTATTAGCCTATCATCATTTATTCTCAAAACTCTGGAACGTTTTATTGATATAAATATACGTAATAGCATTGATAAGAGACTATCAATGTCTCAGCATGCTTACTGCAAAGGGAAATCGGTAGAAACAGCCTTACACACTCTGGTAAGAACTATCGAATACTCCCTAGAACAAAAGGAATATACTATGGTGGCCTTCCTGGATATTGAGGGTGCTTTCAACAACGTTGACACATCCGCTATCACTTCTGCTATGACGACCCTAAACGTCGAATACTCACTCTTTGAATTGATTAATCTAATGCTAAAAAGCAGGATCATCAACTCTAAGATGGGGGATTTTTGTACGATAAGGTCTGTCAGTAGAGGCACTCCGCAAGGTGGTGTTCTGTCCCCTCTCCTGTGGAACATAGTGGTTAACGAACTACTAATATCCCTTGAGAGAGAAGGCTACAGAGTGGTTGCGTATGCCGATGATGTTGCTATCGCCGTCATAGGAGAACATCCTAATACACTGAGAGACCTCCTCCAAAACGCACTCAATATGCTCACTAGATGGGCATATAAGTGCGGACTTAGTATTAATCCTCAAAAAACAGACCTCGTCCTTTTTACACGGAAATACAAGATCCCAAAAATTGTACCTCCTTCGATAAAAGGTATACCACTAATTTTTACAAATGAAGCCAAATATATTGGTCTGATATTGGACAAAAAATTAAGTTGGAAACCTAATATTCAGGAAAGAGTTAAAAAAGCTACAGTAGCTCTTTTCCTTTGCAAGAAAGCCATAGGAAGCAAATGGTGGACTGCACTGGAGAAAGTCACATACTACGACAAACTCAGCAGAGTCCAACGCACTGCATTTCTCTGCATTAGCGGGGAAAACCACACCCTCAGCAGCGTTGGACACTCTCCTCCATGTGACACCCCTCGACATATTCAGCAAACAAGTGGCAGCGAGTACAGCTATAAGACTCAACGCCTCATCTCAATGGACCAACAACAATGTTGGGCACTCCATCATTTTGAACCTCTTTGGTTCTATACCAAAGTACATAGACTACACTATTCCAAAACCCCAATTTGGAAAAAACTTCCAGGTATCCATTCCATCTAGAGATGAATGGGAAGTCAAAAAACTCCTGGATGACAAAAGCATCCATTTTTATACAGATGGATCCAAGACAAATGAGGGAGTTGGTAGTGGTGTGTACTCAGAAAAGCTTAATCTAAGCATCTCATTCCGCCTCCCTAATCATTGTAGCGTCTTCCAAGCGCAAATTTTAGCGATCAAAGAGGTTCTCTCCTGGCTAAGAGAAAACGTGATATCAACTTCTGATATCCGCATCTTCTCTGACAGTCAGGCTGCTATTAAATCTCTTGACGGTGTCTCAACCAAATCTCAAACGGCCCTCGATTGTCGATCGTCTCTTATGGAGATGGCGCAGCAATTTAACATTCACCTATGTTGGGTGCCGGGCCACAGAGACATCACGGGAAATTGTAGAGCCGATGAACTCGCTAAAAATGGAACCTTCATGCCTATTTCACCTGAAAGGGAGAAGATAGGTACACCGATAGCTACATGTAAGCTCATGCTAAAAGAAACAGCTTTTTCGATAGCAAACTCTAGGTGGCACAATTTGCCAACATGCGCAGCCACAAAACTCATATGGCCTTCACTGGACCTAAAGCGCTCTAAAGACTTGCTATCTCAAAGCAGACTTCATATTAGCTCCCTAATAGGTGTCCTTACGGGACACTGTCTCATAGGCAGACACGCAATACGACTTGGTGTAGCCTCAAATAACTTCTGCAGGAGCTGTATGGACGAAGAAGAAGAGGAAACAATCTCTCACCTTCTCTGCACTTGCCCTGCTCTTTCACTAAGACGCAAACTTCATCTGGGAGACTACTCTTTTGACAATCCCAGTAAACTAGCTAAAAAGGATATCAAATATCTCCTTCGCTTTATAAAAAGCTCAAAATGGTTCGACTAGTAAGAAGTAATTCTCTAGATTCAGGTGGTATCACAATGGGCTTTTCTTTTGGCTTAAGTGTGTGGTTTCTAAATCCGCAGCCACGTTAACCTAACCTAACCTAACCTAACAGTCCGTTGATAACTAGGGCCTATTGACTTACAACTCCCAACCATTCCTGGGTGCGAGTACTGTTGTCTGGGATGGAGGGGACCTACAGTTTTAAGCAGAATCCGAACGGCTAATTTGAGAAAGCACTTTTCATGACAAGAATTACTCTTGGAGAATTTGGCAATTCCTCGCAAGAGGTAGTACCCGTGAAAACAACTTTAGATGGCATAGGCAGGGATCGAACCCAAGACCTTAAAAGTGTTATAAAACATAGTAAATTAGCTTAGCGCATGATGCGGGTGTATATATGTCCCTTGATAACGATGTTGATGTTAAAAATAAATTAAAATTATGACTTATGGAAAATAAACTAAAACTTAACATCGGAAAAACAAAACAAATGGTGCTAAATAAGAAAAATGATGAAAGCAATATTAAGATTGGTGGTATTTTAATTGAAAAAATAAACTAAATTAGGTACATAGTTGTATTATTTGACCAAAAATTATTGTTATGAATGTTTAATTTTTTGTATTTAAAATATAATTATCTATTGGACATACAATTTATAAGAGATTTACAACGATATACACTAAGAAACAGAAATGATCTCAGACTTCGTGAAAATGCACATTTACTTATATGTATATAAAGGATTTCACATATTAAATAGTTCAATTTTCAAACCAAACTAAACTATTGTCGCTGCAATTTGAATGTGCAGTACAGGGAAGAGAGGATATTTGCCTTTTATCCATACTATTATGGAATTCAATAAGCTATCTTCATTTGAAAGCTTGCACAGGGCTCCTTCAGGGTTGCCTTAGTGATCATTTTTAATGTCGGAAGGGTTACCAACAGTTTATTTAGATTTTATGAACAGAAGTATGTTTGTATATCGTAAGCTGAATTTAGAAAAAATAATCTAAATTAAAATTAAATTAAATCTACCTTTTCAACACCACTAAGAGGTAAGATAGTAGGTGCTTTTTTTTAAAGAGTTCCCTAGGAGGCCTAATCTTTTTCAACGTGAAAACGATTTTTCCAAAAATCATCGACTTTTCTCTTACCATATTTTTACTTTCTTTTTTGTTGGTGAGTTATGGCCCTAGATTTTATTTTCCCTCAAAGTTGTAGACTCTGCTACAGGAAATACACCCGCAGTTCTCTTAACAGCTTCCAACTTATTTCTTACAAGATCGTAAAATTTTTTAAGTTGCGTTAACGATTACCATTTTCTTTTGTACTATTTGGTACTTAAAAGTCGAAGTTGCAATTAAATATTGAACCAAACAAAAATGGTAATGTAATATTTCTATAGCTGCATTTTAACCGTTTTTTTTAAGGAAATAAATAACAATTAAAGCAGAAAAACACGCCACGAGGACACCTTTTTCTCTAAACTTAAAATATATGATCCCAAGGCGATCCTGAAAGCTCCATAGCAAAAACCAAAGAAAAATTATTATAACTTCCATCAACGAATGCATATGGTAACTCTATACAGATGTGTTTTTATTTTAACCATAACCAATGACGAACAGTCTCCTCAGGTCATGCGGGAATATTATAAAAAACAATTTCAATTTCGGTTTTTATTTCAGTGCCAATTTCTTAAGTTGAATGTGTTTGAAAAAAGCTTTGCCTTCTCTACGAATTGTTGCGCCACCTAATTTATTATTTTTTAAATCAATACTTTAAATAATCAAACCAAACTAAAATAGTTCTATTATATAAGTTTAATGTGTATTGTACTTACAAATTAAATTCGTCTTTGCTGATGAAAACCAAGCTAATACCGATTACAGGTGCGATGATATTTCGGAAAATGGCACCGTAAATCGATGTAATGAGAGTGGATGCTTTCAAAACAACCAATGAAAGAGTTTTTTCAGTCCAAAGTCCACAAATCAATTCCGGATGCAATTTACGAAGCTAAAACAAAAATTAAGATAAATTGTAAGAACTTATCAAAAAAAAAAATATATAATATTACAAATTATTCTTTTCTAATCCCTAGAAGTAACTCTTTTGTCAATTTTGCGAATATATGTACATATTATATCAATAAGAAAATTATAAAATAAAAGCTCTACTCTAGATGTTATAGTGTTTAGGGCTTCCTTTTATCGCATTATTTTTGTAGTTTAATAATATATGTGCATTGTTGTGGGACAATATCATTTTGGCTTCATCTCTGGTAATTTAAGATTTTTGCTCTTATTTGTAACGAGGTATGGGTAGAGGAAAAGGTATTGGGAGGCAGTTGAATAGACGTTGGATGTCAGCTGTATTTGAGCACACGGGAGAGGAATGGGTGGTATAGGTTCGGGCAAGAGAGGTAAATCTAGGACGGGAACTAGGTTAGGGATTGGGATTGGGAAGGAATGTCCGTTACGGAAGCTGCGGAATGCTTGCGGTGCACGGAGTAGCTTATCTGATGTTGGGGGGTCTTGCTACCGTAACCGGACCTCACCTCTTTACAAAAAAACATAAATCATGCCGAATACATTCGAAGATTTGAAATTAAGTGTGCACTACCACCACTCATCCACTTTTCTCGGTAGTTGCTAATGAGTCTCGGCCTGGCCTTAACCCACCCTTCCTGGAATCCACTCGACCTGGTTTTCGGATTCCCCTAAAGCTTCCTGTAAATTTGACTTATCCCAAGCTAACCGAACCGAACCTGTGTCCTCTGGAAACTTTTTCCCTCTCTATCCTCTTTGAAGAATACATATTCAACTTCCTTACATGCTATTCTTAATTGATCCATAGTTTCAATTGCTTAAGGATATACAAGATATACTTAAATTGCCTTTAACAACCCTGACAATATTAGATTCCTTCACAGGAGTACTAAGTTAGTATCGCAACATCACTTGATTCCTTCAAACCTTGCTACCGAGCTCCCAATTCTCTTTTTATTTCCAAATAAGTTTTAGGATTAGGCCAATCGGGACGACGGGATGAGTTTTCCATCTGGTATTGCCAATACCTTTGCTTCGGATCACGGGCTTAGAAAAGATGGAAGTCTCGCAAAATTTCTGACCAAGCGCAATAATGGCTCCACTGCAAAAACTCTATTCGGCCAATGAAATCTTCGACTGTCAACGATTCTGACTTCCCATCAAAAACTATGCCCCGTTTGCCTATTGTACCCTGTCGGAAAATTGTTTGGTGAATACCAATTTGGTGGAGCGTATGCCTGAAAAGGCATTGGCCCACTCCAAAATGAACTTTCCGATTGGCTATCAGCCATCCTTGCTCCAAAATTTTGATTTCTCGTGGATCGGTGGTGGTGGATGGCTAACCATTGGGTTAGGTTGACACGTGGTGATGTTATTCCACCTAATGTTTGCCTTCTTCATAGCGTCTTGCATTAGCAATAGTTTAAATGTAGCGATTGGTATGAAACCATTAGCCAAACGTGGTACAATTTCTGGCGAGTTTAACTGCTTTACAATTTCCTGGAATGTCTCTATGACCGGGCACCCAGAAAAAGGTGAATATTAAACTGTTGTCCCATCTCCATTAGAGTTAGATCGACATTTATGGGCTGTTAGTTTGTAGGGACAGAGTCCAGAGTCCAGTCCAGTGCCACAGATGGGGTCGTGCGAAGCGATCCGCTTATACATAGGCAAGCTGAACTTTGGACTTTATTTAGTTGGTCGTGGCTTATAGCTTTTTCTAAAGCAATTTACCATACTGCCACACCGTACATTCAAATCGGTCTGATTACCGATGTTTATAACCAATTTTTATACCAGTAGCTTTTTTGCAAGACAAGAGAGCTATAGTAGCTTTTTTGATTCTTTCTTGTAACTTACGTTTCCAATTTAGTTTTTTGTCTAAGATAAGACCCAGATACTTAGCCTCGTCTGAGAACTTTAATTGGATACATTTAATATTGGAGGGGTTAACATATGAAATTTTGTATTTCCTCGAAAATAGAACTAAATCGGTTTTGTGTGGGTTAACACGCAATTCACACCAATCAGCCCAAAGTATTAGTTTGTCTAAGGCGTTTTGTAAGAGTTCTTTTGGGATGGTTAGATGCTTTCCTGAGACCGGGAATTTGATTGTTGCAAGTTGCGGTTAGAGAGGTACCAGGAAGTTGAGCATCCAGTAGCAAGTTCAGCGATCGTTCACTTGAAATTGTCCAGGAGCCATCTACATTTTATAGACAGCTTGGCATCGATGGATTAGTTGAAAGAATTTTCGTAGCCTAAAGGCCTCGAAATTTTTGTTCTATTGTACCACAGAAGGACTGTCAGGTAGATCGCTTAGTGCCTTCTTTTAACTTCTTATAGATTTTTTGTAAGAATCCTAGTGAGAAGCTCATCTTGTGGCCTTGGCTCGTTTAAAGAGTTTCCTACGTTCCTACGAGGGAGCCTACCATCGAGGCCCACTATTGTGTTTTCTTTTTTCCTGTTATGAGTTCTTAAAATCTATTCATAGCTAACGTGAGGTCATTGACTGTGCGTTAAGCTATTTATAATCTTGAAATAATAAATTCATCTCATCTTATTTAAAAAAAAAAAAAAGTGCCGGTTACTCGGGAATGTTTAAAGAATGTCCAGTAAAGAATTGATATTCTAGAAACAGCTTATAGCATACTTCATGGCTGGGACTATTGTTTTAAGACAACCCATTCTTTACAGGACACCAAATTTTGTTTTGTCTTTATTTAAACTCTAAGTGCAACGGAAAAAAAGATACTGATCAATAAGCATTTAATCAAAGAATGCAATTAACGTGCTTTACCTGGTAAATAGCGATTGGGGAACGACTTATAAGTATTGTGCGCCTTGTGAATTGTTCGTTTGTTTTTATCACACTCTTGAGCTTCTCTAGCATTTTAGCACTTGTGTCTGATATGAAGAGAAATATTGTCAAATTGCTCTTTTCCAACATTTCCATCAATTTTGTTAATGTCACAGCAGTTTCAGGTTCAAATTGGGGGCTTGAAGTTTTGGAAAATTATAATAATTAAAATATATGTAGGTATGTATGTTGTTTTGTTTAACTTACCCCAAGGGATGTAGCTCCGAAAAATTGATTTCCTGCAACGCATCTAAGGTATGTTTGTGAACACTGCCACTTAGTCCAGCCTTTTCCAATGTAGTCTTATGGAGCAAAACAATTTCGCCACAAGAAGTAAGTGCGGCATCGAGAAGGACATTTCTAAAGCCCGATGACGAACACTTGAGTGCGTGCGTGAAAAATCAATGACAAAAATTGAAAGAAAGCATTTTACTTTAATGATAACCAACCATTTTACCTTTTTAAGTGCTGCCATTGAATTCTCAGGCGCATCATAAGCACCCCCACGATTAGCAATTGGCCAATATGATAAGTCATCCACTGAATCACCACCCAGCAAACTTATCAGAATCTTCTCGTTGGGACTCTTTAATTTGATAAACTTTGAGGCAATACAAACTGTGAGCAGAATTAATGTGAACCATGGTATTCCAGCAGAAGCTAATGTACAGATCAGCCAAAAAAGATTAAATAAAAATGTGACCAAGTTGGCCGAATACCAAAGAAGATTATAAAGCATTTTGACGAGTTCTATGAATGCTCTTAGCACATTCATTCAGTACGCCGGACGGTGTCTATTTATTTCTTAGTTCACAATTTTTCTTTTAAAAATAGATACAAATATATTGTAGGTTTCTCTTCCTGTTAGCAATGCATTTTGTTTTGCACTTAAGCACGAAACTAGTAACAATAAAATATATGAATTTTATTTGGGATGTATGAAAGAAAATTGCCGGCTTGCCAAAGTCGCTCCGTCGTCGTCGTGAAGGGATGAATTGAAATTAAACTACAACTGGGTGTGTGGATATGGATTTGGACTTAAGGTGGGAGTTTTTCTTTTCAATTTCAACAATAAAAATTAATTTTATTGCTTTGCCTAAGAAATGGCCAAAATGTTTGCCCAGAGCCCTACTGAACGAGAAATTAGGGATGAAAACAGCACTAAAGGAAGAACGTCAAAAAATATTCTGACATTTTATCTCACACTCTTTTTTACAGATTTCTTCACAACACAAGGAACGCGTCAGATCTAAGCGTACCAGAACCAGTGTGGTAAGGCTATAACACATCGAAGATGAAATTTTTAACAGTCAATCACAGGTTTCGATTTGATGTTAAGAAAAAAGTATTTTCCAATGATGTTTATTTCATTTCAAAGAAGATGTTAATCACTAGCAATGAAAAACAATATCGGCCAAATAGACGATCTTTTGCAGCATCATATATTTTGTATGAAATTTCCCATGACCAATTTACAAATTAGCGTCGGTATGTCACAAATACTATCTTAACCCTGCTTGACATCACGGCAAAAATCGGTACACTCTTGTCATGGGGTCCATTTGCCCCCAGAATGTTTTCGATACATTTTTTGTCACATTGTTGTGGCCACCGATGGGCCAGAGTTGTCCCTAAGGGAAGGATTATTCCTGCAAGGAAAAATGGGAAATATTAGAAAATAATATAAAGAATATTTACAAGGCTGACCAGGAAAATGGACGGAGTAAGGCGCCAGTTATAGCTATCATTGAAATCGATCCGGAAAAATTTTTGAATCGATATTTGACGGTGTTTCCTTTTGATTAGAAATAAAAATTATATACCGATCGATCGGAAATCACACAAAGAATTTTTTTGAGAAAAAAAAGTGTAGTTGCGCATTTATTTTTCTCTAAAAATGTATTTTTCTATTTTCCGGACGGAAATTCATTTTCGTGAACAGCTGATACTTTTATGTTCAAAAGTGAAACGAATCGTTCCACTGATTTGTGATCCAATTTCACACAATTCCAATGACAGATTTCTGTCAGTAAAAGTTTTTCGGTGGCTTTCAATCAGGAAATTTTTTTCAATAACAGAAATTTTTAATGATAGCTATAAACGACCTGCCAAAAAAATTCCAATGTTTGTTTTCAATGATGAAAACCAATGATAGCTATAACTGGCGCCTAAGACCCCAGACACTGGTCCCGTTCAGAATATGAAGAAGAAAGTACTTACCTTGGGTATTCTCATTTTAATTCATCACACCATTTCAATGCTTTTGCTACTGTTAAATTTGACGGGTTTTTAACTTCATCTGGTTTCTCGATTCTAAGACGAATAAATATTCTCTGCATAAGTTAGTACGGTTTTTGTTTGTACAAGGTCATGTTGAAGTGTTTCTAAGAGTGAGTTAACATAGGCATTATATAAGACGGTAAAGATTGCCGATTCTTGCTGTATTCCATTTTGGATGGCAGTAACAGTCGAAATGTGTGCGTTTATATTCACTACGATTGATCTATTTGAATTAAAAGAAACAATTACCCGAAGTAGTTGTTTGTTGATTCCCCAGTCTTTTAGTTGGTTGATCACTCCATAAGTAGTTACCCTTTCAAACGCCTTCTCCAATTCCATGGACAAAAGAACAGGATGGTGAAGTGAGGCAAACTCTGCATCCACTGCATGGTCTAGCGTGTGATACAAAGTGTTTAGTGCCTCTTCCTGATCTAAAGGCGTGTTGACCGCTGTTGAGATGTTTTTCTTGAGTTCACTTAAGCCTGTTCCCTATTATTTTCCAATAATACTTCCACGGGTAGATATTTAAGCATTTTGTAGGCGCAGGGAGTTGTACCCTTGGTTCGCTTTAGTGATTTCATAACATCATTAATTGTGAACGGGTTTATTATTGCGTCAAGTTCATAGTTAGGAATTTCTTAACATGGGTTTTTAGTTTTAGAACATTATCCCGAAAGTTATTATCTGCACTATAACTAGCCCATTTGTGTGCAAAGAGTTGGGCTAATTTACATGGCTCTTACGCATGGGTGGAGTTATGTACTATTACACTGATGCGTTTCGCAGTATGGTTTCCATTGATCGCTTTTACCTTGCTAAATACAGTTCTAGCTTAAATTGATTGATTAATTGAAGCCAAAAAATTTGTCCATGCATCTGCTTTGGCTATACGCACTTCTTTTATATGTCGATGGTATTTTTTATGTTCGGCGCTCATTTTATCAGCGTCCATGCTTTCGCTTTTCTTTTACCAAATAGGTTCAAAAGTTTCACTAGGTGGATGTGAGGAAGGAATGGATGTGGATGCTGCAAATCTAATACTTTTTTTTTAAAACAATCTGCCTCTTTGTTCACATTGTCAGATATTGGTTTAGAAGAGTTAGCTAGTTTGGCATTTTTTGCAATTCTTTCCCAATCAGCTTGGGATTCCTTGAATCGGCAGTGGAAAATAGGTGAAAATTTGCAAGTAGCAGATGTTTTCTGCATAGTATCATATAATTAATAAAAAGTATCGTATGATTTCTGAGAAAAAACATTTTGATTGCGTTTCCCCAAAAGCAGCCAAATGCAACACACGATTATATTTTATGCAGGCGACGATGTGTTAAAGTTCGGCAAGACCGAACGCGTGAATGTGGCTAAATTACTCTAGTTATGAGACCACCCTGTTTTGAAAATATAGTTACTATCCACCGCTTGGAGGTATACCCAGTAACTGTCAAAATGACATAAGAACCATTTTTTTTTTCTTGTCATCAAATTCATATTTTTTCTCTAGTAGTTAAAATTGGAAATGAGCTCTTGAATTAAAATAATTCTTTCTAATAAAAGAAAACATTTAAAATGTCTTTACAAATAATCTCTTACTTCACCATAATCCTCTTCGGATTACTTTGCATCCAACATACCAATGGGCTGTATGAAGATCAGATAAAGAAATTCGATTGGTAAGTTTCCCGGTCAACCTCAATCTTACCCTCAACCTTAATCAATTTATCAATTAAGATAAAAATTTATTCTATGGTTCATACAATTTATCCTGAATAAAAAATTACCCTTGAAATTTTAGGAGAAATCAACATATTGGTAGCCTGATCTCGGCATATCTGGATTTGGGTGCTCCTAATAGTCGTTTGCTTGTGACCACTTCGGAAAATGTGTTTGCGTCTCTGTGCCCCAAAACTGGCGATATTCAGTGGCGACAAATTTTCGAAAAAAGTCCACGTGGTGATATTAAATTCAGTTATAACTTTAATGAACAATTAACTGGAACAGCTGCTGCCCGACGTAACTCCAATCATAATTTTGATTTGCTTACGGTTCAGGGTGTAGCTCCTGCAATTGTTCGCGGATGGAATGCCGCAAGTGGCAATATCGAATGGGAATGGTCATTGATGCCAAATAATCCTGATAAAGCCGATGGCGCATTTTGGTTCTTTTCCAATGCAATGTTGTATCATGTGATTCCAATATGGGGATCGCATTTAGAAATCACTAGATACTTTGCCACGTCTGGTCAGTTGGCGGATACTTCTACCACAAAAATAATTGCACCATGGATTGATCGGGAGAAATGTATACAAGCTGGTTTCTACTATTCATGCCTAGAAGGCAGTCAGTTGATTAGTTTGAACTTGGTATCAACTGATGCAAATATTATAAAAAAACAACTTCCCAGTGTACCAAAGTCAAAGCCACATTCTCTAAAGGTACTTATAATATTTTGATTGGTTGTTTTACATTTTAACTTTTATTATTTACATTACAGGGAGAAGATGGTATTATCGTTATCGAAGGGCAACTAGTCAGTGTTGATGATTCTTTAAAAGTGTGTCCACTTGCCAATGGAGGCAGTTACATAAAAGCGGCCTACAACCAAATGGGAGTTCTATTACAAGCTACTCTTGAAAATCATGTAAATATCTTATTTCATTTAGACAATAAACTATTTCTATTCTTAATACATTTCTTTTTTTCTAGATGCTGACAATTAATGCTTTTAATGCAAAGACTTGCGATAATATCAAGGAGCTGCAGAATGTTGTTCCATACCCTGTTCATTATGGCCAGCCAACACTACAATCGTTCGATTGTGTTTCTGGACGCAATGATGGCAAAGGATGTGCCTTTGTTTTGTCGACCAGCGATGAAGCTATTCTGACTGTCCAACAAAGTATTTAAAATATGAAATAATTTTTGCTTTGGACGTTTTCTATTTTATGTTATCCTCAGATAAAATTCGTTGGGCTCGGGAAGAGTCATTGGCTAATATTGTAGCAGTTGAATTTATTGATTTACCTTTGGCCGATGAAGAAGGAGCAATAGAAAGCGAAATGAAAAATAAGCCAGGTATGTTGTTTCTAGGTTAAAAATATTCCGGATCTTTTCTTTGATATACATTTTTCTTCTATAAGAAAGTATGAAAGTTTAATCTTACAAAAAAAAGGTTTTGCTATTTAGGTAAATGGAAAATGTGTTTTTTTTTTTAATTGATGAAAACAAATTGAACTCCTTATGATCCTGATGTAAAAATAACAAAGAATAACTCAAGAAGGGCAAAATTTAAATTAGGATATGTACTCATTGCTGCGAAGCGAGCAGGTTGATGGGTTTTGATTTGGAATGCAGGCATGTGTCATATATATTAAATGATTCGAAAAATTTCCTATGCAGACATATTTCGAAGCAAATTACGCTGGCTACAAACTTACATGGAGGTCATCACCAGCGTATATTTGATTTTCTACACATTGACTTCCATAGAACTAAACTAGGCGAAGAATAAAGCTCTAAATCGAGTGAGCATTCTATATAACCTCAATTCTTTATCGATCGAATTAAATCTAAATAAATTTCTTTGTTGATGTTGAGCTGTGGAAAACACCTACTGGTTACCCTGACGTTTCGCCGATAAACCTTAGTCCGTTATCGGAGGTGTTGTCGTGCAGGCTATTTTTCTCCTACCTTGGCATTAAAATCACCCAGGAAAACTTTATTATCGTAGCTAGGACACTGGTGTTGTCCTCTTTCTCTTTTTAGCCTTGATGCAGATGGTCATCAGGCGCTCGTTGATGCACCTATAGCTCAAGACTTGTTGCCTAAGTCTGGCTCTAGTGACAAAGCCGAATCCAAATAAGCATTGTTGGTTTTCTCTGTAGCAGTCACCATAATCAATATAGCAGCCCATTCCATCGCATTTCATGGATGGTGGTTATATCTTCTTTATAGCAGTCTAGGGCCTCCGCTAACATTCCACGTGCATATCCGAAGTTCGTTGTCCTTAATTCGTTTGCATGGTTTGTCAACAGTTAATCTGTCCGTATCCGAGGCTTGTTGGTTTTTCCTTACGTGGTCTGGAAGTCACCCTAACGCACGACTTTCAACCTTTAAACTCTAAGGGCGAGAGCTGGCATAACCGCTCCTTAAAGGCCTGAGCTCCGAATATATTGTAGTAGCCCTATTAGGTGTTCACTAAGTAGTTCAACCTAACTGGAAATGTAGACACCACCGTTGATTCAATCTTGGGAATTCCGCCGCCAAATTTTTCGTCGCCGTATCTTCACCAGGATTGGACATCGTGCAATGAATTGTGTCAAGTTTTCTCTTTCTCTAGTCAGGTTTTGCAAAGTAAAGTTGAAACAAAGCTCACACATTTCAGCTAACTTCATCCATTCCTCAAACCACGCAGTTCTAGATTTCACTATTGAGATTGCAATCCCATTTTTTCATTGTAGGTACACATAACTTTTTAAAATATGGTTAAATGAAGTCTTAGAGATGAAAGGTACAGTGTTTGTGTTTGGCAGCCGAAATTGACGTTTTAAGAAGTACCTCAGGAGATTTTCGGCAGTTTCAAACTGACGCCAGCTTCAGCATTTTGCAGCGTATAGTATTAATGCTTCGGAAGTTGGTAGAATACTCATTTGTAGTCAAGCGCTCTGTTCCTTTTGAAAAACCAGTGCATCTTATTTTTTTTCCATTTCAAACAATGTTCTCGTAGCCTATTTATTCTGAACTGAAGTGCCTCACGTGATTCTGTTAGTAGCACTAGTTCATCCGCATACATAAGAATTTTAATATCAAGCCCATCTTTCACTAGGCTACAAGGCATGTTTTCAATGCTGAAGGGCTGAAATTGCACACTTGTTTTAGTCCTACCAAGGCAAAGAACCAATCAGATAGGTTTTCTCTACACCAAACTGCGTAAAGTGTTCGATTATACATATATTTTGTTAATCATCTTTCGGAATTTAAGAGATATTCTATCCTGAAAAAGCTTAAAGATGAGCGCCTTACGTTCTACGGAATCAAAAACAGCTCGAAAGTCTATGAAAAAAGAGTAGATTTTTCCGTCTTCGTAGATATGTCTGTGCAATATTGGTCAGACTGGATATACGGTCTACTGTGGAGTAACCCTTTTTGAATCCTATTTAAAATTCGATAAGAAGATGGTTATTATAGATTCATATGGTGAAACATCATCTAGGGATTTCTCTGAAAATTTTAAGTGCTGTGCTAAGAAATGTTGAGAAATGAGAATCGTGGTAGTTTGGATCCACCTTATTGTTTTTCTAAACGGCTCGGGAGCTTTACCTAAGCTGAAAATATCATTGTAGGCTAATGTGAGATTTTCTAGGAGTGTTTTCTGGAGTTCTTGGAAAATTTATTTGAGATCCGATCGACACTAAGTGCTTTGCTGTCTTTCAATTTCATTTTAACTGATTTCACTTCAAAGTGATATTTGTCTATCCAAAAAGTGATTTTTGAAGTTTGGGTATTGTATGGGTTCAGTTAAAAGTTCAACGTTTGTTTGTCTTTAAAAGTGATCACTAAGTGTTGTTGTATTGAAAAATATAAATTTGTACGCATTACTATTGCTACGGTATTTCTAAATTTTATGGATACAAATACGATATGAACAGTAGGGCTCAAGGCGTACGATAATATCCGGGCCAGCGGATTTGTAAATGTCAAGGTTTTTCAGTACTCTAGCAACTGTACTGGAATCCACGTCACTATCGAGGAAGCATAGTGACCAGTTAAAGTTCCTGACGAAGTTGTTGAGACCGTCCCAGTTGTTTTTCTCATATTGCCAAACTGTTCTCGTAGGGGTTTCTCTTTAGCTGGACTTTTTTGACATGAAGAATTCGCAGATATGACAAAATGGTGTTATGTGCCTAGAGGCGATAGTACAATGATCGAATATTTATTTCGATTAGAGATAAGAAAAAAGTCTAGAGTGTTGGCGGACTGAACTGCAACTTCAGGAATCCCATTTTGCTCGACAACTAACTGAGTCAGGTTGTTTAACTCAGCAAAAATCTCGACATACCTTCCTTTGGGTGTTGTCTGACCAGAATAGCGCAGCCACGAAAAATTGTATACATTGAAAACGCCCATAACAGCGATTTCACTGTGCGGAAAATGGGATACAATTCTCTGAATAGAGTGGACAGCGTATAAAATTCGTTGGAGGTCGAATTGCTATTCAGACTTGGGCTACGATAAATAAAACAGGTATGAATGATGCGTCTTTGGACGGTGGATTTGAACCACATATAATTAAAATTTGTGTTGATGCACGGACCATACTGTAATAGAAGTCTCGCTTAGTGCCAAAACAGTTGGCCTGTTCAAAACAAAATGAAAGACTGATTATGTTAATATGATTGAGATCGTCTAGAATAGATTGTTATAGAAGAATTCTCCTGAGTAAGTCTTGCGTTTTTGAAGCTGGGCATGTACAGACGAGTTGAAGAACTGTTTCTTCCTCTTCCTCATCCATACAGCGTCTGCAAGTCATTCGAAAATACGAATAGCCGCGTGGCGTACTTTCCTATTACACAGTGACCAGTTATGACACCGATTATCGAGCTTATATACGATCTGCTTAGAGATAGTAAACACCTTGAGCGCTTTAATTGTAGTGTAGGCCGATGTCATTCCGCCTGATGTCTGCCTTCTTCATAGCGTATTGCAATAACAACTTTAACTTTAGTTATTATAAAAGTTTTGATAATAATCTTTGTTTACGGAGCTACCAGGATCTACATGATGAGTTAAAAATCTCTAGGAATCCCAACAAATGAAGTATTAGCTTTAACCACATCCAAGCGCATTGTATTACGACGCATGCACAAAGTGTTATTTCAAAATGCCATATTAAATTTATGATAGTTTATTTTGTTGAAGTTCGAAGATGTAAAAATCATTCTTTGTTAGAATTAGATATCTTAAGCTGGTTGTTTTATTAGACAGTGGCATTATAATTCTCATTAACTTTTTTAACATACATCTATCTAAGTCTAAAACTAAATATTTAAGTATTTTTTATATACAACTACAACAACAATTTTTAATACAATCTAAATTTTAAATTCGCATCCCTATGCTTACCTATTGTTTGAAGAGGAAATCGGAATTGAGAGTAAGTAAAAGAAAGAATTAGAATGTTTTGTTGTTGTATTTAAAAGCTTTTTTATTATTTGTATTAATATTGTTTTATTTTATTTTTTCCTTTTTTCTAACCTCAAATTCAAATTTTGTTGGTAATTTTTATTATTATAGCAGAGAGTGTCAGCTTTATTTATTTAAATAATAAAAGTTGTAATTTTTATCTAAAACAAAATGCTCGATTTTTAGGTGACATTGCTGGGGCATTTATACGCCGCATAACTGGTCAAAGTGCTTTGGCCAAAAGTCTATTCCTTCATGTAATGGGATTTGTTCCTAAGCAAACTGATACACAAAAAGCTGGACTAGTTCGTGATTCCTTTGGATTGCACAAAATGCTTGTCGTACTTACTAAAGCTGGAAAACTTTTTGGAATTGATAACATAAGCAGTAAAAAACACTGGATGCAATACCTTCCCACGTTAGGAAATTTCGAAAATGAACAAAACATGCGATTAATTGTTCAACGGACATCAAAACATTTTCCATTACAGCCAATGTGTGCCGTTGTTGCTAGAAATATTGTAAACTATTTCCAATATTGACAATGATTAAGTTTAAATTATTTTATTTATATTTAGGAAACTGGAAATGGTGTGGTTTTTAGTTTTAATCCAATCACTGGTAAACCCACTTCAGAGGGCTTGATTTCATTGAATTACCAAATAAAACAAATGAGTATGCTTCGTGAGAACGAAAACGACTTTGTAAAGGGAATATTGCTGATGGATCAACATAATGTTGTTCATGTAGTACCTTCCAATTCAAAGTCTATGGTATGTAGTGATTTTTGTTTTATACCATATAAATCGGTGATTTATAAATTTTTTGTAATTTTTGTTTATAGGCTGATGGAATGTACATATTCACAGCAGAAAAATCTTCAGCAGAACTGAATGGATATCTTGTAAAGCTGGTCGGGGCTGTAAGGAATCTATTTTTGTTTTTTTAATAATAATAATAAACAAAATATAGAATTAAATAATAATAATACCCAACAGGAACTCAAAACACTACCGATTTGGAATGCAAGATTAGGTGGTCATAGTGGTGAACATCAAATTATTGCTGTTGCATCTAAGAATCCAATCGAACGTGTCCACTCACAAGGCAGAGTTCTAAATGATAGATCCGTAATGTACAAATATATGAATCCAAATTTGGTTGCTGTTGTAACACAGGCTTTGGATAATATTCATAAATGTAAGATTATTTTTTTATATTTTTAGCGAGTCAATAATTTGTTTTTATTATTTTTTCGAAGACATAATGAATGTGCATTTAATTGATGTTGTGTCTGGACAAGTTGTGTTCTCAATGACACATCGCAAAGTACGTGGCCCTTTCAATATTGTTCACTCAGAAAATTGGTTGGCCTACAGCTATTACAATGACAAAGTTCGGCGAACTGAAATAAGTAAGTAGATAAGCAATTTATATTTTGTAAATGTAATAAAATAAAATATATTATACACACTTTGGCTAGTTTAACGGGCCATTGTGATACCACATGAATCTTGAGGCTTTCTTTTAAGCTCAATTAATCTAGTTTGAGTCCCTTACGAAACGTGAAAGATTGATTATGTTAATATGATTGAAATCGTTATAGAAGGATTCTGCTAGGTAATTTTTGAGCTAGAGCAGGGAATGTACAGATGAGGTGAAGAACTGTTTCCATTTACCAAAAGTGGTAGAATGGGTTGTTCTGTACCATTTCTGGCTGGCGAGTTAATCCGCCTTATAATTTCCTGGAATGTCTCTTTGGCCAGGCACCCATCAAAGGTGAATGTTAAACTGTTGTGCCATCTCCATAAGAGTTAAATGGACATTCATGGACAATTATAGAGTTTTTAGAAAAAGAGTCCACCCTGGCTATCTGAGAAAATATAGATATCAAATAGATAGAAAATACAGATAAAAGATCGGCAAAATTTCCGCGTGGAACACGCTACAATGATTGAAAAGGCGGAATGAGAGACTTAATTTCAGTCGTTCACCAACCCCTTCATTTGTTTTTGATCCATCTGTGTAAAAATAGATTGACTCGTTTTCCAGCAATGTCCAATCTTCTCAAAAACACCTGGAAGGTATAGAAAACTGGAATTTTCTGTCGAATTGCAGTTGGGGTTACGGAGTGGCAAATGTTGTTGTTAATCCACTGCGACGAAGCTTTGAGGCAAATAGCAGAGCTTGCAGCTATTTATTTGCTAAATACATCAAGAGGTGTTAGGCGTAGAGTAGGGTATCCAGTGCTACAGATGGAGTCGTGCGAACTTTGACTTTATTTATAAACGTATGTACATTAAAATCGGTCTGATTACCGATATGTAAAATATTAGTTTATCTGAGGCATTCTGTAAGAGTTCTTTTAGGGTGTTAAGATGCTTTCCTGAGACTGCTATAGCAACATCATCCACATAAGCAATAACTCTGAAACCCTCCGCATCCAGTTAGAATTTCATTTACCTCCAGAAGAGATTGGATATCTTCTAGCAGAAAAGTTGCCCAGTTTAGAGTTAATTATTCTGCTAGTCAGCATTAAATGAATTAACTCCCCAAGCGAACTCTCTACGTTTAGAGATGTTAGTGCAGGTGTGATTGCAGATATGTCCAGTTAAAAGCGCCTTTGATGTCATGGAAGCAACCATAGCGATCTCTTTATGATAAAGGGAGTATTCGATGGTGTGTACTAATGTGTGTAACGCCGTTTCCACCGATTTGCCTTTATAGTAAGCATGTTGAGACATATTCAGAAGTCTTGTACAAATACTTGCCCTTTAATGGATATCAAACAATCTTTCTAAGGCCTTTAGAAGGAATGATGATAGACTTATAGGTCGTAGATCTTTAGGGTTGCCTTGCGAGCATTTTCCTGCTTTGGGTATAAAAACAACTTTCACTTCTCTCCATGCCGAGGGAATATGGGCCAGATATAGACAGTTGTTAAAAATTGCCTCAAGGATTGGTGCAATCATGTCTGAGGCTTTTTGTAGTTCGACTGGTATTATGCCATCTGGTCCTGCAGATTTAAATAGTTCGAAGCTGTTGAGAGCCCATTGAAGCTTGTCCCTTGTGATCAGACCTTGTGGATATGTTACATTGGAACTTAACCGAATTTTATTGTTACAAATTACGGTTAGAGAGCTACCAGGAAAGTTATTATCCAGTAGTAAGTTCAGCAATTCTTCACTTGAAATTTTCCAGGAGCCATCTGCAAACAGTTTGGTATCGCTGGATTAGTTAAAAGAACTTTCCGTAGCCTGCGGCAGACAACAAAATCTCAAAAATCATAATACAAATATTATGATTTGATAGTAACTGGTCAAAAAGGTTTTTCTATCTGTCACACAATTTATAATTATCCTTTGATTGGTATGGCCCTTACTCAAATAAATAAATTTATTATTAGTTTATTAGTATTCATCAGGTTTTTAAGATACGTAGACCTCACACAAATACGTCTTATTCAAATAATAAACCAGTTAAAAAAAATTGTTCACGATACTTATTTTGTATTAAATTGACATTATAAATAAATGTAAGAAATAATTCAAAGTGGCCACCCTTAGCCCTAAAACAATCCGGTCATTCATCTATCGCTGCACGCACGACTTCCAGGGGTAGCAAAGCTGCTGTCAATCAACTTTAAGAGACTGAATATTTCGGTGAGGCTTACAACAAGCCTTCTCCTCCAAGACATTCCAAAGACGGTAGTCCAGCGGTTTAAGATCCGGGCTGCCCGAGGGCCAATCTTCAGCGGCGATAAACCCCGGTAAATTGGCCTTAAGCCAAAGTTGGAGTCCTGCCGAAAAAATCCAGCGCTTGTCCGCAATTAAGGTCTTACTTAAGGGCTTTACAACCTTCTCTAAAACATCACTTTGATAGTTTAAAGCGCGTGTTTTCGATCCATGTTCACAAAAATAATGCAAATTTGTAACCACCAAACCATCATTGAAGCTGGATGTCGGCCTCTTTAGACTTTTCCAACCTTTTCAGCAGTTTCCTTGAATCTATGTCCGTCGTTTTGGCTTTTAAATTTCAGTTCCAGTGTGAAATTTGTCTCATCTGTAAAAATAATATTTTTGTGTCCTCCGTTTGCGTGTCTTTGAAGCAACACCTTTGATCTTGTTGCTCTTATCTTGCGCAGAGCCTCAGTCAGGCGTTGTCCAGTACTTGCACGGTAAGAGCCAAGACTTAAAAAATAAATTAGGTGGCACAACAGTCCGTTAGGAACTAAGGCCCAGTGACTTACAACTCTCAACCATTCCTGTGTGCGATTAATGCTGTCGGGGTTGGAGGGTACCTACAGTTTTAAGCCGCATCCGAACGACTTATTTGAAAAAGTACTTTTTATGACAAGAATTCTCTTGGAGAATTTGTGTAAAAAACTTTGGATGGAAGGGATTGAACATGACACTCCTGCGCTCTAAGCATTACGCCAAACCTTAGGTCTTGTTTTATGAGGCGTGACATCGTTCTTGTGGGTATTTTCATTTCTCGAGTCATAATTTTCTGTTTGCGGAGGGGATTTCTACGGATTCTTTCCGCAACTGCTTTGATTACTGTTGGCGTCCTGCTTTGACGAGGTCGCCCACTTCTTGCTTTATCATCAACAGAAGAGATATCATTGTACCGTTTTTTAGCTTGAGTGGGAGTTTTACTGCATTTGTGCAATGCAACAATAGCGACGTGGTTCTCTTTTTTACTCTGTGTTCTCTATAGCAAAAATAACGTTCTTTTAAAAACTTTCAAGACACATTCAGAAACAATACTTTGATACCAGAGTCTTTCCAAACCGATATTTGGAAACTTCTTATCGCAAAAAACTACAAATCTGCAGCAAATGTGCATCAACATAGTGCAAATAAATAAAAACACTAATATTTTATAATTATTTATTTTATAATAATAAAAAGCACAAAACATATAGATAAACAACTATACAAATTATGACAGTGATCAAAATTGTCATTATTGTTTATTAACTGATGTGATATATGTCAGCTGCTTTAATTTCACTTGAAGTGATTTGGAAAAGTATTCGAAGTTATGAAATCGACCAAATGATAGAACCCTGAAAACAAATTCACTCAATTTTCAATTTAAATTTCGATTTAATGTTTGTTTTGATAGTTTTCCAAATCTACATATGTTCGCTATCTTCAATATTCCGTTTAAAAATGTTCAGTATCTTGATAACTTTTCAAAAAAATCCTCATAAGGTGTTAAGTGCCTTGCACATGAGCAACGAACTGCGAACTGCGAATGGACGAACAAACGTGATTTTACACATTTCAAAAAGTCAATTCCACACAAAACACATTTAAATTATAAGAAACCAATTGACACTAATATTAGGATAATAAAATTTGCATTTTGTTCTCTAAAACAAGAGAATTTTGTAAAAACAATTTGGTAGTAACGAATCGCAGTGTGGTTGCTGCGAACTGTCAAACTCTATTCGCGTTCCACATACCATCCACACTGCAACGAATAAATTGTTCGCGCTCAACTTAACCTCAAAATTATACCACACTTGTTTTGTTTTTGTGTGAAAGATGATGGCTGAGGAAAATATGGAGAAAAGGGTTGACAATTCGTCGCTACCTGCGAATAGAAATAAAAGCTCATGTGAAAGAAAAGTCAAAATATGCGAACATCCACAGTTCGCAGTTCGTTGCTCATGTGCAAGATGCTTTAGGCTTAAACTATCCCATATTAACCTTAAAAGACCGTTGAATCATTTATATTTATCAGGTCAGGTCGTTTTGGCTTACTAATGCTGGGATGGCGTGAAGAAGTATATAAAGTTTCTGCTTGGAATAGCAGATATGAAATGTCTTCCGAAGAACCTGTTTTTTTTTTTTTTTTTTTCTAAATTCATTTTTTTATTCATTTAAACTTAACTCTACTTACATGCTAGACAAAATGGGAAACTAGCCTAATTAATTCTACTTAAATATAACTTACTGGCCCTAATCGGGCGCTCTAAGAAATTCATGATTCTTAAAATTAATGCCTTTCGGCCTACGAACTAAGATTTTTTTTATTTATTTCAATTTATGTTTTTTTTTTTTAGAAAAGTTTAAAAACTAAAATCTTTATCATTTTTTGGGTTTTTTACTTACATACTAAAGTCCTTAAAATAAAACTTAAAATTACCTAATCTACCTACAGACTACTTAAAACTAGAACAACCACAGCGGCAAAACAACTATGTCCTTCTATTTGTAATTCCATCGAGAATTTTTATAATATTGTCTGTGATATGTGTTCGCATTTTTTTTTTTTTGTATTTTATGAGATTTTTTTTTTTTTTCATTCTTTTTTTTTTTTTTTTTTATTTTTTTTTTTTATTTTTATTTTTTTTTTTATTTTATTGTGCCACCATTCCTGCTCTACTTAAATCTAAAACTTAAGACTAAAACAAGTATGTAAGCCGGCGAAGGCAAAAATACCCCACCCCGGATTACCCATTATCAGTTGCAGTTTGAAGCCACCAAAACTGGTTCTCCTGCTTCACCCTATCAATGCGGTCCTTTTCGGACACAGCCCTACTGAACCGAAGCAGCTCCGCTCCATCACGAGCGAGGATGCCCCGTTCATACAGGAGCCGCCGGTCTACGGTTTTTCGCCTGACGTGGTAGATAAGCGGTACTGCCAATCTATCATGTATCATAACGCACTGGTCTAGATAGAGGAATGCCTCTGGTGGTATAAAGCCGCTCAAGCGTGCATTGTCGAAGTAGTTGTCGTTCGGATAGAACGGCCCGAAAATCAAATTGTTGGTCGAAGTCATAGCCCTCGCAATGTGACCCCGAACAAGTTTTATCACGAAATTGTCAATTCTATTGATTCGAGCCTCGTTGTATAGAACCTCGTTTGAATAATAATGCAGATAAGAAGATTCCGGTGTCCGATACAAACCGAGACAGCGCCGTAGACGCTGTCTCTCGAACACCCGAAACTTCTCCATTTGGGAGGGGGCAATGTTGAACCACACTGGACAACCATAAACAATCATTGGCCGTATGAGGGCCATGTAGCAAATTACCTTCACTCTGGGGTCAAGCCGACTGCTGTAAAACAGCCGTTTCGTCAGAGCGAAGGCTCCTCTGGCCTTAGTCAGAGCAGCATCCATATGTCTGTCGAAATATAGATACTGGTCCAACCAGATACCGAGGTACTTCACTACACTTTTGCTCGTCAATGCCTGTCCGTGCGGGTCAACAATGACCATCTTGCGCCAATTCTTACACGTATCTCGCGAGGCTTTAGCCAACGGAGTCCGGAACAAGATTGTCTCCGACTTTTGGACATTTATTTTCAGTTTCCAATCGTCGCAGTATCGCTGAATCTTCTCGAAGTCACGCTGCAAGAGAATTCTAATAACTTCAACCTTTCGAGCCGTTCTGTACGCAATCAGGTCGTCGGCGTACGCAATTGCGTTAGTTAAGCTACCTATCAGATCGCTGGTGTAAATGCTGAAGAGGATCGGCGAGTTCACCGCTCCCTGTTGAAGACCGTTTTTAATTTCAAAGGTTGTGGTAGGAGTTACATTGCCACTCTTGACAACAAACTTTCTACCGTTGAGCATATCATAAAGCATATACAATAATGGTTTACTGATGCCTAGTCTGGTGAGTTTGAGGTACAACCCTTCTAACCATACGGTGTCGAAGGCCTTCTCTAAATCAACCAGAACAGCACCCGTGCATTGTTTCTTGGACTTGTTCCATTGGATATCAGAAACGAGCTTAGACGCGGCATGAATAGTGTCATGTCCTGCCTTGAACCCGAACTGATTATCCGGAATTATACTGTTGTCCGCAGCCCACTCAGCCAGAGCCCTATTGATTACCTTTTCAAAAACCTTGCTGATGCTTGGAAGAAGACTTATTGACCGGAGATTTGAAGGATTGGAGTTGTCCTTTCCCTTTTTCGGGAGAGGATGAACCACAGCTGTCTTCCAACGCACTGGATAATATGCATTATTCAGCGCGTTGTTGAACAGAGTGGTGTAGATGTCTATTGCTTCAATCGGTAGGTGTTTTAGTACAATATTGGATATACCGTCGACACCTGCTGACTTCTTATTCCTTATTGAATCGAAGATGAGCTGGAGTTCTACCTTCGTGATGAGCAAGGGACTTGGGCCCGTTCGATCGGCGATTATAGCGTTTGCTAAAAAGTCGTCATCAAACCGGGTAAAACCACGGTTCTCGGATCGCCAATGCGAAATATCATTCCTCAGGTAGAAGTGATGAAGTAAGGCTCTGTTCTCCCGGTCGTGGTTCGGGCGAGTGCAAGCATTCACCTTATACACTTGCTGGAAAGCAGCACCAACTGTCTCCACTTTCTCCTGCGGATCTTCAATCACAAAGAAGTCATCATCCAAGACGGCTTCCTCAGGATCAATTTGCGCTGTCAGAAGTACGTCTGTGTTCTCTACTGTTCTCAGGAGTTTAAGACACGGAAGGTCGTTCTGGTTCTTGGACCTAAATATCTTATTAATCTTAGGGAACATACTCGGGTCGCTAGAATTAACGGCCCGAATTTTCTTGTCGCGTTACTGTAGACGTTGTTTTGGTCGCGTTCCTTGTATTTCGGTATTGTCCGTTCCATTGTTCGTTTTATTATCTTGTCCATCTGTTCAAGGTGTTGGTCGATTTCTGTATTTGTCAAGTTTCTGTTGTTTGGTGGGGCTATGTCACTCGAACGAAGTTCTCTTGCAAGGACTTGTGTGAAACGTGGCCATCGCATCTTACTATAATTGTAAGAATGCGTTGGAACGAATTCATCCAATTCCACAAGCTCGTTCGGAATCTGAATTACAGCAGCGAGTCCGCAGTGGTCACTGTCGTAATCGACTGTCTGTAAACAGTTTCGAGGGTGATTACCCACTTTGTCCGTTATTGTCAGTCTGGTATCGTACAGCAAAACGTCCAGAAAGGAACCGCTCCTTGGGAACGATGGCCTTTCAGTAGCCAGCAGGTCAACACCATATTCAACACCGTGAAGATTCATCAAATTCCGAAGAACCTGTTTCCCAACTGGAATGGCATAGGGCACTGACACAGTTAATGAGTAAAATCCTCGTGTACATTCTCACCACATAAGTCTTCCGTACTATGTTTTAGTGAGAAGTGAGAGAAATGTTTTGCACAGTTAAATAATGTTTCAGCTTTTGTTTGCTAGACACAGAATTTAACTCTCGATTAATTGTTTTAGATTACAGGGCGGAATCTGAACGGTTAAGTGTTCTTTGATTATTTTAGGGTTTAGCCCGCAGATTTTACCAAAAATCTTGTTCCAAGAGTAGAATGCAAATATGGCCTTAATAGTTCTATCTCTGATGTTAAGACTCAAATTCTATTTCTTATCAATATCTGAATCCTGACCTTAGATTTGTCATCTCAATATTCTAGTGGATTTAATTAATCAAAATATTAAGTTACTTTTATTAATTAAATAATATTTCCTCATTTAAAATTATAGCTACGATTGAATTATATGAAAGTAAAACTCAAACGAACAGTACCATTTGGAGTTCTTTAAATGCACCAACATTGCCATTGGTCGAAAGGCAATCCTACATCATTCCAACTTCTGTAGAAACACTCAAGGAAACCATTACCGAACGTGGAATCACAAACAAACATGTTCTTCGTAAGAATTTATTTTGTCCTCTTTAAAGTAAAATTTTGTAATAAAATATTTGATTTAAGTTGGAACATCAAGTGGTGCTATTGTAGAGATGCCCTGGGTGCTTTTAGATCCCCGCAGACCAATTACTATGCCCAATCAAGCACGTGAAGAAGGTTCTATTCCTTATATTCCAGAACTGCCACTTCCAACAGAAAACATAGTCAACTACAATCAAACTATCGCAAGAATAAGAAACATTTTCACAGCTCCAAGTGGCCTAGAAAGTACGTGTCTTGTTGTAGCAACAGGATTAGGTATGTATCCATTTTTTAAATACTTTCTTCATAAACTAAATTAATTTATATTTCTTATAGATTTGTTTGTGACACGAGTTTCACCATCAAAAACTTTCGATTTACTTAAAGAGGATTTTGATTATTTCTTAATTACAATCGTTCTAATTGCCCTCACTACAAGTTCTCTGGTAGTGAAACATCTATCAGCGAGAAAAATTCTAAAACAAGCATGGAAATAGAAAATATTATTTTTTGTTTAGGTTTAATTAAAAACAAAATAGTAATTGAGTTTTGGTATTTAAATAAAAATATTAACTTAAAAAATACATAGATAAATTATAATTTTTGCAGTGCAGAAATTTTATAAACAAAAATAAAATGTGCTGCACGCACTCACTTTAAAATTCGTATCAAACGTTGTTTTATTTTACTTGGATAAAACTTCATGGTAGCCAGAAGCTTTTTCCACACCTCAACATTCACAAAGGAATTTGGAGTTCTGCAGATCCATCTACCATCAATCAGATTAACCATATTGCGAGCGACGCTAGATAAGCTTGCAGCATCATGGATTTCCGAACTTTCCGAGGATCTTACATTGGGTTTCCAGACCTAAGGCGAAACAGGCAGATTCTGAAGAAGATACAACTTCGAACAGAAATGAAGTTTGAAAGTTTTATAAGCTGTTGAAACGAAATTCACAAGGGCATAAATCTCGAACTTAGGGCTGCAAACACGAAAATGCAAACATTATAGACCCTCAGCCAATGCTAAGGATATGGAAGAACCACTTCTGCAGACTGTATAACGGCGACGACGAACCGATTTCCACTATCAATGGATCAAGTGATCTATTTAATATAGTGGATGACGAAAGCCAACAATCCCGTCTTCTCGACTTAGACGAAGTATTGGTTGCCATATCTAAGCTGAAGTCGAACAAAACCGCTGGAGCAGATAGCTTGAATGCCGAGCTTTTCAAAGCAACTGGAGATAATTTGGTTAGTACCATGCACCAACATATGTGTTAAATATCGTCGGAAGAAAGCATGCTCGGTATATGGAAGCCCTATTTCTGGCGCAACAGTCCGTTGAGAACTAAGACCTAGTGCTTTCAACTCTCAACCATTTCTGCGTGCAAGTACTGTTGTCAGAAATGGTGGGGATCTACAGTTTCAAGCAAAATCCAAAGGGCTATTTAAGAAATGTTATTTTCATGACAGGAATTACTCTTGGAGGGTTTGTCAGTTCTTCGCAAGAGGCATAGAGGAACTATATTATAATGTAATATAATATAAGTTCTCTATTGCAAGAGGCAGTACCCGTGAAAAAACTTTAGGTGACACTGGCAGGGATTGAACTCTAGACCTTTGGCATGAAAGTCCAACGCGCTTTTTTTAAATTCATTTTTATTTATTCATTCTTAAAACTATTAAATAGATTTGTATTTAACTTGTCTTAACATCTACGTTTTTCCACTCAATCACCTCTTTTAGGCTTTTATTAATTTCTCGGAAGTTTTGCATTATTTTTGGAAATATCAATCACTGACCTAGCGGCTACGTAGTCAAGTCATTCTGATTGGCTAAATGCAACTGCAAAATGAGTTGAAATTTCCCCTCCGATGTAGTGTAAAGTTTTCAGCATTTCTTGGAAAAACAAAGCTTTTTGAAGCAAAGAAACAACAGATGGCGTTTGAAACTAATTTATTATTTTTTCCGCCAAACCTGCAAGAGAGCCAGCATAGCTATAAAGAGGTGGAATCACTTTTAAGGGTGGTTTTAAATGAGAATTAGTATCGACTAACAGACCATATCTGTAGTACCCATGACGTGATGGTTAGTACGTAGGACTGTCATGCCAGAGGTATCGGTTCAGTCCCTGTCTGTGCCACCTAAACGTTTTTTTTCACGGATACTGCCTCTTGCAAGGAATTGATAAATACTCCAAGAGTACATAATTCTTATCATGAAAAATGATTTCTCAAATTAGACGTTCAGATTTGGCATACAAACTGTAGGTCCCCTCCACCATGACATGACTCACACACATGAACGGTTGAGAGTTGTACGGCATGAGGGCCTGTTTCTCTACGGACTGTTGCGTCACCTAATTTAATTTAATAGCAGTGCATATCTAGTATTTGAATGGTTAATAATCTATTAATTACAAACAAATATAATAAATTAAGCATACAAATTAATAGATGAATAACAGCATAAGACTGAATGTTTTTTTCTGGGATACATTTTTTCCACTTGTCAGCGGTTTTTGGTCAGATAGCCTTTTGGGCTGCAAACCGAACGCGGCTTTTAAAAGTATATGAAGAAAACAGAAAGCATAAAGCAACAAAATGAACATGGCCAAAGAGATGATGACAGAAGACGTCAAAATTAATGACAGTTATTGTTGACGTATGAAATTCCAAAACACAAGAAACCTCATCAAATTCGAATCGAAATCAAAATCAAAAGCCAAAACCCAAATTCTCAAACATAAGACAAGAAAAACAATAATAATATTTACGCAATTCCATTGTGTTTTGTGGGTCAATCGAAGTGTTTGTTTTTACAAAATAATCATCAAATAAAAGCAAACCTTAAAAATCTACCTTTAAAGTGATATGGTAGAAAGACAACCACACTTGCGGCGTCGAAACGCTTGTATAATTGTCCTAGGTGACATTGGACGCAGTCCACGCATGGAATACCATGCGAGTAGTCTCCTAGACGAAGGCTATAACGTAGACATCATTGGTTATGTCGAAACAAAACCCATTGATGCATTACTACAATCAGGACCAAAGTGTAAAATCAACGAATTAACATCTGTGCCCGATACCAATCTTACCCCTAAACTCAAATATATTTTCAAGACAATTTGGCAAACGCTTAGTTTGTTAATTGCCCTTGTCTCAATACGGAGACCAAATTTCCTATTAGTCCAAAATCCACCTGCGATACCAACATTAGTTGTGTGCTACTTGTATTGTACAATTACTCGCACCAAATTAATAATCGATTGGCACAACTTTTCGTACAGTATTCTTGCTTTGACTGCTGGTGAACAAAGTTTTATTGTGAAGCTAGGGAAATGGATTGAACACCGGTTTGGTGCTAAGGCAAATGCGCATTTCTGTGTGACAAAAGCAATGCAGGAAGATCTCAAATTAAACTGGAAAATAAGGTGAGGTTAAACGTTTGCTATTAGGTATGTTTTCTTACAGAAATGTGGTCAATAGTCAGAGGCTTAACAATATAAAAATACACAGCTTGCTCAAAGATTTGATATTTAAATTATATCTTACAACTGACAAATTTTATTATATAGAATTAAATTGGAAGTGAAATTCAAGAAAAATTTAATAAATAATTAGCTAGTAAATAAATAAATTAACATTTAAATAGATCTACAAATTAATAAATAAATAATAAAGCAAGTAAATTAATAAATAAATCAATAAATAAGTAAAAATATATTTATAAACATAAATAAATAAATAAATACACAAACAAACAACAAAATACCTAAATTAATGAACAAACAAATAATTAATAATGTAGATAAATACAAAATATATTAATACGTAATAAAATAATACAATTTTTAAAATTATTATTGTTTATTGACTTTTTAAATTTTTTATTAATACATTTTTTGAGTCACTTCATCTTAAATAAAATCTTTGATTGCGAATTTCAATTTTGCTTGCAACTTGAAGTACCTTAGTTTCTTCATGTAAAAGTTGGGTGGAATAATGCCATGGCAATTTTTTCATCATTTTCAAGGTTTTGTTTTGTGAAATTTGTAGTTTTTTGATGTGTGATTTTGCGCAAGTGCCCCATATTGGACAAGCATAGACATTTATGGCTTCGAAAATTACTTTAGAGATTATAATCATATTTAATTTACTCAGGGGTGATTTGCTACATATGAGAGGGTATAATATTTTGGTAGCAATGTTTATTTTGTTGAGGGTGTTTGTGATATGGTATTGCCTAGATATTTCACAGAATCAACCCACGGAACTAATCAAGTGGTAAAGAAAAAGGTTTCCTTTTTGTGGTGAAAAAGATGGCTCTGGTTTTGTCAGCTTTAAGTTTAACTTTCCATGCTATGAAATAATTGTAAATTTTGTTTAAAGCATGTTGTAAATCTTTCTCTATTTCATGACTAACATTATTTGAACTGTAAATAGAAATGTCATCCGCAAACATCGCTATTTCACAATTCAATATTTCGAGGAAGTAAGCAACGTATGTAATATAATAGTAACGGACCCAACACCGATCCTTCTGGTACCCCGAGGTTATATTTTTTTAAACAGGAATGTATATTATTTAATTAAACTCGAAATTTTCTATTTCTGAGAAAACTTTGTATAATTTGTGTAAGATAAAAAGGACAACCAAAGTCCTTAAGCTTATGATGAACACCATCATGCCATATACTATCAAAAGCCTATTCAACTTTCAAAAGGACAAGACCAGTAGACTGTTTCGCAGTAAGTTTTTCTTTAATATGGTTACTCGAACATATTCTAAGCACATGATGGGTGGTTCGTACATATTCTAAGCACATGATGGGTGGTTCCATGACCTTGCCTAAATTCAATTTGTTGGATCGGAATGACATTTGAGGTCTCAAGAAAGTCAGCAAGTTTTATTCTGATAACTTTTTCTAATATTTTGCTAATGTTACTAACGTCGTTTTCAATTGGCAATCTGGAAGTGAAAAAAAGCATTCTGACTGCGTTCAATTGGGCAAAAGTGACAGTTCTGATTCTGAAAAGAAGAGAATTTACCTTCTGGTTTTAAAAACAGAATCAGAATCACATTCATAAATTTTAAATGTCACTTCCTCCATGTCTGCAGCACAAAAACAAAATGAAATTTAGCGCGAATACACATATATGTGACACATGTCATACTCAACCAATACATTCTCACCAAACTTCAGATTCTTCGGAATAAAAAAAAACTGTTCAATTGGGATTCCGAATCGAAGAACAATTCCAGATTGCCAATTGAAAACGACGTAAGTAGACTTATTGGGCGATAGCTCTTTGGATTGTTAGGTGGTTTCCCTGGCTTGAGAATCGGTATAATTTTCGCTTTTTTCAATTTGGTTGGAAAATATTGTAAGCGTTAACAATAAAGCATATTAAAGTTACTGCAATGGTTCGGAGTTCTTTAAATAACGAGTTTTTGAGAGTGTCTATTCCTGGTGCTTTATTGTTTCGCATATTTTGAATTATTCCCAAGATGTCTGCATTCGAAACGTAAACGTTTGTTGACAAGGGCTCATTGAAACTATTGAGACTCATTTACTGTGTTGTTTTCTGAGCTGATGTTGTTAATCAACTGATTATTAATATTTTGTTCGAATGAGTTTGCAAAATCTTCTGCCTTTTCTGCACAAGTTATGGGAAGGGAATCATTATGTTCTAAGTGAGGAATAAATTTGTTTTTATTTTTTAGTACCTTTGTTTTTGTTTCCATAACGGTTTGTAATTTCGATCAAGAGAACAAAGTTTTGTTCCTGAATTTTGTAATTTCGAAAAATATTTGTCGTGCGTAAATGTTTATTTCATTATCATATATCTGTCTATATCTTTTTCACTGACTTGTAAATCTATTTCTCTGCCCAATAATGTTTTATTTCGGTTCTAAATCAAACCCAATTTGCATTCTTAAATCTATAATCTAAATCTAAAAATATTACAGTTTTTTCGAATATGATCTGGATCTGAACTCAAAGCGTTTATAGTAATAGGCTGAGTAACTATTTCTGGTGAGTTCGTTATGATCAAATCCAATGTTGATGGCGAAGACTTTTTGTTTGTTGGTATATGGGTTGGGTCATTTGGGTAAAGCAAATTATAATTAAAAAGATACATAAATACATACACATAAACGTTGTAATACTTTTTGTCTCTTTAATAAGCCGACATTTCGGTTCTGTTTCAAATTCGGATTTTTCAAAGCCTACTAAAGTTAATTTCGCTTCGTGTCTCAGATTTTAGTAGCACCATTGCATTTCCAAATTGTTACTTTTTTCGTTATAATTTTTACAAAATTACTCGGTGCTTTAGACAATGCTAATATACTGTACAAGGTTTGTTTACACTTTCTATCCATAGGTTAAAGTGACTGTCCGTGATGGAATAGGACACACTTAGGCCAGTTTAGTGGCCAGCGATGGACTTTCTTTGAATGATCATGGTGTATTTTTCTTTCAAAGCTTGATGTCTGAAAAACTATTCCATCTCTGATGAGAGAAAAAGAAAAAAAATGACCTGTGGGGTGGGATTAATTGTAGATTATAGTCCAGTCAAATTAGGTTTTCAGCTCGGAAAAATTCCCACCTAGCTGAATTTTGGTACACATCTTTTTTATATTGTTCTTAACAATGTGTAAAAAGTCGACCTCGATATCATGTACGCGTCAAAGGTTATTCGAGGTCAAAGGTCACGGAATTAGTATTTTTTTTAATATCTCGTTTTTTATTGGTCGTACAAAAAAAAGTTCTAGACACAAATTGTAGAGGAGGTAATTATCTACAAAAATGGTCTTCTAACATTTTCACGTCAAGTTGATAGTTTTTCCGTTATAAGGCCAACAAAGTGTACACTTTTAATGAAATATGATTTTTTTCACTAAAAACAAGTAGCGTTTGCGTTAATATCTCGTTTCGCACTGTTTGAACAGTAAAAAGTCTCGAACAAAAATTGTAGAGGACAAAATTATCTACAAAATGGTTAAACTCGTATATATATATGTATATATCCAATCGCACTTTCGCTATACAAATTTTAATGTTTACCATACAAAATTACAATAATATATAATATTATATCATATTATAATACCGATAAGAAGAATGCATTCGTTTCCACACCACCATTGAGGTATGGTGCGTTTTTTTTCATGGTTTCCCCCGTAGGCCTAGTCCATGTAGTCAAAAATAATTGTTAAATAGTTACTATATAGTTATCGTCAAAACAAGGTAATAAATATTACATTTAAATTATTATTAATCATCAACATCGCTCTCGTCTTCATGCATTTCTTCTTCTTCTTCGTCATTTTGATCTTCTTCATTTTTTTATCAAAATTATATGTATTGTCTTCTTCCGCTGACAAAACGTCAAATGTGTCTATATTGTTATCTAAAGTATAATCGGAACTTGAATTGAAACATGACTGCCCACGACAATGTCCACAAATAATCGAACATTTGATACCAATTTTTTTGCAACTGCAGTTAGTACCACAGTCTTTTTTACAGTTACAAAAAATTATATTCACCAATTCATCAGGTTCGGGTGGTAACAATGTCATTATATGTAGGCTCCAAAACATTGTTATTCATTATCCACCCCCAATTTTCTGGGTTTAATTTGCTACCCAACCAAGCTTGTACCAGGTAATAAACTCGAAGCAGATGCTGTTGGGTGGCGCTATTTGTTGGTGGTATAGAAGATAATTTCACAGGTTTATTATTTGTAATTAGTTTAGCAAATGTTATATATCTGCTATTATCGATGGAGACCACTTGTTTTTGGGCACCATGTTTGAAAATGTCTTGAACGGAGCAATTTTGTTTTTTGAACACTGCTGCTGCACTTTGAAGGTCTGGACGATTTTCTAATAGTTTTAAAACTTTTACCTTTCCTTTATTAAAAAATGTAGATGTCGTATTACACTATTACACCCTGTGACAGCGTGCAAAAATAAAATATATTCTCTACCAAAATTGTAGTGATCCATGCTATTAGTAGATGAGTATATTTTTGTGTCAACTTTTCCTTTACCGGGTTTTAAAAAAAAAAATTGTTTTTGCGACGGAGTGCGTGCTATTTGTATAACTAAGAGATCTACGTCCTTTCCAACAATAATAGTTTTCCGAGTGTATGCTTCTTCAATTGCTGTTTCTATAATAAGTACGTCAGCATCGTCTTGAGCTACTGAAAAAGGTCGACCTAGTCCTTATAAATACTATATATGTATATGTACAACCTGTTACCCCCCAACCATCCAGTTCACCGTCTGGCATCCAGACGACACTAATATGTACTATGTACCTACATATATGTACATGTACATCTTGCATAAAACGAATGCATTCTTATTATCATTATTATAATATGATATAATATTATATATTATTGTAATTTTGTATGGTAAACATTAAAATTTGTATAGCGAAAGTGCGATTGGATATATATATATATACGAGTTTAACCATTTTGTAGATAATTTTGTCCTCTACAATTTTTGTTCGAGACTTTTTACTGTTCAAACAGTGCGAAACGAGATATTAACGCAAACGCTACTTGTTTTTAGTGAAAAAAATCATATTTCATTAAAAGTGTACACTTTGTTGGCCTTATAACGGAAAAACTATCAACTTGACGTGAAAATGTTAGAAGACCATTTTTGTAGATAATTACCTCCTCTACAATTTGTGTCTAGAACTTTTTTTTGTACGACCAATAAAAAACGAGATATTAAAAAAAATACTAATTCCGTGACCTTTGACCTCGAATAACCTTTGACGCGTACATGATATCGAGGTCGACTTTTTACACATTGTTAAGAACAATATAAAAAAGATGTGTACCAAAATTCAGCTAGGTGGGAATTTTTCCGAGCAGAACCCCTTTTTTCGTCTAATTTGACTGGACTAATTAGTGTTGATTAGATAGATTAGTGTTTACGAGTTTGAATAATTTTTACCTACGAGTTTTTAAGAATGAATATTTGCATCAGAGGGTATAAAGGTATTTAAATGATATCTGCTTTCTTTTTCAATTCAATTAAAAAAAAAAACAACCAAGAGTTATACATCGAAATACATTTATAAGAAAAAAAAACCTATTGGAAGCCAGGCGCGTAAGGTAGTTGCTAAGATATATAATGACAAACTGGAAGAAGCAAAGAATTCGTTTCTTGAAAATCGTGTGAGTTACGCAACCACGCAAACCGCGGAAACTACTGGAATTTTTGAACATTCAATCAAAAGGATTATTAAGGAATACGAAGAGATAGGAGTTGGAAAAAGTACAGCATACGAAGTGGAAAACTGGAATAGACGAATTTAATATCGCATCTATTCAGCGTATAATGCACAACTTCCACCAGGATGAAAAAATGATGATATCTTTAAAAATGTTGAGACCACGAGTCCAGGAAGATCTGGAGCTTAACTTAAGTATTACTTTTCTCAACAGGATTCTAAGAACAAACGGTTTTAGTTACAAAAAAAAACCAAAACAACCGGAAACTTCTCTGTGAAAGAAATGATATTAAACTCAAGCGAGTGAAGAATCTTAGAAAAATCAGGGAATTTAGAACAAAAGGATATGACATCATTTATTTGGACGAAAGCTATATTCATAGCTCACATACAAGAACATAGGCTTGGACTGATGACAGCTTCAGTGGGTTGAAGACGCCAATTTCAAAGGGACAGAGGCTAATAATAGCACATGCAGGTGGTGAAAAAGGTTTCGTGAAAAATTCCCTACTTTTATTCAAATCTTGGACAAAAACAGGAGACTATCTTGACAACATGAACTTCGAAAATTTGTGCAAATGGATCCAAGAACAAGTTTTGAACAACTTGGAGGAACCTTCAGTTATTGCAATGGACAACGCCTCGTCCCACAATAAATTAGAAGAAAAACAAATTGCTTCTGCCAGCAAGAAATCCGAGATGACACAATGGCTAATCGAAAAAAATATTCCGCATACCATTCAGATGTTGAAACTTGAACTGTATGAGGTAATAAAACAACACCGAGCTACACACAACCCAAAGCATAAGATTGACGATCATTCACGGCATGGGACATGAGGTTCTACGTTTACCACCCTATCCAGATCTCAATCCCATTGAAAATATTTGGGCAACTGTCAAGGCAGAGTAGGTTTGCGAAACACAACATTCAAGATATTAGATGTTCAAAAATTAGCAGAGGAAGAATTTTCAAAAATAACGGCTGAAGATTGGCGAATAGTGTGTAAAAAAGCCATAAGAACTGAGGAAGAATACTTTTCTCACGACCTGATGTGGGACACAATTTCAGATTCAATTATAATTAATCCATGTGACGATTCTTCAACCGAATATGAAAGCGACATTAGTTCTAAAAACTAAGTATATGTAAATTAACATTTATTATTTAAATTATATTAATCCTATTTTATTTTTTATATTTATTTATTTATTTTTATAAGTTCGCTAAAATTAGTCAAATAAAAAAAAATAAACTCATGCATTCCATCTCATTTTAATTTTAAAGAAAAACAAAGTTGAGTTAGGCACTGTAAGATTTAAGGAAAAATCTTTATTCATTAAATATTTTGCGCACCATTTTTGCTCTCTTAATCCTCTCTCTGCGCAACCGACCGTTGCCCAACTGAATTGGTTCAAGCTATACAAATAATTTGAATGTAGAAAAACACTTGAAGGAGAAATTAGTAAAGGAGAAAACTGCTACTTATATGACATGGAAAGACTGCTTCATAAATAAGTGTATAGAGCACAGTAGCAAGTTTAAATGAATGTTATCAAACTTTACGAATTATTATTTATTTTTCAACTACTAAAAAACCCTAATCAACTCATAATTTCCCTTATTGCCAACTTAATAATATTTTATCAAAATAATGCTATTACATTTTTTCGATAATCTTCATGACGCATTATGAATTTATCTTTTTTCAAAAGCCAAGCAGTTGTTCTCTATGACCGTCCGCCTTCTCAATTCCATCCAATTGAATTAAGTAAGAAACACGAACTGTTTATGAAATTGTCCAAAGATTATCCACAGTTTCTACCAAAAAACTGTTTGGATTTTAAGGAAAACGGAGTTATTGAATCTACCGCACTCACTCAAAAATTCAGCAATGGTACAGTCCTCTACAAAAATAATCGTACAGCAATTTTAATATCGAGTACTAGTTGGACACCAGATGAAGATTTTGGAATACTATTGAGGGCACTGGAAGGCAAGATATTCTTTTAAAAAGTTTCTATTATATGAAAAATTCTATTAACTGTTTTTAAAAATTGGCAGAATATGAGGTAACAGCTACAGAAAATCCTAGTTTATATCCGGAGCTATTGTGTATAATAACTGGCAAAGGGCCACAGAAACAACAGTATATAGAAAAAATAAACGAATTAAAATGGACAAAAGTTTCCATAATAACACCATGGCTTGAAACTGAAGACTATCCAACAGCTGTTGCGTCAGCAGATTTGGGTGTTTGTTTGCATTGGAGTTCATCGGGTTTGGATTTGCCAATGAAAGTTGTAGATATGTTTGGATGTGGTTTACCTGTTTGTGCGATAAATTTTAAATGGTAAGGTTACAAATATCTTTATTTTATGTGTTTATATGTTTGAAAATTCTTTTCAGTTTGAACGAATTAGTGATTCATGGTCAGAATGGATTTATTTTTGATAATCACCGTGAATTAGCAGATCAATTAAAATTTTGGTTTGAAAACTTCCCAAGCAACCCAAGTTTATTAGAATCGAAGGAAACCTTCAGAAGAAATTTACAAGATTTTCAATCACTTCGATGGCGTGAAAACTGGAGGCTAAATGCTTTACCAGTTTTTAACTCATTTACATGAACTGTTTTTAAATATGGATAACCCAATGTTTTTTAAGGAAATGTTTTAAATAAAAAAAACACACCTCAACAAAGGGTACATCAGTATGACTGAGTAGAATGAGAATTCAAATAGAGAAAATGAAATGCAAATAAATATATTTTATACCTTAGTTATCTAAAATATGTGTTTTTGTTTACTTTGCAATCGCCGGTGGTGGTTCATCAATTTTCTACAAATGACTGAGTTATAATATATGTATTTACACCTATGAAGCTAATTTTTTGAAGTGATTCCACTCACAAAAACGAAAACTATTTTAAGGAAACAATTAGACAAACTAAATCAATAAAAAAAGCAAGAACATATTTTAATAATAGACAAGAATAGATTACAAGAATGAAGGACCAGAACACAGCTGTTATAACAAACCGAAAAAACTTCAATGATAACGCAACTAAATTTTTTGAAAAACTGTTCACCTCGACCAAAATTATAACAATTATATCAATACCGACACACACCCCTATGTTCAGCAAAGAAAATATCGAAAGGACCATAGGCGATCTGAGGAAAAACAAATGCACAGAAAATTACGGAATATCATCAGTTAATTTATGGGAAAAACTCCCATTCAAATATTTTTGATTCCATCCAAAAATTGTTTCGTCCTATCCTCGCGATTTCAATGTACACAATTTTTCATGGCTTCAATATTCGGCCCAGACAACATCCGAAGGAGTGTAAGCTGAGATCTTCGCTGAGTTGAACCACCTTACTCAGCTGGTCAACGAGCCGACTCGAATATCGGACGTGGGAGGTCGAGCAGGAGGTATCTGACCATTGTGTTATATCAGCAAATTTCTCGTGTCAGAACTCTCCAATTAAAGAAAGAGCTTCTAAGAGAACCGTTTGGCTATACTTTAACTGGTCACTATGCTTCTTCGATAGTGACGTTGACGCCAGCGCTGATATGATCACAAGTTTAATTCTCTTGGGATTGAAAACTTTTATCTCGAACAGGGTTAAAAGCATCAGACCCAAGGAAAACGCATGGTTTAATTCGAGCTGTAAAGAGGTTATTAGGGTTAAAGGGGTAAGTTTCCGTTGTTTTAAAGCCAATCCAACTGAAGAAAAGCGGAATAAGTTCAATAATAATAAGGATAATAAGATTTGCAGAAGATATACATATGTAACCGAATTGGCTGTATTTGAATAATTAAAATAATAAAAAAAAAGAAATACATTAAAAAAAAGGAATACAAAATAAAACAAAACAAACCAAACCAAACAAAAAAACACCACAACTATGACAAGACCGACGACGACGACTCAACTGCTACTGCAGTTGTTTATTTTGTGACAAGTTATAGCAATGCTACCTCGCTCCCCCTCTATAGGGGTAAGCATAATGATCATAGGTTCTCCTTTTGGTCAGGAAGAGAGTGATTGTCAGCAGGTTTGCCATAATTTAAGAATGGTCAGAGGGAATGTTGCGAAGGTGGAGAAACGCACCTCTGTTGCATGAAACAATTTGGATGCGATCGGTCATGATATTTATGAATCCGATTCGCATCCGAAGACGTTTGCAACAAGTGCGTAAATTACGCCCACCAATGTTCACACTCACATAAAAAGATTAATTGTGTTTTTATAACATTAATGTTAATAATGCGTAATCTAGTGGGTGTGAAACGAGAGGCAGTAGACAAAAGCTGGAAAATCCTGGTTGGGTGGTATTAGTGAGATAGGTAGAGCTAGGGTTCTTGAGTAAAAACCGTCGGTAAGTACCTTCTTTTCAAAATTATCCACCTTTGACTAAGGAAGCTAGGAAGAAATCTAAGAAGGTACCACCGACCGACTGTCCAAGGAACTAAGTTCGAGAATTATAAAACGTGAGTAGATTTTCATATAAGACAAAATATGTGATAGTTTAGTTTTTTTTCATATAGTTTTTTTTTTAACAAAAATCCATCAGCGCAGCGCTGGGTTCGCCTTATCGATATATGTAATATATATGTACCTTAGACGAAAGATTGTCCAAGATCAAATTACATACATATATATACGCTGGTTAGTTCGCTCCTAAGGTAAGCTTCCATTAAGATAATTTCGATAGAAAAAAAGAGGCTGGGATGCGACCCACACTGATAACTTCCCATCCCGTCTGTCGATTTGTCTTGCTTAAAAGTTTGTAGGTTTTCGTGTTGGGTTAAAAAAGTTATCAGTTGAATTATTCTTAAAAATTTCAAAATTACCAACAATATATTTCATATGAAGAAATAGTTTAGTTTGAAAATCTGGTTTTGTTAAATAGATTTTTAGTCGAAAACAAATTTTTATCAATTTTAGTAGCATTTCTTATATTTTTATAAATTGGATGAATGAAATTAATTTGAGAGATATCAAGAACCAAACATCAATTTTTACCAAATTTGCGTACTATTTCTTGAAGATTTTATATTTATATGAAAAAACGAACTGTTGGATTTTTATAAAAAAAACTACTGAATATCGAAAACAATATTTCCTGTGAAATAAAAAAAGTTTGAAGACAATATTTTAAATTTTTGAAAATCTTTTTGAATCGAAAGTAAATTTTTACCAAGTTTTAGTATTGTTTTTTTGTTAGGTTTTTATTTTTTGTAAAAAAACTGTCAATTCGATTTTTCTCAAAATTTGTATGACTGTTGACAACAATATTTTTTAAAAGATACAATTATTTTAAAGCCAATATCTCAAAGTTTCGAAAAGATATTTGAGTAGAAAATCAATGTTTACCAACTTTTATTAATTTTTTTGTTTAGATTTTTATTTTTTGTAAAAAAACTGTCAATTCGATTTTTCTAAACATTTTACAGAATCTTGAAAACAATATTTCTTATAAGATAAAATAAGTTTGAAGCCTTAATCTCAAGTTTTTGAAAAGATATTTGAGTCGAAATTCAATTTTTTCCAACTTTGAGTAATGTTTTTTTTAAGGTTTTTATTTTTTATAAAAAAACTGTCAATTAGATTTTTCTCAAAATTTTATCAGATGTCAAAAACATTATTCTTCGTTGCACAAAATTGTTTTGGAGATGAAATTATATTTTAGTCGTAAAATTTTCGAGGTGACAAATTTTTTTTTTCAGTTTTTTTGATTTATAAAAAAAACCGTTAATTGGATTTTTTTCCAAAAATATACTTGTTTTGTATCACGTCACAGTATTTAATATAAAATCTAATTCAAAGCTCTAGCGTCATTGGTTCATGAGATATTTAGGGTTAACCACAATTTTCACCTTTTTTTAAAACTGCTATGGTAAAAAAACCACCCATGCAATTTTCTTGAGAGCCCTTTCTGCATCTTTCTGCCTTATTATCTGTATAACAAAATTTATTTGAAGTCGATATCTCTTCTGGTTCTTGAGCTATGGACGACGAAAAAAAACGCACAGACATCTTTCTAAAAATCTTTTATTTTGACTCTAGGGACCTTGAAACGTCGAGAAATGTCAAAATTTTCAATTTGACAAATCGGACCCATTACAATAACTTCCCATGGGAAGTTAATAAATAATGAAAGACAATTTTGTTGGTGCACTTAGGCCGTTAAAAAAAATTCTTTTGACGGCCTCAATTTTTTTTTTAAGGGAACGTGAACAAAGGACATTAACGGGGCGAGGAAATCCCGAAATCCTTAAATCGACCCACCAACTGCAACGGGAAAACCAATCATTTTACATATTTATATACATATATACATATGTATGAGTGCTTTTCCTATATCAATTTCAATTTAAAATTTAGTTAAACATTAATAATTTTTTTTATTGTTCAGATTTGTTAAGATTCAGTGCTAACGTTCTAAAAATTGTTTCTTTTTTCAATATTTAAAAAAAGAGAAGTAATTTTTAATTTAAAACTTAAAATCAGGAAAAAGTGGTGTACATACTTACCTTATATATATGTACATATATATACACATATATTAATATATATATACATAGATATACATCAGGTAATAGTGCTAAGTGTGAAGTGGTAATATTTATAGCTTTTATTAAATAAAAATATAAGGCGTACTAAGGATCGCCTCATTAAGCCAAGATTCATCGAGGGAGTGGCCACTGCATCGGTATTTTGGGGTGAGTGAATATTGCTTGTTGTTAACTTGTCTTATTGAGACAGATATAATTATAAATATTGTCCAATATATCTTCAAAAGAATATAATAGTGCTAAACTATAATATTATTCCATTATGTTTTTTTTGATTAAGCTTAAAAATTTAAATTTTTTTTGTTTTATACTTCCTAATTATTTGAATTTTTGAAAATTGAAGTTAAAAACCTTAATTACTGGAATTTGAAATAAAACTTGTCAAATAGATTTAAAAGAAAATGAATCTCTAGATTTTGTATTAAAAAGGAGGAGATGAGGAAACCGAGGTAGAAGGACGGAGGAAGAGGAACGTTGGTTTAAGGGGTTTTTCGGCGAGAGAACAACCAGGTAGGGGGGGGGGGATTAGACAAATATCTCGCGTATCGATAACATCGGGGTGGTGAAGACTGGCATCTGTTTAATTTTGCTAACGAGAAGGATAAAGGACCCATGTCGAGCTAGCTTGGGAAACCGTATATTGGTGCCAGCAAATCCTCAGTGAAAACAAACTCGTTACATATAGTTCTTATTTTTACAAAAGCTACACACATTGAAGACAAGTTGACGGAACTACTACTTTGTAAAAAATTATGGAAACTAAAGCCATGACAAATTACACAAAAGACGATAATATAACGTTTGACGAAGAAAAAATTGAGTACATAGAAGATAACATATATATTTGGGACAACTAAAATCATTTGAGGACCGAGAAAATAAAGAACTTACCAGAAGCATCACAAATAGCTGGAAACAATTCTGGAGCCTTAAACACATTTTACAATTGGACCAAAGTGCAGACACACCTTACTTAGGCACTACAAACAATAAGCTTGACTGCAAAGCACTTGAAAAGTTAAGGATATGTCAGACCAAAGGCCAAGTCAAAGGCTATGACATGAAGATATTCGCATTAGGACCTGAATTATAGAAGTCATTAGTATATGACTATATATATAAAGTTTTAATTATTTTATTTTAAATGTATTTTCAATTTTAAACTAATAATTAAAAAATAACGAAAATGTAATCTAAATACTTGAGGCAGTAAAAGCTTTTAATAATAATAATAATGCTATTTCTTAGTGCGTAAGAAATACGAATGCTAGTCATTTGTACTAATCCTTTAAAGGTCAACTTATACAACAGTTGAGATTTTTTTGATTTAATTTTTCAGTCATTTGCAAGTTTTTTTTTTTAATTTAAACTTAATTTTGTATTTGATCTTTCGAAAATTCAAGACAATGCTTGGCCGTTGTTTGCTATTTTTGATGATATTATGATTTTCAATTAAATTGAATGAAAGTATTCTTTGCTCGGTGGTCATCCATCAGCCGGATAGATAAGATAGGCGTAACTCAGTCTCCGACGTCATATCTTCCTGGCAGCGGTTGCTGAGCAGTTTCTTCGAAACTAGCAAATCTGGTGGTACAGAGCCCGAGCTGCACAACAGTTAGCCGATATCCTGGCCATTTATTAAGCTGATTTAATAGCATTGTAAAAGATCAGGTGGTTGTGAAGTGGTGTTTTGCAGCAGAAGGATTATGGCTCGGGGGATTATCTATTCAGTCTCATTAACGTCCACAGATCAAAATGAAGCGTAGAGAGGACCCTGAATGCCTCAACAAGGTATGATGTCAAAATTATCCTTGGCGATTACAGTGCAGCAGTAAAGCAGTACATTGGCTCCCACAACATGAGGGGTCTGAAATGTTTTACTGATCAGCGTTTATAGCGTTTATGAATCAGAGCTTCGCTTCTCCTTTTAGCTGTTGATTCCAAGAGTAATTTCTTACTGATGAAATCGGAATAATAACGCATGAATTACGATCAGTTCACTGAAAAAAATGATGACTCCATGATTTCAAGAAGATAATGTCATGCTTTAGCCACCAAGCATTAAAGAAATTAAAAAAAGCTGTAGAGGTGCTGAAAGACAACACAGCCTCGGATGCTGATGGCATCCCAATAGAGCTGCTCACACATGGAGTCGAATCTTTACACCAAGTAATATTTGAACTTTTTTTGTGTGTGTGAGAACACGAAGAGATTCCAGAAGACTGGCTTAAAGGTATTACACGAGTATGCCCTATACATAAGAATGAAGATATCACTGATGTAGCAATGTTAAGAGGTATTAAGTTGTGTACCCAACATACAATCGGTTTATAGGCTTCAAAGCCTCCTATGACAGCATAGCCAGGGTAGAACTTTATAAAGCCATGAGAGAATTCGGCATCCCAAATCAACTCACAAAAATATGTAGAATGGCCATGGTAAACTTTTCAAAACAAGGTAACCGAATTGTTATCCAGAGCCGTCAACATATTCAATGGGCTGGCCTGCGTCTTCTTTAACCTAGTGTAGGCTTATGCAGATAACACAGACATCTTTGGGAGAAGGCAAAAAGCCATAACAAACTCATTTATTTAGATCTGCAGTTCTGCACATAAATGAGGGAAAAACAAAGTAAATGAATTCGTCTGCGAGAAACAATAGAAACCCAACAGCAATCAAGGTTGGTAATCAAGAATTTGAAGTTATTCATTCTTTTACCTACCTTGGTAACGGCCACTGATAACAAAGAAGAAAAAATACTATAGTTTATCAACTCTTTAAATTCAAAAATCTCACCATAAATTCCAAACTGCTGCTGTATTTATAAAACTATGGCCATACCAATACTCACTTATGGATACGAGACTTGGGTGCTCAGTCAAAAACACCTGAACCTCTCATCTGCGTTCGAAAGACAAGTCTTACGGCAACAGCACGCATGAGTGTGCCCATGCCCACCCCGAAAGTTTTTTGCGGAACGATTTATGATAGAAGCCTGAATGTTGTCGGCCAACAACCTTAAAAGGTTGGGAACCATGTTGAACCATATTGCCCGGCCCGGAACTGGATGTGATAACGATGACGGATGACAAAATGACGGCTGCAAATTGGTTTATGTTACACTTTGCGAGCGATTATAGAAAAGTGATATAGGATTTAAATGAAGATGCCGCACAATTCAATATTTGTTTAGGCTTTCGTTTCAATTAGCTTCATGCAAGCTAACAAGGCCTCATTATAGAATTCTTTCCCCAACAATACTTTTAAAACATTATAGTCAGGTACATATTTTAGTTATCATTTTAATAAGGCATTTTATTATAATTTTACAAAAAGTACAAAACATTTTTTTTTAACTAACTAGGTACATACACTCGAGTACAATTTAATGCAGGTTTTCCTTTTCATTATTATATGGTGGTTCTGCAAACTGGACAACGCTTATTTGGTGTTCTTTTAATGCATTCAGCATGAAAAGAGTGTCCACAAGAAAGTAATGTCATTTTATCGGAAAATTTTTCTAGGCAAATTACGCAAGTGTCCGTGAAACTTAAGGAAGAAAATAAAATAAAATATACATACATACGTACATTCAATTTTTATAGGTTTGTAGTATTTATGTGTGAACATTACCTATCTGTTTCATTTTACAATAACAATTAATATATACCGTGTATTAAAGTAAAACTCGTACAACGCGCCAAAATTTCTTGTTTTGCTTGTAACTACTTATTTTGATAATCAAGTTTATATCAAATAATTTTTATTTTTTTAAGACTTCTATGTTATCCGGAAATAGTTCGATTTAAGTAAGAAAAAAAAATGCAACATGGTTTAAAATTAACATTTATAATATAAATCCAAATTGCACATCAAAGCTAAACTAGTACACCATGCTTAAAGGTTAAAAAATAAACAAACAAAAAAAAACATAAAATTAATATTTTGTTGGATGACCATTATTGTCTTTAACAGCCTTTAACCTATTTGATTTGGCATAGATCTGACCAATTTATCGGAGTAAGAGGGTGGTATTTTGGTCTATGCTTCCAGTAGAACCTTTAAGATAATTTTTACTAGAAATATACTCCATACATTTTTAATAAAGTTAATGTCTAGCAATTGTGGAGGTGTCTCAATTACTTTCCGACAGTTATACAGTAGCCACGAACGCACTTTGTAAGCCTTATGCTTGGGATTGTTATCTTTGTAAATATGGAAACCATCTCTTTTACCAAGTCTATAGGCACTAGCATGTAAATTCGATTTAAGGATGTTGAGGTAGTACATGTGTTGGTCCATTATGCCTTCAACAAAATGCAGCTTTCCCACTCCTGATGCTATTATACAACTCCAAACTTTATTTGTTTTTATATCGGTATTATTTTTTTTTTATAATAAGCACACACTCAAGGGTATATTACTACTCTAATTATGCAGAGGCACAGTGTGAGCGCTAGGAAGAGGAGAGAGGGTTTGAAAGGAGATGTCGGTGCACATTGGTTTTGAATTCCTGAATGTTGCAATGACTAGGAAAGACAGTGTGGTAAGGCATTCCACATTCGCGTAGTACGGCTGAAGAACGAATCTCTATATTTGACAGTACGGCCGAAGTTGGACTCGAGGGTATACTGATGAGCATTCCTAGAAGCGCGAGTATTACGATTAAACTGTTTAAGGGGAGGAATGCAGCTGGCTACTTCACTGATCTATCAATTTAAATGCTCTACGTTCAATACTATCCAAGAGGCTTAAGTAAGTTGCAGAAGCACCAGCGCAGAGATGGGAGTTAAACTCAAGCTTTGGACAATTGAATAGGGCTAAATTACATACAAAATTAATGTACGAGCTTAACTTTGAGGTGTTTTTTGTGATTAATTCTGAAAGTACTTGTTAATGGATTTTCGAGAGTTTTTCTCAAAAAATCTTTAAATTATGGTTTTAACTGTAAAACAGCTGTACATGTTCTAAAATATATCGGTTACATATTTCTTATTTCTCCGTTCTTCTACAAACGGATGCTTGGCGCGAGTTTTATTTTGATACACTGTAGATACATAGGTACTTACTATACATTTCGTTTTGGTTGTCGCTGGTGTTGTTGTTGATGTTGCCCTTGCTCTAGCCGTTCCTGAGTAAACATGAATACCCCTAAGCCAAATGCAAAACCAAGAAATGCGGTAAACAAGGACATCGGCAATCCCATTTTATATCCAAAATTGAAGCTTACTAATGGAAAATTGAACGGAAATTACTGGATGAATCTATGAAGAACAGCACAAACCAAAAACACTGTATGAAGATATAATCAAAAACACTGATATAGAGCGTTTTTGGAATGCTTTTCACTATCGGGGTTTCCCCTAAACAAAGCAACAACAAAATAGTGGGGTGAATAAGTTTTGTTTTTAAAGCCAAATAATTGTTCAGTTCTTGAACTTCGCTTTTATGAGATTTTACTTTTTTCGATGAGAACGTTATTTTTAAGTCTCGTTATATGTTTACAGCACACCAATTGATATAGTTTTGTTAATTAATTCATTAATTTACAATAATAACCATGAAATTCTTCAATTTTTATAATTCACCTCGAATTATTTTATAAAAGATGCGTTCGAAGATTCATTAAATTAAGGGTGCAACCACAATTTATTCAATTCAATTAAATTTTCGTTTATGAACAACCCAAAAATACCTATTTGCAATTGCAATGCAAGTGATTAAACCCCGAATCAAAATGATGACATTAATTAATCAATGCATAGTTGTAGTTTCAGATCAACTTTCCTTACTCAAAGCACGTATTTTAATCCGCGAATACTTTTACTTGATAGATTTATTGCCTCAGCAGAATGGAGTCGCTGTAGCGGCCGCTTGTCGCGCTGTCAAAGTTGACACATACGAAAATAGTACACAGCGCCACAATGGGAAGCTGTTGCTGCAGCGATCGCTGTCGCCATTGTTGAATAATTTTTACTTTCCGCTACTAGTCGCACTACATTTTAAAGCTTCATTCCGCAGTAGCACATTTGCATTATCATTGCAATAAATGCAATTTTATCGCGTTGGTCCATTTTTTAATTTAAAAATTGAAAATCAAGTTGCCCAAAAATATGAATAGTCTTACAAAACTAAACACAAATGTATAAATGTCAAAAAAAAAATGACAGCTGACGTTCTTCCTGCGCTACACCATTGTGGGCGACCTTTGCTACATATACCCTGGTTACAAGAGGAGATCGAGGAATCGAATCGAATCGAATTGAGATTTCGATCCAGGTATATGGTGGCACTGAATCGAGGAATCGAATTCAAATGGAATCGAAATGACATTTGGGTTTTATTTGTGTGCGTACTGCTACGTGAATAACTTTCAAATAAATTTCACATTTTGTAACAATGCTCTCAACACAAAGACGCGCGCCAAATTAAATTCAGCTTAGAACAAATAAGAGGGAAAAAACTTATCGCACGCACACAACCAAAACCTCACACACCAATAACTCGATTCCCCGATTCAGGTTTACAAACAAATTTTCGATTCGATTCACCTCTTTCAGTGGGATTGGATCGAGTAATCCTATTTCGATCCGATCCAGGTCTATACGGCACTAAATCCTGATTCAATTCGGATTCAATTCTCCTTGTAAACGCGGTAATAGTGAGCGATTTTAGTGACAGCTTGTGCTACAGCGATTTTTACCGCAACTAGCGAATTCCCATTGTGTTCAAAGGGTTATGACTAAGGGCCTGTTTTACAACACAAAAGTAAAGTCACTGTTAGGCTAGGCGCGCACATGCGACTTTTAGTTTCAAAACTGTTTAGTTTCTACACTGAACGTGAACACTATAGACTTATATGAGAGTCCACGCACATGCAGAAACCATTCTGTCGCCCATTAGAGCAACTTTTTAGTTTGGGTTTTGATCACCTCGAACCAATTCCTTAGTTTGTGTCACAAGGAATTATAGGTTACTGCGCGGACATTCAACTAAATCGTTGAATAGTTTTCTGTAAGTGCAAAAGAGAGACAAATTTAGTCAAGGTTTTGCTTTCAAAAATTCTCTGAGAGAAGAGAACCAGCTTACATCTCAATTTCACTAGTTTTCTCTTTCATACATTGATTGCGAAAATTAGTTGCTTAAACTCATAAAAAACGTCTGTATCCATATAACTGCGTCCACATTCAAGTAAATAGTTTCTTTGGTATGCATGTATGAGTGCATTTCAGTCGAATGATTCTTTAAAGTGTAACGGGGTAAGTAGGATACTTCCAGACACGCAGAATAATATATCCTTCTCATAAGTTTGTTTTCAACAGTATATCTACTCTTTTCTTTCATAAGCCAAAAGAATAGGACAAATTTGAAACTATTTTGTTTCGTGCATATGAGATAGAAAAAGTGAATAAATGTTTCCTGTGTATTGGTTTATTTCGTTGATTACTTTGGGAGTTGCTTATATGCGCAACTAACGATCGAACTATTTGGTTTCGAAAAAGTTGCATGTGCGCGCCTAGCCTTAAGAAAACTGGAACCTAATCGGCAGATAAAATTCACATTAGTTTTTCACAACAATCGAACATGTCTAGATAGAAGATAATGTTGGGTGGATAAAGTGGCTTTTAGAGTAGATAATTGGACAACTGACAGTAAAGAGTGGTGAGGGTCTTAGGCTAGGCGCGCACATGCAACTTTTTCGAAACCAAATAGTTTGATCGTTAGTTGCCCAAACATCGCGCACATAAGCAACTCCGAAAGTAATCAACGAAATAAACCAATACACAGGAAACATTTATTCACCTTGACTAAATTTGTCTCTCTCTTGCACTTACAGAAAATTATTCAACGATTTAGTTGAATGTCCACGCAGTTACCTATAATTCCTTGTGACACAAAGTAAGGAATTGGTTCGAGGTGATCGTCTAGTTTGTGTTTTATATACAATGGTGCTCAGTTTAAAAATAAAACAGTTTCGAAACTAAAAGTTGCATGTGCGCGCCTAGCCTTATATAGTGACACTTTGGTAACTCGAGAGAGGGCTCTGCTACTTAATTTCTGTGGCGACACTCTAACGACAGTCACGCTCCTTTTGGCGAATTAAAACATTCAACATTTTATCTTCAAAGTGTACAAAAAACTGAACTAGAAAATTCCAGAACAGAACAAATTTTTAATTCAAAGTGTACAAAAAACCAAACTGCCAGAGTGAGCAGATCCAAAATGAAATTTGAATGTTTCTAACCATTCGTACTTTCATTCTTTTTTAACTCGGTCTGGTTTTCTGATGTCCCACCGCACAGTCTCTTTAATTTAAAAATTAATATTCAATTAGGTTTACGTAATTGTTGAATTATTATTACTATTATTTTTATTAAAATTGTTAAACTAAACTCAGTGTTTCTTTTCTTCATTCACTTGATTTGTGGTGACTTTGGAACTCGTTTAGTTGGTGTCAATAAAAGACACTACATTTCTTTAATAGTCCAAAAAAACAGTGTTAAGAAAAATGAAAGTGGCATCACTGAACTTGAAGACAAACGAAATACAGAAAACAAGAAAGAACATTTAAAGAAGAGAGACAACTAAAATCATAACGGTCTACTACCCAGCGTATATCAGAAGATGAGAATAAGAAAACATGAAAGAACGCGCACTTTTGAATTAGATCTCGATGGAATAAGATTAACTAAAATTTTTTGAGTATTACCATTACTATCAGTTATCAATAAAATACATTTTACTACAAAAATTAGTTTGTTCTTTAATCAATTCAGAAGTCTTTACAGTAATTCAAAAATTTTTAACATTTCTCAAAAAATTTTATAAATTGAACAATGTCAACGTCGGCAAGCACCGTGGTGGGCTCAAAATGTCCCATTTGTGATCAGCCTTATACAGAAGAAAGGATGGTTGAATGCACACAGTGCAAAAAATGGATTCACTACGATTGTGCTAAAGTGAGTGATGAGGTGGCGAGCATCGATGATTGGAAATGCACTCTATGCAAACCCAAACCAGCATCCAATGCATCAACAAAGCCACGATCCAACAGAAGCAAGTTAAAATTGCAACTCTTGGATCAGGAGGAATTGCTCCTTAAGCAACAACAGGAACTGCTAGCAAAACGACGGGCTCTTTTGGACGAAATGTCAGACGACGATATTGAACAGGCTGCTGGACAGAAAGAACCACCAAGTAAGCCAAATATCCCTGTCAAAAAGAGTCCCGTCGAACTGCTGGCTGTTTCGAAAGTAGAAGAGAAAGAATCATCCTATACAATATCTTCCCAACAAGTATCCGCACGACAGGTAGTAGCTAAGGAGTTGCCAATATTCACTGGTAGGCCAGGCGAATGGCCAGTTTTCATAAGTACGTTTCAACAGACAACAGCAATGTGTGGCTTCACCAAGAACGAAAATTTAATGCGCTTGCAACGATGCTTACGCGGTAAGGCTCGAGATGTCGTCGAGGCATTGCTGACGCTACCAGAATGCGTCCCTGAAATCATCGAAACCCTTAGACAATACTTTGGAAGGCCAGAAATCATAATGAAACATTATATGGAAAAAATTCAAAAAATGCCATCGCCGAAAATTGAACGCATCGAATCCATTATTGAGTTTTCTGTTGCCGTAAGAAATTTATGCGCTACAATGGAGCAGGCACAGCTTCAGAATTACATGCGAAATCCTAATATGATGACCGAACTCGTAGACAGATTGCCACCCACCTTGCAATTGAATTGGGCTACTCACAAACGAACTGAAATAGAAGCAGATAGCATTTGCGTGCTTGGTGATTGGCTAAAAGATTTAGCTGCCGACATTTGTGATGCGAAGCCGTCTATGTCCTGGTTCACTGTAAGAGAGCCACAACACAAAACAAGAAATAAGAAAGAAGAACTTTATATCCATAACGACAACATGCCAAAAAAGGCAACAAACAAAAATGTGCCACAAAACACACCAAGGAAATGCCCAGTTTGCCAAGACAATTGTAGATCTGCCGATGTCTGCAAACAGTTCCTTGAATTTGACGTCGACGCCAGATGGGATTTGGTTAAAAAATCAAATTTATGCAGACAATGCTTGAAAAGGCATCCGTTTAGGTGTTGGTCACCAATCACCTGCTCTGCTCTGAATTGCAATAAGAAACATCATCCTCTTTTGCACAATCCCAACTGGCAACCAAGCTATAACGCCAACAACAATACAAATGAAAACGATTTCCACATGATTCATTCCGAATTAACTCCGATACGCTTCCGAATTGTGCCAGTACTCTTGTCTCATAATGGTATTCAGCTACAGACATTCGCTTTCCTGGACGAAGGTTCATCCAGTACTCTATTAAATGACAGTCTCGCAAATCAGCTTGGACTTCTGGGCGACAACTTGCCATTATGCTTGAAGTGGAGTGGGACCATGTCCAGACAGGAACCATGTTCCAGGGTGGTCAGTGTCAACATATCTGGCATATTTAAGAATGCGAAAACTCATACCATGACAAACGTGCGAACGGTCCGAGCACTAGATCTACCAAGGCAATCTTTGAATTACGAAGGCTTGGCTGACACATATCCTCATTTGAAAAATTTGCCTGTGCAGTCATACGTCGATGCAAATCCTGGTATTTTAATTGGTCTTCGAAACTGGCATGTCGCTGTCCCATTAAAAATTCTCGAAGCAAATGAGAACGATCCAATTGCTGCGAAGTGTCGGCTTGGCTGGACAGTGTTTTCATTGGTTGGTAAACCTGAAAACCAGAATTCAGAATCGAATTTCCAAATGTGCGAGTGTCAAGAAGCGACTGATATGAAGTTGCATGAGATGGTGAAAGAATTCATATCTGTTGACGGCTTGGGAGTGGTAGAACCAAGAGACTTTGAAGGCACTCAAGAACAATTTCGCGCGAAGAGCATATTGAACCAAACCACAAATAAAGTTGAGAATCAAAATCGTTATGAAACTGGTCTTCTGTGGAAGTATGAGAACTTCAGATTGCCAGATAGCCGTCCAATGGCATTGCAAAGAATGAAGTGTCTGGAGAGACGTCTCGATGGTGATCCTGATCTGAAAGACAACGTGCATCGACAAATCAACGAATACGAAGTGAAGGGTTACATCCGAAAGCTGTCACAAGAAGAATTGAACCAACATCACGACAGAGTCTGGTATCTACCGATTTTCCCGGTGCGAAATCCAAACAAACCGGAGAAAGTTCGACTGGTGTGGGACGCGGCCGCGAAGGTGGAAGGAGTTTCGCTTAATACGCTATTGATGAAAGGAATCGACTGGAACGCATCGCTCCTGGGTGTCCTCATACGAAGCCGACAAAACAAGGTATGTATCTTTGGTGATATTAAAGAAATGTTCCACCAGGTACAAATTCCTGCGAAAGACCAACAAGTACTACGGTTTCTTTGGAGAAGTAACACTAATGAAGAACCGGACACTTACGTGATGCAAGTGATGACTTTCGGCGCGACTTGCTCTCCCAGCTGCGCACAGTATATAAAAAACTGCAATGCTTTGAAATATGAAGAAGAGTTTCCGAAGGCTGTTAAAAGCATTTTAGAAAGCCATTACGTGGACGATTTCTTGGAAAGTGTTGACACCGAAATTGAAGCAATTCAGCTGGCAAGAGACGTCACAACTGTTCATGCGAAAGCCGGTTTTGAAATCAGAAACTGGAAATCTAATTCCTTGACTGTCATGAAAGCTCTAAATGCACAGCCTACTGATGATTATTCTGATTTAAACCCGAGTGTCGATCCTGCGTTAGAAAAGGTTCTAGGAATGTGGTGGTCTCAGCGAAGTGATGAATATACATTCTCTCTACGATTCAACAAGGGGAACCAACAAGTACTGAACGGTGAACACCGACCAACGAAAAGAGACATTCTGCGAATCCTCATGTCCATATATGATCCGCTTGGGCTGATAGCTCATTTTTTGGTTTATCTCAAGATCTTGTTGCAAGACATATGGCGTAGTCGTGTTGATTGGGATGTTCCGGTAAATGATGACCACTTTGAATCATGGAAGATATGGCTGAAGGTTCTTCCTCAAGTTGAAAGGTGTCGCATTCCAAGATGTCTATTGAAGAATTTACCAAACTGGCTTGGAACAACTGTGCAATTACACGTTTTCATGGACGCAAGTGAACAAGCATGTGCCACTGTAGCGTACATCAGAATTAGTTCAGAAAATCACTTCGAATGTTCGCTACTAGGGGCGAAGACAAAAGTCGCGCCGATTAAGCTCCGCTCGGTTCCAAGATTGGAACTGGATGCTGCAGTTATGGGATGCAGATTTGCCAAAAAGCTCACCGATGAAATGTCCATAACAGTGAACAAAATATTCTTTTGGAGCGATTCGAAGACAGTACTAAGTTGGATAAATGGAAATCCCCATCGCTATAACAAGTTCGTAGCGTTCCGAGTAGCCGAAGTACAAGACAACGACCAAGGTGGAAGCTGGCGGTACATTCAATCAAAATACAATGTTGCCGATGACGCCACTAAGTGGACAAGACCACCAACGCTGGACCCTTCCGAACGATGGTTTCAAGGCCCAAGTTTTTTGATGGACATAGAAGCCAACTGGCCAAAGAACATACCAACAACAAATGGAACTGGCGAAGAACTTGTATGCATTCATCAAGCACTTCAACCGTGGATCAACATAAGTCGTTTTTCAAGCTGGCAAAGACTTTTGAGAACTACAGCGTACGTCTATCGATACTTAAATATCAAACTTAAATTACAACCGGACATACCTAGTACTGGCATTTTATCTTGCGAAGAATTACGAAAGGCTGAAACTATTCTATTCCGTATTGCTCAGAGGGACGTTTATTCTGAAGAATTTTCATCACTCAAGAAACAAAACAAGATACCAAATAAACCAATTCGAGTTCCTGCTTCAAGCTCAATCAAGAGGCTCTCACCATATCTAGATGATGAACAACAACTACTTCGAGTAAAGGGAAGATTGGACGCGGCCCCATGTATCAACATCAACACAAAGAGACCAATCATATTGCCGAGGGATCATGCGATTACGAAGCTACTGGTTCAACGAGTCCACGAAGACTTTCAGCACGCCAATAACGAATGTGTAGTCAACCAATTGAGACAAAGGTACGTAATCCCTAAGTTAAGACAACAATTAAAGTGTGTTATCAAAGTGTGCCAATGGTGTAAGATCAATAAAGCAAAACCGAGCACACCTGAAATGGCCCCTCTTCCTCCAGCAAGATTATCGCTGTATTGTAATCCGTTCATGTTCACTGGAGTAGATTACTTTGGGCCCCTCATGGTAACAGTAGGACGACGTCAAGAAAAGAGGTGGGGTGTTTTATTTACCTGCCTCACTACTAGAGCCGTACACGTTGAGGTAGCCCACAAGTTAGATTCTGATAGCTTCATACTATGCTTCCAAGATTTTATACATAGAAGAGGGTCTCCACAAGAAATCTATTGCGATCGAGGAACCAATTTTGTTGGGGCAGAGAAGATGCTACGACGTGAACTTGAGGCAATAGATCCAAACATCATAGCGAAGCGATTCATCAGTCCGACAACAAAATGGGTCTTCAACCCACCAGCGTCGCCCCATATGGGAGGAGCGTGGGAACGTTTAGTTCGCTCATTCAAAAAAGCCTTATACTTTTCATTGCCAACAAAAACGCCGACTGACCAGCTGTTGAGAAGCTGCTTGGTAGCAGCTGAAGGTATGATTAACTCCAGGCCACTCACATATATGCCTTTGAACGATGAACTAGAAGAAGCCTTGACTCCAAACCATTTCTTGAGGCTGGATTCTGGAGGAGCCCAACCAATCGCACAAATCAACGATAGCCCTAAAACACTGCGATACACATATCAATACAAGGAGCGATTTGCAAACAAATGCTGGGATCGATTCATACAAGAGTATGCACCTGAGTTGACTCTGAGAACAAAATGGTATAATCCGGTGGAACCATTGAAGATAGGCGACCTCGTCATCATCGTCGACAAAGACCTCCCTCGGAACAATTATCCAAAGGGAAAGGTGATCTCCGTTAAAGCTTCTTCCGATGGACAGGTACGCAGTGCAACGATTCAGACCATCCACGGAGTTTTTGAACGACCAACAGTAAAATTAGCGAAGCTGGAAATCGGTAGTAGTGATGTTTCAACAACTTCCCAACCGGGAATTGTCAAACTGGGGGGAACTGTTAAGAAAAATGAAAGTGGCATCACTGAAATTGAAGACAAACGAAATACAGAAAACAAGAAAGAACATTTAAAGAAGAGAGACAACTAAAATCATAACGGTCTACTACCCAGCGTATATCAGAAGATGAGAATAAGAAAACATGAAAGAACGCGCACTTTTGAATTAGATCTCGATGGAATAAGATTAACTAAAATTTTTTGAGTATTACCATTACTATCAGTTATCAATAAAATACATTTTACTACAAAAATTAGTTTGTTCTTTAATCAATTCAGAAGTCTTTACAGTAATTCAAAAATTTTTAACAAACAGCGTTTCGCAAGAGTAATTCTTCGTTGGATTTTAGCGCTGGTGTTGTTTTCTTTGTTCATAGCGGAGCCTAGGTAGATTCCTTAACTACCTCAAAGTTACGTCTGTCTATAGTAAAGTTTTGACTATCTCATATAATAATTGAAAATAAGAAACCATTGACCTATTTGATATCGACTGCTAATAGCCAACTTCACGTTGGTGGCATATGATCCTTAACACTACTAACCTTCTGTAGGTTCAACGGAAATATGGCGAAACTTTTGAACTTGATTTTTGTATTCTGTTTATTTTGTCAAAATTTATAACAACAGATTCCCTTAGTATCTTCGACAAAAAAACAACGATATTTGAAGCAATAGAACAATAGATGAAGTTTGAAAATTATTTATATTTTTTCCGTCAAACCTAAGAGAGGGCGAGCATACCTAAAGAGGTGGAATCACTATTAAGAGAGATTTTATATGAGAATAGTCCATATCTAGTGACCAATCTTTAGTGTCTCTTTCTTTCTTATGATTTTCCATAGTCTCAGTTGCCAGCTTAAATACATAAAATAGTAAACAAAGTAACCATTTTCACCCATGTTTTTCTAACAAAAAAAGTATTTTTTTAAAAACAATAATATAAGTTTTTTAAATGTTGTTTTTATTTTAATCGGTGTTTTGATATTTTTTTTGATAAAGCAATAATAATTTGATATAAAAAGTAAGAAAATAATCAATTTGTCAAAGTGGCTCTGGGTTTGTCGTGTATGCTGGCCATATTTAGATTGGTCGTATACATATGTCCAGTCTTATAATTTAAACAATATAAGTATTACTTTAGAACAAACTACTTCCGTTTATAAATTACATTACATTTATTTTGATTCTAACAAATTCCAACAATTTGTAAAAATGATACTTCAACAATTTTTGTTTGACATAACAACATAGTTAACAATTGTTCTAAAAAGAACAGACCATTATCGATAATTTGATAATGTAACGTCGGCGTTAATTCCCTATTCTATTACAATCTCAATTGCTGACAAAACTTTTTTCAGCTAGATTGGCGGAGTTCACTGAATTTTTCATTTCAAAATCAAATTTCAACGCCAACAGAAACAGAAACAAGAAAATCAAACAACAGGCAAAAAAGAAGCGTCGTTCCCGTGAATTTAGCTTCTTTTTTTTTAAATACATAATTATTTATTGGCAAATTAATAACAACGATATAACTAATATGAAGTTATTTAATAATTAAAGCAATACTTTATAATTTCAGTGTGAAAACATAAAGCAAAATATATTAAAATTCAAAATGTCCTTAGAAGGTGCAAAAATAATTTGCCTGAATGCCGATGATGATGGAAAATTTGAAACTATTCCCGCAAATGGCAGAACTTTTAAATTTGGTTACTATATGGACTGTGATGTTGTTCTTGAGCATCCCGACGCAATGGGATTGCAGTGTGTTATTAATTGTGATGCGTTTGGCAGGGTAATTCCGTTTTGTTGATCATAATGATTGTAGCTCTATTCTTTGTTTTGTTTATATCTTAAGGTCACTATTGAAAACCGATGCAGTGATCAACCGATAACTTTAGACGGAAAAACGTTGGTAAAAATGCGTCCACTTCTGCATAACACAGAAATTTGTATTTTCGATAAGAAATATCTTTGGCACTTCGATGGCAACCCAACGCCTAGAGGATTCCAAATGGAAGATACCAGTAATTTTACAACCCCATCTAAACAAGGTAAAAAGCCTGAACAGCCGCCCAACTCAGAACCAGCTCGAAAGGTAAACATATACAATAAATAATAATGTTTTTTTTTTTTTAATATGTTTTTTTTTCAACTTCTTTTTTTTTAGTGGCGAAGGCCGTTAAAGACCCGACTAACAATTCACAGGTAAGGATAAATTATAAACTTCATAAAGAAAAGAGTGGTTTGATATGGCGATATTTTTCCTGACTATTATTTAATGGTCTAGTTTTAAAAATTTTAAAGTACATATTACTTTGTTATCAGATCTTGGCGTAAGAAAACTTAATACAAGCTATATTTTTCGACCAAAGCATTGCCAACACTAAAAATGTGCTCATCAGGCTCATGACTTAGTGCAGTGTTAGTAATTAGTATGAAATAAAACTAACTACAGTAACATAATACAAATTATTAAAAAAAATAATGCGAACGCCAGCCCCAATGGGGCCGGCCAAACTTTTGACTTACTAAATAAAACGATTTGGTATAGGTATTCAATTAGTATAATAATAATATATTTTTGATCTTGTATTGTTGGTGGTCATAATCAGACTCCAGAATTAATTCCAATTAATAATTAATTCCAAACTAATTCCCTAACTTAGAAGCTATCCCACGAGGATATGGATTTGCGAGTTAATGGATCTTGCATGATATAATTAGTGCGGTGTTGAGAAACATGCATTAAATGGAATCTATGGGTATTTTGGTTACCTCCATGGTGGAACAATTTTATAAATCAGGTGCTTAATGCACACCAGTTTAAAGTTGATGAATAAAGACAATATCACTATTAACCCACCTTTGTGATAGAGGCTGCATTTGAAGAAGCTTTATCCGATGTTCATTAGGAGAGAGGTTATAATGATCAGATCATAGTAGATTTATTAAGACGTGTAAAGTTGCGTTGATGTGTAATCAAGAGGGGGGCGGACCAAAGAGTTATATAGAGCGAGAGGAACATAAGCATCCTGAAATTCCTAAGACTATCGTTTAACAAATCCTAACATAAAGTTGGCTTTACTAACTATCAAATTAATATAATTAAAAAGAATTCGTAAATCTTTAAAACTATGAACGCCATGCATAGAGTTCTGCGTTATTTTATAATAAAACAATCTAGAAGTACGTATTCCAGAGAAAGTCATTGCCTGACATTTAATTGGATTAAGGTTCAGTCCATTCTTTTCGCACCAAATAACAAAACTGTTAATATCATATTAGAGTTGTAATCGATGGTCTATAGATTTTATGCTTTTGAAGATTTGTATATCATTCTCATAGATTAAAATGTAGATAGATTGATAGCTAAGATAAAGATTATTGGTCCTAAATGACTATCCTGGGGAACTCCTAATTTGGCAATGAAAGGGTTAGAGAAAACACTTCTGAATTTAACTTGATATAACCTATTTTGAAGATAAGATGAAATCTATGTGATACTCTTAGGAAGAAACCATATTGCCTTAATGTGATGATTTCATGAAAAAGTTGGTCAAAACCTTTAGAATAATCAGTGTAAATACAGTCGGGCTCTTGACCGAGTTTTAGGGTAATTATGCCAAAGTGCAAGTAGATTAGTAATTGTCAAACGTTTTCGCATAAAACCATGATGTTGATTGCATATAATATTCTTGAATTTAAAATTTAAACTATCACAAACAACTTGTTCAAAAAGTTTGGGAATACAGGACTGTTCAGAAATTGGTCTGTAATTGCTAATGTCAGATTTGTTACCCTTTTTAAAGACTAGTATAATAAATGCCTTTTTCCGTATGGTTGGGAATTTACCTGGGGTGGAATCGCGTAAGGCGATAGTTGACTATCAAATTTTTGATAATCAAATTGACTATCATTTTCATTCCGTCTGTGTAAGATGATTCAACTCAATTCAATTTGATTGAACAATTTCAGATTCAAATTGTCAAAATTCATTGTTGCCTTGGTGAAATTTTAAATTGATTCCTATAAAATATCTAAATAAAAGTATGAAATTGGCTCTGTTTGAATAAAATTCTTACTTCTCTTGCTTTTTTCGAATTTCATAAGCTTTGTCGGTCACAGGAATGTGTTTTTGTACCTAAAAAAGGTAACTGAAAAAATTTTCCATTCGTTTTTTGTAAGCGTCTGGTAGCTCTACTCAGAAACGACATGTTTGTAGGAAAACGACTATCAAATTTTTCTAGCGACAGCTTTTTAGGTATCAATTTGACTATCACCTTACACAGATCAAATTCGATTATTTTGACTGTCAACAATCAACAATCACCTTAGCCGATTCCACCCCTGAGCTTAGAGATGCCACTACTTACTTAAATTATTCAATTACAATTGGAGGACTTTCATCTGGATAATAGGAACAATCATCTTTAAGTAATGCAAGATTTTTTCTAACATCATTTAAAAATTATTGAAGGTCATCTATTTTTAAAGAAGTGTCAATGAAAGACTGCTGAAAAATGTTAGCAAACGTGTTACAAATTTCTAGAGTACTAACTAAGTTGTCTTTATTATAAGTAAAATTTACTGGGTAGCCATCAGATTTCCTTTTTATGTTAATAAATTTCCAAAAGCTTTTAGGGTCAAGCTTAAGAGAACTTTCCATATCTATAAGATATTCGGCATATAAATAATTGGAGAGAGATTTAAACTCTTCAAAGAGGGTAGCATATACTTCATGATCTTCAGCTGACATGCTTTATATAAGACTGCAGCGATGTTTGAACGCAAATAATTTAAATTTAGAATGTTATGTCGTACAAAAATTATTTCTAATAGCTATTAAGGCTCCACCACCAACTGAATTTGCTTTATCCACGTGACGATTTCTTCTGAAAATTAAAAACTCTTGATCAAAAAGTTCCATGTCAAAAATAAGTGGCGTTCAACCATGTTTTAGTGAAAGCGAATAGATCGTATGGAAAAGCCTGAGAATTATTAAAAATCTTACTTGTTATGCTACGGAGTCCTCTTACATTTAAGTAGTAGAGGGAGAACCGACAAAGTTTTTTGAATGTGTGTTGTTATTAATACTTTTTACCAGATTCTGCCTAGAAGAAACAGTAAATTCTTTAACAAAAGTGTTAGGGGGCCAGTTGCTATTGCAAATTGACTCGAAAAAATTATGAGGTGCGGTTAATTTAAAAGAGGAAACGAAATTGTTTGGCTTAATTATTTTCGTACATTTTACAGACGAAAAATTAAGTATGGATTTTAAGGCAACGGGATGTTGCAATAAGTTATCAGCTACAATTTCTGGTAGCAACCGAGGAATGATTTAGATTTAGGTTTGGATACTGACTTTAAAGGTCTAGGAACAAACTGATTATTCACGTTGACCGGAATAATAGTTTCTAACCCCGAATCTGAAACTGAGGTTGGAGGTTCTAATGAACTACTAGCTCCATCGGTTGCATTAACATCTTAATAGAGGTATCATAACCAAATTTTGTTCTCGGCTTGCATTGGGGATACATACAGTTTTATCTTGCCTTCTGTTAGATTTTGATCTGTAAGGAGCAGGACTTATGTTTTTAAAGGACGTAGCAACATCATGTCCCCCTTTTTTTACCTTTCTTAAGAGCAATTTTAGGTATTTTGTCATTAGTTTAAGAATGAGAGGAAAAATCTATTACTAAAATAGTAGTTTCTGTAACAAGATCGTCTGTAGAAGTTATACTTTTATTAAAAATTAGTTTTTGAGATTTGATTGCGGCTTGAAGAATCGTGTTCGTCGATTGATTTACAAAACACATCATTAACTACTCAATTGATAATGGCACTCAATTTTGCGATAAAATTATATCTCAATAAAACGGTCCTTTAGCTTTAAGTACTCATTTAATAATAAAAATAAATTTCCTTATTGAATAACTGATAGCAAAATAACTACTTATAGTTATACATACCCGTTTCGATCCCTGCCTGTGCCACCTAAAGTACTGCCTCTTGCGAGGAATTGACAAATTCTCCAAGAGTAATTCTTGTCATGAAAAGTGCTTTCTCAAATTAGCCGCTCGGATTCGGCATTAAACTGTAGGTCCCCTCCATCCCTGACAACAGTACTCGCACACAATAATGGTTGAGAGTTGTAAGTCACTAGGCCCTGGTTCTCTACGGACTGTCGCGCCACCTAATTTATTTATTTTTAGTTAAACATAAGTTATAAAGTAAAATATTTTGTTAAGTGATTTATCTAGCTTTAACACTTCCTCCATAAACACAAAACAAAATTATATTGAAACAAATTGTAATTGTTCAATACCTATTTTCTTTCGTAGCTTTTGAAATCGTACTAGTTCAAGTAGTTTTTGTCAATAAATCTGCTCCCTGGTCAACTTCTGCAATATGCTCCATAAGTTACCTTCCAGAAAACGCTCACGAACATAAAAATGGTGACCTTAATATGCTTAGTTCTATTGTGAAATTTGGGACTCTTTCCTAGCTTTACAGCACTTGCACTATCGACATAGTTTTTTGAATTGGTGTCAGTTCTTTTTGTCCTGTAAGTTCTTCTATTACTTTACCACTACAATTAGTTTGAATTCTAACATTTCGGTCATTCATTGTAGTCGTAAAACCATTTCGAGCAACAGCCTTTGAAGAAAACAACTATGCACTTGCTTCAGGGACGTACCATACTTCCATCAAAGTTGCTTCTTTCCACCTTCAATGCTCACCTTAATGTTGTTGTTGCCTTTACCATACGCCTGCATTGTGACACCTTACTTACCTAAACAAATTATTTTGGGTACATCGAATCGCAAGTATGTTTCAAAGTGCGATTTGTTTGGTGTCACAATACCATTGATCTTGTCTCAAAAAGTTTCTTTTTGTTGCATTTAAATAGAACGCCATCAAAGCAGGTCGCTTTATTTTACTTTGTGTGAATTTGTTCTGTGGACGTTCGGCAGCCCAATGTCCTAGTTCTTTTTACTTAGTGCATGAGAATTTTATCTAAGCACGTTCCAGTTTACTATTTATCTATTCTGTTTTCTTAAAATTTCCGCTTGCAACAAAATCAGCGCCATCACTCTTGATAAATTGCTTTGTTTCAATGGTGCATAACTTGTCGATCAATAAGTTGTGGGTTTGTTTTTCAGCAGGAATCGTATCCCATAAATCTCTGAAATTGTCAAATTCCTTGCCAAGGGTTGATATGAATCTGCCATTTAGAATCCGTTCAGAGATGGTATTTTCCTTATGCTTGGATATTTCATCATTGAGATCTACATATAGCTTTTGCAATTTCGCAATGTATGCACTGATGTCCTCTTGTATCATATTTTTTAAAGAACTGTATATCAACATGTTGCGTACTACTTATTTTGAAACGAGCGCATAATTTTTACCACATGTCCTTAGAATATTCACATGTTAAGATATGTTCGATGATTGGTAAGCTAAGCGATGCAGCGATCAAGCCAGCATATTTTGCATCTTATTTCCACCAATCGTTTTGTTCTTTCTTTACGTCCGCTTTCGATGTTGATGTGTCTGTAGAAAATAATTTGTCTGCGGAAACGATCCTCTTCAGATCATATGCACGGAAAAGCATACCCATTTGCCATTTCCAATTCTCCCAATCGCTTATTCGGTTATTTTACTTGGTTATTATATTTTGGGGTGTAGAACAAAAACAACCAAACAAACGTATTACTTTAAGTTAAATATAGTTAATTTATTGATTAAATTTGGTCACTTTTAGTGTGACAGTTTATGCCGACTTAAATATTTAAGCTTTAAGTCGTGTAACGAGAGTTAAGCTCTGCCCTTGAGGAGCATTAAACTTAATAACGAGAGCATTTTCCTCTAAATAAAATAAAGACCTTAATGCAGTCCCATGAGCCGGAGCAGTTTCTCTTACTGTGGAGTTGGTCTTATACCTTGGCTTTATTATCATGGATCAGCACTCAAATGTAGAAAAACTACAAAACAATATGCTTCGATACGCGGACGGTGGGATGCCACTCAAATATGGTTTTTCCAATTAAATAGGGACTCACAACATACATACATATAGAAAACCAAAGCAATAGTTTGGGGATAAGAACAATAACCTTATGGACCTACGGATCGTGATTGAAAAATCATGGAAAATAATATCTTAAAATCGATGCCAACGATTTGACGACTCCGTGCCACAAAAAACTAATCTTAATGATTAAAATATGAACTTCCCGAAAGTAAATCTTAAGCTTCTCTAAAAGCGTTGATATTGACCCTTATTTGCTTTTGTGTTGCCTCGGTTTTGTTTGCCTCCTCAAAATTCTATGAAAGAATCAATCTGTCTCCCTTACCCAATTACTGAACATCATTTCTGTTCCAAGTTGTTTTTAAAACAAGAAAATTTCGCAAGAACTCATTCATTGACTATGTTAGGCAATTTTTTGCGATTCTTCTTTCTTTAGTGCCTCACTCAATGGTAGCACAAGAGATCAAACTGACTTTTATTATTTGCTTGGTAATGTATATATTTAAAAAAATAAGATAAACATTTTATATCATGTGCTTATTTTGAGTAACAAGTAATCAAGTTTTGTAACAGAATTTATGGCAGGACTATGTATATGTAGTTTGAAATGTTGCCAGTGAAAATTAAAAAAAAAAAATATTATAACACTTCCAAAAAAGTTAATAACTTCTAGAGTTGCTCTAAAGGTTAATTAATGTGAATAAATGCATATGAAAATGTGAATATTAACATGTAAAATTACTTTGCACAAAACCGCACTTCACGACGAGACACGAGCTGAAATTACCTTGAAAGTTTAAACCAATCCTGCTTATTAAAACGAAATAAAATACATTTCTCTAACGTAGAATTGCCGAAATGTTTAATTCAGTTTAAGGTTCCAGGTATGGTCTTAGTTGAGCTAGGGGTAAATCTAAGGTAACCTGTACCCTTATGACTTACTTACTTAAGGTGGCGCTACGGGAGGTCCTATCCGCACCTGCGTGCTCTACCTGGGTCGCCGTAATCCTCTACTTTTCCGTCATTCGGCATTGGATTTGAAGAGCTTGGGGCTAGAGCGTTTATGTCCCTGTACAGCCCATACAGTTCGTCGTTGTATCTTCACCTTCACTCTCCATCTATGCAGACAGGACCTAAAATCACCCAAAGGATTTTTCTCACGGGAATTTTTCTCTCATCTTGCCTCAACGCCATTAATGAGAACAGGGATGATGAGTGTCTTACTTTACTACTCAATTGCCTTTTATGTGAATGCACCAGAAGCCATGTATGGCATTCCATAATATTATTGTATAAGAATAACGCCCGCTTTCTAACCTCGTATCGATAAACTTTTATTTTTTAAATACTTGCACAAAATTAAGTGATTTTTTTTAAATTATTGTAATTAGCAAGCTCTTTTGGAATTTATGACAAACTTTCGATCATCAAAAATGAGATTAAATTTTATAGGCGTTGAATTTTAAATGCTCGAATTCTACATAACTTGTTTGCTAAATTTTATTTGGAGATATTTTTGATAAGCTTTAACAATTTATCAAGAGAGCATCATTTACAGTGGCTCCCACGACTAATCGGACAGAGGGAATGTACATTTTCGCATTGCCATTTCTCCAAGAAAATGTATAGAAGAAGTTGAACTTAATCATCATTTTATAACATTTTTAAGCTTAAATTAAGTTTAAAAGTTTAAAAAAAAACTTAGTCCAGCCCACTCCAAAAAAGATGAATCTTCTTCAATCTAATTACCGACCGATTGCACTTACGGCCCTTCTTTCCAAGGTCATGGAAATGCTGATTAATTATCAGCTCAAAAAATATCGAAATGTATTAAACGTAGAGCATTTAAATTGATTGGTGATAGTACCATCGTTGGTTCCTTTACGTCGCTTGATCGTCCTCGTAAAGTTTCTTGTCTCACCCTTTGTTATTTTAACGGTTTATGCTATAAAGAAATCACCAGCTGCATTCCTCCCCTTAAACAGTTCAACCGTAATACTCGCGCTTCTTGGAATAATCATCAGTATACCCTCGAGTCCCATTCGGTAGTGCTGTCAAATGCAGAGATTCGTTCTTTAGCCGTACTACGTGAATGTGAAATGCCTTACCACACTCTGCGTAGATTCAGTTCATTAAATACACAAATCGCTATTCTTAATGTAACCGCACGTAATTTCCATATACAAATAAATACTTACTCATTATTTTATTCTTTTTTTTTCAAGTTTTGCCTACTACATCAAAGCCGGTGAAACTCCGAAAGACGCCAAATCTACAGCCGATGAAAATAAACCTTTGAACATCCACGAAAGAATAATAGATTCTGATTTAGTACCAAATAAAATATTGTCATCGTCACCACCACCAGCAGAAAATATTAAAGACTTTATCGATTTAAATACACCCAAAATAGAACAAAAATCATTTAGTCAGAGAGACCAACAATGGAGCTGTTGCAAACTGTCTGAAACTGTTATCACGTCTTACTCACCACGCGAAACTGGTATAAGACAAGAAAAATCTTTTGCGGTTGTACAATCGCCTTTGGCAGCAATAAATGCTAATAAAGCCTCAAATATTAGCCTAGGGCCCTTTCAAGACACTGTTTCGCCACAAACAAATCAAAACTATCGTCCTTCTATGCATCTGATTGATCTTATAACTCCAAAAAAACTCATACCCCCCGCTTCGTCCCCAAATCCTACCCTTTTAAAATCGACTCTTAAAAGAAACATTCTGAAGGGATCATCACCACATACACCACAAAAATTAAAAAAAACAATAGACGTTTCAACCCCAGGAAGCGCGGATACTGTATACAGCGTTCATTCTACTGACGATGAAAGTGTAATCGTACTTTCGGACGATTGTAGCGACTCAACATCACCAATAACAAAGACTCCACCTAGAGCCCGAACTCCTCAGTCACTTATGAAACGTGCCATACTCAGTAGTGCTAAAAAAGTAGCTGTCAATAAAAAGTGTCTTAAGCAGACCGAATCTAGACAATTATTTACGCCTATAACTTCAAAAAATCCTTCTGCTGTACGATTCCAAAGTCAAAGCACACCACAAAGAAAATCTCTTGGAAAACTTCCATCATCTGCTGAGAGTCTCTCTGCAGGAAAACCACGAAGATCTTTAGTAACTTCGACACCATTTCGCCAAAGAACTGAAATAGTTTCATCATCAAGTTCATCAAGACGTTCTTTGGCACTTAGCTGTCAATCTGGAAGTGCTAAGAAAGAAAGCAGAAATTCTCTAATGCTAAAACAAGCTCTCGCGATGACACCTTCCACTGCAAGCCTGACTCCCAAACGAAACTCGGTTTCATGTATGAAAACCCAAAGTAAGCCAAGAAAATCAGTCTCATTTTTACACCATATAGAAAAAGAGGAAAATGCTAATTCCAATGAACCGGACAAAACTGCAGTTGACGAATCACTTAATCATACTTTTACCATTGAGGATGACGATAAGAATGATATTGCATCGACACAGGGCGGATGTTCTTCTACCAAGAATGTTAGTTCTTCGCCCAAAAAATTCAATGTTTCTCTATCTCCGCAAATGCTATCTACACAAACATCAACGACGCCGGAATTGGTGGCTGATTGCAAAGCATCTTTTGAATCTGATTCAGTAGTACTTACATCTACTTTAGAAAAACCGATAGGAACGGAAGAACTATGTACATCAACTATATCCAAGTATCAAGAATCAGTCGAAACAGAGTGTAAGGTGGAGCAATTGTTGTCTATTGCTTCGCAGGTAGAAATTATATCTGAAAATTCAGAGCAATTAGGCACAGCGATTAATGAGACACAATTTATTACTAAACATAGAAATCCACAATTACTTGAATCCTCAAAAAATAATGAAAGCATGGGTGATAAACATTGTCAAAACACACTCGAAGACACAGATTACGATTATGATGGTGTGGACGAGATCTTCAAGACTCCTAAAGCCAAAAACTTAATGATCCTGAGTTCACCGAAAAGCATAAGTCTTCAAAAAACATCCTCCGATTCAGTGGAGCTGATTCATTCAACAGAATTTGATTTAAGTGCCAATCTAGATCAACTCTTCCAAACTCCTCAAAGCGAATTAATAACCAGACGTGTTGATCCTGCTACTCCCTCAACAGTTGTTCCCAATGAAGCTCTATCACCAGAAGAAGCCTTCGATATGCTTGCTGGGCGACCCATTACTAAAAAAAGCTATGCCCGAAAGACACCGCGAAAGAAACAAGAGCAAACTCCACTTAAAACTTCAAGTGATTTAAGCTTACCGAAAACGGATATTGAGGAATGGATAGATAACGTCAATGATCTATTGGCAATTCCCCAAGAGGAAGATGAAATTTCTTACCTTGCAGAAACTATGAATGATATTTCTCGTGATCCTTTATTGACGCACTCGGTGCAAGGAAGTTCGAATAAAAATAAAACATCAACCAAAATAAATACACCAAGGGACGAGTTTGAGATGACACTGAAAGAAGAATACGAAGAAGAGGAGAACAAGTCACAACCAATTGCTTTAAAAGATCCACTGGAAACAACTGTTCCAAGATCTCTTTCTCCGAATATAAGTGGAATAGGATTGTTAGATCATACTTCAGAATCGATATTTTCAGAAACTCTTGCTCTTTCTGATGATGCATCACTAAAAGAAACTGAAAAGTCCACGAAACTAACTGATGTTCATGAAGAGATAGTCCTGTCTAATAACCAAAAACAATTAAATGTATCACAGGAAGACAAAGCGCGCAAGGAAATAGAAGAAGCATTCAAAAATTTTGAAAAACAGCGAAAGGCCTTGGACGAAAAGAGGCTTGCTTCAACGCCAGAGGCAAAGAAGCCAACTATTTCTATATTTTCTAAAAGAAGAACTATGGGAAATGAGATATCATCTCATTCGACATTTGATCTTAAGGCATATAAACCAGAGCAAAATGAGCATCAAATGCCATTTGATAAATCAAACACGTCTTCTGAAAAAAGTTTAATATCACAATCAAAACATAGTAGAGAGGACGTGTTTAATATTTTGTCTGAAAAACAACATGTTCCAAAAGAAAGCATGAAATTGGACTTTGAAAACTCTAAACAGAAACTACAATTTTCAGAGCAGCATGAAGATAAAACACCTGAACCAAAGAAGGTAACCCTTGAAGATCACAAAAGAACTCTTGGTAGTGCGCTTGTCTCAGATGTGGAAATAGATCTGCAAGCAGCCAAGGCTGACAGAGAATTGGAACTGGCCTTTGAGAACTTTGAAGAGGAACCAGAATTTTCGGAGCAGCGGGTAGTCAAAACACCAGAACCTAAGAAGGTAGCCCTGAAAGATCACAGAAGAACTCTTGGTAGCGCTATTGTCTCAGAAAATAAACTAGATCTGCAAGCAGCCAAGGATGAAAGAGAATTGGAACTGGCCTTTGAAAACTTTGAAGAGGAACCAGAATTTTCGGAGCAGCGGGTAGTCAAAACACCAGAACCTGAAAAGGTAGCCCTTAAAGATCACAGAAGAACTCTGGGCAGTTCGCTTGTCTCAGAAGTGAAACTGGATCTGCAAGCAGCCAAGGCTGAAAGAGAATTGGAACTGGCCTTTGAGAACTTCGAAGATGAACCAGAATTTTCGGAGCAGCGGGTAGTTAAAACACCAGAACCTAAGAAGATATCCCTGAAAGATCACAGAAGAACTGTTGGTAGTGCGCTTGTCTCAGATGTGAAACTGGATCTGCAAGCAGCCAAGGCTGAAAGAGAATTGGAACTGGCCTTTGAGAACTTTGAAGAGGAACCAGAATTTTCGGAGCAGCGGGTAGCCAAAACACCAGAACCTAAGAAGTTAGCCCTGAAAGATCACAGAAGAACTCTTGGCAGTGTGCGTGCCTCAGAAGTGAAACTGGATGTGCAATCAGCAAAGGCTGAAAGAGAATTGGAACTGGCCTTTGAGAACTTTGAAGAGGATCCAGATTTTTCGGAGCAGAGGGTAGCCAAAACACCTGAACCTGAAAAGGTAGCCCTTAAAGATCACAGAAGAACTCTTGGTAGCGCGATTGTCTCAGAAAATAAACTAGATCTGCAAGCAGCCAAGGCTGAAAGAGAATTGGAACTGGCCTTTGAGAACTTTGAAGAGGATCCAGAATTTTCGGAGCAGCGGGTAGTCAAAACACCAGAACCTAAGAAGGTATCCCTGAAAGATCACAGAAGAACTCTTGGTAGTACGCTTGTCTCAGAAGTGAAACTAGATCTGCAATCAGCCAAGGCTGAAAGAGAATTGGAACTGGCCTTTGAGAACTTCGAAGATGAACCAGAATTTTCGGAGCAGCGGGTAGTTAAAACACCAGAACCTAAGAAGATATCCCTGAAAGATCACAGAAGAACTGTTGGTAGTGCGCTTGTCTCAGATGTGAAACTGGATCTGCAAGCAGCCAAGGCTGAAAGAGAATTGGAACTGGCCTTTGAGAACTTTGAAGAGGAACCAGAATTTTCGGAGCAGCGGGTAGCCAAAACACCAGAACCCAAGAAGTTAGCCCTGAAAGATCACAGAAGAACTCTTGGCAGTGTGCGTGCCTCAGAAGTGAAACTGGATGTGCAATCAGCAAAGGCTGAAAGAGAATTGGAACTGGCCTTTGAGAACTTTGAAGAGGATCCAGAATTTTTGGAGCAGCGGGTAGCCAAAACACCAGAACCTAAGAAGGTATCCCTGAAAGATCACAGAAGAACTCTTGGTAGTACGCTTGTCTCAGAAGTGAAACTAGATCTGCAATCAGCCAAGGCTGAAAGAGAATTGGAACTGGCCTTTGAGAACTTTGAAGAGGATCCAGAATTTTCGGAGCAGAGGGTAGCCAAAACACCTGAACCTGAAAAGGTAGCCCTTAAAGATCACAGAAGAACTCTTGGTAGCGCGATTGTCTCAGAAAATAAACTAGATCTGCAAGCAGCCAAGGCTGAAAGAGAATTGGAACTGGCCTTTGAGAACTTCGAAGATGAACCAGAATTTTCGGAGCAGCGGGTAGTCAAAACACCAGAACCTAAGAAGGTATCCCTGAAAGATCACAGAAGAACTCTTGGTAGTGCGCTTGTCTCAGATGTGAAACTGGATCTGCAAGCAGCCAAGGCTGAAAGAGAATTGGAACTGGCCTTTGAGAACTTTGAAGAGGAACCAGAATTTTCGAAGCAGCGGATAGTCAAAACACCAGAACCTAAGAAGGTACCCCTGAAAGATCACAGAAGAACTCTTGGTAGTTCGCTTGTCTCAGAAGTGAAACTTGATTTGCAAGCTGCCAAGGCTGAAAGAGAATTGGAACTGGCCTTTGAGAACTTTGAAGAGGATCCCGAATTTTCGAAGCAGCGGGTAGCCAAAACACCTGAACCTAAGAAGGTAGCCATAAAAGATCACAGAAGAACTCTTGGAAGTGCGCTTGTCTCAGATGTGAAACTGGATCTGCAAGCAGCCAAGGCTGAAAGAGAATTGGAATTGGCCTTTGAGAACTTCGAAGAGGAACCAGAATTTTCGGAGCAGCGGGTAGTCAAAACACCAGAACCTAAGAAGGTATCCCTGAAAGATCACAGAAGAACTGTTGGTAGTGCGCTTGTCTCAGATGTGAAACTGGATCTGCAAGCAGCCAAGGCTGAAAGAGAATTAGAATTGGCCTTTGAGAACTTCGAAGAGGAACCAGAATTTTCGGAGCAGCGGGTAGCCAAAACACCTGAACCTAAGAAGGTAGCCATAAAAGATCACAGAAGAACTCTTGGTAGTGCGCTTGTCTCAGATGTGAAACTGGATCTGCAAGCAGCCAAGGCTGAAAGAGAATTGGAACAGGCCTTCGAGAACTTTGAAGAGGAACCAGAATTTTCGGAGCAGCGGGTAGTCAAAACACCAGAACCTAAGAAGGTATCCCTGAAAGATCACAGAAGAACTCTTGGTAGTTCGCTTGTCTCAGAAGTGAAACTGGATTTGCAAGCTGCCAAGGCTGAAAGAGAATTGGAACTGGCCTTTGAGAACTTTGAAGAGGATCCAGAATTTTCGAAGCAGCGGGTAGCCAAAACACCTGAACCTAAGAAGGTAGCCATAAAAGATCACAGAAGAACTCTTGGAAGTGCGCTTGTCTCAGATGTGAAACTGGATCTGCAAGCAGCCAAGGCTGAAAGAGAATTGGAATTGGCCTTTGAGAACTTCGAAGAGGAACCAGAATTTTCGGAGCAGCGGGTAGCCAAAACACCTGAACCTAAGAAGATAGCCATAAAAGATCACAGAAGAACTCTTGGTAGTGCGCTTGTCTCAGATGTGAAACTGGATCTGCAAGCAGCCAAGGCTGAAAGAGAATTGGAACTGGCCTTTGAGAACTTTGAAGAGGAACCAGAATTTTCGGAGCAGCGGGTAGTCAAAACACCAGAACCTAAGAAGGTATCCCTGAAAGATCACAGAAGAACTCTTGGTAGTTCGCTTGTCTCAGAAGTGAAACTGGATTTGCAAGCTGCCAAGGCTGAAAGAGAATTGGAACTGGCCTTTGAGAACTTTGAAGAGGATCCAGAATTTTCGGAGCATAGGGTAGCCAAAACACCTGAACCTAAGAAGGTATCCTTGAAGGATCACAGAAGAACTCTTGGTAGTTCGCTTGTCTCAGAAGTGAAACTGGATCTGCAAGCTGCCAAGGCTGAAAGAGAATTGGAACTGGCCTTTGAGAACTTTGAAGAGGATCCAGAATTTTCGGAGCAGCGGGTAGCCAAAACACCTGAACCTGAGAAGGTAGCCATAAAAGATCACAGAAGAACTCTTGGAAGTGCGCTTGTCTCAGATGTGAAACTGGATCTGCAAGCAGCCAAGGCTGAAAGAGAATTGGAATTGGCCTTTGAGAACTTCGAAGAGGAACCAGAATTTTCGGAGCAGCGGGTAGTCAAAACACCAGAACCTAAGAAGGTATCCCTGAAAGATCACAGAAGAACTGTTGGTAGTGCGCTTGTCTCAGATGTGAAACTGGATCTGCAAGCAGCCAAGGCTGAAAGAGAATTGGAACTGGCCTTTGAGAACTTTGAAGAGGAACCAGAATTTTCGGAGCAGCGGGTAGTCAAAACACCAGAACCTAAGAAGGTACCCCTGAAAGATCACAGAAGAACTCTTGGTAGTGCGCTTGTCTCAGATGTGAAACTGGATCTGCAAGCAGCCAAGGCTGAAAGAGAATTGGAATTGGCCTTTGAGAACTTCGAAGAGGAACCAGAATTTTCGGAGCAGCGGGTAGCCAAAACACCTGAACCTGAGAAGGTAGCCATAAAAGATCACAGAAGAACTCTTGGAAGTGCGCTTGTCTCAGATGTGAAACTGGATCTGCAAGCAGCCAAGGCTGAAAGAGAATTGGAATTGGCCTTTGAGAACTTCGAAGAGGAACCAGAATTTTCGGAGCAGCGGGTAGTCAAAACACCAGAACCTAAGAAGGTATCCCTGAAAGATCACAGAAGAACTGTTGGTAGTGCGCTTGTCTCAGATGTGAAACTGGATCTGCAAGCAGCCAAGGCTGAAAGAGAATTGGAATTGGCCTTTGAGAACTTTGAAGAGGAACCAGAATTTTCGGAGCAGCGGGTAGTCAAAACACCTGAACCTAAGAAGGTAGCCATAAAAGATCACAGAAGAACTCTTGGAAGTGCGCTTGTCTCAGATGTGAAACTGGATCTGCAAGCAGCCAAGGCTGAAAGAGAATTGGAATTGGCCTTTGAGAACTTCGAAGAGGAACCAGAATTTTCGGAGCAGCGGGTAGTCAAAACACCAGAACCTAAGAGGGTAGCCTTGAAAGATCACAGAAGAACTGTTGGTAGTGCGCTTGTCTCAGATGTGAAACTGGATGTCCAAGCAGCCAAGGCTGAAAGAGAATTGGAACTGGCCTTTGAGAACTTTGAAGAAGAACCAGAATTTTCGGAGCAGCGGGTAGCCAAAACACCTGAACCTAAGAAGGTAGCCATAAAAGATCACAGAAGAACTGTTGGTAGTGCGCTTGTTTCAGATGTGAGAATGGATCTCCAAGCAGCCAAGACTGAAAGAGAGTTGGAATTAGCCAAAAATAGTAAAGCTTGTTCAGAATCTAAAGAAATGTGTACCGCAACTAAATCTTCAGAGACTCTAATTGAAAACGAGAATCAACAAGTTCATGCTGTGAACTATCATACCATTACAGAAACTGATGAGTCAAATGAAAATGTTGCTTCGACAATTTTCAATACACCAAATGAAAAATGCATGCCAGTAAGGTCTTCAAAAAGACGCCCAAGAGCTACAGGCGAAAATAAGCAATTAAAACCAAATCCGAATGCATTAGAGCACCCAGACCCAATCAATAATAGCGTCTGCAAAAATGAAAACATCAAGACCCCTGTTCTTCGAAGAACCCGTAAAAAAGAAGTTCAAAGTTTAGATGATATTAAATCTTCACCTGCAGAAGAGGTGGCGACGGTTCTTCAAAACAAATTGCCGCAAATACAAAGAACACGGCAAAATTCAGTTGATTCTTTAAAAGATGATACAAAACGTACTACTCGTCCGCACAAACAGCTTAAGCCAGCATCTGACAATGAAGAGTCAATAAAAACTTTCAGCCAACGAATAGACTCCACTGACGTTGATTCTACTGAGGATGAATCGAATCAATTATCGAAGTATCCCCGCAAAACCAGAAAAATAAGAAAAATCGATTCCAATACCAACGAGACGGTTTTCAAAGAAGAAGTAACAGAACACCACTATATTTTAGCGCAAATCGATGAAGAAGGGATTAAACCAAATGTATCAAATCATGATATCGAATCAAAATCAAAAATAACTCTGAAAGCTGAAGCAAATGAAATCATAAGTTTAAGCCCTATGACATCTCGAAGTCGCATTAGAGGACGCAAAGCGCAGTTAAATGTGGTGCTTATAGAATCTAGTGATACAAATACCGTTTTAACTGATGCAAAGAGTTCCAGACAAGAAGATTGTAAAAACAAATATAATGAAATAAATGAGGATAGCAATTCTAAGTTAGAAGACGTCGATGAATCTATACCCTCAACTCCACTGCCATTGAAATCGGGCGCAAGAAGAATATCAAAAACTAAGGAGTCTGGCAATATTTTAATTCCAGTTCCAGCCTTAAGAAAAACTCGCAAGGGCAGTGTTCAAAAAAATCATGAAGTACAAACTGTGGATAGTATTGAAACCAATGCTGACGATGAAGACATTGTCCCGTCAACACCTTTAGAGAGAAAGACTCGTCGGAGGAAACTTTCCAACAAACCAAAACAATCTCCAAAATATGCAATTGTAAAGCAGGATACTGTTTCAGAAAATCCGACAAGTATGCAATTAGAAACAACTTCTGAAAATATTGTTCCTCTAGATAAGCAAAACCCTTGCCCAGGAGAGATGTCTGGGGATACGGAAGTTACCTCAAAAGAGATTGCAATTCTTGAAGATACCGAAATGATAGATTGTAAAAATGAAGTGACAATAAAGAGCCTTCAACCTTCCTCAATCCGAGAAGAAAAGCCAGCTTCATCAAAAATCCAGCTTGAACCAGAAAGTCCAACAGCCAGAAATACAACAGATGAAGATGAAAAAAACAAAAGAGAAACTCTTTCATCTACGAAAAATATGAAATCTTCGAAATCCATGAAAATTGAAGATGAGATTACTGCACAAAAACTAACGAATAGACGAGTTGGACGTTCTAAGGCGATTAAAAACATTGTTCTTGAGTCTCATGTTAATGACCAAGTTCCAACAGAAGAAAATTCTAAGAATGATGAAAGAATTTCTAAAGCTACCGAAAATCCATTAATTGAAGCTTCAGATGGTGTCCAGGACAATGTTTCATTAAAAATTTCCGAACGTAGAGTAGCTGTGAAACCAGAAATCGTCGTTAAAAGAGGTCGTAAACGTGTCGCAGAACAAAATGTTGAGACGCAATTTGATTCAAAAACTCTTCATGAAATTGATTTAGAAAAGCAAGTGCCTCCAGTTTATTTGAGAACACGTGGAAACAAATCAGTTGTGCAAGTAGAGCCAGAGGCGCTAATTGAAAGTCATAAACTGGACCTTACAACTGAATGTACTGTTAACACTGATAATCGAAAACACAACTTTACAAATATTGAAGAAATTGTAAGAACTGATGAATCCTCATGTAAGCCTCAAGAAATTCAAAATGAAAAAGAAGCTCTTGATGAAATTGAAAAAAATATATCATTGAAAACACGTGGACGTAGAGCAGCAGTGAAGTCAGAAAATGTAGTATCAGACGCCAAAATCATTCAGAATAGTGATAACGAACAGATATCTGAAATAGCACCATTGGAAGGAACTGGAAATCATCAAGAAGCTATAAAGTCAAATGTACAAGACTTACAAACTAATTTAATCAGCCAAAACGAAAATACAAAATCTGCTGCTATTGCTGAACAAACAATGGCCTCAGTTCCTGTACAGAAACGTGGACGTAAGGCAAAAATAGAACCAGCATTATCCACACCAATAACTGCGATACCAGTTCGAAAAACAACACGAAAACAGTATGAAGAAGTCCCTATTTTAGAACCAGAGGCTTCGATAGACGGAGAGAACGAAGGAAATGATAAAGAAGAAGTTGCAAAGACTCGCGGGCATAAAGTAACACTTGATATAAATCCTAATAAAGCTATCATTGAAAATTTAACACCGGTAAGAAGAGGTGTTCGAAGAAGAGCTCAAAAAACGCCGGAATCGAAAGAAACTCCAGTTGAAGTTCACGAAGAAGTTGTTGAATCTGTACCCCCAACTAGAAAAGGTGCACGAACAAGAGGTGAAAATGTTCAAAATGCTTTAATGGAATCTAATGTTGAGATTCCATCATCTCGGGGACGTAAAATGAATCAGAAACTTAATGTTATTGATAATTTAAAAAGTTCCGAAGGCAAAGCATCTGCACACACAGAACCACATTCTATCAAATCCGAAATCCTTTCTACTGAAAGTTCACCACTTGAACAAAAAACAAGACAAAGCAGAGCTCCCGAATTGTGTAACGACAAAAACGAGATGGTTTGTGGAACAAAACGAACTCGGAAAACTCCCGTAAAACTTGCCGAGTTCGTAGTTAGCAATTTAGTACATGAAATAAAAACAGAAACTCTTGAAAATGAGTCTACTCAAGAAAATTCAACACCAGGACCAAAACGTGGTCGAAGAGCTAATGTTAAAAATGATGATCAAAAGGCTATAACTCTTCCTAGTAAAGTTGGTCGACAAGGAAAATCGAAGGATGAAGTTTCTGTAACATTATTAAGTCAAGACCCCCCACAAAATGATGCATCATGTGTCTTAACAACGAGTCCTTCAAAAACAGCTTCAGAAAATGAATCTATTCAAGAAAATTCAACACCACGACGAAAACGTGGTCAAAGAGCTAATGTTAAAAATAATGATCAAAAATCTATAACTCTTCCTAGTAGAGTTGGTCGACAAGGAAAATCGAAGGATGAAATTTCTGTAACGTTATTAAGTCAAGACCCCCCACAAAACGATGCATCATGTGTCTTAACAACGAGTCCTTTAAAAACAGCTTCAGAAGAGCAAAAATCAGAATTTGAGGTGAGAAAACAGAAAAAAGCTACTCGTGGCAGAGGGAAATCTCGACTAGAGAGTACATCGAACATCGAGGAAGAACAAACTGTATTGGATGGCTCTGAAATTGATGTACAAAACACATTATTAGATAAGAAATGTGAGCAACCAATCACTGTAAAGTTACAAAATGATGAGATAACTCAAGAAAATTCAACTCCAACTCCAACACAAAAACGTAGTCGTAGAGCAATTGTTAAAAATGATGAACAAAAAGAATTAAACTTACCTCGTAGAGTTGGTCGTCAAGGCAAAACAAAGGACCAACAATGTGCAAGAAACAAAATTGATCCATCATGCGAGCTGGTTTCAGCTTTAGATGAAACTGAGGAACAATCACAAGACAAACATAATCCTAGAGTTAGAGATAATTCCCTACCTACGAGCCCATCGATCACAAAATCAAACGAGCAACAAGTAAAAATTGAAGAGATACAGAAGAAACCCACCCGTGGACGAGGAAGAGCTCCACCGAAAACTCATTCAACACTGGAGAGTACAACAAGCACCGGGGAGGAACAAACTGCATCTGCTACAAAGTCAAAATCAATTCGAGGCCGAGGTCGACCTCCCACAAAAGAACACCATGAAAAAGAACTTTCCAATCCAAAGTTAGAAACAAGCCAGAACAATGATGAAGAAATAGTTGACAAAAAACCAAAACGAGCCAGAAGAACAGCCGCAGCAGAACCTAATAAAGGCTCTCCACTCAAATCATCTACGCTCACTAGGACAACACGCGGCGGGCGTAAAGCTGCAGTGAAAAGTACTTCCGATGAATCTGACGGCCCAGAACCAGAAAAAGATACAAAGTCAGCTTTAAAACGACGAAATTTAGAGATACAAACAAACGTGAACCAAGAAGATACACCATCAAAGAGGACAAGACGTAAACCGATAAAACTCATCAGCGATGAGTTTGTTACATAAAACTTATTTGGCGGTGCCAGAACTTGAACTTCTTTACTTTTTGTTTTAACTGTTTTGTAATTATATATTATTTTATGTTTTTTCCCATAACTTTCTTAATAAGATGTCCCCTTCGTTGTAGAAATAACATATTTACATTACTCAAGTTGTTTTACAACTTTTTTTTTAATAATAAATATATAAGTGTTTTGAACAAAGTCATATTTTTTTTGCATACTTTTAAATATCAGTTGATAGAACGAACAAAAGATTTATGAGAAGTAACTCAGGATTCAAGAAACTAAAATTGGTTCAAAATGAATAAATAGTGCAGTTTTTTTTGTCTGCTACTTGGCCCCTCTGTAAAATTCTGTTTTTTGTTTACTCGATCGTTGCGTCTCGATGGCTTCTTTACTTAATACGAACAAAAGCGTAAGCAAACAAATTTGTGGTGGAACTATTTGATACAATAAAGTAAAGTAGGTCGTAACTGGACGTTCCAGTTTTGCTTTTGTAATAAATACACTTTGCTTAAATTATTTATTATATGTATGTACATATATTTGTACATTAAGATTAAAATCTTTTAAAGTACTTAGATATAAGCTTACTATCTAATAATTCAAATATGAAATATTATTTTTAAAATAAGTATAAATAATCAAGTTCAATATCTTGAAATTAAATATTATGTTAAAAAATTTGTTTATTTTTAAAAGATAAAGATACAACAATGAGTAAAATAAAGCAATTTGAATTACAGATAGATCACTTATATAAGCTGAGAATTATACGATAATCTAACAATACAAATAAAATTAAGTTGGGTTTTCCATGGTAAATTCAGATTTCGGTAAAAAATGATTTTATTCGTAGCGCATGGAACACGATTGGTATTGTTTTATTTTGTTTCATTGTTTTAGTGTAACTTCGAGTACGTGCTAACGAGTGTGATAGAACTGTCCAATTTCCAGCAACATTTTATAATTGGATTAGCTGTAGTGCAAAGAGGGGTAAATCCAGATCTGCAGATTTGATCTTAAATTAAAAAATAAACAAACAAAAATAAAATAAAATTTGGATTTTCTTTGATCTAGATCAAAAATAAGTTGAATTAATTTACCCATGGAAAACAACATTAGTAGTTAACAAATTATTATTATGTAAAAATATACAGTTTCTGTAATCAATATGGTGATTTAATTTTTTTCCCAAAAAAGCATCTACAAAGTCAAGTTCACCGCCAATACAACGCTGCAAGTAAGTTTTTGTGACTCCGCCTGTACTTGGCCAATCTTTTTTCGCACTCATACTGTGGCAAGAGTAATAAGAGATCTTAACACACATAAATCCCGCCGCTATTGTTCTGAATAGATGTTTTTCAACGCTGGCAAAACCACTGCGTAAACTTCTTCACTCGTCCTACTCCTAGTGTCCCGTTCCAAGTGGATGGAAAAAAGCATTTGTCTAGCCCATTTCCAAAAATGGCGAATCTTCATTCCCTAATTACCGACCGATTGCACTTACATACGTCCCTTCCTTCTAAGGTTATGGAAGCACTGATTAGCTATCAGCTCAAGAATTATCTCAAAGATCGAAAGCTTCTTAATGACCGACCACTGGTGATCTTCTGGTTCATCTCACCGGACAGTGGAGCGAATCTTTACATCGTTTTGGAGAAAACAAGATTGTTTCACCTGATATTTCAAAAGCATTTGATAGGGTTTGGCATCAGGCTCTCTTATTGAAAATGCGTGCTTTTGGTTTTCATGAATCCACCCTTCATTGGATTAGTAATTATCTTTCGGATCGCTCAATACAAATGGTATTTGATAGGTTGAAGTCTGAGATTTGAGATCACGGAAACTTCTAATCCAATACATTGTTTTGCTGTCGATAGTACTTTAGCTTTTCATATTCGTTTTCAAACTCACAACCCTTTTCTTCGGATGTGGAACTGCAACGCAAAATATGATAAGCTCATTAAATTCCGACCTAAATAGCATTGTTCAATGGGGAATAAAAAAACCGCGTGGAATTGAATGCTTCGAAGACCCAATGCTGTTTCGTTAAAGCGAGATATACTCCCCTTGCCATTACCCATGGATGGCAATTGCATCAATGAGACTGCACATCTTGATATTATCGGTATGTGTATCACCTGCAACGATCACATAGGCTATGCCGCCAAAAATGCCGATGCAAGAAATCTTTCTCCCCTTCAGATCTGACTGTTTTTTACAAGAATTATATACGTCAAAAGCTTGAGTATAACTCCCATCTCTGGGCTGGTGCTCCTGCAACTTACTTAAACCTCTTGGACAGTATTAAACGTAGTCGTAGAGCATTTAAATTGATTGGTGATAGTATCATCGTGAGTTCCTTTAAGTGGCTTGAATATTGTCGTAAAGTTTCTAGTCTTACCCTTTTGTACCGTTATTTTAACGGTCTAGAGAAATAGCTATTTGCATTCCTTCCCTTAAACAGTTCAACCGTAATACTCGCGATTCTAAGAATAATCATCAGTATACCCTCGAGTCCAACATTGTCCGTACTGTCAAATACAGAGATTCGTTCTTTAGCCGCACTACGCGAATGTGGAATGCCTTATCACTCTCTGTCTTTCCCAGTTATAACTATATTCAGAAATTCAAAACCAATGTGCACCGACACCTCCTTTTAAAACACAAAGCTCTGCATAATAAGGGTAGTAATTTCTCCTTGATGTGGGCTTATTATATAAAAAAAAAGATGGATAATTTTGATTAGATTTTTTTCTAGACTTAATAGCTTCAACAACCTCCGAAGTTTACCAAGTTTACGAACATTTACCGTTTTTGTTGGAATGATAATCATTAAAAAGACCTTAAACTACTTCTTGGAAACCATTTAACTTAGCATCAGGGTCGGAAATAAAATGACAGTCATCCTAAAGTACTAGAAATGCGGCATGATGAATATCACCTTAGTTTATCGACCGAAAATCTTGATAATGGCATAGAATTATGTTTAGAGATAAAATCTAAAAATAAGTATTTGATCAATTGGTAATTATTATTAAATTACTAACAAATCTGTAAATGAAATCTTTGCTTACATATACAAATAAACTGAAGAAGCTATATGGGTCATATGACCCACCCCTACTAAATCGTTAATTGGTCAAAAGTTGATGAATTTGTGATGAGCGATTGGAATAGAGCTGGATTTCCGATTCATATTATGTTTTTGTTCCAGTCCAGCCTTGAGTTTAAAGTGGAACTTAAAGCAACAAAGTTTAAAGTAGTAAAATACGGATTTTACATTAAAAACAAATAATTTAATATATAAGGGGGTCATATCTATTATCGCAATACGATTAGTTTGGAATTCAACGGAATTCCTACGAAAATTTAAAAAAATGTTCTCCCCTCTACGAACCCTCTGGATCCGCCATTGCTTCGAGATTAAATAAAATTCAAAATCAAATCAATACTTTTTTGAAATACAAAAATTCGTTATTTATTTAATTTGAATGCAAATAATTTATTAAACTTCCGCTAGCATCTTTTCACCTTTTAAAGCGTTAATAATGTTACAGGCAGTTATTCTAGACATTTCAATTCGTGTATTTATGTCTGCACTCCCGATGTGTGGCAAAATAACAACATTGTCGAGCTTCAAGAGGGGATCATCCAAAGGCAACGGTTCTGGTGTAGTTACATCTAATCCAGCAGCTAGAATTCTCTTCTCTTGTAAAGCCTCAACCAAAGCGACCTGATCAACAACCGCACCACGAGATGTATTGATGAAAATTGCATTTGATTTCATCTTAGAAAATGCTTCCTTGTTAAAGATTCCAGCTGTGTCTGGGGTCAAAGCGCAACACACAACAATAAAATCAGCTTCCTTTAGTAACACATCAAAATCCACCTTTTGGAAGCCGAGATTATCAGCGTCTGGTTTTTGTGAACGATTTGTGTAGATCAAACGATTAGGTTTGAATGGTATCAGACGCTTGGCTATTTCATTTCCAATTCTACCGAAACCAAACAATCCCAATGTTTTATCTTTCAAACCAGGGCCACACATCCAGCTGGGTGCCCACGATTTCCATCCACCATTATAGACTTCCTTGTTAGCCTCAAAAAGTCGACGGCTTGTGGCTAAAAGTAATGCGACAGTCAGCTCAGCAGTTGCATCGGTTAGAACGTCTGGTGTGTAGCCCACACGAATTCCGCGCTTCTTGCATTCCGCCACATCAATATGTTCGAAGCCAACCGAAATAGTTGAAATAACCTTTAGATCGGGTCCGGCAACATCAAGAACTTCCTTGTCAACTTTATCAGTCAGTGCACAAAATAGAGCATTCTTGCCAACAATATTCTTAAGAAGTTCTTGCCGTGGCACTGGAGTTGTTTCATTCCACATTGAGATATCACATCTGCCATAAATAAATTCTATGAAATAAGTACAAACAAAAATTGTCTTATTTTAATATATTTACTCCGATTTAAGGAGGTCTATTCCAATTGCAGCATAATCGGGCCGAGTAACGTAAGCTTTGGGACGCGAATTGGACATTTTGGAGTAAGGAGATTTTAAAGAAATCTGAACACGAATGGCACGAACAAGAAAATCTGTCGATGATGTCGGACGACTACTACTATATCTGCTGTGTTGGATTAAATATTTACAGAGAGCAGTTGCTGCCGCCGTCATATCTATTCAAGTTAAAAAATTGGCTTATTTTGTGTTTATTAATGGTTTCCTTTTCAGGTTGATGGAAAACAGGTTTTTGTTGTTTTTAACTGTCAAAAGTGGTGTTGGTTGGGGTGATTGATAAGAAAAAATGCTTGTTCAAGAATGTGTTGTGGTGATAAAACGGAGCCAATTCTAGGCATGTTCCATTTGATGTGATTTGAAAGTAGTATGTCAGCTATTGTATTGCCCAAATTCCTCACTAAAATTTTTGAATTAATTGTTATGGTGGTATAACATGAAGTCTGCAGACAAAGAGGGTGCAAAATAATGAAATCACACTGGTTGGATAGAGAGAGAAGATCGAAAATGGTGACGTCTTCAAAAATGCAGATTATAGAAAATTGAATGATGATTATAGTGAAAATGAACATGTTCATCTTTATTATAGTATCTTCGTCTGCGTCAGTACAAGTTACAAATGTAACAGAAGCCTTACATTTCATCTTTTTTTAAATTTTGTTACTATGTTAGTTTTTTTTACGTTTCGTTCCACCTTTTTGAAATATTTTTCAAAATGTTTACATTTTTTTTTTAATTTGTTGACACTGCACTCTCAAAATTTTAAAGTATTTTATAGGAAGTTAAAAGATTTACCACTAGTGTAATCTCTCCCACTTTCAGGTTTTGTCATATATAACTGCCCCCATCTAATTTTCTGCATTATGCAGATACAGACAATCTGCATTTTCGAACATTTTTATGTAATTTCAATATTTTGCATACTCTTGATCTACAGATTTAAAAGTGCAGAACATTTGTAATCTATAATTATTGTACTCTTTATTCCTTAAAATAAATTGCATTATATGAACTTTAGGTTGAAAGAAAAAAAAACGGGTGTATATTTCAATTTATGCACAAATATCTTAAAAATACCGCTTTTTAAATAAAAAAATGTAGTCCGACGTTTTTGTTTTCTAATTATTTCAAAAAGACGCTAATTGTGCAAATTTATGATTGACTACAGTTATTTTTACTCGTATACATACTTTAACTTCAACTTTACTTAACTTAACTCCTCAATATGTGTTTAAGTTGAAACAGCTTAACATTTCGGGTAAAAAATTGAACCGCCATTATGCAATTAGTACTAAGCTGACCAAGCTGAACCAAATGGCTCTCGGTAAGCTAATTTGACATTTATGATTGGGCTTTTCGTTGACTTATTGATGTACTTAGGAAATTCAGTTTAATTTAACGTATTCCGCACTTTCAAAACTACTCAAATAGACTTGTAAAAAGATAAAACTGCAGAAATCTTCATATATCATAGTACATACTAAAGATAGAGTCAATTTTGCTTACATTCATTTTTTTGACATGCATCTATCCCGCTCTACATTTGTTCAAAATTGAGATATATGTAAATTTGTCAATATCAGGCCATAAACACAGATTTTCATAAATTCATATTAAAGGAAATACGATAACGCAAACGAAAATCAGCCAAAAATGTTTCTAAAGATTGAATTGAAACTAATTTTAAACCTTGGCTCAACTTCTTAATGTAAGCCCATAGTCAAAGTCAAAAAAGTAACAGCCAATTCTGTTTAATCTATTACATTTAGAATTTCTCCATCGTCTTGTCTATTTCATATTTTTAGAACTTTAAGTCATTTTCCGACCGCCATATTGTTCGCGTCTTCATGTCGAAATAGGAGGACATGTCCGATAATGAACAATTTTATACATAATTAAAAAAATAATTATTACACAAATCGATATTAATTTATCAAAGAAGTAGAAAAACAAAGTATCAAAAAGGGATATGCGTCCATTTGTTTGTGTAAAACGTACAGTATTTTGTTGTATATACATATGAAAGGAATGTGTTCCCAAATAACAAAAAGTGTTGTGTGAATTGTGCAAAAATAAAAATAGATTGCACTCTTTTATGATTGTCTCCACAGTGGAATTTATTCATCATCAATTAAAATTGAAGTGTAAATCAATCTCAATAAGAAACCTAATACAAAGTAAGAAAAGAAATCAAAAATTATCCCTTCTTGACTGGAAAGAAAAATTATATATAGATTATATAGAGAAAATTAAAAGAAGAAAAAACTCATCCAACAGTGCCGCGAAACAAGTTTTATAATTTAGTTTTTAGTACAGCCGAGCCGAGCCGAGAGAAGCAAATTTGTACTAGAACAAACAAAGCAATGTTTCACTCGTTTTCTCTATCGCACACATCTATGTATGTCATCGAAATAACCCTTGATCTCGCTCTCTCTCATGCTTCGCGCAAAGTCGAAGCTCTTCGTTCGTAGTCGTCGTCGTCGTCGTTGAAATTGAACGTCGAATCGAAGCCGAACCGAAACCAAAAAATCCGGGAACCATATTTTTCGGTTCTGTAATCTGTTTTTGGCTTATTTTTCCAAATGAAAAATCCATTCAATTACACAAGTGTTTTGTCCAAAAATTATACTAAAATATTTTCCAATTAATTTACTTTGTGAATATGTAAAAATTTAATGTAAGTGTTCTAAGGAAGTCTAAGAAAATTTCCAATAAAAGAAAAAACTTCAAGTGATGTGGTGTAGTATACAAGAAAAGCGTAAAATCGCCATTGCTGTGCTGCTACTTGCTTTTTGCTGCTGCCACCAAAAAATGTCTCGGGTGTTGGCGTTAATTACAAAAAGAATTGCTCGATAATTTTTCTCTTACTTTTGATTCCCAATTTGTTTTCTATTTTTTGGATTTTGTGTTAAAAAATAAATAAATGTTTTACCACAACGATAACGAAACGTGCAATCTTTAGGTAAGGGTTTTCATCAAATGTCTTCCTCTTCAGTCTTCAAATAAAAAATTTGAAATCTCAAAAAGGATTTTTCACTTGAATTTAAATGTTAAAACTCTTTTCCATTCAAATTTCATAAAATAAATACATTTATTGTAACTGTTCTGTTCTAGTGTGGATTGTGGAGTTAAAGCGCACAAAGTAGAAAGAAAAATACTTTCTACCTACGTGGTGTATAATCCCATCATCCGCACACCAGTGCTACAACTACAATCTTTAAATATGTGCTACTTAAATGTCAAAATAGGCAGCAAACAATATTAAATAAAAAAGTACATGATTAATTTTCCAAGAATATTATTTCTTATTCTTTTTCTTTTTGTATTATTATTTAACATAAAGTGTTCCTTCCCTTTATTGAATATTAGTTTGTAATACAAAAAGGAAGGAAAGGAAAAAACAAAAAATTGATTTTAACGAAAAAGACGAAAGAAAGAGATAACGATTGGCTTTAGAAGCATTTCTAACTGCTAGTGCAACTGAAACAAACTGATGATTAAATCAGACATTTTGTGAGGTAGAGCACAACGATATAACAACATCAGCATTTCTTTCTACTGAGAGAAGAAACAAACTAGCCTGCTGGGCCACACCGTCGTCGGCAGAAGTAGAAGTGAAACATCGAAATTCATTTCATCTCAATCATCATCATCATCAACGAACTAAGCCGAATACGAATACGAATAAGAAACGAACAGTGAAAGATAACGATGTTGGTGGAACTAGAGAACGAACTGTGTTTGAATGAGTATATATAATATATAAACATCAGCTATACACTAAACATAACAATAGACAGTAGACCATTTTTGATTTGATCAAGGACTAAATTACTCAATAAAATATAAATAGTAAAGATGACAATCAAGTCAGATGCAGATACCAAAAACCAAAACAATTTATAGATTTTTGATTTCTCAAATAATATATAAAATATATACAAATTATCGCAATCTAAGAGCGAGGATATATTTATTTATTTAGTTTTTTTTTTTTTATTAATTTTCAAAGATCACTTTTCCACATAAAACACGCGAAAAATAGTTGATTTTGATATTTATTTCAATGTTATTTCATACCTACTAGTTTTTTTTTTTTTGGAGATTACATTGAATTTTCAAATTATTCACAAATTTTAAGAAAATTTCATTGAATTCAAGGCAGGTGCTTTTTAAATAGAACATGAAAGAAAACTTTAAAAGAGATTTTATATATTTTAGTGTTCAAATGCCAAAAGTACTTTGTATATTCCCCAAATCCTATTCTGTGTCAAGCAGGGGGGGGGGTGCAACATTGCTCTTAGTACGTCATACTATCCATTAAAAAAAATTGTTTTAGGCGTGTACAGTGGTTCAAAAAAACAAAACAAAAAAAGTAGGGTTAAGTCCGAAAACGAAAATATTTATTACTTCCTCGCCTTCATACTTTAAATATGTTCTATTTGAGACCCCTAAATACATGTAAAACTAAAGAAATCAGAAGGAAATTCGTGCTGCGATAATGGAAAGTAGCCCCTTGAATTTATGGGTTTGCATGTGTTCTATTTACTTATAGGTATAATTTTTAGGAAAAGTCGAATAAGCTGTGATAGCCGTGACATTTTTGTGGTCTTAATATTTGAGCAATAGCCAATTAATAAATAATTAAGACATTTTAGCTTTGATTGGACTTTAAATCATGAGTAAAAAGACAAGTATGGATGCGAATTGGTGTTATAATGCTGCCAACTTGAGTTTCGTATGAGTAATCGATCGAAAAACCACATGATCTGGAGCTCTTAACCAAAACGGTCCTAAGCAAACTATCATCATATACATAAGCAACATCTATAACGTTAGTCAAGAACTCAAAAGTCTTCTTAATCATCTGATACTTATTTTTTTAATACTGCTTTCGTTTATTTATCTGTTTCCAAAGATTCTCACATGCATTTTAGTTGGTATGTCAGCTTAAATATTGTTATGAATTTTTACCTAATAAGATGTGAGCTTTGTTCGAAGCATCATAAAAAATTGTCTACTGTGCCTGTGCGACAGTTGAAACATCTTGAGTTTCCTGACGATTTGTAATACTTTTTATACTTTGAATGTATTGAATAAAGAATAAAATAATGTAGAAAGAGAATATGAGAAGAAACAAAAAATAAGCACACAGAGAAGAAGGAAATTTGATGAAGAAATACACAGACAACTTATAGTCAAAAGCAACAACAACAACAACAAAACATTTGTACTAAAAAATCTGTGAAACTTATCTCTCTGCTTCTATATACTTCACTTTTTGACACAAACGAAACGATTTAACGAAGAGAACAGACAAACAGAGGACGACAACCACGAAGAACACAAAGAGTAATGATGATGATTGCTTTTGCAGTTGTTCTGCGCCGCATCGATTGATTTTTCTTTAAAAAAAAAAGAAAAAGCCACAAACAGCACATAACATACAACAACAACAAAAAATAAAAGAGAGGTTTATTTGTAAAGAAAAAATATATTTTACTTCCTTTTCGCTCTCTCTTGTTTTTCGGGAGGCACAACACACTTGCCGTTTGTTGTCGGTTTCTATTTTTTGTATATCGTTTCGCCCACCAACACCACTATTCCCTTTTTTGTACACACGTCAATTTGTTTTTGTTATACCATTCCTTAATTTCTTCTTCGCTTTTTCCTATCAGCACCATTTTTGCGCCCACCATCACCACTACTCCCTTTTTCTACACACGTCAATTTGTTTTTGTTTTTTTGTTAAAACATTCCTTAATTTCTTTTTCGCTTTTTCCCATCAGCACCATTTGGAAATATGAAGGATAATAATATAATATATAATATGTGTCAAGCATACACAAATGTGAAAAGAAACGATTAAAAACTGCAAAACTAGTTTGAAAAATAAAATTACTGAATAGGTACTTCCTTGTGAATTAAATTTTAAGAAATAATACAAAAGAACAGTTTTTTTCAAAAACAAAAAAGGAGAAAAGAAAAGAAAACGCGTGCTTATTGTTGTTTGTTTAGAATATTATGGCCCATCAGCAATCGGCGGATAACAATTTGAATGATGTGAATATTGCTTCGCCCGCTAATATTGTTTGTGCCGCCGCCGCCGCCGGTGTCGGTGCCGCCGATGATCATACAAAAAATCACAATCTTTTAATATCGCAAGCGCAAAACTTTCAAAATGGATCTGACTCAAATAGTAGCAACAGTAACAGTAGCAGTAGCAGTAACAGTAGACACCTACAACATCATTCTAGAGGAGGTATTATGCCACAGCAACACCATCAGCAGCAACAACAACATCAACACCAATCAGGAGGAATAATGAATGAAAAGATAAAATCACCCTCCGGTCAGGGTGGCGGTAATAGTAATACAAGTGGTGCTAATAACAATCCCGTTGGAGTGCCCCCAAATAATAGTGAAGGTCAACCAATACCACACCAGCAACCTCCCCATAGTCATCCTCCATATGGTGGAGATAATGCAATGTCTCACTATCAACAACAGCAGCAACAGCATCATCAACATCTCCAACATCAACAGCAACAGCATCAACAACAACAACAACAGCAACAGCAGCAGCAACAACACCAACAACAGCAACATCATTTGTCACAACAACAATTACAGCAACAGCATCAACCTGGCGGTGAAATGCCTTCCAAAGACGATGGAATCAATGCCTATACAGCGCCGACACCACCTCAAGTTGGTGGCGTAGGCCCACCGCCACCACCCGGACCCCCGCCGGGACATCATCCCTCTGCTTATGGAAGATACCATCATGGTGATCCTAATATGGATCCCTATCGTTATGGTCATTCGCCGATGCAGCCATTGGTTGGTGCTGGTGGTCCAGGTGCTGTAGGTGGCGGTGGTGGTAAGCCACAATCGCAACAACAGCAGCAGCAGCAGCCTCCACCACCTCCACCTTCGGGTATTTCGTCACCCAATAGGCCACCTCCTCAGCGTTATATACCGGGTCAACCACCACAGGGGCCTACACCAACGTTAAATTCGTTACTTCAGTCGCATCCACCACCACCACCGTCCCAACATCGATATTCCAATAGTTATGACCCCCAACAGCAACAACAACAACAGCAGCAACAACAACAGGGGTCTCAACAACAGCAGCAGCAACAACAACAACAGCAGCAACATGGCCCACCACCACCTCCTCATCAGCCATACGGTGGCCAACAAGGATGGGCACCACCACCCAGACCTTATAGTCCGCAACTGGGTCCATCTCAGGCTTATAGGACACCGCCACCGGTAAGTAATCAAACAAATATTCTTTTCTAATTATTATTGTAATTGTTTCTAGTCAAAACTATATAAACTTAATATTGAAACGATCCAAAACTAGTACAAATATTTTGCTCTTATCTAACAACCCGTTTTGAAAACCAATTGGTTCCTTAAACTCTACAACCGATTAAAACCTAAATTATAACTAGATCAACAAATGTTTTACAAGTCTGTTCTATTTGAAATAGAATTTTATACGAAATTGTTTTGTAAAAAAGTTCCAAAAAAAAAAGCAACACTTCAACGATCTTGGTTAATAACATTTATTGCTTTAATTGTTTTGTAAACCCTGAGAGCCAGACTGGAATGTGTAAGTTTCGAAAAAAAAAATAAGGTTTTCATCAACGTATTTAAGTTTAATTAAATATACCTACAAACATATGTACATATGTATATTTACAGAAATAGTTTTCTTTATTTTAAGTTAACGCTTATTCTTATCTCGTATCGACGAAATACAGGGTTATCCATTTTGTGATTTCAAAAGTAAGCGTAAATAAAACACATATAAAATATTTTTTTTTTCATGTAATTTTCGACCACTTTTTGACACATTTTGGGCGGTATCTCAGCCATAACTTGACGAATATGAGTTTTGAAGTGCTCAAGAGTTAAAGGTTTATCTGCATAAACACGGTCTTTTGCGTAGCCCCACATAAAAAGTCTAGCGGTTTCAAATCACATGATCTTGGTGACCAGTTGATATCGCCACGACGAGAAATTACGCGGCCAGGAAATGTTTCTTACAATAAAGCCATATTCGCTCAAGTTGTGTGGCATGTGGCACCGTCTTGTTGAAACCAAATATTCTGCAAGTAGTATTCTTCAGTAGCAGGCAAAAAAAAGTCCGTTATCATATGACCATAACGCTCCGAATTGATGGTGACAGTCGTTCCATCGTTGTTTTGGAAGAAGCAAGGTCCAATCACACCTCCGGACAAAAGAGCGCACCAAACAGTGACTTTTTGTGAATGTAATGGCCTCTCTTCAATTACTTGAGGATTCTCAGAACCCCAAATACGACAATTTTGTTTATTAACATAGATCCAATTGAAAAATGTGCCGTAAGACAGTCCTGATTCCTGAGATCGACGAGGAATCGACACATTCGGTTCTTCGGCAACACTTCCACTTACAGCAGCGATATTTTCCAGGCCTTACAATATTTGTAACCAATCCAGTCTGTTCAAATTTCTTCACAATTTTGCCAATTGCTTGCGTAGTTGGACGATTATGTAAACCATAATCTCCTCTTAAAGAACGATATGTGGCTGTGGCAGAATCACTATTTTTTTTAGTAGGTTTTAACAATTTTGTGTCAGAATCACTATTTTTTTTAGTAGGTTTTAACAATTTGTATGCGTTATTTTCGTAAATGTCAGACTTTTAACTGAAAACAAATTGGTTTAACAATTTAATTTGACAGATGTCGAATTCCAGCCCTATACTTTTGAAACCGCAAAATGGATTATTAAGTTATTTATAAAAATAGTTGTCTTTATTTTAAATTAACGCTTGTTCTTATCTCGTACCGTCTAAAAATAATTAACAGGAAACTTAATATGAGAATGATAAAACTAAATAGGTATAGAATATTTTCAGCAATTGACTATCTAAGTTTTTAGTGTTTGTAAATACGAAACTAAGGATTTTTAAGATACATTCGTATGCCTACATCATGAGGTATTATTGAACTTTTCGGATAGAATCTGTTATTTTCTTAAATTATTTTATTTTATTTAATTAGATCAATTAAAATTGTAACTTATACTATTTCTTTTGGGTAAGATAAAATGTTGTTTTTTGACCTTAAGTCAATATTATAGAAATGAAATGTTCGTCTTATTCAAAATTACGTTTAAGTGCGTCATGAAACTTAAAAGTTCCACACATGTTTTGATTGTTAGTGGCAATTTATTACCTTCTAATAAACAACTTTAAAATAGGTACTCGTAGGTATAAACGAATTGAGGAAATTAAATCTAGGTACTAACGAATAAAAAAAGAAAGTATACCACGTTATGGGATGCAAAACAAAAGGAACTCACGAAAAAGATATGTGTCCTTTATTATTTTTATTTTATCTGCGTTTGACATTGACATTGAAGACAATTTATGACCGGCCGAAGTTTTTTTTTTTTTTGTCAACACCAGCCCCTTTTCAACTCCAACCACCATCACAATCGTATTCCACACATTCCCACCCCTCGTTAAGTCTTTTAATATAAACATCAACCAGTGTCTTAATTTTTTTTTGGAATTTGGTTTTATATTTGTAAACATTGCGCTTTCAGTCGTTTCCTCTTTTTTGTTTGCCTTCATTTTGTTGTTTTATTTTATTTTTACTTTCAACATTTTTATATTGTAAAGAAAAGAAAAACAAAATCTTCACGTAAGACATAAATACTTGTACAATACTGACGAGGTAAACAGCAATGACGAATGTTACAAATAGTGGGTTGAGTGAATGAATCAGTATTTTAATTAATTTGTTCACCGATTTCTTCTTATGAAGAAAATATTATTGATTGTTGTAATTTAAAAAGAAAAAACCTAGTTAATAATGAGACGAATGTTTGTTTTTATGTAGACCTTTTTTTGAATGGTTATTACATTCAGTACTACCCGTGGAATGATGGTAAGTGCGTTAGACTGCCATGCTAGAGGTTTTGGATTCAATCCCTTGCTGAGCCATCTCTCAACTGCATATTCTGTTAAAGTTAAAGATTTTGATTTGCATTTTAAGATTACAAGATTTATTTTATCTTTTCGATGACAGCAAACCATACAAACATTATTCCATCTGTATGTATTTTTCTTTCTTAAACGTCTCAACGTTTTGAAAGCCGTATACAAAAAGAAAAGGATCAAATGGGTTTTGATGGCCTTAATTCAAATCCGACTTCAAAATTATTCTTATCACGTAAGGTTCAAATCTCTGGACTCCATATCTACAAACGTTATAACAGTCTATAACCGTCGATCATCTATAATGCAGATGGAACCACAGTTTAATATTCACTTTTACTTGGTGCCGGGTCATATAGAGATTCCAGGAATTTGTAAGGCAGATGAACTCGCCAGAAATGGTACAGTACAACCCATTCTACAACGTTTGGCTAATGGTGGCATACCAATCGTTACATATAAACTATTGCTAATACAAGACGCTATAAAGAAAGTAAACATCAGGTGGAATAGCATTACCACCTGTCAGGTCACGTGCTTCTTATCTCTAAAACAGATCGCATATAAGCTCGATAATCGGTGTCATAACTGCGCACTGTTAAAGGAAAGCACGCCACGCGGCTAGCGTATTCTTAAATGACTTGAAGAAGCTGTATGAATTAGGAAGACGAGGAAACAGTTCTTCATCTCCTCTGTACATGCCCTGCTCTAGCTCAAAATTGTAAGACTTACCTAGGAGAATTCTTTTATAACGATCTAAATCATATTAACATAATCAGTCTTTGACATTTCGTAAGGGACTCAAACTGGTTTCATTGAGCTTAAAAGAAAGCCTCAAGATTCATGTGGTATCACAATGGGTCATTAAACTGTCCTAAGTGTATCCTAATCCATCAGCCACTTTAACCTAACCTAACGCATGTTTTTTTTGGAGATATTACCTTTTATGTTGGACTTTGTGCTAAAAAATAAAAAGATTATATGGCGGATTTATATTAACAAAACTAGCGATACTAGAGCCATTTCGTCGCAATCAGTTTTTGTTATAGGTAGGCCATATCTTCCTGGATATGGTAAATACCGTTAGACTGTTCCACCTGCGGCGGTTGGATTCTGTTACGAAAATTGAGAAAAAGATTGTACTTTGCAAAATCATCATACAATTTATTGTTAATGGGTTAATGTTGTGCCTTAACTTTTCCTTAAAACTAGTTTAATAAAAGGAGTGTAAAAACTAGCTCGCAAATGTTCTTAGAAAATTAACATTCAATAAACTTAAAACCGCTTGAAGAAAATATATTAACTTTAAATAAAATTGACGAACAACATTTTCAGCGACGGCAAAAGTCTGTAATATCAGATTTTATTATATGTATGTAGGGTATTTTCTTGTATGTTTTTTCTTTTGTTATGCACTGCCATATAAAAAGCCATTAAAACTAGGTCAATTGAAAATAAGAAGATATGTAGCGTCACATCATAGACATGCACACACATTATCACCCATCATAAAACTTCTGTCTACACGCCTTCATTCCTTCTGTATGCTTACATATATATGTATGTATATATATTATATATGTACATACATAAATATATTTCAAATTAACTTATTATGTATGTAGGTATAAAGAGAGAAAAATACGACCTTGAACCGTGTGATCAAATAAATCGTCCTACTGTTGTTTTATTTTATCATATTCTTGAATAAGTTTATTAACCCTCAAAGTAAACGTCACCGAAAGAAGTATCGTACCTAGATTGTTTTTTTTTTTTTTTTTTTGATTTCATCCCCGTCACCGATAGTAAAATAGTCATTGCAATGAATCACTGTTTTATTTTTGTTATTATTGTTTACTTTTGAAATCACGGTCTCTGTTCCGACGGGTGGAACCACTCCAACACCACCCCTCATCCCACCCGCTCTCAAAACTTTGTGTTGCACTCAGATATTCGCTTAAAAACAAACAAAAAAAACAATCTAAACCACTTGTACAAGCAGCGAGAGTAACAATAAATCTACATATTATTCTTTCATACATACATATGTACATAGTTATGGGTATCTATCTAAACCTATATGAGGCAGTTTTACACTTGATTACCTTTCTATTTCTATGATTAGAGTATCGGTCAGAGAATGATTTTCTATTACCAATTATTGTTGTTGTTGCCATCAGTTTGGTTGGATATCGTTTCTTTTTGTTTATAGTTTCTATGTTTGTAAATTGTTTTGATGTTATTGAGTTGATATGTCCTCATATTTTACAAGCTAAACAATTGAAAACAAGCTTTTAAAAAAAACACGTGAAATACCTACCTTCATTGAATCATATACAAATATAATATAATATTTAAATACATACATTTTGTATGTACAGTACATATGTAGATATATGTATATACATATATAAATATCGGCACCATTTTACGTTATGCATAGAAAGTTATGAATATTCAAGTTCAAATTCGTCTAAATGGTGTGTCTGCTGCCGGCTAAATTGTTGTTATAGTCTGTGAATCGTTGTTTTCATAAAACAACATCCCAACGCCATTCACTACCTCCCCCCCTTTCCTACTCTTCACAGTTCACAATGTTTGTGTTTAGATTCAAATATCATGAGCACCAATTTCTAAACACACCAACCCACCACGTGGAATTACGTCTATATATATGTATGTACATTTTACATAGCACTTGTATGCACGTCGTCGTACCCATAGCTCTGTATGTTTGTACGTACGTATGTATATGCAATGCATGCAAGCCTCCTACAGCTATAAATATAGATTGCTAATCAAGTTGGTATTTATATCCGTATCCGTCGTCGCCTTAGAGGTCTTCGTAGTCGTCAGCTGTTTTCATTTCAATAATAAAAATTAAAAAAAAAAGAAAAACCAATATAAACTGCGAATAAAAATAAAATGAAACATTTATACAAATTTTTTTTTCTTTTTTGTTTTATGAAATACATTCTTGTGTTGTGACGCATAAAAGTCCCTACAATATAAACAACAGCATTTTTAAAACATTATTTGGTTTAAGAAATCATATGGTACTTGTTTTTATTTTTTAACTCATTCTTGTTAATGCGAATTAAAATTTAATATTTTTGTTGTTACTACAATAATTTATACATAAGTATTCTAACAAGTAGTAAATTCTATTTCGATGTTGAAATAAAAGTATATGAGATGATTTGACAATTAGCTTATTGGAAAAATAGTTCTTTCATTTCTTTGGTTGCCTATGTACACTTTACATTTACATTTTTCAAAATATTGATGAGTATTGCTCCATCTGTTGGTGCTAACTACTTTCTTAAGATGTTAAGAAGAATTTTAAAAGAATTATCTAAAATCAACTTACTTGCAAAGCTTTCTACTGCGAAAAATTGAATTTCATTGAGTCATATGAATAGGTACAAAAATTAAAATTGCAATTGGATAAGAATAAAACAAGTTTCTGTTAAGCTTGGTAGTTGGTTATTCCACCTTTACTTTTAATCATTTAGTAAATCAGTTGCGGTATGAATCCTACATCCATTTTATAGATTTCAACGAAATTTCGCTCCTCGCTAACGTAATTGCAGAAATTAAGGGTTCTTTGTCGCCACAATGACTAACGTCCTAAACTGCTAGTATTAACAATCCCCAAGTATATTTAATAATGTTAAGATGGGATGAGTAGTGCAGTTATTGAAGGAAGTGCACATTTTGTTCCTCAATCCAAACTTTTTTTATGAGCACGGAGTGAATAGGCGCGTTATCATGTTGGTAGGCCAAGTTTATGGGTCAAAACATTTTAGAGTCAAATTTCTTTCCAAGATTCCATAATACCCAGCTGCAGTAATTTTTGATGTAACGATCTTAAACTTAACTGTTCCATAACAACTGACAGCTTTCAATATAAAAACACTACCTTCACAGTTGTGATGAAGCTGTTAACTTCTTATTTTTTCAAATCGTGAAAATTAAATAGTTTTATCGTGTGAAAAACCACGTGATACAATTCTTTTTCCAGATTATTTCAGTTTTGAAAAACTCTAATAGAATAACTTTCCGTGGTTCGTGAAGTAGAGGTTTTTTCTTAAGTTTAATACTTGCGTTTATGCCAATTTTTAGTTTTATTTTTGCCCCAGAATCACAAGAATCAGATGTATACCTTAAAATTGCTCGTTTTTAAGCTGGTGTTTTTGCAATTCTTTTTATACACCCCTTTATGTTTTATGTGAACGAATCTTAATTTTTTAAGTATGAATAAAAGCAATTAAGACTTTTTTCTATTTTATCAGCTTCTGCACGTCCGGTTATGACTTGGTGTCTATTCAAGTCGATTATAGCTTTTGAAACACTCCTAAGACATGAATTTCACTTCAAACACTCAAATTATTTGTTTAAACTGTCCAGTACTTGAAACCGCTCATAAACAACGATTAAATTGTCGTTGTACCTATTCAGTTGACTTAAAAAAAAACTTCTTTACGAATAAAATACATTACAAGTGGGCGAAAACAAGACTCGCAGTTTTACTTAGATATTTTTTTTTTCTTAACATCTTAAGGGAGTAGTTAGCATCGACAGATGTCACAATATTTGGAAAAAATGTAAAAAATAATATTTGTGCGTATTCAGTTCAGAAACGGAGTGTACATTAGAAAATAATGGCTTAATAAAGGGGGTTAAATTTTAAAGGCGGATGTTGATTTTGAATAAAGCACAAATTTGGGAAATAAGTGTCATTTCTTTTTATTATGATAATATTGGCATGGGTCAATTATGTATGGAACAAAATATCGGCCAAATTGACCGCCAAGATCTCGGCGGAACACAATCGTCTGATGTTCCAAATTTTCGATAATGCTGAGGCATATTTGAGGTTCTATGCTGTTAATGTGCCTGATTTGTCATCCTTAAGCTCTTGAATTGTTATTGGCTTATCAACGTACACCTTTTCTCTCCAATAACTCCAAGGAGAGAAGTCCAACGGTGTCAAATCACATGATCTTGGCGGCCAATTGACATTGCCACTACCGGAGATAACACGGCCATTGAATTTGTTGCAAAAATGGCACCGACATATCGTCCACATCCACGTCTTCCAATTTGGGCCATAAAAAGTTCGTTATCATCTCAGTATAGCGAACATCATTCACATCGAAAAAAATACGGCCTGGTGATGCCGCCAGCCCACAAACTACACCAAATAGTCTCTCTTTGTGGGTGCATTGGTTTTTCGACAATCACTCTTGGATTATTATTCGCTCAAATTCGTCAATTGTGTTTATTAACGAATCCACTGAGGTCAAAATGAGCTTCATCACTGAAGATGATTTTCTTCGAAAATTTGATAATCCACTGTTGCCATTTCTTGACACAATTCTGACCATTGACGACACTTGAAATGGTCAAGAGGCTTTAGTTCTTGAGTCAATTACTCATTGTTAGCGTGTAAATTCAAGTCTTTATGTCTAAGTTCATCAACGACGAGTGTGAAAGGTGCAATTGTTGGGCATGATGACGAGTTGGGGTGGACGGCTCTTCAGCTACACTATCGCGAAAAGCAGCAATATTTTCTGCAGTTTGGATGTTTTCACATCTTGAACAAACCCGGTTTGCTCAAATGTTTGCACGATTTTTTCGATTGTACGCATAGTTGGGTGATTAAATTGACCGAAAAAATCACTAAGTGCACGATATGCCTTCTAATTTGAAAGCCCATTTTTATAATAATAATTAATTACTGTTAAGCATTGCTCGATTGTGTATATTTCCATGGTTCAAATTGAGTTGGTCTGAAATGTTTGAAATGTCAAATGAAATGCAAGAAAAAAACTTGACGTTTAGGTGTGGTTCCCATTCAACATCGGCCCATAAAATTTAACCACCTTTTAGTTGCTGTCTCTAGTACGTTGATACATTTGAAGGGTTAACATAGAATTTGGCGAAAATCGGCTTCCCTATTAACCAGAGATTAAAACAATCTTCATGTCCCTCGGTCTTAATTTCGGACTTGTTCGCTAAAACTGTATTTCTTGAAAGTAAATTTTGAAGCATATTGTTTTACAAATAAAATACGTTTTTTTTGGCGAAGCAGTTATTTATTTATGCTTTAAAACTTAAACTAATAAATATTTCAACTTTAGCGCCTTAAAAAAACCAATGCAAAGTTATTTAAAATTGTAATAATAAACCGTGTGTATACGGAACTTTTTGCAAAAAGCAGTGTTTTTTGAAAAATAAGTTATTTACCGTACGCTGGAATTGAACCCAGACTTATATCGATCATCAGCCAATTCAAATCATCTGATTCATACCGTCCAGAGGATGGTAATTATTAATTTACGATTGACGTGATACATTTTAGTTAGAACGATAATTATAAAAGATTAACGTTGTACTTAACTTCGCACATTCTTAAATCAATGTTAGACATTGACCTGTCTAATGATGGATGTTGGCCTTTTTGAATATTGTGTGTAGCGGTGTGAACCTATAACGACTTGATCTACAATGTCTATTGTTTATAAAAAAGAAAAAATGACTACCTATAAATATTATACTAAACAAGTTTTTAATTGGGAATACAAACTCAATGAAATTTTGAAAAATAGATTTAAATTTATTTCAAAATAAGAATCAGTTAATGTTACTCTGAACAAGGTTGAACTTTGTGTATTACAAGTGTTTCGAAGATAAATGTTACTTATACTCTTATAAATCCATTTACGATTTTGTTTAAATTCATTTTGAAATTACTGTTTTATCTGTGTATTTCAGAGTTATTTGTTAAGAGTGAACATTGGAGTATTAAACATTTATTATATTTTTCTCTAGAACGAATATTCAATAATAATATTACGTAATGAAAACGCTTTTTGTGTAAAACTATAGTTTTTAACGCTTTTATTCAAGAATGAAACATGGTCTCACCAAATACTCAATTGGGTGTTCCATTTTTAAGGACTTTGAGGTTGGAGAAATCATTTACTCTGATCATCTTCCGATTTGTATAACGATAGGAAGAAATGAACACCCAGAAACTCCCGCAAGCGTACAACCTGAAAATGTTGTCCTAAAATGGAAAATTACCTCAAAAAACTCTTTTAATTCGAAACTTAATAATAAAATAATGAAGTTGGAGAGTCAATCTGCCGCAAAATACATTCCAATTTGTGAACTAGAAAAGGCTATATATGATGCTGCAAACACAGTTAAAAAAGTAAACAATTTGGTAAAAAAAAATGAGTGGTATGATTGTGCTTGCGAAAAATTAAGAAAAAAGTCATTTTCAATGTTGATTCTTACGCGAAAATATGATACGCCTAGCATCAAAGAAGATTACCTTAAAGTAAACAAACTATTCAAAAATATGTGTAAACAAAAGAAGAGGTTATATGAGGAAAAATTGGCCATTGCCTTAAGTCAAAGTAGAGATTCGGTGGAGTTCTGGAAGCTGACAAGGAAAATTAACTGTTCCCACAATGAAAAAGAAACAGCTTCTATTTCATTAAAATCTTTAAGGTCGCACTTTTACTCGTTGCTGGGTAACTCTAATGAACTGTCTTGGAGTTTCGCTAAACCATCTATTTGGAACGATAAGTTGGATTTGCCGATAACGCAAGATGAAGTAGTGTCTACGTTGAGAAATATTAAAGAAGGCAAAGCCGCAGGAACATCTGGAATTCCGGCAGAGTTTTATAAGCATAGCTCAGATGTATTCAAGCAAAAATTGACAGAAGCGCTAAATATTATATTCAAATTTGGTACATTCCCCGAACATTTTTATGAAGCACTAATTGTGCCAATTTATAAGAAGGGAAATCCTGGTGATCCGAGTAACTACCGAGGAATCTCATTACTGAACGCAAGTCTCAAAATATTTACTGGTATTCTTTATGAAAGACTCAACAGCTGGGTTCTAGAGGAAAATAAGTTAAGCGAGTTTCAAAGCGGATTTCGTAAAGGATACTCCACGATAGACAACATATTTACTCTGCAATCACTAGTTCAATGGAAGATTAGAAAAAATAAAAAACTATATGCGTTTTTTGTAGACTTCAAGGCTGCCTTCGACACTGTTCACAGAAACTCCCTATTTTACAAGCTTTACAATTTAGGACTCTCCACGAATTTTGTCCGTATTCTTGAGAAAATGTACCAACATACTTCAGCATTTATTTACAATGGAACAGAACGATCTGATAAGATAGATATTGAACAAGGAGTTAGACAAGGATGCAATCTCAGTCCACTGCTCTTCTCACTCTTTATAGATGATATAGTGGATTGGCTGCCATGTGGAGTTGAATTCGGTAACATGCAGATCAAAGTAATAATGTATGCAGATGATATTGTTATGCTGGCAGAATCACCTAACGCCCTACAGCTAATGATTAACAGATTAGCGGAGTATTGCAAAGTGTGGAAGCTGGAAGTCAACACCGAAAAATCAAAAGTAATTGTTTTTAAAAATGGTTCTGGTAGAACGGCAAGAGATGAAAGCTGGAAATACGAAGGAAGGATTCTGGAGGTAGTGAAATCATACATATATTTGGGAGTTGAATTTACTTTCAATATGAAGATGGAGAAGCATCTGAAAAACAAACTAAATAAAGCCAAATTAGCAATATGTTCCAACTGGAAAAAAATCTTCAACAACAATCTTATAGCTCTAAATACAAAGCATAGAGTATTTAATGCAACTGCAAAATCAGTTTTATTCTATGCAGCACAAGTGTGGGGATCGCAAAAATTCGAGCTCGTGGAATATCTGCTTCGCTTTTTTTTGAGAAAAATCTTCTTTTTGCCCATCAACACTCCTAAATATATGTATTATTTGGAAACAGGGCTATCAACAATGTTCATCTCAACTCTAAAACTCAATGCGGATTATATTATAAAAGTGTTGCATATGAATGAAAGTAGACTCCCGAAGAAGATATTGCAATTTGCAGTGAGGCAAAAGACACTCTTCGTTAAGGATTGGAATCTGTTAGCAGCGAATTGTGGAATTGTTTTAAACTTGTCAGATATAACTTCAACTGATTGGAAAAAATCTATGTACGAAGTAATAGCTGTCACTGATGAAAATGAAAGATATGAGTTTATTGAAAAAGCTCGATCATCTACTGAAAGACAATACTACTCAAAGTGTAACCTGAATCTTAACGAGAAAAATTATTTCAGCAGTACCTTCAGTAGAAACATGATCTCAACATTATTTAAAATAAGAGGAGAAATGCTAAGACTGAACTACAGACCACATCAAATCGAAGTAATAGACATATGTACGCTTTGCAATCTACAACAAAGGGAAGACCTAAAACATTTTATAGGGATATGTCCAATTATGAAGGAAATAAGGCGTGTATACTTTGGAAAAAACACCCTCCAATGGGAAGAACTGGTAACCTATATAAATGGACGAGATTGGAGGCTGTTATATGAATATTGCAGAGAGGCGCTGTCGTATAGGTCAAGAATCATCAACGAAAGTTTTTAGCCAGATGAGAGTGTATTTAAGTTGTAAATAATAAATAAAGTAAAATTCTCTTGAAGTTCCGATTTAACTAATCTAAAAGTCCTATTAAATTCTATTAATTAATCTTAGAATCATAATTTTGTTTTAACTAAACTAAAAGTCAATCGATCCCATATTTTGTTTTAACTAAACTAAAAGTTACAAAAAAAAAAAAAAATATATATAAATGTATGTGATAATTGTTCAAAGTAAATGAAAAGCTTTATAAAACTTTTTAAATAACAAGTATCAAAAGAAATTTTCACTTGGCATAAAAAAAGATAATGTAAACTTATAATTTATAAAACATGTTCCTAATTTTATATTAATTAATTTAATTTTTTTTTTTTGTTTATATATTAATAAATTTGAGAAATACCTACTTCAATTGCTACTCAGGCAGACGACATAAATATGTCATGCCTTAATAATTATTCAATTCAATCCAATCTAAATATATGTACATATGTATTCTTAGTAAAATGTTATTGAAACGAATAAAGTTCTAATTCTAATTCTAATTCTACTCAATTTTATTATTGTTTGTTTGTATACATTGTTACAAAATGGAATCTATCTGTATTTAATATATTATATTATCCTAACAATCAAACCCATTCTTTATTGCCTGCTTCAATACTTGCAACCTTCACTTTCGATCGATACAATTAGTCCTGCTTTGTCTTGTCATGTTATCAAAGGTGAAGTTATTTAGCAGGCACCCTAAGGCCGTGTTGGATTAGGACATACTTAGACCAGTTTAATTGCCCATTGTGATACCACATAAATCTTGAGGCTTTCTTCTAAGCTCAATGAAACCAGTTTGAGTCCCTTACGAAACGTAAAAGACTGTTTATGTTAAAATGATTGAAATCGTTTAGATCGTTGTAAAAGAATTCTCCTTAGTAAGTCTTGGGTTTTTGAGCTAGAGCAGCACAGAGAAGGTGAAGAACTGTTTCCTCCTCTTCCATATCCATACAGCTTCTGCAAAAGTCATTTGGGAATACACCTAGTTGCGTAGCGTGCGGTTGTGACACCGATAATCGAGCTTTTTTTCAATTTGCTATTTCCAGGCACCCAGCAAAGGTGAATATTAAGCTCTTGTACCATATCCATTAGAGATGATCGACAGTCATGGACTGCTATAGAGTTTATAGAGACAGAGTCCAGAGATTTGATAGCTGCCTAATTATCTGAGAAAAAACGAATATCATAAGTTAATATCACGTTTTCTTTAAGCCAGGACGAGACTTCTTTTACTGACAAAGGTTCCGTCTGGAACACGGTACAATGATTGGGAAGGCGGAATGAGAGACTTAATTTCAGTCGTTCAGAATACGCACCTCCACCAACTCCTTCATTTATTTTTGATCCATCTGTGAAAAAGTGGACTGACTCGTCTTCTAGGAATGCCCTATCCTTTCAAAAAGATCTAGAAGGTATAGAAATCTGGAAGTTTCTGTTGTAGGTAGAGTAGGGTTCCGCAGATGGGTGCGATTTTATTTAGTTTGCTGCGATGTATAGCTTTTTCTAAAGCAATCCACCATACTTCCACACCGTACATTAATATCGGTATGACTACCAATTGATTGGGGTTGTAAGTCCCATTTATTACTGTAATATTTAGATTTGCTTGCCTTGCCTTTCGAGTAATTTCTTATTAATTAATTATTATTATTTACATACATATGTCTGTTCGACTGAACATTTTCCTAAGACTACTTTGTTTATATATTTTAGAATGAAACGTCGATACTAGAATTACCAATAGCTTTTTTGCAAGAAAATAGAGCTACAGTACTTTTTTGACTCTTTCTTGAGTAATATTTTTAATATTAATACTTTTTTTAAACATAAGGATTTATGGTTAAGTTTTGTGCTATAGAAGAATGTCTGGCGATTGGCTCAATTAATCAAATTATATAAACGTTACATTTCAGAATAAACAATGTTCTAAAGAAAAGATAGTCAAAGTGATGTGTTGGTTACTAAAATTCTACTGATATCTGATAACTATGGTGGGAAGTCATCAAACACAATTAACAATTGACTTACCTAAGGTGGTCCCTTGTGAACTAGGGCCTAAACACAATTAACTTCTTTTTTATTTTTGTTCAAGTTGAGACCCTCACGTAAATTTTGTTTCTTATCAAAAACAATTGTAGAAGAGCAAAAACTCGAATCAAATTTGCAGGTTTTCATTATAATTATGACAATGACAATCTTAAGTTTTCATAGGTATATTTCTATGGTAATGTTATAAAGGAAGGAAAACAACATTGAAATCAAGATATAAGACAGTCTCTTTCTTCCTTCCTTCAAAAAATGTAAACAAATACTAAATCGCAAGTGACACCGACTGGCGAAGAAAGCTCTAAGCAGAGTTGTTTCCTCATTGACCTTTTTCCGCCATATTTTTCTCTGCTTTGGTATTGTTTGTTTGGGTTTTGTTTAAATGCCAGTTACCTATCAGGCAGCGGTTCATCCTTTTCTGGTGTTTTTTTTTTTGTATTATTATTTTGTGTTAAGTTCTGTTTTGGATATTTTGAAGTGAAGTGACGTGTGCTGTGCTAAAAGAGGAACATGCTATATGATGAAGGAGGGGTTTGAGGTGTTAATAATGCCGACAACGAAAACGACGATGTGTTTATGCCTCAAATGTTTTCATTCATTCACCCACAGGAAAGAAAATTTGTGTACACATAAATATAGACATGGTATAGACGAGGTACGAGGTAGACTGTTAGCGAAACTCTTCTGATGCGAATGCAGGGAGTAGAGTACCATCGAAACAACCAAGCAACCATCTTGCCAAGTGTTCAGGGATTCCGAGACCGAAATAGGGTTATATGTTTATTGGGTTCGTCGTCGTCATCGTCATCATCATAGTATCGCACTGTATCGTATCATTTTCGTCGTATAGCGTACAAGCGTACAAAGAGCGCGGAAACCTTTTGTGTTTTTCTTATTTTTCCTTTTGGCATTCCTCTTGCCATAATAATCGGTGTTCTTCCTTTTTTTTTTTGATTTTTTTTTTGTTTTTTTTTTTGGACATTCGGAGCAAAAGTCATTGCCTCCGTTTTGTCCTAATTTCGAAAGTGTGGTAATATACCAAACGTCAAACGAAAACCTACTACCTGTGGGGTTTAACTTGGTGTGTATTTCAAAAAACAAAACAATAGCTTAGCTGGTTATGGGTTAATAGCGATAATGTTTTATATTATGGTGTTCCCTCTACGACGATTAAGACTGCATGATTATGCAACAAAAAGTGAACAAACATTTGTTATAGTCAAGGTTTCGCATAATGATGATATTGAATGTGAATTTTCTTTCTTTCAATGGTAGATTCTTTTTTGAATTTTAGGATGTAAGCTTTTTAGCACTAATTAGTGATGACTTAACTCCGTTTTAACTGAATGCGCACAAACAAAATGTCTTTTAAACTTTTTCCAAATATTGAGGGTTTTTGTGACATCTGTAGATGCTAACTACTCCCTACTTAAGATATAAGTACTGGATAGTTTAAATAAACAATGTTAGTGTTTTAAGTGAAATAAAATGTCTGATCTAAAATTTAAAAACCAATGGGTAGATAGATATACCAGTGTTCTAGAAGCTAAACTCGACTTGAATAGACACCAAGACCTAACCGGAGCAGCTGATAAAATAATAAAGTCTTAACGGCTTTTATTCTTACTTAAAAAATAAAGATTCTTACACCTAAAACATTATAAGAGGTTAAAAGAACTGCAAAACACCAGCTGGAATACGAGGAATTTTATGGGGTGCATCTGATTCTTGCTATTTTGGAGCAAAAACCAAATTAAAAATTGACGTAAACTCAAGTCTCTCAACAATTTAAAGACTTATTTAAATTCGAGTCATCTTGAACAAATTAAACTTAAGAAATAACCGCATTGTCTTCTACTTTGCTTGAATTTTTTCAACAGTATATAGAATTTGTATTATGACAAACCTCTTTTATAAAACTTAAGCTAAGCCCTGAGCTATAATCTTTTATTAGATTTTAATTTTTTATTAGATTTTAATTTTCAACTTTAAATGTTAAGAAATTTTAACTTGGTTGAATATAGTTCGTAGTAAGTTTTTGCATAAAAACTTATGTTAGATGAACTGAAATTTTGGAAAAATTGCGTCTTGACAAGGTGCCTCACTCAGTCAACTGATGAGTCCATGTGAGTTCCACCCGGACGAAACGCCAAATTTTTTCAAGGACTAAAGGCTGCAAGCTATTTTGAATCAATAATTCAACAAGTCCGAAATATAGTGCATTGTCTTCTACTTTGCTTAAATTTTTTCAACAGTATATAGAATTTGTATTATGACAAACCTCTTTTTTAAGAAATAACCGCTACTTGACGAACAACGGAATAACTTTCTATTAGAGTAATCGAAAAAAGAATGACTTGAAAAGAATCACTTAAATTTTTTTCAGACGATAAAACTATTTAATTTCGGTGGCTTTGATGGTTCAACCTTCTATTTTCACGATTTCAGAAAATAAAAAGGTGTTAAAAGATTCATCAAAACGGCCAAGGAAGTGTTGTTATATTGAAAGCTGTCAGTTATTATGGAACAGTTAAGGTTTAGGTCGTTACATCAAAAATGACTGCAGCTGGGTATAAGAGAATCTTCGAAAGAAAATGTCCTAAATAATAATAACATTTTTGACCAATAAATTTGGCCTTTCAACATGATAACGCACCTATTCACTTGGTGCGCGAAATAAAATCTTGGACAGAGGATCAAAATTTGTACTTCCTTCAATAGCTGCCGTACTCTTCTAATTTAAACATTATTTAATATACCTGGGGATGGTTAGTATCTATCCACACTTAATAATGGTGGTCGTCAGTTTAAAGACAAAGAATCCTTAAGTTCTGCAACTAAGTTAGAGTTTAAGGAAATATCGTTAAACTACAATTTAATTTTTGTACCTATTCAGTTGACTCAAAAAAATATATAATAAAAAAATATAATAATTATCGACTAGGTGTTACGATGTTCATTTACCATTATAACAATTACTATATTTATTTTATATTTTAAAAGTTTGTATTTAGACTTACTTAACTAAGCTCGATTTATGTAAGATTTATTGCTGAAAATGTAGAAAGTTGCTATCAAAACAGTACTGAGGAGATGTTACTTTCTAATAATTCTGACAAGAATTAATTCAGGAACCATTACGGTGGATTTACATTTATCCGCATCTGTAATTCTGAGGAAAAATAAAGCGGGATACATGATGCCAAAAAACAGATTGTTTGAACGAATGACTCCACTAAGATGAACATTTTCTTCTTTATATCTGGATTATGACACTTCATAATAATCTGCATTCATAAAGATCTTAGGTCTCTATTGAACAACTACTATTTCATTGCTCGCAGCTGAACATATAAATCCAACATAAATTGTTTAAGATTCTTAAAACTTTACTTTGGTATTTATTCTGCAAAATTAAAGAAAATACAATACCTTCTTACATACAGACAAACATGCTAGCTATTTATTTATGATTATTTATTGTTGTAATTTGTAGTTTTGTTGCTTTGGAATTAACAGATATAAAGACTTAAACCGAGACTAGTCTACTCGAACAAAAGAGTATACAAAATAATGTGTATAGATAGCATGAACATACAATTTTTCAATGATGACATTACCTTGAATAGCTTTTTCCTATCAGCATGCACATGAATAGTTTTACTCTGGTTATTTTCTGAACTTCGATAACAACCACCCATCGATATTAATCAAATACAAAACATGTTCAGTTGACTGCATTCAGTTTAGCACTTTTAGATGGACAGAGAAGAGATAGATCAACATTTCTTTCTCTATTTAGAAAAGAAACTGGCAAAACTGAACCGCTACTGGCGGGTGACTATAGCTTTTTTGAAATATTTAAAACAAATCAAATACACATGGAGATGTATTTGTAGTAATTTGTGTTTTTTGATACTATTGTAAGTTTGAAAAACTTACCCGTAATATGATGGTTAGTGCGTACGACTCTCATGCTAGAAGCTTTGGATCCAATCCCTGCCTGTTACACATAATGTTTTTTCAAGGGTACTTCTCCAAGAGTAATTTTCATGAGAAAGTTGATTGTTCAAAGAAACAGTTTGGATTCGACAAAATATCTATAGTTCCTTCCATTCCTGATACTATTCGCAAAAGAATAGTTGAGAATATATAAGCCACTAGGACTTAAGTGCCTTGCACATGAGCAACGAACTGCGAACTGCGAATGGACGAACAAACGTAATTTTACACATTTCAAAAAGTCAATTCCACACAAAAACACATTTAAATTATAAGAAACCAATTGACACTAATATTAGGATAATAAAATTTGCATTTTGTTCTCTAAAACAAGAGAATTTTGTAAAAACAATTTGGTAGTAACGAATCGCAGTGTGGTTGCTGCGAACTGTCAAACTCTATTCGCGTTCCACATGTCGTCCACACTGCAACGAATAAATTGATCGCGCTCAACTTAACCTCAAAATTATACCACTCTTGTTTTGTTTTTGTGTGAAAGATGATGGCTGAGGAAAATATGGAAAAAAGGGTTGACAATTCGTCGCTACCTGTGAATAGAAATAAAAGCTCATGTGAAAGAAAAGTCAAAATATGCGAACATCCACAGTTCGCAGTTCGCAGTTCGTTGCTCATGTGCAAGATGCTCTAATGATGGAAAAATAATAGAAACCATGAAAAAACTAGCCAAAATTCTTAACTATCATCTCCGTGTACTTGGGATCGAATTTAGAGTTTCTTGATCTTCTGTTTAGAAAAACAAAGACAAATTTGTTTAGATAAGATGGAAAAAATCATGTGAGACGATCAACGAACTTTAATTACGACCCCAAATACAAGGAGATAATAGTAAAGGATTTTGGTGGGAGCTAGTCCAATTTTTTGAATTGAATAAAAAAAGCATGTGCTGTGGACTAAAGTCGGACTCTAAGAATCGAAATAATGCCTTTTGCCGAAGAGGACATGCCAATTAATGAGGATTCACGCAAGATAATAAACCGAAGCACTCATAAAAGTTGCCGAAGGAATATAATCTCCATAACACAATATTTACTTGAGGGAAGGCCCATCAAAATTATTTAATTTTAAAATAATGGAATATGTCTAGTGTGAACTTAAAAGAAACTACAGGCTCAAAGACAAGGACATCTTAAGGTTAAAAATATTCCACACTCTACAAGACATGTGTCAAGGTGGTGGTTCTATAGTGAAAGATGCCATTATTTTTCTTTTATTTTTTCCAGGGCAAATCAGTGGGAAATACTTCAGAGATTTTTATAATTATTTTAAGTTTAATAATTTCATATAATATTTGTTCCTTCAAGAATGGAGAATCGATAGATATTTTTTAAATTTGTTTATACTCTCCCAAAACAATTTTAATTGCAATAGAATTTACAAACTAAGATAGTTTCTATTAAGTAAGTAGTAATTCATTTATTTACATAAATTTGCAAGAATTTTATACAATTTATATTTATATTTATGTTTTTCTTCATAACTCAGTGAATCCTTAAAATAGTTTCTGGAACCAAGATTATAGTTGAGCTGACTGTAGATTATTCTACTGAATGAATCTTGAGCTTCTTCTATAAGTGAATACCTCATTATGTTCTCATTTTTCTTTATGATGCTGTACATTTGTTCTTTCACATGGTTTATATTGCTCAAATCTATTTCTATTATTTTTTCATCACTGTACGTTCAAATTATGAATAAAATCAAACGTTGTAAAATAATTTTTAGAAAATTTACACAAACACTGCCAAATGTCAATTTTCAGTGAAATTTAAAAAAAAAAATGAAAATCGGTGAAAAGCACTTGCTGCACAATCACAAAACTAAAATATTACTTGTGAAAACTTACACAATATTCAGAATCAATTTAACCTGTTTAAAGTGTTCTTTTGGCTTTTCGTATTCAGGAATGGAACACAAATCCAAAAGATAAACAGAAATTATCCCACGCAGCTGTGGTCACAGATAAAGGTTAGGAAAAATTAAACAATCAACATTGTTTGCATAGAAAAGAGTCACCTAGGTGCGTCTGAAGCTCAAACATAAACATATTTAAAGAATTTTGTTCCTAAAAACATCTTTTAGAAAGAATACAAAATATAAAATACTGCAACGCTATCCAGTTTTTCGAAATAAACTAAATATAAAAGTAGAGATCCAATCGATTCTTATAACCTAACAAAACATAAACTTCCAAAAATTCAATTTAAACAAAACAAAAATACCCAGCTTAAGAATATTATTATATAATGCTTTAAAAATGTAGCTTAAATGTAAAAACCAAAACAGAAAAAATAAATATATCTAGATAAACATACAAATAAAAAAGAACGATAATTTTGAGCGCATCATCAGCAGCTCGTCGACTATCGATTGGATTTTGGATTGGATTCTCTCAAAAAGCAAATACCTACAGAATAGAAATAAAAGATAGGAACAAAAAAATGGTAGAGAACGACGAACAGAAAAGCCAAAAGCAAAAACTACGACATAATTTGTATTCCAGCAAACAATTAAAATTATATTACTCATGGTGAAGGGGAGAAAAATAATTTCAGAAAAAAAAACCAAGTGACAGTGGCGACTGGCGGGGGAGGTGTTTGAAGAAGGAAGAATGACACGGAACGAATGGGCAACTACGAACGAGAATACGACTAAAAACCAAGACTGATGGGATCCCCATCAAAAAACAAAAACAACAACAACAAAAAAGTGCAAAAAAGTAGAATTTATATGTTTTTTGTTATTCGAGTTCGGTTTGGTTCGGTTGGCTCTATCATCTGCGCCTTTAGAGATTTCATTTGATTGCCCTAACTCTGACTTGGCTGGGTCTGCTGAGTGCTGAGCTGACTCTATACCTAGTGCTGTGCTGACTCTAGCTAAATGTATGTTCTCGTTGTGATTGTCTCTTCTTCGTTCTTCGTTCATCGTTCATCGTTCTTCTATCTTTCTCTTTTTTTCCTATTTTCGAAATGGAATATATAGGTACACACACGCAGGAGAACAAGAACCAACTCTATTCATACACACACTGCTCCACGCTCCACCCCTTGGAAAATATTTTAATCGATTTTCCACATCCAGTCCTGGTTGCCTGCTATCTATCTAACCATGAACTGAACTGAAAATGAAATAGATGTGTTCTATCTGGGAGTGTGTACCTATCTATGTATTTATCTCTGTTAGAGGGGGAGTTGAGGCTATTTGACTGACTGTTTAAAAGAGAGGAGATTCCATTTTAGGGTGGTGTTGTTTGTGTAGTTGTGAGGACTATTTTTCTTCTTCCCTTCATCCTTTCCTCATTGCTTCTGCAGAACTCCTACATTCAGCCCTCACACCGGCCTCATCAGCATTGCTTACGGATCTGTGTTTTTTTTTTCTCAACAAAATTCTCTGCTTTGTATGAGGATGGATGGCAGCAGAAGTAGCAGCAGCAGCAAAGACGGGCATTACCTTCGAAACCGGCACTCGCAGAGCTAGCTTCTTGGGGTCTTTTGACGTAACAAACGAATCGTTGAACGTTCGTTTCTACGCTTGTTTTTCTTCTTTTTCCATAGGTTTTTGTGTTCTGAAGCTACTACCCCCTTCGCGAAACTGTTCTCGTACATGTAAGTCATATATTTATATCTAAGAGAGCGGCATTAATGAAAGGATTTTCATTTTGCATCCCCTTTGGGTTTCCTCCGTTTGTCGGTCGTCATCGTCGTCGTCGTATTCATCGTCTTGGTCTTCGTAGTGTGTCCTCTATACTTTTGTTCGTAATGCCAGTGGTTCAAATTCAGAACATTATAAAAGGGATCATGAAACACAAAGTAAAAAAAAGAAAAAGTAAAATTATACAAGGAAACAACAAGAGAGTCTTTGGAACTTTTATGTTTTACGATATGAAGAAGAAGTACGAAATAGCACGTACAATGACAAGGGGTGCAAATGTTATGCGATATTTTTGTTCTTATTCATTTTTGTTTTTTCTATATTTTTGTTGATCGTTGAGTTATGTAGAATTTGTTTTTCTTAAGGGCGTCTGTTTTATTCCATGCTGCTCCGAAAAGTCAATAGGGAATCAAATATAGAAGCGATTTCAAACAAAATAAGAAGAGATCTTAGATAATAAGATGAAATATCGAGCCTTTTCCACAAAATTATCGTAAGTGGCAAAAAGATTTGTATCGTCATCAAATCACTTATACCTAAAGTCAGTATTGCAAATTATTAATTTTACATGACAATAGGCTTGACGGGTGTTACGAAAAACCTAGTTTTGTTTTTTTTTTTTATTACAAATTTCGCTTACGATACAATTGTGGAAAGATGTCGCTTTATTAGTGCCGCAGCAGTTCGTCAAAAAAACAACCTCCACTCTAGTGTACATATATTGTTAATAAGTCAAGAATGATAACACTGGTCAACAAGTTTTTCTTATTGGCATTAAAATTGCACTTTTCCAATGGGTTTCGACGGTCTTAATTCAATTCCGACTTCAAAATGAATGTATCACATCAGGTTTTTGAGATATCACTTTTTAAAATTCGAAAAAAATCACGTATATAAGGATTTTTGATGGTATCTAAATTTATGAAGTAGCTCTTTTTCAATAAAATCCGTGAGGGTTTTACAAATCTAATCCTTTTTTTCAATATTCAGTTGAAATATTTATATTATTTTACAAAATGTTCAAAAAAAAACTTCAAAAGATGTTAGATTTCACCTGTCTTACAAAAATCTGAAAGAAACGTTAAGCTATTTTTGCTAAAATGGTTTTCAACAGAAAAAGACAAAACGGTTTGAAAGAAAGCTTTGTTCTTGTAACGAATCTGTATAATTGAAATGTGTATATTAAAAAAATATATACAAATAATGTTGAAATGGAGGGTATTTTTATAACTTGAGCAAATAGTTAAAATTAGAATTTGGATTCGAAAACAGCACTAAAAATTAAGTCCAAAACGTGTTTTCCAAAACTATTAAAGTATCAAATTTAAGTTTTTGCTCGAAACTTCATATAGATTCAAATAAAAACTCATAACTAATGAGAATTTCCAGAAATGAAGTAAGATACTAAAATGCCTTAAATTGTATTTAAAAGAGAAAGATTTGTACTTTTCAAAGTTATCATACAATTTATTTCTGAAAGAGATATTTTGAATTTTATTTTAAGCTTAAAAAAAAAACCCGTATTTGGTTGTTTTTAGCATTTTTAAAGGAGCATATTTTAAAAACTTGATGTGAAAAATTTAAAGGCGAGATTCGAATTCAGGAAATCTCAATTCAATTCACAATGTAATTTCCACTTTGCCGTAATTTATCTTAAAGTACGGTAGAGAAAATAAATAACTTCGAAAAGATTGTTTTTTTAAATATGATTTATGAGTATTTATCCCATTTGGAAATCTATAGAGTAATTGCGCTTGCTAAGAATTCGATACGGTTAAGATCTATTGCTTTAGGTTAAGGTTAGGTGTACTATTGAAATCAAAGTATCTACAGTTAATTACATTTTTAAGAATGTAAAATATTGCAATGTCTTTTCTGTCAAGAAAGAAAAAAACTCTTCAGATTAGAATACATCAAATAAAGTGTTTCCTTAAGCTTATAACAAGAAAACAAGTTTGTTATATCGAATTCAATTGTATATAAATATATGTTGTTTCCTTTGTAAAAGACCTATTAATAAGATGTAGTTTTTTTTATTATCCTTTCCAGTCAAACACTTCCAGAGGTCAATCACCTTATCCCCCAACGCATGGGCAAAATTCAGGTTCCTATCCAAGTTCACCCCAACAACAGCCAGGTGGACCTCCTCCTCCACCACCCCAGACAACGGCGCAGGGCTCTGGTACATCTCAATATTCACCATACCCGCAGCGATATCCCACACCTCCAGGCCCGGCGACAGGACCAAATCACAGGACTGCCTATTCAACGCATCAGGTAATTACAAACAATTTTAATTCTACATGCTTACTTAGTACCTAAATATTATGTGCTCATTATTATGTATATATATTGCATAATTAATGTGTTTGTTAAGATAATGTATGTACTCTTATATAATATTGCACCTATGTATATATAACTACATTGTATATTAAATATCTATTCCCTGCAATATAATATCACACCAAAATCGAATATCAAACAATCCACTCACAAACCAAAGTATGTACTTAGATATATGAATATATGTATTTAGTACATTATATTATAACGGCAGTATCTAGAATTGTAAGGACATGACATTCGCTGATTAAGTGCGATTCAGTTTCCTATAATTAACATTGAGAAACATCTTAACTAGTAGTACCTGTGGCATGATGGTTAGTGTGTTGGAATGTCATGCGAGAGGTCTTGGGTTCGATCCCTGCATATGCCATTTAAAGTTTTTTTTCACGGGTACTGCCTCTTGCGAGGAATTGACAAATTCTCCAAGAGTAATTCTTGTCATGAAATGTGCTTTCTCAAGTTTGCCGTGGCTTAAAACTGTAGGTCCCCTCCATCCTGACAATAGTACTCGCACACAGGAATGGTTGAGAGTTGTAGGTCACTAGGCCCTAGTTCTCAACGGACTGTTGCGCCACCCAATTTATTTATTTATAAACATCTTAACTATAACAATTTTAAGAACGAACAAAAAAACAGCAAACATTATTGAAATGAGCAACTTGTTTGACATATTCGTTTTATTGATTATTTAAAATAAATAGTCAATAAGTTGTAACCTCATTGAAATGAGTAACTTTCAAAATAGCACCATAGATAAGTTAAAAAGAATTCAATCAAAAAGAAACCAATAGAAACTTAAAAAAAATTCTATATCCATTTTTCAGAAAGTTGTATCAGATCATCGAAAAAACGCATTTTAGTCTACAATTCGAAACTAAATTTGAATTCAATTTTCAGATACAATACTCTTTTGTAGAAAATTGAATATGTGATACATTTTTGCTGACACATTCAGAGTTCAATCCCTTTTCGATTTCCATAGTCTTAAGGCATATTAGAGAACATTTTGTGAGATTTCAAAGTTTTTAATAGTCTTCATTTTTATTTGTACGCTTTGCGATTTTCTTGGAAACATGCTAAAAAACATGATTTGTTTAATGTTATCAATAAAAAATATTTTGTCAATATCATTTGCATTTCAATCTTCTATAAACGAGATTCGGCCTTATTATAGATCCCGTCGGTAAGAATGAGAGCAATAATTAAGTGTCATAGCTTTCATCAAACTAAAATATTTCGTCCCAATGTTCTGAATTAAAGGGTTAAGACTGAAGCTGTGATAGTTTTGTTTGCCAATCATAGAACGAATCTTCTCCGGAGCCTGTGATAGGTCTGATTTAGAAGACTTTATCAGATTGATATTTTCATATGAAATGTAATATTGAATTGAAGCGGAATTGAGTTTTCATTTCGATTAATGTGTTTTTTGCGAAAAACTTTCATCAAATATTAGATTTTATACATAATATAAATTTAAATTAAGTACGTCCAATGAAGTAAATGATAAATATCGTAAATCTATCCGTCATTGAACATTCAGCCTTAAAAGTTGATCTTGCTGATGTACTAAAACTACTTAATAAATTAGAATTCAGTCATAATTTTGATATTTTAGGTTTTATTCCAATAGTTTTGTGTCATTGTGCTGATATACTTTGTGTTCCATTAATAAAGCTATTCAACCGTCTTTTGGAATTTTCTTAGAAAAGTGGAAAAGTTGAGTAATAACGCCTGGAAATAAATCTGTGAAAAAGATGATGTACAAAATTATAAGCCATTTCTAAATTTTCCATCATTCCAAGGATGTTAGATCGTCTTGTCGAAGATATATTTATCAATCATATAAATGGTCTTGTGTGTGATTTCAAACACGGGTTTTGGAAGGGCAGATCTATTGGTTCAAATTTAGTTTTATTAACGAACTTCTTTATAAACTCTTAAGAAGATAATAAAACAAATTCATATAGTATACACTGATTTTACAAAGGCTTTTAGTAGGGTCAACTTAAAAATCCTCTTAAGAAAATTTGAGCCCTATCTTTATATCATATAGTTCCATTATATTCTTTAGAATATGTTGAACTTAAAATCGTTCATGATGTTAAGGATCTTGGTGTCATCTTAGACGAGAAACTTACATTTAAACTTCATATAATAATTCCGTTATTGCCAAAGCTAATTCAGTGGTGGGATTTTTAAAAAGAAATTCCGTTGATTTTAAAGATCCTTATTCTTTTAAATCCCTTTGTTGTTGTATTGTTAGGCCTTTGTTGGAATATGCTTGTGTTGTATGGAATCCAACAACTCAATGTGAACTTTTTGCGCTTTGCTTTAAGAACATTTTTCGGTAGTGTTAACACAACTCATTCGTATTAGTTAAAATATTTGTTACTAGGGATGCAAACTCTACATTTGCGCAGAAAAATGTATACTGTAATGTCTGTTCTTGACATTCTTAGTAGTTTTGTAGACTGCAGAAACTTAGTTGCTCTTATTTCTTTATATGCGCCTTCAAGAGCTAACAGACTACGGTCATTACCATTTGAAGTTACATAATGTAATTAGGTAAGAAATTTTTTTATTTAACCCACAAATTTATTTCTAGAATTTAAAAAATAAATGTTCGTATCTATTGATTATATATCGTAGAATAAAGAAATGAACATGAACCGCGTTTAAAGCAGAAATACAACACTTGTCATTGATATGTTCTGATAAGAATACATCAAATTAAGTTGTTCCTTGAGCTTAAAAGGTAAAAAAGACCATACCTTGTATACATTTAGATAAAGTATGTGCCAGCTTTAGCCAAACGTGGTAGAATGGGTTGTACTGTACCATTTCTGGCGAGTTCATCTGCCTTACAATTTCCTGGAATGTCTCTATGGCCCGGCACCCAGCAAAGGTGAATATCAAACTGGTGTGCAATCTCCATTAGAGATGATCGACTGTTATGAACTGTTATAGAGTTTGTAGAGACAGAGTCCAGAGATTTTATAGCGACCTGACGATCTGAGAAAGTACGGATATCAGATGATGATATCACGTCTTTAAACCAGGACAAGACTTCTTTAATCGCCAAAATTTCCGCCTAAAATGAACTAAATAGAGCTTAAATTTTTAAGTTCTGATTTTGTTTCTTGTCTTATTTTACCTTTGACAAATTTTTGTAATATTTCTTTCCTGATTTTTAAGGTTTTTGACAAAATTGGATATCAAAAGTTATAATTTTGTTTTCGATATCCTACGATATATGTATATGCAATATTGGAATTAAATTAATTTCAACACTGTGTTGCAATAATAATAATACATAAGAATACACATTTCAACCCATTCAGTTTGACAAAAAACTCTATTTTTTAAATAATATAAAATTATGTAAATAATTAATTGTGCTCTTCTGCGACTGTCTGTTGCAAAATCTAAAATCAGCCTATTAAAAAACGTTGGTTCTTAAACTAACCAAACCACCAATTTTTTTTTTAAATATATTTTCTAGCCCGCCTAGGAGTTTTTTTTTTCATTTTAGATATTTTCTATGTCCGCAATGCGTAAAAATGACACATGTGTGTGAGATATAAAAGAACATACCTACTAAAAAAAAATAACAAAATTGCATCCTTGCTCTATCTCTGTCTCTCTGCCCTTCCTGCCTGATGTTATCTTCACCAACGAATCCCAATTTTTTAATTACACATTTTTGTTCGGAGTCGAACATAAGTAAAATGTGTATATATATCGATAAAAGTAAAACAAAAAACTGCGCGCGTTTAACCAAACACCACCTCACCTTACTCATTCCCTTACAATCACCTATCATCAATCAAAATTTCAAAAACATGTACATTTTGCAAAAAAAACAACCAACATACTGTGCACACTGAAACTAATTCTTTGTGTTTTATTTTTATATTTCAGTATCCAGAACCAAATCGACCTTGGCCAGGTGGATCCTCGCCTGCTGCGAGTCCCGGTCCTGGTGGTCATCCGCATCCTCCAGCATCTCCTCATCAACCACAACACGGTGGGCCGCCTCCCAATAGTCCTGGTCATGCTGCTCCAAGCCCATCTCCCCAACCATCGCAGGCATCTCCATCACCCCATCAGGTAATTAATTTTTAACGAATTTTAATTTATCGACCGTAAGGAGCACGGAAACAACAACAACAAAATACGAAAAAGCTCTATATTTACGATGATTTGGTTGCACATGACGTCGTCGTCGTCGGTGATATATGCTATGCATGTGCAGTGTATTGTGTTGTGAGTGAAATGATTATGCTAAAATACCAGTGCAATGCACCTTTAGTGCTGCCAAAATACAGTTCTGTTCAAACCAATGTGTATTGATTTTCTAAAAAAAGAAATTCACGGACGTGTTTTATGTGATTAATTAGAATTAGAATAGGGTTTATAATTTTAAGAAGTTGTCATAACCGGGCACTATCAAAAAGAAAAGCACGCCACACATCTCAAATTACTTGCAGAAGCTATATGGATCAGGATGAGGAGGAAACGGTTCTTCACCTCCTCTGTACTTGCCCTGCTCTAGCTCAAAAAACGCAAGAATCACCTAAGAGAATTCTTCTATAACGATCTAAACGATCTCAATTATATTAAGATAATCATTCTTAAACGTTTCGTACGGGTCTCAACTGGTTTCAGTAAGAAAAAAAGCCTCAAGGTTCATTTGGTATCACAATGGCCTAAATGTGCCCTTCTATCACGGACAGCCACTTTAACATAACCTAACCTGAACTCATCAAATCCACATGACTTAAACACCTCTAGTATACAGAGTTCTTGTTTTAATCCCTGTCTGACTTTTGACCTGATCAGTTCTGGAATTCGGTGTTAAAACTTCACTGACATTACTTGCCACTAGGCTCTGGTTCTCTACGAGCTATTGCGCTAACTAATTTATTTATAATACCTGATAAGTTTATTGTGATTATATTAAAACTTATCAATACCATATGCTGTTGGGTCGAAATAAGTTCGAAATAAGTTTTTTGATGAATAGAATACATAATATGTGATATTTTGTTAAAATTTTCTTTTAATTCTTCACTTCTAAGGAGTGTAGTTCTGATAACTTATTTGTTCTTTGGAAATGACTAATAGAACACAATCGCAGGTTTACATTGCAGTCAGTTTTGAATTATGGCAACCCTGTTTCCTTAATAACAAAATCCAAAGTATGCATGTATAGACCTTTAAAAAAATATACCACTGTTTAAGCTGACGGCACTGCAAATATCATTTCAGAGATTATAATCTATATCAGTCAGTACTGGACAACGTCGAACGGGCGAGTAGGTGGTAGTTGGTTTATTCAGACAAAAACCTTCAAACTGGAATCATCCTCTTCCTAGTGGCAAAGTGGCAATGGAAAAAAAATAATTTTTGCCATACTTAATGTCCAGTAAAGTCGAACAATTTACTATACTAAAACATTCGTCTAACCCCCCTCCCCCCATGGTTCTAGTACTTTTTTTTGTTGTTGTGTTCGTCGTCATCCTCATCAGTTCTGTTGATTTCGTAAAGGTGGTAGTGCTTTATGCAGATATACAATATACATATATAGAGATTAATAGTGGAAGTTTGTTTTTATTTTTTCGTATCCTTGCATTTTCGTCCCTGGTGTACGTAAAATTGAGCATGGCCAAAACGTTTTTACAGTCCCATACTCAACTATCTGATCGAGCGCGGGAGGATACAAAGAAGAGAAGGTATTATGGTACGTCCTTTTTCTGCTGCTACTGCTGGATGCATGTTTTATTCCGGTAAATTCCCCTGATGATTTGTAGGTTCACAGAGTCAATTGCTGATTGCAGTCCAACTTCTGCCGCCTCTCCTGTCACATCATCTACTTTTGTCCAGTTTATATATATATATTTTTTTGGGGATATTCGGGTTGGTCTTTCCTCTTTTTTCTTTTTTAATACATATTGAGCCCGAATATGTATGTAGAATATATGTACATTGAGCACAACACAACTTATTGTTCAAATTAATTAATTTTTTTGTTGCTCCCAAAGCACGGATGTGCTGCTGAATGTTTGGTGGCATTCAACACACATGCCTGTGTCTCTGGTTGTTTACTGCGTATAAAAGATTCGCATTAAAATAATGACTGAATTTAAATTAATCCATGGATGGCAATGGCAAATATTGTGCGTTCGTTTAGGATGACGACACACGATGCGGGAAATCCTAGCAGATTGGGTGTCATTCACAGTGTTGTTTTGCATCTATGTATATAAATGTTTATTTCAAAAAATGTTGATGGAAATTTTACATTTCTTTTATTCTCGCCCACTGCATAATATTACATAAGAGGTTTTTAATTTTTGAGTTTGTTAATTTTGAAAAAAGGCCCCGCAATGGAAAATGCGTGTCGAAGAGAAGGATGTTTACCAATTGCTGAGTACATAAAATGTAGGTGTATATTTTAAGCTCAAATATATGTATGTGTGTTATGTGCATTTATGTTATGTGTATAAAATCTTTCTGCACTAATTTTATAATAATATCAGAGGGTAAGGAAAGGATTCGACATTGACTAATTAAAAATTAAAATCAATATTAATTCGGAATAACAAACCAAAAAAAAGATCACTGTAATCCTTTGGAGTTTTTATAGTTTTTATAAAGAAAGGTAACATACACTTGAAAAAAAGAGCAAACTAAGGCGGTTCAACTGCTTTAGAGATGAAAACATAAGAAAGCATTTAAAGTAAATAACGGCCAATTCATTGACACAGTCTAGTCTCTAAAACCCAATTCATTAAAAAATTGAAACTGGGTTGAGTTCTAACTCATTTCTTTATCAAGTTCTCGGACTTTAGAATTCTGATTTCGATCTTAGTCTGAGATATAACTTCGATTTAATAGACCCTCTTATTTGGGTGTCTAGGATATTAGAACTCGGTTTAGGACAAAATAAGTGCATACTTGTACATTGCTACACTATTAAGGTCCTAATAATTTTCATAAGTCTTGTTTCTGGGAACTATGGGGACGAGGTCTCATATAGAGAATAATTAACAAAAAAGATATAAAATTTTTTTCAACAGCATTGCCATTTAGAGCTTAGATGAAAAATAAAATGTATTTTTTTAATTTTTCTCGGTTCTATGAAAAAATGTTATATTCATAAGTTAACAAAATAATATTATAAAAAATGTATGTTTTCTGAATTGCTTTTAGAGACAAAGTACCGTTTAGGCAGAATATGCGAAAAGGCGATGTTTTCGACATTTGAAATTTTTTGAAACCGCTCTAACTTCTAAGCAGTTGTTCGTATAAAAAACTTATTAAATCTTATTTGTAGAACATGTCATGGTCTTAAAGTCTAGTTGAAAAAGTTTTTTGTAAATTAAAAAAAAAAACATGGGACTTTTGGGTCTTTTTGTCACTTGGAATAACCGTGTCCTTAGTGTATATACCAATTTTCATCGATAAGCTAATTATTTTAAGGTGAAATTTCTATTTTGACTGTACTATAAAGTTTAAAGAAATTCTTAGGACACCCAAACGTTCCACATCGTGTGCACCACGGTGGTGTAGGTATCTAAATGGAATGGAAGTTAAAATTAAATTATGTTTTCAAGGTCACATATGAAAATCTACTATTGCACACCCCATTAATTCATTCGCAATTTTCAACCTACAAAAAAGCCTACTATATCAACTGTACATAGTACCTAGGACCTAGGTGCATAGGTATAGTCTTCTATGTGATTCATCATACATATGTTTTTCCGTTTACCAACATAGACTCTTTCCCTGTTGCGTATAGTATACAAAGTAGAAAAGTGCCTGCGTACAGCTTTATTTTCTGAGGAAGGTTCTCATACTATAGTATTTTGTGTGTTGCTTTCTTATTCAATTGCTGGGCATCGAAGAGGAGTCTCCCGTTTTCACCGATAGGTATGTGGAACAGGAACGTCCTTTTTAAATTCACTTCACAGACAGAGAGAAACAAAATTCGCCAAAACAGCAAAGAAAGGAAAGTAAAACTTAAAACAATATTCATCCATTCATTCATTCATGTGCTTCTGCTCTGCTTTTGGTCTTTGGGATGGGAGCAGAGTTTATGCGTGCCGTTCGTATACGTCGGAACGGAAACCGAGTAGGTAACGACAACGACATCGGCCGGACATCATTCATTCTTGATGAAACGTGCAAAATAAAGCAGCAGCTGCAACAAAAACGGAGTGCAATAGCAAAACAAACTCGAAGCTGAATAGATTCCGAATTCGATGTCGATGTCGTGGAACTGGAACTGAGTGCTGCTACTTGTTGTTACTTGGCGTTGGCATTGAATGCGATGCCATCCTTTCGCAATAGCAAGAACGGCCTATACAGATGTCTTGTTTGAGTCTTTGGTTTGATGCCTCTATATTCCTAGTGGCTGTTCATGTTCAATAAATGTTTTCTGTTATTGTTGTTGTTGTTGATTATGGAGAGAATGACGATGATGATAATGATGATAACGATGACGACAAAGACTTGAGCTGGCTGCTGGTAAAAGACTGAGTAGGAAGCAGTGGTATGCACATTTGATTTTCCTTTCATTTGAAATAGAATTCGAAACAGGATCCAAAAGAAGCGGGTGAGGATAGTGTTATGGTGAGTAAAACCATATCAACATAGACAATCAAGAATCGATCCAACTACTAGTGTTGGCGGTGTCGGCTAAAGCGCCTGCCATGTACATAATATTTGTTCCATTTACCAATTTCGCCTCATGGTCTGGTCTGCGCTCTCCTCTGTGCTGCCAATTGGCAACGAAACAAAACAAACAGGTTGCCATATACGAATAAGTGGATGCAGGAGGAACAACGATGCCATGTCTGGCTTTGGCTTTGTAGAACATAATAAATGTACTGCTGAAATTAGACCAACATTCTTGCTGCATCTCTCGGTGGCAAATCGTAGGTATTTTTTTTAACTTACCCATAGTTATATGACTCCATCTCTTGGATTCCATAGTTTCATAGTCAATTCAGTATTCGTCGTCATCGTCGTCGTCATCGTCGTCGCCATCGCTAGGAGGAGGAGGAGGCCTAGCCATGGTAGTATTATAATGGTATGCACCATCAGTATATTCCGTCAGTTGGTTATATCAAAGCCACTTGATCGGGTCGAAAGTGGGGTTTCGCTTGAAGCTAGCATCTGCTTTCATAGACGCATTTATTTGGGCTTAGGTACCTACCTATAGAGTATTATAACGTCACGGATATACCCAGAGACACACTTTCAGGTTTCGTACACAACCTATAATATGGTACAGAGAGTTAATTCATAAAATTGCCTAGATGCACAGTACATATGTGTACTTTCTCAATTCCCTTGCTGAAGCACTACATACATATATATTGTTGTTGGTTGACGTTTACGTTATCCAAAACAAACGATAGTGATACAGTTACGATGGATGTTGGTAGTATTACGAATTCCAAGTGAACTTTAGAACGAAAATACCAAAAGGGAAGATTTGCTCTGATTAGGAAGCTATTGTAACGTAGAGTATATATATAGGCACCTATGTACATTGTACATGCGGTATTTTGTGTGGTCTGGTTTCAATTCAAAACAGCTAATTTTTCACACAACTTATCATATTCTACTCCGTTTAGCAACGATAAACTTAATAAGTTAAATGCTATAAAAGGGACTGATTGTAAGATTGTAAGTCTATTAATTCATTTTGTTTAAAAATTTGATAAGAGACATGCGAGTACATGAGGCAGATAAGTTTTTAAACCAGAACAAATGGTTTTTGAATTCTATCGATGTACTTATTAGAATATTTTGTGAGAAGATTCACAGTAACAAAGTCATTTTATCTTGTACCTTCTTTTTTGTATACATATAACAAAACAAAGATTTTCTGAGCCATCAAAAAATATGTTTAATATATACGAGTTCATATTCAACTCAAGCATTCAGTAAGTCAAAATAAAGCACAGGTGACTTCTATGCAGGAGAAGGATTTGGCGATCTCTTGCGATTGTACTCGTTGGACGTTGTATCTTCTCCCAGCATCTCACTGTTTTGCCTTGGGTCTGGAATCCCGAAGTTCCGACATCTATGATGCTGGAAGGGTGTCTAGCATCGATCGCAATATGGTCAATCGGGTTGACAGTAGATTGATCTGGAGTTCCTATGTAGATGTTGAGGTGTGGAAAACGTGTACTGGCTACCATGACGTTAACTATTGTCGTACAGGTTGTTTTTGCCGATTATTTCACCAAAGATGTCTTCCTTTCCTAACTTGGCATTAAAATCGCCGAGGAAAATTTTGACATATTAATATTTTAGCTATTACACTGCTCATATGCTTTTCCCAAGAGCTTGATGAACATATCCTTGGTGTTGTCGTCCTTCTTCTCTGGGGGCGTGTGCGCATATTAGGGTAATGTCGCCGAATTTAGCCTTGATGTGGATGGTCATGAGGCGCTCGTTAATGCACCTATAGCCCAAGACTTGTTGCCTAAGTCTGGCTCCAATGACAAGCCGCATCCAAATAAGTCTTGTTGGTTTAATTGGTAGCAGTCACCATAGTAAATATCGCAGTTTTCCATCTTCTTTTTGCCGGGCCTATTCCATCGCATTTCCTGGATAGCGGGGAAGTCTATACTTTATAGCAGTCTAGGGCCTCCGCTAACTCTTCGGCTGCACGGTGTCTATTGAGAGAAATAACAAACCACGTGCATTTCCGAAGTTCGTTGTCCTTAATTCGTTTACGTGGGTTGTAAATCCGTCCGTATCTAAGGCTTGTTGGTTCTTCACAACTGGTTTTTCTTTACTTAGTCAGGAAGTCACCGTTACGTACGACCGTCAACCTGAAGGACCAGTTCCTTGATTTAACTCTAAGGGCAGAGCCGTCCTTACCGCTTCTTACAGGCCTGGCCTCCTGACATATTCGGTGTAGCCCTATAAGGTGTTCACTAAGTAGTTCAACCTAACTGGAACTGTAGACGCCACCGTTGATTGCATTTTGGGAATTCCTCTGCTGCCGTCTGGATGAAACGAGAGGTGCCTTAGTGGAAACATCTCTTCCCCCCTCACTCGTTTGCTGCCCACAAAATTTGTCCAATGGGGTTGGATAACAATTTTCAGCTCAGAAACTATGCAACCGATGTTCATATCGGGAAGCTGAGTGTAGGAGTTAGTAGACGGAGGTTGTGGACATTTGTGTCCTTGAGCATGTGTCTACCATTTGAACATGAACAAAACTATTCGTTTATTTTAATTTTCAAAAACAAAAATTGTAGTCCTCAATCGACAAATACAAAATTGTATTTTAGGCAAGGCTACGCTATATAGTAAATTTTAATCAAAAACACTTAGATAGTTTCTTGAATTTCCCTTTAAAATGAATGTTCACTTCATTCCACGTGAGTTTTTTTGTTAGTTTAATAAAGGCATGTGTTTTGCAGACTACAATGCCTTGAAAAGCATCGCAACCAAAGGATATGCTTTTTATAACCGTATTAGGAGCTGCAACAATATTTATAAATTTAAAATTCTTTAGAATTACTTTTTAGGCAGACTTTTGTCAATAAAGTGTATTTTTTTTTGGTTTGTTATTAGGTACTGATAAAATATGCGAACAAAATAATTCGAAACAATCAGGTTTCTGAATGTGGTTCCCCCATGCATTGAAAAATTTTTCATTTTCTCTATTAAAATAAAAGAAAAACAAAATAACTTGAATAATAAACGACAAAATTCAAAGGAAATCGCAGAGTCTATATATGTATGTACATATGTACATAGGTATATGCATGTACGTACATACATAGATGCTGAAAAATGACTAAACAGTAAACTGAAAACGGAAAACGGCCTTGACATTGACCCATTTGTGATGAACAGGGATTTTGTGTTTTAGAACGTTGTCGTTGTCGTTGTCGTTATCGTCGGCGTAGTGGTATTTTGTTTTGTAGTCATCGTCATCGTCGTTGTCGACGTCGTCGGTCGCGTCAGCTAGAGTGTTTAGTTAAATGAGTCTAACCCAGAACTCAGTGTGCCTCACTTCAGGGAAAAATAGGTGGAAGGAGGAGAGACACAGAGGGTTGATGACTACCTACAAAACTACCCATATAAGCTTTCATCAGCTGGTAGGTATTTGTTCGGTACATTTACTTAGTGCATATCTATCTATAGATACTCAACGCAGATACGTTTATAGGTACCTATAGCAGCAGTAATGGAATGTGTACAATGTGAAAGATGTGGGTATTTTTGCAAGCGTAGAAACGGCAGAAAAGATATAAAAATACAATGGTGGCATGAAGAGAATGCAGAGGCTTTGGAAAAGACCAACCTAAATCTACCCATAGAGTACCTTCTCGTATACATACCGACATACATATTGCTTATTCGTCGACGAGTCAGGCTATTTATTTATAGGTACCTATAGCTACGATATGGCGACGACGACTACGACGCGATGATCTTTTTTCCCGTCCATCATCATATTGTATGTAGGTATGTACAATGTACTACATACATAAGTTAAGTACATGGCTGGTTGGGTTGGTGTGGTGTGCTCCCAAATGTCTGCTATACAATATACATACCTTTAAGCTATAACTATACATAAATATGCCTTAGCTAGGTCTTCATACCTATAACCATAGTTATGTTGTCGTTTTATTTGTTTCCTTAAACTCTTTATCATTTTTTGTTTTTATATTATTTATACAGAGAGGCATGAGGAAAGGAACATTTTGTTTTTAGGTCATTAACCCTCTTCCATGCCGTTTTATATCTATCGATGTGTTTTTATTTTTGTTCATGTTCTTTTATTCATGGTTTGTTTACATTTCTTATGTTTTACATTTTACATTTCAATTGGTGCTACTGACCCAGATTGTTTTCTTATTATCAATTCACCTACATGTGGATTGATGTTGACGGTCGTCGTCGTGATCATCGTCGTCGTCGTCGACAACTAGGTACCATTTAGTTTTGTGGACAAGGGAAGTAGAGGGATTCAAATTGTTTGCATTGATAAGTTTCTGTTTTATAAGTAGAGTTGTTTTGATTTTCAAATATCTACTAGGTATACTTATGTTTCCTTTGGAAACAAATTAGTTTATGATCAATTAAGTAAGAAATTTACATTCTCTTCTTGTATTTTATTAATCACAAGCCGGAAAGATTATGATTTTTTCTTTAATTAAATATGTGCCTACGAAAACATATGTATATTAAATACCTAGTCGTGACATAAGTTCTGTTAAAAGCATAAAACAAAATGAGACAAGGACTACATACATAATATTTTGTATTCATTGTTGTTTCATATAATTCGCAATAATATTATTATTTTAATTAAAAAAGTACCTTCAATCAAAATAACCAACCTTAGGTTTGAAGCCAGCCATTTAAACGCTGTAGCCGTTAAGCATTGGCTGTATTTATATTTTTGACTTTGCTTCCTATAACTCTAGTTTAAGAATTTAAAAATCTTTCAAGTATGCTCCCCAAATCTGACCGGAAAAAACAATCTTAAGGATTTAAATACTGACTTCCCGAGCGCCAATCTTAAGCTTCTCTAGGTTATTGACAATAAGACACTTTTGTGTCATCCTGGCTTTGTTTTGTCTTAACAGAATCATGTAGAAGAATTCATGTATCTCGATTGAAAAGGATATTTTTTTTAAACCTTTTACTAAACCCCCTACCACATCTCTTTTTTTCAACTTATCAACCATATTCACAATCGTTCCTAAAAGTGGCGGAATTGGAGTGCGGCTTTCAATCAAACCATTACAGAAGCGTAGTGATGGTTAAGTTTGACAACATAAATGGCATACACTGTATCGTGTTTTTTGTTCTAAACTCCTTTAGCGGTAAAAATCTTTTCATTGGAAAAAGAATTATTTCATGCTTATTTCTCGCATGTCACAGGACAAAAAAAAATTTGAGACTCTTTCCCTTTCCTTTATAACTTTTTAGAGTCGAGGTGTTAACAAATGCTCTGTAGAACGTTTGATAGCCCTTTATGTGTAAATCCTCCCTAATAAGCATTTGAATGGATCTGGTGAATAAATTCATTACTCTGGACATCATCTTTTGGTTTTAAGTGGTGTTTTATGGCAAGACTAGGTAGACCGAGAGCTGAGGGCTAATTTTTTGCATGAAACGTTCGTCTGCCGGCACTAAGTGGCCACGCTTCAGAGAAAAAGTGCATCAAAAGTTCAACTTTTCCGAACTTTCCGAACATTGAAATAGAGAGGGAAACCACTTCATGCATTGCATCGACTAAGACTCGCTGATTACAAATATGGTTTTGACAGACAGGTGGAGGCATTTGTTCTGCAGATGTCGCCGAAAACGCGTTTTTTTTAGCATTAGTTGTGTTCAGCGAGGATTTTTCTAGATCAGAACAGCACAGCACAGTTTCGTGAGAAACGTCAGATCAAGTTAGAACAGTCAGTTTAACGTCAGTTGTAAAAAAAAAAAACAAATTGCAAATTGTGTGAATTTTTCGTTTCTCGCTTTTTTTTTTTTTTCATTTTTTGTGTTTTTACTGTGAAAAATATTATAAAAAATTATTGAAATGGAAAATCAAGTGATTGCTGAGATAATACTAAATGAAAATGTTAGCGGTTCAGACACCGATAGTGATTTTTCGTCGGATTCCTCTTCAGATGATTGGAATGAAAGTGTGACGAATGTTATTAACTTTTCTTTGATGAAATGTAAAAGATTTATTTATGTATGTAAAATGTAAAAAAATGTATTTTATAATTATTTTATTAAACAAATTAAACAAATTGGCAAAATAACTTTTTTTTATTTTTTTTAAATCACGAGAAAAAAAACACAAAGCACAACCAAATCAAAACGTAAACAAAAAAAATGACAACTTCGATTTTGACATTTCTCACGAATCTGTTCTAACCTAATCTGACTCAAAAGCAAGAACAGAAAATCCTGTTCTAAACTGTTCTAGGTTTGTCAATGAACAGGAAAGTAGAACAGTTCAGCACAGAAAAAACCTCAATGAACAGCAAAAAGCTGTACTTTTCTGTCTAGAACAGTTCAGCACAGCGTCACTGAACAGACTTATTTTTAGACTTTTGGAAAACCACGAAGTTGGTCTCATCCGAAAGCCCTCGTCGATACCCTGATTGCGAATATGTACATGACAGACGTTTAAGTGGTCGCATTTTCCCGGCAGACGTTGACGAGAATGCGTTTATTTTGGCGTTTTTAGGAAACCATTTGAGATTGGAATCTAAGCGATCTTCCTGGCGGTCCAACTCTGGCACGATAGAAGAAACTTGCGAAGCTAAGGAAAATTCTTTCAACTAATCCAGCGATGCCAAGCTGTCTGAAAAATGCAGGTCGCTCCTGGACAAATTCAAGTGAAAAATCGCTGAACTTACTACTTTATTCTCACTTTCCTGGTAACTCTCTAACCGCAACTTGCAACAATCAAATTAGTTCAAGTTTCAGTGTAACATATGCACAAGGTCTGATCACAAGGGACAAGCTACAATGGGCTCTCAACAACTTTGAACCATTTAAATCTGCAGGACCAGAACTACAAAAAGCATAATTTTCAACAGCTGTTTATATCTGGTCCATATTCCCTCGGTAAGGGGAGAAAAGTGAAAGTTGTTTTTAAAACCCATCATCATTCCTTCTTAAGACCTTAGAAAAAGTTAAAACAAGACTTGTGTCTATGTCTCAACATACTGACTAGCAGAATAATTAACTTAAAACTGGACAACTCTTCTGATAGAAGATTCGTTGGTAGAGGGACACCGCAAGGTGGTGTTCTATCCCCCCTCCTCTGGAACCTGGTGGTAAATGAAATCTTAAGTGGTCTGGATTTTTCAGAGACAAACTAATACTTTGGGCTGATCGGTGTGGATTGGGTCTGGGTGTCACCCCACACAAATCCGATTTAGTTCTACCTATATTAAAGGAATATATGTAATTAAAGTTCTCAGACGAGGCTAAAAGAAGACAACCTAGAGAAAAATATGATAAATATGAAACTTTACAACCGATGATAGTTCCCATAGTAATTAAAATCTTAATATAGTTTAATTAGAAAAGGTATAGGTACTCTATTTAACATCTGCACCAAATGAACTTTAGGGGACCTTAATCGTCACATATAAATAAAATAAACATCATAATTCATAATACTTTGCTCGAAACCAACTACCTACCTATCTATAAACAATACGAATATTATATTATTGACAATCATACCAATAATATTAGTACCGGTGTTTTTCAGTTTTCAAATTATTTCTACTTTTACGAATATTATTGTTTGTTTAGGAAATGCATGCAATTTAAAATCGCGTGCAACGAACCATAGTCATAGAGAAGTTATTGTCACACTGTATTCATTTTATATTTATTAAGGTACTTAAGCAAAAAGGCGGCGCTCTCATAACGAAATATAGAAAACTTGATGTTTCAACAATTTCGCTTACTTTGTTGCGTTTCTTTCTTGCTGTTCAATACTTTCCAAGCCAATTAAAAAAAAAGGTATATTTTACTGTGAGAAGTATTCAAATATACATATTTATGTATACACGAATACGAAAGGTGTGTTTAATCAAGTCGATGTCTATATGGCGGTTGACCTTCGCTATGTGTGTAGATCCAAATAAATAAAAACAAATAGTCTGAGGTGCGAAGTTGCATAATTCTATTGGTTTTATTCTGATGTATAGTGATGAAACAAATAATAGAAACGATCTTAGCATATAAATTCTATTGCAATAAAAAGCGTATTGGCAAGAGTAAAAACAAATTTTAAAAAATATATCTTACAACACGCCATACTTTAAGGAAGAAATATATTAAATTATTAAACTTAAACAAGAGGAAACGAATGGTATTTTTGTAAGAGAACTATTAAATGGTTAAAATTGCTGCTAATCCTTTTTTTCACGGGTGCTGCGAGGAATTGACAAATCCTCCAAGATCAATTCTTGTCATGAAAAGAGCTTTCTCAAATTAGCCGTTCGGATTTGGCTTAAAAACTGTAGGTCCCCTCCATCCACAACAACACTACCCGCACGCAGGAATGGTTGAGAGTTGTAAGTCACCTTGTAAGGCCCTAGTTCTCAACGATCTATTGCGTTACCTAATTTATTTATTTTATTATGGAGATTATATTCTTTCTACAACTTTTATGAGTGCTTCAGTTCATTATCTTGAGTAGTAGAATCCGAATTAAGTCCACAGCACATGTTTTGCTTTAAATTCAAAAAATTTGCCTACCTTCAGATGATGAAAGAACATGCAAAAACTCATAGTGCTTCAACCAAAATCCCTTACTATCATCTCCGTGTATTTAAGATCGAATTTAAAGCTCCTTAATCGCCTGACAAAATTTTTCCCATCTTATCTGAACAAATTTGTCTTTGTTTAACAGACTATAAAGAAACTCTTAATTCGATCCCAAATACACGGAGATGATAGTTAAGAATTTTGGCTAGTTTTTTCATCTTTTCTATCATTTTTTCCATCACTGTACTTTATAAAAATTGTTCACTATTGTTGTCTCCAGCAAAAAGTTAATTTTGTATTAAACTTTAGGGTAAAAAGAGGGGCCTTCAATCGAAGATGATTTTATGGAGGTACACAGCCGTTGTTTGACTTTTTTTTATGGATCGATTGTGTGGTGGCCTGCGCTTAACAAGCAATACAATATCGAGAAACTAAGGAAAGTTCAAAGAATAGCTAGTTTCGGCACTACTGTGGTCCTTCGATCCTGCCCAACAGATGCCTTAAATGATATTCTGCATCTCCTACCAGTAGACCTAATCATTAAAATTTTCGTAACGTGCAGCGCGCCAAGGCTTTAAGAATAAAAATGTTGGTTTTCCAGACCCTATAGGCGGATATTTTTGCTTCAAACACCAACTGCTGCATTTCTGCCTTGAACCTTAGTAAAGATTTTAAAGTCATCTTTTCTGCCAGAAAGGATGGTTCCGAAAGACTTCGATACCACTAACTTTACTGACGGGTCAAAGATGGAGCGTGGAGTTGGGTCGGGAATACCATATCCAGAAGTTATGGCCTACCGTTCTATCGAACTTTTATGCAGACCCAGGCATGATACAGTCAGGGTCAATGCAACATATACCGGTCATTAGCCGATAGGAGAGCATGTAGTAAAGCTGGGTATCCCTAACAACACTCACTGCCATAGCTGCGGAGACCAACATGAAACGGAAAATGTGATTCACTTTCTCTGTAAATGTCCTGCCCTGACCGGTTTTAAAATGTTAAGCTTCGGAAGGCTATTTCCTTTCTGAATGCAACGAAATGGTTCTAGGATCGCTAATTTTGTCAATATAAGTCCGTCATAACATTATATTTTTATTTTTCATTACATAAGTCGAACGAGTTTATGGTACCAAAACGGGGCTTTCCAGGGCTTTTTGAGTCGCGCAGCAAGGGCTGCTTGTGACTGCCATCTCTACCTACCTACCTACCTACATATGTGTTATTTGTTGGGTGAAAATCCATGATTCATCAAAAATTGGGTTCAACTTATCGACCGAGTTCTATGTTTTGATTGTAGCTACTCCAAGTCGAATTGTCAAGTCCTTATTGAAAACCCTTTACTTGTCAAAGAAATTAAAAATGTTTGAACCATCATTTTAGAGAATTAAAAATTGCAACGTACTTTAAGGATTTTATTTTTTCAAGAACAAAATCTAACTTCGAAAACGACTTACGACTTAAAGTTCGAAACTACATATATCGATGGGCTTTTGGCTAAAATCGCGAACTGTATCTCTTGGGCTATTAAACTTGTCTGCTTGTTTTTTTTTTTAATAATGAATGAAACGTAGACTTTTACTTTCATCATCCCCCGTGTTGTCGAGCAATCCCTTTTTTCTATATAATATATATACATATATGTGTAGGTGTAGATATGAACATCTCTCGACATCAATCTCGCCGATTTTTCTCTTATTTATTTTTGTTGTCGTTTCTTTTTCTTTGGTTCAATTTGTATTTATAAAAATGTACATACCTACATTTTATTTTGTTTTAACTTTGAATGCCCCAGATATAAATGTAAAAGCTTAAAAAACAGACAAACAAAAATAGTAGGTAGTAAACTTATAAACAACAACAAAAATAAAAACAACTTGAGCGGATTCAAAACATTCCTAAATGGCAGTGGTGCTGCTAAGAAGTAAATTGGGATAGGAATGCAAATAGGTATGGCACGTGGTATATAGACTATAGAATAAAGTGGAGTTCAACGTAAACTATGAACCGGTTAGGTTGCGTGGTGTTTAGGTGTATGTAACGTTTACGGAAACCAGTAGTTAATATTTTGCCTCTTTTATTGAAATCTTTTTCAATGCACGGTGGAAATTGAAAATGTGAGGCAGAATTTTTGGCGGTTCATAAATATACTAGACAATCGATTTTTGTTGTTGTACATCAACTACAAGTTACAAGAAATTTATTGAATGTTGAAAAAGCTCGTAGAGAGCCAGGGTCTAGTGACTTACTCGTTTATGTGTGCCAGTAATTTCAGGAATGGAAGGGACCTTCAATTTTTGTAGCCGAAAACAAAGGTCTAATTTGAGATAGCACTTTTCAAGACTAAAATTACTCTTGGAGAATTTTTCAATTCCTTGAACAATTAAGTATACCCGTTGAAGAAACCTTAGGTGGCACAGACAGGGAGAGAAAATGGTTTAACAGTCCTACTCACTAACCAACACGTCAAGGGTAAAACTATAGGTGTTAGGTCTCCTTTACATCACGGCAAAAGTCGATACAATCGTGTCATGAGGTTCATATGAACCGCAGAATGGTTTTGAATACATTTTTTTCATATCTATGCTATATTATTCAGTTTTAATTTTTCAAACTTATTTATGAATGATTTTCAAACATTTATCAGATAAGTAAAGTTGAAATTTCAATAGAAAATAAATCTTTAAGGTCATTCGAAAATATATTCTTAAATTTGTTTGACTTCGAAACTGCCAGGAAATGCCATAAGTTTAAAATTTCTAGCAGATCTACCTTTGATGGATATTTCTGGTTTGCCCTAATTAGTAACCTGTAAACAAAGTTCAAACCCTCCACTGGTACTTTTCTGCGTATACAAAGGACCATGATTTCTAATTTGTTAAGTATTCAATTACAATTGACAATTAGATTTTATAACTTGTTTACATTTTGTAACAATAGTGGTAGTAATAGTGAAATGTGTTGATGTCGTTGATTCCATCATATTTTAACACCGGGTGCAACGGGGGTACAATCGATAACTTATTCATATCCGTGAACTTGGCTCGATAAAAACAATGTCCATCTTTAGAAAAATCCGCAAAAACAAAAGATAATGACCAAAAATCTTTTAAGTAAAGGAATTTCTTGATGGCCAAAACGATCCTGTAAAAGTAAACAGGAAGTAGTTTTCGCAAGTCCACTCATCTATCTTTTGATTGTCTCGGTGACTTATGTTCAAAAGCCAAACAAATAAGTTGTTTTGTTATCGAATCAACATAACTGTGAGAAAACCACTTCCGGTTCTCAAAATAAGCATGTGATGGTACTGGACTACAACAAAACCAGAGTTGGAGTCGTTGTTTTCAATCAAATGGTTTCTATTTATTCCTGCACTCGTCAAAACACAACGCTGGTCGAAGGTTGTATTTTACAACTTACTAGACGTAGGAGCACTAGGCGACTGCCATATTTTTTCGACATTTCAACTCACCCAGGAAAAATAAAAATTTTATTCAGAAACGAAAAGCTCATCGAACTCGTGGGGGAGATGATAAGTTTATTGACTTACATATATGTAAGTGAGCTTCATCGCCTATGAAAATTGTACTTGTTGTGCGATACGTACAGAGGTGGATAATAATAAGAGTGAAATACTGTTACTACAATTTTATCACAAATTGTGAAATTTAATTTAAAAAAAAAAAAAAAAAAAACGAAGTTTATAAATGTTTTTTAAGGATCAGTCAAAATTCAAAATCTTATGGAAAATGAATAAATAAGTAACCTCAAGACGTCAGTACTTGGTGGAGTGGCCTTTGTTCTTAAGAACCGCTTCGTAACTTCTCGGCATAGTCAAGTAGTTTTTAACATGTTTCCACAGGTGTTGTGTACCATTGTTCCTGGATTTTTTCTCATAGTGCCTCCGTAATTTTGGTCTTCTTGCACGATGTTCAATTTTTAAATCTTTCCAAAGTTTGTCTATGGGGCTTAGATCTTACGATTGTGAAGGCCATTGTAAAACTGACACATTCTTTTGTTTAAACCACCTTGTCACGAATTAAGCAGTATGTTTGCGGCCATTATAATGCTGAAACATCCACACAAATGGCAGATTATTATCTTCTGCAAATGGAAGCATAACGTTTTCTAATATTTTTAGGTACGTTTCTTTGGGCATAATATTTTTGAATTTTGGAAACTGGCTAGGGAGCTGAATGGAAAACGTTTTACCATCCCCACAAAACTGTCATCTAATGTAATGCTTTCCCATTTCAAGGTTCTTTTAAATCCTGTAATAACGCCGACAAAGTGGCAATTCGCAGCACCTGGATTCGTAGTCGACTCTCTGGACTGTGCATTTACATTTAGCGAGTTGGAAGTAACGCTGAAGACGCTTAAAGATGGAAAAGCAGCCGTATCGAATGGTGGAATTTTTTAAATATGGGACTGTCATGCTCAAAGAGCACCTTATAAAACTTTTCAATACAGTTTTGGAGGGAGAATTGACTCCATATGAATTTCGAGATGCTATTATATTTCCAATCCACAAAAAAGGATCGTTATTTGATGCAGCTAACTACAGAGGGATATCCTTTTTAAATGCATCTTACAAGATATTTACAACGATGATGCATAAGCGTCTTGTTATTTGGATTGAGACCGGAAACTTGCTGAGGGAGTTCCAGGCTGGATTTAGACCAGGATATTCAGCAATAGATAATGTTTTATATTCAGGAGCTTGGCAGAGAATTTCTTGAAACAAAGGAAAAAGCTGTATGTATTTTTTATCGATTTTAAAGCAGCTTTTGATTCAATCGATAGAGGTGCACTATTCTATAAGCTGTATAGTCTTGGGATATCATTGAAGTTTGGTCGCGTTCTTGAGCACCTATTTAGAGGAACAAGGGCGGCTGTATGGACAGGTGAAGAACTCTCAGACTGGTTTGAAACCTCATCGGGACTGAGAGAAGGTTGTACATTAAGCCCTACATTGTTTGCATTATTCATTGATGACCTTTTAGACTACCTGCCGGGTGGAGTGGATTTCGCAGGGATGCGGATTAAGGCTCTTCTGTTCGCAGATGATATAGTCATGTTTCCGAAATCACCGGAAACTCTGCAGCTCATGATTAACAGGGTTTACCAGTATTGTCAGCTATGGAATTTAATATTAAATAAAGATAAATCCAAGGTTATGGTTGTTAAAAGTGGTGGTGGACGTAATGCATCAAATGAAAAATGGAGCTATAATCTCGAAAATATTGAATGTGTGCGAGAATACAAATACCTTGGCATTACTGTTACAAATAATTTAAATATGGATAACCACTTGAAGGAGAAATTGGTTAAGGCGAAAACTGCTATTAATATGACCTGGAAACAATGCTTCATGAATAAGTGTATAGCACATAGTAGCAAGTTTAAAGTATTTGAAGCAGTAGCTGAGAGCATACTTTTATATGGATCGCAGGTATGGTGATGTAAAAAGTACAATTCGGTTGAAAAACTCCTAACGCATTTTATAAAAAGAATATATATAATTTGCCGAATAATACGCCAAACTACGTAATAATGCTGGAAACGGGTCTCTCTCCTTTGTTTATAAAAACATTGAAGTTGCAAGCGGACTTCTTGCTTAACGTTTTTAAAATGAATGATTCACGGGTCGTGAAAAAAGTGTCCATAAAAGCCATACAAGATCAAAACAGTTGGTATCGAGAGTGGCAAGATCTTGCTGAGGAATGTCAAATTAATTTTAATTTACCCATCGATGATTTAACAACAGCTAAAAACATCTTGTATGAAGTCTTTAAAGGTTGATGAGAAATGTAGAGCTGAATATATTGCTGAAGCGTCTAATTCCTTGTACAGAACAACTTACAGCAGATTAAATCATAACCTTGCAGAGAACAACTTTTTTAAGGATTCCAATAATGTCCGTGTGATTTCTATGATGGTCAGACTACGTAGTGAACTAATAGATTTAAATTTCATTCCACACAGACCTGATTTACTCCTAGAGTGTAATATGTGCAACCTATCAGAAAGAGAGAATATTGTCCACTTCTTGGGAAAATGTCCCATTCTTAGAGAAATCAGAAGGAATGTATTCAGAAAAGACTTTCTATCGGAAGATGAAGTGATAAGTTTATTGAATGAAATGAATGTTGTCAATCTTTACGAATTTTGCAAAACTGCGCTTAGATATAGAAGTGCTATAATGAACGAAAATTTTTGATTGTGTTTCTATTCACTGTTTTTTAAATTATTTGTAATCTATCATGAACTGTTTATAGTTAAAAAATTATAATTATAATTATAAATACCCTTTTTAATATTTAAAAGTAATTATATTGAGGGCTTTTTACATTCATTGTGTTTTGTTGTCAATCTGGCAGACGGCAATTGCCATGCTATAATGATTTTTGTAAACATTTTTGGTATGTAATTCAAATTTTACTTTAATTCAATAAAATCTGTATCTATCTCATATTTTTGATCAAAAAGATAGAGCCTACTCCATTATAAGAAAAACACCTTCAAATTTGTATATTAGCGCCACCATGCTTTACCATCTTTTTGGTGCTTTTAGGATTAAGTTCTTAATTTAGTTTTGCCTTCTAAAATAAATCCGTCCATCAATACCAAGCAAATTTTTTCGTCGCAATACAAAATATTTGTCCAGCTTCTTGGACTCCCTGATGCTTGGTTGAAGTTTGCGGATTCAACGCTTTGCTTTATGTTTCTTTTACTGAGCAATGGAACTTATCTAGCTATTCTTCCGTGTAATTTTTTTTCTTGCAAACGTCGGCAAATCGTTTTGGAACTAACGTCCAACAACAAATTTGTTCTTATCAACATAGATGTTGCAAATGGGTAATTAAGAGCTCGGACCACAACACACGGAGAACGATGAAGTGAATTTGCAATAAAATTGTGAGTGTTACCTTCATCTCTTAATTGCTAAATCAAACAGCGTTCTTCTTCGGAACAATGTTTTGTGCGTTCCAATTTGTTTAAGATTCGAAGCTAAAAATTGTTATTTTAGTTAATTGGATTTTAAAAAAGACGAACCAACACTAATTTCCCAGGAATATTGCAAATTTACAGTGCACTCTTATTACTTTGTCCGTTGAAAAATGAGTTTCGTGAATAAATATAACGGTGCTTTGATAAATACTTGTGAACATTTTTCAGCGACTATGGAAAATTTTGGAAGGTTATTACGATAGAATTAATAAAGTGAAGAAAAGTGTATTGATTCACTCATATTATTTTGGCAACCACTGTATATATTTCTCTTTTCAAAGCTCAAAACTGAACACCAGTAATACTTTTCAAAAAAAATAAAATACCCTCACATCATACCCCAAAATTTTAGAAGTTGAAGTTTTGAAGCTACAACCTACTTTCGAACACATGCACGTACAATAATTTCTGTCCATTTCACAAAAAAAAAGAAAAGAAAAACCACCCACACCTTTTTCTAGTTCTTCGTTATGTTGCTAATGTTTAGTCTATCTACCTTCGTATGTCCCCGATAAAGAATGGGGTGAGTACGAAGCGAAGGGGAATGATGGAGGAAAAACAAATATCTTATTCTCTTCTTTTGTTTGACAGCGCTGAATTTCTTCTATAGATACTTTTTTTGTTATTGTTTTGTTGGCAGAGGGCAGGGTTCTACGAGTATATCTATTCTAATCCCCTGCCTATGTAAAGTTTGGTGTGGTGTTTTTGTGTGCTATAGTAGATGTTATCTATTTCTCATTTATCTGCTAGATACGAACGTCGTTTACTACGAAGAGAGGGGTGTAGCTTAAAAATAAGAAAAATAAAATAAACTTTACGCCAAGAACATTAGAAGACAAACTGAATATCAATCAAAAGAATTTGTAGAGGTTATTTGTATCTGCATGAGTACCTATATATGAAGAAGAGGGTAAAGCATAACTAATGACCACATTTTAAAGTTAAGTATCATTTCATTTAGTTAACGAATTACATTGTAACGTTGTACCTTTAGTTATAGGTTCACAAATTGTTGTGTCCATTATACCTATTTATTTTTGAATTATTATGAAATAAATGCAGCAAATTAGTTTCGCGTAAAGATACAGGCCTTATCCTTAGAAAAATCTCATTTTTTTTTAAAATACATATAAAGACTTTTGTAATTAAATTGTAGTAACAGAATTTCACTCTTATTATTTTGAACTACACTGTATATTATATGAATCTACTGCTTTCAATAAAGGAATACATACTAAGCTTAAAATTCAAGAAAGTAATCGAACAGAACTTGCCTATTATTGGGAAGGTTCAAACCACATAAGCGTCTTCATTTGCAGTCAACTGTATTCTTTGAACCCACAGTTTTAAGCCGAGTCCGAACCGATATTTTGAGAAAGCACTTTTCATGACAAGAATAACTTTTGGAGACAGTACCCGTGAAAAAAAAACTTTAGATGGCACAGACAGGGATTGAACCTCTGACATGACAATCCACGGGTACTAAGGTACCAAGGCAACTAGTTAGTTTTTTAAGTGTCATAAATTTCAAACTCAGAATTTTATTTCACTAACCTCTGCCTTTAGTTTATCGTACAAAAACTACCAAAACCTTTATTATCTACAAAACATTCCTCAGTCAAGCTACAAGTTCATCGCGATTTGTATTTTGTATTGTAGAGAAATATTATTTATTTCTTTTCCAATTTGACAGAGAACCCTTTGACAAAAAACATCAAATAAAATTATGCAGAAAATAAATAAATCACAGAGTTGTAAAGTTCAGCTTTCAGTTGAACGAAAAGGCCATGATCAACTGTCAATTTGACAAAAGTAAACTTGACTTCATAGTTAGGGAGATTTTTCTTGTCTAACTTTTCATTTAACTTTCCGATAAAATTGACTTGAAATTGGAGGGCAATTTTTTGGCAGCTGACCAATCAGATACTAGACACTTGCCTTACTTTCAATTTCTTTTGTTAACGTCAAAAGTTACAGTTTTAATTTTGCTTAATCAGTTTCCAGCTTCAATAAAATAATGATTTTAAGATGAGAATTAAGGCTATAAACATTTTGAAATCACATTTCGCTTTAGACTGTTTCTATTTTATAGAACTAAAAAGTAAAAAAAAAGTCTTTCGTTCTTGTTTTGTAACAAATTTCTAGCTCATTGTTTATTTTATACAGATTCATTTCAAACAAGGACTTTTCCTTAAGTTTTAAAATGATGATAACCGCCTCAAAAGGCGCTAAGAAATTTAATTTAATTAATCACATTAATTTGCCTTCTAATATTTGATTAAAAAGAAAAAGCGAAAATTAAAATTGACATCTGTCAGACTCCCAGACTATTGTAAGGGGTTATTATAATTGTAAACAAAAAATTGTAAATATAACTTATTTTAACCTTAAGATAATAAAATTAGCTTTTCCAATGCCAAAATAAAAGACATTTAAGAAAACAAATTGTTCGGGACAAATTGCATTCTAAAATTGTAACGAACTGTCAAACTTAATTCGCGTTCCACATACAATCCACACATTCTAGTCTTTGTTGCGCACCTAAAAACAAGCCATGTCAAAGAAATGTCATAATGAAATGGAAATTCGTTCATTCGTTGATCGCTCTCATTTGAATAGTCCTTAAAACTACAAACGTAACCCATTTAATGTTTTTTGATGGCATTTCTGAAGCTGAACTGAAACCATTCTTCAATTCATTACGAAACTATCAGAAGCATTGTAGCAATATCGTGGTGGTGGTGGTGCCGGAGTGGCGATAGGGCAACGGAGCGGCGGCATCGAGCACAAAAAGATACCAAATCACCAAACAGCGCAGCCATCTAATATAATATCTACTCTACTACGACTCTACGACTACGACTTCGACTACCTACTATATCACATTAAATGTGGTTGGCATTCGATGGTTTTTTGCTTTGGATGTGCGTTTTCCTGTTTTTTATTTGTCGTTGGTTGTTTTCGTTCCTCCATTTTTATACCACCTATCTCGTCTATCAGCAAAGTAAAAGCTATAATAGCTAGCAGCAGTATAAATATATAAAAGTATAAAAACAGAAAAAGCAAGCTTTGGCACTCCATAGAACGAACCGGCACAACCAACAACCAACAACATGCACATCCACATTTCGTCATGACATTAAGATCTCGACCTGATCCAATCCGACAAAGCATGAACAGCAAATATACAGCGTTGCTTCACTTCATTCCACTCCAACCATACTACTACCTACTTCATAGCAGAAACAGAGTATGGAATATGTATATAGACAACGACAACGACAAGGAGGCCATTCCATACGGCCATGCTTTGCTTTGCCTGATTGCCAACCAGCCAGAGTCAGAGCCATAGCCAGAGCCAGCCCTAGTGCACAGCACAGCACAGAACACCATCATTACAGTCAGTTTTTGTTGCTGACGTTTCCATCCACTAGAAATAGCTATAGCAAAACCCAAACCCAAAATCCCCAACTAGCTCTTATTCCACATCCACACTAAAGCTATCAAACTAAACCAACCGTATCTCTTTACTCCGCTGCTATTTTTACACCCTCTCGATGTCGAAGTCGACGTCGACGTACGTTCTATACAATTTCCTCCTCTGTGTGTTAAATTCTGTATCTTTCGGAATAAGCTCTTTGTGTGGTGTGTGTTATGCGCTGTGCCTGTTCCGTGATGTGGCCTGTGGGGGCTGCCTCTACTTTTGCTTAACTGCTTGCCATGCCATCGGATCAGACCATTTTTCGTTCATTCGTTCGTTCGTTTTGTAGTCGTAGTCATAGTCATAGTCATAGTCATAGCCATCGTGCTAGTGGCAGGGCAGGCCAGGCCAGGCCAAGCCGGTAGAGTCATTGAGAACAGAGAAAATTGCTTAAACTGAAATTATATTTTGCTATGTCGCTGCGCTGTGTGTCATTTTGAATGCTTGGCTCGTCGTAGTCGTATATGTGGGACATCAGCTGAAACAGCATGAACAACGACGAGCCACAGCCACAGAGGTGGTAGAGAAGCATTAGTCGAAAAATGAATGGGAAACCAGAGGGGTTTGTTCGGTTGGGCAGAAGTAAGTCGGTCGCTGAAATCGCTTGCCTGCCGTGCCGCGTACACCAGTCACCAGTGTTATTTGCGATGTTGGCGTTCTCTTGTGCTATGCTATGCTGTGCTGCTAGCTTCTGCTACTGCTTGGCAAGCCAGACCAGCACCAGGCCAGGCCAGTAGAGTAGAGATGCTCTGTTGTGTGGTGGTGCTGCTGCCGTATTTTATTTGTGCTATTTGGTGTGGCTCGCATACATACACAGAAGACTTATACCTTATACCAAAATGACGATGACTACAACTTTTAACGAAAATGACTGAGTTACAGAACGTTTTTCTTCTTTTATTTTGTTTTTGTCAAGCAAATGCCATTATACAGTGTTGATGAAAATTTGTTAACACCATTTATACATTTATAAATTTTATTATGAGCCAAAAGATGTAAGCTTGATATGGATATGGTTATGATTTTAATTTAATTCTACTCTACTTTGATACTTTTTATAATATTAACTTATTTTTAACCTTTTGCATTATGTCATTTTAAAACGTGTATAGGTATTAAGTTTTTTGTTTTTATTAGAAAATTCTTTGGGGCTAACTATAGCCATCAAGTAAAGTCCACTTATGTCAAAATGACAGCTAATTATAATTTTTCTAAATGAAAGATTAACTTGATTACTCTATGATTTATTTCTCTACATAATTCAATTTAATGTTTCTGTAAAAGTGATGAGAATATTGATGACGAGCTTTAGGTCAATGAAAAAAAACAATTATTTATATTGTCACGACGTTTCGTTCATGTCTATGAACATCATCAGGTGTGGTAATTAATCTATATTTGCATTAATAAATTGGTTACAATTTGATAACATTGAAAAACTATGAAAACTTACACTTGTTACATGAATATTGCAAAGGTCACTTCCACCAACAACTGTTTCTGTAAAAGGTTTCCCTTATTTTGTCTGAATCAGCCCAATACCATATTTACACAAGTAGCAAATTACAGCTGTTACAAAAATTTCAAAAATCGATTCGATAATCCGTTGTAGCTAAACGAACACAATCAAATTATATCGTCTGAACTAAATTGTGGTAGATCTCGTAATCTTGAGAAAGTGTTTCAATTCCTAGTTCCGTATCTTGTAAGCTTAGAAAATTGTAAATTGTTAGGCGACCTGAGTATATTCCTAACTAAAATTTCACCTCACAGATTACACTGGTCGACAAAGTTTTCTTACTGGCATTAAAATATTGTACTTTTGCTATGGATTTTGGTGGCCTTAATTCAAATCCGACTTCAAAATGTATGTATTACGTCAGGTTTTTGAGATATCACTTTTTAAAATTCGAAAAAAACACATACATATATAAGGCTTTTTGAGGGTAGCTTTTTTTTCTATAAACTATGATAACATTTCAAAAGTTGTTAGGTTTCACCTGTCTTACAAAAATCTAATAAAAGAAACGCTGAGCCACTTTTGCTAAAATGACTTTAAACCGAAAAAGGCATAACTGTTTGAGAGTAAGTTTGGTTCTTGCAACGAATCTGTTGTCTAAACAATTCTATTATATCAAGTTTTTGCAATATATCAAAAAAAAAAAAAAAAAACAAAAAATATGAAATATCAGCAGATAGTTAAAATCGAAGTTCTGGTTCGCTATCAGCTCTAAAAAATAACTCTGAAATCTATTTTCCAAAAAAAGTTTAAAATTCTCGAAACTTCATATAGATTCAAATAAAGACTCATAGCTAATGAGAATTTCCAAAAACTAAGTAAGATACTAAAATGCTTTAAATTTTATCTAAAAGAGAAAGATTTGTACTTTTCAAAATTATCATACAAATTATTGTTAAAAGAGATAATATCTTGAGTTTCAACTTGGGCTTAAAAACCCATATTATACATATTTTAAAAACCTGATGTGATAAAAAAAATTAAAGGCGAGATTTGAATTAAGTGCATCTTAATGCTTTAAATAAGTATTGTTTTGTTACCGGGACTGAAAAACAAAACGTAATTTTGTCGACTAGTGTTAAAATTCAAAATGGCTAATTTAATTTTTTTTAAGGTACATGCTTCGGTAACTGTTCAAAACAGTTGAAATACATAATGAGAACAAATAAAATGCTAACAAATCGTCTATTAGGAAAATTTGATTTCGTCTGCATGTTAAAAAGTATATTATAAGTAGCGTGTAAGCGCAGGTCAGAAACAAGATGCAATAGGCACAAAAAGGGATTAAACTGCCTTTGAGTATCATGGCCGTCTATTTCTCAAAGCTCCCAATTTAACTCTAATTTTAAGTTTCACAAGCAGCGGCTTACAACTTTCAACCATTTCTATGTGAGTAATTTTGTCAAGGATGTTGTAGGGTACCTCCACCGTCACTGTCAAAAAAAGTCTTAAGCTTAGTATACACGATTGAAAGATCTTACAAGATCCAAGGCAGATTTTTCGCAAAACATTTTAAACAATTTTCTATCTGTCAAAAGTGACAAAAAAAAATTGGCAGTCAACCATCTGCCAATTTTCTTTGAAAAAATTGGCGACTTCTTGTAACGGTTTCTACTCGTCTAAGCACCCAATTCTTTGTATTTTTAAATAATTGAAATGACAAAAATGAAAAGAATTAAGAAGTCGAGAATATTGTCTTCCAATGAGTCTATTAATTTTATTGTATGCTAAAGTCTGTCAGTGTAAACAGATAATTATTAATTGGAAGATACAAAAATTGTCGGCAATTGTCATCCGATTTTCTACAAAAAATTTGTCTAATACTTGGATAAAATCAACCAACCGACCGTAGGAAACGAACAATATTAATACTTGATCGAAAATTGGCAATTGTCACTTAATTGGATGCTATTGGAAGACTTTTGACAATTCGGCCAATATTGGAAGATCTTTTGGGAATTGTCACTTAATTGAATGCTATTGGGAGACTTTTGACAGTTTGCTCAATATTGGAAGATCTTTTGGCAATTGTCACTTAATTGGATGCTATTGGAAGACTTTTGACAGTTTGCCCAATATTGGAATTGTCACCTAATTGGATGCTATTGGAAGACTTTTGACAGTTCAGCCAATATTGGAAGATCTTCCAATCGTGTATACATAGCTTTAAGCACTATTACGAAATGTATTCACATTAAAAATTAGTTATCTTCCAATTCTGATAGATATGATTCGTACTAATAAACAAAATAATAGTTACTCGTTCTCCAATTGTAACTAAATATTTTAACACGATAATATTGATAATATGAGAAATTTTATATTTTAGCAAGCCGAACTTTTCCAACATTACTGTTGTCAGTTTAGTATATCTCCGGAGGGCCCATAGAGCCGGAGTGTATGACTCGGCGAAACCAACTTGAATATAATGTAGTTAGTCAAGTAACGAAGCAAGCAAGCTGAACCAACAACTGATGGTCGTCATCGTCGCATTCGTCGTCTTCTCGTCGCTATCGTTTTTTATATATATTTTTTTTTGTATACATTTCACTTTGTCGTTGTCGTTCTCTTCATCGTCGTCGTCGTAGTTCGAGTTTCTTGAAAGTTTATAGCAATGCTCCGAGGCTGGTTCGTTCGATCTGTGCCGTGTGTGTTGTTGAATTTTCTTGAGTTCCTCAGTTAATATTCACTTGAGGCAATCCATATTCCTGTCGAATATACTCGTTTGCCTCTCCTACCCGACGACGACGACGACGCATTCTACAAAAGCCTTTTAGAGACGGTCTTCATCATTATCGTTGTCGTCGTCGTAGTCGTAGTCGTCGTTGCCGTTGCTGTTGCTGTTGCCGTCGTTCTTGTGTTCAGTTTTTGGTCGGTTTCGAGTTGTGTCGACGACGGACGTATAGTCGTATAATCGAGAAACGAACGAGACGATTTAGTTGGTTCACTTCACTTAAACTCAGGGTTCAGAACAGAGATAAAGTGGACGGATAGTAGGGGATTTTAACATTAAAATCCTTCATAGTATAGAAACACAAACTTCTGGCGTCTGTATGTGGCTTACCCTGTTTTATTTTTTACAATTTTATTTTTCTTGCTTTATCTTCAACTCCTCAATGTCGCTGTAGTTGTCTAAAATTGTATTTTATACCTACGTTATTTGTGAGTATTTTTGTTGTTCATTCTATTTTATTTTTGCTTTCATTATATTTTGAGTGTGTAATCATTTCAGTTGTGAAGTGAAGACGAAGATGATAATGATGATGACGACGATGACGGCGCGGCGGCGGGGACGCGGTCTTTGTCGTTATGATGATAATGACGATTTGAATATGTTATGTGTTTGCCATGCAAGATTGAACCAAGTTATCTTTTATACTCTTTAAAGAAATATACCTACCTACCACTTTTATGATTTTTTTCTACCCCCGCTTAGATACTGTCCAAGTTTTGTCATATTTTCCATTTCAATACAATAACTTAACATACAGTGTAAATGTTCGAAATTGTCAGTTTTAACTTACCTAAATAGTTAATTATTAGTTTCCCCTAAAATAAGTAGCTTAAATGGTTATGTATTTGGATCCTGTTGTTGAACTTTTGTGTTTCGGATTTTCATCTAAATAATAATAAGAACCAAATCTTTAGAACTTTGTGAAAACAAAAACCCTTTTGTCAAGGTACCACAATAAAAAAAACAACCAAATAAAAGTTTCTATGAAAATCCTCTTATTGATTCTAGTTAAGTTATCTACCTATATGCCTGAAACACTGTCACCACCATCAGGCAGATTCAAAATTAATTGCTTTCTAGCTAAAACGATGACGAGAGATATTTGAGAATAGTTCAGTACACACTTTAAGCAGCAAGTTGATATTGTAAACTATAGTACAAGGTGCAAAATAGCGTAAAATAAGGTAGGAAGATCTTTTTTATTTGGCCATAAATGGTGTAATGATGAAAGATGCGATTTAGAGTTCAACTTCAGATACCTATGTATATATGTAGTAGGTGAGTGTGGAAGGTATATCCAGTCACCAACCTAAATTTAGTATTCGATTCACGTTTTCCAGTTCAAATCGACCTCCTTGTATAGTAGGTATAAGGAACGAATAACTTGGGACGAAAGAATAGTGGTGGTGGTGATGGTTTAATCTCATACTGTTGACGTTAGCTCAAGGGCTTTATAACTTTGCGTAATAAGGTCAAATCGGGTTTTGTGTTATTTTTAAGTTTCTTATTATTTCTTATCGCAACTTTTTTTTTTTGCAATTCACTTTCATCGAACCTAACCGGTTTCGTAACATTTATTTTTGTTCAGATACCTATAACACAATATGCTCTCAAAAATCTAAACAATAAAAGACCGGCACGCTTTTATTTTATATCAATGTGTTGTTTTGATTATTATTATTATAATACATAATTTTGTTTTAACTTCATTACAGTGTGCATTTTCTTTTTCATTTTTGTCGATGGAGTCTTCCACATGCAAACGCTGTAAGGTTTACTTTTATAAAAAAAAATGTTGATAAGATTAAAATAAACAATTATAAATTCTTGCAACCTGTTGAATGTATCACATCAACAAAAACATGTGCTGTCTATTATCTGGTTCAACAAAGCCTTTTTTTCATGGTCAAATTCAAAAATATTAAATATCGTGAGTTGTTGAATAACCTGTGTGATCACCTATCGTGGATGTGTAAAATAAACAATTGGCGGGAAAATGTATCTGTAGTCTGTATTGGGAAGCAAACATTCTTCTTCTTCTTATTCACTGAGTTCTTATTCTTAAACCTTAAAATTATTCCAAGTTATGAACAAAAATTCGTAGAAAGATCAATTCGATGTTTGCGATAACTTTATTAATTAACTCACTAGCATCTACATACATAAATCCTTTGAATACCTATCCTTACTTACTTACTTAAGGTGGCGCTACAGTCCTGTGTGAACTAGGGCCTCATCCAAAAAACTTCTTCATCTAACTCGGTTCCTAGCTAGATGTGCCCAGTTGCGCACTCCAAGTTGGATGAGGTCAATTTCCACTTGTGCGCACCACCTCATCCGCGGTCTTCCTCTACTGCGCTGTCCTGTGGGCGTGGATTTAAAGACTTTTCGGGCCGGAGCATTGCTTTTCATGCGCTATACGTGACCCAGGCATCTCAGTCGTTGGACTTTTATCCTTTTCTGGTCTGCGTCGCTGTACTGCCCGTACCATCTTCTCACCAATCACCTTCAATGCATATGGGACCGTAGATCACCCGAAGAACTTTTCTCTCGGAACGACACAAGGTGCTTTCATCCGCTTTTGTCACAGTCCATGCTTCTGCTCTTTTCTTTCTCCGACACACTTTCTCATTTTTATGATCTCCTGTCTGCAACTTCTAATCCAATACATTGTTTCGATAACGATAGTACTCTTAACTTTTCATATTCGTTTTCAGGCTCACATCCCTCTTCTTCGGATGTGTAACTGCAACGACAAGATATGATAAGCTCATTAAATTCCGACCTAAACAGCATTGTTCAATGGGGAATAGAAAAACCGGTGGAATTTAATGCTTTGAAAACCCAATGCTGTATCGTTAAAGCGAGATATACCTCCCTTGCCATTACCCATGGATAGCAGTTGCAACAATGAGACTGAACATCTTGATATTTTCGGTATGTGTATCACCAACCACCTTCTGGAACGATCACATACGCGATGTCGCCAAAAATTCCGCAAGATGTTTGGGTTTCATAAGGCGATGCAAGAAATGTTTCTCCCCTTCAGATCTCGCTGTTTTTTACAAGACTATACGTCCAAAGCTTAAGTATAACTCCCATCTCTGGGCTGGTGCTCCTGCAACTTACTTAAGCCTCTTGGACAACATTGAACGTAAATCATTTAAATTGATTGGTTATAGTATCATCGTTGGTTCCTTTACGTCGCTTGAACATTTTCGTAAAGTTTCTGGTCTTACCCTTTTGTACCGTTATTTTAACGGTTTATACTCTAGAGAAATAGTTAGTTGCATTCCTTACCTTAAACAGTTCAACCGTAATACTCGCGCTTCTAGGAATGCTCATCAGTATACCCTTCGGCCGTACTGTCAAATACAGAGATTCGTTATTTAGCCGTACTACGCGAATGTGGAATGCCTTACCACACTGTCTTTCCCAGGTATTGCAATATTCAGGAATGGGCACCGACATCTCCTTTGAAACCCTCTTTCTTGTTCCTAGTGTTCACACTGTGTCTCTGCATAATAAGGGTATAATATCCCCTTAAGTGTGGGCTTCTGGAATCTGGAATTTTGTACAAATAAATTGCTTAATTCTTGTTGTTATCTTTAACTATTTTCAATGCTAGTTAAAAAATCTATTGTTGTATACATTAAATAATTTCGTTTTTTTTTTCAATTTCAGGAACTTATTGGTCAAAATAGCAACGATAGTTCAAGTGGTGGCGTCAGTGGTTTGGGTTCGGGCCCCCCTGGTACACCAACACCCCAACAAGTGATGCGACCTACCCCCTCGCCAACTGGTTCATCAGGTTCAAGATCAATGTCTCCTGCTGTAGGTAAGAAAACACAAACAAACAAAAATAAGAAATATTTTAATTGGAAATGAAAATGTGAAATAATTCAAAATATTTTTTTTTATATCAGTGCAAAATTTGCCTATATCGCGACCATCGAGTAATCAATCTCAGTCGGGACAGCAAATGCCACCCACAACCGCAAGTCATATGTCCCATGGTAGCAATGTATCTATTGCCGGCGTTCAACAGCAATCTCAGCCACCGGGGATGCCTTCAGTGTCGTCAGGTAATTCTCAACAATCACCAGCGTCACAGCAACAAACGCCACCAAATCAATCTGTGAACAGTATGTCAGGACAAGGTAGCTATCAAACACAACCTCCCCCACTTTCTCATATGCATGGCTATAAAATGGGACCGGGTTCAGGGCAAAGCCCCGGCTCAGCTCCACAAAATATGCCTCCATATCCACCGCCGCCACAACCGCAACAATATTCCCAAGGTAATTTTCTCATAATATCATTAAATTGATAATTTTTGTGAATAATTAAAAGTAACTGTTGTTTTACGATATAAATTTGAAAAATTCAATATTATAATATTGTTTGAAAATATTTTTTTAGGAAACTACCCGCCTCGTCCTCAATATCCAAGCAGCTATGCACCAACACCATCCACAAATCAAGCGTCATCTGCCAACACAATGCCACCTGGACCAAATCAATATCCAGGACGACCTTTGCCTAATCACAGTGGCAGCCAGCACACACAATTCCCGCCATATCAGCAGAATTGGGTGCCACCGTCGCCACAGAGTCATGCAGGAATGATGGGCAATCATGTGCAAGGCAAGGGAACGCCACCTCCACCTCCACAAGCGAACGTCGTTGGCTCTCCGCGACCTCTCAACTACCTGAAGCAGCACCTCCAACATAAGGGCAGCTACGTGGGAGGATCTAGTCCAACTCCGCCACAAGGTTACGGCAATGGCCCGGCGGGTAGTATGCATTTGCCAATGGGCCCACCCCATCACATGGGTCCGCCACACGGTCCAACGAATATGGGCCCACCTACATCAGGCCTGCAGCAGGGTGGCCCTCCATCGGCACAGCTACCCACCGATGGAACTTCAACGCCCGATCATGGTGTCATTTCCCAGGACAATGGCATAACTTCGTCGGGCTCGGCGGCGGCGGCCAGCACGCATCCAGTGACTTCTGTTGTTACAACAGGTCCCGATGGCACCCCGTTGGATGAAGCCAGCCAACAAAGTACACTGTCAAATGCTTCAGCAGGTAAATATATTACATAATACTTTTAATTCTTGAATATGAATTTAAATTCTTGTTCTTTTTGAAGCATCTGGAGAAGATCCTCAATGTACAACACCGAAATCACGGAAAAATGATCCATACAGCCAAAGTCATTTAGCGCCACCAAGCACATCGCCCGGTGGACATCCTCACAATGAGGATTTTGAAATGAACTCGCCACCAAATTGGTCACGAACACCAGCTAGTCCGGTTAGTTTTTGTTTTTAGTTTTTTTCATATTCTTATTTTATTTTCAAATTCAATTCAAATTTTATTTTCAATATTATTTTTATATAGCAGGTTTTCAATAGCCACGTTCCTCAAGAAACTTACCGGACATCGACAAAGAAATCCGATAGTTTATGCAAACTCTACGACATGGACGACAATCCAGACCGTCGAGGCTGGTTGGATAAATTGCTTAGCTTTATGGAGGAAAGACGAACACCAATAACGGCATGCCCGACCATTTCAAAGCAGCCCTTAGATTTATATAGGTTATATATTTATGTAAAAGAACGAGGAGGATTCGTCGAGGTATGCAAGGTGCCGTAGTAATTCCTTTTACTAACTTTTTTAGAATCAAACTAGCCAAATCAAACAAAATTCAAAAAATTAAAAAAGAAAACACCACCAACAATAAAACCAACCTTTCAAAAATCAGCTAAATTAATTTTTAAAAATCATTACTAAATCATTTTTAATCTCAATTTTTTTAAAAGCATGTCATTCAAACTTTTTGGCTGAATTTGTCTTCTTTTGTTTAAAGATTTTTTTTTCAATAATCTTTTAATTGTAATTTAATTTGTTCTTATTGTGATGCAAAAATATTGATATTTGGGTGCTTTATGTACTAGTTTGTATTTTAATATGTTCTGAGTAAGTTTTTGGAGATAGTAGGTTTTTTTTTTGTTGACCTAAGACTCATTCGTAAACCTTCTTCAGAAGTTAAAAAGATTCGTGAAAATGTACAAGCTGGCAACGTATTGACTTATTTTACAGGAGACAGAAAATGATCGTGATTGATTATTGATGGAATATTTGTTCGTATTTAGACATATTGAAAAAAGTCAGTTTTTACTACAGCGTGACTTAAAGTCCACTCAGGGCTCTTTAAAGCGTTATTAAATCAATAGGTTTTATTTCAATATTTCGCGTTTATCGTCAGAACAATTTAAAATTAAATCATGAAGAATTCTATCTTCAATTTTAATTTAAAAAAGAAAACGATTTTGAAGTGGTTCACATTGTATATGCTTTCATACATCCTAGATTATTGATTTATTATCTTATTGATACTTGTTTATACAAATTTAAAATATGTCTTTTTAACATATTTTGAAATTTATCATTGAAACGCGTGTTAAATATAATGAGTAAAGACGTACAGTGTGAAAATGTACAGTAGAGGAAGTTCTTTACGTTATTTAAAAAAAAAAAAAACGGTAAGTTCTTGATCAGAAAATTGTAATTGATTGAATCAATATTTTGTAGAGCCACCACTTGCCCTTACCACTGACACCATTCGTCTTGGCATGGATTCCACAAGCTTTTTCAGTTCCGCGGTTGTAATTGCGGCCCATTGTACACTTTTTGCTCTTGAACGTTTTTAAATTGGCGCCTGTTGGCATAAATTCGACAGATATTCTTTATAGGATTTAAATTGGGACTTCGAGACGGCCAATCAAGAAATGTTATTTGTTTCTCCTCAAACCAGTATCTCATCCTTCGAGAGACGTGGATGAACATGAAGTCAGTTCTGCATAACTCCTCAGCTCTCTCAAATATAACTTTTTCTAACACCTGACCTCAGCATAAATTTCTGAAATCATCCTTTCAGGCACAAATGCAATTTTGCTGTCCAAACCATTACTCTGCCGTAACCGAAGTTGCGACTACTTCTCTCTTCTGTTTGAAGACATTTGTCATGCCAATATGGCTGAAATCCACCTGGACCATCCAAATTGAATTTTTTCTTGCGCGTAATTGGCAATTTTTCCATAACTTTCACCTAACTTAAAAAAGTTATAAATAACTATTGGAGCTCCCTATTTCTCTAACGATTTCACAATTAGACAGGCCACAATCTTTGTATGTAGTGATTTTGGACCTTACTTCCGCACTTAAAAATTCTTCCACCCGGCATGATGAGATTGTGTAAAAAAAGTTCCAAAATCAATTTTGAAGGCACGCAAAATGATTTCCTACCACTTTTAATAATGAATTCAAACAACTTTATGAAATAACCACTTTTAATTAGTCACGAAAAATGTTTCAAGTTGCAGGGTTTTTATAGGGTTTTTATGGGATTTTCCTCTACTATATGTTTCAAAATGAAAGTAATACGAAATCTTGAAAATTATTTCGCTGATAGATCAAAGGAAATGGTTATGATTATATGACTTGTTACCATTGGTGAAACATTTTAAAACATTCAACGACTTTTATATCGTCGTCGTTCTATGAAAACTCCCTAAGTCCATTTTCCGCAAAAATGAAATAAATACACCAAGTTCTTGCAAATGACAAAATTTATATTTTCTCAAAACTTCCTAAGCTCTACGATGTACAATTTTTCAATTATGAAGAATTAAAACTGCCAAAATCTATTAATTTGCATATTGATTTCAAACTTCAAATGCAAATATCTCAAACACACAAAAAATGGACTTTTAGGGAGTTTTCATAGAACGACGACGATATAATCTTACACATTTTTATATACCATATTTATTCATTTGTTGTAACAAAATCTATACTATTCATTTTTCCATTCATAAAACTGGTTTACTATATGCAATTCATATTTCTAGGAAACTAAAAATAAATTATACATACAAAATTTGCATTACATTAAGAACATTCAAAATTTTAACTTCATTTCGATTTATTATCACCCCGTAGTGATCCCATCCAAAAACCCGTATTTAGTAGTTGCGTGGAACAATTATAATTGATTTTTTGTACCTTACATATGTGTCATTTATAAAATATATAAGAATATTTTTGTTTAATGTCCCATTTGTGCTGTTATGAAATTTAAATTGTATTTCTTTGTCAATTTATAATTTAGTTTCTATCGATGATTGCTCAGCATTGCTTGCTTTTGTTGTCTGATACAATTATTTTTCGAAATTAGTATTTTTCTAACAATGATTTTCTTTCTTTTATCATAAAACAAAAAACAAACAAACAAATTTAGGTTACCAAAAGTAAAACATGGAAAGATATTGCCGGACTTCTGGGCATAGGAGCGAGTAGTAGCGCAGCATATACCCTGCGGAAACACTACACCAAAAATCTACTGGCATTCGAGTGTCATTTCGATCGCGGTGATATTGATCCATTGCCAATAATACAACAAGTCGAGGCTGGCTCCAAAAAGAAATCTGCCAAAGCTGCATCAGTTCCATCACCAGGTTAGTGTGTAAATCAAAAATTTGAAAGAAGTTCAAACAAATTAAAATTTTAAACTAAGCTGATTGACGATGAAACATTAAAATATTTTTTCATTATTTCTCTCTCTCTCTCCCTCACGACACGCCGCCCCTTTCTCTTTTCTACCTTTTCTACTTCTTTTCGACATAAATCTCATTTTTCATTCATACATTTTAAATTACGAACAACTGGTTCTGCAACAGCTGGCTCATCGAATTCCCAGGACTCGTTCCCGGCACCGGTGGCGGCGAACACAACTATTGATAGTTATCCGGGTTATCCGAGCGGTTATCCTTCTGGAGCGCAGCCCGATTACAATGCAGGTGCTCAAATCCAAAGGCCACCGTCACAAACTAACGCACAAACCCCTCATGCAGGTGACTAAACGCTTTTCATTCAACTCTCATTAATTTCATTTTAAAAATTAACTTAAAAAAAAAATCATATTATTATTATTATTATTTTTCTTGTATTGTAACAAAGTTTATTATTTTCATTTTGTTGTATATAAATACTTACATATGTATTTTCAACTTGTTATTACAAATCATATTCATTAGTTTTTATATGAACGTGTAAAAAGTTTTAATTCCATCTAAACTAATCAAATCTTCGCCTCATTTGCCTACTATTCTTTCCTCTGTTTTTGTTTTGTTTATAGTTGTTTGTCCTTTTTATCTTAAAAAGGAATGGACACTGTTTTGTTTTTGTTAAAAATTCATTAACATATAGTTTTTGGCTTTTATGTTGACTTTTTAGTTTCTTACCTCATCTACTTACTCTACTTCACTTTTTAAAACGTGATTTACAATAAAATGTATTTAAAAAAAATCTAAGAGCTAGTCACTAGTATAAAATAAAAATTCAAATTAATTTACCTTTTTGCTATATTATATACTATAAATTCTTTTTAAATCAAAAATTAAACAAAATTAAAAAACAAGTCGAATTGTTTTTAAGTTAGTTTATAATTAGTTTAAATTTAAGTTTTTGTTTTCTTTTGTAATTTGACTTGCAAATACTTTTGTTCTTTAAGTTTTCCTTTTTCCATACTTTCTATTTAAGTTAATAAACCAAAAATTCGTGTGTTTGTATGTTACAATTGTAATAAATAGGAAATACTCAAGCAACAGCTGGTGATAATATTAGTGTCAGCAATCCTTTTGATGACCCGGTAGGTGCACAGCCTCGTGCCCCTTATCAACAGGGTAGTACATATCCTCCGGTGTCTAGATCGCAAGGTATTAATTAATTCACTTTTATTTTTTGGTTTGTTTGTTTAAAAAAAAAATGAGATTCTTCTTCTTTCTCTCTTCTTCTACATACATACGAAAATATATTTTTGTTTTAATATTGAACAAATCCATTTTATATATATTTGCAACACATCAAAACAAAAATCAAATATTTATGTACCTACTTTAAAAAATTATCTAATTCTTTTTTATTTATTGTAATATTGGTTAATAATGTGCAAAGCTTCTTTCTATAAATTTCGATTTTGTTTATAATTTGCAAATCATTATTTTTCTTCTAAAAATATCTATCTAAAAAAAAAACAATTACAATATTTGTTTGCATGCGTTATTTAATTTTATAATTATTATCGTTTTTACTATGATTACTTTTTTTACTTACATATAATAATTGAAAGTAATTTTATTTTTGGTTTAATTTTTGACATTTAATAAAGAGGAAGGGTTTTTTTTCAAAATCTAAACACTTAAGGGTGTTGTAGATATTTAAGATTTTCTGAAAGTATCAAATTGCAAAGCATGTAAAATGCAAAACTCATTACAAAATATTTGTCTCTATAATTCACACTCGCACATAGAGTATCTCCAAAACATCGAGTTGTTGTTTCAACGAGTATTACAATTTTGATCAAACTTGCTTCACTTCAATCATTCCTGTATGCCAAAGGTCAAACTAAGCAACTGGTTTTGTATTTCTATTGTGATGAATCGCCTTTTGTTTACAAATATTATTGTGATTTATTTATTCTATTAGAAAACAACACAAATTTATTAATTGGAAGTGTAAATCATTCAGAATAAGGAAGTCAAACTTAATGGCTATCACGAGCCAAAAAAGCAGGATATAAATTCGTCTGGGCCTCAAAAATAAAAAGAAACAATTAGAATTTTTATGAAACAGATTTATTTTTATAAAAGAACAAGAATAATAATAATATTAGTGTTTTCTACCTGACACTTGGCATCTCTTTTCTGCTACCATCTTCTCTACTTGTGGGTACATTTTATTAGAAGTAATTACTTTTAAAACAGACCCCAGGTGTAGATCACTTATTCTGGATCTAACAGGTGACTTACTCCCATTCATGAGTAAAAACAGCTGGTCGCGTTGATAAGTACTTCCAAACAGATAAATGATTTCATATGCATTGTTTTGTAAAATCTATCATGAAAAATAAATCATCGAAAACTGACGCTTATTTTTTATTTTTATTTTTATTAATAAATTTCAACACATTTTCCATGTTTATTACTCTTGTACACAAAAGCTCTTGGTGGATAAAACAATGCGTGTGATGAATGTGTGATTCGTGAAAAGTTTCCCGTATTTTGCTTTGTAGTATTGCTACAAAACCGTTATTCTTTCCGGTGATTGAAGGAGCACCATCTGTTGCAACAGAAATTTATTTGAATAGGGAAAGATTGTATGTTTGCAGAAGTTCATAAACACAATTTAATTATGCCCTTCTCTGTTATAGTTCCACGCATCGGCACTAGTTCCAATAATTCCTCAAAAACATTAAATTAGTGTCACAAGGTCGAAAAAATAGAGCTAACTTTGCTAAGCCCCCAATGTCCGTACTTTCGTCACCAGACCGCGGCGGGCCGCAAGTTTGACATGCATGATCCAGAATAACCTGCCTCGGCTCATACACTTAGAACAGAAAATTATCAAATGTGTCCTATATCCTTATACATTTCTAAATGTAATTTTAACTCTAAACTTAAATACAGCTATGTACTTATTAAAGCTTTAAAAGTACTTCCTTTGTAGTTATTTGGAAAATTAAAAAACTCCGTAATGACGTATTTTCTCCTCGACGACGTAGAAAAATAGTACACATTTATATTTTTATATATTAAAATAGCCAAGTTTATTTTATTTATTAGTATTTTGTTGATCGACCAACATTTTTCAACGTTGCCTCACTTCTTCGAGGTAAGATTTCCATCAACTTTTGCACCTACTCTGGGGAATGACAATCCGGGTCTTCTTGAATTCCAATCCAAAGTTTCTTTAATCATTCTTTAACATAATTCCATAGATTTGTTATGGGATTAAGATCGGCCAAGTCAAAACGTTGATGGGTCGATGTTACTCATTTTATTAAGTCCAGATTTGTATGAAACCAGATAGAAAAATTTAAGTTGTAAACTTTATAAATTTTAAAATATATAACGCTTATGTATTTGGTAGTTTTGGAATATTATACGTGGAATATCTTTTGAAAGTCTCATTTTCTTGAATCAATTAACCAATATGCATATATGGCCAACACCACCCACTCTTGAAAGTATACAATTTGCCTTAACCACAATTTTTCAACATTTCTGTTTGAAATTTAAAATGTTTAGGTTCTGTGTTGTGTTTTGACTTTGAAGAAAAAATTGGTATCAAGATTTTAATCATGCTAAACAAAGGTTTGCCCTTTTGCTGCCTGCCTAGGCGTTCAACTATGTGTTACTATCTATTATCTCAAAGACAAAATATATTTAATGTTATCATACCGAGGTTTACATTAGAACAAAGACTATCTATCGATTTAATGTTTTTAAATTCGAATATTAAATCATTTTTTTAACTTGAGTTTTAAAAAAATACAGTGATAGAAAAAATAATAAAAACGAGGAATTTGGGATCGAATTTAGAGTTTCTTGATCGTCTCTTAAGAAAAACAAAGACAAATTTGTTCATATAAGATGGAAAAAAATCGATCCCAAATAAACGGAGATGATAGTTAAGGATTTTGGCGATGAAAGCAATATGAGTTGTTGCTAGTTTTTTTTTTTTCACCCTCTTAAGCTAGGCCAATTTTTTTAATTAAATGAAAAGCATATGCTAAATTCGGGTACTGAACTTGATGCATATTGCCGAAGAAGACATGCCAATTAATAAGAATTCACGCAAGATAATGAACCGAACTTATAAAAGTTGTAGAAAGAATATAATCTCCATAATACAATATACTTAATGAAAGGCCCATCAAAATTGTTTGATATTTAAATAATGGAATATGTCTGGGGCTAAAGACAAGGACATCTTAAGGTTACAAATATTCCAAACTTTTCAAGACATGTGTCAATGTGGTTAATTCAATTATGCTACCTAAAATAAGTTCTATTATTTTTTCCAGGCAAATTAGTGGTAATAGTTCAGAGATTTTTTATAATTATTTCCTTTTGTTCAAGTTTTAAAGAATAGAGAGTTGATAGATTCCCAATACACTTTTAATTGCAATAGAATTTGTAAGCTAAGATAGTTTCTATTATTTTTTCCATCACTGTATATTAAGTTTGTTTTCAAGAAATGTATACATATATTTTTCTAACAAAAATGTTCAAACTATATTTAAATCAGTTTTCATATGGTTTTTCTCATACAAACGAGTACAACTATAGATCAAATGTGATCCATTTTATTTTATTTTGGAAAGTTACTTTTGATTATTCATCAAAGAAGATTTTCATAAAAAAATTGAAAAATATATGTGCAGTTGTTTTCAACGAAAATAGGAGTGCATTTTTTAAATCGCAATGTAACTTGACTTATTATTTTTACTAACATTTTCTTTTGCATAAGGTAGGTCATGTATAATATATATGCCTTTCGACTACTTTGTGTAAAACAAATTATGTAGTAAAACATTTTTTTTTTTTAAATTAGGTAAAAATAAACCGTTCAAAATAATAGGAGTACTTCTTTAATCAAAATCAATTCTTTCCTTTTAGTATTTTGTTGAGAATCCTCTGCTATTGATAATTGCTGCACATATACGTGGTACTGTGTCAACTTGAGTTTGACAGCGGTATTTGATCCCATGCTTCCTTTCCTACCCTTTTGACATCGGCCCAAACATTTTCTATGGGGTTAAGGTCAGGCCACTAAGTTGGCCATTGCATAACCTCAACCTGAAACCATTCCTTAGGGATTTACTAGTATGTTTCAGGTCGTTGTCTTGCTGGAATACCCATTTCAAGGGCATATTCCACTCTGCATAAGGCTTCATTACATTAGATAAGATTTCCACATAAACCCGCCGATCCATTGTACCAATTTTTTGATGTATGGGGCCAGCCTCACTGTATGAAAAACTGCCCCATTCCAGCACCTCCATGTTTAATAGTTTTTAACAGCGTACTGGGCTTATATTCACTCTTTTGTGGACATCACACATATTGTATGGAACCAGTTCCACCAAATAAAACAATTTTTGTCTCATCGGTCCACAAAATGTTTTCCCATTTTTCTAAAGGCCAGTTTACATGGGTTTTTGCAAAGTGTAGGCCTGTAGCTACGTGGTTTTTTGTCAGCATTGACTCTTTTCGTGAACTTCTCGCGGTTAAATCGTTTTCTAGCAATCGCCTTCGTATTGTTAAGCTACTTACTTCCAATCTTAGATCTTATTTTAAATGTTATTTTGTAGTTCATGGCATCATCGATTATTAAAGCACTCCTATTATTTTGTTTTTTAAAAGATGGAAACAACTACTACACATATTTATTAGTTTTTATTCTTAAATCATAATATATTTGTTTTCACGATTAATATAATTTTTAACAAAAGTGTTTAAACATGGCTTTTACCTTACAACGCTTTTTGTTTTACATAATGTACTATATTTAAAATTGTGGCAGAGATACATTAAAAATGCTAGCAAAGAACTCAAAAATGCTTCGCAATGAATCCTATGAAAATCTTTATTCGTTAGTTATTAGTTAGAACTCTCACTGAAAACTATAATGTGCATAATTGTATGGTTTGCGTATTTGGTGTAAGACTTTAATACCTATTGCTTTCAATTCAAGCCCGACTATCTCAATCTTCAGAGCCAATCCTTATCCCGAAGTTACCGATCTAATTTGCCGACTTTTCTTACACACATTATTCTATCGACTAGCCTGTTGAAAAGTTTCCGTAGTGCCACCATACATTTTCAAGATCCAACGAGAAAATATCGACACAACAGTAAATGTCATACTCTTCTAGTCCATCCGCCATATCTCCCTTCGAAAGACATACATGGTAGCACGACTGTAATACAGAAAAAAAAAACTTTCTTTCGATATCTCTCGAATGTCTTGTCAGGCCGCAATCAAATCTCTGGACTCTGTCCCTACAAACGCTATAACAGTCCTTAACTGTCGATCATCTCTAATGGGGCACAACAGTTTAATATTCACCTTTGCTGGGTGCCGGGAAATAGATACATTCCAGGAAACTGTAAGGCAGATGAACTCGCCAGCAATGGTACAGTACAACCCATTCTACCACGTTTGGCAAATGTTGGCATAGCAATCGCTACATGTAAACTATTGGTAATGCAGGACGCTATGAAGAAGGCAAACACTAGGTGGAGCAACATCAACACGTGTCAGGTCACGAAAAACATTTGGCCTACACTAGATTTAAAGCGATCCAGGTGATTGCTATCTCTAAGCAGATAGCATATAAGCTCGATAATCGGTGTAATAACCGGGCACTGTGTAATAGGAAAGCACGCCACGCGGCTAGGCGTATTCTAAAATGACTTGCAGAAGCTGTATGGACGAGGAAGAGGAGGACACAGTTCTTCAGCTCCTCTGTACATGCCCTGCTCTAGCTCAAAAACGCAAGAATTACCTAGGATAATTCTTCTCGATTTCAATCATAATAACATAATCAGTCTTTCATGTTCGGTAACGAACTCAAACTGGTTTCATTGAGCTTAGAAGAATGCCTTAAGATTCATCATAACGGGCCATTAAATTGGCCTACTTAAAACTGGTGTCCTACTCCTTCACGGACAGCTACTTTAACCTAACCTAAGTCATGTTATGTTTACTCAAAACCAAAAACTTAGTTTAGAGACAAAAGATCACACAAATTAAAAAGCGTTTTAAAGCGTTGCTTTTAAAAACCGCGGTTTTAAGTGTTATCATTAAGTTCTTTAACAAAACCAATTTTTATAAACTGTTCTAAGTATGTTTAAAACAAAAATTGTCAAATAGAGTAACATTTTAAATATTGTTATTAAATTTTAAATAGAATTAGAAAATATTGGTACTTAAAACAACATTAGTTTATCAAATCATCAGCTGTTTGCAGTATACTTAAAATTTAACACAATTAAAAAAATTGTATTTTAAAGAAAACATTTTGCATGCAGTGGTTGTTTTAAATTTCGGCTGTGTATTACTTAAAATAAAAGGATATCCTCCAAACTAAAACACACCCCTTCCTTATCACAGTACCCAAAACGAAAAAAGTTCTATTCAAAGTATATCCCCAGTTAAAGATCATATTATGAACATTTTCAATTCGAACAACATACATTTGTACGTATTTGAGATAGGTTTATTAAGGGCCAATTGAAAAGATGAAATTGTATGTATAGAATTCGCACTGAGATGAGGAAACAATTGAATTATCGTTTCAGCTTAATTATTTATTAAATAGGTACGCGTTTAATATGATTTAACACTAGAGTTAAAGTTTTGTTTCTTCATTCATTAGTTTTTGTTTTGATTTTTAATTTTTTTATTTGCAACTCTCGATTTAATATGCTTAACCTGCTTGAATTATTAATATTTTACTGTTTTGAATGCATACAATTAAAAATTATCAAATTCATGTTCTTATCTTCCATTTTCATTGACTTGAGTTGTACATATTTATATTTTGTCTTAAAAAATAAAGAAAATTTTGTTGTTTTTGTTTTTTTTTCTTTGCAATAAACTTTTTTAATAAACACAAATTTAATTTGTTTCTAGGTGCCCCATATCCAGGTCAACCAGGCTATAACCAATACGGGTCGAATGAACAATATAATTCTTCAGTACCGGCCGGACAGTTTACTCAAGGTCAAGGCCAGTTTCCACCACAAAATCGTAACATGTATCCTCCCTATGGTCCGGAGGGAGAAGCGTGAGTCTTTAATTTTCGCTTTTTCTTTTTTAACTATAATTACTATTTGTAATGTCAATAATTCATAATTTTAGTGGTGTAAATATTCACATAAATTTAATCATAATTTTTCAAAAACGAATATTTATCTCTGCTTTAAGTTCTTCACCGGCTGCTAATACATACGCTTATGCCAGCCGGCCTTATAACCAACCGCCTCCAGGAGCTACACAAACGGTTCCTCCACCTGGTGGTAGCACGGCAACGCCAGCTGGTCCTCCAACTGGAGCTGGAACAACTCCAAGTACATATCCTGCTGCAGCTCCACAACAACCAGATTATTATCGACCTCCTGAGCAGGTAAAGTAAAAAAATATGCTAAATAGAGAACAAAAATAAAAACAAAATGTATTTAACAGAGTCCGCAGCCAAGACGACATCCAGACTTTGTTAAAGATTCTCAGGGATATGCCGGTTACAATCAGAGACCGCAAATGTATGGTAAGTATTAACAGAAATTTTGTAAAAATAAAAATGAAAAACAGATACATTCATGTTTTCTTTTCAATTCAATTCACAGGTGGTTGGCAAGGTGGTGCTGGTCAGTACCGTGGCCAATACCCGCCTTCACCTACGCCGCAAGCATGGTGCAATTCCCCGCGTGCTTCTGGACCACCTCCGCCGCCCAATCAACAAGCAGCGGCTCAATGGGATCAACACCGCTACCCTACACAGTCTCAACCCCCTTATCCAGGTAATCAGCAGCAACCGTGGACAAACATGACCTCACCACAACAGAATCCTGGTTCCCCACTTCGGCCACCGCCGCAACGATTGCCTGGCGGTGGAACAGTTGTTGGACTTTCACCTACGGTGTCCATCAGTACAGGAGGTAAACCACCATTCAACATGCCGCCACCTCAACCCAGTGGTAGTACTGTAGCTCCACCACCTGGACCTCCTGGATCGGTGGGTCCACCACCAGGTGTTGTTGTAAGCGGTCCATCGATACCGACTGGACCTAATGTGATGCCCGTTGGAAGTAAGGCAACACCTCCACCACCGCAGCCGGGCCAATTTCCGCCAACAGCCCAAATGCAAAAGAAAGACATTGTTTTTCCACCAGATAGCGTTGAATCGACAACCCCGGTCTTATATCGACGAAAACGTTTGGTTAAAAGCGATGTGTGCCCTATAGATCCATGGCGGATATTTATGTCACTCCGGTCGGGTCTGCTTTCGGAAAGCACCTGGGCCCTAGATATACTCAACATTCTGCTGTACGACGACTCTACAATCCAGTACTTCGGATTGACACATCTGCCTGGATTATTAAGTCTTCTGTTGGAGCATTTCCAAAAGAACCTAGCCGAAATGTTCGAAAATGAGAACAATGCCTGCGTCACAAGTATCTGTAGCCAAAACAGGGCGCGGCACTACGAAAACAACGCTGATAAAGACTGTAATTACAATGTGGACTTGGGTCAACTAATGGCGCCCACAAACACTGACGAGAAGGTACTACTCCTTTCAAACACCCCAAACTACACAATGGTCTCACGCAAGAACATGCCCGTCCGAATACAAAATGCCGAAGATGATATATTCGTTTCAGAGCAGCTCAAGCCTTGGGACTTTGACTCAAACAAGAAGTACCAACTTACAGTGCCGATCGGCAGTGATGCCTGGACGTACGATCACATTGAACGCGATCCACACGATAATGTTATCGATGTTTTTAAGTCTGAGATCATTGACATTCCATTTGCGCGATACATTGGTGGCAGAAGAAGTAAAAAAGACAAATCCGTCAGATTGTTCCATGATTATTTGGATCGTGATGAAGTCGGTGTTGTTGGAGGAGACGATGAAGAGGATAGCAACAACAAAGTACTGGCGTTCAACAAAAAACGAAGACACATTAGTATTTCGAGCAACACAAGCAGTAATAATAATAAAAATGGACTCAGCAGTAATCTGGTCGGATCTGCTAAAAAAAGTAAAATGAACTTCTTAGAAGAAAGCAGCAGCGCTGATTTTTCTTCACCACTTGCCGTTTCAATTAAGGCAGAGGTGAAGAAAGTTGAACCAGAGGATATTGTTGTTGGCGCCGATGGTTTGATCTGTGAACAAAGTAGTGATAGTGTGGTCAAGCCAAAGGATCTTCTTGACAGCGATTGCAGAGAAGTGGACATGGACATTGAACATCCTCGTGTGCTTCTTAATGGAGTACCACCACCTTCTAAGAAATCCGATTTCGATCCAAAGACAAGCGTCCGAGATCCAGCATCAGTGCTTCAACGTCGTCGCATGTCTGGCTATGAGGACGAGTGTTACACCCGCGACGAAGCTAGTCTCTATTTGGTTAACGAAAGTCAGGACTCACTGGCTCGTCGTTGCATCTGTCTGTCAAATATATTCCGAAATTTGACGTTCGTTCCTGGAAACGAGACAATCCTGGCGAAATCATCGAAATTCCTCGCTCTGCTCGGAAAGTTGCTTTTACTTAACCACGAGCATCTACTAAGAACACCAAAAACTCGTAACTACGATCGGGAAGAAGACACAGATTTCTCTGACTCATGCAGTTCACTGCATGGAGAAAAGGAATGGTGGTGGGATTATTTGATCACAATCCGAGAGAATATGCTCGTGGCAGTGGCCAATATTGCTGGCCATCTGGAATTGTCGCGTTACGAAGAGATTATAACTAGGCCTGTACTTGATGGCCTATTGCACTGGGCGGTATGTCCTTCAGCGCATGGGCAAGATCCATTCCCTTCTTGTGGATCAAACTCTGCGTTATCACCGCAGCGTCTAGCACTAGAAGCATTATGTAAATTGTGTGTGACTGATGCGAACGTTGATCTGGTGATTGCCACCCCACCACATTCGCGGCTTGAAAAGCTATGCGCTGTTTTAACACGACACCTTTGCCGCAATGAAGATCAAGTGCTTAGGGAGTTTTCAGTAAATTTGCTGCATTACCTCGCGGCCGCCGATAGCTCAATGGCGCGTTCCGTAGCCTTGCAATCGCCGTGTATATCATATTTAGTAGCATTTATAGAGCAAGCCGAACAAACTGCCATCGGAGTGGCAAACCAACACGGCATTAATTACCTCCGTGAAAATCCCGATTCAATGGGAACGAGTTTAGATATGCTAAGACGAGCAGCAGGAACTTTGCTCCATCTCTCTCGACATCCAGACAATCGGTCATTGTTCATGCAGCAGGAACCTCGTCTTTTGGGTTTAGTTATGAGCCATATACTAGATCAGCAGGTTGCTCTCATTATTTCGAGAGTTCTATTTCAAGTCTCCCGCGGTCCTGGCCCCATGCCATCTATGGAATATCGACTGCAGCAACGTCAACAGCTTCATCAGCAACAACAAGACAACATAAAATCCAATGAAAACAGGAAATTGATGCAGCAACAACAGCAACAGCAACAGCAGCAGCAGAATGTAAGCCAACAATTACCAGCGATAGTTGTCGATGAAGTTGGTTGTCCCACTGCCGGTGGTGATTTAAGTACAAATGCAAATGTCGCTCCCGCGGCAACAGTCATAGCAGTAACTAATTTCTCATCATCTAATGTTCATAGTAGTAACAGCAATAGCAGCAGTAGTTGTTATAGCAATTCTAGCCTCACTTGTAACAAATCAGAAGAAATCCTAGTAGTACCACCGTCGGCAACACTTAACGATATTAGCAATAGCAGCAACAGCAGTTGTGGCAGTAGCAACAGTGGCAGTAACATAACTGCTCCTATCGGTACCACTATCGCACCATCAATAGCTTCACCATCGTCATCATCTTCAACGGCGTCATCGTCTGTTGGAGCGACTGCATCATCAACGCCTGCAACAACAGCGCCCAATAGCATTGAGAATCCAACATCGGGTAGCAGTGGGGGGGGAATTGTTGCAGTCGGCAATAACAATAAAAACCTGAGTACAACAACAGCAACAATAACAGGAAATAGTAGTAATAATAGCAGTAGTAGTAATAATAATAATAATAACAATAGCAACAGTAGTAGCAATAATAATAATAATAATAGCAACATAACGGCGACAGCATCAACTACGGCCGCTGTTGCGTAGTAACCAAGATGTCGACGAAGTCGTTATTAATTAATTTACAAATCATTAGTTGGGGCTGGAATGTTTGAGAGAAGGGATTAAATTTTAACGCAGAAAAGGGATTCACCACACTGATTGATTGTTATTTGTATTGAAATACTTCACAACAGATATTACGAGTCACTGAGAAATAATTGAGTAAATAAAGAAATCATCTAACATCCTAAAACAACTACTGGAAGGTCTAAAGAAAACAGTTATTGAAACTTAAGGGCAGCCAAAGGCATACCAATTTTAGCTGGCGATCGAGAAATAGAAAGAGAAATAGAGTGTGTGTGAAATTTGTATGAAAGCAAAGATTTTAAAATAAAATTAATAGAAAAACAAACAAAAAAAACACAATTCAATTAGTGCTAGTAGTCGTAGTAGAATTAACGGTAGCTTACGGTTGTTTTTATGTATGTATAGCAAAAAGAAAAATAGAACGAAATTAATAAAAAACAAACAAACAAATAGAGCGGAAGATAAAACAAGTCATCAGCAGAAATAAGATTTGTTTAATTTTAAATGTTTGCTTTTAACGATGCTGTGATTGAATAAAAAGAAGAGTTAATGATGAGAAGAAGTAGAAGAAGAAGTATTTTTCCGGGGCAAATTGTTTTTTTTTTTTTTTTCTTTGTTTCTTTTCATACACAATTCTCCATGAATAAATACAAAACAAAATAAAAATAAAAAAAAAACTTTGAGACTGCGCCAGCGATGTATACGTGACGCAACAATAAGAAAATATACTTAAATATTGCACTCAATATTAAAAATTTATTAATATTATATAAATATACATATTTGTATATAATAATATGTATGTATATATAAGAATATATGTATGTAAAAATGAAAAATGGGTATTTTTCTATCTGTTATTTAAAAAAATTTAGAATTAAAAAAAAAAAAACAAAGAAACGAGATGACTAAGTAATCCATGAAATCAGCCAAAACATAAAAGAACACACATTGATTATGATGACTGATCAAAATAAAACACAACACACCACACACACACATAACACACATAACGAAACTTGTATAAAATAAATAATGAACAAAATTTAATATGATAACATTTAAATATTAAAAAACATTATTTGACTGCAGTTTTTAGCAGAAAAGAATAGGTATGCGATGAATGTAACTTAATTATATATTTAAGTAATTATAATGATTAAACATATAACCACACTGAGACAAAAACCACACACTTATTAAATATTTCCACAATACATAATATTTCCTTAAAACAAATTTAAAAAAATAAAAAAAAAAAAACAAACTACAGATTTAGTATAAGCAACTTTCAAAGTTTATATTAACTATTAAAAATAAATATAAATAATAACGCTGATGGTGAATGCTAACAATTGCTGCATGTCTGAATGTTTATATTAAAAAAAAAAAAATCAAAGCTGTAGTCGTATTTAGAATTTGTTTAATATTTCTTATTTGTTTTATTTAATAACTTCTTCAACAAACAACAAAATATATACATATAAAATTGTTCTCTTAAAAAGATCTACATAGAAGGTTTAATCTTCAAACACACAACAAACAAAAATATATATATATGTATAACTTCAGAAATGTATGTATAATTGACTTTAATTATAAATAATTAAATCTAAACATTGACTTTCTCTTCAATATTTAGATCAAGACAAAATATTTCACAAATAAATGAAAAACATTACAATGACACACATTTAAGAAACTTAATTATAAAAATAATAAACTGCATATTTTGTTTTACATTTTTATAAATATTAATTAAATATAAACTAAATTATAATGGATATATTAAAAAAATATATATGTTTATCGTAATTGTATATGTAAAATAATTATAGCGACTATTTGTAATTGTATATGATTTTTTTTTTAATTTGCAAATTTTTATTATATGAAACTATTTTACATAAAATAATAATAATAATAATAATAATAATAATAAAAAAAATATACATTAAATGTATGTAGCTGTATTTTTATTTTTTATATATATTCCGCCTATACACAGCCTCTCAACGGTAACTTATATAAATTAATTTAAAAAATAACATACAAACAAAAAATGAAATGCATGCTTATTTACTATTACAAGAAATATAACCGTTTTCAATTGAATGTGTATACCTAAATACTTCTGTTTTGTTTTTATTAGTCTTTTTACATTTCTTATATTTTTACTTGTTTTTAATTATTATTAAATAAAATGCGTTAGTACATAAACAAAGAGTATTCATTAATTAAAAAAAAATAAATAAAGCGACACACCGACGATAAAAAAATATTAAAAACAAAAAAACAAAGGAAACGATAAGAAAATTGTTTATTGAAAGTAAACATAAATTAATTCACAGGCAAATATTAAACAAATAAAAACTATTATACAAAAAATACATGAAAACATGATGTGTAATTTATTGAAAATATTTAAGAGAATTTCTTGAAAAAATATATATTTAAGAAATAAAAGATTTAATTAAGAATCGAAATGAAAATAAAAAATAAACATGAAAAAAAGTAAATTAATTTAAAAAATGAAAATGAAGAACAAGACCTTCTTGAAAAAAAAATAAAAATAATTCTAGCAAATAAATGGTGGATACTATTAATATATATATATATATAAATATATATTTAAACAAACAAAAATATATATAAATAAGGAAACAATATTTAAAAGAAATGCACTAATAATTAAAAAAAAAAGTAATACAAAAAAAACTTATTAAGGAAAAGTGAATGATTGTAGTAATATATATTATACATATAAATAAATTATGTAAAAAAGAATGAAAAACCATATTTAAGAATAAATATAAAAATTACAAAAAATATAAAATAACCTGTGTTTTCATGCTGAAGATGAGCAACGAAACCGAAACAAAAGTGAGTGACTGCCCTGGGGGTCATTCCGTAAAACGATTATCGTCAGAACACAGTGTTTCGACGATAGTCTCACTTCATGTAAGACGATAATTGTCAAAGTGATATCGTCAAAACGATAGCGTTTTGCACGATAGCTAAATAGGTATCGTCTGTCGTTAATTTCCAAATGTTAACTAAGGAAATTGAAGTCAAAATGTTTTGGCGTAATTTCAATTTGTTACAAATTGAAAATGAAAGCTTAAAATAAATAAAATTAATACGGTTACGAATAAAAATTAAGAGATGAATCAGACCCTCTATCTCCTTCAACCAATATGTAAGCATTTTTGTTTACATATAATAAATACGTACATATTTAAGTAATCCTTACTTATTGTTGTAAAATAATTTCAACAATAATAGATTTGTTAAACGTTTTTGAGTTTCAAGAGAAGCTTTTTTAATGATACTGGAAACAATAAACTTACCAGACAGTTGTCGTACTGCATATATGTACATATACCTCCAATAATAAGATCTGCAGTAACTATTGAGACTTTAATTCATAGAGGAAATATATTTCCTCTATGCTTTGGGTGGCGAAGAGTACCAATGGTTGACAGGCAACGATTTTTGACTCGGTTTTTGCACAAAGCACATTATCCCAAATAGTTTCGGAAACAACAAATATTTTGGAAGCGAAGTTACATATGTCGCCTGTGGATAAAGTGGAGTCTTTCTTGACCTATGTATTTATAATTTACAATATCAGACATAAATAGCTAACAGTAACAGGAAATTTCACACAAATCTTCACAATTTTCAATAGAAAAAATAACAAGTTTCGGAAACTTGGTTACATTTTCAAGTTATCGAATAAACATTGGTCAGGTTCAGACAACACAAGGCACTTCATTTGCAGTCAACTACACTCTTTGAATGTAAATTTTGACCAAGGCAACTAGTTAGTTTTTCAAGTGTCATAAATTTCATACTTGGAACTTTACTTCACTAACTTCTACCTTCAGCTTATCGTACAAAAACTTCTAAAAACATTATTGTCTACAAAACACTCCTCAGGCAAGTTACAAGCCCATAACGATTTGTATTTTGTATTGTAAAGGAATATTACTTGTTTGTTTTCCAATTTGACAAGGAACACTAAACATTAGATGGAATTGTGCAGAAAATAAATAAATCATAGAGTAATAAAGTTCAGCTTTCCGTTAAATGAAACAACATGATCAACTGTCATTTTGACACAAGTAGACTTGACTTCATAGTAAGGGAGATTTTTCTTGACTAACTTTCCAGTCAACTTTTCAATAAAGTTCTCTCTCGTCCTAGTAGACAGGAAATAAGGCTAGTGTGAAAATTTGAGTCTACATAATTAGTTGTGTTTGTGTGTTGTTGCTTTGTCAGAGCGACAACGGGTTAGTTGAAATTTCTAAAATATCAATGCCGTTCAGGCGTGTGGCGTATGTAGAAATTTATCCAAATCATCCAATTTCATGGGGCTCTCAAAAATTGGGCATCGTTAAACCACAAAAAAAGTGTTTTAGCTGCCAAAAACATCTACAATCTTTGTAATGGTTGTCTTAATGGTTGTCACAAAACTTAAAATTTGGAAAAACTTAACGGCCAATTTCTTGACAAAGTTCTAGTCTCTAAAACTCGGATTATTGATAAATAAGAACTCGATTGAGTTCTAACTCATTTCTTCATCAAGTTCTCAAGCGTTAGAACTCTGATTTATGTATGTAGATCTCGGTTTTAGATAGAACTTCGATTTATTAGACCCTCAAATTTGGGGCCTAGGACATTAGAACTCGGTTTAACAATGTTTTTACTTCTTCCAAAGACCTAATTTTTTGATTCCGGTTTAGGAGTGCATATCAGATCACAAGGGCATTTGATGTGCAATAATTAAACATTTTTAGAAATTATATAAACGAGGACGGCTTGGCAAAAAGTCATAAATAGGAGCTGTATAATGTAAAATGTTGTGGACGCTGACAGTTTCAAGTGTGAAATGTACCTACATACCGAACATTTAAACCCATTAAATTATTTACTTTTCGTGCGTTTTCTTTTAGTTTTACATATTTATTACATTAAAGGGTGGGAGGACACTATATGTATGTATGTACATATGTATTAGCGTTTGTAATGACACGACGATTGGCTCCGCTATTTAAGTGTAACAAGTCGTCTGAGTTTTGGAACCTAGTCCGAAAACTTAATGGAACAAAATATACTATTAGCCCGGGTCTTAACTCAAATAGACTGCAAACATATTTTGAGCAATTGTTAAGCCCAGATGCGCCAAATAGATTTCAGATTCAGTATGCCAAACCGGGCTTCAATAATAATATTCTAGATGCACCAATTTCAAGGGAAGAAGTGTTTATATCGATAAACAACCAAAAGGATGGAAAGGCTACGGGCTCAGATGGTATACCCGCTGAATTCTACAGGTATGGTGCAGATACTCTTGTTGTATCTCTAACAGCAGTATTCAACCAGATCTTAGAGGGAGGATCCATCCCAATCCAGTTCAGCGATGCCTTGATTTTCCCAATCCACAAGAAGGGAAGCACGGAAGTACCAGAAAACTACAGAGGAATCTCGTTTTTGAACGCGTCATATAAAATATTTACTTCGATTCTGCTCAGCCGTTTAAACGAGTGGATACACTCTATTAATCTGCTCAGTGAGTTCCAAGCTGGCTTCAGATCGGGATACTCCACCGTCGATCACATTTGTGTACTTCGCTCGATTGCTGACTCGTTTCTATCTAGAAATAAGAAACTATTTGCATTCTTCGTTGATTTCAAAGCTGCTTTCGACACCGTAGATCGCAATGCTCTATTTTACAAGCTTTACCAGTTAGGAATGTCGCTTAAGTTCGGTACAGTATTGGACAATTTATACATGACTACCAAAGCATCAGTGTGGAATGGCCAATGCTTATCAGAGTGGTTCCAAACGAAATCAGGAGTTGGAGAGGGCTGTGCACTCAGTCCAAGCTTGTTTGCACTCTTCATTGATGATATCGTCGAAGCATTACCAGCAGGAATCGAGTACGCAGGCGTTAACTTTAAAGCTCTTCTTTTCGCTGACGACATTGTCCTACTCGCTTATACACCGCAGTCCCTTCAGCTAATGATAAATAAGCTAGCTGAATATCGGAATCAGTTATGTTTTATGCGGCGCAAGCTTGGGAAGGTCGGAAATGTGAACAAGTGGAAAAATTGCTTAGATTTTACATTAAACGGACTTTCCACCTTCCTTCGAGTACGCCAAACTACATGATCATGTTGGAATCAGGTCTATCGCCTTTATTTATAAAAACTCTCAAGCTGCAGGTCGATTACATCCTCAAAGCTCTGGATATGCCAAGTTATCGTCTCCCTAAAAAAGCAGTTTTTCAAACAATCCAATCCCGAAGTGGATGGTTCAAAGACTGGTTAGAACTTGCCGAGCAGGTGGGTGTTGACTTAAACTACAGTAACCTCTCCTCTTGGAAGCCAACTTTATATCGCCTAATAGCTCGTCTGGATGAAGCCTCAAGAGAACAATACACGGAGCAAGCCAAAAGCTCACTGCACCGCATGATATACAGTAGACTAGACTACGATCTCCGGGAAATAAACTACTTTCACGACAAATATACCATCGAACAAATTTCGTGCATGTTCCGGCTAAGAGGAGAACTCCTTAATCTGAACTACATTCCTCACCGCGATGACTTATCGATTTTATGCAACCTGTGCAACTTGAATGAGCGCGAGGATGTTTTTCATTTTGTTGGGCGATGTGCGATACTGAGAGAAATAAGAAGACTCATCCTAGGCAGTGACTTTCTTTCAAATATTGAAATCATAAGCCTTCTACAGGAAATGGAAGTCACAAAGTTATATGCATATTGCAAAACAGCACTTAAATATAGACATCAAATTTTAAATGAAGCGTTTTAATCATAAACTGCACTTTCTTTTTTTAATCTATATTAAGCTATACTTTTAGTTGTCAATCAGGCAGACGGCATGCAATGCCATGCATCATATTGATTGTACTAACCATATTAATGTTAAAAATTTATGTTTAAATAAAATCAATCTAAATCTAAAATCTAAATCTACTAAATTATAATGTTTATTTATTTTTAAGTACCGGGCGTATGAGGGTTTGTTGATGTCTTAAAATAATAATGGACTTATGGGTGGTTTTGAGTCATTGTGTATGGGGACAGTTAAGGTATTAAATAACACAAATCTTAAACGAAATTAAATAAAACATGAAAACACAATTTTTATTTCCAAAAAAAATAAGAATATCAAAACCAAATCCTTAAATAAATGTCGGCTTCAACGAAAACTGACATTTTTTAAAAATTTTGTTCGTAAAATGTCAGAATTTTCAATCAGAACTATCTATCAGAGGCCCTACTCTGTATTTCGTTTCGAATTTGATTTCGTACTTTGTAAGGCATTAGGCGTGTACCATCAACTGAGCGCTCCGAGCGCTCAACTATTTTTTAAGTGAGACAAAAAATCTCAGCTGAGCACTGAGATTTTTTGCGGAGATTTCTGAGACAAAAAATTCATGGATTCATTTCTCAATTCGCTTGCTCACCCAAAACAGCTGTTCAGTTGTCATTTGTCTGGTGTGGCGCGTAATTTAAATAATTTTTAAGAAAAGAAATAAAATTTAAACATTTTTATAAATTAATCATTCCTTTTTTTGTTTCTTATTTTATGTATCTGATGAACTACTTAAAATTTGACGCAAAACTTCTTCTTGTTTGTTATCCATTTTAATAGTTTTTTTTCCAAAAGTAAAAAAGAATTATCAATAGAAAAAAATAATAAATTCACATCAAAAACTACAATTGACAACATATGTTTTTGACAGCATATGTTTGTACGGAGATTCTTGTCCCACAAAACGATTCTGCCTCCGTCAATCTGACATTGAGCGCTCACTGAGCGCTCAGTTGATGGTACACGCCTATTGTTAGTCTTACAAAGGCAATTGCGTACGCCGACGATCTTATTGCGTACAGAACGGCCCGAAAGGTTAAGGTTATTAGAATTCTCTTGCAGCGTGATTTCGACAAGATTCAGCGATATTGCGACGATTGGAAACTGAAAATAAATGTCCAGAAGTCGGAGACAATTCTGTTCCGGACTCCGTTGGCTAGGGCCACGAGGGATACGTGCAAGAATTGGCGCAAGATGGTCATCGTTGATCTTCGCGGGCAGCCATTAGCGAGCAAAAGTGTAGTGAAGTACCTCGGTATCTGGTTAGATCAGTATTTATATTTCGATAAACATATAAATGCTGCTCTGACCAGGGCCAGAGGAGCCTGACGAAACGGCTGTTTTTTAGCAGTCGGCTTGACCCCAGAGTGAAGGTAATTTGCTACATGGCCCTCATACGGCCGATGATCGTTTATGGTTGTCCTGTGTGGTTCAACGTTGCCCCTTCCCAGAAGGAGAGGTATCGGGTGTTCGAGCGGCAGTGTTTACGACGCTGTACCGGCTTATACCGAACAGCCGAATCTTCTTACGTGCATTACTATTCCAACGAGGTCCTATACAACGGGGCTCGAATCAACAGAATTGACAATTTCGTGATAAAACTCGTTCGAGGTCACATTGCAAGAGCTATGTCTTCGACAAATAATTTAATTTTCGGGGCGTTCTATCCGAACGACGAGTATTTTGAAAGTGCACGCTTGAGCGGCTTCATTCCACCAGAGGCATTCTCTTTTTAGATAGATGCGGTCTGATACAGGATAGATTGGCAGTTCCGTTAATCTACCACGTCAGACTACGAACCGTGGATAGGCGACTCCTGTACAATCGGGACGTCATGGCACAAGGCGGAGCAGAGCTCCTTCGTTTCAGTAGGGCTGTGTCCGAACGGGACCGAACTGATAGGGTGAAGCAGGAGAACCAGTTTTGGTGGCTTCAATCGGCACTTGATACTTGATAGTGGGTAGTCGGGATGGGGTTTTAAGCCTTGGCCGGCTTACATACTTGTTTTATAGTTTTAGGGTTTAGTTTTAAGTAGAATAGGCATGGTGGCACAAAAAAGAAAAAAAAATACAAACAAAATATACACAAAAAAAAAAGAACAAAAAAAAAATACAAAAAAATAAATAAATACAAAAAAAAAGAAAAAAAAGACAACAAAATATGAAAAACAAAACGTTAGATAGTTAGATTTGCTGCTGTGGTTGTTCTAGTTTTAAGTAGTTTATAGGTAGAATAGGTAGTTTTAGTTAGCTTTAAGTTTTATATTAAGGACCTTATTTTAAGTAGTTTTTAAGTAAAAATAAAAAAGGATATTGACATTAGTTTTTTCTAAATTTTCTAATGAATACAAAAATAAATAAAATGAATTGAAGTTAAATAGATCTAAGGGCCTAAAGGCATTACCATTAAGTATTATTGTTTAACTTAGAGTGTCCGTATGGGACCAGTAAGTTAGTTGTAAGTTATGGATAATTAGGCTAGTTTTATGAATTTTTGTCTAGCTTTAAGATAGATTTAAGATTGAAGTAATAAAAATGAAATTAAAAAAAAAAAAAAAAAAAAGTGCGTTGGACTGTCATGCGAGAGACCTTGGGTTTGATCCCTGCCTGTGATACCTAAAGTTTTTTTCACGGGTACTGCTTCTTGCGAGGAATTGACAAATTCTCCAAGAGTAATTCTTGTCATGAAAAGTGCTTTCTCAATCTAACCGTTCGGATTCGGCACATAAACTGTAGGTCCCCTCCTTTCCTGCAATTACTCGCACACAGGGATGGTTGAGAGTTGTAAGTCACTAGGCCCTGGTTCTTTACGGACTGTTGCGCTACCTAATTTATTTATTATTTAAATTTAATTCCGGTTTCGAAATAGAAAGCGCAAAATATTCGTTTCGCTTTCGGAAAATTTTTGTTTTTGAAACGAAATACAGTGTAGGGCCCCAGAATATATTATTTTTCGAAAAATGCTACGACATTTCTTTAGAAAAACAGTTATACAATTCAAAAACTTTAACAGGATTCGTAAAAGTTTCTAATTACGATGAAATTCGTGACGTGGCAAATTTTTACTCAAAAATTATGCATTACGTTTTTTTTAATAGTGAGGATAACACTATTCACACTTCCTGCTCGGGCACACTATGGGATTTGAGGTAGGTGCATGTCATATACATATATATGTTTATATTATTTGATTTGTTGAACTTAATTCCTTAAACGAACAAACTTTTCTAGAACAAAATGCCCATATCATCTAAAACGATAAAGACCTCAATCCTATACGGTTTTGTTTTCTTTTTCTTAACGTTCCACAGTTATGGTACCTCATAGCAATCCCTCTAGGATTTACATTTTACTACACCAAAAAGTAATAAAACACAACAAATTATAAAAATAGAAACTTTATTTTGAAAAAGCACATTGTTTAGGACATTAGGCAATTTTGTTGTGTGTAACTTTCTCACAAATATAATATTTAATTTTCTTAAATGCATAAACTAAACATCTATTTAACATTGAACATTAAAGGTACATTTTTCTACTTCTGCTTTGGAATCGGCATTAAATCAAACCCACCTAGAAAAAATTAGAAAATAGATTATAAGTTATCATTTACGAGTAAATATGTATAAACAAACCTTGAGAATTGGTGCTTTTCTTGCAAATCCAACCACTATTTCCAGTTTTCTTGCTTCCAGCTGCCGACCCACCCCTTGCAGCTCCTCTCCTGCCACCCCTCTTCTTCGGACTCCTTACTATATATGAACTTGAAACTCCTCCATTAGTGGATGTGTTTGCTGCTCTTTTGTACTTCTTGGCCGCACTCCCTCGCCATGACCCTTTCCGCTTACCACGGTACCCATTTGTTTTACTAGGGGCAACTGAATCCCACGAGGTGGAAAAGTCATCGATGTCTTGCATATTATTTTGATTTTCACCAAACGATTGTTTTGTTGTTTTTTTCCGGCTAACAGAAGCTTTTGGTGATGGAGGAATGGCCATCTCAACATCACTAGCATCTTCTATTAAAGTGTTCTCCTCTAGATCCATTAAAAGACAGAGTTTTTCTGCGGCATGATTTCGAGTGATTTCCAACATCTTCTCACCATATTTATCGTAATTTGCTTTAGTGACATGAGGAATAGCACGCATATCAGCTTCTGTCTCTGGCAAGGACTCAGCCATAGCTTTTAGAGCTTGAATATTCATTATACTTGCCATTGTTGCATTCTTTGTTGCTGCTATACTTCTACACAGATCCAAAAGTTCTGTATAACAACGTTCTGAAATCAATTTCAGTTCTGGCGGAGATTTACGATCATGACGAGATTGACCTGATGTTGTTGGTTCATCATTTTCGGTTGTTGAATTCTTTGCTGCCTTTTCGGTTCTTATAATGGCAAATCGTATTTCAATTTTCTGAGTCATCAGACTCTGAGCTTTGGGTCCAAGATTAATGTAGGCTTGGGGAATGTCATTCGAGAATATCATGTCTTCGCGCAAAAACTCTTCAATAACTAATTTCCGTAAGAGTCGTTGAATGTCATTTTTGTCCCAATCTTTTAGACGTCCATGAAAAGGCAGTGTATTGTGTCTGTTGTCGACAATTTTCTTTATCAACGATCCCTTGAGTACGTCAGCTAAAAAACAAAAACATGGTTTAAAAATAAATTAAATAATATTTTGTATTATTGTTTAATGTGACATTTTTACTAATTGTCCATACCAATGTGTAGTAGAGTAAATCTGGAACGGCCGGAACAAATTTCTTTAATAGCGCGAAGAGCTACCTTGCAGTCTTCAGTTACATCCAATTCCTGAAAATAACATTTTGTTTTAATTTTTAAGTTTTAAGATATATTTGAGTTTTTTTTTTGTTAAGCATAATTCTTAGCTTTAATGCATTTAGTTTTCAAAATAATGCAAAGACATCAAGTGAATGCATGCATGAAGTCTCCAATAATTGTAATCAACTGATTACAGTTGCAAATGATAGGGTATTAAATTGTTGTAATCTTTTAAAGGTCAAACGATTAAAAATAAAATAAATTAGGTGGCGCAACAGTCCGTTGAGAACTAGGGCGTAGTGACTTACAACTCTCAACCATTCCTGTGTACGAGTAATGTTGTCAGGGATGGAAGGGACCTACAATTTTAAGCCGAATCCGAACGGCTATAATTTGGGAATTAGGTCAAACGATTGGTGATTGCAAAATTTGAAATAATAGTGTCATGCTCAGTTAAAAAAAAAAATGCAATCTTTAAATTGAAGTCATAAAAGGTTCTTTGACAAGCCTGGTACCTGTTGGTAACATATTTATGAGGGAATTTGCTAGGTTATAAAGTGTTTTTGATGTTCAAGTATTCCGCATACGCTCTTACACTCTAAACTACATTCTAATGTTATAAACAGGACTGTCTGTTTTTTTCGTACCCTCAAAACGCAAATCGAAAGGTTATTTAAGAAAGAAGCCATTTACGTAATCAACCGGAGAAGCAGTTGGTATGTGGAATGGTTAAAATTAGCTAAATGGTGTAGCATGGAGCATGACTTGCGTTTCTATACATAAATAAATGGAATTAAATTGAAAGAGAGGTTAGGTTAAAGTGACTGTCCGTGATTGAATAGGACACACTTAGGCCAGTTTAATGGCCCGTTGTGATACTTGAGGCTTCTTTCTAAGTTCATTGAATCCAGTTTGAGACCCTTAGGGAACGGGAAAGACTGACTATGTTAATATAATTGAGATCATTTAGATGGTTAAAGAAGAATTCTCCTAGGTGACGAGCTGTTTCCTCCTCTTCTTCATCCATGCAGCTTATGCAAGCCATTTGAGAATACGCCTAGCCACATGGCTTGCTTTCCTATTAGACAGTGCCCGGTTAAGACACCGATTATCGAGCTTATATGCGATCTGCTTATAGATATAGCAAGTGCCTTAGCGCTTTAAATCTAGTGTAGGCCAGATGTTTTTCGTGACCTGAAACGTGGTAATGTTATTGCACCTGATGTTTGCCTTGCATTAGCAATAGTTTACATGTAGCGATTGGTATGCTAGATTTGCCAAACGGGGTAGAATGCGTTTTACTGTACCATTTCTGGCGAGTTCATCTGCCTTACAATTTACTGGAATTTCTCTGTTATGCCATCTCCATTAGAGATGATGATGATTAGAGACAGAGCCCAGAGATTTGATAGCCTTCTGACTATCTGAGAAAATGCGGATATCAGATTTTGATATCACGTTTTCTTTAAGCCAGAAAAGATTTCTTTTATCGCCAAAAATACACACGCTTCAATGATTGGGAGGGCCCAATGAGAGACTTTACTTCAGTCGTTCAGAGTACACACCTCCACCTCCACCTCCACCAACACCTTCATTTGTTTTTGATCCGTCTGTGCAAACATGGATTGACTCGTCTTCCAGGAATGCCCTATCCACCCAGAAATATCTGGAAGGTATAGAAATCTGTAAATGTCTGTCGAATTGCAGTTGGGGGGATGCTGTAGTCTGTGTTCTTTAGCATTGATTCTAAATACTGAAGAAGAGTGACCAATGTTGTTGTTAATCCACTGCGACGAAGCTTTGAGGCGAATAGAAGAGCTTGCAGCAATTAGTTTGCTAAGTATATCAAGAGGTGTTAGGTAGAGTAGGATATCCAGTGCGATCCGTTTTTACATAGGCAAGTTGAACGTTGGACTTTATTTAATTTGTCGCGGTTTGTAGCTTTTTCTAAAGCAATCCACCATACTGCCACACCGTACACCTTAAATCGGTCTGATTACCGATGTGTATAACCAATGGGTAGTTCGTGATTTTAAGCCCCATTTATTACCAATAGCTTTTTTGCAAGAAAACAGAGCTACACTAGCTTTTTTAACTCTTTCTTGTGTATATTACGTTTCCAATTTAGTGTATTGTCTAAAATGAGAAACTTAACCATGTTTGAGAACTTTAATTGGATACATTTAATATAGGGAGGCATAACATGGAATTTTGTATTTCCTCGAAAATAGGACTAAATCGATTTAGTGTGTTGAAACCTAGTCCACGCTGATCGGCTTAAGGTATTAGTATTATTGACAGATAGAGTCGATTAGAAACTTCGTGAGAAGGTTATTGAAGATGTTATTTATAGGTTGGTTTATAGTTTCTTCTGTTTTAATTTAGGTAAAGGGAACTGCTTTAGTAACGAAGATAGTATGCAACATATCTCGTTGATGGTGAGACTTCGTGTCGACCTTCTTCAGCTGAATTATATGCAGTTTGTGCAACCTTAAAGTGAAAGATGTGTTGCTTTGTCTAGGAATATGCTCAGTCCCAAAAGAAACTAGAAGTAATTGTTTAACTGATTCTGAAATGATAACGTACTTAAACGGTATGAAGGTTCAAAACCATTTGGTATATGGAAAGTAGCGCTAGATTACAGGCACCTTGTTCTCAACGAAAACTTCTGAAGTTTACAAAAGATAATAATAATAAAAATTAATATCCTTTGAGAAAGATCCGAACTCAAGTGTGTCTTAAATAGCTAAAGAAGCACATCTAATATATAAAATATTCCTGTCACAGTTGCCATACTCCTCCGAAACGGCTTAACCAATTTCAATGAAATTTTGCATATACATTCCGTAGGTCTGAGAATAGGTTTTTATCTATTTTTTATAGTCCTAGTGCTAAGGTTTAATTGCATTAACATCGTACACGGTGCAACGATCTTATGATAGTATTCATGTGACGCTATGCACAATGAAGCATTGATTGCTATTGAGGATCTTTGCGTTATCATTGCCAACTTACCACTCAGTCATTTCGGTATGCATTCACTACATTGAAATGCATCTGATTTAATAGACACTGAAATGAATCGTGAACTACAATACAATACTGTAGAAATGTCCCACTAATGAATGAAGAACAAAGAACCATTTATGACCACATCATGCTCGCAGTTTCGGCAGGACAAGGTGGATTTTTTTTTTTAGATGCATCAGGTGGAACTGGCAAAACATTCCTTATTTCGCTAATTCTTGCTAAAATACGATCAAATAATGGTATCGCATTGGCTGTTGCATCTTCTGGCATTGCGGCAACTTTATTGGATGGAGGCAGAACAGCTCATTCCGTATTTAAACTGCCACTAAATATTCAAAAAAAAAACCAGGACGCGGTGTGCAATATAAAAAAAACAATCATCCATGGCCACAGTGCTGAAACAGTGTAAAATTATCATCTGGGATGAAAGCACTATGGCACACAAACATTCGCTTGAGGCGTTCAACAGGACAGGGAAGACTATTTGGCGGCACTCTTTTCAGGTGATTTCAGACAAACACTTCCCGTTATTCCGCGTTCAACGTACCCTAATGAGATCAATCCGTGCTTAAAATCATCGCCACTGTGGCGTAGTGTTGAAAAAGTACAACTGAAAGTAAATATGCGTGTTCAAATGCTTCAAGATCCATCCGCTGAAACATTCTCAAAACAACTGTTAGATATAGGCGACGGAAAAGTTACTACAGATGAAACTGGATGCATAAAATTACCTGTCGATTTCTGCACGATTATTGATTCACAAGATGCTCTCATTGACCAGATATTTCCCGATGTACACAAACAATATACAAATCATGAGTGGCTAGCAGAAAGAGCAATTTTAGGAGCAAAAAATGTGGATGTCAACGAATTAAACCTCAAGATACAACATTTGTTACCAGGAGACTTGGTGTCATACAAATCAATTGATACAGTTTGTGATGCTACCGAAGCTGTAAATTATCCAACTGATTTTTTGAACTCATTAGATTTATCAGGCATGCCACGGCAAATTCCGAGGTGAAAAAATATTATTACCGCGAATCCCTATTACACCCACAGATGTGCCAATTCAATTCAAGCGCCTTCAATTTCCAATTAGATTGGCATTTGCAATGAATGTCAATAAGTCTCAACGATGTCTGTCTGCTGCTTAGATTTAAGCACTTCATGTTTTTCACATGGACAATTATACGTGGCGTGCTGTAGAGTGGGCAAACCATCCAGTTTGTTTGTATTGGCGAAAGATGGGATCACAAAAAATATTGTACACTCTGTTGCATTAAGGGATTGATATTGTTTTTTTGTAGTATTGTAATAATTAGCGATATGTTAAATTAAATTAATTAATTAAAAAATTTTGTTTGGTGATTTGTTATTTTAATATTTTGTCACGGTTTACAGTACTCTATAGCTCTCCCACTTATATACCACATCCTTACAAACTTACAATAAGTTAGTTAGTTATTTCTAACAAAATATTCTCTAGAAATTATTTATATGACAAAACAAGGTTTGTCGGGTCAGCTAGTATATATGTATATAAATAAAGATAAATGTTAAAGGAATCGACGACAACGACGACCGACGAAAATAAACAAAAAAATGATTTTAATTCTTGACTTCTCAAAATGACAGAAACGGGATCAAGTGTTACGATATTGCGAGTCGGTTGTGTAGGTCGGTATTTAAGCTAAGGATAGGTTCGGAGAATAGGAATTGGGACACTGAAAACTAAATCTCAATGACATAACTGAGTGATAGGTACTTCTTTTGGGAGAATGGGTATTAATTGTTATAAATGTATCCAGAGAAAATTCATTTTAGCTGTTTGGCTGAATGTCTAGGTTTTTTGAGACGTTGCAAGAAATTTTTCTCTCCGTCTGATCTGGCTACATTCTACAAAACCTATATAAACGTCCGAAACTTGAATATAACTCTCATCTCTAGGCTGGTGCTCCAGTAACTTATTTAAGCCTCTTGGACAGTATACAAAAGAGAGAGAGCTTTTAAAATGATTGGTGACATTAACATCATTAACTCAATTACGTCACTCGAATATCGACGCAAGGTTTCTTGTCTCACCCTTTTTTACCGTTATTTTAACGGACTATGCTCTAGTGAAATAGCTAGTTGCATTCCTCCTCTTAAACAATTTAACCGTAATACCCGCGCTTCTAGGAATGCCCATCAGTTTACCATCGAGCCCAACTTCGGCCGTACTATGAAGTACAGAGATTCTTTTTTTAGCCGTACTACGCGAACGTGGAACGTCTTGCCACGCTCTATCTTTCCCTGTCATTGCAATGTTCAGAAATTTAAAATCAATGTACACCGACACCTCCTATACAACCTTTTCCTCTTTTCCTAATGCTCACACTGTGTCTTTGGTATATTAAAGGTATACAAAACCCTTTTAGTGTTCGCTAATTATAAAAAAAAAAAAAAATATATCGTATGCATATATGGGCATTTCCACAGCATTTTTAACTTTCATGTTACCACAGTATATTAAGCCTTAGAAATGAAATTGGCACTTTCTAAGTGTATAGATTTTCGTATCATGACTTATTTCAATTATGTAACCTACTTGTGACTTGATTGGATTGAAATTTTTAATTAAAATTAATAAAAAAAAGGCTTAAATATTGCAAACTTCAAGCGTACCAGATGCAAATTTATTAAGTTTTATAAACAAAAAACATTTCAACGACCTTTGAAACAACTTAACATTATTAATATATAATTATTTATAATATACACTGATAGAAAAACCTCGAAAGAAATTTATTATTAAATGAGGGTTTTTCATTGAATGCTTTTCATTGATCTAACGTACCGGATATTACGTGACGAATATTAACGATGTTTCAAAATGAATCACGCAATTATTTTCTTGTTATTTAGATGATAAACAATCAAAAAAATGTTTGTTTATAGATGTGCCTCAAAATATTGTTGAAAATGAAAGATTCTGTGGAAATGCCTATATAACAAAGGCACAGCAAAGTGCGCTCACACAAAAGAAAAAGTGATACCTCCTTATTCTCCTGCAGCAGTGGCCACTACGAACAGAAGGACAGGGGTGAGTTTTTTGTTGCTTTTAATCTTACTTTTTTTTTTATATACATACATACATACATATATATAATCATTCACATACATATATCAATATATACGCACAAAAATACTTTCGCGAGGGCGGTTACGAGTGGGGATTAAAGGGTTAAATACATTTTTTTTATTACGACAAAAGAGGATCGTATATCCCAACTTTGTGAATAAATCGAAGACGTGATTGAGATTTTTTTTGATAAAATTTTGAATAAAAAAACCGCATAGTGGCCATTAGAGCATTTATGTGTTCTTAATCGTAAATTTAATTAAATCAAATAAATTTGTCATTTTAAATACCGATACAAATGATGTTACATATATAAAATCAATTTACAGCTGTGGACAACTAATTAGAAACACAAATTGAATTCACTTTAAAAGCAGTAGATATATCTGTTTTTAAGTTCTTGTTTGTTTTTTTTTTGTGAAAAAATAATTTTTTTTTCAAAATATATTTTTAAACTTAAAACAATGTTTCCCAAACATAACAATTATTTCATATGGCAGTTTCTGCGGAAAACATAGCTTTTATTGGTGGACAACTAATAAGAAATTAGTCTACGTTGCCTTGCGGTTACTAATGGTTTCTTTCGAGAAACATGGCCATGTAACCCAACTTCCACCAATCTTCTTCTGATTGTGCGTGGGCCTATTGGGACATCGAATACAACTGAGAGATGGCGTTGTATCTCTGTGGAGCTTATTTTTGGGCCTTTTTTGGCCAGCCTTCTAATTGCTCGATCCATTTGGCAGCTTGTCTTACGGGCCCGTTTTTTGCGAGGTACATTTTTAGCAATTCCGGAGTTTTGAAAATACTTAATTGCATTGAAAACTTTCATTACAGAACAGTTCATTTGAGATGCAATTGCTCCATAGGATATTTTAAGCTTCCAAAGCTCAAGAATCGCTTTCCTTGTAGGAGGATCACAACTCTTTAATTTTCCCATTGCAATTACCTCCAAAATTTAAAAATTATTCTTTAAAAACGTTTACAGACAATTCAGAATCTTCTACTTACCAATGCAAAATAAAAAGATTATTTTTACTTCACCCAAATCAAATCTAATTAAACTGTTTCTAATTAGTTGACCAGTTGAAACGAACACTTTTTACACTCTACCTTGATTTTGTTGTGTGCTATGCAAAGACTTATGCACAAATGATGCTTTTTCAAACAATTATCTAATAACGCTTGCGTTACACCGTTTAGGATACCGCTATTCTAGTCACACATGACAAAGTGAATGTAGAAATGAGAAGCAAGTAATGTTTCTAATAAGTTGTCCACAGCTGTATATCTAGATAATTTTTGAAGTAAATTGTAAAATCATTATGGTGAACTAATTTCTTTTAATAAGAAGAGGATGGGAAGGATGAGGCAAGGAGAGTGAAAAGATGACGTTTTGAAGAAGCCAGGTAAAGGTTGTCCTTGCGAGGGAGACAACCAAGGCAGGGTGGGTCGGGGCGACATTCTCGAGCGTCAATCAAGATCGTAGACGCTTAGGCCGGAAAATAATTTTTTTTGTAATTAACTCTAGGTTCAAGAACCCATTGCCGAGCTAGCCAAAGGGGTATCTTTCCGGCATTCTGAACTGATGGCAAAAGTAGTTGGTTACAATCTCAATCACAAATCTAGAATCGTTCAGTCATGGTTGATTTGGAACTGTCCTCATGTTATGCAACAGCCCGCTCAATCCCTAGACCTGAATATAATTGATAATTAGTGAGCAAAATTTGAGCGTAGGATCAAAAAAACATCAAATAAATGCAAAAGTGGGTCTTAAGAAAACCAGAGTCAGAACAAATAAATCCCGTTTATACAAAGAAGCTGGTTAGATGATTTCCGAAAAGACTGGAGTCTGTTATAAAACAAAAAGGATATCAAACTCAGTATTAGATATTAAGTTTTGGTCAATGTTAAATTCTTTAAACTGTTTTGTTATTACTTATTTAAATCTGCTGTAAATTGATTTGAAAATAAAATCAATTTACTACTACTACTAAAGTATTCTTTGTAGCAACACAATTTTACAATAGAGCAAATATATTCCTTCCGCCTTAATGCTTCGTTGACTGGACCGCAATTATGGACCAATCTTCGACAAATAAGTGTTGGTAGGTGCAAAAATTCTTATGTCATCGATAATGATTGTAATGAAATCAACAGAAAATTTATTTCGCTACCAACGCCCTCCTTTAAATACGACTTGGCTTACATATGCTCCTATAAACACTGCGTCTAATAACTCTTATTTTACATTTAGATCAGTCGATAACACAGAAGGGGATGGTAGTATCTTATCAAATAAATATAATGCTATTGGGCTTGATGAGATGTATCCAACATTTCTTAAGCCATTCTTACCAGTCTCTTATCTTTCATAACATACATCTTCAAACCCTATTTAAACTTCAGATAAATATACGGATAAATGAAAAAATCAAAGACTACCAATTTCCAAAAATTCTCATTATGATGAATTCTACCCTTTTTGTCGAAAGTTTTCTAGAGAATCCTGACAAATTAAATGACCACACATCTCGGTTCTACAAACTTACTAACACCTAAACAATCTAGTTTAAGGAAAGGTCATAGTTGTATCACAACTTTACTTAAAGCAACGGAAGATTTGGATAAAGATAAAATAAACTTTTTGGCTCCCTTAGATTTTTCAAAGGCATTCGTAATAGTTTCCCACTCAGTTTTATGCGACAAATTCTTTCGACATTTTAATTTCGTTCTATGCTTAAAAACCCTTGTGTTTCTACTTAACAGATTAAATACAAGCAGACAACGATTTGTCCGAACTTCTCTCAATCTTTGGCGGTGTTCCACAAGGTTCGATTCTGGATCCTTTGTTATTCTCACTTTTCTCCAATTGAATATGCTGAAACCGCTAAGAATCTAGGTATGGTATTCAACCGACATTTAACCTTGGAGCACATCAACATAGCTGTGGGTAAGACATATGGAATCCTTCTAACCATTTGTAATTCTCTTCCACGGAACATAAGACAAGTAGACGATGTTTTGGAACTACAGACCAGAATTAGACTTTCACTTTTCACAATAAAAATACTTTTTCACTTTCCCGATAATAAATGTATAGTTTTTTCATTTCTTCCTTTTTTCTTTTTCCTTCTTGTTTTCATTTTTGTTTGTATAACTTTTTAATCCAAGCTTTCATAAACTATTTAATTGTAGCCTTTACCTAAATTATAAGACATGTGTCTTAATGTATATAGGTTTTTCATGTTAAAAATATGTAAAATAAATGACTGCTTGTTAAAAAAGAATAATGTTCCCACTGGTTCTCAAAAAAATAAAAAAACTTTTAAATACAAACAATTTTAATTCTTGCTTTCACTTACTCTCAATTCCGATTCAGTCTTCAAACAATATGTAAGCATAGAAATGCGAATTAAAAATTTGGATTTTATTAAAAAATTGTTGTTGTAGTGGTACATAAAAAATACTTACAGCCAATTTCTTGACAAAGTTCTAAAATCAATTCAAAACTCGATCAAATAACTCTCGGTTCATCTTTAAAATTTGGTTTTAAAAATATTTATAACTCGAGCATTTCTTCACTTTCTATTGTTTCCTTAGAACTCAGTGTAAATTTATTATTGAGTTTTAAGGACTTTGATCTCGGTTTAATAAAACAAAGTTCTAACGAATAATAAACTACTTTCATAGCATCCGGTAGGATTTTTTGACATACTTTTCTGACATCCTATCGAGTAATAATGGGCAGGTTCAATCGACATAAGGGACTTGAAAGTAAGGCAAGTTTCTAGTATCTGATTGGCTAACTGACAACAAATTGCCTTCTAATTAAGCCAACTTTGTTGGAAAGTGCACTGAAAAGTTAGTCAAGAAAAATCTCTCTAACTATCCAGTCAAGTCCACTTATGTCAGAATGACAGTTGATTATGTTTTTTTTATTCAACTGAAAGCTGAACTTTATTACTCTGTGATTTATTTATTTCCATTTAATTTTTTGTGTAAAAGGAATCCTTGTCAAATTCGAAAAGGAAACAAGTAATATTTCTTTACAATATAAAATAAAAATAGTTATAGACTTGTAGCTTGACTGGAAAGTCTTTTCTACACAGTTTATGTTTAAGCAACATATTTTTTAACACCCTATTAAAATTTAGAACACCCTATTTCCTATGAACATCACTATCCATAACTTTCAGAGTTCCCACCAAAACTGTACTATCAGCACTTCTTACAGGTGCTCTCCTATTATATTATATTTATTTTCCCATAGAATCAGAACTAGTGTCAAATTGTTTATAAATCAAGTATAAATAGCCATGAAAATTAATAATAAAATCACTTTTAATCCAGAAGTCAATTAGGTTGTTTTATTACAATTGCTACCCCCCACCCGAGGTAAGGAGCAATAAAATCAAGTAAAACAATCGAGTCGAATTCAAAAAAGTTTTCGACGTTAAACAGTTTAGTTAGTTAGTTAGTTTTTGCACGATCATCTGACGTAGAGGTTAGTGAAGTAAAGTTTCGAGTTTGAAATTTATTACACTTGACCATCTAACTAGTTGCCTTGGTAAAAATTGAAGTTCAAGGAATGCAGTTGACTGCAAATAAAGTTCCTTATGTTGTCTGAACTTTCCCAATTTTGAATGTTTGTCAATTTTAATTTAGCGGCGAACAATTTTGTCATTGATTTTAGTTTATTAAATAAATGTTCGCTTTAAATTAATTTTCATTTTTATTTTTCGTTGACTGATAAAGCATCGGTTCCCATCGATCACCGAAATCAAGCATCAGTGAGCGTGGTTAGTAGACAGATGGAGGACCATCTCGAAACGTACCACGTGCCGTTGTCGTTTCGAATTTTTCGAAGTGGGGGAGAGGTGTTTCCACTAAGGCACCTCTTCTTATCCAGACGGAAAGGTTTAACTACTTAGTGAACACTTTATAGGGCTTCTACGACACATTCGAAGCCCAGGCCTATAAGGAGCGGTTTATCCGGCTCGCCGTCCTTGGAGTTATACTAAAAATCTGGCCCTCCAGGTTGGGGGTTCTGCCGTCGGGGTGACTTCCTTACCACGTACAAAATATCTTAGTCGCGAAGCACCAACAAGCCTCGGATACGGACGGATTTACTGTTGACAACCCACGCAAACGAAATAAGGACAATGAACTTCGGATCTGTACGTGGAATGTAAGGTCCCTTAACAGACCACGTGCAGCCGAACAATTAGCGGAAGCCCTAAACTGCTGCAAGGCTAATATTACGGCCATCCAAGAAGTGCGATGGGATGGACCGGGCAAACGCAAACTAAAAGATAAAAAGACTGCGATGTATACTACGGTGACAGCTACCGAGAACAAAGACAGCGTCTATTTGGGTGTGGATTTGTTGTTGGAACTAGACTCAGGCAAAAAGTCTTGAGTTTCAACAGTGTGAGCGAGCGCATCACGACAATCCGCATCAAGACTAAATTCGCCAACATAAACCTAATATGCGCGCATGCCCCAACAGAGGAGAAAGATAAAGACACCAAAGACATATTTTTCGAGCTCTTGGACAAGACATATGAGCAGTGCCCTGACATTAAAATTATCTTAGGAGATTTTAACGCCAAGCTAGGAAGAGAAGACATCTTTGGTGACACAATCGGGAGATACAGCCTGCACGACACCACCTCCGACAACGGATTCAGGCTGATCGATTTCGCTGCGGCGAGACGTTCTGGTAGCTAGTACGCAGTTCACACATGTTAATATCCACAAGAGGACATGGAAATCTCCTGATCAATCAACTGTCAACCAGATTGACCACATTGCGATCGACGCACGACACTTCTCCAGTACACAGGATGTCCGAACATTCCGAGGGGCCTACATTGACTCGGACCAATACCTCGTAAGGCTACGAATATCCCGATCGAAGCCAAAACAAGGAAGTACTGTGAGAAGTTTCGACGTTAGACGGCTACAATCGCAAGAGACTGCCATGTCCTATTCCGATCGAGTCTCTTATAACCTCTTAAGAAGTCCTATGCTGCCATCATTAAGCATTGAAAACCAGTGGCAACATTGCCTTGCAGCCATCAGAGATTCTACCTCTGAAGTGCTAGGTTTCACACGGCCACCACAGCGAAACCCCTGGATTAACGACGAATGCTGGCAAGCGCACGCAGCGAAACAACAGCTATACAAAACGGCGCTGCACAGAAGGACCAGAGCTGCTCTTAGAAGTACCAGAGCTGCTCTTAGATGGAAAAAAAGAGAGCATGGGAAGCGCGCGATAGAGGGATGTCACAACAGGAATGAGGTTCGTAAGTTTAACTAAAAGGTAAAAAAAAAACTCCCAAGGGTACCAGCCACGAACCAAAGCCTGTAAGGACAATCAGGGGAACATCATAGTAGAACCGCAGTATATGTTGAGAATATGGAAAGACCACTTCTCCAAATTATAAAACGGCGATGACGAACCGAATTCCGCTGTAAGGGAGATAGAACCACTCAACCTAGGCAACGCAGATCAACAATTCCGCCTACCCGACCTCGACGAAGTGAAGATAGCTATATCTAAACTGAAGTCAAACAAAGCTGCTGGAGCTGACGGTACCCCTGCCGAACTATTCAAAGCAGCAGGCGATGACTTGGTAGGGAACATACACCAACTCATCTGAAAATATGGTCGGAAGAAAGCATGCTCGATGAGTAGAACCTCAGCATAGTTTGCAAAATACACAAGAAGGGAGACCCTCTAAATTGCGCCAACTACAGAGGCATCAGTCTCCTTAACATTGCATATAAGATCCTCTCTGCCGTATTATGTGAACGTCTCAAGCCGTTCGTCAACAACCTGATAGGTCCTTATCAGTGTGGCTTCAGACCAGGAAAGTCCACTATCGACCAAATATTCACACTACGGCAGATCTTGGAAAAAACCCAGGAACTTCAAATCGATACCCACCATCTCTTTATCGATTTTAAAGCCGCGTATGACAGCATCTATAGGGAAGAGCTCTACATAGCAATGTCTAGTTTTGGCATCCCTGTCAAACTTATCCGTTTGTGCAGAATGACGATGGAGAATGCACGCTGCTCTATCAAGGTCGGAAAAGATCTCACCGATCCATTTGATGTCAAAAAAGGTTTTAGACAAGGCGATGCACTGTCATGCGACTTCTTCAACATCGGTCTGGAAAGAAAGCGCCGAAATCAAACGAAGAATAACTCTTGCAAATTGCCGCTTCTTTGGACTTAGAAGGCAATTGAGTAGTAAATTCGTCTCTCGAGCATCTAAAATCACCATCTATAAGACACTCATCATCCCGGTTCTCATTTATGGCGCTTCGAGAGAAAAATTCTTCGGGTGATTTTTGGTCCCGTACGCATAGATGGAGAATGGATTAGAAGATATAACGACGAACTGTACGGACTGTACAGCGACACTGACCTAGTTAACAGAATTAAAGTCTAACGGCTTAGATGGCTAGGTCATGTAGAGCGAATGGACATCAACGCTCCACCACGGAAGGTCTTCCAATCCAATCCCGAGGGACGGCGCAGTAGAGGAAGACCGCGACTCAGGTGGCGCACGCTGGTGGGTGAAGACCTCAACCAACTTGGCGTGTGAAACTGGAGACAGCTAGCTAGGGACCGAGCTGGCTGGAGACGCATGTTGGTTGAGGCCCAGGTCCGCCCCGGACTGTAGCGCCACCTTAAGTAAGTAAGTAAGTCTATAAATCTTATGCTTTTCTTGGAATGTTCATAGAATTAAAGTTACCATGGGGTCGCGTTTGTTGTTGGGAAAACATTAATGAGAGTAAGACATTTTACACTGCAATATATTTTTCATTGAAACTTGTATATCGTTTTTGAACACAAAGTATAAATAAATGAACATTATGGCTTCTCAAAAGACACAGTTTCCCCAGAGACGAAATTACTTCTTTAAACAAACAAAATATCTACCTATGGAAATATTGCATGTTTGAAATTTTAAGTTATTTCTTGAGAAATTGTCCATGATTTGTATATTCTCTTGTGTAGTTCATATAGTTCAAATTTAATAAAACAATATTAACTGATCATTAAATCCTAGAACCTTAAATGTAAGGGGCTAATAAATCGAAGTTTAATCTCAGACTACGATCTACATCAGATTTTTACCTCGAGAACTTGATGAAGAAATGAGTCAGAACTTAACCGAATTCCAATTTTTCAAAAAAATGAGTTTTAGAGACTAGAACCTTGTCAAGAAATTGGCCGTTAATTATTTAATTTTAAATTAAGATGTATGTTAAAAAAGTTATAAAATTATAATGCCACTGTCTAATAAGCCAACCAATTAATAAATATCTCACAAATAGTTAAAATAAAAAGGTTATTGAATTATATAAGTTATAAGTCCAAAAGAAGGAAAAACAAACAGATTACCAGGGTACATTTGCTTTTGCAAGATCAAAGTAACCTTACAAAATTACATCCATTAAACAAGTAAAAGTTAACTTACCACATAATCTTTTTTTTTCAAGCAATTATCACAAGCCGTCTGACGATTCTGTAAACACTGTTCGCTTGTAAAGTGTTCGCCAAAATAGTCCAATTGCTGGGCCCTTCGACAATCGCTTACATTTTCACAAAACCCAACAATTCGATTCAGATTGTCTATGTGAATTTTTTTGACATTATAATCGCATCCACCTTGAATAACAATAAACAAAATGTTGTTAATATACATTTAAAAATAATTATTATTATGCAGGTCTTACCATCAGCATCAATCATTTTTTTATAACGCAACATATCGCCATAGTTATAGTACAGTATGCAATGAGCAAGTTCACCGTCGCGTCCAGCACGACCAGCCTCTTGATAGTAGCCTTCAATGCTCTTTGGCATTGAATAATGCAATACAAAACGTACATCTGGTTTATCAATACCCATACCAAAAGCAATAGTCGCACATATAACACGAAATTTATTAGTAATCCAATCTTTTTGTCTGGATTCTCGAAGATTATCGTTAAGACCGGCATGATAACTGGCTGATTTAATACCACACGAATTCATTTTATCAGAAACAGTGTCACATTCTTTTCGCGAGAGACAATAAATTATACCACTTGACGAGACGGGCTGAGATTTTATGAATTTTTGAATTTCATCAAAAGTTTTTACACCTTTTTTGGGTAAGACTGAGTAGCGCAAATTTGGTCGATTGAAACTCGATAGAAACCATTTACATTGAGTAAGACCCAATTGCCGTAAGATATCGATACGGACGCGAGGGGTTGCTGTTGCTGTTAGAGCCATTGTTGGGACATTTGGAAACCGTTTTCGAAGTATTCCCAACTTTTTGAAATCTGGTCGAAAATCATGTCCCCATTGAGAAACACAATGAGCCTCATCAATTACAAATCGGCTGATGCAGTTTCGGCTGTAGAGTAAATCTAGAATATCCTGAAAATAAAAATTCGAATAAAATATTACTTTAAATACCAACTACTTCTAATACACACAATATACTACTATACTCTGTTAAATTTGAATATGCAGTACAGGCAGTATTTTTAAGTGCCAAAGAGTTTTTTAGTTTATAAAAATAGGTCAGCATTCAATTAGGGACTGTCGGCAGGACTACGTTCACCATCCGGAAAAAGCAAGAAATTAATTATTTCCCAGACAGGAAGCTCTACAGAATTAGTAGACAAAGGACTTCTATGCTTCGTTTCTGGAAAAAGGGGAGATTGTCATGAAGATATGAATGCCGAAGTTTATGAAAAGTGGATTGTAAATATTTTAACACGCCTGGTACCAAACTCCGTTATAGTTCTTTATATCTTTACTCAAGGCTCCATCGACTTCCACAAATAAAAAAAAAAAACAAATCAAGGGGTGGCTGGATTCTAATCGTGGAGACGATATGGTGAAAGCTGAGTTTTTAAGTATCGTGAAACGTTACAAGTCCCAGTATGAAAGCTACGTGGTGGATGAAATGGCCAAGTCTTAAGAAAATTAATTAGTTTGATTTCCGCCTTAAATTTAAGCCCATAGAGCTTGTTTAGGCTTAAGTGAAAGGATTAATGGCAAGCCAAAATAAGTCTTTTAAACTCGCAAAAGTAAAAGATCTTTTAAAAACAAGTTTGACGAAGGTTGACACTGAAAATTGGCAACGGTGTGTCCAACATGGTGAACAATTGCTTGAGCCAAAGATGTGGAAAATTAATGTTTTCAGTGAAGGATCAGTGAAAAGTTTAGTTAGAAACTTAAATGAACAGAGTAGAAGCACCAACTACTTGTCGGAGTGATAAACTATTTTAAGTTTTGTCTGTGATTTATTTTTTACGTTAAAAGGGATCAGGCCTTCTGGGGAACTCTTTAAAAAAACGCGCCTACTATCTTACCTCCTGGTAGTGTGGAAAAAGGCTAATTTAATTTAATAGTTCACTTTTTTTAATTTAGCTAACGATATACATGTTTCTGTTCCTAAAATCTAAACAAACAGTATTATGCAAATTAAAAACGATCGCTACTACAACCCTGTGAAAACTTTGAAATGGATCTAGCTTATTGAACTCCATAAAACCATAAGTGGAAGGGAAATATCTTATTTTTCCTGTACTACATATTCAAATTGAACAGAGTATAATAGATTTGACAAGAGAGCTTTATGTGAATAAAATAAAATATCAAGGAATTTAAGACGATTTTCTGAAAAATCAGAAGCAACTTTCTTATCACTCAAACTATTAAAAAATGATTATGACGACAGAATAATGGTTTTACTGTTCATTGGGCATATACGCCCAATTGTAACCCTTCAAGGCCATAATTACCAACCATACATTTTTAAGTTGATGACGTACAAAACTATGAGGTGCTAAGTAAATAAAATTTCAACATCAAAGCCTTGAAAGAATATTATTTACAGCAAAAAGAAGAATTTCAATCGGGAAGCTACAGTCATGAAATGGAAGGAATCCACTTCAAAGCAGATTCTTTAGCAAATTCAAGCTCTGTAAACCCAAAGAGAACATGCTTACATCAGTGGAGAGATAGCGCAGATGTGCCATGTCCAAATGATCATTTTAAAAAGTTAATATTTTTAAGATTTTTCCGACTATTCTTTAGGAATTTATGATGACAAGAGTAGTGTTTGTGAAACAAAACTTCACGGTATACGGTTATAAAAAAGTATTAAAGAATTTACTTACCTGGAACTTTACTGAGCTTGATATCTTTTCAGGTGTGACATAAAGGATTTTAATTTTTGGTGGCTGACATTCTAAATCGACAAAAACACCACGCACCTCACTCAAACTCTGTTCACCAGATAGATTCTTTGCGTAGATCTATAAATTGAAAGCGAACATTAAAATAATTTCTAGTTTTTTGTTTAAATTATGGTAATTGAAACTTACATCCAAGGAATTTAATTTATTGACTTGATCCAAAATTAGAGACTTCAAGGGACTCACAACAATAGTGACACCTTCAGTTAAAATACTAGGAAGCTGATAACATAGAGATTTACCCCCACCCGTGGGCATTAGCACGAAACAATCGTGGTTTGTGAGTGCTGCGTTAATAACCTGTAATTGATTCGGCCGAAAAGTCTTTAGACCAAAGCTAAATTGTAACGCCTCCATTAGAGTACTCGAATGCGGATAATTATGACCATCGAACTCGCCTGTAATACCATCGTTGTTTATGTTCGAATGGAATTTTCCATCAACTTTTTGAGCTGATTTGTTTGGAAGATGAGTATTTTTTGGTGAACATGAAGCCTGTGATGAGCTTGGACTATACAAATTTCGATTTTGTATCGCTAAACTAGTAGAAGGACTTTGAAGCTCAAGAAAACTTCGAACTTGAATTAAAGGTGCACTCTTCGTTTCACTCTTTGGTGCACTCTTCGGTGCAACAGCTACTTGTGAAGCACTTTCGAACTTTTCAAAATCATACACTTGCCATCCGTCGGCATCGACCTGTTCGGGTGTTGGTTCTCTTTGTTTGTCCTCGAAAAGAATTCTCTGGCCAGTGGTTTTGGATTCCTTGTTATTCTCCACTCTTGTATCCTCAAAATCTTTATAAATAAAAGAATCATATTCGGATTTCTTACCATGCAGCATATCCTCATGGCTTTTAATTTCGTGCAGAAAACTATCAAATTCATCAATGTCGTCAGTATTCGCTTTCGAATCACGAACGCTGTCATCATCGTCCAGACAAATGACTTGGGGACTTTCGTTCATATACCTTGGTACCTCTTCGCATAAATCATTAATGAGTTCTTGCCGTTTTCTTATCATATCTTTATCTTGTCTTTCTGAGATTGGACATTTCTGCTTTCGAGACCTTTCCTCTAGCTGCCTGATTTCTTCTTCTTCATTTTCTTCTGGATAATTTGAATGAATTGCATTCGACTCAATTTCCATTTGTCGCAATTCCTCCTCCTCATCATCATCTGGAAAATTTTGGTTAACAGGTTTATTTGTTACCTGTAATTGGTTGGTTTTGACATTTGTAAGCTGACGACTAATCTGAGTTTCCTCATTATCATCCTCAGAAAAACTTTGGTGTTGGAATTGTTTTTCTCTCTCTTCTTTTCGTTTTGAGAGTGTATTTTGAATTAGTTTTGTTTTAGCTTTAAACTTTTGTCGAAGAATTTTAAGCTTTAGAAAAGCATTAGGTTGAAATCCATTAATAGCTGAGAAAAAATCAGTTGGTATTTGATCAATTATATTACAGTATTTTTCAACAAGGTCCAGATAAGTTGATTTGAAGAATGAGAGTCTCGATGCGAGAGCCATTTCACTATCCTAAAATGAAGCAATTAATTAGTTACATTTATTTTTATAAACATTTGAATTAAATTGATAAATATTTAGTAGTTGAGAAATTATACGCAATTTTTACTGATGTATAGACTTCAGTCTCAAAAACATTTGAAGCAATCTATGATGTTTTAAAGAGAGAATTGTGTATGAATGGGAAATTGTGTCTGTAAGAAGTTTGAAAAATCAACCCCTTACAAAGGCTCCTAGTACAATTTACTAAGAATGGGCTCCTGTAATGCATTATACACTTTCCTTCAGTGTCAACTTAATAATCTGGTCTACAACCCAAAACACATCAATTAATTAAGAATTACAGCAAGCATGTAGTTGAATCCTCTGATACACAGGGCTAACTGTCGGGGAAGTCACAAAAAGGTTTTATGACATTTTTTTTGTTTTTATAATTAACTTAAGGGGCTATAAATACCCTTAACATGTTTAAAGTTTACGAGATACCGATGCACATTGATCTTAAAGTTTTGAATATCAAAATGATAAAGGAAAACAGAATTGGGTACAGCATTTCACATTCTCGAGTGCGGTTAAAAAAAGAATCTCTATACTTGACAGTACGACTGTAATTGAGCTAAATGATAAACTGATGAGCATTCCTAGAAGTACAAGTATTACGGCTGAATTGTTTGAGGGGGTAATGCAACTGGCTAATTTGATATGTAAAATACCAGTAGAACAACGAAAGGCATGAAACATTGCGGCGGTGTTCGAGTGACGTAATTGTTTCGGTTCTATCGTCTATCATTTTCAAAGCTCTTTTTTGGATCCTATCCGAAAGACTTAAACTTGTTTTAGGGGAACCTGCCTAGAATAAGTGATCATGCTATAAGAGGTGATCTGTAATACACATACCGAGTACTGAAAGTTGATTAGTTTCCTGGATGCAAGCGTGACTCATGGATAGTGACGACGGGGGGGGGGGGGTTTTCGCTTTAACGATAGGAGACACCATTGAGTTTTTGAAGCATTAAATTCTACACGGTTAATAAATACCCATGGACAATGTTCTCGAGATTGTAATTTATTGAGCTTAACATAGGCTAGCGTTGAAGTTCCACATCCGAAGGAAAAGGATGTGAATCTAGAAACGGGTATGAAAAGCTAAGGGTACTGTCGTCAGCGAAACAATTTAATGGATTTGAAGTGACAGAAAAGAGATCGTTTATGAATATAAGGAATGGAGTCGGAGGCGAAACGGATACCTAGGGGAACTAGCATTTATTTTTTGAGTTTCAGATCTGAAACCATCCAATATAACTTGTTTTAAACGGTTAGAAATCCAACGAAGAAGAGATTCTTCGATACCAAAAGTTTCGATAAGAGAACTTGGTGCTTGGTGCCAAATTTGAGTGCTATTGGCCGGTTTTTGGAGGGAGACTAGGATTCTCCTTTTTTAGGAATAGGTTAGACAAATGCAGTTTTTCATCCTCTCGGAAAGAGACCTGTAGAGTAGGAAGATGGTAAAGCTTAAGCAGTGGTTTTGCCAGGGTTTAAGAACATCTCTTCAGAACAATAGGGGGGATACTATCCGGGTCAGCGAATTTGTGTATGTCAAGGCCTTTCAGTATACTTGCAACTGCACGAGTGATTGCGAAAGCAGATATTTTGTTCCATAAAATCGTTTACGCTCTCAAGAACAGGAGGATTCATGACACTCTCTGGTAGCGTCGAAATAACAGCAAACTGTGCTGCAAGCAAATTGGCTTTACCAATTGAGCTTACATAGGGAGTGTCATTGTGGACGAGCGTTGGAACCGAGGACCGTTTCGTACGTTTTTTACAAATGACCAGACATTTTTACTACATTTGAAACATTGTAGTATTTTTTGCCGTATGGAATCTACGTCGCTATTGAGGAAGCATTGTGACCAGTTAAAGTTCCTGAAGAATTCGTTGAGACTGTCCCAGTTGGCTTTTTCATATTGGCAAACGGTTCTCAAAGAAGTTTTTATTTAGCTGTTTTTTTTTTTTTTTTTTACTTGAGAAATTTGCAGATACGATACAATGGTCTGATGTGCTCAAAGGCGGTAATACACTGATTGTGTATTTATTAGGGTCAAAGGTAAGAAACAAGTCTAGGGTGTTGGCGGATTGACCTGCAACGTCAGGAATTCCAGTTGGCTCGTCGACAAGCTGATTTAATTGATTTAACTTAACAAAGCCTTCAACATACCTTTCATCGGGTGTTTTCTGTTTAGAAAAGCGAAGCCAAGCCAATGACGATTTCAGTGTAAGGATAATACATTTGGTAGAAAATCAGACGTCATCAGTTGGATGTTTGGTATGATGGCAAGACATAGATAAAACAGAATTAGCTGAATGTAAAAATTCGAAAACATTTTGGAATAATGTTCAAGAACTAGGTGGACGTAACAGAAATATGGTGAATACTCTCGGAGCTGAGATAGTAGCAGCACATTTTAAAACTATTTTGTCAGCTGACACGAATCACCATACTTTCTCTTACGACCCAACATAATTGTTGATGAATCAACACTTCAAAAAATGAAAAACAATAAAGCGATTGGCATAGATGGAATTCCGGTAGAACTTTACAAACATTAAAAAATTATCTTTTGATATACTTTAACAAATTTTATACCGAGTTGTATGTTCCAAACAATGTGAACAAAGCTTAAGTTCTCAACGCTAGGAATCTCCCGAAAGTTCTTGATGATGTACTTTAACTTTCTTAGAATCATGAGACGAATTTCTCAGAGTGGTTTGAAACATGAGCAGGTATTCCCCAAGGCTGCATTTTAAGTCCATTTCTCTTTGCTTTATTTATTGATGAAATTTGTGATGTACTCCCAGGAGGAATACCTTTTGCCGAGACACAAGTAAAAGTTCTACTTTAAGCTGATGACTTAGTATTATTGTCTGACAACCCTTTCACTTTCAAATAAACAGGCTGAATACTTTTGCGAGAAATGGGAGTTAGTCATTAATACAAGCAAGACTAAGGTGATGATCTTTGAAACGCGTACAAAAGAAAGACAGTACGAAAAATATTGGTCAATGAATAAAGGAAAATATTGATGTTGTGCAAGAATTTAATTACCTGGGTGTTTTAATTACACATTATCTTAATTTTTCAAAGCACCCTAAACAAAAAAACTGTGAGGCCAAACTGGCTTTTGGGTCTAATGTTGCTTAAGTTCTTTGCTAACCAGGATATTGATCTCGCATCAAAATACTGTGTTTTCCATGCAACGGTCAACACTTGTATGTATGTGGTATGGTGCCCAGTTTGTTGGTTATGTGTTCTTTGAGGTGTTTAAAACGGTGCAGAGATATTTCTTCAGAGTTACTCGGGGAAATATAAAGTCATCAGGTATTCTTCTCAGGAACCAGTTTAACAGAGCCACTTTCATTCTTTACGAAATTGCGAAAAATGAAGCCACCGGAACAATTTATGAAAAGGACGCTGAGGACAAAATAAAGTACCAACAAAAAGGCCTTTAAGCGTAACAGTTCTGAGGAAGAAGCCTTTCTAGCTGAGAAAAAGAGTAAGCTTCACGGTCGGGCAAAAAAGGTATTGTGCCATCTCCCAAATCAGCGCAATCTCTAAGTTAATGTGTCAGGGATGACATCCAAGTATCGATTGTGGATACCACCTACATCAAAGGCCTACTATCGGTGTAAAACGGCATCGAGGACAAGCTTTCTGAGATGGTTTTTACCTATACCTTGTCCAAAAAAAAGGGGGCCCCTAGTTTTGACTCTGGTGAAATGCTAAGGGGATACAGGGTAATAAAGTTCGTTGACGAATTTTCCAGGAAATTCCTTAGAGAAAGCATTGCTAAGGTAAGCAATGACTGGGAGCACTCTAAGTGTGCTTCGGATAATCTAAGAGTGTTCATAAGGGAGGAAAACATCGACGTCAGCTTTATACAAGAACCATGGGTTAATGGTCTCAGATTGCGAGGCCTCAATTAGCCAATTTGACCTTATCTATAAAATCCCAAACCAAAACCAAGGTAATCCTAGAACTTGTATTTCTACATTAATATTATAAAGAGGAAAGATTTGTATTTTTGTATGTAACGAATAAACTCAAAAAGTACTGGACCGATTTTAATAATTCTTTTTTCACTAGAAAGCTACATTAACACTGAGTAACATAGGCTTTATTTAGTACTAGATTACTATAGACATTTTTAGAAATTCCTATTAAAAGCAACCGAAGGTGTAAAAAATATTCCGGCATTTTTCTTTGGTAATTCGGAGATAAACGAACGCGATGTCTCTTTTCGATTTTATCATCAATACTAACATAATTGTCTGTAACAAAGGTAATACTCCTACCTCCGTCTTTCGGAGTTCGGAAAATCGTTACGGTTGGGGGGATGTACTTGATGTTACTGTTACTAACAACCGTAATTTATTGGTGGATAATTGGAGTATCCTCTGTGAATTCGCTTTCGGATTATAAATAGATTCTCTTCAACTGAAGTTTTTAGTCTGAAACTTTTCCCTTTTTTCCGGGCTGCGAGAATCGCAACACCGAAACGCTTAGAACTCCAAACACTAATCTAGTGTTATAAATAAATAAATAAATATTAAAATAGAAAGCATTTCCTGGACTGTCTCTCCCTCTAAATCTTCGGGTTTGGATGGTATACTAACAGTAATGCTACAAAAATTGCAAGACATAGCAGTAACATGTCTGGAGACCATCTTCAAAGGATGCCTCTATCTCAATCATGTAACGGAGACATGGAGGCAGGTTAAAGTAGTTTTGATTCCAAAAGTTGGTAGAGAGCCGTATAGAGCCTTTATAGGTCCAATTTATGGATCGATTGTTTGGTGGCCTGCGCTTAGCAAGCAATTCAATATCGAGAAACTAAGGAAGGTTCAAAGAATAGCTAGTGTCGGCACTACAGATCCTTTCTTAAATGTTATTCTGCACCTCCTACCTGTAGATCTACACATTAAATATTTAGTATAGTGCACCGCAATAAGGCTTAAAGAATCAAACTGTTGGTTTTCCAGATCCTATGGTTGGCAACACTAACTAACTGATTCCAGCGGATATTTTTGAGCCCTTTATAGCTCACTTGCGGAAAGTGAGTTCCTCTTGCAGCAATGAAGAGAAGAATTTTCAATTTTTCTGGCAGAATCCAAAAGCTGTGATTTAGCTCTAAAATGTCAACTTTTGTGATTGACATATGCGATATGCACCTACCTCTACCTACTTAGGTCTAAGTGAATGTTTTAAAACCATAGAAAATATTTAAAGATAATTACGAATTTATAAATTAGCCTTTAAACCAATAATCAATATTATTTTAGATGTTTAGCTCCTTCAAAGTGTTTTTTTTTTCGTTTTACTTAAATTATCAAATTCAAATTCTCCTCAAGTATAACTTGTTCTGAAATGATTTTTCTAATTATTGTATATCCCAGTTTGCTCTAAATGTCTTAGTTTTAATAGAAAATATTTGTACGTAACTTTTTAATTAAAATTGTTTAGTATATTGTTGTAACGTGTACTTACCATCATAATATTAGATTTAAAATCATCTGTTTGTAGAATACTGCATAAATACTCATCGAGACCGTTCTCAAAAACAACAAATGGTTTTGGTTTTTTTTCTTCTTGCACTTCAGGATTGTTCTTCGCATTATCCGAGACAGTTTCCGTTGTTTTAGGTTCATATGCAACTGGCAAATTCTTCTTTGGAATATCAACTTCAACATTCTGGTCATCAACACTCATTGAATCATTTTCTTTAACTGGATCCTCTAAAAACAATGGAGATTCTTTAAGACTACCTATCTTTTCAATGTTAATACTATTATTATTAATATTGGGCAACAATTCGCTTATTGATGGCTTAATCGATGGGCTTGACTTAACAGGTGATATTGTTGACTGCGTTGCTTTGATTTTTTCAATTTTGTTTATTTTTTCAATATTTCTGTTGATGCTGGACAAGGCTCTAGTATAAACTGAATCATTTCGAATCAATTCATCAATAGAATCTAGACTTAATTTATCAGGTGATAATATGGTTGAGTTATTAAGATTATATTTACTCTCCACAGGAGATAGTGAACAATTATTATTAAACGAATGGTTGGTCTTATATTTACTCTCCATAGGAGATAACTTTCCGATTGGTTTTTGCCTTTCAACACTACGATCAAGATCAAGATCAAGATCGATTATATTTTCTGCTACTGAATTAATTGATGAAGGTTTAGGTGATGATGTATTCCCAGTGTGACGATTAAAAATGTTAGTTTTCTTAACAGGTGACGAACTCTTATACTCATTCTCAAATATTTCTTCATCTGAAGATTCCAGACATAATGCATTGATTTTCTTTCGGACAGGATTCTTGAAAACGGAAGAAACATTTGGTAGACCTTTGGAAGCTATAACACAAATAAATATGTTATATTTGTTATGTAAATTATGTTTGCATTGATTTTGAAATAAATACTTACTGTTTTGTTCGATTATGGCGGCTTTTTTCTTTTTTAATTCATTGTAATTTAAAAATGAACTTAAAGAAAGTTGCTTTCCGTGTTTATAATCTTTTTTACTCATAATTGCATTTGTTGGCAGTGTGTGAATAAGTCTTCGATATTAATATAACAAAGTAATAATGAAATTATACATATAAGGAAAATCGAAGATAACTTATATTTTTTTCTTTTAATGAATATTTTAATTTTTAGATCCTTTTTGGTTCGTATGGTTTTTTGTTTATAGTTTATTTTATATTTGTTTGTCAACTGACATCTGTCAGTGTCACAAATAAAATCTCTGTTCAATCAGCTGCACTGAACTACTCGAGACAGAAAAGTGTAGTTTTCTTGGGTTCATTTAACCAGTTTATATTTCTAGGATCTCAGAGACAGTTTATGTAGTTATTTCCGTATTCTCAGAAATGTAAAGAAAATTTCTCATGCTAGTTTCTTAAAGTGGATTTACTTGTTTCTGCATCTGCATAATCCAGATAAGTGGATTGAGGCAGATATATATGTCAAAATTTGAAAGTGGGAAAGAATACACAAGTGGTAACTCTTTTTTACTTCCTATAAAATATTTTAACTTTTTGACAGTACAGTGTTGCTGCCAGCCTTCACGAATGTGGAATGAAGTAGGCAAAATAAACCTAATAAAGCATCTTGCACATGAGCAACGAACTGCGAACTGCGAACTGTGGATGTTCGCATATTTTGACTTTTCTTTCACATGAGCTTTTATTTCTATTCGCAGGTAGCGACGAATTGTCAACCCTTTTCTCCATATTTTCCTCAGCCATCATCTTTCACACAAAAACAAAACAAGAGTGGTATAATTTTGAGGTTAAGTTGAGCGCGAACAATTTATTCGTTGCAGTGTGGATGGTATGTGGAACGCGAATAGAGTTTGACAGTTCGCAGCAACCACACTGCGATTCGTTACTACCAAATTGTTTTTACAAAATTCTCTTGTTTTAGAGAACAAAATGCAAATTTTATTATCCTAATATTAGTGTCAATTGGTTTCTTATAATTTAAATGTGTTTTTGTGTGGAATTGACTTTTTGAAATGTGTAAAATCACGTTTGTTCGTCCATTCGCAGTTCGCAGTTCGTTGCTCATGTGCAAGGCACTTAAAAGCTGCGAAATAGTTAGAAAATGGGAAAATAAGTATGTTGGGACAACCAAAAAAGTGGGCACTGTTTTTCTTTAGTCTTAAAATGATAGTTAGAAGGTATTTATAATTCTTTATACTAGAAACACTATCAAATTCGGAAAAGTATCTCACTAAAATAACAAAAAAAATTGCGAATAGTTGCATGAAACTCACAATTATAAGCAAATTTAAATTAATTCTTGAAAATTGGTGTAACAAAAAATTACAAAATGTAACACAGTAAAAAAAATTAAAAAATAAAAAATAAATGTAAAGCTCATGTTAAACCTGCTTCAAAACATGTTTGTCTTCACTATAATCTTTACTTCTGCATTATAGGATTTTCTATTATGCCAAAGTGAATATCTTCTGCACTTTGGACTTTGGAATGAATACATTCATTTTGTATGTAGCATCCTTGTTTTTGCACAAATCAAATGCAGACAAATGTAAATCAATAATTACTTTTATTATCAGAAATCTAAGGACAAAATTTGTGTGATTCGTGTTCTCAAGAATTCTCTATAACACAATTCAAAAAAATGAATTGCAAAGAAATTCTTTTCACGCATACATAGAATTAACTACTGAGTCTTACGCTCGCATTGAATCAAATCTGAAGTCAGCTGTAGTCAAACCAAGATGTATTTACTTTAGACATATGTATATAATTTCCCAAATAAGACAAAAATCCAGTTCTTTATAACACTAAGGCCCAGTTTTTCAGTGTGAGATCATCTCAAATAAACTCCTGAAACATATTTTTCAATCTATTATGATCTTGTTATTAACTCTGAGTTAACTCTTCACATTTGGTGTGTTAAATCTGATTTAAAAAAAAAAACAGATGTTTTTGACAGATACTGAAATTGCAATAGAAAAATTATTTTAGTTTCTTTTTGTTGAACAGTGAATAATTTGTTGTTATATTCAGACTCCGACCTAACCAATGAGGACTTATACGAAGTTCTAAGTTTAATTCTTTTGTGAAGAAAAAGACTTATCAGATCGCCACCAATTGATTTTAATTTATTTTTACGAAAAGTATGAATTTCGTTTATTCATTTTGAGTAAATGAAAAAAAAGCAACAAAGGAGATTAAAAATAACGGCTGCTTTTCCAAAGAAAATATGAAAATCTGTCCATTTATATAGTTTTTTGACATCTTAATTGATAACTTTTCTGTGATGCCAAACCTAAAACTCATGAGGTTAACATTAAACTCTCACTTCACTTGTTCGTTAACTAACTCTTTATTGAGGATTAACTAACTCTGGGTTTAACTTGCAGTTAATTCCGCATTGAAAAACTGGGCCTTAAAGGGCCGATTATAAAAATCCTGTTAAAGAACAAAGAATGATAATCAACATGCGAAATCGTTATCTTGATTATCATTCTTTATGAAATTATATCTTTGTACCCATACCTGTAGTACTATCATGGTGAGTTTTTAGGGGGGGCGTCACCTTGTTGCTACGGCGACATAAGCTATTGCAGTTTTTGTTTACTGAACTTTTTATATAAAGCTTCCAACGCCACCTTGAGGCTGATCGTAAAAAAACAGCTCGGGGCGACTTTCCATCACTGCAGCACGAAATTACTTCTGATTTTTTTTACAGTTAGGTAAGGTTCTCAATAGAACATGTTTTAAATATTAAGGCATGCTGCCCCCTGCAACCCCGCTACTTGGGATCACTATAGGATTTGAGGTGGGTACGAGTTTGGGTATATGCAGAGTACTTTTTGCATTTGAGCACTAAAATTAAAGAAATCCCCAACAAAAAAGATCAAGTATGGCAACACTGACCAAAAAACAGGGAAGAAATATCAAAATCAACCATTTTTGCGTGTTTTGTATGTGAAATAGTGAACTTTGAAAATTAATTTAAAATAGAAATAAATGTTTCCTCGCTCTAAAATTGCTATAATTATTATACATTCGCACATATCTATCAAATAAAAAAAAAACGCATGTTGAAATTCTTGCTGCGGTAATGGAAAGCTGAGCCAACAGCTCCATGATAGATTTGAAATACAAAGATGACATATATATAATTTTGAAGTACTTTTCACAATCATATACTTAAGTTAGATAGATGTCACTTCTCTATGTGTGTTTTATTTTGCGTACTTTTTAAATGTTTTTGCTTAAAGTTGCATACAACTTATTAACCAGTGGCTGCTCTAAATATAATTGGATAAGTTGCTCACTTAAAGTTGACAATTAAGACGCCTGCATTGTGTTCTTGCATTAAGTTTCTGCAAGTGTAAATATACCTTAAATCAATAATACGAATTTAATTGCGCTATTTTGACGCTGGCTAAACGCTCAAAGCAACACGATGTCAATCATAATTTTCATAAAATTAAGTTCAGTTCAATTTTAATTAAACTCCAAAATATATTGAATATATAAAACAAAATAAAATAAAATATTAGTTGTGATTGAAACATATTTTGGCGATGATTTCATACGGTTTGTAAAATAGCACAAGAAAAGTTTAGAAGAATTAAAAAATAAAGATCATTTGTGTGGTATTTGGGCATCTTATGTCAGCTATTTCCTTCGATTTTAAACTCAAAGGAGTTCTTTCTTTAAGTTATCGTGTGAAAAATATTTCATGTTGATTTTGCTGCGTTTTTATTTTAATTAAAAATTGTAAATAAATCTTGTCTAACACTGAAAATCATAAATAAAACAAAAGATTAACTTCCAACATAATTTTACATATATTTTTTCTTAACTATAACAAAAACCAAAAAAGAAAATAAGTTCCCAGAGGTGTTTTAAATTTATTTTATTTAAAGTTTTATTTTTGATATTTGTTTAATTATAACATTGCTTGGTTTTAAAAATTATTAATTAAAAACAAAACAAAAGACAAATACATACATTCTAAATAAATCCTTCGGTTGCATCGACTTTTTCCATTCATTATGGCAAAAATGTATGGAAAAGGTAAGAGTAAGTAAAATAAAAATACATAATTACTTTCATATAAATTTATATGTACTTATAACTATGTGTACTATATTTAAAATCCAGGTTTAGTAGCAATAGTTTACTAACCCATTTCTACTCTTTTGAAATCTGTTTATTTGAAGTAGACACAAGTTGTGTCGACATGTGGCGTATGCTAACAAAGAGATCACCTCAGACTTGCCTCAAATGTGAAATGATTTAAAAAGTCTTTAGAATTTCTATAAAATCATGCATAGTCTTCAGCTACGACAGAGGAAATAGATTAAAATGAGAGAGAAAAATATTATCCTTTTCAAATAATATTATGTAAAATACATTTTAGAGTAAGAAATATGCCTCCTTCCTAGAAATAACTCGAATTAGCAAGAATTAAACAAATGTAATTCGATAACGTGAATTTTAAATAGAAAAATACCACGCTTCTCCATCTAGCTCGGTCCCTAGCTAGATGTCTCCAGTTGCGCACTCCAAGTTGAGTGAGGTCACTTTCCACTTTTGCGCGCCACCTGATCCACGGTCTCCCTCTACTACTATGTAATGTGGGTGTGCATTCGAAGACTTTCCGGGCCGGAGCATTGGTTTCTATGCGCCCCAAGTGATCCAGCCATTTCAGTCGTTGGACTTTTATCCTTCTGGCTCTACGTTGCTGTACACTCCGTACATCGTTTCATCTTCTCCTCCACTCACCTTCTATGCAAACGGGACCGTAGAGAACGCTAAGAACTTTTCTCTCGAAACGTCCCAAGGTTTTCATAGCCGAGGCTAGGTAGACAAAGCCCTTAACTACCTCAAAGTTACGTCTATTGATGGTAATGTTTTGACCGAGACGTCGCGTCGGTGTTGTAGGTCCTTTCTTATTGACAGCATGTACATTGTTTTGTTCCACTAACCGTTAAACCCATTTTGGCTGCCTCTGCCTTTTTTGCTAGTTGTTTAGAGCTCTGTACTCCTGTGAGCTATTTAGTAATTCTGTAGACGGCCCTACTTCACACCAACAAGCAGCTCCTTCTGTAGACAATACGTTGATGGCGTTACTGAGGTAGCTGCGATGCGAGTGATGAGTTGTTTTTTTTTTTGTTGGGCCTTACCCAATTTTCTTAAGAAAGCCAAGCACTACTTGCTATACTCTCAGCGCCGGATATGAAAATATGTATACTTTGATGGAAGTCGGGTCAGTGCTGCTGATTGCGTTCAATCCCTTGTTGTTGGTAGACTGCAGAATCCTTAAGTCTATCTGTATTAAATTTGGGCATTAAGGTGTTTCCATGGGATCTTCGAACTGCAGTTGTAGCAACTATTGAATGGTGGTCCCGTGCTATTTATATTATATTATTATATATCTTCTCTGTTACGTACGTACTGAAGTTCTCTTCTAAATCGTTCACTGATCGTGAAGCGTCCAATTGGTTGGAAGTTGCTTGCCTATCAGACAACGCCTAGTTGACTTTATGGCATGTCTTATACTCAAACACGGTTCCTCTAACAACAAGGTCGTTTGCATTGCAGAAATCGACAATCATTCAAGTTAAAAAGGTTTAAAAATTCACTGGATTTTATATTTCGAAATTTTGCTAATAATTAAATAAAGTAAAAACAAACTACGAGTTTTGTGGTTACCTCCATAGTAGGTTAAACTTATACAATTTAACAAATAAGGGGCATTAATTACACCAGTTAAAAGTTGATGAAAAACAATTTCATTATTAACCCTCCTTTGCAATAGAGGCTGCATTTGAAGAATCTTTATCCAATGTTCATAAGAAGGGGAGATTATAAGGATATAAGACGATGGTAGCCCTCTTAAAACGAAACGTATGAACAGATTCTATCCTATTCTTGTGGATCTCGTTAAAAGGAGTGCATAACTGGGATTCGTACTCAAGATTGGGGCGGACCTCCTTTCTTATGTATTGGGCAAACTATGCTGAAATTCCACTCATCGGGCATGCTTTCTTCCAACCATATTTTGCAGATGAGTTGGTGCATGCTCCCTACCAAGTCACCGCCTGCTGCTTTGATGCGATGCCGTCAGCTCCAGCAGCTTTGTTTGACTTCAGTTTAGATATAGCTATTTTCACTTCGTCGAGGTCGGGTAGGCGGAATTGTTGCGTCGCCTAGGTTGAGTGGTTCTATCTCCCTTACAGCGGAATTCGGTTCGTCATCGCCGTTATATGATTTGGAGAAGTGGTCTTTCCATTTTCCATATTCTCAACATAGACTGCGGTTCTACTACGATGTTCCCCTGAGCTGGTACCCTTGGGAGTTTTTTTTTTACCTTTTGGTAAAACTTACGAACCACATTCCTGTTGTGACATCCCTCTAACTCTTCGATCGCGCGCTTTTCATGCTCTCTTTTTTTTCATCTAAGAAGCCGGTGTTCCTCTCTCCTCTTCTGCTCGTGCGCCGTTTTATATGCCTGTTGTTTCGCTGCGTGCGCTTGCCGGCATTCGTCGTCAATCCAGGGGTGTCGCTGTGGTGGCTGTGTGAAACGATGGCTGCAAGGCAATGTTGCCACTGGTTTTCAATGCTTAATGCAGGCAGCATAGGACTTTTTAAGAGGTTATTAGAGACTCGATCGCAAAGGACATGACAGTCTCTTGCGATTGTAGCCGTCTAACGTCGAATCTTCTCACAGTACTTCCTTGTTTTGGTTTGGATCGGGATATCCGTAGCCTTACCTTGGCTACAACGAGGTAGTGTTCCGAGTCAATGTTGGCTCCTCGGAATGTTCGGCATCCTATATACTGGAGAAGTGTCGTGCGTCGATCGCAATGTGGTCAATCTGGTTGACAGTTGATTGATCAGGAGATTTCCATGTCCCCTTGTGGATATTAAGATGTGTGAACTGCGTACTAGCTTCCAGAACGTCTCGCCCGCAGTGAAATCGATTAGCCTGAATCCGTTGTCGGAGGTGGTGTCGTGCAGGCTGTATCTCTCGTTTGTGCCACCAAAGATGTCTTCTCTTCCTAGCTTTGCGTTGAAATCTCCTTAAAATCGCTCGCTCACACTGTTGAAACTCAAGACTTTTTGCCTGAGCCTAGTTCCATCAACAAATCCACAACCAAATAGACGCTGTCTCGGTAGCAGTCGCCGTAGTACACATCGCAGTCTTTTAGTTTGCGTTTGCCCGGTCTATCCCATCGCACTTTAGGGCTTCCGCTAATTGTTCGGCTGCATGTTACATATGGTTGCGAATTTACCTGAGCTTAGAGATAGTGCAAATATGCGAAGAAGTGGAGATGCCACTACTTACTTAAATTTTTTTAAGACAGAGTAATTCGATTTGCACCAGTAGAATTAATCATCTTTAAGTATTTCCAAGTGATGCAAAAAACTTTGTCTAACGTCATTTGAACATTATTAAAGGTAGGACAGTCTTGCAAGTATTGAAAGAAATTCTCACCTATTTTCAAAGGATTGTCAGTGAAAAGTTGTTAAAAATTTTTAACAAATGCGTTACAAATTTCTGGAGTACTTACTAGTTACTTTATTATAAGTAAAATTTACTGGGGTCAAGCTTAAGAGTACTTTCCATATCTTTAAGTTATTGGAAAAGAGATGTAAACTCTTCAAGTCGGTAACATATAACAACATGATCTTCAGCTGACATGCTTTTTATAAGACGTTTCCAAGCCTTGTTTTTCTTGTTTCTTATTCCATAACTAACTATAAATTCCTTTTTGAACATGGTTGTGGTTTACGAGAAAATTTCGATTAAAGATGACTTACTGTGAACTAACTACTTTTTAGAGTTACAAGCTCTAAATGACTTAATAAATATTGTATTGCCTTAGAAATATAAATCCAAAATACTAAAAACTTTATTTTATTTAATTAACAAAAATTCTAAATGAGTATGTATAGGTATAATGTAATAACAAACAGAACATTTATTTTTTTTTTCTTATTTTTATTTTTATATTTTATTTTATATTTTTTCTCCTACCTATCATATCATATATTTTTTTACTTGATAAAATAAAAACAAAATTAAAATTTTTAACCCATCTTAATTCTTAATATAAATAAATTAATGGATTATTTATGTTTTCAGCTTCAATCGAATCCGATGAACATCAAAGATTGAGATGGCAAATCGAATTAGAATTTGTGCAGTGCCTCGCTAATCCAAATTACCTCAATTGTAAGTACCTAACTAAAAATGTTCCAGAATTTTCCAAAGGACTGGCTCGTTAGTGACATCGATTTCGAAAAATTAATTTCACAGATACTGATTTTATTAAAATAGTTAACATACAATTACCATTGTATATATGTACATATAATTGAATAGTACTATCATGAAGAGGAATGAACGGCATGACGCCTGCTGGTAGGAGGCTAAAGAATTTGGAATCTATGTGGAATGTAATGTGGTGGGGTATTGATGAGGGGAAAATAGAAGAAAATAATTAAAGAAAAGAAAATAGAGAAAAATACATACAAATTTAGCGAGAGTTTGAGGGAGACAATGAAAAAACATTTTCATGATATTTCAACGGCATTAAATAGAGTTTCGCATCAAGCTCTCTTATCGAAAATGCGTGCTTTTGGTATTGATGAATCTTTCTTTGTTGGATTAGAAATTACCTTTCGGACCGTTCAATTCAAGTAGTAATGGACGGGTTCAAATCTGAAAAATAAACGCTGGTGTGCCCCCGGGCTCCGTTTTGTCTCCGACGCTCTTCCCTGTTTTTATAAATGATCTTTTGTTTAAAACCACCGCAAGGTCTCATGCCCATCATTGTTTTATCGTTATTTTTAATAAACAATGCTCTAGTGAAATAGCCAGTTGCATTGATCCCCTTAAACAATTCAACCGTAATACCCGTATAGTTAGGAATGCCCATCGGTTTACCCTTGAGCCCTATTTCGGACGTACCGCCTAGCCGAATGTGGAATGCTTTACCAGGCTCAATTCAAATTTGCCATGAATTTTCTATGGAGTTGAGATCTGGGGACCATTGTAACACGGCAATCCGGATTTCTTGAAACCACGTCTTAACCGTATTGGACGTGTGCTTTGGCTCGTTGTCCTGCTGAAATATCCATTTCAGAGGTAACCAATCCTCAGCGTGTGGCAGCATTATATTTTACAAAATGTCACGGTACATAAAACGATCCATTGTACCAATTCTTTGGTGAATCGGTCCCAGTCCATGCCTTGAAAAACATCCCCACACCATTATTTTCACAGTAGCTTTAGTGTAACGTGGATTTAGTGCCTCTTTGGCTGGTGTGAGAACACGACGGAAACCATCGGAACCCTTGAAATTGATCCATTTTCTAACGGTCCAGTTGTAAAATTTTATTAATCGGCAAATCAGTGATTTTGAAATAGAATATTTTTGCGATATATTAATTTGAATCTTTCCACTTTTATATTCTTTTATGATTTTTTTCTTTTATTTCGTTAGAGTATTTATTTCCGGCCATTTTACAAAAGTTAGCTTAGAACACTGATAAACTTCCTAGTGAACTGAATAACACCTAATAAATAGATTCAACTGCACTCGTTTGCCAACACCTTTAATATGAACAATGAATTTTGTAGTTAACGGACTAACTTTTCTCTATTACTAAGAAAACAAAATTAACATGATTTGTTTAAGTTATTCAGTTTTGAATGACATAAAGATGGAGGTAGTTTTAGTTGCTAATGTTTTGGCCAACACTGTACATATAAAATATTAAAAATTAGAAATATAAGGGGGTAATTTCTATTAACGCAATACGATGAGATAATTCAAGGAAATTCCTACGAAAATCAAACAAATTATCTCCAAGGGATGTTCAAGACTTACGAACCTACCCATACCCTGGTAGGCAAAACAAATCTAGTAACTATAGTAACTATGACAACAATTTAATTTATTTTGCAGTAAACAGCTGATTCAGCTAACTATTTTAAACATCCTAATATTTATAAGATTAAAAGTAGTATACTTCTTTCATTCCCACTTTTTGTTTAAATATTTTTTAGGGGGCTTCAAAAATTTCTGTTCCATGGTAGTACTATCACGTATGAACTATAGTGTATTAAATATTGATTTCTGGATAAATTTATTCGCACTCCACGTTATCATTCTTTAAAATTACAATTTAAAAAACGCATTAATTCGCTAATAAGATCGGAATGACAGTAAATGTTGATCAGTAGCGTTTTCCTCTTAAGACTTACACTACAAACAACGATTGTACAATCGAAAATACGCTTCGGTTAAAGAACAACAAATGAGACAAGAAGTCATAGACTTTCTGTTTACAATCATTGAAATCGACTTAGTCATTCTAACTAGCATAATGTCTCGTGGCCACCTTATTTGCTTAATTTCACAAAAATAAGAACCGTATTTTATATTTATTGAGACAAAATTGTTTATAAACTAATACATTTATTTTAATTTTTAGTTTTAGCTCAACGTGGATACTTTAAGGACCAAGCTTTCATTAACTATCTCAAATATCTACAATATTGGAAAGAACCCGAATATGCCAAATATTTAATGTATCCTATGTGTTTGTATTTCTTGGATCTATTACAATACGAACATTTTCGACGTGAAATAGTAAATTCACAATGTTCGAAATTTATAGACGACCAAGCAATATTACTTTGGCAACATTACACAAGGAAACGTACTAAACTCTTTGATGCTGTTAATGGAACACCACCGGACACAGGAATAAATCAGGATAATAATTCAATGCAAGGTGGTAATGCTGGAAATGCACATTTTATGCAAAATGGTGTGGCTAATCAACAAAATGGAATTGGCCCTGGTGGACAAAAAATTTAACACTAGCCTGTCAAAAATAATCCTAATATAAAATGTAAATATTTTTGTATATAATTATAATTAATATTGCTTTATGTATATTACCTATATCTTAACTAGAAATAAACAAAACTAAAATGTACTTATTTTTGTGTTATGTTATATATTGTGTTAAAGTTCGAGTTCTTGGGAGGCGTATTCTACTAGGCAACAGTCAAAATATTTTAAAGCTTTGAAAAAGATTGTAAGTTTGTATTTTTGTCGAAAATTATTGGGATCGTAAGATCGTAAACAATAGTAACTCTAAATATGACAATACATAACAGAACACTCCGTTCTTCATTATCATTATAGTCTACACACTTCAAAGGCGATAAGTGGTACTTTTTTAAAAATTGGGGCTTGTCTACAGTCTAAGAGACTTCCCCAATTTAAAGATTTAGTTCAATTATTTTGTATACAATACTTCTTTAAAAAAAGCAACAAAATAAAACGTAACTTTCGCAACCAGTTTGCGTAAGTCATTTGTTAATAGCCCTGAAGTAGTTGAATTATATTTTCATAGTCCTTGATCTTCTTTTCGTGTTGAATGATGACTGCTCAGCCGGTCCCGATGGTATTCACCCGATAGTAATACAAAAGTGTAGTAATGCTTTAGTTCAAAAACATGCAAATTTCCCAGTAAATGGTCTTCTACCTGAGCGTCGAACTTGTCGAGTTGTAGAAGCTGAGTAAGGTCAATGATTCTCGGGAATTATTTCTCCAGAAGAGTCCTGAAACCAAAGGTCGCTCGCCCCTCCCCTTCCCAATCCTTATTCCCTCCTCCGTCGGCTTTGTGCTATTATGCTGGCTGATGTCTCCTTATCCCCTGACTGTATAGTGTATCACTGTCTGTCAATACCTAGTTTCCTTCCTGGGACGCTTATGGCTTGATTGCTGTTCGTCTCTCCTTTTCCAAAAAATTCCAATTGGGCTGGATCTAAGGTGTTATACGACCCGTGCCGATGATCAGCCAGGCTGAGGGCCCAATTTCTAAAAATAGCTCAGTCATTAACGGAGTATCCGGATACCAGGTGACCTCCGGATTAGCTAGCCTTATCTGTGTAAGCGAATCTCTACACAGACGGACCCCCCTTTTACGTCACCTGTGCCAAACACCGGAGAAGGGATTGTGCCAAGTCACTGCCCATCTTCTAGTGCGGTACAGGTTGTATCTACACCGGGCGGCAGTTCGGCGGCAACGTCGGCTGTTGTTACTCTTGTGCCAAACACCGGAGAAGGGATTGTGCCAAGTCACTGCCCATCTTCTAGTGTGGTACAGGATGTATCCTTGGCGAAAGCGCCTCCATGAGATGATCAGGCTTAGCAACCCGGACCTCTCTTGTCACGACTGGAAGATCGCGAAACTGGAGGAGCCGAAGGGTCTTTATCGAAGTGCGATCATCGTAATCAATAAGGACTCTGGCTTCTCTGGTGCGAGACAAGGGAGTGATAAGATACGGGTTCGAGACGATTACGCTCCGTATCTATAAAAAAAGATGAGGTAGACGCTTCATGCGAGCCTCCATAACTCTTTTCAGAAGCTGTGTCGCAAGACGTAGGGGGTCCCAGTGCTACTATCACCTTCCCATCCTTGGATGTGGATGATGATGTAACAGGGCCCTCTTCTGTCGCAGCACAGTCTTCTTCCGAACCCTCTTCAGAAGCTGTGTCGCAAGACGTAGGGGGTCCCAGTGCTATCATCACCTTCCCATCCTTGGATTTGGATGATGATGTAACAGGGCCCTCTTCTGTCGCGGCACAGTCTTCTTTCGAAAATGTCAAAAGTTTATCCCTAATGGAGACTGATGACTCAACTGACAAAGTTCTCTCCAGTGAGGAAGAAGATGAACTGTTAGGTTCCTCTTCGTCTGATCTGGATGAGCTGGAGTTAACAGTGGTGGAGGTTAATCTGCCTAGTTGTAGCCAAAATGCTGCAAATAGTACGGATTAATCTCCAACACTCTATAAAGGCTTCGGCCTCCTTTCTTCTCCGCCTGTCAAAAACTGGGGAAGATGTCGTTCTCATCCAAGAGCCCTGGATTGTGAAATCCCTGGTTCGAGGATTGAGAACTCCTGGCTTCTACGTGTTATATGTAACAGGAAAAGGTAACCCAAGGTCCTGCATACTAGTAAAACGTAGTCTAAATATATTTTTACTCACTAATTTCAGTCATAAAGACGTCACCATACCTACTGGCTGGTATCAGCGTATTTGGGCCACGACCACCAGGGCCCACTGCCTGGTACCATTTTGGAGAAGACGGTCGCTTAGTCTACAAGACGTAAAACCAACTTTATTATCGGTTGTGACGCCAATGCGCACCAAACTACGTGGGGTAGTACCTATACTATATCAATGACAGAGGTAAGTCTCTTTTTGATTATATTTTAACAACTAATCTGGTAGTAAGTAACGTAGGTAGTGAACCAACCTTCGTTACTAAAAATCGACAAGAAGTATTAGATATCAGTCTTGTCCCGTTACATCTCTCAAATAAAATATTGAATTGGAGAGTATCAAAGGATCACTCGTTCTCCGATCATAGATACATCCAATTCACACTTATTGAAGAGTCCCCAAAACCGATCCAATTCCGGAATTATAGGAAAACAGATTGGCCAAAATATAGGACAACTCTGAAAAGTCTGATTAAACCAAAACTTTCTGATCCTCCCTTGTGCGCTCTTGAACTCGATTAAAAAGTCGATGAGCTTACAGCAGCCCTCAATAAAGCCATGGAAACTGCCTGCCCCCTCACTACAGTGCGGGTAAAGAAGAAACTATATTGGTGGGCTGCTGAACTAGAAATACTCAGTAAAGGTTGTAGAAGGCTTATCAATCGTGCAAAAATTATAGACACCCCCAAGATTGGGATTCCTATAAGGAATCCCTCAAAAAGTATAAACAAGAATTGAGAATAGCCAAAAGATCCTCATGGAGATCCTTCTGTAGCTGAATAGAAGAATCCTGGGAGGCATCAAGGTTAAGGAAGATTCTCTCGACAAATCCAACAATGCCTAGTTGTCTTAAAAAATCAGATGGTACATGGACTAACTCTTGCGAAGAAACGCTAAACCTGCTATTGGACACCCAGTTCCCAGATAGCTCCAAATCCGTTAATACAACAAACCGTCCTGGGTCGGGTATTAACTTAACTTTTCCTCAAGGTCTTGTTACAAAGGAAAAATTGACATGGGCTCTGAATAGTTTCGAACCTTATAAATCTCCAGGTCCAGATCAAATCATACCAGCTGAGCTACAACATACCATCGATATAACTTTGCCCATCATTGAGATGATCTTCAAAAGTTGTCTAGATCTGGTCTCAACACCTCAGCGATGGAGAGAAGTAAAGGTAGTTTTCATTCCCAAGGCGGGCAAATGCTCGCATGTCAACCCTAAAGATCTAAGACCTATTAGCCTATCATCATTCATTCTCAAAACTCTGGAACGATTGATTGATATCCATGTACGTAATAGCATTGATAAGAGGCTATCGATGTCTCAGCATGCTTACTGCAAAGTGAAATCGGTAGAAACAGACTTGCACACTCTGGTAAGAACTATCGAATACTCCCTAGTCCCTAGAGCAAAAGGAATATACTATGGTTGCCTTCCTGGATATTGAGGCGCTTTCAACAACGTTGACACATCCGCTATCACTTCTGCTATGACGACCCTAAACGTCGAATACTCACTCTGTGAGGTGATTAATCTAATGCTTAAAAGCAGGATCATCAACTCTAAGATGGGGTATTTTTGTACGAAAAGGTCTGTCGGTAGAGGCACTCCGCAAGGTGGTGTTCTGTCCCCTCTCCTGTGGAACATAGTGGTTAACGAACTGCTAATATCCCTTGAGAGGGAAGGCTACACAGTGATTGCGTATGCCGAAGATTTTGCTATCGCCGTCACAGGAGAACATTCTAATACACTGAGAGACCTTCTCCAAAACGCATTTAATATGCTCACTAGATGGGCTGATCACTGCGGACTTAGTATTAATCCTAAAAAAACAGACCTCGTCGTTTTTACACGGAAATGCAAGATCCCAGTAATTGTACCTCCTTCAATAAAAGGTGTACTACTAATTTTTACCAATGAAGCCAAATATCTTGGTCTGATATTAGACAAAAAATTAAGTTGGAAACCTAATAATCAGGAAAGAGTTAAGAAAGCTACAGTAGCTCTTTTCCTTTGCAAGAAAGCCATAGGAAGCAAATGGGGTTTTCAACCTCGCATAACCTATTGGCTATACACATCGGTCATCCGACCAATACTTATGTACTGGGTTGCAGTATGGTGGGCTGCACTGGAGAAAGTGACATACTATGACAAACTCAGCAGAGTCCAACGCACTGCATGTCTCTGCATAAGCGGGGCATTGAGAACCACACCCTCAGCAGCGTTAGACACTCTCCTCCATCTGACACCCCTCGACATCTTCAGCAAAAAAGTGGCAACGAGTACAGCTATAAGAATCAACGCCTCATCTCAATGGACCAACAATAATGTGGGGCACTCCATCATTTTGAACCTCTTCGGTTCTATACCAAAGTACATAGACTACACTATTCCAAAACCCCAATTTGGAAAAAACTTCCAGGTATCCATTCCATCCAGAGATGAATGGGAAGACAAAAAACTCCTGGATGACAAAGCATCCATTTTTATACAGATGGATCCAAGACAAATGAGGGAGTTGGTAGTGGCGTGTACTCAGAAAAGCTTAATCTAAGCATCTCATTCCGCCTCCCTAATCACTGTAGCGTCTTCCAAGCGGAAATTTTAGCGATCAAAGAGGTTCTCTCCTGGCTAAGAGAAAACGTGATATCAACTTCTGATATCCGCATCTTCTGTGACAGTCAGGCTGCTATTAAATCCCTTGACGGTGTCTCAACCAAATCTCAAACGGCCCTCGATTGTAGATCGTCTTTTAAGGAGATGGCGCAGCAATTTAACATTCACCTCTGTTGGGTGCCGGGCCACAGAGACATCACAGGAAATTGTAGAGCCGATGAACTCGCTAAAAATGAAACCGTCATACCTATTTCACCTGAAAGGGATAGAAGATAGGTATACCGATAGCTACATGTAAACTTTTGCTAAAAGAAGCAGTTTTTACGATAACAAACTCTAGGTGGCACAATTTACAAACGTGCGCAGCCACAAAACTCATATGGCCTTACTGGACCTAAAGCGCTCTAAAGACTTGTTATCTCAAAGCAGACTTCATATTAGCTCCCTAATAGGTGTCCTTACGAGACACTGTCTTATAGGCAGACACGCAATACGACTTGGTGTAGCCTCAAATGACTTCTGCAGGAGCTGTATGGACGAGGAAGAAGAGGAAACAATCTCTCACCTTCTCTGCACTTGCCCTGCTCTTTCACTAAGACGCAAACTTCATCTGGGAAACTACTTTTTTGATAATCCCAGTGAACTAGCTAATAAGGATATCAAATATCTTCTTCGCTTTATAAAAAGCTCAAAATGGTTCGACTAGTAAGAAGTAATTCTCTAGATTCATGTGGTATCACAATGGGCCTTTTCTTTTGGCCTAAGTGTGTGGATTCTGTATCCGCAGCCACTTTAACCTAACCTAACCCAGTAAATGGTAGAAGTCATTTCAAACATCAATATTCAAGAAAGATACCAAGGAGGACATAACAAACTACAGGCCCATTGCAGAACTTTCTTGCATTCCTAAACTTTTGAACAAGTTTGTTGTGAGAACAGCATGGTTTCGTGAAATAAAAGATCAACCGTTACAAGTCTATTCACTTTCTCAAACATATTATGTTGAAACGCTTTAGAACAAGGTTATGAAGTTAACTGTGTATATACTGAGACTTTTCTAAAGCTTTTGTCCAACTTAGCCACGGAATTATTCATTTAAACTTAAATCTCTTAATTTTCCAATATTTTCGTAGCTTGGATCAAATCTGCCATTGAAAAAAGAATCTATGAGGTTAAATTTAGAAATTGTCATTTAAAACCTTTTGTTGCTCAATCTAGTGTTCGCCAGGGAAGCCATCTTGGCCCTGTTCTGTTCGTCCTGTTTATTTAACGACATAACGTCATGTCTGCGCTCAAGTGAAGTTCTCGTTTTTACTGATGACATAAAGTTTTTTTTTAAATTAAAAAAAGTCCACCCATGATCGTATTCTTTTACAAGCCATAATTGATAGTTTTACAATTTGGTGTGGAAAAAATACCCTTGCCAGACGATAACTTTTAATAAAAACCGAATTATAAGTGTATTTGATTATTGTATTTCGCAGAAAAACTCTGTCGCGTCTTCATTTTCAAATATTAAAGTGTTCATTTCTGTTTCAACTTGTGTCTCTCGAAAAATTCTCCAGATGCGTCCTGAAACTAAAGGGCGCTCTCTCAACCCTTATCCTTATAATTTTCTCTTTTTTCATTTTCCTTCCCCTTTCGCTTAGCCCTTAGGCTGGATCAAGGTGTTATACGACCCGTGCCAATGACCAACCTGGCTGAGGTCCCAATTTAAAAAATAGCTCAGTCGCTAAATAGCCTTATCTGCATACACGGATCTCTGTGCAGATGGACCACTTTTTCAACGTTACTCGTGGAAACTAAATGAATTAGCCTTCTTGTGATTTTGTTGGTAAGACCGAGTCTGGTTTAAGACCTGCTCGCAGTTCGACCCTAAAGTCGTCTTCTGATCATCCTGTTTTTGGTATTGGTAACGAGAATAATATGGTCTTGTCGCTGATAACGAAATCAGTGAAATTAAGGTAGAAATATTTTATTTAAGTAATAGTGGAGAGAGTGGAGAGGAATATGGTCCTTCCTCTGCTGCTTTAAGTGAATCTATTTCGAACCACTGAATATAGTGAACGAACATTTGGTGAAAAACTCAGGTAACAAAAAACGATTGCTCAGACCCTTTAAGTGTGTTTATAAGGATAATGGAGATGCTAAAAGAATTTTTAAGACATTTTTTGCGGCACGCTGAATACCGAAGAAACCCTAAAAGTAAAACATGCTGATAGGATTAATTGGGCTACAGATTTTTTTGCTATGCATAATATCGAGAAATCAACTCCCCTTAATCAACCTAGAGGAGACAATTCTCAGTATTCCTCTAGAAGAAAAAATTGTAGTTGTGGTTACCGATAAGAGCGATGTAGATTATGCTATTTCCATTGATCGATGGGAGTTGGTAAAAGCGAAGCTTATGGATATCTTCGTAAGTATAATGAGGGACTACTCATGACCCTCACCAATCACAAAGGATGCCGGTTGGCATAAAGGCAGTTTCAAATTCATCGTTTGCGACGACCAAAGATTGCACGATTAAGCTGGCTATCGGCAGGCTAGATGAAGAGCACATATTATTCATTCCTGCCAAACTGTCATGCATGAACGAAAATGTCCACTATCAAATCCATCCCTTCCCACTTACGATGGGAAAGTCGTGGAATTGGGGGAGCAAACGAGTTTTTATATATTTGTCAATAAAGAATCTCATGCTTTTCTGGAACAGACAAAATGTGTAATTAGGTATAAAGGCCCAACTATAATAGACTTAACCGAGCTTAAGCCAGCTTAAGGGAACGAACCAATACGCAGCGTTATATGTCACTAACCATAATAGACGTTCTGCTCAGTTTCGTTAAGTTTCGTTAACTTTCGCGAATTACGCAAGAACCATTTAAATGGCTCGAGCTTAAGCAAATGTCAAATTTGAAACGCATTTGCTTAAGTTACTTGAATCCATTATGGTTACTTTTTGTTTTGACGATAACTTTTGATAACTTTTCGTTCGATTTTGACATTAGCTTACTTTCGGTTAAATCTATTAAATCTATTAACATCAAGCCCAAAAATTCCACTCTGCATAAAGATAAAAATTATATGTTCAATACAAAAAACTTAAAATCTATTATAGTTGGGCCTTAAGATTGAGACAATCACTCTCAGTATTAATACAAACTTTGACGCATCTTCACTACTTTAAGAAGACGAAGAAGTTCTGGCATAATACCCTTATTTATCGAATCCTTTGTAGGATGTTACATGAACCAAGTTCTTGTTTGTGTTAGGGACGTGTAATATTAATTTAAGTTTTCTACCTTTTTCACCTATAGAAATATTTCCGCTTTAAATACTTTTGGATAATCTGATGATAATAATTTGAAGAAATAAACAAATAGTAAATCGAAATCACTATAGAAAGTGATGCTAATTGCCATCATACAGTTTGAGGCCCCACTGATTTAAACGATCGAGGTGAGTCTCATTTTAATTTGATTTTATTTATTAACGAAACAGTAAATTAGATTATTTATAACGATAGCAGTCAACAAATCACTGGCTTGTCTCTAGGCCCAGAGAGAGAGCATAGCGACAATCAGTAGAATCCGCAGTTTGACTACTGGTGGTAAAAGAGGATCAAAAGAGTTGTCTAAATTTTGTTGATGAGAAAGGACTGTGCGTATGGGAGATATATTAGTTGACTGAGTGGAGTTTTAAATATGGGAGCTTATGAAATAAGGATATTTAGCTTCTGTTCTTAGGCCGAAATTGGGAAGAATAGGAGAGGGAGTTTGAGTGTACTACGAGAGGTTGAAGGAGCATTTAGGGAAGCTTTAAATTCTGGGGCATTTTCATTAAGTTTTTTTAAATAAATTTTTGGAGAGATTGGGAAATACACCTATTTTGAAGGCCCAGTTCCGGTAGGAATAGCAGAGGTAGGATTTATGACAGCGGGGTCAATAGCGTTCTCAGACGTAGCAGGTATAAGGTTAATGGGGGCAGATTGAATAGCGGGAGGAATCACATCGGCAGATAAAATTTCATCCAATATAGGCAAATTGTTTTTTTTTTGTACAAGGCACTTTTGATATATCAATCACATTATTAAGAATAGATTCAATTCTTCGAGAGTTTGAATGATTGGATAACACTTTGCACACTCCAAGGCTTTTGTTCCTGGTTTCTAACATTGTGAGCTATAGATATACATAAGAGCTGAGGAAATTCGCGAAAGGACGTTATTCATATTTTTGTTTAGGATTTCAGTGGAGGAAGAGATATGCATGACGAGGAGCGTTGCAGGTGAAGATCAATATCGGATCGGAATTGGTTTAGATTCGATACAAAAATGTTATTTTAATAAAATTTAGATCAGATTTATCATTTGGCATAAGAGAATCAACCGAGTCCAGAAACATGTATGAGGTTAAAGGGTGTTTTTTTTTAAAGGAAAAAGGTATGTGCAGCATAATTGCCAAAACATTTTCTTGCGAATAAAATCAGCAGCTCCTGACATACAAGCTTTCTATACATAATATCAAATCATCATCTTAACTCGACTCCTTTGGAGATTCTGGGCATTTAGTTTTTGTTTTGTTTAAGGTACTGGTGAGCCAAACTGAGTGTACTTTTAAAGGTAGCTTAGGCCAACCATTCACGACACAAAATAATTGCTCGAATTGACGTGAGCAAAAAATAAAATTGTTTTGACTTTTACATAGTCAACTAAAAACGAACAACCCATTCACAACAATTGTTTAAAGGGTTTCTCGATGAGAACTTATCAGTTAATTTTATCAATAGTATTTTTAACAAATCTCTTTTTCTTTTACGAATATTTGACATTGTAAAACGTCTGCAATTCTTATTGCGAGCCCTTTATCTTTCTTTCGAGAACTGATCAATTGCCTTATGAATTCAAAAAGTATGAACAAGTATTTTATGAATGCACCAATTATAAAACTTTAAGTTCATGAATTGTATACCCTCCAAATGATTTTCCAAAAGTGGTATACATAATGAACTTTAAGAACAGTAGTGTTTTGTTTTTTAATAAAGTTTGAAATTGCTCTTTATGTCCCTGATCTTAAATTTTAATAAAGTTTGAAATTGCTCATTATGTCCCTGATCTTAAATTTCAATGTTGTATGAAAATGCCATACAACAGTTCGGTGGAACAATTTGCGTGTTTATTTTGAAATTAACTTACTTGCTTCAAGTGGCGTTACAGTCCTGTGTGAACAAGGGCCTCACCCAACAAAGCAAAAAGCTCGGTCCCGGGCTAGATTTCTCCAGTTGCGCACTCTAAGTTTTGTGAGGTCACTTTCCACTTGTGCGCGCCACCCGATCCGCTATCTACCTCTACTGCGCTGTCCAGTAAGCGTAGATTCAAAGGCTTTACTACTCAATTGCTTTCTTAGCCCAAAGAAACAGCAAGAGTAATTCTTCATTTAATATCAGCGCTGGTGTTGTTTTTTGTGTTCATAGCGGAGCCTAGTTTGACAAAGTCCTAAACTACCTCAAAGTTACGTCTGTGGATGGTGGCGTTTTGACCTTGAAATCAGATCTGCCGTAATGTGAGTATTTGACCGACTGTGGACTTTCCTGGCCGTGCAAAACCACACTGATAAGGACCTATCAGGTTGTTGACAATTGGCTTAAGACGGTCACATATTAGGGCAGAGAAGATTTTGTAAGCGATGTTAAGTAGACTGACTGTTCTATAGTTGGTGCAGTTTAGAGGGTCTCCTCTTTTCAGGATCGGGCAAATAATACTGAGGTTCCATTCATCGGGCATGCTTTCATCCGACCATATTGTACAGATAAGTTGGTGCATGCTAAAATTATCTCCAGCTGCTTTGAAGAGCCCGGAATTCAAGCCAACTTCTCCAACGACTTTGTTAGACTCTAGCTTAGATATGGCAATCTTTAGTTCGTCAGCTTGACTGAGGTTCTAATGTGATGTTTCTACTTTCGTCTTTGCAGCTTTCGATTCGAGGTTCGAGGTACTTGTGAATTTCGTTTTAGCTGTTTTTTTTGGAACTCTCAACATCTTCGATCTCGCGCTTCTCATTTCTCTCTTTTTTCTTCTGAGAAGCCGGTCATCAAATAAAATTAATATTTTTACATAATTTGAGAGCCTTGTGTAATTTTTATCAGATGAGAAGAAAGAGTTAATAAATGATTGCATTACATTACAAATTTATAATTCCCTGTACTAAAAATGAATTATTCTGTAAATATTATTATCTATTTAAGCTCATAGTCCGTAATAATTGATTTTTTGATTGTGTTTTTATTTTTTACAGTTTTAACTCTTCGCAATGGCAACCACTGAAATTATCAAATCTGATTTTTATGGAGTTTACTTACTATGCAGCGATAGCGAAGAAAAGAAATACAATGGTAAATGTTACATTGGCTATACTGTTAACCCAAACCGACGAATAAACCAACACAATCGTGGTCGGGATTTTGGTGGAGCTAAAAAAACATCCAATAAAGGCCCGTGGAGAATGATAATGATTGTCTATGGTTTCCCAAACAATATATCTGCTTTGCAAGTAATTATTTTTGCCAGTCTTTTCCCAAAATTGTTTTTCAGACATAATTTCTTTTTTGATTCAAGTTTGAATGGGCTTGGCAACAGCCAACGCTATCATCCCGTCTTAAGTACAATTTTGAATTGAAGAGAAAAAATAACAAAGAAAGTCATCTTCAATATAATTTTCGTATTTTATCTGTTATGCTCGGAACCGGTCCGTGGAATCGTCTACCATTGACTATAAGATGGCTCGAGACTGACAAAGAGATGCCTTTTAAGGTTAGAGATATATTTTAAGAAAAATGTTTTATATTCCATATATTTACATGTATTTTCTTCCCCCAACCACAGTCCCAACCGCCGAAACACATGAAAATTATTGGTGGAAGAATAAAAGTCGACAAACAAACCAACAAAAATGTGGAAGAACTACCCGCTTATATGTGGGCTTTAGAATGTCATCTTTGTATGAAGCCAATCGAAAATCCAGAAAGATCCCGAATTGGTTGTTTGAATGCTAAATGCAAATTAACCTGCCACATTGTCTGTATGGCAGAACATATGTTAACATCGAATAAACACCATAAAGGACATTACATCCCAATCGAAGGAGAGTGCCCGATGTGTGGAGAGAGAGTGATTTGGATGGATTTACTTAAGAATCGAAATAATATTGTATCAGAAGAAATTGAATATGATTTCGCAGATCTTGTTGAACTAGATGATGATGATGTAAAATTTTAAACTCATTTATAACAATTATGTCAAGTTAACAATAAATTAAACTTATTAAGAAAAAAAAAACAAAATAATAAAACCAAAAAAGGAGATAAAAAAGTCGACGGGTATACTCGTTATTATCATGTATTTAAAAAATTCTGAAAAGCGTCTTCTCTGGTATCAGAATCTAAAAAAAAACGAATTACTTTAAATCAAGTAGCATTCAAAAACCAAGAGAGGATGTTAAGATGCTTTGCTGCATATAGACAGTTACATCTCAAATGCTATCTCAGCCATAAATCATGTTTCAATTACCTCACTGGACTTCGAGGAAGCACTTGACAGAATAGGAGTACATTAAGTCCTTAAACATTTGAGAAAATGGCGAATATGGTCAAAAATATATGGATATATGATGGCTTTTCTTTCAAATAGAAAATATTGTGTTAGAGGCAATAGTGCTTCCTCTACTAACTTTTTTTTAAATAATGGCATCCCACAAGGATCACCACTTTCAGTAATGCTCTTTTCTATAGCATTTGATGAAATCAGCAATATTATATCTAAATATGAAATTCTACATAGGTACTTGTTATTATGCTGATGACGTTTACATTCTCTAAAAAAAACAATGACTTGGATATAACCAAAAAAACATTTTCAAGTTTATTAAAACATATTAAAGATTGGTATACTTTTTCTGGAGCTAATATAGCACTACCGAAATGTAAAAAACTTCATATACATATGTAGAAAAAAACTTTGTCCTCGTTTAAAATTAAATATGAATGATGTAGAATTGGAGCCTGTTAAAAGATTAAGTATATTAGAATTAACCTTTAACAATAAATTTAAGTAGACAGATTATTGTAAAAAAAAACACTTTCTGCAAAATGTAAAATTTACATAAACTTACTAAGTTATCTAACAAAAATGTTAATATGTATTATAGAAAATAGACTACGGGCTTAGCATTTACGGTAACTGTCCAAAATCAATACAAAACATTATAAAACCAAAATATCATTAAGCTGTAAGACGAACAATAAACGCGTTTAAAACTACACCAATACAAAATATATTGGCCGAATCCGGTTTGTTTTCACTTAACGAGTGATATGAAGAAACAACTTTAAGACTCGCTACAAAACTCTTTTTTCCGTCAAGATTTGTTTTTAAATCTTTATTGTTGATTAAAATAATTATAAATAAGTACAATTTTGTATTAAAGATTATAAAGCAAGGCTTTTTGAGCCGTCTGCCACTTTCTAAACAAAAAATGTGTTACAATTTTAAAAATTATGGTTAAACAGAAAATCTTTAATACAGGGCTTTTAGTTTAGGTAAAACAAAAAATGTGAAAATTGATTTAAATTTTTAAGGCTTTTAGTTTAGCTAAAACCAAATTATATACATATGTACGGTGTGTATATACACGGCAAGTTCAAATATGTACATACATCTATAACTATTCGCTTGAGAAATATATCGAACCAGCAACTTCCATCCATACTCTCCATTGAGGACACTGAAAAATTCGTCATACGAAAGATAAGTTCTATTGAAATAAAGTCTGCGAATTTCTTGCAAAATGGGACATATCGCTAAGAAATGATGGACTTCTTCATTTTGATTCAAGTTATACAAGCCACAAATATGGTTAATATCACTTTGATATGGTCTAAAATTAAGCTGACAAATTTCTTTTCTAAATTTAAATGTAATGCTCATATCAGAGAGAGAAAGGTCCCTTCTAAAATAATTGTTTTCACCCAGATTTAAGTTTAAAGTTTTATATATAGTCCTAGAGATGGACTCCCTAGCCTTATCAATATGCATCAGATACCTCTGTTCGTCTACTTTTGCAATGCACTCATATAAAATATTTTGCCATTTTGCTAAATTTACTGTAGTTAAATTGAAAGGGACACCATGTTAAAAATGCCGCCTTAAAATCAATTCAAACTGCAAATAAAGGTTTTTTTTTTGTATAAAAAACGTCTTGCCACTGTAGTTAAGGCAAATATTTGATCCACGGTCGAAAGGTTTGGCTGGGAACCTGCTTGAAAACAACTGATAATATTATTGCACTGTGCCCAATTCGACAACCTGTGGTATAGAATCTGAGTGAAAAGTCTCCTCACAGAACTTAAAATAGAAATACCTCTAGAGTTTTCTGGCTGATTTGTATAACCTTTTTAAAAAAATGGCGGTTATCCGTGCCAGACGAAAACAGTTAGGGAAGGTTTTCTCCTTAGACAATTTATTCAATAAGCCACGGACCTGGAGCTTTATTATTCTTCATTTTTTTTCAACGATATATGTATGTATGCAAGTAGCTCAGGCATTGTAAAATTGGAGTCTAATTCTGAGATGATGATATATGGGAGTGCAAAGCTTATTGAATTTTTTAATAAGCTTTTAAATGTATAAGGCTAGCTGATCAACACACATACTTAATGACATCGATTTATTACGCCCTCCCAAGACCCTGACATTGCTCCAAAAGGATTTAGAATCCTTACATTCAATGAGATTCTTAGCCGCTTTCCTCAAATAAAATTCCTTTTTTGGCTTGCATAGATCTTTATAGATTTTATTTTGCTGCTGGTAAAGGTGTTTAAAAGCATCATTATTTGATTCCCTAAAATATATTAAAAATTTAAAAGATTTATTTCTACATTTTCTGCAGTCGAGGTCTTCTCCCACCTGCGTGCTTCATCTAAGTCGCGGTCTTCTATTACTGCGCCGGCCGTCCCTCGGGATTGGATTCGAAGACCTTCCGGGCTGTAGCGTTGATTCACTCTATATGAACCAGCCATCTTAGTCATTAGACTATTATTCTTTTAACACTGACCTGTCGCTGTACAGCCCGTACCGTTCGCCGTTGTATCTTTTCCTCCACTCTCCATCTTAGCAGTAGGGACGAAAAATCACCCGAACAATTTTTCTGAAGAAGCATCCTAAGACACTCGACGCTGGAAGTATCTTAGAAATAATGTATCATGAACATATATATATGCACTGAACAATAATAAAAAACAATAGCTTTTAATTTTTTGGGGCTAAGTTGTAATTTGTAAAGACGAGACCAAGCAAATATTTGCTAAAAGTCGTCATTTATTCTCACTACAAAATCTTCTAAGAGAGTCATAGGCCTTAATATTCTGTCTGGACATTATCAGCGTATAAATCAATTGAGATTTCATGACAAACGGCAGCAAGGCCATTAAAAAATGACAAAAAAAAGTTGGGTAAACAAATTACAAGAACATATTTATTTAAACTTTACAAATGTTTTTTACTTTAATTTCGTCAAAATTCTCAACTACAACATATTTTTCTAGTTCCTCAGCAGTAAGTGGTGCATTTCCAGGCCTTTTTAAAATTATAACTTGCAATCCCGCTTCTGCAGCAGCTTCTCCTTCTGCAAAATATATAATGCGTCATAATATGAATCACATAAAAATACTAAGAGTTTTAATAAAACAAATGTTAACCTGCGGTGATATCTGTTAAAAACAATATATCTTCACTTTGAGTACCCAACTGTTGTACAATTTTGGTGTAAGATTTCGATTCTCTTTTATTGCCAATTGCAGTGTCAAAATAATCTGTTAAAAATGGCATCAAATCACCAAAATCAGAGTATCCAAAAAGCATTTTTTGTGCCATAACACTGCCACTTGAATAAATGCAAATTTTAATACCATCTTTGGTCCACCTTTCAAAAGCATTAGGGACATCTTCATAGATGCTATGTACGACGAGTATATGAAAATAAAAATCACAAATCGAATGAATAGAAATTTTATTAAAACTTACTGGCCTTTGATGGTCTTATCGAGATATGCACTATTCCAGATGAGACCCTGTAGAGTTTTTAATGGTCCTAGCTTTAAGTCTTTTTCCATCAGATATTCTGCAAATTCTGCGACTGTCTCAGCCGAAAGACCATCTTGATTGAGTGGTTTAGTATCGTGTTCTTTGTATTCTGGTAAATTAATTAAATCAGCAACTATCTGCTTGATATCGTCTTCATTCCAATGTGTTTGTAAAAAGTCTTTTAAGTGAAGTTTTGCGTAGGGAAAGAGAACATCCTGAATAAATAAAAACAAAATATATGCATGTTTTTAAGACAATAAATCTAAATCGAGATCTTAAAGAATTGTGAAACGAAACGACAGACATTTGTAATAGTTTCACAAATAACAACTAAACTAAGAAAAATGTTTTGCAGTTTTTATTCTTTAAACCTAACTTTTACCCATAGCGTGACTGTTAGTAAAGATTTTTCACGGGTACTGCCTCTTTTGAAGAATTGACAAATCCTCCAAGTGTAATTCTTGTGATGAAAAATACTTTCCTAAATTAGCCGTTCGTATTCGGCTTAAAACTGTAGGTCCCCTCTCAAATTGTAAGTCACTAGGCTCTAGTTCTCAACGGACTGTTGCGACAGCTAATTAATTTATTTAATTCTTTTTGAATGCAGCGGTTAGCAGCTATAACTAATAAACTTGTTTAAGAAGTATTGAAAATTGTTGATTAGGTTGTGAACGTCGTCCATGTGCAGTACTATCAGCTCAGGTTTTAATTTTTATTTTAGAAGCAGCAAGTTATCTCCTATTATCAAACATTTATTTATTTTTTATTACCTTAACAAAACTAATTGAAGTCGTTGTTCCTTCGATATCGCAAATTACAATTTTCGCATTGATTTCAGGCATTAGTTTAAAAATTTTAAATTGCAGTACAAATGTTTAATCAAGTTGCACAAATATTGTTTCTAGAGATAAAGATTACAATCAAAAATACGAGGCACCTTCCAAAAACCATTTGTTTACATTGTTGTATTTGTAATTTTGACGTTATGGCTAACGTCAAAAACACTCCATTACCAAGACCGGAATCTCAGACTGACATTTCGGTTTGCCTACAAGCTAGAAAGCACTTAATGTGAGAAAGTGTGCGTGAAATGATGCAAAAAACCAAACACATTCTCACATTTAGTGTTTCGGCCCATCAAAACGCTTCATTATAGTAATCAGCCTCATCTAAATGCTTCATTTTGAATGTTTCATGGCCTCGTTCAAAAACTAAACAATCCTAACCAACAGAATCTGAAGTGCTGACATGGTCTTAAATTGGAAGATTTATATAGCTTTTTAATTTCAATCCAAATAAATGTTATAAATGTATATTAAATAAAATAAAATTGACCAAATACAAATTATTTAATGATTTATTAGTGCTTTATTTTGTTTACTTAAATTATTTGCGAACGCAACATGCGCTGCAACTGGTAGTAAGCTTAGAGCATTTTTTTGGCGACGCGACGTTAGAAGTTCAGGTGAAAACAATAGGCGGGGGTGCATCCGTATTTGTTTGTACAGACAATGCTACGAGAAGCATACTTGTGAAGTTCCATTGCCAACTTTAGCTAGTTCAGATTCGTCAATTAGATTAGTATTTTCAGCATTTAAGAAGTTCGACAAATGCAAGACCAAATTTTAGTTTTGTTAGTTGCAGAAATATTCCTGAAAATTTCTTTTTGAGGGATTATGTTAAAGTTAGAATTTTGTTTGTAGTTAGATTTTGGAATAAAAATTTGAGGGAACCATGTTTTAAAAATAAGTTCCTTTGTGTAAAGCATCTTTAAGGAATAGAAATAGGCAATATGGTTACACACAATACCAACTAAATGAGTGCAATAAATAGATTTAAGCAACTTTTTTTATTCCAGTATGGGGAAACCGAAAACCCAATAGAAAAAAAACGGTAAACGCGCCAAAATCCATACTTCTTGACTAAATAATGTTATCATTCTATGTTTACGCATAAAATTACGAATTTTGTAGCATATGAACATTTCTAGACATTTTACAATGTGAACAATTAAATATGCTATGAAATAATTGGCTGCTATTAATGCTAATTATTTTTCTAAAAAGTTGATGAAGGTCAGCTGAAGCCGACATTTCTTTAATGAAAATACCTAAAATATTGGCTTTCTCAAAATATTTGTCACTCTACACTAACCTCTGCTTTATATCTGAAAACTATTGTTTATGTATATTTTCTTCTATGTTCTGCATTTATAAAATGTAATCTATGGAAGTATTTATTATATTAAGAAAAACAAAAAAAGCATGTTCGTTAAACTCATTAATTTTTTTCATTATTAGCAGCACTTTTACTAAACACACCCTTCAAACAATAATAAGTAAACTTCAACTTTGGTAACTAAAAATTTTGAAGAAATTAATGAAAATTATATTTTGCGTTAAACTGTGGAAATTCACTAAAAAAAACTTCTGTACGTCAACAATAAACATTCATGACGATTACATGTTCTATTGAAGTAGTTGTGCATGAATTCAAAACGATTTTAAGACGTTTTCATTTTGTGATATGTCAAAATTTACATTTTATTTGCTCTGCATTTATTCAACAGGTTCGCTATAATCGTTCTGATTCCTTTTTTAAAACATTTGTGTTCCTTTGATGCATAGTTTTTTTTTGATAGCAAATACATGTATGCTTCCATCAATCAAGAATGTTATGGATAAGATATTTTTCGATTATAACTCTTTTTTTAAATATACAAACTATAAATATACTTGGATTAATTAAATTGATACAGATTTTAATTACTTGCAAACAAAATATTTGGGCCGTTCGTTAACGAAAATTTATTAGAATTCAATACAAAAATTGCACTCGCACCCTTAAATTGATGGTTCTTCGAACGCATCTTTGATACAAAAATCCGAGGTTTATTATGAAATTTAAAGAATTTCGTAGTGATTACTGTAAATTAGTGAATTAATTATAATAAACTGATGTTGAACATGCTTTTTTCAAGACAAAAAGGTACATTGGTTCACTATCTACAAAATGCCTGCAAAATTAAAGCTTAAAACTGACTTTTTCATCGAAAAAAAGTAAAAAGAAAAACCTGAAAAAAACTTATTAACCACCCCATTTTGTTTTTGCTGTGCAAAGTGCCGCTAGCCCACGGCATCGTTTTTTTTTTGTTTGTGCTCACATCTATTCATGGACTAATTGTCAAAATTACAAATACAACAATGTAAACAAACGGGTTTTGGAGAGTGAAACGTACGAAAGATTCCGGTCTTGGTAATGGAGTGTTTTTGGCTAACGTTTTTGTCAGAGCAACAACAATATAGGTTTGTTCAATAAGAATAATAAGTCTGTTCAGTGACGCTGTTCTGGACTGTTCTAGACAGAAAAGTACAGCTTTTTGCTGTTCATTGAGGTTTTTTCTGTGCTGAACTGTTCTACTTTCCTGTTCATTGACAAACCTAGAACAGTTTAGAACAGGATTTTCTGTTCTTGCTTTTGAGTCAGATCAGGTTAGAACAGAATCGTGAGAAATGTCAAAATCGAATTTGTCATTTTTTTTGTTTACGTTTTGATTTGGTTGTGCTTTGTGTTTTTTTTTCTCGTGATTTAAAAAAATTAAAATAAAGTTATTTTGCCAATTTGTTTTATTTGTTTAATTAAATAATTATAAAATACATTTATATAAAATACATTTTACATTTCATCAAAGAAAAGGTAATAACATTCGTCACACTTTCATTCCAAACATCTGAAGAGGAATCCGACGAAAAATCACTATCGGTGTCTGAACCACTAACATTTTCATTTAGTATTATCTTAGCAATCACTTGATTTTCCATTTCAATAATTTTTAATAATATTTTTCACAGTAAAACACAAAAAATGAAAAAAATAAGCGAGAAACGAAAAATTCACACAATTTGCAATTTGTTTTGTTTTTTTTTTTGACAACTGACGTTTAACTGACTTGATCTGACGTTTCTCACGAAACTGTGCTGTCCTGTGCTGTTCTGATCTAGAAAAATCCTCACTGAACAGACTTAATGACACATTAGAACAGTTTAGTGCAGTTCAAATTTATGAAAACTATCAGAGCAGGTTTAAGCAGAAACGTCATACGTCAGATTTTAAAAAGAAGAAAACAAATTAAATTGGCTGCAATTTAAATTGAGGAAATATTTTAAAATACATACATATGTACATATGTAGATTTTAGAAAAGTTATTAAATTATTATGTTCTATTTTAATTCAATTATTAGATTAATATTTCTTTTTTAATTTTCTTCTTAATTTCCTCTAAATTTAATTTGTTTTTGGTGCAACACCGAATCACAAGAGATTGCCATTCACCATAACTTAGCTTTCAAATATACATTATTTAAACATTTAAATCAAAAGTACAAAGCTTGCAATAATAAAAAAGAGGCTGGGATGTCGATTTGTCTTGCTAAAAATTTTAACAAAATGTTCGTAACAATATTTGTGAGATCAGTAATTCAAAGTCTTTCTTTATCCGTAGTATCCGTGGCATGATGGTTAGTGCGTTGGACTGTGTCAATCTGTTGATTAAGGGGAACTACAGGTTATCAATTAACAAGTACTGGGACCGCAAGATCCGGTCAGTTAATTCCAGTGACCCTGGTATGTTCCCTAAAATTAAGAAGATATTTAGGAAAAAGAACGACAATGACCTTCCGTGTCTGAAACTCCAAAGAACTGAAGAGAACACAAACGTACTCAGGACAGCGCAAATAGATCCAGAAGAAGCCATCTTTGACGATGACTTTTTTATAATTGAAGATCCGAAGGAAAAAGTGGAGGCGGTGGGAGCTGCTTTCCAGCAAGTGTACAAGGTGAATGCTTGCATTCGCCCCAACCACGACCTGGAAAACAGAGCCCTACTCAATCACTTTTACCTTCGAAATGATATAACACAATGGCGATCTGAGAACCACGGTTTCATGCGGTTCAATGACGATTCCTTGTTAGTAACGAAGGTTGAGCTTCAGCTCATCTTCAACTCAATAAAAAATAAAAAGTCAGCAGGTGTCGATGGTATATCCAACGTTGTACTAAGACATTTGCCGATGGAAGCAATTGACATTTACACCACACTCTTCAATAATGCACTGAATAATGCATATTATCCAGGGCATTGGAAGACCGCTGTGGTTCATCCTCTCCCGAAAAAGGGAAAGGACAACTCCAACCCGTCAAATCTTCGGTCGATAAGTCTTCTTCCGAGCATCAGCAAAGTTTTCGAAAAGATCATCAATAGGGCTCTGACTAAGTGGGCTGCGGACAACAAAATAATTCCGGATAAACAGTTCGGGTTCAAGGCGGGTCATGACACAATTCATGCTGCGTCTAAGCTCGTTTCTGATATCCAATGGAATAAATCAAAACAACAATGCACAGGTGCTGTTCTGGTTGATTTGGAAAAGGCCTTTGACACCGTATGGTTAGAGGGTCTTTACCTAAAACTGAGCAGGCTTGGCATAAGCAAGCCATTGTTGTATATACTTTATGATATGCTTAACGGTAGAAAGTTTGTTGTCAAAAGTGGCAATGTAACTTCTACCACAACATTCTTAATTAAAAATGGTCTTCAACAGGGAGCGGTGAATTCGCCGATTCTCTTCAGCATTTACACCAGCGATCTGATAGGTAGTCTTACAAAGGCAATTGCGTACGCCGACGATCTTATTGCGTACAGAACGGCCCGAAAGGTTGAGGTTATTAGAATTCTCTTGCAGCGTGATTTCGACAAGATTCAGCGATATTGCGACGACTGGAAACTGAAAATAAATGTCCAGAAGTCGGAGACAATTCTGTTCCGGACTCCGTTGGCTAGGGCCACGAGGGATACGCGCAAGAATTGGCGCAAGATGGTCATCGTTGATCTTCACGGGCAGCCATTAGCGACCAAAAGTGTAGTGAAGTACCTCGGTATCTGGTTAGATCAGTATTTATATTTCGACAGACATATAAATGCTGCTCTGACCAGGGCCAGAGGAGCCTTCGCTCTGACGAAACGGCTGTTTTTTAGCAGTCGGCTTGACCCCAGAGTGAAGGTAATTTGCTACATGGCCCTCATACGGCCGATGATCGTTTATGGTTGTCCTGTGTGGTTCAACGTTGCCCCTTCCCAGATGGAGAAGTTTCGGGTGTTCGAGCGGCAGTGTTTACGACGCTGTACCGGCTTATATCGAACAGCCGAATCTTCTTACGTGCATTACTATTCCAACGAGGTCCTATACAACGGGGCTCGAATCAACAGAATTGACAATTTCGTGATAAAACTCGTCCGAGGTCACATTGCAAGAGCTATGTCTTCGACCAACAATTTAATTTTCGGGGCGTTCTATCCGAACGACGAGTATTTTGAAAGTGCACGCTTGAGCGGCTTCATTCCACCAGAGGCATTCCTCTTTTTAGATAGATGCGGTCTGATACAGGATAGATTGGCAGTTCCGTTAATCTACCACGTCAGACGACGAACCGTGGATAGGCGACTCCTGTACAATCGGGACGTCATGGCACAAGGCGGAGCAGAGCTCCTTCGGTTCAGTAGGGCTGTGTCCGAACGGGACCGAGGAGAACCAGTTTTGGTGGCTTCAATCGGCACTTGATAGTGGGTAGTCGGGATGGGGTTTTAAGCCTTGGCCGGCTTACATACTTGTTTTATAGTTTTAGGGTTTAGTTTTAAGTAGAATAGGCATGGTGGCACAAAAAAGAAAAAAAAATACAAACAAAATATACACAAAAAATACAAAAAAAAAAAAAAAAAAAAAGAACAACAAAAAAATACAAAAAAATAAATAAATAAAAAAAAAAGAAAAAAAAAGACAACAAAATATGAAAAACAAAACGTTAGATAGTTAGATTTGCTGCTGTGGTTGTTCTAGTTTTAAGTAGTTTATAGGTAGAATAGGTAGTTTTAGTTAGCCTTAAGTTTTATATTAAGGACCTTATTTTAAGTAGTTTTTTAAGTAAAAATAAAAAAGGATATTGACATTAGTTTTTTCTAAATTTTCTAATGAATACAAAAATAAATAAAATGAATTGAAGTTAAATAGATCTTAGGGCCGAAAGGCATTAGCATTAAGTATTATTGTTTAACTTAGAGCGTCCGTATGGGACCAGTAAGTTAGTTTGTAAGTTATGGTTAATTAGGCTAGTTTTATGAATTTTTGTCTAGCTTTAAGATAGATTTAAGATTGAAGTATAATAAAAATGAATTTAAAAAAAAAAAAAAAAAAGTGCGTTGGACTGTCATGCCAGAGGTCTTGGGTTCGATCCCTGCATATGCCATTTAAAGTTTTTTCACGGGTACTGCCTCTTGCGAGGAATTGACAAATTCTCCAAGAGTAATTCTTGTCATGAAAAGTGATTTCTCAAATTGGCCATTCGGATTCGGCTTAAAACTGTAGGTCCCCTCCATCCCTGACAACAGTACTCGCACACAGGAATGGTTGAGAGTTGTAAGTCACTAGGCCTTAGTTCTCAACGGACTGTTGCCCCACACGATTTATTTATTTTATTTTTATCTTTCTTTATTCTTCTAATATTCTAGTCGAAAAGCATTTCTTATCAGTTTTTTGTTGTTTTTTTAGGTTTTCGTGTTTTTTTTAAATTTATTAAAAATTACCAACAATATTTTTCATATTGTTAACGAGATATTTAATTGAAAACCTAATTTTATTAACTAAAGTATAATTTGTGGAAAATTTGTATTTCTTATATAAACAAATACAGATTTGATTTTTCTAAGAACAATATCTTAGATTAACAACAAAATTTAGCACACAATGATATTATTTTAAAGTCAATAGTCAATACGTTCATTTATTCACGAGGTTTCGCGAATCGAATATCAATTTTTACCAACTTTGCGTACTATTTTATGTAGATTTTAAATTTTATGAAAAAAACTGACTGTTGTATTTTTATAGACATTTTACTAAATGTTGAAAACCATATTTTCTACAACACGAAATTAGTTTGAAGAAAATATGTTTAATTTTTGAAAAGAAATTTGAGTCGAAAATATGTTTTTACCAACTTTTAGTAGTTTGTTTTTCAGGTTTTTATTTTTTGACAAATTATATCAGTTTGGTATCACGTCACAATAAATAATATACATACATTTTAATTCAAGTCACTAGTGTTATCGGGAGATATTTTGGGTTAACAGAAATTTTCATTTTTTTAAAAATTGCTATGGTAAAAAATTCATCTTATTTTTTTGAGAGTCTTTTCTGCATAATTATGTATCTGTAACGGGTTATCAAGTATACATATAGGTTTCAAAAGTATAGGACTGGAATTCAACATCTGTCAAACTGTCAATAATCGTCCAACTACGCAAGCAATTGGCGAAATTGTGATATTGTAGGGCCTGTGCAGTGCATCATCGTTTCCTCTTAACACTGAAAATATCGCTGCTGTAAGTGAAAGTGTTGCCGAAGACCCGAATGTGTCGATTCCTCGTCGTTCTCAGGAATTAGGACTGTCTTACGGCATATTATGGCGTATTTTGCATTTGGATCTACACCTACATCCATACATCCAGTTCACACAACAACTGAAGCCAGCTGACCTTTCAAAACGTCGCGTTGTAAATACGTCGAATGGGTGCTTGAACAACAGGCGGTGGACGGCGGTTTTTCGAACAGAATTTTCTTCAGCGACGAAGCACATTTCTCACTCGGTGGTTATGTTAATAAACAAAATTGTCGTAATTGGGGTTCTGAGAAGTCTCAAGTAATTGAAGACAGGCCATTACATTCACAAAAAGTCACTATTTGATGCGCTCTTTGGTCCGGAGGTTTCATTGGACCTTGCTTCTTCGAAAACGACGATGGAACGGCTGTCACCGTCCATTCGGAGCGTTATGGTAATATGATAACCGACTTTTTTGCCTGCTATTGAAGAATACGACTTGGACGGTGCAACATGCCACACAACTCGCCACACAAGTCGTGGCGAAATCAACTGACCACCAAGATCATGTGATTTGACACCGCTGGCCTTTTTTGGGGCTACGCGAAAGACCGTGTTTATGCAGATAAACCTTTAACTCTTGAGCACTTTAAAACAAACATAACGTCAAGTTATGGCTGAGATACAGCCCAATATGTGTCAAAAAGTGGTCAAAAATTATCTCAAAAGAATCGATGCTTGTAACAATGTGCGTGGTGGTCATTTAAATGAAGTAGTGTAGTGACTTTCCTGCAGTGGCCGTAAGTGTTCACACTGTTTTGGAGTTCCACGTCTACATTCTATAAAACAAATTGTTTTATGCTCTTTGTGTCGGGTTTTCGATTGGCAATAGGGATTCCAAAATCGTTTCCAGTTAGCCACTGATATCCACCAGCCTCCAGAACTCTGGGAAAAACTCGACACAAATTATGTATTTCTGTATATCTTACAGTCCCTGGGCTGATGAAATGTGCTATCGTTTTAGAAAACACAAATAATAGAATAGTAAAAGTAGTAATAAAATATTGTATTTCTTATTATGATGGATTTTAAAAAACCCACTGCCCTAAACTCATTATATAGGTAATCATTATTTTTTTTCAATCGATCAAAAATGTGTAGGGGACAACTGCCCCTCTCCTCTGCCAGCCCTGCATATACCCCTGACTACAGTGACATTATAGCTTGTGCAATCGTTTTTTTTGACTTGTCAAATAAAGTTTTTGAAACAAAATTTTCAAAATCGATTTAAATCAAACATACCTATCATTTGTGTTGGTACAAAAAATGTTTTATGTAACGACGAAATAAAGTCTGAAATTTTGTATAGAAATAAATCAATTCACTATCTCCAATGGAATTTGAAATTAAATTTAATGCATTTTGTCTATTTTCGTGAAGTATACTGTATACACTATTTGAATTCTGTGTTCCTAATTGTATCTTTCTACGTTTGTATTTATTTTTTTAAGTTCCTGAAAAAATCGTTAGGATAGGACAAAGCCATTTACATTATCAAAACATTCGTTACTTGGTTACAATTATCCTATCACAATCGATGTTTACCAAGTAACCAACCCTTTGGTGTATTATTAAAAACTTGATTACGAAAGTGCGTATAGTTATTTTTGTAGTGAAAATGTCCTCACACATGGGGACGAATTTTTTAAATTCCTGCATTAAGGTCCCAATTGATCCGTGCAACAACTGTCCAGCTCCAATTTATAATCGTCCAAAAGTTTTTCTTAGTCGAAATTCAACAACGCCAAGCACATTTCTAACTTCAAATAAAACAACAGATTTTGATTTGGATTCAGATCCTATTTATGCTTCTAATGGAATGCGTACGTTAGCGACCTTCTATGATAGTATACCAGGTATTAATCGATACATTTATTTAATAAATACAGTGTTTTGTATAAGTAAAATATTACCACACCCACTGCATGTTGAAACGGAAAAGACATCCTTTTTTTTATTTAATAGCATCATTTAACTGAATTGAGTAAAAAGATAATAATGGCGCATTTTGTACTATATATTTTAATTTTAAGAAAATGTGTTTACAAAAATTAGTATGGAATCTTATAACCCCCTATATCAAATAAGCTACAAATTATTTTAAGCATATTGATAAATTAGGTGGTGCAACAGTCTAGTGGCTTACAACTTTTTACCATTCCTGCGTGCGAGTCATGTCATGGATAGAGGGGGCCTACACAGGCAGAATTGAACCCAAGATCTTTGGCATGACATATTGTTTACAAGAATTCATTTAGCATGGAGTTATCTAATAATTTAGGGGCGGGTTAAAGCTATATCAGTAAAATTTTGCTTTATTTTCAGAAAAATAAAAATTCAATAAGTCAAGTAATTTTTTCAAAAACAAACAATGCATTTGAAATATTTTTCATTTCTCACCTATGAAATCGAAGCCATTCATAGATCCCTTCTTCATCTTGTTGATTGTTTCATGACTAAAATGGCCCAAGCTCATAAGACATTTTCTTCTCCGCAAGCATGTTAATTGTATTTTCCACTTGATTTTAAATATCGAGTTTGAATAGCTTACCGTTAATTCTATATCCAGTTGCAACCAAGGTGCTTTGGCTCGAAATTTTGCATTTATCTGCTCAATATGCAATGATAAGGCCATTTATTGTCATTTGGCTCATGAATAAAAGATTTGCACATAATAAGGGTAATTTAACGGTAACAACCATTAACTTGCCTTTGACCAAAATTTCCAAATTGACGTCACCTTTTGCTTCTAACTTCTTCTTTCTTGACTATTTTTACATTTTTTAACCAATATTATCGGTTAATCATATCTTCCGAAGCTCCCGAGTCACATTCATGGCTGTCGTTATGATTTAAATTCGCCATAAAAGAACTTGCCTTCCATGACTGTCTTTAGTTCTACCTTTATTTGGACATTTTTTTGCGTAATGTCCTTTTTGATTACTTTCGAAACATTTGAAGTCAGTCGTTCAACGTTGATCATTTTTATGGAACGGTCCTCTTCTTAGCTTCTAACGAGTAGCAGAAAAAACGATTGGGTCACCACCAGGTTCACAAGCATCATCTTGTTTATCTTGTTCAAGTTTTGTTTTTATTGAATCTTCAGTAATTTGGACTCTAGAGCTTTTCAAGCCCATGATCATTGGCTTGTACTCATCACCTATCAAATCCTAACCTATCCATTCCTGTTTATGTGCTGTAGTAATGACTTTGTTCACATATGTATGAATTTACAGAATCACAAGATTTCAACTTCGTACTCAATAACGTCTACAACAAACCAATTCTTCGTGTAAGACTTTTATCAGCAAAAGCAGCTAACCTATCCCGCACCTCGTTCGCATTTATTGTGGTCTTGAAATAAACGAAATTTATTGGCTCGATTAATAAAATTATTTTCGTTTTCGCTTTCATAATTTTCTTAGCATCTTTTTCTGTTCCCAGAACGCTTTCCCACAGATCTTCATGCTCCAGAAAATTGTGAACAATCTTCGAACTTTTTCCGGCAACCAACACATTGGGCAGGTTCAGACAACATAAGGGACTTCATTTGCAGTCAATTTCATTCTTTAAACGTACATTTTGACCAAGGCAACTATAGTTAGTTTTTCAAGTGTCATGAATTTAAAATTTTACTTCACAGTACATAGTACACAAACTACGAAAAACATTATTGTCTACAAAACACTCCTCAGGCAAGATACAAGTCTATCACGATTTGTATTTTATATTGTTTTATTTCTTTTCCAAATTGACAAGGAACCCTTTTACAGAAAGCATTAAATGAAGTTGTGCAGAAAATAAATAAATCATACAGTAATAAAGTTAAGCTTTCAGTTGAATGAAAAAAAATTATCAACTGTCATTTTGACAGAAGTAGACTTGACTTGATAGTTAGGGAGATTTTTCTTAACTAACTTTCGAGTCAACTTTCCATTAAAGTTGCCTTAGTTGGAGGGTAATTTTTTGGCAGCTGGCCAATCAGATACTAGAAACTTGCCCAACTTTCAAGTCCCTTATGTCATCTGACCCTATCAATTATTTTCTTTTCTTGAATATAATATTGACAAGCGATTCTGGTCCAAAACCTTTTGGAGATCTATCTAAAGAAAAAAGTTTGTTCTAGATTGTAAACAGCTTATTTCATTGAAGATTGTAACAAGACCAATAAGAACATTTTATATCAAAAACATATAAACAATAACTTGCTAAAACATTAATACACAATTAAATAATAAAGTAGATTTTTCAAGTATATTTCCAACAGGATAATAAGATTACATACTAATTTATTTTTGAATTTCAATACATATAATATGTATGATTAAACTTAAAAACAGAAAGTAATAAAATACTTCTGTGACACTAAACGCATTAGATTTTTATTTATAAGCAACAGCAAAAAGGCTTTCAAGCTCTCGATGCCAATAATCTTATTAAAAATGAGATAGTAAAAGACTCCACTGGGGTATCAACGACAAAAAAGAGATCTCTACCTTTATTTATGCTCACGTTTGAAAATAAAGAAAGTCTCGATAAGATTTACAGTATTAAATCAATTATGGGCATAGTTGTCAAAATTGAACCACTGCGAAAGTCGAAAACTGTTCCACAATGTAAGCGCTGTCAAGCCTTTGGGCATACACAAAAATACTGCAATCGCGAGTTCGCTTGTGTTAAATGCGAAGGCAGACATGCAACTAAAAACTGTCCCATGGGCAGAGAACAGAAAGCGAAATGTGTTAACTGTCAAGGCAATCATCCTGCAAGTTACAGAGGATGTCCAGTAGCAAAAAAGTTCCAAGACACAAAAAGAAAAAACAAAACTGGGAACAAGCTTAGAAACTCAACCAACACAAAACCAGTAGTTGAAAGCAAAAAAGTAACGGTCGATAACACTACTAAAAATCAACCGGGAAAAGCAATTGCACTAAGCAAAAGTGATGAGAATAAATCCTATTCCCAGATTATAAAAAATGTGCGGAAGAATGAGGAAACTTCTATAAAAGAAATGCTGGAACTCATCCTGAAAAGGATTGACCAACAAGATTTAAACATAAAACAGCTAAGCGAAGAAGTCGCTCTTAAAAAACAATGATGGACAGAACACTCAAAATCGCAACATGGAATGCAAACGGTCTTTTACAGCATGTATCAGAACTAAACATCTTTTTAGACATAGAGCATATAGACATTTGTTTGGTGTCCGAAACCCACCTCGCTATTGAACAAAGTCTTGATAATAAATTACCAAACTATACATGTTATCACGCTCCGCACCCAGCTGACAAAGCTAGGGGAGGATCAGCAATACTTATAAAAAAGTGCTTAACACACTATGAAGAACCAAAGTTTACTAATGAAAACATGCAAGTAACAACAATTAGTATTGGTATAAAAAAGAAAGAAATTAAAATAGCAGCTATATACTGCCCTCCGAGGCGCTCTCCAACTGAAGAAGACTATGCAGAACTCCTACATTTGTTAGGACATAACTTCCTTGTTGGTGGCGACTTCAATGCTAAACACACCCAATGGGGATCTAGGCTCATAACAACAAAAGGTAAACGGCTATACCAAGCAGGCCGAAAATACAACTGCGAATTTTATTCTTCTGGTTCGCCAACATATTGGCCATCTGATACTAACAAAATACCAGACCTTATAGACTTTTTCGTAGTTAAAGGTATTAAACGAAATCATATAAGTGTCGAAGGTAATTACGATTTATCATCAGATCATACTCCAGTAATTTTATCACTGAGCAAAACAAAAATAATAGAAAAAAGTAATCCCAAGCTCGTGAATAACAGAACAAACTGGAACGAATTCAGAGACAAACTTGAAAATTTTATAAACCTAAACAATTGAACAAATTGATCATGAAGTAGAACAATTTATTGCTGATGTGCAGCAGGCTGCAGAAGAAAGTACTCCAACTATTTCGAATGCGAGAGAAAAAGAAATAAAATATCCTATCGAAATAAAGGAGTTGATATTGGAAAAAAGAAGAGCTAGAAGAAAATGGCAATCCACGAGATTCCCAGATGATAAGGTAGTTTTTAACCGTCTTAACAACGAATTAAAAAAAAGAATCTGTGAGTTTAAAAATGATTCACTAAGTAGATTCCTGAAAAGTCTGACGACGGATGCTTCTACAGAATACTCCTTATGGAAAGCAGCTAAGCGCCTAAAAAGACCTCAGACACAAAACCCGCCGATAAAATCTCAAGATGGTAAATGGATCGGAAACCCGAAACAAAAGGCTGATCTCTTCGCTGAACATCTCGCGAATGTTTTCAAGCCATTCCCAGCAAGCACAGCTACAGATCCCTTACAGTTTGTTGACAGAAATGACGAATGTGAAATACCTTTTGTCACGCTCAAAGAAGTAAGAAGCATGTGTCAACATAAGTTGTCAAACAAAAAATCACCAGGGTACGATCTTATAACTGCTCAGGTTCTGAAAGAAATGCCTCTTATAGCCTTCAAGAAACTCCAATTTATAATAAACGCATGCCTTAAACTAAGATATGTGCCACATCATTGGAAAATTGCAGAAGTCATTGTTATACCTAAACAAGGTAAGCCACCAACAGAAGTTACATCTTACAGACCAATATCGCTTATACCAATCATGGCAAAAGTTTTTGAAAAACTGCTACTGAAAAGGCTTAGCAAAATAATAGAAGAAAGAAGACTAATTCCGAGCCATCAGTTTGGATTTAGAAATAAACATTCCACGATAGACCAAGTGCATCGAATTACGGATGTTGTGGAAAAGGCACTTGAAGAAAAACAAGTATGCTCGTCTGTATTCTTAGATGTTGCTCAAGCTTTTGACAAGGTTTGGCACTTGGGACTTGAGTACAAACTGCATAGGGACCTCCCCAGGCAGTACTACGAAATACTGAAATCCTACGTTACGAACCGACTCTTTAGAGTACGGTACGACCAAAATTACTCGGAACTTAAGAAAATTGAAGCCGGTGTACCACAAGGAAGTGTCCTAGGACCAACCCTGTATCTGTTATATACAAGGGATATTCCAGTGGACATCAACGCTATCATGGCCACCTTTGCTGATGATACTGCAATATTGGTGCCAGATAAATCCGTTACGAAGGCTACACAAAAATTGCAAAATGCAGTCGATAAAGTTAGTGATTGGACGCACAAATGGCGTATCAAATTAAACGAAACAAAATCGACGCATATAAACTTTACAAACAAAAACATAAACAATGTTCCAATATTTATAAACAGTACAGAAGTACCTTACTCCAATACCGCCAAATACCTTGGAATGAATTTGGATGCAAAGCTTAAATGGAAAGAACACATCAAAAAGAAAAGAGAAGAACTAAACTTGAAGTACAGAAAAATGTACTGGTTAATAGGAAAGAACTCTGACCTATCTATCCAGAACAAACTAATGTTATATAAGCAAGTATTGAAACCCGTTTGGACATATGGCATCCAACTATGGGGCTGTACAAAGAAAACAAATGCTGAACCCATCCAAAAACTCCAAAGCAAGGTCCTTCGTGGAATAATAAATGCCCCTTGGTATATAAGAAATAGCGATTTACATCGTGACCTTCAAATTGAAATGGTTACAGAAGTGGTTAAGAAACACGCTGTATCACACAATCAGCGACTGCAAAGTCATACTAACTCCGAAATGGAGACCGTATTAAATGTACGAGACAATGTTCGGAGATTAAGAAGAACCAAGCCTCATGAGCTGATGGTCTAAAAGCTACGGGAAAGTGTTATAACCTTAAACTTCCCCCAATGCGATTTAAAAATTTAGAAATAAAAATCATTTGTCGATCTTTCATAGATTGGTCCTGATTCACCGGTGGTTTTAGTGCGGTAAGAGTCCCACACTACTCGGTACCGATTCTTACCGAGTGTCTTTTGAAGATTTCCATCGGATATAAAAAAAATAAAAAAAAAAAAAAAATAAGCAACAGCAGCAGAATAGAGATTATCAAAAAATTAAAGTCGTGTTATAAAGCAATCGGAAATTTTATTTTAAATAACAAACGCTCCTCCCGGTAACGTTTTTTATTTGATAATACATTCACATGAATTGATTGATAAGAAAACTCTTATTATTATAAATATAATACAAAGTGTAACACAGTCATGTTGGGTGAAATCCTTTAGTGCTTACTGATTGATGTCATTAAATAATAAAATAATATTAAATAGGCGCCAGTTACAGCTATTATTGGTTTTCATCATTCAAAATATTGTTTCCAAGTGGAAAATTGATTAATTTAGTCAAATTTGTTAAGTTTGTTGTAAAAATTAAGCTTATGAGTTTGAAATTTGTTTTACTACATACATACTTTATTTAATCGAGAAGTTTTCTATTATTTAATTTTTCTATGATGAAATCGTTTTCAATGAACAGCTTTTTTCTGATTTATATTTCAATGACAGACAATTCAATGGGCAGGTTCAGACAACTTTAAAAACTTGCAGTCAACTGTAGAGTAATAAAGTTCAGCTTTTAGTTGAATGAAAAATTATGATTAGCTGTCATTTTGACATAAGTGGAATTGACTTGATAGTAAGAGAGGTTTTTCTTGACTAACTTTTCAGTCAACTTTCCAATAAAGTTGCCTTAATTGGAAGGCAATTTTTTGGCAGCTGGCCAATCAGAAACTAGAAACGTGCCTTACTTTCAAGTCCCTTACATCATCGTCTGAACCTGCCCAATAATAGCTTTAAATGACCTGTCAAATCTGAATCTCGAAACAAAGTTTTCAATGATGAAAACCAATGATAAGGTACATATCTCGTCCGTTCCTAATTTTGTTCATGATGTGGTAATACTTTACTGTATAAATCCCAAAAAACCTAACCTAATACTAATATTTATATTACCTGCAAATCTATAGATTATTGTGAAATAAATCATTTGCCAGAAAACGAGTTCTATTCGACATTAGAAAGACTAAGAATGACTTATCGTCATTTGAAATCTAAGCCCAGTTTTCCTGTTTGTTTGCGAAATGAAAGCAGTACCTGTGTGGGTTCTGAAATCCCCAAACATATGAAAACGAAATCGGCTGCTTCCTCAAATAGCGTCACAAAGAAAACAGCTTCAAAGAAAGGTTCTGCAAAAAGAGAAGAAAGAAATTCATCTGATTATATCCAGTGCAAAACTTCGTATAAGGACTTCTGCGAAAAAATGAAGATTTATGAGTTGGTGAAATTATAAATAAAAATATTATTCAGCGGATATAGGATGAATTCTTAGCACTGTTAAATAAAAAAAGAAATATGTATAACTTGATCATTAAATAAATATATGTACATAAATAGAAGTGTTACCGAACTAGCAAACGTTCTTAATTAGCCATTATGGGCAATAGAAATACTAAAATAATAATTAGGATTGACAAGGCACTTAATGGCTACGGCGACATTAGCTATTGCAGTTTTTTTCGACTTAACTTTATGTATAAAACTTCCAACGCCACCTTATGGCTACGGCAAAAGTAAAAAGAAACAGCTCCATTATAGGTTAGGTAAGGTTAAAGTGGCTGTCCGCGGTGGAGTAGGACACACTTAGCGCAGTTTAATGGCCCATTGTGATACCACATGAATCTTGAGGTTTTCTTCTAAGCTCAATGAAACAAGTTTGAGTCCCTTAAGAAGCGTGAAAGACTGATTATGTTAATATGATTGAGATCGTTTAGATCGTGATAGAAGAATTTTCCTAGGTAAGTTTTGGGGTTTTGAGCAAGTGCAGGGCATGTACAGTACATACAGCTTCTGCAAAAGTCATTTGAGAATACACCTAGCCGCGTTGCGTACTTTCCTATTAGACAGTGCCCGATTATGACACCGATTACCGAGCTCATATGCGATCTTCTTAGAGATAGCAAGCACCTTGAGTGCTTTAAATCGAGTGTATGCCAGATGTTTTTCGTGACCTGACACGTGGTCTTGTTATTCCAACTGATGTTTGCCAAACGTAGTAGAATGGGTTGTACACTGTACAGTACCATTCCTTACGAGTTCATCTGCTTCATATCATAATTTCCTGGAAGGCCTCTATGGCCCGGCAACCAGCAAAGGTGAATATTAAACTGCTGTGCCATCTTCATTAGAGATGATAAGCAGTTACGGACTGTTATAGCGTTTGTAGAGACAGAGTCCAGAGATTTGATAGATGATGATATCACGTTTTTCTTTAAGCCAGGACAAGACTTCTTTTATCGCCAAAAGTAAGTTCCACCTTACCAATGTGCAATTCAGGGTTGTAAGGCCCATTTATTATTGTATCAATACTTGCCCTTAAATGGATATCAATCAATCTTTCTAAGGTATTAAGAAGGAATAATGATAGACTTATAGGTCGTAGGGTTGACTTGCAAGCATTTTCCTGCTTTTTCCATGGTGAGGGAATATGGACCAGATTTAGACGGCTGTTAAAAATTGCCTCAAGGATTGGCACAATTATTTCTGAGGCTTTTTGTAGTTCGACTGGTCCTGCAGCTGTTGAGAGCTCATTGTAGCTTGTCGATTGAGATCAGACCTTGTGGATATGTTACATTGGTACTTGAACGTAATTTGATTGTTACAAGTTCAGCGAATCTTCACGTCAAATTTTCTAGGAGCCATCTGCATTTTTCAGACAGCTTGGCATCGCTGAATTAGTTGAAAGAAATTTTCGCAGCCTAGAGGCCTCGGAAGTTTTTTCTATTGTAGGACCGCCACGAAGATCGCTTCGATTTTATTAACCCAGTGAGAAGCTAGTCTTGTGGCTTTGTTAAAGAGATTCCTACATTCTTTTCTGAACGAGTCTAGCTCTGAGACCCACCATTGTGGTTTACTTGTCCCTCTTATGAGTATATACATAAGTGGACAAGCAATTGCAGAATTTTTCTTTCGACGCATCCTAAGACGTTCTCATCTTCCTTTGATAGGGTCAAGATTCAGTGCCATAAATGAGATCCGGGATGATGAGTGTCTTATATACATATGTAGATGGTGACAAGATTCTCGAGAGAGGATTTTACGGTTGGGTGTCAAATCGCCCAAAACCGAATCGCCCAAAATGCAAAAAAGCGAAAAAATGTCAAATCACCCAAAAACTTTTTTGGGCGATTTGACATTTCAATTTTTTGGGCGATTTGACATAATGTCAAAATGCCCAAAAAAAATAATTTTGGGCGATTTGGTGTTTCGGCAATTTTAGTTGGCCCTGTGTCAAATCGCCCAAAACCAAATCGCCCAAATCTGAAAAATGTCGCATCGCCCAAAAGTTTTTGGCAATTTGACGCTGTGACAAAACGCCCAAAAAAGAAAAATGTCAAATCGTCCAAAGTAGAAATGGGCGTTTTGTCGCAATCCAAAAATACTAACATTTAGGGTTCTTTTAAAAAATCGCCCAAAATATTTATTGCAATTAGACCAAAATATAAAAAAAAAACAAATTTTTTCAGTATTTGTGTCAGTTCCATACCAGTACAAATGTTATTTTTAACATAAACCATTCGATCTAAAAATCTCATTATATTAATGGCACCGTTTTCAAGAAGCGCAGAAGCCTCCATTATATTTTTGTTTCTCTCTATATCGATTTTTTTCCTTGATTTGGTACCAGTAGTGCCACTACTTTCTATAAGCATAGAGAAATTACGGCTTCTCATAAATTCCTCTTCTTGAAGGACTTTAACAAATTTAAAGAAATTGCCCTTTTTGGTCAACATTCGTTCAAGTATACTATTGTAGCCTTCAATATCGGATGTTGTCCTTGTTAGCTTTTTAAAAACTGATAACTGTAGTGGCCCGATCTAAAAGTAAGTACATAATGGGAAAAAAACACTTTGATCGGAAATGAAGTAATTAAATGGGTTTTGTTATCGTTTGGACTTAGTTTTTGTTGTATGCTTATGCGCGAGGGCAAAACGGGGCGCGTGCAAGGCGCGCGTCGCGTAGTGGCGTCGCGGACGGGCGTCGCGGAGGGGCGATGACGCGGATGGGCGACGCACCGCCACCCGACCGCAAAGCGCGTCGCGCCGCCCCCCTCCCCCCGGTGGTTTCATAGTATTACCTTTCACAAACATGATTATTTAAGTAAATTTATATTCATTTACATACCTTTCGTATCCAAAACTTCTCATAATAAGATAAAAAGCTGTCAAAATTATTGGAAAATTCTTCCACTTCGAGGAAATAAAAAAAAAAACATTATTTTATGAGGATAATTCACCAACTTGTTACCACTTCGAGTAGTGTTTTTACACTGTCTTATCAGGTAATGGCAAATATTTCTCTAATCATAACTCATTCATGGGGAGAAGAACCAACATTCCGATGTGCCCGTTAATGTAACTGTTACAATTCTTCTTGAACATAATTTTTATCCCAATTTAACAAAAGTGTCAAATCGCCCAAAAATAATGCTAAATCGTCCAAAATTATTTATATTTTTTTGGCGATTTGACATTATGCTAAATCGCCCAAAAATTATTTTTGGGCGATTTGGCATTTTTCTTCATTTTTGCAATTTGGGAGTTTTGGTTTTGGGCGATCTGACACATGGCTATTTTTGCATTATGACAAAACGCCCACTCTTTTTGGGCGATTTGACATTTTTGTTTTTTTGGGCGATTCAACATAATGTCAAATCGCCCAAAATTTTTGGGCGATGTGACATTTTTAAGTTTTGGGCGATTCGGTTTTGGGCGATTTGACACCCAACCGATTTTACTACTCAATTGGTTTCTAAGTCAAAAAAACAGTTATTTGCAAGAGCTATTCCCCGTTTGATTTCCGCGCTGGTGTCGTTGTCTGAAGCGGTGCCTAGGTAGGCAAAGTCCTTACCTACCCCAAAGTTAGTGTTGTCGTTCAATGTATTTTAGTTTGCATTAACCCGGTCCATTCCATCGCACTTCTTCGATGGCGGTAAAATATGCCTTGGAGCAGTTTAGGGCTTCAACTAGCTATTCGGCTGCATGTGGTCTAATAAAGGACCTAACACGTAAAGATCCGAAGTTCATCATCCTTATTTCGTTTGCTGGGTTCGTCATCAGTAGATCCGTCCGTATCCAAGACTTGTTGATGCTTTGCAACTAATATATTTTAACGTCGTCGGGAAGTCACCCCTACAGCACAACCCCCTACCTAGATGACCAGATCCTTAGTATAACTGCAAGAAAGGGGAGTCGGATATACCGCTCCTCACAGGCCTGGGCTCAGAAAATATGTCGTAGAAGCCTTATGAGGTGTTCAATAAGTAGTTCAATCTTATACTGGAACTGTAGACGTTGACGCTTGAGTCCTGTTGAATGCACATGTCTACCTTTTGAAATTGGTTCTTAAAAACGCTAATTGTTTTGGAGGCTTTTCACCCTCCCTTTTTAAAAATCTTGTGCAGGGGTCATATGCAAATAATATATTCTGATATAAAACTCCAAAAACAAATTCTTGAAGTTTTTCTAAAACAGAAACAATACATCAAAACTCAAGGTCGCGCCAATCAAGGCCTTGTCATAATTTGTTTTGTATTATAAAAACCCATTGCGAACTAAGGACCATGCGTCAAAATGAAACATATAACGAATGCTTTTGTATTTTTAAAAATAAAAAATTACTAAAAAAGAATTCATCCTGTAAACGTTGTCTTGTTAACATAAAATACTGATTCAATATGCCTTCTTCAGTGACAAAAAATCAGCTAGCCCAACCAAACGACCTTCTTCACTGTATAAATCTCTTTCAATGCACCATTTAAGAGAGGATGATCAACCGCAGCAAATATTAAATTATGTTAAAGCAACGACAACCGAAACTGAAGAAGAAAAACCAATAAGGCCAAGTTCTTCTACCACTCTACGAATTAAAGAACAATTAAGAAAGTCATTTTCTTTCAATGATCTTAATACAAAATATTGGGAGGAAAGGCCAGAATTGAATAATGTTTTTAATCGGTAAGTTATGTGTTGCAACAATTGCTTTAGAAAAAATGAAGGCTGTTTCTTTTTTTCCAGGTCTCCAGGAACTGGTAGAGATTATGTGCCAAATATTAATGTACAGCCTCCAAGCCCTCCAAATATTAGTGAAAATAAAAATGAATCCACAAAAGGAACACATCGTCGAAGTGCAACAGGAAAAAAGAAATCCGGCAAACGTCAATCAGAGTCAGTCAAAGTTCCATTTTCTTTTTTGGGAATTAATGGGTGCTCGATCAGGGAAAAGGTATTTACTTTCCTTGGTGGTTTAATGTTGCTTTTATTATTAACTTCCCATAGGAAGTTATTGTAGGTAATCGGTCCGATTTGTCGATTTGATAATTTTGACATTTCTTGACGTTTCAAGGTCCCTACAATCTAAACAAACGATTTTTAGAGAGATGTCTGCATGTGCGTGAGTTCAAGAACTAGTAGAGATATTGACTTGAAATACATTTTGTTTTACAGATAATAACGCTGAAAGATGCATAAAGGACTCTCAAAATAATTAAGGATGTGTTTTTTTTTACCATATATGTAAATAATATTTAGGTTAATCCAACATACATATATGATATATCCCACGAAAAAATAACGCTAGCTACTCGAATTAATGACACGTGACACAAAACTAAAATTTTGAGGAAAATCTAACTGACAGTTTTTTTTTACGAAAAATCGAAAAATTAAAACCTTAGATTAGGTTAGGTTAAAGTGGCTGTTGGTTGGGAAGTCCAACACACTTAGACCAAAATATGGTCAGTTGTGATACCACATGGATCAGTTAATGAGCTTAACTCGTTGAACTAATTGGAGCTTCGAATGAAGCGTAGGAGACAAATGATGTCTGAATTTTTAAGATCGCTGGTATCGTTAAAGTAGTAGTCTCCAAGGTGGATTCTACGTTTTTGTGATAAGGCAGGGCATGTGCACAGAAGATGAGAGATTGTCTCTTCTTCGTCCATGCAACTCCTACAAAAATCATTTGCAGGGGCTCCAAGTCGAATAGCATGCCTTCCTATTAAGCAGTGTCCAGTCAGGACACCTATAACGTAGCTAATGTGCAATCTACTCAGAGAGATTAATTGTTTTGAGCGCCTGGCGCTAAGATTAGGCCAAATTAGTTTAGTCGCTACACAGGTGGTGGTGTTATTCCACCTGAAGTTTGTTTTCTCTATGGTATCTTGCTTTAGCATGAGTTTACATGTAGCTAGGGGGATACCTATGCTAGCATTGTGAGGCAGCAGAGGTAAAGTTGTTCCGCTTTTTGCAAGTTCGTCAGCTTTGCAATTTCCTGGAATGTCTCTATGGCCCGCCACCCAAAAAAGGTGAATGTTGAACTGTGTAGCCATCTCCGTAAGAGATGATCGACAATTTAGGGCTGTTAGTGAGTTAGTGGAGACGGAGTCTAGGGACTTTAACGCAGCTTGGCTATCCGAGAAGATGCGTATATCATTAGTTGATATAACGTTTTCTCTAAGCCAGGATATGACTTCTTTTATAGCCAGGATTTCAGCTTGGAACACGCTACAATGATCGAATAGACGAAAGGAGAGACTTAAGTTTAGTCTATCTGAGTATACGCCTCCACCAACCCCATCCTCCGTTTTTGATCCGTCTGTATAAAAATTTATAGGACCATTGTTTCAAAAATGAAAAATGAAATTAAAACCTTACAAAAAACATTACTAAAAGTTGGTAAAAAAAGATTTTCTATTTAAGTCGAAAATCAATTTTTACCAACTTTTAGTATTGTTTTCAAAAATTGAATTAATTAAATGAAAGTATTGACTTCAAAGAAATTAAGAAATGCTACTAAAATTGGTAAGAATTGGTATTAGACAAAAAATCTGGTTAACTGAAAAAAAATTTTGAAATCAAACTATTTCATTATTTTCAAAATATTGTTGGTAATTTTCAGTTAATTTTTTTACAAAACTTCTACTGATAACTTTCTTAACAAAACACGAAAACCTAAAAATCAACCCTAGGGTTGGCCAACTTTTGGTTAAGCAACCCTATGCTATTAGACAGGTTATTTAATGACCTTTCATTTAAACGAAAAACCGAAACACACGGGATACATTTTCTACACTTACTAATGACTTAACACTTCAAATGCAGGAAACCCCGGGTTATGCCAGGTTTTGGTTAGGTAACCCCATATTGTTCGAACGAGAGTTAAACTATACCTTCTATTTGAACAGATAAGGGTGTATTTACTCCGCAGACGCACCTCTTTAAGCCAGGCAACCTTCCAATAGGGCCAGGATACCAGTAGGCAACCCTAGTTTGTTTTCATCTTTGGGTCATAGACATTCATCATATGTACATACATATATCCAATTTTTGTATAAAACAGATGGGGGTAATGGAACTCAAAAATGCACTTTTGTTTTGCTCGTTGATTTTTCACTTGCTGAAAACCCAAATGAATCAGTAGAACCAATCCGAGCCGCCCAAGGCAAAGCAAAGAATGCTACTAAAATTCAAAAACCCAGAAAATGAGAGAGGATCTGATATGACGTAGTTTTTTGGAACTCAATTCTGGGGAGTCTATTATTATTATCGTTATCAGTCTGCTTACTCGTAGATTGGAGCTTAAGCCTAGTACGCTGCTGATGCGAAACGAAATTTCCCATACAAAAATGACATAACGAAATCATAAACGAGAAATTTCGCTGTGCTTTTCGTTTTTCAGTACGCTGCTGAACGACGAAATGTGTCATTTTAGTGGATAGCTGTACTAGATTTCTTAGTACAATTCTCCACTCTTTTCGTTCTCAATTTAATTGCTTGCGAAATTTTGACGTTTAATTTATTCATTGAAAATTTTTTCGAAATTTTTCGTTTATGATTTCGTCATGTCATTTTTGTATGGGAATTTTCGTTTCGCATCAAGCCTAGTATGCTGCTGATGCGAAACGAAATTTCCCATACAAAAATGACATGAAGAAATCATAAACGAAAAATTTCGCTGTGCTTTTCGTTTTTCAGTACGCTGTTGAACGACGAAATGTGTCATTTTAGTGGATAGCTGTACTAGATTTCTTAGTACAATTCTCCACTCTTTTCGTTCTCAATTTAATTGCCCGGTATATTGATTGCTTGCGAAATTTTGACGTTTAATTTATTTATTGAAAAATTTTTCGTTTATGATTTCGTCATGTCATTTTTGTATGGGAATTTTCGTTTCGCATCAGCAGCGTACTAGGCTTAAAATTGAAAAAAATGTGAACTTCAACTTCCAGACAGAACTCTCCATAAATATTTTTCCGCTGTGGTTTTCGTTTTTATTTCGCTCTGCACTTGGAGACCACCGGAAAATTTCGTTTCGCATCAGCAGCGTACTAGGCTTCAGCAGCGTACTAGGCTTAAAATTGAAATAAATTGTTTACTCGTGACTTTCGTTGTTTTGATTTGGATTTATCTTTGATTTAAAATTTAAAATAAAATGGATTTTTCTAATGTGTTCCAACATTGCATTTCTGAATCGGGAACTCAGGATGTTATTGGTGATGTGCAAGAAGTGATGAAGACAAGCAGTGAACTTCAACTTCCAGACAGAACTCTCCACAAATATTTTTCCGCTGTGGTTTTCGTTTTCATTTCGCTCTGCACTTGGAGACCGCCGAAAAAATTCGTTTCACTTCAGCTGCGTACTAGGCTTTATGCTAGAAAATATTTTTATCTGAAAAGAGTCAACAAAACTTAAAAATTGTAGAGGAAAAATGTTTAGTTTTTTGAATTAAGAGAAACAGGTGCATTTAAGTACATAATTTCTTTAAATATTAAATAAAAAAACAAATTAAGGTAAACAAAACGTTGGGAAGAAACTTTTGTGTTGCAATCACAAATTACACGTTTCAGAATATCTTTTCACTTCATTTCTCGAAAGATTCAAAGCTTTTATATTTAATAGATATGAAACGTTCATTGTGTTTTTCAATTAGCCATTAGTTTAACAAAAGTGTCACTTTTTCTGTTTTTTCTTGAAATTCGTGTTTAAATCTGAGTTCTAAAACATCTAAAGCAAAATCAATTCAAAAAGTAGATTTCTTTAATTTTTAAAGATCTTTAAAGTGTTTGTATTCAACAGAATCAATCAATTTTGAAAGGAATAAAATGCACGACTGAGTCGCTAGAACTTGCTAATTTCTTCAAAAAAGTCTGCTTAAAAATATATCCTACATTTTAATATTTAAAAAGTACCTGCAAAATAAGTTTTTCTCAAAGATTTAAATGCCATTTTATTTCTCAAAAAAACCTATGTAGATTAACTTATTTTTTTTTCGAAAATCATTAGAGCGGTTTTTTACATTTAATTTGTATGTACCTATACAATTTTAAAATTTTGTCTTAAAAATATTTTTGGTATGCAGTTATTAAGTGCTTATAAAAATACATTTTACATTTAAATTTCGTTGAAGAATGTTCACCCCTTTCTGAGATAGCAAGTTTTGTAATAAAAAATATTTTTTTTTTTTAAATAAAAAATATAATGACATTTTCGATCATCAAAAATCATAATCAATTTTACAATTTGATCATCGATAAAAGCCTGAACATGTCATGTTTGATTAAAAGCTTGAGGTCGAATTTTTTTACGAATGCAATACTTGCGATATAGTTCATATATGCATAAGATGGAATTGAAGACTAGTTTCAGAAACTTAAAGGCAAATTAGTATAAAATTGACGATCTCTTATTCAGGGTTTCTTCTTAAAACCTGAATATTTGATCTTTTTCTTAGAAACAAATGTTATTAAAATAAATTTAGCATTGCTAAAGTTAAAAAAATTTTAGTTGTTTTTGACAGCAAACCACTTTTTGGGAAATATCGTTAAATTACTAAAAAATCTTTAGATGAAATCTTTACTTATACAACTTAACTGTATAAGCTTTTTGGCTCATATGACCCCCCCCCCCCAAATCGTCCATTGGCGAAAAGTTGATGAATTTGCTGCGTTTTTGGAACAGGGCTGAATCTCCGATTCATGTTATGTTCTCAGTCCAGTCCTCAGTTAATAGTAGTACTTTTGGCAACAAAGCTTAAGGAAGTGAAATGCAAATTGTTTTCATATAAACAAATAAATAATTCAAAATATAATGGAGGTCATATCCACTAACGCAATACGATTAGTTTTGAATTGAAGGAAATTCCTAAAAAAATACAAACAAATTATTATCTTGTACGGATCAGAGCAGTGAATGGAATCAACAGTCAATAATAAAAACCAATAAGCAATTTACTAGTTAGCTAAACGAAAAGAAAGGTTTAACATTTTGGACTTCCTTAGTAAATTGCTAAATATTTTGCAAATTGCTAACTAGTTAATTGTTAAATCCTTAACAATAGGTTGTTTAAAATTTTGCGCCAAAGAATTTAGCGTAAGATTTTTTTTGAACATTTAAACTTTAACCTTTCAATTTGCCTTTTTTATACAAATAACTTGCAAGTCTTGATTTATTTTCTAATTTTCTGCTTGTATTTTATTTCCTCCGTTGATTTAATTTACCTATATTTTTCTTTCTCAGACACCATCAGTTTCTCCAATTCATCCCGTAGCAAGGCCTAATTTGGCAGCTACTCTCAGACTACAAGTCTCTAAGAAAAAAGTAAAAGAACTAAAAAACAATTGTACCTTTAATGACCACAGACCTCAGGTAGACTGGGAAGTAAGAAAAACTCCAGCATGGAAGTCCTTAAGCCATAAGTATAAAATATTATTTAAAAAATTATTCGATTCCTCAATTTGAAATAAGAATAATATTTTTTCAGTGAATCACATAAGGAGATATTAGCACTTCGTTTAGCCACTCGAAAAGCCGAGCAAGAACACCAAAAACGTCAATACGAAATGCATATGGAAATAATGAGACAACGCGTCAAATCAGCTCCTTTGCTTCTTGAAGGTTCAACATTTTGGGGACCACATGTTGGAAAGCTTTCCCACTCTTGTCATAAGGATAATTTAAAACACAACTGTCAACATGGTGCAAGCTCCCAGAAACTAAAAAAGAAATACAACAAGACAAATTCTAGAAAATATATTTCGAATATTTCGTACTCAAGAAATTCGAATCACAGTACAAATTTGCAAGAAAGTGATGAGCTCTCAAGTTTAGACAGAGCTTATTTGTAGAATTTGAATTAAATTAGTAAAGTTCAAAAGCGGTGTTAATAGAAATTACAATGCGGTTCATATTTAAAATCCCACTTTAAAAACCGTGATTTTTTGTCGTTTTTACACTTTAAAAAAATAATAGGGAATAAAATGTTTAAAACTACAAATTAATTTCAAAAAAATAAAAAGTATATTTTTATTTCTTAAGCTAACTATATACACGATTTTAAGATCTTCCAATACTCTCTAAACTGTCAAAGTCTTCCAATAGGATCCAATTAGGTGACAATTGCCTATTTTCTATCAAGTGAAAATTGTCCTCTTATACGGTTGGTTGATTGGCCAATTTGTTTGATAGAAAATTTGCCAACGATTGACTGATAATTTTTTTCTGTCACTTTTGACAGATAAAATTGTGTGTTTACATGGTTGATAGAAAATTGGTTAAAGTTCTTCTAATCGTCTATACTTAGCTTTAGTAATACAAAAATAACAAAATTCAATAATATGGTTTCAACAGTTAATAAATCTAAATACAAAATTTGAACTAATAATTGGCAAGAATTAAGTCAAAAGCTCTTCTTTTCATGGCTTTTATCAAGTTATACAAAAGTTTTGGCTCGATATTAAGCCATTCCACATAAAGAGCGTGTTTGGGCTCTGTTAAACTTGTGTTCCATTTCCTAAATATTAATTGAAATTTATTTATTATTTATTTATTTTTTTGCTTTGTTTAAATATTAATTTAATTTTAAGTAGTCTGTAAGATGATTAATGTAATCTCTATTTGATGAATAAACTAAAACTAAAAAGAACTAAAACTGATGTCGTTTCATTCTTCCGCGTATATTCTTTTGACAAGTACCTACCAAAGATTTTCAATGGGGTTTACATCGGGAGAGCATGTGAACAATTCATTAAAACCCTAGAATTTACCAATAAATTGTTTCTCTTCTGATACTATCCTGCTGAAAAATCCAAGTTCTCTCATGGTTATCTACCAAAAAGGGTACAAAACTGCATCGAAGAACTTGAACATAATTGCATTTCTAGACACCCCCCCTTCGATGAGAAAGCACCCCACATCATGATGATGATAATCATCTCATCATCACCACGTCCAACTAGTGTCAGCATATTATTCTTGACGAACTCCAGCCTAGCGACCTTGTGACGATCTAAAAGACGTGGTGCGCGATCCATTTTAGACCGACACAAGTTTGGATTTCGCTGAATAGCTCTCCAAACCAAAGTTTTTGACACTCTTGTTTAAATCAGCGATGCTAATTTAGCACAACTTACGGTTGAATTGCTGGTGGCGCGACCGATAATTCGCACCTCGCGGTCACTGATTTGTTTCTTCCTGATCGTGTCACAGTACCATAACTTTCTAGATGTTTTAAACAATAGCAATAACCCGACCACTTCTAACAATTCTCCTCGAAATTGCACTGACGTTCAAATGTTCTTCCTTTAGAGCCAAAATTGTAAATTTTTTGACACCGAGCCCTAAACACTACTTTAAACACACCAAACTGGATACCAATAGGAATCATTTTAAAGTGCTTACACATTGTGTAGGCATCATTGAGTTTTTGACGCATTAAATTCTACTTGATGTTTGATTCCCCATTTTACCATTTAAAAATACTAGCCTAAGTCAGAATTTAATGAGCCAAATGATACCCTTCATCCGAAATGCACTGTAAAGATTGTGAAGCATGGTGGTAGATGTCGATGTGGTGTTGTATTCGCATCAGAGCGACCAACGACCAGCGAATGAACGAACATTCTTCCATTTTGCCATTTTGTTCACATGACATTTTTTATCCGTTGCGAATGATTTTAAAAAATGTTTACAAAACAGTATGAGGTCAAAAAATGATTTCTTAAAAAAGAGTATATTGCGGTTCTTAATTATGAAGAAAATCAAAAAAAGACTTCACGTGCACCCACCTAACGAATACCGAAATTCTGAAGGAGAATATGTTTCTTTAATAATAAAATTGGAAAAATATCTATACACGTTTTTTAAATATTTTGGGATGTCAAAGGAAAAATTTGACATCATATTTAGATTAATTAAAAAACACTTACTTTTTTAACCTTCAAGTTTCAGAAAAGATGTAACTGGTGCCAAAGAAAAGTTTGTTATAACGCTACGGTGATATAATAAATATTCCCCCAAACTTGTGATCATATCTCCACTGAAGTATATGACCAGTTACAGATCTTGAAAATAATTGTTGAGACCGTCTCAGTTGGCTTTCTCGTATTGCCAAACGGTTCTCTTATAAACTACAGGTTTACCAAAATAGGGAAGGATTTAAGAGGAGATACCAATCAACATTGGTCTTAAATTTGGGAGGGAAAATACAGTTGGGTAAGGCATTCCACATTCTTGATGAGCGATTAGAAAAATTACAATTTTAATCAATAAAAAACTAAAAAATTGTCTAGAAACAACTTTGTTTTTCTAAATCACAGGTAACGAATTCCTCATACGCATGAGGAAAACTGGTGCTTTTAAATTTGTTTTTGTTTACATTAAAAACACTGGGGCCAGATTCTGTAATAAACGAAACGAAAGCGATCGTTCGTTTTTCAAAAACGAAAGAAATTGTACGAAAACGATATTTGGCATTCTGTATCGCATTTCGTTTTTTTTTATTTGTTCGTTTCTGCTTCAAATTCAACAAATTTGGATTGCATAGTTCTTGGATGTCGACAGCTGTCAAAAATCTCGAAAGATGAGATATAAAATTTTATCGATATGTAAAACTTGAGCAAATCGATAGAAATAAGTAAGACATTAAGTGATTTAAGATATAAATTGGAGAAAAATTAAGAAAAAAAGCACGTAGGTTATCTTTTAAGTATTTCAACTTTAATTTCGGTGATTTTTAAGTAAAACTACACAAATATTAAGAAAACATAAATTATCGATTGAAGTAAAATTGAATACACTAAGAAGACTCATCACTATTATTGTGACAGATTGTTTTTGAATGATTTGTTTTGATATTGATAAAAATATTTGTGTACTTGACTTGTAAAGTAAGTATTTCTATAAAATTAAAATAATTTTCTTTTATTTTCTGTAAACTACTTCAAGTAAGCTTCAGGCAGCCCTACTCACCAAAAAAGAAAACAGGAACTTAAAGTTGCTATACAAAACAACGAGTTCAATCTTAGTTCGATTTTGTGATTCAATACCATTGTGAACTTTAATTTAATAAAATATTACATATTATTTTGTTTGTGTTATGAAGAGATTTTATTTTTTGTGTCGTTTTATTGTTTTCTGATAAATGTACATACATATGTACATATATACCTACCTGTACCTTGTACATAAATGTAACGTAAATGATTCCGAAAAATCTTTAAGATTTCTTCTTACATCTCGAAAGTTCAAAGACTCCTCATTTTACTCTTCTGTTTCACTCAAAAATGCAAAATATTCACGTATCATATGTCTCTTTTTATAAAAAACCTTTATTTTTAGTAAAATGATACAAGTTAATCAATTTAAGAAGAAAAACGTCAAAGAAAATGCTGTCGTTTATTTTATTTCGCATGTGCGAACGAAAACTTTCGTTTTTTGAGTTACATGAAGCAAATCTTTCGCACACGTGAAAACGTTCGTTCGTGTGTGCGATACAGAATGTCACCCCTGATTTACGAGTGTAGTCGCAGAAGTATCCGACCTAATAAAAAAACAACAAATTTTGGTAAAATCATGCCTATTACCGATGTCGTCTCGTTTTTTCGACGACACTCGTATTCTTTGTCGTGTCGTTTTTTAAGTGGCATTCTATAACTTTTTCGACGCGACTATTTTGTAGCAGATTTTTAAACGATGAAAATGTATCAGAGATCTGTCAAACTGAAATCAAATTCTAAATCATTTCATTACTCGATATTCATCAAATGTGTTTTTATTAAATTATTACCAAATAAATAAATTATTAAAATTATAAGTGTTGAAATGTATTACAACACAAGCAGCGATAGTGAATGATGAAGAAGGTAGAGAGCGAAATATTGTAAAGGCACACTTAATTGTACAAATAGGACAGTGAAGTGCGGCATCTGCATTTGTATCCTGAATTTGCTTTGACTTATGTATTTCCGGATGATGAAGACGTTAAAGTGGTTGGGAGCTGCGATACACAAATTCCATTTCCACTCGGGCTTAACCATCTGTTTATATTTAAGTAGATTTGCAACAGCATCCTCAAGCGCAGATAGGATGTGCAATTGGTTTGGCCCTCCTCCATTTCCTTTCACTTCTTTTTTGTTGTTCTGAACAATTTTTTTTACTTTGAATTCAAAGTCAGCCCAAACCTGAAAAAGCAAATATGAAAAATGTGTCAATGTAAATAGAATAAACTGATTCAAACCTTTTGCCAACCATCACCATCTCTTATTTGAGGACTTTTGCTGTTGAGCTTATCAGCTGTTACATTCCATTCTTTTTTAAAATCGGCTTTGTTCATACATTTCAAAAATCCCCTAGCCAATTGCTCGTTGCTTTCATCAGCTGGACAAGCGCCTCGAATTGGTTTTGCTTTGTTAATTTTAACTGAAAATGTGCAAAAATATTTATTTTTTATTTATCGCAAATAAAGTATACTAATAAATTCCATAAAATAAATTATTTAACAAGGTTAGGTTAGGTGATAAGGGGTGTGCACAGCAAGAAGCTGTTGCGTACACGGAGGCCTACTGGTCCATTGTGATCCCCTGTAAAAAGTAAAAGTTAGCATCGATGCACCTCAATTTTGCCGATTAACGTAGACTGGCGCGTTGACGAGCCTGTCTATCTATAAATTTCCTCATGTTTGCCATTGAGACCTGTGCTAGATCATCCAGTTCTTCAACAAACCTGTTTCCGAAATGACTAAGTCGGCTGGTTTGGAGGTTCGGACAGTCACAGAGCAGGTGTTTAATGGTTTCTATTTCCTCCTCATCCTGACAGCTCCTACAAAAATCGTGTGCAAATGCCCCTATCCTGTTAGCCATTGTGCCAATGGCGCAATGACCTGTTAGTACACCTATCAAGTTTTTAATATTCTTTTTACTCAGCGATAGAATATACCGAGTTTCCTTTTCATTTGTGTTAGGCCATAAGCTTCTAGAGATTACGCAATCGTCCCTGGATTTAAAGGAGTTGTTGATTTTCTCTTTAAGGTCTATCTTCCTCTTGAGTACCCCAATGGGGACAAGTGGTCCCCTAACTGAATGGTCGCTACTACTTATATCTGCTTCTGACCCTTTCCTGGCTAGTTCATCTGCTTTATCATTCCCTTCTATATTGCTATTTCCAGGAATCCAGCAGAGCTTTACCTGGTTAGTGTGGCAGATTTTATTTAATTCCTTCCTACAGTTTAAAACTGCTTTTGATATTATGGTCTCACTGGCTAAGGCTTTGATAGCAGCCTGGCTGTCCACGAAAAAAGTAGTCTCCGAAGAGCTTAGCTTTTCGTGATGTGCCAATTCAGCTGCTTTTCCAATGGCAAAGATCTCGGCCTGAAAGACACTACAGTCAGCTGGGAGTTTATATGACGCTCTGATGTTGAGAGATTGGCGCAAAGCACTCCAGCACCTGTTCCTGATTCCATTTTTGAACCGTCAGTGTAGAAAGGGATACCCTGTTTACTTATAAGTGAATTAGGATCCCAACCCTGTCTTTCTGGTATAAAAATAGAAAATTTCGGTGGTAATCGGTGGTCTCCATCAGTCCTGGAATCGTGTCATATCTTTGTAAGATTGACCCGTGTCCATAAGTGCTGTGCCTCCAAAAACTCAGTTCTCTTAAACGAATTGCAGTTTTGGCTGCCGTGCACCTTATGAACTCATCCAGAGCCGGGAGGTCCAAGATCATTTCCAACCCAGCTTGTGGTGTGGATCTTTGATACAGGTTAGTCTCTGTACCTTATTCAGGTTCTTGAGATAGCTTGATTTTTCCACCGCCTTCCACAATAGAGCCATAGGTAAGAATGGGTCTGACAATCGCTGTGTACATCCATTGGATGACTTGTGGTCGCATACCCCAACGTACACCGAAGGTCTTTTTGCATGTGTAGAATGCACATAGTGCTTTATTCATTCTCTCCTCAGTATTACGCTTCCATGTAAGCTTGGAGTCAAGGATTACTCCTAGAAATTTAGCTTCCTTAGAAAGTTTTAAAGGAATACCATTTAGTTTGGGAGGGTTGAAGCCCTCTAGTTTCTGTTTCTTCGTGAACAAAACTAGCTCTGTCTTGGTGGGGTTGACCCCGAGACCGTTCTTAGTTGCCCAAGAAGATAAATCCTTTAATGCATTTTCCATAATATTTTCGATGATGGTAAGAAACTTGCCTGATACCAAAACCACTATGTCATCTGCATATGCTACGATTTTAATGCCCTGATCTTTGAACTTCGTGAGAATTTTGTTGACTACGAGGATCCAGAGCAGGGGTGAGATGACTCCTCCCTGTGGTGTGCCTCTAGTAACTGTTTTCTCGATAGTGCTAACTCCCATTTGAGAGTTGATAATTCTGCCATTTAACATGGGGAAGATCCAACCGACGATGACAGATTCAATTTCAACTTCAACTAAGGCAGTTTTGATCGCTTCCGTTTTAACGTTATTAAACGCACCCTCGATATCAAGAAATGCTGCCAGGGTATATTCTTTATGTTCAAGACTTTTCTCAATATGTGAAACTACTTCATGCAGAGCAGTCACCACTGATTTACCTTTAAGATAAGCGTGTTGGTAGTTGCACACATTGTTTTCGTTGAGAAGTTCTCTAACTTGTAGATCAATTATCCTCTCTAGTGTCTTAAGGAGAAACGAAGAGAGACTTATTGGTCTATAATCCTGAGCGGTCGAGTGAGTCGGTTTCCCTGCTTTTGGAATAAAGACTACCTTGACCTTTTTTCAGCTATTAGGGACGTATCTAAGTTTGATACAACTTATGAAGATTACCCTAAGCCACGGAGTTATTACTTTGAGAGCATTTTGAAGAAGAGCTGGAAAAATCTCGTCTGGTCCCGCTGATTTATAGGGTTTGAACGAGTTTATTGCCCAGATAATCTTCTGCTCAGTAATAACCTGATTTATGTAGTTCTAAATTCGATTCCGTAAAATCCTGTGTGTTTGATTGCAAGCAATCAGAACTTTTTTGGGTTTTTATAACCGGGGAAATGAGTTTCCATGAAGAGTTCAAGCGTTTCTAGGCTCGAGTTCGACCATGATCCATCAGGGTGTTTTATGTACCCCGGGATCGTGGGATTAAGGGCCAGGGTTCTACGGAGCACCGCCGCCTCGCTTGTTTTTTCAATGGATTCACAATGTTAAGCCCACGAATCCTTTTTGGCCTTCCTTAACTCTTTGGCGTAAATGTTAAGTGCGGCTCTATAAGACTTTAAGTCCTCTTCTAATTTACTCAGTTTAGCTTTATTGAAAAGTTTTCTAACCTCTGTTCTACGTTTCTTTAGTACACCATTCCACCAGGGTGGGTTAGTTGAGTTATTGGAACGAGATAAAGGGCAGTGTTTTTCAAAAGACATTCTCATTTTGCTAGACAAGTTTTGGACAAGTGTCCTCTGGTGGATCAATACAGTCTTTCAGCCATTTTTCGTACTCTGTCCAATTCGTTTAGTTGGGTTGCTGTAAGGTTTCTTTTCAGTTAAGTTCCTGTCTATAGAGAAGAGTATCCTAAAGTGATCCGAAAAAGATTCTTTAGGTGAGACTCTTCAGTCTTCAGTCTTCAACTGAAATTTTACTAGAGTCAAATCTATGATTTCCTCCCTGTTTTTGTTTCGAAAGGTAGGGTGATTGCCCCTACTACATAACGATAAATTAGAACAGAGAATATATTCAAAAATTAACTCACCCCTTTTATTAATATCCTTTGAGCCCCATTAAGTGTGGTGAGCGTTGGCATCACATCCTACCACCAAAGGTGTATCGCTTGCTGTGGCATGGGCCACAAGATCGCGGACTGTTTTTGATGGTGGGCTCTCCTCCTCGTACCGCATGTACGTCGACGCTAGAATGAAGTTTCCTTCATTCGATTCGACGCTGATTTCCGTGTTGTCCTTGTTGCTGTACCTAGATAGGAAGAAAGCGTTAATTGATTTTTTCACTAGGATACAACTTCTAATATCACCATGGTTCCTGGATCAAGGCCACATCCACGTTCACGTGAGACATGTAGAGCGTAAGGTCGTACGTTGCTGTTTTAGCGTGGTGCAGGTTTATTTGCACCACTTGCAGCTTTTGACTCCCCTTTGCCTTCATGCCTCTTAACCTTTACGGTTCCGAGACCATACCTCAACACGTCTTTTCTTTCTCTGAGCAGAAGGTCAGATTTCTTGTCTGCCACAAACAAGAGGTCCTTCCCTTCGCCACCATGGCTCTTCCTTGAATGTTGGAGCTTCCATTCTAAAATGGGAAGCTCTTTGTTCTGTTTCGCCAACAGCTTGATAATGGCTGCGTCCTCATGTTCTGCAGGAGGGGGGATCCAGATGCTAAACTGCTGGCGGCGTGGTAGAGCTGCGGCGGCGGGTAGAACTTCAAGGGAGGAACCTTCCCATAGTTCGTCAATGTTGGCGATTGTACGGTACAGGAACTCCCGTGTTTTCTGGTCACCGCAGCAGACCACTTTAACTCCTCGCCGCCATCCGGCACCATCAAAGATATAGTCCTCAGAACTATCGTTCTCTGATGCCGCCATCATAGCTTTAAGGATCTCATTTTCCACAAGAAGCCAGTTTTTCGCCGAGATTTTCCCATCTGGGTCGTCACGGCTTATTATGGCGATTTGTAGGTCAATCGGGGTGGTGTCGAAGCTGCTGGTTTTCTGTTTCTTAGCACCGTCTTGCTTGACTGTCTCCTCCGATCTTTGTCTTTTGGACGTTCCTAGTTTCATTCCAGAAAAGGTGCTTGCCGGTGCTTGGTCTTTCCTAGCGTTGGCTAGCTGTTTCTTGCTGGAAGTCGCCTGAACTTTTCCTTTGTCGTTCCGAGCGGTCGAGTTATTGCCATCATGTTCACGGTTTGCCTTTTTAGGGACAGACCTAGATTTGTCCGCATCTACTCCTTTGCTCTCCGACTCTTTGGTGTTCCCTTGCTCTGTTGTTCCCCTGGGTGCAGTGGCAGTCTCTGCCAGCTGCCGCTCAAAGTTCCTAACTAGCTTCCTATGCTTTTTTAGGAGAGCCTTATCTCTCGAACTGAGCGTCGCAGGGTCTTTCAACTCGGTCTTTTCCACGAATCTTTTGGAGGATCTGTAGTTGCTGCGTTGCCTCGAAGCTTTGAGGGGTGCAGCAGACTTCAGCATAGTCTCTTCTTGACTCGGTTCCATCAGTAGCTCGGTAGTAGTAGCTTCCTCAGTTTGACTACCTATGGAAGGAGGTCTGTCCGAGGTCTCCGTACCTTTGATAGTTAAACCATCTATGGCGGGAAGGAGATCCACTGAGAGAATGACCGGCTGTCTTTTTAACTCTCGTTTTTCTTTCTCATAGTTTACATTTGTCACTGGCGACTTAGCTTCCTGCGAAGCCAAGCCCTCGCCGGCAGCCGTGACTTCTGCCGACACTTGAACGTATATCCCCGTTCGATTTTTTTCATTTTGCAAACTTTTATCCATTTTTGTTTTTATTTGCATCTCTGCTTTTTGGTTTTCTTAGTTGTCTTACTCCGCAGTTGGATTGCTGAAGAGTTAGACGTAAGCCCCCTCGCCACAACAAGGCGAAAACCGTGAGGGGGGAAACTTACAGTTTTGCGAACTTCCATTTCTTCGTCGTGAGCAAATTTTCAAACGAGAGATACCGTCGTTTTTTTTTCATTGTCGTCGTTTCCTTTCATCTTACAGAATGCTGAATTAAAGCGTTCAACACACTTGACGTTTACACATGACAACAAAACGAGTGACAAAAGTTGAAAACGACTTATGGAATGCAGATTATGTCGTGTCGTATATTTTGCTGTCGTTCACGACATCGGTAATAGGGGTGAATATCTGTATTTCACTACATATGAGTCTCCTTTTAGCTCGATACACTTTTCGCAGCGATGTTCAATTGCTTCCATACCCTGTTTAAAGTGAGAGCCAATGAGCTCCTCAAAATAGCCATCAACCGTTGACTCAACATCTTCATTGTTGGCATATCTCTTACCAACGAGCTATTTTTTCAAGTTTGGAAACAGAAAATAATCTGAGTTTTGATTTTGGCCATCGCGATAACGGATGTGTCTAATGAACTCCCTACCATAGTCATTCTTTCAACCGCCATCTTTACGTCAGGTCGGGCACTTTTGGGACTACCCTCGTACAAATAAAAAATCATCGCAATTTAAAAAGAAACCATTTTTTTCCTTATCATTTTATTAGCAGATGACCTAATAAACATTTTTAATGAGAATCTACGGATAAATTTATAAGAATGATTTTATAAAAGAAAATCATTCCTGATATACATATTATTATGACACAAAATTAAAAAAAAATCGATTTAATTTTCATATACGAATAAAAGAAAAACTCTAAACGGAAGAACAAATTTGTTTGTTATTGCTGTTTATATTTTATGTTCGCGATTTTATTACGCAAGTACTGCCGATGTGGCCATTTCGCTAACGCCACATGTATTATCACCTCTATAAACACGATAATAACCTTGTTCACCCCATTTTGGTCCCCAGGAATTCTTTATAATCCAGTATGGGAGTGTCTTTTTGAATGTTGGATATTCGGAAACCCCATAACCAACAATGAGCACACCGTGATCCAAATTTTTCTTTGAGCAGAGCATTTTCCAAGGATGTGAAACACCACCACGATAGAATTGCATAGCATTGGCATTTATACCAATGGAAATTGGTCCATTTGCAATAAGAAATTTAGCTATCTCCGTTTCGTTCTTTGGTAAGTCAACAGCTCCTGAGATTTTAACACGAGTTAAGGTTGAATTATAATGGCATTGCTTCTTCTTAGCTTCGTATGGGTATTGAGATTCAAGTTCAAGACCTCCAATGTTTTCAATAGCTCTAAAAATAATTGAAAAAAAGATATATAAACATGTATGCAAATTAAAAATGAACTTACTTGTAAGCATTGTCAGGCAGGCCACCATTGCAAGCAGAGTCAATTGTATCACAATCAAGTAGCTCTTGTTCAGAATATTCTTCAAGGTTTCCTGTTCGGACAGCATGTAATCCTTCGATATTTCCAGTTACACTGAATGCCCAACACGAACCACAACTTCCTTGGTTTTTCACCTATAAAGCATAAATTGTAAACTTAAGATATATTTTGCATGGAGCGATAACTTTTCTTTTTTTTTTATGCACAATAATATCCGGACGGAACCTTTCCTACGATGCTACAGAAGGGTTGAGATCTAGTAATCCCACCCCTTTGCAATATATTTTATAAGAGCATCAGATGGGGATATGTTGTGGCTCGAGGTCAGAATAATTTTCATACCTAAAGCTGGTAAACCCAGCCTCAGTACTGCTGAGGACTATAGATCAATTAGTCTTACATCGTTTACATTAACGTTAGATATCCATATCCTCTGTAACCTCGGGCCTGAAGTTTTAAGTTTTATCTCCTTCACAACACGCCTATTCTAAATGCAAAAGTGTAGAAACAGCCCTACACTGCGTGCGTCGTGAGAACTATACAAAAAACATGATAAGGCGGTTTTTAGACATCGAAGGGGCCTTCGACAACGTACAAAACAGTGCAGTCGAAAAAACTCTCATGGGTCTAGAAATACAACAATCTATTATAAACTGGGGATCATAGCGAACTAGGTGGTACAGAGATTGAAGTATCATCATCCTGAGGAACGCCTCAAGGAGGTGGATTCTGGTCATGAACGAAATCCTTACCAAACTCGAATACAGTTGTGTTACAGCAGTGACATACGTTGATGACGTAGCTCTTATGGCAACAGGGAAATTCCTAACCACTATAAGTAAACAACTAAAACAAGTCTTATACGGAATTCATACATGGACACAAAACTGTGGCTTGACGATTAACCCCCTCAAAACAGATTTAGTACTCTTTGCGAATAAGTGGAAAATACCAGATTATACAATTCCTATTTTAGGAGGAACCCCACTCAAGCTGAATTTCTAGGAGTAATCTTAAATAAAAAGCTGAACTGGGGTCCAAATACATTGGAGAAATCCAAACTGCTTTAGACTTTCCGTTCAAAGCAGTGTTTTAGGGGGCTATCACGAGCTGATATCACCATTTTCATTGATAGCCAAGCGACAATAAAATCGATTTCTGCCACAGTAACCAAATCGAAGCTTGTAAAATAATGTCTCCAAGAACTAACGGTTCTTAGCTCATAGCATAACATTAGACTCTGCTGGGTACTAGATCACAGGAAACGAGAGAACTGATGAGCTGGCGAGGACAGGTACAACTCTGGACCAATCTTATATAGATTCACATATAGACACCCATATATCATTGGCAACAAGCCAACAGCCAAGAAACTATGGCGCAGATTCTACAAAAAGAGTTCCCGATTATTCATCTAGACAAAAAATCCCTATGATTACTTGTGAGCATATTAACAAATCACAACCTGTTGGGTTACCATAAAAAAGAAAATGCGGGTTACCACCGACGACATGTACAAAGGCTGCAAAGACGAGGTAGAGCAAGAAGACACAGCCCACTTCTTATGTCACTGCCCTAGAAACAAACTCTTTGGTAGACACTTCCTAAATAATCTTGAAGAACTGGCAGGCATTTCAGGAAACCGCCTATTGGGCTTTATAAAAGCCTCTAAATGTCTTGAACAAGAGAATCCACAGACATAATAGGTTTTTTTTTGTATTATTTTTAGGGAAGCTTAATACTTCGGGGTAATTCAATCGATCTACATGGATCTAAGTGTGGCGATAACAACATTAATCGCCAGTCCATTTACCTAAACTAATTCCCAGGGAAATCTAATGAATGCAAAACTATGCATAAGTTCTCAAGAGTTTTTAATTGATAACTGTATGCAATTATTTTAAAAGATTAATTTTTGTTTAAAGCACTGCAATATGAAAAACAAAAACAAATGTCTTACCTTTGAAATAGCACCCTTTTCCCTCCAATCGAATTCTTTTGGCAACTCCACATCGGGAATTTTTGCTGGCGAACGGACAGAATTGCTTTCAGCTCTGGATAAAAGACCAGTTCTATCTCTGTATTCAGTTGTTGTCATATCAGCAAACTCAGTTATACCGTATTTCGCGCTACCTTAAATCCAGAATAATGTTGATTAATAACAAAATAACCACAACGATAAATTATCGTTAAATACCACATTCTTACCTAATTCATTCTTATTCAAATCATGAATCAATTTTAAATTGTGTTTGAAAATTCTCAATCTCATTTGTCTTTCCATAGTATTTTGATATTGCCTTTTGTATTGAGTTTGAAATTTTTGAAATAAATGCTCGACTTTGTCCAATGAACGATAACTCTTTTTATTGGTCTTTTTTTCAGCATACTCAATGGAACGACTATGACGATGAACGATCTTTTGTTTGTCCTTGCACTCAAATGTTACTTCGTATCCATCAATTGGAATCCATGGTCTTGACCATAAGGACACAGTACAGTTTTCTTTAGCTCCTGTACTTCCATCAATTAATTCAGCATAAAGTTTTACTAAGGAACCAGCAACGGTTTGTTTTGTGCCACTGAATACTCTTGAAATGCTAATTAAATTATAAAGTTTGACTGTAAAATAATAGTTAAATTAAAGAAAACGATGAAAAGGAAATACCTGTAGGAAGGTCCATCGCCAGATGCAAGCTTAGCTAGTGACTGTGAGACTCTACCTTCTTGTTCTTTTAGTTCGAATTCTTTAAGTGGTTTTGCATTTCCTGTAAGTTTTACAGATCGAGGCTGAAAAATAATTAATATAAAAATATAGAAATATAGAAACGTTTGATATTTTGTGACGTTTGTTTAAACTCTAATGATATCTTTTTGCAAATTATTCCATAACAGATTTGCAAACAAAATTAAATCATGTGTAACCTTAAGTTTGTTCTTCGAAACTTGAAGAAGGGGTCGATAAAAGTCCCGATTGACACACGTTTTACTTAGAGTTTTTGAGTAAGAATTTCGACTTATGCAAAGTAAAATAGTCGCTGAAACGTTATTTTCTCTCAATAATCTATCAGAAAAATTACTGAAAACTCACTTGGCATGCAAATTGTATGTTTTCTTTTAAATATAAAACTCGCCTTGTACTCACCCTTAACTTTTTATTGGGATATGTTATTTGTTTTGGAAATAGAAATTGAAAAATATATAAATATAGGTTACTTAAAACAGAAAAAAGGAAAATTAAAAATTCATTTAAAGCAATTTTAAGTTTACAAAAAGGGGTAATTTTATTGAGGCTTTCCGGATTTTCTTTATAGAACATTTTTTAGCCAACTAAAATAAAGCTTTTATTAAAATATTAACTTTTATAATAGCCCTAATTTACTTACAAAATATCTATAGTATTTTCATTTGAATTTGAAAATTTCATAATAATTGAAACCCTATTTCGTTACTTATTTAACCTAGCCTTAGCACTAGATGACAATGATGACAGACTAGCATTTTTACAGCATATTGTGTTAGACATTTTGCTGTCGGGGGTGGTCTTGACTACGTACAAAAATCCCAGTTGCAAACACCAACAAGCTTTGGATACGGACGGATTTACTGATGACGAACCAAGCAAACGAAATAAGGTAGCTAACCAGTGGCAACATTGTCTTGTAGCCATCAGAGATGCCGCCTCTGAAATGCTAGGTTTCACACTGCCACCACAGCGAAAACGCAGCACGGGAAAGAGGTTCGTACATTTTATCAAAGGGTAAAAAAGTAAAAAAAAAACTAGGTACCAGCCAAGCACTGAAGCCTGTAAAGCCGATTTTTAAAGACCACTTCTCCAAATTATATAACGGCGATGACGAATCGAATTACGCTGTAAGGGAGATAGAAACCACTCAACCTAGGCGAGGCAGAACAACAATTCCGCCTACCTGACCTCGGCGAAGTGAAGATAGCTATATCGAAACTGAAGTCCAACAAAGCTGCTGGAGCTGACAGCATAGCTGCGGAATTATTCAAAGCAGCAGGCGATGACTTGGTAGGGAGCATGCACCAACTCATCTGCAGAATATGGTAGGAAGAGAACATTCCCGATGAGTGGAATCTCAGCATAGTTTGCAAAATACACAAGAAGTGAGACCCTCTGAATTGCGCCAACTACAGAGGGGTATAAGATCCTTTCTGCCGTATGATGTGAATGTCTGAAGCTTATCATCAACAACCTGAAATGTCCAAATCAGTATGGTTTCAGACCATCATCTCTTTATCGATTTCAAAGCCGCGTATGACACCATCTGTAGGGAAGAGCTTTACAGAGCAATTTCTAGTTTTGGCATCCCTGTCAAACTTTTGTGCAGAATGACGATAGAGAATGCACGCTGCTCTACCAAGGTCAGAAAAAATCTCACCGATGCATTTGATGTTTTAGACAAGGCAATGCACTGTCATGCGACTTCGTTAATATCGTTCTGGAATGACTTGTGCCAAACTCAACCATCCAATTACTCGGATTTCCATAAGAAATAATAACTCTTGCAAATCGCTGCTTCTTTTGACTTAGAAGGCAATTGAGTAGTAAATTTCTCTCTCGAATATGTTTCGGGTGATTTTTGGTCCCGTCTGCATAGATGGAGAAGAAGGGCTATACAGCGACACTGACCTGGTTAAAATAAATAAAAATCCAACGACTTTGATGGATGGGTAATGTAGAGCGAATGGACATCAACGCTCCAGGCCTGAAGGTCTTCTAATCCAATCCCGAGGGTCGGCGCAGTAGAGGAAGAGCTCGGCTTAGGTGGCCCAAAACTTGACGTGCAAAATTGGAGACAGCTAGCTAGGGATGGCTGGAGATGCATATTGGTTGAGGACAAGGTCCGTAAGTAATTTTTGCCCAAAACTTATGTAACAATTGAAGAACGAAAGTATAATTCGACAGACAATAGGTATCATGACTTTTACTTCTTTTTATTAAAGGAAATTTAACACTTATTTTCCAAGGGTGAAATTAACACTTTTTATCTGTATTTTCTAAACAACTGATACAAAATAAAAACAGAGGGTTTCAATGACTAACAGCTGCTTTACTACCAATAGTTTTTCGGGTACTGTTTAAAACCTAATGGATCAATAAGATCAATTCTGATAAGCAAATTAATTTGAAGCTGAAAAGATTTAAAGACATTTAGGGACTCCGTAAACATTCATAAACACGCTACTTTCTCAAATAATAGTTATTGGGGCGCTGTTGTTGATTTAAATTTTACGTTAATACTCAAGTTATCAAACCTTACCATATTGTCAGATATATTAGTCCTCTGAAAATAATTTCCAAAAAAACCCAACAATAACCAAATATCTTTGAATGAAAAACTGTAAATAACAACTACAAATACGTTCCATGTTTTTAAATTAAGTGACAAGTTTTTTTTTACTTTTATTTTCTTTTGAAACTTATAATTTAACATGACATCTTTGTAATTTAATTTTATTTAGTTTTACAGGGTATTTATTTAACACACAAGTGAATGAAAAATTACATCAAAGAAAAAATCTTTCCAAAATTGAAATATTGAGCGTTTCACTCCCAGCACATCGATTGTCGATAATTATTTAAAAAGTTTACCATTAAAACTTGAAAGAGAGACTAGCTCAATTCAGACCAATTGAATGAAACGCACAATGTTTGTCTGGAGCTCTTTTTTTACGATGAAACGCATAGCAGCTGATTTAAAGTTTATGAAGTTTTTACATCGAAAGAATAGCTCACCTTTTCATCGGTTGAACGGCTATGGCGATGTACGCTTTTTGGTGCATTCTTGCACTCAAAAGTTACTTCGTAACCATCTTCTTTCAACCATGGACGTGACCAAAGCGACATCAAACAACGATCCTTTTCACCAGTTTCTTTGTGAACCATTTGACAATCTAATTTAACGAGGGTGCCAGCAACTACTTGTGATGATCCAGAGAGACATTTATCGATTCTGTGTTGAAAAACAAAATTAAAATAATTATAATCTGAACTTATAATAGAAAATAAATTCTTACTTACACATATGGTGGCGCATCACCGGATTTAATTTTATCCAATGATTTGGAAAGAATTTCTTGATTAGCTTTGATTTCGTCAGCATCAAATTGTTTTGGTCCTCCAACCAAACCATCCTTCTGTAATATAAATACAAAATATTAATTTAGTAATGTACAATGATCAAGAAGTCTTAAAACTTGTATAATAATGTCGGGTGTTTTTTGTATCGCTAAATTTCTAAAAATGTTTCATTTTACTAGTTTAGCAGAAAAACGAATACAGTGGCCCCACTACTAGTCGGGCAAAGAGAATGTAAATGTAAATGCAATTTCTCTAAGAGGTGGTGCAAAATCGTATCGTCACCTCCAGGTGGCGCCTGCTGGATAGCCGAAAGGTGAACTAACGACGAACATTGGATCCATATGATCCAGAGTTGTGGCACCTGAGTCAAATTCTCAGGAAGTAGGAGCAAAAGACCAGAGATCGCTCTGAAAAACCAGCTTCAAGCCGGTCATGAAAGGAAAACCCGATTGTGATGAAAAAAACAAGTAATCGCATCGGATGGATGGACTGATAATGTTTGACGACCTCACACCACCCCCCCCCCTCGAGAAACGGACAATGGTTTACGTGTTTAAACATGGAATATGCATAAACTTAATCGGCCGCGCAAAGCAGAGCAGCTTGTCGTCGCAGAAATCAAAGCTGATATGACACCATTACAGAAAATACGATGGAATGGACCAGGCAATAAGAAGATAGTAGGCTGCGATTTCTATTATGGAAAGGGTTTACTCGATGGAAGGAAACGTTTATTCGGATGCACGTTTGCTGTCAGAGGAAAACTCGGGTAAAGATTTTTTTTAAGCTTTCGGGATGTTAATCGCAATAAAGAGCCTGCACGTCTGCAAACTGACTCAAATTTATCGACTTCCTAGCCGAAAAGAATATGGTACTGAGTAGCACTAGATTCCCCCGTCCGGATATCCGCAAAGGCACTTGGCGGTCCCCGATGATCGAACCCGCAACCAAATCGATTATGTTGTTATCGACGGAAGACACTCCTCTAGCTTACTTGGCGTTCGCACGTACGGATCAGCCAACATAGAGTCCGACCACTATCTAGTTGGTGCAAAACTGCGTGCGAATATCAATGGAAGCTATTAGACTAACATCAATCACGAGTAGAAGATTTCAACGTTGAAAGACTGCAGCAGGAAAACACCACTTATGCCTTTGTCCACAAAGTATCCTTAGAGCTTGCAAAGAACCCAACAAAGGATGAGATGTGTCAGGAGACCCACTGGCCGCTTTGCCAGTGTGCTAGGGTCCTCACCATCGCAACCGAGCAACCACTGGTTTGACTCCGAGTGTGCTCAGACAAACAAAGCCAAAACGGAGGCATACAGACTGTGGCAGCAAAGGAGAACACAGATCTCCCGTCAGCTCTATGTCGATTAAAGAAGGGATGAGAACTTCTTGCTAAGAAGAAAGAAAAAGGCCCATGAGCAGCGTGGAGTCGAGGAAATTCAAGGATGCTTTAGTAGGAAACAGGTGCCCTAGAGCCTGCAAAGATAAGGGGGAAATACTGTACAGGAGACGTAGCTGATACTAAAAATTTGGAAAGATCATTTTGACCAGCCAACGAGCACCGCCGACAAATTCATTTGATTGATGATCTGGAGTTCCACCCACCCGACTTGAATGAGAGTTGCAATCATTAGGCTGAAGTGGAACAAAGTTGCCGGTGCTGAGGGTTTACAGGCGGAGCTTTTCAAGTCGGCGGGAGCTGATCTGGTAAGGAGCATGCACCAACTCATGACCAAAATCTGGTCGGAAGAAAGCATGCCCGACGAGTGCAATTTAAGCACTATCTATCCGATCCATGAGAATGGTGACCGCCTTCTCTGCACTAACTACAGAGGCATCAGCCTTTTAAACATAGCCTACAATGAGGACCCAACAGAGTGTAACCGTGTTGGTTTCGCGGAGTGAACGAAGCTCCCTATTACTGTACCAATCTTGACTTTGTGACAGGGGCAGATATTGCCTTCATTGCTTCCTGGCTATCGATAAATATGTCTATGCATTTGTCTTCAAAATTGTGGAAAGAAAGATCATTTGCAGCTTCAGAAACCGCCAGTACTTCTGCTTGAAAGGCATTGCAGTAATTTGGAAGCTTTATTGATCTTCTTAGGGGAGGATTACATTAAAAGATTCAGACACCCCGTTTTGGAACCATCAATAAAGACAGATATATGATTTATTTTTTTGTAACCCGTTTTCTATCCAGTCTTTCCTTGTGGGAATTTCTGTTTGTGCTATTGGTTAAAATCTATGTACGGCTTTAAATAGTCTGTCTGAGTGCCAATGTCCATGTCAATAGTGTTCTTTATGTTCCTGTGACCAAAGGAAGCCCTTTTCCAGTTATTACACTGCATTAGACGTAAAGCGTTTTTGGCCGCCAGTTATTTCACGAATATATTGAAAGAATTTAGCGAGAACAATGTCTCTGGGGCTGCAGTTGGTGTAGCCCTCATTGCACTTGTAGTACCTATACATGCAATTCTTTGAATTTTTGTTATATTTTTAAGATTGGTAACCCTTTAAAGGGCTGGCCATTATTAAACTTGGGACCTTACTTGACTATCTTTTACCTTTAGAAAGTAGAAACAAAATTATTATTAAGGAAAAAGTGCTTATTCCTTCCAATATGACAACAAACCCTTTTACATAAACCTTTTACATAAGTTCAGCTTTCAGTTGAAAGAGAAATTATGATTTGCTGACATTTTGAAAGGCAATTTTTTTGCCAGCTGGTCAATCTGACACTAGAAACTTGTCTTACCCTTGTGTCGTCTGAACCTTCGCATTGTCTGGTTCTAAATTTACGTTCAAAGAATGCAGCTGATTGCAAATGAATTCCTTAACGTTGTCTGTACCTGTCTAATGTTTATCAAATCAATTTTAACTTTTCTTTTATGGGAATAACATTGAACATCAAATCGAAAAAAAAAATCCGTTGGGGTCCCATGTGTCAACAAGTCAGCCCTAAAGATCTACTACCTATAAGTGTATCATCATTCCTTCTTAAGACCTTAGAAAGATTTATCGATATTTCTGTCTACGTCTCAACATGCTTATTGTAAAGGTAAATCGCTGGAAACGGCGTTACAAACATTAGTACGCACCATAAATAAACAAATGAAGGAGTTGATAGGGTCTGAACGACGAACTTTTGGGGATAAAAGAAGTCTTGTTTTGGCTTAAAGAAAACTTGATATCGACTCTGTCTCTACAAACCCTATAACAGTCCATAACTTTCAATCATCTCTAATGGAAATGGCACAACAGTTTAATATTCACCTTGGCTGGGGGCCGGGCCATAGAAAACTTCCAGGAAATTGTAAGGCAGATGAACTCGCCAGGAATGATGCAGTACAACCCATTCTACCACATTTGGCTAATGCTGGCATACCAATCGCTATATGTAAACTATAAACTATTGCTAATGCAAGACGTTATGAAGAAGGTGAATTAACATCAACACGTGTCAGGTCACAAAAAACATCTGGCCTACACTAGATTTGAAGCGATCAAGGTGCTTGATAGCTCTAAGCAGATCGCATACAAGCTCAATAATCGGTGGCATAACAGGGCATTGTCTAATAGGAAAGCACGCCACGCGGCTAGGCGTAATCTCAAATGACTTTTGCAAAAGCTGTACCTATTCCTCTATAAAGATCTAAAGACCTCAATAATTTTAACTTAATCAGCCTCTCACGTTTCGTAAGGGACTCAAACTGCTTTCATTGAGTTTAGAAGAAAGCCTCAAGATTCATGTGGTATCACAATGGGCCATTAAATTGGCCTAAGTGTGTCCTACTCCATCACGGAAAGCCACTTTAACCTAATCCATGCTTCAATAACCCAATTTACGAATAAATTTCCAAAGCCATTGGCCTCGTGATATAGAGTAAAATAGTCTGGCAGGATTTTATCAACCGTTCTTAGTGGCGAGAGTTATAAAGTAAGCACTTTTCTAGTTTTTGACTAGAGAATTATAATATAGCGCCGATGTATAATTTTTTTAATGTCATGACACCTTCCGCTTTTCTTTTCTTGCTTAATGTATGAGGATCAGAAGAGGATAAGAAAATAGCGCTATTGAGACACAACTAAAAAGCTTGTTCCACGATTGCTACTATAGTTAAGTGCTGATCCTGTTCCTGATGATAAGCAATAAACACAATGTTTTGTTTGATTTTTTACTAATAGAAAATGTTAAGTTAGTGACAAAAATAAAAGACAATTGAAATACATTTTACTACTAATCCTACGAACCATACTTGTGCATTTCTTGTATATTGAACGGAAACAACATATTTTCAAAAAACAAATAACATAAAGTGCTTTGTGATAATTATAACACTCGAAAAAAAAAAACTGAATCTAAATCTACACTTTCACAAACCATAAGTTAAAAAAAAGATATTTAAACAAAAATAACTTCTATTGAACTTTTCACCGCGTGTGTGTCGTGTGTTGTTTCACAGCAAATATTATTTACCTTATCACTTTCTTGAACTTCGCTATTAGGGTTTTGTGAATTTTTATTCTCAAGTGAAGCTTCAAAATTATAAGCTCCTATTGACAGAAAATCGTCTAACCATTTCTTTTCGTTGTCATTTAGTTCTGGTATTTTTTCAGTGGTAGTTGATTCGCTTGACGAAGAAACCACAGGTTCCAATTTATCACTGCTGCCATCATCACCGTTTGCTTCTAGCTGGATTGGATTGGAATTCGTTTGTTCTGCATTGTCTATTGACTCAGTCACATGTTCTGTTGTAGACACAATTGATTCAGTAGTTGAGGGAAGGGGGTTAGCAGCACGCTGTCTTGTCAATTGTGGATTATGGGAAGATCCAATTATTTGTGATTCCAGATTAGACATATCATTTGGTGTCAACTCATTTCGATTGCCACTAAATATTGCATTTGTTTCATATTTTTCTTCTAGAGCTTTGCTATCTCGAAAAGAATCAGGTTGTAGTTCTTCATTGGTGCAATTTGATTCCTTAAGTAGGCGAACTTTATCACCCCATAACGTAGTTAGCCAAGGTTTCTCGAGCACCACTATACGACATACTATTTCGGTATTGTTGTCTGTTGTATTAACAGCATTCAAAACGACTTCATATCGAACCCCATCGACTACTTCTCTGTATGCATCGATTATGTTAATAAAGTTCAATGTAATTGGAATATTTGTTATTGCGATATTTTGAACTCCAATCAGATTTGGAGAAAGGTACTCTTTCTCGCCAGGCTGTAAGACGTGAATTTTCTGGACTGCTGCTTCTTCAACAGTATCGGTTCGTTCTTCATTCTACAAAGGATGCATATGGGTTTTACATATAGATTTGTGTTAAATTTTTTTTTTTTTTTTTTTTAAACATGACTTGTTTGGTGCTTGGCATGACCGATCCAGGGTTTAAGAATGTGAATGTTAGCTAAATGAGGTGCTGTATGTTAATGCTTGTTGTGCAAATTTGGTGAATAATTAATACAATTCCAACACCAGAGTTAAAAACATAAGTAAGAGATTAGAAACTGCAAAATGAACTAAATAAATGCAAAAATCCAAATAATTACAACAATAAAAAGTGAATTCGAACTGATAATTATATTTTCCATACGATTAGCAAAAATAAATAGGTCTAGGTCTTTTTTTGTTAAGACTTTAGACTTAAGAGAGAAAAAAGTATAACAATGAGTTACGTGTGTTATCATAATCAATAATTTTTCCGAAATCGATCCTTTTGTTGTTTTGGTTTGATTTACATTTTATTTTTGCAGTCTTAAATATAAAACAAAACAAATATTAAGTCAAACAGAACCGTTTTTAGGTAAGCAACAGCGCCCCCGAAGTAAGTGAACAACCTTCGAAAGTGAACAACATGGCACAAAGGGTGTGTTTAAGTTAAATTTTATTTCCAGAGAACTGATATCAATTCTTTGTCCTGCAGACATTGAATTTGATATTTTTAAAATAATTGAAAAATAAGTACTTATATTATTAAATAAAAAAGATAAGAGTTGATCTCATTGGAATTTAAGTTGTTGCATACGTGGGCTCCCACAAACAATCGCACACATGAAATATATATTTTCACTATGCAATTTGTTCAAGAAAATGTATGCAAGAGGCTGTACCCGTGAAGAAAAAATTTAGGTGGCACAGTGAGGAATTTAACCCAAGACCTCTAGCATGACAATTCCTCGCACTGGTCCTCACGCCACGGTTAATACCCTTCCCTTACTTATACGTTACAAAAATATTAGTAATCTTTGAAAATAACAAAGAAATAAATAAAAAGTAAACGCATCTAGCTCAAATGAGCTAACTGTAATAGATGATATGTCTTCGTGTGGTCTTAGCCAATTTAATGGAGTAAATAATAGTTTTGGAAGAATAATGGACTAAGTTTGTTTTCTCCGACACAGTTTGCGATTCTTTTGACTTTTTGACTGTTTCTGTAAAATTAATCTGTCTAAAAAAGCTCGTAAAAACTTACATGCACCACCATGGTTCGATTCTCATGTGAGAATAACTTAAAAAAAATAGAAACAAATCTTGAGTGAAATATAATCAAACAAGAGCTGATGATGATTATACGACGTTCCATAGCCTTAAGCAATTATTTCACGAATATTTAAACTCTTTATATGACAAGTATAATCATAAAATTGATTTAGATGTTTAATCTAATCCAGATAATTTTTGGAAGTTTGTCATCTGTAAGAAAAAATCTTGTGGCAACCCTAACACTAACACAGTTGACTCTTGTTCTTCTTAATTAATGAATTTAATTATCTGGAAAACCTCATTTATAACTCCAGTGCAATATAAAGGTCCTAAAAATTAAATTATTAACTAATTTTTAAACTGCTTCATGCGTCGTAATATAGAGTATAACAGTGTAGCAGGATTTATCGACCGTTATTAGTGGTGAGTGTTATAAAGCAACCACTTTTCTAGTTTTTGACTAGAGATATATAATTTACATGATTATTGTTTTTTTCTTTCTTAATTTATAAGGATCAGAAGAGGATAAGAAAATAGCTCTATTGAGGTACAAATAAAAAAGCCTGTTCCACGCTGCTAGTGAAGCTCTGATCCTGTTCCTGACGATAAGCACTGAAACGAGGTAAAAGCAACAACGTTTTTTTGACTTTTGACTAATAGAAACTTCCAGATCCAGATGGATCAAAAACAAATGAAGTTGGCAAAGGTGTGTACTCTAAACGACTGAAATTAAGTCTCTCATTGTAATTTAGAATCTTCGGTTCTATTACGTTAATAATGATATTGTCATTTTTCAAGAAGTATCTTTACTGAGTACAGTGAGTGTCCGATCATATTTTAGAGATTAGGTTAGGTTAAAGTGGCTGTTGGTTGGGAAGTCCAAAACACTTAGACCAAAGTATGGTCAGTTGTGATACCACATGGATCAGTTGATCAGACTACCAATTGGAGCTTCGAATGAAGCGTAGGAGACAAATAATGTCAGAATTTTTTAAATCGCTGGTATCGTTGAAGTAGTAGTCTCCAAGGTGGATTCTACGTCTTTGTGATAAGGCAGGGCATGTGCACAGAAGATGAGAGATTGTCTCTTCTTCTTTTTCATCCATGCAACACCTACAAAAATCATTTGCAGGGGCTCCAAGTCGAATAGCATGCCTTCCTATTAAGCAGTGTCCAGTCAGGACACCTATAACGTAGCAATCTACTCAGAGAGATTAATTGTTTTGAGCGCCTGGCGCTAAGATTAGGCCAAATAAGTTTAGTCGCTACACAGGTGGTGGTGTTATTCCACCTGAAGTTTGTTTTCTCTAAGGTATCTTGCTTTAGCATGAGTTTACATGTAGCTAGGAGGATACCTATGCTAGCATTGTCAGCCAGCAGAGGTAAAGTTGTTCCGCTTTTTGCAAGTTCGTCACCTTTGCAATTTCCTGGAATGTCTCTATGGCCCGGCACCCAAAAAAAGGTGAATGTTGATCTGTGTAGCCATCTCTGTAAGAGATGATCGACAATTTAGGGCTATTAGTGAGTTAGTGGAGACAGAGTCTAGGGACTTTAACGCAGCTTGGCTATCCGAGAAGATGCGTACATCATTAGTTAATATAACGTTTTCTCTAAGCCAGGATAGGACTTCTTTTATAGCCAGGATTTCAGCTTGGAACACGCTACAGTGATCGGGTAGACGAAAGGAGAGACTTAAGTTTAGTCTATCTGAGTATACGCCTCCACCAACCCCATCCTCAGTTTTTGATCCGTCTGTATAAAAGTTTATAGGATCATCGTTCAAAAATGATGTATTCTCCCAAGAAGACCTGGGAGGTATAGTCACTTTGAAGCTATAGTTATTAAACTGAGGATGGGGTATGGTGTAGTCAATATTACTGTTTATAGTTCTGAATGAGTTCAAAATAGTGGTGTGGCCAATTCCATTATTTATCCACAGAGAGGAGGCATGAAGCCGTATGGCTGTATTAGCGGCCGTTTGCTTGCTGAAAATGTCCAGCGGTATTAGATGGAACAGAACATCAAGTGAGGCGGAGGGGGTAGAGCGAAGTGGTCCTCCATATTTTAGAGATTAAATTAGGCAGTTTTTTTGTTATATTTATTTATTTGCAAATTAATAACTTGAAAAGTAATTTTGTTTATTTAAAATTAATTTGAAGTTAAACATGTTATGAAATGATGATTGAGTTGATTTTACATGTACTGCATTTTCTTTAAAAAAAATGTCTTCCACAAATTTAGATTTAAGATCGAACTAGCAAAAGAATACTAAACTTCTTTAATACAAATCGATAAGAAAATTGTGAAGACAAGGTCTATTTTAAAAACTTCAAGTCCTTGTGATACATTTATTTTTGTGTCTGCAAAATTATTGGGGAGGTTGCTGATTACAGGAAGCGACATAATAGGCTTGTGAAACAAAAAATTATATATGTTTCTTTTTTACCTCTGAATGGTCTCAGAACTTCTTTCTTCTTTCTATACATGTTCTGAACCTGCTCAGAGCACGCTATATGAGCTCAGAATAAAAATAACTGAGCACGCCAAGTAGAATGCTGGACACAAGTATTAGAATCTTTAAAAAATAAATTCAATGCTTGTTTGTTTCTGTAGAAGAAAATAACAAGTAAATTGAGAAATGACTGTCAACACTTTGCGCAAAGGATGTTCAGAACATGTTCAATATGCTCAGACTATATTCAGAACTCGTTTCTGACATAGATAAACAAAAACGCCTAATACCGGCATTATAAATTTTGAAACTAATTTTGAATTCAACACATAAACAATTTTATTAATGGTGATTGGAACGTTGCAAAACTACCTGGTTGTTTAGTATATACACTCTGCCTCAACGAACGAACAAACATTTTTGAAAATACTTTTTACATTTTTTCTAAATATTGATGGGGCTAACTACTTCCTTAAGATGTTAAGAAAAGGTTTTCAATAGAATTATCTAAAAACAACCACCAGTTTTTTCAAAGCAAAGCAAAGCTTTCTACTAGTAAAAATTAAACATTTACTAGTTTACAACCTTTACTATTGATGATTTCGGAAATTAGTACTTGAATGAATTCTAAAGCCTTTTGATAAGGGTCAGCGAAATTTCGCTTCACGTTAAGTTAATCGTAGAAAATAAAGATTTTTTGTTTTCTTGTCTTGCAAATTTCGCTACCCAGTCCAAGCTGTTATTATGCGTACCAAGTAAATAGGCGCGTTATCATGCTGGTAGACCAAAAATCGTTAGAATATTTATTAAAATTTCTTTCAAAATTCCAAAGTTTCCGTTCACGCCTTTTTTTTGTTTTATTGTTGCCCCAGAATCAGAAGAATCTGATCCACACCTTAAAATGTCTCGCTTTCCAGCTGCTGTTTTTGCAGTTGTTTTTAACCTCCCTTTATGTTCTTCCTTTATTAATCTTTATTTTTTAAGTAAGAATAAATGGCAATAAAACTTCAATTCATTTTATCAGCTGCTGTATGTCTTTGTTAGGCCTTGGTGTTGTACATCTACCTACGGGTAATTCCATGAAAAAGTGGACATGACATCCAAAAATAAAACAAAGTTTTGATTGTTCTTGTCAATATTTAATCAACAATTATAAGTGGCAGCAATGTATGCAAGTGCCAAAAGAATTCAATAATATGCCGTTATTAAAAATAATTTGAATTGAGAAGAGTAAACGGCCAACAAGTGCATCTCGAATTTAGTTAATTTATTTACTCAATTTGTGTGTTTCTTTTGATAATAACAGGTGAGTAAACTCTAATTTAAAACTATTCATAATTTTACGTCACAAATAAAATATATTGATTGTGGTTGAGAAAAAGGTTAATAGTGTTATTTGCTTATTTAAAGTATCTCTATATGTTGCAACGTGAGTTACCACACTAATTATTTTGTTCTGTATTTGTTTTTGTAACATGAGCTACGGTAACTCACGATACAAGAGTGAGTTATCAATAGTCTCCCAAAAACTTAAAAAAAAAAACACGATATAATCTGTTCAGAAAGACAAAAAAAAACAAAGGAGCGCGTAAAAAAGTGCAGACTTAAGAGAAAGCTTACGATTCAAGCAGCTTCGGAAGAGCCCGTAACTCTGATTCCTCAGGCGCTAGGTAAGGCAAAAGCCAGGGTTTAAAGAGTGTTGCCAAAATGTTCGTTCAAGAGAAAGTTGGTTTCGGAAAAACTTATCGATGATTGCGGTCTTGGAGGATTTTTACCAATATAAACTCCAAAAAAAGTCAGTCAGCTTTATATGAAGAAGTTGTCAGCAAAAAAAAAACATGTTATGAACGTGACGATATAAGTCGACAAGCACCAGGCTTTAAGGATTTTGTCTCTATTAATACTGAAATCAACAAAAAGAAAAAACGTACAAATTCGACACCTTACCTCCTCTCTTTCTGTAACTCATGCTCTTTTCACAAAAAAGCACGATGGTATTGTAGGAAAAGGCAAGTTTTCAGAACTGATACCAAAACAAGTTTATCTATCGAACAAGCTTCTTCATAATGTTTGTCTTTGCAAATACCATGAGAGTTATATATTAGTATTGAACTCTCTCCACAAAGTAATAAAAAGCCCAGTATAAGAAAAAGGTACGGTATCTGAATTAATAAAGTACACGCCAGTTTTTTTTAGAGCTTTTTAATCAAACGTTCTCAAGCTGAAACCTATCAACATGATAGATTGATAGTATCAGCAGTTAAACATTAATCATCAATTGCTTGAATTCAGGTGATTTTTCTGAGAACTTTGCATGCATTGCTCAAGATGAAGTTAAAAGCTTCCATTTGGCGTACGCTCAGGTATCTTTGTTCACTGTCTCCATGTGGTTTAATAGTCAATATAATCCACTTGTAATTGTTTCGGATGACCGTCACCACGACAAAAGAACATCTGTTGTATATGTAGAAAGAGTTAAAAGAGTTACCATAGACAGTAAAAGAAGTTAATTTATGTTCTAATGTTTATTGCTCTCAGTTTAAAAATAGATTTATTGTAGAAAGTTTAAAACTCCTAGAATGAAGAAATATCAAACATTTAGATCATTTGATATGAAATTCGCTTGATCACATGGAAAAGAGGCAGTGGATTTGATAGGCGGTGCTTTAAAAAGAACCATGAGAAACGAAGTTATGAAGAGATAAGCTTTAATCTTTAACTCAGCACAGGAGTCGTTTGTAAAAGTTATTAACGTTCCTTTCTCCCTAAGAAATGAATTTGGATGCAATTTTTTTATCTGCCCCATTAATTAAAAATATATCAAAATATCGCATTTTGTTTTGGCATAGTGATAAATTGTATAAGGCTTCTATATCAAATGATTCAAAAAAGATCCTAGAAGAAAAACGAACCTTGTATGGATCCGAGAATTACAGCGATGAAGAGGACAATATACCCTTAGCGTTGCTTAAATTAATTTGTATTATTAACTTAGGTATCTCGATAAAATATTAAATTTAAAAGAAAAAAGTAAAATTACATTTTTTTTCTTTTTTGTTACAACCTTATCTTCTTGTTCTAATTGATAATTTGGGAGTTACATATATAAAAATAAATAAATTAGGTGGCGCAACAGTCCGTAGAGGGCCTAGTGACTTACAACTCTTAACCATTCCTGTGTGCGAGTAATTGCAGGGATGGAGGGGACCTACAGTTTATATGCCGAATCCGAACGGCAAATTTGAGAAAGCACTTTTTCATGACAAGAATTACTCTCGGAGAATTAGTCAATTCCTCGCAAGAGGCAGTACCCGTGAAAAAAACTTTAGGTGGCACAGGCAGGGATTGAACCCAAGACCTTTCGCATCACAGTCCAAAGCACTAACCACCATGCCACGAGTACTAATTTGGGAGTAACATGAGTCACCACAAAATGTTTATAATAATAATTTTTTAACTAATAAATACTTCATTTTTTAAAATTTTGTTTCAATTTATCATGAAACTTATTGGTATTTATTATAAATTTAACATTATTTCTGCATACATTTTTGAATAAATTGGAAAGTAACGTGAGTTGCAATGGAATTACTCCTATTTATCTTAAAATTTTAGATCAAATTTGAATTTCACTGGAGACACTAAAGCATCTTGCACATGAGCAACGAACTGCGAACTTCGAACTGTGGATGTTCGCATATTTTGACTTTTCTTTCACATGAGCTTTTATTTCTATTCGCAGGTAGCGACGAATTGTCAACCCTTTTCTCCATATTTTCCTCAACCATCATCTTTCACACAAAAACAAAACAAGAGTGGTATAATTTTGAGGTTAAGTTGAGCGCGAATAATTTATTCGTTGCAGTGTGGATGGTATGTGGAACGCGAATAGAGTTTGACAGTTCGCAGCAACCACACTGCGATTCGTTACTACCAAATTGTTTTTACAAAATTCTCTTGTTTTAGAGAACAAAATGCAAATTTTATTATCCTAATATTAGTGTCAATTGGTTTCTTATAATTTAAATGTGTTTTTGTGTGGAATTGACTTTTTGAAATGTGTAAAATCACGTTTGTTCGTCCATTCGCAGTTCGCAGTTCGTTGCTCATGTGCAAGGCACTTAAGTGTTGACTTAACCTATCTATCAAGTACTTGAAACACATAAACAACGATTAAATTGTAGTTGTACCTAACTAGTTGATTCAAAAATAAAAACTTCTATTTTTTATACAGAATTTTACAGTGGGCGAAACAAGACTCGTAGTTTTATTTACATAATTTGTTTAACATTTTTTTCTTAACATCTTAAAGGAGTAGTTAGCATCAACAGATGTCACAAAACCCGCAGTATTTAAAAATAAAATGCACGACTGGGTCGCACGAACTTGCTCCTGTATTCAAAGAGTATGTTTAAAAAAGTACCTATGCTTATAAGATTTAAAAATATACCTGTAAAATAAGTTTGTCTTCAAAGATATAAATGCCATTTGATTTGTCGAAAAAACCTCAATTTTTCAATTTTTTTGGGAGATGGTTACATTTAATACAGTTAAAATAATTTTAAAAAAACTAATTTAAGATTCAAAATTTTACCTGAAAAATAAGTTTGTCTCCAAAAATTTAAATGCCATATAAATCGAAAAACCCTTGATTTTTCAAATTTTTTTTTCGAAAATCGTTAGAGCGGTTTTTTTTTTAAATTAATTTTTTATATATAAAATTTTTCAATTTTGTTCTAAAAATATTTTTGATATGCAGTTGTTTAGTGATTATAAATATACACTCTACATTTGAATTTCGTAAAAAAATGTTGACCCGTTTTTGAGATATAGAATTTTGAAAAAAAAAAATTCAATATTTTTTTTAAAAATCCAATAAAAAAAAATTGCACTTTTGATAATCAAATATTGTTAAGGCAGTATAAGAGCTCGTTCAAAAAAAAAATTATTGAAATCGGTTCCTAAGTTACTGAGAAAATTAAAAAACAAAAAAACGGTTCTATAACCGGTACCTTTCCTGAGCAATACAAAAATATGTTTTTCTTATTAAAAGAAGCAAAGTTAAAAAAGAAAATTTTAAAGAAAATTAAAAAAAAATCTATCGGTTCGTTTTTGAGAAAATTCGAATTATCGTTTTTTGACCAAAAAAAATTGTATGGGGGTCACTGTTAGTTTTGATCTTAAAAAAAAATGAAAAAAACGCCTAACGCGAATCTGCTCAAAACCTTAACTTCCAAGTTTGAACTCAATCGACCCAATGGTTTAGGCTGTAGGAGCGTGGACAGACAGACAAAATTTTGCACGAATGCAAAACTTGCCATATAGTTCCTATATGTCGCAAGTAAAAAGGTACAAAGTATTTTAAAAATGTTTGTGCATATATGTATCTTTTACAATTTTGTTTAATTCTTAAGTGGTCCAAATGCATTGGTGTCATGACACACCAATCAAGAATCAACAGTTTTTGATTTCACTCGCTTAATGTCGTCATCATTTCCGTACATCGACACCAATGTGCACACAAGTGTAATGTGTATAAGCCACTTTACCCACTACCTATTCTAATTTGTGTCTACTTAACTTTACTGCACCTTGAATACCACACGACTAGATACGAGATTTCGATTGTTTGACTATACCTAATCCCAAGTCGCTTTATTATATTTGCATTATTGTCTTTCAATAAATTAGACTTTAACTGGTACACGAACCTTTTGTTAAAGAAAGAGATATTTCTCAATGGATTTTATCTTCTTAAAGATATGTTAGGTTATTCCGGCCGCTTCTGTCATCATAATTTTGTGTACAGCCTGCCAGTCTGCTGTGTAATAAAGAAACAAACCTGTAACCAAACCCAGCTATCGAAAGTGAATCAATAATTAAATATTGTTGAGATGATACAACCAAACTAAAGTTATGATCTAATAAAGAAAGATATTAGTCACAAAATCTACCCATATACCTAACCCAAGACAGTTTTGTAAATTCATTTGCATTTATTTCAAATAATAACCAGTGAAGATTATTTCTCTCTTGTGGAATTGATTGATTTTGTATTTTTCTCAATATATTTCTTATCTTTGCAAAACCCAGAATTTCAGCTGCCCAGCCAGGGTCAGTACATACTGATGACTTTTGTTTGCATTTTTATTTTTGTTTTGTTACTTTTATGTACACAGATAATTTTATAATGTACATAATTTTTTGTATTGAGCAAAGCAACTTTGTATACATAAATCGCTAGATACTCTTTAATTGCCTTTGCCTTTGTTTTTTTTTTTTTGTTTTTAAATTTATTATTTTAGCTTGTGAAACTTATTTACAAATAGAAAAAGGAAAACTAATTAATTTATGCACATTGTTTAGTTTTTGCGACGTATAATGAAGATTCCAAGCAGTTATTGTCTGATTTTAATCAAGACAAAGATTTGGTGAGTTTTGTAACTAAAATACTAACTTTTATTCCACTTTAATGTAAAATATGTAATTTTAGTTTACAAAAATCCAAATCTTTGTTTATTTATTAATGGTTAAGGAAGAAAAAAGAAACTAAAATCCAACTTACAGGTTCGGCGTTGATTAGAATTATCATGGCGCATAAAGCACCAATGAATAAAATGTTTGGTTTCCTCATTTTATTTGTGTTTTGTTCTTATTTAAAACATATATTTCTTTTAATATAAATTTCAATGATTTTAAACAATTAATATTTATTCTCGTTTATAAAATACAACATCCACATCCACTTCTTAAACACAACTGCAAGTGTGAAAATATAAAACAACTTTGTGAAGTCGACCCCGCCACTACGTTCGATTTTATTGAATTTGTTTTTGTGTATACTCAACTTAACTTATACTGAACTGTCGGTCGACCGACGGCGATGACATGACGGGACGGCGATGATGATGTAGAAAACAATGCGATAGTGATGGAAGGAAGGTGTTACGTTTAAACTTCGATAGTTTAGTTTAGTATCTATAGTTTTGTATGAATAACTTTCTAGAAATAAAAAATGTTTTTATATATTATTTATTAAAAGAAAACAGATTTACACAAATTGAGATAAACATTATTAGATGTTTCTCTTCACAAGGGGCATATATAAGAAAATGAAAACTATCGATTATTTTTCCCAAAGAATCGATACTATCTTCATTTGAAGAGGTCAACCATCACTAGTGACAAACCAACAAATAACAAAAACAAGCAAAAACTTCAGATTGTAAGGTGCTGCCAGATGTCATAAAAATAGTTTAGTAATGTTCGTTTACAACATTTGGTCTGTTCTTTTTCTAACTTTCGTTAAAAACCACCATGGTTTGACTCACATCTTAGAAACATGAAAAATTAATCAAATAAAGTCTGGGAAAATCATTGCATACATATATATTTGATAAGTACTATTATGAAGAGGACCAAACGACATGACGGCTTCTGGTAGGAGACTAAAATAATCTGGAAACTAATAAGGACATTTTTTTAAAGCATTCAGTTTTAATGCTTTAATGTTTTAATATCAGAATTTGTTTAAGTGTGGTGTTATAACCATATTAATAATTTAATAATTACTCAAGTTAGTTTCGATTTAGGTTTTTGTAAAAATTAAAATTTTACTTAAATTCACAAAATATAACGGTAACTGCTTGTTCAATTTACAGAAATTATTATCAGAAATTTTAATTTCTCCTTTTTTTTTAAATAGACATTAACACATTAACTGCCATGGCTATCAAATTTAATAGCCAGTTATGTTTTCAGTGGTGCCGTGGCTATCAAATATGATAGCCAGATATGTATTCAGATAATGCTTTGGCTATCAAAATTGATAGCTACTAGGAAGACATTTCAATACGAATCCAAAACCCTGGCACCCAGTGATGTGCTAGGTAAACTTGGTTTGAGCAATTTCAAGAATGTAATGATTTTACAGCCACTTGTTCTTTGGAATGATAAAACTTAATTTTGTTTTTAATTATTAATTCAAAAAAGTTTACAGTTCAAAATAAATTAAAATTTCATTGCTTTACAAAATATAACTAAAAAATAAAAAAAATCAATTTCTTAGAGTTTATTTATGTTGCTGATTGAAACAATCGCGGCACATTTGAGGCTGTTCCGGACAATCTTCAGAGAAAGTGTAGGTTTGTCTTGCTTCCTTTCTAGCACAAACTCCACCTTTTTCTTTAGTTATGTGGTTGTAGCAAACACTACACTTTGTGCGAATTTTAATCCCAGAATCAATCAACCTGTCCTTCAAATGGTGATGCTTGGTTCGGGGTTGCTCTGGTCGAGATGAAGATGATGGCATATTGAGAAGCTCAGCGACAAGTTTTTCTCTGAATTTGCGAATGCAAATTTTGGTTTGTGTTATATTTTTGTACACTACCCAAGCGTTAACGACTGACGTTCCCAGCAAAAGCTCTATTCCTATTTTACGGTACCACTTGACGCCTTTTCTCAGAGTTGTTGCGTAAGATCCCATTTGATCAGATAAATCAATTCCAGCTTCACCTTTATTATATGCTAGAATTGCTTCAGGCTTAGTTGGTAATCTGTGAGTAGTTCTTCTTGGACTCGTAGCTTGGGGTGGATTAGAGCTCGTGGAAGGTTGAACACTATCTTCTTGGATGCTTACAGGTGCAGAGCGTCTGTTTGAAGTAGGTACCAAAACTGGGGCGTGTTTGGTAGAAACCATTCTAACATCTCTAGTGTCTTTCCACTTCAAAACGACGATTTCATTATTATCTTCTCTGGAACTAACTTCACCTTTTTTTAATTTTGCGAGAAGGACTTCTTTTGGAAGGTTTCGCTTGTTAACTCTGAGGGTGCCTACAACATGGGTCCTTTGTTGCAAGCAGATTTTCCAGTGTACACTCTAAGTGCCCATGTGTATCCATCAGTGGAGCAGAGTTTGAAAAGCTTAACACCATACCGATGAGTTTTGTTTGGTATATATTGTCTAAATACAAGCCGACACGTCTCCATGGCACTAGAGTGCCATAAATTGAATTAATGAAAACTAGGTGAGGCTTGAGTAGAAATCTCGATTTGAACTCCTTTTTCCCGACAAAATCAAAGACTTTGTGCCTACCAACGTATTCACTCCACTGATGAAGACTCCTTGTGCCATCATCATCATCCGAATGCAAATCTTCACGTTCCTTCTCCAAACAGGATCTTCATTTGAATCATCGGTGCCAAAATGTGCTGTCATTTTTAGTTTAAGTAAACATAGTATAATTATAAATAATAAATTTTCACTTGAAAAACTACTCGACTATTTTTAAACCATATCACATTTATGAACATCAAAATGTTATTTCAGTTCAAGTGAATATTAAATTCACATACCTATGCCTGTGAATAAAGAAATTTTATTTTAACGTGCGTGAAAACATTAAAAACCATTTATTTTTATTAGAAAACTTATTTCTTAAGTTTTAGTTAACATTAGAATGTCAGTTGTGAAAAATTTCAAAGCTATTTCAAAAATATACATATGCAAAAAATTTAAATGACATATGTATGTGAACATTGAAATTCACGTGTAAACTTATACTGATTAGGTAAAGCATGCGAATAATCCATATTTTCGACATTTTACATTTTTTTTAACGATATAACAAAAGTTATTATGTAGAAAGTATAGCTAAAAACTTTATAGTAGAGTTAACCATTCAAAAATTACAGAATTAAAACCATAAATTTGTAAGTTCACTTAAGATTTTTTTGGGAACTTTTTGTCATTTGTTTATAACGATGCCCTCAGGCTCTTTACCAATTTTCATCGATATGCGAGTATTTCCTAGATATGATGAACGGGTCTTTGTAGATGTTTGATCTTGGTAAATATATTCTTATATGTCTAATAACCAATTAAATATCCATTTCGATCACCCACTAACCTCTTTTAGCACCCGTTGAAATTTTTTTAAATTTTGAAAAAAGTTTATTATATTTTACACTTAAGACCATGTAATACGTACTTCTTTGGCCTACTTAATACACCAACGTACCCACTAATATAACATCCTATTTACAAAACCACCTTCTACCCACTTGACTTCATCCAAAAATAAAAATATCCAAATATTCAAAAGCGTTCTATCAAAACTTAAATTTGGAAACGTTGTTTTTAGATTTTCAGATTTCACAAAAATTTTACTTCTTCTCATTTATTTTGCAGTAAACAGCTGATTCAGCTTACTCCCTCACACATCCTAATACTTATGAGATTAAAAGTATAATACTCCTCTCATTCCCACTTTTTCTTTAATTTTTTTTTGTGCGCCTCTGTTAGGTTCCACACTAGATTTTCGCACGAGCATGGCAGCGCCATTTACGTGGTAGGAGGCTTCAACAAAAATTTCTATTCCATTAAAGTACTATCACGTTTATATACAATGAATATTATCAATAAGATATAAATAGATTAGATTGATTTCTATTCATGCAAACATTATAGTTACATACATAGTAGATTTCAAGAGACAAAAATTACAAATTAAAATTAAGCATGGCTTGAAAGCTTTCTACCGAATATTATCAAGGCATTTACTTATTAACGGAGAACCTAACGTTGAAACAATTGTATCCTCTTCATGTAGATGGGACTTATTGTGTGCCATATAGGGAAACAATTGGTTCGTTGTTTGTGGGTATTGATCGGTTGATCGAAGGTGTAGAGATTGAACAAGTCAGGTCCAAGAACCGATCCTTGAGCAACGCCCGCTATGACATTCTTAAGAGTTGAGTCGGTATTTCCTACCGAAACGTAAAACTTACGATTTGAAAGGAAACTATGTTTAATGCGGTGAAGGTGGAGAGGAAACTGAAAAGATTTCAGCTCGAAGACCCAGACCTTCTTTCCAAACGGAATCAAATGCTTTGTTAATATCGAGCAAGCTGGCTATTTTTGTTTGTTTGAATGTGGAATGTTTGGCTTTGAAGTCGAACTTTTTTTTATGCTGCACTACCCCCGTTAAAGATTAGGAAACAAGAATATGGGGTGAAAGTCATTCACACTAATTGCTAGCGTCTTTTTGGGGATTGGAAATATTTTTACTATTTTCCATATATCAAGGAAATAACTGTTATTAATACAATTATTCAGAATAACTGTGAGGAAGATAAAAGCAATGGACGGAAACCAGTTAATGACAAAATTTGAAATTTTATCAGGTCCAGAAGATCTATTGAGATAGGTTGTTTCTGATGGAATCTGGTGACTGAGATTTCTAAAGGTATTCCTGGATGATGTTAGTGTTGCTCTGGAAAGATAATGATTAAAATTTCTTTCGTCAATTTAAGCAGTAACATTGGAAAACATAAGACTATTCATCCACATTAGACTCCATTAGGTTTAGGTTAGTATCATGGGAGATGGTTAGCTGATTCCATTTCTTGAAAGTAGTGGCATTAGACTGAAGAAGCCTTACCATAAACGATTTGTGAAGACTTATTTCATCACTTTTCATCACTCTTATTATGTAGTCCTAGTTTAATTTGAGGTTGTGAGTATACACTGCCAATCACTAGGATGAGGCCACATATTTTTCAACCGATTTTCGTTCTTTATACCTGCTGGAAATTTCGTACCAATAAAAATTTACTACATTTGAGTAGGTAGATATTTTCTTTAAAAAAAGTAATAAAATTAAGGGGTTAAATAGAAAAGACCGTTGGAATTTCCCTACATTAATGAATGAGCTACCCAAAAAGGATATAAAAAAGTGAGTCACTAGGATGAGGCCATTGCGAATATTTCGTTGTAGAAGTTCAGATCAGCAATTTTTTTCAAAATTTGGGTTACAATATTTAAGAACGTTTTACAAATAACTATTTTTATTAAATTTCAACTACAAATGGGTTCCGGAAAGACGTTGACAGTAGCAGAAAGAGGACAAATCGATGCTTTCAAGCAAATGGGACTCTCAAGCCGAGAAATAGCAAGGAAGCTGAACAGAAGTAAGACAGTTGTAAACAACTATCTTGCTGATCCTCAAAACTATGGAAAAAACCAAAAAGGACGCACAGCCCAAGCAACAACATCCCGAGAAAAGCGGTTAATTTTACGTATTGCTTCAAATTCTACTCAATCAGCTACTAAAATAAGGTCTAAAAGCGGAGTATCAGCCAGTATTTCGACAGTCCGAAGGATAATAAGAAAAGATGGTACTATCCAGACAAGAAAACTCAAAAAGAAACCTGTTCTAATGCAAGTACACAAGGAGCTGCGAATGAACTTTGCAACAGAAAGTTTAGCCTTGACGGCCCCGATGGTTACAACTTTTATTTCCATGATTTAAGAAAAGAGGAACTAATTTTGGAAAGACATCACAGCCGTACATCAGGTGTTATGGTGTGGGGAGCTATCACCTACTATGGCAAAATCGAATTGGAGTTTCTTTCTCTAACAATGAACGGAAACAGCTACAAATACTTGTTGGAACGCTCATTTCCGAAGATGAAAAATATTTTTGGACCTCTGCCTTGGATTTTCCAACAAGACAATGCCCCCATTCACACTTCCAGGGTTGTCAAAAGCTGGATTTTATCAGAAAACGTAGAGCTTTTGCCATGGCCACCCTATTCACCGGACTTGAACATAATCGAAAACGTATGAGCATGGCTATCTCGAAAAGTTTATGAAGGCGGTAGACAATTTGAAGACAATGACTCCTTAATTGAAGCTATCCGTGATGCCTGGGACGAGATTTCACTTGACTATTTAAAAAAACTTTATGATTCCATTCCAAACCGTCTAATGGAGGTCATATCGAAAAATGGGGGGCATACTCATTATTAATTGAGAAAAACTTAATAAATAAATGTTTGAAAACCAAAAACTGTAAACATTTCTTTCATTTTTTTGATATTTTATAAGATTTTTCATGTGGCCTCATCCAAGTGACGCACTTTTTCATACTGTTTTTAAGTAGCTCTAATTAATGTAGGGAAATTCCAACTGTTTTTTCTATTAAACCCCTTAATTTTATTACTTTTTTTAAAGAAAATATCTACCTACTCAAATGTAGTACATTTTTATTGGTACGAAATTTCCAGCAGGTATAAAGAACGAAAATCGGTTGAAAAATATGTGGCCTCATCCTAGTGATTGGCAGTGTATATTGGCGTTGTGTCAGACTCCACGTAGCTAGCATAATTCGGTGTTGAGTTTTGTAATTTAAATAAGCGTTTGAAGAAATGACTTTAAAATGCTTCAAACTCCTCGAGAGGTAAGCAACCGAAAATCTGGGCCCCATAGCACAAGCATGTGTTGACAGTCGCTTGAATTACGCAGTATTTAAACACCAGATCAATTTTTGGTTTTCCAAAAACTTTGGCCACATCAAACTTAAAGCTATCTTAGCTTCATTGCGTTTTTGTTTGGAGTGCTTCCGTAAAGTTTAAATTATGCGTTAGCAAATTTCTGAGATATTTAAACTCTTGCACTACCTCAATACCGACATTGTTTAGCAACCAATTCTCTTCGGGAAGTCTTCTTCTTTGACGTGCTTCAAAAATAATTATTTTAAATTTGTTTGTATTTACATACATGTCTCGCAAAAGGAATTAATTTTTTGATTTGCAGCTGCAAAGTGAACGGATTGTCAGCTAGTAAAACTATGTAAATCGTACGCGTAGAGCAAAATTTTCACTTGGATATCAGCGAAGAGTATTCCTCCTGGAAGTACATCACAAATATCCGCAGGGCTGCATTTTTTGCCGAGGGGAACACCAACTGTCATTTCAAACCAGTCTAAAAACTCTGATCCATCCCAAACGGAGGCGCCAGATGACTCCAGAAATTTTTCCTAGTGATGAAAGCTTACACATTAGAGCCTTTATGTTAACCTTGTTAAAAGTTGCTTTGAAGTCTACAATACAAGCGTATACTTTGTTTTTTTTTTTCTCAATAGATTTCCTGACAATACTAGTCATTGTAAAAATATGATCCATTGTTGAAAATCCCGACCGAAATTCTGCTTAAAACTTACCAAGACGATTAGTGTTCTAAATCCACTTGGTAAGCCTTATGTACAGAATAGAAGTAAGAAGAATTTCGCTAAGTACTAAGAATAGAAATCCCTCTGTCGTTGTCAGGAATATTTAAATCACCTTTCTTAAAAAGGACAGAAATAACAGATTTATTAAAGTTGTTTGGCACGTAAGTAATTGTATAGCCTATTGAAATACACAATGTTTCTGCTTAACATGGAGGTAAATATTTCTGAAAAACAAAAAATTTGTCGATCTATACAATTTTAGATACACAAAACAAAGTTTTCGTAATTTTTACAAACCTCATCGAAACATACATTCTTTGGAGTAAACGTATTACAATTATAGTTATTGAGTGTTGGGGAAGCTAAGGCCTAAATGTTTCTATATGCTGTTCTAATTTTCGTTCAGGTTGAGAAGGAAGATACATAGTTACTCTGTCGGCTTAAAAGTGATCTATAGAGATGACCATTTTTCTCATTCCATTTCATGTACCTATAGCAACCTCCTTATAATGTGAAACCGTTTTTGAATATTCTACAAGATGTGAGAGTGAAGCCTTGAAATTGGAATATCCTAATCTATAACAACAAGAATTATTTTTTCTTAGATTTAGACAAACCAACGATACGTTAATACCACAAAGCAGAAATTCAGCAGACCTTACGAAGCAGAAATTTAGTATACGGATAAAAACAATCAAAAAATTTATGAAATTTTTTGTTCTTGAAATGGTTGATTTGTTGTAATGCACTTTTATTGTCAGAAAAAAAAATATAATAATTAACAAAGCATTTTATTGGTCACTTTTGATATTTTCTTCCAATGAGTCATATACAAAAGGTGAACGTATTTCACAAGGAATAAACTGTCCATATCCCTTAGCAACAGCAACCTCTTTATTTTCAACACATATACGTCCTCGAACGATAACAACTTCTGGAACTCCATGACAAACTAAGCCTTCGAAAATATTAAAGTCACATGCATGATGATGTGTGTCCTTGGAGATTTTACGCGTCAAATTTGGATTCCATATGACTACATCTGCGTCCGAGCCGACAGCAATGCGACCTTTCTTAGGAAACATATTAAAGATTTTAGCTGCATTCGTACTGGTAACGGCCACGAAACGACAAGGATCCAAAAGACCAGCATGAACACCTTTCTCCCAAACTATAGACATACGATCTTCGACACCATTGATTCCGTTTGGAATTTTTGAAAAGTCATCTAAGCCGATCTCTTTCTGGTTTCTGTTGAACGTACAATTATCGCTGCCAGTTGTTTGTATATCATCACTTATAATTTGTAGATAGAAATATTTAAAAGAAAAATTATAAATCTAACATAATCAAATAAATGTTTTTTCTACATTAATAATAAATTAATCAGATAATTTAGTAATTCATATAAATTGGCAGCTTTTTTATACTTACCTCGCCAACAACTTCATCATATATTCTGGAGTTGTGGGATCTGGACGTAATGGCGGACTCAAAACATGAGCGGCTGCATGATGCCAACATTTATTAAGAATACGGGTACCATCCGTACCTAGTGTTGCTGCCAATGTTTCTCCAAAGATTCCACGATTCTTATACCGCTTTCTGGCACGGGCTAGTTCATCACCAGCAGATTTACTCATCAAGTGTACGACGTACAATGGACAATTGGCCTTTAATTTTTAAACGGTAAGTCAAAGGTAAGTCAAAGTATTAAAAAGAAATTATTACATAAATACAAAAGAACTAGAACAAGATGCATGCATATATAAATGTTAAAATTTCTCTGCCTTGAAACTGCGATCAAATGACTCAATGACAATGGGAAGGTTCAGACAACATAAGAGAATTCATTTGCAATTAACGTACATTTTGACCAAGGCAACTAGTTAGGTTTTTAAGTGTAATAAATTTCAAACTCGGAACTTTACTTCACTAACCTTCAATAATTGTTCGTGCAAAAACTACCAAAAACATAATTGTCAACAAACACTCCACATGCAAGGTACAAGTTTATCTCAACTTCTATTTTGTATTTAAAAAAAAAATATACTATTCCTTTAAAACTTGACAAGGAGCATTTTTTCAATGGAATTATGCAGTAAATAAATAGATCACAGAGAAATAAAGTTGAGCTTTCAGTTGAGTAAAAAATAATGATTCGCTGTCATTTTGACACAAGTGGAATGGATTTGAAAGTTAGGATAATTTTTCTTGACTAACTTTCGTGTAAACTTACCAATAAAGTTGCCTTAATTAGGAGGCAATTTTTTGGTAGCTGGCCAATCAGATTCTAGAAACTTGCCTTACCTTCAAGTCCCTTATGTCAACTGAACCTTCCCTTCCCAACAATAAGTATCATAAGCATTGACATACTAGATATGGTTTGCTAGTCGATTCTTATTCCCCCTTAAAAGTGATTAAACCTTTTTATTTATGTATGCTACCTATACAAGGGGGTTTGGTGGAAAAAAAAATGAATTTTAAAACAACATCTCTTGTTTCTAGGACTCAAAAAGCTTCTTTTTCAAAGAAGCTTTCTCTATTTTTCCGTATAAGGAAATACAGAAGGGCTAGTAGCGTCAAGAAATGGATGACACCAACGTGAAGTTGGCTATTCACAGTCCATATCTAGTATGTCAATGATCATAAGGCTTATCACAGAATCCGATGGATGGGTTACAAACGTATTGGGGGTTGTTTTTTAACACTCTTACTATAATTTAACTATCCCATATTTGAAAATTTCCAACGAATATAATGTCGAAGCTTCCTTTTGAATTTGATTGATACTCGAAACTTTAGTTCCTAGGGGACTTTGATTTCATTTAGATAGACTGTACATGAGATTACAAGAAAAAATGGTCGAATATTTGCGTTTGTAATTTTAATTGTGGGAAATTCAGAAGGAAAATGTAGTCACAATAGCTACGACTGTTCTTTGGTTCAGGGTTGCCATGTACTGAACTAGTCAAAGAACCAAATTTAAAAATATTTGAAGCACAAAATCAGTGACGAAAAAGTTGCTCAATATTAAAAGCAAAATTCTTAACATTTCAAATTAGTGAGTTTACATCTTACAGCATATTTTTTTCGTAGCATTTCTGAATTTCAAAGTTAACAATATTTTTAACTAAATGTGTTAAATGCCAGAAAAGAAATTAATTTGTAAATTTGTACGTCCCTGTTGTGTTGAAACTTATAACTAATTTGTGTAAACGAAAATATCCCATACTGAAACATGTTTCGGGACTTTTGGAAACAATAGCCCAATTTCCGATAAATAGCCTAATATGGCAAGTCTGGTTCGGCTGCTATTTTGCTAGCCCCAAACTGTTTCATGATATACCTTAAAAACTAACATTATGTGTATATAAATGTTAATAATATAATTTTACCTGATGTGCTATTATACAGGCCCGATTGACTGCTTCAGATTCAACTTCCTCTTGACGTGAAAGTTCATGTCCTTCGGGACCTGTTATGCCGGCTTTTAAAAGTTTCGCTATATTTTTTTCTATGATATCACCATTTTCCGCGTGAACCTACAAAAAAAACATGTGTCTCGTATTTAAAAAAAAATTACTATGAAATATACCTGAGCTAGAGCACCTAATGAACGGATTCTTTCGAATGCTTCAAAAAGTTCTGTGTCATCTAATTGATATAATCCCTTGTAAGCCATATACATTTTAAATGAATTGACTCCTAACTCATCGCAGATAGTTTTCATTTCGTTTGAAACAGATTCAGACCACCATGAAATGCCAACATGAAGACCATAATCACAGCAAACCTTAGGATCAGCCCAACTTCGCCACTTTTTATAAGCCTCGATTAGAGACTCTCCTTTGTCGGGCAAAACGAAATCAACTACGAGAATAATTTAAAAAAAAATCAATATTTCAGAATCTTCAAAACGGTTTTTAAATGTGTTTTTAGTTTATAGTTTAACTTACTAATAGTCGTTGTACCACCAGCAATAGCTGCTCTTGTTCCATGGTAGAAATCGTCAGCAGTAACAGTGCCGCAAAGTTTCAATTGGAAGTGGGTATGTGGATCAATACCCCCTGGAATAATAAGCTTACCGGAAGCGTCAATTGTTTTAACTGTAGGAGGTACACTAATTTCAGAAGCGGGACCAACGAACCTTTAATTGGAAAAAGAACAATGAATTTTAAAGACATTCGTCATCTAAATCGAACCACAAATTTTCTTTACACAATATACAAATATTTTAAGTTGATGTTCGGTTCTCAATATCTCTTAAATAAATGAAGGTATTGATTTCGAAATGATTTCATTCTGTGATAAATTTTGTTAAAAAATCCAATCTGAATTTGTTTATAAAAGAAATAAAAACTTTCAAGAAATGCTACTAAAATTGGTAAAATTTTGTTTTCGACTAAAAATCCCGTTAACAAAAATTGAAATCAAACTATATTTCATCATATGAAAAATATTGTTGGTAATTATTTTTTACAAAAATTCAACAGACAACTTTTTAAACAAAACACGGAAAGCTACAAAACTTTTCAGCAAGACTAATTGACAGACGGGATGGGAAGTTATTAGTGTGGGTCGCATCCCAGCCTCTTATTTTTTAATTTTTAGTATTGGTAGGTTGACAGATCAACAATTTTTAACATACATACATACATGTGTCGTTCCTAAATGATTTAAACAAATTCTAACAATTTCTAACAATTACACTTGAAGAATTTTTTTTTTGACATATCAACAACAGGTAAAGTTCAAAAAAGGACTGCAAGACTTTCTGTATATTCAGAAATATAACTAACATTTTCTTATACAAATGTATCTGTTTTGCTGTCAGAAATCTGAATTGTCATAATTTTTCTATGGCATAATTGGAAAAGAAAGAAAATAAATGCAACGCTAAAAGGATTGCTAAGTCAATCTTCTACTCTGTCCGAGAAGATTCTCACTTCTCAGAAATCTTAGAAATATGAACTAGACAACTTTTTCCGTTTATAATTTCTTTGTGATATTTTCGTAAGGAATTAATGGTTTAGAATTAGATGCATTACTTACTGGATGATTCCATTTTCTATGTAGACATCGGCTTTGAAGCTTTGATCGTGGTTGACAACTTGACCATTTTTTATGTACACACAACTTTGAGTCTGAAAATGAAATAAATTTTGAATTTTGTTTATGTTATTTTTTATTAAAGTATAATTATGTTACTTTCAGGCGGATGAAACAAAAAAGGACTCAAACTTAATTGAAGTTTATAGACATTTATACAGTAGAATATTAATGGGGTTTTCCATGGGTAAATTCAGATTTCCACAAAAAGTTGATTTTTTAGTGGCGATGGCGCATGGAACACGATTCGAATTATTTTTATTTTTGTTGTCATTGTGTTAGTATAACTTCGTGTACTTGTTAACGAGTGCGGTATATCTATCAAATTTCCATCTAAACATTTGTTTGCAATTGTATTAATAAATCAATTTATTTTGCCCCATGGAATGCAAAAACAGAGAAAATTTGTGTTTTGACAGATCTAGATAAAAAAATAAATTGATTTATTTTACCCATTGAAAACCCCATAAGAAATTAACTGTTGAATAGGGCCGAAATGATCAATACTTCTATACAAATATTATTATTTAAAACTTACTTCTTGATCAGACATTTAAACTGTTTGTTCTATGTTGAGGATAGTCCAAATACCTGAAAGGAATAAAATACATATATGTATGTAACATAACATTGGTTAATAAAACTGCTCGACAAAATTACGTTTCTTTGCATTACGTTTGTGGTGTACAAACGAAACAATACTTTCTTAGAGGATTAAGATGTCCTGAACTTTTTTGCATTTTTCTAAAAATGCTATAAAGACAACCAAAAACGCCGTTTTTAAGACTAAGTTAAAACACAATACATTTCTTAACAATAAATTCTATAATCATGGTTAGTGCTGATACCAAGCTTCGATATATCCGTTTTCAAAATTGTTTTCATATTTTTTTTTTTCAATTTATTCCAAAAGCAATCAGTCTACGTTTTCGTTATGAGATCAAAAATTGTTTTTAAAACTGTTTTGCGTTTTTCTGTTAAGAAGCGTTTTAGCATAAATGCTTAAGCGTTCTTTTAGGGTTATGCTCGTCAGGTGAAGGCTTGCAACTCCTAAGGGTTTTTGTTGGAAAATAAGTTAGATGGTGAAAATTTGTAAATGAAATATCGAAGCAAGGGATTGCAGATTTGGAAAATCATCACGAATTTTATTGAAAACAATACTTTTTCACTGTTTTTTTTTTTTTCAAATAAAAAAAAAAGTTGTATTTGAAAAAATTGGCATGATAAATTGATTTTGAAGCCGGTTTCAAACTAAGGTTATCAACAACCTTAAAAAATTATAATTTGATTGCCACCTGCATTACCTTGTTGACCAGTGTAATTATTGAATCTTATGTACTCATGATGAGCCTCTGATCGTATTTTGAAGCTTGTTATAAGTTAACTACTTTCTGAAAATTCTGAAGTGTATTATTATAGTAAATTTGTTATATGTGTGGAAGGGGATCTTCAAATCCGACAGTTGTAATTTTTTACTGACTTGTTTTTGAAGTTATGAAAGATTAAAAGTCTTTGAATTTCATATCAGAATGAAACACACAGTTTTTGTATATACATATTAATATTTGAATACTTAAGAAATGTGCGTGTTTTAAATATATGATGTGAATTTCCAGCCAAATTAACACAAAAATGCATGTCATTTAATTTTTAAACAAAAAATAATACGTTACGCGAATTCACTCAAATAAAACTATGCTTTTATATTAAATTGTTTTTGAATGATATAATATATGTACATACATACCTGATGGTTTTTTGATGCACTGTGAATACAATTTTAACATAATTGGTCTATTTATATTAAAATCATAACTGAGATAAGACAGCTAACGTTTATGTTGTATATCAAGCTACTCTTATCTCATTACTGAAAAATACACACCGCTTATATTTACCAACATTTCTTTATATGTTTTTTTTTTCTCGCTTTGTTTAAAATGATAGTTAATCTTCTAATTTAATTAATTTAAACAGAAAAGATTCAAAAAGTAAATATGTATATAAATGAATTTTGACAACTGTGTTTGTACTCCATTTTTTCATCGACCTATTCGATTCGTTATTCAGAAGCGTTCTGAATATGTTAGGCAGGGTACACTGCTCAATTTTCGGCAGTAATCGGTCCGATTTTTAAATTTGTCGATGTTTTAAGGTCCCTAAAATCCAAATAAAAGATTTTTAGAGATATGTCTGTGCGTGCGTGTGTACGTACGTTCGGGAAACTTTTTTCGTCGTCCATATCTTAAAAACCAGTGGAGTGGAGTCGACTTCGAAGAAATTTTGTTATACACGAAAAGATGCAGAAATGACTCTCAAAAAAATGTTGGTTAACCCAAAATATCTCACGAACCAATAACGCTAGCGACTTGAATTAAATTTTATGATCCATAATATGACCAAACTAATATAATTTTGAAAAAAAAAAAATCAACTGACGGTTTTTATAAATCAAAAACACTGACAAAAAATAATTGTCACCTCGAATATTTTAAATTTTAGAAAAACCATAAAAATTGATTTTCGACTTAAATATTTTTTTTTTTAAATTAAAGATATTGGCTTCAAATTGATTTTATAAAAAATGTTGTTTTCAACATTCAGACATTTTTTTTTATGAAAATTCAATAGTCAGTTTTGTTCACAAAAATTAAAATCTTTAAAAAATACTACACAAAATTGGTAAAAACGTAGGTTCCATTTTCGATATCTCGTGAATGAATTAAGGTATTAACTTCAAAATGATTTTATTGTCTGCTAAATCAATGAAGAGATGGTGTGTGTCGATTTGATGTTCTTGGGTTTTTTCCAGGAACCGCCGTAATGTGAATATTTGATCGATTGCGGACTTTCCTGGACTAAAACCACACTGATAGGGATCTATTAGGTTGTTCACGATGGGCTTTAGACGTTCACATATAACGACAGAGAAGATTTTGTAAGCGATGTTAAGTAGACTGATGCCTCTATAGTAGGTGCAGTTAAGAGGGTCTCCATTTTTCATCATCAAACAACATTGAGGTTCCATTCATCGGTCATGCTTTCTTCCGCCCATATTTTACAGATAAGTTGGTGCATGCTCCTAACGAAATTATCTAAACCTCCTTTGAAGAGCATTCGGCATTCAAGCCATCTGTTCCAGCGACTTGATTAGACTTAAGCTTAGATATGGCAATCTTTACTTCGTCTAAGTTGGAAAGGCGGGATTGTTGGCTTTCGTCGTCTATATTGAATGGATCGTCGTCACCGTTCTACAGTCTGCAGAAGCAGTACTTCCATATCTTCAGCATTGACTGCGGTTCCACTATGATGTTTTCACCTTCGTCTTTACAACCTGCGGTTCGAGGTTTATGCACTTGTGAACTTCGTTTCACCTGCTCATAAAACTTTCGAACTTCATTTCTGCTTTTGAACTTCTCAACAACTTCGACCGCACGCTTCTCATGCTCTCTCTTTTTCCTTCTGAGAAGTTGGTGTTCCTCTATCCTCCGTCCGTTTATGCAGCACCGCTTGGCTGCATTTGCCTGTCGCAAATGTCATCGAACCAGGAGTTTCTTTTTGGTGGCTGTTTCAAAACCAGCTCTTTAGAGGCGGCTTCTCTGATTTTATAATTATGTTGGTGGCAGAGGACTTCGAAAGAGGTTACCTGTGACTCGGTCGGAGAATGATTTGGCGATCTCTTGCGCGATTGAAGCCGTTTTATCTTCTCCCAATATTTCCCTGTTTTGCCTTGGGTCTGGAAACCCGAAGTTCTACTTGGATACAAAGATGTAATGGTCCGAGTCGATGTTAGCTCTTCGGAACGTTCGGACATCCATGATACTGGAAACGTGTCTAACGTTGATCGCAATATGGTCAATCTGGTTGACGGTAGAATGATCTGGAGGACTCCAAGTTCCTTTGTGGATGTTGAGACATGGAAACGCATACTGGCTACCATGACGTTTCGCCCCGCAGAAAATCGATGAGTCTAAATAAGTTATCGGAAGTGATGTCGTGCAGGCTGTTTTTCCCGATTATTCCACCAAAGATATCTTAACTTCTTATTTGCCATCTTAAAAATATAAAATAGGTATTTACGATATATACTAAGTTTACGACTTAAGTTCACATAAACTTAATTTTTAGACTGCATTATGTGGCATATCAGTTGTTTTCATTGGACAAAACATTATTTTAAGAGTGCTAAAAAAAAGACTGACAAGGTATTTAAGCAACTTTATCAGAACTCTAAATAAATTGTTCATAACGTATTAGAGTTTTTTCAAAAAAGAATTTTACAGTTTAAGGAAAGTTTTAGGTTTAAAATGTTTTAAGATTAAAACAATAATTTTGCTTGGTACAAATCTGGATAAGAGTTAGATAAAGTTTTCATGATAAATATTTCAATTGGAGGCAAAAACTGCTATAAATAAATAAATATATTTAAATTTCTATGAAGAAGATAAAAAGTTCAAAGATATAAATGAAAAATAAACAACAAGTAACAAAGTCAACCTAAAAATGTCAACATGGCTACGTTGGTGGTAAGGTGTCAAGTTCAAGATGGAGGGGATCTACAGTTTATAAGCCGAATCCGAACGGCCTTTATAAATGGTATTTCCACCTGTTCTACTTAAAGTATATATTCAAGTTATGAAATTGTTTTCTTTTTTTACGAGCGAGTAATAAAAAGACTTGTGGCACATTTGAATCGAAGAATATTTCCTGAAATTAAAATTTAAAAAACAAACTTTTATCAAGAAGTTAAATAAGAGATTTTTTTTTGGAAATTCCATTTTTTTAATAGTAGAACTAAATAAATAAATAAACATACATTTTTAAGCTTTATTTATTAAAACAATAAATAAGTTTTCTATCTTCTATAAACTTCCACCAGTTGTGGTAATTTATGTTTCAAAGAAGCATTAAATAGAAAGTGAAGATCGTCAAATCGAAAGCTGGTTTTAAAACGATAATTCCGGACAATTTTAGCTAGATTTGATTTCAAGAAATACAATGAATAACGCCAACCTATATTAAGAGTTAAATAAGCTCAATGAAAGAGATCATTAGGAGAAAGGATTTATAACATCTTACCAATACAATTCCTTGCTCCTTTCACAAAGGGTATAAAACTACACAAATGTTTTCCTCTCAAATTATCCGGCAAAAAGTTATCCGGATTGAATAAATCAGCGTTCGGACCCCAAATATCTTTGTCCCTGTGAATCTTAAATAAATCAACTATTATTGTAGTTCCCATGGGTAGAACTACATCTTCAGATATTTCAATAGGTTTTGTTGCATTTCGTCCGATTAAGGGTACAGTTGGCATCAGACGGAATGTTTCGTTTATAAATTGGTCCATAAATATAAGTTGCTGAATGTCTTCATATTTTACATCGAACTCTTTGTCAGGAAAGACGTGCGCTACTTCATCAAAAAGTTTTTCTTGATATTGAGGATGCATAGCTAACATGAGAATTAGATTTTCTAGAGTTACAGATGTCGTTTCGAATCCCTGAAAAATGGATTAATTTTCACATGATCGTATAGTAAAGTTAATAAAAAGACAAAATTTCAATCTACAAATTTTTACATGAAGATAATTATGTTGCACACAACTTACTGCAAATAAAATAACTTTTAGTTCCGATAGAAGTTCACTAAGAGAAAAGTCCCCATTTAGATGAATATTGACAGCTTGTTGTAGGCAACTTTTATCAGTCTCTTTTAAGTCTTCATTTAAAGTTGTTTCTTTAATTTTAGCGTACAGGATCTGTAAATTCAATGAACATGTGTGAATGAATGATATTTTAAAAATACAATAACTTTTACTTACTTTTTTAAGAAAATCGAAGAAATACTTTTTTGATTCGGCATAAGACTGGTAGGACTTGGTCCAACGAAAAATTGAATCCAGGTTTATAGTCAATACTACCATGCGGTCAGCGAGAATTGCCATAAAACTGAAAATATTTTATAAGAGTAAAAGAAGATGAATCAAACGCAGTGTTTACTTAAAGTCAATTCTACCGAAGTGATCTTTACATCGATGGCTGTGTATCTGAATCTTTTAACCACATGCTTGTTTTCGTATCATATGACAATTTATATCTAAAATAGCAAGACAGTGTCGGATATCCAGATAGTTCAATGAAATACCTCATGAACTCAGATAACTGGACCAATATTTAGATTGAGACACTATAGTGACATTAAGGGGACAGTTATAAGTATCATTGGTTTTTCTTCATTGAAACCGCTATATGTAATTGGATTTGTTTGATAGCTCACTTATATCGATCATAAAAAATTAACAAAAGTGCGCGTTAAATGTCGGTGTTTAATTTGTTTCTAATACAGAACATTAATTACATTAGAATCAACGCGTTTTTTTTTTAAATATAAAAAGTCATTTTACACGTGTGCCCTAATGTCAAAGTTGTCGAGCCCTACGAGATCGGAGATAATTTCAAAAATGATGAAAATCGTCTGGTTAATTTCTTTAAGTTTATTATAATAGGTGATAACGACAAAAACACCATGGGAAAGTCTGTATATGAGCTGTGAGCGAAGCTCACTTACCGAGCTAATCCAATGAAAAAATATTCGCAGAAAATATTGTCTTGCTGGGCAGTCAATTGAGCCTTATGCCTACAAGAGAGCAGAGCTGTTTAGATTACATCATATTGTCCAAAAACATGGTTAATCTAGAAGTGAGTTCGTTGTTAGACTCCAAGCTGCTTTTTAGGAGTGTTATTTTAGTGATTTTTTGGATAGTTTGCCATCCACCATAAAAACCACGGAAGCTAAGGTCGAACAAATTCCAGTTGCTAGTTTGGGAGTTTATAAGTTAAAAATATTAGACGATCAGTCAGTCGTTTTATAGTAGACCTCAAGCACAAAAAAATCAGCAGTCACTTCAATTTAACCTTTGTGCAGTATTGCGATAAAGCGTCCGAGAAACCTGCGTCTTAGTTCAAGCACCTGTCACAACAAATGCTGTCAAAAATCCATCGTGATCTAGTGTCTGTTACAGGTTGAAAAATCGAGGAATTAGGAGTCATGGAGTCCGAAGTCGAGCTTGGTGGTCGAAAATTGAATTTGCCATTCATCGCCGTAAAAGGTGATAAGCCGAGGTTATATTTAATGGGTTTACAAATATTTTCGCAGTAAGTAAAGTTGAAAATGGGATAAATTCTAGATTTCCAAGGGTCGTGAATTCATATTTAATGTCGCCTACAATCGGCTTTGAGGCAGATATAAATTTGAAAGAAGATTCAGTGACAATATTCCATTCAGCATTAGAGTGTTCCTCTTAAACATAGAGACAAAGTTGTAGCTGAAATAGATCTTTTGATTAGTGAAGGAATTTTAGTGCCATTGTGCCAAAAAAGGATGACGCAATACGAATTTGTGTAGACTGTAAAGTCACACTAAATAAATGCATATACACTATGTACCATCCGTTTCCAAAAATTCAAGACATTTTTACCAATCTTTCAGGTAGTCCATACTTCTGTGTGATTGATTTGACAGGAGCACACCTGCATGTTAAAGTCAGTGACTCTTCTAGAGAATTATTAGTTATCAACACCTTTTTAGGTATGTTTGCATACAATCGTCTTGTCCTTGGTATAAGTAGTGCGCCAGGCATTTTTCAGTCAATTATGGACAGAATTTTGCTGGGCCTGAAAAGAGTTAAATGCTATGTCAATGACATTTTGGTCGGAGCTGCATCAGTTGATGAATGCAATTAAACTTTACTTGAAGTTCTTCGCAGGCTTTCATTGCATAATGTCCGCCTTAATTTGAAAAAATGTAAATTCCTTGAACCGTCTTTAAATTTTCTAGGGCACAACATTTCTGGAGAAGGGTTAAGACCGAACCAAGAAAGGGTATCAAAGCCATTCTTGAAACACCTGCTCCAACTAATATTCAACAGTTAGGTTCGTTAAACTTTTATTATCAATTTCTTCCCAATTTTGCTATATGGAGAGTTATACGTTAAATTGTCTCAATCGTAAAGGTCAAAAATTCGAAACGTCAGTCGATTGCGACAGTTCATTAAAAAAAATGGAAACAGTCCTTAGTCAATAATTGTCTTTTTAGAGCTTTACGATACTGACAAAGAAATCGTCGTTTCAAATGATGCCAGCCCAGTGGGTGTCGGGGCAATTTTAGCACATGTCGTGCAAGGGGTAGAAAAGCCAACACGCACTCTGAGTGCATCCGAACGCAACTACTCTTAGTTGCATACAGATGGCCTCGCTGTGATTTTTGCGATTAAAAAATTTCATGCGTACATTTACGGCCAAACATTTGTTTTGTGTACTGATAATTTAGTCATTGACCCTGATTACACGGGATGTTTTTTCGTTCGTTTTCGTCTTTCGTCTTTTTGACAGGTACCTACCCTCGTGATTACACCTTTCCTTTTTTCGTTCCTTTCGTTATTCCTCTTTTTGACGTTTGTGACCGTATTGTTTTTATTTTACTTTTTATATCCGAAATTGTAACACCCGGTTTAATTTTTAAAAGCTCTTTTCGAATAATTTCAAGTGCCTCAATTCTTTTATTTCTATTTTTATAATTTTTGTTCAGCTTGTTATACAAATTGGGCCAACTTTGAAATAGCGTTAATAATACTTCCGTTTGAGTTTTTGTCCACATTTCTTAAATCGTTTAAATAAATAATTAAATTTACATTATTTCACGTTTATATTTGCCTTTACTACACCGTACTCTGGAAAACTGAACTTATAGCTGTAAATTATGCATTTTGTTTTTTTTATTGGTTGTCAAAGCATAAACGTCAAAGTTCAACCAAAAAAAGTCCATAAATTTTCAGGACTCTTTTCACGACTTCTTTCCCCCTACGTTTCTACACCCCTCACCCGATCTGTCAAAAAGATGAAAGAGGAAGCAACCGAAAAAACATCTTGTGTAATCGGGCACATTAAGGACATTTTAAGTCCCGGAAAACATAAATCTGAGAAAGCACTTTTCATGACAAGAATTACTCTTGGAGTATTTGTCAATTACTCGCAAGAGGCAATACCCGTGAAAAAAAACTTCAGATGGCATAGGCAGGGATCGAACCCAAGACCTCTGATAAACTTTATATTTTTCTGAATTATTTAATTTGTTCTTGATACAGAACAAGTAGTACATAATTTACATTTCTAATCAAAAGGAAACACAATCAATTATCCGTTCATTAATTTGTCAGGATTGCTTTCAATGATAGGTATAACTAGCCCCCAACTGATGCATATAGCAATTTGGATAAATAGGCAAACAAATTTTGGTTAATTTTCTAATTTTTTCGATATTATTTGGTGTTAACATATTGTAAACTATTTTGTTCGGTTACTCGTTAATCTATATTACAAAAAATGGCAAATCCTTAACATAAGAAACCAAAAGCGTTCATACATTTAAATTTTACGGCTGTCAAAGTTACAGGTACATATGTATATTTGACAGAATAAAATAAAAATTAAAATTGATTTATTTTACCAATGGAAACCCTGACTTACTTCATTAAGTGATCCATTAAATGAACATGGTCTACATTATCATCTTCCAATTCGAAGCCCAAAAAGAAAGCTGCATAAAATGTTTAAAAAAATATATAAATACACACTAATACACTATCAAATTACCAATTGAAGTCTTCATTGTAAACTTTTTAAGTAACCATGAGAGCTGTACCTCGCCCTTTCCTACGAAATGTCCCAATTCTTTGATAAGTAATGAAGATTTTTCAGTAAAAACTGGAAATGAGTACGTTAGACTGGATTGATTGAATAATGGATTAATAAGTTTTCGATGTTGTTTCCAAATTGATCCTTAGATAAAAAAAAAATAAAATTCAAAATATTCTAATTTATTAGTTCAAAGAATGTACCCACCTTCCAGTGATACAATTCCTGGTCCAAGTTCTTTATGAACTATTGCATAATTATTCGATTTTTTGTTACAATCAGGAGAAAATAATACTTTCTGTACATAATTAAGATTGTAAGTGTATAATACTGGAACAAATGGTCCAAACCATGTGAAAGCTGACTTCGATTTTGAATTTTTTATTAACTTAGGCCACTTATAAAGTACTTCTATAAAAGATAAATGTTTGTATTAAACTAAATTGTTTCTATATTTTTTTTTTTCAAAAAGGTAAAGGCTCTTAAGTCGACTTAATTGGTTTAAGCTATTTATTCTTTTCGTTTATATATTCTGTCCACAAACTATTTTTCTTTTTTACCCTCGTTGGTAAATCTTATAAAACAAGAAGCTTAAGTTTAATTCATAGTGTTTTGCAAAAGGTAAAACAACTTAAGTAGAGTTTATGATTCACCTTATGTTTCAATTTATTTTATTTATCAAATAACAGACAGAAATGATGTTGTTAAAATGATTTTGTTTTTATGTTTAATGTTAATAAAAAAAAGTTAAATCACTTATGTCAACTTAAGATATTTTACCACAAAATTTGTCTTGCATTTACATTTCTTATTTTAACTCAAGATGTTTTATCATATTTTTTTTATAATCTACAGGCACTCAAGGGGTTATTAGTACACACAGTGCGAGCGTTAGGAAAATAGGGAAGGATTTAAGAGGAGATACTGGTGCACATTAGTCTTAAGGTTCTGAACATCAAAATGCGAGGGAAAAACAGAATTGGCCAAAGCATTCCATATTCTCGATGTGTGTTTAAAAAAAAGAATCTATACTGTATAATACGCCCGAAATTGAGCTCGAGGGTAAAATGTTAAAGGGGGCTAAATTGTTAAAGGGGTGGAATGAAACTGGCCAGTTCGACAGAATAATGTTTGTAAAAATATCGGTAAAACAAAGAAAGGCTTGAAACATTGCGGCGGTCGGTGTTCTGGCGATGTAAATGTTTCGGCTATAGTTCTATCGGTTATCATTTTCAAAGCCCTTTTTTGAATTCTGTCCAAGATATTTAAACGTGTTTTAAAGGTACCTGTCCAGATCGAATTATATTCAAGCTCAGTAGGGGTGAAAAATTACTTGCATCGTCGGAAAAATCAGCAGCATTTTTGGCAATAACAAATACATATGTGATCATTCTATAAAGGGTGATCTGTGGTACACATACCGAGTATTGAAAGTTGACTAGTTTCCTGGATGCAAGTGCTACTCATAAATAGCGGCATCGGGGGTGTGTTACGCTTAACGACAGGAGACAGCATTGAGTTTTCGAAAAATTAAATTCTACACGGTTTTTCATTCCCCATTGGACAATGCTATCAAGATCAGAACTTAATGAGCTTATCATACACTGCCGTTGAAGTTCAACATCCGAAGGACAAGGATGTGAATATGAAAAGCTGCGGGTACTGTCGTTATCAAAACAGTTTAATCGATTAGAAGTGGCAGACAACAGATTATTTATGAATATAAGGAAGAAAGTCGAACACAAAACGGAGCCCTGGGAGACACCAGCATTTATTTTATGAATTTCAGACTTGAAACCATCCAATACAACTTGTATTGAAGACCTGTAGAGTAGGAAAAGATGGAAAAGAAAAGGTTTTACCAGTGTTGAAGAACACCTCTTCAGAACAATAGGGGGGATACTATCCGGGTCAGTGGATTTGTGTATGTCAAGGTCTTTCAGTGCAACTGCACGATTAAGTCTTCTTTTCGAGAAAATACAAAACTCCATATGTTAACCCTCCCTATATTAAAGGTATCCAATAAAAGTTCTCAGACGAGGCTAAGTAGCTGGGTGTTATTTTAGATAAAAAGCGGATCGCTTTGCACAACCCCATCTGGGGCACTGGATACCCTTCTAAGTATTTAAAATCAATTCCAAAGCACATAGTAGACTACACATCCCGCAACTGCAATTTGACAGAAACTTCCTTCCAAATCTTTCACAAGTCAATCAGCTTTTACACAGGTGGATCAAAAACAAATGAAGAGTTTGTTGGAGGTGTGTACTCTGAACGACTGAAATAAAGTATGTGATTCCGCTCCGCCTTCCCAATCATTGTAGCGTGTTCCTGGCTGAAAGAAAACGTGATATCAACATCTAATATCCATATTTTCTGAGATGGTCAAGCCGCTATCAAATCTCTGGACTCATTTATTTTCTCGAGTTTCGAAAATTAAATAATTATGTATGACGAGTTAAAAATAAAATAAAATATATTTTAGCCCAAGAGAGGCATTGTGAATAAAAGTTAATCTTACCTCTCAAATCAAAAAGTATGAAAAACACACCGAAAAATGGTAACCCCTTGCAACTCCCAAATTTCTTACTGATTTCTTTGTACTTTTGATATTTAGAAAAATGAAGGTATAAAGGAGTGAGAAATAGACAAAGACCAAAAAGTAGTATTTTTAAAATCATATTTTAGAGAACAACAACAACAAAAAACTCTTTTAATCTTTGCACGTTGAAAGTTTAGTGAAAACTGAATAAAAATTAAATACAATTTTTTAAATGCATATACGAGTTTACATTCAGTACGTAGAAAAATTGATCACGATTTCAATTATTGGTGTCATTAAAATTTTCAAAAGATAATAACCAACAGTTTAACTTTATCTAAGACAATGGAGATGTTCAGACAACGTAAGGGACTTCGTTGCAGTCAACTGCATTCTTTAAACGTAAATTTAGACCAAGGCAATAAGTTACTTTTTCAGATGTCAATAATTTCAAACTTGGAACTTTACTTAACTAACCTGATTGTGCAAAAATTACCTAACAGACAATTATTGTCTACAAAAACTATTGACAACATGAGTTGTCTGTATTTCTTTCTTTCCCAATTTGACAAGTAACCCTTTTTCATAAAACTATATGTGGAATTGTGCAGAAAGTAAATAAATCACAGTTCACATAATAAGCTGTCATTTTGACATATTGAGTAGACTTACTTGATAGTTAGGGAGTTTTTTCTTGTTGATTAACTTTCCAGTCAACTTCCTAACAAAGAATTTGCCTTAATTAAAAGCCAATTTTTTGGCAGCTGGCCAATTAGATAGTAGTAATTGTCCATACCTTCAAGTCCCTTGAGTTAGGTTAGGTTGTATGGGGTGATGAATCTGTAAAGATCGAGAAAACATCTGACTTGGATCTCTTTGGATCCATTGTGATCTTCAGGAAAGGGAAAGGATTTGGGAGGGTATGGGAAGGTTGATGAGCAATTAGGTTGAGGGCGTCTCCCTGAATGTCGTCGAAAAAGTAATTTCCTAATATTGTCATTCTTCTTTAAGCATTGTTATGGATGTCGTCTTGTTGATGACACATCTGGATTTTAAAGCAATTAATAATCCAAAGTGTGCAAGTAAATCTGCACCGATTATTATAGCTGTCTTAACGTCTGCAATGATGAAAGGCCAAGTGATGGCTCGTCGTAGACCAAGATTGAGGGTGATAGTCTTCTCGCCGTATAGGTGGGAATAGGAGTGTTGTTGGCTGCTAAGTGTGTTAACTCCCCTCTATTGTATTTTGCGTTTTTCGGCCGAGGCAATATGCTGATAGTTGAGCCGGAATCAAGCAAGAATTTTTAAATTGTTTAATTATCGAAAACATAAAGGCGGTATTCACTGTTGTGAACTGCCTTAGTAAACAATAGTTTTGTTAGTTTTTTGTCTAGAAGTTGCAAGATGATTTGCAATTCCGTGAATCGGTGCCAAATTTGTTGTGGAAATAACACAGTCTTTTATTTCCCCGAGCAGATTTTGTCAACACTGGGCTCTTTGATCTTGAATGGGACCTTGGCCGTCCTTGGTTGGGTCTTTATGATAAGGCTTCTACTAATGTTTTCAACGAAGCTAAGAGGGACTTAATGGTGTGGGCGCGTTCATTAACAGCGTTAGGATAATCGAGGGTCTCAGTGTTGTCGGTAGAAAAAACGGCGTGAGTGGACATGTTGTCAACAATTTTGTCTGCTCCTTCTGACACCGCTGTAAGATCTACATTGTGACTGGCAGAAAGAGTCACCCAGTTACAATTTGGCATACGCGTCTTCAAAAGTTTAGGGAGCATGCCATCGGAAACGTTTTCTTCTGCCAATCTTACCCATTCTCTAAGAAGACTCGATGGACTCCTGTCGCCTTACTCAAGTGAAGCCATGAATCTGTCTTTTGAATTCAAGGGGGTTTTGAACCAGATCCGAGACTTCATTTAGTATTTCTGGGTCCAGCGCAGCTAAGATTGCGTTGTAGCGACTGAGTTGATTCGATTGTTGTGAAACTGTGCTTGAACTGGGTTAATTTTACAAAACGGGGGAATGCTGAGGTTTCTCAGGACTAAGGTATCTGCTTCTGGTGGTGCTTCATGTTCTGCACCAGCAGCTAGTTGCTCTGTCCGTTACATGGTTATTTTGTATACAACTCAAGATACTCGAACTCGAGAGTTTGTGTTGTCAGGACTAGATGTCGCTGCGATGGTTTCCACAACATCAACAAACACTTGTTGCACTTTTTTTATCTTCAACTAGCGGCCCGTCCTGGCTTCGCACGGGTAGACATAAATTAAATAGGTACAGATATTTAAGTTATAAGCATGCTAATTAAAAGGACCATGAATCACTAAATTAGGAAACATTTTTTTGTCCAATCATTAATACTCTTAGCAGTGTATGCGATGAAAGACATTTTATGACTAATTTTTGTACACATTCGGTTGGTTTTAATAGGAATTTCTAAAGATTTCCATAGTATTCTAGTACTAAATATAGCCTATGTTACTCAGTGATAATGATATTCGGGCGAAACTCGTGATTCGTGATAGCTTTTTAAAATCCTGGAGAACAAAAATATTACGGGTGAACGATTTTCCGTGCTAAACTCCTGATACTTACTTACTAGGCTGGCGATTAAGATCTATGTATGCTAGGTCTTCACCCAACAAAATCAGTCTACGTGACCCAGCCATCTCAGTCGTTTGACTTTTATCCTTCTGGCTAAGTCTACGTAGCCCGTTCAGCTCGTCTTTCCATCTTCTCCTCCACTCACCTTCTATGACGGTAGATTACGCGAAGAACTTTTCTCTCGAAACGACCCAAGGTGCTTCCATCCACTTTTGTCATAGTACATGCTTCTGAACCGTATAGCAGGACGGGGATGTTGAGGGTCTTATATAGCCGCACTTTGATTGCTCGAGGGGAAGATTTACTACTCAATTGCTTTCTTAGCCCAAAGAAACTGCGGTTAGCAAGAGTTAAACCCATTTTTGCCACCTCTGCCTCAATTCTCATAAAAGCCCCATCGACATCACGCTGCGTTCTTCCGATTATGTCAATGCTATCAGCATATACCAGTAATTAGACAGACTTTTGAAAGATAGTGCCTCTAGTGTTGACGTGGGAGCTCTGCACTGTACTTTCAGAGACGATTTTAAATCAATCACATGACAGCGCATAACCTTGTCTAAAGCCTTTTTGACATCGAAAGGTTCGGTTAAGTTGTTTTAAACCTTTATGGAGCAGCGCGAATTCACCGTGTTCATTCTGCAAAAACGGACGAGTTTGGCAGGGATGCCAAACCTAGACATGGCTCTATACAGTTCGTCCATGTAAATGCTGCCTTGAAGTCGATGAAGAGATGGTGGGTGTCAATTTGGTGTTGACGATGGGCGTTCGACGTTCACATGTTACGCAGTTATAGTTCTATCATCTTTTATTTTCAAAGGCCTTTTTTTAAAATCTAGTGAAAAGACTTAGCCTGCCAAAATATATGTGAGTTATATTAAAGGCTTGGACGAATGAAGGCAACCGGATAAGAAATTTAGCAGCATTTTTGGTAATGTCGAATTTGTGATCATTCCATAAGAGGTATAATCTGTGATCCACATACTGAAATACGTACTTAAATTCGGACTTGTTGTAGAGTTAAGCATTTACAAAATGACACAGCATTAAGGTTTTGAATAATAAAATAAACCATGAACTAGTATTTTCATATGATTGTTTTTAATGGAAGTAAATCTAATTATCTTACAGTTAAGTTTTTGTGTCTTTCAACTAATAACAAATAAAATATTAATAAAAGATATTTGGTTTTTGCTGAACATAAAACAGAAGAAAAAATATTTTCATAACACCATCACTCCATCCGCCGCCGATGGACCTCTATTTGAGGCATAACTTCACATCTCAGTGACATGTTCATTGTAAATCTTAAGTCCTCAAAATGAGATGAAGTTGTCACCTTAAAGTTTCTAATTATTTTACTAAGAATAATCTTCAGGAACATCTCCGCATAACGCCAACCTGGAATTAACAAAACAAATAAAGTAAATTAATATGTAAACAACTAATAAAAATAATTAAAATTATTGATTAAGACTTTTAGTTGTTTTTAGCTTTCTTGGTCTTCTATTTCGTATACATAGGTTTATGGATAACCTGGATTTGGCTTTAAATACTTTGAATCTTAAATAACTTTTAATTGTTTTGTTTCTTACCGATACAATTCCTTGGTCCTTTGGAAAATGGAATAAATGCATACGCATGCTTTCCTTCTAGATTCTGTGGTAAAAAATTATCGGGATTGAATTTCTTAGCATGCGGTCCCCATACATCCTCATCTCGATGCAAATTAAATATATCAATCAAAATCGAAGTTCCCTGAGGAATTGATAGTTCATCGGATATTTTAACATCACCTCCATTGGCATCACGTCCTAAAAGAGGAATAGTTGGGGCAACCCTTAAAGTTTCATTGATTATCATATCAATGTAAACAAGGTGTTGAAGGTCCTCGTAGGTTATATCATCTGTTCCATCTGGGAAAACTAATTTAAGTTCTTCAAAAAGTTTCTCCTGATAATGCGGATGCATTGCAAGAAGCATCAAAACCATGTAAAGAGAAGATGCTGATGTTTCGAAAGCCTATATACGAGTAGATAAATTAAAGCAACGTTAGAAAAAATTAACAACTTTAAAAAAACAGTGCTTGAACTTACAGCTAAAACTAAAACATTTGATTCAATAAATACATCCTTCCATGAAAATAAATTCGTTCGATAAAGTTCAACAGCTTGGTCAATAAATATTCTTCGAGATTTGGTTATATCAACTTTGTCTTCGGTTGAATCGTGTAAATAGAGACTTTCCATTTTTTTAAACTTTTCATCAATAAGCTGTTATGGAATGATAATTTTTTGATTATTAATTTTGAGATTAAGTACATATAAGAAATTTAATTTTATTTTAATAATAACTCACGTCGGTTATGAAGTTGTAAATAAATTTTCTTGATGCCACATAGGATTTGTAGAATTTGTTGAAGTAAAATAAGGCATTGATTTTTCGCCAAGGTGCTAACGAACGGTCGATGCTTATTCTTAAGTGACTTTAAAGAAATTTAGAAGTTTTGGTTAAAAAAAATATACACAAAAGTTAGTAGATATATTAGTATTGTTATTGTAGATTAGTATTGCACATTGGTTTTAAATTCCTGAATATTGCAATGGCTGGGAAAGACAAAGTGTGGTAGAAGGCATTCCACATTCGCGTAGTACGGCTAAAGAACGAATCTCTGTAAATGACAGTACGACCGAAGTTGGGCTCGAGGCTATAATGATGAGCATTCTTAGAAACGCGAGGATTACGGTTAAATTGCTAAAGGGGAGGAATGGAGGTGGCTTTTTCTCTAGAGCATAAACCGTTAAAACAACGGTAAAAAAGGGTGAGACAAGAAACTATGATCGTATTATCACCAATCAATCTAAATTCTCTTCGTTCAATACTATCCAAGAGGCCTTAAGTATGTTGTAGGAGCACCAATCCAGATATGGGAGTTATACTTAAGCTTTGGACGTATATAAGTCTTGTAGCTAACAGCCAGATCAGAGGGGGAGAAAAACTTCTTGCATCGCCTCAGAAAACCCAAACATCTTGCGGCATTTTTGGCAGCATCGCGTAGGTGATCGTTCCACAAGATGTGGTGGGTGATTCCACGTGGTTTTTATTCCCCATTGCACAATGCTGTTTGGTTCGGAATTTAATAAGCTCATCATATTTTGTCGTTGCAGTTCCACATCCGAAGAAGAGGGATGTGATTCAAAAACGTATATGAAAAGCTAAGAGTAGAAGTTGCAGACAGAAGATCATTAATAAGAATGAAAAAGAGTGTTGGAGATAGAACGGATCCCTGGGGCACACCAACATTTATTTTGTGGTTTTTAGATTTAAACCCATCTAATAATACTTGTATTGAACGATCTGAAAGCTAATAACTCATCCAATGAAGGAGGGATTCATGAAAACAGAAAGCACGCATTTTCGATAAGAGAGCCTGCTTTTCCATGACCTTGGAAAGAAGTGACGTAAGTGCAATCGGTCGGTAATTAGAGGGTGAGGAAGACTCGTCTTTTTTGGGGATGGGCTGGACAAATCCGCTTGGAACGACACCTGAAGAGGAGAACTTATAAATAAGCTTACGCATAGTTTTGCCAGCGTTGAAGAACACCTCTTCAAAACAATAGCGGGATACCCTCCGGACCAGCGGATTTATGTTTGTTGAGATCTTTTAGGACTCTCCCACAATACGAGTGCGAAGAAAAATTAGCCCCATAGAATCATTAATGCACTCAATAACAGGCGGAGTCATAACAATCACTGGCATAATTTTCGGAAAGAATATCGGTGTTGCAGGCCTTCCTTATTTGCTTAAACTTTTTCCGGTTTTCCTCAATTGGGTTGGCCTTAAAACAACGGAAACTTACTTCTTTCACCCTAATAACCTCCTTACAGCTCGCATCGAACCATGCGTTTTCCTTAGGTCTGATGCTTTTAACCCTGTTCGGGATAAATGTTCTCATTCTCAGGAGAATCAAACTTGTGATCAAATCAGGGCTGGCGTCAACGTCACTATCGAGGTAGCATATTGATCAGTTAAAGATCTTGAAATAATAATTGAGACCGTCCCAGTTGGCTTTCACTTATTGCCAAACGGTTCTCGTAGGAGCTCTTTCTTTAACTGGGGAATTTTTACCTTCAAACTTATTTCATCCTATAGAAAATATTGTTTTCAACATTCAGTAAAATTTGTATAAAAATCCAACTTTCACAAACAAAAAATACGCAAAATAATTTAATATATTGACTTCAAAATGATTTCATTCTGTGCTAAATTTTCTCAGAAAAATTCAATCTGTGTTTGTTTATATACATAAGAAATAAAAACTCTCAAGAAATGCTTCTACTCATAACATTTGTAAAAATTGGGTTTCGACTAAAAATCTCGTTAGCAAAAATACATTTTGAAATTAAACTATTTCATTATATGCTAAATATTGTTGTTAACTTTTAGTTAATTTTTTTTGAAAAATCAACTGAAAACTTTTTTTAATAAAACACGAAAACCTACAAGTGGATCGCATCCCGGCCTATTTTTTAAAATCGAATTACACTTCTTATTGTTAAAACTTTATAATGCGTGTTTTTTTAAAACCATTTCTGTTGAATAACTTTTAATATTTCAGCCATAGTTACAAACAAATTGAAATTTAAGAGGTCAGTGCGGTGGTAGAAGACCTTTACCGAATTACTTATGTTTAAAATTAAATTAAAAATGAGATGAATTTGGTAACAATAACCCCCTTTTAAATTGGACATTTATTTAAAAATCGAATTATTCATTCATAAGAAACTGACTTAAAATGCAAAAAGACATTTTCATGCATGACGTGCGGTTATTGAAGGTTTTTTTGATTTCAAATCAACAATTTTTCCACTTGCCTGATTATGTCAGTTGATGATTTAATAAATTATGCATAGTTTCTTCAAAACATAATTAAGGTATAAACATACATAAAAATATATTAATATATAAGTTGTGGAATCATCATGCATGACGTCTGCTAGTGAAAGTTATATAATTTGTAGATGTTCTTATACGCTATATAGCCTATATACCTACTCTACTTAGGTATGTTAATATGTAGTTTAATTAATTTGACTGTCCAAATAAATGATCAAACGAAACTAAATAACTTAATTGGTGATAATAACAGTATACCTCTAATTAAGAAAAGTACACAAAAAACATTTTACACTAGAGTGTGGGTGGTGCTTTAAGAAATATTCAATTTCAAAATGATAATACATTTTTTGCAATAGATAACGGGTGTTTTTTTGGAGGTAGATAAGTTTAAGTTTGTAACAATATATCTTAAATGAAGGCCATTTTGACAGCTGTCAAGCGATTTATTTTAAGTTTGGTTTGACATTTCAATATGAATAGACTGACACCTGAACAACGCTTAAAAATCGTGCACATTTACTTTGAAAATAATGGTATTTTTCGAAATATGTATCGCGCACTATTGGGTTTAGCTATGAAGACACTTTGGGTTGAATTAATACTGTGGACCAAAGAATTGCACGTCCAATTGATTTTCTTATTGAAAAGGTGTGTTTTTAAAGGAAATTGCATATTCTAAGATTAATTGTATTTTTTATCAAAAACAAAGTAAAATAAAATATTTCGAAACTTATTTAAATAAACAAAATTCAAAAACGTAAAAATGCATCGAATAATTGCAAGTACAATGGTTCTTAGCTTTAACATCTTTCACATTACTAGCTAGTATGCCATCCTTTGGATATTATAACATGTCTGAGACGGTATTTTGTTGAAAACATAAGCTTTGAGGTGACTTCCGCCAGTATTTTGTTCCATTCCTCTAAAATTACAGCTTTGAGGTGGTTTTTGCTAGTTATATGGTTTTCTCGAACTCTTTTTTGCCAAAAAGTCCCATAGGTGTTCAATTTGGTTGAGGTCGGTCTAGAGACTGTGGAGGATGAGGCAACTTAGATTCACAGTAGGCTTTAAATTTGATACATCCAAGGCTGTATTCGGTTTCCGTCACACAAATCTTCAACCGTCGGATCGAAAAATGTTGAACTTACTTTCGTCAGCAAAGACAAAATCAAATATGCAAAAATCATTTGCTTTGTTTACGTAGGTATGAGCGGCCGGATAGTTTCACATTAAGAACCTGTGAATTTGCCTCTAGGATCGTGCGATATATCGCCGGTCGACCATTTTCTGTTGCAAGATTATACCGATAAGCCCCAAACGATTGAGTTCCTGGAGGACTACATGCGTCCTGTCATTACCGATATATGTATGTATATTGTATATGTATATATTATACGGCCACAACTTTTGAAAAAAGTCATCGAAAATTTGACTTCAAGATTTGACCATGTCAGCCAACCAGAAATCATATTTGAATTATAATAATGATTATGGGTATATTCATAACACACAATCGCATTTCTTTTTTAATACATTTGTGAACGCACTTACATTACAAATATGTTGCAAAAAAAATTATAACGAGACAATTTTCAAGCTTTAAAATATTATCCTCTTTCTGACGTTTATAAACGGTTGATATTGCAGTTGGGCTAGGTTAGTTCGATTGAAAATCTATCTTTATGAGCCTAGAAAATGCAGTTCTTAATTAGGATAACAATTATGAACTCACCCTATCTTTCGAATAAAGTAAATTGTATGTGAATTTAGAAAATTATCTTTGATTTATTCAAAGTCTTAAAAAAGCACCTTATATTTCTCTCAGTTTAGTTAAAATTTCGTTTACTCGTGTGAACTTTTTTAAAAGAAAACTTAAAGAAAGTGTTGAAACAAATTTGTTGAAATTGTCTTTTTTTCCCTAATAGCAGAATAGAAAATATCGGAACAGAAAGCGTTTTTAACAATTTATAGTCGTTGGTACTTGCCATACAAAACATTTTGCGTTTCAAATGTTCTCTTTAAAAGTGCTGCAAAAATAGATGTTATGGTCTTAGGTTGAACGAATTCGGGCAAAGTCCAGCCAAGAGGACAAATTTTCGACCACTTTTGCGGTATTGGGCCACTTTAGAGCCGTATGTCAGCAATATCGCGCCGAATATTTTCTTCCAAGGAAATTGTTGCGTCTCGCGAACCGAACTTTTATTTTAATAATAAATTTGCACGATGTACAAAGATTGTTCAGGACTTAGGAGTCTATTCATTGTGAAATGGCAAACAACACCAACTACGACAAACGTATTTCCAGATTTAAAACCATACGTCTTAAAAAAACACCAGTTATATTTGATAAATATCATTTCCCCAGTTTAAATTTATAGTTGTGAGTAATAGGATTTGAAAGCACTTTTGTTTAAAAAACAAAATAACTTTCGAAAAATTTATCAAGCAGACACCTTCTGTTGACGTTATTACCTAAACGTAGCCTGAATTAGACAACGATTATTGTTATTTCATAAATTAAACTACAAACTAATGTCTTACTTTTGCACATGCGAAATGTATTCTGCATCCCTTGCGTTCTTTTCACTGATTTCAACATCCAATGTAGTTGCTATAAAATAAAAAACACATTGCCAATATTAGTTAAGGAAAAATGATTTCGAAAACATTTAATTTTAATAATTATGTTTTATTACCAATGGCTGTTTGTATAGTGAATCTTTGAAATAAATCATTTAAATCAAATTCTCCACCACCAACTAAACTGTCAAGTTTCTCCAATAAGTCCTTGGATTTATTATTGAATATTGGAAAGAATTTTAACAAAACTTTATGATGAAATGTTGGACCTAAAAGCTTTCGATGTTTTGTCCAGCGCTGAGCTATAAATAATAAAATAATAGAGTTAGTTAGAGTTCTTGTTTATAATTGTATTTACTTATTTTATTAATTAATATTGTTTATATTGAAATAAGAAATTTAACATACTTTTACTAGAAAGAAGACCTGCTCCGATTTCTTTGTCCAAAACTTCAAAAGCACTTGTTTTATCGGTACAATTTCGGGATGAAAGAATCTTTTCGATAATATTTGGATCAAAAGTGTAGAAATAAGGCACTGTTCCTATCCAAGTAAAAGCTGATTTTGATTTGCAATCAGTTGCAATTTTTGGCAGTTTGTAAAGGACATCTGAAAACGAATGAAGAATTTATATTTCAAACTCTTTTTAAATAAAGTTTACCAATAAAATATGTAAATACATAAATATTTCTAAATTTTTTAAATAATGTAATGGCTGGTTAAAATATTTATTTTGTATTTGCTGTGTCTCTACTCTTAAAAGCAGAACAGCTACGCCAACAAATATTTGCCCACTTCTTATTATTATTGTTATTGTAATCGGTCCGATTTGTCGAATTGAAAATGTTGACATTTCTCGACGTTTCAAGATCCTAGAATCTAAATAAAAGATTTTTAGAGAAATGTCTGTTTGTGTGTATGTACGTACGTTCGGGATAACATTTTTTGTCGTCCATATCTCAAGAACCCGACTCCAAATAAATTTTGTTGTTGCTAAATATTTAACAATTTATTAGTAAAATGTTGAGCCCTTAACAACAGGTTCTTTAAAATGTTTAACCATTTTCATCTTATAAAAAAATAAAGTAAAGTTTTGGATAAGATCGAACTGACAGTTTTTTACAAAAAATGAAAACATATAAAAAGCTTGGTAAAAATTGATTTTCCACTCAAATATATTTTCAAAAATTAAAAATTTTGGATTCAAACTAATTTCATCTTATAGATGTTTTCGACATTCTTAAAATTTTTATAAAAATCTAACAGTCCGTTTTCATAAAAATTAAAACTTACAAGAAATGCAACACAAAATTGGTAAAAACTGATGATGACTATTCTCGATGTCTCATGAATATATAAAGGCGTTGACTTCAAATTGATTTTATTCTATAATACATTTTGTTAGAAGTATCTAAACTCTATTTTTTTATACAAGAAATAAAAACTTTTTAAGAAAATTTGGTAAAAATTGGTTTTCAGTTAAAAATCTCATTAACAAGAATACATTTTGAAAACAAACTATTGCATCATATGCAATATGTTGTCGGTAATTTTTAGTTAATTTCTTAGAAAAATTCTACTGACAACTTTTTTAACAAAACACGCAAAACTTCAAATACAACAAAAACTGATAAGAAATGGTTTTGGGGGAAAAAAATATTGTTATGAATTTTTTGTTGAAGTTTTAAGCAGGACAAATCCACAGCAAGGATGGGAAGATATCAGTGTGGGTTGCATCCCAGTCTCTTTTTAAATTGAGATTCACTGCAAATAAAACCGATATAATATGTATACCTAAAGAATATAAATTTAACGTAAAATATTGAGAAACTAGCATATTTGGGTATCAATAATCTAGTTCAAATTATACCCTCACTTACAGGCTGACGTACGCTTGAGAGTATACGTAATCATTTTATTGTAGGGCTGCGCGTTTGTGCAGATAAACCTTTAACTCTTGAGCACTTAAAAACCAACATTCGTCAAATTATGGCTGAGATACCGTGCAATATGTGTCAAAAAGTGGTCGAAAATTACCTCAAAAGAATCGATGCTTGCAACAATTCACGTGAAAGTCAATAACTTTACAATAAAAAAGAAACCGCAAAATGGATAACGCTGTATTTTGTAAAAATGTTCCTTTATACTTAAAACCAGGACAAATGCTGAAGGTCCAGTTAATACAGTATGTATAAATAGTTAGAATTTGAAATATTCTTAACTACGAAAGTGTTCATAGCATCATTTCTTGAACTCCTAAAAATGTCAGACTATTAATCATCCCGGTTTTAATGTGTATAGAACACTGGATGTTTCAATAATCACTGTTTTCATTGACAATACTTTATTGAAATAGCGTTTTCCATTCCTACCAAACAATTCAAACATAAATTTATTACTTCTAGGAGATTGTTTTTTAACCACACTTCACGAATGTGGAATGCTTTACCTGGTTCAATTTTTCTCATTCATTTCAATATGCGTCGGTATATACTTTGTAATCTTACTCCCCTTTCCTAATTGCTCACACTGTTTTCAATTACTGTAAGGGTATTCATAGCCCCTTGATTGCGTATACAATGTTTTAAATAAAACAATTAAAACACAAAATGATATAAATCAGTTCAGTAGTCCTACAGTATATTTATCAATTCTGTAATTTTTTATGAAAAAATGGGTATGTTCCAACAATTAAAAGTTTAAAAGCTAAGATCTATGAATTTCCCTTTTGTATTTCTATCTCGTTGGAAAAAATCAGGACATTTGTCACTTTAAAATAACCCGGTATACAACACAAAAATACGAAATGGATAATGACCGTTAATTAAGATATCGGATAGGTAAGGCACTTAAATTTTTTAAAGTTATTTTTTTTATTTTTTTTTTAAAGCTGAATCTAATCATTTACTAATCAAAATAACATTAACCTTGACCAGAAGAACCTCTGATGAAATAAAACAAACAAAATGCATGCCACACAACAAACACAAATTTAGTAATGAATCATTAAAAACATAAAATTAGTCTGGGGAAATGTTTTCATTTGCATTTTTAATGTAAATTAATTCAAATATTAAAAAATACACACCGTGAACCACTTTTACTATTCCTTTTTTTGTTTAATAAATTCTGTATGTTTTTTTTCGTTTATATTTTGTGTATTTTAAAATTTAATGTGCAATAAGCATTAGTTAGTTGAATTTTATGCAGATATTTTGTTTTAATGTAAGAGATGTTAACTAACATATGTAATTAATAATTAATTTGAAAACTTCGTATTAAAATAAAATTGAGCTAAAAAAGTGCATAACCTAATCAAAAACAAACTTTACAAATTGAGTGCTAGAAAGTAAAAAAAAAAGAGGCATTCCATTTGTGTGTGGTTGGTGCTTATCCTATATATTAATAAAAATGATTAAATTTGACTCAAAGTTGGCTTCAATTTTAAAATAAAGGATTTTCCAATAAGTACTTCACAACTTTGAATTAAAACCCGTTTTACATAAGTAAATTCAGATTTCCATCAAAAATTGATTTTTTTTTTCGTGGCGCATGGAACACGATTGAAATGTTTTTTTCTCTTGCCATTGTATTAGTGTCACTTAGTGTTCGTGTCAAATTTCCAGCTAAGCATTCTTCTGAATTGTATTTGTATTAGTACAGAGAAAAGTAAATCTGCCGAAATATCCAGATCTGCAGATTTGATCTAAAATCATTGTCCCATGGAATGCAAAAACAGGGAAAATTTGTGTTTTGACAGATCTAAATCAAGAATAAATTTATTTCTTTTAACCATGGAAAACCACATAAGTTTTGAACGCACTTTTTTACTAATCATAGAACTGTCATTGTAAACTCAACAATATTTATTGATGGTAAAGTAGACGAACAAAAAAACTCTGCAAGTTATATAGATTTGTTACCGAAATTGGGAGTCGGCAACTTTAAGAGCGTTAACTCCAATTTTCGTTTGTCATTTTCGCCCTATCTCAATCGAGGCTACGTAAAGTCATTGGCTTATGCCAACAAGCCAACGACGACGTGAGAAGACCTCAGAGCCAAGTCGTCGAAAATTGAGTCGAACGAATCTCTCGCTGGAAACATGGAGCGTGGTCACATAAGCAAAGTCGATTTCCATTCATGGATGTATTGATTGTACTTTAAGCTGGTTTGAGTTTTATTTAAACAAAAATCTTGTCAAGTCCTTATTGGAGAATCTGATACGACAATATTGTATAGTTGCTGTCATCGGCTTCAATAATAGTATTTTTTGTAACTATGCACATTCCGCTCGTAAATTGTTTTACTACGAAAATCTTGTTTTTATTAAATGTTTTCGAAATTTGAAAGTTCGATCATTGGTTTTAAGAAGCATTCACAATTGGCCAGTTTATGTTTCTGAGAATTCTGAGAATTTTCTGAAACGGATTGACAAAGCAAAAGAATGAAATTTAAACACAATTCATTATTCATTGTCATCTTTGTATGACAATCCAATTAGCTTTGCATTTCTTTTCCTCCTTTATCAATTTTTCAACAGAGTTATTCTTGAGAAATAGAATATTGTGAGCAGAAGTGAGAAATTTGAATGAGAAAATTTGTTTATATTTCTTGCAGCCAATTCCTTGACAAAATTGTAAAATCAATTTGAAACTCGATTTTATAACTTTCGGTTTATTTTTAAAATTTGGTTTTAAAAATATTTCGAGCTTGAGCATTTCTTGGCTTTCTATAATTTCCTTAGAACTCAGTGTAAATTTATTATTAAGATTTAAGGACTTAGATCTCGGTTTAATAAAACAAAGTTCTAACGAATAATAAACTACTTTCATAGTACCTGGTATGATTTTTTGGCATACATTCCTTTCTATCTAGTAATAATATTGAATGTTGGTCAGTTTCAATTAAGCTGTAAACAATTTTGTCATTGATTTAATTTTATTAAATAAATTGTCAATTTAAATCTATATTTTTATTATTTTTCTGAGCATTGTTTGCTTTTAAAATGATTTCCTCATTTACGTAGTTCTAATACATTTTCGAAGTGCTAGGTGTGACTAGACCTATGTCATTATTAATTTAAATAATATCTACGGTTAGAATGTTCATGGACCTAAAGGTTATAGAAATTGAAATAGGTTCTATGGACCTTATGCCTTCCTTGGAGCGTCCATAGAATTGAAGTTACCGTGGCGAAGTTAACGGGTCGCAAAGAGTAACACATATTTTACTCTGCAATATAATTTTCATTGAAACTTGTACATATGTACATACAAACATATACCGTTTTTCAACACAAAGCATAACTAAATGAACATTATATGGCTTCTTAAAAGGACATAATGTCCACACAGACGAATTGACTTATTTAAATAAACAAAATGTCTATACCTATGGACATATTGCACGTTTGAAATTTGACGTTATTTCTTGACAAACTGTCAAATTTGAGAATCTAATAAATCGAAGTTTTATCTCAGACTGAGATCTAAATCATAGTTCTAACGCTCGAGGACTTGATGAAGAACTGAGAAATTTTAAATAAACCGAGTTTTAGAGACCATAACTTTGTCAAGGAATTCACCTATATAGAGTACGGAAATCTTCGAGATCTTAGAAATATAAACTGGGCAAATAAATGCTAAAGTTGTAAAATCTTTTATTAAATAAATATAGACATTATGAAAATAATAACGGTTTCGTGCATAAGGTATAAACATGTATTTAATATCTTTCTAGTGACATCGGAACCATAGGTTTTAAAGATTTTATATAATAGAATCTTAGCAAAAGATTTTATTGTACAAATAATATATCGATGTAAAATGCAATATTTGACAAACTGATATTTTCCCAGGCACTGTTTAACAAGCAAAATCGAACAAAACTTTTTTAAACTTTATATTTTCTATTTAAAAATCAAAAGATAAGGGTTAAGGGTTTAACAATTTACTAAATATTTAGAAATTTACTAAGGGAGTCCGAAATTTTAAACCTTTCTTTTCGTTTTGATAACTAGAAAATTTCGAATTCTATTTAAAAAAAAAAACTAGCATCCAAACATGTCTGAAGAGTGACAGTTCGTGAAAAGAAACAAAGCAAACACGATTAAACGGACCTATTAATTGGAATTCCCAACTGTTGACTGTACCATTCTATGCACTGCTCTTATAAAAATAACTGTACAGATGTCAAATGGATTTAGCAAATTGATAAAAGTTAAAGTAGGTGCTAACATCGTTTAATATTAGGTAAATCATACTTTAAGCTTAGAAAATTGCTAAAAATAGCTTTAACATTTTACTAAATTATTTAAAATTTTACGCCAATGTCTTTAACTGTTACCAAGATATTCGTGTCGAAAATCTATTTATCTATAAAACACATTTTATTTGAAGTCGATATCTCTGACAGTTCTTGAGATATGTTTAACGACAAAAGTTATCTCGAACCTACGGACTTACGAACGTATTTACACAGACACGCAGATCTCTGTGGAAAACCTTTTATTTAGATTCTAAGAATATCGAGAAATGTCAAAATGTTGAATTCGACAAATTGTATCGGTTGCATAATTTAAAGTGAGTAAATAATATCTCTTGGGGGTAAAATTTTCCAGACACCAATTAGCTCTATAAAACAGGTTGCACTAAACACATTTATTTATCACTTCATGCATCGAATTAATTATCAATTATTTGTGACTTCTTGCGGTTCACTTCACTGTTTCAAGGCTTATAAGCTTTGCGACATAGTTAAAAAAAAAACGAATAGTTATTAAACTGCCTCTCAGAACTAGATTTACGACAAAACATACTCTAAGGGCGTTTCGACTTTTTTTTTAAACATTTAATAAAATTAATTATTTAGTTAGGTCATTAATGTGGCTGTTACAAAGTTGCAAAACTCTAATTATAGAAGGTTCTTTTATTTTTAAGTCAATAACTATTATACACTGTACACATAATTATACACATATCCGCACCTTTTTGTGGAAGCAATTTATGTAGAATACCAATAAACGGTAGTCCCAGTGGTCCGGGAAATTTCAGAGCAAACAAATAAAATCTTCGGCGCGTCCATATGAAATACGACCAAATCAAAAATCCAAAGACCAAAAGATATGCACCGACAGTCATGGTTTGTTTTTATTTTATTTATCACAATGATCACAAATATCAAATCAAGACTGCAACTTAGTTCAATAAATACTAAATCTATCAAACGGTTTTGTTTGTAACTTAACTCGACAAGATACCGATTTAAATGAAATGTTTAAGATATCTATCCGAGATCTTTGAACTAAACCAAACTAAAAGTCAGTAAAAGCCGTTAGACTTGAGTGGTAAATTGATGTGTGTATTTCTCCATAACTGGGTGGGAGAATGTCGTTAAAGCTCAAAACTTGTCTTATCCATTGTTAGATAGTTTTAAGAGTCTTAGCTTTTGATATGATATGCCCCATTGCATTATGTTATATGCAGCATATTATAAAGTATTAGCGAAGGTATCCACTCGTTACTATTTTTGTTTAGACCAAATTAACAAGGGTGCAATTTTCATTGTTTGACATGAGGATGGTAAAAGACTCACTATATAATTGTTGTGATGGACTTTCTTTTCAAGTTTGTCGTTTACCTGATTTTTGTTTGTATTTAAGGAAGTAAAGTAAATTTTATTACGATATCTGAAAAGTGAAACTTTTACAATGATTTGATTGGCTTTTTTTATGAGGGGTTACTAATTAGAGCTTCAATATATATTAAGCAATGAGTTTATCTCGAAAAAAGGTTTGGCGTTGCCGACGGCGGCGCGACGACGACGCGACGGTGGTAGATTAGTGAGGCATATGTAATTTAATTTTATCAAATCTGAACAAAATCAAATTATTTAAAAATAATTGAAACACACTGAACTGGTTTAACTTTATCTTACTTTTGGGATAGGGCAGGTTCGGCAACAAATACCATACCAGGGGATTGCACCATGTGTTAGTTCGACATGAGTATATGTAGCAACAGTGGCGTGCACGTAATTAGAAACGGTTCCTGCATTAAGTTACTCGCTTACGATTTCTTCCTAAGCTAATCCAAATTCTTTTGTTTTTTTGGTGATACTATACTTAAGGAAGATGTCTATTTAAGAGATTAGGTCACCCTAGAATTTTCAAAAAATCATGTTTCATCTTAGATTGTTCCCTAGGATTTCAAAAACGTTGTGTCATGGGTCTTAAAAATGAGACAAATAAATGCCCTTCATTGGAGCTTTTAAAAAGATTTGTATTCCACAATCAGAATATAAGGCTAGTTTGAATACCTGGGGCCTATTTCACCAAACACTTTTGACTTTGCAACTTTGCCAAAAAATAATATCGTACAAAGTGTTTCACAAAGTTTGCAAAGGAAAAAGACTTTTAAAATACAACTTTGCATTTGAAAAGTTGCAAATTTAATATTAGATTGTGTTTATTAAGATTATATATGCATTTAAAAAATAATGCAAAAAATAATAATAAGTTAGCCGTCTTGGAGGTTGTGAAAAATCAAAAGGAAATCCTATTTCTGAATAATTTTGTGGCCAGCAAATGGTGTTATAGAGAAATTCATCAATGATAATATTCGACACTCCATGAACTACTCTGCAGACGACTGCTTTGCTTATTTCGTGCACAGAGGCAACAATGTGATATTGGGCTCCTTTGTCAGCCCAATGAAGTGTGCATAAGACTTGTTGCGAGGGACTTAAACATATTTCCTTTGGCTATTGAATTGTATTCTATTTCCAATTTTAGACAACAATAATTCCATGGTACTTTTTGTTAATTGAAAACTCTATTCTGTCGAAAAATCATCTCCGATATCAAAGTTAATTCTTAGTTCCAGTACTCTTTGATCAATATTTTCAACTTCTTCGCTTTATTTACAATAGCTTTTTGGCTATAAACTGTCAAATTCAATTGAAGGATGGCTATGATGTCGATGAATTAAAAAACTTCTTTACTAAATCAAACATTTTTGAAATTGAGATGAATCAACATGTTAACCCTAAAATTCAAAATTCATGTTCTTTGGTAAATTCGCCAAATTAAAAAAAAAACATAGCCTATGTCCATTGTCTTCTTAACTATTATTAATTTGCTCATTTTTAATATATTTTTTTATTAGTTTTCGACTACTGTTCAAAACAAACTCTTTTTATTTGTAAATACAAATTTCGATTTGGATATTACTGAAAAGTTTGTGGAATGGAAGAGTATGAGGAAATTTAGAAATTTCAGAGGATTTCATCAAAAAAATATTCAACCTACCAATCAACACGCCGAATTTTGCGATCTACTTAGAAACTGGCTTACCAAAGTTATTTACTAGCACTTTGAAACTACAAGCGGATTATATTATTAGGGGCCGGTTATAGCTATCAGTAAAATCGATCAGTAAAATTTTTGTTTTTAGTTTTTGAACATGTTACAGATTTATTTCTAGCAAAAGATTGATGCAATAAGATGAATCCTATATTCAAGTATTTTTTTTCAAAAAACAACGCATTTAAAGTTTTATTTAATTTATAAATCCATTTTAATTTTTTAATGATGAAATTTCATTTTACTGAACAGCTGACTGCCAAAAGCCAAAAAAAATCCATTTCGTTTTACTGTTGGTGTTCCAATTTTTGACTGTTCCGATCACATGATTAAAAATTTTACTGATGAAAGCAACAGTAAAAAAAATTGTCTGAGGCGCGATGCTCGATGTTATGATCGAAAGAAAACAACATTAAATGACGTAAATTTACTGATTGCTATAAACGCTCATCAGTAAAACATTTCAGTGAAGATATGCAAATTGATACAAGTAACATTCTTGATGTAAAGGAAAAAATTTATAAAACTATCCAGCTTAATGAAGACTCGGTTCGGAATCAATTTATTAAAACAGCTATTGAATCAGAAAGTCGAATATTATACAGCCAGTTGTTACAATTTAATCTGAGCATCAATTACTATTTCAATGAATCTTTAAGCTACAAAGATATTTCTTTAATTTTCAAAGCTAGATACGAAATCTTATGTCTCAACGGTAGACCATACAATGGGAGTTTCAACCGGTTCTGTACACTCTGCAATAATAAATCCAAAGAAGACTGCTTCCATTTTATAAGCGTATGTCCAATTTTCAAATACAAGAGATTCTCATATTTTAAAAAATTCTCTCTCACTCTACAAGGGACAATTCTAATTTTGGGTGGACAAGGTTGGACAAATCTTGTCAACCATCTGATGGAAATTTGCAGATTTAGAAAAGTGATTATGAGAAAATATGATTAATCAATATATAATTAAAACTGAAGCTTAAAACAAATTAGACCAATGAAAGAAAAAATGTAAGTTGCTAGTCGAGCTGACGGCAAAGCCAAAGCTTTTAAATTCAAAAGCAAATGTACATATATGTATTTATTTTAAAATTTTTTAATAAATGAATAAATTACTTGCTTACTTACTTACTTTTACTGAAAAGCTTATCAAATTTCTTAATATAATTTGAAAAATTTATTGTTTGGTGACACAAAAAGAACAAATACTTTGCAAAATAACAACACTTTTTACAAATTTGAGTTTTGTGAAGCGTAATTTGCAAAGAGAAACACTTTTCAATTTAGTGAAAAGTAAAAGTGAAAATTTGCAAAGTAAAATGTGAATTGGTGAAACAGGGTCCTGGACACTCCAAAATCAAAAGAAATGAGACTGCAGATCTTGTCGCAAGAACTGCTATAATCATAGCAGAATACTTCAAGTTTTACCGGCTTCTATGAATATTCTTTTATTCGGTATTATGAAAAAGAGCTCAATGAAAGTAGACAAAACTCGAAAACATTAAAAAAAAAAACGGCAACCTTCTTACTCGTATCCAGTACAGTCGGTCTCTTAGTATAGAAGACAGCATAAAACTTTGCAGAAATTCGGAATCCATCAGATGTGCGATCCATTCAATAGATCAAAGATGTCACATCCGTTCACGAAAAATTTGACGAAATATACATTTTTTACTTGCGACAAAAAGGAACTATATATATGGCAAGTTTTGCATTCGTAAAAAAAATTGAACTCTAGATTTTTATCAAACATGACATTACAATGGTAAAGAAGTCATAGTAGTCCCATACAATTTATTTGGCCAAAAATCAAAAAGTCGAATTTTCTCAAAAACGAACCGATGGATTTTTTTTTATTTTCTCTAAAAAGGTTTTTCTTAAATTTGCTTCTTTCACTATAAAAAAAATATGTTTGTCAGAATGGTAATCCCCATAAAACGGTTATTTTGTTTTTAAGTGTTCTCAAGAACCAGTGAACCGATTTCAATAATCTTTCTTTGCATAAACTCTTATACTTTCTCAATATTAATTGGTCATCCAAAATCGCATGCTTTTATTTTTGATTTTTTAAAAAAAATATTCAAAATTTTGTTTTTGAAATTCGATATCTTGAAAATGGTTCATCATTTTTTTACGAAATTGAAATTCAAAACATATACATAAATGCACACTTAAAATATTCTTAAACTCAAATTTAAAAGAATGTATACAGTCAAAATTAATTACCAAAAAAACTGCTTTAACGATTGTCAAATACAAATTTTGAAAAATTAAGGTTTTTTTAAGAAACCAAATGGCATTTTAATTTTTGAAAACAAACTTTTTTTTCTTTAAAATACGGGAAATATTCTTTAAAAGACTCTTTGGAGACATAAGCAAGTTCGTGCTACCCATTGGGAATTTTATTTTATTTTTGTTTAATCATTTTCATATATATTATTTTCTTTTATTTATTAATTTCTCTAATTTCGTTAATTTTCCAAGCTACTTAAATATAAAATTTAATTGTAAATATATTTGTAAGTAAATATATTTAAGAGACGGATTTTTTTCAACATTGCTTAGATATTATTAACAATTATGTGATGATTTTGTAGGTAATTTCTGCATTTTTACTTAAGAAATTCGACATTTATCCAAAAATCAATAAAACGCAAAAATCCGGCGAAGTTTACTAGGATTTAGCTCATTATAATTTAAAAATTACAGAAGCTGTTGTCCGGCATTAGACCGTTCAAAAAAGGACGTCAGCGAAAAAACGTAGAACAGGTGCCAATTTGAAATTAAACTTAAAACAAATAATTTAAGCAGTCCGATATATTTTGTAGTTTTTCAAAAAAAAATCCCCAGAACGCCTATTTTTTCGGGCTCTAACCTCTTAAAAGACAAGTGGTACCGTTATCATATTCTGTCTAGGGCTGTACTGTGTTCTATAATATTGTACTTTATCTAAATGACTCTCAATAATATTGCTTCGCCGCAATGATAAGATTCATGATTCATAGTCTATTGCGGATATATTTACCGAAAATTTATACTTTTTCGTTGGCTTTCAGCAAGCAATGCATCGGGTTATGCAATTGTCTCTAAATGGTATCCCAAAACGGTCCGTGAATTATCGCCACACCAAAAACAGAGGCATTTGATAGAATTTAGCATCAAGGTCTCTTATCAAAAAGGCGTGCATTTGGTATTGATGAATATCTTCTTTGTTGAGTTCAGTTCATTTAAAAAAGTATTAGACGGATCCAAATATAATGTTCACATACATAATAGACGCTGGTGTTCCCCAGGGCTTTGTTTTGACTCCGACACTGTTTCTTATTTTTATAAATGATTTTTTGTCTGAAACTTCTAACCCACTAAATTGTTTCTCAGTTTTTCATATTCGTTTTTAGATTCTCATCCTTGTTCTTCGAATGTGGACTACCAACGGCAGCGTATGATAATTGGTAAGCTCATTAAATTCTAATCTTGACAGCATTGTCCGATGGGGAATCAAAAACCGTGTAGGATTTAATGCTTCGAAAACCCAATGCTGTCTACTTTCTCAAAGCGTAACACTCTCCCAATCGCACTATCCATGCCCCATGGGTGGTACTTACATCGAGGAGACAGAACAGATAGGTCCGTGTATAACAAACCATCTCATGTGGAGTGATCACATAGTTGACATTTCCAAAAGTACTGCTAAGTTTTTTAGGTTTTCTTCGACGATGCAAGAAGTTTAAAAAAATGATAGGCGATGTTTCTATTACTGAGACGTTTGCTATTCTTGAACACTACCACAAGGTCTCGTGCCTGTCATTGTTTAATCGATATTTTTATAAATAATTCTCTAGTAAAATAGCCAGTTGCATTCCTCCCCTCAAACAAACCGTAAAACCCGTACTTCTAGGAATGCTCTTCAGTTTACCCTTGAGCCCAACGTACTGTTAAGTATAGCTGCACAGCACGAATGTGGAATGCTTTAACAGGCTCAATACTTTCCACATCCACACATTACGATGTGCATGCATTCAAAAGCAATGTGCATCGGTATCTCCTTTCTAATCATAATTTTAAGTGATAGTTTAAAAAAGACGTTGACATAACTTAATTAAATTGAAATTATCCAACATCTCGGAAAGGTAGACACAACTTGTACCTAGTTATAATTTTCATTGATGATAGTTGTTTGAATGATAACAAGCATAATGGCCTTGACTTGTTTTATTTTTCGGAACGATCAATCATCTAATATAAGAGTGACATAATATGTCAGTAATTAAGTACTACTTGAAATTTCAACAACCAAGCTGAGAAGACTCTGGAAAAATAATAATTAAAACGTTGTATTCTGTTAATGATTCTTAACTCTTACGATTAAATGCTGCACAATTATAAGTAGCACAACCAGTTTATAAATATGAGACATAAATTATAACTAAAAAATCCAGAATAATTTAGCGGTTTGTGGTCTTTCTTTAATCCCCAAAAATAAAAATTAAAGTATTTAAATAAAAGTGATTTAAGCTCGTTTAATGATCATCAATAATTTCACCAGACATTAGTTATGTGATTTGAAATTTAACTACTTTATTTGGGATGCATAGTATTACAAAAAGTTTAAAAACATTAATCTGGAACTGCAATCCAAAACTTGTTTGGATTTTTGTTTTATGGGAGAAGATCATCTTTGATTGACTATAGTAGAGTAGATCTAACCTTGTTTTTGAATTAATTATCATTAACATACATATGTAAACATTTAATTTTGGTAAGCCAATTATACTTTAAATGTGCAAATATTGTATAAATTTTTAGCGTATATTTATTTTTGTAACCATATTTTAAAATGTTAACAAAATTTCAAAATATTTCTGCATTTGTTTTGAATAATGATATTAAACAATTAAGTGCACTGACGATATAATATAAACTGAAAGCATTTATTTAAGCAAAGTGCATATTGTGAAGTTTGATGCCTGAAATAAGAAATAAACAACAAATTAAGATTAGCATTTGTTTCTTTCATTTTCAAATGCACACACAAATGTTATTTGTTAAAAATATTATATTAATTAATTTTGTCCGTTGATTAAAAACAAGCTGAAAAAGTAGTTCCTGACAAAAAAAAATTAACAATATAATTGATATGATAAAATTTAAGTGAGTTGGCTTAAGACATAAGACTTGCTTGTAATTTAATTGATTATGAGGTGACGTTAGTTAGTTAAGTTAGTTTGTTAGCGGTCTATATGTAATATCGTTGTTTTCTTTAAGTTTGAACTATACAGTTGCTTTTGTATAACCTTTTTATTTTTTTATATATGAATATATACATATATTGAGCGCGCACTAAAAGGGGCTATGATTAACCCTATAATGACTATACACAGTGCGAGAAATTAGGAAGGGAGGATAGAATTATAAAGGAGATACCGATGTACATTGGGTTTGAATGTCTGCACATTGTTATGAGTGGAAAATATTGAGCCTTGTAAAGTGTTCCATATTCATGTAGTGCGACTAAACAAAGAATCTCAATTCTTAACAGTACGTCCAAAGTTGGACTCAAAGGTAAACTGATGACCATTCCCAGAAGTACGGGTATTACCGTTGAGGGAGGAATACAACTGGCTAGTGGCGTAGCGTTGGGAGAGCGGGAGGTGTGGTTCACCCCGGGCAGCACCTTCCGGAGGGCGGCAAAATTGGCAAACAAATTTTTGAGTAAAGGTAAGCTTGATTGAAGAAATTTAGAATAAGAATTAAAAAAAAATGTAGGTACCTATTTATTGCGGAAATGGGTTAAGTTAATCCGTTGTTTTTAAAATCAATTTTTTGCGCGATAATAAAATTATTTAAATTATATGGACATAGGTTAAGCTAATCCTTTTTTTATGGTATGCAGTAGTAGAGCATTTCATTCTTAAAAAGTGTGTCTATTTGAATAGTTCATATTATTGTAAATGTAGTTAAAAAAATTATATTTCGGAAAAGTGTGTACTTTCTGTGTTAATATTAGTTATCAATTTCAATTGGACTTTTACATTTAAAACACAAGATTTAAAAACGGATTATCGCTGAGTATATCAATATTTTATTTCTAAGAACCAAAATAAAAAGAGTTAAAGAAAGTGGTGGGTCATATCGTAATAAGAGGAGAGCCAAATTGGAAATTATTAAAAAAGATGTAGAGGCCTTACTTAAATACGTAAAGGTTTCTGTTACTGAGACGCCAGATGCTACTCATGCTACATTTTACATAAGGACCAAACAAGCCAGGTTTTAAGATACGTGGTGATTGAAAATCAGGAAGTTCGTGTAGTGGAATCCTTTATAGATTTTATAGAAACAAACAAAAAAAGAAATATTTGACTGTTAAAAGTCAAATAGTTTTTTCTTAAACACTGTTTATTTTTAATAAAATGATTTAAAATCATGAAATGGTCATCTTCTGATGAGCCCAACCATTGCACAGGGGCGAAACGCATATATGAACACTTGCTGGATCATATTTATTTTATTTTCATGATTTTAAATCATTTTATTATTAATAATAACAAACAAAAAGAAAAAACTATGATTTTAAGCAAGCTTGAAGCAGATAGAATTGATATAAGGAACTGTACACTGTACAGGTCAAGCGTATAATAACGCCACTGTAATGTCTGGATAAAGGATTTAAATCCAAAAATTGAATTTGTACCTTGCTCCATTCATTAGTTGAACCTGGTTCGCGTTCACACTGGTTCTGTAGAAGCAAGTTCAGTGACTTTTTCGGCACATTTGAACGGTGTTATTCTTTTTTTTTTTCTAAATCCACACATCGCTGAGAAGTTCTAATAAAAGGTACTGGAACAAGTTTGAAGAGGGTACAAGATACGCGATGAAGTCCAAGGGCTGATGCATTATAAAGAGAGTATTCTTACCTTAGAAAAACTAATAGAAACAGGTACCTAATTGTTTACAAAATCTTTTTGAAACAAATAAGTTGAGTTTTTGAACAATATTTTGTGAATTGACAGGCGAAAGTTCGAGCACAAGAACCGATGTAGGAACTTTGCTCGTTGCAATGCAGTCTACTATTTTTATAGTAAATATTATTAAAGAATTAAAAAACAATTTTTGTCATTCTAAATATGTACATACCTATATATCTTTATATAATTCCCACGTTCAATAAAACTAAGTTAAATATATTAACATCTATTCACAACTTTTTTTATTTATAACCTGTGCCCTGTTATCTTCACCAACATAACAGTTCTAAGGAACTAGTGTCTACTTAATTTTCTTTTTCTTGAAGTTCGTCATGTCAGGGGCGGCAAAAATTTCTTCCGCCCCGGGTGGCGAATGCCCACACTACGCCACTGCAACTGGCTATTTCACTAGAGGATTGTTTCGTGAAAATATCGATAAACAGGCATTAAACCTTGCGGCAGTGTTCAAGCGAAGATAATGTTATAAGGATCGACTATTTTCTATTTTCAATTCTATCCAAGACTCAAATATGAGAATTTTACTCGAGTGTTAGACAAATAAAAGCCTTGTACATTTCAAAACGTTAAATTCTACACGATTTTTGATTCCCCATTGGATAATGCTGTCAAAATCTATACTATTTGAATGGAACGGTCCGAAAGATAATTACTAACCCAACGAAGAAGAGATTCATACCAAACGCACTCATTTTTGATAAGAGAGCTCGATGCCAAACTTTATCAAATGCTTTTGAAATATCAAGTGCAATAATCTTACTTTCTTAAAAACGATGTAAAGATTTGTTATACTGTTCGGCGAGATAAACCATGAGATCGCCAGTCTACCTATTGCTACGAAAACCATACTGCCGGACATTACGAAGCTTTTGTGCTTCAGGATATTTCTTAAGCTAAAAATTGATTAGCGTTTCAATGACCTTAGAAAGAAGCGATGTACATAAGTGCAATTGGACGATAGTAAGAGAGTCTGAAGGGTTCGCCTTTTTTAGACACAGGCTGGACAAATGATGTTTTCCATTCAGCATCTGACCACCAAATTTCCTTAGTGGGGTTGACTTTTTAAATCCGTTAACTTACATCTTTGATTCAAATAAGCTCTTTGCAGCTCGAGTCAAACCATGAGTTTTCTTTGAATTTGATAGATATTACCCTATTCGGGATAAAATTTCACATTCCATAAAGAATTAAGTTTGTTACCATATCTGCGCTGGAATCCACGTCACTATCGAGGAAGCATAGTGACCAGTCAAAGTTCCTGAAGAAGTCGTTGAGACCACTCCAGTTCTCTTGCTCATATTGCCATACGGTTCTTGTAAGGGTTTTGTCTTTAACTGGGGTTTTTTGGTATAAGAAATTAATTTTAAAATAAAGAAAAGATTTGGAGCTTTCGTTACACTTGCATTATTGTGGCAACATTGATGCAGACGAAGTTGCTATAATAAAGATGAACATGTTCGTCTTCACTATAATCTTAATGCGATTTTCTATAATCTGTGTTTTTGAAGACGTCGGTATTTTTTATCTCCTATCTATTCAACCGCTTTGTCTCCAGATATATGTAAATTTACCCTTAAAATTAAAATTAACAATTTTTTCCATAATTATAGCAAATAATCTTCAGCGAACATAAAAGAGGCACATATAAATTCCCCATTAAAATAATTGTAAACAAAAAATGACATTTCATTGGCAAACTCACTGACAGTTCTATCACGTGCGATTGCGATGTGAGCTTTCCTTCTCATATGGGAGGCGGGAGCACATTTCTGAGATTTCTCTAGGTTTTCTTTCGAACCGAATACAGTGTAGTGTGGTGTGGTCTTAGCTCGTAGATTGAATCGTGCTGGTGCTCTATTATCGTCTAACTATCTGCTAACAAGAACTATTAAATTCCCCGTAACAACAATCTAAATAAACATAAACAATAATAAAAAGAAAATGCTTGCCAAAAAAGAAAATGAAATGCGTGCTCTTGCACTTAAACTATACGAAATTAATGCTTTCAAGTTCGGCGATTTTAAGATGAAAGTTGGAATCAATTCACCTGTGTACTTCGATTTACGTGTCATTGTTAGCTTTCCTGAGGTCATGGTAAGAAAAATAAATAAATGTAATATGCAATTTGGGAACACCAATAAGCCAATCTCTCTCAATCTTAGGACCAAGTTTCCAATCTGATCTCTGATTACGTGCGTGAGAATAATCTGCAGTGCAAACATGTTTGTGGTGTTCCCTACACAGCTCTTCCTATTGCCACAATCGTTTCAGTGCGTGAAAACATTCCGATGCTGGTGAGACGTAAAGAAGCCAAAAGCTATGGTACCAAGAAACTAATTGAGGGACTATACAATGCCGGGGACACGTGTTTGATTGTTGAAGATGTTGTCACCTCCGGGTCTAGTGTTTTGGACACTGTGAAAGACCTTCAAAAGGAAGGAATCGTAGTCAACGACGCAGTGGTCGTGGTCGATCGTGAGCAAGGAGGACACGCTAACATCGGCAAACATTCTGTTCGTATGCATAGCTTATTCACTCTGTCCTATCTGTTGAACGTACTCAAAGAAGCTGGAAAAATTCAACAGGAAACTGTTGATTCAGTCGCAAAGTATATAAGTGGATGTCAAATTAACAGCGATGGTTCCTTTGTCGATGGACCGAAAAAAGTTGGTGAGTTTCCGGTTATACAAATTTTTGTTTGCCAAAGTGCGTTGAACTCAAAAAACATTTCTTGCATACCTACTATTAATTTTTCAATTTACCTACACTCAAACTCAATTAACCTTGAAAATTATTAGTTAAAATAAATTGGCGAGAGAAAGAATAGGGCGTGCGGCGATAAATGATTGTCAGCAAAACCAACAACAACAACCAGAACAGATAATATATGTTTTGCTTTTTACACCATTTATTTAGGTCTTTGATGTTTTATAGTGTTTCACAACTTAAGACTATAAAGGAGACATTAATTGATGATTCTTACAAACTCAGAGAGAATGTACAGTACATGCCTTAAATCAAAAGATTCATAATGAAGATTAAAAATATATTGGGTGCAAAACAGTTGGATAAGATAAATATTGAAATTAGATGAAATTATTGCGATTAAAATATAGATAAGCTAAATAAGATTGTTGCCAACAGTAAACTAATGGAGCAGTTTTGACCTACATATAAATCAAAACTATTTTTAGTGAAAGATTTATAATTGGATTTAATAAAAATTACAGAATTGTATAACAGATTTATATAACGACTTCTTCACGAACTTTAACTGGTCACGATGCTTCCGCGATAGTGACGTTGATTCCAGCGCAAATATGGTTGAAAACATAAATGGTTGTTAGGATCAAGTGCGCAACACTAGGTCATCGTCGGATTCTACGCTTGCTTTAAATAACAGTCTTTTTGTAAGCTCGATTAATAAATCCAATTTGCTCGCAAAACAGATTGATATTAATTCGATGCTGTCAAAGAGTGACATGACTCCTCCTGTTGAAACCGTGAACGATTCTATGGGATGAATCTTCTTTCGTACTCGTACAGTTGCTAGAGTTCTTAAAGATCTTGACATACACAAATCCGGTGGCCTGGAAAGGGCCTCCCCGCTATTGTTCTGAAGAGGTGTTCTTCAACGCTGGCAAAACCACTGCCTAAGCTTTTCTATCTGTATTATTTTAAAGGTCTCTTTCCGAGTGGATGGAAAACAGCATGTGTACATCATGTACCTATAAAGGGGAACTCTTTTCACCCTCTAACTATCGTCCAATTACACTTACGTCCCTTCTTTCCAAGGTCATGGAAACGCAATACCACTATTTATAGGTGGTACTTGCATAGAGGATATTGAACAACTTTCAGTTCTAGGTATATGCATCACAAACCACTTGTTGTAGAGTGATCACATATTTAACATTGCCAAAAATGCTGCTAAGTGTATAGGTTTTCTCCGACGATTCAAAAAGAGTTTGCCCCTTCTGATTTGGCTATAATTTACAAAGCTTTTATTTGTCCAAAACTCGAGTATAATTTTCATTTTTGGGTTGGTGCCCAATAACGTATTTTAGTCTTTTGGATATTGAAAAGAGAGCTCTAAAAATGATAGGAGTTCGTTCTCTTACCGAGACATTTTTATCTCTTGAACACCGCCTCGTGTCTATCATTATTTTATCAATATTTTCACCAACAATGCTCTAGTGAAATAGCCAGTTGTGTTTCTCCTCTTAAATAATTCAACCGTAATACCCGTTCTAGGAATGCTCATCATTTTACCCTTGAGCCCAATTTCGGACGTACCGTAAAGTACAGATATTCTTTTTTTAGTCACACTACACGAATATGGAATGCTTAACCAGACTCAATATTTCCCACTCATTACAATGTACATAGATTCAATATTAATGTACATCGGTATTTCCTTTCTAATTTTACCCTCCCTTCCGAATTGGTCGCACTCATCATGAATTAAGTGGGTTAGAAGTTTCAGACAGAAGATCTTTTATAAAAATAAGGAAGAGTGTTGTCTCCGACACTGAGCACTGGGGTACACCAGCGTTTATTTTGTTTTATTGTTTTCATTACACACACAATTCGATTGTAATTGCTTTGAATCGATTTCTCGGCATGCAAACGTCGAGTTCATTGCGATAGTCTCAACAATTATACTATATAACCTATACTTACTAATATTATAAATGGAAAAGTCTGTTTGTTTACTTTTCCGTCCTACGCGTCGCAACGGTGCAATATTATGACTTGATTTTTTTTTGTGTGGAGGTAGTTACGAGGCTGGAAAGTGTTTTCAGCTTATTTGTACCGGGGTAAAATATCTTATTTGCAGCTCACTCTACCAGATCTGCCGATAACATATATAATTAGATATTGTCTGTCTTCAATCTTGTGTTGAATAGGCTATCTTAGATATCGCGAATTTTATATACCTCATTGGATCCCTTTGTATTCCCTTTGTTTGTCATTGTGTGAAACATTAGTAGTGCTAGTATTTAAACCGTTAGCGTAATTATTCCTTGAATCCCAATAATTCCTAAAGATTTACCATTTAAAAAGGCTTTTATTCCCCATTAAAGTTAGTTTCGCTACGACACACCAAACGATTCTTTCTGTAACTGCTTCAAATATATTATTTTTACTACTGTGAGCTATGTTTGAGTTCATAAGGCATTTCTTTCAACTATATCATCAGCAAACATCAATGCCTCAATGCGAACTCCTGCAAAATCAATACCACGTGGAAGGTAATCTACAAGATCATCTATAAAGAGCGAAAACAATGTGGGACTCAATATGCATCCCTGTCTAACTCTCAATGTGGTTGTGAACCAATCAGAAAGCTCAGCTCCGTTCCACACTGGAGCCTGTGCTCCTCTATACAACTCTTTGAGAAAGCGTCTGAACTTCCGCTTTTCCATTTTTAAGAGATCCTAGAGTTATTTCAACTTTATGTGGGTTAATTTCCGTATAAAGAATTTCGTTGTTGAATCCAGGTATCGCATGGTGCGAATTTGTTGTAATGCTGACTGGATTCAATAATTCTTTGAAATGAGTAGATAGAATGTTTGCGCATAGTCTTGTGCACAAAACAATCCTTGGAAATTCCATACATTTCTCATCCATGCAAAGGATTTCTTACAAGCTTTTTTACATTCTTCATTAAACCAAGGCTCCTTTTTCCAAAAAGACTCCTAGTCTTTACCTAACATTGCATAATCTATCACTGATAATCCTCGTCCCCCAAAAAATGTATAATTTCCTGCACAGTCGCTGGAACTGGTTCCATTTTGAAAGTCCAAATGAATAGCATCACTTTAACAAAAAAACAGAGTTACTTTTGGTTCCTCTTTTGATTGTGGAAAACTTACCAACTAACTGATGTATACTTGCCCCTTGAATGTCTCTATTGGATAGTTTGATTTTCTTTTACCCCGCGGGCAAAGCAGAAAACCAGATCTGAACTCTGTACTTACTTCGAATTTAAGATCTGGAGTTCTTATGGGATTCTTTTACTATTGGGCCAGCAAGGTATTGTTGTTGTTGTGTCTTGCATTGTATCGTAAATTTTAGACGACCTTAATTTTGTTTTTATAATGACCAACGCTTTCGTATATTTTGTATTTAATTTTGAACTTGCTTTTTCTAATGGTTTATTTTATCGTTTCAGTAAATGAATTTGCCCGCACAAAAATGACCTTCGAAAGTCGTTCGAATTTGGCGAAATCAGAAGTTGCTAAGGATATCTTCAATCTAATGGCATCAAAAAAGACCAACTTATGTCTGGCTGCTGATTTGACCGATTGCGAGAAGATCCTTAATGTAGCCGATGTATGTGGACCATACATTTGTATCCTCAAAACACACATTGATATCGTGGAAAATTTCACTGAAGACTTTGTCAAAAATCTCGTAACATTATCCAAAAAGCACAATTTTCTTATAATGGAAGATCGAAAATTCGCTGACATCGGTAACACTGTGTCTATGCAATATTCCAAGGGGCTCTTTAATATCGCACAATGGGCAGATCTAGTTACTGCTCATTCAATATCTGGCCAGGGTATATTGCAAGGTTTGAAAGCCGGTCTAGTGGATGCACCTAAGAAGCGTGGTGTTTTCCTCTTGGGTGAGATGTCATCGTCGGGCAATTTAATAAACGAACAATACAAAGAAGCTACAACTAAACTGGCAACAAACAATGCAGATGTTGATTTTGTTGCAGGAATTGTTTGTCAAAGTGCCGATTGCTTTGCTTTTCCCGGACTGTTACAATTGACGCCGGGTGTGAAAATAGATGAATCCGGAGATAAATTGGGTCAACAATATCAAAGTCCTGAATTTATTGTACAGGAAAAAGGCGCCGACATTGCAGTTGTTGGCCGAGGTATACTCGAAGCTAAGTGCATTGAGAAAGCAGCAGTATTATACAGGGACAGACTTTGGGCGGCTTATAGTGATCGTGTTGCAAAGTAACAACATGACCAATGAAGTAAATCCAAGCGAAATAATATTGTTTTCCAATCCAATGCATATATTTTTTATACAAATTTATTTTTTTCCAATATGAATGTTATTTACATAAGTAAAAAAAATGTATATTACGAGTATGTTTCAAATAGAAATCTTGAAAATGAATCTGGTGAATGTATTAAGTGAGTTTTTATTATTTAAGATATTTACGCAAGAAGCAATCGATGCATTATTTTTTCAATAACGAGGTTTTCACAGTCGATGTAAGTTGATAGATTAGTAGTAAGTTGTTAAATTCTGTGCTGTAGCAAAGAGTTCAAAAAGGAAAATGAGTTCTAACATTTGTGTTAGAAAAAAGTCATCATCTTAGTTTGTAGCAAGTCAGCGAAATTGGTTTAGGACGTTACTGAGTGCCCAAAAAAGTCAGATTAAACATTATTATAGCAAATTTAACAACAAGTAAATATCAATAAAATGCACGACTGGGTCCCACGAACTTGCTCCTGTATTCAAAGAGTCTGTTTTAAAAAGTACCTATGTTTATAAGATTTAAAAATATACCTGTAAAATAAGTTTGTCTTCAAAGATATAAATGCCATTTGATTTGTCGAAAAAACCTCCATTTTTCAATTTTTTTTGGAAGGGGGTTACATTTAATACAGTTAAAATTATTTAAAAAAAAACTAATTTAAGATTCAAAATTTTACCTGAAAAATAAGTTTGTCTGCAAAAATTTAAATGCCATTTTATAAATCGAAAAACCATTGATTTTTCAAATTTTTTTTTCCAAAATCGTTAGAGCGGTTTTTTTTAAATTAATTTTTTATATATAAAATTTTTCAATTTTGTTCTAAAAATATTTTTGGTATGCAGTTGTTTAGTGATTATAAATATACACTCTACATTTGAATTTCGTAAAAAAATGTTGACCCGTTTTTGAGATATAGAATTTTGAAAAAAAAAAATTCAATATTTTTTTAAAAATCCAATCAAAAAAAATTGCACTTTTGATAATCAAATATTGTTAAGGCAGTATAAAGGCTCGTTCAAAAAAAAATTATTGAAATCGGTTCATAAGTTACTGAGAAAATTAAAAAACAAAAAAACGGTTCTATGACCGGTACCTTTCCTGAGCAATACAAAAATATGTTTTTCTTATTAAAAGAAGCAAATTTAAAAAAGAAAATTTTAAAGAAAATTTTAAGAAAATCTATCGGTTCGTTTTTGAGAAAATTCGAATTATCGTTTTTTGACCAAAAAAATTGTATGGGGGCCACTGTTAGTTTTGATCTTAAAAAAAAAATGAAAAAAACGCCTAACGCGAATCTGCTCAAAACCTTAACTTCCAAGTTTGAACTCCATCGACCCATTGGTTTAGGCTGTAGGAGCGTGGACAGACAGACAAAATTTTGCACGAATGCAAAACTTGCCATATAGTTCCTATATGTCGCAAGTAAAAATTGAATATCACTGTGCTTTCCCATAATTAAATGTTATTTCTAAAACATCGGGCAGCGGGGTCAGACTGTCAACGCCAACATACCATTGTCTTCTTTTGTATCACAACAGAAAACAAAAGTCAATTCCACTCTTCAAATCAAAAATTTATCGAAAGTTCTTCAGTGGAACATGAAAGGATATTTAAATAATTATGATAAGCTCTAATTCTTATAAGAAAAATTTCACCTACATAGGTTTATTTCTTTACAGGAAACTCACTGTTTCATCCAACCTACTAATGTTATTCCAAAATCTTACACCGGTTATTTTCATAACTTTTCCACAAACGGGACAAATAAACAAGGTATCGCTGTTTTAATAAAAAAAATATTCCCCATTCATTACCTCTTAATCTACTAGTCCTCGCTATAGAAATACAAGCAGCTATTTAAGTAACGATCATTTCTATTTATATTTTACCTGATCAAAACTTCAACAAAAATTATTTAGTACATATTTTGAGTCATTTTTTTTTTTTTTTTTCAATTCATTTTTATTAATTCAATCTTAAATCTATCTTAAAGCTAGACACAAATTCATAAAACTAGCCTAATTGACCATAACTTACAACTAACTTACTGGTCCCATACGGACACTCTAATTTAAACAATAGTACTTAATGCTAATGCCTTTCGGCCCTAAGATCTATTTAACTTCAATTCATTTTATTTTTTTTTGTATTCATTAGAAAATTTAGAAAATACTAATGTCAATATCCTTTTTTATTTTTACTTAAAAACTACTTAAAATAAGGTCCTTAATATAAAACTTAAAGCTAACTAAAACTACCTATTCTACCTATAAACTACTTAAAACTAGAACAACCACAGCAGCAAATCTAACTATCTAACGTTTTTTGTTTTTCATATTTTGTTCTTTTTTTTTATTTTTTTTTTTATATTCCATGTTTTTTTTTATTTATTTTTTTTTTTATTTTTTGTATTTTTTTTTGTGCCACCATGCCTATTCTACTTAAAACTAAACCCTAAAACTAAAAAACAAGTATGTAAGCCGGCCAAGGCTTTAAACCCCATCCCGACTACCCACTATCAAGTGCCAATTGAAGCCACCAAAACTGGTTCTCCTGCTTCACCCTATCAGTTCGGTCCCGTTCGGACACAGCCCTACTGAACCGAAGGAGCTCTACTCCGTCTTGTGCCATGACGTCCCGATTGTACAGGAGCCGCCTATCCACGGTTCGTCGTCTGACGTGGTAGATTAACGGAACTGCCAATCTATCCTGTATCAGACCGCATCTATCTAAAAAGAGGAATGCCTCTGGTGGAATGAAGCCGCTCAAGCGTGCACTTTCAAAATACTCGTCGTTCGGATAGAACGCCCCGAAAATTAAATTGTTGGTCGAAGACATAGCTCTTGCAATGTGACCCCGAACGAGTTTTATCACGAAATTGTCAATTCTGTTGATTCGAGCCCCGTTGTATAGGACCTCGTTGGAATAGTAATGCACGTAAGAAGATTCGGCTGTTCGATATAAGCCGGTACAGCGTCGTAAACACTGCCGCTCGAACACCCGAAACCTCTCCATCTGGGAAGGGGCAACGTTGAACCACACAGGACAACCATAAACGATCATCGGCCGTATGAGGGCCATGTAGCAAATTACCTTCACTCTGGGGTCAAGCCGACTGCTAAAAAACAGCCGTTTCGTCAGAGCGAAGGCTCCTCTGGCCCTGGTCAGAGCAGCATTTATATGTATGTCTGTCGAAATATAAATACTGATCTAACAGATATTTTGAGTCATATACATATGTAAATGTAGGTAAACATAAAACATCTGTTTTATTAAAGAGATGTAAACGCTGTACAATGGGGATCACCTAAAACCAACTCGAGGCTCCATTGTAGATGGTTTTATTTTAAATGATGGATGGTTCACGCATTAAGCAACACATAATACATTGAAGCACATCGATATCAGCTGCTGTTTTGACACTTTACTACCAAATGCTACATCTCACACCTTAGACGACCTTCACAATAGTGACCAATTTCATTTAATTACGACTTTTGATTTAGGATCATGCAATATTCAATTTATTAACTCATCCAAATTTATAACTGATTGAGCAAACTGGCCTAGTTTTGGCTTTAATATACATAAATAAATACATGGCAAATAAACCCGTAGATTCTAATCCAAACAATCCAAACTCTAAGAGCAATTCGGTATTCTGCTAACGGACCGCTGAAATAGCTAACCTTGGATATAAAAGTTTGAAAAAAAACCAGAACCAAACAAAATTAATAAACTAGTTATAAGAAGATGAATGCAGCTTTCCGCCGTCGCGTCGGTCGTCAGGTCAAAATTAGCAAAGCCAAAAATGTCAATGTTTTTACTTCAACTATAAATAGAGCTTCAACCACTTCAAAAATATGAAGCAATATGAAATTTTTACCCTTAAATAATAAAATGTATAGTTTCCCCCCAAGGCCCCAAATCAAATCCATCCGAAATTTTTAATTACTTTGCTAAAGCTTGGTGTGTTGAAAAATAATAAAAATTTGCATGTAGGGCCTAGAACAATTCAATATGTGAAATCTTTTTTAACAAACAGAAGGTTTTCTGTTAAAACCAACATCTGCTTTTCTTTAACGTATCGACTACATAATGGACTTCCTTAAGGTTCTCCTTTATCGGTGACCCTATTTCTTATTGCTTTTCAACAAATATCACGACACAGCATTATTATTTTTTTTAACTTTAACTTCAATGTTACAGTAATATAGGATATAGCAAACCCTTAAATATTAAATAAATTATTAATCACATTAATTTTTTAAAATTTTCTGAAAAATACATGTTTTTTAATTTTCCAAGACCTATCGTTTTTCAAAATAAAATTATATTATGTTTGACCTTGAACGATAAAGGGTTAAGATTGAAATGGCAATTATATAATTGTTGCTCAGGAATTTCGCACTTAATACTTAAAAAAACAACAACAACACTTTGATCTTATATTTTTTTAATACATACATACATAAATACAGAGAATTCATCCTCTAACTCTAAACAATATAAAATATATCTAATATCAAAACAGTAAATGGAGATTTATTTACATCAACAATAATCATCTTAAAACTAAACAATATATGTTTATAAAATATTTTCCAAAATTTCTGTTTTCGCAACCGCCACAGTTTGTGCTTTTGCCTATTTTAAATGCAAAATATATAGAATTGTTAAATTTAATGAAATTTAAGAAAAATGTACAATATTTACTACCTCCATTTCGTCCCAATATTCCAATATTGTCCGATTTAGTCGACGTTTCAAAGCAAACGAATGTTCTGTTGGAAGACTTCGGAGCTCAGATGCAATAAAGTTGCCAAAACATGCGTGTTCATCATTTTTGTTCTTCATTATTTGTTTTGAGGGCGGATTTTCTTGTGAAGGTTTAGTTCTTACAAAAGACCCGGTATCAAATGTTGGCATAGGTGTTGGTGTTGAAATGGGTATAGGTGTTTTCAATGGTTGAGAACTTTCTTGTTTTATAAAACTAGAAGAGCATTGCGAGAAGTCAAAATTTTTGAATGATTCGAATGTAGAACGCGATGCCGTCGTTAATTCTGTGTCAAAGTTTAGTATGGAATCTTCCTTTAATAAAACAAAAATATGTATATTCAATTATGTATGTATATATGAGGATATTTTTTAATATTTGGTTTCATTCTTAGAACATTTAAAAATTTTTGTGAGTTTTTCAATACAATTTTCAATTCAGAACTCTTTCGACTTCCCCCACGACTTAGAGGCACCCCTGTATTTCATTTCATGTTCTTTACTTACGTATGTATGTCTTTAATACATATATTTTGAAAAGCAATATGATTTAAGAGGAGTAGTAAACCTTTTGACTGGTTGTTGCATGCTCTAAAAAACTTTTTGAAAATAAAAAAAAAGAAAATTGGGTTGTTATGTTTTCTATTTTCCTTAAGTTCAAAAAGAGTCATGACTGTAGAGGTCTAACACCTTACTATAGTTTATATCACTTACTAACGGCAACGGTTTTTCTAAGCCTGTTTTGAATATTTCAAAAAATAGTCTGATTTTTGTTGAACTTGTATTTTATAATACGTTTTGGTAATTAATTATATCTCTTCAAAATTGAATGCAACTTTTTCTAACTAATAATATGATTGAAATTACGAAATCAATAAAATCCTATATAACCATTTAAAGCTTTAAAAATCCGTATAAAATTAATACCCATTTTATTATTTTGGAAAACACACTCATAGCACCTAAATTTGTAAATAGGCTGGCCATTCACGACACAAAATAATTTCGCAAATTGGGGTTTGTACGGACTGTTTGTGTTAAGAATGGGGTTGTTTTTGCGGTTTGTACAATTATTTCAATTGAAATGATTTTGATATTTCCTCAGCTTCGTCAACTTGTGCAGATATTTTGTGACGTGAATATGAAAGTCTGTAAAACCATTCGTTTGAATGTACTCAGACTCACACTTAACATAAAGATGAGTTTTTGATTACCGCTTGAAAATGATCTTTAATGTTCTCTAAAGGAGGCTAACATATATTTCAAGGACTAAAGTAACACTATTGTACAGCAAGATATAATCTAACTATTTAATTTGCACGACTCAATATGTATCTGGTGATTTTTTAAGAGCTTGAGAACTTTTTTTAAAAAAAAAACGCATAAAATTTGCAAAATCTCATCGATTCTTTATTTGAAACGTTAGATTGGTCCATGACATTTTTTTTTTGAAGATAATTTCATTTAAATGTTGACCGCGGCTGCGTCTTAGGTGGTCCATTCGGAAAGTCAAATTTTTGGTAACTTTTTCGAGCATTTCGGCCGGAATAGCCCGAATTTCTTCGGAAATGTTGTCTTCCAAAGCTGGAATAGTTGCTGGCTTATTTGTGTAGACTTTAGACTTGACGTAGCCCCACAAAAAATAGTCTAAAGGCGTCAAATCGCATGATCTTGGTGGCCAACTTACCGGTCCATTCCTTGAGATGAATTGTTCTCCGAAGTTTTCCCTCAAAATGGCCATAGAATCGCGAGCTGTGTGGCATGTAGCGCCATCTTGTTGAAACCACATGTCAACCAAGTTCAGTTCTTCCATTTTTGGCAACAAAAAGTTTGTTAGCATTGAACGATAGCGATCGCCATTCACCGTAACGTTGCGTCCAACAGCATCTTTGAAAAAATACGGTCCAATGATTCCACCAGCGTACAAACCACACCAAACAGTGCATTTTTCGGGATGCATGGGCAGTTCTTGAACGGCTTCTGGTTGCTCTTCACTCCAAATGCGGCAATTTTGCTTATTTACGTAGCCATTCAACCAGAAATGAGCCTCATCGCTGAACAAAATTTGTCGATAAAAAAGCGCGAAACACATTTCGAACCGAACACTGATTTTGGTAATAAAATTCAATGATTTGCAAGCGTTGCTCGTTAGTAAGTCTATTCATGATGAAATGTCAAAGCATACTGAGCATCTTTCTCTTTGACACCATGTCTGAAATCCCGCGTGATCTGTCAAATACTAATGCATGAAAATCCTAACCTCAAAAAAATCACCCTTATAAGAAGCATTCCAAGAATCCAACACTTTTCTAAATATACCATATTTATGAGCTGAAATACAATAGTTTAGAGTTTTTTGTGCATTTCTCGCAGAAATGTTAGAAATTGTGTTGAAACGTAGCCTTTCTCCAAAAAATAATATATTTAACTCTTGTTGGCATTTCTATAGATGCGCAGAACGCTTCAAAAATATATGTAGATGTAAATAGCCAGAAAATGGGAAAGTTTGACATACAAATTTGATCTTTGTTCTTAGGAAAATAAAATAGAGTCTGATATGAAGAATTGTCTGGCTTTTCTTACGTATTTTTTTCGGGCTCAATTTTCGGGACTCTATTATAACTATAGTTAGGTACCAGTCTGCTTACTCGTAGATTGAAGCTGATGCTAGAAAACAAAGTCTAAAAAATGACTGTTTTGCGTGAACCTTTTGAAAATATTTTTAATTTTAAAGGAGTCAAAAATACTTAAAAATTGTAGAGAGACAAATATTTGGTTCTTAAATTTAAGGAAAAATGTGCATTTAGGTACATAATTTTTCTAAAAATTGAATAAAAACAAATTAAGGTAAGCAAATATGTTGGGAAGAAACTTTAATGTTGCACTCATTACACGTTGCGAAAGTTCTTTTCACTTCAGTTCTCGAGAGACTCAAAGCCTGTAGGTATATTAAATGAATCGATATAAAACCTTTATTTAGTTTTTCAATAAGCCATTTGTTTAACGAAAGTGTCACTATTGCTGTTTTTTGTGACATTTATGTTCTTAAAATTCATGTTTCAATCTCAGTTTTAAATCATCCAACACGAATTCATTTCAAAAAGTAGATTTCTTAAAATCCTTGCATTGTTTGTATTTAATAGAAAATCAATTTTGAAAGAAAAATAAAACTTTTAGAAAACCTTACACTATTTATATGTGCGTCAAAAAAAGATGGAATGGAAGACGAGTTTCAGGAATTTAAAGGCCAGTTATTATCAATTTGGCGATCTCTTATTCAAGGTTTCATCTTAAGAACCTGAATATTTGCTCTTTTTTTCGAAAAAAAATCTTTTGAAAACAATTCAAAGCATTACTAAAGAAACTTAGTAATCTCCCAGGCAAGGGGAGTTGTTCATGACCCCCACGATTGGATCTGCCATTGATTGTACTTTTTGTTAATGAAGTCAGTAATCTTGGGATTGTCCTCTAAAAATCATATTAATATGCTGTTTATATGTATATGTATATTTTGTGAATTACGTCAGCTTTACATATCTTCCAAAGTTATTCCAGTTAAAATTAAATAGAATTTAGTTCGAGCTTTATATTCGCCACTTATCGATTACTTTTCTGACGTTTATAGAAACCCGGACTCAGTTTCTTTCCGAATTTTATAACTCTGCAATGCGTTTTGTAAACTTTCTTCGCAAATTCGATTATATTTCGAGATTCTCATAAAATGTTACAGGATGTTCTTTAAGACAGCACTTACAGTGCTACACACAAGGTTGCTCGTGAACGGTAAGTGATACATTTTTTTGTAGGTAAGTACATTTCAAAAAATGATTTTAAAAGGATCGGTTCAGTCAAACATAAATTTAATATTTTTAATTGGACCTTATTTCTAATATCGTGGGTGAGTATTTTTGTGTTTGAGGTCATTATCTTGCTGGAAGTAGTAGTCGTATGAAATACCCAGCATCTCGGCACTTACTTTTAAATTTCCTTTGAGGATATCAGACCCAAAAATGTTATACTTGGACTCGTCCGCGAAAATTAACTTGGCTAAGGCGCCAGTTATAGCTATCATTGAAATCGATCCGGAAAAATTTTTGAATCGATATTTGACGGTGTTTCCCTTTGATTATAAATAAAAATTATATACTGATCGATCGGAAATCACACAAAGAACATTTGTTGAGAGAAAAAAGTGTAATTGGGCATTTATTTTTCTCTAAAAATGTATTTTTCTATTTTCCGGAAGGAAATTCATTTTCCTGAACAGCTGATACTTTTATGTTCAAAAGTGAAACGAATCGTTCCACTGATTTGTGATCCAATTTCACACAATTCCAATGACAGATTTATGTCAGTAAAAAATTTTCGGTGGCTTTCAATCAGGAAAAATTATTCAATGACAGACATTTTTAATGATAGCTATAAACGACCTGTCAAAAAAATTCCAATGTTTGTTTTCAATGATGAAAACCAATGATAGCTATAACTGGCGCCTAACGCAAGTAGCTTCTGCCTGTTGACTTTTTTCTGGATGTAAACGACTTAAATCCATTTCGAAACCGTTTCTGTATGCTTTTTAGTGTTGTGATGCGTTCCTAGTTCCAAGCTGTTTTGTTCCCCCATACGTTTAATCATCCGCTTATCTCTTAGAGGCCAGTTAAAGCTATCAGTAAAATACATCAGTAAAATTTGAAACAAGAGGAATCTGAAATATTTTACTGATGAGCGTTTATAGCAATCAGTAAATTTACGTCATTAAATGTTGTTTTCTTTCGATCATAACATCGAGCTTCGCGCCTCAGACAATGTTTTTACTGTTGCTTTCATCAGTAAAATTTTTAATGATGTGATCAGAACAGTAAAAAAATTGGAACACCAACAGTAAAACGAGATGGATTTTTTTTTGACTTTTGGCAGTCAGCTGTTCAGTAAAATGAAATTTCATCATTGAAAAAATTAAAATGGATTTATAAATTAAATAAAACTTTAAATGCGTTGTTTCTTTTTGAAAAAAATACTTGAATATAGAATTCATCTTATTGCCTCAATCTTTTGCTAGAACTAAATCTGTAACATGTTCAAAAACTAAAAAAAAAAATTTACTGATGGATTTTACTGATAGCTATAACCGGCCCCTTACTGAGAGCTTCGATACTCGGCCGAAACTTGCCTTAGATTCTATCTGCCCTGAGTTCCTAAAGTGATGCATGGTTCTCTGAATCATTGATCGACTTTTGGAAGTTTGTTTCGAAATTTCGCTTCAGGACATTCTTTGTTTCACTTGAAGATTAATTATCAACTACCTTTCACTTACGCTTAACTCTTTTTCCGACATTTTTCTTGTTTTAATTTCGCGAAACTCAAAAACCAATCAATTCACTAATTTTTCACACTCGAACAAACAACAACGTACTGCGATCAAAATGAACCGCTGCTTGCACAGGGTGTAATGAAACATTTTTACTATCTACGCAAACTTTTCTGAAATGAAAATTACAACTTTTTTCTTTTTTTGTATTTGTTGAAAAAAAATAAAAGTATTGAATTTATTTTAGACTACATCAATCCTTTGAAAATTATTTTTTGAAATATACTTACAAACAAATTTTTTCTCAACCTACGGTTTACTTTTTACTAAATTTGATTGCTGTAATCAAACTTTTGTGTAACACTGTAAATACTTATTTAATTTAAGAAGTAATAATCATGTAATGTATTTTGTGTAAATTTCAATTCATGGATAAGCTACTTATAAATAATTTTTGTTCTTGATCTTTTATTTTAAGAAGGTTAAAGTACAAACTAATAGAAGTAATTCTTAATGTTCTTCCCATGTTTTCAATATCAATGAATTAAAATTTTGAATTGTATTTACACCTTCCAAAAGTTAAATTTTAGGTTTCCTATAAATTAAAAGGTATACAAATTTTAATAATTATCTTACCACGTCATTAGACACATTCCTATGAAGCCTTTTCTTGCTAATGAATTGCATCAAATGAAAAAATCTCCACAATATTCTTGGTACTTCGTCTGTGCCTTCAGATTTCTTTTTAGCTATTTTATTCAAGTTGCATTTATAAGTGACCCTAAGATTCTGCCACTTAAGTCGACAATCACGCCAATCATAGTCTTCTCCTAATTCCATTGCCACTGCTTGCCATGATTGAGGCTTTGCAATGCGATAGTTTGTGCTGCCAATGTCCCATAGTTCGGGTCGTGTTTTAACATTATAAATAAGTTCTCTTATTTTATCATCTGGCCAATCGCCAGTCAATTCTCTCCTTGTACGTTGTTTCTTCTTCCTCCATTTACTTTTGTTGTCCATAGTTAAATTTTGTGTTCTTTGTTCAAGCAAAGTAAAGAATCATTAAACGTATGACATAACAATTAATAAATTGTATAAATCAAACTTAAAACGCAACAAACAACACCGCCGCTTGCGACAGCAGCAGAAACAGAATGCCTGCCAACTATGAACTGAACTGAGTACTGAGAACAACTACTGGCAAGGCAATTGAATCATTTGCTAACGTAAAATGATGTGACACAACTGTCAATGTTTGGCTTTGTGCCATATATGTTGTTTTCTGTGCGACAGTTCTTGCCATATGTGTATTGTGAGCTATCGAATTGTTATACCTGACAGATAAAGTTAAATTGACTGCCGTGCCGAATGACGTTTTTAGTTTGATGTTGATATTCCAAGCAAGCCAAACGTTTGGCCGCATCATTGCGATAACATTAAGAAAAAAAGCTATCGCCCGAGCAGGGACTTGAACCCTGGACCGTTGGATTAAAAGTCCAACGCTCTACCGACTGAGCTACCCGGGCATCTGTTTTTACCAGTTCTAAATGGTCTACATATTCTCGTTGTGGTATTTCTTGACAACAATAATGGATTTACTCAGTCGTTCTTTGACTTTCAAAGAGAAAGCAAGTGATTAGTAGCTAATTTTAAATTAAAAAAAGTAAATTGCATTTGTAAGGTTTTAGTGTTTTAAGAAGGCAGTGTGCCACAGTTTTTCTTAAGTAATCGACAGCCTAGTGGAGGTGGCGTCGGAACAAGTCGTTCTTTGACTTTCAAAGTGAAAACAAGTGTTATAAGTGGATATTAGATAATTTTAAATTAAAAGTGCATTTGTAGGGCTTTACAATTAAGAAGGCAGTAAGCCACAGAAATAAATAAGAAGTCGGTAGCCCAGTGGAGGTGGCGTCCGGAGACAGGTCCAGGAGTCGTGGGTTCGAGTCCCAGAGCGAGTCAACAAAAAATTTAGAAGCTTTTTTTCATAATCGGGAAATTGCCGATTTTATACATTGGGAAAAAAGGCAAATGATGAAGGAGAAAAGAGCAGGGGTATCGAAAGATACCTCTGCCAACACATCGGGCGATGTTGCGGTGGTGCCAGCAGCGGTACCGCAAACAACCGCAACAACATCAGGTCAGGCATCTGACCAGTCAACGGCTAAGAATTACAAAAGAAAGCTGACAAAACAAAGCCCGAATAAGGTAAAAAGAACCAATTCGGCTAAGCGGCAGGCAAATAGAAAAAAAATGGAGAAGAGGGAAGGAATCACCACGGAGAGTGAATTCTCAGACTACGCCGAGTCTGAGAAAACAGAGTACATGTCCGAAGGTGGAGAGGGGCTCTTCAAGTCTCCGAATAGGGATTTAATCCTATCGGAGCCAGAGCCAGTCCCGCAGACAAACAAGACTTTGGAGGTAGCGGCGGGCCTCCAAGATGAAGCAGAACTAATGCAGGCCCTGCAAGTCAAACAGGCAGAGATCAGCCAGCACGAGCAAAGCCTCAATAAGCTCAAGGAGGAAATAGGGCCCCTCCTCAGTGCACTAAAGCTGAAACAAGAGGCGCGCCGAAAGCAAGAGGCAGCCCAAAAACAACAGCAGCAAAAACAACAGCAACAACAACCACAGCAGCAAAAACAACCACAACCACAACCCAAGCCAGCTCCCAAAAACACAGGAGCGGAGCAAATTAAAAAGACGCCAGCAGCAGTGACAGGCCCAATTGCTGAGGGCCCATCCACTTCGGTTAAGGCAAAGCAGCAGCAACAACAACAGCTGCAACAAAGGCCGCAGCAAGAGCAGAAACAGCAACAACAGCAACAGAAGCAGCAACAGCAGCAGCAACAGAAGCAGCAGCAGCAACAGCAGCAGAAACAACAGCAGCAACACCAGAAACAACCACAGGCCAAGAAAGAAAAAATACCACCAATAAGGACCCATAGAGTTGACCTGGACGACATAAAACAGGTATGTAAGTCGGCCACTAAGGGCAATTTTTGCATTAAAATACTAAACGAAAAAGAAAAGAATTATTCGGTCCAGTGCTTCTCACTGGCCGAATACAACTTAGTCAAAGGGTTATTAAAAGAGGCCACAGCTGAGTTCTTCAGCTTCACGCCTAAAAGCGAAAAATTTAAGACGGTCCTACTGAAGGGCATAAGTTCCTGCACGGAACCGGAGGCGCTCTTAGCTGAGCTCCGCCAAAAAGCCATCGACGATCTCGATTTCATCGGGGTCAAGCCTTTCACTACGGTGAAGTCCAGGCGAGGGGGTTACAGGCTGCCAATGTTCCTCGTAACATTATCGCCCCAAAGTAGGCTTGAGAGTCTGAGGGAAATCAAATGCCTCGACTATCAAGCCATACACTGGGAGACATTAAAAAGGCACGACGACATTTTACAATGTACGAAGTGCCAGAGGTTCGGCCATGCCGGAGCCAACTGCAATATGCAGTTGCGCTGCGTCAGGTGCTCAGAAACCCACATCAAGGGAGAGTGCAAGCTGGGGAATGAGCGGGTTGAGGATTTGACCCAGCTCAAGTGTGTCCTTTGTGGAAACCAAGGGCACCCTGCTAACTATAGGGGTTGCCCTAAGGTCCAACAAATGAAACAAAAACAGGCCAGTCAAAAAGCCGAAGAAAGTCGAACAGTTCGACAGGCTCCTACACAAAAATTCGTGGATCCCAAATTTTCCTACGCCCAAATGGTGTCAGGGAATGGGAACACGAGACAGGCTCCACCAACGGTTGCCCCAAAGGCCCCTGTGCCTAAGGCACCAGAGGTGCAGCCTGACATTGTAGCCTTGTTGTTGAACATTCAAGGTCAACTTACAGGACTGCAAAGTCAGATAAAGGAGCAAGGCAAAAGGGTAGACCATCTCTACTCTTTGTTGCCTGGCCTGGCGCAATTTAGACCATAATGGGCGCGCTGCCGGAGACGCGCCTAAAAGTCCTAGCTGTGAATGTAAATTCACTGATTAGGATTGAACGAAGAGCCAATATGTTCCAATTGTTGAAAGACTACAGTCCCGATGTGTTTATGGCTAGCGAAACTAAGCTAAACCACAAACACAAATTGACTCATAAAAATTACAATATCGTAAGAAGAGACCGGCCCGACTCCACTCAAGGGGGCGGTGTCGCTCTCTTTATACGAAAAGGCATTAATTATAAAGTCATATATAACAATGAATTGCGAAAGCTCAAGACGCTAGAAGTTTGCGTTGTATGCATCTCTCTCACTCAAGGGAAGCGGATGTATATGATTGCGGCTTATGCGGCTGGAGCTCCGCAGGTTACTTACTTTGCTTCAGAACTCGAGATTCTTTTTAGGGAACTTAAACTGAGCTTGGAAGAAAACTATTTCATCTTGGCCGGTGATTTGAACGCAAAACATGAAGATTGGGGAAATCAACATAGTAATCCCAGAGGTAACCATCTTTTTAATTTGATGAATCTTTACAGCGTTGAATATGGCGTCGACCTGCTGGCTACTGAAAAGCCATCGTATCCAAGAACCGGCTCCTTTCTGGATCTTTTGCTGTACGACACCAGACTGACAGTTACAGACAAAGTGGGTAATCACCCTCGAAACTGCTTACAGACAGTCGAGTACGACAGTGATCACTGCGGACTGGCTGCTGTAATGCAGATTCCGAACGAACGCGTGGAGTTGGAGGAATACGTTGCAACGCATTCTTACAATTACAGTAAGATGCGCTGGCCTCGTTTCACCAACGCCCTAGCGAGAGAACTTCGTTCGAGTGACACAGCCCCACCAAACAACAGAAACCTGACAAATACAGAAATTGACCAACATTTACAACAGATGGATGAAACAATAAAACGAACAATGGAACGGACAATACCAAAGTACAAAGAACGGGACCAAATGGACGCTTACAGAAACGCGACTATTGACGCACTACGTAGGCACAAGAGTGGCTTACTGACAAGACTCAAAAACTTGTACAGACGACTCACAGACCCACACGACTTGGAGGTTAGGACACTGAAGTCGTCAATAAAAAATGTCAATCTGTTGATTAAGGAGAACTACAGGTTATCAATTAACAAGTACTGGGACCGCAAGATCCGGTCAGTTAATTCCAGTGACCCTAGTATGTTCCCTAAAATCAACAAGATATTCAGGAAAAAGAACGACAATGACCTTCCGTGTCTGAAACTTCAAAGAACTGACGAGAACACAGACGTACTCAGGACAGCGCAAATAGACCCAGAAGAAGCCATCTTTGACGATGACTTCTATATAATTGAAGATCCGAAGGAAAAAGTGGAGGCGGTGGGAGCTGCTTTCCAGCAAGTGTACAAGGTGAATGCTAGCATTCGCCCCAACCACGACCTGGAAAACAGAGCCCTACTTAATCATTTTTACCTTCGAAATGATATAACACAATGGCGATCTGAGAACCGCGGTTTTATGCGGTTCAATGACGATTCCTTGGCAAATGCCATAATCGCCGAGCAAACGGGACCAAGTCCCTTGTTAGTGACGAAGGTTGAGCTTCAGCTCATCTTCAACTCAATAAAAAATAAAAAGTCAGCAGGTGTCGATGGTATATCCAACGTTGTACTAAGACATTTACCGATGGAGGCAATTGACATTTACACCACACTCTTCAATAATGCACTGAATAATGCATATTATCCAGTGCATTGGAAGACCGCTGTGGTTCATCCTCTCCCGAAAAAGGGAAAGGACAACTCCAACCCGTCAAATCTTCGGTCGATAAGTCTTCTTCCGAGCATCAGCAAAGTTTTCGAAAAAATCATTAATAGGGCTCTGACTAAGTGGGCTGCGGACAACAAAATAATTCCGGATAAACAGTTCGGGTTCAAGGCGGGTCATGACACAATTCATGCTGCGTCTAAACTCGTTTCTGATATCCAATGGAATAAAACAAAACAACAATGCACAGGTGCTGTTCTGGTTGATTTGGAAAAGGCCTTTGACACCGTATGGTTAGAGGGTCTTTACCTAAAACTGAGCAGGCTTGGCATAAGCAAGCCATTGTTGTATATACTTTATGATATGCTTAACGGTAGAAAGTTTGTTGTCAAAAGTGGCAATGTAACTTCTACCACAACATTCTTAATTAAAAATGGTCTTCAACAGGGAGCGGTGAATTCGCCGATTCTCTTCAGCATTTACACCAGCGATCTGATAGGTAGTCTTACAAAGGCAATTGCGTACGCCGACGATCTAATTGCGTACAGAACGGCCCGAAAGGTTGAGGTTATTAGAATTCTCTTGCAGCGTGATTTCGACAAGATTCAGCGATATTGCGACGACTGGAAACTGAAAATAAATGTCCAGAAGTCGGAGACAATTCTGTTCCGGACTCCGTTGGCTAGGGCCACGAGGGATACGTGCAAGAATTGGCGCAAGATGGTTATCGTTGATCTTCACGGGCAGCCATTAGCGAGCAAAAGTGTAGTGAAGTACCTCGGTATCTGGTTAGATCAGTATTTATATTTCGACAGACATATAAATGCTGCTCTGACCAGGGCCAGAGGAGCCTTCGCTCTGACGAAACGGCTGTTTTTTAGCAGTCGGCTTGACCCCAGAGTGAAGGTAATTTGCTACATGGCCCTCATACGGCCGATGATCGTTTATGGTTGTCCTGTGTGGTTCAACGTTGCCCCTTCCCAGATGGAGAAGTTTCGGGTGTTCGAGCGGCAGTGTTTACGACGCTGTACCGGCTTATATCGAACAGCCGAATCTTCTTACGTGCATTACTATTCCAACGAGGTCCTATACAACGGGGCTCGAATCAACAGAATTGACAATTTCGTGATAAAACTCGTTCGAGGTCACATTGCAAGAGCTATGTCTTCGACCAACAATTTAATTTTCGGGGCGTTCTATCCGAACGACGAGTATTTTGAAAGTACACGCTTGAGCGGCTTCATTCCACCAGAGGCATTCCTCTTTTTAGATAGATGCGGTCTGATACAGGATAGATTGGCAGTTCCGTTAATCTACCACGTCAGACGACGAACCGTGGATAGGCGACTCCTGTACAATCGGGACGTCATGGCACAAGGCGGAGAAGAGCTCCTTCGGTTCAGTAGGGCTGTGTCCGAACGGGACCGAACTGATAGGGTGAAGCAGGAGAACCAGTTTTGGTGGCTTCAATCGGCACTTGATAGTGAGTAGTCGGGATGGGGTTTTCAGCCTTGGCCGGCTTACATACTTGTTTTATAGTTTTAGGGTTTAGTTTTAAGTAGAATAGGCATGGTGGCACAAAAGCAAAAAAAATACAAAAAAAAAAAAAAAAAAAAAAAAAAAAAAAAAAATACAAAAAAAAACAAAAAAAAACAAAACAAAATGAATAAAAAAAACATGGAATAAAAAAAATATAAAAAAAGAGACAACAAAATATGAAAAACAAAAAATGTTATATAGTTAGATTTGCTGCTGTGGTTGTTCTAGTTTTAAGTAGTTTATAGGTAGAATAGGTAGTTTTAGTTAGCTTTAAGTTTTATATTAAGGACCTTATTTTAAGTAGTTTTTTAAGTAAAAATAAAAAAGGATATTGATATTAGTTTTTTTGAAATTTTCTAATGAATAAACAAAATAAATAAAATGGAATTGAAGTTAAATAGATCTTAGGGCCGAAAGGCATTAGCATTAAGTATATTATTGTTTAACTTAGAGTGTCCGTATGGGACCAGTAAGTTAGTTGTAAGGTATGGTTAATTAGGCTAGTTTTATGAATTTTTGTCTAGCTTTAAGATAGGTTTAAGATTGAATGAATAAAAATGAATTTACAAAAAAAAAAAAAAAAGTGGCGTCGGAACACAGCTCCAAGGGTCGTGGGTTCGAATCCCGTGCGGAGCGCACGAAAAATATTGCAGCTTTTTTCCATAATCGAGAAATAGCAGATTTTATTGATTTGGAAGAAAGGCAGATGGAGAAGGAGGGAAAAGCAGGGGTATCGAAAGATACCTCTGCCAACACATCGGGTGATGTTACGGTGGTGTCAGCAGCGGTACCGAAAATAACATCGACAACATCTGGTCAGGCATCAGACCAGGGCATAGCGGCAGCCACTAACAAAAAAAGAAAGCTGAAGAAGCATAGCCCAAACAAAGTGGAGAGGGCCAACTCCGCTAAGCGGCGGGATATGCGGAAGGAAATGGACAGTGGTAAAGGAGGAATTACCACCGAGAGTGAGTATTCAGACTACGCTGAGTCTGAAAAAACTGAATATGTGTCCGAAGGTGGAGAGGGGCTCTTCAGGCCTCCGAATATGGATTTAATCCTATCGGAGGCAGAGCCAGTCCCGCCGAAAACGAAGGCTTTGGAGGTAGTGGCGGACCTCCAAGATGAAAGAGAGCTGATTCAGGCCCTGCAAGCCAAACAGGCAGACATCAGCCAACAAGAGGAAAACCTCAGAAAGCTCAAGGAGGAAATGGAGCCCCTCCTCAGTCAGCTTAAGCTGAAACAAGAGGCGCGCCGTAAGCAAGAGGCAGCCCAAAAACAACAGCTGCAAAAACAACAGCAGCAAAAACAACAGCAACAACAACCACAGCAGCAAAAACAACCACAACCCAAGCCCGCTTCCAAATACACAGGAGCGGAGCAAATTAAAAAGACGCCAGCAGCAGCGACAGGCCCAATTGCTGAGGGCCCATCGACTTCGGCTAAGCCAAATCAGCAGCAACAACAACAGCTACAACCAAGGCAACAGGAGCAACAGAAACAGCAGCAGCAGCAACAGAAGCAGAAGCAGCAGCAACAGCAGCAACACCAGAAACAACCACAGCCCAAGAAGGAGAAGGTGCCACCAATAAGGACCCATAGAGTTGACCTGGACGACATAAAACAGGTATGTAAGTCGGCCACTAAGGGCAATTTTTGTATTAAAATCCTTAACGAAAAAGAAAAGAATTATTCGGTCCAGTGCTTCTCACTGGCCGAATACAACTTAGTAAAAGGGTTATTAAAAGAGGCCACAGCTGAGTTCTTCAGCTTCACGCCTAAAAGCGAAAAATTAAAGACGGTCCTACTGAAGGGCATAAGTTCCTGCACGGAACCGGAGGCGCTCTTAGCTGAGCTCCGCCAAAAAGCCATCGACGATCTCGATTTTATCGGGGTCAAGCCTTTCACTACGGTGAAGTCCAGGCGAGGGGGTTACAGGCTGCCAATGTTCCTTGTAACATTATCGCCCCAAAGTAGGCTTGAGAGTCTGAGGGAAATCAAATGCCTCGACTATCAAGCCATACACTGGGAGACATTAAAAAGGCACGACGACATTTTACAATGTACGAAGTGCCAGAGGTTTGGCCATGCCGGAGCCAACTGCAATATGCAGTTGCGCTGCGTCAGGTGCTCCGAAACCCACATCAAGGGAGAGTGCAAGCTGGGGAATGAGCGGGTTGAGGATTTGACCCAGCTCAAGTGTGTCCTCTGTGGAAACCAAGGGCACCCGGCTAGCTATAGGGGTTGCCCTAAGGTCCAACAAATCAAACAAAAACAGGCCAGTCAAAAAGCCGAAGAAAGTCGAACAGTTCGACAGGCTCCTACACAAAAATTCGTGGATCCCAAATTTTCCTACGCCCAAATGGTGTCAGGGAATGGGAACACGAGACAGGCTCCACCAACGGTTGCCCAAAAGGCCCCTGTGCCTAAGGCACCAGAGGTGCAGCCTGACATTGTAGCCTTGTTGTTGAACATTCAAGGTCAACTTACAGGACTGCAAAGTCGGATAAAGGAGCAAGGCAAAAGGGTAGACCATCTCTACTCTTTGTTGCCTGGCCTGGCGCAATTTAGACCATAATGGGCGCGCTGCCGGAGACGCGCCTAAAAGTCCTAGCTGTGAATGTAAATTCACTGATTAGGATTGAACGAAGAGCCAATATGTTCCAATTGTTGAAAGACTACAGTCCCGATGTGTTTATGGCTAGCGAAACTAAGCTAAACCACAAACACAAATTGACTCATAAAAATTACAATATCGTAAGAAGAGACCGGCCCGACTCCACTCAAGGGGGCGGTGTCGCTCTCTTTATACGAAAAGGCATTAATTATAAAGTCATATACAACAATGAATTGCGAAAGCTCAAGACGCTAGAAGTTTGCGTTGTATGCATCTCTCTCACTCAAGGGAAGCGGATGTATATGATTGCGGCTTATGCGGCTGGAGCTCCGCAGGTTACTTACTTTGCTTCAGAACTCGAGATTCTTTTTAGGGAACTGAAACTGAGCTTGGAAGAAAACTATTTCATCTTGGCCGGTGATTTGAACGCAAAACATGAAGATTGGGGAAATCAACATAGTAATCCCAGAGGTAACCATCTTTTTAATTTGATGGATCTTTACAGCGTTGAATATGGCGTCGACCTGCTGGCTACTGAAAAGCCATCGTATCCAAGAAGCGGCTCCTTTCTGGATCTTTTGCTGTACGACACAAGACTGACAGTTACAGACAAAGTGGGTAATCACCCCCGTAACTGCTTACAGACAGTCGAGTACGACAGTGATCACTGCGGACTGGCTGCTGTAATGCAGATACCGAACGAACGCGTGGAGTTGGAGGAATACGTTGCAACGCACTCTTACAATTACAGTAAGATGCGCTGGCCTCGTTTCACCAACGCCTTAGCGAGAGAAATTCGTTCGAGTGACATAGCCCCACCAAACAACAGAAACCTGACAAATTCAGAAATTGACCAACATTTACAACAGATGGACGAAACAATAAAACGAACAATGGAACGGACAATACCAAAATACAAAGAACGGGACCAAATGGACGCTTACAGAAACGCGACTATTGACGCACTGCGTAAGCACAAGAGTGGCTTACTGACAAGACTCAAAAACTTGTACAGACGACTGACAGACCCACACGACTTGGATGTTAGGACACTGAAGTCGTCAATAAAAAATGTCAATCTGTTGATTAAGGAGAACTACAGGTTATCAATTAACAAGTACTGGGATCGTAAGATCCGGTCAGTTAATTCCAGTGACCCTGGTATGTTCCCTAAAATCAATAAGATATTTAGGAAAAAGAACGACAATGACCTTCCGTGTCTGAAACTCCAAAGAACTGAAGAGAACAGAGACGTACTCATGACAGCGCAAATAGATCCAGAAGAAGCCATCTTTGACGATGACTTTTATATAATTGAAGATCCGAAGGAAAAAGTGGAGGCGGTGGGAGCTGCTTTCCAGCAAGTGTACAAGGTGAATGTTAGCATTCGCCCCAACCACGACCTGGAAAACAGAGCCCTACTTAATCACTTTTATCTTCGAAATGATATAACACATTGGCGATCTGAGAACCGCGGTTTTATGCGGTTCGATGACGATACCTTGGCAAATGCCATAATCGCCGAGCAAACGGGACCAAGTCCCTTTTTAGTGACGAAGGTTGAGCTTCAGCTCATCTTCAACTCAATAAAAAATAAAAAGTCAGCAGGTGTCGATGGTATATCCAACGTTGTACTAAGACATTTACCGATGGAGGCAATTGACATTTACACCACACTCTTCAATAATGCACTGAATAATGCATATTATCCAGTGCATTGGAAGACCGCTGTGGTTCATCCTCTCCCGAAAAAGGGAAAGGACAACTCCAACCCGTCAAATCTTCGGTCGATAAGTCTTCTTCCGAGCATCAGCAAAGTTTTCGAAAAAATAATCAATAGGGCTCTGACTAAGTGGGCTGCGGACAACAAAATAATTCCGGATAAACAGTTCGGGTTCAAGGCGGGTCATGACACAATTCATGCTGCGTCTAAACTCGTTTCTGATATCCAATGGAATAAAACAAAACAACAATGCACAGGTGCTGTTCTGGTTGATTTGGAAAAGGCCTTTGACACCGTATGGTTAGAGGGTCTTTACCTAAAACTGAGCAGGCTTGGCATAAGCAAGCCATTGTTGTATATACTTTATGATATGCTTAACGGTAGAAAGTTTGTTGTCAAAAGTGGCAATGTAACTTCTACCACAACATTCTTAATTAAAAATGGTCTTCAACAGGGAGCGGTGAATTCGCCGATTCTCTTCAGCATTTACACCAGCGATCTGATAGGTAGTCTTACAAAGGCAATTGCGTACGCCGACGATCTTATTGCGTACAGAACGGCCCGAAAGGTTGAGGTTATTAGAATTCTCTTGCAGCGTGATTTCGACAAGATTCAGCGATATTGCGACGACTGGAAACTGAAAATAAATGTCCAGAAGTCGGAGACAATTCTGTTCCGGACTCCGTTGGCTAGGGCCACGAGGGATACGCGCAAGAATTGGCGCAAGATGGTTATCGTTGATCTTCACGGGCAGCCATTAGCGAGCAAAAGTGTAGTGAAGTACCTCGGTATCTGGTTAGATCAGTATTTATATTTCGACAGACATATAAATGCTGCTCTGACCAGGGCCAGAGGAGCCTTCGCTCTGACGAAACGGCTGTTTTTTAGCAGTCGGCTTGACCCCAGAGTGAAGGTAATTTGCTACATGGCCCTCATACGGCCGATGATCGTTTATGGTTGTCCTGTGTGGTTCAACGTTGCCCCTTCCCAGATGGAGAAGTTTCGGGTGTTCGAGCGGCAGTGTTTACGACGCTGTACCGGCTTATATCGAACAGCCGAATCTTCTTACGTGCATTACTATTCCAACGAGGTCCTATACAACGGGGCTCGAATCAACAGAATTGACAATTTCGTGATAAAACTCATTCGAGGTCACATTGCAAGGGCTATGTCTTCGACCAACAATTTAATTTTCGGGGCGTTCTATCCGAACGACGAGTATTTTGAAAGTGCACGCTTGAGCGGCTTCATTCCACCAGAGGCATTCCTCTTCTTAGACAGATGCGGTCTGATACAGGATAGATTGGCAGTTCCGCTAATCTACCACGTCAGACGACGAACCGTGGATAGGCGACTCCTGTACAATCGGGACGTCATGGCACAAGGCGGAGCAGAGCTCCTTCGGTTCAGTAGGGCTGTGTCCGAACGGGACCGAAATGATAGGGTGAAGCAGGAGAACCAGTTTTGGTGGCTTCAATCGGCACTTGATAGTGAGTAGTCGGGATGGGGTTTTAAGCCTTGGCCGGCTTACATACTTGTTTTATAGTTTTAGGGTTTAGTTTAAGTAGAATAGGCATGGTGGCACAAAAAACAAAGAATATACAAAAAAAAAAAAAAATACAAAAAATACAAAAAAAATACAAAAAAGAAAAATACAAAAAAAAATAAAAATAAAAAACATGGAATAAAAAAATAAGACAACAATATATGAAAAACAAAAAACGTTAGATAGTTAGATTTGCTGCTGTGGTTGTTCTAGTTTTAAGTAGTTTATAGGTAGAATAGGTAGTTTTAGTTAGCTTTAAGTTTTATTTTAAGGACCTTATTTTAAGTAGTTTTTAAGTAAAAATAAAAAAGGACATTAATATTAGTTTTTTTTGAAATTTTCTAATGAATACAAAAATAAATAAAATGAATTAAAGTTAAATAGATCTTAGGGCCGAAAGGCATTAGCATTAAGTGTTATTGTTTAACTTAGAGTGTCCGTGTGGGACCAGTAAGTTAGTTGTAAGTTATGGTTAATTAGGCTAGTTTTATGAATTTTTGTCTAGCTTTAAGATAGATTTAAGATTGAATTAATAAAAATGAATTGAAAAAAAAAAAAAAAAAAAAAAAAAATAATGGATTTACGTTCAGATCTGAATTGATATAGGGACTACAATGTGGGACTTTGTTTTAGTAAGAAATCATTTTAGCAGTTGACAAAAAAATTTATTAAAAACTCTCCACACTATCATAAACTATGCTGTATCACCCTGTGATCTTTGGAAATGTACACTTGTACAGTTATTTACACATGTTAATGTATTATATCAGATCAGTAGATTAGATCGGCATTACAAAAGTTTACGTGGCCTGGCTTATTTGAAATCTATATACATATAATTATTTTGCGCTTATTCTCTGTTCAACACTGTGATGGCAAGTTTTGCATACGTAAAAAAATTCGAACTAGCGATTTTAATCAAACAATCAAAAAAGTTGGTCCCCCGATTCCGTCCGTCGATATTTATCTGTCCTGGCCCCTTTGGATACATATGCAAGTTCGTTCGACCCAGTCGTGCGTTTTATTGTATTTCAATAAGGAAACGGATAATTTGTTTCTAAATTGGTATTGTATTCAAAGAAATAGGGTAAAGGCATGTAAGAAGGTCGGCCACTAACTTATACATTTAAGGATAATAAGGAATTGATAAGAACATATTTTGCTTAAAAAGGTCAACTGTTATCTTTAACAGCTGTAAAACAATTTAGCCTGTGCAGTTGCTGGTATCTGACTTTAAAAACTTAAAAAGATGCTGGTATTTGATCCACCCTGATAACTTTCCATCTGTGACCGTCTGTCGATTTGTCTAAAAGTTTAACAAAATATTAATAAAAAAATATTTTGTGTGAGATGAACAAAAATTTTAAGTTAATTTCTTTTTTTATTCTCATAATACTTGAATCGAAAATCATTTCTTATCGTTCTTTGTTGTTTTCTAAAAACAAAATACACTCCTCGCCAGTCGCCACATGAATAGGACACCCCTTAGGTTTTGTTTCTATCGTCCATAGTTCCCAAACCAAACATGCTAGAGACCTATTTTTTTTTTAAATCTTAAGTTCAGTTAATTGTTTTTATTTCACCTGAAAAAAGATTTAATGCTAAGGATTTAAGTATTAATGAAAAATTTTATTGATCAAAAACAGGAAAACTGCGAGGTCCAAATTTCGCACCACTTGAATAGGACACTTTAATAAAAAACCATTTTAGAGTATTACTATTCTTTTTATTACGAACGCTACTTTAATTGGAGGTAACTGGAGTATTTTATTTAACAAACAGAAATGTTTTAATAGTGTGTTGAACCACCTTTCTGCTCCAAAACTTCACACATCCTATTTGGAAGGGATGCATACAAAACAAACTGTCCAAATAATTTAGCGAAATCGAGCTCCAAGCCAATTCGATGGCTTGGATTAGTTCGGATATAGTTGAATATTGTTTTCCTGATCTGATACTTGACGTGTCAGCCATGCCCAAACATTTTCTATGATATTCAAGTCCGGTGATAAGGGCGGCCAGCTTAATAGCTCCAAATTTTGGCTCTGTATATACGATTTAACTACCCGGGCTGTGTGTATTGGCGCATTATCATGTTGATAAATCCAGGGCAGAGGTCCAAAAAGAGTTTGAAAGTATGGAAAGGCCTCTTTCAATATACCATTGTAAGACAACGCATTCATTGTTGTTGATACAAAATGTAGTTTGCAGGTGCCATAATAGGAAATAGCTCCCAACTCTGCTATGCAGCCGGTCCAGATAATGAGTTTCTTTGCGGAGGTCATGGAAATAGTAGCTATATCCATCGGGACCTTCCAAATTAAATTTTTTTTCGTCGGAGAAGACCACTCGATGACACTCAGAAGTCCAGGTAACATGTGCGCGGCAAAAACTGAGGCGTTGTTCTTTTCGAACTGGGTTAAGGGGTGGCTTCTTCTTGATTTTAAGTCTTTTTATGTGTTTAGCTTTTGAAATAACACGACGCATGGTTGTTAGACTTGCTTTAACACCACATTTTTCCCTGATTTTTGCCAAAGAGTCGTGAGAATTTGACGCTTTTCTTAATATAAGTCGCCTTTCCGCATTAGTAAGCACACTATGTGTGCAGCCTTTCATGTTTTTCCCATATTTAAGCTCATTACCTAAAAATTTGGATATCACGTGCCGGCTTCTCGACTTTTTTTAGCTATTTTGGCAATAGATAAGCCAGCGTCTTATATGCTTTGATTTGTCCTTTTTCCACCTCGGTCAACAATTTTCCTCGACTCATTTTACGTTTTTTTAAAATTAAATAATCGAAATTTACAAAATAGTTCGATCAACGAAAGATACAATTCCGCGTGACAAAGATAACGATTAAACTAAATGCATGGCCTATTCAAGTGGCGCAAAAATATTGCTTTAATTTAGACGAAAGTTAACATAAAGTAGAAACAAAATATAAAGGCTTTTTTCCAAAACTTGCAATTTGTCATAGAGAAAGAAGAAAAGAGTTGCAAGAAGATAACGGGCAAAGTACCATTATTTCATCATTCCGCTTTTGAGTTATAAGCAAAGTAAAAAGAGTGTACAGGGTGTCCTATTCAAGTGGCGATGAGTGTAAGTACAAATTACAAACAATATTTTGCATATGAGGAAGTAAGTTTGATTTCAATGTTTCTGTTATTGTTCCCTATCATATTAAGTCGCAAACCACTTTCTACCAATTTTAGTAGCATTTTTTTAAAGTTTTTATTTCTTGTAACTACCTTTAAAAAAATGCTGATTGGATTTTTATAAGACAATTACTCTACATTAAGAACTAAATTTAGAATGAAATCGCTTGGAAGTCAATGCCTCTATTTCTTCAAGCAATATCCAGAATCGAACATCAATTTTTACCAATTTTGTGTAGTATGTTTTGTAGATTCTTATTTTGTAAGAAAAAAACTTACTGTTGGATTTGTATACAAATTTTACAATAGTTTTTGTAAGATGAAAATAGTTTGAAGCCAAAATCTTTTATTTTTGCCAAAATATTCGAGTCATAAATTAATTTTCACCTACTTTTAATAACGTTTTTTTTTATTTTTGTTTTATAAACCGTTACTTAGATTTTTCTCAAAATTTTACCAGATGTCAAAAACGTTATTCTTTGTTGCATACAATTATTTTAGAGATACAATTATTTTGTGTTCGTAAACTTTTCGAAGTAACAAATATTTTTGTTAATTTTTTTGCGATTTATAAAAAAACCGTTAACTGAGTTGTTTTCAAAATTATACAAGTTTGGTATCACGTCACATTATATAATATAAAATTTAACTAAATTCACTAGCGCTATTGGTTCGTGAGATATTTTGTCCATTCTGCACGTTTTGTGTTATTTTCTCTAAAACAACATTTATTTGAAGTCGATATCTCTACTTGTTCTTGAGATATGGAGGACGAATAATGGTACCCCGAACGTGCGTATACACACGCAAACACAGCCATCTCTCTAACAAAATTTGATTTAGATTCTATAAACCTTAAAAAATCGAAAAGGGTTTTACATACCTTTAATTCTTGAACATTAAAATAGCAGGAAAAGGTAGAGCGTGGTAAGGCATTCCACATTCGCGTGGTACGGCTTAAGAACAAATCTATGCACTTCATAATAGCCGAAGTTGTGCTCAAGGGTAAACTAATAGGTATTCCTAGAAGTTCGAGTATTACGGTTAAACTTTTTAAGAGGAGCAATAACCTCATTTGATAAGAAATCAAGATGCCAGACTTTATCTTTGAAATATCAGTGGAATAATCTTACTTTCTCCAAAACAAGGTAAAGATTTGTACCATTTTTCGGTAACAAGTGCAATGTGATCACCAATATACCTATAGCTGCGAGAACCCCATTGCCGGTTGTTACGAAACATCCGTTCCCCAAGATATTTCTTAAGCTTATGAAACAATCAGCGTTTCCATGACCTTGGAAAGAAAGAACGTTAGTGCAATCTAACTAAAGGAGTGTCATTGATAACAAGCATAGGGAAAGGAAGAATTCTTCATCCCTGAAGTATTCTGTCGCATAAGTCGTTGAAAAAGTAATTTCCTAATATTGTCATTCTTCTTTTGGCTAGGTTTGGGCATTCAAATAGAATGTGGAAGGTATCTTCCTCCATCTCCTCGTCCTCACATATTTTACATAACTCAGATGAGCCAATACTTATTCTGTTTATGTGGTTGCCCAATGAACCGTTAAAATACCAATTAGTAAGGACAGCTGAGGCCTACCTATAGTTGCAAAAGGAATTTTGTTTTACCTTTGGCAATGTTTGGCCATAGATTCGTAGAAAGTCTAAAGTTTCAATAGCTGCTCACCTGCTGTTTGCGATTTCCACGAAACTTTGGTTGATTTTTTCATTTACCTGCCTTGGCCTGTATATCATTGATTCCATATGGCTTGGACTGAGCATATTGATCCGTTTTTGGCCAGTTTGCCAGCGTTTTCATCACCGTCAATGTCAGTGTCCTGGGACCCAACAGAGGGTAACCGTGTTGGTTTCACTTACTAAACAAAGCTCCCTACGGCATTGCTGTACCAGTCTTCACTTTGAGACATTGGCAGACATTTCCTTGATGGCTGCTTGGCTGTCAATAAACATGTCTATGCATTTGTCTTCCAAATTGTGATAAGAAAGATCCTTAGCGGCTTCAGAAACCGCGAGTAATTCTTCTTGAAAGACATTGCAGTAATCTATAAACTTTATTGATCTTTCTAGGCCAGGATTACATGAAAAGATACCAGAACCTACAGCCTAACTCGTATTGGAACCATATGTTAAGACAGATATATGTATGATTTATTTGTATGAACCTGTTGAATTTTTGTTTGTGCTAAAGGTTAAAATCTATGTGCGGCTTTAAACAGCCTGTCTGGTGCAATACTATGTTAATAGTGCACTTTATGTTCCTGTGACCAAAGGAAGCCCTCTTTTTGCTCTTTGGCCTTATTTCAAAGTATCACTTCTCATTCTGCCAAATGGTTCTCTTAGGAGCGCTTGCTCTAAATGAATTTGATTGACACAAGTAACTAGCAGATATGACACTATGGCCAGGTTTGCCTAGAGGCGCCAATACACTGGTTGTGTATTTATCATTGTATATTATTGTGCCCTGTCCATATGTACCGATTGCTAATTTTCATATTCGTTTTGAATGAACCTCATTAAACTTTTTAAGAATCATAATAATAACAATAACAATAAATGTAATGCAAATGAAGTCCCTTATGTTGTCTGAACCTGCCCAACGTAAGGGACTTCATTGGTCGCATTTACAAAGCTAGTGGCTACGTAGTCAAAATTCAACTATCTTTGTGAATGCAAAACTACACTACAAAGCAAGTCAATCTGGAACTGTCATATTATTGACAAATGCAAATATATAAAATAAGAAACATTTTTGATTTGATAACTTTAACTTATCTTTTGTGTTTTTAAATTCAATTAAATCAAATTAAAGACACATTTGAATGATTTGTATTTGTATTTAAAAACTGAACGATTTATTTCATTTTGAATTCGTGTGTCTTTACCGAGCAGCTGATTGTGAAACGTCAAAATCATTCTTCACTAACTTTGTAGCAGAATTTTTTACACTACGTCGGAGGGGGAATTTCAACTACTTTTGTAGTTAGATTTAGCCAATCAGAATCCCTTGACTACGTAGCCACTAGCTTTGTCAATGCGACCATTCACAGTTAATTGCATTGGGCAGGTTAAGACAAAAACAGTTGAATGAAAAATTATGATTAGCTGTTATTTTGACACAAGTGGAATTGACTTGATAGTTAGGGAGATTTTTCTTCACTTAGGGCAGGTTCAGACAACATAAGGGACTTCATTTGCAGTCAACTTCATTCTTTGAACGCAAATTTTGACCAAGGCAACTAGTTAATTTTTCAAGTGTCATGAATTTCAAATTCAGAACTTTACTTCACAAACCTCTAATTTCAAGTTCATAGTACAAACATTACCAAAATCATTTTTGTCTACAAAACACTCCTCAGGCAAGCTAAAAGTCCATCACGATTTGTATTTTGTATTGTAAAGAAATATTACTTATTTCTTTTCCAAATTTACAAGGAAGCTTTTTACAGAAAGCATTAAATGAAGTTGTGCAGAAAATAAATAAATCATTGAGTAATAAAGTTCAGCTTTTAAGCATCTTGCACATGAGCAACGAACTGCGAACTGTGGATGTTCGCATATTTTGACTTTTCTTTCACATGAGCTTTTATTTCTATTCGCAGGTAGCGACGAATTGTCAACCCTTTTCTCCATATTTTCCTCAGCCATCATCTTTCACACAAAAACAAAACAAGAGTGGTATAATTTTGAGGTTAAGTTGAGCGCGAACAATTTATTCGTTGCAGTGTGGATGGTATGTGGAACGCGAATAGAGTTTGACAGTTCGCAGCAACCACACTGCGATTCGTTACTACCAAATTGTTTTTACAAAATTCTCTTGTTTTAGAGAACAAAATGCAAATTTTATTATCCTAATATTAGTGTCAATTGGTTTCTTATATGTAATTTAAATGTGTTTTTGTGTGGAATTGACTTTTTGAAATGTGTAAAATCACGTTTGTTCGTCCATTCGCAGTTCGCAGTTCGTTGCTCATGTGCAAGGCACTTTAGTTGAATTAAAAACATGATCAATTGTCATTTTGACATAAGTTGACTTGACTTGATAGTTAGGGAGATTTTTCTTGACTAACTTTCCAGACAACTTTCCAATAAAGTTGCCTTAATTGGAAGGCAATTTTTTGGCAGCTGGCCAATCAGATGAGAAACTTACCTTACTTTCAAGTCCCTTATGTCAGCTGAACCTGCCCAATAATGGGCAGGTTCAGTCAACATAAGGGACTTCATTTGCAGTCAACTTCATTCTTTGAACGTAAATTTTGACCAAGGCAACTAGTTAGTTTTTCAAGTGTCATAAATTTAAAATTCAGAACTTTACTTCACAAACCTCTACTTCAAGTTCATAGTACAAAAATTACCAAAATCATTATTTTCTACAAAACACTCCTCAGGCAAGCTACAAGTCCATCATAATTTGTATTTTGTATTTTAAAGAAATATTACTTATTTCTTTTCCAAATTTACAAGGAACCTTTTTACAGAAAGCATTAAATGAAGTTGTGCAGAAAATAAATAAATCATTGAGTAATAAAGTTCAGCTTTTAGTTGAATGAAAAAACATGATCAATTGTCATTTTGACATAAGTTGACTTGACTTGATAGTAAGGGAGATTTTTCTTGCCTTACTTTCCAGTCAACTTTCCAATAAAGTTGCCTTAATTGGAAGGCAATTTTTTGGCAGCTGGCCAATCAGATGCAAGAAACTTGCCTTACTTTCAAGTCCCTTATGTCGGCTGAACCTGCCCAATGTCTCAATGATTCACAAAAGATTACGTTAAAAAAATGTGTTATTTCTTGATGTTGGGATTGTTACGGAGCCTTCATGGTTTTCAGTGGTTAATAATGAAAGCTTTTTCTTAGGCTTTTGATAATATTATAGTTCTGCCTTAACCTGTTGCAACAGCCGTAAAGTACCTGTTACGTATAGCAACACTGGCCATCCGTGGTTAAATGAAATGTATGAGTTAGTTCTGATTGGCTTCTGGCCGTGACGGATGTATATGTATTTATTTATATCGAAGAAGCGGAGAAAATAAATGTGGGTTTTTTAAATAATATTTTTCCCACAATAAAATTCGTACCGTGTTTCATTTTAATCGATATATTATACAGTACCACTAGTCTTCGTCTGCTTTAAATTTAGTTTATTAAAACATCCTATTTTGTATTTTAATTTTTCATGTAACAAAACATATACATATGTATTTTAAATATTTTCAACTATGTAAATAGAGGACAAAATATACACCATAATAATTTGTAAAGCCTTATTTCTTTTTCTTTTAATTTAATATGAGGCAAGTTGTACTAAAACCCTTTGGTAGTCACCAGATACATCATCCTATAAAGAAAATAGAAACAAAAATATATATATTTTTTTTTAGAAATAAAACAAATACTTGATTTATTATATCAAAATCTTTATTTAAAATATTTTATAACTAATATTATATAGTTAAGAAGAACAACTAAGCAAGCACAACAACAACATAATTTTACTGAAAATTACAATAACTAACCATATAAGTTTTGTGGGGTATACATTTCTGCAGTACACGTCTTTCAAGACCTTATTTAATGATTCCAAAATAATAATTGTTAAAAAGAAAAAATACACTTAAATAGTTTCCATAAATATTTATTTGTTCTATTATTGCCTTAAGATTAAAATAGTATTTGGCCAATCACACCAAAAAGAGGCGATCAATTTTGAGATTTGACCTCTGTTTACCAGGAGGCAAGGGTTGCAAGACAATATCCTACATCAGAATCGCAATCATCCTGAAAAAGATCGGTATTTTGTTGATGTTTTTTCTTTGTTGTTGTTTATTTTGTTTAGATAGAACTTTTAATGATTTTGATGAACAAATATGTTAGTAGAATGATTTACAAATATATAATGAATGTTCGCAAAACGTGTTTTTAAATCTACTTTATTTACAAAAACATAAAATATTGATTTTTGATGATAGCTGAAAAAGTGAGGAAACATTTAAAAGATCGGTGTAGGCAAATTATCCTTTAAATCGGAAATCAAATTTCTCAAAATCAGCATTTAATGATTTTAGACAATAATTTAAATTTATAAAACACTTGAAAGCTTTTAAACATGAAGAACTTTTAAGGAAATTGTTTGCATAACTCGATTTTATTAACAATTAATTTACATATTTTTCAAAAGTTTTGTATGTTCATTTTGAAAGAGAGACTAAAACTGCTGAATATTATAGAAGTTGAAACGATTATTTTGTTGTTTTTGTCTACCAAGCCACGACAGTGGCAAGTAGATATCCAATGTCACTTTCAGAATCATCCTGGAAAAAATCAATTTGATATGGATATGGATATTTTGTTTTCTAATTTTTTTCAAAGTTGAAGTGCATAATTTTGAATTGAGCATTGATTAAACGTGAATGTGTAGATAGAGTGAGTACATTGATTATGAACAATGAATGAATAAGGCGATTGCGTTCTTAAAAATATATTATATCAACATTATAAAGCTTTTTCTAAAGAAAGCCAATTGATGTTTGTGACATTCATGGCAAGAACATCAAGACAAGAACAAAATAGGAGCATTTGCACAAAAACTTACAAGCTCTTAAATAATGCAAAATATCATTAATAGAGTTTGAAAATTATTTATTAATATTGCATATTTGAAGCTTTATGGTAAAAAATCTATTTCTATTTAAAACAATAATATAGTCAATAAAGACTATTTAGAAGAACAAATTAAGAACGCGAAAACAGCTACATATAAACTCTACCTGGAAAACATCTATGCAAAACAAAAACATAAGCTTACGAGCAAAGTACCAGATCTTTTAATCAAAAGCCAGATCAATTCTACTATAGGCAGCTCAGGTATGGGGATACCAACAAAATGACTTTGTTAAACAGTCGTTGCGATTTCCTATGACGACATCCAAGTATGTATATGCTCGTCATTGAGACAGGACTTCCATCAATATTCATTACGACTTTGAAGCTACAGTTCGATTATATCCTTAAAGTTCTTAATATGAACGTTACACGACTACCTAGGATTGTAGAAACAATCGCTCTTGAAAAAAATGTATCATGCTTTGAACAGTGCAAGGAGCTGGCTGAGAGCGCTCATTGTCCTTTGCGGATAAAAGCTGAACTGTATAACATCCTTAAAGTTCTTGAGGAAAAGATTCACGAATCTATGAAGATTACTACTCAAAATTGATACATGACTCAAGCAGGATAAGCTATTTTGATATCAGCGCCGGATTTGATCAAATATCAACAATTTTTAAAGAAAGAGAAGAGCTTTCGCCGTTAAAGTATATGTATATGCCACACCGAACAAATCTCCCCATTCAATGCAATCTTGGCATGACCCCTGCGATCCCCCCCCCTGGTTGCGCCATTGTTTGTCAATATTTTGAGTGGTCATTGGAATTTAATGATAAAAAACTATTTTATTTCCGCTTTGTGTTATTTTAGTGAACCTTTTTTCGATTCCATTCCTGAGTTTGCAATCGTTTTGACAATGAATGTCAAACTAAACCAACATTCTAAGAAGCTAACATTATTATTGCCAAATAAAATAATATTATTTATTCATTTCTATGGTTGGAGAAATATAACGATCGCTTCATCTTCTTGAGCTGCACATTGCTGTAACGTACATACCTACTTAACTTGTATTATTTAAAATCTAAATATCCTTTTCATAATCGCAACCAAAAAGATGACCAATCAATATGCAGTTAAAAATTAAAAGAGTTAAATTCTTTTATTTTAATTATTAAAACAATAATCATATGATATATTTTGTATAAAATTTGATGTAATGATATAAATAAAAGCATTAAATTTTCGCCTATAAAAGCTTTTTGTTCGTTCGGTCATTTAAAATCGTGGTGTTGGATTTTGTTAATGATCTACCAAGCCACGACAGTGGCAAGTAAGTATCCAATATCAGTTTCACAATCATCCTGCAAAAAGATTGTACAATATTGTATTTTGGTTTACATTTTTGTAAAATTTAAACATGAAATTGAAGTGTTTTAGGAGACATGAATTTAGTTTTAATTAACGATACAATGGATTAGAAAAAATACATGAATAAACGTTATGCCTTGAACATATATATTTTTTAAGTGAGACCATAGGAAAAAATGGAACAGTGTAGTTTAGTAGAAGAAACATAGTAATAGCCTTAGTTGAAAAGCCCTCGTATGAATATTGAAAATACATTTTACATTTTTTTTCAAATATTGATGGGTATTGTGCCATCTGTTGGCGCTAAGTAGTCCCTTAAGATGTTAAGAAAAGAATGTTGATGTAGTTCAACAATATTTCGCTAAACGCTAACTTGATTTCAGTAGTTAATGATTCTTTACCGTTAAACTGACGGATCACCATCATTAACTGTGGGTACTAACCATCCCCAAGTATATTTAATAATGTTTAGATCAGAGTACGGTAGTCATTGAAGGAAGTTCAAATTTTGCTCCTCTGTCCAAGCTTTTAGTATGCGCACCGAGTCAATAGGCGCGTTATCATATTGGAGGGCCAAGTTTATGGGTCAAAAAATGTTAGATTATTTCTTTTCAGCTGCAGTAATTTTTGACAACACCTCAACCTTAACTGTTCCATAATAACTGACAGTATTCAATATAACAACAACTCCTTCACAGTTGTGATGAAGCTTTTAACACCTTTTTGTTTTCTCAAATCTTGAAAATAAAAGGTTGACCCATCACGGCCACCCACAATTAAATAGTTTTATCGTCTGAAAAAAGATTATTTGAGTTTTCAAAAACTCTAATAGCATAACCTTCCGTTATTTGTTAAGTAGCAGTTTTTTCGTCGTTTAAGATGGCTCAAAATTTTAATAATTCTTAAAACTGTTGAGAGACTTGCGTTAACGACAATTTTTTGTTTTATTTTTGCCCCAGAATCACAAGAATCAGATGCATACCTTAAAATGTCTCGTCTTCAAGTTGCTGTTTTTGGAGTTTATTTTACCTCCCTTTATGTTTTATCTATACGAATCTTTATTTTTTAAGTAAGAATAAAAGGCATTAAGACTTCGACTAATTTTATCAGCGTCTGCATGTCCGATTAGGGTTTGGTGTCTAATCAAGTCGAATTTAGCTTTTAAAACACTGCTAAAGCATGCAAAAATTTTATATCAGAAATTGAATTTCACTTAAAACACTATAATTGTTGATTTACACTATCCAATACTTGAAAACGCTCATAAACAACGATTAAATTGTCGTTGTACCTATTCAGTTGACTCAAAAAAGAACTTCTTCTTTACGTATAAAATACTTTACAAGTCGTATAAAACAAGACTCGCAGTTTTATTTGGATAATTTGTTTGAAATTTGTTTCTTAACATCTTACGGAGGAGTAGTTAGCATCGACAGGTGTCAAAAAAACCCTCAATATTAGGAAACAAAATGTAAAAAGCATTTTCGGAAATGTTTGTGCGTATTCAGTAGAAGCGGAGTGTATGTAATTACATTTGCACTTCTTTTGTAAAAATTCATTCATAAAATCAAAATTGTTTGCTAAATTTTAATCTGGGCATTGCAATGTTAACATCTCAACTCATGTTTTTCAATGGCTACCATTTTTGTCTCGTTCAGCATTCTTTTGAGACAGTGCAGGAGATTTTTAAGTGGTAATCACATAATCTTTTAAACATCTTGTAACACATCTTTTACGAAAACAATCAACTCTACCTGATCCCTAGTAATAATGCTGTTATTGAATATTTACAATGTACAATGTATCATGAATTCAAAATACATTTTTTAATGATTTGGAACAAAAATGAAATGAAAAACATAACGAATGATGATCTCAAAAACAACTACAACAAATAATACAAACTTGTGAAAAAGTATAATTGAAATCATGAAATTGCAAAGACAACATTTTGGTTGCATAGAACACTATGTTAAAAATTTATTTTATAACTTTTAAGTCGTTGCAAAATACAACAAAAAGTATATCGATATGAATAAATAATAATATACCATATATACGTAATATATGAATATCAAATGAATACAAAATATTATATTAAATAAATTACATACATACATACGTGTATGTACATATAAAAGCTTTCGTTTGGTTACTAATACAATATGTAATATATTTAAGAGCATTAAAGCTGAATAATTGGTAATGTTGTGATGGAATTCAATAGTTTCCTTTCTACCAGGCCACAACAGTGGCAAGAGCATATCCATTTTCACTTTCTGAATCCTCCTGAAAAGATTATTTATAGTTTTTTTTTTTGTTGTTTATGAATTATCACTTTCATAGTTTGATAATATTTAGAGTATGATAATTTTTCATTTATCATGTGCTTTTTTTGAAACATTTTAGTAATGTGAATAAAGTATAGCATAATATAGTGTTTTAGCAACCAATAAGTTAAGCACAAAAACATATATAGAGCAATTTTTGAATATATAAATAACTATTTGCTTCGGCTTAATAAACCAAAAGAATTAATGATATTTCTTCGAACATTGAAGCGGAGGCCCAACGACTAAGATTTCTTGAAAGGAATGGTTTAAAAATAAATTGTTAATAAAAAAAATGTAGACTTGTTTTAGTGAACGCAGTGGCTTTTTCATTTAAAATTATTTCGTGTTCTTGTATAATTTACATACAAAATGTTCTCTGTAGATTTAGTAATGTTTAAATGTTAATAATTATTAAAAATGTAAAAATCAATTGATAGATTATTTACAATTATGATGTTCAGTAAGATGAAAATGGTTAAAATTAGTGAAGATGATTTTTGAAGGATGAAAAAATAAAGCATTGTTTATTTATATTTGTTTTTTGTTTGGTATATATATATATTTAAATTTTTAATTGTACATTGTTATAAAAGATATTACAAATCTGAATACAGACGAATTAGTATAAATGGGATTGGACAGATAAAATTGTATACAATTTATTATTATTTTCTTTTTTCTTTACTAAAATTAATTTAATAAAAATCCCATTTTGTGCTATCGAAGCTAAGCTTATAGAATGAGCGCGCATTAAAAAAATATCGCATATTATTATCTATCGAGAATCAAATATTGATAATTAATTAACTTTGTAGTTTATTTGAGGCGTAAGAAGAAGATTCATGTTGCACTTATATTTGAAATGGCGTTGTTGTAGTTTGTTTTTAATATTTTTAATTAAATTTTAGTATCCAACAATTGCCAATAGGGATCGTTTGTAATCTCCGGAGGTATCGCCCTGAAAAATCGAATATAATTATTTTTGTATTTGCTCATAAAAGACATTTGTTTGGATGGTTTGTTTTTATTTTAATTTTTTCTTTTTTAATACCACAATACTCCATTACAAATTTTAATTATTTACTTATGGCAGAACACCAAGAGTGTTTTTTTTTTATTTTTTAAAGCAATTTTTATTCGATTTTAAGGACGGTAAGTTTTGGCGTTATTGCAATATTTATTATACTTATTGAAAGCGGATTGAGTTTTTACAAAAATATAAAAACGAAATAATTTTACAGATTTTATAAAAGAAATATTTGGATGTAAATAATGTTCCATAACATTTCTTTTATTTAAAGAATATTTCAGTACTCGACATATGCTATAAATTAAAAAAAATAAGTTTCAATTTTATAAAAATTTGTTTCAATTATCAAAAAGCAATATATTCCTTTGGAAAGATAACGGGTTTCCGTAAAATTCGCCGCTCAAAATGCCAATTAAATTATATTTGTTTAAACAACATCATTTCGGGTGTCTTGAATGTTATGAATTTTGCGGAGATAATAACTATCTCAACAACATGTACATAAATATGTATTACAAAAAGTTGTAAATAGTCTTTCATTCTTAATTTGTTTTAATAAGATTTGATTAGTCGAAATCATTTACTTAAAATACGCCAAATTGTTGTCACGACTGCAATGGGCAACACAAAAGTTGACTTTTGTTAAACTCAAGGTAAAATGATTTTAGAATAGATTGATGTAATTATTTGCAGTAGTTTGTTGTACTGTTTGTTTATGAGAAGAGTTTTGTTTTATGCGACAGATAAATTTAAGTCAAAATCAAAACTTTTGGGTATCAGACTTTTTCAATGCAAAAGATCAATATGTGCGGCAAAAAAATAGATTTAAAGATTTGGCGTTATGTCGATTTCGAAATTTATCGAAAAACGAAATCAAATTCAGATTCGAAATCAAGTAAAATACCAATCTGATCATTAAAACTGAACTAAACAAAAACATTTCAATAGCAAACCAAATTATTAAAACTTTATGTTATTAAAGTTCTAAAAGGTTAATTAAAGTTATGAAAATAAATCCTAGTTTAATAGTAACACTGAAAGCGTTAGTAAGAAATTCAATATTATGTTAATACCAGTTCCCAAGCATTGTTAATTTATAATAATTTATCTTCAAGATTGATTAAAAACATGTTATTTCGATATGTTATTTTTTGTAAGCCTAGTTTAAACATCGAAATGGAATCTACAGATTCTCCCTCAAAAAGGTTGCCACGAAATTCGTTTATTTCCAATTTTTTTTTGAAAACAAAAAAACTTTGTTTCAAGCTAAACTAAGACATTTCTTTTTTTTTCTGGGTGCAAACGTTTTATGTTGTTTTCACATGCACTCGTTGCTTTCTATTTTTGTGACCCCATCCAATCGAGTTGATTATTTTTGATAAATGATAAATTTTGAAAATATTAAATCATAATTCTCCTGCAATAATTTTAGCCATCATGCAAACATTCAAATAATAATAATAATAATAAAAAAAAAAAACAAACCGAAGCACCAAAAATATAATAAACTAATATTCATCAAAACACTAATTTCAATAATACAGTAACAAAATTTACCTTAATCCATGATTCCAGACTCTTTCCGTATTTGTTTTGGAATGCTTCTTTAATGTCACCCAAATCGATTTCAGATCGGCTAACAATAATACGAATAAGAGTCTTGTCCTTAGTTCCTATACCGTGCATTGAATCATAAAGTCGCTCAGCGAAATAGTCTACTTTTGATTTGCAGCACTTGACTAAAAAAAAATTAAGAGGATTCATTAGTATTTATAACGTGTTAATAATTTAAAACATTTCGAAATTATACATACCGATAGCCAAGAATCCCTTTTCAATTGGTCCACTGAATTCACGCTTGATAGCTTTCTCGATTTCATGACCAGCAATGTTTTCGTATTCGAGGAAAATCTGTCTGAGTTGTTGGTATGATCTTGTGATCAGGATGGAATTGAAAACTGATTCATCAGTACCCCATTGGCCTTCACCAGCTTCGAATAAGGCAGTAGCATCAGCCACGGCTGCAGCCTCATCAACTCCCTGAATTTTCAAAAAAAAATAATCAATATTTCCCATAAAATACAAATTTTAAAAACAAAACATCTTACCTGATTTTCATCACGATTACCCTGCACCAAGGATACACACAAACGCTTAAAGTGTCCACTTGTATCACCCTTAAGGTCTGATTCTAGGGATTTACCGAAACTCTGTTCATAGAATTGAGCGATAGTCTTGATTCCGTAATTGGACAAGGTGCAAAGAATTTCAATAATTGCTTCCTCATCGGTACCAATACCAGCGACAGCATCGTGTAATTCTTGGGCATAGAATTGTGGCAGGGGTGTCATAAGGGCAATAATAACATCTTCGAATTTGCCACCAAGTTCAGATTTAAGATCCGAAATTAAATCCTTGCCGTAGGAGGTTTTGAAGGATTCGGCGATTTCTAAACGTTGGACAATACCACGACGAGCCAAGACTTCAATGACAGCCTTCTCATCGGTACCGAAACCCTTCATTGCCTTACGAAGAGTGGCAGCATCTTCGATTGGATCAAAGGGATCAGCTGGGTATACAGTTGGGGTGCACTATTAAAGAACAAAGAATGTAATTATTAATACAATTAACGAATATTTAAAAAGCTTATGACGATCACGACTGGATGGGCATATTACTTAAGTAATTTGGTTCTCATGATTAAAATATGTGTTCAAAGTCTTGAATTGATTTGATTATCATGAATCATTCAAAGCTCTTAGTATACAAAAAACATGAAAGAACCAAGGTCAGTTATTATAAAATCTAAGTTTATATATTAACTTCATAAAAACGCAAAGGTGGAGTATCAATACTAAAAACAAAAACAGAATTTCAAGGGAAACAAGATTAAACTTTAAGTTTTACCTCTCATTGGCTTTGTTTATGCTTGTTGAACATTTTAAACAAACTCTTTCTACTCAGTGTAAGTAATTAGTCATTTTTTTATAAACAATTCGAATGTTTGCTTATTAAAGTTCCACGAACAATAAAAAGACTGAGGGTCTATGACATCATCTTTTGCAAATGTTATTTGTATGAGAAACTAGTCACTAAATGAAATTAGGAAAATTATGTACGTGACGACACTTTAAATCAAGCCGCGCAATTCTACAAATTATTTCAACAAATTTTTGTCATGGGTAGGTGGCCGCCATTGCTTAGTATCACTTAATTATTGCCACATGTGTCGAAATAAAATTAAAATAAAGAATAATAAGCTGTTAATATTGTGACTTACTATATGGAAATAGCAACTTTTGAAATTTTGGTAGAAGCATTTTTATTAATTTTATGATTTTTTATTTTATTTTTTAAGAAATGGTTTCTCTAATTTATATATTTAGTTTCAACAATTTCTAATTTAAGTAATTATTTGTCATCTTTTTGGAAGTCTATTTATTTATTTATTTTAGAAGTTTATTTATTTAGTTTATGAAACCTGAGTGAAGTTTGTGAAAAAGGAGTTCACAACAACATTCGACTTTTTTGTTGAAAGGAAGAAATATTGATTTTTTTGAAGTGCGATAAAATGAAGGTTATATCACAGACTTAACTAAACAGAGCGTATTAAAAGGATATTTTGAAATAATACTTGTAAAGCAACACATCGTGACTGTTGAGGTCTATATTATGTAACTCATGGAAAATTTAAGTTTTAATAGCTTCATATTTCTTTTTTTAATATTAAAAGTGAAAAGATAACGACCAATTCTTTGACAAAGTTCTAAAACGAATGAAAAACTCGATCTAATTGTAGGTTCATCTTTGAAACATAAACTTCATCACGACTTGCAATTTGTATTGTAAAGAAATATTACTTTTACTTTTCCAATTTGACAAGGAACACTTTTACACAAAACATTAAATGGAATTGTGCAAAAAATAAATAAATGATAGATTAATAAAGTTCAGCTTTCTGTAGACTGAAAAAACATGATCAATTGTCATTTCGACATAAGTTTACTTGACTTGATAGTTAGGGAATTTTTTCTTGACTAACTTTCCAGCCAACTTTCCAATAAAGTTGCCTTAATTGGAAGGCAATTTTTTGGCAGCTGGCCAACCAGATGCTAGAAACTTGCCCTACTTTCAAGTCCCTTATGTCGTCTGAACCTGCTTAATGTCTGTCAATTTAATTTTGATCTGGCTGTAAACTATTTTGGTATTTTGATTCCAATAGTTTATAGAATCTAATTGCCAATTTGAACTACATATTTATGTTTTTGTGCTATTCCAATATCATTTCCGTTTGGCGTCTTTTTGTGTTTTAGTTTCAATAATTCCTGTTTTGTTTATAAACTTAAGACGGAGAATTCACTGTGATTAGACATTTGGCGTGGAGGTATAACATAATGTCCGCGGTCATAAATCCCATGAACCACAAATCTGCACAAACTTACATAAGGGTCAAGGACTTTATGTTTCCTTCATAATGTTTATCTTCTATGCCTCCAACTAGCTTGATTATGGGTTACAGAGTGAGACCGCTTTGTAAGTTACGTTCGATTTGGGTGATATAATGTCCATCGGATGTAATAATTACTTCTAAACAGAAAGTATGTTCAAATTATTTCTTTTTGACATAATTTCTATCTACACTTTTAACTCAACGTCAATATTTATCGACATAATGCCCCTGTTCTCATATCCGTTTTGGAGACTAATCTTTAAAACAACGGATATTAGGTTTGTATGTATGTCATTGCACCATTAGCAAGATAGCAAATACAAAAAAAGAAGTTTGCAGAACTTATATGGATTTGTCGCTGTCTATATCATTTTACATTATACAATTTCTAATTATGACTATTTGGAAAATTCTTCATGGTGCATACAATATGGGCCATACTGAAATTTAAACTGTACATGTATACATACAAATTCCAAAAAATGAATTTTATAGAAAAATACTTATTTTTGCATATTTGGTATTTAAGATTCATGTAGTGTCGAATTTGTTCGTAAATCTAATGATATCCAAGAAATAAGTTATTCGAAGAAATAAAGGTTTTGCTAAACCTATTTCCAGAGTTTGAGAATAAAAATAAATTAGGTGGTGCAAAAAGCCGTTGAGAATTAGAGCCAAGTGAATTACAACTTTCAACCATTCCTGTGTGCTAGTAATGTCGTTGGGGACCTACAGTTTTTAAGCCGAATACGAACGGCTAATTTAAGAAAGCATTTTTCATGACAAGAATTACTCTTAGAAGATTTGTCAATTTCTGGCAAGAGGCATTAGCCGTGAAGATTTGTCAATTCCTGGCAAGAGGCATTAGCCGTGAAAAAACCTTAGATGGCACTAGTTCTAACGGTTTAGCACTTGACAAAGTAATGAGTTAGAACTCAATCGAGGTCTGATTTTTCGAAAAACTGACACTATATGTATATCAATTTCCCATAGTTTTGATATGTAGATGGAGCTTAAATTAAGTCAAAACGACTATACAGTTTGCCCTACACATTGATCATAATAACTCACTGATTAACTCCAATTTTAATTCATAATTATATATAAGAACATCTTCCTACTTGTTTAAATCATTTTGTAATTGCAATATTGCATTACAATCTGTATCAAGCGTTTTCTCCGAACTATACAAGCAAATGAAAAATCAAAAGAATGTGCAAGGTATTCAAGATTGAATAAATTTACACATTTATTGTGAAAATAAATCAATAATAAATTATAATCCATAGCAAATAATGTAATATGTAATTGCAATAATTTTCAAACTCATATCAAATATCGATCGACTGGCATATTTGGTTGTAGCCAAATGTAGTGATTGATTTATAAGTGTCTGACTGATTTATTGATTTTTGTACTGTGATTAGGAACAAGTAGACAAAGAGTTAGATCGAAACATAAGATATACGAATTTTTTGAAATTAAATGTTTAAACATATTGAAAAAATATTGTATGTATGACGATATTTTTTAAGAGAAAACATAATTTGTTTATATTTTTTTCTACAATTTAAAGGGTATCAACATGTGGTATTTATAATAAGATAAAGTAAACCGGCATTTCGAACTGCTTTCTTATCAATTTAATAAAAATAAAAACAATTAAATGTACCTCTTGCTGAACGAATTCTTAATTTTATTTGATAAACAAGTAATCATACAAAATATTATAAATAAAAAGTGATAAACTTGTTATAATTAATCGCACACTCAGCAGTTCAAGTTCATGAGGGAGTACGTTTGCGGTAATTCAATGAACCGTGTTAAGAAAATAGAATAATTGCTTACCATACAAAAAATAACTTGTTTATAAAATCAAGTATGTTTTATTTTTGTATTTTTCGATACACAACCAAGTGCTTTTGAATACTTTTTCGGAATTTATTTTTTCTGCGATCTCTCGTATTTTAAAGAGGACTCTATATATATATAGAGGAGATATCAGATACGAATAACTAAATTAATCCTTTTCTAGAATTATTCTTAGTTTGTCTTCAATCTCTTAATCTTCGATGTCTAAAGCTTGAAAAAAGAGAGACTATAAAATCACAGATATATTTCTAAGCCTATAGTCTGCACTCTGCTAACTTAGCCAGGCATAAGTCTTAATTCTGTTAAGATCTAACTGACTTTTTTATTCGATTCACAAGGGCGTTAGCTTATCTATTACCAAAATAGCTATCGCAATGCGAGAGAACCGTTATTAAGTTTTAAGTAATGAGTCCGAATATGGGAAAAAAAACATAAAAGGCCACACACAGAGTTTGCTTACTAAAAAAACATTCAATTTTGAAATCCCCGAAGGCTATAGCTACTTTTTCCGTTACTCATTATTTGAAGAGAGTTTGAGGTGTAAGGAGCAATTCCCTATTATGGCACAAACAAACTACATTTTAAATTAATACGTTGTCTTCGATGGTATATTCAAACATGCCTTTTCATATTTTCAAACCCTTTTTTGACCTCACTGCCGTCGATTTATCAAAATGATAGAAATAATACACACAGCCCGGGTTGTTAAAACGTATATACAGAGCCAAAATGTGGAGATATACCTAAGATGGTCGCCATACCACCGTGATTTGAACATCATAGAACATTTTTGGGGATGGCTGACAAGTAATTCGGATCAGGAAAACAATATTCGAGTATACCCGAAATTAATCAGGCCATCGAACTAGCCTGGAGATCGATTTCACTAAATTATTTGGACAGTTATGCAACAGCGAACATTTAGGGCCTCGCAATTTGTTGAGTTTTGTCATTAATCTTTGAAGAAATCGTAGGAAGAAAGCATTGACCGAAGGGTGTTCTTCGTGTGATAGTGAACGTTTAGAGAGCATTGACGGTGTCAACGTTAACGGTGCGTTGACACACACAATTTTGAATTGTTTGTGACTTCACTCACTACAGAGGCAAGACGATGCCTCATGCCACTCACCGGATGAAACAATCAACTGATCAAAAACTCATTTCGAAGAGAGAGAGAGAAATGGTCTGGTTGATTGGCCGCCTAGATTGATTGGTTGATTTAACACATCTAGATCTTTTATTTATGGGATAATGTGCATACTACACGTCAAATTCTCTACATGAATTTTGGAATTGTTCTTAAAAGCAATAACAAAGATTACGAGATATCTTAATGGTTTTTATTTTATATAAAAGAAAGTTCTATTTGGAAAACCAATAAAAAAAATGTATTGTGAAATAAAATTTGACATTTATTAACTATTAAAATAATTAAAATAGCAGATTTTAAAATCTACATTCATGTTGGAAAACTTCCACGCACCTTACTTAGATTAGATCCCACAGAGACTTAAACACATGTAGCAATTTTACATAAATACATAATAATGTAAAATAAAAATAACTAAATTTGTTAATACACACCTTTTGATTTGTTTGCCTACAAATAAAAGATACAGGGTGGTGCACGAATCGTGCAACAAAAATAAAACGTTAAAACTTTTTTATGTAAGTAATCGGCTTTTTTTTTATTTTGCAGGTCATTTCCGTCCAAAGGGAATTTAGGCGGGAGTTTGTCTGTACTCCCCCGATTAGATGGACAATTATGAGGCTGGTGAACATGTTTGCCGAATCTGGAAGCATCGCACAAAGGCCGTAGGTATTGAGGATACAATCGGCAGTACATGCAAATCCAAGCGTTTTGACTCAAAACTTGTCAGGGCAATTTGGACTTAGCAGACATCATTACAGCGGATACTTCAAGATGACTTATACTTGTTTTCGTACAAAGTCCAAATTACAAGCAAGTTAAACCCTCAGGGTTTTGAATGATTGCAATGGCCGAAGGAGACAACAATTGATTAATTGTTTGTTTATGTCAGATGAGGTCCATTTTGACCTAAACGGCAATGTAAACAAGCAAAATTGCCGTATTTGGAGTGAATCAAATCCGGAAGTGCTCTATGAGATGGAACTGCACCCGGAACGAGTAATTGTGTGGTGCGCAGTTTCATCAAGGTGTAGTATCGGACCATATTTCTTTGAAGAAAACGGTGTAACAGTAACTATCAATGGGAACCGTTATTAAAGATGAGATGATGAGTTTTTTTTACCCAGAACTGCGCCGAAGACGTATCTCATTGAACAGCATCGGAGCTCTAACGAAAATTCCCAAACAAATTTATTTTCAGACACTCCACTGTTCGCTGGCCCCCAAGGTTACCTGATCTGACTGCACCAGACTTTATTGTATGGGGTTATGTCAAGCAGGAGGTGTACAAAACAAAACCCAGGAAGTTGACTGAATTGAAACAGTCCATAATGACAATAATTGAGGCGTTCCCAACATCAACCCTTAAGGCCGCAATGACATTTTTTTTGATCATGTGCAGCATTTTTAAAAACAATTAACTATTTAAATTAAAATTAAATTTTGTATCCAATACAAAAAAAAATGAAATACACTGATTAAAAAAATAGTTATTTGAATTTCTTATTGTAGCATAATTGGTGCGCCACCCTGTGCAATGAATTCGTTATCTTGATGTGAATTGATGCATTTTTTACAGTGTTCATTCCATCTAAGTTTCATAAGTGAAGATCAAATTTTAATAGGTGCAGTCGTAAAGTTTTAAATTCTCAATAAGTATGTATCTGTTTCTGTTTTTGATGCATGTTCAATTTATAGCCTATGATCTCATTATGGGAATGAAAAAACCACATGCATAGTTTTTTTTATTTATACCTATAATTTTGAAATTTAAAGAAATTTAAATTCTATTTAAAGAATGAACTGAACTTCATTTTCTATCGTTCTTGAAATATTTTTGTTGATTTAGGAGAGAGAATCTAATGGATTATAAATAATTTACTATTCCAACGAATCTACTTCACATTCACTTAAATTTTAATAATATTAAATGTTAAGAAATCCTGCTCGTAACATAGTTTTATTTATGAATTAAATTGAACTTACCTTGAATGGATAGTATTCGGCTGAACTCATTGTGATGCTTTTATTCAAAGTTTATATCTAAAAGAAAATAAAACCAAAAAAATAGATTATAACATTACTCATACCTTATAAATGATAATAAATCAAATTGTTTGTTTCTTAATAACACTATTTCAACAAGATGAGTTATAACTTTGGAAGTAAGTACCTATTTTGGCAGCCTAATCAAGGCCAATTCAAAAATTAAAGTATAAAGTCATAATAAATATAATACAAGGTATGATTTGCCCTTCCTTTGGCTCGCCCTTCAAATTTAAATCACTATCTATTACATCATCGCATCAGTCTGTTTTTTCTTCCAACTTAAAAATCGTACGTTAGTCATAAACCTTTTCATTCACTACATTTAATCTATGACATCATGATGGCATTAAGATTGTGAACAACAAAATAGCCCCACATGGGAAAACTTATTCAGTTTTTTTGTTGTTATGTTTTTCTGTTTCTAGGCTTTTATCGCTTTTTGTATTTGGTAGATGATATTAGACCACAACAAAACTTTCGTTTTTGTCATTTGAATCGATATTTATTGTGCCATTTATAAAAACAAAATTAAGGCAGGAAAATGGACACAATGTAGGTATACCCATGTTTATAAAATTAACGATTGAGAATTGGGATAGTTCCTATAATAACACACGACAGGATACATACATATGTACATTTAATGATTTCTTGACACGAGAATGAAAGCATAGACATTTTAATATGTATTCTCAATTACCTTAAGTAGATATCTATAGTGCATGTTTTAATTATTATTTTTGGAGAATAATTATTGAATTTAATATGTTTAAAATATTTACTAAAATACTTCACTTTTGCTTTTCAGGAAACCTACATACATTATGTTCAATTATATTCTTATTGATAAAAGAGCACTTGAGTAAAAATTCAGTTCACTTGAACAGAAAAAAATGCAATAGACGGTCTTGATTGTTTATTTTAAAGTCACGACTATAGTCATACAACAAAATTCATAACGTTGAATCATAATGTACTTAATCATTGAATGTATCAACATTTTCTCTATACCGAAATTTTATGATTAATTCCTCTTTCCATTTGAAATATTCAAGAATTTTAAGAATTTCAATACAATGAATGTCAAGTTTTACTCACGTATGTCGTCAAAAGACGGCAATGAATAGAATTTTTTGAATGGCCTACTTTCTAAAAAGGCATTGCATCAATAAGTGTTAGATAATTGTCCTTTTCTTAAAAAGAAATATTTAAGAATGATGGGCGTGCTTTTATAAACAATAATACGTTAAACATAGATAATATAGCTTCGAATATAGAGGGGTGCTTCATAGTGTAAGCACAACGAAAATTTGCCGCGCCAAAAACTTTTAGTCAAACTTACAATTTTTTATTTTGAAATTCTAAAATTTGCAAATATAAAAGCATCGTATTTATTATTGTTTACGAAGACCAGGCGTAATTACATTAATATTATGTTTCTGACTCACAAAAGTGTGACTCAAAATTATCTATATTGTTTTATACATCTTTATGACTTCGTATGCAAGAATCCTCAAAATGAAATATATATACATACATACATGACTCTACAGACTCTATAACAATGAACTCTTTTACACTAAACTTTAAATAAAATTGTTCATTAAATAAATAAATTACAGAGTTATAAAGTTCAGCTTTCAGTTGAATGTAAGAACATGATCAGCTGATATGTTGACATAAGTAGCTTGACTTGATTGGTTGTGTGCAACCTCATGTTCGATAGGTGGATCTTGAAAAACCTTATTGAATGCGTTGGATAGTAAATTAAAATTGAGATAGCTGGTAAAAAAAGTTTTGCTGTTCACAAAAAGCAGACAAACATTTAGATTTCGATTGTCTGATACCCTCATATATATTCTTGGATACCTTTCGAATTCTTTTTTGACATCCCAATTATTTTTGATCAGCTGTTTTTCCTTTAACACCACGTCAAATACTATGGGCAGGTTCAGTTGACATAATGGACTTGAAAGTAAGGCAAGTTTCTAGTATCTGATTAGCCAGCTGCCAAAAATTTGCCTTCCAATTAAGGCAACTCTCTTGGAAAGTTGACTGGAAAGTTAGTCAAGAAAAATCTCTCTAACTATCAAGACAATTCAACTTATCTTATTTGTTTTTGTTTTCTGTTCAAAAACTTTCTGTCAGTTCAAAATTTAATGATGTCTGAAAAGAAAATCTCCTAATATCCCATTATGGAACAATCGTCCAATTATTTGGAAATACAAAAAATTGGTTGTTTAGACGAGTACAAACGCAAGAATTCGGCCAATTTGTCCACTATTTACTGCCATTTTTCTTTTCTGTCACTTTCGACAAATAAAATTGAGTGTTTATATGGTTGATAGAAAATTTGTTAAAATTTTTTGCGAAAAAATTTCAATCGTCTGTACTTAGCTTGTGATTGAAAGCAACCAATCTTAAAGTTTAGCGACGACAATAGTTAACGATTGCTAAGAATAGTTGGACGAAAACAACACACAGCGCTACAATACGAAGTTGAAGCCGAAGCGCGTAAGTTGGGTGAACTTTTACTTTTGACTTCATGCTCCGAAGATTTTTGACATTTGTATGATTTATATGGATGGTTGAGGGATCAATTTTAAAAATTTTTTACAAGAAAACTCCCGCACAAAATTGACACATGAATTGTTTTTTTTTTGTCTTGTTTGACAGCTTCAAACTTCTTGTTGCGCTTCACTACAATTGTGGACGTCCTTTTCTTCAAAATGCGCGTTTTTAATGACAGCTTCTGATTCAAGCGTTTTTTAAGATTCAAGCTTCAACCATTATGTCCAGGCGAATCGTAGAAACATAATGTGCAATAAATGAAAAGCAAGATTTTCGCTATTATTCGAATTTAAAATTCTTACGGTTTTGACAGATTCCGAGAGAAATAATAAATAAAGGAAAGTGTTTAAGGCTGGAAACTTTTAACGTACATAACATGTTTTTATCAGCTACATATGTAGGTTCGAGTGAAATAAAATGGAAATCTAAATTGAAAATCGAATGAAATTGTTTTCATGGTTTTATGATTCGATCGATTTCATAACTTCAAATACTTTTCGAAATCACATAAATTGAGATTAAATATCACATCAGTCAGTAAACAATTTTGTTCACCGTCACAATTTGTATATGTATGTATGTATTTGTTTTGTGTTTTTTAACAAAATAAATATAGAATATTTATGCACATTTGCGGTTCTTTGCGATAAGCAGTTTTCAAATATTGGGAAAGAAGCTGGCATCAAAGTATGGTTTCTGATTGTGTCTTGAAAGTTTTTAAAAGAACGTTGTTTTTGGTATAGAGAAGATATTTAGTATCTTAAAAATCCTTTTAAATGCTTTGTATCTTTCCTCAAATATAAAGTAGAAGCTACAACTTCTCACGAATATTACAGTTTTAAAAGAACTTCCTCTTGTCGAATTTAAATCACTTAAAAATCGGAAATATCGAAATGTAGAACACGGAAATTCACTTCGTTTTGAGTTGGAAAAAAAAAAAATAAAATAAATACCGATAAAAGTGAATTTGAGAACTCCAATTTATTTTTTGAATCGATTTTTAGTTTCATTTCGAGTGAAAATGAAATGTAGAACCTAGCTGTATGTCTGCTCTTAAAATTTACCACCTTAAAAAAAGAAATATTACAACAAAAAAATCCAAACTAAATTAATGATTTACCACATCCAGACAAGAGAAATAAAATAAGAATATAATAAAAAGAGTGAATAAACTGAAAAAAAATACATATTATTCAAAGGCGAAAAAAAGACCGAATACAGCCATGAAATAAAAATGCTATCATTCATCATTGACGTGGCTGAAAACCGGTAAAGCGGATGGGACTAATGCAAAAACATTTTCCTAGCACCGAAACATCTAGAGATTCCTACAATTTCTACTGAAAATTTATAGATACAAAACAATCTCGATTCTCGTGATAGCTACTGTCAATCGTTTTTTTTAGTAAAAAGAAGAAAAGATCATAAGATATGTACATTTCTCAAAGTACGAAGACTAAATTTTAGATTAGTTTTATTTTCTTAGCGGCAAACGTCTCGTTTTCATTGGTTGGATGATGCACGACTGACGACTGACGACTGTACTGCTCCAGACTTCACAGAAATGAATCGGTTTTACGACCCATGACCAGTTTACTGAATAAAACAACCATCCATACAAAGTTCATTAAACAAATTGTTGGCGTTCGGGCTAATTCAAGTTTCTCTATTTCTAAATAAAGTACATATTATATTAGGTACAATAGGGAGGCGTTCTTGAAGCAAAAATAAAAAAAAAAAAAACAGCGTCTAATGTGAATAAGATAAACTTTTTGCTATAATTTAAAAACCAACACAAATAAAATTCACATATGGAGCTATATTAAACGAAACGTAGCTAAAGCTACAGAACTATAAAATGAACGAAAAAACGCAAACGGAACACCAACGACCAACATATAAAAACAAATTCCACAGCACCAGAATCAAAAGCAAAACTACGAAAATAAGATGATGTCATCTTTTTCTCTTTTTTAGGGAACTGCGGGTATTCAACTAGGGAATGCAGATTTATTTTATTTTTTCAACATTTTCAAATCGGGAATAAGAATACAATTTTATTCCAATGGGGTTAACTACAGTTACGTTGCGACAGTTGAAATTCCGTAATCCATAGAAATAAATTTCTTTAACCGCACCCCAAAAAATAATAAGAATACAATTCCACGTAGAAAAGGTATAAAATTAGGCACTCAGAGATAATTTCCACTTATGGCTTAAGGAATTTATGATAGAAAAACACAAAAAGAACCATTCAAATATTGTTTCAAAAACAAACACAAAACAATTTATATATAAATTTCTCTTTCACTTGTTTTTGAATATTGAATATAACAGCCGGGTTTTACTTACATGCTCTTTGGCTGAAGACTTTACGAAAACTGGTAATTGTTTGGTTTCTGAAGGCGGCTTTTATAAATTTATAAATGTAAATGGAAAAGTACTCATTTTTTTAAAATCTGTGACGTCATTAGTCTCTCTTGAGTGAAAACAACTTTGGACAAAATAAAGCTTTTGGTTAAAGCTTAGTTAGGCTTCTTATTCTTAGAGGTAAATAGCATAGATAGATAGGTTAGGTTAAGCATTAAGCACTTTCGAGTTTAAAGTTTTATTGTTATTAAGTTATTCACATTTTTATAACATGAGACTAAATAATATGACATCGATATGACGTTGTAAATTCGTGATGTCTCAGATGAGTATTTCAAAAGAGGGTAGTTGCAGTTTATACACCTATTAACATGTTGATTCATTTTTAACACAATCAAGTTATAGACATTATATTATTTGATTACAGATGAAAATAGATTAAAGTAGTACCATGACAAGGAAAAGGAATGATACAACTTTTTCGTAGAACAAAATATTGAAATTCTAATTACCTATAATCATACAACATAAATGACGACTATGAAATCAAAGGTTTGCATTTGAGGGTATTTGAAGAAAAAAATTTACATAATATCCGTTTAATCTTTTTAAAATATATAATACCTAGTCGTGCCATAAGTTTTGTTATAAGCATAAAATCACATAAAACAAGAACTGTATACTATTTTGTATTAATTGTTGTTTCATTTATTTGGGCAAACGCACTGTTTCCAGGGGAGTGCGATAACTTTAGCGATAAGATATAATAAAGGTTTTTAACAGAGGAACTTAATACAATCATTTTTTACTATAGGACCGGGGGTCTAAACAAGCATAATAATAATAAGATAAACAATTGATCAGAGCATCAATTATGTACTTCTTTATTGGTATTTATAATCATGTAAAAAAAATGTACTCAAAGTGATTTTTTAACTTTTTTTTTCATAAATTTTGATTTGAAACTATTGATTGAAACATCGTTATTTAAAATTTATTATAAAATGTAGAATTCTGGCTTTTAAAAAAATATTTTATAACGGGCCCGGCTTCGCACGGGTAGACATAAATAGGTACAGATATTTAAGTTATGAGCATGCTAAGTTAACATGGTCGACCATGAATCACTAAATTAGAAAACATTTTTTTGTCCAATCATTAATACTCTTCGCAGTGTATGCGATGAAAGACATTTTATGGCTAATTTTTTTACACCTTCGGTTGGTTTTATTAGGAATTTCTAAAGATTTCCATAGTAATCTAGTACTAAATATAGCCTATGTTACTCAGTGATAATGTAGCTTTCTAATGAAAAAAGAATTATTAAAATCGGTCCAGTACTTTTTGAGTTTATTCGTTACATACAAAAATACAAATCTTTCCTCTTTATAAAATTAGTGTAGACTACAAGTTTCGCAGCTTCTTATAAATATTTGGTTTTAAGTCAATTTTTATAAAATCGACCCTCCCGCCTAAACGAGGGGAGATGGACCTACCCCCTCTTGTAGTAAAAATACTTGTATTAAGCCGCTCTACTAAAAACCGCTAGGTATTATATCTTGTCGCTAAAGTTATCGTACTCGTGCCAAACAAATAAAAGATGCTGGGATGTGACCCACACTGATTACTTCCCATCCCGTCTGCCGATTTGTCTTTTTTAAAAGGTTTGTAGGTTTTCGTGTTTTGTTAAAAAAGTTGTCAGTTAAAATTATACTAAAACAAATTTAAAATTAACAACAATAGTTTGCATGTGAGATAAAATTAGTTTGAAGCCAATATTTTTAATTTTTTAAAAGATATTTGAGTCGAAAGTAAATTTTTGCCCAGTTTTAGTATTGTTTTTTTTTTAGGTTTTTATTTTATTTATTTTTTTATTTATTTTATTTATTTAATTCAATTTTTCTCAAAATTTAGTTGAATGTTGAAAACAATATTTTTTATAAGATAAAATTAATTTGAAGCCAATATTTTTAATTTTTGAAAAAAATATTTGAGTCTAAAATCAATTTTTACCAACTTTCATTATTTTTTTTAGGTTTTTATTTTTTGTAAGAAAACTGTCAATTCGGTTTTTGTCAAAATTTTTCTGGATGTTGAAAACAATAATTTTATAAGATGAAATTAATTTGAAGCCAATATCTCAAAGTTTTGAAAAGATAGGTATTTAAGTCGAAAATCAATATTTACCAACTTTTAGTAATGTTTTTTTAGGTTTTTATTTTTAGTAAAAAAAAAACTGTCAATTCGATTTTTCTCCAGATGTTAAAAACGTTATTCTTCGTTGTACAAAATTATTTTTGAGATAAAATCATTTTTTGTTTATAAAATTTTCGAGGTGACAAAAAATGTTCACCTTTTTTTTAAATTGCTATGGTAACAAAAAACCACCCACTCAATTTTTTTGAGAGCCCTTTCTGTATCTTTCTGCATTATTATCTGAAAAATGTATTTGAATTCGATATCTCTACTGGTTCTTCAGCTGTGGACGATGAAAAAACGTCGCAAACGTATGGACACACGCATGCACAGACATCTCTCTTAAAATCTTTTATTTCGACTCTAGGGACCTTGAAATGTCGAGAAATGTCAAAATTTTCAATTCGACAATTCGGAACCGATTACAATAACTTCATATGGGAAGTTAATTAATTTGTTCAGATAAGATAGAAAAAATCTTGTCAGACGACAAAAGGAAATTTAAGTTCGATCCCAAATACACGGAGATGATAGTCAAGGATTTTGGTGGAAGTACTATGATGCTAGGCCAATTTTTTGAATAAAATTAAAATATATGTAATGTGGACTAAATCCGGGCTCTAAGCATCCAAATTATGCCTTTTGACGAAGAGGACATGTCAATTAATTAGGGTTCAAGCAAGGCAACGAACCGAAGCACTCATAAAAGTTGTAGAAAGAATATAATATCCATAATAAAATACACTTAATGGAAGGGCCATCAAAATTATTTGATTTAAAAGTAATGAAATATGTCTATGTATGTATGTACATATGTATGTATATGTTTTAATCGATAGTTTTTAAAATAATTTATTTCCAATTCAAAATACATACATATATGAAAATAAATCTAATTTTTTATAAAACACTGACAATTATTTGTTTGTATGTTTTCTAGTTTTTGATATATGTACATAATTGAAAAATAGTTAAACTATACAAATTCTTTAAACCCTAAAGTGTCTAATTTAAAAAGAAACTTTTGCATTATAATAAAATTTGCACCCACCACAAAGCTAATAGTGAGCCCAAGCAAAACTGGTTGTAGGGGGCATCATGCCCCCCTTAGGCATCTCACTGTTTGCATCGTAAATTTCATATATACATATATCTTTGTGATCTTAATACAATTAATGCGGTTATTGAGTTCTTCTTTTTTATATACACACAAAGCTTGTAGTTCTATAAAAAATTCCTTCTCTGAGTAAAATAATTTTGATTTATTTTTGGTTTTTGAGATTGTTTAAACTACTTTTTTAAGAGTTTTTGGTGTTAACTTTCAGAATCAATTTTAATAAAAAGTTCCTCTTTAAAAGTCAAGTAAAGTAATTCATTAAGCGTAACCCAGAAGGAGATAGAATTGCATTCGATTCCGCGTCCCAGTCAGCCAGTTTTTAAATTAGCCAGGAGTTAGTAAAAATAGTCGTGAGAGTCAAAGCCGTTTAGCCATTATTTGAGATCCCAAATCGTCCTTACATTTTTCTTCAAGGCAACATTTTCTATAAAAGACAAGTGCCACATATTGATGGATGTGAAGTGATATTAAGCGGCATAAAATTGTTGTTTTTTTTCAGAATCTTGTTTTGATTTTCAAGATCGTTATCAGTTTTGTTAACATATTTGCCTTTGCTGTAGTTCATTACTTCATGACTCCTAGAACTGGAGAACTGAATTCGCACAACAGTTTTTAAAAATACTTTTTACATTTTTTCCAAATATTGATGGGTATTGCGTCATCTTTTGGTGCTAGCAATTCCCTTAAGATGTTAAGAAAAGTATTTTGATATACCTACTCGTTCTACGATATTTCGAACGCTAACTTAAATGCAGAAATTAAGGATTCTTTATCTTTAAACTGTCGACCACCATCATTAACTTACAGGGTACTGGGTACTTACCATCTCCAAGTATATTTAATCATGTTTACTCAGACAAATTTTGCTCCTCTGTCCAAGCTTTTATTATGCGCACCGAGTGAATAGGCGCGTTATCATGTTGGTAAGCCAAGTTTATGTTTCAAAATATGTTAAATTGTTTAGGATAATTTCTTTTCAAGATTCCCTTATACCCAACTGCAGTCATTTTTTATCTTAACACCTCAACCTTAAGTATTCCCCAATAAGATAACTGACAGCTTTCAATATGACAACACCTCCTCCACAGTTGTGATGAAGCTTTTAACAACTTTTTATTTTCTAAAATCCTGAATGTAAAAGGTTGACCATTCCATCAGGGCCATCGAAATTAAATAGTTGTTCGTCAGAACAAAATCACGTGATACCATTCTTTTTCCAGATTATTTGAGTTTTGAAATCTCTACGTCTGTTACGTAAAGGTTGAGAGATTTCCGTTTACATCAATTTTTTGTTTTATTTTTGCACAAGAACCTTAAAATTTCTCGTCTTCGAGCTGCTGTTTTAGCAGTTCTTTTTACCTCCTTTTATGTTTTTTCTATACGAATCTTTATTTTTTTAAAGTAAGACTAAAGGGGATTAAAACTTCAATCAAATTCATCAGCTATTGCACGTCTTGGTGGCTAAGCCTAATCAATTTAAGCTTTTGAAACACTGATAGGGCATGTACCCATTGGTCTTAAATTATAGATCAAATTTGAATTTCACTGAAAACACTAAACGTGTTGATTTAACCCATTAATTACTTGAAAACGCTCATAAATAAAAATTGAAATGTTCTTTAGTTGATTTAAAAAAACGTCTTTTTTACGTATGAAATAATTTACATGTGGGCGAAAACAAGACTCGCAGTTTTATTTGTATATACTCGTATTTTTTAAAATGTTGTTCTTAACATCTTAAGGAAGTAGTTAGCATCAACAGATGTCACAAAAACCTTCAATATTTGGAAGAAATGTAAAAAGTATTTTCGAAAATGTTTGTGTGAATGAAATAAAAATTCAATAAAATAAAAAAGTACGTATACGCCGTGGTACATACCTAAGGTTACGGCATATAACATATTGAGGAAATAATATTCGAAAGGTTCGTTTATACATACATAAATGCACTCAGATTTTTACTCACATCATAAGAATGGGTGAACCTAAGAAAGAACACCAAGGCGTATAATTAACATTTCATTTTCGATAAGAATTAATTATTAGATACACTTATAATTTAAATTCGAATAAGATACCATAATATTTTCTTTTAATCGAAGAACTCAAAAACGAAAGTGATTAAACTTATTTTTTAATAGTGAGACAATATCAAGAATCACAAAATCTATGCAGACAATAAATGTTTCAACTTAAAGATAGATACACATACATTACATGTATAGAGAACTTTCTCTATATTATTGTACCTTTAAATATAAATTAAAAATCTGCCAAAAAATTCTTGATCAAGTTAAATACAATCAACATACAATTTAATTATCATTAAGATGTCATTAGCTTTAAATATAGCACAATACAAATACTGATAAGAGAACTACACTAATTAAATTAAGTTGTTTGTTATTTAAATGAAATGGAATAAGTAATCGGTGAATGAATCATATAGCATTTTGTATTCAATTTATACGACACCATGACGTCTGAGAATCACTTAGTGTTGAGCTTTGGCAAGATCATTCTATTTCTTGGAAATTGGATTTTTACTCATACCGCAAATACTTATGATTCGTAATTTATTTTTAGAAATGTAAACATACCAAGAGTTTTGTTGTTATTTGGCCAGAAGAAAATTATATGCCCGGGTAGCTCAGTCGGTAGAGCGTTGGACTTTTAATCCAACGGTCCAGGGTTCAAGTCCCTGCTCGGGCGGCCTTGTTTTTATGTTATGAATAAAAGTAGAAAGTTGGGTAACTATTAGCCGTTTATGCTCATTGCTTAGTATAGCGAATCACCTTCATAAGGAAGAAAGAGCATCTATTTCACAATGTAACCAGCGGTCATCAAAGGGTTAAGAAAGTTCACAAGCAAAAATGCTATTTTTATTATTTCGCACAAAATAAATATTTAACTGGAAGCTGGTTTTTACTACAACGACATTTACTTTGATGGGAATAATAATGAAGAGTAAAAAGAACTTCAAAGATTTTATTTTATTACATTGGTCTGCAAGGTTTCCTTCCTGCAAATAAAATTGGACAATGGGTTTTGATGGCCTTAATTCAAATACGACTTTTGTCAGTGGGGTGCGACCTACACTGATAACTTCCCTTTTGTACCCTCTGTCGATTTGTCTAAGACCTTAACAAAATATTAACAAAAATATTTTGTGTGAGATATGTAAATAATTTGAAGTCAATACCTTTCTTCGTTTTCCTAATACTTCAGTCGAAACCCATTTCTTATCAGTTTTTTTTTTTTTTTTTTTTTTTTGTAGGTTTTAGTGTTTCGTTAGGTTAGGTTAGGTTAGGTTAGGTTTAATGGGCTGACGGTTGATGTTGTTACCATCACACTTAGATCAATGTAGATCCATTGTGGTACCCCGAAGTGTTGGAAACTTCCTGAAAAGATATAATAACCTATGAATCATGTGGTTCGTTAAACCATTTAGAGGCCTTGACAAAATTTAGTAAGCTTTTGCCTGGCAATTCTGATAGTTCCTCCAGTTCATTAAAGAAAAAGTTGCCTAGAGTTTTCTTCCTAGCAAGACAGAGCGAAGGACAGTGGCAGAGAAAATGAGTAGTGTCTTCATGTTCGTTTTCATCACCACAGCCTCTACAAAGGTCATCAGTACTGAGCCCCATCTTCTTCTTATGGTAGCCGAGTAGGTTGTGACCTGTAATGATGCCGATAAGGGATCTTAGGGAGGGCTTATTTAGATTTAAGATCCAGTCGGATCTTTTCTTATCGTATCTAGGCCATATCTTCCTGGTGTTAACACAGGTTTCAAGCAGATTCCATCTGTCATTGGATTTTTGAAGGGTGGTTTTACTGACGTTAAGTTTCAGTTCACATAACGGTATTCCTATATGGTGGTCTATTCGAGAGGGTTCCAGTGTGGAGCCCTCCCTAGCAAGTTCATCCGCCTTTTCGTTGCCTGGTACATCACTGTGGCCAGGAACCCAGCAGAATCTTACGTTATGCTGTGTGCCAAGAACCTTTAGCTCTTCGCGACAGCAAGAGACAAGCTTCGACTTGATTTGGGTGGCAGAGATAGCTTTTATTGCTGCTTGGCTATCAATGAAAAAAGTGATGTCCGCGTGTGATATCGCCATCATGGATATATGTTTAGCAGCTTTTTTCACTGCCAAAATCTCAGCTTGGAAGACGTTGCTATAGTTGGGGAGCCTGAATGCTTTGGCAAGGTTGAGGCTTTCAGAGTAAAAGCCTGCACCTACTCTAGTATCCATTTTAGAGCCATCGGTGTAGATGGTAATGGTTGAGTCGTTGGTGTAGGGCACACTATTTTCCCAATCTAGTCTATTAGGGAACCTAGTACTAAAAGATTTGTTGAAATCTAAATAAGGGGTCTACGTATTTCGTAAGAATAGCTGCGTGGCCACTCTGGCTAGTTTTCCAGATGTTAGTTTGACTGAGCCTGAGGGCGCTGTTTGCTGCTGATTCTTGGACGAATAGATCTATTGGGGGGAGATTGAGGATCGTTTCTAAACCCGCAGTTGGGGTAGTCCTCATCACACCACTAGTACAGATACAAGCCATTCTCTGTACTTTGGTAAGTGTTTTTAGATTCGTGGATTTCTCTAGCGCTTTCCACCAAACCAAGCTGCCATAAGTTAGAATCGGTCTGACAATGGCAGTGTACATCCACATTACTATTTTGGGGTTCGGTCCCCAGTTTCTACCCAGAATCTTGTTACATGAGTAGAGTGCGATTGTGGCTTTCTTATATCTTTCTTGGATATTTGGACCCAAATTGAGTTTTTTATCCAGTATAACTCCGAGGTATCTAGCTCGATCGGAGATTTTTAGTGTTGTATTGTCTATTTTTGGTATTATAAACGGAGGGATCTTCCTCCTGTTTGTAAAAAGAACCAGTTCTGTTTTAAGGGGGTTTACATTAAGACCGCATTTTTTGGTCCAGTTACTGACCTTTGATAATGCGTTTTGTAATTGGTCGCTGATAGTGGTAAGGTATTTACCCGTCGCCAAAAGCGCTAAGTCATCAGCGTAGGCTACCACTACTGTACCGTGGTTCCTAAGTTTTATTAGGATCTCGTTCATCACTAAGATCCATAATAATGGTGAGAGAATTCCCCCTTGCGGGGTTCCTCTAGATGCGTACATCTCTAAATGTGCGTTACCAATCTCACTATGTATTAGTCTGTTTTTCAGCATACTCATGATCCATTTGATAACTACTTCTTCTATGTGTTGATCGTTAAGTGCTTTCTCGATTGCATAACTGTGGACGTTATTGAAGGCTCCTTCAATGTCCAGGAATGAAGCAAGAGTATATTCCTTAACGTCAAGTGATTTTTCTATTGTTCTAACTACGCAGTGTAGTGCCGTTTCTACACTTCTACCTTTTGTGTAGGCGTGTTGAAAGGGTGATAAGGTCTCCGGTTTTAAATTACTGCGGATGTATATGTCGATAAGTCTTTCTAGTGTTTTAAGTACAAAAGACGTAAGACTAATAGGTCTGAAGTCCTTAGGTTCAGTGTGGCTGGGTTTGCCGGCTTTTGGTATAAACACGACTTTTACTTCACGCCATGTCTTGGGAACATACCCCCATTTAATGCTACTTTGAAAGATGTTTATCAGGTGTGGGGCGATAAATTCAGTGCTCTTTTGCAGCATCATTGGGAAAATGCCGTCTAGGCCTGGAGATTTATAAGGGGAGAAAGAGTTAATAGCCCAGTTTAGCTTCTCCTCCGTTATGACATCCGTCGGTATTTCATACTCGAAGATTGAAGAGTAATCTGGTTCGCGTTCAGGGCTAGGTTTACTACCTGGGAAGTGAGTTTCAACCAGGAGTTCTAGACTTTCGCGACCTGATTCAGTCCAGCCGTTTCCGGGTTTCATTAGTGAACCAACAGAAGCGGAGGTTTTCGAAAGGATTTTCCTGAGCCTAGCTGACTCGTTGGTACACTCGATATTACTGCAGAAATTTTTCCACGAGCTTCGTTTGGCTCGTTGGGTTTCTGTTTTAAATTTTCTTTGACTAGTCTTATAACAGTCCCAGTCACTTTCGAGTCTTGTTCTTTTTGCAGCATTGAAAAGTTTTCTTGTTTCTTTTCTAATGTTGGTTAGTTCTGTTGTCCACCAGGGGGGTTTTCTGTTTTTATTCACAGTTGTTTTGATTGGACAACTGGTTTCAAACGCCTTACGCAGAGTCGCAGTGAGATTCTCTGTTGCCTTCTCTAGACTGTCTGGTCCCAGAATGGCGCTGGTGTTGACGTGCTTTATGTTATTTCTAATTTCCCTATTGAAGATAAGCCAGTCTGTACACCTGTTATTTCTAAAGGGTTTGTGCTGACTTTCAACGTTAGGGATTATAAATTCTATGAGACGATGGTCAGAAAAGGAAGGTTCTTCTAAAACTCTCCAATGATCAATTTGACAGGTGTCAGAATTATTTGAGAGGGTATTGTCTAGCACCTCTTTTCGATTTTTTGTGACAAAGGTGGGTGTATTACCTCGGTTAGCCACACGTAGGTTGTTATCTATGATAAACTGAAAGAGGGATTCACCTCTTGTATTTGTATCGGTGCTCCCCCATTGTACATGATGTGCATTGGAGTCGCACCCTAGTATAATATTAAAATTTTTTCTTACTTGCGAATGTTACTATTTTATTTGTTAAATCCGCTGGTGGTCCTTCAACTCCATCATAGGGCATGTAAGTGGAGGTTAATATGAGCGATGGGTGCTCCTTGCGTTCTAGAATGACCGCGGTCTGGTCGATGTTGCTGTAAGAAGTTAGAAGAAAGAGATTAAATCGTTTTCTTGCTAATATACAGGTTCTGGGATTACTATTTTGGCTGTCAAGGTTTGACTTATACAGCATGAGGTTTTTGGAGTGCAGGCCCTTGATCGTGCCACCTACTATCCAGGGTTCTTGGATCAGGGCCATGTCGTATTGTCTACTCTCCATGAGGTAGACCAGGTTAGCGCTGGCGGCTTTACTATGTTGAAGATTGATTTGTAAGATTTTCAATTCCATATTCATAATAAAAAAAGTGTTTCGTTAAAAAAGTTGTGAATTGATTTTTTTCTAAAAAATTAACTTTAAATTGCCAACAATATTTTACATTTATGATAAAATAAGTTTGATTTCAAAATTTATTTTTGTTAACGAGCTTCTTAGTCGAAAACAAATTTTTACCAATTTTAGTAACATTTTTTGAAAGTTTTTAAGAAATGCACATTGGCTTTTTCTAAGAAATGTGTGGCAGAATGAAATCATTTTGAAGTTAATACCTTCATTTATTCACGAGATATCGAGAATCAAACATCAATTTTTACCAATATTGAGTACTATTTTTGTAGACTTTAATTTTTATGAAAAAACTGACTGTTGGATTTTTATAAAAAATGTATAGAATTTCGAAAAGAATATTTTCTATAAGATGACATTAGTCGGAAGCCAATATCTAAAAATTTTGAAAAGATATTTGATTTGAAAATCAATTTTACCAACTTTTAGTAGGTACCTAATTTTTTTTGTTTTGTAAAAAAAAACTGTCAATTCCATTTTCTCAAAATTTTACAAGATGTCAAAAACATTATTCTTTGTCGCATTATATTAGTTTCAAAATAAAATATTTATTTTTTCGTAAAATATAAAAGGTGATAAATATTTTTGTTCAATTTTTTGATTTATAAAAAAAAACGTTAATCGAATTTTTTTCAAAATTATGTTATTAAAATAATGTAAAATAGAATATTAAATTTGATTATTGTGAGTATGAACAAACCTTTGTTTTTTGATTCTCTATTTCAGGAAGTGAAAAAAAAAATAACTGCTTAAATTAGTGGCGACAAATTTTAAACAACCTACTGTTAAGGGTTTAACAATTTACTAGTTAGAAATTTGCTAAATATTTTGCAATTTACTAAGCGACTCCAAAATTCTAAACCTTTATCTTAGCTTTGCTAACTAATAAATTGCTAATTGTCTGTTATTAAAAAACGAGCATCCAAACATGTCTAAAGAGTGAAAGTTCGTAAAAATAAACAAAGCAACAACGCTTAAACGGACCTATTAATTGGAATTTCCAACTGTTGACTGGACCATTCCTTCCACTGCTCTTATAAGAATAACTGTGCAGATGTCATATGGATTTAGCAAATTGCTAAAAGTTTAAGTAGCCATTCCGTGATTTTAACTTAAGCAAATCGTTAAGAGATAGTAAGATGTTAAAATCGTTTGAAATTAGCTAAATCACATTTTAAGCCTAGTAAATTGTTAAAAATGGATTTTACAATTTACTAGAACGTTTAAAATTGTACTTCGTGTTTGTAAAGGTTATTCTAATTTGAATTGTCCTTACTCTGTCCTCCTCGACGGGTCTCCACCTTGCCGTTGGTGAGGAGGCTTACGCGAGAACTTCTAGTAGGTTAAGTTGCAGATTCTAGCTCTTGAGCAGACTCTCAGCCACCAACTTAGGTTTAAGCAAACTAAGAGAGGCCCACCCCTATGAATATGGAAGAACTAAATAAACAGAAAAAAACCATAGCGGGGATATACGCTATATGGTCGGTAGAAGTCACGGCTACCGGCTTGGGCTTTGTCTCGCGGTCTCAATACCGAGAGAAGAAGTCGCCAGTGACAATCTTTCCATTATATTATATAACTCTACTTATAATTTCGAAACTTTTTCTTTTTCTTTTTTCTTTTTCTTTTCTCTTTTTTATCTTTTCAGTTTCTTCGGTTTCAAATTATAAGCATAGAATTTATCTCAATATGAGCAACAAGAGTACTAAAGACCTCAGCCTGACTGAAGAAGAGGAGAATCTCCTCCTGAACCCCTTCTCGAACATGGATATGGGGGACGGAGAAAGCGTAATCGAGGTTGACGATGACGTCAGCTCGGTCGCTAGCTCCAACCTTTCGACAGTATCCAGGGCATCAAGGAGGTGTAGAATAACGAATAGCAAGAGGACGGTCAAGAGGTTAGGTCAGTTAGACTGGGACCAACTGACTGAGCAGGAGAGGAAACGGCTGCATAATGCTCGTGCCTTCCTGGACAGAGAGGGCTTGGGAAAAGACAGGCACACCGCTAGTCAAGCACTGAACCCTCCCTCTTCAGAAGGCCCGAGCGTTAAAACCTTGATGGGACCACCTGCCCCCAACGCTGTTTCAACACAGCGTAAGGAAGGGTGCTCATCAATGGTAGCGTCAACTCCTCAAGACGGACCAACTGAACGAACCCAACGAACCCAACGGACAGACACAGACTTGCCAATCGTACCACCTGCTGATCCGCCACTGATCGCATCGATATCAGTTGGTGTTAGTGAAGCAGGTGTAAGAGCGGCTCAAAACGAGGGGAAAGATGAGATGGCTTGTGAAGACAATGCTATTGGCCACAGCCTCAGCGTTAATCTTAACAAGACCATTGATTCCGTCCCCGAAAACCGGACGACAAATACGAACGACAGTCTTACGACGGTCATTGAAAAAAGGACGACTAAACGCAAAACTAAGGTTTTGAACGAGAACGAGGTACGACGACGACAAAGACGGAACGCTGAGAGGATTGTCCGGCGCTTTGCTAACAGGACTCCTGAGTCCTTGACAGCTAAGGAGAAGGCGGCGTTGGACAAGTCTAAACAGCGCCTCGGAAGCACAACAATAACGACTACTGTTAGTGACGCAAACCCACAACCACCTCTTGAAGTACCTTGTTCCTCTAAAAGGACAAGGAATGAACTCTCCCCAACCGATTCTTCGCCTAACAAGGCAACGAAGAGGTTAAGGATCTCCCGGGCAACCGTGAAGGGGCACCAAGTGGCCATTGCCGATTTCGGCAAACCCTCACGGAAGCTGACCGAGGACGAATGGCAACTTCTGGAGCTACGAATCCTGGAAGAAGTAAACGAGGCCATCGTCAAAAATAGGCCCCCCCCACTTTTCGGAAATCTTACGACCGTCCATGGTTTCAAGGTTATGAATTGTGAAAATGACGCCACACTCAAGTGGCTTCAAGACTTCACAAGCAGCACCTCTGCACCATGGCAAAATGCGGATCTTCGCCTAATTGATGTTAAGGAGATTAAAAACATCTCCAGACCAATAGGCATACTTCTGATCAAAGGCCCCACACTTCCTAACGATCGCCTGGAGAGGTATATAACATCACTCAACAGGGATCTCCTAAGCCAGGAGTGGGAAGTTATCAAATGTGAAAAAACCAAGGAAGGCACCGAAGTAATGGTTAGACTGGTACACAAATCTATACCACTATTGAGGAAAGTGGATTTCAAAGTGCGCGTCGGGATCACCAGATGCAAACTTAGACTGATACCCAACAAAAGAAAACAGGTTAGTATGGCGATGAAAAACCCTTTTTATTATGATTATGGAATTGAAAATCTTACAAATCAATCTTCAACATAGTAAAGCCGCCAGCGCTAACCTGGTCTACCTCATGGAGAGTAGACAATATGACATGGCCCTGATCCAAGAACCCTGGATAGTAGGTGGCACGATCAAGGGCCTGCACTCCAAAGACCTCATGCTGTATAAGTCAAACCTTGACAGCCAAAATAGTAATCCCAGAACCTGTATATTAGCAAGAAAACGATTTAATCTCTTTCTTCTAACTTCTTACAGCAACATCGACCAGACCGCGGTCATTCTAGAACGCAAGGAGCACCCATCGCTCATATTAACCTCCACTTACATGCCCTATGATGGAGTTGAAGGACCACCAGCGGATTTAACAAATAAAATAGTAACATTCGCAAGTAAGAAAAAATTTTAATATTATACTAGGGTGCGACTCCAATGCACATCATGTACAATGGGGGAGCACCGATACAAATACAAGAGGTGAATCCCTCTTTCAGTTTATCATAGATAACAACCTACGTGTGGCTAACCGAGGTAATACACCCACCTTTGTCACAAAAAATCGAAAAGAGGTGCTAGACAATACCCTCTCAAATAATTCTGACACCTGTCAAATTGATCATTGGAGAGTTTTAGAAGAACCTTCCTTTTCTGACCATCGTCTCATAGAATTTATAATCCCTGACGTTGAAAGTCAGCACAAACCCTTTAGAAATAACAGGTGTACAGACTGGCTTATCTTTAATAGGGAAATTAGAAATAACATAAAGCACGTCAACACCAGCGCCATTCTGGGACCAGACAGTCTAGAGAAGGCAACAGAGAATCTCACTGCGACTCTGCGTAAGGCGTTTGAAACCAGTTGTCCAATCAAAACAACTGTGAATAAAAACAGAAAACCCCCCTGGTGGACAACTGAACTAACCAACATTAGAAAAGAAACAAGAAAACTTTTCAATGCTGCAAAAAGAACAAGACTCGAAAGTGACTGGGACTGTTATAAGACTAGTCAAAGAAAATTCAAAACAGAAACCCAACGAGCTAAACGAAGCTCGTGGAAAAATTTCTGCAGTAATATCGAGTGTACCAACGAGTCAGCTAGGCTCCGAAAAATCCTTTCGAAAACCTCCGCCTCTGTTGGTTCACTAATGAAACCCGGAAACGGCTGGACTGAATCAGGTCGCGAAAGTCTAGAACTCCTGGTTGAAACTCACTTCCCAGGTAGTAAACCTAGCCCTGAACGCGAACCAGATTACTCTCCAATCTTCGAGTATGAAATACCGACGGATGTTATAACGGAGGAGAAGCTAAACTGGGCTATTAACTCTTTCTCCCCTTATAAATCTCCAGGCCTAGACGGCATTTTCCCAATGATGCTACAAAAGAGCACTGAATTTATCGCCCCACACCTGATAAAAATCTTTCAAAGTAGCATTAAATGGGGGTATGTTCCCAAGGCATGGCGTGAAGTAAAAGTCGTGTTTATACCAAAAGCCGGCAAACCCAGCCATACTGAACCTAAGGACTTCAGACCTATTAGTCTTACGTCTTTTGTACTTAAAACACTAGAAAGACTTATCGACATATACATCCGCAGTAATTTAAAACCGGAGACCTTATCACCCTTTCAACACGCCTACACAAAAGGTAGAAGTGTAGAAACGGCACTACACTGCGTAGTTAGAACAATAGAAAAATCACTTGACGTTAAGGAATATACTCTTGCTTCATTCCTGGACATTGAAGGAGCCTTCAATAACGTCCACAGTTTTGCAATCGAGAAAGCACTTAACGATCAACACATAGAAGAAGTAGTTATCAAATGGATCATGAGTATGCTGAAAAACAGACTAATACATAGTGAGATTGGTAACGCACATTTAGAGATGTACGCATCTAGAGGAACCCCGCAAGGGGGAATTCTCTCACCATTATTATGGATCTTAGTGATGAACGAGATCCTAATAAAACTTAGGAACCAAGGTACAGTAGTGGTAGCCTACGCTGATGACTTAGCGCTTTTGGCGACAGGTAAATACCTTACCACTATCAGCGACCAATTACAAAACGCATTATCAAAGGTCAGTAACTGGACCAAAAAATGCGGTCTTAATGTAAACCCCCTTAAAACAGAACTGGTTCTTTTTACAAACAGGAGGAAGATCCCTCCGTTTATACTTGATAAAAAACTCAATTGGGGTCCAAATATCGAAGAAAGATATAAGAAAGCCACAATCGCACTCTACTCATGTAACAAGATTCTGGGTAGAAACTGGGGACCGAACCCCAAAATAGTAATGTGGATGTACACTGCCATAGTCAGACCGATTCTAACTTATGGCAGTTTGGTTTGGTGGAAAGCGTTGGAGAAATCCACAAATCAAAAAACACTTACCAAAGTACAGAGAATGGCTTGTATCTGTACCAGTGGGGCGATGAGGACAACCCCAACTGCAGGTTTAGAAACGATCCTCAACCTCCCCCCGATAGATCTATTCGTTCAAGAATCAGCAGCATACAGCGCCCTCAGGCTCAGTCAAACTAACATCTGGCAAACTAGCCAGAGTGGCCACGCAGCTATTCTTACGAAATACGTAGACAAAAATATCTGCACAGATTATATGAGCCCCTACTTGGATTTCAACAAATCCTTTAGCACCAAGTTCCCCAATAGACTAGATTGGGAAAATAATGAGCCCTACACCAACGACTCAACCATTACCATCTACACCGATGGCTCTAAAATGGATAGTAGAGTAGGTGCAGGATTTTACTCTGAAAGCCTCAACCTTGCCGAAGCATTCAGGCTCCCTGACTATAGCAGCGTCTTCCAAGCTGAGATCTTGGCAGTGAAAAACGCTGCTAAACATTTATCCATGATGGCGATATCACACGCGGACATCACTTTTTTCATTGATAGCCAAGCAGCAATAAAAGCTATCTCTGCCACCCAAATCAAGTCAAAGCTTGTCTCTTGCTGTCGCGAAGAGCTAAAGGTTCTTGGCACACAGCATAACGTAAGACTCTGCTGGGTTCCTGGCCACAGTGATGTACCAGGCAACGAAAAGGCGGATGAACTTGCTAGGAAGGGCTCCACACTGGAACCCTCTCGAATAGACCACCATATAGGAATACCGTTATGTGAACTGAAACTTAACGTCAGTAAAACCACCCTTCAAACATCCAATGACAGATGGAATCTGCTAGAAACCTGTGTTAACACCAGGAAGATATGGCCTAGATACGATAAGAAAAGATCCGACTGGATCTTATATCAAAATAAGCCCTCCCTAAGATCCCTTATCGGCATCATTACAGGTCACAACCTACTCGGCTACCATAAGAAGAAGATGGGGCTCAGTACTGATGACCTTTGTAGAGGCTGTGGTGATGAAAACGAGCATGAAGACACTGCTCACTTTCTCTGCCACTGTCCTTCGCTCTGTCTTGCTAGGAAGAAAACTCTAGGCAACTTTTTCTTTAATGAACTGGAGGAACTATCAGAACTGCCAGGCAAAAGCTTACTAAATTTTGTCAAGGCCTCTAAATGGTTTAATGAACCACATGATTCATAGGTTATTTTATCTTTTCAGGAAGTTTCCAACACTTCGGGGTACCACAATGGATCTACATTGATCTAAGTGTGATGGTAACAACATCAACCGTCAGCCCATTAAACCTAACCTAACCTAACCTACTCTGTTAAGGATGATAAAAGTAGCATAAGTTGTATAAGTTAACAATAAAATAAACAAACATTCATTATTACTAATGCAGATCATACCGTTGTTCGAAAATATTGAACCAAAAACTATATTTTTTTGTCTGTTTTAATTTTTCTATTCAGAAGCTAAAATGCAACTCTTACAATCGAACGTTAAAATCTGTTTAGCTAAGCATAAACAAACCTAAAATAAGACATGCGTATAATTTAAAAAGTGTTAACATCGTTTTCTTATATTCAAGGTTTTATTTATTATTTATTTATTTCAATTCGTTAAATACTAACGGGAACAATACTTGTACTTAATACTTATAATCTAAATTAATTATTTTAAGCTGTTTAAAAACATTTAAATTTTAAAATTTAATGGCGTAAAATTTCAAACGATCTAGTAAATTGTTAAATCCATTTTTAACAATTTACTAGGCTAAAAATGTGATTTTAACACCATACTATCTCTTATCAGTTTGCTTAAGTTAAAATCACGGAATGGCTACTTTAACTTTTAGCAATTTGCTAAATCCTATTGACATCTGTACAATTATTCTTATAAGAGCAGTGGAAGGAATGGTCCAGTCAATAGTTGGAAATTTCAATTAATAGGTCCTTTCAAGCGTTGTTGCTTTTCTTATCTTCACAAACTGTCATTTTTTAGACCTGTTTGGATGCATGTTTTTTTAATAAAAGGCAATTAGCAATTTACTATTTAACAAAGGTTATAGATTGTTTAAAATTTTGCGCCAATGCATTGTAGGTAATCATTTATAGACTCTATACAAGAGTAAATATTGAAATTAATTGATTGAGGGGGCTATTTGTACCATAGTTCGATCTACTAAATATATGGTACAATTCCTATGACTGATCAGTGTTGGAAGGTTTAATAATGCAAGCCTTTGAGAGCAAGGGGAAAGTGTATATTTATTTGATCATGGAAGAAAACGAAGTCAAAATCGACATCTGGCCAACACTGGATTTAAAACGTTCAAGGTGCTTGCTCTCTCTAAGCAGATCGCATATAAGCTCGATAATAGGTGTCATAACCGGACACTTTCTAATAGGAAAGCACGCCACGAGATTAGGCGTATTCTCAAATGATTTCTGCAGAAGCTGTATGGACGAGGAAGAGGAAGAAACAATTCTTCATCTTCTCTGCACATGCCCTGCTCTGGCTCGAAAACGCAAGAATTACCTAGGAGAATTCTTCTTTAACGATCTAAATCATATCGGCATAATCAGCCTTTACGTTTCGTAAGAGACTCAAACTGGTTCTATTGAGCTTAGGAAGTAACCTCAAGATTCATGTGGTATCACAATGGGCCATTAAACTGGCCTAAGTGTGTCCGTTTCCATCTTGGACAGCCACTATAACCTAACCTAACCATAGACAACATAAGTGACTTAACTTGTACATTTTGTAACATTTTGACCAAGGCAACTTGTTAGTAGGTCAATTGTCATAAACTTCAAATTCGGAACTTTACTTCACCAACCTCTACTTTCAGTTGATCGTGCAGAAACTATTAGAACCATAAAACTTCTCAGGCAAAGTACAAGTCCATCTCCACTCGTATTTTGTACTTTACATAAATATTACTTATTCCATTGCCAATTTGATAAGGAAAATTTGTACATAAAACATAAAATGAAATTGTGCAGAATATAAATAAATCACAAAGGAATAAAGTTCAGCTTTCAGTTGAATGAAAAAACAAAAACACTCTATATGAAGATATAAATCTTTCGTACGTATCACCCTCCAAAACCCATTTGTTTACATTGTTGTATTTGTAATGTGGACGAATTCAACGAGAAAAATTGACGTCTTTTCACGCATACATAGACACAATTCCTGAGTTTTTAGGGGAAATTTCATGAATTAGAGGAGAAATTACACGCACACTAAGAAATACTTTATGAGGCCAGTTTCCGGTTTAGCTTGTAGGCAAACCAATATGGCTACCGAGGATTTATATCTTTACTAGAGTGTTTTTGTGAAAAAACATGATCAACTGTCATCTCGAAATATGTAGACTTGACTTGATAGTTAGGGAGATTTGTCTTGACTAACTTTCCAGTCAACTTTCCAATGAAGTTGCCTTAATTGGAAGGCAATTTTTTGGCAGCATCCAGATAATAGAAACTTGACTTACTTTCAAGTCCCTTATGTCGCCTGAACCTGCCCCATATTAGTCTTTGTCAGAGGTCATCGCTGTACGGCAAATGAAGACCAGTTGACTCTCTATGCTCATAAATCAGTTTTTTCATTATTAAGGCAACAATTTTAACATTCTTTAAAAGCTCCCAAAATTTCTTTATTCTTTTCCTCAATCCAATCTGATATTCTGCATCCTTCCATTGATTTTCTTTGGATTAAGTTCAGGACTCTGAATAGGTGAAGACATAGATTTGATTTGGTATATAATCACTAACCATTAATGGTCATTATCATGCATACATTTCCACGACAATAAGAAACTATCCTCACCAAAGAGGCACTTATGGTTTTTAAAGTTCCACTTATACTGATGCTGGTCCATTTGCTGCTTTTTTGTTTACAATTGGTCCTACCCTGTGCCATAAAAACGCACCTTGATGAAATGTGTACTACGCTTTTGTTGCATGAATTAAGCTCGACATGACGCTATCCGTCCGAGCCCATAGGGTTAACCTTGAACTCATCGCTCCTATGAAATTTTTTCCAAAATAGAAGCTATTTTAATCTGTATTCTCTAGCGAACTTAAGGCTGCTCCCTTTTTTTTATCATCACTAAATTTACATAATTCAAAAATTTAAGTTTACAGTCTTGGATGACATTTTCAAGCTTCTATTAGACGTTCTCTGTCCCAAGGGTCAGGTTTTAAGTCGTGTACTCGTCAACATTCACTCTCACGTTGACACACATTTTTGAGTCAAACCGTTGACAATTTTCAGTGACCGTGTAATGTGTGAGTCCATGCCATTGGGAGACGATAAATGGTTATTGGGACTTTCTGTCATCGCAATGATTGTGTCCCAACATTGATTTTAATACCGAGTCATAATGTTTTTTTAGTGTAAATAAAAAGATAAATTGATAGATTGTTTTATTAATTAATTTTAAAAGCAGGTAAGTTTTGATTGTTTTTGTTTTCCATGTTTGGAGTGACTGGGAGTGCAGAACCGCAACAATGAAAAAGGAAGGAACAAAAATAGAATGTCGATTTCCCAATATTGTCAATTGTCGTTTGTAGCTATTAATTCAAAATAGTTCATAAATAAAATCTAAAATAAAACTCGAAGGTCCAAATAATTATTTCATGAATTTTAATGATAGAGGTAATGATTAACCCCGTATGTTCGAAATCCCCTAATTGGCTTTTCGTCTACACGCATTTTAGCAGGATGTGAGTAAGGAGGGGGGCAAGTATGACCAGTGGTGAGATCAAAGTCATATTTGTATTCACAAGAAAACTAAACGTCATGTTGACTCACATACACGTAACTGGGTAAAGCAAAGAGGGACAATTTATTGATCTGCATGTGGAGATTCGTCATCATATGAATTTCTTTTAACACCACGTTTTTCAACAGGTAAATCCTTTTGTGACAGAAGTCCTAGAATAACACATCTTTTATAAGGATAAATGAGTTTACGAAACAAATTTCTAGCATTCCCCAAAAAAGACGATGCCACCACTTCTTTGACCTGCGGTCTAACTCATATGCAGCCCGAAGTTGATCAGCGTGGGCCACCCCTGTTATAGATGTATTATAGACTTTTACGAATTTTGGAAATTTTACTGGAAACCGGTGAAACGTCGTTGCGATGGAAGTTTAAGGCCAACAGGACCGTCTTTCCACTTATAAAAATTGATCCCATCTTTCGAAGATCGATAGTTGAAATCTCCTCATTTTATTTTTGTTTTCTTTCAAATTTTTGGGGTTGTACCACAAGCTAAGGTTTTTTCGGTTTTTACTTTCTCTAATAATCTCACTGATGAAAAGTTGTTATCAAAGATTATGATTTTTTATTTTCCCCACTCCTTTCCAGTACTAACTTGCCAATTTCTCATCCTTCCCTTCGTCAACTGAAATTGTCGTGATATACCCATGTTGACCCGCTTAACAACATAATTTGTATCTTCGCTTTATAGGCTTGATGGGATTGTACTGTTTCATAGAATTTCTTTCCCTGAAAAGTGTCATTGATTCTTCAACAGAAAGTTGTCTTGTACCATAGTAAGAAGTGCTGAATTTTTCATTTAACGAATCTATCATCAGCGGAAGCTTAGTCAATGTCTTTTTTATTGCCTAAAAGTTCCTCCTCAACTTACAAAAATGTACGAAAACTGTCAATCGGAACTTATATCGCCAATTACCAAAATCAACTAAAATTACTCTCTTCTAAGTCTAATATTTCTAAAACTAAGATTCAAAAATATTTAAACATGTATATTACATGGTACTTAAAAGTCTCGTTGGACGGCAGTGCCATATTTTACATGTAGAGATTTTATTTAGGGTAACATTTGATTGTACCCACAAGTCGGTCGTCAACAAAGGGATATAGGTTAACATTTTTTAAAAACTTACGGAAACAAATAATTTCAAATCCAAGTTTTTTTTTAAATATAATTCAAAAAGAAAACACTTACGAGTTTCATGTACATACATACATATAATTAAACATTTTTAACATTTTTCTAATCCAATCCTCGTATTCCGCTCTCCTTGATCTGAAAAGAAAAAATTAAGGCACAGATAAAAACAGTAAATTGAACGGAATTTTGTATTATCCTCACTTTGAAAGGAATACAAATTTTAGGAACGTGATAACATTTGGTCAAGAAGGCAACATTATGTTCGTTCTTTTGCTTGCTCAAAATTATTCGTTGTCCAACCTTGTGTGCCAAACTATCTCCTAAAGCTGGACAAACTGTAGCTATATCATTGACTATCCTGGTGGTTAGCTCATTTGTAATCACTATCTATGAATAAGAATGAAATAATAAAACAAAAAGATTGCACTCAATTATTTACATAAAAATAAAAGTTATGCAGTTAAAATAAATTCTATTGAAATTTTGTACACAAAATTAGTTTGCTCTACGAGATTTATCAGACATTACTTTGGTTTGGTTTGATTTTCTGATATATTTTTAGAAATAAAGTTTCTAACAATTTACTTTATAGAACAATGTTTATTTAATAACGAATTTATAAGAACTATTGAATTAAATCATAATAATTGAAAACAAATATTTAAGAGACATTTGATGAATTACAATATTAAACAAGCAAGTGACATTGAACAAGTAGTTTCTATGATTGGGAAATAAGATTAATAATTGTTGTGGCTATCGCCACACTATTCCCCTACGGAAAAAAAAATTGTACTTAATATTTCAAACGGTCCGGTAATCGTATATGTCGTCTTGAACGAGTTGTTTTCCTATCTTCAGGTGGATTAGGTAAGGCTGGCAGATTTGTTGGTATTGATGAATCTGTGGAATCTTCTTGTAAAATATACGCTGGTTTAATCCGATCGATTGAAACTTTCATTTGTTGACTATTTATCTTTAAGGTTATGGTCTTTTGATCTTGTGATAAAATCTCGTATGGTCCTGTATACGGTGGTTGAAGAGATTTTCGAATAGGTCCAATTTTGACATACGCATAACGACAATTTGAAAGTTCTTTAAAAACGAACGAACCAGGTTGAGAATGTCTTGAAGCAGGAGTTGGTCGTAAACATGACATGCATTTTCGAAGACGGTGAAGAAAATTTGTTGGATCTTCAATTGCTTGGCTTTGAACTTGTTTTGAGAGTAGCTCTCCAGGGAGCCGCAGTGGTTATTAAGCTTTCCAGTTTCGTGTCAACATCTTTACCAAAATTGTCAACCACACAATTTTCTAAAATTTGTGTTCCAAACATTTTTTATTCGCTCAACCGTTACAGACATAAAGGACATTTAATATCTTCGCTTACTGTATACTACAAATGTTATTAGACGCGTATCCCATACAACCGGTTTCTTAACAGGGAAGACAGCATACAAATTTTTCGCATAAGAGTTGGAAAAGCAATTTTCAACGTGCAACACTATTACAATGCTGGAGATCCTAAATAATGGTCATGTTCAGACAACATAAGGGATTTTATTTGCAGTCAACTTCATTCTTTGAACGTACATACATTTTGACCAATTCAACTAGTTAGCTTTTCAAGTGTCATAAATTTCAAACTTAAACTTCTTCTAACTAACTTCTACCTTCATTTCATCGTACAAAAACTACTAAAAACATTGGGCAGGTTCAGACGACATAAGGGACTTGAAAGTTAGGCAAGTTTCTAGTATCTGATTGGCCAACTGCCAAAAAATTAGCTTCCAATTAAGGCAACTTTAATGGAAAGTTGACTCGAAAGTTAGTCAAGAAAAATCTTCCTAACTATTAACTCCAGTCTACTTCTATCAAAATGACAGTTGATCATGTTTTTTCATTCAACTGAAAGCTGAACTTTATTACTCAATAGTTTATTTATTTTTTGTACAACTTCTTTTAATGCTTTCTGTAAAAGGGTTCCTTGTCAATTTGGAAAAGAAATAACTAATATTTCTTTACAATACAAAATACAAATCGTGATGGACTTGTAGCTCGCCTGAGGACTGTTTTGTAGACAATAATTTTGTTGGTACTTTTTGTACTATGAAATTAAAGAAGAGGTTTGCGAAATAAAGTTATGAATTTGTAATTCATGGCACTTGAAAAACTAACTAATTGCCTTGGTCAAAATTTACGTTCAAAAAATTAAGTTGACTGCAAATGAAGTCCCTTATGTTGTCTGAACCTGCCCATTATTGTCTAGAAAACACCTTGCAGACAAGCTAGAAGCACATCACGATTTGTATTTTGTATTGTAAAAGAATATTATTTATTTTTATTCCAATTTGACAAGGATCCCTATCACACAAAACATTAGATGGAAATGTGCAGAAATAAACTAATCATAGAGTAATAAAATTCATCTGTAAGTTGAATGAAAAAACATGATCAACTGTAATTTTGCCATAAGTAGACTTGACTTCATAGCTAGAGATTTGTTTTGATTAACTTTCCAGTCCTGACAACAGTATTCGCACACATGAATGGTTGAGAGTTGTAAGTCACTAGGCTCTAGTTCTCAACGGACTGTTGCGCCACCCAATTTATTTATTTAACTTTCCAGTCAACTTTCCAATAATTTGCAATTTGGCAGCTGGCCAATGAGATACCAGAAACTTGCTTAACTTTCAATTCCCTTAAGTCGTCTGATCTGAACCTGTCCAATGTTATAATTGTCAAACCATACTCTCTGTTTGGCATGTCCTTGTCGAATGTCCTTTATCTCGTCAAATTATGTATCATCAGACAACATTGCGGAAAAACTTGCCGAAATTTTGAATCCATCTGAACTACGATCCATAAATAATCATATAGAATATTAACGTAAATATATTTAGATTAAAGACGGCATCATATGGTCTGGCTACCCTTTATAAATTATTTTAATAAAAAAATAAATGCATAAATACAACTAATATAACATCTCCAAATATTAGAAATAGACCTTGTGTTAATTTTCTTACCGCTAACTCATACTGATCGGCCATTTGTTGAAGGTCTGTAAGAACCTCATAAATTATCCTGGTCCTATTCGTATTATCCTCAAAACTTCTAAACAAAAACGAAAAAGAATCGATGACCAGAAGTTTTACCTAGGAATTGATTTAATATTTCGTTAGTTAATACTGTGTTTCTTTCACAGTTTATAAACATTACATTTCTATTCGATTCCAAGACGCATTTCACGGTTTCTACCGCCGTCAATAGTTCCACGTTATCCTTGCAGTACATGTAGGAGACGTTGTTTAAAATGTTTGTGCTGTTAAATTCTATAGATACAGTTGGCTGTTTATTGAATTTCTTATAAATTTGCTGGTATCTTTCCGTGCAGTGGAATGCAATATCTATAAAGCAAAATGTAATCTTAATAACAAAAAAAGTATGCCGCCCGAGCAGGGACTTGAACCCTGGACCGTTGGATTAAAAGTCCAACGCTCTACCGACTGAGCTACCCGGGCATGTGAAATTACCTACTTCAAATTCAATTTACAAATCCTACTTACCTTGCAACCGATGTGGACTGAATCCCTGATTTGTATCAATAAACAGAGCTTGACCACCAATTCCACCGACTTCGTGAGGGAACTGAACATTGACACATAATTGTAAACTTAAATAAGAAATTTAAATTGAAATAGGTGAATCACTTTTGAAAGTAAATCAAAATCTATATTACCACATTTGAGTTTTTCCAGTACCAGGTGCACCGCAAAATTCGGTAATTACTTTTGGAGGAATACCACCTCCGAGACATGAATCAAGCTTTTTACAGAGTGTAATTATTGAGCGATCTTTTGCTTCTTCTGACCAACAATCGAAAGCAGATTTAGTAAACATTTTATAGATAGATATTATGCACTTTATAAAGCCATAAGCTAATTTGGTTTTTGTATTTTGTTTTAATTTAAATCGCGGCTTGTTTTGTTTGTACATACACTGCGCAATTGCAATCAGCTGATTGGTAAGTTCAATAACTTGTGGCCAGCAGTACAGTAACGACCAACTCTATAGAAATACTAAGTACAGTCCGATGAAAACAAAAAGGTTAATCCATAGAGGAAATATATTATCTAGAGTCCCGACTTAATGGGTTTGCTCTCTTTCGGCCTACAAGCTAAATTGAGAGGATTTTGTCCATAAGGATAAGCATGTGTTAGTTGTTGATAATATATTTCCTCTATGGGTTGATCGATGAACAGAAATACAATTTTCAGAAGATTTAGGGGCCAGTTTGTTCTTTTTTGAACAATTGTCAAGTAATGTTGTTATGTCAAAAAAAGTGTTCAAGTGTCATTGTTACGAATTGTTGGATTTTATTACAAAAATTAAAGAACGACAAGTAAGCTAAGTAAACACGATTGGAAGATCTTGCAATACTGACAGATTTTTCACCCAATTTTATCTGTCGAAAGTGACAGAACAAAATTGGCAGTCAATCGTCGGCAAATTTTCTATCAAAAAATTGGATGACTTCTTGTAATCATTTGTACATCCAATTTTTTGTATTCTCAAATAACTGGACAATTGTCTACTAATTGAATATTGGATGATGTTTTTTTCAACAAAACCATCCAATTTTTAATTTGCAGACATTTTTTAAGTAGGAAACAACATCAAAAGTGAACAGGATTTTGACAGACAATTTTCACTTGATAGAAAATTAACACCTAATTGGATGCTATTAAAAGGCTTTTAATAGTTCGGCTAATATTGGAATACGAAACTTTGTCGCTATGCTATCGTACTGAAAAACATAGTGGAGGCAGAGTAATAACGTTGGGTGCTATCACAGCCTCTGGACAGCCTCAGACTCAAATGTCATTCAGAATGGATGTGAGAATTTGTAATGGAAGATCGGAAAAACTGACGTTTGTAGTGCCCCTATACTAATTTGGTTTTCCGTGGGTAAATTCAGATTTCCTTAAAAAAAATAATTTTTTTCGTGGCACATGGAATACGATTGGAATTGTTTTTTTTTATAATTGTATTAGTGTGACATCGTGTACGTGTTAACGAGTCCGGTAGAGCTGTCAAATTTCCTGCTTAACATTTTATTTGAATTGTATTAGTATATGTATGTGTAAGAGTTGTAAATCTGTCGAAAAATCCAGATCTGCAATTTTGATCTTAAATCAAAAACAAATCAATTTATTTTGTCCCATGAAATGCACTAACAGGGGAAATTTCTTTCTTGACAGATCTAGATCAAAAATTAATCGACTTATTTTACCCATGGAATACCCCATAAGAAAAAGACTTTAAGAAAAATGGCAGAAAATTGCTTCTGCTGAAGTAAAAAGTTTGGTTTCTTCGATGCAGAGATGATTACTGGGGTTGGTGGTGGCCCAACGAAATAATCATGTTCACCTGTTGTGGTTGAAAATTTAATTTTAATGAAAATGCACATTTTGTATGTAAACTCTTGACACTATATTTATTAAATTTTTGGTCAATACACGTTGGATGTCTTCAAAAAAGTGATGTTTTTTTGTAATTTCAACAAAGTAGACAGTATTGTCATTTACATTTGTTGAAAGTGACCAAACTGGTGGTATGTAGACTTTCGTCGGCCACAGTAAATAGTTAACATGTATTTGGAACCTAGTTAAGCTTTTGATCTAGGATTGCTCCTATGTATTAAGCTTGATTTGATAATTTTCTAGGGATTGTATAATCTGGTATTTTCTCCTTAGTCGCCAAGCCACAGTTTTCTCTTCATGAACAAATTCTGAATAAGGCAATTGTTCACTTACGGTGGTTGGCTAGAGTTTGATAAGGATTTCGTTTATTACCAGAATCCAGAGAAGTGGTGAGAGTACACCTCCTTGAGAAGTTCCTTTGGATGGTGATACTTAAATCTCTGTAACACCTAGTTCGCTATTGATCTGCCTTTGTTTAAACGTACACATTATCCAATTTATAATATAGACTGCTCTATTTCGAGACCGTTGTACGTTGTTGAAAGCATCTCGAATGTCTTGAAACGCTTTGGGTGTATCGGCTTTTCAATGTATGCGTGCGGGTTTTCTGTGCCCTAAATGCGACAATTTTGCTTGTTTACATACCCGCCAATATCAAAACAAGCTTTATCTGGAAAGATGATTTTTTTTGGCAAAATCGGCTTTTTCTCTAAGCGATGTTCCCAGCGTTGTTCAAGCGTATACACAACCATATTCGTTCAGCGGAAGGATAAAACTAATTAACTGTCAATTCACCATTCACGAAATAAGCACTAGTTAAAAAAAAGGTAGGTGGTGGACCCTATACATATATCCATGTTAGGCTAATACGGAATGCAGAGATATGGAAAATTTTATTGTCACGGAAGAATACTTATGTAGCTGAGCTGAATGTTTATCTACAACAATGGATCATCTTCAAAATTCAACAGGGTGGTTAAATATAGTTTAATGTTGATTTATATCAGCCAAACTTTGGCTCAACTCTCAATTTTTACAACTGGTCCTCAATAAATTAAGTAAGGTTCAATCGTAATTCAAGGTCATTGACCTACTAGATATTGATTGCAGCCAGTTGATGTCATCTAATCCATAACCCTACTAGCCTTCTGTAGGTTCAGTAGAAATGTGGAAATTTGTATTTGGTTTATTTTGTCAAACTTTTATAACAATAGATATCCTTAGTTTTTTTCAAAAGAAAAAGATTGTTGAAGCAAAGATACAAGATATGGCGTTAACAAATTGATTATAATTATTTCCACCAAATCTTGAAGATTGCAAGCATTTTCTATAGGAATATGAATCGATTAGCAGGCCATATTTTGAAGTTCAATTTCCAAGGTGCTTCACTTAACTTAGGCTGGCACGACACAAAATAACTGCTCCAATCGGTGTTTGTACAGATTCTTTGTGTTGTGCATAGAGAAAATATATTATAATAATATTTAATATATAATATATAATAATATAATAATAATAATAATATAACATATAATAATATAATAATATATTTCCTCTATGGTGTTGTGAATGGGGTTGTTTGTGCGGTTTGTACAATTAACTGTATACAAATTGGAATAATTTTTATATTTGCTCAGGTTCGTCAGCTTGTACAGATATTTTGTAACTTGAATATAGAAATTTGATGAACAGTATTTTTAGACATTGCAAAAGCTCCCGCATACTCCGCCTAAATATCATCAAACAATTTTGCCGCAAAAAAAATGTTGTGCATATCAACATTAAATTTAGTGCAAGCCCTTATTCTTTCTTAAATTGACTATGCACTCCCAATTTATGGCAACAGCTCCAAGACCGATTTAAAAAAATAAAATCACCCTACCACGTCTCTGTGCTCTTATTGAACTCAGCTCAATATTTACAGCAGAATCCGCTGCCTTTATTAGTGCTATTGAGTTTGCAGAAAAGAAACTTGGTAAATTCTGTATTTTCTCAGATAGCCTCTCCACTTTAAAGGTAGTTCTCAACTTAAATAATAACCAAATTCCGATTACAACGATTTGTAACAAATTATCCCAATACCCCAACAAACTTAAATAATCAGGCATAGCAGATAATGAATCAGCTGACTATGCTGCCAAGCAAGCTACTTACAGTACCATTGATATCCGAGCTTTTATAACGGCATCATTGAATGAAACGAACATCCAAACTTTAACAGAAATAATTATTATTTTAACTTTATTAACCCTCTGTGCATTTCAGACGAATATCCACCAAAGCTATCAAGACAAGAAACTACAGCCATTCTGATACTGAGACTGGGCAACACCCGCCTCACTCATCAGCACCTACTTGATCGTAACCTCAGAAATTATTCCTGCTCCTACTGCAACAACCCAGCAAAAATTACAATCGAACATTTTCTAACCACCTGCCCTATCTTTCAAAATCAAAACAGTACCGCCTTACTAGAACTCGTCAAAAACCATACATTAGATAATTGTATCAAAGTACTTTCATTTATGATTTATTCAATTTCAAAATTGTAATTTTAAATATTCCTACATTTTACGTAATTCTTTTACATAATGCACAAATTTAAAAACAAAAGCTGATGAGTACAAATGTGAACGCTTTTTACTTAAAATTAATTCGTAATAACAATAACATTAATAATAATAAAATATAATAACTTACGCAGTTTATTTGTGTCCTTAACAAAATTAAAATACAGATATCATATTATAACACTAATTTTACAAACTTATATTCAAAACACTAATTTCTTAGAAGTTGACGAAAGTTTCGTTAAATAAAACTAAAAAAAGTCTCTAAATAAAATCACAGAGTTATGTCAAAACTATTTAGACCAAATAAAAACATATGTAGCTTAGAATTGCTGCAGTTCTCGAAAGTTTATGAACAGACCATATAATGAAGTTTGTTAAGTTCCGATCCACAATCCACTTATCATTGTACAAAATGAACTCAACCAAAACCCAACCATCAGCAACAACCAGCAGCAGAGTAGCGCTTTTGTCAATTTTTAATATCAGCGATTTAACGGAACCACTTTGTGTGTCCTCGATGGATTAATTTTTGTGTCAAAAATTAACTTTAACTTTTACAGTTTTAAAAACATAAACATTCCTTTTTCAAGTGTTTTTCAGTAGATTTAAATTTTTAGTTATCTTTGAATTTAAAGTTTTCTAAAAGATTTTTCACCCTCAAAAAGTGTTGTAAAAAAATTCTAGCAAAACAAAATTCAAACAAAAACCATCCCAACTTATTTTACTTGTTTCTTTTTTTAAATGCATCTGCGGGAACAGTAACGCTATATATGCAAAGAAAAAATATCTTCCATTATCTCATTCCTTTGAACAAAAACAATAACACAACAACTTGTCGAACACAATCTTGTTGTCTCTGGGTCTTCGTCACCCGCAACCAAACGCGAAGAAACGGAAGAACCATAGTTTGTTGTTAAGTCAGTTTGACATTTGCGCTCGCGAAGGAAAGAAAAAGATCTCTAGTTTTAAACGAATCAAATAGTATTCAAAGAAAATAGTGAAGTGAAATCCCCTGTGCCTGTACGCGCTGCTGCTGTGAGAAGAGTGAGTTACAATTAAATTTATTTTCCCATTACATTTTCGTCCAAGCAAACAATTGTATTTTGTATTTTTGAAAAAAGAACAGGATCTCGTGGTTCCAAAAACTGAAACTGAACAAAAGTCTTCTCAAAAACTAAATAATTCCCACGGAAGTTTGCGAATCTTGAAACCTAACAACGGTGCAAGGTCGTCGTGTTCGAGAGAAAAAGTCTTAAAGTTTGCTGTCAGCTCGATATTCTTGGTGTACGTACGAGATTTTTCTATTTTATTTCTGTTTGCCCTCCCCTCTATTTCTATTTCTCGTGCATCTATCATTTACAATAATATAATCATGTAATTACAGAAGCCACAAAAACACACATTGAGGAGGGAACTCGAAACGACAAAATAATATAAACCAGAAAAATGGTTGACTACTATAAAACACTAGAAGTTGTTCGCACAGCCAACGATGGTGAAATCAAGAAGGCCTACAGAAAACTAGCACTCAAGTGGCACCCCGACAAGAATCCAGACAATCTAGAAGAGGCAAATGTTCGTTTTAAGGAAATCTCTGAGGCTTACGAAGTGCTGTCGGATGAGAAGAAGCGCCGCATCTATGATCAATATGGCAAAGAAGGTTTAATTGGCGACAGCCAACGAAGTAGACCCTCTCGTAGATATCATGGAGGCAATGGTAGCGGTATGCACGAGTTCGATGAATACGACATAATGGGCGGGTTCCCATTCGTATTCCGTCCTCCGGACGAAGTCTTCCGCGAGTTCTTCGGGGTAAATTCACCTTTTGCGGACTTATTCCGCGAGGTACACCATCCAAGTCGGCGGCACGGCAGCAATGGCGGGCACCATCATCGTTCAGCAGGCGGTGTCGGTCATCGCCATTCGCACCCGGCCCAGAATAACATGATGACCTCCTTCATGAGCCCCATGGTCGGCTACTCGATGATGGACTTCCTGATGCCATCGAACAGTTTCACCTCCTTCTCCTCAATGAACGGGGCCATTGGCGGTAGTGTAACACCGAGCGGCGCCGTTAAAAGAACCTCAACATCGACAACTTTTGTAAACGGTAAGAAAATGATGACGAAAAGGGTGTTCGAAAATGGCAGAGAAACCGTTTTAAGCTACGAAAACGATGTCCTTAAATCAAAGACTGTGAATGGTGTTGCACAGAATCTCTCGTCGATAGCAAACTGAAATGTACAATAATTTGTGATGATTGTGAAGATTGCTACACACACGACACAGATAGAGAGAGTCATGAGTCATTTATATAAAAACAAAATTATTAAAACAACCCACAAGTCAACTAAAAAAAGATTTAAACAAAAAACAAAAAACTAAAAATATAAATGTAGCTATAAACGGATAAAAAAAATAATCATTAATAAAAATTAAATATATCACACACACACACACACACACACAAAATAGCAAATAATTGTAATCGCGTGCGCTATTTATTTAGCGTCTTATTATTAATAATTATTAAACCTAAGTAACAGTACTATATATTGTATAATTTTAAATTTATAAGATTCTAAGCAAACTTAATGTAAAGTCTGTGTGATTAATTAATTATTGGTGGGGATGATGCGAATGAATGCTAAACTGCTAACGCTAAGCAAACAAACAAACACTCTTAATACAAGAGAAATGTTCAAACAAGCCAACAAAAAAAGGATTGAACACATTTCCAACTAAAGAAAAACACAGAAGAAAAACAAACAAAACAAAAACATTTACTAAATTAATTACTTATGTCTTTTTCATTGATGAATAAACTAAATTCAAATTGCCATTCTTATGTGGAGAGGAAAAAATTTTAATATATATATACATAATAATATAAATATTTACTAAGATTTATTTAATTTTTCATAAACTAAATTAAATTAATAGCATATAGGCAAAATGAAATAATAACAAACAAAAATCATCACCTCTTATCACAACATATTGTTGGTTGTTATCAATTCAAAAATCTAAATATTTAAAACAGAAAAATAAAAGAGTTTTAATGAATTTAATAGAAAAGAAAAACTACCAAAATCATGTCTCACTCTCAGTATTTCTTGAAAAAGTATAAATAAGAAGTATTCTCCAAAAAATATGTATTCAATACGTGATAACCAAAATTCAGTCCACAAGAAAACATTATCCAACTCTTAATTCCGTGTCCAAATTCTGGAAATGGAAAATTACAAAAATCAAATTCAAATTCTTTAAATAATCCTTCAAAAATTAATGTTGAAACATGTAAAGTCCCAGAATTGTATTCGAATGATTAACATTTTTTCTCAACAATTATAACTCTGACGAATTGTGTGACAGAGGTGAAAAAATAATACAAAAACAAAAGATAACTTATGATTGGCGCGTGAATCTGAAAGATGAATATATTTGTTCTTATAATTTTGTTTTTTAATCTATTATTATTTTTTTTAAATGAAGAAACGTACAGTTTTTTATTATCTAAGTTTATTTTTGTTACAAACAATTATAAATTCCTTTTTGCAGAGGACACAAACTGCGATACATATAAATACATAAATAACAAAACAAAATAATAAAACTGAATAAAACAAAATAAAAACACTTTTACTTAATCACTTTTAAGTTAAGTTTTCTTTTTTATGAATATGGAAATATTGGAGTTCATAAAAATTAAAGAAAAAACAAAACAGCAAAGTAATTATATATACATATTTAAATATTTATTAAACAAAAAGAAAAAGAAATAATCAAACCCAAGCACTCACTACCTATTCAATTTAGTTTTGTTATATAGTAATTCTTAGTTTTGCTTGTTTTATTATTATTATTATTCATTCACCTACAAAGTGACCTATTTTCCTTTGGGTAGTTATAAGTTCATTTTCAATGTTTTTTGTAATTTCTCTATTTGTGTTCTATTGTTTTCTTAAGAATTATCAAGTAGTGTTACGCATGCAATGCCGATTAATAAAATTAATCCAAGCATAGTACAACAAAATTACAACGATAATTAGTCGATATGGAATTAAATGAAGGAAGAGGGTGTAAAATCATGCGAGAAACTATGAACAAGAAAAAAAAGAAAACGCACTACGCCTGCCAATTGTTTTATTATTTAGCTTGCAAAACGAACAAAACAAAAAATCGAATGACGAAAGCCATCAAACAAAAAACAAAAGACAACAAAACATCTATATTATTGTTAGAAAAGCAAAAACAAAACAAACAAATGAAATAAAATTATAAATGTTTTATTAACGTAAAATTTTTCGATTTTGTATTGCGGTTTAAAAAAAAAAAGATTTGAATAAGAGAGAGGATGAGATGAGGGAGATTTACGTGTTTATTTTAATTACACTTCTAACCACTAAGATGAGACCACAAATTTTGGTTGGAATTTCGATTTCGTGTTTTATAACCGGAAACGTTTACTACCTGTGAATAGGTATGTATTTCAACATCACAAATTCATAAAATTAAAGGCTAAATTGGAAACGAATACCTCAAGATGAACGTTTATAACGTTTTTATTTACGTTAGTAATTACTATGTCCGCCATTTTCCGATATAATCTCTTTTCTTAAATAATCACAGGAAATTTGGACCCAGGAATCACTGAAAGCTTCGATTAAGATGTCCTTGTCTTCAAATTGTCTGCCATTTTCGTAAACTCAAAGCAGGTAAATGCTCGCAAGTCAACCCTAAAGATCTACGACCTTAAGTCTATCATTATTCCTTCTAAAGACCTTAGAAAGATTGATTGATATCCATTTAAGGGAAAGTATTGATACAAGACTTCTGTCTACATATGTCCCAACATGCCTACTGTAAAGGCAAATCGGTGGAAATGGACGGTGTTAAACACCTTAGTACGCACCAACAAATAGTCCCTCCTTCATAGAGAGTTCACTATGGTTATTTTCTTTTAACAACGTGGACACATCTAATAACATCTTTGAACGTAGAGGGTTCGCTTGGCGAGTTAATTCATTTAATACTGACTAGCAGCATACTTAACTAAAATATGGGCAACTCTTCTGCTGCTAGAATATTCGTTAGTAGGTGGTGTTCTATCACGTCTCCTCTGAAACCTGGTGGTAAATGAAATCCTAACTGGTCTGGATGCGGAGGGTTTCAGAGTGATTGCATATGCTAATGACGTTTTAGGAAAGCATCTTAATACCCTATATCAACTCATACAAAATGTCTTAAACAAACCAATACTTTGGGCTGATCGGTGTGGACTGGGTGTTAACCAACACACAACCGAATTAGTCCTATTTTCGAGGAAATACAAAATTTCAAATATTAACCCTTCCTACATTAAGGGAATCCAATTAAAGTTCTCAGACGAGGCTTAGTATACCCGAGTCTTATTTTAGACAAAAAACTAAATTGGAAACGCAATACATAAGAAACAGTCCAAAAAGTTACTGTAGCTCTCTTTTCTTGCAGAATAGCTATTCGACCGATTTTAATGTACGAAAAGCTAAAAACCGCGACAAACTAAATATAGTCCAACGTTCAGCTTGCCTTTGTGTAAGCGGATCGCTTCGCACGATCCCATCTGCGGCACTGGATACCCCACTCCACCTAACACCTCTTGACATACTTAGCAAATAAATAGCTGAAAGTTCTGCCTCAAAGCTTCATCGCAGTGGGTTAGCAACAAAATTTGCCACTCTATAATTCTTAAGTATTTAGAATCAACACCATTCCCCAACTGCAATTCGACATAATTTCCATAGAGACATTCCAGAAAATTTAATGGCAGATGAACTCAACAGAAATGGTACAGTAAAACCCATTCTACCACGTTGGACTAATGCTGGCATACCAATCTCTTCATGTAAACTATTGCCTCAAGATTCATGTGGTATCACAATGAGCCATTAAGCTGGCCTAGGTGTGTCCTACTCCATCACGGACACCCACTTTAACCTAACCATCATAAACTTTACGAGAATGCCTGGTCAACCGGTTTTAATTATGTTAAAGTGCGGTGAATATGGGGACCTGCCAGTCCAAAAATGCTTTTTATTTTTGGATATGACCGCTTCAGGAAACATTTATAGTTGTTCCCGTTCAATATTGTGGACAAAAACAAAGTCGATAGGTTATTTTTCTTCTCTGGATAGTAATCACTTTTTTGTATTATCCTTTGAACCGTTGTTATTCTGGCTAATATTCAGCTTTTGGCCCTTATTTAGTCCTGGTAGAGTTTAACTTGAGACAAGCCGTAGAATTAACCGCTTTTCTCATGATGTTCTTGTTTCTGTCTTGCACCCTTTTTGATGTTTCCCACCTTTTTGTGGATGAGCTTGTTATTTCACGTCCTGAGAGTTGTAAATCCATGAAAGCAATTATTTTTGCTCTTTTTGTAGATGCACTTGTAAACTCTTGCACGGAAGTGAAGCACCTTTTTATACGCTTTTTTAGTACTTTATTTGATATTGGGAAATTCCAAAGCTTGTTTCTGATTCGTCTTTTAATTTTATGAATTTGTAATAAGAAAATACGAACCAATTCTTTAGGTAGTAAACGTTTCCGGGTACAAAATACTTCCACCAGCTTCCATAAAAAGCGAAAATCGATTCCAAAATGTGTGGCCTCATCCTTGTGGTTGGCAGTTTAATTTACTGCATTGCTTGCTTGATTTATAAGCCAAATGTTTGTTTTGACGATATTGCTCTTCGTATCTAAGGAGGGAGCTTGCGTGCAGACTAAAAGAGAAGACATGGCCAGTTCAAATCAACAGTTTGTTGGTGTTTGGAGGAAAGGAAGTTCAAACTATTGACCTTTTTCTTTGTAAAGTAGGTACTTTATTAAAGGAAAATTCCTGTGTGTTAACGACTTGTTGTATCAAATGGGTAAAGTCAAATCCTAAAAAATCATTAGCAACCTGTTTGGAGGTCAATGTGCTTTTCGCGACTCTCACTTGTCGTGACAATAGGAGGTTAGTTGAAAAACGGGACGTTAACTTTTATGATTCTAAGTTAATGAGACGAAAATAGGTGCAACTTCTGGACAGGAATTTTGAATTATTCATTAAAAGGATAGCTTCCTTGTCCTCGTTTGAATTCAACGAATTAAATATCCTTTGTAATCGAACACAATGTGAAACTACATTGTTTATTGTTTGATCGATTGAGGGTTTTGCTGCGGTTGTTAATTGATTAGAAAAATATGCAAATGAAATCGTTTTTAGAATACCACTTATAATGGTTCTCAATGAATAAATACATTATAATACAAAAATATATCTATGTAGGTACTTCTAAATATGTGTATACCTATCATACTTATAATTTTTGTGGTTTGGAACTTTTGTTTTTTTAATGCCGTTATTATAATCGAATCTTTAGGGTTTGAGTTAGTTTGTTTTCATTTATTTATTCGAATTAGTTCAAAAGGCGTACAGCGAATTAGTTCAAAAGGCGTACAAGGATTTTAAATGTTCAGAGGGTTAGGTTAGGTTTAAGTTGCTGTCCATGATAGATAGGGCACACTCAGGGCAGTTTCATGGCACATTGTGATACTACAAGAATCTTGAGGCTTTCTTTTAAGCTCAATGAAACCAGTCTGAGTCCCTAACGAAACGTGAAAGACTGATTATAATAATTGATATTGAGATCGTTTTAGAAGAATTCTCCTAGGTAAGTCTTGTGTTTTTGAGCTAGAGCAGGGCAAGTACAGAGGAGGTGAAGAACTGTTTCCTCATCTTCCTCATCCATAAAGCTTCTGCATTGTCATTTAAGAATACGCCTAGCCTCGTGGCGTGCTTTCCTATTAGACAGTGCCCGGTTTTGACACCGATTATCGAGCCTATATCGGATCTACTTAGAAATAGGAAGCACCTTGAAAATCTAGTGTAGGCCTGACTATCTGAGAAAATAAAGATATCAGATGTTAATATCACGTTTTCTTTAAGCCAGAACAAGCCTATATTGAATTTTTTGAAAAACGATTAAATATTTGAAAATATCATCTTAATATATATAATTCTTCTGTGAGTGTGTATGTCACTGAACTTCTCTTAAACGACTGGACCGATTTTGATGAAATTTTTTGTGTGTGTTCAAGGGGATCTGAGAATGGTTTAGATTCACAATTTTGTCCGCTAGGTACACCTGTTATGCTTTTAAGAAATTTAAGCCCTCCCAATATGTGTAATGGTACAAGACTATTGATCAAAGAATTAAGAGATAATGTGATTGTAGCAACTATCATTACAGGTCCCGTGGCTGGTCAGCTCGCACATGTTCTGCGGATTCCAATGATACCAACTGATTTGCCCATATCTTTTAAAAGGTTACAGATCACTTTAAAAATATCCTTTGCCCTAACAATAAATAAATCCCAGGGACAAACTTTTTCCATAGTTGGTATGCCACCTAGAAATACCACAGCCAACGTAGGGTACAGGGAGGCTTTAAGATAAGCATACAATTTTTTCTAATTTAGTGATTCGTGGTCGTTTTAATTCGCATGCTTATAACTTAAATATCTGTACCTAATTTTGTCTATCCTTGCGAAGCCGGGACGGGCCGCTAGTTACATTATAAAAGAATTCAAATTCTCTTCTGAAGAATGATTTTTAAAAATTTTTGATTCTTATGGGATTTTCCATGGGTAAATTTAGATTTCCTTCAAAAAATTGATTTTCATATCTCCAAATATAGTTTGAAATACCCTTAAATTTTTGTTATATCTCCCTCTGAACAATCAATTCCAAAACATCCCCCAATTGCAATTCAACAAAAACTTCCAGATTTCTATACCTTCCAGATCTTTCTGGGAGGATAAGGTATTTTTGGAACACGAATCAATCCAATTTTATACAGATGATTAATTGGTGTAATAATCGGATACTGTCTAATAGGAAAGCAGGTTGTATGTTAGTCGTATTTTTCAATTAATTTTGCAGAAGCAGTTAGGACGAAGCAGTGAAGGAGTACCTCATCTGTACCTGCTCAAACACGTAGGACCCGCTTATAGTTCAGTAACTGTTTGCGTTAAATTTAATACAGGCTTTCGAACTCGAGGTCTGAATGCAACATTGCAAAAACTCGACAAAACTGAATTGAAAAAAAAGATAACTATTTTGAAAGCTTGCGAGCTTTATGACCTTTATGACCCAACAAAGTCTACCAAACTTGTCACAATGTGATTATATGACCCCCACATTCATGGTCTCTTAGACTCTCTAACGCGTCTAGGAGATTTGTTTCTGTTTGTGATCCTTCCACAAGGGGTGATTAGAGATACACATTTCAAGAATTTCGAGGTTTTCAGTCTCCTTGATACAAGTGCTTCCTACCCATGGATTGTAGCAAAGGTGGTAGATAACAATTTGCAGAATGGGGGGAAGAGTCGCCTTTTTTGGATAGGATAACGCAGTGGTTTCTATTCATATTTCACCTCAATTTTTAATCATATAAATTTGATCAGTCGAATATGGGCGTAGAAGGTGAGAACTGTTTCCCAATTTTCTCAGTTGAGTTGGCTTTAGAACAAAGGAAATTTACCTATTGAACCCTTATAACTTCTTTGCAGCTCAAATCAAACCATCAGTTTTCTTTGGGGCTGATGCCTTTCACCCTATATGGAATGAAAGTTCTCATTCCAAAAAGAATCAAATCTGTTGTAGAAATCCATGAAAAATCGTTATAAAAAAGAGACTAATTTAAAAACAGAGTCATGGTCTTTTTTTTAATCTTAACCTTTAATTTGCATGGTGTGACAACTTTTTAGCCAAAGATATTTTGTTAAAAAAAAGTTATCAAGTGTTTTAACCAAAAACACTTTAGTAAAGATATAAATCCTCGGTAGCCATATTGGTTTGCCTACAAGCTAAACCGGAAACGGACCTCATAAAGTATGACTTAGTGTGCGTGTAATTTCTCCTCTAATTCACTACCGGAACTCAGGAATTGTGACTATGTATGCGTGAAAACACGTCAATTTTTCTCGTTGAATTCGTCCACATTACAAATACAACAATGTAAACAAATGGGTTTTGGAGGGTGATACGTACGAAAGATTTATATCTTCATATATAGTGTTTTTGGTTTTAACTTTATGGGGTTTTGCGTGGGTAAAATAAAATAATTTCTTTTTTATTTAAATCTGTCAAAACACAAAGTTCCATTGTTATTGCATTCTATGGGGTAAAATAAATTGATTTATTTTTGATTTAAGATGAAGTAGACAGATCTGGATTTTTCGGCGGATTTACCCCTTTTTGCTATAATACTAATACAATTATAAAGCCATATCGCATTCATTAACTTGTACACAAAGTTACACTAATACAATGTACATATAAAAAAAAAACAACTTCAATAGTGAAATCAATTTTTGACGGAAATCGGAATTTACCCATGGAAAACCCCATTGAAGTTAAGCTTTTTTTATTAAAAAAAGAACTATATTTTTTTTAGAAATATATACATATTTATTGTTAATTTTCACTAAAAACTTAATACAAATTTTGCATTTTTTTCTTTCTAAAAAATATCCCAATTCGGTACATTTTGAATATTAATTTACTGTTTCTATAAACTTCAATAAAATGCCAATGGATTCATTATGTATATTAATATCAAGACTATTATTATTTTACATTTTAAAGGGGAATTTCCTATAAGTCTACATCACAAGACTAGAGACTAGATCTCTAAATAAAATCAAAATCAAAGAGAGTGAGTCACAAAGGTGCCACACAAAAACTATTGTGATTTCCATTGGTTTTCTTTATTTGAATCTTTTTTTTATTCCACACATCATGATGAAGCATCTACTAAATTACGTTTACGATCTTTGTTTTAGATGTGAGTAGTTTAGGCTTTAGCGCGTTGTGCTCTCTAAATTTAATAATCTGTCACCCACCTTATTTCATTTGATTTTTTTTAAACGATTATATCATTTTACAAATCGCCTACACAATTGGATAAAATCAACAAGTACTAAATTTATATATATATGTACATCATGTGTATATGTAAATAAATATATTAATATGTGAATGACCATATAGCAAGAATTGAGATAAAGAATATAATTTTAATAGGATAGTATACAGCAGTGGCGAGGCGTGAATAATTTCAAATGGTGCGTCGAAGAAAAGTTTGTTACCTACAATCTATATTTCGAAAGTTTACTTAAAATTTGTTCGTGCAATGCATGTCTTCGCATCAAGCTAAAAAGTCAAGTTTTTAAGAAAAACTGTGCTATACCTTTTTCATTTTATTAAATGTTACAATGAGCTTAACGTACAAAATAAGTGGTTTCGAAAGAAACTTATTTGACAGATGCATATATAATATCTTAAATAAATATATGTAGTTATTTCAAATTAAAATAGGAACTTTACAATTCAGAAATGTTTTGTTAAAAATAATAAATAAATAAAAAAAGCAAATATTTTCATTTTATATACAAACAACGAGAAATATTTGTATATTTCAATAAGTTTAATAAGGTCTTAATATGCCTTATGCTTTTTTTTTATTTTATCAAAATCTTAAAACTATGTTAAAACTAGACAAAAGAAACTAGCGTAAATTTCGAAAACTTAAAAAAAAATCTTACTGGCCCTATGCGGGTGCTCTAAGTTAATCCATTATCTTATAACTACTGCCTTTCGGCATAAGAACTATTTTAATACTAAATAACAATAACTTAATCTAAAACAAAGAAAATTAAAAAAAAAACTTGGTATCTTTATCATTATTTTTACTTTATATAAAACTTAAAACTAAGTAAAAAAACCGAAACCCATTATAATACTTAAAACTAACCAAAACCAATAATACTACTTTAAATTACTTAAAACTACTTACAAACTAGAACAGCCACAGTAAGCTTTTTAGTTCTGTTTTGTGTTTTTCTGTTTTTTTTTTGGTGCCACCCTGCGTGTAACCCTAACCTAATCCTTAAACCTAAGTAAGCCGGCCAAGACCAAATGCCCTAGACAACTTTTAACGACATTCCCAACTTGAAGCCAGCAAAACTGGTTCTTCTGCCTCACCCTATCTCTTCGTCTTCGGTCCCTATCGGAAACTGTCCTACTGAACCGAAGGCGCTCGGCTCCGTCCAGTGCGAGGATGTCTCGACTGTAAGGCGCCAGTTATAGCTATCATTGGTTGTCATCATTGAAAACAAACATTGGAATTTTTTTGGCAGGTCGTTTATAGCTATCATTAGAAATTTCTGTCATTGAAAAAAATTTCCTGATTGAAATCCACCGAAAAGTTTTTACTGACAGAAATCTGTCATTGGAATTTTGTGAAATTGGAACACAAATCAGTGGAACGATTCGTTTCACTTTTGAACATAAAAGTATCAGCTGTTCAGGAAAATGAATTTCCGTCCGGAAAATAGGAAAATACAATTTTAGAGAAAAATAAATGCGTAATTACACTTTTTTCTCTCAAAAAAAATTCTTTGAGTGATTTCCGATCGATCAGTATATAATTTTCATTTCTAATCAAAGAAAAACACCGTCAAATATCGATTCAAAAATTTTTCCGGATCGATTTCAATGATAGCTATAACTGGCGCCTTAAGGAGTCGCCTATCTACAGTTTTACGGCTGACGTGATAGATTAGCGGAACCGCCTCCCTATCCTGTATCCGCCCTCGATTGTATAAATAGAGGAAAGCTTCGGGCGGAATGTTGCCACTTAAACGTGCACTTTCGTAGTAGTCATTGTTAAGTTGTTAGTCGATGACATCGCTCTCAGCAAGAAATTATCTAGTCTCCCCTAGCTCTGTCCAGAGCAGCATTCATATGTATGTATGTCTGTCGAAATTCAAGTACTGATCCAACCAGATGCCAAGGTACTTTACTACACTTTTATTCGCCAGCGGTTGTCGATTTGGTCCAACGATCACTAGATTTTTCCAGTTCTTTATCGTATCCCTTGAGGCTCCATACAGCCGGAGTCCTGAACAGAATAGTTTCGCATTTCTGAAAGTTGATTTTCAACTTCCAGTCATCGCAATATTCCTGAATCTTGTCGAAGTCACCCTGCAAAAGTGTCTTGATAACCTCAATTTTTGGGGCCGTTCTGTACGCAATTAGGTCGTCGGCGTACGCAATTGCCTGAGTCAGACTTGCTATCAGATCACTGGTGTAAATGCTGAACAAGATCGGCGAGTTGACCGCTCCCTGTTGAAGACCATTTTTAATATCAAAGATTTTGGTAGATGTTACATTGCCAATTTTGACAATAAACCGTCTACCATTAAGCATGTCATAAAGCATATACAACAGTGGTTTACTTATGTCAAGTCTGGTTAACTTTAGCTACAGACCTTCTAACCATAGGCCTTCTCCAAGTCAACCACACTTGCACCCGTACATTGCCTTTTAGAATATTAGATCTATTATTCACGTATACTTGTTGTCAAAGTGGCAACCTTTGATACATGGAGCCAGAGCAGGAATACATACAAATAAGTCGGAGAGCTGCGTGTTTTTTTTGTATACTTATATTTGCCATTGAATACTGATTTCTTCAAGCAAAAAGCAGAAACCTACCTCAAACTGCAATATACTTTGGGTCATAAGACGAAGGAAAGCGTGTTTTCCTTCTATGAAATTCACTTCAAGTAAACACCGAAGTTCCAGATGAGCACTGCGTTAATGTGCCAGTGCGCTGCGCAATATGTACGATTCATCCGCTCAGACGCAGAACATCGTCTGATCTTGGCGGGTATGTAAACAAGCAAAATTGTCGCATGCCCAGAGGCATAATTGGGCCATTTTTCTACGAAAATGAGCAAGGAGTGGCCGTTACAGTCAATGGCGATCGTTATCGGGCCATGTTGAACGAATTTTTGTTCACAAAAGGAGGAGGAGGATATTGGCAATATTTGGTTTCAACAGGACGGCTCTACGTGCCACACAGCCGAAGCTACACTCGCTCTTTTTATACCATTTTCAAAAAAAAAAGTTATTTGGCGGACCCATAGTTCTTAAAAAAATATTGGCAGCGTATTCATGTGTATAATTTAGTTTGATTCATGTTGCCAGAAGTCTAATATGTTTAGGGTGAGAATTTCAAAAGTTATGACGGAAATAATCGACACAGGGTGTATCTATCTATTCAAAATGAATGAGAAATTGTTTAATATTTAAAAAAAAATAACTAACTATAGCAAAAAATTTAAATTTCTTTTTTTATATCATAATTTAAAACGGAAAAAACTGCATAAAAGGGAATGGGTTTATAAAATAACCCTTTTCTGTAAGTTAAGGCAAATATTAATGCATGTAGTTTTAAACAAAAACATATGTATTAGATTTTATAAGTTCTATCAATCGACTGTCAAACGAAGTCTTTGAATTTAGTGGCTTTTTTTAACTTTTGAAAATGTAATGTGACGGAAATGGGAAACGGGTGGTTTTTTAAACGTCCTAAATGTGCTTAACAATTGCTCCACAACTTTACATTCACTTATATACTCTTCTCTGCTCTCAGACTTACTTATCATTCTATCGCGTCCCAACTGTTAAAGAAGTATTCCACTAACCATAAGCCAGAATACATGTTGAATTCAATTTTCTTTCGTAAGATTGCTAAAAAAAACGGTTGCAAAACTCAGTGGTGCGTAAAATCTTGCTTTACTTGTTGCTCTGTCTTTCAGCAAAATTTTTGAATTCTACAGATCTTTGGAAAGCTTCAGACTTTGCTTTAAAAAAAAAACAAACATTTTTCTACTAAAATCTACGACTAGTATCATGATATAACGTGCACCACCCCAAGAAACAAACATGTGTAATAAAGTTCCCCTGAGGAAGGCAACAACCCCTGCCGAAACGTCGGGAAAAGCTAATGTAACAACCTTGTTTCATTGCAACGATCAAAGTGACCAAAAAAGCCGAAGGAAAAACCTAATTTTTCCAGTACACATAAGTATATATTCATTGGTCAATACATTATCTTTTAATTTAACATTTACCATCATACTCATGTTTATATTCATTCGATTCAACATGAACATAATCGCCCACATGCGGCAATCAGCTGCTTATCACTACTGAAAATTATAGAGCCTTTTGAATCAAAGACAACGGAGTTTCCTTTTTTAACCATCTGGCTTACTGACAATAAATTAACGCACAAGTTTAGAATGTACAATGCGTCCTTCACAGAAACCATCTCGGACATTCTTCTGAACAGCAACTCGTAGGTTCAAATTTCCTTTCCTTTTAACAGACAGGTGAGAGCTGTTGGCACATAGTAAGCCTTTCTTAGCTGGTTCTGCAGTCACGCTTCATAGACATGTGAGCCGATGCCTCTGAGTCAATAAACCAATAATGGTTTCCTGCGTTAGCCGTAAAAGCAGTATACAAACTATGTGTCTTCGAATGTGATTTTGGTTTAGAATCACTGTTGATTTTATTTTTCGTTGTGCAGTTCCGATAAATATGGCCAAAATCTAGACATTCGTAGCACCTGTTCGCTGGATTTCGTTTACCTAATAAAACTGCAGATTCGGGCACAATTGTTTTAACATCTTGGAGTAGTTTCGTCTTGATAACATCTGCATTTGTGGGAGTACCTGAACTCTAAAGGCCCTTTATCATCGGGAGATAAACGTCCTATAATCCAGCAAGCAACAAAGTACCAACCCATTCGTCACTCACCTCCATGCCCACTGAATTTTTTGCGCAGTACTAACGATTTTGGTTAAGTATGACTCGACAAAATCACTATCATCCAATCGTGTAGTGATTAAAGTCCGCAAAAGTCCAACTCTGCACATCAGTCCTGAATTCTGGAAAGCTCGTTCCAGATTGTTCAATGCTTCTTTCGTAGTTTGAACACGGACGAAGTTTATTGGCTCGATCAGAAGAACTATTTTCGCTTTGGCTTTCATCACTTTCTTCGAATCCGGTGTTGTACCATCTTTAAATTCGACTCAGCTCCAAAGGTCTTCCAGTTCGAGGTATATCTTAACCGCAAACTTCCAGGAATCCCAAATCTTCTCGACCTTTAAGTTTTTTGAAAGAAGGCAAAACGTTCTGTGCCATCACGAAAAATCTGTGAAATTATCCAGCTTTTTCCAATAAAATTTCAATGGGTCTTAATTATATCGGTCGTTCTAAGTTTTACTATATTCTAACAAACTTTCGTTTTAGGTTTTTTACGTAGAGAGTGAAGATAAAGCACCTATTTTTTTATGTTTTCAAATCCATTTGTGTATGAAATTAAAAACTTATATTAAACTCGAGGAAATAAGGTCATGCTATCAGACCATTATTTATTTTATTTTAAACACTGGGGCGTATGCGTAATTTTTACTTCCCCTTAAAATGTTCAATCATTCTACGATATACATTTGTAATGGGTGATTTTTTTGAGGTTAGGATTTTCATGCATTAGTATTTGACAGATCACGCGGGATTTCAGACATGGTGTCAAAGAGAAAGATGCTCAGTATGCTTTGACATTTCATCATGAATAGACTTACTAACGAGCAACGCTTGCAAATCATTGAATTTTATTACCAAAATCAGTGTTCGGTTCGAAATGTGAAATCCGCTTTTTTATCGACAAATTTTGTTCAGCGATGAGGCTCATTTCTGGTTGAATGGCTACGTAAATAAGCAAAATTGCCGCATTTGGAGTGAAGAGCAACCAGAAGCCGTTCAAGAACTGCCCATGCATCCCGAAAAATGCACTGTTTGGTGTGGTTTGTACGCTGGTGGAATCATTGGACCGTATTTTTTCAAAGATGCTGTTGGACGCAACGTTACGGTGAATGGCGATCGCTATCGTTCAATGCTAACAAACTTTTTGTTGCCAAAAATGGAAGAACTGAACTTGGTTGACATGTGGTTTCAACAAGATGGCGCTACATGCCACACAGCTCGCGATTCTATGGCCATTTTGAGGGAAAACTTCGGAGAACAATTCATCTCAAGGAATGGACCGGTAAGTTGGCCACCAAGATCATGCGATTTCACGCCTTTAGACTATTTTTTGTGGGGCTACGTCAAGTCTTAAGTCTACACAAATAAGCCAGCAACTATTCCAGCTTTGGAAGACAACATTTCCGAAGAAATTCGGGCTATTCCGGCCGAAATGCTCGAAAAAGTTACCCAAAATTGGACCTTCCGAATGGACCACCTAAGACGCAGCCGCGGTCAACATTTAAATGAAATTATCCTCAAAAAGTAAATGTCATGGACCAATCTAACGTTTCAAATAAAGAATCGATGAGATTTTGCAAATTTTATGCGTTTTTTTTTTAAAAAAAGTTCTCAAGCTCTTAAAAAATCACCCGAAATCAACAGATACAAAAATATAAATTTTTAGGTTCTAGGAATAAATGCATGTTTTAAATATACGCCAACAACAATTTCTTAAAAATTATTCTATTTAAACTTATGTCTATGTTATAATAAGCTTCGTTAAAAAACCTAAAACAAAGACTTAAAGGCTCTCGTAATCCAATAGACTTTCTATGTGCAACCTTAAATAGAAATGACCTTAGTCATAAAGTTCTTAAGGTGCATATAAAGAATGTCATAAAAAAGCATTGCACTATACATTTCTCTACGCAAATGCAGAGTTTGCATCCCTAGTAACAAAACATTTTGACTAATACGAATGATCTTAAAGCAAAGCCCAAAAAGTTCCTTTGAACACTTTCAATCCTGTTTATATCACATTTAGTTTTTGGGTTCTATACAACACAGCAAAGGGTTTTAAGAGTATAAGGATCTTGAAAATCTTGAAAGTTTTGCAAATAACGCAATTAATATGAAGTTTAATTGTAAGTTTCTTGTCAAATATGACACCAAGATCCTTAACATCTTGAACAATTTTAAGTTCGACATTTACCAAAGAATATAATGAAGCCATATGATATAAAGACCTATTATATACCATATGATATAAAGACATTATTGTATATTTAAAGAAAACAAAGAACTATTGAACTAACTAAAACTATAAGATGATTATTTAATGAAATCAAAAAGTCGAATAATCATAATTAATGAAAAATTGAATAATGTCAAAGAAGTAGAGAATCGAATATAGAACAATTATTTACAAAGTAGAATAATAACAAGTAGCTATACATTTATATTTATTTAATTTAAAAACATTTAGATTACACCACCTATAAAATTCATCTAGGTCATTTTGGAAGAGCAGGAAATCATATAATTAATATATAAGAAATATCAACACAAAACTTGATGTCATCTGCGAATAAGAGATGTTTGCATAATTTGAGAATTTTTGACATCATTGACATAATAAGAAAGATAGGAAGACCCAGATTGCCTCTTTCAGGAACACCAGTACATACTCTTAGAAAAAATATCATCAACAATTACAAATTGGTACTACCAAATAAATATAAACCAAACTACTTCAACAATGGCCCACTAATTCCATAGGACTCAAGTTTTCCTAAGAGGATTTTTAAGTTGACCCTACCAAAAATCTTTGTAAAATCAGTGTATACTGTATGAATTTTTTTAAAGAGTTTAAAGAGAAGTTCGTTAATTCAACCTTCCAAAACACGTGTTGGAAATAACACAAAAACCATTTATACCATTGATAAATATGTATATCTTCGACAAGACATGGGCAGGTTCAGCCGACATAAGGGACTTGAAAGTAAGGCAAGTTTCTTGCATCTGATTCGCCAGCTGCCAAAAAATTGCCTTCCAATTAAGGCAACTTCATTGGAAAATTGACTGGAAAGTAAGGCAAGAAAAATCTCCCTTACTATCAAGTCAAGTCAACTTATGTCAAAATGACAATTTATCATGTTTTTTAATTCAACTAAAAGCTGAACTTTATTACTCAATGATTTATTTATTGTAAGCACAACTTCATTTAATGCTTTCTGTAAAAAGGTTCCTTGTAAATTTGGAAAAGAAATAAGTAATATTTCTTTAAAATACAAAATACAAATCATGATAGACTTGTAGCTTGCCTGAGGAGTGTTTTGTAGAAAATAATGATTTTGGTAGTTTTTGTACTACGAACTTGAAGTAGAGGTTTGTGAAGTAAAGTTCTGAATTTTAAATTCATGACACTTGAAAAACTAACTAGTTGCCTTGGTCAAAATTTACGTTCATAGAATGAAGTTGACTGCAAATGAAGTCCCTTATGTTTTATGTAGCCTGAACCTGCCCAATCTAACATCTTTGGAATGATGTAAAGTTTAGAAATGGGCCTATAATGTTGTACCTTCTTTTTTTCTACAGATTTATATACAATCGTTATAAATCAGCACAATGACGCAAAACTATTGCAATAAAATATCAGGCTTATGACAGGGTTCTAATTTATTAAGTAGTTTTAGTACATCAGCAAGATCAACTCTTAGTGTGGAATGGTCATGACGGATGGAATGGATTTAAGATACTCATCATTTGCTTCACCAGTACAGATAGACTTATTTATACCTTTTGCAAATAATCAGCAAACATATTAGCGATTTTATAAGGTTCTCAGGAAAAGCTCTGATTAAAGTGCATTGTCGCAGGAAAATCTACACATTTGCGCTTTGAGTTAATAAAATTCCAAAACTGATTTGGATTAGATTTAAATTTCGATTCAATTGATTGAACATAATTACAATATTATAGAAACTTAGAAAGGTATACAAAGTCTTTCCTTAAAATACAGTCATACATAGTCATTCAGACAATAAGTTTTTTTTATAACGTTCATGCCCTGAATTGTTTGCATTTCTAAGTTTTGTAAGGCGGTAGTTGCTCCACTTTGGAGTAGAATTAGACTTTCTTTAAACTAAAGGAAGAGAACTATTTAATTTTGCACTAACAAATCTTTTTTATTTACAAAAATTTTAATCTAGCTCATTGTTTTTAAATTAGCATTAAAACCTTCAGAAACGAAAACTCAATTAAATAATCTATTTAAAGAATTTACAACATTATTTATTTCATTAAGTTTTAACAAAAAAAAACAAAGAATCAACTAATAAAATTGTAGGTTCAGAGTTTATAAAAAGTGTTACTAATTTCTTTTTGTCTGTTTCAGACCCAATTAAGTTGGTTAAATAAAAATCACCTGAAACACAGAATGATATCAATATTGGGTTCACACTAATATTCTTATTAAATAAAGCGAGATCAATATATACATATATTGTTTTTTTTTTTTATTTTATAAATAATTAAAGGTAATCCAGAGTAAATTAAGTAAATCCATGAATTCGCAGTTAACCCTACTAATAAATATAAATAAAACTATTTCATTGTAATCTTTAAACAGTATCCCCGCCCTGGCCATTTTCGTGTTCACGGTTGACATGTCGCTTCAACAAAGCCTTCTGTGTAAAACCCTTTTCGCAGATATCACACTTAAATGGTCGCTCGTTTGTATGAATCAACAAATGCGTGGCTAAGGTACCGCTGTGGCGGAAACTCATTTCGCAATGTGGGCAACAATATGGCTTTTCGTCGGTGTGAATCTTCTGATGACCGGTAAGTGCTGCACGTTGGATAAATCGTTTTCCACATTGATCACATTCGAATGGTCGCTCGCCGGTATGTGTGCGTAGGTGATATTTGAGGTTATCGTTACGAGCGTATGATGCATCGCAATAGGTGCACTTGAACGGGCGTTCACCCGTATGACTTCGGGTATGGGAAACCAGACGCTTTCTCTCCGCAAATGCTTTGTCACAGTAGGAACATTTATGGGGTCTCTCACCGGTGTGGGTACGCATGTGTCGCCGCAAATAGCCGGACTGTGTGGTCGCGTAACTGCACATCTGACATTTGAAAGGCTTCTCATCTGCGTGAACTGGAGAATGAGTCGTTGGTTCCGTTGTTGTAAGCTCATCTTTATGCGTACTGTAGTGGTTGCATAGGGCCTTATAAGAGGCGAATTTTCTATCGCATTTGGAGCATGGTAATAATGTGTCAGGAGTATGAATCTTTTTATGTTCTTTTAACTCGTCAGCCTCTTTAAACGCTATGCTGCAGATAGAACAAACGTAGAACTTGTCACTAGAGTGTCCCTGTTTGTGGGCGTTTAGAGAATTGGGATCTGAAAAAGATGCCTCACAAATATCGCATTTCAACTTTTTTTCTTCATCGTGGACTTTTAAGTGGGCCAATAGAGTTTCTCGTTGAAAGAATACCTTAAGACAGATATGGCACGAGCGTTCCTTATACGTGCGCTTCTCGTGGATTTTCATGTGATTCCGTATGGACGCCAGTTGGGAAAATACTTTGTCGGGACAAAGTTTACAGGTATACGTAGCCTCTCCATCTAATTCGACAGAAACGTTAACATAATCTTGAAGAAGTTTTTGCCTGGATAATTCAGGGACCTGAGTTGGTGGTACTTTGTGGTTGGAGCATTTCTTTGGGAGATGTTCATACAATTTGTATTTTTTGTGCTCTGCCACATGCAGTGAAAAATCTTCTGTGGATAGAAAACGTTCACCACACAATAGACACGAAAAATAATCCATCTGTTGTTGTCCCTCCGTTTTTACGAGGAACGAATGTACTTCATCTTTATCTGGTTCTGGGTCATTTAAATTTAATCTAATAAAGGAATCTGGCTCTTGCTTGATTATGTTCTCGGTCATTAGAAATCCATTGATGTGGTCGACTTCGTCTACATTGTTTTCACCAGACCATTCGCACCCATTGTAGGTATTGTTTTCCTCCTTCATAAAAGTTGAGAATTCAGTTTGTGCTAACTCGCCATCGCCAGCCATTGTTTAAGATTTTGTGTTTTTAATTAAATGATGAGATCAATGGGGATGAATTAAGTTTCTTAAAAAATCATTATTAATTATTGATTTGGAAATAATTCATTCCACTCAGGAAGGATAGACTAGAAGAAAAAGAAACAATTCACAAACTATAAAATTTTGTAATTTTCAGTCTGTCAAAAGTGGCGTTTGCGTTTGGTTTTTTTGATTGACGTTTATTTTAAGATTAAGGGTAAGCTGACATTTTATTTATATTCGTCGGTAGTGTAGTTTCATGTTAAACCTGTGTCATTGCATATTATAATCGTTTATAATAACTTTAATTTTAGATTGCTCTTTATTTTTGTACAAATATTTTATACAAACAAGCCGTTACTAAAAAGGCTACGAAAATAATTTATAAGTAAGGATTTGTTTAATATGGCGTAGAGACGGAGTAAGTGCTTTTACTTCTTTTAACTAATTCGAGGTTGAAAGGATTATAAGTGAAATCTAATAAATTAGATATTTAAAGAGCTCAAAGAAACTTAATCTTCATTGAAAATCCAAAAGAATTTGTTTTAAAAATACGCAAAAACAGCTAATCAGTGCTTTTTTAATATACATATGTAAATATCCTCTGCTTAAATTATTTGCGTATAAAAGTTTAGATATTTTATTTTGTCAATAATTTCCTTTATAAAATGTTAACTTATATTTGAGTCTTGAATAAAGCTTAAAAGTTTGTTCGTTTGTTTGTACGCGCTTGTCTCAGGAACTACTCGTCCGATTGGACAAATTTTTAAAATGTGAGGAATGCTTTTGACTAAGATAAAGAATGTTTCGAAATTGGGGATTTGTTTTTCTTTTGAGAGCTTTCCCTAAGTGCGCTGCGGAAACTGTTAATGCTTTGTTAAAATAATGTGCGCAAGATTTGTTCCTATTTGATAGTTCAATCTTTTCAAGTTGGCTCACTGTCTTCGTTTTTATGCTTACCATTTTTTTTTTAAATAAAGCGTTATTTGTGAAGTTATTTTTATGAAGAAATACCCAAATCACTCTCGAATTTTCCAGGACTGCAGATCCTGGTCCTGATCTAACGTTAACAGGACCATTCAAAAAGCCTACCATTTCGAACAAAGAAATAGCTTAAGCATTCAAAAGAGATTAGTGAACATACATACATAAATAAATGGTGGTCGAGTCTAAATAGCCTCCTCTTTTGAAGCTATTCAAAAATATTTGAATTGTTTACATAAATGATGTCTATAATAAATGGAAAACTATGTTACGTTCCAATGCGAAGGAAGAATGTCAACCTTTATTGAAGTCGGTTAAATACAACAGATAAACAGCAATTATTGTGAATTAAATTTTCGTTTCATTTGCAAATAAAATAATATTCAATTGTACTCTAAATTTTAAAACAAGGTATGTTATTACTTACTTACTTAAGGTGGCGCATACAGTCCGGGGCGGACCTGGGCCTCAACCAACATGCGTCTCCAGCAGGCCCGTAGCCAGGATTTCGGTTCGGGGGGGGCTTGTTCAATTTCTAAGAAGTAATTCTATATAAAAAAAATTTAAAAAAAACTACATAATGTAAATGTTTTATTTTTGTTTGTATTTTTTTGTATTTAATTAAATAAATAGTTTGGATTTTTATAGCAATAAACGCCTTGCCTTTTTTTTAGACATAATGTCGATCACTTCATCTGGATCCAAATCAATACCTGAGTGAACAGACAGCATTGCAAGTGCGCTTAGTTTTGGATGGCCCATAACGCTTCGGGATACTGTTTTGATCCTTTTCATCGTTGAAAAGGTTCTTTCAACGCTAGCTGTTGTAACTGGTAGTGTGGCCAAAATTGTAAGCAAGTAGCTTATGCTCCTGAAGTAGGTCTTGTCACATATATCTAACAGTTTCAGAACATCGGAAGAGGGATCCATCGATGAAATTTTTTCGCACCAGAGTATGTACTCCGCTTTAACAGCTGACAAGGATATTGCGTTATCGAAGTAGAGTGTTAGATTTTCCATTTCATTTACTCGATTGGCGGCAGCAAAACCTGGAAGCAGAGCTTGAAACGATAGTAAAACGTCCTCGTTGACCATAAATCTGTCAGTAAGATTTTGTATAAGAGAATCTAGACAGAGAATAAGTATAGAAACTCTAAAATAGTCTTCTGGACATGATGTTTCTGGATAAGAGCGCGTTGTTTGTTTCAAAGAAAGCCTTGGAATTGTTATGCTGACTTCAAATAAATCCCTGGCAAGTTGTGATGCGGATTGAAAAGCGTCTCTGGCAGTTTCTCTTATATTCTTAAGAGAACTTAAGACTTGTTTCGTGTGATTTATTGCAGACACGAAATTTAAAGATTCATTTTGAAGGAAAATTGATAAGGGTAGCGTTAAACTAAAAAGTTTTTCGCATACCATGAGGCTTACCAGAAAATCACTTCTTCGAATTGCTGCTAACAGAGTTGATGCTTTTGAAGACATTGCCCACGTCTTGGTGGATATTTCTTCAAGACTAATAGCAATACATTTGAAGAGCTCTACAAATGAAAGAATGCTGTCATGCCTTTCAATAAATCTTGTTTCACAAAGGCGCAAAAGTCGTTTTTTTCTGCTTTATGGTGCGTATTTTTGGATGGCGATTTGGAAAGTCTTATTTGCATTTGAATGGTTTCGGAAGAAATTAGCTATTTCACTTACTACACCAAGACAATTGCGAATCGAGGGTGTTGACATGGCATTAGACAGAGACAGGTTCAAGCGATGACTTGCACAGTGAACATATCTGGCATTTGGATACTGTTGAATTATCCTACTCTGTACTCCACTTAAGTGGCCTGACATATTTGCCGCTCCGTCATAACCTTGGCCAACACACTTGTTCATATCTAGATGTAGTTCCTAACATCGCTGCAATATGGTTTTAGTCAGGTTTTCAGAAGTTTGGTCATCAACAGGAATAAAACCTACAAAATCTTCCCGAAGCATACTTTTCGTGGGCTCTGTACAGCAGTCAACATATCGGACACATATTGAAAGTTGATCAGTGCCAGAAACATCCATTGTTTCATCAGCCATAATGCTAAAACAACTCGATCTTATAACCCGGTAGATATTTTTCTGGTGACAATATCAGAGCATATGTATATCCAAGATTTCGTTTTGGATATCTGGGCTTATATAGGTTGCATTTTTTGACTAGATAGTCTCTTAACATTAATGTGTATTTGTCTTTATTAAATAATAGTACCTAAATAGTCTCCTTTTGATGAAAAAAAAGAGTCTGTTGCAACCAGATTGCTAAGAGTTATTTTTAAACACAATTCGAACTTAAATAGTATGTACTCTTATTTATACCTACTTGCGTATATAAAAAATGCCTTTATGCATATAGAAAAAGCATGAAATCTGCCGGTTAGTAAAAAGCAGAGCGCTTTTCTGATGTGGCGTATGATAGATAATGCACCGTCATTTTCGACGGGTTTCCAGCTAGTTTATAATATTTGTGGGATAAACATTTATTAAAACAACATGATTTCAGAACAATATACATAAGTAGTGAGGAACTAATAAGAGAATATACAAATTTTTGTTCAAATATTTTTTTTAAAAATCATTTGGGGGGGGGGGGGGGGTGCTTGAGCCCCTTTAGCCCCCCCCCCCCCGGCTACGTGTCTGGTCTCCAGCCAGCTCGGTCCCTAGCTAGCTGTCTCCAGTTTCGCACTCCAAGTTGGATGAGGTCTTCACCCACCTGCGTGCGTCACCTGATTCGTGGTCTTCCTCTACTGCGCCGTCCCTCGGGATTGAATTCGAAGACCTTCCTGGCTAGAGCGTTGATGTCCATTCGCTCTACATGACCTAGCGATCTAAGCCGTTGGACTTTAATTCTGTTAACTAGGTCCGTGTCGCTGTACAGCCCGTGCAGTTCGTCGTTATATCTTCTCCTCCATTCTCCATCTTTGCATACGGGACCAAAAATCACCCGAAGAATTTTTCTCTCGAAGCATCCTAAGACGCTCTCATCTTTCTTTGACAGGGTCCAGCCCTCAGCGCCAAAATGAGAACCCGGATGATGAGTATCTTACAGATGGTGATTTTAGATGATCGAGAGAGGACTTTACTACTCAATTGCCTTCTAAGTCCAAAGAAGCAGCGATTTGCAAGAGTTATTCTTCGTTTGATTTCAGCGCTGGTGTCGTTGTCTGAGTTTATAGCGGTGTCTAGGTAGACAAAGTCTTCAACTACCTTAAAGTTATAGCTGTCCATGGTGACGTTTTGTCCAAGACGTCTTCGTTCAATGTCCTTTTTTAATGACAGCATATACTTGGTCTTGCCCTCATTGACCACTAAACCCATCTTCTCCGCTTCCGTCGCAATACTCAAAAACGCTCCACTGACATTACGATTTGATCTTTCAATTATGTCAATATCATCTGCGTATCCGAGTAATTTGGAAGATTGTGCCTCTAGTGTTGACGGTTGAGTTTTGCACAATTCTTTCCAGAACGATGTTGAAGAAGTCGCATGACAGTGCATCGCCTTGTCTAAAACCTTTTTTGACATCAAATTCAAATACATCGGGATGGACATTTTTTTTACAAAAACACATTATTGTGACCAACAAAGCTTACGGCATTCGAAAAAACACAAGAAAAGTAAGAATGTTATTTAAACAGAGCCAATTTGATACTTCTATTTCGATATTTTATAGGAATCATTTAAAAAATTCACCATAGCAACAATGAATTGTGACAATTATACTCTGAAAGTGTTCAATCGAATTGAGTTGAATCATCTTAAACAGACGGAATGCAAATGATAGTCAAATTTGATTATCAAAAATATGATAGTCAATTATCAGCTTAGCCGATTCCACTTACCAGAGCTACTGACGGAAGCATTATTTCAATTATGCAATAAAACTGCTTTCAGATTTGCTTTCGAAGTATCAATGCATACACACCACTGAAAGAGATCAAAATATATGTCCTTCCAGCCAGTTAAATTTTTCACACACGTTATGCAACAGAGATTAGGGGCCCAAGGATTTGTCTTGATGGTAAGCAACGTCGCGGGGAGCAGCTAGTAAATTGTATTATTTTTTCAACAATGGGAATTTTAATAAAAACAGTTAACAGTTAAGTTAACATAAAGAAAGACTACGCGAAAACCTTTACGATATGATATTGATAAATTACCAAACTCTTATAAATCACAGCTCAATTTATCTCCAGTATTAGATGGGATCATTGATTTTGGACACCGTGTTTATCAGATTCAATAAATTCAGAGAGAACAACATTTTGATACGAAAAAAAATAATAACTTGTTTATTAATAATAATTTGAATTGCTTCTTATTAATTTTATTTTTCCCACTCAAACGAAAGAACACATAATATAATTTGTTTATATTGTTATCAAAGACTAGAAACGACACACTTTTTAAATTAAATTATAATAATTAATTATGCATTTATGTACTATTAAATATGAAAATTCTCCCCCCTTGTTGCAGTATCCCATCTTATTTTATTTGTATTTTAAATAAATTTGGTATTTTTATTTCTACTTAATTTTAAACACCCCCATCGCCATGTACTCTGGCAACATGTCGCTTCAGCAATGCCCTCTGTCTAAATCCCATTTCGCAGAGATCACATTTAAATGGTCGCTCGTTTGAGTGCATCAACAAATGAGTGACCAAGGTCCCGCTCTGGCGGAAGTTCATGTCACAATGGGGACAAGAATATGGCTTTTCGTCGGTGTGAATCTTTTGATGGACAATTAAAGCTGTACGTTGGGTAAATCGTTTTCCACAATCAACACATTCGAAGGGACGCTCACCGGTGTGAGTTCGCAGGTGATACTTGAGGTTATCAGTGCGAGCGAATGCCGAATCGCAGTATATACATTTGTAGGGACGTTCACCCGTATGACTTCGGGTGTGTGTCACTAGACGCTTCCTCTCCGAGAACCCCTTGTCACAGTAGGAGCACTTGTAGGGCCTCTCGCCTGTATGGGTTCGCATGTGCGTCCGCAAGTATCCGGACTGTTTGGTAGCATAGGAGCATATCTCGCATTTGTACGGCTTCTCACCTGTATGCACCCGCAGATGTGTTGTCAGACCCGTACTTGAACGAAACGTCTTTGCGCAGTAGGAGCACGCATACGGGCGCTCGTCGGTATGCGTCCGGCAGTGGCCGCGAAGAGTCTTATTGGTGGTAAACTTCTTGTCGCATTTGGGACATTGCAAAAGCTTCTCAAAGTGGGTTTTCTTGTGAGCCGCGAGCTGACCAGATTCGCGAAACGCTTTGCTACAAATCGTACACACGTAAGGCTTCTCACCAGTGTGGATGCGTTTGTGTGAGACCAGGGAACTGGAATGTGTGAAGGAAGCATCACAAACGTCACATTTGTACTTTCGTTCATCGCTGTGAACCCTTAAGTGGACCAGCAGCGTATCTCGCCGAAGGAACGTCTTATGGCAGATATGGCAAGAGCGTTCTTTGTATGTTGGATTCTCGTGGATTCTCATATGATTCCGTATCGAAACTTGTCGTGCAAAAACTTTATTCGGGCATAGTTTGCAGGTGTAAGTAGCCTTTCCGTCTAGCTCGACGGCAATATTAACATAGTCTTGGAGGAGTTCCTGTCTCGAAAATCCCGTGTATTGAGTTTTCGGTGCTTGTCGGTTTGTGAGTTCCTTTGGGATATCTTCTTTAGATTCGGATTTCGTATGCTCTAACACATGCAGTGAAAGTTCTTTGGTAGTCAGAAAGCGTTCATCACAGACCAAACAGGTAAGCCAATTAAGTTGTTGTCGCTCCTCATCATCGACAATGGTCTTCTTGAGGAACGAGCGTATTTTATGCTCCTCGTCGGGATTATTTAAGTCAACTACCAACTCTGGTTCTTGCTTAATCATGTCCTCTGTCATGATGACTCCATTGATGTGACTTTCGTTGTCTATATCGTCGTCTGGCCAGTCGGTGAAGCTGCAATTGCCGTCCTTGACCAAATTAGAGAATCCGATTTGTGTTAACTCGCCAGCCATTGTTTGAAGATTTGTTTGTTTTATTTTATAATGATGGAATGATGGTGTACATTAAAACTATATGCAGAAGTTAATTTTTCTAAGGAATCATTGTAGTTAAATTGGTATTAAAGATATGGGAAATAATTCATTTGAATTAAGAAAGTAGATAAAAATAAACTTTGCAAAGCAAAACGAAGAAATTGTTCAATATTTTCCTGTCAGCTGCGTATTGTTGACGTTAAGGTTTTTTTTGTCAATTGGAAAAACTTGTATTGGAAAGTTAAAGGCGTATTGACACTTTAATGTTTGTGTTACAAGCAAAAGTTAGTTACATGAAGAGATTTTTTCTTTTAAGCACTTTTCACATGAGCACGACCAACGACCAACGAATGAACGAATATTCGTCGATTTTGACATTTCTTTCACATGAGAGCTTTTAATTCGTCGCGAATGAAGTGTGACTTTTAGGTTATGTAGCTCGCGAACAATTTATTCGTTGCAGTGTGGATGGTATGTGGAACGCGATCAATTTATTCGTTGCAGTGTGGATGGTATGTGGGACGCGAATAAAGTTTGACAGTTCGTATCAACTAGAATTTTGTTCGCGACGAATAAATTTGTTTTCTTAAATTTATTAATATAATGATATTGAAAAGTAAAAGTATGCATCATAAATCAAATAGAAACTATATTGCTATCGTTTTGTTAAGATTTTGTGTTCAAATAATGTCTTTAAACGTATATAAAATCACATTTTGTAATTCATTCGTCGTTCGTTGGTCGCGCTCATGTGAATGCTACTTTAAAGTCGAAATAAGTTTCATTCACTAAATTCCCAAATAAAAGGAAACGCTTTGGATAACGAATGGCATTTAAATTTTTTGTCGCAAAATTACAAACGATTTAGTAAAATGTTAAATCCAGTTTTAGCAATTTACTTAAATTAAAAGATAATTTACCTAATTTTATCCGATTTTAACATCTTAATATCTCTTAACAATTTGCTAAAGTTAAAATCGCGGAATGGCTTCTCTAACTTTTAGCAATTTGCTAAATTCATATGACATCTGTACAATTACTTAAAAGCAGTGGATGGAATAGTTCAGTCAACAGTTGGGGATTCCAATTAATAGGTCCGTTTAAGCGTATTTGCGTTGTTTATTTTCACGAACTGTCACTTTTTAGACATGTTTGGATGCTCGTTTTTTAAATAAAAGACAATTATTAATTTATTATCTAGCAAAACGAAAAGAAAGGTTTATAATTTTGAAGTCCCTTAATAAATTGCTAAATATTTAGCAAATTGTTAAACCCATAACAACAGATTGCTTAAAATTTTGCGTCATGGTTTTCTCTCAAACCGAAAACAAAAAAAATACTTTGATGTAAGCAAAGCATAGTTACATAGATGGAATCACTTTTAAAAGGAATTTTCCATGGGAATCATGGGAATACGAATCGACTAGCAGTCCATACCTTGTGTATGTCTATAAAATCTTTATCATGGAGTAATTTTGTTTGATTTCACCGTTGCCAAGTTTTTATTTGAATATTAATACAATTGAACATTTTTCTGAATAATTTAAAACAAAATTGTAAAAAACTGTGTGTCTTAATTGGATAAATGGTTCTTCGCGTGTAATAAACCGTAGGTATTGAAAAAAAAACAAGTAGTAAAACAGCTTATGTCTATTTCATATAATTTAGGAACTAAGTTCAGTCAACTTTTATTTTTGGTAACGTAGAGAGCAATGTTGAGAGAAGTAAGACATTTTAAGCTTTATTTGTAGAATCCATAAGAAATCGAAAACATGCATATGCAAAAAAGATTAGATTAGCCTTTTCACAAATTCTTTTAACAAACACAACTTTTGTTGATCTAATTCAAATACTTTTTGATCTTCTTCTTTGCAGTCTTTAATGAATCCTACAATTTTTCTATCGATTTTTCTTAACTCATCTTCACTTATTTTTATTTTTATTGCAGCCCATGGCCTCGAAAAAGTAGCATGTGTAGAACAGGATCCGAAGTGAACATTATCTTCGCACAGGGGCAAAGAATACCTGCTGGTGTCATCAAAACCAGGAAATATTCTATTGATACCCCCCTAATGCAACCGATAGTTCAAATGTGGCCACGTAGTTTTGGTTCCTTTTTGGCCCAGAGTGTAAGGATAATTACTTCTCGTCCTCGTAACCTCACAGTTTTATTTCCTTATTTTCTCTTTTTTGTGGTTGTTTTGAACAAAATTTCAAAATAACGGAGAAATATTTGTTTTGACAGCAACCATCAGCTGTTTTTTACATTTAATTGAGCGCTGAATGTTTCGAAAAGTTTGTTGGTTTAGTTCATCTTTGAATAGCTACTAGTTTTCGACAGGTTTTTATATAAAACTTGTGGCTTCCGAAAACTTTTGGTTTACGAAAACTTGTGGTTCAGATAATAATTTTATACAGATGTCTCACCCTTATGGCGAGAAATGATATATGAAACTGAAATCAACCAAAAAAAAGAGCTTTTTTAAAAAGCTTTAACTCGTCTTCTTTCCTATGAATGAAAACTAAGGCAAAGAAAAAACTGAAATCATTTTTGTATGTTCTTTTCCTCTCATAATCCTAATGCACAGATACACATGATACACCACGATCATTCTTCACAAACCAAAACTCGTTTTATTTTGGTTTTCTTGTGGTGTGGTTGGTGGTATGCGTTGAAAACAAGTGCAGGAGAGTTGATCGCTTGTCGACGACGAGAAAAAAAAATATTTACAGTTGTCTTTGGAAATAGAAACAAAGCAAGGACAAGGTTGTCTTTATGGCTCGAGTTCGTATAATCGGATATGTAAATGCTAGCTGCGTGCATTCATGTGGATTTTTTTTTATAAATTCATCTTTTTCTTCAATTTTCTAAAATCTCCACGAATACATTTTTAGTTTTATATCTTTTTAAACGTAATGAAGTGTTGTTGACTGGTGTCAATTGGATGATGTACCTTATTGTACATAATGAGTCAACAATTAAAATAATATTTTTAACTTCCCATAGGAAGTTATTGTAATGGGTCCGATTTGTCGAATTGAAAATTTTGACATTTCTCGACGTTTCAAGGTCCCTAGAGTCGAAATAAAAGATTTTTAGAATGATGTCTGTGCGTGCGTGTGCACGTACGTTCGTACGTCCGTACGTCCGTATGTCCGTACGTCCGTACGTTCGCAACGTTTTTTTCGTTGTCCATAGCTCAAGAACCAAAAGAGATATCGACTTCAAATAAATTTTGTTATACAGATAATAAGGCAGAAAGATGCAGAAAGGGCTCTCAAGAAAATTGCGTGGGTGGTTTTTTTACCATAGCAATTTAAAAAAAAGGTGAAAATTTTGGTTAAACCTAAATATCTCATAAACCAATGACGCTAGAGACTTGAATTAAATTTTTATTGTATATTGTATAAATCAAAAAAACTGAAAAAAAAATTTGTCACCTCGAAAATTTTACGACTAAAATATGATTTCATCTCCAAAACAATTTTGTGCAGCAAAGAATGATGTTTTTGTCATCTGATAAAATGTTGAGAAAAATCGAATTGACAATTTCTTACAAAAATTAAAAACCTAACAAAAAAATTAATAAAGCTTGGTAAAAATTGACTTTCGACACAAATATCTTTTCAAAACTTTGAGATATTGGCTTTAAACTACTTTTGTCTTTCAAAAAATATTGTTGTCAACATTCAGTAAAATTTGGAAAAAAATCGAATTCACAATTTTTTTTACAAAAAATTAAAAACCTAAACAAAATTTAACAAAAGTTGGTAAAAATTGATTTTCGACTCAAATATCTTTTCAAAAATTTGAGATTATGGCATAATACTACATTTATCTTTCAAAAAATATTGTTGTTAACATTCAGTAAAATTTTGAAAAAAAATCGAATTGACAGTTTTTTTACAAAAAATTAAAAACCGAAAAAAAAATTTAACAAAAGTTTGTAAAAATTGATTTTCGACTCAAATATCTTTTCAAAAATTTGAGATAATGGCTTCTAACTAATTTTAACTTATAAGAAATATTGTTTTCAACATTCGATCAAATTTTGAGAAAAATCGAATTGACAGTTTTTTTTACAAAAAATAAAAACCTAAAAAAACCTAAAAGTCATGTGCACATTCACTTGTCCCTACTTGCCCACACAATTTTCATATATCAATACACAAGCAACTTCTTCTATTCTCCTTACCGGACACCTAACAATCTAACATTCACAAAAAAATAAACAAAAATGATCAACTCTTTCTTCTTCTACGCACCAAAACGCGCATAAAAAAACAAGATACAGACATAACCTACATCAACTCCCATATACTTCCTTGTAAAAAATAGAGTTGTTGTTGTTTACATTTGTTTCCAATGGTCCGAACTTTGTTTTTGTATTCATTGGCAAACAAAATGACAAAAGAGAAGAGAAAAAAAAAGAAAAAGAAAATATGCAAGGCAAAAAGAGCTTTCTCAGCTTTATTTTTAAAAGCTCTTGTCTGTTAAGGCTTGTCTGTTAAGGGAAAAAAATGTTTCATTTTTTCCTGCAGGGATGAGACATCTGTATAAAATTATTATCTGTGCTTGTGGCTTACGAATAATGTATATTATAACTTAAGTTTTCAAAATAAATCCAATACTTTCGAGAAAATCGAGTTTTGAGTTTGGTGTGAAAATTGCTTTTCGCACTCGAAGCCAAATCTTTAACAGCTAGATTTCCCCCCGGAAAAAAGTCCTTCTTCTTTTCCCTCACTTTGAGTTACACCCGAAATAAAATTCAAGATCGAAAAAATCGCCTTATTATGAGCATTAAATTCGGGCAAAATGTAACACATAATTTCACTTAAATTTTGGGGGTGAAGAAGACGACAAAAACGCTATAAAGTAAGTTTTTCGATGAAATTGTATATTATAAACAATAATTCAATATTTTTTGTTTTATTTTCATGACCAAATTAATGGACGCTAAGCAAAGTGATATACTTTTGCTGAAAATGCAGGGAAACATTGACACTGTGTGGGATTTCGTGAAAGAAAACAAAAATAAAATGACTTCATTTCGGAATCAGTTAGAAATTAGTTTAATTTTAGTGTTTGCATACAGAACAGAATTTATGAGAAAGAAACAGGTGGTGGACCCAACAAATCCAAGAAGTTCTCTCCCTTTGAGGATGCAAATTTCCAATTCGTTTGAACGAAAACGTAAGTAGAAGGCATGGTTGCCTCCTGTTCTTTCGGACATAATAGCTTGAACGTTGGAATCGGAAGCTTTTTATGAATCCGATGGAAATGGATATGAAGAGTTGCAGTAGGAAGAAAATGCCTCTTAACTGCCTCCGAACTCTTGGACACAGTGTTGCCTCTTTTTCTTCCTCAAACAACAGGACACGAATGGCTGTGCTTAGCATTTAAATATATTTAATGTTATGTTGTTGTACTTTTCTGCAACACTTACAAACAACATAAACAAAAAACATTCTTTTTGTTTGCCGACCACAACAACTGTCAAAACAAAAATTCAGATAATTCGATTTGTTCATTTTCTGAACCTGATAAGTCACCCATTTAAAAATAGAGCGCATATAATTTATGTTGCATTTTTTAATGTTCAATAAAAACTGTAGGTTCAGATGTCATTCTCTATTTCCGTCACAGAGATGGAAAAAATTATTGAGAGTTATTTTCTGAACACACCTATTTTTCGAACTGTATCAGCTCTAAATTCGAAGTGAAATCTTATTCGGGCGAAACTCCTGATAGCTTTTTTAAATTCAGGGGAACAAAGACATTAGGGTGTTCGATTTTAATTAAAAAACTCCTGATAGGGCTGTATTTCTATCGGCAGTGATTCTACTGCGGATATTGTATTTGTTGTATATTTAAATGCCTAACCTTACTCCGTATAACTTTTCAAAAAAAAAACTAAAAAACACCGGTGTTGAATAGCACTTTAATAAACACCTGTACTGTACTTTTCTATTCATTAATTGAAACGTGATTTGGACAAATACTTCTGTTTAAAAATGTACACAATATTCTCCTTCTAATCTCAAACGTGTTTTATTTAAATTCATTGAGAGAATTGCTAGAAACATTTAGTTATAATAATAAATCTCAACACAACTGAACAGAGCCATTTTCCACAACGCTTCAGTTCAGCAAAGTACTGCCATTCCCATAATTCCAATTCCAGTTGTTTTCCAAACTTCATTCTGCAAACTTGACTTGGTGTGCTCTGCTGGGCTGTCTCGTTGGTTGGTATCGGTGCTCTATCGCCTCGAACTCTGTCCATATAAAATTAAAAATAAGTTTTTTTTTGTTTTATTAACATAATTGAATTCAAAAATGTCTTCATTTTAAATTATTTAAGAAAAACATTAAACACATCGGAACATTGTGCGTTTTTAAAAGTGTCAAGCCGGACAAATCGCTTGTCCAATTATTTGTGAAGTGCGCATTTTGACTAAAAATAAAAAGAGGAACCATCTTTGGATAGAAAATACCCTTTCCTCCACCACCACCACCTCGTATTCCTTTCATCATTTTTAATTGGGAAAGAACAAAACTTCCTTTTACGGTAAGTTAGAGCCATTCAAAGACAATAATAATTGTAATTCACGTCTCGAACAAATATGAATTTTATTTCCTGGAATTATTTAATTTTTTTTGATTTAAATTTATTGATTCTAACTCGTATCCCTTTGTCTAGAGATAAACAATAAATTAAAGAGTAAAGTCTCTTCGTTTCTGTCTCCGTCTCCAACTCCACTTCACCAGTTGGCTGAGGGTTTTATCTTTTTTTATCTTTTCTTGTTCGATGATAGGAAGTGGCAGTTCGCTTGACATTCATTTTCTTCTTGTATCTCCTCTCTTCATTGTGCCCCTGCCTTGCCTGCTCCTTAGCCATTAGTTTTCATTCAGCATAATGTATCATCAACACCCTTAAAATTAAGAAGCAATTTCTATAGCCAAGCCCATTTCCTTACACTCGTATCATTTTGTTCCTCAATTATCTCCTTTCAGGGCCTTGGCTGCTTCTGTGTCGGTCGTGGTTCGCGGCGTTAAAGAGAAGAGGGCAAAGGCAAAAACACAGTTCGCCTGTTCTCAGTTCATTTTGTGTGTTCTATTTCTTTGATAACAATAAGAAGAAGGCCAGGACAGGCCAATTATTTCGAAACCTACCGAATTATGTCGACCACTGCGAATTTGTATGAAATTCTTCAATGCAGTGAGTCTGCCACCTTGGAAGAGCTCAAGCACAAGTACAAGCAACTCATTTTGCAATACCATCCGGATAAGATGAATGACCTCTCCGACTCCTTGCCATCGTCATCATCTATATGCGAAAACAACGACGATGATGCATGCTCCTTCCATCGGATTAACACCGCTTGGAATACATTGAAAGACCCCACCAAACGTAAGCTCTACGATGCCGAATTGTGTCAGAATCGATTTCAATTGCACAACAACGTTTTCGATCGGTTGCGAATAGAAGATCTAGACACAGAAATTTGCTCTAGTTTGGATGATGGAACAGAAAGAACATTTAAAACTTGGCGATGTCGTTGTGGCGGACAAAACTTTTTTGACGATGAAGCTGAAGATGAAGCTGAAGCTGAAATATCCACGTATAACAACACCGATGAGCTGCTTATCGAATGCACTGAGTGCTCATTAGTTACAGTTTTAATGAAGTGATGTATGTGGTTGAATGAAAATGGGCTGGATAAATAGGTCAGTGTGTTTTTGTTGTTTTTTTTATATCGAATTGCCATCAATAAAGCGAAACTTGATTTTTAAGTTGTAAAAAAATGTCTTTGTTTGTTTGCGGTCGGTGGTGGGTGGAACAAAAAGGTGATTTCAGTGAACATGCTTGTGATATTTTAGTTCAACTTTATTTCGTCTTTTCAAATATTTTTTTGGGAAGACAATATTTTTGGATTCAGTTATGGGAGTAACATAAATGGTGTTGTTCTCTCGGTAATTCTAGGAATAGGTTGTATTGATTTTCTGGCATTCATATATGTAAGTTTTTTGTTGTTGTTGTGTTAAGTGAATGTGATGATTGATGTTTGAAATTCTTGATTGGGTGGGTGACGAGTGCTTGACATATTTAGTTTGACTTGATGGAAGAATGAAGTAAAATGTAGAGATTTAGCTTCAAAATTAGCTGCATGTTGCATAACATTTATTATTGAAGAGTAGTGTGGAGAAAAAATGAACCTATGTTTGGTTTTTTTTTTAACATTTTCTGTCTTGAGTTGGTTAAACAGCAAAACAAAGCCTTCAAAATATGATGACCACATTCTTGGTTTTTTTTTTTTTTGTAAATGATTAATTGCAAATAAATGAGTTCAAAACTTCAATACCCTGTTTATAGTGAGAACCGTCGAGATCCTCAACGGCAGACTCCACCTCTTAACTGTTGAAAAATCTTTTACCACCGAGCCATTTTTTCAAGTTTGGAAAGAGAAAAAAATCCGAGGAGGGTAAATCTGGCGAATATGGTGCGTGAAGAAGCAATTCAAACTTTAACTCATTGATTTTGGCCATCGGGATGTGTGAACTAGTGCATTGTCTTGAGGAAATAAAACTTTATTTTTTGACAAATGCGGCCTTTTTTCTTGATTTCATCACGCAAACGCTGCCAAAAGTTAGCGTAATACTTGCCGTTGATTGTTTTTCTTCTCTGAAGATAATCAATGAAAATTATCCCACGCGCATTCCAAAAAACTGACTCCCCTTGCGGGGAGTTTTGACTGTTATTTCGGTTCAGTTGTGAATTGATGGACCCATGTTTTATCCATGGTTATGAATCGACGCAAAAACTTTGCTTTATTGCTTCGAAACTTCGCCAAACATTCGATTGACACATCCTCACGATGCTGTTTTTGTTTCATTGTAAGTAATCGCGGCACCCATCTTGAGCACAGCTTTCTCATGTTCAAATTTTCAGTCAATATGCGATGTACAGCACTTTTTGAAATGCCTACCAGTAAGTAAGTAAGTAAGTAATTAATTCATTCATTTATTGTTTAGTTTTGCTTTTGGTACAATGTTTATAATTTTTATGAATTTTTCAGCTATGGCATTGCCGTCAGCTCGGTTAGCAAATCAAAAAAAATAATTTTCTAGGTATAAATGATAAACAAAAATTAAAAATTAAAATTAAATAAATTTAAACAAATTCGGTTATAATTAACATCCTATAAGTATAAATGGTTTTCAAAAAGGAATAGAGTGCTTTCCATTCAAAATTGTTTAACACTTCTACTGTTTCTTGCATTGTCAGAGATTTTTTTCCAAAGGTCGCATGTCTGTAGGCACAAAAAACGGGACATATACTCATGAAGTGGAAGCAATCTTCTTTTGCTTTCAAATCACATAGCGTGCAAAACTGATTAAAACTGCCGTTGTATGGTGATCCGTTTAAGCTAAGGACTTCGCATCTTGTTTTAAAAATTAAGGATATTTGCCTGTAATTCAGTGAATCATTAAAGTAGTTTGATTCCATAAGATTCAGGGTCAGTTGAGAGTAAATAATCCTGCTTTGTGATTTTCGAGCTTCCTCCATAAGAGCATCGCGCTCCAAAATTTCATAGCTTTGTATGATTTTGTAGAAAACCTCTTTAGCATGAATCAAATTTGATGGATTCAGCGATATTGTTTCTCCACACGTGTTTCCCAGAGCTTTCCATATCGACATCCACCAGTCCTCGTTTCTTAGCTCATAAAGTGCCATTCGTTTTGTCAGTCGGTCATCATGATGGGATAAAACCTTTAAAATGTAGTCTGCTTGTAATTTAAGCGTGCTAGTAAATATTTTTGGAAGTCCTGTTTCCAGATACAAGGCATAGTTAGGTGTTTTTAGGGGTAAATTAAAAAGTTTCTTCAAAAAACATCTGTGAAATTTTTCTATCTCTTCGTATTCGTTGATTCCCCACACCTGGGCAGCATAGCAAAGCGAACTTTTTATAACAGCATCAAATATCTTGTATTTCGCAGATAATACTATTCGCTGGTTTGAAAATATGTTCCTCCAGGCTAGGTTTAACAAACTTTGTGAAGTCTTGGCTTTGACATTAACGCCTACCATGTCTGCTAGCTCGAGCACTTTCAGTCCCCAAGTATATTGAATAATGTTAAGATCAAATAAGAACGGCAGTTATTGAAGGAAGTACAAATTTTGCTCCTCTGTCCAAGCTTCTATTATGCGTACCGAACGAATAGGCGCGTTATCATGTTGGTAGGCCAAGTTTCGTTTAAGATGGCTCGAATTTTAATAACTCTTAAAACTGTTTAGAGACTACCAGCGCTTACGCCAAGAAGAAGATGCACAAGAATCAGATGCACAACCTAAAATTGCTTATCTTCAAGCTGTTGTTTTTGCAGTTCTTTTTATTATCCTCTTTGTTTTATTTGTATGAATCTTTATTTTTTAAGTAAGAATAAAAGCCAATAAGAATTCTACCAATTTCATCGGCTGCTGCACGTCCGGTAAGGTCTTGGTGTCTAATCAAGTCGATTTTAGCCAACATTTTAGGACCAATGGGTCCGAAACATCTTAAGGGAGTATTTACCATCGACAAATGTCACAAAAACTCAATACTTGGAAAAAAAATGTAAAAAGCATTTTCGAAAATGTTTGTGCGTATTCAGTTGAAGCGGAGTATAATATCATGAACATATTGTTCTACTATTGGACTGATTTAATAGGAGCTTTCTCTAGTTTTGAAGGATCCTAATTCTATTGCCTTGATATTGATTTGATATTGAAATGGAGCTGGATCATATTAATCTTTATGTAAGTTTTCAAGACTGAAATTGAGATAGGGAGAGGTATCCTCTCGAAAAAATTCTCTTCTAGAAAAATTGATAAAGCATGCAAATTCTGTCTAAGTCAATTTCTAGTCACCGAACAATAATCTTAAGGAATACAAAATGGACTGCCCGAGAGCCAATCTTAAGCTTCTCTTAGACCTACGATGTTGATCCTAAGGCACTTTTTTGTTGTCTTGGCTTTGTTTGTCTCATCACAACCCTGTAGAAGAATGCATCTATCTTTACCAATCCCTCTACCATATCTCTATGGTACACACTTTCGCATCGATTCCCAAAAAGGACGAGATGGGACATTTTGGAGTGAGACTTTCAATCAAACCATTACAGAAGCGTGGAGATGGTTATATTTGACCCTTAAAGCAACAGTTTTTGTTGGATATATTGTTGTGGCATAAATTTCCACAATAACTTTTAAGAGTCGAGATATTAACAAATCTACTGCTTTCATAAGCATACAAATGTGGGTAGCGCGCAGACGACTTCTTTTCGGGATATAATTTATTTTTAAAGACATAGCTAAATGACGAAGAATCTGATTCCCGAACATTAATGCTGTTTCCAATAGTTTTTAAAACATAATAATTTAGCTTGAACTCACCCCTTAAGGCAATAATTGCGATTCTATTTTCTATAGACTTTATGGTAACAGAAGCGAAACTAAAACTAAATTGGCCGGATTTATGTTAGAAGGAAACACTATAAAGATAATCTGCCATTAGTGTAGACATTTCAGCAAGATAATGACCCCAACCACACTGCTATAGTCGTGACAAGGTGGTTTAAACAAAAAAATGTGCCAGTTTTACTATAGTCTTCACAATCATCAGAAAATCTTTGGAAAGATTTAAAAAGTAGAATATCGTGCAAGAAGACTACAAATACGGAGGCACTATGGAAAGAAATCTAAGAAAAATAATACGCAACAACTGTGGAAACATTTCAAAAACGTATGGATTCTATGCCAAGAAGGTGTAAAGCGGTTCTTAAGAACAAAGGCCACCCCATCAAGTGCTGAGGTTACCTATTTACTCATTTTCTTTAAAAAATTGAATTTTAACTGATTTTGTGTCTTATCCACGAAAATAGTTTTATCTGTATTTTGGGTTATAAACTTCGTTTTTTTTTAAACAAAGCCTTTTGTGATAAAATTGTAGTAACAGAAATTCACTCTTATTATTTTGGCCATAACTGTATGTAAAATTTCCAATTAATTTTCCAAATTTTTACAGTCACATAACAAAATGAAAATTACACCTTACTTAATAAAGAAAGTGGTTTCATTGAGCTTAGAAGAAAGCCTCAAGATTCATGTGGTATCACAATGGGTTGTCAAACTGGTCTAAGTGTGTCCTACTTCATCACGGACATCCACTTTAACCTAACCTAACCTAATGAAGATATGGTTTTAATTTGTTAAATCTGTGGGTCAAATCAATATTTAGTAGCATCGTTAGTCCATTAAAAGGTTCACTTTAGCAGCATCTCCTCAGATATAATAAGACTACATCTCATCCTTCATTACTTAACAAAAAGTTCTTCTATATATGAAAAATTGCCCAAGATCATTATACTAGATCCATTTTTAATGTTTTATTTGGTATTCTTTGTGGAATGAGAAATTTTATACCGAATAGGGTAAAATCTATCAAACCCAAAGAAAACTGATGGTTTGATTCGAGCTGTAAAGAGGTTATTAGGATCAAAGATCGCCTTTCATCTAATAGACAATAACCACAAATATACTGACTTCGATTCCAACTTAATTCCTCTACATTTTTGCAAAAAAGGGAGAAATCTTGACGCGCTGGAGGAATTTGAAATTTATATGGCTAGTAAAATAGAACGAGACAACATTTTAAACGACAAGTTAACAATAAAAGCAAACATATTATATGACACAGCTATAAATTATAATCAAAGCAATAGATAAAAAGAGACAAACACATTATAATTATCAATTAATACAAAAAAGTCACAACAACAATTAACATTAAAATAAACAATAGACGAAACAAGAACATTACATAATGAATGGCAATCAGTCCCCCTTCTACGCCCGATGATGGACATATAGTCCGAAACGCGTCGCGTTACATATTTATACTAAAGTTAAAGTAATAAAAATAATATTGTGATACCAAAAGAAAAACAAATATATATAAAATAAAAATACAAAATTATCAAAATAATAATTGTTTGTTGTTTTTTGTTTTTATTTTTATTCAATTGATTAATATACAACACAATATGGAGATTAACCCACAATTTTACAAAGATGTAAGTTTCGGGATATACAAAGACAACCCCACCGAGGAAAACCGGAATAAGTTTAAACAAGCTAGAAAGACCTGTACAAACATATTCGACGCATTAAATTTTTGCATGACCAGAAATTACGGTAAAAAATACTACAATGTTCCAAAGGAAGTACACATTTCTGATCATTTGTAAAAAATGAACTTTACGTCTTCGTCGGTTCCTACGCTTGGTTTTAATGACACTCCTTTTGTAATCTCGATTGATAAAGCCAATTTGCACAGTTTGTTGTTAATTCGATGCTGCCAATGAGTAACATGACTCCTCCTGTACTTGAAAGCGTAAACGATTCTATGGGACGAATCTTCTTTTGCACTCGTATAGTTGCTAGAGTACTAAAAGATTTTGACATTCACAAATCCGCTGGCCCGGATAGTATCCCCACTATTGTTCTGAAGAGGTATTCTTCAACGCTGGCAAAACCACTGCGTAAGCTTTTCCATCTGTCCTATTCTACTGGTCTCTTTCCGAGTGTACTGCACTTGTCCATCCTGTCCTTAAAAAAGGGGCATCCTCCTCCCCCTCTAACTATAGTCCAAATACACTTACGTCCCTTCTTTCCAAAGTCATGGAAACGCTGATTAATTTTCAGCTCAAGAAATATCTTGAAAATCGAAAGCTTCTTAATGACCGACCTCCCAATGCCACTATCTATGGGTATTACTTACATCGAGGAGACTAAACAGCTATCAGTCCTAAGTATGTGCATTACAAACCACTTGTTGCGGAGTGATCACATATTTGACATCGCCAAAAATGCTGCTAAGTGTTTAGGTTTTCTCCGACGATGCAAGAAGTTTTTTAACCCCTTCTGATCTGGCTTAGATTTATAAAGCCTATATTCGTCCGAAACTTGAGTACAATTCCCATATTTGGGCAGGTGCTCCTATAACCCACTTGAGTCTCTTGGACAGAATTCAAAAGAGAGTTCTAAAAATGATAGGTGACCGTTGTCTATCTGAAACTTTTACATCTCTCGAGCACCGTGCGTCGTAAAGTTTCATGTCTCTCATTATTTTATCGCTACTTCCATTCAACCGTCATACTCGTTCTTTTAGGAATGCCCATCTTCAGTCGTACTACACGAATGTGGAATGATTTACCAGACTCAATATTTCCCACTTATTACAATGCGCAGGCATTGAAAACCAATGTGCATCGGTATATCCTTTCAAATCCTATAATCCCTTCCTAATTGCTCGCACTGTGTATAATCATTATAAGGGTATTAATATCCCTTTAAGTGCGCTTACAATATACAAATAAAAATCGAGTTCAGAATTTGGAAACGTATGCCCACGAATATTTTCCACCATACACCACAATTTTGCTCTCATCTTTCCACAAAATGTTTCCAGTTACACTTTAGTGCTATTTTTTTTTACCGTGACTGTATGTGCCTGCGTGTTTCGAGCAATTTATAGAGTTATCATTTAAAATGACAAATACTTAGTTTTCTTCTCATTACCAATGTAGGTTCCTAGAATACAAAGTGCCTCATTAAATTTATCAAATTAATTTTTAAAACAAAAAGATTTTCAAAAAATCCAATACTAAATAAAAAGTGAATCCAATTTTTGTTCTCCACTCTGATGATAGCAGGAGTGACGAATGAGTTCATAAGAAAACATGTGCTGTGACGCTTTTATTGCATTACAAAACCACATCAAGACAATCATTACAATTGAATTAATCGTTTCTATTGATTCAAATTGCATATACGAGTACGTATGTACATAGTATGAGTATTTTTGTTTTCGATTTGAAGAAAGCAAAAGTGTTTTGTGTTGTTGTTTTATTTCACATTGATATCACACATTGAGAAATACAAGCTTCTACTGGAAGTTCATTTGTAATTCAAAACGTCGTCGTTGTCGCGTCGCACAGTGGTTTAAATGCGGAAAAAAATCAAAAAAATGAAAGTGTTAGTATGAAGTTTTTTTTTTATTTTATTATAGTTATATAGTTGGTCTATGATTTTTGAAAATTTGAGCAATTTTTGTTCATAAGTATTAAAGATACAGGGCTCCAAAGTTACCCTTTTTTTCAATTTTGAAATTCCTATATTTTCTTGCACTAACTTCTTGGCACGAAAAATAGCGTTTATAAAACCTTAAGCCAGAATTTTTATTTTTATTTCAAAAACATGTACTTTAAGCTTAAAAAAAAACATATGCATATACATATATATGTATATTTTAGATAAGTCAGAGCAGAGAGCTCTAACATGAAATTTTGTATGTTTTTTCCTTAGAGCTACAATTTTAGCTACACTTGCCTACACGCTCTGACTACATTCACTTGAAAGCTACAATATTCACCTTACTAGTCCAAAAAGAATAAAATCCGTCTGGATCCAACCCTGTGACTTATGTTCAATTTTGTTCACCTGAATCAGGTCTTAAAAAACACGGTTTTGACGACGATAGATCCCGAAAAATTACAATTTCTTCGAAAATACTTGTCACAAATAACTAGATAAGAGCTTAATTTTTAGAAAATATATGTACCTTTCTTTAAAAAATAAAATAAAATTAATTCATTGACTAACCTGTGAGATATTCAATTTTTGGCGCAAAACTTTTTTTTTGCCTGACTTATTTTCCAATTGTTTCCTAACTTTTATTTAAAAATTACAATAAAAATAAAAAAAATTATGATGTATTAAACTATATGGAAGTACCTAAATATAATATGAAAATAAATCAGGTATAATCTTAAAATTTTTTATGATATTACGCAAAAAATAGGGACAGGTAAAATAAAAAAAGGTGCTTTTTGTGGTTTTACCTGTATACGGGTTTTTCCTAATACTTGATGTTAAGTATATGAATTGGTACCTGTTATATGAATGACAAACAAACAATTTCTTTTTTACGATCATTTTCCGGAAAACCCTTTCAGGATAGGTGATGGCTCATCTGGACAGAGCGAATATATGCAGAAATTTTCCATCGGGAATCAGGAAGCTTCGGATGCACATCTTTTCATGACGTCGATTGTGCCCCTCAAAATGACCTTACCAACTGACGAAAACAATCCCACATGGATCAATTCCCGACCGTCTTCAACACGATATTGCAGAGCATTGAAATTTGAACACAAAAAGGAAACACTTGACCTCATACGCGAAGAGAAAAACCGTGTGGAAAATGAAATAGAGGGATTGGAGATGACCTCAATAAATATTGGCACACTTGCCATAAAAGTTAGACACCATCTTTATTTCACGATGATAGATGGAAAAGTTGCTCAAGCTGTCACAAATACTAGTTCTGCGAGCAACTGCACCATTTGTGGAGCTAAGCCTTCGGAGATGAATAATTTATCTAAGATCAGTACCAAGATGTTGAATGAAGATGCTCTTAAACTAGGAATATCATCACTTCATGCAAGGATTAAATTTATGGAATACGTTTTGCACCTCGGCTACAACTTAAGCTTTAAATCATGGAGAACATGTGAGGACACTCGTGCTATTAAGGAAGTGGAAAAAAATCGAATCCAAGCTGAATTCATCGAAAAGGTTGGTATCAAGGTTGACGTTGTAAAGCAAGGAACTGGAACAACAAATGACGGCAATACATCACGAAGATTTTTTGAAAATCCGCTTCTGACTGCAGAGATCACCAAAATAGATTCAAGGTTGATAACGAGACTTTCAGTCATATTGGAAGTAATTTGCTGCAATTTTTCAATTGATACAGAAAAATTTAAGGTTTATTCTGAAGAGACAGCTAAATTGGCGATTTCGTTATACCCTTGGTATCACATGCCTGCAACAGTTCATAAAATCTTATTACACGGAGCAGAAGTAATACAAAGTGCATCTTTGCCAGTGGGTTCACTTTCAGAGGAGGCCCAGGAAAGCAGAAATAAGGACTACAAATATTACAGAACCCACCACTCGAGGAAATGTTCTCGGCTATCTACAAATGAGGATGTTTTCCACATGATCATGATATCATCTGATCCCTTTATAACCAAATTGAGACCGGAACCAAAAAAAAAAACCTTCCATTGAGTGAAGAAGCTCTTGAATTAATTAATTAATTAATATTTTTTTATGACTATGTAATTTATTTTTATGTATTTATACATTTATTTATTTGTTTATTTATTTAATTATTTATGTATGTAATTAGTAATATAACTATTTTTGTAATGTTTACATATTAAAGCAAAAAGTGTTACAAAACATAAATTGTTATTTTTTTTATATGAACAATAAACCCCAAAATTTAGAAAAATCTCAATAACTCATCTTCTAATTGTTATTTTTAATCCAAATTTTGAGAAAATAAGTGTTTCCCTAACCCAAACATGGGTGCCAAATTTCATTTCGCTCCGATTTATAATACAGGTTTTATCGATTTATTTCCGCGCTCCCATACAAACCGAACCCCAAAATTTAGAAAAATCTCAATAACTCCTCTTCTAATTGTTATTTTTAATCCAAATTTTAAGGAAATGTGTGTTTCCCTAACCCAAACATGTGTACCAAATTTCATTTCGCTCCGATTTATAATACAGGTTTTATCGATTTATTTCCGCGCTCCCATACAAACCGAACCCCAAAATTTAGAAAAATCTCAATAACTCCTCTTCTAATTGTTATTTTTAATCCAAATTTTAAGGAAATGTGTGTTTCCCTAACCCAAACATGTGTACCAAATTTCATTTCGCTCCGATTTATAATACAGGTTTTATCGATTTATTTCCGCGCTCCCATACAAACCGAACCACTGTGCGTCGTCTTAACGTTTACTTAACATTGTCAAACCAAACATTGCAATACTCATGAATAGGTCTCTTTGAATCGTGTAATTCTTCCATTCTATACTTATTTTGTCTTAAATAAATAATAAAAAGTCAATTGTTTTCTATGTCGTTTTCTGTTTCTTTTTTTATTTTAAACAACAAACGACAAAAGGTAATTCTCTGGTAGACCTACATTTTGGAGCAAACAATATTTTCCAACTTTAACCCAGTTAACAAGGTAATAAAACATAAAGCAGAACTCTTTTTCCACGTTTGTTGTATATGGTACATTCTATATGGTATCCAGTTTTGTTTGCATCAATCCGGCACACTTCTCTTTTCTTTAAATTTTATTATTTCCACTGGAGGATACTGTTATCATCCGAAGAAAGAATAGAAGCAAAACAAAAATATATACAACATTTATAAAAATGTAAGCTATCTTAAAGTGTAACCAGATAGAATGTAAACAAAATCCTTTTTGCCAGTGCCAGTTCCAGTTCCAGTGCGCCAGTACCATAGCTAAGTGCAGATGTTGAATCAAAGATTCATGGATTAAACTGCTTTATTTGTTTGTTTTTTGTTTTGTTGCAACCGCATTATCGAACTGATGATGATTGTGAAGGAAGTAGTATGTTATTGGCAGGCTATATTAAGCGACCTTTGTGTAGTCCATTACTGATGCACGTTTTTTCTTCCGGACCGTCTTGTGTCATGTATTAATGCAGATAAAAAAACATATCCGGATGTAGACAACATTACGCTGGACATGGGCGCATTTACTATTTAGCGATAAAATTAGCAAATTGATTATTTTCATATGAAATTCGTTTACACTTTTGAATCAAAATATGATTCTTTGTAATTGTTAAGATAGATAGATTTTTTATTTTAGTTTAGTTTATATTTATATTTAATTCATGATAAGCTTACAGTGTAAGATATAATGTATTATAGTGTACATTAAAAACGTTGTTAGAAATTAGAGTTAAGGTTCAAAAACAGAGAAGACTTTTAAGAGACATAACTGAGAGCTTTTTTGAATGCTGTAATACACGATGAAAAAGCGTGCCATAGCCCATAGACAAACCGTACCGGAATTTTAACTGCAACAGTTAGTTATCTCTTACTTTCGTAGTCAGTTTTGAGGCTTTCTTCTAAGCTCAATAAAACCAGTTTGAGTCCCTTACGAAACGTTTATATCGTCATAGAAGAATTCTCCTAGGTAATTCTTGCGTTTTTGAGCTTGAGCAGGGCATGTACAGAGGAGGTGAAGGACTGTTTGCTCCTCTTCCTCATCCATATAGATTCTGCAAAAGTAATTTGTAAATACGCCCATCCGCGTGGCGTGTTTTCCGATTATCGAGCTTTTATGCCATCTGCTTGAAATAGCAAGCACCTTGATCGCTTTAAATCTAGTGTAGGCCAGATGTTTTTTGTGACCTGACACGTAGTGATGTTGTTCCACCTGGTGTTTGCCTTCTTTATAGCGTCTTGCATTAGCAATAGTTTACATGTAGCGATTGGTATGCCAGCATTAGCCAAACGTGTTAGAATGGGTTGTACTGTATAATTTCTGGTGAGTTAATGTCCCTTACAATTTCCTGGAATGTCTCTATGGCAAAGTTGAATATTAAACTGTTGTGCCATCTCCATTAGTGATGATCGAAGGTTATGGACTGTTAAAGAGTTTGTAGAGACAGAGTCCAGAGATTTGATAGTGGCCTGACTATCTGGGAAAATACGGATATCAGATGATGATATCACGTTTTCTTTAAGCCAGGACAAGACTTCTTTTATCGCCAAAAGTTCCGCTACAATGATTGCAAGGGCGGAATGAGACTTGATTTCAGTCGTTCAGAGTACACACCAATCCCTTCATTTGTTTTAAATCCATCTGTGTAAAAGTGGATTGACTCGTCTTCCAGGAATCCATATTCTCCCAGAAAGATCTGAAGGTATAGATTTTTTGAAGTTTCTGTCGAATTACGGAGTGGTTAATGGCTGAATCACAAACACGCTTCAGCTTCGGCTTCGCCTGATGACGTTTACGAGTTCAGCCATAGGAATTCAATGCATGCTATCACAATGGAGCTTCGACCTCACGTTTCGTTTGACAATTGTAAGGAAAAGAACGTAATGTAACGTAATGTGACTCCAAACGGAAGCTCTAGTTCAATTATCTGAACATTTGCTTTGTCTGACAGCTCAACAGCTGTAAAAAAATGTCAACAAACAAAATATTTGCTCTTTGGAGGGATGAAATAATAGAAATGTCATTCAAAGCAACCTCGAAGCAGGCCCACCGTAACGCAGACGAAGCCGAAGCTGAAGCGTGTTTGTGATTCAGCCATAATGCTGTTGCGAACCCACTGCGACGAAGCGTTGAGGCGAATAGCAGAGATTGCAGCTATTTGTTTGCTAAATATATCAAGAGGTGTTAGGTAGAGTAGGGTGTTCAGTGCCGCAGATGGGGTCGTGCGAAGCTTATACATAGGCAACCTGAACGTTGGACCCATAAGTAGCTAAATGTAATTTAAGTATTATCACAAGTAATGAACGTATTTTTACGGTTGTATAGTACTGTGTACAACAAAGCGTGCGGAGAACACCGTATGTCTTGCCAACAATATTACCGATGTGATTTTTCCAAGTAAGTGCTCGGTTGAAAACAACGCCTAGGTTCTTGACGCTTTCAACGAACTCTATGCGACAAGAATTTAATATGATAGGGGAAAAGGGTTATAAAAGCTCTAGCTTATTCTTGGAAATAACAACACGTTTTGATTTATTTGGGTTTAGCACTAAACCTTGATTGTCCGACCAGCGATTAATTACTTTAAGGTCTTCATTCAAAAAATGTTCTGCAGTATGTTCGATGAATCCCAACGGGCAATTTATGAATAACACTGAGCATCATCAGCGCGTACAAACGAATTGTGCAGTGTTTTACAATAGAAGGAAGTTTATTGACATAAATTGGATCGAGAATAGATCCCTGTGGTTCTCCACTACTATTATTATTATAGTAACTGAAATGTTTATAATTTGTTTCATACAAAAATTTACAGAGATATAGTTTGTTTTAAAATACCTTACTACTGAAAAAATAGAACAAGAATTCAATTTATATCACAGATTATTATTAACATTTTGAAGGAAAAGTTGCTAGAAAAAAACCTTCATTAATTGTATTTACTTAAATTTGTTTTCATTCTAATTGTTTAATCTTTTGGTGAAAAGTAGTATTGTTCTGAGATATGAAAACCGAAAATTAACCTAGACCTGGTGGGAATTAAAAAATCTTCACGATTGGTTTATCTATACTTCTATATCTACATATATCTATATCTATACTATTATATAACACCTTGATATTTTAAAGTTTGTAACGCACGATCTCAGAAAGTAGTCAACCGATTTATTTGAAATATATTTTATTTTTTTCTATATTGTTATTAGAGTGTTTATGGCTTTAATTTTTTTTCGTTAATTATTTGTCAAACTTAAATATTATTAATTTTACATTTTTTGTCCATTTTTTTTCATTAGTTGACTTATACAACCACTCATATCTTAAAACCTATTCAATAATCGACAAAGATTAGCATTGCTTCATAAAGTCAATATTGTTGCGCAAATTTTAAGCCTAAAATCACTTCTAAGCTAATCATACAACCTGAGAAATAAATAAAAACAAATTATAAAATTATAAACTTTTTGAATTTATTTTATCTAGGAAATTATATTCCATCACAATCGCGAGGTCGCTGCTTTGTTTCATTTCATTATCATTCCAACATTTTTAATTTTCTTTTCTTCCCATGCTCTTTCTCTCTTAATATGTGTTCCATTTAATAGTTACGTTTTTTCTCTTACCTACCTATCTACATATTCAATTTTTCTGTATTGTATTTGTATAGTTCATCAACTAACCTACAGACACACATTATTTTTTTGTTCCTCTAATTCTATCGTCACATCGCTGAGCAGTGTGAGCTCTTTTTTTTAACTTACTATGGACATTTAATTAACTACAGTGCCGTGCACATGAAATGCCGATTTATCTAAAGAAAAATAAGATCTTTTTTATTTTTCTGGTTCGAGGAAGTGAATAGATTATAATTCTTCCAACTAAAAAAATTGAAATGGTTTTGTTTGTTTTCACGTGCGGCTTGGCCTTTACTACGTAATATTTTACTTAAGTTTTTTTTCTAAAGTGTTAATTTCGGTAAGGAAGTGTTTTTTGATTTTGTATTAAATAAGTACATAACAAGCTTAAATTCGTTGTTTTTCTTTTATCGCATAGAAATATAAAATGGGTAAAAGAAAGGCTAACATCGGAAAAAAATCCATAAGCACAAAAAGAATGTGTTGGTTACAATTTGCGAAGCAACGCGAGCACGGGTCGGCTAGTATACATATAAAGGGTTCTCCAACTGACCCAGGAGCTGAAACCAAACGATCATACGCAGCGTTCGCTAATTGGATTTCATAGCAGTCTAAAGTTCATCCTAATTTTGGTTAAAAAATCATCTTTGACGAGGTTCCAATGCATCCAAATAAATTTAGTGTTTGGTGTAGATTTTAGGATGGAGGCGTCATCAGTCCGTACTTCTTCTAAAATAATACTGTTCAGGCCATCACCGTCAACGGCGATCGCTATAGGTCGATGATGACCAACTTCTACCGGAGACATATGGTTTCAACAGGATGTTGTTACGAGCCACACAGCTCAAAACACAAACTTATATTTTAATACATGCGATTTTAAGCATAACTAGTAACTCATTATTTATTGTTTGATTTGAAAGCTTGCTCTTGCTTTTCGTAATAAAGACTGAAAGAGCACTAAAAGCTCATTCCAAATAGACTTGAGTTAATGGAACTGCAAGAACTATTTGTGTTAGTTTTCCTAAGGGGGTTTCCTTCCTACTGAAAGTTTTCCAGTGCTCTAAAACATTGGTACTAAGTCCATGAGATATGTTTTCCAACACCAGTTTAGGGAACTATGCCATCCATAGAAACAAAAAGAGTGCGAATAAAAGGCAAATATCCCTATCTTCCCTCAAATGACTTGATTATTATTTCAGTATACGAGAAATATGATCCGAAAATTTTTAAACAATTTAAGAAATATTTTAATGAAAGTTTAACAAGAAAATTGCTTATTTTTATTTTTGGGATTTTTGCTGTATACTTAACTTAATATTGCAAAGTTTTTTTGATTAAGCCCTTTACTTCTGAAGTGGCGATTTGTTGTACTGTGTGTATGTAGTATGTACTGTAGTATTGAAGAAGTGTGTTTTTTTTTACCTACTGATGGTTATGTTTTAAGAATAAGTCACAGAAAGTCCGGCCGCGTATTTCAATAAAAAAAAACAACTTTTTATTCTATTTTTTTGTTTGTTTGTTTTTTTATTTTACTTAAAATCTAGAACGTGTGGTATACATATATCTAGAGGCTTTATATATTTATTTATCACCGATAAAACCAAGCTTAGACTTCAAATATAGAGATGTACAAAACCGGATTTTTATGTTTTGTTTTGATTCGATCTCAACTTTATATAAAATTCTGTCGTTGCTGATTTCACGAAATTGACCGCATTTTGAGATTATTTTTTAATATTGCTTTACGTTTAGCGGTATTTATAATTTCTGGGGGAAAAAGGGGGGTTTGTGAGAGAGAGAAAGACGGTTAATTACGTATTCATATACATATGTATGAATAAATGTACGCATCTTAAGATTTAAGAAAGTTTTAATTAAGTTGTTCGTTTGACCCTGGAAGTATATATTTACATAGGTATATTGCACTTTACGTCAATAATATGACTTCGGGTTTGAATGTCCAGATTTAGATAAGCTAAGATCACAAAATTTGTGTATATTCACATACATTTTATTTTTGTATGGTATTTCTCGTACATACGTACTCACAATTTTGTTCGTGTCTATTTCATTTTATCAATTTTTGTTTGAATTTATAAAAAATATAGAAACAAATAAAACTATAAAATGTGAAAAAAAGAACCGAAACTGGTGGGGCACATAATTAGAAACACACCTTTATATTTTTTAGTATTTGTTTAATTTATTAATTTTTTAAATATTTTAATAATATTTTTTTTTAATATTTCACTCAAATTTTGTTTTCAATATTCTGTCGAATAACATCGGTTAACAATTATACACTGTAATCTCATGGGCATAGAGCCTACCAAATCCTTACAAACTTTCTTTGGATTCAATTTTCAAACATCCTGAACTTCTAGGAAAAGAGTGTTGGAGTTGTATTCGAACCATTTTTTAGTGCGTAACTGGCCGTTTACTTTGGATCGTTGTCCTGCTGAAATTTCCATATCACGGCTAGATATTCTCAAGGATTCTGTGATATTGCTCCTATGATCATTACACAGACACCGCCATGCTTGATAATTGGCGAGTGTAGAGTAAGTGCGGCAAATGTGGCCTACGTGGTTAATATGGCCTATAGCGATATTTCCCAAACCGGAAGCCGGAGCGAAAAAAAAAATGTTGCATTACGAACACGTTCAAACCGGTTTAGCCTCAGTCTTTCGTGCTTAATGTGGCGCTACGGTTTTGAAAGATATACGGGTACTTTGTTTTTTATTACTTTGGTTGTAATTTTTTGGTAAGTTTTCTTAAGTGTTTTAACATTCAATTTTGATTTAAATTGGTAACTTCTTTTTTCAATTAAATTGTGTTTAATATTTTGTTAACATGTTTGGTATCATGATTAAAAAAAAAGTTGATAAAGTTTATATATATGGCCCACCCTGGGCCATATTTAACACCAGGTAGGCCATATTTGCCGCAATTTTTCTTAATATGATTTATGAAGTTCCTTTACGTTTTTGTTTTTAACTTTTTGTTATGTTTATTTTTTTAGTTAAAGTTCTTAAAAGCTGAATTAAAAATGTTTTGTTAGACTGTTTAAAAAAAAATAAATGAATTAGACTTAAATGTATGGTTTTATTTAAAAAAATGTTAAGGGTGGGCCATATTTGCCGCACTTACTCTACTTAAGATTGTAGTTTTAGGATTTCGGACGGCAAACACATGATTTTCCATCAGAATTAATCCTATTAAATTCATCCGAAAAAAAAAACACAGGCTTTAACTAATTGACTTAAACTTGCTTAAACTTTTTGGTAAAAGCCAAGGGGGCCTTTCTGTGAAGTTCAGTCAGTAATGGTTTCTACCTTGTTATGCGTCCAAAGAGTCCAGCTTCACGCAGCCTTTTTTTGATTGTGTCTACAGACGGTGCTTTTTGGTTTCTTTAATGAAAAAATAACGGTGTCCCATGTCAGTATTATGATTTTAAAGTGAAGTTGGCTAGAGTTCAATGTAAAAGAAAAAAAAGGTGGCCAAATTTACTTAAAGAACACATCAAATTCGGAAGTTAAAATTTGACCTGGGGCCCTACTTGATATTTCGTTTCGAAATTCAATTTTATTCGAAAGTGGTTTTCGTTCCGCCGAATTTAGGCCTTCGGCAATCAACTGGAATGTCAACCTCTGCAAGTTGCACAAGTTTTTCGACGTTTGTTTGGCGTCGGGGGTGTTTAAATGACGTTTGGCTAAATCGAGGTGTGAGCACATACAGGCGACTAAAATCTCGAATTGCGTTTGTTTTGTGTGCTTGTTTGTATTCCTTTAATTAAATTTATTTGCTTAAAATGTTATTTTAATTAAGATTTTCAAAAAAGCTTACATTTTTCTTATTCAATTTCGCTATCACATTAGATGTAGAAACAAATGTTCCGTTTAAGAAAGCTTTTGCCATTCCAAAACGAGTTGCCAGGTACCAAAATTGTAGATAGGGTCCCTGAAAAGCGTTTCCAATTGAGTGAACGGCACTGTATGTATGAACAAACACAAATATGGCATACACAAATACATTTGTATGTAAATATTTGTGGTTCGAATGATTTTTGTATGCATTTGTATGTGCATTTCACATCAAATTTTATTGCTTCAGAAAAAAATGATTTGATATAAAATTTAGAAAAACATAGTAAGAAAGTACATTGTTCAAAAATTGATTTCTTATTTTTTGGTATAGATGGTTTGTGTATTTTTGTGTCAGAAATAAACAAAATTATACACAATTTTTCGTGTATTACATTAAACGTATGATCCAAGCTTTAGATGTTGTTCCCTTAAAATATATTTACATACAGTGTATCAAAGTAAAACTCGTACAAACTGTTATAAGTTTCTTTTTCATTCCTAAACTTTTGTGTTTAACACCAAACTTCTTGCAAGTGTGTTCAATATATTTAAATTAACTACAAGATTTCTAAATCATTGTAATAAAAACAAAAATAATAAATGCAAAGTATTAAAAAAAACAACATTTCATTAAAAACCTATAAAATACACCTCAAAATTAAACTTGTACCTACTTTTACAGTAGTGTCGGGTAGTATTTTGGACCAATCTTTCGCTAATACTCTTTAGAGTATTATTATAAATAAATAAATAAATAGAGATCGCTACGGTTTGAAATCTGTTGCAATCTTACAAGGTCTTCTAAGTAACTCTACAAATTTTCAATCACATTTACGTATATGTGTTGGAGTCTCATTCACTTTTGGTCAGTTGTATAGCAACCAAGAACGCACTCTGTAAGCTTTGTGTTTGGGATCGTTGTCTTGGTAAAGTTTAAAATCATATCTTATCCTACATCTGTCGGAACTAGCGCATGTACATTTGTTTTCAGGATGTCCAAATAAATGGACTATTCCATTATTTCTTCAAAAAAATGTAGGTATCCAACTGCCGATACAGCTATACAGCCAACGCCGCCGTTACCCTCAAATTTTTAACTTGTGACATTCAGAAACTATACGGAAAGTATACATTTAATCAAACTTGATATTACGATGGTAAATAAGTCCAAAAAAAGTGGGTCAGGAAATATTTGTAAACAGACCCTTTGGGTACGAGAGCAAGTTCCAGCGACCCAGTCGTGCTTCGCTTGGTTTTCGGCGAACATTGACCTTACAATCCTAGCCAAAAAGCTTAAAAATTAAACTCTTAATTTATATGTTTTTTATGATAAACATTATATTTACGAGTTTCACATTGATTCACTGTATATATTTATAAGAATAAATATTTTACTAGAAGTGAAGGAATGAAGATATTTTCTTTTTAAATATTTAAGCGGATAAATCAATTTCATCCATTTTCAAAATGGAAACAAATCCCTCCAAGTCGATTATTCAACGTTTGGTGGGCAAATTCGAGTCAACCGGTACACCCGTACATCAACAAAACGCCGGCACTGTTCGTAAAAGTGTGCAGCAAAATCTTAGGCAGTCAATTCTGCATCGCTCACAAGAACTTGGCCTGTCACAGACCACAACATGGCAAACTTTGCGTCGTGATCCAAACAAAATCCAACTGACCCAGGAGCTGAAACCAAACGACCATCTTGTGTGATTTTGGAGCAATTTAGGTCGAAAAATAATCTTTAGCGATGAGGCCTTTTTTTGGATGAATATGTAAGTGAATAGGCAAAATTGGCGGGTTTGGAACCACACCAATCCACACGAGACTTACAAGGTAACAAAGCATCCAAATAAAGTTACTGTTTGGTATGTATTTTGAACTGCAGGCGTCATCGATCCGTACTTCTTCGAAAATGATGCTCACCGTACACGGCGATCGCTATAGGTGTGTCATCACCAACTTCTTGGGATCAGAATTGGATGATATGGACATAGAATATGAATATGGTTTCAACAGAATGCCGCTACGTTCCACCCAGCTCAAGACAAAATCGATATTCTGCGCGGTTATCTCGGTCCGAGGCGACGTGAATTGGCCACCAAGATCGTGACCTTAGACTTTTTCTTGTGGGGCTTCCTTAAGTCGCAGGTCTATGCGAATAAGCCATAAAACTACCACCGCCCTCAAAGATAACATCTGTACTCAAAAGGTAAAGGCTCTTAAGTCGACTTGAGTGGTTTAAGCTATTTATCCTTTTTTTATATATACAGTTATGGACATACAAATAGCACACATAAAGAAAGAAAAACAGTTCCAAAAAAATGTCCGTTATTTTGAATGATCATTGCAATTTTTTGTGTTTATGTTGCTTACTGCAACTGACACAACAAAAGAGAGTCATATTTATTTAAACCGTTATCACCTATAGCCTTTTGTTGTTGGTAGCTTAGAACATTAGACTGTACATAATTAGTGGACAGAGAAATAGCACAGTTGTTAGTTAAATTGTAACTTTTCATTTGTTTATCGATCTTCGTAGGCGAAAGTTGTTTTTTTTGTATTGTGTACCATAATACTACTGCAAAAAAAAAAAAAATCAAAAATATGGGTAGAGGCGTTCATTGTACTTTTGAAAAAAGGAATATTATCTATGAACTCTATGAAAAAGGTAATAATCCTTCAGAAATTGCGAAATTAATGAAGTGTTCGCGGAAAATGGTATATAATGCTATTAATTCTGTGAAAACCAGTCCTGAACTCAGAATTAAAAATAAAATTCGCAAGCCCACCCCTCGCAAGACTTCAGTACGCGTTGACAGAGCCATCGTTAGAAAGTGTAAGTCCGATCCTTTTAAATCCTCCCGCATCATTACGGCCGAAATTAATGAAGAATTCGGTGTTAACGTATCCAGCAGACTGGTAAGAAGACGGCTCAACGATGCTAAATTATATGGACGCGTTAGCAGAAAAAAACCTTTGCTTTCAAAAAAAAATATTAAGGCTCGTTTAACATTTGCCAAAACCCATCTCAACAAAGACCTTAAATTTTGGAAAAGAGTGCTATGGAGTGATGAGACAAAGTGTAACCGCATCGGATCAGATGGAAAAACGTTTGTTCATCGCCCAGAAGGTCAGGCCTACAACTCCAAATACACTCTAAAAACAGTGAAACATGGTGGAGGAAGTGTGATGGTCTGGGGTGCTTTTTCTTGGCATGGGGTGGGTCCAGTGGTGAGAATAGATGGACGGATGGATAAGTTTTCATACTTAAACATATTGAAAAACACAATGGAACCATTCGCGTTCGAGTCAATGCCAGTCAACTGGATGTTCATGCATGACAATGATCCGAAACATGCAGCCAAGGTGGTCAAGGATTGGCTTGCCCATGAAAATATCGAGGTTTTAAGCTGGCCTGCGCAAAGTCCCGATCTTAACCCAATTGAAAACCTGTGGAGTGATGTTAAAGTTAAGATCGGGCAAAAAAAATTCAAAAATTCGGAAGAACTTTGGACCGGAATTCAGGAAGCTTGGTACTCTATTCCCCAGAGCAAATGTAGGAAATTAGTGGAGAGTTTACCAAGAAGATGCCAAGCTACTCTAAAAAATCGTGGCCGGTCCACAAAGTATTAACTAGGTAAATAGAAAGACTGTATAAAAGAAAAGTTTTAATTTCTAAACCATTGATTTTTATTAGATTTGTATACGTGTGCTATTTCTATGTCCAGCAGAAATAATGTCATCACAAGCAAGATTTCGTTTTTTCAATTTAATCCCCAGAAGTTTAGTTTTAATTTAATTTCTTAATCATCTTAAGTTCTAATCTGAGCTTTCTATAAAGTAATATAAATGTTAAAGTTCTTAATTAAGAAATAAACTATGTTGTTACGAAAAAAGTCTTGACTGTGCTATTTGTCTGTGCATAACTGTATATTCTGTCCACAAACTAGTTTTCTTTTTTAACCTCGTTGATAAATCTTTTAAAACAAGAAAGTTATGACCTTTTGTAAAATAGCTTAAGTTAAAATCGTAGGATCTTGAAAAAAGTACAACAAATTGAGTGTAGAGTTTGATTTGTCTTATGTATCAATTTATTTTATTTATCAGATAACAGGCAGAAATGATTTTGATAAAAGCTTTGTTTATGTTCGATAGTAATCCAAAAAGTAAAGTCGCTTATGCCGACTTATGGTATTTTAGCACAAAACTTTTCTTCCATTTACATTTCTTATTTTGACTCAGAATGTTTTAAAATATCAAATAAATACAAAAATTAATACAAATAAAAACACAATCACCCTTATTTTGACATTCTCTTTCGTTCGAAAGTTATTCGAATTCGTATGATACGTATTTTCACTTTCTAACGATTCGAAAGTTCATTTTAATTCGAAACTAAAGCAAACTTTGACTTTCTAATCATTCGAAACAAACTTCATTTATTAAGCGTTCACATCTTGATGAGAGAATTAAAAGAAAAACATGTACATAAGTTCTGTTTTTTTTTTTTTTCGAAAAATAAAGAAAATGGAATACATTTTTATGAAAATCTGTTGATGTTTTTATTAAAGGTCACAGTCACACTCAAATTGGACAACTAGAGAACAAAAGGAAGTTCTTATAAAATTAATGGAAGAAAATCATGAAATCACAAAAGGTTTTCTTACAAATCAATGGATTTGATGCATCCATAATTCTCTTCTATTTATGCTGTTTTTTAAATAATTAATATCACTAGCACTTAGAACTTTATTAATTTAATTTTTCTTAAGTTAAGGTATTTTTTGTTTTCCATCCAATTGTTTCAATGAAATTTGAAGTTTGTGGAACAATTTTAAATTTTGTTACTTTGGTCACACTAAATAAGATCGAAACTTCAAACAGCTGACTTCAAATTCGAGTTCATTCCGGTTCATTTAATATATTCATTCAACGATGAACATTATTCGTTAGAATGTCAAAATACAGAAATTTCATTCTAATGTATAGATCTATTCTAACGAATTGGCTGTTCATTAGAATGTCAGATTAAGCGTGAATAACGCTTAAACCCACCTGAGAACATCTTAGGAAACTTAGTAAATGAAAAATTGTAAAAGTTGTTTTAGTAAAAGCACTTAAGTCAAAAAATAATTAATAAATGTATTAAATACTCAACTTATCAAAAATGCTGCAAAAAGTGGCCACTTGTCTGAAAACATTTTAAAAATACAATGCCAAATCTTTATGTTTGTAATAAAGGTTATTTCTTATCCATAATATTGAATGATTCATTATATTTCTTCTTAAAAATTATAGTCTAAAAAAACACCCTTTATATGTATAAAGTATTAACTCCAAAAAATCTATTGGATTAAGTATGATAATATTGAATTTCGTACACATACCCGAAATCTTCTTAACTGAAACAATTTTGTAGTTATTTGTGGTTGACTTAAGTTAGTTAAAAAATCATGCATTGATTCTTGTTGTTAAAATTTGAATATATGTATAAACATTTTGTTTTGAGTCATGCGACTTAATAAAAAAATATATATATTTCGAAATCAAGACTTATCATTGCTATTTTTAAAAGCTAGTTTTTTTTTTTAAACTAAGTTATGCATGCAATATGATATTAATAAGTTAAGTATTTTTAGCGATATCAGACATTACAAGGTTCTGACAAAACGTGATTTTTGTATAGTTTTATAATTTCTACCTACTGACCTTTAAAATAAAAAATGCAAATCCGAATCAAATAGGGAAATAAAATGTGTGCATTATTAATGTTTATAATTGATATAGTTTCAACGTCAACACATAAATGAATATTTTTAGCGCAGAAGATGACATTTATTTTTTTAAATTATAAGAATTGCCACAACGACGAAATGTACTCTCATTATCAGTTTCAGTTGGACAACGGTCACCTATCAATTTAAGATCTTTCTTTTGAATTGTGTCCAAAAGACTAAAGTGGGTTATTGTAGCACCTGCCCAGATATGGGAATTGTACTCGAGTTTTGGACGAATTAAAGCTTTATAAATTATATTATACATATAGAAGGTGTAAGAAACTTCTTGCATCGTAGGAGAAAACCTAAAAACTTAGCAGCATTTTTGGCGATGTCAAATATGTGATCACTCCACAACAATTGGTTCGTGATGCACATAGAGCTGAAAGCAGTTCATTCTCCTCGATGGAAAGTGGCATTGGGGAAGGGTTACGCTTTTTCGACAGTAGACAGCATTGAGTTGTCGAAGCATTACCATCTACACGGTTTTTGATTATGCATTGGACAATGCTATCAAGACCAGAATTTAATGAGCTGCTGTTGGTAGTCCACCCACATGGATGATAGATGAGGGTACTGTAATCAGCGAAACAATTTAGTGGGTTAAAAGTTTCAGACAAAATATCATTTATAAAAATTAAGAAGAGTGTCGGAGACAAAACGGAGCCCTGGTGCACGCCAGTGTTTATTTTGTGGGTATCAGAATTGAACCCGTCCAACACTACTTGAATTGGACGGTCTGAAAGATAATTACCTACCCAACAAAGAAGAGATTCATCAATACCAAATGCAAGCATTTTCGTTAAGAGAGTTTGATGCCAAAGTCTATGAAAAGTCTTTAAAACATCAAGTGAAAAAATTTGTTGCACTGTTTGGTGAGTTAAACCATGAAATCACCATTGAATCTATTTGTACGAAAGCTATACTGCCGGTCATTAAGAAGCTTTCGTTCTTTAAAATAACTAACTGCAATTGGACGATAGTAAGAGCGTGAGAACAATTCACCCCTTTTTTTGGTACAGGCTGGACAAATGCTGTTTTCCATCCATTGGAAAGAGATCTGTAGATTAGGACAGAAGAAAAAAGCTTACAAAGTCGTTTTGCCAGCGTTGAAGAACACCTCTTCAAAACAATAGCGGGGATACTATCCGGGCCAGCGGATTTGTGAATGTCAAGACCTTTAAATAATCTATCAACTGTACAAGTGCGAAAGTACGAAATAACAGCAAACTGTGCTTGCAGCAAATTGGATTTATCAATCAAGCTTAAAAAATGAGTGTCATTGAAAACGTGTTCAGTAGATTCAGCCAAAAAATTATTGTTGAAATGAAAAATGCAAAAATATTGATAAAAGTATTTTTAAATATTTCTTCAGATGCATATAATGTCATGGGTGTTTCTTCTCGACATAATTTAAATACCTCTTACGTTTATTTGTGCAGGCTCAAAAGTCGTGGTCATTATAAACACTAATATGTATACTACATTTTGCATTATGACTACTTATGACTTTTTGCCAAACCGTCCATCTTTATGTATTTTCTAAAAACACTTAATTATTGCACATAAAAATCCTTGTGGTCTAAGATTTAATCCAAAACCGGAATGAATCTAAAAATTAGGCCTTTGGAAGAATTAAAAATATTGCTTAACCTAGTTCGTGCTCGGTTTCAAGCAGCCACCAACAAGAAACCCCCTAGTTTGATGAGGAATGTTGGCAGGCCAAACAACAGGCCAGACACTCAAAGCGGCACTGCATAGAAGGGCGAGAGCTTCTCACGTCACGAGCTCTATGAGCATAAGCGGAGAGAGGAATACCGAATTCTTAGAAGAAAAAAGAGAGAGCACGAGAAGCGTGCGGTCGAAGATGTTGTTTTATGACCTGGTGAAACGAAATTCACGAGTAAATAAACCGAAGGCTGGAAAGACGAAAGTGGAAACATCATAGTAGAATCGCAGACAATGAGAGGATATAGAAGGAGCACTTCTGCAGACTGTATAACGGCGACGACCAACCGAATTTCGGTGTCAGGCAGGATGATCCATTCAATATAGACGACGACGAAAGTCAACAATCCCGTCTTCCCGACATAGACGAAGTAAAGATTGCCATATCTAAGCTGAAGTCTCACAAAGCCGCTGGAGCAGATGGTTTGAATGCCGAACTCTTCAAGGAGATAATTTGGTTAGGAGCATGCACCAATTTATCTGTAAGATATGGTCGGAAGAAAGAATGCCCGATGAATGGAATCTCAGTATTTTTTGCCCGATACTGAAAAAAGGAGACCCTTTGAACTGCACCAACTATAGAGGAATCAATCTACTTAACATCGCTTACAAAATCTTCTCTGCCGTCAACAACCTGATAAGTCCTTTTAAGTGAGGTTTTAGACCAGGAAAGTTCACAGTCGATCAAATGTTCACATTACGGCAGATCCTGGAAAAAACCCATCATCGATTTCAGGGCTGCATATGACTGCATCTACAGGGACGAGCTGTATAGAGCCATGTCTAGTTTTGGCATCCCTACCAAACTCGTCAGTTTGTGCAGGAAGACCAGGGAGAATTCGCGTTGCTCCAAAAAGGTTGGAAACAACTTAACAGAACCTTTCGATGGCAAAGAAGACTTAAGACAAGGTGATGCACTGTCATTTCTTTAACATCGTCCTTGAAAGAATAGAATAGGGCAAAATAAAGTCAACAAGAAAGTCCCTTCAACACTGACGAGACGTCTCGTGCAAAACGTCACCATCGACAGACGTAATTTTGAGGTAGTTAAGAACTTTGTCTACCTATGCTCCGCTATGAACACAGAAACACACCAGCCCTGAGATCAGACGAGGAAATACTCTTGCTTACCGCTGTTTCTTTGGGCTAAGAAAGCAATAAATTAGTAAAGTCCTTTCTCGAGCGACCAATGTGTGGCTTTATAAGACCAACATCATCCCCGTCCTGCTATACGGTGTAGAAGCATGGACTATGACAAAAGCGGACGGATGAAGTAAGTAAGATAGAGAGGGGGTCACCCTTTGGCACAATAAAAAAAAAATTGAACCCCCTTTAAACCAGTCTCTAAAAATAACCCTCATAGATTTTTTGAAATTGCATATTTGTTACTGAGACTAACTGTTTGCGAACACGTAAACAAATATAAAGACATTACAAAAACTTAACACAAATCTGAGCTCAATTGGCTTTCAAAGTTGTGAAGATTCGATTATTTGCATCACAAAGTTATTTGGTTTTTAATGTATTTAATTAAGTTTTAATACGTTTTTTATTTTAATTGATCTTTTTTAATAACATACATTATGCTAAAACGGCGAACAATTTTGAATACTAGATCCGTAAAAAATATATAAAATAATTATTTGAAACCACATACATATACATATATGCATTAAGATGTCAACGACACTAATTTACCATCATTAAACAAAAACGTAAACAAAAAAGAACCAGGACAATCACTGTTTTAGTTCAAATCCAAGCATTATTTTTAATAAATTAGATAACTTAATTATGTATTTCGATCAGAAGAATAACATAGTAATTTAGAGTCAACATCGATCGGGGGAGAAAGCCTCCAGGGGAGTTAGATAAATAGCACAGCTCCACAGCACAAACATTGTAACGGTGTTTCTTTTAGTAAATTATTCATTTTATGTAGTTTGAATTGTCAATTTATTTTTGATCAGCCACAGCAGCTTTTGAAAATAAAAAAACCGTTATATTAATATATGTATAGTTTTTTTTATTTTAGATACTTTTATTTCTAAATGTTTATTAACTGACATTATTCTTTGAATTAATTTTTGAAAAATGCGATTTTAAAATTTATTCAAACTATAATTCGCAATCTATTGTCTAAAGCCTATATACCTATAATATGTTCGCAGCTGTTATTGAATCTGTAAGCTGCGCGACGCCGCCGTAGCCAAAGGTGAGTTGATGGTCTCAATTCAATTTTAGTCGGTAGTCGGATTAAGCGTGATAAACAATGAAAATTTGTTTAAGAAATTTTCAAAAAGAATAACACTAAAAAGAGTGACACTAAAAGATTTTGTGAAAAATTAAAAGAAAAGATTGTATTTACTCCTCCGGTGATATAAGAAGTGAAATATTATATCTTACAATTTTTCTTCGGATATTGTTATTAAATAATTTAAATTTAATAAATCACAATAATAAGTTCAATGTGTGACAAATAAAAACAATTATTATAGTGTCTGTTAAAAGTGAAAAAGGGTTACCTTCTTACCACAGCTTTTTAACTCTGTGACTATATAAGTAAGAATAAGAAAATTTTAGTTTGTATAACAATTTTTTAATAAATTTTAAACTCAGCTTTTATTTACGTAGGTTTTCCATAGAAATAAATAAATTTAATACAATTTAAATGTTCTTACTTTGCTAAACGTTTATTTTATGTGACACCTCTGCTTTACTCATTCTGGTCGGCATAATTTTAGCTAATGTTCTAAATGAGCTAAAACCGAAAATTGGAATACGTACAAGATTGATTTTGAACAGAATATTGACCAACGGGCGAATCCGGCTTTAAGGAAGGTGTGTATATACTTACCATAAAATCGAATTTTTGTACATAAGCGCCTAAAAATTGTATTTGTAATGCGAGAAGGCAGGAATCTTTACTTGAATTGAATAATTCGAATACATCTTAACCTTATAGATTTTACCAATTTTAAGAGTTGAACGGTGATAGTTTTTGTTTTTTCTTAGATAATTGTTTTTAAGCAAGGCATGGTATATATATTACGACAGTTTTTAACTTCTCATAGGAAGTTATGTTAATCGGTGCGATTTGTCGAATTGAAAATTTTGACATTTCTCGACGTTTCAAGGTCCCAGAATCAAAATAAAAGATTTTTTAGAGAGATGTCTGTGGGTGCGTGTGAACGTACGTTTGTACGTTCGGAAATATTTTTTCGTAGTCCGTATTTCAAGAACGAAAATGATGCAGAAAGGATTCTCAAAAAAATTAATTGGGTGTTTTTTTTACCATAGGTATTAAAAAAAAAAATTGGTTAACCCAAAATATCTCAGGAACCAATAACGCTAGTGACTTGAATTAAAATTTTATATTATATAATGTAACGTGATACCAAACTGATTTTGAAAAAAAAATACAAATATGTAACAGTTTTTTTTATAAATAAAAAAAAATGAAAAAAATAATTCTCACCTCGAATATTTTACGAACAAAAAATGATTGTATCTCCAAAATAATTTTATGGAACGAAGAATAACGTTTTTGATATCGGGTAAAATTTTGATATAATTTAAGATGTTTTCTAAAAACTAATGTCATCTTATAGAAAATATTGTTTTCAACATTTAGTACAATTTTTATGAAGATCCAACCTTTTTTTTATAAAAATTAAAATCTACAAAAAATAGTACGCACAATTGGTAAAAATTGATATTTGATTCTCGATATCTCGTGAACAAATGAAGGTATTGATTTCAATCTGTGCTAACTTTAATTAGAAAAATCCAATCTGTATTTGTTTATATAGGAAATAAAAAAATACAGGAAATGCTACTAAAATTGGTATACCTAAAGATTTACTTTCGACTAAGAATCTCGGTAACAAAAATAGTTTTTAAATCAAACTTTTTCATCATATGCAAAACATTGTTGATAATTTTTAGTTAATCTTTTAGAAAAATTCAATTTAAAAACTTTTTTTAAAAACATGAAAACCTACAAAAACAACAAAAAAATTGATATAAAATGGGTTTGGACTGAAGTATTAGGAGAACAAAGAAAGATATTCAAATTATTTATCTCACAGAATATATTGTTATGAATATTGCAATGCAGTCGTATAAAGACATTTTTAATTCTTCAACATTATCGGTTCGGAAAATGATCGAAAACTCATTTTAGACTGGGCTGTAACCACTATTAAAACTTATCTTAAGAATTTGTTTCAGAAGGTTAAGGTCTGATCGCATTTGCCTTAAGTTTTTTTTAGAAAAATGTAAGGTTAGCCAGACTCCGTATGGATGGCATAAATAGGGGTGTTCTTTGGTAAACTGAAAATTCGTTTAAAAAAATATCTTTGTTTCTAGTTCTTCTGAATGCTCATAACCGTATATTTCATTACCGTAGTAGAGGCAGCTATTCACTGTACCGGTGAAGACTTTAAATTTGGAAAACTGTATCAACAAAGTTTTTACTAAAAAAATTAGACCACATGCTGTTTAAAGCAACGTTGGCAATAATCGTTTCTTTTTTAGCACGTGCATGAACATTTAATGTATATGTAAGTATATAACCAAGATATTTAAATTCATCCACAACTTCGATAATATCGTCGCCAAGAGTCCAGATATAACCTATAGATCTATTTCATGATCTAAAAACCATAATTTAAGACTTGGAGCTATTTGTTTTGAGATCTCAACAATTACAGCTGTAGATTAAACGGGTTACTTACTTACTTAAGGTGGCGCTACAGTCCTGTGTTAACTAGGGCCTCACCCAACAAACTTCTCCATCTAGCTCGGTCCCTAGCTAGATGTGTCCAGTTTCGCGCTCCAAGTTGGGTGAGGTCACTTTCCACTTGTGCGCGCCACCTGATTCGCGGTCTTCCTCTACTGCGCTGTCCTGTGGGTGTGGATTCGAAGACTTTCCGGGCCGGCCGTAGCATTGGTTTCCATGCGCTCTACGTGACCCAGCCATCTTAGTCGTTGAACTTTTACCCTTCTGGCTAAGCCTACGTCGCTGTACAGCCCGTACAGCTCGTCTTTCGATCTTCTCCTCCACTTCCCTTCTATGCATATGGGACCGGAGATCACACGAAGAACTTTTCTCTCGAAACGACCTAAGGTGCTTTCATCCGCTTTTGTCATAGTCCATGCTTCTGCACCGTATAGCAGGACGGGGATGATGAGGGTCTTATATAGCGACACTTTGGTCCCATGAGAGAGGACTTTGCTACTTAATTGCTTTCTTAGCCCAAGGAAACAGCGGTTAGCATTAGTATTTCCTCGTCTGATCTCAGCGCTGGTGTGTTTTCTGTGTTCATAGCGGAGCATAGGTAGACAAAGTTCTTAACTACCTCAAAGTTACGTCTTTCGATGGTGACGTTTTGACCGATACGTTGGTGTTGTAGGTCCTTTCTTGACGACAGCATGTACTTTGTTTTGCCCTCATTAACCGTTAAACCAATTTTTGCCAACTCTGTCTCAATACTCACAAAAGCCCCATTGACATCGAGCTGAGTTCTTCCGATTATGTCAATGTCATTTGAAAAATAGTGTCTCTAGTGTTGACGTGTGAGCTCTGCATTATTCTTTCAAGTACGATGTTAAAAAAATCGCATGACAGTGCATCACCTTGTCTTAAGTCTTCTTTGCCATCGAAAGTTGTTAAGTTGTTTCCAACCTTTTTGGAGCAATGCGAATTCTCCCTGGTCTTCCTGCACAAACTGACGATTTTGGTAGGGATGCCAAAACTAGACATGGCTCTATACAGCTCGTCCCTGTAGATGCCGCATATTCGGCCTTGAAATCGATGAAGAGATGGTGGGTGTTGATTTGATGTTCTTGGGTTTTTTCCAGGATCTGTCGTAATGTGAATATTTGATTGACTTTTGAATTTCCTGGTCTAAAACCACACTAATAAGGACCTATCAGGTTGTTGACAATGGGCCTTAGACTTTCACATATTATGACAGAGAAGATTTTGTAAGGGATGTTAAGTAGACTGATTCCTCTATAGTTGGTGCAGTTTAGAGGGTCTCCTTTTTCAGTATCGGCCAAACAACATTGAGGTTCCATTCATCGGGCATGCTTTCTTCTGACCATATTTTACAAGTAAGTTGATGCATGCTCCTACCAAACTATCTCCAGCTGCTGTGAAGAGCTCGGCATTCAAGCCAGCGCAGCGGCTTTGTTAGACTTCAGCTTAGAGATGGCAATCTTCACTTCGTCCAAGTCGGAAAGACGGGATTGTTGGCTTTCGTCGTCTATATTAGCCGCGTTTTATTATCACCATGATCTGATCCGGATCAGATCATGATAATAAAACAGCATTGGATCATCATATTTTTTATTATTTAAAATTTGGTAGCAGTGTCAAATTCGTTCTTTCAAAAGTGACATTTCGAAGCAAAAATAAACACATACCAAAAATGGAAGCTCCACAACTTTTGAAAATGTTTCTGCAAATCACCATTGCACTCTCAAACTCAAAGCATCCAGGAACGCTTTGGTCTCACATGTAGTCAAGATTCTTTTTGACCTTTTAATAATTTAATTTAGAGATTACTTACAATTTATTTGAACATCTTTTCTCCCATTTGTGGTGCAGCTTTCTCGATTTTATTTATATTTTTTGACATTTAAAGCAGGGTTGCCCAAAGAACATTTTGCTCAATGATTTTTGTTTGTTCCTTTTTTTTTGGGGAAAATAATACCCATAAATTATCTCAAATATACATTTTTTTGGGCTTAATTATTTTAATTTCACCAATTAATATCTAGTTTTGTTAAAATATCTAATTATTTCATGGATTATATACCAAATAAATAAATATAAAGCTTCTCGCTTTCTATTTAAAAAATATTTTATTTCAGTCAAATGGAAATGTTTATATGGCAATACAGGTTTTATTTAATTTGTTTGCAATGATACCAACATTTACATGTGAAATTACAATAATAAAGCGCTCCTTGTTGTGAAAAAAAGAATTAAATTTTGGATCTCAAATTGAGATCCATACACAAAGCAGGATCTTGTGTTGTTGTTGTAATGCATGTAAATTCAAGATCCGGATCAGATCATGGTGATAATAAAACGCGGCTATTGAATGGATCATCATGCCTCGGTTCGTCGTCGGCATTAAACAGTCTGCAGAAGTGGTCCTTCCATATCCTCTAAACACTGACTACGGTTCTACTAAGATGTTTCCACTTTCGTCTTTGCAGCCTTCGGTTCGAGGTTTATGTCCTCGTACTTGTGAATTTCGTTTCACCTGCTTATAAGACTTTCGAATTTCATTCCTGCTTTTGAACCTCTCAACATCTTCGACCGCATCATCTCTCTCTCTCTCTCTCTCTCTCTCTCTCTCTTTTTCCTTCTGAGAAGTCGGTGTTCCTATCTCCTCTTCTGCTCATAGAGCTCGTGAGCAGCTCTCGTCCTTCTATGCAGCAGATGAATATTTAAAAAGCGAAAAAAGAGGTTAACCTCGGAATGAGAGATAGTAAGCTCGAAATACCTTCCTTTTGGTGTTCTAAACATTGAGTATCTCACAAAATCTCATGTCTGCTTCGTAAGTTTTTGCCCGCCAAAATTCGGAAAAACCGCTTTTTCGCGAAGATAGCACCAATGGAATAACACCCCTGATCAAAATTGTCAAGCGTTAATAAACATCTTTACGATGCCAATGTTATGTTTCGCACATTGCAATTGAGGAAAGTCACACTGTAACTAATTTAACCTAGTTACAAAAAAAAAAAAAAAACAATTTACTATAACTATATTAGCAAATCCATAAACAGTTATTATTTCAATCCACCGATGATTAACACGTCCCGCAAAATTTGCCAATACACACTACACGCAATATAATATAACGACGCCAACATGAACTCCATTTAAAAAAAAGCCATGTTAATTTTGTTCACGTTTTTGTTATGATCATGTCTCTTGCAAAAACAAAAAATTGAAAACCTCCAAGCAAATATTATTTTAGTTATCCGTGATGATTCATTTAATTGATGTGGCAACAAATACAAAAAAAAAGGTCATTATCTGATAAAATTATTTAAAATAATAAACACAAACAAAATTCATTTCGAATGTGTAAAATTGATGAAACTGCTTATTGTAATATCTGTCATGAGATGGGAAAGCTAGCTGTAGCACTTGTGCGTCCAGCTGCTGCTTCCGGTTCTGAACCATAAAACACATTTCATTTTCAAATTCAATATCTCTTCTCTTTTCCCATGTGCTTTGAATTCTAAAAAGACTTTAATATTCTCAGTCAGTCTGGTCTGGTCTGGTCTGGTCTGACTCTGAGTTTCTGGATGCTCGCCACGAAGTCACAAACCGCAATTATATGTTCACAACAAAGAAAATCCGAACTCAAATTTTATTTGATAACAAAACGCGAATGGAGGAGATGACTCAGTTGTGTTGCTCCTCAATCGGTGTTTTTGTAACTTTTTGTTTTTGTCTTGTCTTTGTTGTTTTGTTTCATTGGTTCAAAAAGGCACTCGTTTGGTGCTACTTGGCTTGGCTCTCAGACATCAACATCAGCTAACCAGACAGCGGCAGAGCCATCGCCAGCGCCAGCGCCAGGGCTCGTTTGGTGCTACTTGCCTCAACAACATCAGCAAAGCAGCAGCGATTTTGCGTAAATCGTTAAGTACCTTTTGCCTATGAATACGCGCGTATTCTTTTTTTCTTAGCTATAAATATCGCTAATGTCATTCTGCGGTTAATAACCGCACGGCATTTTATTAAGTTCAGTAGAGGAAAAGTGCCGACTCACACAGAAATTAAAAAACAAATAAACCTGCAACAGCAGCAAGTGGAGTTAAGCATATTATTTCAGTTCTTTTGTTTCCAATTATTTTATCCTCGCTGAGTCATATTGAATTTCTCACTTTTTATTCTGTGCAATCATCTGAATGAGTGACAACTTTTATGTTATGCGAAATGCCACTAAGAGTCATCTGTTGGCGAAGAATCTCTTGTCAATGTCTCATATTAACTTATTGGTTTTTTCTTCTTTTTTTTCTTCTTTTGAAACGACAAATTATTTTTAACATTTTCTTTAATATTGTGTTTTCTTCTTTTTGCAGACAAAATAACTCGTGATACATTCATTAGAAAGTAATCATTCGGAAGTTGACAGACCACTATCGCCATCTGTGTGCACCTCAGCTAAACTCGGAAAACGAAACAACAACAACAACGACAAGAAAAAATAAAGAAATATAATTTTTGCTTGTGTGACATTCTGCCAACACTTTTTGGCTTTTTAAAAATATTAGAGAAGAAGAACAGCCGAAACCGTGGCGCATCAACAAACAAAAAATAGATATTCAAATAAAATGGCTAGTACAGGTGACATTTGGTTGCAATGGTTCTCATGTTGTTTTCATCAACCACAATCACCTTCGCGAAGACGACATCAGCGATTACGCATTGATAGATCAATGATTGGTAATCCGACGAATTTTCAACATACCGGTCATATTGGCTCTGCTGATGTGGAGCTAACGACAAATCACCTGAATGCCATACAAACTCAGATGCAAAGCAAAGGAGGCTATGAAATGAGTTCTATTCGAGTGCAGGTATATATATTTAAGTACTTAGTAATGTGCCATATGCATGCCATTGATTTCGATGCTCACTAGAAGCAAAGAAGTTTTTGCTTTAGTAGGTGAAAGAATTTGAGTAAGCTTTTGGGCGAACTTATTATGTCAATGTCAATGTTTTTCCAGCTGTATGTGTATATAACCTCTTATTTGTCAAGTTTAAAAATATGAAATCTTATTTTTCTCAAGCGGTTAGTCATATCTACTTACTTACTTTCTTAAGGTGGCGCTACAATCTGGGCCTCAACCAACATTCGTCTCTAGCCAGCTCGATCCCTAGCTAGCTGTCTCCAGTTTCGCACGCCAAGTTGGTTGAGGTCCTCTCCCACCTGCATGCGCCACCTTGCTCTACTGCACCATCCCTTGGGACTAAATTCGAAGATCTTCCGGGCTGGAGCGTTGATGTCCATTCGCTCTACATGACCCAGCCATCTAAGTGGTTGGACTTTAATTCTTTTAACAAGGTCAGTGTCGCTGTACAGTCAGTACAGTTTGTCGTTGTATCTTCTCCTCCACTCTCTATCCATGCTTCACAGAATTTTTCTCTAGAAGCATCCTAAGCGCAATAAATGAGAACCGGGATGATGAGTGTCTTATAGATGGTGGCTTAAGATGCTCGAGAGGGGACTTTACTACTCATTTGCCTTCTAAGTCCAAAAAAGCAGCGATTTTCAAGAATAATTTCAGAGCTGGTGTCGTTGTCTGAATGTAAAGCGGTGCCTAGGTAGATAAAGTCCTTAATTACCTTAAAGTTATAGCTGCCCAAGGTGAAGTTTTGTAGTCCTCGTTCAATGTCCTTTTTTGATGACATCATATACTTGGTCTTGCCCTCATTGACCACTAAGCCAATCTTCTCCGCTTCCGTCGCAATACTCATAAAAACCCGCTACTGACATCACACTTTGATCTTCCAATTATGTCAAAATCATCTGCGTATAAGAGTAATTAGATGCACCTTTGGAAGATTGTGCCTCTAGTGTTGACGGGAGAGTTTTGCACAAATCTTTTCACAACGATGTTGAAGAAGTCGCATAACAGTGCACCGTCTTGCTAAAACCTTTTTTTTTGACATCAAATGCATCGGTGAGATCTTTTCCGACCTTGATAGAGCATCGTGCATTCTGCATCGTCATCCTGCCCAAACGGATGAGTTTAACAGTAATGCCAAAACTAGGCTTTGCTCTGTAAAGCGCTTCCCTATAATGCTGTAATACGCGGCTTTAAAATCGATTAAGAGATGGTGGGTATCGATTTGAAGTTCCTGTTTTTTTTTTCAAGATCTGCCGTACTGTGAATATTAAGTCCATGGTGGACTTTCCTGATCTGAAGCCATACTGATATGGACATATCAGGTTGCAGACGAACGGCTTTAAGCGTTCGCATAATACGGCAGAAAGGGTCCTATATGCGATGTTCAGGAGACTGATGCCTCTGTAGTTGGCGCAATTCAGAGGGTCTCCTTTCTTGAGTATTGGGAAAAAGCCGACGATACAAGTTTTTACCCCTTCTGATCTGACTACAATGTACAAAACTTTAATTTATTCGAAACTCGAGTATAATTGATGCACAATAACGTATTTGAGTCCTTTGGGTAGAATGGAAAATGAGGTCTAAAAATGATAGGCGGATCTTTCCACTACTCAGACACTTGCTACTCTTTACCAACGTCGCAAGGTCTTATGCCTTTCATTGTTTTGTCGGTATTTTCACAAACCCCCCCCCCCCCCCCAACAAATTCAACCGTAATATCCTTACTTCTAGAAATGCTCGTCAGTCCATAAACTTAATTTCGGAGGTACGGTTAAGTACAGAGATTCTTTTTTTAGACGCACTGCACGAATGTTATAGGTAGGCCATATCTTTCCACCTGTGGTTGAATTCTGTCAAAAAATTGAGAACATTTTTCGCTTCATAGCTCCAAGAGGAATATTTACCCTTTCCGCAAGTGAGCTATGAAGGGTCAATCTTTGCCGGGACAACTCATCAGCCCGTTCATTAAACGGAGGTTGATGTTGAGGCTGGATAGTTCATCCCGACATTGTTGGATGTTGTGGCCGAATTGATAGCCATAATAGCCGCCTGGCTGTCAGTGCAGATAGCGGTGTTTCTATTTTGGTTTGAGTATTTTGCATACTTCCCTGGTTGATAGTAATTCCGCCTGAAATACACTGACACAATCAGGTCGCCGAAAAGACGTAGACATTTAAGGACTCAGAGTAAATTCCCGACCCAACTCCACACTCCATCTTTGATCCGTGAGTAAAGACAGTGGTATCGCAGTCTTTCGTAAACATGCCATCCCCTCAATCCTTTCTGGCTGGAAAGATGACTTTAAAATCTTAACTGAGGTTCGACTCAGGGATGCAGTAGTCGGTTTCCGTGTTTATATTGTATGTATAGTCCGAAAGTCTCTATATGCCCGTTACCTTATTACGTGAAATAGGCCAAATAGTTTAACAAGATTCCATATTTGAGAATATTAAATATAATATAACAAATATATAATTCGATTTCTAATTTTTAATTCCAGGCATGCTGATAAAAATCAACTGCATAGATTAAGCAACTCAACTTTAAAACTATTCATCTAGATTGGTAGACCTTCCAAACTAAGTAGAAAGCTGCAATTGCGAACTACACAAAATAAGAACTTCATAATAATGAAAAGGGACACTTAATTCCCTTTCAAGGCTTCCAAATAACAAGTAGTGCAATCTGTCATAATCACACACTTATAAAAAGAACTGAAGATCGCAATGCATTTGCCGAGTATTTATTTTTATTTTTTGTTTAAAATTTCAATATATGCCTTTTGACTAATATTATTATTAATAATTAATTGAAAAACAAAAATACATAGGTAGATAAGCAATGCATGGTACGTACACATTTTTGCTACTTTGAAGTTGATTTTATTTAAAAAACAAAAAAAGAGACATAAAAACTGACTATTTCTCTGTAATTTATACTTTATTCTTAAATATATATTAATATTTTTTTTTATTTTAAAAATAATACAAAATAAAACTGAATAAAGCGTGAAAAAACACTAAACACGCACACATACACATAATTGCATTAGAATGTAAATATTTACATAAAGAATATACCACTTAATTCGTAGTTAATTGTTAGAATCTAAGAATGATAAAATAAATAGTTTATAAGTCACACTCATAAACAAATAAATACAAAACAAAAACATGTTAATGAAAAAATGGACTTTCAAAAATAGTAAGCAATTTAAAATGAACTTAAACAAAAATGGACTTAATCTCGAATAATAATAATAATTTAAAGTGCATTTGAAATTTTACACAGTGACTGAAACTTTATATGACTTTTTTCTACATTTTTTTAAAATTACAACTTTTTCAGAATTTTTATACATTTATCTTTGTTCTCTTAAAGATCCTAAAGTTGTATTAAATTTGTATGATAAATTAAAAAAAAAAAAAAACAAATAGTTTCTTAGCTTTGTAGTGTATTCTCTTTTTTATCATTTTTCTTGGTACTTAAAAACGATAAATAAAAACACATGTTTTAATTCTTCTTCTCCCCAAGTGTCTACCTTATATAAATTTCGTGTATACAGTTGATGTAGTCTGAAATGAGAACTTAAAAAGAATTTGCATTTACGCACAAATAAAAAGATAATAATAATTACCTACACATAAATATTTATATATTATTAGAGATATAATTTTATAGAAAACTAAAATAAAAAACAAAGAATAAAGAAACATTAATATTTTAGTTTTTATTTAATTGCGAGAGTTTAATATAAATGCGAATGCAAATTACAAGAATGAAATTAATAAAAATAATTGTTGCACGTTTTAAACTTGTACCTTATAAAAATCAAACTCAATATTTGTCAATGTAAAATATTGGAAAAGAAAATATAACTCAAGATAAATTGTAAATTTGTATGTTGATTGTGTTTTTATTTTTGGAGAGATCTGCTGAAGAATTCTTCAAAATGTTGACTCTGAATATCGAACATTTTGACCATTTCAGAATTTATACTTCGATCCGAATCCAACCGAGAAAATACGACTATGGTTGGCTTGATAAGGTCATACCACGAGATATAAAACCAAGTAAGGAGTTAGCTTTCGCTACAATGAAGTCGACGTGGAGAGAAAAAGTTAGTTTCGGATCAAATATGACTCCAAGATCCTTACTTTTTGGAGACCATATGAAGATTGACACCATTGAGTGAATGGTCCCATTTACAAAGCTAGTGGCTACGTAGTCAAGGGAATCTGATTGGCTTAATCTAACTACAAAAGTAGTTGAAAAATCTAACTACAAAAGTAGTTGAAATTTCCCCTCCGACGTAGTGTAAAAATTTCGGCTACAAAGTTAGTGCACACTGGTTTTGACGTTTCACAATCAGCTGCTCGGTAAGGACAAAAGAATTCAAAATGAAATGAATCTATCGGTATTTAAATGAAAATATAAATCAATCATATTAGATCTATTTGGTTTTATTGAATTTAAAAAGAAAAAAAAAACTATTGTAAAGTTCTGAAAACACAAATGTTTCTTATTTTAAATATTTGTATTTGTCTTTAATATGACAGTTCCGGATTGACTAGCTTTGTTGTGATTTTGCATTCACAAAGCTAGTTGAATTTTGACTACGTAGTCACTAGCTTTGTGAATGCGCCCAACAAGTAAAGTTTGATAATTCAAAGTTACGAGGAAAGTTTATATAATCACATTTAGACACATTAAGATGTAACTGCTAGAATTCCAGCTAACTAAACTCTCTAAATCATTTTGAAGAAGAATTCGATCAGATGCCAAAGAGAAGACGATGTGAGGAATATAATTAACAAAAAGAAGACGATGTGAGGAATATAATTAACAAAAAGAAGAAAAAGTAAAAGTTCAATGTGACTTCCTTGGGGAACGCCAGAGGTCACAGATGTTAAAAGCGATAAAGACAGTGTAAATAACATCTGATTGAAAACCATCTTCACGGTTGCTTGTGATCTCATTGCATAGAATGGTTGGTTTAGTTGCTGTCGATCTTCCAGAGACAAAACCATGTAAAATGGCGAAATGAGATCTTTGATTATAAAAGACAATTTATTATAAGCGATGTTCTCAAATAACTTCGGAATCGTTGAGAGTTTACTTATAGGACGGTTATTGGCGACATCTTGCTTGGGTCCCGGTTTTTGAATGGGTATAATATGAGAAAACTTTCCAATCATTTAAAAATGGCCCGTTCTCAGGGATTAATTAAAAAGTCGCGTTAATAGTTCTGAAAGAGCAGCAAAACAAGATTTTAAGACAATTGGTGGAATCCCACCTGATTTCTTATCATTATCAAGATCACATAGGGCTCTTTAAACATCTGAGTAGCTCAAGATTAAGAAACTGATATATTGATTCATTGGAGAAAAACTACACTTGAAAACAAATTTCACTAGGGTCACTAGAATCAGTCCCTCAGAAGTGCATGCATGGGGATCCCATTTGAACTCTCTTTAACTTCCCATAGGAAGTTATTGTAATTGGTCCGATTTTTCAACGACGTTTCAAGGTCTCTAGAGATAGATAGATAGATTTTTATTACTTAAAATTGTTAAATTGAATAGTTTCGGTTACATTTGATTGGAATATAAATTTGGTAATAAAAGTGTTTTGGCGGTGGCAATGCCGTCTGCCAGATTGACTACGTGTTTTCAAATTATGTTTAAAGAAAATGTTCACTATTTAACAAAATGTAAATGAACAATTGCAAAAATTATATAAAGATGCAAATAGGGCTTTCAGTTTAGCTAAAACAAAAATAAATTACTTAATAATTAATACATACATTTTAGACAAAAGAATTAACACCTTTTAGTTTGGCAAAAACAAAACTAGAGTTGAGTAAAACTTGGATTCAATATTACAAAAATGAAGAGCTTTTAGTTTGGCTAAAACAAAAATAAAGGGTTTTTGAACTCATTAAAAATTAAGCGTAATGTAAAGACTTTTAGTTTAGTTGAAATAAAATTTCAGTTATTTAAAATAATAATATAATAATAAATAATATACAACAATAATATGTAATAGTAATTGGAAAAAAACATGATATATAATTGTACTGTTTTTAATTTAAGTATTAAGAAAATTCTGTTATAATCATTTCTCTGTAACAGATTGATTTTTCAAGATAATTGGATAGATTTTTCCAATTTTCACCATTTAAAATTATCAAAGTTTGCTCCATAGTTAGAGTAGGTTTTCCAAAGTAGAGGTCTCTAAGTTCTTTTTAATCTGGGCATATTGATAAAAAATAAAAAGTACCTTCTTTTGAATTCAAATTGCAAAGGGTGCAATGTGTAGTGGATGCACCCTTATAAGGTGAGCCGTTCAAATTGAGTTGTTCACTTCTTGCTTTGCAGATTAACGAAATTTCCCTTGTACTGTATTGATCACTAAAATAGTTAATTACGAGATCATGTTTCAAATCGGGGTAAATGACTCTGTTGATTGAAGATGACATTTTTTGTAAATTTTCATTCCGCTGGTAGATGTCGACAGCCTGTAATAACCCGTAGAGTTGTTCTTTTAGTACGATTAAATATTAGTATATTGGAAATCTAGCTCAATTCCACACTTCGTTGCTCATTGTCTCCATTCTACTATCCACTCCACTTTGTTATCTATGATGTACTTTGCTATTGACAATTGAACTCTATTTGGTCTATGTATATGCCAGTACTTTCAAGATGTAGTTAAAGTGGAGTTTTACAGTATGAATAAAAAGAGCAGGAAGGCCGGTTTCGAGTAGTAGAACATAGTTTGGAATATTGGGTGGTAAGTAGAAAAGCCGTTTGCGAAAGTAAAGTTGAAGTTTTTCTACTTCTTCTTGAGACTGATATCCCCATATTTGACAGCTGTAGCACATAACAGAGCGCATTACAGCGTCAAATACCTTGTACTTAGCTGAGGTTGGTACATCTTTGCTGTTCATAATATCTTTCCATGACGCGTTAATCATACTTTTTGATGCTATCAGTTTTTTTTTCGAGATGTGAGGTTAACTTCATATTAGATTTTAAAAGTATTCCAAGGTATTTGTATTCTGTCACAATTTCAATGGCCTCACCATTAAAGAACCACTTTTCATTCGATTTAAGTTTTGATTGTGTATTTCTTACTATCATTACTTTAGATTTTTCTAGATTAACCGTTAATTTCCAGACTCTACAAAAATCAACTAGCTTATTTATCATAAGTTGTAAACTTTGGGGCGATTCTGCTAAAAGCACAATGTCATCTGCGTACATGAGTACCTTAACGTTTAGACCTGCAAAACTTATTCCAGCTGGTAGATACATTGATATATCATCAATGAATATAGCAAAGTGAACTGCACTTAAAAGACAACCTTGTTTGACGCCAGATGTAGTCTCAAACCATTCAAACATATCTATCCCATCCCAAAACGCTGAGCGAGTGTTTTTGTACCTATTTTTCAGGACCAAAAGAAGTTTCGTCGACAGTCCCTTTTGTGACAGTTTGTAAAACAATGCTTGTCGGTCTATCGACTCGAAAGCAGCTTTAAAGTCCACGAAAAATATGTACAAACTTCTTTTTTGCCGAAGGAAATACTGTGAAATTGAGTTTAAGGTGAAAATGTTATCGACTGTGGAGTAGCCTTTACAGAAACCAGATTGGTAGTCACTAAGCACTTCATTATTTGCTATCCAAATATTGATGCGACTAAGGAGTACAGATGCAAATATCTTCGCAATGGAATTCATAAACGATATCCCTCTATAACTATTTGCTAGGTTAACATCGCCTTTTTTAAAAATTGGATAGACCAGAGAATCTTGAAAAGCTTGTGGAACTTTTCCGGTATTGAAAACATTATTAAAAAAGGTGAAGAATTTGATACAATGGGCAGGTTCAGCCGACATAAGGGACTTGAAAGTTAGGCAAGTTTCTAATATCTGATTGGCCAGCTGCCAAAAAATTACCTTCCAATTAAGGCAACTTTAATGGATAGTTGACTGGAAAGTTAGTCAAGAAAAATCTCCCTAACTCTCAAGTCAAGTCTACTTCTGTCAAAATGACAATAGATAATGTTTTTTCATTCAACTGAAAGCTGAACTTTATTACTTTATGATTTATTTATTTTCTTCACAACTTTATTTAATGCTTTCTGTAAAAGGGTTCGTTGTCAATTTGAAAAGAAGTAACTAATATTTATTTACAATACAAAATACAAATCGTGATAGACTTGTAGCTTGCTTGAGGAGTGTTTTGTAGACAATAATTTGATTGGTACTTTTTGTACTATGAACCATAGACTAACTAATAATATTAGTTAGTCTATGTATGAACTTAAAGTATAGGTTTGCGAAGTAAAGTTCTGAATTTGAAATTCATGACACTTGAAAAACTAACTAGTTGCCTTGGTCAAAATGTACGTTCAAGGAATTAAGTTGACTGCAAATGAAATCCCTTATGGTGCCTGAACCTGCCCAATAAATCAACAGGCGTGTTTTTGTAAAACTCATTGCTTATTCTATCTGGGCCTGGCGCTTTGTTATTGGCGTAATGCAATGCAGTTTGGATTTCTATTATTGAAGTTTGACAATCGAGAGTTTGGTCTAAAATTAAAGGTTTCGCAAAAGAAAAATGATTGGAGATTGGATCAGGATTGAGCAAATTTTTGAAATAATTGGCTAGAACACTTGCTTTCAAGTTTGATCCGCAAATAAGCTTAGATCCTTTCAATTCTTTGATATTGTTCCAGAAACAATTTGAAAGTTCATGTGCTACTGATGTATGTATAATATTCCTGGCGTTTTGACTTTCAAAAATCCTTGTAAGCTTTATTTGCTGTAATATACTGTTTGGTGGTTGTTTCATTTAGATTGTTTTGTTTTCTGGTTTCCTTAAAAAGTTCGAAGAAATTATTATTTGCATTCAAACATTATCAAACCATTTTTGTTTGAAGTTGACATTTTTGTTGTTGTTTCTTATAGTGGTGGCAGCTCTAGAGTCTAAATAAAAGATTTTTTGAGAGATGTACATATGTGCATATGATGATTTTACAAAAATCAAATTAGCAGTTTTTTTTATAAAATATAAAAACCTAAGAAAAAACATTACTAAAACTTGGTAAAAATTGATTTTCGACGCAAATATCATTTCAAAAATTTTACATATTGGCTCAAACTAATTTTATCTTATAAGAAATATTGTTCTCAACATTTGGTACAATTTTGAGAAAAATCGAATTGACAGACCTAAAAAAACAATACTAAAAATTGGTAAAAATTTACTTTCAACTCAAATATCTTTTCAAAAATTAAAAATTTTGGCTTTTAACTATTTTAATCTCACAGAAAATATTATTTTCGACATTTAGTAAATTTTTTATAAAATCCAACTTTTAGTTTTTTCATACAAAATTAAAATCTACAAAAAATTGTACGCAAAATTGGTGAAAATGTATATAATGTATATATTGGCTTCAAATTAATTTCATTCATCCAATTTGTATTGGTTTATATAAGAAATGAAAACTTTTAAGAAATACTACAAAAATACCAACCATTGTTTTTCGACTAAAAATCTCGTTAACAAAAATAGATTTTGAAATCAAACTATTTCATCATATCAAACATTTTCTTGACAATTTTTAAATTTTTTTGAATAATTTAACTGACAACTTTTTTAACAAAACACGAAAACCTACAAACCTTTTAAGCAAGACAAATTGACAGACGGAATGGGAAGTTATCAGTGTGGGTCGCATCTCAGTCTCTTTTTTAATTTTCTCTCTTGGTGGTGAGTTATCGCCTTTGATTTTATTTTCATTCTGTTTGAGGGAGCTCTGTTTCAGAAAATACACCCGCAGTTTTCTAACAAGATCGTAAATCTTGTTAGTTGCATTGACGATTGCCTTCTTCTTGTGTACACTTATGTCCTTTGAAGTATTTAAAGCCATTTTAAATTTAAATAAGCACAAAAACACAACACATAAATTATATCAACTCAAAAAGTTTATTGCACTTCAATATTTATTCACGAAATTCTCTTCTTTAAATTTAAATTTTCATGAACACGAAAACTATTTAGTACTTAAAAATTGAAGCTTAAATAATGAACCTAACTCTATTAACCTTCCTTTAAAAAAACGCTTAGCAAGATTTGTATAGCTGCATTGTAATCGTGTTTTTTTTTTTGGAAAAAATGATAATTTAAGCAGAAAAACTGGTCCTTATGACAACACGTTTTTCCTTAGACTTAAAACATATGCTCCCAAAAGCTTTAAGAAAGGTCGAATTGTAAAAGCTTAATAGCTAAAACCAAAGAAAATGTATTATAATTTCCATCAACGAATTAATATGGTAACTCTGAAAAAATGTGTTATAAATTTTAATAAACTAATAAGCGAGAGATAAAACAGGTCATGGTGGGTGGGTACATGGGCTTATGGAATATTAAAAAGTATTGTAAATTCGGAAATGCTTGTTGGTTGTTGCTTACTAAAATAAATAGAACTTAAATGGACTGCAGAGGCATTTGCTTTATTGTATAAAGTGTTATAAAAATCCGTGTACTATTCATGCCAAGTTAAATTATAATCCGTTTGGTATTTCTCAAAACAGTCTTGTCGAAGTGTTACAAAAATCAAAAAAAAATAACATTTTTCCACCTAAAAATTCAAAAATTCTCTCCACTTCACAACACCAACGCCAATAATGCGGAATGTGGTCGACCTAAAAGTTTCAGTCCATGAGAGCACTATGGTTATCATAAAAAAAGACTACACAAATTCTTTGACTTTCAGATAACATAAAAAGAGGAAGGTGTTGTTCTTTTTTTGTGAAGAAATAACGAACAGTACAATAACATCTATTTTCAATTGTTAGTACACGCACTGACCTCCAGGTGGTGTGAAAACTTAACAAAAATATTGCTGTCTACCAAGTGGTGAAAATGTGTACTCATGAAATAGGTGTTTAAAGAGAATTAGCCAAGAACACAACCACTATGATTCTTTTACGAAATCTTTGAATGCACCCATTTAGAGGCGGATGTTCATATGCAGACCGTTTTAAAATTTTAAAAATTGAACCAACGAACGTCCTGTAATCGAATCGATCTTTGAGTTCCCTGCACGTTGTTCCAATCTTTTTATAATTATTTGTAAGACTAAATAAAAATAGACATAAGCTGTAATATTTGTTTGTTATGTTGTAAAAATTTAGTGTCAACAATTATAGCGCCATCTATTGCACGCGAAAATTTAAACACTGTTAGACCTTTAGTTCTCAAATCATTCAGCTTCAATTTACAAAATGGAAAACATGGAAACAAATTAAATATAAATATTATTCTTGATATTTTATTCACATATCCAATTGTCAATTTTATTGAGTTAAAATTAGTTCAAGGCCCTACTCTGTATTTTGTTTCAAAATTCAATTCTATTCGAAAGTGAAATTCGAAACGGAAAAAAATAGTACTAAAATACTTTTTTCAGATTAGTTTTTTCGAGTATCGAATTATTTCTTATCAGATCTGTCAAATCAAGAAATCATAACAAAACGAACTTAGTAGTCAAGAGAAAGTTTTTGTTTAAAAAAGAAAGAATTCATACAAACATTATTATTACTACAAAAGTACATGGATTCAGTGGCTCTTTTGATGGATACCGAAAGCAAAGAAGAACAAATTGAAAGACAAATTCTTTTTTAAATGACCCCTAGCCAAATTGGGATGCGAGCATATAAAACAGACCAAAATGTCGAATTATTTTTGTTTTGTGTGCTTATTTCTATCCCTTTAATCAAATGTATTTGCTTAAAATGTTATTTTAATCAAGATTTAAAAAAAACTTAAATTCTTAGATGCACGAATTCGATTTCGTTATCACATTAGATGTAGAAACAGATTTTCCATTTCAGAAATGCTTTTGGCATTCTAAAACGAGTTGCTAGGAACGAAAATTTCGCTTTCGGAATTGTCATTTCGAAGGTAATAAATTTCATTCCGCTTTCGGAATAGAGAGTGCAAAATATTCGTTTTCGGAAATTTTGATTTTCGAAAAGAAATACAGGCAAGGCGCCTGATCTGAATTTCGCTAAATTTTGTAGAACTTTTTTTAAATTATTCTGGAAGATTTTTAATTGTATCAACTTTCAAATAATATAAGAACCACACTACTGTGGATCGTGTTTTTGGCAATTTTTCACTGTACAATATATGGAATCCGAAAAAACCACAGCTGTTATAGTTTCCTGTAAATAATATACGCATTTTAAATTTAATTATAAATGTATTTGCTATTTATTGTTTTAATTAATAAAATTAACCATACTTTAGTATAAACTTATAACCTAACTTTACTATATTTATACAAATATTTCGTAACTATTAAAGTCTAGATTTATTAAGTGCACTTTAGGAAAGTAAATATTTAGTTAAAATTAAGGGAATGCTATCATCATATTTGTTTAAATTACAACTATATAAAAACTAAATTTAATATATATATTTTTTTTATTAATTTATCAAGATATTTATTTTATACAACGAATTATTTTTAAGTGTACATAATGATAAATGTTTATGACTATATGAAATAATACTACATTTTGTTTGTTAAATATTAAATAATGCATTGATTAATGTTCCATACAGAAAATGAACGGATTAGTTTTATGATTGCAATTACATAATTTTATTTGTCTGGTATATTTATATTTACAAATGTTTATGTGCCCTCTTATAGGCACAGTCTTGTTTTAAATTAAAACACTTTATTTTTAAATAGCTTTAGTTAATTTTTAATTAAAAAATAAGTTTTAATAATTTTAGTTTTTAGCTTTTAAGTTTTAGGTTTTTTACAAATCTTAATGGCAACCGGTCACAATCACGATCGAGAATGAAAAGGGAGGAAATAATATGGCGTACGTCCAAGGTACTTTTTTGTACAGTACGCAGTAAAAATATTTTGGTACAGTTTAGATCTTACATTTTATTTTGAATACTTTTTATTTATTATAACAATTGTGATACATTTTTATAATTTATAAATGCACTGTTTTTTAAATTTTGTTCAAGAATTTTATCTACAAATCGAATGGATATTGTTTTTTAAATTAAATTTTGGAAACGAACGATACAATATATAAACTTTAGCTACAGTGTTTATTTTAAACAATTTTTAAATGAAAAAATAAGTAAACATGTTTTGGATTTTCGTTAATTTAGAATAATTATTTTCTTTTTTCATATTGACTTATAGGAAACCTTAATCAGAGTCGGTACCTAATCATAATTAAGAAGCCAATGTCGCAAGATTTAAAACGATTTATTAAATTTTTAAATAAATAAAAAAGTCCGTTTAAGCGTATTTGCTTTGTTTATTTTCACGAACTGTCACTTTTTAGACATGTTTGGATGCTCGTTTTTTTAATAAAAGGCAATAAGCAAAAGGAAAGGTTAAGGTAACATTTTCAACTCATTTAGTAAATTGGTAAATATTTAGCGAATTGCTAAGGCTAACTAGTAAATTGTTAAAGCCTTAACATAAGGTTGTTAAGGATTTTGCGCCAGTCATTTTATACTTTAAATTCAACTAATTTCTTGGAAAATAATAAAAATGAATAAAAAGTGAGCAGGGAATATGGTTACTGTTTAGTGTTCATACATTTCTCAATTTAGAAGTAATGGATGGCTCTTTGGATAATAAATTCATTATTTTTGCAAACTGCAGCTAAACGTCACATTCAATATGCAACAAACCATATAAAACATGATAATTAAAAAGCCATTTAAATTCAATGTGACAGGTTTTGTTTGCGAGGCGATTACATTAACGGATTACCTCCTGTCAAATGTCACTCGCAAAATAGAAAATGTATTTATTTTATGACCTTTCATTAATCATTTAAGGCATAATTATTTAAAGGAACTGTTATAGTTGAATTATACATATTTATTATGTATGTATTATTTATTTATGTAATTATTATGTATATATTTGAAATAAATTTCAAGATAGTTCGTTCATCACTTTTAGGGGCCAGTTATAGGCTTATAGCTATCAATGGTCTTCATCATTCTATCATTCAAAATTTATTTTCTAGAATTAGGAATGCTTTCGAAATGAAGCTACTGACTTGTAGATTTTGTGTTGAAAATAAATACATTATTTAACCCAGAACTTTTCATTTAGTTAATTTGTAGTTTTCCAATGATAAATTCGTTTACAATAAATAGCTGATTGCTGTTTTCACATTTCGCAACTTAATGGTCAGGTTCAGACGACATAAGGGACTTGAAAATAAGGCAAGTTTCAAGTACTTATCTGATTCGACAGCTGCCAAAAAATTGCCTTCCAATTGAGGCAACTTAATTAGAAAATTGACTGGAAAGTTAGTCAAGAAAAATCTCTCTAACTATCAAATCATGTCTACTTACATTATGTCAAAATGACAGTTGATCATGTTTTTTTTTAGTCAACTAAAACATGAACTTTATTACTTTATAATTTATTAGATTTTCTGCATAATTCCATCCGTCAAATGCTTGATTTCAATCAGGGAATTTGCGTTCAATGACAAAAGAATTCAATAAAAGCTATAAACAAGCTGTCACAAAAATGTCAATGATTGGTTTCAATGGCGACAGCCAATGATTCATTCAGCAAAAAAATGCACTGTTCTTATTAAACAAAATCGATATTTCTGTCATTTGAAACCTGTTTTTTTTTTTTAATTTGACAGCTAATAGCCTTAAATTTAGCTTATGTAAGATGACAGTTTATCACTTTTAAAGAAACTTGCATGCCTTATTATAATCACACCAGCTGAGATGTTAAAAAAAATGTAGGTTTTGCAATTAGAGATTCATTTTGATTAGACCGCCATTTAGACATCTTTAATTTTTTAAGTTGTCACATTTTGACATTTGACGATCTTTGGTCTCAGGTATATGGCATATAATATGACATTCGACCGAAGAACTCACGTCATAGTTTCTTCGATGTTTGAATCTTTGAAATGCTTTAAAATTATCCGAATTTTGATCTATTTTCACCTCAGTGGCTTCATTTATAACAAAATTGACTCATTTGGGGCTTAGAAAATCCTAAAATCATAATTGAATAGTCTCTATATCCTGAGAGTGTCACTTATTCGGTGTGGTTTTTGGGCTGGAGCGGCACGCGTTGTGATTGTGAAATAAAGCTTGTATTAATGGCATACCAATTCCACTTTAGAAGGAAATAAGCACCCATTGATTTCTTTCTTTTTGTATCAAAATGAAACCCTAATTGGAAAATCCAATACGCATGCAAGTACTTTCGCCAGAAGTCTAATATTGTATCGCTCTCAAAATTTTTCTATGAACAATAAATTAAATACATACTGTAAATGGAATTAAAATTATTTTACAGCCTTTTTTCAAAAAACAACTGCTTTTATTACCTATAGACACATTTAGGGACACTTATCCCAAAACCTAAGAGGACGCCATTAGTTTTGCAGCTTGTATAACATTGTGCTGATGATGATAGCCAGCAAGTTCCGTCGCTCCATGAACTCCTGCACCGGCGGATGTGGCGCCCAGAGCTCCAAATGTTCCACCAAAATAGCAATTATTCACATAATCATAATTTGTGGTGTTAGCTTCAGACTTCACTCCGTAAGTGTGTTGGCCCAGGCTCGAATGATGGTGATGGTGGTGGGCATGATGGTGATGCGGATGATGGTGGGCATGATGGTAGTTGGGACTCGGCGTCCCAGTACCAATTCCATTAGTCAGCGCTGAACTTAAGCTTGTATTGCTACTTCCTCCGGTCGAAGATGCCAACAAGTGTTCGTATTTCGAGGCGGCAGACCCGAATGACAAACCAGATGTGTTGCCAGTGTTGCTGTGAGAGGTATTGAATCCGTGCATATTTGAGGAATACACATGATTGGAGGTGCTGTGCGTCCGTGAAGATGCCGACGACGACGATGATGGCAAATGCATGTGGTTGTGAGATAATGGATTCGAGGACTGCTTGGGGCTAAGATCGGCACTAAGCTTTGACGAGGTGAGGCTACGTTCAAGCGAGAGCGAGGATCCACTAGTGAGGGCTGGTTTCAAGTCGGCTAGAATGAGATGGAGGCAAACAAAAAAAATGATAAGTAAGAAAAAGAATCACCAATACAAAAGCATTAATAAACTTGTACCTTCCTCCTTGACGTCCTTCGAGTCCCCACCAGATTTTTTGGGTTTTCGTTTTCTCGTCTGGATGCCATCTTTGCGCATCGCCAATGGACGATTAACGCCATGCAATTTAAAATACAGGCCACAAGCATTGCAAACTGGTTCGCCTTCGTTGTTGCGCCGCCACAGCGTCGTCGTTCGGGTTCCACAGTTTGTACAGCAAAGTCCTAGTCGTCGTGTTGCAGTCTGGAATAAATAAAACAACAACAAAAAATCTAATTTTATCCACCTTTCTTTGGTTTGCCGCTGATGCAGATATAGCTGATGTAGCTCTTGTTGATGACTTACCAATCTCTTGCTGGGCTTTATCAGCGGTCGATTCATGCCGTTCATTTTGTGGTACAGTCCGCATGCATTGCAGAGATAATGGCCCGTTCCGTCTCTCCGCCATAGTGGCGTACTAATTGCCCCACAATTGACGCATTCCCGGCCCTCGCCAAATTGCAGTTCCATTGCATTGTCATAGGGTGAGGTGCGTTGGAATCCGGTGGGATCGTATGCTCGCCAGGTACCCATCATTACATTTTGGGCATAAAATTGGGCGGGTATTTGTGAGTGTGTTGCTCCGAAGGTATCGGCTGCTGTCCATGCGTTCTGGGCGGCTGCTGTACCAAAATGGGCAGCCGCATGGCCATACTGACTGTGCGTTAAAGCACGATTTGAAGGAACATACACTGGGGTGCTAGCAGCAGCTGCTGCAGCAGCTTGTTGATGATAGGATACGGAGTTCCCCGAACCACCCGTAAGGTCTGGATAACCCGAGCTGGAATGGAACATTTTGGGATTTATGTCCAATTCAGTTCCCTAAAAAAGAGAACAAAATAAAATTATAAACAATTAGACAAATTAAAATTTGCATAAAAACTATAAATTAAAAATTTTCGTATTATTTTACGTTCTGGTAAATAATATGATAACGTAAGAATATTAATCATTAAAAAAAGTGTATGCGTATAAAAGACAATTTTTTTAAAGGTGGATTTCTTCACTCTAGGCATCAGTCGTGGAATCACCTAAGGACAAATTTTTGTTCATACTGTTTGGCATGAATCTCTATTATACGTAAAATAAAAATGTTAGATAGACTTTTTCTGTATTTGTTGAAAATTGCAATTCTGATAACTTTTGGAGTTGTTTTCGTTCCTATTCTTTTCAATATTTTTGGGGCAGATTTTATGATTACGTGTAACAATATACTTCGGGCAATGTTTGTGGGCCTTACTGCAATATATACTCTTTCCGCCTAGTCTTTGTAAATATTAAGCCTTCCAGGAAAAATCATTTACAGGTATCACAAAATTATTTTAAGAAGTGGAAAATCAAAGCCAATGTCGCTACATCCCAAGCCATTTTCTTCACAAGTCTCAGAAAAAGCATTTATCTACCATCAACTTGACTCAAGTACCGACAAAAATCGATGTAAAAATTTTGGATACAAATAAATAAATTGGGTGGCGCAACAGTCCGTTTGAGAACTAGGGCCTTGACTTACAACTCTCAACCATTCCTGTATGCGAGTAACGTTGTCAGAGATGGAAGGGACCTACAGTTTATATGCCGAATCTGAACGGCTAATTTGAGAAAGCACTTTTCATGACAAGAATTACTCTTGGAGAATTTGTCAATTCCTCGCAAGAGGCAGTACCCGTGAAAAAAACTTTAGGTGGCATAGGCAAGGATCGAACCCAAGACCTTTCGCATGACAGTCCAACGCACTAACCATCATGCCACGGGTACTACAAAAATTTGGTATACAAAGTTGAATTTTCAAAATCAAATTTGATTTCAAAAATGGTTTTAGACAAGGCGATGCACTGTCGTGCGACTTCTTCAACATCGTTCTGGAAAGAACTCAACTGTCAAAACTAGAGGCACAATCTTCCAAAGGTTCATTCAATTACTCTTGTACGCCGATGATTTTGACATAGTTGGAAGATCAAAGTGTGATGTAAGTAGCGGGACATTGAACGACGACGTCTTGGACAAAACGTCACCATGGACAGCCAGGGCCGTCGAGAGGAATTCCGGGCCCGGGACGGAAAAATCTCGGGCCCCCCCCTATTTACCACTTTTTTCAAAGTTCATACCTACTGATATGGTACGTTCTAATTTCATTTACGAGTAGCATGAAATTGGTTGGAATTGACGGAAATAATAATTTTTTGTTTGCAAAGCGAAACGAAAAAAAGTGTTAATCATCAAATCAATCTCACGGGTATCGTCCAGTTTAGTTGAAATGGAGGATGGATAGAAAATTATTCTACATGCGAGTAGATCAGATTCCGAACGGAATCATACATTCAATTCGATATTGCCAACGACATGTTAGTAACTGATAATACGGTCGATTAACTATTAAAAAAAATAGTATGAAGATCTATTACCTACTATGAAAATAAAATAGAGCGAAGTAAAAGTATTTCAAATTTGTCTTAAAAAAAAACTATGTATTTTAAAAGGTTTACATTAAATACTTGTTTTACTTTATATTAAAATATTATCACAATGTTTTCGTTAAAGTTAGTTTGCATTCAATGAAATATTTTCTTTTTGCAAACGAGCTTTCCTAGCTTGAGCAGCAAAACAACTTATAATTGCAACGAAATTCAATTTCCTTGCCAAAGGGAACGATGAAAATTCTTTGTTCTGGCAAGGACGCTAAATGAACGTTCGGCACTATAGCTACGATTACAGGTATGGTGGAAAACACACATAGAGCAACACAAATGTTGGGGAAAATCGTCTCCAAGTTCTGGGAATAAATAGAATTGAACAAACTCAATGGCGGAAGTTCTGCTTCAAAATTGGCTTCATAAATGTGTTTCAGATGAATTATTTCTTCTTTCAACTCTTGAGACACATGCGAGTTATACTTTTAAATAACCCTTATAGCAGAGTTTTTAATCTCAATTTTGTCAATAGTTGAAAACTGCCATAAAAATGAAAAAGTAGCATTCAAATTTTTCGTCGTATCGAACCGACGAGAAATTGGAGATATAATTGAATCAACTATGACGTAAAAGGTGTTTCTCTTGAAATGTATTTCTGCGAGCGTCTGTTTCAATTTGCATTCCGGCTCCTCGATGTTCTAGAAAATGTCTCTTAAATTGCCTTTTTCAGTTCGATGGAAACGATTCTGGAACATCCCCCAATCCATTAGCAACTGCTTCGCATTCAGATAAAATTTGATCCCATTTGTTTCGAATAATGTTCAAATCGGAGATCAAGTTGTCGAGATTTCGAATTTCAACGTCAATAGTCATGTTTCTGGCTTGAAGAATGATACTTCTTTCATTTATAGCGCTAAGAACCTTGCACCAAATCGAAGACATCAGGACGCATTCAAATGTGTGCATATATTTTAAAACGCCATTTACATCTCTTCGAGCTTCAGCAGTTAAATTAATATCACTTAAGGCTTCTAATGATGTTCTAAGGTTTTTCAGATGATTTGCAAATGGTTTCACTGCCTCAATTCTAGCTGACCATCTTGTATCGGAAAGTGTGTGAAGGGATCCGGCCACATTTTTCTTAAGATTTTCCCAACGTTGTGCACTGCTGCTAAACAAGTCGAAACACTTTTGAACATCACCAAGGAATGTGATTGCGGCAGTACAACATTTCGTTATATACACACTTTGAAGTGATTTGACATCCTCCAAATCTTCAGTAAACAACTTATTTAAAATATTATTTAATTAATATTACGGAAACCACAATTGAAAAACGTTTCCGTGGGATTTTCCGGTCCCCCGAAACCGAATCAAAAATTTCGTTCCCAGCAAAAACAAAAATAGAAGAAAAGAAACTATAGAAACAGAAATTGAAATAAATATTTGTGTTTTGTTTTAAGTTGCCGGGCCCCTTATTTTGATTTATTATTTTGAAAATTTTCAGAATAAAATAAATTTTAAATTTACGTTAAATTAAATAAGAAAAGCGAAATAATTTATTATAACTTTCTTTAAATAGTTCAGAGTTGCCCAAGTTTTCATTAAATATTAACAAAAATGTACGCCAATAATAATCAGGGGCCCAGATCGGCAATCTTGTGACTGATAGATTGGTAGATAACATGCAAACAGGGGTATGATTGCGGAAGCATGAATCAGGCCCCTAAAAATAAGTGGGAATAGGTTTGTTGATGATGAATATAGAGTATATTAAAAAAGAATACACCCTCTTCATTGCTTTCAATTTTACGGGTCCCTAGAAATCCCAGGCCCGGGGGTTTCCCCAACCCCCTTCCCCCCTCTCGACGGGGCTGTGGACAGCTATAACTTTGACTTTAACTAATTCAAGGTTTCTTCTTAAGAATCTGAATATTTGCTCTTTCTTTCAGAATAATCTTACTAAGATAATTTAAAGCATTACCTACCTAAGTTTTTCCAAATTAAAGATTTTATTTGTTTTTGACAAACAAACGAGTGCGTGAAGTTAGTCGCCCTTTTTCGATTTTCTTATTTTTGAAAGTTGTTCCAGGTTGTTCCCGGTTTGTTTCGCATTGTTCCAAAGTTTTTTTGAAAAGCATAATCATTATTTATCTCTTAGAATAAAGAGAACACAGTCTTGGCTTCAAATGTTTAAATTTTTCCGCCCCGGGTGGCAGACTAATAGGGGGTGCCATCAGTAACAGAAAAATAACTTTGCACACTACTACTCATTCTGGTTCGATATTTTGGAAGAAGTTGATTCAGCACAGAAATACTTGCAAAAATCCGGGCTCACTCTAGAAAAAAGTGTAATAAAACTTAAGGCACTAGCGAGTTTTCTTCGTGAACACCGTGATGAATTTGTGAAAAAGGCCGTAATATACGCAAGAGAACAATGCACCGAGCTAGAAATTTCAATTGAAAGGCGGGGAAGAGAAAAAAGAAGAAAATTATGCCAGGCGAAAAGGCTCAAGATGCTGGTTTGACTTTGGAAGAGAAAACACGAAGAGCCATGTTAGAATGTCAGGATACATTTTATACTGAACTTGTGCATCGATCTAAGGCCAAGGAAGATATTGCGTCAGTTTTCTCAGCTCTTCAACCGAAAATATTGCTGTATGGAACGGAAGAAGAACTGCGGGCTGTGGTTCCAATGCTTACCTCGACATTTACAGAATTTACGGACAACAGTATCATATTGGAAATCCAGCGAATTCGGCGTCACATGGTAGCTTCAAAGATAAATTTAAAAGATGCAGAAATTTGGACAGCCTTTGAATTTTTAAGCTTCATTGTTAAGTGGGATTTTTCAGACTCTTTACCGAGTCTGTCATTGGCGATGAGAATTTATTTAACAATTTGCGTCTCAGTGGCATCGTGTGAACGAAGCTTTTCCAAATTAAAATTAATAAAGACTTATCTAAGATCAACGATGAGCCAAAATAGGTTGACTAATTTGGCTATACTTTCAATCGAAACGAAGCACACAAAAAATATAGATTTTAATGATATAATCGAAACATTCAGTACAATAAAAGCTCGTAAGCACCTTTAAATAAAATCTTTGTTCGTGTTTTTTTCTTAAATTTTTAAGGGGTGTAAGCTTGCTTTACCGCCCCGGGTGTCACTGCCTCTTAGTCCGCCACTGGGGAGGGCTAGGATAAAATCAGTTTTTCGGATCTAAAACCCTAAATTTTGTGGTATTTAAAAAAAATAAAAATTAAAACAATGCGGAATAAGCCGAGAACAACCTGGAACAACTTTCAAAAATAAGAAAATCGACAAAGAGGGGCTAATTTTACGCATTCCAAACAAAACCCTTTTTTGGTGAATATCGTTAAATAACGAAAACATCTGTAGACGAAATAATTGCTTACATCTTAAATTTATGAGTTTTATAGCTCATATGACCTCCCCGCTGAATCCTCTATTGGTTAAAAGTTTCTAAATTTATGCATCGCGATTGGAATAGGGCTAGATTTCCGTTTCATATTGTGTTCTTGGTCCAGTCCTCAGTTAAAAAATATAAAATAAATAATTTAAGACATAAGGAGGGTCATATCCATCAACGTAATACGATTAGTTTTGAATTCAAAGGAATTTCTTCGAAAATTAAGGGGTTATGACCCCTACGACATCCCCGCCCCCCCTCCTGTATCCACTACTGAGTTGGAAAAAATGTATTTGGCGTAGGGCATGTTACTGACATTCATTAATTTTTCATTAGTAGGATTTGGTAATAGCAAAAGTTTGGAAAATAATTTAAACTGTCACTTAAACTTATTCGTCGAATTCTGTAATAGGACTGATAGTTTAATAAAAAAAGTGCATACATTTTGTCTAAAATTTCGAAAATTCTCATTTTTTGTTAATTAAATATTATAAAGGAAAATCTGCAGACTTTTATCAGTAATTTTAGAATAAACATACATATAATGTACTTGGACTAAAAGTATTAAGCTTGTGAAGGTGATTAGTCACGCTTTCATGGTTAAAACTTCAAAAGCTATGAGTGTAAAACAATTTTTCAAACTAAATATTTCTAAATGTATTTTTTTTAACAAAAAATTACCTATTAATTTAAACTTAACAAAACACACATTAATTTATAACAATCTAGTTTCTAATTTCGTTAAACAGCGCATTTAAATGAACAATTCATTTAAGTTTAACAAGCATTTTCAAAAATTATTAATGATACTATACGAAAAAGGGAAGATTTAATAGTTAGTTTTATAGTTATACCATACAAGTTATGGTCTTATACGTATAGTTTTATTTTATAAAGAAAAGTTTCAGTTTTGGATGACCTATTGTTTCTTATTTTATCTAAATTTAAATATATTTAATTTGTCAACATTAGCATAAACATTAACTTAACAAGACATTTAACTAGGTTCATTGAAATTATTTTGTATCAGATTTTTGGTTTGTTTGAATTTATTATACTTTTCTATTTCATTTACTCCATTCCCCATATACATAAAGAACTAGCAGCTAAGCTACATAAAGGTATAAAAATATGTGGTAAAGTATGGTCATTAATTTGGGCCTAATTTATGTGTTTTTTGTTCTTCATTTTGTAGCCACTCCCCTGCTTTTATTTCTATTTTCATTATTCATTCTTTGGACATTGAAACTGAGCCAACACAATGAAAGAGCGTTAAATTATAAACAAAACAATAAATTTTCATTTTATATCCCCCCTTAAAAAAGAAATATATAAAAAAACAAAATGAGGAATGTTCTGGGGATTACTCTTACATCGAGGGCGAGTAAGACTACTCACCCCAATTATTTCGGAAATAAGAAAACAGGGTTGGTTTGAATTACAGCAACAAAACAACAACAAAAAAGCATATGGAATCCAATTAAAATTTCCAATTTTATTGGCTACCATATTGTCAAAAAGAATAAACGAAAAATAGATCGAAAGTTTATTGTGAATGGGCCAACAAACAGTGGCCATTTAATTAATACTCCGTCCGCACTCTCTCGCATCATCATATGACATTTTAAAACGAACGTTATTTTATTTCGTTCGTTTGTTTATTGAATATAACGAAAGAGATAGCGCGCCAAAAAGAAATCTTAATGGCTGCCAAACTAATTGCATTCCATTTGGCTAATTGTGGAAAGAGCGTCCATTACTCTTGTGCTTTGTGTGCTTGTGGCGCGCAAAGAATGATTACATAAAAGAACAGAAGAAAATAACAACACGAAACGGAACTCACCCTTCGGCCATTGCCACCATCATCGTCAAATCGATCAACAATAAAAACGACCATTGCTATAAAGAACTTCAGTAGAAAAAAACCAAAAAAAAACAAAAAATCTCAAAAAGAAATGAAGATTAATAAAGGGGATATCGTTATATACTCGCACGAAATGCCAAACTTATTTATTTTTATTTTCATGGCGTTCTGACGTCGCGGTCGTGGTCGCCTCGCTCGTCGGCGTAAATTGGTCCTCTCTCTTGATGGTGAAGGATGTGTTCGTTTTCTTTTTGGTTAGTATTTATTTATTTTTCAAAACGAAATTCCTTCCCATGCTAATGACGTAATTAGTTCATATTTTTTTCATACATTTATTTGGATTGATTTTTTCTTTAGGTTTTGGAACACACATAATTAGGGCAATTTATGGAATCATAAAAAAATAACAAAGTGAATTATTTTTACAGAACTTGTTTAGTGAAATTTATCAAGAGATATTGATCTAGATTACAGAATCCGGTGAATTCGATGAATGGACTGCTGATCGCGTCTGAGAGAACTTTGCAGTTTTACATTAGAGAATCCACTGATCAAAAACTACAGAAATGTCGATAACATAGTTCGAAACGTATATTTGGATTACAGAATACACAACGCATCCGAACTTTGTATAACTTTTGACGTTTCAAATCCGCACCAAGACTGACGTTATTGCGAGCAACCAAAAAAATGTTGAGCAATAAGACGTAAGGTATGAAAAATAAGTTAAAGTTCATAATAAACATTTTTGTTTATAGAAACAAAAAATGGTCGTCAATTTTAGAGATGGTGGAACGAATGAAGACCTAACCCGATGTCGCGAAAAAATCACCAAAAACACCATAGGTGTACTTTACGGGAGACTTTTTGTAATATTGCAGCAAATTCAAAAATGTTGGTGCTCCTTTTTAATAAACCAATACCGTTCGACAGACACACGTCAAAACTTTTCTGACTTTTTTCTTAGTCATAGAGTTTTGGCGTGTTGCTGCCAAATGGTTTGTAGTACCAAGCGGGTTTGTACCTTTTTGGAATCCGATGTTCATGCGTTCAACATTGCTGCATTGTAACAATAATTAAGAACGTAGCTCTTATTGTATGATTAAAAATAGGACAGTTTTATTTAAAAAAAACATTCTTGACGCTTAAATGATTCATTGCTATCAATAAAGAATCCAATATAATCACTTTGTTAACTTAGAAAATATACATAAGCCTATAATCACTTTAATTATATTTTTTCTTTTTAATGACATTTGAATCTATATACATATTGCAAATAATGACATAAGGCGAAAGGCAGTTTTGGAAATGGCAAGGTAGTTTTGCGGATCGATATTACAGTTCACACGAAGGATTCCCTAATCGAATTAGTTGCGGATGTGGATTTCTTGTGGACCGAGACCGAGACTCCCGGAGAATAAAATACTGTGGGTCCCATAATCGGTATGATTATTCTTTTGCACGTTCAATTTTGACAATTTCATTTTAATTTCAAAAAACTGAACTGACATTTAACGTATGAAGACAATTTCTGAATATACGAAAAATACGATTAAATCGATGAAAGGAAAAGCAGTGAAAGTGAAATTACTAGGTTTTTGCTTTTATATTTCAAAAAAGACCAAAACAAAAATTAAATACTATTGGAAACAGGTATGTATGTACTGTTATTGGTACAGTTTAATTTATAGAACATTTTCTGCAGATAATTGATTAATGAATAATGGAAGTTGGGACTTTAGTTAATAAAAGATAAGTCGGTTGGTTTACTTATCCAAATTATTGTACATCAATTTTAATTTGTTCTAAAGTGAAAATTATGATGTACCTATGCAGTTGATTTATTCACACAGCCATAACGACCTTAGGTTCGATAGTGAAGAATGTGTATTAAAATGTTTGGCTCCCAAAACTTTTCTCGTTAGTTGTACTTTTCGTTTATTCACAAGTCTGAACTGAATTTTAACATTACAAACGTTGTTAAAATTGAATTACAGTCGACTCCCTCTAAGTCGAATTCCCTCTAAGTTGAATTTATCTCAAACTCGAATTTTTTCGCCATATTTTTGCATTCCCCTCAATTTTTCATACGAAAACATTTTCTAGGTGCAAACGTTCACAAAAAATTATAAAATTAAAATTTTACAAAAGTTAACTTTAAAAGAAAAGAAAGAAAAGAAAAGAGAAAAATTAAGAACTCGGCAAGATTGTGCTAATGTTAGTGGTCACCTTAAACGAAACAAAGTTTGTGACTATGAAAGTGTTGTCAAAGCTGTTTTCAAATAGTTTCAAAAGTATGCGTGGCAGTAGTGTACCTGTTAGCGGTCCAATCTTAAAAAAATAAAGCGCTATAATTTACAAACAGCTAAGGATTTAATAATTTCAAGGCCAGTGATGGTTGGTTAATCAGGCTTAGTATTCTTAGCAAAGTTTTGTCTGGTGAATGTGCTTCTATTGATAATAATAAAGGTAATGAATGGAAACAACAGATTTCAGAACTTGTCCGGGGATTAAAACCTTGGTTTAAAGTTTGGGCGATCAAAGTGTAAGGTATTATTCTTCATCGATAACTGTCCTGCAAACGCAAAACAAGTCAAGGATAAATTAAAGTGTATAAAACTTATCTGGAACCGGCTAACTGAAACTGATTACAATATTGCGGGTGTTAATTGCAGGGATTATGTTGAAGTCGATGACGGTATTGTAGCTACAGAAATACCTATACTGGATAGCGAAACAATTTTGAAAGAAATAGTGCTTGCTGATGATGGGGCTAACGATGACGACAATGAAGCTGATGAAGAAGCCGAAATAATAAACATCGAAAGGTCAGCAACGAACGTAATCGAAAATTCTATTAAAATATTGAAAACAGCGATTGAATTGACAGAAGATGTACCAGATGAGATCCAAAACAGCCTTTTTAAAATAGAGTAATTTTTTAAACAAGTGAATACTCCAGCCAATCAATCAAAAATTACAAATTTTTTAAAATAATTTTGTTGAGACAATAATGAATTTATAGAAATAAGAAGCTTTTTTTATTTATTTAATTTACTTAAATTATTTATTGACTGATTGTTATCTTTCTTATATTCAATACAAACATACAAAATAATCCCACTAATTTGAATTTTTTAAAAACTCCCTCTAACTCGAACTTATTGTGAAATGCCGTGAAAGTTCGACTTAGAAGAAGTCGACGTACTTTAATTTGGAAAGTAATTTATGTAGTTTATTTTAAGGCATAATTATATATGTATGTATGTATACAAAAATATCTGTATAAAATTCATTTTTAACAGGAATTTAACAAGTATATGCCACAGTGATCTTAATTATTTTTCTTCCTTAATTTTTAATACCAAACTTGGACTTTATGTTATACTAAAATACCATACCATAGAAGTTTTTAAGAACAATACAGCCAAAATGTCATTTGAAAGGTCTAAAGTCTTCTTTACTGCTATTAATAAAAAAAAAACAAAAAGAAATTTTTTGAAGCAAGGCTTAAATATTTACATTAAATTATAACACAAACATTCTGAAAAAAAATATTTTAATGTTGTATCAAACACATTTTTGGAATCTATCAATCAAAAACCGTAAGTACTGAAATTCAGACTAACTTATTAATCACTATCCATGTGGCATAAAATAATAATTGATTATGATGAGTATTGAATTCATTAATTCATTTGTGTGAAGATCCTCGAGAGAGTAAGTAGATGCGACACAGTTTCAGACCTATAGCTTTTTTCAAATTTGTATACAGTCTTGTGAATATATTTTAAATCAGAATCTTCAGTTGTCTTTGTTGGTTTTGTTTTGGATAAATTTGTTTATTTGTTTTGTTTTATTTCTTTTTTATTTGTTTTACTTTGAGACATGAGTAAATCGAAGAATAATTAATACATCCTTTGTTCTTTGCCGACAGGTTTTTGTTTTTTTTAATTTTCTGTCTTGAAGTGATGTTAAAGAAAAGAAGTCGTAAACATATTGACTATGATAACTTTGTCTTCTTTGATACCATAAATCAAAATTTGAAGCTACAAATTTCGCTTATTCTCAGACTATGAGTCTTTCGAAATTATGGTGGATCATCTTTTTTAAACCCGCCATTAAGAACTTTAAAGCTTTCGCACTCCATACAAGTTTTATCACCCTCTATTTTGTCGGTTGAGTTATAAGCTTTAAATTTATTTCGGCTGTCACATACATATGCATCACATTCTTCGTTTGAAATTATAAAGGATTTGTTTAGTTTTAGTTTAGTTTAGTTTATTAGTCAATCAGAAAACTCTTACAGACTAGAAATAACAATTTTTTTAATAAATGCGAAAACCAAGATTTAAATAAATGCATATGAAATTAAAATTAGCAAATAGCGATAATGAAAATTTATTTAAATAGTGAAATTTACAGATACATATTATATATTATTCAATAATAGAGACACAATTTTATGTTTAAAAGTATCTCCTGAGCAATTTTCAAAAAAATCTACGTTTTGACAAATTGAGTTTGCCGCCTTGATGCTACGAGATATTGGTTCATTATAACGATAATTTGTCCGATGAAATTGTACATAAAATAAAACAGTGGAACGAGTATCTCTTGGAGGAATATGAAAACCAATTTTTTCTAACAGAAATGAGCATTCGATTCGAGATGTGAGAATGTCCCGAACAAACATAATTGAAAAGAACTTCCTGCGAAGCTCGAGATTATCAATCCCAATTAATAAACATCGACTACTGTAACTGGGAGTTTCCAAATTCCAATTAAGTTTGGAGATAGCATACCTTGCAAACCTTTTTTGCACTTTCTCGATTCTAACTACTGCCGTTAAATAATATGGGTTCCAAACCACAGAACAATACTCTAAGATCGACCTTACCATTGAAAAAAAGACTGCGTAACATAAAAATGTCTGAGAATTCACGTGCATTTCTTTTTATGAACCCTAGCATAGAGTTCGATTTACTTACTGAAAAATCAATGTGCGATTTAAATGTTAATTTATCATCCAGGATAACACCTAGATCTTTTTTCTGAATGACTCGTTGCAAAGTTTCATCTTGCAAACCGTAGCTAAAATGAATAACATCTTTTTTCCTGGAGCAGGAAAGAACTTGGCATTTGGATACATTCAAATGCAGAGAATTTAATTCGCACCATTCGGAGAGTCTAGAAAAGTCGTATTGAAGAACGATACAGTCTTGACAAGTATCTATTTTTCTATAAAGCTTTAAGTCATCAGCGTATAAAAGGCACTGAGAATTTGTAAAAATCTCAGAGATATCACTAATAAATAAAAGGAATAACAGAGGGCCGATGTGGCTTCCTTGCGGAACTCCTGAAGGAACATGAATATAGTCTGAAAAAGAACTCTCAATTTTTACAATCTGCACTCGATTTGTTAAATAAGATTCTATCCACTTAAGAATGTTCGAGTGAAATCCTAGACATCCAAGTTTATGAAGAAGAAGCTTGTGGCTTACTTTATCAAAGGCTTTAGCAAAGTCCGTTACGATAGTATCAGTTTGGGAGTTTTTCTCAAAGTTTGATAGAACATAATTGACAAAAATTGTAAGATTTGTTGAAGTAGACCTTCTTTTATAAATTCGTGTTGGTAAATTGATATATGCTCACGCACAACGAAGAATATCTTGTCGGAAATTATTTTTTCGAAAAATGATACTTTCCATTCATTCAGAAATAATCCACTTTGAAGAGAAATATTAAATAATATAGATAATGGTTCTGCTAGAGAAGCAGAAACACAGTTCCCAAATCATAAGGTTAGGTTAATGTGGTTGTACGTGATGGAGCAGCACTTAGGCCAGTTTAATGAAAAATTGTAATACCACATGCATCTTGAGGTTTACCAGTTCTTTACGAAATGTCAAAGACTGATTATGTAAATATGATTAAGATTGTTATAAAAGAACTTTCCTAGTTTTTGAGCTAGAGAGCAGGTCATGTACAGAGGATGTGAAGAATTGGTTTCTCCTATTTCTCATCCATACAGCTTCTGCAAAAGTCATTTGAGAATATATCAGATGTTGATATCACGTTTTCTTTAAGCCATGGACAAGACTTCCTTATCGCCAAAAGTTCCGCCTGGAACACGATGCAATGATTTGGAAGGCGGAATGAGAGCTTTAATTTCAGTCGTTCAGAGTATACGAATCCACCAACCCTCCATTTGTTTTTCATCCATCTGTGTAAAAATGGATTGACTTGTCTTCCAAGAATGCCCTCCCAGAAAGATCTGGAAGCTATGGAAATCTGAAAGTTTCTGTCAAATTGCAGTTGGGGGATGGTGTAGTTTGTGCAATGTTTGGAATTGTTGATTATAAATACTTAAGAATTATGGAGTGTCCAATGTTGTTGTTAACCAACTGCGATGAAGCTTCGAGGTGAATAGAAGAGCTTGCAGCTATTTGTTTGTATATCAAAAGGTGTTAGGTAGAGTAGGGTATCCAATCCAGGTTTGCAGATGGGGTCGTGCAAAGCGATCAGCTTATACATAGGCAGGCTGATTTTTCGATTTTATTTAGTTTGTCGCGGTTAAAAGCTTTTTCTAAAACAATCCAACATATACTGCCACACCGAACATTAACATCGGTCTGATTACCGATTCTCAAGACATTAGACAAATTAAATAATATATTTCTCAATGAAATTAACATTTATTTCTAAGTACAAACATAGTTATAGGGGTAGTTTTTTTTATACGTGTGATTTTCAATCTGGCAAGATTTACTCCTGGAGTACGTTCAACGGAACAATCATTCTATTAAAGGAAACTTTTCGTGGGCTCATTATATCGCATCGTGGACCTGTGGCGGGCGTGGCCTTCAAGATCATGTGATTCAAAACCACTGGGCAATTTTTTTTCCGAAGTCACTTGTCTACGCAGATATAAGCTAGAGCGGATTGGCGCCTTGAAATACTCGTAGAATATTTGGGGGCGTTATTGCAAACATACGCCTCAATCGCAAAAAGTGGTCGAAAATTGGGCCTCGCGGTTGGGATTCATCTGATAACTCTTACGTTTATATTAAAGCTTTAGGCTTGTTTCACACTATACGGTTCTTACCGTGCGGCAAAAAAACCGGACGGCGACATTTTGTTAGAGGCGCGAAGAAGAGCATATACGCTTTCATATTATACGGTCACGGCCTCTAACAAAATGTCGCCGTCCGGTTTTTTGCCGTACGGTCAAAACCGTATAGTGTGAAACAAGCCTTATTCTTGGCCGTAACATTAAATTATATGTGTTTTATATCTTCCTTAAAATCACACGTCTAAAAAGAACCCTTTATATGTATGTTTATGAACATATCTATTATGTAAAATGTAATCGATCTACAGGTACGTTATAGTTAGTTTATTTCACTCCATATTGAGATTTTTTAAGTATCTGCCCAAAAACCACATAGAATCTAAACGGATCACTTTAATCGACAGTCATCGCATCGTCGTCGCCCATCTGTGTAGGTATATGCCACTACGACGCGCGCGCCGGCCGCACCGCACCTCAACTGCAGACAAATTGATCCACTTGAAAATGCATTACAACCAATCCTTATGCTAATGGCAACCGTCGTCGATTTCGTCGTCTACATTTTAAGTCACATCAGAACAGTCGCAGTCGTCTTCATCGTCAGATTCCATCAGATTGACTTTGGCCGCAGTAGCAAAAGCGACTCGGCATCAGTGGCATGCATACAAAAGTGATTCTCGCCACAACATACTCTTCATCACCTCTCTCAATATGTTCCCTTACTCTCAATTTAATGGATCGCCTTCGGGTTTCGGGACCCACAAAGCCACAAGACCGCAAGAAACCTGAGAATAAAATTTGCATATGTGGCATGATGCAAGGAAGTGATACGCTCATTAAAAACTCATTGATTGTTACGCCTTCTTTGATCCTGCTATAAAGTTCCAAGTGACAAATTGGTATTGATTTTTTATTTGCTTTTGTTTTGTATTCCTCTGATGACTTTTACAGTAGGTATATGTGAAGTTTATGACATCGTTGGGGTTTATCGTATTATGATTCACAAGTGACGAGATTGCTGTGATCTGAATCGCATCATCAGACATACAGATATTGAAAATCATCTTGATAGAATTTGAATCTTGATCGCTGGCGGCGATATCTTCGTAAACTTTTGTGAGGAAACGACAGAGAAGATTCTTTAAATATATATTTAATGAACACAATGACTGCGAGAGTGACGGATAAACCTGGTCATCATTTTTATCGTGAAAACTTCTCTTGCATTTTTGATATTTTTAAAGCCAACCCAAATGAGCAAAACCGGAAAAAATCAAGCAAGTCAGGAAGGTCTGCAACGCCCATATTGGAAGGACAGCAATTTTGCCTGACCAAAATTATGACAAAAAATACTGCTATGTCCCAAAGGCAGTACAAATTTGTATTCGTTCGTGAAAAACATGAGGAATTACTCCTCTTCCTTGGTTCCTATCCTTCTTAAAGTGCAACAGTACGGCTTTCGCAGCAATAGATCCACTCAAGGTTCAAATCACCGAACCATATGGAGTAAATATTTACATCGTTTCGGAGAAATTAAGATTATTGAACTTAATATTTGAAAAGCATTTGATAGGGTTTGGCATCGGGCTCTCTTACTGAAAATGCTTACTGAAAGTGCTTTCGGTTTTCATAAATCCCTCCTTCATTGGATTAATAATTACCTTTCGAATCGTTCAATACAAGTAGTATTGGATGGGCTAACATCTGAAAACCACAAAATAAATGCTGGTGTGCCCCAGGGCTCTGTTTTATATCCAACACTCTTTCTCATTTTTATTAATGACCTCCTGTCTGCAACTTCTAATCTAATATCTTGTCCTTTTAAACCCTCTCTCCCTTTCCTGATACTCATGAGAAGTAATATTTATATGTTCTTATCTTTATCTCTTTTATAAGACTTACAAAGATACTTTTTAGGATTTATTCATACCAGAGTTCATACGGAGACGTGACAGAATTTTGTAGAAGTATACAAAAATTGTAAATATACATGCAACTTAAAAGTTGGGTCGTCAGTTCATTGGAAACAAACTAGTAGTTAATTTAGAAAATTGAGTTTTAAAATGATTTCATTTCATTTTTTTTATGTTGGACACTACTCTACGAACACACCCATCGAGCTTCAAGGAATTTTAAAACATACCAATGGCCAAAAATGAAAAACTCGAGGATTGATTTCGTTTCTCGAATAAAGTAAAAACTCTATCCGCAGTAGGATTTCACTTTAACTTTTATCTTTATCTGCAGTGATTCTACTGTGGATGGCTTTTCATCCCGCAGGTGGTAAATAAACTTAGGTTTAACAGTGGTTTAATAAGATAGACGTTAATTATACAATAAATCAATTATAAACCACTCCATATAATTTTCTGAAACTTTAAATTTTAGATAAAATGATCGCGTCCAACTCTAACACAACGTTTTATTTTGAAATGAATCTCCACAGCGCAGCGCCTATTCCAGCACAATATATATAGCTAGTTAGGTATATGTATGTATATTTAAGAAAACAACTAAATTGCCAAAGCATCCGATCAATCTTTCAGAAGATGCCTTTACTCCACAGATATCGAGAGAAGTTCATGTGCGATGTATTTGTATTGTTTTTATTTTTGAGAGATCAATTCTTCCTCTCGATCAAATATATCTGTGGATTTTTTCAGTGAACCTTGTATCGCTCGCTGATGGTAGATCCCCCAACTCCAACGATCAACGACGACGCGGCGACGACGAAAGACTTATATATGTTCGGACCGGACGGTCGAAATGGACGTGCGCAGCACACACATAAAGACTATTCGACTACACCCCACTCACCCCTTATCAAAGAGATACATTTTTATTTGGATCATATCACACTTTTTAAGAAGGCGGTGGTGGTCGAGAGCGAAGCGAACAAGCGGTGGCGGTGGTGGTGGCGTTGCGGCGGAGGCGGCGGCTCAGCAGAACAGTGCGGCAATGCGGATAAGATGAAGAGAAATGTGGACATCATTTTCACGTCGGTTTTTAATACAAAACCCATGTAAATGATCGTCGTGGCCGAAAGTGTTTTGGCGCCGCTGCTGCTGGCCGTCGTCGCATCCGCCACCGTGTGCGTCAGTCAATCGATCGGTCTCGGTCAATGAATGCGGCCTGCATTAATATTGTGGGTAGCCCACTCTGTGTCTGTTGTCGAACGTTCCCGTATTCGTGTGTGTGTTTGCGTGTTTAGTGTGTGTTGCCCAAGAATAAAAGCAAATATGTAGGTATAAGAAGGAAGGTAGGTACACCGCCAGTGACAGAAAGAGTGTGTTAAAAAAAAGACTGGTCCAAACTGGCAGTAGGGTGGTACCCCATGGCAGATTGCGTTGCTCCGGTGGTGTTGATATTCTTTTCGTAGTATAATATCTCATGCATGCGGATACTACTCAGTCAAAGAGGTATCGGCAGCACGGGGGTGACGAGCAACGGTGGCAGGCGGTTGGACGGGCGCGGTTGACGCAGCACAGCATATACTGCATTACATTCACTGCATAAATGAATAATGCGTTTAATGATGGAACATTAAATTAAGGGCAACTGCTTTATGGGCACAATTGTACTTTGTATAACAGTGTGAATGAGGTGCGTGTGCGTGTGCATTTTTATCTTCATATAGCTTGTTTAAATAGAATCCCGAGGAAAATAAAGCCGCGTGATGCGGAGGGGCCCTTAAGACAAGAATGAGTGTCATTTTATTACCTACCTTTATATTATTCTCTTTTTCTTTTGTTTGTTATTTTGATGAGAGGATTATATATTTTATACAATCTAATGAAGATAAATGTTTATAGCAGTTGAATAATTTTAATTGAAAAAATGGAATTCATTGATGTGTTTAAAGAAGCTAGAGATGTTGCGGATGATGATATTTTATTATTGTAATAGAATATGTATGAAGGAATAGGTGTTACTTTTATTGACAAACTTTTAGAATTATTTCTTCCTTTTTTTGCATTTTTAAGCTGCGTATCTTGAATTTGAAACCAATAAAGTTTTCTATTTCTGAATGTATTAATAATGTAATATTTCGGCTATTCTAAGTTTTGAAACTATGCTCAAATTATCACCTGTCATTTGCCTAGACTTTGAAGAAAATATATACATTAATTGCAAAAAAAACAAATATACGCTTGCTTGGTCGACTTTAAAGCAGCATTTGACAAAAGATAAATAGACAAGCTTTGATGTACAAACTCTCAACGGATGGGATGGATTTCTCAGCAGACAGGTTTGAAACATCATCAGGTGTTTCCCAAGGTTGCATTCTAAGTCCCTTACTATTTGCTTTATTGATTGATGATATTTGGGAAGCACTCCCAGGAGTTTTTTCAAAACTAAACTAAGGTTTTCGAAGCACGTGAAAAGAGAGGGCAGTCACTCAATAATGTGAATATTGAAGTTGTGCAAGAATTTAACTACCTGGGTTTAGTGTCTTAATTACACATAACCTCAATTACACACGCTATACTAAAAAGCAGGTTGGGAAATACGTATTGTAATTCATTTTTAGTGCTGTTTCGAACCCAATCTCTGTCAAGTTTGTCAAGTTTTAAAAATACCTATTTTCAACATTATTTTTCTATTTTTTTTAAATATTCAAAAACTTGTTATAATAGAATTGTTTCGACAACAGATTCGTTAAAAGAACAAAACTTACTTTCAAACCGTTTTGCCTTTTTCTGTTGAAAAATGTTTTGACAAAAATGGTTTAGAGTTTCTTTTAGATTTAAGAAAGACATGTGAAATTTAACAACTTACGAAATATAAATATTTCGACTGAGTAGTGAAGAGAAGGATTATAGATTTTCAAAAACCATCACGGATTTTATTGGTGTTGAAGCACAAGCAGTTCATCAACCTATTATTGAATTATTAAACTCACTTTTTGAATTCACTTAAAATCTATATTTAAATTAACGTTTAACTTAAAACTAAATTTATTTTCAATTTGATATTTTGAATACTTAAACTTTAATTTAAATGTAAAACTTAAAGTCTAAACTTGAATTAAAACTTAAAAACCTAAATTTGAATTAAAATTCTAAAATGTAAATAAAAAGATCATTGCCATTATAGCTTAAAATGTCAAGATCCTAAACTCGTACTAAAATTCTTAACTTTTCAAACTTGCCGCCACTAAAAATCATCGGCCATCTTTTATTGTAATAAAAATGTACTAAAATTAAAAACAAAAAAGAGAAAGAAGAAAATAAAAGAAGGATCTGGCATTCAAGCACAGACCACCGTACGAAAAAGTTTAAATTCGTTGTTGCGCTTTTCTTTACTCCGCTCCACGGTCGTCGTCGTCGCTCTTTTTTTTGTGGTCGAATTTTTCGAAGACTCAGATTGAAAATTAAGTGAGTACAAAACAATGAAAATATCTATTTGAGTAATTTTCTGTAAAGATTTGCTAATCAGACATTCGCGATTAAAATCTAAGCAGAGCGAGTAAAAAAAGCTTTGCTCGTACAATTGGAAAAAGCTATTTCATAAATTTAAATAGCCTCAAAAAGCCTTATATATGTACGTGTTTTTTGGAATCTCAAAAATCTGACGTAATACATTAATTTTAAAGTCGGATTGGAATTATGTATTTAATTTAAACAAAGTAATTTGAAATGTTCCACTTTCATTCGAAACTAGGTATTTCAAAATAAATAAATATTTTGATCGTTTTTCTAATACGATTTTAAGCAATTTTTAGAACCTTAGTTTACATATTTAACAAAATATAGCTAAAAATTTTACTTGAACTTTTAACACTTAGAATTCATATATTTTTCATTTTTTAATGCGCAAGGCAATAAATTCAAAGAAGTCGATGTTAAATCTTCAATAAAAGAATACATTTGTTCGTATTTCCCTTGATAGTTAACTTGTTTTTCAAATTATGTGATATGCGTTCGTTTTTTAAGTAGAATGTTTTCAAGTTTTCATTAAAAAAATACACACAAACTGGCACTAATTTGAATTACACACATTTTAAAATTAAAATTAAAATTTTAACTCAGTTATAAGTAACTTGTATTTTTAAGTGGGCGAAGTTAAAGTTTAAAAACAAATAACGTCCATTTTTTGTTGCATGTAAAGTATTTAAAAAGTTTTAGATATGTAGTAGTAGAAATGGTGGCCACGAGCAGTCTAGCTCGGTGACACAATTAGCGCTGAGTTAGATATGTATAAAGAAAGATATTTATTTGATATTTGACGTCAATTATTTATGTTTATATCACTTAAATTACTATAGGCCTACCTTCATATATATTCCCATATCTGTGTATGTCAAAAAATTTGATACAAAAACGTAGAAAACAACACTTCACTTTTATAAAAAAAAAGGTTATTTTATCAAATAAGAATAAAGAATCACAAATGGCTTGATTTTTGTTTCGTATTCAAATAAGATTGTTTCACTATATTTACATTAAATATACATTTTCGTTCTTTAATTTTTCACCCAAAAAAAAATAAAATAAGCCACATTCATTCCGAAAGCGATGTTTAGAGTTTGAAATTTATAATCCAACTGACTGCAAAGGTAAATTCCAAAAGACAATCTAGGTAGAAATTCAAGATCAAGAATCATCATCCAGGATGAGTAAGTGTGTCGTGATGTTGAAGTATATCATACCATATCCTCTTAGGCAGATGAAACAATAAGAAAAAAGAGTATCTTATATAGAAAAAAAATATCTATCCGAGGGTTTCTATAGTCTTTACCTAACCTATGTACAAATATATTTTTCAACATTAAGTAATCAGTCGCCATGTAATCAGAAAGGTGTCTGGAAAATAAGGACACTTTTTTTTTTTTACTGTCTACCGGTCTACTTTTTTTTCTTTTTTTTTCTTTTTACTTTCAAGAATGTAATTTATTACTATTTCCACTTGATTTCCACTTAACACTCAAGTACATAGTAGCGACGGGATATTAAATATTTGTTTTTCTTTTATAATAATTACTAATTGTTTGTTGAATAGGTTTCTTAACATTAGACATATTTTTGAAAAGGGGAAAGTTGGTTTTAGAACGCTGGAAAATAACTTTTAAGAATGGAGATCATGGATAACTTCACAAATTTCACCTGTACGTGGACTTAAAGACAAAAAAAAGTCTAGAGGAATTAAAAATTACAATATCTCGGTGGTCAATTGTTGTCACCTCTTCAAGAAATAACACTGTCAGGAAACTTTTCTTTCTTAATTGCGATTCTTTTGTTGCTTTTGTTTCACGGAAGAACATTCATTTCATTTTTTTCTATACATTGTGTAAGTGACCATTTATTAGTCCCATTTACTACACCTTCCTGTGTTCATATCTATAGATCCTCGCTTAATAATAAAAAATCCTCAGGAGTTGATGAAGTTTCAAATTGTATTCTTAAAAAATATTGACATTCTTTAGACATACTAGTCCTGTCTTTGATATTATATTAACATGGTTATTTTCCAAAGATTTTGCCATTAGCAAAGCTGCGAAAGAAGTTGATAACTTTAGCACTAACTCACTTCTTTCTAACATCGTTACATTGTTTGAGCGGGTTTTAGCCAATCTTTTAAAAAGCTTCTGCGAAGATACGAATATCATTCCAAATAACTAGTTCGGTTTTAAAAAAGGAAACTCAACAGAACATGCCTTGCTCTTATTGCAGAATAAGGTCATTCAGAATAGAAAGCTTAGATATTGGTCTTATTTACAAAATCATTCATTTGAACTTCCCGAATTGGTTCATTAAGATCATTTTTAGTTTTCTATGAAGTAGGTCAACATCGATTTGGAATTTGAACACACATATTGTTTTCCAGTGAACTCAGGTGTTCCTCAGGGACCGATACTGGGGCCATTTATGTTCAATATTTTTCTGCAAGACTTTTTTCTTTGAGACCTCATTTTCGATGAACTGGGATCTTCGTATTATGCTGAGGACACAATTATATTAATCACGCGACGCTCGACCAATATTACCTCTTAACATAATTGAGCGTAGGTTTCCGTTTGTGGAAAATTATTTTAAAAAATGGAGATTGAAAATCAACACACGCTAATGCGGAAGCGGATTGGTTGAGAAACCAGCTCGGAAAGTCTTTTTAGTAGTATTGTAGTATTTTGTTTTGGTAGGTGACAGCGTGTCAGATCATTCATTCGCTGGAAAGATAGTTGGTCCAGGACGTCGAGCCGATGATGATGATGAAGATCCAATCACATCACCATAGCAAAAATCGCATTCAAAAGCGAAACGTTGAGCCCTAAATGCGTTAATTCTGCTCATTAACGTAGCCTCCGAGGGGAAAATGGACCTCTAGATGAAAAATGGATTTCTAGATGAAAATCCGAATTATTTTCAAGGACCGAATTAGTGAAGATATACGACGCTTAAGTTAGTTATGTTAACTGAACTTTAAAAGCCTTAAGACCTAAGTCTTATTCCAAAAAATTCACAATACAAGGTTTTCGTCTACTCTACGGGCTAAAGCAGCAATCATTTCAGTTGTTCTTGATCGATGCTCAAGGTTTCAATTTTTTACATCACTAACTTTTCTCATCAGCTGAAATATTTCCAGTTTCATTCATAAATCCGCTTCCAAAACAACAAGAGAAGCCCGATGATTACAAAAATATCATTTTTTCCAATTCCAGAACAAGCATTATTCACTGGTCGACGAAATGGATTTTCATTTGACTCTATCTGAAGTTTTGAAAGGTCTTGAATTAATTTCTTAACGTTTTTGAATTATTAGTTTCAGAGTTAATTTTAAATGCTGATTCCAAATCCAAATGGGGTTTTTAGCTACAATATGTGCTCAAATTCAGAAATGTCCGTTTTTAACATTATTTTTATATCCCAAGAATTTAACACTACGAATTCGTAATAAGTTCAAAAAGTACTTAAATGCCGTTTTGCGTTTTTCTGTTAAGTATAAGAGAATTTACATATCCTCAAAACGCCTAATATAAGTTTTTTTTTCAAATTATAAAAGGTTGTACCCCGAAAATCTCATGTAATAGATTGTTTTTGAAGTCGGATCCGAACTAAAGCCATCAAAAACCTTAGAAAAAGTATAATTTGATTGCCAGCTATTTTACATTGTTGCTATTGGTAGACGAACGGGAAGTTTGAAATTCTTAGCAAAGATGCTAATAAAATATTTGAAAAAAAAGGATAAATGGTCGTAAGAGTGTCGTATACCCTATTATTTACTTTATGCCCTTAATTATATATTCATTGGACAATACTGTCAAGAATAGAATTGAAAGAGCTTATCATACGCTGCCCTTTGAATTTAACATGAAAAGTTGAGGATACCTTGACATACACAAATCCCTTGGCCAGGATACTTTCCTACTCTACAGGTCTCTTTCCGAGCAGATGGAAACCAGCATTTGTCCAGCCTGTCCCTAAAAAAGCCGAATCCTCCTCCTCTCCGAATGTCGTCCAATAGCACTCATGTCCCTACTTTCCAAGGTCATGCAAACGCTGATCAATTGTCAGCTTAAGAAATATATTAAAGAACAAAAGATTCTTAATGACCGGGCAGTATGGTTTTCATAGCAATAGGTCCACTGGTTATCTCATATTTTATCTCACCAAACAGTGGAACAAATCTTTACATCGTTTTGGAGAAAGTAAGATTATTGCACCTGATAATTCAAAAGTATTTGATAGAGTTTGGCACCAAGCTTCCTTATCGAAAATGCGTGCTTTTGGTATTGATGGACCTCTTCTTCGTTGGATTAGGAACTATACCTTTCAAACCGTTCAATTCAAGTTGTATTGGATGGTTTCAATTCTGAAATTCATAAAATAAATGCCCCCAAAGGCTCCGTTTTTTAACCGACTCTCTTCCATATTCATTAACGATCTCTTGTCTGCCACTTCTAATCCATTGAACTGTTTCGCGGAATTCCGATATCGACAGCATTTTCTAATGGGGAATTATTAACCGTGCAGAATTTAATGCTTCAAAAACTCAAGGCTGTCTCTTGTCGTTAAAGCGTGACCCACCTCCGATGCTGCTATCCATGAGTGGCATTTGTATTTAGGAAACAAATCTACTTTCAGTATATTCTGCTAGGTGCCGTCACAATGTTTCAGGTCTTTCGTTGTTTTAGAAATATTTTTACAAACAATTTTCTGTCGAATTGGCCAGTTGCATTCCCCCACTCAAACAATTCAGCCGTAATACTCGCACTTCCAGGAATGCTCACCAGTTAACCCTTGAACTCAATTTCGAGCGTACTATAAAGTATAGAGATTCTTTCTTAAACCGCACATCAAGAATGTGGAATGCTTTGGCTATTTTTTCCTCCCATTTTGATGTTCAGAACTTTAAGACCAATTTGCACTGGTATCTTCTCTTAAATCCTTCCTCATTTTCCTTAACCTCGAATTGTTTGGTAACACGAACCAATTAAGGATCTACATACAACGAATGCTTCAAGCCTCGGTGTCATACAGACAGGCATATCGTAAATAAATAAAATATATAATATAAAATAAATTCTGAAGAACTAAAGAAAAACTACATGAATTTAATCGTGCATCGATTAAAGTGAAGTTGTAATTTAACAAACATTACAAAAAAATATTTACTATTATCAACAATATCAAATATATAATTTTGCACATACAAACCATTTATTTCATTCATACAGTTATTTCATTTCGTCACATTTTATATCACAATATCCGATTTCAACAGCAGATAACTTGATTGTCTGTCAATCCAACGTCACAATTTAATCAAATAACATTTATGTAGTATCTAATCTATTCTTTAATTAAGAAGAAAAAATAAATACAAAAACTACATAAATTAGTATGTGAACAAAATCACTGTCAACGATTACAACAGCAAACAAAAATGTTGGCATAAAACGCGCAGCTCTATAATACTTTGTACTTTGCGATACATTTTAATTTATTTATTGTTGATGTGAATTATGCATCTACGCGGCAGCTCTGATATTATAACGATTAAAATTAATCCAGAGTAATCATAAAAAGAAAAATAATTGTTCATAAGTTGCATAACTCGTAACTTGTGGTATCACAATGGACCCCTGAGGTCTAAGTGAGTCAATGACATCTGGACAGCCACTCCAACCTAACCTAACCTATAACTCGTAAAGGTGTACCTATAATAATTATAACTCCACTTGCCGGTACTCAATTTATCTTATATAGGCTCATATACTTGTACATCAAGTACACAATATATAAATTATAACACTTAATTTTGAAAGAAAACATTTTGCAAAATTAACATAAAAGTGACATTAATCAATGTCAAAAACTTTTTGACAGGTGCTCGCATCGTAATGTTGTTTGTGTATTTCCGTTTTTCATATTCAATGTTCGTTCACCATCTGCGCACACAACTTTTTGGCAAAAGTAGAATGGCCGCCAATTGAGGGAAAAAACATGAAAACACATTATTTCAATTGCAACAACTACAACAACAACAACTGTCATCAATGACAGTTCTTTTAATTTGTGACATTTTCCTTTCGACTTTGATATCATGATTTGAATCAAGCCAGCAGACAACAGATAATTGATTTGGCTCCAAAGGCTTTTCACTCTTTTGTCTCTGTTTCTCTAATATGGTCCTTTGTATCTTATTTAAGGTATATTATAAACCCGTACGAGTATTATCGATGGTGTCGCTATAGTGGCGGCGGCGGCGCTAGCCATATGGTCATAAGGGCCCAAAACCAACAAGAAGTCAATTTTTCTCCACTTCTCTCGTCGGCATTCTTAAGCGTTTTATATTCTGTATTATTATTTTTATATACGAGTATCTTATAGCTATGATACGCGTGTATCTCTTATACTCTGGGGAAGCTCTGGAGTGGTGTGGTGTGGTTGCCAAGATGATGATTCCTTATAATACGTTACGTTAAGAGAAACTCGAATCATATCTCCTCCACTCCAGCTCCAGAGTCGTCTCCGTCTCCTTCTCCGTCACCGTCTGCGCATCTGCGCCCTCTGCGTTTGTCTGAAATGACGATGTCGGTGACATCAAGAGATGATTATTGAGTTTTAAGTGGATTCCACCATAAAAAGAGATCACGTCTTGACGGTGTTTTCTTGTAGAGCGGTTGTATAGTTGTCGTTTTAATTTCCGATTTATTATCTTCTTCTTTTTTCTTTCCTTAGGTATGGATAGCATTTGTGTATCTTTTGCGGTTTTCGTATATTGATATTAGAATAATCAATTAACTCGTTGGATGCTGGATCTGGGATATCAATTATATATACTCGCGTATACCTACTCAAAGGGAGTGTTTTAGTGTGGCTAATAGGCGTTTCAAATTTTGTCCAAAAAAGAAATAGAATAGAATAGTGGTGGGGAAGGGTTAAGTGCTGAATTGATTGAATATTATATAAATTTATGAACAAAAATTAGGTTTAGATGGAAATAAAATAAAATGCCGTCGGGATTTGAAATTAATAGACTCGAGCAACAAGTTTTTAATGTACCATACCTACTCGTATTGTGGGTTGTGATAGGTTTTGTGATTATTTGTTTTTCATTTTATGTTTATGTGTCTTAACTGATAAGTTAGGTTTTCTTTTGTATTTAATTAATCTAAAATGAAGAATGTTTTATTTGTCTTTATTATTATTGTTGAGATATTGAGTTTTTATTGGTGACTTTGACATTTTATACTCGAACCTATCAAAAGGATAAGTAAATTGTCAAATTAAATTTATATATTCTTTTATGTGGCGCCACTGAACTTATTTACATAAATTCTAGTTGGTATTTTAAAGTGCGATTGAGATCTAGAATATATACATATATACTTATCTTATGCCTTACGCACTCACAATATTTTATTTTTAAAAGTCTGCTTATATTAAGAATATTGAAACAATAATTCTATTCTATCCTTTATGGTGAGTTTTGATTGAATTTCGCTGCTGGTATGCTGGTACCTATACCATTCATCTTATTCAAGCTTACTTTAACTTTTCAAAAGTATATACATTAGTACCTATGTTTAATCAAACTTTATCAAAGTCATCATAGACGTTAAATAGATAGTAACGTATATGTAAAAATCAAATAAAAAAGGTTATATTGTTATTTATATAGAAGCTTTTCAAATAAATTAAGGCAATAACGGGCTTCGATGATTTTACGAAATCACAGAAGTTTATACGTTTTCCAATATTAAGATGGGGTAGAAAAATATAAAATATAAATAGTTGTTTTGTTTAGAGATAAAATTATTAAAGAATGTTTCCAATTCCAATTCCCTTTTTTATTTTAGTCAAGATCCTTTATATTGTTTTGATATTGATGTGTTCTTATATATTAAAATTAATACTTTTCAATTTTATGTTAGGTATCAAATATACACTCCGCTTCAATTGAATACGCACAAACATTTTCGAAAATGCTTTTAACTTTTTTTTTTATACAAATATTGAGGGTTTTTGTGACTTCTGTCGATGCTAGCTTCTCCCAATGTTACGAAAAAAATTTCAAAAAAATATCCAAATAAACCTGCGACTCTTGTTTTCGTAAAGTCTTTCATACGTAAAGAAGAAGTTTTTTTTGAGTCAGCTAAATAGATACAACGACAATTTAATCGTTGTTTATGAGAGTTTTCAAGTACTGGATAGTTTAAACAATCATAGTGTTTTATATGAAATTCAATTTCTGATCTAAAATTTTAACACCAATGGATAGATTTACATGCCTTAGAAGTGTTTCAAAAGCTAAAATCGATTTGATAAGACACCAAGATCTAACCAGACGTGCGAAATCTGATAAAATTGACCCAAGTCTTAATGGCTTTTGTTCTTACTTAAAAAACAAACATTCGTACAGATAAAACATAAAGGGAGGTTAAAAGAACTGTAAGAACAGCAGCTTGAAGACGAGTAATTTTAAATTGTGCATCTTTCTTTTGATTCTGGGGCAAAAATAAAACAAAAACTTGGAGTAAACGCAAGTCTCTCAACAGTTTTAAGAGTTTTTTAAATTCAAGCCATCTTAAGCGAAAAAACTTCTACTTGACGAACAACGGAAAGTTATGCTATTAGAGCTTTCTTTAAATTTCAAACAATCTGGAAAACGAACAATAATTTAATTTTGATGGCTCTGATAGGTGAATTTTTTATTTTCACGATTTGAGAAAATAAAAAGGTGTTAAAAACTTCATCACAACTGTAAAGGAGGTGTTGTTATATTAAAAGCTGTGGATTATTATGAAACAGTCCCTTCTTTCCAAGGTCATGAAAACGCTGATTAATTATCAGCTTAAGAAATATCTCGAAGAACGGAAGCTTGTTAATGACCGGCAGTATGGTTTTCGTAGCAATAGGTCCACTGGTGATCTCATATTTTATCTCACCAAACAGTGGAACAAATCTTTACATCGTTTTGGAGAAAGTAGGATTATTGCACTTGATATTTCCAAGGCATGTGATAGCGTTTGGCACCAAGCTCTCTTATCGAAAATGCGTGCATTAGGTATTGATCAATCCCTTCTTCGTTGGGTTAGAAATTACCTTTCGGACCGTTCACTTCAATTAGTATTGGACGGGTTCAAATTCGATATTCACAAAATAAACGCTGGTGTGCCCCAGGGCTCCGTTTTGTCTCCGACGCTCTTCCTTATTTTTTGTCTGAAACTTCTAACCCACTAAATAGTTTCGCGGATGACAGTACCCTCAGCTTTTCATATTCGTTTTAATATTCTCATCCTTGTCCTTCGGATGTGAAACTTCAACGGCGTATGATAAGCTCAATTAACTTCTAATCTCGACAGCATTGTACAATGGGGAATCAAAAACCGTGTGGAATTTAAAGCTTCGAAAACTCAATGCTGTCTCCTGTCGTTAAACCGTAACCCACCCCCGATGCCGCTATCCATGAGCGGCACTTGCATCCAGGAAACTAATTAACTTTCAGTACTCGGTATGTGTATCACAGATCACCTCTTATGGAATGATCACATATTTGATATTGCCACAAATGCTGCTAGATGCTTAGGATTTTTCCGACGGTGCAAGAAAATTTGTCACCCCTTTTGATCTAGCTGTAATTTACAAAGCCTTCATTCGTCCAAAATTTAAATATATAACTCGCATATTTTGGAAGGTGCCCCTAAAACAAGTTTAAGTATTTTGGACAGAATCCAAAAAAGAGCTTTGAAAATGATAGGCGATAGAACTATAACCGGAACAATTACATCACTTGAACACCGCCGCAATGTTTCATGCCTTTCGTTGTTCTACCGATATTTTTATAAACAGTGTTCTGTCGAATTAGCCAGTTGCATTCCCCCCCTCAAATAAATCAGCCGTAATACTCGTACTTCTAGGAATGCACATCAGTTTAACCTTGAACTCAATTTCGGACGTACTGTCAAGAATAGAGATTCTTTTTTAAACCGCAAATCGAGAATGTGGAATGCTTTACCCAGCCCTATTTTTCCCTATCATTTTGATATTCAAAACTTTAAGACCAATGTGCATCAGTATCAACTCTTTAATCCTTCCCTATTTTCCTAAAGCTCGCACTGTGTTTAAGCTTTAAACATGTTAAGGGTATTGATAACCCCTTGAGTGCCCGTTTATTATAAAAAAAAATGTTAAGGTTGAGGAAGTTATATCAAAAATTACTGCAGCTGAGTATTATAGGGAATCTTGGGAAGCAATGTTCGTAAATAATCTAACATACTTTGACCCATAAACTTGGCCTACCAACATGCTAAAGCACCTATTCACTATCGGTGGGCAAAATAAAAGCTTAGGCAGAGGAGCAAAATTTGCACTTCCTTCAATAACTGCCGTACTCATCTGATCTAAACATTATCAAATACATATTTGGGGATAGTTAGTACCCACAGTTATGATGGTGGTTGTGCTTAATTTCTGCAATTAAGCAACCGTTTTTGCGAAATATCTTCTTTTTATCTAAGGGAGTATAGTTAGCACCAACAGATGGCACAAGACCAATCAATATTTAGAAAAATGTAAAAAGTATTTTCAAAAACGTTTCAGTTGAAGCGGAGTGTATTTTCATTTGAGTTCGAAATTAACCTCAAACTTGATAAATTTACTGTCTTTTCGGATTCGTTTTCGAGTTTCTTGTGTTTAGTTGCTAGAAAATTATTTAAAATGCTCAACTTATAATGCAACCTTTGAAGTATATTCCTCGTTGGTAATGCACTCTATTTCGGTTTGATACAGAAAAAGGTGAAGTGGTTTGATAGTGAACGTATTCACCTATTTACATATTAAACTGATTTTGTTGTTTTCTAGAATTTCAGGACAAAGTCAGACTGTGAACTGGCTTGATAAAGACACAATACACACACACTTTCGAAATGAAATACCATTTTCTTATGAGTATAATTGTTTTGCTTTAGTTTTTAAATTTTCTGGTTAGACTCTTCTACCTTTGACCAAATATACACATTACGTCAGATCTTGAGAAAAAGTCATTAAATGGCAACAAGGGCGGAAAAAGAAGCAGAAATGTTGGGACTTAAAATGAACACGAAAAAAGATGCTCAGTCTCGGAACCTCCCACTCCCATTCTCTCTGGTAAACGATACACAACAACCAGTAGAAATATCCAAGAGCATTTTTAAATCATTTAAACCTTAATATGTACATAACTGATTCAAACGCAGCCTTTTTATCGCACATAACGCCTTGATTATGGTCAACATAATCTATATCTGCTACGAAAGCAATCGTTAAAATTGCGATGAAATTTAAATAGAGTCGAAGAGCAAGTGTTGCGTATTAATTGCTTTCCCGGCTTTAGAAGCAATTGCACGTGTGATAAAAGATTTTTTGGTAAGCGATTGAAGATCATGACTTGGATGATATGCGGTTCCAACAACAAAGAGCAACAAGCCACACATGTCCAATTATGGCTTTATTTCGTGAGAAGTTTTCGGTCGCGTAATTTGAGTGTTTAGCTACTTCAATAGGCCACTAAGTGCATACGATTTCACAGCGTCGAGATACCGAAATTTGAAGATATTGATTAGTTTATTCAAAACTTGATAATAAAACATAACGTTCATTCAAAATTTATCGCTAAGTGTGTTTTTTTTTATAAGTGCTGTGTACATCAGAAACGATGTTCTCAATTTTCAACTAATCAGATGATTAAACTTAGACAAAGTTCCCTTATTAGACAAAATTCCCTCACTAAAACCTGATGAAATTTCTATAGACAATACTTAGAAGTTCACGAGGACCAAAACCAGATATAAAAAGACGCTGGGATGCGACCCACACTGATAACTTCCCATCACGGCTGTCGATTTGTCTTGCTTAAAAGGTGTTTAGTTAAAAAAGTTGTCAGTTGAATTATTCTAAACAAATTTAAAATTACCAACAATATTTTGCATATGATGAAATAGTTTGATTACAAAATCTATTTTTGTTAACGAGATTTTTAGTCGAGAACCAATTTTTACAAATTTTAGTAGAATTTGTTAAAAGTTTTTATTTCTTATAGAAACAAATACAAATTGAATGAAATTAATTTGTAGTAAATATCTTCTATTATTCACGAGATATCGAGAACCGAACTTTAATTTTTACCAAATTTGCGTGTAGATTTTAATTATTTATGGAAAAACTGACTGTTGGATTTTTATAAAAAAAAATACTGAATATTGAAAACAATATTTTCTATGAGATAAAATTAGTTTGAAGGCAATATTTTTAGTTTTTAAAAAGATATTTGAGTCGAAAATCAATTTTTACCAAGTTTTAGTAATGTTTTTTTTTAAGTTTTTATTTTTTGTAAGAAAACTGTCAATTTGATTTTTCTCAAAACTTTACCGAATATTGAAAACAATATTTCTTCTAAGATAAAATTAGTTTGAAGCCATAATCTTTCATTTTTGAAAAGATATTTAAGTCGAAAATCAATTTTTACCAACTTTTATTAATTTTTTTTAGGTTCTTATTTTTTTTCAAAAAAACTGTCCATTCGATTTTTCTCAAAATTTTACTGAATGTTAACAACAATATTTTTAAAAGATAAAATTAAGTTAAAGCCAAAAGTTTTGAAAAGATATTTGAGTCAAAAATCAATTTTTTCGATTTTTCTCCAAATTTTTCTGAATTTTGACAACAATATTTCTTATAAGATAAAATTATTTGAAAGCCATAACCTCAAATTTTTGAAAAGATATTTGAGCCGAAAATCAATTTTTACCATTTTTGAGTAATGTTTTTTTTTAGGTTTTTATATTAAAAAAAAAACTGTCAATTAGATTTTTCTCAAAATTTTATCAGATATTGAAAATGTTTTCGTTGCACAAAATTGTTTTGGAGTTAAGTTCATTTTTTGTTCATAAAATTTTCGAGGTGACAAATATGTATTTTTTTTTTCAGTTTTTTGATTTATAAAAAAACGTTATAATTTTTTTTTTCCAAAAATATACTTGTTTTGTATCACATTACAATACATAATATAAAATTTAATTCAAGTCGTTAGCGTTATTGGTTCAAGAAATATTTTGGCTTAACTAAAATGTTCATCACCTTTTTTAAAAACACCAACTCAATTTTTTTGAGAGTCCTTTCTGCATCTTTCTGTATTATTATCTGCATAACAAAATTTATTTGAAGTCGATATCTCTGCTGCTTCTTGAGCTGTGGACGACGAAAAAAACTTCGCGAACGTACCGACGTACGTCTTGCCCTTATTGACCACCAAACCCATCTTGTCGGCTTCTATCATGCTAAAATGCGCTCCACTTACATCACGCTTTGATCTTCCAATTATGTCAATATCATCGGTGTATCCGAGAAATTGGATGGACCTATGGAAATTTTTTCTTTTGGTGTTGACCGTTGAGTTTTTGTACAATTCTTTTCAAAATGATGTTGAAGAAGACGCATGACAGTGCATCGCCTTGTCTAAAACCTTTTTTGACATCAAATGCATCGGTTAGATCGTTTCCGATCTCGATAGAGCAGCGTGCATTCTCCATCGTCATTCTCCACAAAGGGACAATTTTGACAGGGATGCCAAAACTAGACATTGCTCTGTAAAGCTCTTCCCTATAGAGTTTTGTAAAAGGTATAATTAGACACCTTCAAAACAAAACACCCAATGGATACCTCATACCTACATATATAAATCAAAATTAGACAATATTATTTTCAATTTCGCACCCCTGCAATTTATTATTAAAACTAACACACATTTGAACTTAAAATTCAGTCTCCATTAGAAAGAATATTTTTATATACGAGTAGAAGTAACATAAATAAGACTTTCAACCGCATTTAAATCCGTTTATAATAAATCATGACATCACTTGAATTATAATCGTGCGCAAACCAGTTTAATGCTTTTTTAATTCAATGAATAAAAACTACAACAACAACACCAAAGCTTACACCAAACGGAAACATTATTCCATCAGCCATCTCTAAGTAATAAAAGTAAATCAATCGATCAAAGTGATTGTGCCTCAAACATAGCACAATTCCTCGTGTATCTTATAGATACATATGAATAGAAATGAGAAATGAAATCGTAATCGATTTGAATAAATGCTTTACTATCGAAAGTTCGCAGCTACGGAGTCATTAATCTAATGCCCATTGAAACAACAACAACCACCAAATGAAATATATATAACATAAGATATAAATTTTAAATAATTTAGACCGGAAGTTGTATCTATCGAGCAATCGAGATGATACTATCTCTAAATGACCCCATCAGCCATCACATCTCCAAATTAATCTAATTTGATATGTCAGATTTCGTATAGGTGCTGATACTAAAAAGCTTATAAGAGAAGGTTTATCAAATTGTTGGTGACATGATTCTAATTTTTTTGTTTGTATTTCATTTCATTTGTTGGTTTCAATTTATTTTGTGTGTTTTGAAACCTGTATGTGATTGATTTTAATTGAATTTTTGAGAATTAATGAAACAAATACATTAATTAGTGTAAATTGGTAATTTATTCATATACACACATAAAGCAAACAAAAATCCAATGAGAAAGAAAAATATTTTTGGTTGCGATCAATTAATTAATTAGACTGCATTTGGTTTTAAGTTAAATTGTCATGTTGTATTTTGTTATAATTAATTCTGACACTAATGTCAAATTCATTAACAGGGATGGATTTATTCAAATGTGCTCATGAATTGCATGTGGAGATTTTGTTTTAATTTTTTTAAACACCGGTTTGGTGTTGATAATTTCATACGTCACCTCATTTTTGGTGTGTTGTGGCTGGTCGCTCATTAAAAGGGCATTGGAATGCTATGGACGACTCGTTCGGTAAGAAACTGACTATAACTGCAACCAAATCAGAGCTACCAGTCACACTAGCCGTCAAAAAGTGTCGCACGCCTCATTTTCAGAGTCTCTAAAATAAACCTGTAGTACAGCTTTCTATACTAGAAATAATACCTTTATAGCTGCTGTAGTTTTGTCGGGTTTTTCAGTGGGGACCTGACAGCTTTGAATTTAATTTGTGAACGTACCCTTTCACTAATTATCGAACTTGTCATAGTCAAATTATTATGTATGTATGTCCAGTATTTTCATCACTCGGAACAGCGTAAGACGTGATAAGCGAAATTACACCAATGTTTTGATTCAAGAAGCAGAAGAAGCTTGCAAAAAGGTGCGACAGCAGAATCCTATATATAGGATAACTAAAGAACTCGCTGAAAAAGAACTCGTGCTCAAAACAACACCCGGTGAAAGATTAGAAGATAAAAGGGATATTTTGCTTTACAGCAAATTCCCGAATGCGCGTGGCCACTTTTCACGCTTTACGCGATTATTATCTAAAATAAATAAATTGGGTGGCGCAACAGTCAGTTGAGAAACAGGGCCTAGTGACTTACAACTCTCAACCATTCCTGTGTGCGAGTAATGTTGTCAGGAATGGAGGGGACCTACAGTTTTCAAGCCAAATCCGAACGGCTAATTTGAGAAAGAATGTAAAGAATTACTCTTGGAGAATTTGTCAATTACTCGCAAGAGGCAGTACCCGTGAAAAAGACTTTAGATGGCATAGGCAGGGATCGAACCCAAGACCTCTGGCATGACAGTCCAACGCACTAACCATCATGCCACTGGTACGACCGATTATTATCTAAGGTCGTTATAATTTACCGACTGCACCAATATTTGGTAAAATTTTTAAAACTGTGGAAGCGTTACTGATATCGTATTGAAAAATAAAGCTGCTGCAAGTAGGAGTGTTGCCCAAGATCGTAATTTATCGATTTCTCGGGGGCGTTCGCAGAAATTAATCACGTCGTACGAGTAACAGGAGCCATGAGGACTACACCCGCAGGAATGGAAGCAATACTCAATCTTCTATCCCTGGAACTTTAGGTAAAGGAAGTTGCTGCAAAACCGCCTTACGACTAAGCCAGACCACATGCATAGGGAACAATGTAAACACAGACTACATTACCCGATGTCTAAATTTCAATAAACCCTTTAATGCTTTATTCCCTGATAGAAGAGAATGGGTGAACAATGTTGCACACCGATGAGTCCACCGATTACATCTCCCCTTTACTAGATTTCGATAGGAAATTTTCTATTTTCATACCAGAAAGACAGGGTTGGGATCCTAATTCACTTATAAGTAAACAGGGTATCCCTTTCTACACTGACGGTTCAAAAATGGAATCAGATACAGCCGCTGGAGTGTTTTGTCAATCTCTCAACATCAGAGCGTCATATAAACTCCCAGCTGACTGTAGTGTCTTCCAGGCCGAGATCTTTGCCATTGGAAAAGCAGCTGAATTAGCACATCACGAAAAGCTAAGCTCTTCGAAAATAACTTTTTTCGTGGACAGCCAGGCTGCCAGGCTGTGAGACCATAAGATCAAAAGCAGTTTTAAACTGTCAGAAGGAATTAAATAAAATCTGCCACACTAACCAGGTAAAGCTCTGCTGGGTTCCTGGACATAGCAATATAGAAGGGAATGATATAGTAGATGGACTAGCCAGGAAAGGGTCAGAAGCAGACATAAGTAGTAGCGACCATTCAGGTAGGGGACCACTCGTCCCGATTGGGGTACTCAAGAGGAAGATAGACCTTAAACTAAAAGGGAAAATCAATAACTCCTGGAAATCCAGGGACGATTGCGTAATCTCTAGAAGTTTATGGCCTAACATAAATGAAAAGGAAACTCGGTACATTTTATCGCTGAGTAAAAAGAACATTAAAATCTTGATAGGTGTACTAACAGGTCATTGCGCCATTAGCACAATGGCTAACAGGATAGGGGCATTTGCACCCGATTTTTGTAGGAGCTGTCAGGATGAGGAGGAAATAGAAACCATTAAACACCTGCTCTGTGACTGTCCGAACCTCCAAACCAGCCGACTCCGTCATTTCGGAAACAGGTTTGTTGAAGAACTGGATGATCTAGCACAGGTCTCAATGGCAAACATGAGGAAATTTATAGATAGACAGGCTCGTTAACGAGCAGTTTCTTCCAAGCCGAGGTATTGGCAATGACAAACGCTGCGTTATCACGAGCTGATATCATCATTTTTTTTTTATAGCCAAGCAGCAAGATTTCTGCCACATCTATGCATCTAGACAAAATCTTAATCAGACACTTCTTCAATAATCTTGAAGAGCCGGTAGGCATTTCAGAAAATCGGGCTTTATAAAAGCCTCTAAATGGCTACAACAAGAGAAGCCATAGACATCATGGGTTTTTATATTTTATTTTCAAGGAAGTTCAATACTTCGGGGTATCAAAATGGATTTAAGTGTCGCAAAAACGTCATCAATCGCCAGCCCATTTACCTTACCTAACAAATAAGAAGATTTTTCGAACATTTTATGAGATACTATAAATATTTCAACTAAATATCGAAGAAAGGGATTATAGATTATTTGAAAAATCATCACGAGTTTTATTGAAAATAAACAACTTCATGAATTTAGAATTTAGCCCCATATGTACAATGTACATTATGTGTATAGTTTTAAAAATTAATATTTATTTTGGTTTTGTATGAGCATTTTAATGTAGTTTTTAATTTTCTGTGAAATGAAATAAAAATCAAAACAATTAGAAAATCTAAGAAATGTTACCGCCTTAATGCACGACATGAAGTAATGAATAAGTTAATAAAACTAGGAAAATGTGTCAAATTTTTAGTATAAAATAAGAATGAAAGGATTAAAAATATTTCTACAGATATTAAAGGATATTACAAGAGCAAAGTGAGGCAGCCCGTGAAACGGCTAGGTTGGCAAATGCAAAATCGTGGAGCAAACAACAGAAGTCAACAAATAGATAATTTGCGACGCAGAATAAGAGATTTATCAAGTCCTGATTTGAATCGAGCAGCGTTTCGATACGATTGCAGCAATGATTACAGCTTGCATCAAGAACGTTGTTTGCCTGTATTGTGGTGCATTAAAATTTTCCGGAGAAACACCCGTGATATTACCATTGTTGACTCCGCCACCTGAGCCATTGTAAATGAATCACGCCACTTTCTTGCAAACGCACTCAAAATTACAATGGTTGTTTCCAAATGACGTCATTTGGGGGCAGATATTTATTTATTTATCTTTTATTTATTTATTTTTGTACTTACATAGAAAATAGCTAAAGAATAACTTACATTACTCATTCTTATGTATTAAATTTTCTAATTCTGATTACCAAAAATTAGATTTAGTAGTTAAAACGAATGTACCCCTGTTCAATTCCCGACAAAATAAAGTTTATGATACTTTAATGAAGGCAATCGATGATAAAAATGGTGGTTTACGTTTCCTAGATGCCCCTGCTGGAACTGGAAATACATTCCTTATGTCAGTAGTTTAAGCTACTTCTCGTGCGAGATCCAACAAAGCGGTTGCAGTTTCTTCTTCTGGAATAGCAGCCACATTGTTAGAAGGATGCCGTACGGCTCATTCAGCATTAAAATGACCGTTAAATCTTCAAACTATCGAAGAACCAACGTGTAATATCGCAAAACACTCAGCAATGGCCAAAGATTCATCGCGCATCGAAAATCATTATCTGGGACGAATGCACAATTGTGCATAAACGTGCATTAGAAGCACTTAACCGAACATTGAAAGATTTTCGCAATGACTCCATGTGTTTTGGAGGAGCAAAGCTTTTACTGTCTGGCGATTTCCGCCAAACACTACCAGCAATTAATAGATCTACGGCCGACGACGAAATAAACGCTTGCCTCAAATAGTCGAATCAATGGCGCTATGTGAAGAAACTGCATCTGACAACAAACATGAGAGTTGCATTGCTTAATGATACATCTGCTGAAGCAATTCCTGACTATCGCGGTAATCGTCAAGATCCTGTCGATGAATCGAGGATTGATATCATTTTCAAATAATTTCTGTAATTTTGTCTCATCAAAAGACGAACTTATCAACAATCTATTTCCAAACATTATTTCTAACTACAAAAATAATGAATGGTTGAGTGAGCGAGCAATTTTAGCGGCTAAGAATATACATACATACTCGTAGATGTAGATTACCTGAACTACACAATTCAAAATAAGATCATTGAAACAATGCATTCATTCAAATCAATTGATTGCGTCACAAATGAAGATGAATCCAAGAACTATCCAATTGAATTTTAAAACTTCTTGGATGGGCTTAGCTTATTACCGCAAAATGTACGCCTAAAAATTGGCTCCGTAGTAATCATGCTTCGAAACAAAAACCAACCAAAACTGTGCGACCGACGGTACGCGTTTGGTGGTTAGAAAATTGATGAACAATGTAATTTACGCGACGATACTGAAAGGAAAATTCAAAGGTGAGGAAGTTCTCATTCCGAGGATCCCGATGATCCCAACCGACATGCCGTTTGAATTTAAAAGACTTCAATTTCCGATCCGTCTTGCATTTGTCATGACCATCAACAAATCACAAGGCCAATCCTTAAAAGTTTATGGTTTGAATCTAGAACATCCATGTTTTTCCCATGGTCAATTATACATATGTGGCATGTTCATGGGTCGGAAGACCATCTGCGTTGTTTGTCGTGTATCACAAGGTACTTAAGTAAAGAGCAACCATGTTTACTAAAATACAGATACAATAATGAATGATTATAGTAGGTACTTGATTTTTGTTTGCATTTTCTAATAAAAAGAAAAATGCAAAATTCAAAAATCTGCTTATTTATTGCCTTTAAGGCGCAACAGAGTTTGCCGGGTCAGCTAGTAAATTTATAAAAACACTATTTTTCAGCATAATGGAATACCAAATTGTATTGTTCATAAATTTATTCAAACACTTTGACATTTTGAGTTTAACGTTTGTTAATAAAATGAAAGCCATGTATAAATAACAGCCATAATCAGTACATAGGGACATTACAAAAATATCTCATATCGACTTAATACATTTTTAACTCAAATGATGGTGCAGAAATAAAAAAGAATCTTAACCTTATTTATCCATATACTAATTTACTCAATCATGATGTAAGGAATTTAGCAGAAAACATTCCATCATTCACCCTTAAAAGCTCTTCACCATTGTCGTCATATAACTTCGCCGTGTCTCAACCTACCCCCTCCCCCCCCCTCCCTACACTTAAATCAAAATTACTTTATTTAAACAAAAACGTTTTATTGCATTACTCTGTTTATCATTATTATGGACTATTATTGCATTTAGCACTCCTTTGATGCTGATGATTTCTTTATGGCTACCAGTGAATTTAAGATTCCATTCGCTAAGTTCTCATAATTTTCTGAATAACCCTCCCTTGAGATTTTCAAGGCAAAACAAACAAAAATAATAATAAAATCAGACAACATTTAAAAAACTTTATAGCGTTCATTAAGTGCTATAACTGCATTCAGTAAGGTTGAAGTTAGGTATAATAATTCTAGATACTTTGCACAATCGTTTTGATATGATGGTGGTGTTGGATTGGAATGGCTGCGGTGATGGTAACGTGCAGCAAGCTAAACGCCCGTCAGAGTATGACTCGGATATAATATTTCCAATAAAAAATATTTACCTACCTCTCCTCCCCACCTCGCCACCACCTTCCTGATCTCCCTCCCTGAGTGGTTAAGTGCAAGCAGTTGTTAACCTGTCGCAATGCAATAATATACCGTGATTTATGATTGGATCTGTCTACTTTTATTCGGATCGGATGCTGATGGTGATGATGATGGTTGGGCTATATTAATATGCATTTATTAATAGCAGTCACTACATGGAAATTGTGATGGCGATCAGGATTCCAATTGGCGAGAGTGAATTTTTGTTTTTTAATTTAAACAAAGGCGTAAAGATTTGTTTTTAAAAGCAATTTATTAAAATATTAACAATGGCCAGGAGGATGTTTAACTTCCGCTATCACAGCGAAATTATCATAAATAATAACGACCACAAATTAATTTATTAATATTTTTTATCAGTTTTGTTTTTCTTATTATAAAAATGACTCCCTTTATCAAACTCAAAACATTCTGATAGCGATTATGACAGTTCACTATCAAGTTCCATTCACAATAGTTGGAAAAAATAAAGTTTTTGATTATTTTATTTTCAACAAATTCAATGGAATTTTCTTCTAACATTTCATATACAACAACACCTGGTCTTTGAAGTACGAAATGAAATATACGAATTAACAGATCGTATATAAAACAAGTTTTGTATCCCTCGCTTGTGGTTCATTCATTCAATCTTAAGATAAGATTTATGGAGAATTATTTGAAACTTTAAGTGTTCATTCTGTGATACGTCATGTAGGATTAAAACATATGCCATTGAACGCAGAAGCTGGTACATACAAATATTGAAATTGCATTCAGGTGTTTATCGAATTAAATATCCAAATGTCTATAAATGATGATGGATTATACGCGTTTGAAAAATTATTATTAAAAATGCACAATACTATAGTTATATTAGTGGATATTTTTATAGTTGAGGTAAGTATAGTAACTTTATAGATAAAAGAAACACGAGTAGGTATATCTTTAGATGAATCTTACGAATCAAACAGATGTTGCTTGATCAGTTTCTTAAAAGATGTAAGGCCAACGAAGAAGTTAGCACATTTGACAGGTAGATCCTGAAGAATTCAGATGCGCATTAGGCAAAGAACTTTAATCGAGCTATACAGCAAAGATAATGAATTATTAAAAAGGGTTGCTTAAACTAAAAAAATGTTGAATTAATAATAATTAATAATTTCATGATACAGTTTTTCGGGATTCGTAAAAATTTCCGATAACGATGGAATTCATGATAGGGCTGAATAACTGAACTAACTTTGTGTTGCAAGTTATGTGGTGGAAATCCTGGTAACTCCAGAGAGTTCAAAAACTCCGTTGGATAATTTACTACATCATCGGGAGTTGATATGGAATCAACGGATTTGTATGTCACCAAATCTCCAGCGATTTTTGATTGAATGGTGAAATTCAGTGCGTGTACATCATTACCTATTCTTTGCGGCGAGAATTGCTCGTTGACTTAACCAGGCATAATTCTGATAATTCTCACTAATGTTTGGGAAAACATTTTCAATGAGAGCTAATTGAGGGTCTAAAAATCGGCAAAAGTCGTTGGTAAGAGTAATTAATCCAGTTGTCGCATCAACTGGCACTTTTCCATTTCCAACAGCTAACAATTGTTTGGAAAATTGTGCAGCGTTTTGATCATTTTGAAGTTGAACTCTCATATTAGTGGTTAGCGATAATGTTTTTACGTTATTCCACAAAAGTGATGCCTTCAGGCAAGCATTGAATTCATCTGCAGGCGTTCCACGGGGAATTACTGGCAACGTCTACCTACCTACCATCAATCCGCCAAAGATGTTGTTACTTCGTCGAAGATCCTTCAGTGTGAAGTTAAGTGCTTCAAGTGATTTCTTATATGCCATTGTGCACTCATCCCAAACAATGAGCTTGCATTGCATAAACAATTTTCCCATTGCACTGGATTGGGAAATATTGCATGTTGGAGTATCAATTGTGTTTAAATTGAGTGGAACTTAAGCGCAGAATGTGCAGTACGACCGCCATCTAGAAGAGTTGCCGCAATTCCAGATGATGCTAACACCAAAGCTATGTTACATCTTGATCGAATAGTGGCCAAAATCAATGAACTGACAAATGTTTTCCCTGTTCCTCCAGGTGCGTCCAGGAAGAAGAATAGACCACCAGTATTATTTATTGTCCACCGCTTGCATTAATGTTTCGTATACTTGTTTTTGCTGTTCATTCAGCAAGGGCACATTATTTCGAACGAATTCCTGAACATTGTATTGCAACTCTCGATTTAATTCTTGGTTCAATGCATCATGCATCGATCGATTTGGCGCAATCATTCCTACTTCAATCAGTACCTTGTTTGCAATAGTCAAGCATTGATCCTCAATCAGAATCATTCCTTCATTGTAGACTTCATACGTTATTTGAAGTCGATATCTCTGACGTTTCTAGAGATATGGTTTACTAAAAAAGGTTCCCAAAAGTAAGCTTTGGTTTAGAATATAGGGCCCTTGAAACGTCAAAAAATTAAAAAAATTTCAATTCCAAAAATCGGAACTTTTACAATAGTTTTCTATGGGAAGCTAAACGGAGTTCACCGCTTTCCTGTTGAAATTTTTCCTGAATTTTGTCTGCCATAAACCTCACGGAGCCTGAGACCTTTCCAACGAATGCAAAACCGTGGAAATCGGTTCGTGCGTTCAGCGTTCTAGAGTTATAGCGACAGGAAGGAAAACCGGACTTATTTTTATATAGTAGAGAAGATTCAACCGTATGGCAGGTTTTTATTTTTCAGCCCTGATCGGAGGTAATATGTCGAAAATGGTAGTCGAATGATAATCACATGAGTGATACATCAAAAAAATTAGTAATCACCTGATTACAAAAAAGTGTGTCCAAGACGTTTTACTTTAAGCCATCTGCTTGCCAGAGGCATTTAAATTTTAAATCTTCTTTTAACTTAAAACCCATGATAACTTTTTTCCTATATCAGAACACTTTACCTGGTTAGAATGTGCATCTTAGACGATTTTAACGAAACCAATAAATACAAAAATCTCATTACATCAAAATGAATAAAAATCAAACATTCTATTTGAAAATTTATTTTATAGAAAAAGTCATTCATCATCAGATTCATCGGATGACAAATTCAAAATCATGTCTTCACTATCAATGTCTTCATTTTCCTGGTCTTCATTTTCTTCATGGGACGCAATTCTGTTAAACCATTTCAGTTTTACAATGTTATCCTCCATTGTTCAGCCAAAGTGAAATATGGAAAGCCTTATGTCTGTTTTAATTACCGCATTTTTACAAATTTTGTATAAATAGTTGCAAAGGCTTATTTTTAGCAAGAAAATGCTTCCATTTGGCTTTGATAAACTTAAATGTTTAAGAATATTACTTACTTAAGGTTTTACAGAAATATTTTAAACTTTTAGGTAACTTTTAATGTTTTGAAACAATTTTACCGATGTTGCTTTGCAAGTTTTGTAAAATAACTCATATCATGTTTCATTTACTTTAAGAGTGGTTGTTTTGTATAATATTTAAAAAAAATTTTCTACTATCATAATGTCATCATCACTTTTGAAGAAAAACTTTCCGAAGTTTAAAAAGTGATTTTGAAACTTCAACAAAGCCTTAAGAATTACAAAGGATTTTGACTTTTCCCTTCTTAAGAAAACTTGGTTTATATTCACAACCAGTAAAGCTATGAAATGCAAAAAGTGCAGCAAAAAGCGTAATACCCACTGTAATAAACAAATAATTTAATTTTTACTCCACAATAATAATGTAGATTCACTATATGTAAGTCTTTTGTACATTTCATTTTATAGGTGCCTGAACGAGTTTTTATACATTTTTCCGATTTCTATCTATATTTCAGCCTTATTTTTCAAGTGAGGAAGAGAATTAAGCGCTATAATGAGCACATCAGTGTCTGTCGTTTTTATCTGTTCTTGAATTAACTATTCCATAGATTTTTGATGAAGTTTGTTGAGCGCCTACCATTTTTATTAAACGCTGAATAAACTGTTTGATCATTTGAACCATTTCTTCTATCCCATTCATGTCCTTAATAGAAGAAGAAATAATTCGGTCAAGGATAAGATGAATTTCTTTTGCATTTATCCTACAGATCTTTTTTAAAACTTGGTTATCACTCTACTCCTAAAATTTGCTGCCGGCTCTTATACTAATACTGATGCTGTACTATGGCGTATGTGGAACATTTTTTGATGAGAAAGATTAATTTCTTTGAGTTATTACTTCTTAAAAAGTATCGTTGAAAATAGAAAAAAAGGAGGCTGGTTTTCGATCCACAATGATAAATTCAAATTGTTGCCTTGTACCCGTTTTTTTTTTGTAAAAAGCCAAAATGTTGGAAAGTATACAATCAATAATTTAAGTTTAATATATTTTCTGTAGAAAATAAAATTCTTCCGACGTTTGTAGATATTTGTTATAGTATGTATATTTTAAAAAGACTGTGAATAAAATGTTTCTTAAAAGTTTAACAACGATATTGCGTATTAGGTTGAATAAATCTAAAGTCTATATCTTCTGCCACTGTTGATAGCTGATAAATATCAAAGTGTACTATTTCATTATAAATTATTTATAATTGAGAATTTTGTAGGTCGTTGTGACAAGGCATATTTTTAGGTCTTATTTAAAAATTGTAGTATCTTAGATTCTCTAATTTTAATAGAAAATTGCAATATTTGCTTAAGATGAATTAATTTTCGAAAGATTTTTGCTCGATTTTGTCAATTGTTAGTTTTTTTGTAACAAAGCTGTGAATTGAATGTTTCTGAGTCAAACTTTCTTAAGTGAGATAATAAAAATCGGCTTGTTAAATTTCAATTTGACATTATATATTCTTAAAGATACAAATATTTTCAAATATCCATTATTAGCAAAACTATTTATGAATTTGTACAACATTTCAATGGTTACTATAAAAATATTCAAAAAACACGACTCTGTATTTTAACAAAAAAAAAAGGCTGGGATGTGACCCACACTGGAAAACTTCCCATTGGTACCCGCTTAAAATTTCCAAATAGTATTTTTTGTGACAAGTCATCTTTATTATTAAGAAAAAGTATTGAAGGAGTGGATAGATATGCAATCCAATACTTGTTTAACAGCTTAAATTTTCTAAAGATGTGTTCAGTTAAATCATTATATTTATCTTCTTTTATTCTCAAGATATTTAACTTTTAATTTTTAGTACTTTTTAACATTTCTTTGTTTTCGGTTTTTATTTTTCTCTCAAGCCTAGTACGCTGCTGATGCGAAACGAAATTTCCCATACAAAAATGACATGACGAAATCATAAACGAAAAATTTCGCTGTGCTTTTCGTTTTTCAGTACGCTGCTGAACGACGAAATGTAACATTTTAGTGGAGAGCTGTACTAGATTTCTTAGTACAATTCTCCACTCTTTTCGTTCTCAATTTAATTGCCCAGCACATTAATTGCTTGCGAAATTTTGACGTTTAATTTTTTTATTGAAAAAAAAATTGTTTACTCGTGACTTTCGGTGTTTTGACTTTGATTTATATTTGATTTAAAATTTAAAATAAAATGGATTTGTCTAATGTGTTCCAACATTGCATTTCTGAATCGGAAACTCAGGATGTTATTGGTGATGTGCAACAAGTGATGAAGACAAGCAGTGAAATTCAACTTCCAGACAGAACTCTCCACAAATATTTTTCCGCTGTGGTTTTCGTTTTCATTTCGCTCTGCACTTGGAGACCACCGATAAATTTCGTTTCGCATCAGCAGCGTACTAGGCTTAAGAACGAAATATCAAAAACAATATTTTGTGCAGGATCAAACGAGATATTCGAGTCGAAAAACATTTTTTACCCAATTTTAGAAGTATTTTTGGAATATTTTTATTTATTATTAAAAAAACTGTCAATTTAATTTTATTGAAATCATTACACAAAATTGCTAACAATATTTTGTATAAAATGAAGCATTTTTGAAAGCAGAAAATGTATTTATTCCTGAGATATTTAGATCAAAAATCACTTATTACCAGTAGTATTTTTTAAGGTTTTTATTTTTGTTAAGAAAACGGTCAATTGGATTTTTTTTTAATTTATCAAATAGTAACAACAACATCCTTTATAAGGTTAACTATTTTTAAACCGTTATCATTATTTTCTGCCAAGATAATCAAGTTGAAAATCAATTTTTACCAATTTCTTGGCTTTTCATTTTTTGGAAAAAAAAACTGTCCATTCGATTTTTCAAAACATTTTACCAAATGTTTAAAATGTTATTTTTCATTACACAAATTATTTAGAAATTAATATCATTTCTTGTTCGAAAGATATTCGCGGTGAAAATTATGTTTTGGTTTAATTTTTTTCAAAATTATATTTATTTAGTATAACGCTACATTACATAATATAAAATTCAATTAATGTCGCTAGAGTTATTAGTTTGTGAGATATTTGGGGTCAACCACTCTTCTTTGAAAAGTCCTTTCTGCATCTTTCTGCTTTATTATCTGTGTAAACAAATTTATTTGAAGTCAATATCTCTACTGGTTCTGGAGATATGGGTGACGAAAAAAGCTTCCCGAACGTACGGGCATACGGAGACATGGACGTAAATCTGAACGTTCGTACACACGTAACGCAGAAATCTCTCTAAAAGAAATTTATTTAGATTCTAAGGATCTTGAAACGTCGAGAAATATCAACATTTTCTTATCTCTATCTTTTGTTGAAGACTTGCAAAGACACTTTTTAAGTTTTATTCGGAAAGGTATGTATATAGTCGTACTACAGTTGATACGGAGTCGCCACAAAATTTGTTAGGACTATATAAGAATTAAAAACCTTCATTTACAGAAAAGATTAAATAAAGGTTAAGTCGTCATCTCATTTAAAAAATACGGTACAAATATTTAAAGTAGCAAAACATTAGTTGAAATAAATTGAAAAGAAATTCTGTCGAATCATCTAATTTCATCTTAAGTTTTAAAGTAATGTCATTGTGTTTTGTATATGTTAGACACTATATTCTACGAACACATCCATCGAGTCTCAAAGAGGTATCAAACTGATCAACGACTTATCAAATCCATGTGGCATATACAGACAACTGTAATATGCTTCCGAAAATTATTCCAGCACTATAATCATTTTTAAGACCTTAAGCAAATGAACTTTTTTTGATAACAAGTATAGCCTCAATATATTGGTAACATTAGAAACAAACATACCAAATTACCTATATTGTTATCCATATCACCATATCACCTCTCCTATAGAACTTATATTCATATCGTTAAAATGGTAAACTTTTTTGTTCTCAAGCATTTCTGTGTTTTGATAAGAAAAAAAACCCTCATATGTCAGAACCTACCGACTTATCTAAAGGTATATGTAATTGAATTCAAAGTTATGTGTGTAGATATTTAAAATTAATCTATACTTTTGGTTCCGCTTAAAAGCTTTTGCAAACACAAAACACCTGAAAAATTAGTGCGATGTAGTTTATCGTAATTCCTAGAACGTAAAAAAGCCTTAAACTTCCGGCAAACCATCATCAGCGCGACATCATCAGTGCTGATAGGCCACAAGAATTTAGTGATTGGAACCGAATCCGAAGACAACACTTAACTTAACGGTGTGACAACGCATCACCGACCACCGCGTAGTCGTCGTGTGTTGTCACAGTCGCAGTAATGTGGGCTTGATGTGAATTTTCTTAAAACCCCCATTATACTAGTAAGTTTTTATTTTTATTGATATTCGTACAAATTACAAATTATAATGTGTATTGTATATATGTAATTAAAGTATATCGTGATGGTAGGGTTCTTTCGCACCGTTCTTAAAGTTATGGCATGCAAAATTATGCAAATTAGCTGCGACTTTAATTGTCTCTAAAAGCATATCGAGCTGTATACGAGCGGCGATTATGTGACATATTGTCTTTCTTTGCCCAGGTGAGAACAGCTGGAACAAAGGAAATAAAATTTATTTCCTCATTTGCCAAAAAAGACGTTAAAAGTTTCAACATTATAAATCAGTCGAAAATTTGTAGCTGCTTTTTGGAAGAAGTTATTTTAAGAAATCAAACAGAAAATTATAACTCCCTGCTGAGTGTATAAATGATAGCACACTTCTTCCACAAAGGTGTGGTGTGGTTCGGTGTGGTGCAGTAGGTTGAAATGGAGATGGTATCGCTCGTCATCGTCAGTCGTCCAGGAGCTCAATTAAGAAAGCAAACAACACCTCCTCCCAACTACCTGTTTTACGTTTCTTTTATTTTTCATTTGTTTGTTTGCGTCTGTTTTGATTCCATCTTTGGCTCGGGTCAGCCTCAGTCTCAGCTTCAGTGAGGATAAAATCTCTGATTGAAGATCTCCGAAGTGCACCGATAAATCCACAAAAATACTTTCGGTCTTAGGGTATCGATTTCAGATGACCATCATATGATCAGGTAGAAAAAAGAAACTCTGAGGGACGGACGGTCATCGAGCGAGGCCGACGACGAAGACGACGACGCGACGGACGAACTGACCGATTACTCACAGCACTTATAAAGGTATATAGTGCGCCTGCCTGATGTGCGCATAGAATATCATTGAGTGATGGTGGGTGTGTTTGTTTCGATTATGCGGTGATAGATCCTGTCAACATATCGAATTAATGAATGGAATTAAGAGAAAATACCTCAAAATGTTGACCACAAAGAAAGACGAGAATAATGGGACTACAAAGTGGCGTTAAAAGGATAAGGATGATGCGAGGACAATGGAATTGAATCCAATGACATATGAGGCCATCCTTTGAATGAAATGAAAGCAATTTGTGATTTTTTTTTGTTTTAAGGATATGTTTCTTTTGTTTTTTGATACATTTGGGTATGAATCACAGTTATGGTTAAAGTGAACGAAAAATAATTGTGCAAAAGATTAATGAAGATTCTTACTTTTAATACTATGCACAGTATTTTGGTCATTGAACTTCTCAGATTTGTGTGAGTAAAGCAAGATGAGTTTAATATTCTATAAACTTTACCTAAAGGGAAATAACGAGTTATCCATTTTGCGGTTTCAAAAGTATAGGGCTAGAATTCGACATCTGTCAAATTAAGTTGATAAAATTTTTTTTATTTTTCAGTTAAAAGTCTGACATTAACGGAAATGGATCGCTTAACTTCGCACAACGCATACAAATTGTTAAACCCTACTACAACAATGTTGATTCTGTCACAGCCGGAAATCTTTAATCTGCTTTAAGAGGAGATTATGGTTTACATAATCGTCCAACTACGCAAGCAATTGGAAATATTGTGAATAAATTCGAAGAGGCTGGATTGGTGACATCAGATATTGTAAGGCCTATGCATCATCGCTTCGTTCGTCCTACTGAAAATATCGCTGCTGTAAGTGAAAGTGTTGCCAAAGACCCGAATGTGTCGATTCCTTGTCGTTCTCAGGAATTAGGACTGCCTTCCGGCACATTATGGCGTATTTTGCATTTGGATCTACACCTACATCTATGTATATAAAGTCCAGTTCACACAACAACTGAAGCCAGCTGACCATTCACAACGTCGTAGATACGTCGAATCGGTCCTTGAACAACGGCGGTGGACGGTGATTTTTCGAACAAAATTTTCTTCAGCGATGGAACGACTGTATCGTCAATTCAGAGCGTTATGGTCATATAATAACCAACTTTTGTTTGCCTGCTATTAAAGAATACAACTTAGAGAATGTGTGGTTTCAACAAGACGGTGCCACATGCCACACAACTCGAGCGAATATGGCTTTGCTCCAAGAGACATTTCCTGGCTGCGTAATTTCTCGTCGTGGCGATGTCAACTGGCCATATGCAGATTCATATTGCTACTTTCTTGTTTCATTTTTAAGGAATTAATTTAGACAATGCACATAGCTTAAACCTTCTCCAAATTATATAACGACGATGAAGAATCAAATTCCGCTGTACGGGAGATGGAACCACTTAACTTAGGCGATGCAGAACAACAATTCCACCTATTCGACTTTGACTAAGTGAAGATAGCTACATATATCGAAACTGAAGTCCAACAAAGCTGATGGCATCGCTGACGAATTATTCACAGCAGCAAACGATGACTTATCAGTGTGGCTTCAAACTAGGAAAGTTCACCGCATTGACCAAATCTTCACATTACGGCAGATCATGGAATAAACCCAGGAACTTCAAATCGATATCAACCATCTCTTTATCGATTTAAAGCCGCGTATTATAGCATCTATAGGGAAGAGCTTTCCAGAGCAATCTCTAGTTTTGGCATCTCTGTCAAGTTTATCCGTTTTTGCAGAATGACGATGGAGAATGCACGCTGCTCTATCGAGGTCAGAAAAGATCTCACCGATGCATTATAATGTCAAAAAAGGATTTTGACAAGGCGATGCAATGTCATTCGACTTCTTCAACATCGTTCTGGAAAGAATTGTCCAAAACTCAACCTTCAACACTAGAGGCACAATCTTTCAAAGGTCCATCCAATAACTCGGATAGGCCGATGATATGGAAATAATAAGAAGATCAAAGTGTGAAGTCGGTGGTGCGTTTTTGAGCAACGGAAGCGGAGAAGATGGGTTCAGTGGTCAATTAGGTCAAGACCAAGTCATCAAAAAAAGGACATTGAACGACGAACGTCTTGGAAAAAACGTCCCCATGGACAGCTATAACTTTAAGGTAGTGAAGAGCTTTTTCTACCTAGACACCGCTGTTAATTTAGACAACGACACACCAGCGCTGAAATCAAACAAAGTATAATTCTTGAAAATCGCTGCTTCTTTGGACCTAGAAAGCAATTGAGTAGTAAAGTCCTCTCTCTAGCATGTGAAATCAACATCTATAAGACACTCATCATTCCGGTCCTCATTTATGGCGCTGAAGCTTGAAATCTGCCAAAGAAAGATGAAAGCGCCTCAGGACGCTTCGAGACAAAAATTCTTCGGGTGATTTTTGGTCCCGTATGCATGGAGAGTGGAGGAGAAGATACAATGACGAACTGGTTAAAAGAATAAAAGTTCAACGACTAAGATGGCTACGTCATGTAGAGCAAATTAACATCAACTCTCCAGCCCGGAAGGTCTTCGAATCCAATCAGGGCGCATTAGAGCAGGACCACGACTCAGGTGGCGCATGCAGGTTTGAGAGGACCTCAACCAAATTTGGCAGGAGACCAAGCTGGCTCGAGATGCATATTGGTTGAGGCCCAGGTCCGCCCGGACTGTAGCGAAATCTTAAATAAGTAAGTACAAGAGCCACAAGCAACTAACTTTGTAAAAAGGCGGCAAAGACCAAGGTCAAGGTATTACACTCTTGCCGGTAATTAATGATATGTACGTAATTTTTTTGATTTCATGACATTTCTTGCGTCCCTATTGTTGCATATTCTTACTTTAGGATTGTGCTTCTCTCATTATTGCTTCAGATGATTTTCGCTTTATTCATTTTCTCGCTGGTAGATCATTTTTAAATTAAGTTTTCTTTTCGTGTTCCTTAAATTTGTTTAACTGCGTTTAACACATCTTTATGCTCCACTAAGGAATTATAAAGGAACAAGGAAAGAATAATTCCCTTAAGCTTTGATAAGACGAAATCTAATTTTGACAGAATTGAGATGTTGAAGATAACTCATAAAGCATTGCCCACGGAAAAATCTAAAATATTGACGAAACATCTTTTGCATCTGTCCAAAAATACAAAAGTTACTCTTATAGCTAGAAAAATAAAGTGATATTTGGTTAACAAATGACCAATCATTGACATCAATTTTATAGTCAATTTTCCTCGTTTTGATCAGAATGTCGTTATACGTTATACCGAAGAAACTTTGTGTAAATATTTACAAAATTGCAGAATAATAATGTTTAGTGCATTATAGCATTATGATTATGTAATATTCAGCGAGAAGCTCTGAGTCTTTAAGTTTGTCCGTATATTGTAGTGTATTATGTAGGAAATACTGGCTTGGATAAATTCCAGCAGAGGGACCCAATTTTCAACCACTTTTTGCAGCAATTGAGGCTGCATGTCAATCGTCTTGGTCTAATGTGCTTAGACAAGCGACTTAGCCAACAATAAATAGTTAAATCGCAATCGGTTTTTATTTCGTTGCCTATAAGAAGTAAGTATGTTCGTCATGAAATTGCAAACCAATCTTAACACAAGTCAAGTGACAGCTGTCAAAAAGACCAATTCCTAAAAAATGACTACCAGATTCAAAAATTACACTCAAAAAAACACCCGTTTTTATCATTTTACCGTTTATAATTCATGTCTTTTTGTGCATTAAATAGGTTTTCCAAAATCTCAAAAATTGGTAAGGAAAAGGCTCATCAACAGAACTATCAAAATAATAATAAAGGCCAATTACACTAATATCTTACTAATGGGACTTAATTTTAATAAATTTATTAGATAATAATTAACTCATTGACTTTCAATGAATATTTTTATTCTAAAATAAAATTATTTCAAACCCAACTCCTTCATGATATTACTTTTCCAAACTCAATTCCATTTTTCAAGCCTCCTATACTATGAATCATTATATACCTAACACCACACTCTGTCTCTACTTCATAACATTCCATTTCAACACCTTGACGGTATTCTCAATCGAATTTTAAAAAAAGTCACATCAAAGTAATTTAACCGCGCGGGTCCTTTGGTGGCATGCGCATAAACAGGCCGCGGGACGGGACACACACACATTAGTTCAAAAAGCTTTCAAAACAAACCAACAAATTCTGCTCCAAATCCGATCAGAAAAAAAGGTACCTATATAGAAACAAAAAAATATAAGTCAAAACTTCTGTCGTCGCGTCAACTTAAGTAGGTTTCCCAATATACTTCTATACCTGATCCAAAAACCGGCGAAAGGACGACAAACGAGAGTGTATAATAATAATAAAATAAGAAAATATATAATTTAAGTCCAACCAAAAAACCATTTAGCCACACTTCTTTGTGCGTCCATCCATCCGCATCTCGCACTCCGCATCATTCGATCCTGATTCATACGAATAAACGTAGAGACGGGCGAAGACGAGAGGCTTCGGTTGGGACTAATTGATTTTTTATTAGCCATTCGACCTTTTTTTAACCTTCGTTTTATGTTTCGGGTTTCTTTGTTGGTTTATTATAATTTTATATCGTGTCACTCTCTTTCCACGCACTGCATTGGAATGTTATTTTGAATCTTGCCGCCAAGTCTTGTGGTGACAACTTTGGACGCGGCCTCAAGAATGTTCCATTGGAATGTTGGCGCATAAGTCTATGCGGGGTACGAGTTTATAAAAAAAAGAAATAGGTAGGTATACAAAAATTATGGCACTGAGCTAAGTGACCGGAAACTTGTCGCCAATTGTTTGCCACGGTTCATTGTTCCTAATTGAGTTCTTTGCGTGTCTCTCTAAGCCCTAAGGGGCATTCCGATTTTCGAGGCTTGCACAACTTGACACTCTCAACAAAAAAAAAATAAACCTAACCTTGCAACCGTATAAAAAGGAGGAAAACATAAAAACAAGAAACAAGCATTTAAGTCCCAGCATGTGATCACCGATCTTACCTGAGCTCACAGTTTCTATATATCTTTGAATCGATAACAGGTAGGAAGTAGCACATTTGCTTCAGGGCTTAGATGGACCATTAAAGGGCGTTCTTCTTTGTTACCTCGAGTATGGATTTATGACGCAATTGACACTGAATAGACAGTAGTGTCATAAATTATCGGCGCTTCAAGATGGAATTCAATTGGAACTTGCGTGAAGTTAGAAGGTTAAAGGTTGTTATGATTTTTGTTTATGGAGAAGGTAAGACTTTTCTTTTGCTTTTATTATCTGCACACAAATTTTATGAAGAAGATAGAAGGTTAACCTGTCTGGCAGGATATATTCATTTCATTGTTTATTATTGTCTTGGATAGGCGCCAGGGTTTAATTGCATTTGTAATATAATTCTCAATGAGAAATATAGAATTATGTAGGGATTTCCGGAAAGGTTGCCATTTTTATGGATAATGCGCAATGCAGTGTGAATTTGAAACGATAGAACTTGTAATCAGCCTTCAGATAAGTTATATTTTCTACATTTTATCACAATCTTGGTTTAGATGGTGATTCACATAATATAAAGTGATAGGAGTGTGTATCTGAATATAAAGGCAAGTTATATGCATTCGTGAAAAAAAGTCAAGAACTAGATTTAGTCCAGAATATAGAAGTGTGAAAAAGTTGGTTTCTTAATTATATCTGCGATATTAATTAATGCTTTAAGGAGCTCAGAATGGTTAAGCCAATTCTCCGTCGTATTTCAAGAAGTTGGGATTCAGAAAATATAGAAAATCAAATGACTTTTGTTTTGATCATAAAGTTGTTTATTAAATGAACTCTTTTGAGGCGACTCAATTTGACATCTCATATAAATGTATATCCTTTCAGCTTGGTAATAAAAAACAGACAAGAGCCGTTTTTAAAATAAACTGATTCAATTTTAAAGTATCGGAAATATGAACGTTTTTAGGAATACTCGAAAAAACGAAAATCAAGTAGATCGAGTGTAGATCAAGCTATTAATTGTATGTTTTAAATATTATGGGAACTACCTTATTTTAAACTTAACGATACAATTTTTTTAATTTCCTATAATCTGTTTGCTATAAAATATAATTGCGATAAAAAAGTTTAACAAAATTGTTGCCATCGAAATCAAATAAAACCGTTTTAATTCCTGGTTAATTATATGACAAGTCATCGCATCGGGTCTAATGTAAGGGAATTGTAAAAACTCCAAATGCTAGACAAAGATCTCAGCAAATGTGGACAACTTTATTCCAGAATGTTTGTCACCACCTATTTGGTTTTAGTAGTTTTATTTTGCCAAAAACTTCAATGCTGCTGATAGCTTAATCATATTCGGAACAAAATGATACCATCGTCTGAGTAAGAACATGGAGCCGTACCGAGAAAGACGTTATTTTTTAACAAATTTGAAATTAAAATATTAAATTTGATGAGCGCAAACCTTTATTCCATTAGCTCCATTACGTCAGATGTGTCCCTAAACCATCTTCGTTCAATGTGTTCCTTTCTTTCTTTAGCTATGAATAGATCGTTAGAAATTGTTTTTCCACTTTTACTCATAAGAGGAGAGAGGAAACCACAATGGTGGCCATCAGAGCTAGACTCGCTCAGAAGAGAATGTAGGAAACTATTTAAAAGAGCCAAACCCAAAAGACTAGCTTCTCACTGGGATTAGAACAAAGAATCCCTAAAAAGTTACAAGAAGGCACTAAGGAAATCTAAGCTAACTTCCTGGCGGCCCTTCTGTCGCACGATAGAAGAATCTTCCGATAGGCCTCCAGGCTACGGTAAATTGTTTCAACTAATCCAGCTATGCTAAGCTGCCTGAAAAATGCAGATGGCTGTTGGACAATTTCAAGTGAAGAATCGCTGAACTTACTACTAGATACTCCCTTTTTTTGTAGCTCTTTAACCACAACTTGTAACCCTCAAATCCGTTCAAGTTCCAATGTAACTATCCACAAGGTCTGATCACAAGAGACAAGCTACAATGGGCTCTCAAAAGCTTTGAACCATTTAAATCTGCAGGACCGGATAGCATAATATCAGCCGAACTACAAAAAGCCTCAGACATAATTGCACCAATCCTTGAGGCAATTTTTAACAGCTGTCTATATCTGGTCCAAATTCCCTCAGCATTTAGAGAAGTGATAGTTGTTTTCATACCCAAAATGGAAAATGCTCGCAAGTCATCCCTTAAGATCTACGACCTACAAGTCTATCATCATTCCTTCTTAAGACCTTAGAAAGATTGATTGATATGCATTTAAGGTTAAGTATTGATACAAGACTTCTGTCTATGTCTTAACCTACTGTAAAGGCAAGTCGGTGGAAACATGGATATATCTGCAATTACATCTTCACTAACATCTCTGAATGTAGAGAGTTTTTGGGGAGTGTATTTGTTTAATGCTGACTAGCAGAATAATTAACTCAAAACTGGACAAATCTTTTGTTAGAAGATTTATAGGTAGAGGGACACCGCAAGATGGTGTTCTATCCCTTCTGCTCTAGAACCTGGTGGTAAATTAAATCCTAACTGGTCTGGATGAAGAGGGTTTCAGAGTGATTGCCTATGAAGTTGACGTTGCTTTAGCGGTTTCAGGATAGCATCTTAACACCCCAAATTAACTCTTATAAAATGCCTAAGACAATCTAATACTTTGGTCTGATCGGTTTGGACTGGGTGTCAACCCACACAAAATTCATTAAGTCCTATTTTCGAGGAAATACAAAATTTCATATGTTAAAGGAATCCAATTAAAGTTCTCTGACGAGGCTAAGTATCTGGGTCTTGTTTTCCGCCTTCCCAATCATTGTAGCGTGTTTCAGGCGGAACTTTTGGCGATAAAAGAACTTATGTCCTACCTTAAAAAAAAACGTGGTATCAATATCTGATATCCGTAATTTCTCAGGTAGTTAGGCTGCTATCAAATCTCTGGACTCTGTCTCTACAAACTCTATAACACTCCATAACAACCGATCATCTTTTATGGAGATGGCACAACAGTTAAACAACTCATCTTTGCTGGGTGCCGGGCCATAGAGACAATCCAGGGAATTGTAAAGCAGATGAACTCGCCAGAAATGGTTCATTCAAGAGCAAATGCTTGCGACACATGCATTACTTTGCTGATGTAGTTATTTTTTTTTTTTAAAGTTGCAATCAACAACGGAAGTTTTGGTTTGATGTTTTGGATTTTTTATCTTAACTGATTTAAGTCAGCTTTATATAGCACGAGCCAAGGGCCGCTCGTTGTGAGTATAGTAAGGTTAACGATAAAGATATCAATATTGAAGATCAGGTCCACTCCAAAATATGGTGCAAAGTGTCTTGCAGCTGTAGGCGCTTACAATACTAATTAATACTTTATTATTTCACAGGTGCTTATTCATATTTCAAAAATAGTTGTTTATTTCGGTATTTTAAAAGTAGCTTTGTGGAATATTAATTTTTGTATGATTTTATTAAAAGTTAATATTTTTCAAACTGAAATGATTGCAATTTTTTAGTCGTCTTCATTAATAGGCTGAGGCTCTGCCAGTAATCGTAGCGGGCCTGCAGTTTGGATTTAAATTTATATCATTGTTTTTGTAATGCTTATAATGCATTTGTTTTGAAGATAAATATAAGAATAGAAAAAAACACATATTATCTACAAAACTATTTTTGTGATTTCATATCAATTAAATTGAAACATATGTAATCGAGTATGAGTCAAAAAATAGCCACACTAGCAAATACATGTGAGTTTATAGATATACTCAAATTACATGATTCATAGATATTAGAACGAGAAACAGTGGAAGTAGCGTCTAAGATCGAAAAATTATATTAGAGGAATTCGAGATAAGGAGAAGAGTAATATTATCGTTTTAAGGGCGTTTCTTATTCATTTTCCATGCCGATACAAGACACATCTTTTCTAAGATGTCAAAAGTTTGAATTATTATATTCGATGCTTTGAACTTAAGGAATACTTGCAAATTTTTTGTAAATAAGAATGAGGGTGTCCTGCTATCAATTCAAAATGGAAACTCGTATTTCACAAGCGTTAAATGTGATCATTTTGTATATTAAAACACTTATTTAATTTCAAGATATTAATCAAATGTTTTTGTTTATATTTTATCACCCTTATTATGCTATAGACTCTCAGAAATGTAGAGAGGGTTCTAAGGGAGGTGTCTGTGCAAATTGGTTTTGAATTCCTGAATATTTCAATGACAAAGAAATACAGGATGTGGTATAAAAATTCCACATACGCGTAGTTCGACTAAAGAACTAATCTCTGTACGTAATAGCCTGACCAAAATTGAGTTCGAAGGTATACTGCTGATCATTTCTCTGGTCCGTACTACTTATTACGGTTAAATTGTAACCGAAATTACTTTTGAGAAAGTTGACCGGTGAAGTTTATGTAAATTGAACGGCATACCCTGGACATCCAAATTAAACTGACTTTTACCATTTTTAAATTTGCATTTGAAGCAGTTGTAATAGGTCCAATTGGTCGACACCCGAAGGAGTGTTTGCTGATATCTTCGCTGAGTTGAACCACTTCACTCAGCTGGTCAACGAGCCCACTCGAATATCGAAAGTGATAAGTATGACATATTAGTGTTCTATCTCCTCTAGGCACATGGGGCCATTGTATTATATCTGCAAATTATAAAAAGTCTCCAGTAAGGGAAAGAGCTCCTAAAAGAATCGTTTGGCAGGATCTTCAACTGATCACTATGTCTCCTCGATAGTGACGTCGAAACCAGCGCTGATTTGATCACAAGTTTGAAAAGGAAAACGCATAGTTCGAAGCTAGCTGTAAAGAGGTTATTAGGGCCAAAGAAGTAAGTTTCGGTTGTTTTAATGTCAAACCAACTGAGGAAAACCGGAAAAAGTTCAAGCAAAGGACACAATTTTTGAATGATCAAAAATTACGGAAGCAAATACTGCAATGTCACAAAGGCAGTACAAATTGTTAGTCATTCGTAAAAAACATGAGAAATTTTTAATCGATTCCTACGCTCGTTCTCAATGTCACTTCATTTGTTAGTTCTTTAGAAAAAGCTAATCTCTTTGCTAGGCAGTTTGCCACCAATTCAACGCTGCCAGGGAGTGTTATGACTTCACTTGTACTTGAGCCCTTTAGTAATTCTATGGGAGCAATCGTTTTTGTACTGTGGCAAGAGTCTTAAGAGATCTCAACACACATAAATCCCGCTGGCTGGTACCCGTTCTGAAATAGTCTCGTTCCAAGCGGATGGAAAACAGCATTTATCCAGCTCATCCCCGAAAAAGGTGAATCTTTTTCTCGATTTAGTTATCGACCGATTGCACTTACTTTCTTTCTTTCCAGTGTAATGGAAACACTGATTAATTATCAGCTGAAGAAATATCTCGAAGAGCTAATAACCGACAGTACGCCTTTAGCAGCAATAGGTCCACTGGTGATCTCATTGTTTATCTCACCGAACAGTGGAGCAAATCTTTAAATGGTTTTAAAGGAAGTAAGATTTTTTCACTTGATATTTCAAAAGCATTGATGGGGTTTGGTATCAGGCTCTCTTATCAAAAATGCGTACTTTCGGTTTTCATTGAATTAAAAAGTACTTTTGGGATCGCTGAAAAGCACAAAATAAATGCTGGTGTGCCCCAGGGCCGTGTTCTATCTCCAACACATTTTCTCACTTTTATTAATGACCTTTTGTCTGCAATAACCTTATGCAATAAATTGTTTTGCTGACGATAGTACTCTTAGCTTTTCATTTTAATTTTCAGACTCACATCCCTCTTCTTCGGATGGGGAACTGCAACGGCAAAATGTGATAAGCTTATTAAATTCTTACCTAAATAGCATTGTACAATGGTTGTTATTTACAAGACTTACATATATACGTCCAAAGCTTGAGAATAACTCCCATCTCTAGGCTGGTACTTCTGCAATTTACTTAAGCCTCTTTAGACAGTTTTGAACGTAGAGCATTTAAATGGATCGGTGATAATATTGTAATGTGTATACACTCTTTCATTAATAAGGGGCAACATCTAGTGGTAGTAATAGGAGAACTCGCTTCTTTAAGCATCGAGAAACATCTAGTGGCTTAGAGGGGAACTCATTCAGCGCATACAAGAACCTCGAAAGGGGTAAGCATCTAGTGATAAAGTGGAGAACTTCGTTAAGCATCGAGAAACATCTAGTGGCTTAGAGGGGAACTCATTCAGCGCATACAAGAACCTCGAAAGGGGTAAGCATCTAGTGATAAAGTGGAGAACTTCGTTAAGCATCGAGAACAACCTCGTAGATTCTCGAACCGATTTGAGGTATATAAATAGGCGCTTGGAAGCGAAGCGGTTCAGTATAATTATGGATTGTGAATTGCTATAAAGAAAAGACTGTGTTTGAAAAGTAAAGACTGTGTTTTAAAGTAATAATTGAAAGTGTTGAATAAAGAATTTTTGTGAGTTGTTTAAAAGAAAGTGAATTTGTGTTTTTATTTACGAAGTTTGAATAAGTTTTAACTGTCGGACCAAGCCGAATATTACATTGGTGTCAGAAGTGGGATTAAAACTTATTGAGAATAAAAACAGTGATCAGTGATTTAACTATTTTGTGTGAAGTAGTGAAGTTAAAAATAAAAAAATAAAACAAAATGAGTAAAGTTTTGAAGGACTTAACTGTCCCTGAGCTAAAGGCCGAATTAAGCAAACGTGGCTTAAGTGGGACAGGCGTAAAAACCGAACTCGTTAAACGGCTGCAGGAATATCTGGAGCAGAAAAATGAAGACCCAGATACATTTGCTTTCGAAATAGAAGCAAAAGTGGAAGAGGTAAATGCAAATGTTGCCTTATCTAACATGGTGTCAGTTCTTTTAGCCAAATTTGAAGAGAATGAAAAGAATGTCCTGAAACAACTAGAAACTCAAAGCAAACAACTAGAAACTCAAAGCAAACAACTAGAAGCTCAAAGGAATGATCAAAAACAAGAACAGCAGAATATTCTAGAGCGATTCGACGAACAGAGAAATCTTTTAGAAGGCAGGTTTGCGGACTTCGAACAGAAAATCCATACTCTCGAAGAGCGCGTCGAACAGCAAAATGTACGTTTCGAGAAAATGAACAAACAAATCGAAACCCTCACAAATGAACTAGAAAAAGTGCGAAATATGAAAGCTCGAGAACCTTCTGGTGAGTGTTCAAGGAAGAGAGAAGTGAATCCTCCAAGCTTTGATGGTCAGATTCCGTGGCCAATTTACAAGAAACAGTTTGAAGCAGCAGCGTTAACAAACGGCTGGGACGATCACGGAAAATGCATTGCTCTTACGCTTGCTTTAAGAGGATCTGCTGCTGAACTGCTACAAACCATCCCAGCAGAAAAGAGTGGTGACTTCACAGTTCTGGCAAACGCAATCGAACAGCGGTTTGGGAATAGCCACATGGCAGAACTCTTCCGAGTTCAGCTTAACAATAGGACACAGAAAAGAGGTGAAACTCTGCAGCAGCTTCAGGCAGATATCGAGCGATTGGTTCACCTGGCATATCCAACAGCTGGTAACGAGATAATAAATCAACTTGCTGTTGAAGCCTTTGTGAGAGCTGTGGGCGATATAAATCTCCAAAGGGCTATCCGCATTGCCGGGAAGCAAACACTACCAGAAGCATTGGCTTTCGCTCTGACGATGGAAGCTGCAGAAAAAGCTTCCCAAAACATGCATCGTGTAAGGAAATTAGAAGTCCAAGAATGCTCTTGTCAGAAGGCTACTGTGGAAAGGAGTCAGCGAGGCGGACGAGCACGATGCTGGAACTGCAATAAGACTGGGCATCTACAGCGACAGTGCAGATTACCGCGAAGAGGAACCGCATGGCAACACTTTGAAAACAGAAGTAATTCAACTGGCCAAAGTAACACCAACAACGTTGCTTCCGAAGTTGTTTTCCACCCGGGAAAACGAATAAGAACCAACTTGAAGGGGCAGAAGCTGGTTTCTGGTATCGATGGCCCCAGGAACGACATCCAGGTTTATCAAACGAAACCTTACTACAAGAGCAGACCATATAAGGAAGACTGTAAGCATTGCAGACGACAAGAAGAAAAAGAAGTGGTTACTGTCCAACGAACCAGAGTCGATCCCATTTATGGCTGGAGCAACGACGAGTTGAGGAAGGCTCAACAAGAAAGACCCCTTCAGATCCACGACAATACCAGGTTGGAAACAAAGATGTTCAGTGACCGAATGAAGACACGCTACGATATACGAGCGACAACAACAGAGTTCCAAGCAGGAGATCGGGTGTGGCTTTACAATCCCCATCGACAAAAAGGGTTGTCACCGAAACTTCAACGGGACTGGGAAGGTCCATATACAGTCATTACAAAAATCAACGATGTCGTGTACCGGATACAAAAGGGAATTAGAGGAAAACCTAAAGTTGTACATCGCGACCGGCTACATCGCTACAGTGGTGATGAGGACGATGGATTTGTTCGGGACGATCAATCCTAAGGAGGGGGCAATGTAATGTGTATACACTCTTTCATTAATAAGGGGCAACATCTAGTGGTAGTAATAGGAGAACTCGCTTCTTTAAGCATCGAGAAACATCTAGTGGCTTAGAGGGGAACTCATTCAGCGCATACAAGAACCTCGAAAGGGGTAAGCATCTAGTGATAAAGTGGAGAACTTCGTTAAGCATCGAGAAACATCTAGTGGCTTAGAGGGGAACTCATTCAGCGCATACAAGAACCTCGAAAGGGGTAAGCATCTAGTGATAAAGTGGAGAACTTCGTTAAGCATCGAGAACAACCTCGTAGATTCTCGAACCGATTTGAGGTATATAAATAGGCGCTTGGAAGCGAAGCGGTTCAGTATAATTATGGATTGTGAATTGCTATAAAGAAAAGACTGTGTTTGAAAAGTAAAGACTGTGTTTTAAAGTAATAATTGAAAGTGTTGAATAAAGAATTTTTGTGAGTTGTTTAAAAGAAAGTGAATTTGTGTTTTTATTTACGAAGTTTGAATAAGTTTTAACTGTCGGACCAAGCCGAATATTACAATATCATCGTTAATTAATTTAATTCACTTGAACATTGATTCACGGTCTTTCTCTGCGCTGCTGTCCTGTGGGTGTGGATTCGAAGAATTTCCGGGCCGGAGCTTTGGTTTCCATGCGCTCTACGTGACACAGCCATCTTAGTCGTTGGACTTTTACATTTCTGGCTAAGTTTACGTCGCTGTTCAGCCCGTACAGCTCGTCGTTCCATCTTCTCCTCCACTCCCCTTCTATGCATACGGGACCGTAGATCACAGGAAGAACTTTTCTCTCGAAACGACCCAAGGTGCTCTCATCCGCTTTTGTCATAGTCCATGCTTCTGCACCGTATAGCAGGACGGGGATGATGAGGGTCTTATATAGCGACACTTTGGTCCCTCGTCCTTTGTTGACGACAGCATGTAATCTGTTTTGCCCTCATTAACCGTTAAACCCATTTTTGCCTCCTCTGCCTCAATACTCACAAAATCCCCATTGACATCACGCTGAGTTCTTCCGATTATGTCAATGTCATCAGCATATGCTAGTAATTGGACAGACGCACGTTTTGAAAGATAGTGCCTCTAGTGTTGACGTGAGAGCTCTGCACTATTCTTTCAAGGACGATGTTAAAAAAATCGCATGACAGCGCATCACCTTGTTTAATCGTTGTATGCTCAAGACAAATGGCAGCTGCATTCATCCCCTTAAATAGTTTAACCGTAATACTCGAGCTTCTAAGATTGCTCATCAGTATACCTTCTAGCCCAAATTTTGTCATTTTCCATGATAAGAATAACTCTTTAAGGATTTGTCAATTCCTCGAAAGAGGTTAAAAAGACTTTAGATGTCACATGCAGGGATTGATTGACCCGCATACCTCTGGCATGACAGTCCAACACACTAACTATCCACTTTACGGGATTGGAACATATTTTGAAACAATTTGTGAAATGATACCGTTGCATAATGCACAACAAATTGGTTAAAAATGTTTGAATAACAACATAATCATATTTGAGGAAAGTGATATGCATTATTGATGTGCTGCTGAAAAAAGAAACTCTATAGTTGACATTACACCCATAATCTAGATTAATGGCAAACTAATGCGCATTTATGGAAGTGTGAGTATTGCAATAGAATTACTTGGATCTAATGCTTCTGTTTACTTTGACATAAAATGTCTTGTCTTATCACTAAGCAGAAAAAGAATGTCTTTTATATCGTTATGAAAAAGTGTGTTTTCTTTTAAACTCGATTGTGCTCACCTTTTCATACTATTATCCCTATCATTTAAGTCTAAATGTAACGTCACTACTTGTTTTATTAAGTTGTGTGTATTTTTTCAAGTGATAATTTTACTTCAATTATCACTTTGAATAAAAGTCAAACATGCAATTAAATTAAAGTACCCTTTTATACCTACAGAACTCATTTGCATTGGGCTTAGTTACGCTATGAGTTTAGGCTAATTAATTTGTGCATTCCAATTGAGTTTTCTTTTCAAAAAGTGTTTATTCGACTTATCACTATATTGTGTGTGACATATAAAACAACAAAATAAAAAGAAGTTCAGAATAACTTTACTACTGAAGGAAATAAAATAATATTTTCTCCCCCTTTTGTTACCGCAATTATTTTTATTTCGCTCGTTTTAAATAAAAAATATTGTTATTCTTCTTCATGACTATGCCACATGCAGAAAATCTAGTACAAACTCTTCTCATGCGTAACACATACATGCAATGAATAATTAAAATTTAAATAACAAGCACACACACACCCGGCAAGCAAACATTGTTAATGCAATAGAATTTTCAAACAAAAGAGCTGTACAGCGAACTCGATTTTAAATTTGAATTTAAACTTTGTGACTAGAAAACGCGTTGTTTTGTGATAATAAATCGCTTAAACAAAATTACGACTGGATAAAATGTTTTTTTTTTATCACTTATGAACTCTGATTACTGTATCTTGTTTGGGGCCAGACGTAATTGGCCTAGTTTTATAAATTATGTGCGACAATTTATTTGGGTATAATGCACCTTACCTATTTACTCGATTGGTTTGTGGTTTCTTTATGTTAATCAAATATCTTAAAGGAAAACAAAAATTCCCACTCGAGTAAAATTGTAGCAATTTTCTATTTAAAAATTAATTTATTATCAATAAAATTGGTGAATTTATTTGAATTATTTGCTATGTTGCAATTCCACTGCGTTATAAGAGTTTAAGAAAGTTAAATGCGTAAATATAATTTAAAACTATCTGGCGCAAAAATATTGTGAATGGTGTCAATGAATGAAACGAAACGAGATTTTAATTTTTAGTTTAAATTTGTATTCTTTTTAAAAGAAACTATAAATGAAATATACATATATATAAAAAAGGTAACTTTGTATGGAGATGTATGGAGAATTCTCCAAGGGAAACTAGAAGACTTGTTTCCAACTAAAATATTAAAATAATACTACAATAAAGTTTTGTCTAAAAAAAAATTAAATTAGAATTTTTATTAACTTAATGAAAAAAAAAAACATATAAAATTCGTCCCACCCAAGATCAACTTAGAAATAATGAAGACTTATACATGGAAAACCACTTTTTTTGTGGTTCAGAAATGTAAATACTTTTGAGATAACATATTTGAAAAGCAAGCAATTAATGTACATATTTTGTAAAATTACTTATTCAATTGGTTTTTTTACAATATAAATTTAAACAATAAAGATAAATTTTGTTAAAATTTCATAAAATAATTATGTTTCTATATATAATAAAAAGAACAATTTATTTTCAGGGGAACCGCAGTTCAAATTCTTTAATGGATAGAATCTAGCGATGTTATAGAAAAATTGTACAAGTGTAACTTACAAGAAAATTTATTTGGAATCAGAGGTTAGCAATTCTGATTATTTATTTATGTTTTTAGTTCAGTAAGTTTTCAATAAATTTATATGTGAACTTGTTAAGTTAAATTTGTTTAAGCCCTGCAAAACTTTTCATGTAAAATTTTGGAATTTTTCATAAGTTCATATGTCCAAGTTTTTCTAGAAAGATTTCAAGTTATTTGAAAAAATGTCAGACACTAAATTTTTGTTCACTTTTTTCTTTCTTAATTTGTTGTGTTTGGGCTTTGTGGCTTTTCAAGCAGGTTTGGACGTTTCGGCTCTTAAAATCCAATAAAAGTTTAATACTTTTCTGTGAAACAGTTAAATCATTTAGCCCTTGGATTCCCAGATGCAAATAACTTATTTCGTCCAATTTTTGGTTGGAAATATTGTGGCAGATGTTGTTTAGGAGAGTGGCATTAGGGGGAGGGAGGGCTTAGAGGTATGTAGTGGTGTAGAGTTGATCACACAAAAATATTTATTTTGTTATGAATTTTTGTTCTAGATGTAAGCTACCCCTATTATAATTTGTTGTTCTAAATGTAAGCTACTCCTCAATGTTCGAAACGTCAAACATCATCGATTCATGTTCGAATAGTAAAACGTAATCGACGATTTGACGTTTGGGACAGACAGTATTCCCTCCTTTTTCACATTCTTATTCTTCTTTTAAACGAGACTATAGACACGCCAATAAATTGTTAAGAGATAAAAATTCAATTAAAAAAATTAAAATAAACCTAAACCAAAAGAAATATCGTTTTAATAATTTTGGTACAATAAACATGAATATAGTGACATATTTCTTAAAGTGGATAAGTTCAAATCTACAGGTGTGTCGAGACATTTTAGAAACAGAGAAACGTGTTTGAAACTTTTCTTAAATGTTTTCTTTGGTCTGAACACTTGTGAAACATTTCTGAAATGTTTTTCTGTTTCCCATTCTGAATGGTAAATTTTATTTGTTGATCATTTATATCAATATTTAATGTCGAGAAATGTGTGACAAACGAAAAATTTTAAAAAATAGATAAAAATGTATGAATTGAAAAAGAAAGTTTTGACGAATATTTCAAAAACTAAATTTAAAAATCCGATGCTATGTCTGAATAAAGAAGGCGAAGCAGAAAAATTGCAGTCGCTTAAAGTGCAACACAGTCTTTTGTTTTATTTATTTTCTTATTGTGTCAAGACACGACGCAATCAATGCTTCTTCTTTTCAATCCATTTTCACGCACAAAACTAGATAAATTCATTGGAAAAAAGAAACGTTTCAGAAACGTCCGATGAATGGAAAACATTTCAGAAACGTTTTTAAAATAATGTTTCTTGAAATGTTTCTTTGGTGTGGACACACCCTTATATCTACAAAGTAAACACTCGTGTGCCCCAAGGCTCTGTTTTGTCTCCTACACTCTTCCTTATTTTTATAAATTATCTGTTGTCTAAAACTTCTAACCTACATAATTGTTTGGCTTATAAAAGTTCGCTCAGCTTTTTCATATTCGTTTACTGATTCTCATCCTTGTCCTTCGTCCAGCAACGTCAGCTTATGATAAGCTCATTCAATTCTGATCTGCATACAGCATTGGGGGAATCAAAATCCGTGTAGAATTGAATGCTGTCTAGTGTCACAAAAGCTCAACTTTCCCCCAATGCCACTATTCCTGGGTGGTACTTGCATAGAGAAGACTGAACGGCTTTTAGTTCTAGGTATGTGCAGTGGATCACAAACCATTTTTTTTAGTTTTCTCCGACGATTCAAGCAAGGCTTTTTTCGTGCTGAATTCTCATATTTGGACTGTTGCCTCAATAACTATACTTGAGTATTTTGGGTAGGATTGAAAAGCGAGCTCTTAAAATGACAGGTGATCGTTCTCTTACTGAGACATTTTCTACTATTGAACACCGCCACCCGCCATCTCAAAGTCTCATGCCTATCAATGCTATATCGCTACTTTCATAAGCAATGCTCTAGTGATATATACAGTACCATTCATTTTCGCTCTTCTAGAAGTGCTTATAAGTTTACCCTTGAGCCCAATTTCGGGCGTACCGTTACAGGGATTCTTTTTTAAGCCGCACTAAACGAATATGAAATGCCTTACCAGGCTCAATATTTACAATGTGCAGATATTCAAAAGCATTGTCCTTCGGTATCCCTTTTCTAATCATATTGTCCTTTGAAAATTTTGGAAAATGTCATCAAAAAGATGAAGTGAGGGTTTCCCTTATTTCTTTGTACACATATATGAGAGCAGTTCAAGTCAATAAATTGTCATTTGTTAATAACTTAATTATCTAATTCCTATAACAAACTTCTACTTTTATTACTCATTTTAAAATAAATAAATCAGAAGTCAATTAATTTCACAAGCCAGAAAAATATGTATTTAGGATGGTTGTTAACTTAATTTTACTTCTGTAATAAAAGTTTTTATTATTATAAAGTGAAAGATATTTAAAGCAAAAGAGCTAAAGTTAATGTGGCTATAACCTACCTATATATAAGACTTAAATTGAATTCTAAGAATCTTTAATGTGTTTAACCGTTATACATTTGAAAACAAGAATCTTAAAAATGCATGAAGTCAAGGCAAATTAGATTGGTAATAAAATATGTTTTGTTGTTTTGTATACTTAATTGTTCATTGTGTCTCATTAGTTATATTAAATGAAAATAATAAATATTTTGCTACTCTATTTTATTTGTTTACCAAATAAAATTGTGTATTTAGTTTTAAGTTCGAATGTTTAAATAAATTAAGCTTAATTTTGTGTGTTTTTCGAATTATATTTAAGTTGCTAGAGATCAATTGTGAAATTAATAGAAGTAAATATTACCTAAGTTTTAAGACTTTTTTCTATAAACTTATCAATATCGCTTTGAAACTTATAGGTTTTAAGGCATTAACAAATGATTGTATATAATCTAAGTGTTGCAAAACTTTTTAACTCCAGTGTTTTAGTGTAATTCACATAACATTCACATTATTTGGATGTTCACTATACAGCAAGATTAAGGTCCAGTTTGTTAAAAGCGAATCGGATGTTCGACTGAAAGTGAATATTTTTGAAATCATAAATTTCGTGAATTCCATTTCAATCTTCACTTCAAAACCACATTTTTTGGAAAAAGAGATGTAAGTCTATTTGAATGTTGAAATTTACCCATTTTAATTCCACTACATATTGGATATCTCAAACGTTCGTTTTGAGTCGAATGTTTGGTTAACTTTACGTAATAAGGAGAATAAAGAAGTCGGGTTTCTCGTTTAACCTCTAGCTTTAATTATAGTAAGTGCAATTTACCAGAAGAATAACGTTGCTCACTTGTTTATAATTTTGACTAATGCCTTATTTTTTTCACAGTACATAATCATTGATATCATATCTGAAAGTTGCATTAAAGTTGATCCCATTTAGTAAATTTTTTTCTATATAGTACTAAAAAGAACAAATCTTTCAAAAAGTTAGTGTTGGACAAATATTTAGACATTTAGGCAAATATTTTCTCTCAGGCTTCTACAATAATTATAATTTAATTTAATTTAATTTTTTTCAAACTAAACAATTTTACAAAAAAGGAATGTTGTGGAAATTGAAGTTTTGAATATTGAATATTCGTGATAAACAGAACGTTTATCATAGATATAGATATTTATGATACTTGAGCGTGAGCTAGTTGAGGCTATAATGAAGACTAGCCCTACAGGGCTAGTAGCTAATAATTGTAAAAACACTAGTGTATATTTTTCAGTTTTGGACTTGAACTTTCGGTTGAAAATGATAAATAAGTTACAAGAAATTGAATGATTTAATTAAGAAGTAATGGATGAGGCCATTTAACGCTATTAGGCGATAGAATTGAAGTTTAAAAAATAAAAAAGGATATTAACGTAGACTAAGTTTTTAAACCATTTGATTCTAATTTATTTTTAAAGGTATCCCGCTCATGTCTGAGGCATTTAAGGGTTTTTAGATATACATATTTTGAATTTTGACATGTTTATTTCTGGATTTAAGATAAAGGTTGCTTTGGTGTAGCATGATTAAAAAAAAAGTTGCTCTGCTGCTTTTAGCTCTAGCCTATTCTATATTTTTCCGAGATAGGTACATTTTTTGACAAATGGAGTGTAGTTTTCAAATAAAACTCTTTCTCTATTTGAAAATGAACGTACAAATATTAAAATTGAAAATCAATAACAAATTCATAAAAACTTATAAATTTTATGATACTAAAGGGTGATTTTTTAGCTATTATATTTTTGGCAACACTGGTTTAAACAGCTGACGCACGTTTCGTGTTTTGTTTCACTGTCAAACACCTTCAGTTTGGTCTAAAATTTAACCATGAATCGTCTTACAAACGAACAACGCTTGCAAATTATTGAATTTTATTGTCAAAATGCGTGCTCTGTTAAGAAAGTTCATCGCGCGCTTCTTCAATTTTATGGTCAGTTTAATCGACCCACCAAATCGCACCAAATTTACATTGTTGGACATTAAACCCACCAACACGCTTACTTAGAGTGCGAACTGAAGAAAATATCGCAGCTGTATCGGCCAATCGGCCAGTGTTAACGATCTCTCATCAACGTGGAAAATTTTGCGAAAGAATTTAGGTGTGATGCCTTTCAAAATACAGTGGGTGCAAAATTGAAGCCGAACCACCTACTGCAACGTAAAATTTTTGGTGAATGGGCTCTTGAAAAGTTGGCCGAACATCCACTTTTTTACCGAAAAATTGTGTTCAGCAACGAAGCTCATTTTTGTCTCAATGGGTACGTAAATAAGCAGAATTGTCGATTTTGGAGTGAATATCAGCCAGAAGCATTGCAAGAGCTACTAATGGATCCAGAAAAAGTCACAGTTTGGTGCGGTTTATGGGCTGGGGGCATCATTGGACCGTACATCCGTAAAGATGATGCGAATCGTAACGTAACTGTGAATGGTGAACGCTACCGTGAGATGATATCCAACTTAGCTTGCATGACATGTGGTTTTAACAAGACGGTGCCACATGCCACACAGCACGCGCAACAATAGACTTATTGAGAGGCGAGTTCGGTGAACATTTTATTTCACTTTCGGGACCGGTCAATTGGCCGCCTATAGATCGTGCGATTTAACGCCTTTATGCTATTTTTTGTGGGGCTATGTTAAAGCTCATGTCTATACAGACAAGTCCGCTTCAATTGACGCATTGGAAGACAACATTGAAGCATTTATTCGTGAGATACCGGAATGTTGGAAAGAGTATGCAAAAATTGGACTAAGCGGATGGATCATTTGAGCCGCAGTCAAGGTCAACATTTGCATGAAATAATAATATGTAATATAATTAAATTATATGGACCGAACTATTGATTCAAATAAAGATTTCATGCATTTTTCTGAATTTTATGGTTTTTTTTTTTAATTTCCTATATCTTTTAAATAACCACCCTTTATTAGAGTGTTTTTACTTTAAGTTGGAAAAAAATAGTATTTTGGCTGGTCTTAAAACATTTATATTGAATATGTACCGTAGAGAGATTTTTCTTACATTTTAGTAAATTTTTCAATTCAAATTAATGTTTCATCAAATTTTCTTTTAATTTTTGAAATGCCTTAAAACTTGCTTATAGGAAAAACTTTGTTAATTTGATTTATGTAAATAAAAATTATGTAAATAAATTAAATCAAAATAATAACAATAGCACATTTTTTGACATTTTTTTTAACTACGTAAATCATTGGAAATATTTTTAAAAATCAATTATTCGTTTGAAGACTATTCACGACATATATGACTTCGAATTCGTTCATATGGCCACCACTGGCACTTTTGCAGCGGTTGATTTGTTGAACTTAATTTTGTATGACTCGGCCACACTTTTTTGTTCGTTTAGTTTTGGCTGTGAGCTTTCGAACATCGGCGGCTTATATTGACATAAAGAAATGACTTAACGTAGGGCCAAAGATGATAGTCTAGATTCGTTAAATCGATCGAACGAGGTGGCAACTGGACCATTTCTTGAGACAACCCACGATCATCAAACTTACTCTTCAATAAATCGATTGTAAGTTGTGCTGTGTGGCTTAGAAACACCGCCGCCGCCGCGCCGGCATGCAAACCACACTTAACAGTTGTTTATAAAGCAAATATTGAATTTCACCCCACTTAAAACGTATATTTTGCTTATTGACGACCAAATTGAGCCAAAAGTGAACTTCGTCCCTGAAAATGATTCTGCGATGAAATTCTTCATCTCGAAAAATCTTCTCGAGAGCCCAATCGAAGAACGTATACGTTCGTTGCTTCAAATGGTCCATCGACTTCAATTCTTGAGTCAGCTTGATTTTCTTTGGGTATAAACCAAGATCCTAACTCAGAATACGCCATAATGTGGTCAGAGCGATGTCCAATTCTTGAGAACGCTACCGAGGAATTGACTGATTTGGATCACTTGCTACGGACGAGGTAAATGAGATTCTCAGACATTTCGAGGCATAAGGACTCAAAGTATTTTGTTAAGTAATTTTTTCGAATTCGAATCTCAGAAATTGTTGGTAAACAAATAAAACAAGAAAAATAATACATTTTTAACAATGTGACTTTTAAGTTTTCGCTATATGTCACTTACCTCCTTCCCTTCTTCATCGAAACGCTTCAATTACACTTCGATGATTAGTTTAAGGATGCGTTCACAAAAATTTGATATTATGTATGCATGTTCATCATTTTGTAAATACTCAAAATTTAAAATTCTTTTTAAACTATCATGCACCTATTTACTATCTTGTATACATTTAAATTACCGAGGCGGAACTCATCACCTGCGTACTTTTGACTTTATACATATTGACTTCCATAGACTAACTATGGAAAGAATGAAGTTTTAAGTCGAATGAGCATTTTATATAACTTAAATTGTTCATCGATTGATTTAAATTTAAATAAGGTGGGATTAAAATCATTGTTTAGAACCAGTGCTCCACTATCGTAAACGTTTTTATTTTATTTTTTTTGGTGTTCTGTAATAATTCATGTTAAATGTTAATAATTATTTGTTTTGTATTTTGTGCGTGTGTTAGGCTATAATAATTGTATTATTTTCTTACTAACAACTAACACATGCACTTATGATGAGCCTCTGGTCGTATAGTGTGACGCTTGCTGTAAGCTAACTACTTTCTGAAAACTCTGAAGTATAAAAAAAAATAAAAAAAAAAAAAAAATCATAGCTCTGCCAGAAATTCAGAAATTTGATTTAAATTTCTAGAAATAAATATTTTCAAACACTATTTTGATTTGATTGACATTTAAATCAAACCTTTGAAAAACAAAAAACTTACAACCCTTTTAAATCTAGTTTTGCCGTAAAACTAGAAAAAAATCAATATTGTGAAGGTTATACTATTGTTATGTATGTATGTATGTAAATGTCAAATTCTGTTTCTGAAAATTACGGGAGAATCCATTCAATAAATCTATTTTTGTATAACGATGTTTTTACCAAGAGCAGCACACAAATTTTTATGTGAACGTTTAAAAGAAGACCTTTCACAAAGGTCTAGGTTACCCTGTATTAATATCTTAATAAGTTAATATTGATTGTATATTATAGCGTTTTTATTTTAAAATTAAAAACGAATAAATAATGAATTACTTTATCCACTAAATGGCCGCTACGGATACGGTTGCAGCATCATATCCTTTTCATGAAATTTTCCATGACCAATTTGCACGTTTGCGGCTGTAAGTCTTCGATAACTTCATGAATTCCATCCTTACGATCTTGGATTGACATTTATCATTATTATATCAAAAATATTGTGGACTTAAAATAAAAACATTCCATTGTTTCTATTTCAAATTCTTTTTGGATTCGAGAAGAAATGTCAATTATTTTAGAACAAATGTCATTCATTCGTTTTTAAAATAGTCAAATCAAACAGCAAAAAAATAAGTTAAAAATATTTATTGTAACACAACAAACATGGCGAAACTCATTATTTATTTAAAAAGAACTCATATACTTGTAAATATATTGAACATTAAATAAATGTAAAAGTATGTGTGTGCACATAAATTGCATACATACCTATTTACATATATCGATATTATCCAGTTAACACATGGTAAATAATATTCACTACATTCATACATGTTGATAAAGATTAGGGTGATTCAAATGTCAATTTTTTGAATTTTTAGAAAGGCTCAGCAGTAAAAAGATGCTGGATGTAAGGTTTCATAAGTTAAATTGACTCTGGATTGTGATTGAATTTTTGAAAAAAGCTGAATATTGCGTTAATATTACATGTGCAGTAAAAGCTGTGTCTGAAGCTTCAGTTATGTTGTGTAATAAAACAAGAAATATTCATTATATTCCAGATAGAAAATAGAAAAGCAAACTAAGCACTGTAATTAAATTATTATAAAATTATTCTAGTTTTATTAATTATTATTGTTATTAACTATTTTTGTGTAATAAAATATTATTTGAAATGCAAATTAAACTGAAATAAATATTATTACACAAATATTGTAAACAATTTACTGAAATTCAGACCAGAACTAATTTTAACATAATAAAATCGACAATTTTGAAATCCCGCCTTAAAAGTTTTCTCTCACATATGGTTTTTAAAATATTCCCCATTAAAAATGCTAAAGACAACTAAATAAGAGTTTTTAAGGTAAAACACAACATATCCTATAACAAAAAATTGTATGACGTACAAATCTTTTTCTTTTAGTTACAAACCATCAAACAATTTGAGTACCTTACTTATTTTACTGAAATTCACATTTTTGATTTAAAGCTTGCGTTGTTTTGAAAAACAGTTTTTGAGTTATTTCTTAGTGCTGATATCGAATTCAAACTTTTATTTAAAAAACTTGTATTCAAAAAAATATACGTTTTCAACATTGTTTCTATATTGTTACTGTATAACGGGTTATCCATTTTGCGGTTATAAAAGTATAGGGCTGGAATTCGACATCTGTTAAACTAAATTGTTAAACCAATTTTTTTTCTAGTTGAAAGTCTGACATTTACGAAAATGGATCGCTTAACGCACAACGCATACACATTTTTAAAACGCTACTACAAACATGGTGATTCTGCCACAGCCACAAATCGTGCTTTAAGAGGAGATTATGGTTTACACAATCGTCCAACTACGCAAGCAATTGGCAAAATTGTGACGAAATTTGAAGAGACTGGATTGGTTACAGATATTTTAAGGCCTGTGCATCATCGTTTCCTCGTGCCACGGAAAATATAGCTGCTGTATAAGTGAAAGAGTTGCCGAAGACCCGAATGTGTCGATTCCTCGTCGTTCTCAGGAATTAGGACTGTCTTACGGCACATTATGGCGTATTTAGCATTTGGATCTACACCTACATCTATATAAAGTCCAGCTCACACAAACACAACTACTGAAGCCAGCTGCCAATTCAAAACGTATAGTAGATAAATCGAATCGGTACTTGAACAACAGGCCGTGGACGGCGATTTTTCGAACAAAATTTTCTCCAGCGACGAAGCACATTTCTCACTCGGTGGGTGTGTTAATAAACAAAATGTTCATGTTTGGGGTTCTGAGAATCCTCAAGTAATTGAAGAGAGGCCATTACATCCACAAAAAGTCGCTGTTTGGTGCACTCTTTGGTCCGGAGGTGTGATTGGACCTTACTTCTTCGAAAACGACGAACTACTGTCAACGTCAATTCGGAACATTATAGTTATATGATAGATAACCTACTTTTTTTTGCATGCTTTTGAAGAATACGACTTCTAGAATATGTGGTTTCAGCAAGACTATGCCACATGCCACACAACTCGAGCGAATATGGATTTATTGCAAAAGAAATTTCCTGGCCGCGTAATTTCTCGTCGTGGAGATATCAACTGGCCATCAAGATCATGCGATTTGACACCGCTGCACTTTTTTTTGTGGGGCTACGCCAAAGACTGTGCAATTAAAAACCAACAACAGTTATGGCCGAGATACCACCCAATATGTGTCAAAAAGTGGTCGAAAATTACCTCAAAAAAATCGATGCTTGTTTCAGACATGTCAACGTTCAAACTTTATAATAAAGAAGAAATATCATGAAAAAAAAATATTTTATTTCTGTTTTATTTACGTTTACTTTTGAAACCGCAAAATGGATAAGCCTGTATTTCAAAAACTTGATCTTATAGCCTTGTTTAGGGGATAAATAATTTATTTATTTATTTTAAGAAGCGTCACCTTACAAAAAACAATCTATATTTTTATTTTGTTAACAACTAATAGCAAAAAGATTTTAACGACGCGCAGAGAACTCAAAGATCTATTTTATGTAAAAGCAACGTAGATAAGTCACTGTGGTTGTCGCCCGACAAGCTCCCAACTTATACCTGAATTCCCCATTATCAGCATTGAAGATCCCTTTGACCAGGACTATTGGGATGCCTGGAGCAACATGAATGCCAACACCCCAATTCAGATTGTCGGTGACGACTTCACTGTGGCAAACCCCAAGCGTATTGCCATCGCTGTCGAGAAGAAGGCCCATAATTGCTTGTTGTTGAAGGTCAACCAAATCGGTACAGTTACCGAGTCCTTCAAGGCGCATTTGTTGGCCAAGAGCAATGACACCATGGTATCGCTCCGATCTAAGCGTTTGGCCAAATACAGCCAAATTCTCCGCATCGAGGAGGAGTTGGGAGCCGCTGTCAAATATGCTGGCAAATCTTTCCGAAAGCCCCAATTAGAAGGCGATGGAGGAACGATTCACAGACCGCTCGCTCATCTCATACAAAATATAATCATATTATTTAATCATAAATACGAGTGTAATTATATTTGTATTATAATATTTCATCAAAGATGGTGCAACATTTAATGTGCAGCAAAATACCGGCTAAAAAGAGGAGAGCATTACTCAGCGTCAGCATCAGTACATAAGTTTTGTTTTGCTTTCAAAGTTAAAAATCGTTAATTGTTGTTGCTGTTAGATTTAAGCGTTTAAATAATGTATCAAAAATAAATCCAAAATTTAAAAAAAAACGTTGAAAACCAGAATGAGAAGTAAGATTTGAATTTTCTTAAATGTATCTTTTTGTTGAAGACATGCCAAGGCACTTTTTATTTTTAATTCAGAAAAGTAGTCGTACCTATACTACAATTCACAAAATGTTGTGGGGTTAAACAAACATTGCAGATTTGCATTTACAAAACAGATTAAATCAAAGTTGAGTCGTCAGCTCATTGGAAGAACACACAAATAATTAAATTAGCAAACATTGGTTTCTAACAATGTTCATCTTGAGTTTTAAAATGCATCATAGTCTTTTGTATGTTGGACTGTACTTCACGAATGTATTCATAGAGCATCAATGATGTATCAAGAACATCAAAATTGATTTCGATACTCCAATTAAAGTCAAATCTCTTTCCGGAGCAGTAATTTACTGTATTTTGTATCTGCAGTGATTTTACTGCTGATATTTTATTCGTTTTTCATATAAATTTCTACTGTACTACCGATGACTTTTCAAAAAAAACACTGTAACGTTGGTTGTTGTTACGTTTCCGAAGAGAACACAAAAAATGTTTGCGTGAGTGTGTGTGTGTGTGATGAGCGTGATGCTGAAGCTATAATATGTAAGCGAGTGGAGCGAGTGGAGCGAGTGGAGCGACGATGATGATGATGATGAAGCAGAGCCAAGCGACCAAAGTAATTTTGTTCAGCTTGTCTACTGAAGACGATGAGTGCTGCTGAAAACTGAAGCTATATGCTAGCGAGTGGAGCGACGACGATGAGCAGAGCCAAGCGACCAAGTAATTTTGTTCAGCTTGTCTACTGAGGCCAGCGTTGAGAAGCAAACTATTTAAAATAAAAGAGTAACTCCAACTATAAGTTGTGTGTTTACAAGTTTAGTTTATTGAACAGAATGCTTAATAGGTACATTTTTTTTTTTTTTTTTTTTTTTTTTTACATTATTATTTTATTGAACCAAAAATATATATACAATGTTACTTATTCCTAAAATTATTTAACACTTAACAATACAGGTAATTTGACACAAAATCGGCCTAAAAAACTACATTGACTTAATTTAACATATTAATATACTTAATTATAACTGGCTTAAATTGTATTCCATGGCGTGGTTCATCTCAGGGTGTTCAGTCCTGGTTGTCCTATTGTTGGTTGGTTTGGGTTGGGTTGCGGCATCTAGCCGCGTTGATATGCTGACTCCAGGTCAGCATAAAAGGAAACTGCTTCAGCGTTGTCCGTTGTCAATTTCTCGGGGATATCCATGGCACTCAGGTACCTTGGTTCGGGATGTCGTTCCTCGTTGGTCATCCTTCTCATCAGCGGATTGGGGTGGTTGGTTATGTTTTCAATCATCTTTCTAGCTGCGTCAACTAGAAATATGTCCAGTGGCTTTATCCGGGCTTCCTCGTAGAGCCGCTTATTGCTGAAGTACTTGCGCCTTTGCCTATCAAAATGTAGTCCAGTGCAAATCCTTAGCAGCTTCCTTTCGAACAAAAGAAGTTTCTGCATCGCTGTCTTCGAGATCGTAAACCATGCTGGAAAGCAGTAGCTGATCACTGGCCTGAGGAGTTGCTTGTAGATCAGCAGTTTGGTTGGCTTACTGAGTCCGGTCCTCTTCTTCAATAGGGGATTGATGCGGTGAAAGGCTAGGTTGGCTTTGGCAAGCACAGCTCTTGAGTGCGGGTTGAAGCGAAACAGCTCGTTGAAGTTAATTCCCAGGTATTTGGCGTTCCTTTTGGATTTGATGGTTGATCCATTAGGGAACTTCAGTGATAGGTTCCTGCATGCTGCCGCCGATCTACAGCGGCTGCGGTTGAAAACCGGTCTCCTGAAGCAGACCAACTCCGATTTGGCGGTGTTTATCCTGATTCCCCATTTGGTGTAGTACTCGTAGAGTCTGCATACGTGGGCTTCAACCTTCCGGATTGCTAGGACAGGTGAGATGGATGAGGCGTATGTGAGAGAGTCATCTGCAAAGAGCAGATTCTCACAGTCTGATGGCACAGGTTGGTCCGACGTCATTAAGCTGTAGAGAAAGGGTCCGAGCTTCGATCCCTGCGCCACTCCAGCCAAAATGTTCCTTGTTGTTGATTTTTTATTATCAGCTTCCACGAAGAATTTCCTGGAAGAAAGAAAAGAAAATAACATTTTGATTAGTGCCTGAGGGATACCTAAAATACGGAGCTTGTGGATGAGAGCCTCAATCCAGACGCTGTCGAATGCTTTCTCAACATCCAGAAAGCATCCTACTGTAACACGGTGACTGTTGAGAGCTGAGGTGACGTCGTTTTGGAATTTCACCAAGGGATGTAATGTGGAGTGACCTTTGCGAAAACCAAACTGCATTGTAGGGATGATGCTGCGCTCGTTGCAAAATCTTTTCAGTCTCCTGAGTATAATTTCCTCCAGAATCTTGCTCATGTTGTTAAGAAGGGATACAGGCCGGTAGTTGCAGACCAGGTTGCTTGCTCCTTTCTTCGGGATGGCCACGATTTTTGCTGTTTTCCACTTTTGTGGAAAGTAGCAGTTGTTTATGCAGTTGTTGATGATAATCGCTAGAATTATCATCACAACTTGCGGAAGTTTCTTTATTATAAAGTTGGAAACACCATCCATTCCAGTTGATTTCTTTGGCCTAAGACTGCCGATGATTTCTGCAATCTCCTCGTGATTGCAGAATTGCTGGTGTTCTGCTGGATCATCAGCTGGACAGGCATCGTTGAACTGAACTGCTTCAGTATTGGGTTGCTGGATCAATTGGATGGAGGCGTCGATTTCCATACGGAAGGCTTGGTCTGCTGATGGAGAAGGTGTGAAGCTTTGCTCAAAGTGGTTGGCAAAGGCTTCGACCTTGTCTGTTGTTGTTGTAAGCTCTATGTTGTTGCTGAGCATTACTTCCGGAAGTGGCTTGTTTTTCCCAATAAGGCGGTTTATTTCCTTGAATGCGTCTGGTCCTGGTTTAATGGCCTGCAGCCTCTTCTTGAACGCAATGTCGTTGTGGTGCTGAATAGCGTTTCTGAACATTATGTTGGTGTGCTCCAGTTCTTTTTTGGCTATCCTGTATTCCAGATTGACGGTGTTGAGTTCCCGATGCAGTATCCTTTGGAGGCGCTTCCTTATCCTCTGTCTGTGGGCATATAGTACTTGCACATACTCCGGTAGATGCTGGTAACGGTCCTTCGATGACTTGGGTACTTTTTGTACCTCAAGTGCATTGGAAAGAGCTGATTCCAGGTTGTCGACCGTGTTGTCAATTTCCTCGGTGGTTAGGTTCCTGTTTGTGGGTGGTAGGTCAAGATTGTCTTCGACGTCTCTCTGCAGTCTTTCGATGTTGAGCTTCCTGTAGTTGATAAACTCCGCTTGAGGCCTTGCTGTTAGTATGGCTGGTTGATTCAGTTTCACTGAAAGCAAAACTGCTTCGTGGTCCGAGTCACTTGGAACTGTGGAGCAGGTGTAGTTGCAAATCTCTGGAAGTATAAAAACAAAATTAGATGTAGCAAGGAAGAAGTCTAATGTTGATGGTGTTCGTGGGAACGTTGGTTTTGGCTGTGAGACCACGACCAAAGAATGCTCTTCGCTGTTGGTATCCATCCAGTCCACAACAGCCTTGCCCTCGATGCTGTCGGAAGTATCCAGCCAACGTTGATGTCTCGCATTGAAGTCACCGCCAATGAGCCCATATGTCGATTGTTTTACTGCTCGGTTGAGGGTGTGCAGGTCGACATGAATATTTCCAGAGGTGGAGCCGCATTTGAAGTATGAGCTGACGATGGTTAGTGTTTCTCCGTATCCCAGATCTATACGGACAGCTGTGGCTTCACTTGTACGGAGTCCTGAGATCAGTACTTCCTTGCTTGATGCGGAGATTAAGTCCCTCATCATTATGGCGGTTCCTCTTCGGTCATCGGTTTTGTCTTGTCGGAAGGTTTTGTATCCCACGATGTCTATGTTGTTCCTCCTAGTTACGTTGGTTTCGCTGATTAGTATTATATCCGGTTTGTTGTTCCTCATGAACATGTTGAAGGCTGTCCTCTTTTCCAGGCTGTATAACGAATTAACGTTATACGTCAGTATGCGGAGCTTCTTTAGTTGCATATTTCGAACAGGAAGGTGGCCAGGGCCACGGACTTCTCTCCTTCACTCAGTTGGGCGTAGTTCGAGGGTACGGCATTCTTAGCTTTCTGCATTACAGAAAGAAGATTGCTTCCGAAGATTCGTTGGACTTCTGTGTTGAGATTTGTCGAGGGGACTGGGTTCGATGTTGGTCTTGGTCTTGGTTGGGAGGGTCCTGAGTGGGTTGGGGTTGGTCTTGCTGGGGCCTTTGAGGTTGAGGTCTTTGCTGGATGCGACTTCTGTGTGTTGGTTGGTCCATGTTTGAGTGTGTTGGCAAACGATATAAATGGATTAACTCCCTTGCAAGCTGACTGTGTTGCGAATAGCTGCCGTGCCTTCTTTTCAGCTTCCATTTTGTTTTTTTCCGTTCGTTTTTTTACAAGGGTTGGGCAGCCCTTGAAACTAGCTGGATGTCCTGTCTTCTGGCAGTTGGCACACCATACGTCGAGTCCTGTGTTGACGGTCCTTTTGCATTGGCCTGGTTCGTGTGTCTCCTTGCATTTAACGCAGACATATTGACGTCCGCAGTTAGTTGCTACGTGTCCAAACCGTTGGCAGTTCCGGCATTGTACGATGTCTGTGGATTGCAGCCTCTCCCAATGAACTCGTTGGTTCATTATGAGTGTTTTTGTGAACACTTCGTTAACTTCGTAGTTCTTGCTGAGTTCTACAACAAAGTTGTTGTAGATCTTGCTTTGATTCCTCGTTTTGAAGGGAGTCACTTTGATGACTGGCAGCCCTTCAATCTTGAGCTCGTCTTCCACTTCAATGGCTGCAAAGGTACTGTGAATACCTTTCAGAAGAAGCAAATTCTTCCTTTCCTCCCTCGGTGTAAAGGAGTTGTACTCAATTTTCCTGTCCTTGAGGAAGTCCTTCAACTCATCGAATGTACTCCTATTGGCTGCGCTGATAATAGTTGACTTACTATTCCTGTTCTTGAATGTCACCTGTAAGTTCTTGCTTCTGCAAAACCTGCTGATTTCAGCAATGTTTGCAGAGTAGCAGAAAATAGGTGGCATCTTAGAAGTAGCTGGTGTTGGTGGCTTTGCTGGTGCTGTTTGCTCCTTTGTCGGTCGTTGAGTTGCTTCTGTTGCAGGAGCTGGTTGCTCCTTTGTCTGTTGTTTAGATGCTGAAGCTGGTGCTGATGAGGCGGCTGCCGATAATTTTGCAGGAGCTGATTGCTCCTTTGTCTGTGGCTTTGATGTGTTTGGTTCAGATGAAGTGGCTGTTGATGTTGCTGCAGAAGCTGGTTGCTCCTTTGTCTTTGGGGCTGCAGGGGCCTTATTTTCGTTCAGATGTTTTTTGACCTTTTTCCCCTTCATCTGATTCTTTCGAATCCTCTTTTGTCCGGGTTGGGGTGATTCACCAGCTTCGTTGGTCGAACTGGTACTATCATCCTCACTGGATTGTTCTTCGCTGACCGCTTCGTCTTCACTGGCGGTTTCTTCTTCGCTTGTGTTTGCATTGTTTTCCTGATCCATGGCATTGTTTTCTTCCTTGGTTTCGTCCATGACGTTTCTAAATACCTGGTTCATGCTTAATAGGTACGATTTGCTTCGCCCTTTTATACAAAAAAAGGAGAAGCACATTACATTAAAATAATTATGAAAAATGTGTTTTCTATTAATAAAATATAGCACTTTTGATGTTTATATGATAATGAAAAAATGTGCTGATTATTATAAATAATTAATTTATACAATTCAAAATATATATGTTTTATGTCTGTATAATATGTAAAATATGTATGGTCTTGTTGTATATGATGTTTGTGTATTTTAAGCTGAAGGTGGCTGTTACAATCTCCCCCTCTGCCTCATTGAACGTCTCGGAGATGGGGCAGCACCAGGCGAATGAGTGGCTTCAGGTGAGGTCATTTTTGTTTGAGAATTGGGAACAGTCATCCTTCTCTTACTGGTAGCTTTGGTATTTGGTGGTCTTCCTCTTTTTCCAAGGGTATATTTGGATTTTCTTCATTACCGATGGTGTAACTACTTGAACCTTTCTTTTCTAGTATTATATATGGTCCATCTCTTTTTGGTGCAAGTTTTGCTGTGAAACCTGCTGATGCCTTACTTAAAGGATGAGTTTTTACAAGGACTTTGTCTCCAACTTGAAACTTATCATGAGTTCTTCGTTTTTGATCGGCATATACCTTATTTTGGTCCTGAAAATTTTCAACCGCCCGTACAACGGCAAATGCTTCCCGTTCTGTGTTTGAATAGTTTCGTTCTGCGAATGACAATAGACGACTTGCAAACTCAACAGGGTGTTCCATTTCATTCTCCCCCTGGAGTGAAACAACACCGATAGCATAACTATCTGCATCGGTTTTTTGCATAACTGGAATTCCAGCTTTAACTTGGATTTTTCTAGCAGGTGAAATCCTGTAGGGTGGATTAGAAATCGGTTTTTTCGATCCGGTATCTATTTTATCAATGAGCGATATAGGAGTGTTAATTTCTCCGAATAAATCAACTTCTTTTGTGAGAACTTGTTCAAGATCTCGTTTTCCTGGCTCACTTATTCCACAAGCTTCCTCTGGGCGAAGCTTAATATCGAGTGAGTTAAGCTCAAACCAATCATCAACATTAGAATCGACTCTTGTTGGTTCGGTGAACAAGTCAGTGCTTCTTTCAGGCGTTTTCATTTCTTGAGGGACTGCTCCTGAAAAGATCGCTTGGATACTGTGTGGAGAGTAGTCGTTTGGCTTTTTTCGTTTTGGGGTGTCAGGAATAGGACTCAACATTTGACGACTTTCCACCCAAGTGAGGTATGCAGAGACTTTACTCAGTTTATCGTCCTTTTCCAACATCTTGTGGTAATTTGGCTTCACTGCAAGTGGCTTAGATTGTTGATTCTCTCTTTTCTCCTGTGGCTTGAGTATGCTACACTTTGCCAGTTTGAAATCAAAGATGGTTTCTGGGTCATCAATGAAATTATAAGTTCTCTGAGCGATGTTAAGAACGATCCCACATTGCTCAAGAAAATCGATTCCCAATAAGGTGCGATTACTTTTGGCTTCAGGCAGTGCAATAAAGCGAATTTTCCGTAACCTTTTACCAATAATTATGTCAACTATGGTGGAATATACAATTTCTTTCTTGGTAATTCCATCGGCCAAAGTCACCTCGGCATTCACCTTTTGAAAAGGGCATTCTTTTTCTATTAATTTTTTATATAATTGAGCTCCTGCGACACTGGTTCTGGCTGCGGTGTCTATGTAGGCTTCACCCTTAAGTCCGTTGACATTGATATTAATCGTAGGAACATTTCTACCTATGACCGTAGATTCAATTAAGTTGAAGTCTAATGTAGCAGGGCTGTTGGCGTGTTTGTTACTACAGGTAGGACAGTTTGACCTGCAATATCCAGCAGCTCCACAACCGTAGCAGTTCAGGGCTGGCTTTTTTGTATCATTTTGATTACTATTTGCCTTTTTGAAACATTGTTCAGCCAAGTGGCCTTGCTTTCTGCAAAACGTACATCGTTTTCTTTTGAGTTCATCAACAGGTTTTTCAAGAGGAAACGTTCTCGATATTCTTATACACAGTGATTGTGGCTATGAAATCTTCCAGCTTGGACGTATTCCTTTCACCATCAAATCTAGCAGTGCATCTACTGAACGTACCTTGGTTTTCTCTTACACCTATAGCGGCTACCAAACGCGTTATCTGATCTTCAGAAAGCGTAATTGGATTTGGTAAATCACCAGGCATGATTGGTTGTTTACTGTTCGCTTGCGGAAGTTCTTGTTGAACAAATGTTGACTCAAAGTCTTCGGATTCTGTATAGTCGGAGGATTCTGACGATTCTGAGGATTCAGAAGAAGAGTATGTATTGGAATATTGTGCCTGTTGTTTCTTAACCAAACGAGCACTTTTTCTCATAACTCATACAAATTTTAAATCTTTAGGTTTTTTCTTTTTTTTTTTTTGTTGTTTGTTTTCCACTTAACTGGGTTTGCCTGTCTTCAGTTCGACTGTGTGGATTTTGTTTTTGTTTTTTTTTTTGTTATTAGAAAAAAAATATTGAAAAAAAAAATTAATATGCACTTAAGAGGGTGCGACTGTACAGGTTTGACTGTTTCGGTTCCACTGTGTGAATTTTGTTTTTGTATTTTATTACGTTTTTTTTTCAAAAAAAAATATCGAAAAAGATGAATATGCACTTAAGAGGGTACGACTGTACAGGTTTGACTGTTTCAGATATTTAGTTGTTAGTTCTCTATTACATATATAGTTTTTCAAAAAAAAAATATATGCATGCACTTAAGCGGGTGCGACTGTAGAGAGCAAAGCTTGATACATATATCTCAACAGCTTCACAACTTAACACGTTGCCACAAGGTTGGGCGCCAATTGTAACGTTGGTTGTTGTTACGTTTCCGAAGAGAACACAAAAAATGTTTGCGTGAGTGTGTGTGTGTGTGATGAGCGTGATGCTGAAGCTATAATATGTAAGCGAGTGGAGCGAGTGGAGCGAGTGGAGCGACGATGATGATGATGATGAAGCAGAGCCAAGCGACCAAAGTAATTTTGTTCAGCTTGTCTACTGAAGACGATGAGTGCTGCTGAAAACTGAAGCTATATGCTAGCGAGTGGAGCGACGACGATGAGCAGAGCCAAGCGACCAAGTAATTTTGTTCAGCTTGTCTACTGAGGCCAGCGTTGAGAAGCAAACTATTTAAAATAAAAGAGTAACTCCAACTATAAGTTGTGTGTTTACAAGTTTAGTTTATTGAACAGAATGCTTAATAGGTACGATTTGCTTCGCCCTTTTATACAAAAAAAGGAGAAGCACATTACATTAAAATAATTATGAAAAATGTGTTTTCTATTAATAAAATATAGCACTTTTGATGTTTATATGATAATGAAAAAATGTGCTGATTATTATAAATAATTAATTTATACAATTCAAAATATATATGTTTTATGTCTGTATAATATGTAAAATATGTATGGTCTTGTTGTATATGATGTTTGTGTATTTTAAGCTGAAGGTGGCTGTTACAACACTTATTTTACTTTCTCATATTTTTTTAAAGAATAAAACCTAGTTGATGAAATTTTCTTCTTTGAAAAGGACTTTTTTTAGAAGATTAAAGTCAATTTCAACATAAAACCGGTGTCAAAAGTTAAAGCCTGGTTAATACTTCGCTTTATATCATTTTTATGCTTATAGCATAGCATTATTTGACCACTATTCCTGTAATTGTAGTAAAGTTTTAATTTTAATTTTGTATTCTAAATAAATATGTGACCACCCTGATGTAGGTATACTCTTTATTGTCAATATTATATTCTGTATTTGTGGTGTTCCTGATGTTGTTCCTGTATATTTATGTTTGTAGATTGTAGATATATGTACATATTAAAATAAATTGAGTTCAGTGTTGAATATGAGTTTATGTGGATGTCATATACTCGTACATGTACTTGATATACATTTTTTTCGCAAATCCAATGCCCACATATGAAATAAAAATAATTTTTCTGCATTTCTAACGTCATCGACTGTGGCTGTTGGAGGACTGGAACTGGCATGGCGCGGCGGCCGGCGCGGCTTGGCATCACTCCATGAGTCTCAGTCTTTTGCTATAAACACAGACAAACATGCGGTATACTTAAGGTATGTCTGATGTCTGACAGCGCACGAAAAATCCACTTGAAGTTGAAATTTTATTATTACTTTTGGCCATTTGGCAGTTAACTACAATTTAATGTGGTGTGAGTTTTATTGAGATTTACATTCCTATTTTTAATAACACAATAGAGAGTTAACTTTATTTAACTGTAGCTATATAAAGCTAAATCAACGATTTTTATTATTTTGTTGGCTTCATAATAAAACTAGACGCAAATAAATCATAAAATCATAAAATATCACATCACAATATACTTGACTACTTGAGTTAACAGCGCGCTGACGTTTGATAAGGAACCTCTACTCGTATATCGGTTCGGGTGAACTGTAGAGGCTTGAGGTACCTCTATACCTTATGCGTGATGTGTGAATATTTTAACTGCAGCCAGCTATAGAGTTCACTGACTGTTGATTAGTCTTACGTACGTATATTATCTGCATATGAGCCTTAAATAATAAGCGCAGCTCAAACAAAACTTAACTTTGGCGCTCTTTTGCAATTAGTACGAGTATAGTTTGATGATGGATTTTTCATGATCTTTTACGATTGCAATTAATTTTTCTTTTTTGTTTAATAATCTTTTTTTGATTGGGGGTCATTAAAAATGTTTTTATATATTCATTACTTTACAACGATTAATCTCATATATTCACTTAATCTCGTGGTGTGGCGTTCTTATAACTGAAATGAATGTTGATTAATGAGAATGTGGTGAGAGATGGAAGTTTGGTTTTTAAATTGTTATCGGTTATCGCCATATGTAAAGTGCTTTATTTTTAGGGGGAAATTCTTTAGAAAATATATAACATTCATATACATACATACAAATATTTTAAAATTTATCTGATAATTTTTATTTCATTTTTTGTTTATGGATTTAAGGAAATATTTGGATCAGAATTATGTGTACATGGGTGTAACGGGTGTCTTTTTAAGACGTTTGATTTTCAATCTGGTAATACTTTTTTTGGAGTTCGTATTTTTGACAGCTGTCACTTGATTTATGTTAAATTTTGTTTGTCATTTCATAATAAATAGACTTACTCCTGAATAACGTTTGCAAATTTATTATTTTTAAAAATAGTGGTTCGGTTCGCGCGAAGCATCAATTTGTTGAAGGAAGCTTTTGGTGATCGCATTTCTCGCGTAGTCGTCATCGTGGGCTTGTGGTGTGACCTTCAAGAACGTGCGATTTAACATATCATGACTATTTTTTGTGGGGTTATGTGAAGTCGCTTGTCTACTCAGATAAGCCCAAGACGATAAATGCTTTGAAAGAGAATATTCGGCGCGTTATTGCTGACATACGGCCATAATTTCTGCAAAAAGTATTCGAAAATTGGACCTCTCGGCTGGAATTTATTCGATCGAGCTGCGGCGACCATTTGTCCAAAAATATTTTAGGGCAAAGCCTTATCTTTACCTTAAAGTTAAATTCTTTACCATAATATTAAATTGTAAGTTCAAATTTCTAGAAACAAAGGAATGTATGTATTTTTTATCGATTTTAAAGTAACTTTTGAGACAATCGATTTAGGTGCACTATTCTATAAGCTGTATAGTATTGGATCATCATTGAAGTTTGGTCGCGTTCTTGAAAACTTATATAGAGGAACCAGTGTGGCAGTATGGACAGGTGAAGAACTCTCTGACTGCTTCGAAACCTCATCAGGAGTGCGACAAGGTTATACATTAAGTCCTTCTTTGTTTTGCACCATTAATAGACGAATATTTAGACTGCCTGTCGGGTGGTCTGTCCGCAGAATATAAAGCCATGTTCTCTCTCCTTTGTTTATAAAAACATTGAAGTTACAATCGAAATTCTTGCTTCACATTTTTAAAATAAATGGTTCACTGGTCGTGAAAAGAGTGGCCATAGATATAGTTAGTACATATAGTTAGTACCGAGATTAGCAAAATCTTTCTGAGGAATGTCAACTTAGTTTGCATAAAGTCATTATAAAGGTTGATAAGAAATATAGAGCTGAATACATAATATTGTTGAAGCTTCTAATTCCCTGTACAGAACAACTTACAGCAGATTAAATTATAACCTTGTAGATAACAGCTATTTTAAGGATTCCAATAATGTTCATGTAATATCTACGATGGTCAGACTAAGAAGTAAACGCTAGAGTGTAATATGTGCAACCTAACAGAAAGAGAGGATATTGTCCACTCCTTGGGAAAATTCACCATTCTCAGAGAAATCGGAAAGGAATGTATTCAGAACAGACTTTTTACGACTTGGGCTTTTAATTTAATCTTTGTTAACTTTCGATTGGAAGTTATTGTAATCGATTATTATGTATTTTTATTGTATTAGATTATTAAAAAAATAAAATTAATAAAAGAGAAAAAAAAATTGATTATTAAAAAAATATATCAATTGTAAATTTTTAAAAGCAGTTTTAAGGGTGCGTGTCTCATCTTTCATATCTACAACCTCTTTTTTTAAAATTCGATTGAGAGAAAAGTTGAAAACGTAACAATTTAAATTCAAATTGTACTGAATCAAATAAAAACTGTATCATAAACGTAAATAATTAATTTAAAACAAAGATTAATTAGAACCAATTTTATTTCTCGATTTTGAGACATGAGACTTTATCTTCAAAATTACCATTATTTTGAATTTATTGAATTTTTATTCACATGGCTGTAAGAAATACGGTGAAAATAAACTGAACGTTTATTTTATGATGTTATTGTGAATGGTCCAGAGAGCTTTGGTATAAGGAATCATTCACGTTTCTATATTTACCGAAAGTAAATTCAAATTTAAATTTTCAGGTAAGTTTGGTAACGGGAAAACTTTTATCTTCTGTTGATCACCTCATTGAATGCGGACGACTAAAACTATTTAACATTACTCTGGATAATGGACTGTTGAAATAAATCTATAAAAATGTATTGCTCTTCGTTAAAAATAAATAAATTACAGTCCATAGAGAACCAGGGCCTAGTGACTTACAACTCTCAACCATTCCTGTGTGCGAGTAATTGCAGGGATGGAGGGGACCTACAGTTTATATGCCGGATCCGAACGGCTAATTTGAGAAAGCACTTTTCATGACAAGAATTACTCTTAGAGAATTTGTCAATTCCTTGCAAGAGGCAGTACCCGTGAAAAAAAAACTTTAGGTGGCATAGGCAGGGATCGAACCCAAGACCTCTCGCATGACAGTCCAACGCACTAACCATCATTGCTCTTCGTTAGTCTCCTTAAAACTCAAGAACGGCTGGGGCGATTTTGCTAATTTGTTCTTGAATTATATGACAATTCTGGAATTTCATTGCTTTTGGTGAGGTTTAGATTCCCATAGATCTCTTTAACATGTGCTGGGCGAACTAGCAATTATGGCAGCGGAAAATAAAGATGTCTAGGATCTCAATGCTACTATTTAGAATTGTCTTCCAGGATTAGAATATATCGACACCATTATCAACCAGGATAACTGAGTCAATTATCCCACGGAGTTTTTATATTTTCTAGAATTGGCTGTATTACCATTTCACAATTTGCAGTTAAAAGTATGATCGGTTCTTATCTTGCTGCGTAACATTAATTTACTTCGAAGGTGCAATTATTACAAAACTTGCTGTGAAAAAAGTGATGAATAAAGTCTATGAGGCAACAATCATAAAGGCAAAATACAAAGGAGAGAATGTCTTAATCCCGCTTATACCGGTGATTCCGACGGATTTACCATTTGATTTTAAATTATTCAATTTCCAGTAAGTCTGGCTTTTGTTAGAAGTTTGCGGAACCAACTTACAGTTTCCCTGTTTCGCGCATAGACAATTATACGTCACGTACTCGCGCCTCGGAAAACCGACATCTTTGTTTATTTACTAACCACAAAACAAAACAAAATATATAGTTTATAAGAAAACTTTAAATCGATTAACAAAGCTGTGTGTGCCTGTCAATATTAAATTGAATCCTTATAAATAGCCAGGTATTCAGGAAAACTTTGTTTTGTAAATGATCAACATACTCAACAACATACATGAAACTATAATCATATCGAATTACGGATTCCTTTTGTTTGTTTTTGGTTTATTTAGTACAAAAGTTTAGGTCTTTTATTTATCGATTGAGGCAGTACGAAGTCTGTCAGGTCAGCTAGTTTTTGTTTAAATATTTATTAAAAAAATGTCAAAACTTTCTATAGAGTCCGCCAAATAACTTTTTTTTTGAAACAGGGCGCAAAACATCGAGTGTAGCTTCGGCTGTGTGGCACGTAGCGCCGGCCGTCCATGATTGAAACCAAATGTTGCCAATATCCTCCTCTTTAATTTTTGTGAACAAAAATTCGTTCAACATGGCCCGATACTGATCGCCATTGACTGTAACGGCGACTCCTTGCTTATTTTCGAAAAATGGCCCAATTATGCCTCTGGACCAAAATCCGCACCAAACAGTTACCCGTTTTGGGTGTATCGGCTTTTTAATGTATACGTGCGGGTTTTCTGTGTTCCAAATGCGACAATTTAGCTTGTTTACATACCCGAAAAGATCAAAATGAGCTTCATCTGAAAAGATGATTTTTTGGCAAAATCGGAATCTTCTCTAAGTTGATCGCAGGCAATATTTCCCAGCGTTGTTCAAGCGTATACACAACCATATTCGTTCAGCGGACGGATAAAACTAATTATCTGTCAAATCAGTGTTACCATTCACGAAATAAGCACTAGTTGAAAAAAAAGTTAGATGGCGGACCCTATAGAAAGACAAATCTACTGATATTGGGCTTAATGCGACGCACGGAAAGAATCTTAGAACTATGTAATCAAAATTTCTCTTTATAGCACAATTTAAATGATTTTATTGTTTTCGAAATATTTTGGTAGTAATTATAACATTTTTGCAAAATCAAATTTATATACATACATACTTATATAATTTTAATAAAAAATATTAATGTTTTTTTTAAGAAATTTGCTGCTAGGGATTGAAGGTAGTGTGTATTTTGTGTTTTTTTTTATTATACTGCATGTTCATATATTTGTTCGTCTTCAAAATTTTGCTTAAAAATGTCTTTAAAATTTTGAAAAACATAGCATTCATAGAGTTCAATGACGTTGGAACAAAGAAATTACATTCTATTTAAAACAAATCATTGTTCCACTCGTTATCTTATTCCTTGAGGATGGCTTAAAGGCGGAATATTTTCCAGTTAAGGTTCTCTTACGGAAGTAATTACAAACATATTATACCTACTCATGCACTATAATTGAGTATGTTATTAGAATCCCTTAAGGGGGTATTCTAGTGTAGAATTTTGAAAAAATCAAAAAATTTGTTTTTCATATTTCCAAAGCTTAGACATTCAAGAATATGCGTTTAAAAGGATTTTTTAATATTCCTATTATTTCACAAGTTAATTGAAGGTCATAGAAACTGATTTTGAAGGTCATAGAAACTGTTTTGTCCTTTTAGTTTCATTTTAAGTTACTTTTGTGGCAACCTTTATACTGAGTGGAAGTGCTAGCTCTGACAACGTGTTTATTTTTGAAGTGATAATTATATGTACGTATTCTGTATCATTCTATAAGTAAAATTGAAAACTTGTCTCAAAACTCTGAACGCGTTTTTCTCGAAACTACTTTATCGTGTGGTCTTTGCCCAAAAATATAACTTCTCATTTTGTATTTTTAAAAAATTCGGAATTGTTGAAAAATATGCAACAAGAAAATTTTTTTTCAAACTTCTGCCATTTTGTTAAAAAGTTTTTTTTTTTAACTTATCCAAGGGTGAAACAATAGCGACATCTATAATAATTAAGAATCCGTCTGGTTTTTGTTTTTCAGATCACCAGGAGGGTTGGTAGGATGCACGCCAGGACACCCTCTTTTATTTAGACCCCCCACTTTGACTGCTTGTAACTTTGTTAATTTTAATTTTTTTTTTTATTAATTTTTTTTTTTATTAATTTTTATGTATGAACAACAAATCAATAAACAAATGATAAAAAAATTGATATTAAAAATATTTTTTGTTTCCTTTATTCAACGCTTTAAAAACCGGGCGAAATTCATGTCTCTACACTAGAATACCCCCTTAAGTTTTGTTTTTAGTTATTGAATGGTGGAAACTTCAGAAATTTGCAATTGTATAAGGTCATTCATTTCATAAATCATTTTAAGTCGATAGTGATTGAATATGACACCTATAAAACGGAACTGTCGCATAATATTAATTAAATGTTTGCCATTTTAAAAGATCACTAAGTGATCAAACAAACCGTACGGTTCCTAAAACTTACTATAAGGCTTGTTTCACACTATACGGTTTTGACCGTACGCAAAAAACCGGACGGCGAAATTTTGTTAGAGGCGCAAAGAAGAGCATATACGCTTTCAGATTATACGGTCACGGTTTCTAGCCAAATGTCGCCGTTCGGTTTTTTGCCGTACGGTCAAAACCGTATAGTGTGAAACAAGCCTAAAAGTTGCGTTTTTTCAAACGTAGCCACAATTCGAGTACCACGCAATACTAATGGTCATTTCATTTTAATAGACGGAATATGTAAGCAATCGGTACAATTGTGAACAAACTAAAAGATAGTAGAAGCGTTTATCGATATCGAGCGATATATGGTCTTGGACAAACACGGTTCAAACAAGACTGGATAATAAAAAACAAAAAACTACCAATTATGCATTAATTACTTGAAATAGTTCCTAGTCGATTAAGTTCATGTTTTAGCGACGTTGATTGGCCACCAAAATCATGCGATCTTACAGCGTTATATTTTTTCCTGTGGGGTTGCTAAAAATGTAATGGCGCAAAATTTTAAACAACCTATTGTTAAGGGTTTAGCAATTTACTATTTAGCAATTTGCTCAATATTTAGTAATTTAATAAGGGAATTCAACATTTGAAATATTTCTTTTCGTTTTGCTTACTAGTAAATTTCTACTTGCCTTTTACTAAAAAGCAACCATCCAAACATGTCTAAAAAGTGACAGTTCGTGAAAATTAATTGATTGGAATTCCCAACGGTTGACTGGACCATTCCATCGACTGCTCTTATAAGAATAATTGTACCGATGTCATATGGATTTAGCAAACTCCTAAAAATTAAAGTACCCATTCCGTGATTTAAAGTTTATCAAATTGTTAAGAGATATAAAGATGTTAAAATCGTTTAATCATCTTTTAAGATTAGTAAATTGGTAAAAATGGCTTTAACATTTTACTAAATCGTTTAAAATTTGTCGCCAATGTTTACGTAAATAAGAGCTGATCAATTCTAGACCTATTAATACCAACATTGCTCATTTTATGGCCTAGATAAAGGGTTTTCAATTTGTATAGGCATATCCGCTGTTAAATTTTTATATAGAGTTTTTCAATAAGGGCGGTTAGATGTTGTTAGTAGATGTCGGGGTGTTTGCCGTGTGGCACGTAGCGCTGCCGCCGGCCGTCCTCCTGGAACCACATTTCGTCTAGGTCCGCATATGGTTCAATTTGGGCCATACGAAATTAGTTATAATCGTTATGTAGTGCTCGCTGTTGACGATGACCAACTCATTCATATCGCTTTCAAAAAAGTACGGACCAATTACGCCGCCGCCGGTCCAAAATCCACACCAAACGGTAACTTTTTGAGGATGCATTATCACCTGGTGAACCTAGCGTGGGTTGGTGTCGTCCCATAAACGTCAATTTCGCTTGTTAACACAGCCATTCATCCAAAAATGCGCCTCGTCACTAAAGATGATTTTTCGGCCAAAATTGAGGTCATGTTCCAAACGATTCGAAGCCGAGTCAGCGAACAAACGGCGGCGTTGTCTATGGTCATGAACTTTGAGCTCCTGGGTCAGTTGGTTCTTGTACCGAGCGACGTAAAATTCGCCAAATGAAGTCTGCGAAAGGCCAAGTATTTTGTGCACGGCGTTGTACACTTTCACGGACCGCGGCGATGTTCTCAGCCGATCTTGCGTTCCTTGAACGTACGGGTGTTGACGAATTGTTTACTGAACCGGTCGTCTCAAATTTGGCCACCAAACGTTGAAGAATCGACTGTGAAGGGAAAATAGACGCAATGCGCGCAACGTTTGCGTTAACGAACACTCATTTTGTTTACAAATTTTTATCATTTGAACGTGTAATTTGCCATGATGATTTGGCATAACCAACTGAATATAAACAAAAGATTTGACAGATGTCACTGAAACAAAAATGGCCTCCAAGGGGCGCCAAAATCTACCCGTGCCAATTTAAAATACTTGTTGAAATTGTCAAAATTTACTACAAAATAAAAGTTCTTGCAATCATATTCAAATATTTTTATAATTGGTTCGAATACTTTAAAATAGATATATCTACATATCAAGGATACGACCGTTTAATTCAAAAATTTTCCAAATGCCGACCGTGAGACATTCGTGAAAAGGATAAATAATTTCCGGGCAAATTTCAAGAAAGAGATCAAGTCGAAAGTAGTCAAAAGTCAGGTCCTGGACCGGATGATATTTATGAACCGCCGTCGTCGTTATGGCATTTTTCAACGTTTTCGCATGTTTCCATGACTATTTGTACATAGTTGTCAAGAATTTTAAACCTAAGTAGCTGTTTCTTCTGGCCAAAAACCTTAAGGTTATAAGCGATGATAGGCAGGCGTTGCTTTTCTTATTATAATGTTGTTCTCGTAACAATATTGTTGGGCAATAAGTTTTTGTCTTTTTAAATACTTGATTTTAGACCAAATACTTTTCTTTTCAATAGCAAGCAATATATAGAGAGCGATTTTATTTGTTGGGCATGTTCTCTGAAATAAAATTGTTTTAAAACTGAAAACAGTACAGTTTACTTGTATCGTGTTTTGTAAAAACTGACTTGTGTAAAATATCAATTTTCGCATAGTTATTTTATGTCTTGAATTGCCATCTTTACGTTAGGTACCTACCTACGGCCGTCCTAAGTGCGTTAGATTATTTTGATGTGATAAGAAAACATCTTAATTACTTTATTTCAATATAGAAGAAGTTCTTCTTTTAAAGTTGACAGGTTTGTGGATGCGTACGTATAAACATGTAATGACGATATCAAAATTCGAAGTCAACAACTGTCAAAATGTTACTTTGAGGAATCGACTAAATTTTCATACTTCATTGTCATTCTTCTTTGAAGAAAGAACAACCATCAACGTTTACTTTTATCTACCTACTCCCAAAACTGTTTTGAAGTAATGAATCTTCAAGTTTAAAGTAAAGTAGGTAAATTGTTTGAGTTATAGATGCGTAATTGATCAAAAAATGCCAAAAATCTCTAAAAAAGAGCTTGTAAAATAAAAACATGTGGTAACATTTAAAGCGTAAAGCTATAACAAGGCGCTTAAAACTTCTATTGCATAAGAGAGGGAGAAATTAAATATGAGTCCAATTCATTTTTCTTCCTCAGATTGAGAACTTGAAATTGACAAAGTACTGAGGTGGCATTAAAGAAGGCATTAAAGTAAGAAATAACCCAAAAAACGATAAAATTCAATCTAATGATATACAGAATCTCATCCATAGAATCTCTTTTGTTTTCGTTCCGCTTTTTCTTATATTAGTATCACTTTTATTTTGTGATACAATTTTCGACAATTTTTGAATTTTACAATACATAATATGCACAATATGCAGCGTACATATGTATCTGCGGCGGCGGCGGCGCCAGAAGTTCATTATAGATTTAAAGTGAGCCTTAAACAAGTTTTACACTTTCGTGAATTTCGTGACATAGAAAATCGCATGCAGTTCTATATTTGATTGTGGATATTAAAATTGATTCAAAAACACAATTGGAAAATACAGAAAACTTATGTATTTATGTTGAACTTGGATCACTGGTGTTGACCAAAACAAATTTTAAGAACTTTTTTTAAGTCAAGTGATTTCATAATAAAAAGAAATGATTGCCATTTATACAAACCTTTTTCCTTTTTAAATCAACGTTTAGATATTCCTTAAGTTAAGATGATAGGTTTAATACGTTTTAAAGATATCACAGCTTCTAATCAAAAATCACATGTATGTAAATATACAATCTTCACTGCAATGTTGCTAATTTTTGCGTGTTTTTGTCGTTGTTGTGTTTGGCTCACCACACCCAAATATCCATATCTTAATAATTGTAAATTTAATGTACGCTTAGTATCTTTTAATTTTTATTTTCACTACACATTTGGGTAAAAATTAATATTTATTTTTCTTTTGTATAATTTTTGAATTTATATAAAATCTAATTTGAACTCTCGACAAAAACTAAAGAAAAATCAAAAACACACACACACTTGCAAGGCTAATTAGGCGCGACACGATTTGGTATATCTTGATTTATTTGTATTTATTTATTTATTTATTTTTGTAAATTAAAACCACGGAAATATAAGCTTAGATATGTTTTTAATTCAAACAAGCGACGACGACGACGCACGCCAACCTATTTAAGATGCAGTAAGAATAATAATTGTATCTCGATGCGCACACGGCGACAAAAGATTGTTTATCTCAAAATAGGTAACCAAATACACACACATCGAAATTATCTTCAGTATCTACAGAAAATCAAAACGCATTAAAAATGGTTGATTAGTATCTATGTACACATGTTTGTTTTGGTATGATGAATCTGTATCGATTGAAGATCAATAATTGAGATGAAACCACAACCGAAGCACAATCCAAATCCAAGAAATCATTCAACATTCAACTACGGCAAATAAAGGCATTTAATTCGCGCGGCGGCGACACGACGACGACGAGAGGTTCTTTAACATACCAACAGCAAACTCAAACTGGTCAGCACTGTTTACACGGGGTAAACTTGACTTCTGTAGATGTAGATACATCTGAGAAGTTTCTTTTGTTTCTTGTTTTTCTTTGCTTTTGTTTTTGTTGGTTTGTGTAAGGCAAGGCAAGTTCTTGCTGCGCTGCGTTTGTAGCCGGTGTCGTTGTCTTTGTTGATGTCGAAGTCGTCGTCGATGACGCGAACGCTGCCGCTCGCACGCTGTCAACGCACACTTATACATGTTGGCTGGTTTACGCGCATATACAGCTTTGAAGGCGATTGTATCTATGGGGATTATCTTCCGGTTCGTCCAACCAGAAACTTGTAACTTGCTGTTTATGGGAGGGACCTGCTGTGTCGCAGTGGAATTTTGTGTTCGTTTATTTTTGTGGCGTGTTGTTTTTTATTTAATTTTTTATATCTCATGTTTTGCTTTTTGATATAGATATTTTTGTTTGTTCTGTTTTAATTAATACTGACGTAGAGCACAACCCACTGCGAGTTATGGATGCGGATGGGGGGATATGTGAGTAAGCGAGGCTGATGGAAATTGAGAGTCGTTATTATAGGGTGCTACAGCAATGTTTTGCTAAAACTGATAAATATTGTTGATATCATTAAATTCCCGTTGGACGTTATTGTAATCATATCGATTTGTCTTATTGAGAACCTAATTAGAACCAAAAGAACCTAAATAAAAGGTTTTTAGAGAAGTAAAAATTTGGTTGAACCCAAATATATTTCGATTCAATAATGCTATAACGACTTCAATTACATTTTATATTGAAAAAGTTTAAACAAAAATGAAAACCTTAAAAAGAAATACTAAGTAGTAAAAGTTGGTAAAAATTGATTTTCGACAAAAATATATCGGGAACAAAAACGAAATAAGTCAAACTTATTTTAGCACATGCAAAATATTGTTTTTAACTTTTAGTTAGTTTGTTTTAGACAAATTTAATTGACAATTTTTTTTTGAACAAAACACGAAAACCTACACAAATTTTTTTTTTTAAATGATAAGAAAAGGTTTCCGACTCAATTATTATACTTTTTGATATCTTTTGTTAAACTTTTAGAAAAATCGACAGACTCTGGTACGAATAGGAGGTTATCAGTTTGGGTTGCATACTTAGCTTCTTTTTAACTTCCCATAGGAATTTATTGTAATTTTGACATTTCTCGACAGATGACTGTGTGTGCTTGTGTACGTACATTTGTACGTCCGTACGTTCGAGAAGCTTCTTTCTCAAGAGCCAGTCGAGATTTCGAGAGATAATAAGATTATAAAACAGGAAGATGCAGGAAGGACTCTCAACAAAATTTTAGTAAAACGAAATATCTCACGAACCTAACGCTACCGACTTGAATTCAATTTGATGTAGATAATATCAAACTAATTTATTTAAAAAAAGCATAACTAATGGTTTTTTTATAAATAAAAAAAAAATGGTTGCCTGTAAAGTCGGTTTTACGGGCGAAGATTTTACGTGACAACGTCTTTTTCTAGGTAGAATATTTATTGTTAAACTAATAATTTACTTAACACTATCAACATTTATCAATAGTATGACATAACCTATAAACTCAGTTTCTCAACTTTTGTGTCAATCTAACAATTAATCAATCAATCATAGTTTACGATAATGAAATATCAGTGTACAATTATTTACCTTTATTGTTGTAGTTGTTGTAAATGACGAATCTAAGCACTCCACATTTTCACTACAGACACAGCTGACGATACTTTAACCACTACCACACGTGTGAACTTGTATTATGACGCTTTCTTGTTTTTTCAACGCCAAGAACGTTCGAGAAAGACAAAGACAGAGACACAAGCATGCGCCGATTCAATGCGCCTAATTCTCTAGTGCTGCGCGCGCGGCAGACCGATCATAGTTGAGTGGGAGAGAGACGCAAGGCATTCGGCGGGCCTCTCTCTCGTTCGGAGGCATTCGGCGGGCCTCTCTCTCGTTCGGAGGCATTCGGCGGGCCTCTCTCTCGTTCGGTGACTCATCGTAACGTTACCGGGCGTTACACTTTTTCATAAGTGACTCCCTAATAAACCTAATTTAAGACGTTGTCACGTCAAAAACTGAAATAATTGACACCTCGTTTAGTTTTCAACATTCAGTACAATTTTAAAATAAACTAAAATATCTTTTCAAAAATTATAAATATTGGATTCAAACTAATTTCATCTCTTAAAAAATATGGTTTTCGATATTTAGTAAAAATTTTATAAAAATCCAACTATCAGTTTTTTTCATAAAAATTCAAATCTACAAAATAGTAAGCAAAATTGGTAAAAATTGATGTTCGATTCTTGATATCTCGTGAATCAATAAAGTTTTGGACTTCAAAATTATTCCATTCTGTGCTAAATTTTTTTAGAAAACTCCAATCTATATTTGTTTATAGAAGAAATAAAAACTTTCAAGAAATGCTTCTTAAATTGGTAAGAATTGGTTTTCGATTTAAAATTTCGATAACAAAAATGGATTTTGAAATCATTTCATCATATGCAAAATATTGTTGGTAATTTTTTACAAGAAAATTTACGAAAACAATTACAAAATGACTAGAAAAGGTTTCCATTTTCCAATTCAAGTATTGTGAGAAGAAAGAAATATTTTGACTTCAAACTTTTTTTTGTCGCATCCCAGCCTCTTGTTTTTGAATTGGTATAATTTTAAAAATGAATTGAGATGACAGTTCATTTTTAAACAATCAAAAAACTTAAAAACAACAATATAATCGCCCCAAACATTATATAAATAGGAAACTATTTTACTGAAGAATGTTTTTGTAATCTTGTATCATTTTTCATTCAAATATCATATCACTTTTAATTCTTAAACATATACAAAAACGGATCTTAGGAAAATATTCAGGCGAACAGACCTAAGTAATTATATTCCATTATTACGATGGTACTGGAAAGTATATTTCCGCTTATGGCTGCACCGGCAAGACAAGCAGATCTTAATATATATAATTCTTCTGTGAGTGTGTATGTCACTGAACTTCTCTTAAACGACTGGACCGATTTTGATGAAATTTTTTGTGTGTGTTCAAGGGGATCTGAGAATGGTTTAGATTCACAATTTTGTCCGCTAGGTACACCTGTTATGCTTTTAAGAAATTTAAGCCCTCCCAATATGTGTAATGGTACAAGACTATTGATCAAAGAATTAAGAGATAATGTGATTGTAGCAACTATCATTACAGGTCCCGTGGCTGGTCAGCTCGCACATGTTCTGCGGATTCCAATGATACCAACTGATTTGCCCATATCTTTTAAAAGGTTACAGATCACTTTAAAAATATCCTTTGCCCTAACAATAAATAAATCTCAGGGACAAACTTTTTCCATAGTTGGTATCGACTTCAGGAAAGAGTGCTTTTCCTACGGGAAATTGTATGTGGCACTTTCTTGAGTAGGATCTCCTGAAAATTAATACATTTTGTTGCCACCTAGAAATACCACAGCCAACGTAGGGTACAGGGAGGCTTTAAGATAAGCATACAATTTTTTCTAATTTAGTGATTCGTGGTCGTTTTAATTAGCATGCTTATAACTTAAATATCTGTACCTAATTTTGTCTATCCGTGCGAAGCCGGGAAGGGCCGCTAGTATTCACATAAAATATTACATATCCTATACTTAAAGGCATTCAATCCAAACATATTAACCATTTCTTTTTAGATATTTTAAAAGGAACTCGTGAGAAGTTATCAGTGCGACACATATTCTAAAAACGGACGCGGAACCTTTTAGTTTAATTTTTGTTTCTCTCCCATCGCGTTCCGGAAAGTTCCCATAACCGGACAGAAATTGTTGAACCATAAGTGTCTACTGGTTAGTGCTATCATTGTATGTCATTTAAATTTCTTAGACAAAGTGTTAAATGGGTTTAAACTTAAAGGGTTATTAAAAATCATTTTTGGGTGATGATTTTCCGTGATGAATTCATAAAACAAATTTGATGTCATGTTTCTATAATGTAAAATTGTTATATAGGAAATATGTTAAAATAGATATGTAAGTTTCGTTAAAAATTTCAAACATTTTATATTCAGATCAAAAATACAAACAAACAACATGACGATACCCAAAGCTTATGAGAAACACACTTTTGCAGACAAAATATTAAGTATACGCCACAGTGTCTCGATTTATAATCGTTTTATTTTAATATGATAATTATATAATAACATACAACTTTTAGTCCAAGAGAGATATTAACTTTATGACTTTTTAAAAAATGTATAAAAATGTTGCACGGAAGGTACCTACATAAAATCCTTCCCCATTCACTTGTTCCTTCTTTTCCCACTGTTACCTTAATCCGTATTGAAAATTCCTCATTGTTATCATTAGCTGTGTTTCCCATATATTTATATAAGAGTGAAAAATTGCCAAAAATAAGATTTGATGTACTCCGGTTTTGATATTTGAAAGTTGATACAGCTGAACATTTGTCGATATAATTTATGTATATCAAAATTGTTCAAAATTTAGCGAAATTCAGACCATTACTAGTTTTAACTAAATTAAAAAATCATCAGAAATAATTTATATTTACCTAGTCTATTTTTATGATTTCCATTTTGTAAATTGAAACTGAATGAAATAAGAACTGAAGGAAAGGGGTTTGTTAGTGAATTATTTGTTGAGACTAATTTTTTTGCAAAATAACAAATATTACAGCGTTTGTCCATTTTCGTATATATGTAAAACAACTTAGTCAAGTCATTTTACAAAAACAAAACCATGTTTTTAATTAATTTTGCATCATGTTATAAGCAAAGTGCACAACTAGATCGCACAAACTTGCTCCCGTATATCCAAAGAGTCTGTTTAAAAAAAGTAGGTGCCTATAATTTTAGATTAAAAAATATATCTGCAATTTTTAAGATCGATATTATGGTAAGCAACGTTGAAGAGCAGAATAAGAGGTAAGATTTGAACTTTCTGTCTTCATCTCTTTTTTGAAGACTTGACAAGATACTTTTAAGGTTTTATTCTGAAAAATAGTCGTGCTACAGTTGATACGGAGTCTCCACAATATTTCGTAGGAGTATTGAAAAAATGTTTGTGTTTGGTTTGTTCAAACCTCTAGGAGGTATCAAACATACAATTGTCTATAAGAATAAAAAACTTGACAATTGATCTGCAGTGATTTTATTGCTAATGTTGTATTTGTTGTTTATTTAGATTTGTACTGTACACTTCTATCCTATTGTATACCTATTTACCTATTATTTATTCTTCCATTTGTTTTATAATGCATTAATTCCATCAAATGAATTATTTGAATTTATTTGAAAAAAAGCCGTAGTGAAGCAAAGCTCTTAAATCTTTGATAACATATTATATAATGAGGCAGGGTAAGACTTTAAATAGCTACAGTTGCCTTTTTACTTGCGACATATAGGAACTATATGGCAAGTATTGTATTGTACAAAACTTCGAACTCGAGATTGTAATCAAATATGACATTACGATGGTAAAGAAGTCGACATAAAAGGGTCCGCCTATTCCGTCCATTGGTTCGATTGACTTCAAATTTAGAAATCAAGGTTTTTAGCAGATTCGCGTTCGGCTTTTTAATTTCCCATAGGTTAGGAAGTTATTGTAATCGGTCCAATTTGTCGAATTGAAAATTTTGACATTTCTCGACGTTTCAAGGTCCCTAGAGTCTAAATAAAAGATTTTTAGAGAGATGGCTGTGAGTGAGTTTGTGCTACCGTACGTCCGAAAAGTTTTTTTCCTCGTCCATAGCTCAAGAACCAGTAGAGATATAGACTTCAAATAAACGTTGTTATACAGATAGTGATGGCAGAAAGATGCAGAAAGGACTATTAAAAACCCAAAATATCTCACGAACGAATAACGCTAGTGACTTGAATTAAATTTTACATTATACTTATGTATATTATGACGTGATACTAAAGAAGTATATTTTTGAAAAAAATAAAAATAATTGTATGCAATGAAGAATAACATTTTTGACATCTGGTAAAATTCTAAGAAAAATCGAATTGACAGTTTTTTTTATAAAAATAAAAATCTAAAAAAAAACATTACTAAAAGTTGGTAAAAATTAATTTTCGACGCAAATATATTTTCAAAACTTAAAAATAATAAATAATATTTCATCATAATATGCAAAATATTGTTGGTAATTTTGAAATTTTTTAAAGTAATTCAACTGACAACTTTTTTAAGAAAACACGAAAACCTGCAAACCTTTAAAGCAAGACAAATCGACAGACGGGATGGGAAGTTATCAGTGTGATTCGCATCACAGCCTCTTTTTTATTTTTCATTTCTTTAAGACTAAATAAAACAGTAGTCCTCATACACATTTTTTGGTCACATATTGAAAATTCGAATTTTGTCAAAAACTTTCTTAATTTAGTTTCTTTCAATAAAACAAATATTTTTGTATTGCTCCGGAAGGGTACCGCTTAAAGAACCATTATTTTTTTTAAGTTTTCTCAAGAATTAATCAACCGTTTATTTTTTTTGATTTTTAAAAAAATATCAAAGATTTTTTTCAAAATTCGATGTCACAAAAATGAGTCATTATTTTTTTAAGAAATTTAAATGTTAAACGTATATTAATTAATTAATAATTTATTATTCATAAGCTAAAACTGAAAAATTTTAAATACCTTTACAAAATTAATTCAGAAAAAAAAACGCTCTAACAATTTTCAAATAAAAACTTGAAAAATTAAGGTTTTGTTTTTTGAGAAATCAAATAGCATTTAAATTTTTGAAAATAAACCTTTTTTGCAGGTACATTTTTTAAAGGAAATATTTTTAAAACAGACTCCTTAGGATACCTGATCAAGTTCTTGCGGCCCAGTCGTACATTTTATTTATATTCAAGTCAAGTGGCAAAAATAGAATAAAATAAATTAATAATATATACATAAAATAAATAAGTAAATTAAAAAAAAAAAACTCATTTTATTTAAACAATGGTAGGGACAATAAAAAATAAAAAATAAATAGTTAATATTAAATTAATTATTGTTCATTGTAATTTATTAATATTTTATTGGAAATCACATCCCTTCATATTAATATATTTGTACGAAAGAAAACAAAACTATGTCCATACGTTTCTTGTTTTACCAACCATATTTACAAATATCTGGAATTAAACCCACATTATGCAAGTGGCATAAAAATACAAGGTCCTCCACTCCACTACAGTTTTCAATACTTTTTTGTTTTTCTACTACCTTTTTTTAAAATGTTTTCAATTTTCTTTTTTTCTCTTTTTGCCTGATTTCTATCTCTCTCTCTTTCTTGATGTTGGATAAGGCTGACACAAAAGACAAAAGTTATAAAAAGGCAATAAAACACCTGTAGTTGTCCTCCATAACAAAAACCTGATATGAATTGGGGAGTGGTTTGATGCGTCGAAACTAGACTCCGCCTTATTGCTGTCTCACTCGAGCGGCGTAGGTATTCCTGTTCTATCAACCACTTCTTATACAGAAGCAATTCAAAGATTCGATTGCAGGTAGAGATACATAGATGTATAGATAGATACGGAAAATATTATGCTGGTTATCGAAGTGAATAATGGAGTCGATCCAGGTTTTCCTCGTCCAGAGGAGAGTTTGTTTTTGGCATAGTCGTGGCGTGGGCTACCACAATTTCCATTGGAGGGGTGTTGGTTGAATTAAACTGGCCGTGGGTCTTCGTCGTCGTCGTCGTCGTGCAAGTCTTCTAAAGAAGGGTGTAGATATACAAGAAGGTGGATTAAAGTTTATCGGCCATTGCGTTATACTTATAATATTTTCTTTTCTAGTGGAATGTGCGTTGGATTTTTATTTTGTTTTATATCCACGCCACCCGTAGAGCTAGAGTTAATGGAATTTAATTTTTGTGTTAACAAGGGGGGATTGTTATGTTTTAAGGGACTTATTTTGATTTTGTTATTGTTTCTAGCACTGATAAATATTAAACTTACATAAATATTATTTAGGATTGTCTTTTGTAGTGGTGTTTTGTATTTCGTTGCTGTTTGTTTTGATGGTAGGGATAGTTTTGAATAAAAGTACCATATCTTAAAATCTTTTGTGGTAAACCTTCCTTTACTTCATATTGAGCCCAAATATATCTCGGAGAATGTTTGAATACTTATAACTTTTTTGTTTTTATATGTATTTCTGTGGGATTAATACTCAGTGAACGAAATTCAATTTTATATTAATTTATCAAAAACCTTTTGTAGGGAAGTCCCTTGGGGACAGTTCGCAAGACCAGTTGAACTCTCCCCATAAGGCGAAGAGCATTCAAAACTGCTTTCCCTGTTTTGCATTACAGGCTGTCTTTCATTGCCGACTCCATCAGCTCCTAATCCAATTCGATGAGGTTATCGTTTCTAAATAATTTTTTATTTTTTCCTTGGTTGAAATGTCGAAAAATTATTACAGTCGCTACTGCTGTTATAACGTCTAGTAAGTTGTTAAATACCACCATCAGCTAGGGTTGTGTTTGACGTAAATAGAGAAACAATTTGATCGAAAACTTCGACCCACCTTTGGTTTTGTTGTAGTGGAGTATCATATCATCACAGGCTTATTTTGAGAACGGGAAGTAGCTTTGTCACATTCATAGGTGGCTTGTTTGTTTGGCTTTGGAACATACATAAGTCACCAACGCCATTCTTTCAGAAAATCTAAAAAAGGTGATTAGACTGGCTAATACCGCTTCCTGTTTTTGACTTTAACTGGATAGTTTTGGTCATCAGGAAATTCCTTTACTACATAGGGTTTTAGCGCATTTCTTTTGTTTTATGAGGACTTTTCCCAAGATATTGATTTCTTTTATAGAGCAGCTTCAACGACATCACCAGCACCACATCATATCTACTAAAAAGTCCTGTATACTTTGATTAGAGCTGCCAGTGTAGATGGAAAATTTTAATGGGTAACCCGTTGAACTGTAATTGAGCCTGCCCAATTGTTCCTCGAGGATTAAAGACATTATTTCCCTGGATGCGAGATTAAACCGGTTTATTTGGCTCTTTAACCACTTTCGTCCACTTGCAGCAAGGAAAAACTCTTCGGTTGACGATTCTTCCTCAATTGGATCATCAATTCCAATTTCGTCGGGTTCCAGCAAATTTGTTAGTGGATCTCTTGAGTCAACCCCATCTTCATCGATATCTTCATAATCGAATTCTTCTAACGCATTTCTTGGATAAACATTATTCTCGATCAAAATCTGGATTACCACAGTCCCCATCGAATAGATAAACCTCATCATTTTTGTCAGAATCCATGACCGGCATAGCCCCCAATGTTATTTCCCTTTCTTCTTCATATAAGTTTGTTTAAACATTTCAGTATAGTCTATACAAAAATTGACACTAAGAAGAAGTAACCATTACTTTACAATAACTAACCACTAGTTTAAATAAATTCAAAAAAGTTATACAAATTTAGAACTCAAGTTATAACCCTCTTTTTGAACTTTTTCTTTATTTAGTATTTCCAATCAATTTTTTTCAAACACCGCCAAAACACGATTTTAAATTTACAGCCAAAATTGTCAATAAATGTACATATTTGAATAACAAATTAGAAATAGTGGACTATTAATATGAGCATAAATGTACATTCTCAACTTCTTGAGAATCCAGTGTAAGAAAGATGAAAGCTTGAATTTTGTTAACATGTTACTACTACGAACAATTGTCGAAGGAAGATATGCCAGAAATTTTAAACTTATAAGCTTATAGTTTTGATGCTAAACAAATTTATATAAATACCATTAACAAAAGAAAAATTAATTAAAAAACATATATAAGAAAATCAATCTTACTTCCTTACTAAGGATGGCGCTACAGTCCAGTCTGAACTATAGGGCTTCACGCAACAAACTTTTCCATCTAGCTCAGTCCCTAGCTAGATGCCTCCAGCTGCTCACTCCAAGTTGAGTGAGATCACTTTAAACTTGTGCGAGCCACCTGATCCGCGGTCTTCCTCTACTGCGCTCTCCTGGTAGGCGTGGATTTGAAGACTTTCTGGGCCGTAGAATTAGTTTCCATTCGCTCTACGTGTCTCAGCCATCTTAGTAGTTGGACTTTTATCCTTCTGGATAAGTCTACGTCACTGTACAGCCCGTAGAGTTCGTCGTTCCATCTTCACCTCACTCTCCCTCTATAAATACGAGACCGTAGATCCCACGAAGAACTTTTCTCTCGAAACAACCCAAGGTATCCTTTCATCAGCTATTTTGAAATCTACTTTTGATGATAAAAACCGGAAAAGAAAAGCCTGCTTTTTACCAAGTAATAATCTTATTATGGATGGCACAAGTATAGAATGGAAATCTGATGCAAAATATCTCGGAGTGCATTTAGACAAAACATTAACATTTGGCTTACATATACAAAAAACGATTCAGAAAATAAATCATACAGTTAAAATTCTTTATCCTTTCATTAACCGCAAATCAATGCTTAGCACCGATAATAAGCTTCTAATATACAAAGTTGTTTTCCAAGCTATCATGTACTATGGTTCACCAGTATGGGGTAATTGTGCAATCTCTAATATACGACGGCTGCAGATAGCTCAAAATAAGATTCTGAAAATGATTCTGAAGCTTCCATGGTCATTTTCAACTAATGAACTTCATTCCATTTTAGCTATGGATATGGTATCAGGAAGAATTGCCAAACTTAATGAGCGATACCTTGTATCATGTACTATGTCTGATAATACCTTGATTTCAAACTTAGCTTGACTGACTTTTTACTATATTTATTTATATATTTATTTATTATTATTTATTTAATTAATTGTCTATTTGTTTATTTTTTTAAATATATATTTATTTGTTTGTCTATTGAATTATTTATTTATTTATTCATTTATTTATTTATTTATTTATTTATTTATTTATTTATTTATTTATTTAATTATTTATTTATTTATTTATTTATTCATTTATTTATTTATTTATTTATTGATGTATTTATTTAAAATTATTTTATTTTATTTATTCCTTTCTGTTCTATTGTAATTCTGTTGCTATTGTTATTATTTATTTAATTACTTAATTATTTTCTTAATTTATTTATCTTCTTATTTATTTAATTTATTTATTTATTTATTTATTTATCCATTTATTTATTTATTTATTTATTTATTGATGTATTTATTTTAATTATTTTAATTAATTTATTCTTTTCTGTTATATTTCTACATTCTATATATTTTTACCTACTTGTTGTAAGACTTAAAGCTTGGTTTGAATCTTTTGTTTTTTGTTTTTTTTTTTTTCACCGCCCACCTTTCTTTCATTCTATTCTCTTATTGTTTTAAATGAAGGTTTTTATGTAGCTTTTCCTTCAATATTATTTCTTTTTGTATTCTTGGTTGATTGATGTAATAATTATAATATTGACAGTAGTAAGGTAGCCTTATACCATGTCTCTGTAAATTGTGCAATTTAGTTTAAGAAAAAATGTTATAACATTGATGCTACAATAAAGAAGAAGAACTAAATAGCTTCATTTAAAAAAAAAATAAAAAAAATATTTTTTGTAATTAAGATAGACCCCAAAAGCTATTATAAAGGGTGATTTTTTAGCTATTATCGATTTGGCAACACTGGTTTAAACAGCTGACGGACGTTTCGTGTTTTTTTTTCACAGTCAAACATCTTCAGTTTGCCGTTTGGTCTATAATTTAACCATGAATCGTCTTACACACGAACAACGCTTGCAAATTATTGAATTTTATTATCATAATGCGTGCTCTGTAAAGAAAGTTCATCGCGCGCTTCTTACCGAAAAATTTTGTTCAGCGACGAAGCTCGGCCGATAGTTGGCCGACAGATTAGTTTGAATGTAATCGGGTAGCCCATCAAACTTTTTTATCGGCCGATACTGAATCGCTCTAGTGTGCGCATATGCATTCCTCTCCATACTGATTAAGAAGTCGACCAAACTATCGGCCGATAAAAAGTCTGCAGTCTGCGGGGGCCCTAACTGTTTCTCAATTCTAACACCACCGACTTTGTCTTTTATAAGTTTATAGAATAGTAATGATGGATTGAGAAGACGTCCCTGTTTCACGTTCCAGCTGGAAGCAAACCACTAAGAAAACGTAACACCATCTTAAACTGCAGCATCGGTATTATAGTATATATATAAAGGCTAGACCAGCGAAAACGATATCGGATCCTAAGTAAGTACTAAGCAAAGCGAACGACTACAAAGCCGTAGCAAGTGACCGAATTCCAAACAATTTTTCAAATATGCCTCAGATATTAGAATAGTGTACAACAAAATTTTCGAATCTGCAGAAGCTCCCGAAGTTTTCAAGAAGTCAAATATCATCCCAATTTGCAAAGAAGGTTATACCACTATCGTGGTATTTCTTTTTTGGATTCTAATTTTATGTCGCATCTGCTCTATGTTCATCGAAGTTGTGAGGTGTCGTCAAGTTGAATGGGTTGATAATCAGTTTCTTCTCAGCGAATTCAAAAAGGTTACTCTACAGTTGACCAGATTTTTAAACTATACAAATATGGAATGTTGCATAGGTTTGGAAAAGTTATTGATGGGCTTTACAACGTTACCTTAAAAGCGATATGGAATGGCAAGGATCTATCGGATTGGTTCCTTTCTTCTGTAAGACTGAAGGATTACATCCTTTTAATCTAAACCCATTAATCTTCTGCTTGTTTATCGAGGAGCTTTTGGAAATTTTGTCGTGTTATGCAGAAGATTTGTTAATATTGGCAGAATCACCTTAATCGCTCTAGCTGATGATAAACAAGTTACATGACTAGATAGAGAGAGCTTGACAAAAACCAAGCTCTCCAGGAGAGTGGATGGACGGTAAGCGGGGAACGAGAGATGGAGATCGATAGGGACCTTAACCAATAGAAACAGTTAAAGAATACCAGTATTTGAGATTTTTCTTAAAACGGTAATTTTCCCTCCCTGATTTGGCACCAAAATACATGTTCCTTGTGGAGGCGGGCTTCTCTCCATTTTACTTAATTTCACTTGAACTTGAACTTGGACACTTCAACTACATATATCCTATAGCTCATGTTTGGCCTCACGGATAAGGTAGCACGGTTATAAAAATGGAGACATTTAGCTAATGAATACTTTTTGCCATTCAATCTGAGCATGGATAACCTTGTTAGCTGGAAAAACTAACTGGACATACTGAAACGCTGGCCCCGATTTGATTTTCCCTTTCAATCTTCCAAAAATCTTTGGAATTACTGGTGTACGCATTTTTTTCTTGTTATACAGCTTCTTGAATTTTATGTTGGCATCAATGTTCCAAATTCTTATACCTTGGATGTATTGAAACAAATTGATTTTAAGATTTTTAACGATTTCTTGCGAGCTTTGAAGCATTCATTATCAAACCATTTTTCTTTGAATCATGCTTTTTTGTTTACCATTCACCTTAGAGCGGGATTACGGATACTATTTGTAACAGCTGATTCAAAAGTACTTCTGTGGAATCAAATGGAGATTCGAGGGTGATTAAAGAATTGTTAAACATTTGTTGATATGAGTTTTTATATTCATCTCTCCAACAGAGACGAGAGAGTATTTTCAGATTTTTTCCTGAAGGTGTTGCACTTCGTTTTAAAATTTCACAACAAAAGGCATATGATCTGTCCAAGAATGGAAGTATACAAAGCTATAAATAAATAAATTGGGTGGCGCAACAGTCCGTTGAGAACTAGGGCCTAGTGACTTACAACTCTCAACCATTCCTGTGTGCGAGTACTGTTGTCAGGGATAGAGGGGACCTACAGTTTTAAGCCGAATCCGAACGGCAAATTTGAGAAAGCACTTTTCATGACAAGAATTACTCTTGGAGAATTTGTCAATTCCTCGCAAGAGGCAGCACCCGTGAAATAAACTTTAGATGGCATAGGCAGGGATCGAACCCAAGACCTCTGGCATGACAGTCCAACGCACTAACCATCATGCCACGGGTACTACGTATACAAAGCTATACGTTACCCAAAGGAATCAAATATTTTTCTGAAATAATCCTTCCCGTAAAAATATAATTATTAATAATCTAAGTGCGTATAAGCCTTCCACATCAGAGGTCTGCGTTCAACCCCAGCTTATTCCAACTAAGTATTATATCGTAGGTATAGTAGTTTTGTATAACCAGGATTGACCCTTGTCTTGAAAAGTTCGACATCAAAATCCCTTCCATACTTAACTATTTCCATAGACATACATATTGCTGAACTTTATATGATATAGCTATCTAACTTTTATTTAAGATGTGTGTCTCGTATTGATTTCTAATTGCAAAAATGTTAATCCGATGGCCTCTTCTTGACATTTTCCATTTTGGAAAATTTATTTTATCATTCAGTTGTGATGGCATAAATTTCCCGCCATCGCCATCGCCATCGCCATGGCACTGGATCACATACAACCCCATGTGGCTATAAGTAAGTCTGATGTAAGTCGTTGTTGTAGTCATACACGCGGTGAACATTGTAATTCTTTCTCTCTGACATATAGGTGGATCGTTATTTCTTGGACGCTTAATTAAAAAAGACCAGAGTTTATATTTCTTTTGGTTTTGCCAAAAAGGAACAAACCACGTCAAGCACAAGCTACAAAACACAAGAGCCGCGTACATACTATGAGTACGACTAAAGGTAACATACCTACATATATATTGTAGGTATGTGAAATTTATTTCTGTGCGCACTGTGCTAGTCAGCGTTATCGCTTTTAGCTGCCTCAAGTCCCAACTTTGGTCATCTAACTAACTATAAGAGTATATTCATACACTGGGTATAAGGAATGGTTTGACTTCGAGTATAGACTCTGGGCCGTTCGCCAGGCTTTATGGTGTTGGAGTCAGCCATGCCAAAGCAATGGATTGCAGAGTCTTTTGCGGATATCTCCATGGTAGACCTTTTGTAATTAAATCTCTATGGCTTGAATGCTTCGTGATTTTCATGTTAAGATTTATTATGCTTTTGGGAAATGGCCTCTGGCTTGTTGTGAGTTTTAGTTTTAGTTGTTGTTGTTGTTGTTTTTGTTGTGAATACTTAATCTCATATAATACTCGTATATGTGTGTTTTCCGATTTGACACAATACTATAGCCTTAGGTTTCTGGGAAATACTATACTAACTATTGAGTGTAGCATGCCTATACAGCTGACTAAGGCTTGAGAATAAAAAGTAAGGGAAAAGGACTATCATTATTGAGAACCTATATGAATGTTATTGAATAAAGAGTCATTAAAAGATTTTTCATATGGAAATGGGTAAAAGTCTTGAGAAATGGAGGGAATAATAATGGAATTTGAGTGACTTATAGAGAATTGATATTAGTACAGGCCAAAAATAACCTAAGCCCATGGAAACATTTAAGAGAATCCTTTATCTTATTATCCTCATGCACTTTGGTAAAATATTTCACTCACCAGAATAAAAATTAAAAGAGCCTTTAAAAACATCAAGGATGAGTTCTTAAATTCAGGGTCTTCATACTCGGTTTTCATCGGTTATTTTGGCTGAAAAATTGTCCTTTTACGTGATCAAACTCTTTCAAACTAAATGTAATGGGGTAAATCACTATTCAAAGCTTCTCAAGATTAATATGAGAGTAAAATTGTTTGAACACATCCACATGCATTGCAACTTTGAAGATATTGTGTAGCTACTAGACCAGGGGTGGCGAACCATTTGAGAGCCCCCTGCCAATTTAAAAAACAATTTTTTTTAAGTGCCTTTAGCCGTGCCATACCTACAGTTTCAATCTAGTTTTTAAGTCACAACTAAAAACAAATATAAATTATTTTAAAATACGCAGCATTTTATTTGTCAAAATATTAATTTGTGTTTGAAAGTAACAGTTTATAATTCATTTTAATGAAAAAACAAAATTTCAGATTAACAAAACAAAGAAACAACAAATAAAAATAAAAAACAGTTAATAAAAAAACTGAAATATTTTAGTGTGACTTCTGTTGTTGTGAACTCGATGGCAAGTAGATTATATCAGGGCTATATTTCGTCACTTTAAGCAAAATGCAGGCTGAACTAGATTCATCTGACAACCTGTTTCTAAGCGAATCTTTAATGTTATTCATTTCGGAAAATAAGGAATAAAAATTGGTTTAACAACTTAGTTTAACAGATGTCGAATTCCAGCCCTATACTTTTGAAACTGCAAAATAGATAACCTGTTATTTTTTTAACACGAACTCAACGGAAAAAAATAACACAATATTCAAAATAAGAGGTAAACTGACGAGCTTGAATTACTGATCTTCTGTAAATGAGTTTTGCCTCTGCAATCTTAAAGAGAGAAGGAAGGGTGTAAAATGTTAAACAACCTATTCTTAACGGTTTAACAATTTAGTAGTTAGCAAATTGCTAAATACCCCAAAATTTGGAACCTTGTTTTTCGTTTTGCTAACTAGTATAGTATATATTATTTAGCATCAAGGCTAAATTCGGCAACATTAGCCTGATATGCGCGCACGCCCCCACAGATGAGAAGGATGACAACACCAAAGATATGTATGTTCTTCGAGCTTTTAGAGAAAACATACGAGCAGTGTCCTAGCTACGATATTAAAATTGTTCTGGGCGATTTTAATGCCAAGCTAGGAAGGGAAGACATCTTTGGTGGAATAATCGGGAAAAACAGCCTGCACGACAACACTTCCGATTCAGGCTCATAGATTTTGCTGCGGGGCGAAACGTCATGGTAGCCAGTACGCGTTTTCCACACCTTAACATCTACAAAAGAACTTGGAGATCTCCAGATCAATCTACCGTCAACCAGATTGACCATATTGCGATCGACGCCAGACACGCTTCCAGCATCATGGATGTCCGAACTTTCCCAGGAGCTAACATCGACTCGGACCACTACCTTGTTGTAGCCAAGGTAGCACTTTGGGTTTCCAGGCCCAAGGCAAAACAGGGAGATGCTCTGAGAAGGTACAACGTCGAACGACTACAATCGCAAGAGATCGCTAACTCCTTCTCCGACCGAGTTACAAGTAACCTCTCTCGAAGTTCTGTGCCGCCAACACAATGTATAGAAAACCAGTGGCAACATTGCCAAGACGCACACAGAGAAGCCGCCTCTGACGTGCTGGGTTTCAAGCAACTACCAACAAGGAACCCTTGGTTTGATGAGGAATGTCGGCAGGCAAATGCAGCCAAACAACAGGCACGCAAAGTGGTGCTGCATAAAAGGACGAGAGCTGCTCATGAGCTCTATGAGCAGAAGAGGCGAGGGGAACACCGACTTCTCAGAAGGAAAAAGCGAGAGCATGAGAAGCGTGCGGTCGAAGATGTTGAGAGGTTTAAAGCAGGAATGAAGTTCGAAAGTTTTATGAACAGGTGAAACGAAATTCACAAGTACATAAACCTAGAACCGAAGGCTGCAAAGACGAAAGTGGAAACATCATAGTAGAACCGCAGTCAATGCTGAGGATATGGAAGGACCACTTCTGCAGACTGTATAACGGCGACGACGAACCGAATTCCGCTGTCAGGCAGGATGATCCATTCAACATAGACGACGAAAGCCAACAATCCCGTCCTCCCGACTTAGACGAAGTAAAGATTGCTATATCTAAGCTGAAGTCTAACATAGCCGCTGGAGCGGATGGCTTGAATGCCGAGCTCTTTAAAGCAGCTGGAGATAAGTTGGTTTTAAATTATGTAAATCATCTTTTAACCTTACCATTGTATTTCAGAAAATATTGATACAAGTTACAAACAAACTTTTTTATATAACTAACCTTTATGAGAACTAAAAATTGGTTGTTATAATTTAGAAAAAAAGTACAAAAAGCGACTAATTTAAAAAAAATTAATATCGTTTCAGCTTTTAATTAAAAACATATCAATTTTTGATTGCATTTGAAAAGTTTTGGTTTTTGTTTTATTTTAAAAATCTTCCAATTAAGAAAAGTGAAATCGTGCATCATCTTTAGGTATCATCTCTTCTTTTGACAAAACTTCAAAAATTATCAAATGTAGTTCTCATATTAATTGTTGTTGGTCTTCCTTTTCGAATAAATTCGATTTCAGCATTGTCTGTTTCCTCAGATGTAATAACATTCAAAATTGTTTCGTCTAAAAGAAGTCCATGGTAGCAACATTTGCATCCACTGCAACATACTCGTAATTTCCAAATGTAATACAACAGTAATCACTTGGTAAAACTCTACTAAAGTTGTTGTTGTTCTCGATTATTAATGATTATTACATTAATTATCGTTGACACTGGAATTGAGTCTTCATTGGACAAAATTTGAGAAGAACCAAACCCAGCTTTGTTAAAAAATTTACAATTTCAAATTTGAAGATTGACATTTCATGATAAGGAAACAACTTTGCTTTCGGGGCAAACAATTTGTTCCTTATAGAGTGAATTTCGCTGTAAGGATTTTTGTTAAAATTGCCTTTAAATATTCTGCTAAATTATGGTTAAAAAAGAGTTGTTTTATGAGAGTTCTCAAAAACATTCTATTTCCTTTTTAAAAATTCTGTACTTTATTATGCTGTGAATTTTAAAAAGTAGGCTCCTTTTTACATTTTTAAGCCTATTTAGGGCATTTTGAAATATAGAATTTGGACCAGCCAGAATTGTTCGACTTCAACCTTCTTGACATATTCTCTTAACTATTGATGTGATTGTGTTGATGCATTTAATAAGATCTGGTTTCAAATTTAATCATAACTTCAGTAATAATTTTTTAAATTCATTCAATTCATTTTCATTTATTCGTTAATACCAAATAACTATAAGATACAATATCTTATGAATTAGTAACAAGCTAATAATATAGACTGTTAGAAATGTTGGTGAAAAAAGACTAGTTACAATTGTACAATTGAGTATAATCATTTAAAGTATTTAAATGCTATTTGAAAAATAAGCTTTTAGAGCCTTTTTAATTCTTGTTGCGTCTCTGGATATCCTTAAAAGAGCGTACGAGAGAGTTCAACAGTCGGACGGAGTTTATGCAAAATTGACGTTCGGATGTTAAACATGTATAACGAGACTGAATAAATTGACGAAATCCCCTAGAGAAAGGGAAATTAATCTTGTCAAAACAGTATTATGGTTATCAGACAATAGCAACAAATTACGAAGTTTAAGGTAATTATCAACGGACATGTCTAACAGCAGGGAAGCAAAATTGGATACACTGTCATATCTGCGTAGGACGAAAACATAGCGAACAACATTATTAAAAGCAGCATTTAGTTTACATTTACTATTATATCATAACAGTTGCAATATAATTCACAACCATATAATAAGATTGGTATATTAACAAAGTCTTGGCAAGCAACATGCGTGGATTTTTCTGGTGTAAAATACTGGGTTACACATAAAGTACGCAGGGCACCATAAGGTTAAGTTAGGTTAGGTTATAGTGGCTGTCCAAGATGGAAACGGACACACTTAGGCCAGTTTAATGGCCCATTGTGATACCACATGAATCTTGAGGCTTCTTCCTAAGCTCAATGGAACCAGTTTGAGTCCCTTATGAACGTGAGAGGCTGATTATGCCGATATGATTTAGATCGTTTAGATCGTTTAAGAAGAATTCTCCTGGGTATAATTCTTGCGTTTTCGAGCCAGAGCAGGGCATGTGCAGAGAAGATGAAGAACTGTTTCTTCCTCTTTCTCGTCCATACAGCTTCTGCAAAAGTCATTTGAGAATACGCCAAATCTCGTGGTGTGCTTTCCTATTAGACAATGTCCGGTTATGACACCTATTATCGAGCTTATATGCGATCTGCTTAGAGAGAGCAAGCACCTTGAACGTTTTAAATCCAGTGTTGGCCAGATGTTTTTTGTGACTTGACACGTGGTGATGTTGTTCCACCTGGTGCCTGCCCTCCTCACAGCGTCTTGCATAAGCAACAGTTTACAAGTAGCGATTGGTATGCCAGTACGTGCCAAACGTGGTAGGATGGGCTGTACTGTACAGTTCCTGGCGAGTTCATCTGCCTTACAGTTACCTGGAATGTCTCTATGGCCCGGCACCCAGCAAAGGTGAATATTAAACTGTTGTGCCATCTCCATTAGAGATGATCGACAGTTCTGGACTGTTATAGAGTTTGTAGAGACAGAGTCCAGAGATTTGATAGCGGCCTGACTATCTGAGAAAATACGGATATTAGATGTTCATATCACGTTTACTTTAAGCCAGGACAAGACTTCTTTTATCGCCAAAAGTTCCGTCTAGAACACGCTACAATGATTGGGAAGGCGGAATGAGAGACTTAATTTCAGTCGTTCAGAGTATACACACCTCCACCAATCCCTTCTTTTGTTTTTGACCCATCTGTATAGAAATGGATTGACTCATCTTAGAGGAATGTCCTATCCTCCCAAAAAGATCTGGGAGGTACAGAAATCTGGAAATTTCTGTCGAATTGCAGTTGGGGGAAGGTGTAGTCTGTGTGCTTTGGAATTGATTCTAAATACCTAAGAATAACGGAGTGGCCAATGTTGATGTTAGCCCACTGCGACGGAGCTTTGAGGAGAATAGCAGAGCTTGCAGCTATTTGTTTACTAAATATGGGCACCATAAGCTTTGCCTATAACACCATTTAAATAGTTTTCCCATGTTAGAGAACTTTTAAAGTTAACGCCGAGATTTTTAGCAGTTTCTACACATTCAATGGGGGGATTACTTAATAAAGTCAAGGGAAAGTAAGAGAGATCAAGAATCATTTTAGAAATCAATACGCATTTTGATTGTTTAGGGTTCAAGAAAAGACCATTTAAGTAAGACTAGCTTCAAATTTTGCAGTACCCGTGGCATGATGGTAAGTGCGTTGTACTGGCATGCCAGAGTTCTTGGGTTCAATCCCTGCCTGAGCCATATAAAGCTTTTTTCGGCAACTGCCTCTTGCGAGGAATTCACAAATCCTTCAATAGTAATTCTTGACATGAAAAGTGCTTACTCAAATTAGCCGTTTGGATTCGGCTTAAAACTGTAGGTGCCCCCATCCCTGACAAAAGTACTCACACATAGGACTGGTTGAAAGTTGTAACTCACTAGGCCCTAGTTCTCAATGGACTGTTGCGCCACCTAACTTATTTTGTTTGGTTTAAAATGTTGTCAAGGTCTTCATTAATGTTCAATAACTCCAAGAGTTCAACTGACATAAAGTTGACACAGAGATGACAAGAACAGTTATTAATCAAACTTGGAAGTTCATCGACATACATACGGAAGAGTAAAGGATCCAATATTGGCCCTTGAGGTACACCAGACGAAGTAGGTCACCAATTTGAACTGCTTGTTTTCTGTTAGTCAAATAAGAATATACTTGTAAAAGCTTAGCAGAATGACTTGGTTGACAGTGTCAAAAGCCTTAGAAAAATGTGGATGGGATCAGCAAAACAAGTGTATTGTAAATGAGTTACGGTATAGAAAACGAATTATTGAAGGCGACTTTTGAACAGCGAACTATATTTTTATATTCAATTTTTATATCAATTCAAACATTTTATTTAAAAATAACGTCAATCTTGTAGACGTCATTATGCCAAACCATTATTTATGTAAGTACCTAAATATAAGAGAATTTTGGATAAGAACTAAATACTGTTCTGCTGAGCTATTGTTACTGAAGAATTTATTGTTATGAGACCTTTCAAAAATATTTTATTTTCCTCTTAAAAATTCTATTCTAGCCACAATATTATATACCTAGAGCATTTCAAAATACAGAATTTGCACCAATACGAATTGTTCGACTCCAACCTTCTTAATACAGCCTCCAAACTATTGATGTGATTGTCTTCAAACTTTGTTGATTTGTTAAACCGATTTTATGGGAAATAGTTTACAATTTGATCTTAAATTCAGTTATAATTTTAACTTTATTTAATGTATACATCACAATCATTTAAAAATGATGGTATTGCTGTTTCATAACCTTTTCTCTGCGTTTTTACAGTTATAGGGTGATATGTTTCAGCGTTAGAAGCAAACAAATTTGAACCAGGAATAACTTTGTTTTTAACTGAATCAGTTTGTTTTTTTCTTCTCTCATTTAGTTCATTAATTAGCTTTTAAATCTCACAATCCAACAAACACACCTTGAACATTATATTCCAAGCAAAAATATAGCAAAGCTCTGTAATAATGTGTTCGTAGATATACCGCTTTTTGAAGTTAAGCCATGAGCGTTCTTTATTCGTACTCGTACAAACAAAACTTGCACATATTTATATCATCATCAGGTCCTCTAACCCCGTACGGGGCATAGGGCGTCAACAAAACGTCTCCATCCTTCTCGATCTGCAGCTAGATACCTTAACTGTGGCCACGTCTTTCTCTGGGAGTTAGCTTCCGAAAGCACTGTAGATTTCCATGTTGTTCTTGGTCTTCCAACCCGCCGTGACCCATGTGGATTCCATTCAAAGGACTGCTTCGCAATATCATCGTTTGGTTTCCTCAGTGTGTGACCAATCCATTGCCATTTGCGCTTTCTGATGTCGATGTCCAAGCGCCTCTGACCTGTCCTACGCCACAATTCCTGGTTAGATATTGTTTGTGGCCAGCGAATTTTGAGGATGTGACGCAGACAGCGATTCACAAAAGCCTGTGATTTTCTCGAGATGGTGGCCGAGACTTTCCATGTTTCACAAGCATATTTATATACTCATTTATATTGATTTGGTTAATCCATTTGCCGCTGCACCCCAAGCTTCCCGCTTCCCCATACCCCGCACTACGAAGCCCCACAAAATGATACTCGCTCATACCTATTATATTAGCTTTATATTATGAACGGACACAAAAATGAAACCTTTCGGAGTTAAATAGCAATTTGGTGTCATCGGTTAAAAGCCTGTCGTCGCCGCGCCGACTTTGATACATGATCACAAAAATCTTATAATTCCATCTGTTCTTTTGGTTCCTTTTGTGTGGAATACCCCGCGTCCACGGGTAGGTCTTCGACTTCGGTGAGGCATGGTCGGTGTGGTGACGTGGTGCTGTAGGGCTGTGGTGCGGTGTTACGGCGGATGGTGCGGTGGCGTGGTGTGGCTGCGGTCCATCTCCTTTGTGGTTTGTGCCTGAGGTTGTTTTACAATCTTGTATCTGTGTATAGAATGCACTGCATTTGCATTTGGATACTCATACTATACGTAGGTACGCTTCTCAGATGGCCAATGGCGCATATCTATCTTTCGCTCTCTTTCCCATACCTACTCTTAAAGCCGGGGGATTTAATCGAGCTTAAGATTTATACGACGATCATTACAAATGCACTCAGAGAGATACTGCCAGATACATTTGTGGAATCTGTATCTGACGTTGCGGTACGACAACAACAACAACAACGACAACGACGGCGGCGGTGCGACGACAACGACTACGACGACGATGAGTCGGAGCTCTGCTCAGTAAAAATCTGGATTTGATAATGCTTGTTGTGTTTTCTATCGGCTTCAGCTCCAGCCAGCATCAGCAGCCGCCTAAAAGAAGACTGATTTGTAATGGACTTGCATCACGATCTCATTCAGATCAAGGGGTATAGGGTGCGGTGGGAGTGTTGAAGCTCTTGGATATCTGGGCATAGATGAGATGATCGTGTGGTCGCATGCATAGATTTTGTGTTGAGATGTGCGGAGATGAGAGGAGCGTTAGTTAGCGGCTGATGCGTTGTCTTGTCAGTAGTGGAATCTTAAGTGGCGCCTCTTTTATGTGCTCATGTGTAGGTGATGCCTTGATTCATAAAGGGGGCTTTGAGATTCTAAAAGGAATTGTTTTTATTTCTATTTGTTTAACGAATAATTCTGTTTTTTTTTTTTTACAGATGCTTTATATGGAAAATATTGAATAATGTGCATTTAAAGAAATGTAATTATTAAAATTTTAAAGATCAATATGAACTTTTACCATGTAGTACACAAATTAAAGAGTGGTATGTTTTTTTTTCTGTAAGTTCGAAAGTTCACTAAATTTTAGAAATATGAGAATCAACATTTGGTGGTAAAATGTTGGTGTTCTTTTTAAAAATACATACTAAAAAGATTTCTTAATTGGAGGCAATAGTATCCGTGACATGGTGGTTAGTGCGTAGGATTGTTAGGCCCTATAGATCTTGGGTTCAATCCCTTCCTGTGCCATCTGAAGATTTTTCACTACAACTGCTTCTTGCGAGGGAAAAAATCCTTCAAGAGTAATTCTTGTCATGAAAAGTGCTTTCTCAAACAATCCATTTCGGATTCGGCATACACACTGTTAAGTAAAACACCACCCCCCTATACCTGACATTACTCGAACGCATAGAATTGGTTGAGAGTTGAAAGTATCTAGACCCTCTTTTTTTATGAGCTTTTGCGCCAACTCATTTATTTAATTTTTAATTGCAGACAATATTTCATATACTTTGCCCAAATATAGGATTTTCCAATTACCCATAGTTTTTTAAAAATCTTATTCGTAAATGTCTAATCCCTTACAACAAATTCAACATGCTTGTACGAAATAGATCGAAACAGAGAGTAGGACGAGATTGTTTTAGCCATCACCACTGCTAAAAATGAAAAAGCCCCTGGTATAGATGAGATACCGTACGAATTTAATAAGAATGACAGTCCAGAAATGTACAGGTTATTCAGCGACATTTTTGAAACAGCAAATAATCGCTCATAGCTATATCCGCTATTGAAAAAAGGTAACGCTTATGATGTCACAAATTATCGTGGATGGTCCTTCTTGGACACTTTGTTCTAAATGTGTACGTCCGGTCCATGCTCCTTAATGGGGTTATAGCCTGGGTTGAAGAAAACAAAATTATGAACGAATATCAAGCTGTAAACAGTCAACCAGATCTACAATTATTTACCTTGTCGATCTAAAAGCTGCATTTGACAATGTACACAGAAATTAACTTTTTTACAAGTTGACTTCACTTGGTATCTCTGCAAAAATGATAAACATTCTTAAGTCGATTTATAAAGACAGTACAGCCACTGTTTGGGATGGCAAATATAGACCTGACCTAAAGGTGTCAAACGAGGATGTTTTTTGAGTGCACTTCTATTTATCCCATTTTTGAACGACGGAAGATCTAAGAATTAACGTTCTATTGTATGTTGATGACATTGTAAAACTCTTTGACAGTGCTTCTAAACTGCAAATTCTTAAAATCAGTTTTTATTAACTACTGCTCCAAATGGACAACAACAGTCAATCTTGAAAGCAGCTGAAGAAAAATGATTTTTCGGTGATGTGGAGAAAGCTGTTTAAAACCAATATACATAAATATCTTGGAATTATTTTAAAGAAGAATACCTAAATAATAGATTAAGTATTTCGAAAAATGCTATAAATTCGGTTTTCATGAATCGCTACTTCATTGGATTAGTAATTACCTTCCGAATCGTTAAATAATATTGGATGTGTCCAAGTCTTAAAACCACAAAATAAATGCTGGTGTGCCCCAAGCTCTGTTCTATCTCCAACACTCTTTCTTATTTTTATTAATGATCTCCTGTTTGCAACTTCTAATCCAATACATTGTTTCGCCGACGATAGTACTCTTAGCATTTCATATTCATTTTCAGAATCACATACCTCTTCTTCGGATGTGAAACTGCAAAGACAAAATATGATAAGCTCATTAATTTCCGACCTACATCATTGTACAATGGGAACTAAAAAACCAAGTGGAATTTAATGCCTCGAAAATCTAATGCTGTCTTGTATCGTTAAAGCGAGATATACGCCCCTTGCCATTATCCATAGATGGCACTTGCATCGAGGAGACTGAACATCTCGATATTCTCGATATGTGAAGGTATCACCAACCACCTTTTGTGGAACGATCACATACGCGATGTCGCAAAAAATGCCGCAAGATGTTTGGGTTTTCTAAGGCGATGCAAAAAGTTTTTCTCCCCTCTGATCTGGCTGTTATCTAGAAAACTTATATACGTCCAAAGCTTGAGTATAACTCCCATATCTGGGCTGGTGCTCCTGCAACTTACTTAAGCCTCTTGGACAGTATTGAACGTAGAGCACTTTGATTGATTGGTGATAATACCATCATAAGATCATTTACGTTGCTTGAACATCGTCGAAATGTTTCTTGTCTCACCTTTTTTTACCTTTATTTTTCGGTTTATGCTCTAGAGAACTAGTCATCTGCATTCCTCCCCTTATACAGATCAACCGTAATACTCGCGCTTTAAGGAATGCTCATCAGTATACCCTCGAGCCCAACTTCAGTCGTACTTTCAAGTACAGAGATTCGTTCTTTAGCCGTACTACGCGAATGTGGAATTATCCACTCTGTCTTTCCCAGCCATTGCAATATTCAGGAATTCAAAACCAATGTGCACCGACACCTCCTTTCAACCCCTCTCTCCCTTTCCTAGTGCTCACACTGTGTCTACGTAATAAGGGTAGTATTATCCCCTTGAGTGTGCGCTTATTATTAAAAAAAACTTATTTTCAAATTAAATTATGAAAATACAAATTATTTAATACTACTACAAGAATAAAAGCCCTGTGTATAATCAATGGAACCACAGTGTTTACATCTTTGAAACAAAAATTATATTTTAATAGATAATAAAGGGTGTATATTACTTTTGATTTTCAAAAAGGAATACAACGTAAAATATTTAATTTTTCAAGAATTTAGCTTTATTGTAAAGATAAGGTTTTAAAATGATTTATAAATTCTAGTCGAGTGGCCCAATTTTCTGCAAACTTTTTGTAGCAATTTGGGCCGTATGTCAGCAAAAACGTGCCGAATAATCTCTTTCAAGGCGTTACATAACCAAATTGTGGCGAAATTTCTTTGACTAAGTGAAGTGATCGCTAGTAGCAAATAAGCATTTTGCAATTTGCATTACATACAATATTGTTCCCAAAACTAGTTCATGTTTTTCTCGAGAATGTCAATGAAGTTAATGAAAACTGCAACTAGATTATAACTTTCCATTTATGCATCCATTATTCATATTTTTTTCTAGGGTTGAATCTTATTTAAAATTTTAAAAGAGAAAAATGAAAATAAAATAATTATTTATTTTAAAAGTTTTTGCCCTTAAATACGGATTACCAAAGAGTAGCAATCAGTATTGTTAAATGAAACTCAAAAATGGCTGAATACCCAACACAAATATTATAAAACAAAACCAAAATTTATTGGTAAGCAGAAATCATATAAACATCCATTAATCTTTATGTTCCAATAATTTCTGTAGAATATTTATCACATTCTTTCTAAGAAAATGGGATTTCGTTAAAAATTTAAAAAAAAAAATCATTTAGTTTATGGGCTGTGAGTTTTTGGGTGACAAATATTGTTTTTACAAACCAACTTTCAGCTGAAAAAACCATGCACCCAAGTTCACCACCAAAAGGTGAGCCAAGTATAAGTTTCTTTCTAAAAATGAAAATACAATATTGTTTCCATGCATTGTCGCTGTATTAATGAGAGCAAACATTTGAATTAATTGTGGAGCGCAATATCGTTCAAATAGCTGCCTCGGATGACTTTGGAGTAGCGCCTCTAATTCGCTCTAATTTGATTTTCCAAGATCTTGGTGATGCTTTCGGTCTGTAGATCAAGGATCGCTTTAATGACCATCATAAGTGCTTGAAAACAACAAAAAGTTCCAAGTGGTATAATCATAGTTCCAAGCCAAACAATTGATATTGTCAAGATGACTGTTAACATGATCTGGGAATTTAATGCGCAGAAGAAAGATTGCAGCATTTGATGTGCAATGAGCGTGTCTCTTGTTTGTAATACTTTTATTTATTTATTTATTTATTTATTTATTTCTATCGAGCTTACAAACTCTATTAGATATAACAAATTATATACATAATATACTAAAATAACATGATAGAATAAAGATTCTTTGTCAAAACAATTTTATCTTACTTTTTAAAATAATGTATCTTGCTTTTTAACATATGACTAGCATCAAAGCTTTTTTGAATAAATATCTACTTAAATGTAGGTCAATTATGTCACAAACTGAATTATATAATATACAGGAGCTGGAAACTGGATCACTTTTACCGTAATTTGTATAAAAACGTGGCACATAAAAAAACATTTTTTTTCTCTTAAGGGTCTTTAAGGAGCGAAAATTGGATAAAGGGCAAGTAGAGCAGAACAATTTATATGTGAACATAAAACATCTCTCGCCAACATAATTAGATATTGTTTACGCCTCGTTTCTAGAGTTTGCATACCTAATAAGAGGCATCTCTGCTCATAAGAAGGCATTACGTTATCAACCCAATTTAGCTTTCTCAGGGCATACCTCGTAAATTTACGTTGAACCGCCTCAATTCTATTAATGCTGACTTCGTAGGTCGGATTCCAAATACAACAAGCGTACTCAAGATTTGACCTAACTAAACTAATATACAAAGATTTTAAAGTATGCGGGTCTTTAAAATCCTTTGAGTTTCTTTTTAAAAAACCTAATAATTTATTACCTTTAGAAACTATGTAGTCATAATGATTTTTAAAATTTAATTTTTCGTCAAATATAACCCCCAGATCTTTCATTTTGCCAACTTTCTCTAGTTCCATAATATTAATTTTATATGAAAATTGTATGGGTCGAGGAGATCTTGTGAAAGACATCAATTTGCACTTTGAGATATTTAGATGTAAGCAGTTTATTTCACACCATTTAGATACGTCATTAATGTCTTGTTGAAGGAGGTCACAGTCACTGGTAGATTTTATAAGTCTAAAAATCTTAAAATCATCCGCAAAAAGCAAATTACCAGAATGTTTCACCCAAGACGGAAGATCGTTTATAAAAAGGTCAAAAAACAGAGGTCCAAGGTGGCTACCTTGGGGAAGTCCAGAAAAGTTTTTAATTACCTTCGATAAATTGTCACCTATCTTTACATACTGAGTTCGATTAGTAAGATATTGTTCAAACCACTTTAAGATATCAGATTTAAATCCAAAAGCTTTTAGTTTTTCTAACAAAATGTCATGTTGTACTCGGTCAAAAGCTTTCGAGAAATCTGTGTAGATTGCATCGACTTGACCACCACGCTCCATCCCCTTCGTACAAAACTGTGAGAACAGAGATAAGTTAGTAGTAGTTGACCTACCACTAACAAATCCGTGTTGGTTTTCTGAGATACCATTTCTTATATTCTCATAAATTCTTTTTTTAACTAACGCTTCAAACATTTTTGGGATTGATTGCAACTTAGAAATAGGTCTGTAGTTGGTAATGTCTTGCTTTGAACCCGCTTTGTGTATTGGTGTTATAACCGAAGTTTTCCAGTCATCTAGAAATATTCCCTGTTTTAATGATAAATTGAATATCTTCATTAATGGTACTGCTAGACTATCTTTGCACATTTTCAATAACAAAGGAGATATTCTATTAGAATCCTCTTTTTTGTTTCCATCTAGAGAAGATAGCTCTTCTAAAACCTCTTCTTTGGTTAAAATTATATTTCCAGGACTTGTAATTGGCTGAATATTAAGATTATATTTTAGTTTTGGCGTTTCAAGAATGAAGTTGGACTGAAAGAAATCAGCAAATAAATTGCAGATTTCACTCTCATCACTTGTAACCTTATCTTCAATTCTCATATTAATCGGTAATCCAAAAGATTGTCTTTTTCCGTTAAGGAATGACCAAAAAGCCTTCGCGTTGGTTTTGATTTTAGATTCCAAGCCCCACAAGTATTGACTATACAAAAATTTTTTCAAAGTCTCATATTCGTGTCGAAGCTGTTTAAACCTGTCTTTATAAGCTTTATTGGATCGATATTGTTTTTGAGCTTTTGTCATTTTGTTTTTAAGATTACAGAGTCTTTTATTAAACCAAATTGGTCTGCCATTACCCCTTATCCTTTTTTGAGGGACTAATCCAACTTTAGCTTCTTCAATTTTTTCTCTGAGATTATCAATACATAGGTATGTTTAGGTAGGTAGGTTGAGATGGCAGTCAAAACCAGCCCTTGCTGCGCGACTCGTTTAGCGCACTTTTGGTACCATAAACTCGTTTGGCTTACTTAGTAGATTTGTATCCAAGAAAGTTCATCAAGATCTTTAAGGAACACACTTCCGAAGCTTAACATTCTAGAACTGGCCAGGGCAGGATATTTACAGCGAAAATGAACCACAGTTTTCCTTTCATGTTGTTGTCCGCAGCTACGGCAGTGAGTATTGTGAGTGATATCCACCTTTGCTGCATGCTTTATATTGCAGTGATTCTGCCTATATAATATGCCTGTTTCTGCATAAAACTTCGATAGAACGGTTTTTGTTACAGATAGGCCATATCTTCCTGGATATGGTACAGTCCGTTAGACTGTTCCACCTGCGGTTGGATTCTATCAAAAAAATTGAGAACATTTTGACCTTCTCCAAGGTGAATATTTACCCTTTCCGAGATTGAGCTATGAAGGGCTTATCCTTGCCTGGTCAACTTATCAGGCCGTTCATTTCCATATAAATGCCACTATGACCTGGAACCCAAAAAAGAGTGACGGAGGTTGATGTTGAGGCTGGAAAGTTCATCCCGAAGATGTTGTGACCGAATTGATAGTTATAAAAGCCACCTGACTGTCAGTGTAGATAGCCGTGTTTCTATTTAGGTTTGAGTTTGATTTGAATATTTTGCATGCTCCTCTGAGTGCTAGTAATTCCGCTTGAAATATACACTGGTACAATCATGGTAGCCGAAAAGACTTAGAGATATTTAAGAATTCAGTGAAGATTCCCAACTCAACACTCCATCTTTAACCCGTCAGTAAAGATAGTGGTATCGAAGTCTTTCGTAACCATGCCATCCCCCCAATGCCTTCTTGCAAGAAAGATGACTTTAAAATCTTAACTAAGGCTTAAGGCAGGGGTGCAGTAATCGGTGTCCGTCGCAAAAATATCCACTGGAATCAGTTTGTTAGTGTTGCCAAGCCCATAAGGTTTGGAAAACCAACAGTTTGATTCTTTAAGCCTAAGCACGCTGCAAGATACTAAATATTTAATTTAAAGGCATATACTGGTAGGAGGTACAGAAAAATATTTAAGGCATCTGTTGGGCAAAATCGAATGGCCCCTGGAGTGACAACACTAGCTATTCCTTGAACCTTTCTAAGTTTCTCTATATTGTATTACTTGCAAAGCGCAGCCCACTGCACAAACGATACATAAGGCAAAATAGTATGTACAACGACTGTGTACGTCCACAAAATCATCTTCGATTGAAGGCCCCAAAAGTTTTTCTACAGGCGTTAAAGGCAAAGGTCTTCTTAACCCGGTTAATTTTTAAATTAAGAATTCAGTAATTTAATATTTACTATCTTTTGGAAACATTTTTTTCGAAACTTCTCAAATTAAAGGTTCTGAAATTTGTATGAATCTAAAAATATGAATATTTATAAAAAAACATGTAGACCAAAACTACAAAAAGTATTAAAAATCATCACAACTATTTTATAAAGATTTAAAACATTTAAAAGTATATATCAGATGATGGTAAGTGGCTTTAATTCCATATGGCAATTTTAAAAAATTGCATGAAATGAAATAAACAAAAGAGTTGATGTACAAACTTTTTTTTTAAGTAACTTTTTTTGAATATATCATATTTAATTCAAAGTGTAATTCAAAATTGTTGTTAACAATTATTTGAAAAATACGAATTGTTAAGGATTCTTTAAATAAAATATTATAAACCAATTAACAATAAATCCATTGTTCAATGCCATTTCTCATTTGTAAGACATAATCTTTAAGATCTTTTATTTCCAAATAAAGATCACAAATATAAGAATCTTACATTCATTCTCATCCGTAAAACATGGGTGTTGAAAGATCTCTTGGTTCCATGGCGTTGAAATTCATTTCGTGCTTACACATTGTTTGATTCTCGTCACCAAACCAAAAACACTAACCCGACACGAGTAGCACACGATCGAATGACCAATTAAAAGATCACGCCAATCGATAGTACGAGTATCGATTTCCAATCTTCTTTTGCCCTTTGATTCCAAATAAGATAACAATCTGATACTGTAAGCATATAGGAACATAAAATTTATACACATTTATGCATCAGATATAAAAGTATTTTCACAAAATTTGGGACTTAACGATTTTATTTAGTTTAACAGTTTGACTTTAGTGGGTTATTTAAGCAAATCAAGTTTTAGAAATTTGGTCGTAAAAATTCTTATTGGCCTTTAAGATTTTGGTTTTATTTGTTTTTAATATTTATTTTTCAAATCAATTAACTTTAAGGAATAAATATAAAGCAATAAACTAATAAAACACGACGACGCGACGACTTTATTGTGGTGTGAAATGATTTTAATATTCCTGAGTGATTATTGGCATTTGATTACTTTATTTTGCATTTAAAACAAAAAAGTGACAAGTTTAGTTTCTTTTTCATTTCAATTAGCAATTAAAATTGTCCATAATTCTTATACCATTTTGAATTTTATATATATACTTACCACATTAAAGACTTTATGACTTATTCATTGCGAAGAAAAAAATACGGTCGTTACCAGATATATGTTTTATCATTGCGCATAAATGTTGAACATAAGCAGCAAAGCATGGTGACTGCAAAAATTGATTAAAGTTGCATGTCTGAACATTAAGATAAAAGAAGCACGCGGAATTATTCGTCGCAACTGCGAGCAAGTATATACCTCACTCTTTAGTCTACAATCATGATTCGCCACTCTACCTGTCACTTGGAGGATAATAATTTATTTATTTTCAATTTAATGCATTAATTTCATAGTTTTTAAATTAAAAAAAAAAATAAATACTTATTTTTTTAACACTTAAGAAAAAACATTTAATGGAAATACAACTGCCTTAGCACTTCATTAAATATATTTGTAAATGTTATCAACTCGCATAGATCAATTTTTGTTTAAGAATTTATTTATTTAATTAATGATATTTATTAAATCTGCCTTATAAAAGCAGTAAAGAAGTTTTGGAAAATTTTGTGTTCATATTTACACCAACTTAAAACCAACATTCGCATAAGGAATAGATTTTATGTACAACAAACTAATTGATACGAAATTTAAAGTGTTTAATATTAAATATATCGTAGTACGCAGTTCCCTAGTCTTAGTTCGTTTTTCGTTATGCTTTTTGTATGCTATTTGTGTTTCAAAAATGGTCATTTGTTATATTTAGCTCACTTATTGCAATTCGTAATTTGTAATTTGCAGTAATGATTCATACATTTAATTTATAATTTTTGTAATTTGCGATTAGTAGTTCATTGTTCGATCTTTCTGATTTGCGTATTAATAGAATTTTCGTGCCTTCTTTATTCTATGCACCTGCTGTTCCTTAGAGCTATATAGTTTCCCAAATAGTTATCATAATGCAGTATTGACAAAAAAAGACCGGTATGTTCCAAAAAGTAGTGCAAAGTTAGAACATAAGATCATTAGTGGAGCCTGAACTAGCAACAAATTAGTCGTGTAAAGTATATAAGAATGAGCGAATTCTTTAAATTTTATTTTCTTATAGTCTTATTCCTGAACAACGTTGCAAATCGTGCAAATTTTATTACTTAAGTAATGGTTAGGTTCGCGCGACGCATAGCGCGCATCCAATATTCGGTCAACAAATAATCGCCCTGCAGAGTCGGAAATTTGAGCAACTATGGATCGGTTTTGCACCACGGGTGCTTTAGTGGATAATGCACAACCTCAGAGACAAGAAAATTTGTAATCATAATCTTGTCTCTCTTTGGTTTACTTTATATAAGCAGGGTAAACATTGTTCCATATTTCTTCAAAACTAAAGCTATCATTATAGCTCTTTTTTCTAGCTAGTATAACTTAAACACTAAAACTATAAATAAAACTAAAACTAAACTTAATCTAAAATAAAATACAATAATACTAAAGATAAAAATTCTGCTTACATAACGTTTTCATATGGTATATGTAATTATTGGGAACTGTACCGATATTTGCAATAGTTTATGTTAGGGTCCGGCCACGCAATGAGTGACGAGCGACTGAGTGACCGAGCGACGAGTCGCTGAGTGACGCAAAAAAATTAGAACACATGAGATCGTACGGAGGTGGCCACATAAACCCTAAACGACTGAGCGATTTTTAAGCGACAGAGCGACGTCGCGTCGCTTTGTAATCAAATCTGTTTTAATTTTTCAATCGATCGCTGAGCGACGTAGAAAAAAGATGTGAACAATAAACACTGAAAGTTTAATTTCAGCTGTCCAAAGCCACCCAGTGCTATGGCAGGACACCCACAAAGATTACAAACATAAAAATGTCACCGATAAAGAGTGGGAAAAAGTTGGACTAATTTGTAATTGTTTAGGTAAGTTTTTATTTATTTAATCTTTAATTACAAATAGTGTTTATTGTTCAATGCCCGAATTTCCAAAGATATTGCGCAAGCTCATTGCTTTCTTTTTTTTTCATAAATGCAAAATACGTCTCCACATTTTTTTTTAAAGCCTACATTTTATTAAAACATGAATAAGCACATGTACAGGAACAAAAACTTGGCTTAAAAACTATTATTTACACTGATGATCGAACTTTCAAAAATAATCTCGATGTCTTTTAATTTTGTAAACATTTTTGTATCTCCCCTTTTTAAGACATCAAAAATTCCAAAACTGTTCCAAGTCAAACCATATTTCCCCAGTTCGTGTCCAAATTTCGTAAAAAACCATAAGCAAATATAGCTAAAGGCGAACAAAAACGAAAAAAATAATGTTTTCCCTCCTTAGTGCCCCCCCCCCCCTTTGAAAGAATTTAAAATCTTAAGCCAAAGCTGTGTTCCTTCAGCAAAACCAAAAGTTCTTTTAGATTCCGAGTGTATTAATCAAATAATGATTATGCCTATATTTAAAAAAATATCCCCAGCCTGAACAAAAACCCACATTAAAACAATGTTTGTATATGCATAATCACTCATATCAAATTGTTCCAAAGATTCATTCAAATATGTTTCAAAATAAAGATATTATAAGTCGGAATAGCATAGTACCAGTGTACTAAAACTTGTTCCCTATCCAAAATCACTCAAATCAAATTCGGAACAATATTCAGAACAACCTGGGAACGATTGTCAAAAAATCAAAAAAAGTTGGGCTAGGTCAAAAACAGTTTTTCGGGTCTAAAACCCCAATTTTTGGGTGTTTTTCAAAAAAAACCTTGGAACAATGCGGAACAAATCGGGAACAACCTGGAACAACTTTCCAAAATAGGAAAATCGAAAAAGGGGGGCCAACTTCATGCACTCACTTTATAATAAAAATTGTTTAAATCATGAAAATCATGAAAATCATGACAAAATTTAAACCAGCAAGAGTGTTCATTTTCATTTCATGATTTTCATGATTTAAACAATTTTTATTAAAAATAAGTGTTCGGGGAAAAAAAAACCTATTGACTGTTTACAGTCAAATATTTCTTTTTCAAAGAAGCCTATAGCACGGCAATAAACATAATGCTACAATTTATCTTCTCTGAACCAACCATATAATTCGCAGTTGCTTTATGTAGCTCGGATTATATGGTATCTCGATTTGTTCGAGAAATTTTGCGTCAAGACAAGGTGTGATGGTCATCTTCTGATAAGCCCAACCATCACACCGGGGCGAAACGCAAAAATGAACACTCTTGCTGGTTTAAATTTTTTCATGATTTTCAAGATTTAAACAATTTTTATTAAAAATAAGTGTTCGGGGAAAAAAAACCTATTGACTGTTTACAGTCAAATATTTCTTACTCACTTTATACCCCCTTTTTTTAAAAAAATGAAAGTAAACAAAATGTTAGGAATTTTTTTCTTTCGACAACTAATTTACAACAAATAATTGTCAACTAATTGCGTACTTAGTTTTAACAAAACCAAAAAGTGTAGTGCTAACTTGATATCAACCTAGCACTAAGTACATATATATCATTTGTTTTAAAAATCGTCGAGCTAAAAATTTTTTTTCTCCACAACTAATTTAAAAAAAAAAACTACAACTAACTGCATACTCAGTTTTTTAAATTTCGAAAAATGTAGTGCTTACTTGACAGTCGTAAATATTTTTAAACTCAATTCAAAATATTTTATATATAGAAATAAATTAAAAAAAAAGTTCTAACGATTTTCAAATAAAAATTTAAAAAAATATTTTTTTTTGAGAAATAAAACGAAATTTAAATTTTTGGAAGATAAATTTTTAAATCTTAAAACACAAGATATATGTATGTAAAAAAAAGTCTTTGGATACATATGACGTTGCTCTTTTAAATAATCCAGGTTTTCCACCTGTTTGTTTGATGATAATGATAATAAGAAAAGCATTTTTAAAGAATTATCCAAAAACAACCATCACTAGTTTTTCTTTCTCCCGTTTGCAAAGCTTTCTATTAAGAAAAATTAATTTTCAACTGTATGGTTAAAACATTTAAAAATTGTTTTAGGATTGGACTAAACAAGTTTTTGCCAAGTTTGGTAATGGGTACTTCCACCTTTACTTTTAATCATTTCGCAAATTAGTTCCGGTATGAATCATACAGTAGTACCCGTGGCATGATGGTTAGTGCGTTGGACTGTCATGCGAGAGGTCTTGGGTTCGATCCCTGCCCGTGCCACCTAAAGTTTACGGGTACTGCCTCTTGCGAGGAATTGATAAATTCTCCAAGAGTAATTCTTGTCATGAAAAAGTGCTTTCTCAAATTAGCCGTTCGGATTCGGCATATAAACTGTAGGTCCCCCCATCCCTGCAATTACTCGCACACAGGAATGGTTGAGAGTTGAAAAAAAACTAGGCCCGTGTTCTCTACGGACTGTTGCGCCACCTTATTTATTTATTTATGAATCATATACATACTTTTAATATAGTTCAACGAAATTGAATTGAAATTGAAAACTCAAATGGCAAACCTTTCCGTTTTTTCGTCAAGTAGCGGGATTTTTTCTTAAGTTTTGATGTCTTCATTGTAACTTTTAAGTAACTTTGGGTAACGAGACTTTTTGTTTTCCCACAGAATCAAAAGAATTTCATTTTACAACTTAAAATTGTTATGTTGCGGTTTTCTTACCTCTCTTCAGGTTCTTATGTACGAATCTTTATTTTTTAAGTAAGAATAAAAGAAATTAAGACTTCGACAAATTAAAAGCGGAGTGTATTTATTTTTTGTTCAATTTAAGGTTTAAAAACTACTATTACACCAATCAAACCAAAAATTAGAATTTATACATAGAACTTAACAAACACTCTTTCAATAAATAAACTTAATAAAAGTTTTGTATTCGATTAACTTTATCCTCAAAGTCCTATTCGTCTTTAAAAATATTCATTAAGTTTAATTAGATATATTCATACTTAAAATATAATAATTTACCAAAACATTAGTACCTAACTGAGTTTCAAATTTTCATACTTCTATTCCGCATTTCTCTTCGTTCAATCATTAAAATATCAAATTCTTTTCTGTTTTTAGCCTTCATTTCTATGCTCTGGGGGAATCCCAATCCAGCTTCACGAAATAATTCTCAGAAAATCAACTGAAATTCCAAGAAATCCAGATTCGAATAAAAATAAAAAATTATAAAATAGGAATATCTTTCCCAAAGGAGAATCCACAATAATTCTACCTGAGAACCTATTCTAATCATGATGATGCCACACACTCCAATCCGGTGGATACTTATTTATCTTTCGAAAGAGTTCATCTGCGCTAATCTAAAGGTATATATACAGAGTTGAGTCTCTTCGATTACCATTATGTATAGTATAGGCAAAGGTAGATATCTACTTTGAATGTAGACAGACTTGCCGGACGGACGCACGGACGGACGATTTGAAACGAATGATGGAGGATACGGATAGCTAGAAAACAATATACAGTCTGTATTGAGAGACGGACATTGAAAGTGCCCAGGTGAAAGGCACAACGTGCAACATAAAGTCGCTTCATCGAAACCAAAGAGGGTCTATTATGCACATCAGGGAATCGGCGGCGGCGTGCGAGTGCGGCAAACCTTCCGACTGACGCCTCGTGCCTTGTTCGCTGCTAATGCATTCGAGGACAAAAAGTGTCCGAAATTAAGATAACGCCTTCGTTTATTCAGTTCCGTTTTTTTGTTTTTTGGTTTTGAGTTTTTCAGTTCTTTCTTGATTCTTGTCCATATTCGTTCTATGGTCCGGATTTTGGATCACCATCATCATCTGTCTCTTCTTCTTCTTTTCGGGTTTAAGCGCAGTTTTTTTTTTTTGAGATACTCTTGCCGATCAGAACAGACAAGAATAATTTTTATAACGATGACGATGACCATACGATGCGAAGACGACGACGACGACGACGAGGATGACGATGACGTCGAGGAGGGAATGAAAGCATAATCTTGAATGTTATCAGTTCCGCGGTATGGTTCGTATCACACACAAAAATATTTATAACTTTTGAAAAGGAGCAAAAATAAATGTTATATATTTTTATATTCTTTTTAAATTAATTTTTGGGATTCCACAGTCACAGTCACAGTCACAGAGCGACGCGCCGCGACGGAACAAGAAGCGAACGGTTCGGTTGGTTGGTTAGTTGGATGGATGGATGATGATGATGGGAAAACACCACTTAAGGCACCGAAAAAGGTGAGGCGCCACCTTTAAAATGAACACGAAAATTGGTTTATTGAGCGCCATGTTGGAAAAAAGGGATCCAGTCGAAAAATATGTTTTTTTTTTTTTTGTTGCATTTTTGGATAAGGATAAGGGGGCAATGTGTGTAGACAATTTTAAACTCGATTTTTAATCAGGAATTGTTTGTCCCAATGTTGAATCGATTCATCTGCTGTTTTTTTGACGTTCTTGTCTTTGAGAAGCTTTGAGAATAAAATATTGTCAGTGGAATGATGTCGGGTCTTTCAAGATACTGGATTTACATATTTTATATTTGCAAAGTAAGTTTAGATTTAGATAATTTCTTTTTTGGAAAACGAACAAAATGTCTTCAAATAAATTCATTTACAATTATAATAAAAAAGTTAAAATTTCTCTTGAACATCATATCCGGAAGAAGAAATTTCTTTTTTCTAGTAAAGTCAATACCTACACTTTAAAAAAGGTTAAGCTAACTTCACCTGCATAAATTATTTTCTTAAATTATATTTTGGCATTAAATGATTAAAATACTTGCGTCCTTAGAAATTGGAAAATATTTCTTTTATTTTGTCCAGAATTCTGGACAACACTGGTCGACAAAATTACGTTTTAGAAAAAACTTCAAATATCTCTTAACTATAAATATTATGGTCGACAAAATTACGTTTTAGAAAAAACTTCAAATATCTCTTAACTATAAATATTATGATGGTTTGGAAAAGTACAAATCTTTCTCTTCTGGATACAGTTTAAAGTGTTTTAGTATATCTTACTTAGTTTCTTGAAATTCTCATTAGTTATGAAACTTTACATAAATCTATGTGAAGGTTCGAGAAGAACTTGAATTTGATACTTTAATTGTTTTGGGAAATATGTTTTGGACATAATTTTTAGTGCTGATTTCGAATCTTAACGCTAATTTTAACTATTTGCTCAAGTTTTAAAAATACCCATTTTTAACAATATTTTTATATTCTTTAATGTATTTCAAAAACTTGAAAAATAGAATTGCTTAACAACAGTTACAACGTAACGAGAACCAAACTTACTTTCAACCCGTTTCGCCTTTTTCTGTTGAAAACCATTTTAGCCTTATTCTGTTGAAAACCATTTAAACAAAGATGAGATGGTTTAGTGTTTCTTTTACATTTTTGTAAGATAGGTGAAATCTAACAACTTTTGAAGTTTTTTAGAATATTATATGAAATAATATAAATATTTAAACTGAATATTAAAGAAAAGGATAATAGATTTGGAAAACCATCACGGATTTTATTAAAATAAAGTTACATCAAAATTTTAGATAGCCTCAAAGGAACTTATAATAAAACTAGCGGCCCGCCCCGGCTTCGCACGGGTAGACATAAATAGGAACAGTTATTTAAGTTATAAGCATGCTAATTAAAACGACCATGAATCACTAAATTAGAAAACATTTTTTTGTCCTATCATTAATTAATCATTATCTTCGCAGCGTATGCGATGAAAGACATTTTATGGCTAATTTTTTTACACCTTCGGTTGTAATCTAGTCTAGTAATCTAGTACTAAACATATATATAGATCGATCAAAATATCACATTGCACTACGTGTTGTTGAAAAAGAAATTTCGAATTCCAACGTGGCGCCATCTATGAGAAGTTCACGATAGATGGTCCGACAGTTTTCTGTAAAAAATCTGATTTAAGGCGCCATCTGTTCGAGACTTATGAAACTTACGATTAATAACAAACATCAACATTGACAATCAGTTTATGAATTATAAATTATTATAAGACCATTAATCGAAATATATAAACTATCCTATCTCAAGTTAGACCAAATTACACATAAAATGCCAACTTTCATCGAAATCGGTTGACTTGGTGAAGAGTTCACTGGGAACATACATATGACACAGGATTTTTATATATTAAGATACGTGTTTTTCGAATTTTATATGTATCTTATATTGTATATAGTGATATCTGACAAACCTGACCTTATACATTAATTTTGAAGTCGGATTTGAATTAAGGCCGCCAAAACTAATTGGACAAGTGTAATTTTAATGCCAGAAAGAAAACCTTGTTAACCAGTGTTATTTCAAAAGGAATATAATCATAAGTATAAACAAAATCTTGTAAATTTTATCAGGACATAAATGTTTAAATGAAAAGTAGCAATAATTATAGAAGAACAAATATCAGCTATAGGTTCCCAAAATCTAATGAAAATGAAACCGAAATATAAATTGAAAATCAAGTGAAATTCTGTTACAAATGTTCTATCTCTTGATTAATTTTATAACTTCCAATATTTTTCAAAATCACTTCGAGTCTTAATTTGTATAATTTCTTATGTTTTTATTTATTCGGTGCTTTTTACTTAAATAAATATTTATAAAATATAAGAGTTTTCTTTGCATTGTGTTGATGAACGAGGTAGCTATAGCTGCAGATTTTCTGTTCTTTACGATAAGCAGTTTTCAAAGATCGGTTGAGAAAGATTCTGATGGTGTCTAAGTATAGTTTTTGAATATGCCATGAAAGTTTTTTGAAAGAAAATTATTGTACTCGAAATTAAGACATTTTGAGTGCTGAAATCCTTTGTCCGTTAACTCCCATTCAAAGTAAAAGCTGCGACTTCTCAAAGTGACTATCGATATCGATTCTGAGCCCAGATTCTATGAAAATCGAAAGGAAGATGATTGATCAATTTTCAAAAACAAAAGTTATTTTAATAAAAGAAATGTCTATAAATGGTTGTCTTACAAAGATAGCTTTCAAATATGCAACATTTTTTATGGTCAGATTCAATTTTTAAAGATGAAGTTGATGAATGCACTATTTCCATATTCATCAATATCTTCTCTGCCTTAATATGTGAACGTCTTAAGCCAATCGTCAACAACCTGATAGGTCTTAATTAGTGTGGTTTTAGACCAGGAAAGTCCACAGTCGTTCAAATATTCACATTATGGCAGATCCTGGAAAAACCCAAGAACATCAAATCGACACCCACCATCTCTTCATCGATTTTAATGCCACATATGACAGCATCTACAGGGATGAACTACATAGAGTCATGTTTAGTTTCGGCATCCCTTCCAAACTCATCCGTTTAAGCAGAATCGCCATGGAGAATTCGAGCTGTTCCATAAAGGTTGGAAATAACTTTACCGAACCTTTCGATGTAAAAAAAGGCTTGAGACAAGGTGATGCGCTTTCATGCGATTTCTTTAACATCTTTAAACATTCAAAAGTCTGTCCAATTACTAGCATTGACGTAATCGGAAGAACTCAGCGTTTGGTTTTTGTGAGTATTGAGACAGAGGCTGCAAAAATGGGTTTAGCAGTTAATGAGAGCAAAAACAAAGTAAATGCCGTCATCAAGAAAGGTCAAAACGTCACCATCGCCAGACGTAACTTTAAGGTAGTTAAGGACTTTGTCTACCTGGGCTCCATTATGAATGCAAAAAATATCACCTGTGCTAAGATCAAGTAAATAATTTCCCTTGCTAACCATTGTTTCTTTGGTCTAAGAAAGCAATTGAGTAGCAAAGCCCTTCCTCTAGGAACAAAAGTGTCACTATATAAGACCCTCATCTTCCTCGTCCTTCTATACGGTGCAGAAGCATGGACTATGACAAAAGCGGATGATCAGCATTCTGGGTATTTTCGAATCAAGTGACACGCTCAAATGGAAAGTGACTTCACCCAATTTGCAATGCGCAACTGAAGACATCTAGTTATGGATCCAGGTAGTTAGAATAGATAGTGGCTTCACCTAATTAAGTAAGAAAGAAAAATTAACGATACTATGAAGCTTCTTAAAAAGATTTTCTATAACAATTTTGTTAAAGTTTCACAAAAAATCAATTTTAAAGTAGGTATATTAAATTGTTGTTTTAAAGGGTGATTTTTTAGCTATTATCTTTTTGGCAACACTGGTTTAAACAGTTGACGCACGTCAACTTTTTTTTTCACTGTCAAACATCTTGAGTTTGGTCTATAATTTAACCATGAATCGTCTTACAAATGAACAACGCTTGCAAATTATTGAATTTTATTGTCAAAATGCGTGATCTGTTAAGAAAGTTCATCACGCGCTTCTTCAATTTTATGGTCAGTTTAATCGACCCACTGAAGCGGCTATTCGGGCTATTGTAACTAAATATCGCACAAAATTTATTTTGTTGGACATTAAACCCACCAACACTCTTAAGTAGAGTACAAACTGAAGAAAATATCGCAGCTGTATCGGCCAGTGCTAACGATCGCCGTTCGCAGCAATTGGGCCTGTGTTACTCAACAACGTGGAAAATTTTGCGAAAGGATTTAGGTGTGATGCCTTTCAAAATACAGCTGGTGCAAGAATTAAAGCCGAACGACCTACTGCAACGTAAAATTTTTGGTGAATGGGCTCTTGGAAAGTTGGATCCACTTTTTTACCTAAAAATTGTGTTCAGCGACGAAGCTCATTTTTGTCTCAATGGGTACGTAAATAAGCAGAATTGTCGATTTTGGAGTGAATATCAGCCAGAAGCATTGCAAGAGCTAGCAATGCATCTAGAAAAAGTCACAGTTTGGTGCGGTTTATGGGCTGTTGGCATCATTGGACCGTACTTCTTTAAAGATGATGTCAATCTTAACGTATCTGTCAATGATGAGCGCTACCGTGAGATGATATCCAACTTTTTTTTGCCAAAAATGCAAGAGCTTGACTTGCATGACATGTGGTTTTAACAAGACGGTGCCACATGCCACACAGCACGCGCAAAAATGGACTGATTGAGAGGCGAGTTCGTTGAACATTTTATTTCACGTTCGGGACCGGTCAATTGGCCACCTATAGATCGTGCGATTTAACGCCTTTAGACTATTTTTTGTGGGGCTATATGTTAAAGCTCATGTCCATACAGACAAGGCCGCTACAATTGACGTATTGGAAAACAACATTGGAGCATTTATTCGTGAGATACCGGCCGAAATGTTGGAAAGAGTATGCCAAAATTGGACTTAGCGGATGGACCATTTGAGGTGCAGTCAAGGTCAACATTTGCATGAAATAATCTTCAAACATTAAATTTTATGGACCGTACTATCGATTCAAATAAAAGTTTCATGCATTTTTCTGAAGTGTATGTGTTTTTTTTTTAAACTTTCCTATAGCTTTCAAAAAATCACCCTTTATTTTCTTGTACATTTTCATTTAAAGCAAATTATCTGATTTGTAGATATAACGTTTCAAGACTTTGTATTACTTATTTCAACTTATGGCTGACATGCATCCCAGAAGTGGTTGACTATATATATATTAAGGTATTACAAAGTTTTAAAAAGATGTTTGTGTAAATGTTTTAACATGCTTTGTATTTTCTAAGCTAAAACATTTTTTTCCTAATTTAAACAAAGCATTATGTAGTTTTCAACGATATCTTAAAATTAATAAAACAAATACCCTGCAGTTATAATCTCGAAAAGAAAACTAAAGGAAAAAATGTTTTTAATTTAATATATAAAAGGCATTTCAAAATTTTCCACTCTTCATGTTGTTTATTACATTATAATAAAAATAAATTCACTTTATTACAAATATTTAAATAAGTATTACCATTTAACTAAGAATAACAAACAAATAGAAATTACAAAAATACACTTAGTCCAAAAAGTCTCCGTAAAGCAGCCTAATTTAAGTGTTTTTTTTGGAAAAAAGTACTATAGGAATAAATGTAAAAACCAAAGTGGTAACATTGGAAAAAGTCAGTTTCCACCTTCACCTTTTTACCAAATTTAAGAAAATTGTGATTGTGATTTTCAAAAACCCGTTTTTAATAATATATTGTAATAGTAAAAATATTTTATCTCGAATCAACAAAAAGAAAGCTGCTGTACGGAGACTTTTTGGACTATGTGTAATGATGTAGTTTTTATATTATAAATTTTTAATTAATTTAAAACTACAATCAAAAATAAGTTTATATCGTTAACACTATACCATTTATATTCTTTTACAACAATATATCTTATAATCCAAACAAATTCAAAGCTTTGTCAAAGTAATCAATTTAATAGTTAATTATTAAGTTTAATCAAAGCTTATAGCTCAACTAACTTTACGGGTATACATGTATTTCTTATATAAAATTAAATTACAAATAATATTTGGTGTTGGATAATGTTTGGCAATTAAATTAACTCTTTTATTTTCCATGTTTCTTTCTTCCCTCTCAAAAATATCTCATATCATTTTACAACTCAGTATTTGTCTTTGTGCGAGATACAACTATTTTAGAGGAAAGTCTTCAATATGAAATTTGGAGCATTTTAATTATTAGACAGAGGCACCTGCATTGCACCTGTATGCATTTGGTTTGCTTAATTTATTTAGTTATTCGAGGACCTTTCGGGAATTCCGGTACTTGTTATAACACTGGTCGCAATCTCACCATTAACCGATCTGCCGCCATCTAATGGTGGAACTCTAAATAAAAAAAATATTTCTAACTTTAATCTTGTTCTCTTTAAGAAATCTAAAGAAACCTTACGTTTGATTTATCTGACGATTTAAAGTGCTGGAATTTGGTAAATGTGGTGATTGACTTTGTGATGGAGGCTCACAGCAATTGTATTGGGCAGAATGATTGTTATCTCCTACCGATGTTGGGACATCTGATTGAAGATGATGACGTGGTATATTCATCGAATTGACATCTGCGTGACTGATGCTAATGCGATTGCCATTACTGCCACCACCGGTGGACATGTCATGCAGATCTTGGGCAGAGACCATTGAGAGTCCAATATTTTGAACTTGCGACGGATACATTGCATGATGTGATGGCACTACCATACCTGAAATCAAAAGTAATTTGTTTAGTTTTATATAAATAGACAAAAAGTTAGAAATAATATGCTATCGATAAAAATTATGCGTAATTTATGAAGAAGTCAATTAAAATCACAAAAACGTGATTGGAAAACCAGACAAAAAAATTTAAATTTAAAAGAAAAAGGTTCCATCCCATTTTATGTCTTCAAAATGGCGTAAAAGGATTTTTTTTTTATATCGGGCACAAAATTTAAACATAATATGATCCTCCCAAAAAAGGGAAAAATAAAGAAAACTCACTTGGTAGGGGGTTCCTCATTGGTGTTCCATTCGCCAGCTTTGGTTTGCGTTTCCTCTTTTGGATGCCTTCCTTTTTCATCGTTAGTGGACGATTCATGTTGTGCAGCTTAAAGTACAATCCACACGCATTACAAACCGGTTGGCTCTCATTGTTGCGTCGCCACAACGTGGTCGATGTGGTAAAACAATTCGCGCAACTAACTCCATTCCTGCGATTATTATTGAGAGTGGATGTCTTTGGTTTGGTTTGGCGTGGTGGCAGACGTGTCATGTGGGACATTCGTGACGCCGAACATGTAATACAAATCAAATCGTTGTCTTTTCTTAGCATAAGTGATCCACAGTACTGGCACTTGAATTCGACTCCTGTCGTATCGAAGGTGGCGGTGGTGGTGCCGCCGCCGGAGGATGTCGTCCAGGGGCTTCCGTTTGGTGAGCCATATTCATCGGTTATGACCTGGTTGTAGGTGTTCTGCAAATATAAACAATTTAATAGTCCTGAGGAGTTCATTAACATTTTGTTTAAATTTTCGGTCTTTACAATATTAGGAAATTCAATGGATGTTGTTGCTGGCCAATAAGATTCAGTTACACCCGGATTTTCATAAACCGTCAGCGGAAATTGACTATTGGGTCGCATCGAATTCAGCGTTGGGTCGGTTTTATACAGGAGGGGATTTGCGTTAGCTATGTTATAGGCTTGCGACAAACCAGCATATGGACTGCTCTGACTATAATTCCCAGTCACTGAGTATTCAGTGCCAGAAGTCGTGGGAAGACTTCCACCAGCTGGACCCAAATTCGTGAAGGTCTTTGATTCGTTGTGAGCGTCGACGACAGTAGCCCCATTTAAGGCGCTCGGATCGTAGCTGTAAATGATCTGGGTTTGATCGCCATGTTCAATGGCAGCAAAACGTTCATCTTCATACACACGGATTGTGCTGTGATGCTGCGCGTGCTGACCATGGTGATTTTGCAGCGATGCAGCCGAAACAACAGCTGATTCACCAAAAACCGCTGAGCTTCCCGACGACGGCTGGTCGGATTGTTGTTGCAATTGTTGTTGTTGATCTTTGTCCAGGGACTCGATTTTGATAGATTGATTTTCAGAGCCAATTAAAGTCTGGTTTGTTGTTGTTGGCTCGTAAGTATAAACCGTTGGGGGTTCATCAGCTCGTGGAGCCATTTGTCCAAAATCCGATGGAGAGTGTTGGTGGCTGTTGTAGTCTGAATCAGTGTCGTTTTCTCTCACTGGATCATTCACTTCACTACAATTAATTTGAAAAAGACCAAAAAATAAGTTATAATTAAACAAAAAATTAAGTGTAGTGCACACAACTCTAATAAGATCTAAAAATCACGTTTCATGCTCAGCTCTTTTGTTTTGGTGATATTGTAAGTTTTTGACCAAAATTACTCTCATTTAATAATGTTCTCAATCTATTTTTGTTAAAGAATTTACCTCCACAAATCTTGCATATTTTAAATAAGAAGCTAGAAATTGTTTTAAGTGAGATATTTATAAAATAAAAATATACAGAAGTTTTGTGAAATAAAAATTAAATTTCTGTTTTCTGTTCTCCAAAAAATTACTTTTAATATTTACGAAAATGTTATACATTTGTTTGTATTAGTTTCGTGAACACAGGTAAAAGGTTCTACGTCTGTTTTTGGTTGTTGCTCAAAATCTAATGGAGAGGATCTATTTTATTATTCTAGGAAGAAAAATGTATGCATATATTTTAAGGCTTATTTCAAATTTATTTATTTATTTAGTTTCACCTACAAGCATTTTTACAGGTAACAGATATGTGGCACTCCAATAAAAAGTTAAAATTTTAATAAATATAAGATTTTTGATTTGAATTTTTCATAAGTAAGACATACAAAATCAATACTAAAGTATAATTCATTGAAATAAACTATGGACCTGGATAAAGGCTCATTACAGCCATAGCTAGTATTATTTGATCTTTGAAATATATAAAGTCTGGCTCTCAGTGTTTTAGCTGGAACATAAATAGGAACAGAGCAAATCTCTAATCAGCATTACACTATGAACTTTTCGAGGGGATTTCAGGGATTTTATACCAAGTAATTGGCACCTAGCCTTATATTCTGGACAAAAGCTCGAACGGCAATACATATTTAGTGAACCGTCTCTGAACTTTTTCAAGACGGTCAGAGTGAGCTTTATTTGCGGGGTTCCAAATAACATCTGTATATTCAAGAATCAATCTAACAAGAGAAATAATGATAAAAGAACGTATGGATCTCTAAGATCTTTATCATTTCGCTCAATGAAGCCAATCAACGAATTAGCTTTAGGGATCAAGTAATCAAAATAAAATTTAAAAGAAAGGGCAGAGTCAAGTATTACACTTAAATAGTTAATCCTGGACACTCGATTAATAGGTTTAGATTCAATTGTATAGTTAAATAATAAGCAAATAGTTTTCCTTGAGAAAGAGATCACATTATTTTTAATATTAAGTTTAGGTCATCTCAATATGACACCAAAAATATAAACTACTGAGGTCAGATTGAACTTTCTGACAATCTTCTAAACTTTTTACTTTTAAAAAACAGTTTGAGATCATCAGCATACATCAGACAACTCCAATAATTAATCACTGATAGAATTTAATCAATAAAAATAATGAAAAGGAGTGGACCACGATGGCTTCCTTGGGGTACACTTGTTGTGCATAAAAATGTCCTTAGAGCATTCGTTTATTATCTGAGCTTGTTATTCCAGAGAGATAAGAAGATAACCAACGAAGCATTTCTAAATGAAATTCAAATATTTCAATCAAATACCTAATTGAAATCCGTATAAACGGCATCGATTTGAGATCTTTCTTATATTGTATTTGTGACATATGATGTGAAATAAGTTAAATTTGTCACCGTAGAGCTACCAGTGGCAAAACCGTGCTGTTCTGCAGCCAAATACTCAAACGTAAGAAAATCTGGGCCCCTGATTATTATTGGCGTACATTTTTGTTAATATTGAATGGAAAATTGGGCAACTCTGAACTATTGAAAGAAAGTTATAATAAATTGTTTCGCTTTTCTTATTAAATTTAACGTAAATTTCAAATTTATTTTATTTTGAAAATTTTTAAAGTCAAAATAAGGGGCCCAGCAAATTAAAACAAAACACAAATATTTATTTCGCCTTCTGTTTTTATAAAGTTTCTTTTCTTCTATTTTTGTTTCTGCTGTAAACGAAATTTTTGATTCGTTTTCGGGGGTCCGGAAAATCCCACCAGGGTACAAGGAATACGAGGCGATGACAATCTTATTGGAGAGCCAAATAATGGTAATTTTTTGAGAATTTTGGAATTAAATATCCATTATGACCGCTTACATCAGGAGCACTTGAAAAAAGTAAGAATTTCACAACAAGAGCACAAACGTTTCCAGGTCCACTACCTTTCCGTTGAGATTCAAAATGAGTTCATCAAAATTTGTGCCCAACATGTGAATTCAGCTATTTTGAAGGAGAGAAAAAACGCCAAATAATTCGCTTTAATTGTCGATGCAACACTCAATTCAAGTGATGTGGAACAAAACACATTTATTTTGCGATATATCTGCGATTGGAAGAAAATGTGTTCACCATCCAAGAACGGTTTTTGGAATTTGTCGATTGCAACAAAAAAACTGGCACCGCAATAGCTGATTTGATCTGCGAAACATTGGCAAAGAACGGAATCCCTTTAGAAGACTGTTGTGCACAAGGCTATGAAAATGGAAGCAATATGAAAGGACAGTATAATGGTGCACAAAGGAGGAGTTGTGTTTCAAATTGTTTAGCAACAGTGCCCAAGGTTGGGAAATTCTTAAGAAAAATGTGTCCGGATCCCTTCACAAACTTTCCGATACAAGATGGTCAGCTAGAATTGAGGCAGTGAAACCATCTGAATAACCTTAGACCATCATTAGAAGCCTTAAGTGATATTAATTTAACTGAAACTGAAACTCGAAGAGATGTAAATGGCGTTTTAAAATATATGCACAAATTTGAATGCGTCCTGATGTCTTCGATTTGGTGCAAGGTTCTTAGCGCTATAAATAAAAGAAGTATCATTCTTTGAGCCAGAAACATGACTATTGACGTTGAAATTCGAAATCTTGACAACTTGATCTCCGATTTGAACTTTATTAGAACGGATGGGATTAAATTTATGTGAATGCAAAGCAGTTGCTACTGGATTGGGGGATTTTCCAGAATCGTTCCCATCGAACCGAAAAAGGCAATTAAAGAGACATTTTGGAGAAAATCGAGGAGCCGGAGAGCAAATTGAAACAGACTAAGAAATAAATTTCAAGAAAAACACCTTTTAAATACGTCATAGTTGATTCAATTATATCTGGATTTTCTCGTCGGTTCGATACGATGAAGAATTTGAATGCTACACTTTCATTTTTATGGCAGTTTTCAACAATGGACGAAATTGAGATTAAAAACTCCGCTACAAGGTTCATCCAAAAGTATAACTCGCATGTGTCTCAAGAGTTAAAAGAAGAAATAATTCATCTGAAAAAACAATTTTGAAGCAGAACTTCCGCCATTGTGTTTGTTCAATACTATTTATTCTGAGAACTTGGAGACGATTTTCCTAATTTTTCTAATTTTTTTTTAAATAGTTAATCGACCAACCAACATGTCGTTGGCAATATCGAATTGAATGTATGATTCTGTTCGGAATCTGATCTACTCGCATGTAGAATTATTTTCTATCCATCTTCTATTTCAACTAAACTGGACTATACCCGTAAGATTGATTTGATGATTAACACTTTTTTTTCGGTTCACTTTGCAAACAAAAAATTATTATTTCCGTTAATTCCAACCAATTTCATGCTATTCGTAATTGAAATTAGAACGTAACATATTTGTAGGCATGAACTTTGAAAAAAATGGTTAATATGGGGGGGCCCGAGATTTTTCCGTCCCGGGGCCGGAATTCCTCTCGACGGCCCTGGGCACAAGGTCGAAATTTTCAACTCATTTAAGAAGTTACCCTCCGAAATTGTTTTATTAAAGATAGGGAGTAATGGACAATAAAGCGAATTACAAAAGTTTTTCAGAATTAAGGCGGGTATTACCATTTGATTTTAGTGAGTTCCTCTTAGATAAAATTTCATCGCTAATTAAACAGATTGAACCAAGATCAATCTTATTTAATAAGTTATCCAATGAATTACTGTTAAATGCAACAGAAGAGTAGACTAATTGGAAAAATACAGCAAACAATTCGACTGTGATATTTATGTCCGAGGATTTGATCGATCTAAAGAACATAGAACTAAAGATTCCGACAGACTTTCTTTAAAGTCTTCTAAGACACATATGTATATTATCAAAAGTTGAGCAAAGACTGTTGATATGATCAATATTATTTATGTGTTTTTCAAGACAACTAATTGAAGGCACATAACTAACTATAACAAATACATTTGAAATAAGAATAGTATTAAATCAAACAGCTAAACATAATTGTTTAATATCTTTAAAAGGAAGTATGATTTGATTAACAGATAGATCATGGCGGACAGCTATAATTATTCCACCTCCACGTTCCTTTGATGAACTGCAGCCATCACGATGGTAAACGTTATAAAATTTCCAATTAAAAGTAGAGCCAAGATTTAACAACAATAACGTCATAATTCATGTGCCAAGAGTTATTAAAAAGATCGACTATTTTTGTTCGAAGACCACTAGAATTATGGAAATAGATTTTTAATCACAAAAAAATGCACACTTTGCTTATATCGATTTATTGATATTAAGTCATTGTAATTGGAGCTTTTAACAGTAATAAGTTTTTTGGTTTGTAAACAAATGGTCGGATGTTAACCCCCGTTGGCCAGAAAGTGCCAGTAAAGACCAAGCCGGCAACCTCAACTGGGACACCGATTTTAAAATTTACGAAATTTAGCTTACGATCGTTATCTTCGAGTCGGATTAATTTATGGCACAATATCTGAGAAGAGCATATTTCAAGATTAATTGACATTAAATTAAGAATATCATCAAGTCATTGAAAAATGTTATTGTAATTGACAAGTGTAATCCTATTCATATCTATCCAGACTCTTAATGAAATATACTTCGCATTGGAATTGAATTCTTTAATTTTCTACTTCGAAATGATATAAATGAAAACATTAATCAGAATATATTGATTCTTTCTGAGACATTGGTACCTTTCCTGAGCCCATACACCAAGAAAAACGTTCAATTCTTTAAGTAGAAAATAGATTGACTCAATTTTTCTTATATACATACAGTGGATCACAGCATACCGTTGTTTGAGAATTCAAGCGAGTTTAGCTCCTTAACGAAAAATCTTATAATCAAAATAAAAAGGCAGGAAGACCAACTGACTTTTAAACCTAAGAAAAATTATTTCGTTCATTAATTTCAATTTGAAATTTTATAGAAAAAAATTAACAGAAACAAAATGTATTAAATATTTTAATGTCACAGCTTATTTCACCCACTTAAAATAAAAGTTTATACAAAATTTAAACAATAATTTTTCCTGACATTAATATTTTGTATGCCCCCCGTTTTGATTTATAACAGTTTTAAGCCGGTTTGGATATGATTACTAACCAATTTTTTGTCAAATCAGGGGATATTCTTGCTCGTTCTTCAATTAAGGCAGTTTTCAGATCGTTTTTGTTCGAAATTTTGCGTTTTCGAATGTTTGTGTCCAAAATAGACCACAGGTTCTCAATCTTATGATCTGGAGACTGCGCAGGCGGCTTCATGGGGACAGTTATAAATTAGCCAAGTTTGGACAGTTCACGATTTATGTTTTGGGTCATTATCTTGGTAAAACAGAAAGCTGTCTTTTATTCCCAATTGTTCTGCACTTTCAAGCAAGCTTTCATTTAATATATCGAGATAGACCATTTTATCTACCTATTGTGCTTTCAATGAATTGCAGTTTTCCGACCACTGCTGCAGACATACAGGCCCAAACTATTACGTGGCCACCCCATGCTTGACTGTTGGCCTTAAGTGTCTGTCCTGCAGCTCTGTATTGGGCTTGCGCCACACATAAGATCGCCCATCGGATCCAAAAATATTGAATTTGGACTCATCGGCAAATATGACTTCCTCCCAGAATCTTGAATCTTTAGTGATGTGCTCTTTTGCGAACTTCAAACGACAAGCTCGATTTTTTTTATTAATAAAGGGCTTTGCGTGCCACTCCTCCGTTAAGATCACTATTTCTCAGAATACGACGGATGATTTCTGCGGGACAAGACTTACCTATCATATTCTCCATCTCGCTAGCCAGTTTTGGGGTTTTGTTTCACTTTTTGAACAATATACCGTTTAATCCGATTGACTGAATATTATTTTTTGAACATTTCTTCCTTTATTTTCAACACGGTTTTCGGACACAAAACGGTGGGTTATACCTTTGACCGTCCCATCAGGAATATTAACAATTTCGGCAATTTTTCTCCAAGAAAGCCCATTCCTATAATAATGGAGGACTAATTCACGCTGCTCAATTGTTGTACGCTTTCCCGTCGTCGTGCGTCGTTGTAACACGTGTTTCATTCTGATAGTTTAATATGTTATTATGTTAACAAAGAAATATACAAAATAAGAACCCTTATAATCTCAATTTTTTGCAGACATAGTTGTTTACTAAAAACTGTGGTTGAAATAAGCTGTGACATTGCAAAATTGCATTGTTTTGTTTTAATGTAGTAAAATATATGATATTTTGAGTTAAAATTAAATAATCAAGTGTTTTGCTTAAATTGGAATCACAGTTAAACTTCCGTTAGTTGAAAATCTCGAATTTGATATTTTTACGAATCAAATCTGAAAAACCTTAGATTCTTCATCCCTTATTTTTAAAGTTATTAAAAAAGCAATAATATGAATCTGAAGACTCGTATTCGTCCCACATTTTCAAATTCATTTGGAATTTCGGCTGACCTTTCAAGCAAAGTCCACTGATATTATTTTAAAATCACAAAGGTCGGTTTTGACACAACAAACAAATAAGCACTATACAAAAGCATAGCAAAAATATGCCTTGCTTGTTTGGATGATTTATTTCTGGCTTTAACTCAATTCATTTTACCATTTCCTTATTTAAATAATTTTAATTAACTGATTCTGTTAATAAATCATGGCAATTTTTAAATATAACTACATAATATGTACAGATAAAAACCACTTTTACTTGGAATGTCAAATGAAACAAGAGCTCACGTGTGTCTTCATTTCTCTATCATGTGATACGTCATTTTCAATTTAAAACACTCACTCACCGCAAAGTTCCAGCAGTTGTCAGAATGCGACGCTGTTGTGTCCTTGCAATTGGCACTGACGTTGGATCGATAAGGTCACTACGCAAAAGTCTAGAGACGTTAAGGGTGTTATGTTCTTTGCGTTGTTGTTGTTGTTGTTGCTGCTGCTGCTGCTGCTGTTGCTGATGTTGTTGATGCTCTTGTTGAAGTTGTTGTTGATGTTGCAAGTGTTGCTGCTGCTGTTGTTGTTGTTGTTGCTGTTGCTGCTCCTGTTGGTGCTGATGCTGTTCCTCAGTTGTTGGTGTTCGTGAGGGTACTTGCTCATTATTTGGTTCTGTTTTTATTTCCGTTATAAGTTCAATAGGCTGTTGTTGTTGCTGGTGGTGTTGCTGCTGCTGTTGCTGTTGCTGCGCTTCCATCTAAAAAAGAGAAAAAAGTTTAATACTGGTAGCAAATGTAAATAATTAATCTTAAAAGTTTCAATTATAGGCAAATACGAATAAGTGTTATCAGTACGCAGTTTGTCAACTTAGCGACGACGACGTACGTTTATGTCACTCCATCATCACTGACTAATATGACTGTCTATTCTGGTTTGAACGATCTTATTTTTGTGCTCGACAGAAAATCAATGACTTATAGTCTAGTCTTGTTACGGTATATTTACCGCCAAGAACGAACGGAAGAGAGTTCGAAAAAGTCAACAAAAATCATCATACCGCCGCGCCGGCCGCCGCCGCGCTGTTCACCGCAGTCGCAGCCGCCACCAACCAAGAAAAGTGTTTTTGCTTGTGATGGTGATGATTCTTATTCGAACTTAAGTCACGCATTTAGAACACAAAAAATAAAAATATTTTAACCAATTTTTATTTACCAAAGAGTAAAGTTGTTAATTTTCTTGTTTTCTTATTGTGCACCTTGTCTTAGCCACAAAACAAAACAAAACAACAACAACAACAAAACAACACATCTACGAAACGCAAACGAAGAAAATCGGAAACGGAAAAAAGTTCAAATACAAATTTCGAATTGGTATCAACTAATATTGACATTTTTCGTTGTTTTTGTTGTTGTAGTTTTGTCGGTCTTCATGAAGATGTCGTGTCGTGTGGCGGTATAGCTTTGGTTTTTTATATTCTTAGTTTTTGTTTGACAGTATATGAACATTACAAAACGTCACACTTTATGTATTTATTTTGTTCATCTGTTGCTTGCCAAAGCCAAAGGCCCAAAGCCAATGCGTGCCCATCATGCGCTGGCTTCGAAGTCGATGCCGGTGTCTCTGAGGTCGTTTAGTTTGGGTTTTTTGTTTTGTGACTTTAAAGGGAAATCATTGTCGATCGGATGTTTAATTAGTAGTGGGTGAGTTTGTTGCTTGTTTCAATTTATTGGGTCTTTTGTTTTAATGTACAGGTTTCTTGTAAAACCTTTTAAAAAGCTTATACATGAATTACTTTAAATGTATCGCCTTATTCTACTCTGATTAGAAATGATTTAGCAACCAAAACAGGACCGAGGATCATAAATCTAGGAATTGGTCTAAGGCCAGACAACGTTGAATTAAATCCAATAATCCATGAGTGCAAGCTGACTTCAAATTTCAAACAAATTGGCTTGACTATAGGCTGAACGGACTGCGTTGTTGGTTCGAGTCCCTATATAGTCAACTCCGAAGTGTACCTACCGCAACCTTAGGTAAATGTGAATTTTCCTTAAAAACGATTATAACGCAGTAACATGGCAGATTGGCAGTATATGACTTTGTTGCTTTTTTTAAATTAAAAGTATCGAATATATGTAGTTATTTGTAAACTTTGCCTTTCATGTCTTGAAATCTATGAAAAGCTGTTGGATGCATGTGAGGTTTTTGTTCTATTCTTAACATTTACTATAATGGACAAGTGATTTTGTGAACGGCAGAACAAACCCGTTCCGTATTATGTTTCAAAAATTAATTGCAAGTGCTTATCAATGCTAAACCACGGATTCAAAATTAAATTGATATTATTTAATGCATAGGGCTTCCACATGGAAGCGTAGGTTCAATAATAATATGGGGACTGTGGCAGTCAATATTCCCCATTAAAAAGCAAGTTTTATAGCTCTGTGTTCCATCAAAGTATAGTCACTCTTAGTCCTACTCTCACTTAAATGTCAAGGCGTCTGAAATTAGCCTTTAAGTTTACTCCTATTTTCCATTCAGAAAGTGCTCTCATCCTATGCCAACAATGGTAAAAAAATCATTTGCTGATAAGTAGGATTATATGAAAGCAAAACTGGGCGATTTTATTACTGGAGGGACTGGACGGTGCAAGATGGTGTACTTTTTCATATCATCTAGAACTTAGGTAAGGTTAGGTTAAAGTGGTCCGTGATGGAGTAGGACACACTTAGGGCAGTTTAATGGCCTATTGTGATATACCACATGTATTTTGAGGCTTTCTCCTAAGTTCAATGAAACCAGTTTGAGTCGAAACGAAACGTGAAAGACTGATTATGTTAATTTTATTAAGATCACTTAGATCGTTATAGTAGAATTCTCCTTGGTAAGTCGTCCATCCATACATCAGCTTCTGTCGTTTGAAAATACTGCTAGCCAAGTGGCTAGCTACTTTATTGTACTGGTATCATTTCTGTCACGTTTATCTACCTTACAATTTCCTGGAATGTTCCCAAGGACCGGCACCCAGAAAGGTAAATGTTAAACTGTTGTGCCATCGCCAATAGAGATGATCCAATATTATGGACTTATAAAGAGTTTGTAAAGACAGAGTCTAGATATTTGATAGCAGCCTGACTATCTGAAAAAATATAGATATCAGATGTTGATATCACGTTTTCTTTAAGCCAGGACAAGACTTCTTTTATCGCCAAAAGTTCGGCCCGGAACACGCTACAATGATTGAGAAGGCGGAATGAGAGACTTAATTTCAGTCGTTCAGAGTACATACCTTCTCTTGAAAAGGTGACTGACTAGAAGGTATAGAAATCTGAAAGTTTCTGTCGAATTGCAGTTGGGGGATGGTGCAGTAAGTGAATTCATTCTAAATACTTAGGCTAATGTTGTTGTTAATCAACTGTGATGTAGCTTTGAGGCGAATAGCACAGCTTGCAGCTATTTGTTTACTAAGTATATCAAGAGGTTTTATAGGTAGAGTAGGGTAGAAAATTGGACTTCATTTAGTTTGTCGCGGTTTGTAGCTTTTTCTAAAGCAATCCACCTTACTTCCACACTGTTCACTAAAAATCGCTCTGATTACCGATGTATATAACCAACGCGTGATTCGGGGTTGTAAGCCAAATATTACCAACAGCTTTTTTGTAAGAGAGTAGCTTTTCATGATTCTTTCTTGTATAATACGTTTCCAATTTATTTTGTTTGTCTAAAATAAGACCCAGATAATAAACCTCGTCTGAGAACTTTAATTGGATACTTTAAGTATAGGGAGGGCTAACATATGGAATTTTGTATTTCCTAGAAAATAGGACTAAATGGGCCCAAAGTGTTAGTTTGTCTAAGGCGTTTTGAAAGAGTTCTTTTAGGGTGTTAAGATGCTTTCCTGAAACCGCTATAGCAACGTCATCCGCATAGGCAATCACTCTGAAATCCTCCGCATCCAGACCAGTTAGAATTTCATATTTACCACCTGGTTTCAGAGGAGAGGGGATAGAACACCACCTTGCGGTGTCCCTCTACGAACGAATCCTCTAGCGAAAGAGTTGCCCAATTTTGAGTTAATTATTCTGGTAGTCAGCATTAAATGAATTTACTCCCCAAGCGAACTCTCTACGTGCAGAGATGTTAGTGCAGATGTGATTGCAGATGTGTCTACTTTGTTAAAAGCACCTTCGATGTCAAGGAAAGCAACCATAGTGAACTCTCTATGATGGAGAGAATATTCGATAGTTAGTACTAATGTGTGTAACGCCGTTTCCACCGATTGCCCTTAAATGGATGTCAATCAATCTTTCTAATTTCTTAAGAAGGAATGATGATAGACTTATATGGAGGCGGTAGAACTTTAGGGTTGACTTGCGAGCATTTTACTACTGTATACAAAACAATTTTCACTTCTCTCCATGCCGAGGGAATATGGACTGCATTTAAACAATTGTTAAAAATTGCCTCTGTAGTAAACAAACTGCACTTGTCTTCTTTACTTAAAAATACAAAATCCAACACATAAACCCTCCTTATATTAACAGCATACCGCTTAGATTTTCAGATAAATTAAAGCACTTTGGTCTTATTTTATGGTAGACAAGAAATTATGCTGGAGAAAACAATCGGACGCTAGCACAGACATTTAGATTAAAGCCTCCTTACATTGGATCAATAATACCTATTGGTTACTGCGTTGTTGCGAACTCTTTCAGATCTTTACCTAGTAACGCCGATTACATACACCCCCATTCAGAATTCAACACAAACTTCCAAAGGTCCATCTTTTCCAGGTCCTGGTGAAGAATGAGTAATTGTTGGAATACATAAAGCGATTCATTCCTATACAAATAGGTCTTAAATGGAGGACGAAGTTGGTAGAGGCATATGGTTTGATGGACTAAATCTTGGTCACTCTTTTCATATCTTCAATAACAGTGACGTGTTTCAGCTAGAACTTCTAGCCATGAAGGACGTTATACCTTGCCATGAAGAAAACTTGATTTACGCATCTTCTCGGACAGTCAAGCTGCCTTAAAATCATTAGCCTCTGTCTCCATAAATTCAGTAACAGCTTGAAATTGCTGATCATCTCATGTGGAAATGGAAAAACTGTTCAAATTAACCTTATTTGATTGGCAGGTTATTCTAGAAAACTGTAAGGCTGACGAACATCAGTATACACTGAGTTAGCTATACTTGTACACTTATCCCACAGCACTTTACTATAAAGAAAGAGAACCACAGATGAACTAACTTTTACTTGTCTGTCAACAAAATCAATTTTGGCCAATTCTGCATCCAAAACGCTCAAAGAAACTCATTTCTGTTGGTAGGTTGCGCATTAGCTCCAAAGCGGCTCACGCGCCGGCCGCCTCTGTTTGATTTAGAGAAACGAATTATGTGGCGTTGGAAGAGCCTTCCTCAATGCACAATTTGTGAATTACTATAACGAAGCACCATAGAAGACGCCATGGTGATTCTTACACGGTTAAATCCCATCTATACGTGATTATGATTACAAAACATTCCTTACTGGCATGAGAAGAATCCCTTCGTGAATTGGGTCAAAGAAAAAAATTGTCTAAGCAAAATATTTGGCAATTAATATCACGTAACGCAGAAATCTTTGGCCATGACCGTGTTATCGGTGTGATGCGTGTTATGTATGGGGCTATTCAAGTAACCGTGGGACTTGAAAGTGCAGTAAGCTTCAATTCGACAACATTTCAACGGATTTATTAATGAAAATCTACTACAAATTTTGTGTTAACTTTTTCAATAGTGTTTGAAAAACCATCAGGGCCGTTATCTGAATAACGTTATTTTGGAAAACTCAACAGCTTTTGAAATAAATATATTTTTATTTTGTCTCTATTCTAGCTCAAAAAGAAATTGAGTTTTGATTTTTGAAAATCCTTTCAATTTCTCTGACACACTCTGTGGCTGTTCTTACTGGACACTTTTCTTCTTTTGAAAGCGATTGCAAAATATGTATAGTTAAAGAGGAAGGAGGGAAAGTGAACACCTTCTCGCCCTGTCACAATAATAAAGAGTCATCTGGGACTCTTTAATAATTCTAGAAATTTAAGAAATTTAAACAACGAGTACAGAAGATCATAAAATCCATGTGAAGTTACATCGGACCAATTTTGGTGGTATTTTCCAGCCAGCAACAAACTTAGCCAACCCAAACCTAACCTAGACTATTTTTTTCAAAGCTATATGAGCTGAATAATATAATATAATATAATACATGCGTCAATTGCTATAACTCTTACTCATCAACGACAAAAGAAAATCAAATACAATTGAGAAATTCCCAACAATTTTTGAATTAGTTCAAGTGTCTTATATAAACTGCACCCAAAGTAAAGTTTTTAACATCACACTAACATGATGAATGACTAACCTAAAACAAATCGACACAATGTGACACTTGTTTGTGAAGGGTGTGTGTAAAGAGACATTTCCGTCAACGGTATGACAGCGCGATCTCAATTGTAATTGCCGGAAATGAGTGGCCATGACGCGTGCTAAAACAGAAAATCTGACGTAAAAAATCACAGAAATTACTATCTTTATATACAGTAAAAAGTTGTGGTATCTTCCTCGGCAGGAGGTCAAATGCCAAATGATAAATTGAAAAATTTGTACAAAGTTTTACCATATCTATCTATCTGCTCAAAAAGATAATACGTTATGAAGATAAGATTTTAATTTTCCTTTTGTAGATTGCCACGTAACGAATTGTAATCTTTAATCATTATCTTGTTTTTTAACTGTATTTTTTTTTAACGATTTGATGTCATACACTTTTTTGTATGTAAATTTGTATTGTGATGATGATGTTATTAAATATCATATACTTACTCGGTAGACATCTACCAGACAAGGACCTACATAGGTCCCCGCCCAGTTCACATTCGTCAGACTTATTATCATAAGAATTCCCTGATTTGACTTTTTGTGTATAGATAATGATTTATCTTTGATGAGGTTTATTTGGTGATTCCTTAACTATATCTATATTTTTATAGAACCGATATCTTTTAACTGAATTTATCACTAAATTATTTTCTAATCATTCATACATATCTGTATGTTTGTTCTTTTTGTGAAGATTTACAACTTAACAGTTGAAGTATGCTCAGAAAAATATACAGTGTAATCTCTTATTGCCAAATTGTCCAGCGCCCTGTAAATCTTTAGAATGGATGAAAATATTGTAGTTTATGTATAGCAACACCTGGGTTGTTGATTTCAAAACCTACTTTGTAATCAGCAACATTATATTTTATTTTTATTCAAACAAAAATGTCATAAATCAAATGTTGTCATGTTTTCCATTAATTATGATTTATTAACGAAACACCGTCTCACTCAAAAAGACAATTTTAAATTGTCTAAATTTACAAGATAAATGTGAACTACTAAATACAGTCTTAAACAGTGGCGTCTTTAGGCAGGGGCCCGGTGGGCCATGCCCCTGGTCTTAAATATTACCCTGCTATGGTTTGATTCGCTTTTAAAAAACTTTAAAAAATAAAAGAAATAAGGCCTGGTTGAAGTTCCATCTATCGGAGAGTGATACTGCAATAGGACTTTGTGACTTATTCAAACTTTTTGTACTCATAATTAATTTCGAATACTGAGTGTGATATAAAAGTAAACCCCTATATGTCTTGAAGATACGTTAATAGTTAACATAAATTTAAAGGATATCCAGCTAGTATAAACTTTCAAATTCATCAAACCATCTTCCAGAGTCAATTTCAAATATGTTCGCATATTATTCTAAGACTGCCTTGGAAGATTTTATTTCAAGCATCTTTTATTTTTCCTAACACACAAGAATACAGTCATCTTACATCAATAAATTTGTCGATTTCTTAGCCCTCTATAAGTGACAATATTTTAAAGCTATGTGAATGTTTTAGTCCTCGTCCTGATAGAATACCATCATTTATGTACATATAAATATGTTGAAAAAATGTGTGTCATTGTTTCTTCTTTTCAACGAGTCTCTGAAATGTTCTAAGTTCCCACATCTTTGGCAATATTTATAAGGTTTTAAAAATCTACTTACGAACTATTGTCTTATAACGAAATTGGGTGCTATTCCTAAAATGTTATAACCCGTGTCTGTGACATAACTTCTTTTAATTGTTCTTCTGTTATATGTGAAAAAAATCTACAACAATTTATTTATTTATTACAATTCTCTACTTTTTGTTTGGATGCTTTAGAAAAACACTCGCAAGTCAATTGCATCTTTGCAGACTTTAGCGAGGCATTTGAAAAATAGATTTTGTCATATCATAAATATAGATTTTCATGTCAATTAAAAGTTAATTTTGGCGTACCTCGGGAGAGTCACCTTGGTCCATTACTGATTATTTAATTTACTAATGCTTTACTTTCTATTTTAAATAATTCTATATCACTATAATCTATGCAGATGATGTTATTTTTTTCGAATTGTTAACTCCATCAAGGATTGAAAAGAGCTACAAGAAGATCTAAATCAATTTCGGGAATGGTGCAATAGAAATCGTTTGATTTTAAATATAGACAAATGTAAGTCAATGTGTTTTACACATAGACGTAATTTAAAAAAATATGACGTTATGTTGAATTCGTCATGTTTGAATAGAGAATCCAGGTCTTCTGACCTTGGTGTTGTATTGAATTCAAAATTAAAGATTTATGAACACTATAATTATATTATAAAAAAACTAACTTGATTTCGTCAAAAGATTTTCTCTAGAGTTCAGTGATTTAACAATAATAAATATAGACTTGATTTTGATATAATAAATAACAAAATGAGCCGTGTTTTTGTGACAAAATATCTGAAATAATTTATACATATGTACATAATGAAATAAGAACTGAGGGAATGGCATGGCGTTCGTTCGTTGATTATAGACTAACTATTAATGGATCTTCGCATGCAATCAGATGGCGCTATATTTGTTGACACTAACTTTTTGCAAAAAAAAAACAAACATTGTAGGTTATGTCCAGTTCCGTATGTAAAACAACTTAGTCAAGTCAGCTTGCAAAAAAAAAACTATGTTTTAATTTTGTTTTATGTATTTATAATTCATTATAAAAAAAACTCATAGATCGATTTTATGGTAAGCAACGTTGAAGAACAGAATGAGAAGATAGATTTGAATTTTCTGTCTTCATATTTTTTTTTTTGAAGACCTGACAATATACTTTTAAGGTTTTATTCTAAAAGGTAGTATAGTTGTAAGACTATACAAAACATCACTATTTATCACTAGTTGATCAGGGTGTAGAGGACTACATCAGAAACTGGATTGTATCCAAGCTCAGTGATAGAAGAATTCAAGCTACCTTAGGTAACACTTACTTGACCAGGTGCGCAAACAGGGGAACACCTCAGGGGGTGTTCTGTCCCCCCTTCTTTGGCTTCTGGTCATGAACAAAATTCTTATTAAACTGGAAAGTTGTGGTGTGAAGGCCGTTGCTTACGCAGATGATTTGGTGATACTGGTATCAGGAAAGTTCACTTCCGTGATTAGTGAGATTACGCAGATGGCATTGCTAAAAGTAAGCAACTGGGCTACAAGCTGTGGCCTGGGTGTCAATAAAAGCAAAACTGAACTGATGCTCTTTACTACGAAAACAAAAGTACCACCCTACACCCTCCCCGCCTCAACGGTGAAACTCAGCGCTAGATATTTGGGAGTAATACTTGACCCAAAGTTAAACTGGAAACTTAATATCGAAGAAAGGGTCAAGAAAGCCAGCATAGCTTTCTATGCCTGCAGTAAAACCTTTGGCAAAAAGTGGGGTTTGCAATCGAAGATGATCTTGTGGACGTATACAGCCGTGGTCCGTCCAATCTTGTCCTATGGTTCGATTGTTTGGTGGCCCGCGCTTAGCAAAGCCTTCAATATAACTAAACTAAAAAAGGTTCAGAGAACAGCTAGTGTTGGCTCCACGGGAGCTTTGCGCTCATGTCAATCGGAAGCCCTAAACGTTTTTCTCTACCTCTTACCAATAGACCTGCATATCAAATACTTAGTATCTTGCAGCGCGTTGAGACTTATGGAATCGAATAGTTGGTATTCTAGGCCTATGGTCATAGTAATATTACTAATCTCATCCCAGCGGGCATCCCTACTGTGGACCTCAGTGCTGATTTTAAAGTTATCATCCCATCTCGAAATGAATGGGATGATGACTTAGTGACGAGAGGCTTCGACACAACTATTTTCACTGACGGCTCGAAGATGGAGTGTGGGGTCGGTGCAGGAATTTTCTCCGAGTCTTTAAATGTCTCCAGGTCTCTGCGACTTCCTGACTTTGCTAGTGTTTTTTAAGCTGAACTACTCGCGATCAAGGAAGCATGCAAGTTACTAAAACTAGATCCAAATCAAAACCGTAACACAGCTTTTTTTTCGTACAGTCAGGCGGCTATTCAAGCGATTGGCCCGTCCACTTCATCCTCCAAACTGGTTCAACAATGCCGAAGTGAGTTAGCGGGCATGAACATTGGACTCAGGGTCACTCTCATCTGGATTCCGGTTCATAGAGGCTTTGAGGGCAATTAACGAGCTGACGAGCTGGCTAGGCAAGGATCAGCCCTTCATAGCTCACTCGCGGAAAGAGTCAACATTCCTCTTGGTGCTATGAAGGGCAAGATCTTCTCAATTTTCCTCGCTGAATCAAACCACAGGTGGAAAAACCTAACCAACTGTATCATATCTAGAAGGATATGGCCCACCTACAACAAATCCTGTACTAATAATCTTATTTGCAGACCCAGGCAAGACATAGCCAGGGTCGTTGCTACATGCACCGGACACTGGCCCGTTGGAGAACACGCATCTAAGCTGGGCATCCCCCACAACACTTTCCGTCGTAGTTGTGAGGACCAGCGAGAAAAAGAAACTGTTCTTCACTTCTTATGCAAGTGTCCTGCCCTAGCCAAAACGAGAGCCAAAACATTGGGAAAGTCCTTCTTCAACGACCTCAATGAGCTCTCAGAACTGGAGATCAAAGATTTGATCTCCTTTCTAAACGCAACAAAGTGGATTTGAGGCGTATTTTTTCTTTATAATCCCTCTTTTATCTTTATAGGTCAAGCGAGTATTTTATGGTATCCAAACGGCGCAACTCAGCGCTAATTGTGTCACCGAGCTAGACTGCTCGTGGCCACCATATCTACTACTACTATACAAAACATTGAAAACCTGCATTTTTACAAAATATTAAATTAAAGCGGAGTCGCCAGCTTATTGGAAAAACATACACGTAATTTATTTAATTAAGGGAAACAAGTTGGCGAAAATAGCCCCAAACATGCAACTTATATAATATTGTTGTGACTGCAATGTATTATTATACATATATATTGAAACTTTGAAAATGATATTCTGCAAACCTTATTCAAGAAATTGGTCATTAAAGAAACGGTCATCATTATCGAAAATAAAGGGATTGTACATGGCAAATAACTAAAACCGAATCCCCAAAAACAAACAGAAGAAGTTAAAACAACAAGTTGTCAGCGAAAAATCAGTGACCTCGGAAGATAATCTTAATGGCTGTTTTTTGTCTTTAGCGTTGAAACGTTGACAAGTTGCACTTTATTTCAGCTAGAAGTCATCTTGATTTAATTGCCGCTGAACTGATGGATATGAATAAATGTGCCAAATGTTAAATTTTTTAAAGGTTAAAACCGTTTTTCCTAAGTATTGATTGCCGAATATTTAATATTTTTTAATTAATTGGTTACTCTAGAGTAAATAAAGAAAACATCCGAATGGTTGATTTGATAATATGCAGTACCCGCATTTGAATTGTTGTCATCTAATAGATATGCCTTAATTTTATCGAAGTGAAGTTGACACTTTTAAACAATTTCCAATATTTTAAAATTTAAAGGAAAATAAAAACTTCAATGAAGTTAGTTTTGTTTCTTTGAATATTCCAGTCACCCAGACGAGACGAACGTATCGTATACCTATGTTTAGTTTTATTGATGGTTAATGTGGGCTCTCTTATCAAAAACCTTATCCGTAGCTCATAAATCTTTCGAATAGTCCAATTAACTGATATCATATTTTATTACCTTTTTGTGGAACTTAATTTCGAATCCAACCATAGTCATTGCTAGTACATACATATATGAAATGCGGTGTGTATGTTGGACATGATATGGGCACCTTCAATGCTCTATATATTATTTTATATATGCGTAGTTACAAAAAATATATTCCCACATTGCCTATTCACCAGATATACGCATGATCATGCAAACCTTATAAGTCCCATTCATTAACTGATGTCTCGGTCATCGTTGGTGTTAAAGTCTCTATTTTAAGGACTATACGCCAGGTACCTTTTCTTTGTTGAAGACGCGTGTCTAATTCGAATAATTGATATTTTTTACAAAAAATAAAATAAAAGAGAAAAGGCGGATGATATGGTTAATTTCCTGTCGGTTTTTTTATTTTTGTAAAAGGACACATTTTATGAATGAAACTTTTTTAAGGACTTAAAGATACCTGAGCATGACGCCAACAAATAGTGACAATCATTGGCGTTGATCACCTCAAGATTGTTGAAATAATATCAACATCTGTATCTTTCATTTTGAGTGCCATACGATAGACATAGATATGAAGATCTCTTAATCGTTTCTTTTTACAGTGACATTTTTAGTGTGTTTGGTCTTTTGCATTTGAGGTCCTTTGTAATGGTTAATGAAATTTTTGTGTATAATTTTATGTCTTTCCTGCCCTAAATATTTTCGGCAGCATCTAAGGTTTATAATTATTTTAATTTTTTTTTTAAATGAGTCAACGGAAATGAAGATTCATGATTGCTTGCATACAACATATAGTGCTTCTTAGTTTAATTTAATTAGGACGACAAGGAATTTTGCATCAGGTGGTCTGAACTGGTTAACTCTCTACATTTTGAACCCTTAAAACCTCTTTGTAATGGGTCTGATTTGTCAAATTGAAAATTTTGACATTTCTCGACGTTTCAAGGTCCCTAGAGTTGAAATAAAAGATTTTTAGAGAGATGTCTGTGCGTGCGTGAATACGTACGTTCGTACGTCCGTGCGTCTGTACGTTCGCGACGTTTTTTTCGTCCTCCATAGCTCAAGAACCAGAAGAGATATCGACTTCAAATAAATTTTGTTATACAGATAATAAGGCAGAAAGATGCAGAAAGGGCTCTCAAGAAAATTGCGTGGGTGGTTTTTTTTTACAATAGCAGTTTATAAAAAAGGTGAAAATTTTGGTTAACCCTAAATATCTCATGAACCAATGACGCTAGAGACTTGAATTAAATTTTATATTATATATTGTAACCTAATACAAAACAAGTATATTTTTTGAAAAAAATCTAATTAATGGTTTCTTTTATAAATACAAAAAAAATGAAAAAAAAATTTGTCACCTCGAAAATTTTACGACTAAAATATGATTTCATCTCCAAAATAATTTTGTGCAACGAAGAATAATGTTTTTGGCATTTATGATAAAATTTTGAGAAAAATCTAATTGACAGTTTTTTTATAAAAAATAAAAACCTAAAAAAACATTACTCAAAGTTGGTAAAAATTGAATTTCGACTCAAATATTTCATTTCATTTCATTTCATTTATTACGTATTTTTATATACTAACACAGTAAGATAAATCTTATAAAATAGTGCAAGTTTGTGAATAATATAATACATGGAATATAAAAAAAAATTATTGTACATGTTTAGTAATTTATTATGGAAAAGGATAATATAATATTAATAATAAATAGATGTAAACCTAGATGGCAAGAAATAGATAAGGAAATTGAAGCTTAGAAAGAAAGAGATAGAAAAAAAAAGATAGAGAATAAAAGGTTAAGTTAGTTGCTTTGTTGTTTTAAAAATTCCATTAGTTCGTTGTGAAAATGATTGATGCTACTTATTTTTCTCAGAGAAGATGGGAGTGAGTTCCAGAGTCGGATGGCGGCGATGAAGAATTGTCGTTCAGATGTCAGGCAGTTGAATCTAGGGAGTATTAAATAGATCGCACGGTTTGATTCCGCGAAGCGAAGAATCTCGAAAAGATAATTTGGTTCGCGTGATTGAATTATATTATAAAGCATTTTAAGGGTTCGAAATTGAAGGAAATTTTCAAATGACATATCAAGAAGGCTCATACTCAAGTGCGAAACATGATCATATTTTCTAAGTCCGTAGATATAACGAATGGTGCTATTGAAAGCGACTTTTAGTTTTTGTTTACAAAACGAATCACAGTTTAGGAAAATTTCACAACCCTGAGTAAGTACGGGTATTATTAGGGTTTTTGCCAGCATAAATCGTGTATTTATTGGGGTGTATTGTTGGAAAGTCCAAAGAGTGCGGAGAACTCCATAAGTTTTCCCGACAATAGAGTAAATATGATTGTTCCATGTTAGCGTTCGGTTAAAGATCATTCCTAAATTCTTAGCTGTGCTTACGAATTCTAGTGCAATGTTGTTTAATGTAATTGGTGGGAAGTAGGTTAAATCCAAGGGTTTTTTCGAAATTACCAAACATTTGCATTTATTGGGATTGAGACTTAAGCCGTTGCTATTTGACCAACCAAAAATCAAACCAAGCTCCTCATTAATTGTGAATACGCAATTCTCAATTAGGCCGAGTGAACAGCTTTTGTATATTTGGATGTCATCGGCATAAAAGTGCCTAGATGATTGTGAAATGATGGACGCGATTTCATTTATATATAGGGAGAAGAGGAGTGGTGCCAGTATGGATCCTTGGGGAACACCTCGGGGAACAGGAAGGAAACTTGAATAATTACCAGCAAGATACACAGCTTGCATTCTGCCACCTAAGTAGGATGCAATTAGTTTGATTGCATCAGAAGACAGATTGAAGGAGAACTGTAGTTTTCTTAGAAGAAGAGAATGATTGACCATGTCAAAGGCTTTCGAAAAGTCTAGAAGGACCAAAAAGGTAACATCGTTGTCGTCAAGACTTTTCCTGATATCCTCGACCACTTTCATAAGCGCAGTAGTGCAACTGTGTTTGGGTCGAAATCCCGACTGAATGTCAACTAACAGTTTATTCCTCTTAATATACTCGTTTAATTGTTTTTGCATTACTCTTTCGCAAACTTTAGAAAGGAAGGGGAGAATAGAGATCGGTCTGAAATCATTACATACTGCATTTTTAGGAATGGGTATAATTTTGGCCAATTTCCATTGACTTGGAAAGATACCGGAGGTAAGAACACTGTTGAGGATGTGTGTAACGAAAGGCAGCAGATATGGCATTATGGCTTTAAGAAACATGGGATTAATTTCATCAACTCCGACTGCATTTGATTTCACTGAAAGAATGCATTCCAAAACATCAAGATCGCTTACACCAGAAAAACAGAATGATGAGCGTGAAGGGGAAACAGCTGGAAACTCATTATCAACCAATAGTGGGATAGAAAGAGGATTTAGGAATTTTTGATTTAATTCATCACTGTCAATAATAGGTTGAGATTGAGGTTTTTGTTTCCCAAGTCCAAGCTCACGTAAATTTTTCCAAAGCTTCTTACCATCGGTTTTAGTTTGGAGGTGACTTGCAAAATGATGTTTTTTTGCTGTTCTTATCTCTAAGACCACTCTATTACGCAATGCTTTATAGACTTCCTGAAATTCAATAACCCGAGTACGAACCCATCGCCTATATGCTTGGTCACGTTGATTAATAAGATCTTTAATTATGTTTGTGAACCACGGTTTTGAAACATTACGAGTTTTAATTTGTTTTAGTGGGACATGGGTGTTATACAAATATAAAATGTTTGTGTTTAAGAACTCAACTTGGTCGTTTGGTGACGACAATAAGTAAATATTTTCCCATGGTATGGAACGAATGTCAAGTTCGAGAGAGGTTTTATTAATATTTTTAAAATCTCGTTTAAAAGATAAACGGTTATTAGGTCTATAGATAGTTTCGAAATCAAATGTAAGGAATATGAGATCATGGTGTGAGAACGTTGGAGCATTAAGTTGGTTGTAGAATAATACCCCATCATAGCTGTTAACAAGAAAGATATCTAGCAGAGTACTCGAAGTTTGAGTAAAGTGAGTAGGTACTGTAGAGTTTACGAGATGCAGATCAAAGGTGCTCATTTGTTCGCAGAAGTTATCATCAGCTAGAATATTATTATTTAAGTCACCACAAACTATTATATTTGGTGATATGGTATTGATTTCATCAACTATATTATAAAAAGGCTCAAGGTCAACATACCTATTAGGTCTGTAAACTACCCCCAGAAGAAGACTGCTCTCTACACCAAAAATGTTTATGAATAAGTATTCGTATGATGAACTCGCAGACGAGTGACAAACCTTTCTACAGGCTAACCCCTCCTTTATAAAAATCGCAACCCCACCACCTCGACTGCATCTATCAGACCGAAAGAGCATGTAACCATTTAATTTATAAGAAATATCTTCAATGTCAGGAGAAAACCACGTTTCAGAAATGCAAATTGCATCTATATTCGATTTTTCAAATAAAAAGCGAAATTCTTCGATTTTCGGAAACAAACTTTGAGCATTTATATGAACAATTTTTAGGCCCATAACTCTGTTGCAAAAAATATTGAGCATAATTTTTAATGAAACATCCCCACTGTCCTCTCTGAAACTTATATCATTTTCACTCAACTCTGTACTGGTAAACTCTCATGCGAGAAAAAAGTAACATGCATTTAATATAACAAATAAACACAAAGCAACTACTTTTACATAAATCGAAGGTGATACAGAAATTAAAAAATAATAAAGAAAAAAGTAAAGAAAAGAAAAAAGAGAGAAAGAGAAAAAAGAGAGATAAAGTTATAGAGAGCAAATATATAATAACAATTAACGCTGTGCTGGTGCGCTTAACTTTTATCTTAGTGGTGAGCTTCTTCATCATGATAAGTCGTCGTCGCTTTGTCGGCAAGTGCTTTCATAATTGCATTGTTGTTTATGAGTAGGCTATCGGAATCTTCTCTCTCCTTAACAAAAATTGAACCAGAGCGTGTAAAAACGCTGAAGAGTATCCCATTCTGTTTTAGTCGCATTGCCTGTTTAAAATATGAGCGGTTTCGGGGTGTCAAACTTGCTTGCAGGTAGATATTGTTTCTCTGGCTTGTGTCATCATCATCATTTTTTTTTGCTTGCACTTTAACACCAATATCTTCCAATTTGAGTTGTCTTTGATTGGTTTTGTGGAAGTTAGCAATACATTTTAAAACCATGTTTCGTTCGTGTGGAGCGCCGAATTTGAGAACGATGGGGGAGTTGTGCAGAGGGTTTTTGTTTCTCATCTTGATTCTAAAAGCTGCGTTCAGAGGAGGAGGGGTGCATTCGATGGCATTGCATATGTTGTTGTATATAGATGCGATGTTTTCATTATGGAGTTCTGGGATGCCGAGGAGCACGGCGTCAGAGGAAACTTCTCTTCGTTCATAAACATCGCATCTCTTTTGTAGGTCTGTTACTTCATCATTAACGATAGTGAGAGATTCTGATTCAAGGCGTGATTCTAATATTTTAACTCGGTCTTTAAGTGCATCCACCGATGTGTTTGCTTCGGTTATAAGAGCAAACAAGTTGTTTTCGATGGTTGTTAGTTGTTTGAGAAAATCGGTCCGAAGGTCTTGGAGATCTTTTGTCAAGCGATTTAATAAATCATCAATTTTTCTCTGAACCAACTTGTCCATGTCTGAGTTGATGCTTTTAAGTACGGATGTGGGTGTCGTTTGTTTGGTGGTGTTTGTTGGAGTGCGTACTGCCGATGCGGAAGAGGTTGAGGGAGTAATTGTTTTCTGTTTCCCCGCAGATCGTAAACCGTCACGGTTCATTATACCAACACAAAAACAAAATGGAACTAAGAGTATTTTATTAGAATTTTTAAGAGTGTGGAAAGCAATGACACGTTGTCAATCAGACCAAAGGAAAAAAAAAAAATATGAAAAAAAAAAAAAGACTTGATTTTAATTTTTCTTTAAAAGAATTATTAATACTTTAATTATCGCAATTAATTCGTTTTTTTATTTTTAACTGGTCCAAAGTGTCACTTTTCACGCTTTGAGTCATTTAATGTGATTATATAAATGCAAATAAAAATGTTTTGCCGGGCGAACTTTTTTTGACGTCTATTCGCGCTTAAACATTAAATCGATATCTTTTCAAAAATTTGAGATAATGGCATCTAACTAATTTTAACTTATAAGAAATGTTGTTTTCAACATTAGGACAAATTTCGAGAAAAATCGAATTGACAGTTTTTTTTCCAAAAAATAAAAACCTAAAAAAATTTTATAAAAGTTGGTAAAAATTGTTTTTCGATTTAAATATATTTTCAAAAATTTCAGACATTGGCTTCAAACTTATTTTATCTTATAAAAAATAAAATTTTGAGAAAAATCGAATTGACAGTTTTTTTTACAAAAAATAAAAACCTAAAAAAAGAACAATACTAAAACTTGGTAAAAATTTACTTTCGATTCAAATAGCTTTTCACAAATTAAGAATGCGGAAGAATGAGGAAACTTCTATAAAAGAAATGCTGGAACTCACCCTGAAAAGGATTGACCAACAAGATTTAAACATAAAACAGCTAAGCGAAGAAGTCGCTCTTAAAAAACAATGATGGACAGAACACTCAAAATCGCAACATGGAATGCAAACGGTCTTTTACAGCATGTATCAGAACTAAACATCTTTTTAGACATAGAGCATATAGACTTTTGTTTGGTGTCCGAAACCCACCTCGCTATTGAACAAAGTCTTGATAATAAATTACCAAACTATACATGTTATCACGCTCCGCACCCAGCTGACAAAGCAAGGGGAGGATCAGCAATACTTATAAAAAAGTGCTTAACACACTATGAAGAACCAAAGTTTACTAATGAAAACATGCGATAACAACAATTAGTATTGGTATAAAAAAGAAAGAATTTAAAATAGCAGCTATATACTGCCCTCCGAGGCGCTCTCCAACTGAAGAAGACTATGCAGAACTCCTACATTTGTTAGGACATAACTTCCTTGTTGGTGGCGACTTCAATGCTAAACACACCCAATGGGGATCAAGGCTCATAACAACAAAAGGTAAACGGCTATACCAAGCAGGCCGAAAATACAACTGCGAATTTTATTCTTCTGGCTCGCCAACATATTGGCCATCTGATACTAACAAAATACCAGACCTTATAGACTTTTTCGTAGTTAAAGGTATTAAACGAAATTATATAAGTGTCGAAGTCAATTACGATTTATCATCAAATCATACTCCAGTAATTTTATCACTGAGCGAAACAGAAATAATAGAAAAAAGTAATCCCAAGCTCGTGAATAACAGAACAAACTGGAACGAATTCAGAGACAAACTTGAAAATTTTATAAACCTAAGATCCCCTATGCAAACAATTGAACAAATTGATCATGAAGTAGAACAATTTATTGCTGATGTGCAGCAGGCTGCAGAAGAAAGTACTCCAACTATTTCGAATGCGAGAGAAAAAGAAATAAAATATCCTATCGAAATAAAGGAGTTGATATTGGAAAAAAGAAGAGCTAGAAGAAAATGGCAATCCACGAGATTCCCAGATGATAAGTTAGTTTTTAACCGTCTTAACAACGAATTAAAAAAAAGAATCTATGAGTTTAAAAATGATTCACTAAGTAGATTCCTGAAAAGTCTGACGACGGATGCTTCTACAGAATACTCCTTATGGAAAGCAGCTAAGCGCCTAAAAAGACCTCAGACACAAAACCCGCCGATAAAATCTCAAGATGGTAAATGGATCGGAAACCCGAAACAAAAGGCTGATCTCTTCGCTGAACATCTCGCGAATGTTTTCAAGCCATTCCCAGCAAGCACAGCTACAGATCCCTTACAGTTTGTTGACAGAAATGACGAATGTGAAATACCTTTTGTCACGCTCAAAGAAGTAAGAAGCATGTGTCAACATAAGTTGTCAAACAAAAAATCACCAGGGTACGATCTTATAACTGCCCAGGTTCTGAAAGAAATGCCTCTTATAGCCTTCAAGAAACTCCAATTTATAATAAACGCATGCCTTAAACTAAGATATGTGCCACATCATTGGAAAATTGCAGAAGTCATTGTTATACCTAAACAAGGTAAGCCACCAACAGAAGTTACATCTTACAGACCAATATCGCTTATACCAATCATGGCAAAAGTTTTTGAAAAACTGCTACTGAAAAGGCTTAGCAAAATAATTGATGAAAGAAGACTAATTCCGAGCCATCAGTTTGGATTTAGAAATAAACATTCCACGATAGACCAAGTGCATCGAATTACGGATGTTGTGGAAAAGGCACTTGAAGAAAAACAAGTATGCTCGTCTGTATTCTTAGATGTTGCTCAAGCTTTTGACAAGGTTTGGCACTTGGGACTTGAGTACAAACTGCATAGGGACCTCCCCAGGCAGTACTACGAAATACTGAAATCCTACGTTACGAACCGACTCTTTAGAGTGCGGTACGACCAAAAATACTCGGAACTTACGAAAATTGAAGCCGGTGTACCACAAGGAAGTGTCCTAGGACCAACCCTGTATCTGTTATATACAAGGGATATTCCAGTGGACATCAACGCTATCATGGCCACCTTTGCTGATGATACTGCAATATTGGTGCCAGATAAATCCGTTACGAAGGCTACACAAAAATTGCAAAATGCAGTCGATAAAGTTAGTGATTGGACGCACAAATGGCGTATCAAATTAAACGAAACAAAATCGACGCATATAAACTTTACAAACAAAAACATAAACAATGTTCCAATTTTTATAAACAGTACAGAAGTACCTTACTCCAATACCGCCAAATACCTTGGAATGAATTTGGATGCAAAGCTTAAATGAAAAGAACACATCAAAAAGAAAAGAGAAGAACTAAACTTGAAGTACAGAAAAATGTACTGGTTAATAGGAAAGAACTCTGACCTATCTATCCAGAACAAACTAATGTTATATAAGCAAGTATTGAAACCCGTTTGGACATATGGCATCCAATTATGGGTCTGTACAAAGAAAACAAATGCTGAACCCATCCCAAAATTCCAAAGCAAGGTCCTTCGTGGAATAATAAATGCCCCTTGGTATATAAGAAATAGCGATCTACATCGTGACCTTCAAATTGAAATGGTTACAGAAGTGGTTAAGAAACACGCTGTATCACACAATCAGCGACTGCAAAGTCATACTAACTCCGAAATGGAGACCGTATTAAATGTACGAGACAATGTTCGGAGATTAAGAAGAACCAAGCCTCATGAGCTGATGGTCTAAAAGCTACGGGAAAGTGTTATAACCTTAAACTTCCCCCAATGCGATTTAAAAATTAAGAAATAAAAATCATTTGTCGATCTTTCATAGATTGGTCCTGATTCACCGGTGGTTTTAGTGCGGTAAGAGTCCCACACTACTCGGTACCAATTCTTACCGAGTGTCTTTTGAAGATTTCCATCGGATAAAAAAAAAAAAAAAAAAAAAAAAAAACAAATTAAAAATATTGGCTTCAAACTTATTTTATTTCACAGAAAATATTGTTTTCGATATTCAGTAATTTTTTTTATAAAAATCCAACTGTCCGTTTTTTTCATAAAAAAATAAAATCTAAAAAAAATAGTACGCAATTTGGTAAAAATTGATACATTTAGACAAACTTTTAAGCAAAACAAATCGACAGACGGGATGGGAAGTTATCAGTGTGGGTCGCATCCCAGCCTCTTTCTGATTTTTTTAATCCAACTGTTTGTATAATTTGGTGAAAATTTATTGTCTTCGAAGTTTAAGTTCACTGACCATAAAAAGGGTAAAACATTTCAGAAATACATTTTTTAAATTTGAACTTAGCTAATCATTTCTGATTTTATTATTATTAATATTAATGCATGAAATTTAATAAAATTATACTATTTGACCTTAATTAACTACTAAGTGCTTAGATTTCCTCTGATAATAAAAGAAGTTTTGTCTCCTTTTGATCTGGCTGTAATCCAATGTCCTTATTCGTCCAAAACTCGGGTACAAGTTATAACAATATTTACAAATAGTTGAAGATAAATAGACATAAAATTTCTTCATTTAAAAAAAAATACTTCCGCGGGTTGGAGTTGCGAAGTAGATTGGTATATAAGCAAGTTGGAAATTTAAGGTTGTAGCATACTAATTTTGGGGAATCTCTGCAAAAATATTTTCCTGTGTAAATAAATTGTATAGTTTTACCGAGAGAAACATTCTAAATTCTAAGACTTTTTTTCATTTTGATAAAGAACTCCCAAAAAACACTGAGGAAACAACTTAGAAACAAATTATTCTATTTTCGAAACATAAATTGCAGAAAAAATTTGCAAGTGAACGCAACGAAGCGGGGTTTTCATATTAACTTATTTTGCATACATATATTCAACTTCTATCCCTTTAATAACTTAAGATTCTATTAATATTTCTAAAAGTCTTACAAAATATTAATAACAACATTTTGTGTAAAACAACGGACAATTTTGAAGACAATATCTTGTTTTTGTTCTCAAGATACTCAATCATCTTGAAATCAATTTTTAATCGGTTTTTAGTTGTTTTTGAAAAAAAAGTTGTTAATTAGATATTTCCAAAAAATTAACAAAAAGTTAAAATAATTATTTTGCATATGATAGTTTTGTTCCAGAGATATTTTAGTCGAAATCCAATTTTACTAGAATTTTTTGTAGGACTTTATTTTATATAGGAAAATGCCTATGACGCTAGAATTACACGGTCAACGTAAAGGGTCAACGCGTTGACTCTCTGACGTCACAAAAAAATTAAATTTTTCTTTGCAACGTTCACTTCGTCAATGTTTAATACGTCAACTATCACACTAGGGTATCTTTGGTCATTGCTGTCCCAAAATACGTTGACACTTATGTGAGTCAACGTGATTGATTTATCAGTATCAATGTATTGACTCGCAAAACTTTGACGTTGACGTTGACCATCCAAGAAAAATGCATTATGTTAACAACGATTTTTTTTTCTATATAGAAAGGAATAATTTTGAAGTCAATACCTTCATTTATTCTCGAGATAATCAAATCGGAAATCAGTTATTACCAATTTAGTATAATATTTTTACTTGCGACATATAGGAACTATATGGCAAGTTTTGCATTCGTGCAAAATTTTGTCTGTCTGTCCACGCTCCTACAGCCTAAACCATTGGGTCGATTGAGTTCAAACTTAGAAATTAAGGTTTTGAGCAGATTCGCGTTAGGCGTTTTTTTCATTATTTTTTTAAGATCAAAACTAACAGTGGCCCCCATACAATTTTTTTGGTCAAAAAACGATAATTTGAATTTTCTCAAAAACAAACCGATAGATTTTTTTTTAATTTTCTCTAAAATTTTATTTTTTAACTTGGCTTCTTTTAATAAGAAAAACATATTTTTGTATTGCTCAGGAAAGGTACCGCTCATAGAACCGTTATTTTGTTTTTTAATTTTCTCAGCAATTTATGTACTGATTTCAAAATTTTTTTTGTGAATAAGCTCTTATATTGCTTTAACAATATTTGATTATCAAAAGTGCAATTTTTTTTTGTTTGGATTTTTAAAAAAATATTGAATTTTTTTTTTTCAAAATTCTATATCTCAAAAACGGGTTAATATTTTTTTACGAAATTCAAATATAGAGCGTATATTTACAATCACTAAACAACTGCATACCAAAAATATTTTTAGGACAAAATTGAAAAATTTTATATATAAAAAATTAATTTAAAAAAAAACCGCTCTAACGATTTTCGAAATTTTTTTTTGAAAAATCAAGGGCTTTTTTATTTATAAAATGGCATTTAAATTTTTGAAGACAAACTTATTTTTCAGGTAAAATTTTGAATCTTAAATTAGTTTTTTTTTTAATTATTTTAACTATATTGAATGTAACCCCCTCCCAAAAAAATTGAAAAATGGAGGTTTTTCGACAAATCAAATGGCATTTATATCTTTGAAGACAAACTTATTTTACTGGTATATTTTTAAATCTTATAGACATAGATACTTTTTTAAACAGACTCTTAGAATACAGGAGCAAGTTCGTGCGACCCAGTCGTGCATTTTATTTGTAGATAAATTGAAGTTTTCTATAAATATTTTACAAGGGCCTTGTTTCAACAAACACTTTTGACCTTGCAACTTTGCACTTTGACTTTGCAAATTAGGTTTTACTGAACTCAAAGTCATTTCTTAAAAGTGTTTCACTAAACAATAAACTTTGAATATAATATTCAGAACTTTGAAAAGTTTTTCATTTATATGCAAAAAAAAAATTGTATTTGCAAAAAAAGAGTTTGTTTTAAAAATTTCTCGAAAACTAATAAAAAAAATATATGAACCGTTTTGAAAATGAAGAGGTAAATAATAGTTAACAACACAATTGACATAGGTTTTTTTTTTTATATTTTGACGAACGTACCAAAGAGTATGAATTTTCAATTTTGGGGTTTACGCGTTGATTCATCTTAGTTTCAAAAATGCTGATTTTGTAGAGGCTTTTTAATCCACCGACATAGTAGCCATCCTTCAATAGAATTTCACAGTTTATAGCAAAAAAAAACACGTTTCTTTTGAAAAGATGTTCAAAAATAATTTATAAAAAAATTAATAGTTTTGAAGAAGTGACCAAAGGATAGTGAAACTAAGAATTAACTTCGATATCAAAAATGATTTTTGGACAAAAGAGAGTTTTCGATTAACGAAAAGTAACATCGAAGTTGTGTTGTCTAAAATTTTAAATAACCTACAGTTCAATAGCCAAACGAATATGTGATTGAGTCCATTGCAATAACTTTTTTGTACACTACATTGGGCTGTGAATGGAGCCCAATATCACTGTGTTACATCTGGGCACAAAATTGTTAAGAAACAGCCTCGCATTTTTTTTCTTTTGATGTTATAAAAAATAAATAAGGTGGCTCAACAGTCCGTTGAGAACTCGGGCCTAGTGACTTACGACTCTCAACCATTCCTGTGTGCGAGTAATGTTGTCAGGAATGGAAGGGACCTATAGTTTTAAGCCGAATCCGAACGGTTAATTTGAGAAAGCACTTTTCATCATAAGAATTACTCTTGGAGAATTTGTCAATTCCTCTCAAGAGGCAGTACCCGCGAAAAAACTTTAGATGGCATAGGGAGGGATTGAAACCAAGACCTCTAACATGACAGTCCAACGCACTTACCATCATGCCACGGGCAATGCACTTTTGACGTTACCATGATAGATATTGATTCACCAATTTTTGTCAATGCATATTTAATCTTAATAAACAAAATCTTATACTTACTTTGCAACTTTTCAAAAAACAAGTTAAAAATTGTATTTTAAATTGGTGAAACAGTTTTACTTTTTACTTTTCACTTTTCAAATAAAGTCTGAAAAATTGAAAAGTCTTTTTACTTTGCAAATTTTGTGAATCACTTTGCACTTTACTTTGCAGGATATTATTTTGTAGCAAAATGAAAAGTGTTTTGTGAAATAGGCCGCAAATGTTAAAAACAATATTTTGTATAAGATTAATTAGCTTGCAGCCAAAATAATTTGATTGTTGCCAAGATATTCGAATTAAGTTCTAATACAAAAAAAACAATGATTGAGATTTATAATAATTTAATAAATGTTGCAGAGGATGAAGTTATGTACTTGTGTATAATATATTTTGAAAAAAATGTTGAAATATGTTTGGTATTCACTATGCTTGGATATGCGGACGACATCGACAACATCGGGCGCACCAAGCGAACTGTTCTATTTAGAAGCATTTTCAGCTATGGATAAACAGGCGAAACGCGTTGGTCTTAAAGTAAACGAGGGCATAACAAAGTATATGGCTGAGAACCTCAATGAATCTGGAGCCGGATAAATAAAGTAAAAGTGTTGAAATTTAATCAAACATATGGTAATTTAAAGTTCTTACAATAATGTTAACATAAATGCGAACAAAAGAATATGACATAAATCGTTTTTTAAAGATATTTGCATACAAAATACAGCAGATATATCGGTGATTTTTTAAGAGCTTGAGAACTTTTTTAAAAAAAAAAACGCATACAATTTGCAAAATCTCATCGATTCTTTATTTGAAACGTTAGATTGGTCCATGACATTTACTTTTTGAAGATAATTTCATTTAAATGTTGACCGCGGCTGCGTCTTAGGTGGTCCATTCGGAAAGTCCAATTTTGGGTAACTTTTTCGAGCATTTCGGCCGGAATAGCCCGAATTTCTTCGGAAATGTTGTCTTCCAAAGCTGGAATAGTTGCTGGCTTATTTGTGTAAACTTTAGACTTGACGTAGCCCCACAAAAAATAGTCTAAAGGCGTCAAATCGCATGATCTTGGTGGCCAACTTACCGGTCCATTCCTTGAGATGAATTGTTCTCCGAAGTTTTCCCTCAAAATGGCCATAGAATCGCGAGCTGTGTGGCATGTAGCGCCATCTTGTTGAAACCACATGTCAACCAAGTTCAGTTCTTCCATTTTTGGCAACAAAAAGTTTGTTAGCATTGAACGATAGCGATCGCCATTCACCGTAACGTTGCGTCCAACAGCAACTTTGAAAAAATACGGTCCAATGATTCCACCAGCGTACAAACCACACCAAACAGTGCATTTTTCGGGATGCATGGGCAGTTCTTGAGCGGCTTCTGGTTGCTCTTCACTCCAAATGCGGCAATTTTGCTTATTTACGTAGCCATTCAACCAGAAATGAGCCTCATCGCTCATCGGACGTAAAGCGCGAAACACATTTCAAACCGAACACTGATTTTGGTAATAAAATTCAATGATTTGCAAGCGTTGCTCGTTAGTAAGTCTATTCATGATGAAATGTCAAAGCATACTGAGCATCTTTTTCTTTGACACCATGTCTGAAATCCCGCGTGATCTGTCAAATACTAATGCATGAAAATCCTAACCTCAAAAAAATCACCCATTATTTTGAAAAAAATGTTGAAATATGTTTAGTCTTCACTATTGCTTGGATATGCGGACGACATCGACAACATCGGGCGCACCAAGCGAGCTGTTCTATTTAGAATCATTTTCAGCTATGGATAAACAGGCGAAACGCGTTAGTCTTAAAGTAAACGAGGGCATAACAAAGTATATGGCTGAGAACCACAATGAATCTGGAGCCGTATAAATAAAGTAAGAGTGTTGAAATTTAATAAAACATAGGTATGTTAATTTAAAGTTCTTAAAATAATGTTTACATGAACGCGAAAAAAGAATATGACCTGACAATTTGTTAAAGATATTTGCCTACAAAACACAGCACATAGGTATAAAATAATTTATAACTCGAACATCACAAAACCTGAACAATGGAGAAGAATAATTAAAGTAAAGACAAATTTCTTTCATTCAATAAAACAAAAAATTAACTAAACTGATCCCTTAAGCTAAAATATCTAAGTTTTCCCAAGAAAACATTGTTTTGATAAAATTAAACTCAATGTCACATCTCCTTTGTGCCAAAAATGGACCATTCAATTTCTTGTAAGTTTCTTAGTTAGAGAATTTTTATCTTACTTTTATTTGGCATGATTTTGCATATTTCTTTGGGTAGAATAAAAGTATAACTCATCACATTTAGGTGTTTACACAACTTAACAAAAAAAAAAAACAATAAACTTACAAATGAGAGTATGATTCGTTTGATTTATTGAGCACGTTAAAATCCTAACGTTACAGGTAATTATAAATATAAATACATAACTATAACAATAAAAATGAATGTATATATATATAAAAAAAAAAAAATAACTAAATTAAATTTCTAATTTGCAAAATTAACGAAAAATCTAATTTTAAACTGTTTTGATTTAATATTTACGTTGACAGAGTCAATTAAGTTATAATGTTTATTAAAAATATAAATTAACTGATTAATCGGACTGTTAGACCCATAGTTCGATCGTGGTGTGATGGTTAAAACGAAGGACCAAAGATCTTGGGTTCAATTCCAATCCCTTCCTGTGTCGCCTAACATTTTTTCACGGGTACTGACTCTTGCGACGAATTGACAAATCCTACAAGAGTAATTCTTGTCATAAAAAGAGCTTTCTTAAATTATCCGTTCGGATTCGGCTTAAAACTGTAGATCCCATCCATCCCTGACAACATTACTCGCACACTTAAATAGTTGAGAATTGTAAATCACTAGACCCTGGTTCATTGCGAGCTGTTGCCCCATCTAATTTATTTATTTATGATGCATAAGAGATACATTTTGATTTTTTTTTTATAATTACATTTTTCTAAAAAGTAGGTTTTCGAAATTCGTAATTAGTTAAAAAACTAGAACGGTTATGTACAACATTTCAATTTATATGGATACGTTAAGCATTATTGATAAAAATATCAAAAACAAAGTTAATAATTTAAATAAGATACAAACAAATTTTACTATCGGATTTGATATTTTGAATAACATAATTTAAAAAAAAATTATTTTCATTATATACGAGTATGTTTATTAAATGGTTAATTGGACTCTTAAGTTATTTTAAAGTTTAAAGTGGAATCGACACAAAACTGATGAGGATGAAATGGACCCACTCAGAATTCCAACAATAAAGCACAATATACAGGCAAATACTTTCGGAGATTAGTTACGGATGGAAGACCTATTACTTTTCGTCTATATCAATCAAGATAAGAAGGCAAAGTTACTCCAAGTGACATATATGAACTTTAAGAACCTTCTATGGACACCTTCAATCTATGAATATGAATGGAGTAAGAACCTTCTATGGAAACCTTCAAGTCTATGAATATGAGTGGAGTAATAAGCGCTCCAAATTATAAAATCGTATTTAAAGACTGATCTCATAAATGAGACATACGTCTAAAGTTTTAGGGACATAAGGATCTTGGAATTCTCTACCAAAGCTTTTTTTAAAGCCTACGAGTTCTATTCTATATGGTCAATAAAAGTTGATTTTGAGTCCAAAATGATGTTTTGAGAAGTTAGACGGATTTTTCAAGTTCGTAGAGTTTAATATGTATTCAATATGTTTGCGTGTAGAACTCATTGTTTTACACTTGCCAATATGTAACATTAAACAATTTTGATTGCACCATTCCCATGTAATATTTTTTTGACTTGATCAGCGTATATTAATGTCATCGAATTTTTTAAGAGTGGAGGTCGCTTATAAACAGAACAAATAACAACGGACCATCGTGGCCACTTTGTGGTACTCCAGAATTTATGGCTAAGTTTGTCAAATGCTTTGCTAAAATCTGTAAATAAATAATCAACTTGTTGTAAATTTAAGTAGATTTGTTAAGATTTTCTTTTCACAAATCCGCGTTGATCATCACAGTGAATAGAGGAACGATTAAAGGTATAAGAGCATCACAAACAAGAGATTTAAATAGTTTTGGGATAAGTTTTTTTTAAGTTTTGGGTTGGTTTGAAAAACGCATATTTCCATAAAACCGGAAAATGAGAAAATTTAAATGATTGTTTAAACAGAATAAACAATATGGGCATGAAACATATTTCACCATTTTTTTTTAATCATGAATGATAGCATTCCGTCCTGATCAATATTTAGATTTTCGTCAAATTTTAGAATTTTTTCAAGTATAGAAGATTCAGAAGAGCTATGAATAGTTTGAAAAGCGGCTTTATAGGCACTTTTAAGACAATCAGCACTCTATTATTGAGTTTAGTAATTAAAAGAACAATTCTATTTTTGCTTCTTTCAGAAGTCATAGAAAATTATATCATAGAAAGTCAGAAAATTCTTCGTTTTGAAAATCCAAAATATTTGAAAAAATGTTCAAAAAATAACAAACTCGAATCGGTGAACTGTTAATTGTCACAGGAACTATTTTTTGAGAAAAACTCAAGATTTTTGGAGGTAAGCCATGACAACAATATCTATTTTATAACTCTAAAAGTATAATAATCAATTTCTTTTTTGTATCAAGGTGTTACCTCAAAATCATGCCTGTAAAATCACAACAGTTATTGATTCAATTTCAAGATTTCAAAAGTGAGTAATTCAACAGTATAATATATATATACATACTACATACGTACATATGTAGTATAATTCTGATAGAAAGCATATATACATACATTTCAATGTAAAACAAGAAATTAAATACCAAATAAAGAAGTCTAAAAGCCGGCAGCAAATTTTGAGAGTGGATTGATAATCAAAATTCCTTGGTGTGTAGATTTGCACACCCTTAAATCAAATTCAACCGCCTGGCAGTTTTTTTTTCAGCCATGGTGGTAAGCGTTCGAAAATGATAATTTTTCCGATTTTGAGGTCGAATGATAACCAGATGAGTGATACATCAAAAAATCAAATTTTAATGCATTTTTCAACTTAAAACCCTCATAACTTTTATCCTATAAGGTATAACCAAAACAATGATATATCAAAACATCAGAAAACTTCTCCTGATTACAAAAAAGTGTGTTTAAGACGTTTTCGTTTCCAAGAGATCTAAAAAGTGGACAGATTACAACATTTTCTAAAAACTTGAAGAAATTGACCACAGAAATAGAAAATGTCAGTAATCCTTTTACGGATACAACACGTCAGCATAGTGATTGACTTTTTAACATCTGCACTGGTATGTGTGCATCCCAGCCCACCGAAAAGTTTTTGCTTAATTTGAAGATGTTGGAAGAAAAAAAGAAGCGACAAATTTTTAAATGAATGCGAAGTCGATCCGAAGAGATTTGAAATCAAAATTCTAAATTTTGCTTCACAATACAAGGTCACAATGATAGATGCAAAAATTTGATAAATAAAAATGATAAGGAATTTGGAAAGAAAGATATTTTTATAGCATCATCCAAAATTGACATGAAAGACATTTTTAAATATCCATTAACTCCCGTTCCTCAATGTTTTGGACCAGAAACAATTGAAAATTTCTATATACACGAGAATGAAGGCATTGAAAGTGAAGACATTGATATCATCATCATCTGATGATGAATGATTTGTTCTATAAATTACATTTTTAAATGCAACGTTTGGTTTTTTAAAATTAAAGTTCATCTCTTAAGGTCGTTTAAAGTCAGGCGCAGTGTTTTGATATAGGAAAAAAGCTTCAAATGATTTTTTATGTATCACTTATTAGTTATTATTTCAACCTCAAAATCGAAAAAATGGTAATTTTCGAGCGCTAAAAAAAAACCTGCCCGAAACGGATGAATTTGATATAATGGTGCGTAAATCTACACATTCACTTCAAGGAATTTTGGTTATCACTTCACTCCCAACATTTTCTGCCGGCTCTAGGTGCAAAGGGTTTTGAAAACATTCACATACATATGTTAGGAGTTAAAACAACACACGTCCTTTTTTGCTTTTGAATTTGGAGTTATGATTTTAAAATTACTTTGAAAAGGTGACATTATTAAAAAAACACACACTATATATTCTTCGATTTGGTTTGACTAATTCGATCAAATCACGTTATTTTTAAAAACTTTAATAAAATTGATGATTTGAATGCTCGTATATACAGTCTCAAATACATTGTTTAATCTTATGTCAATCGATTTGAATTTTTAAGAAAGAACCCTTTGTATTTACTTTCCTGTAAGTAGTTGGACAAAAGTTGATATTTTAAACTCTTATTGTTTTGAAACTGATGGCTTTGATATATGTATAAAGTTCTGAAATTGAAGACAGGAGTTCCCTTTAGTGGACCATCCATCAGTAGCGCAACAATAAAACTTATCATATGTACTTAGCAAACGCACTAAATTATTTTTAAACTTATCTCGAAAACGTTTAAATATCATGTAGGTATATTATCTTTCTAAGATATTCACATCAGGCAATGATTATATTGTTTATGTTTAGATATCTACTTCCATTATAAACACACAACTCAATTTCATAAACTTACTTTCATTTTTAAACTTTTTTGTTTTTAAATTGAATAACTCGGAATATATCACGAAATATTTAAAACACAAAACTTTTTGGAATACAAATTTCTTGAGAAAAAATTATTGATTCAGCGCACAATTAAAAACTTCTAATCTTGGTTGGATTAATAATTTGTGTTGAAAATGTTTCTTAACTTTTTTTTAAATGATCGGGTTTATGGCAATTCATCGATCACCAATCTGGCGACGCGAATTTTTACCTCGAACTGAGTTCGAAAAATTCATCGATGGCGCAAAGAAAAAAAAATAAGAAAATAAAACAACACTTTTGTGTATTACTGTTGTTGTTGTTTGTATTTTGTGGTATTAAAAACGATTTCAACATATTTTCTATACCTTTTTGAAATAAGTGTATAAGTGGTAATCAAGGTACATAGGTATTCTGCCTTCTATACGTGCGTCGCGTCGTCGCAACTCGCAACCATTCAAAAATCATACCCGTTTTTTGATGAGTGTTTCTGTTCGTGTTATCTTATCAGGGAATATTTGTTTAATATTTATTTGTACCTCTTTCTATTCGCTCACTATCAGGGAGGGACATCAAAGTATAATAAAAAATGTTCCATGACGCTTAACTACATAAATGAACCTATATGAAGAAGCGAAGCTTGTGAGGGTTTTTATTTGTATGATATTCAACTATCAGTCTTATCACAAGTTGGTGTTGTATATGTACTAGAAAATATAATATTAATAATTTTTTTTTTTTTTCAAATACCTTCATCAACAAACACCTGACAAAAATACATATACATATATGTTTATATATAAAATTACTGTTACTTTCATATTATTGATATCTGAAGTCTTTATAGGTGAAACAAAAGTGTGCACGTGCTATTTGTGTAATTAAAAATGGCGGTGTGCCAAAAGTACATAATGTGGTCTAAATGTTATTTGGCTATTTATTTCCTAACTTTCAAAGTATGGTATGAACGCACATATTAGTAATCATTTATAGCAATAACGCAATAAAATTCATAAACAACCGGAGGCCAACCTTGAACTCACATTTCTGTTTTCAGAAACAGGAAGTTTTGTTAAGATAGAAAATTATTAAGAAATACCATTATTACCTATTCTAAAATTAAAATTTAGAGTTAAAATAAAGTTGGTTGAAGCGATGTTTAGTTAACTCAAAAATACTCATGTTAACAATCAACTCCAAACATATTCACAACCAAGATTTAACTTCAAAACAAAGCATTTGTCCAGCCTGTCCCTTAAAATGGGAAATCCTTTTAAGGGACGAAGATTGGATCTAGTTTTCTTCTCCGATACCGTGAGCACTGAAACTGCAGTATTACCCTCAGCTGAAGATAAACATTATTCCGTAATAGATATTGCACTTAACTTAAACATATCTTCTCCTTATCATAACGCTTTTAGCAAACTTTAATTTAATTTACCTAGTGAGTGTAATTTTGTAGAACTTTAAATTTGTTATGTAGATACTATTGACTGGAATCACTTATTTAAAATAGAAAGTGATCTTAAATCGAATCCATATATAATTTCTGGGAATTCGTTGATTGCAAAAAGAAAACTAGTGGCTACCCAAACCCTTTGCCAAATTCATCGTCAACTAGTCATGAACCTAGGGTTATCGCAAACATGTTTGCAAACTTCTTCAAAGAAGCATTTATAGATACAAACGATGCCAACAGTTCTTAGTCTTCTTCTTCTGAAGTAAATTTAATTCACTTGAGTTTAATTGATTTTGAAATAAACGAAGTACGAAGATACTGTTGCGCAGAGTATCATGAAATTGGGTGAGTGTCTTAGTCCAAAGACAAAGAGATCTACAGTTACTATAATTTATTCAACTTAACGTCCTTTAATTTAGATGTTTTTGAAAAACATGGACAAGTCGATTGTGTATTTACTGGTTTGACATAAGTCGTGTCACAATACATTTATTTTAAAGCTAAACAATCAAGGTTTTGACAACACCTTCTTTAATTGGATCTCATCGTATTTGAAATAATAGAATCTGCATCCAACTATAGAGCACGTTTAGATGCACTTCTGATGATGGAACAATACGAAGCAAGTCTGAACAAAATTGAAAGAAAGCATTAAAGGAGCTTATCATGTACCGAATACAAGTCAAAGAAAAACTGAATATAGAGAACCTTGGTTTGACAAGGAATGCATGCAGGCGAGAAGCCTTTCTTACGCTTGGCTGAGCACATATCGGAAGTATAATACAAATTTTTCAAAGGACCGTTACATGGAGTATAATCAGAATTATAAACTTCTCTGCCGAAAAAAGAAAAAAGACTTTTCGGAAGCCCAAGCACATCAGCTTGCAAAGTGTAACAAGTCGTCTGAGTTTTGGAACCTGGTCCGAAAACTTAATGGAACAAAATATACTATTAGCCCGGGTCTTAACTCAAATAGACTGCAAACATATTTCGAGCAATTTTAAACCCAGATGCGCCAAATAGATTTCAGATTCAGTATGCCAAACCTGGCTTCAATAATAATATTCTAGATGCACCAATTTCAAGGGAAGATGTGTTTATATCGATAAACATCCAAAAGGATGGAAAGGCTGCGGGCTCAGATGGTATACCCGCTGAATTCTACAGGTATGGTACAAATACTCTTGTTGTATCTCTAACAGCAGTATTCAACCAGATCTTAGAGGGAGTATCCCTCAAAATCCAGTTCAGCGATGCCTTGATTTTCCCAATCCACAAGAAGGGAAGCACGGAAATACCAGAAAACTACAGAGGAATCTCGTTTTTGAACGCGTCATATAAAATATTTACTTCGATTCTGCTCAGCCGTTTAAACGAGTGGATACACTCTATTAATCTGCTCAGTGAGTTCCAAGCTTGCTTCAGATCGGGATACTCCACCGTCGATCACATTTTTGTACTTCGCTCGATTGCTGACTCGTTTCTATCTAGAAATAAGAAACTATTTGCATTCTTCGTTGATTTCAAAGCTGGTTTCGACACCGTAGATCGCAATGCTCTATTTTACAAGCTTTACCAGTTAAAAATGTCGCTAAAGTTCGGTACAGTATTGGAAAATTTATACATGACTACCAAAGCATCAGTGTGGAACGGCCAATGCTTATCAGAGTGGTTCCAAACGAAATCAGGAGTTAGACAGGGCTGTGCACTCAGTCTAAGCTTGTTTGCACTCTTCATTGATGATATCGTCGAAGCATTACCAGCAGGAATCGAGTACGCAGGCGTTAACTTTAAAGCTCTTCTTTTCGCTGACGACATTGTCCTACTCGCTTATACACTGCAGTCCCTTCAGCTAATGATAAATAAGCTTGCTGAATATTGTAAAAGGTGGAACCTAGTGGTAAATTTAAGTAAATCCAAAGTGATGGTTTTTAAGAATGGCTGAGGAAGATCGGGTGCAAGTGAGCAATGGCACTATAATGGTGAAAGAGTAGAGTTGGTGAAAGAATACAAATATCTAGGAGTCTGCTTTACTAAGAACTTGAGCATGGAAAAACATCTCACTGAAAAACTTGTTAAGGCGAAAACAGCTATAAACGTAGCATGGAAGCAATGTTTTAATAATAAGGAAATTACGAATTCCAGTAAATTCAGGGTCTTCGAAGCTGTATCGGAATCAGTTATGTTTTATGCGGCGCAAGCTTGGGAAGGTCGGAAATATGAACAAGTGGAAAAATTGCTTAGATTTTACATTAAACGGACTTTCCACCTTCCTTTGAGTACGCCAAACTACATGATCATGTTGGAATCAGGTCTATCGCCTTTATTTATAAAAACTCTCAAGCTGCAGGTCGATTACATCCTCAAAGCTCTGGATATGCCAAGTTATCGTCTCCCTAAAAAAGTAGTTCTTCAAACAATCCAATCCCGAAGTGGATGGTTTAAAGACTGTTTAGAACTTGCCGAGCAGGTGGTTGTTGACCTAAACTACAGTAACCTCTCCTCTTGGAAGCCAACTTTATATCGCCTAATAGCTCGTCTGGATGAAGCCTCAAGAGAACAATACACGGAACAAGCCAAAAGCTCACTGCACCGCATGATATACAGTAGACTAGACTACGATCTCCGGGAAAGAAACTACTTTCACGACAAATATACCATCGAACAAATTTCGTGCATGGAAGAGGCTAAGAGAAGAACTCCTTAATCTGAACTACATTCCTCACCGCGATGACTTATCGATTTTATGCAACCTGTGCAACTTGAATGAGCGCGAGGATGTTTTTCATTTTGATGGACGATGTGCGATACTGAGAGAAATAAGAAGACTTATCCTAGGCAGTGACTTTCTTTCAAATACTGAAATCATAAGCCTTCTACAGGAAATGGAATTCACAAAGTTATATGCATATTGCAAAACAGCACTGAAATATATAGACATCAAATTTTAAATGAAGCGTTTTAATCTTAAACTGCACTTTCTTTTTTTAATCTATATAAAGCTATACTTTTAGTTGTCAATCAGGCAGACGGCAATGCCATGCATCATATTGATTGTACTAACCATATTATTGTTAAAAATGTATGTTTAAATAAAATCAATCTAAATCTTAAAACAATTGTTGTAAATTCTGGTGTCCCTCATGGAAGCCATTTAGGTCCAATTTTATTTACGTATGTATAAATGAATTGGTTTCGATCATACAGTGTCTTCCGTCCATATTTATGCCGATGACATTATGCTTTTCAAAAGTATAAAATCAACTTCTGACTTTTTACTTTTGCAAGAAGACTTGTTAATATTTTGGGGAATGGTGCAATAAATTCGTCTCGTTTTGAATGTTAAAAAGTGTAAAACCATTAGTTTTGATTTTAATTATACGTTTGATAAATGTCATTTAAGTAAAGTCTTTGTGTTTTCTCGTTTATGGGGTTATTCTTCAAGTTAACTTTTAATGAGCATTTAAACTACAATGTAAAGAGATTCGGTCGCGATATCCGTGACCCTTATACGTTCTTAAGATTCTCTTTGTTTCATTTGTAAGACCTATACTTGAAAAAAAAACTGTGTAGTGTGATCACCTTACTACTCCATTCATATAACAAGACTTGAAGCAATTCAGAGAAGGTTTATATTTGTTTGCCTTCGTTTTTCTTCAATGGTCACATGAACATACACTTCCCCCTTAGCGATTTGAAAGAGTTATTCTTCGTTTGATTTCAGTGCTGGTGTCGTTGTCTGAATTTCGAGTAATTGGAAGGATCTTTGGAAGATTGTGCCTCTGGTGTTGACGGTTGAGTTTTGCACAATTCTTCCAGGAACGATGTTGAAGAAATCGTATTACAGTGCATCGCCTTATCTAAAACATTTTTTGACATAAAATGGATCGGTGAGATTTTACCTCATAGGATCTGTTTTCAAGGTATGATTTGATCCAAGCTAAGAAAAATGGTGGAAAACCAAGAGCTTTGAGTTTAAATAAAATAATTCCTTGGCTAAGTTGGTCAAAAGCTTTAGAAAAGTCAGTGTATACACAGTCAACTTCATAACCTTGTTCTAAAGCGTTTGAACATATGTTTGACAATGTGAGGAGATTAGTAACGGTTGAGCTTTTTCACAAAACCATGTTGCTGTTTGCAAATGAGATTTTTACTAAAAAATGCTACACTTTCACAAACAACTTGTTCAAACAATTTAGGAATGGAAGAAAGCTTTGCAATGGGCCTGTAGTTTGTTATATCCGCCTTGTTACCCTTCTTGAAAATTGGTGTTAGAAATGACTTTTTCCATATATACTGGGAAATTTGCCTGTTTTAAGAGAAAGTTTGAATAAGAACGTAAGGGGTTCAACTAAAGCATTACTACACTTTTTTAATACTATTGGAGGAATACCATCGGGACCGGCTGAGCAGTCATCATTCAACGCGGATAAAAGATCAAGGACCGTACTCTGTAGCACAGGGATGTAACTACAGCTAGTTTGCGAGAAGGAGTGAAGATTATGAAAATATACTTCATCAACTTCTTGAGGACTATTAACAAATGACTCACAGAAATTTGTTGTGAAAGCGTTACAGATATCAACAGTTTTATCTAATGAAAAGTTTTTGTAAGTGACGTTAACTGGAAAGCCATCTGATTTTTTCTTTAAGTTTACAAGTTTCCAAAATTTTTTAGGATTCTCTTTGAAAGAGGTGCCCATCATATCAGTAACATAACTAGCGTATAAAAAATTAGAAAGAGACTTAAATTCATTAAAAAATTCAACATAAACAGAGAAGTCGATTGGAGACAGAGTTTTGAGATAAGTTTTCCATGCCTTATTTCTTTTGTTACGAAGTAAGCGCAATTCTTTTGTGTACCAAGGGTGGCTAAAGTTTGTATTTCTTGATTTCTTAAAAGGTAGATTTTTTTCTAAACAATTATTAAGGATCTTATAAAAAATTGAAAGTGCTTCGTCAATATTAGAAAATGCTAAAGTATCAGCAATTCCAGAAATGGTTAAATCTTCAGACAACAACTGGAAATTAGCTCTTCTGAAGTCAAAATTATATAAGCAATCAAAGAAATTACTGTGTTCAGTAAGGTGATTACTTAAGTCAAGAAAAATGTCCAAGGGGGGGGTTGTGATATTTATCAATATTATTAATTCCTGATCTAGATTATAGAACAAGAGTACTAATAGCGTCAGAAGAAAAGACTAAATCGAGAATTCGATTTTTTGAGTTTTTAATACAGCTTGTTTGCTGTAAGTCAGTAAGAAGGATTTTATCAAGAAAAGATAGTTCCAATTGTGAAGAAGAGAGAGAGGCTTCAAGGCAAGATTCGTCTTCCGATGGAATCCAGTCAATGTGTGATAAATTAAAATCACCTAAAAGTAAAATATTGGTGTCAGCGCAGGACAAACTGATTACAAAGTCTAATGCTAAAGAGAGTTCGCTATAAACAGACTCCAAACTTTTTGGAGGTATATAAACGTTAAAAATGAAAATAGTCTTAGTCTGTACCATTATCTTTACACATACCAGTTCAATTGATAATTCAAATGGAAAAGATACAGAAGAAGAGAAATATATATTTTTTACCGATATGTATTTACACCTCCATCTAAATCCTTTACATTACCAACATGACGATCATTAATGTAAACTTCGAACTCTTGGCTGAAAAGTTCTGTGTCGGAAAAGCTTGAATTAAGCCAAGTTTCTGTCAAAACAAATACGTCATGTGGAAATGATTGGGAGTTGAGAAAAATGTCAGCAGTCTTACTACTGACAGTCTTTCCTGATATTAAGCCATAATAATATGAACCTATCAGGTTGTTGAAAATTGAACGGCTTCAGGTGTTCACAGATTACGACAGAAAGGGTCTTATATGCGATGTTCAGGAGACTGATGCCTCTGATGCAAATCAGAGGGTCTCCTTTCTTGAATATTGGGCAAACTATGCTGAGATTCCACTTATCGGGCATTCTTTCTTCCAACCATATCTTGCAGATGAGTTAGTGCATGTTACCAAGTCATCACCTGCTGCTTTGATTATTTGGCAGCCATACCATTAGCAGCTCCATTAGCTTTGTTCGACTTTAGTTTCGATACAGCTATCTTAACTTCGTCTAGGTCGGGTAGGCGGAATTGTTGTTCTGCGTCGCTTAGGTTAAGTGGTTCTATCACCCTTACAGCGGAATTCGATTTTTCATCGCCGCGCAGTTATATAATTTGGAGAAGTGGTCTCTTCATATTCTCATCATAAACAGCGGAGTTCTACTCGATGTTTCCCTGATCGTCTTAACAGGCTTCGACGCAACATAACTGGAGAAAGCCACTTTCAGTATATGATTGTTCAAACATGCTCTGTGGTACTTTTGAACCCTATATGAAGTAAAGGAGGGTCAATACAAAATATTACTAGGGTTTATGGGCACCATGGACATTTGAAAATGGCAGTCGTTTGAGTTAATACGGTTAAAGTCATATGTAATAAAGCTTTTTGAACTGACTGATGAAATTTTATGGAAATTAATACTTTTCTCGCTCTGAAGAGTACCAACCTTCTCTATTGTATAGATTGGATATTAAATGGCAAAAGCTACTATATACATAACTAGAAATCAATATCTTTCAGTGGAAATATAATCTTATCAACCTTCTCAAGCAGACAAAATGCCATTTATTGTTGTATAGTTGCCTTCCGAAGTAGAAATATCTTCCCCTTTATAGAAACTTCATTTCAAAATTAGCAACTTTTCATCTATCATCTTTGATCATAGCATATTTCTATCTTTAACTCTTTCTTCTTCTCCCTCTTGCATTTCATATTAAAGTATTTTAAACAGTTGCATTCATATAAATACATTATATATATTTATGTAAACATTTATATTCGTATATAACGAATCACGAAACAATCAGTAATCATTTAGTATACATCCATCCATCCATCTATCCATCCACGCTCTCGTTGAATCTAAAATGGACAAACATCAAGAATCTGGGATTTACGAGCGTCCAACTTTTATGGTGAATTTTATCAACATTCAATATTTTCAAAGTTTTAAGAAATCATCTTTATAATCGATGATTATTGATAGAAGTCTTAAATGTCAGATCTTCTGATAACTTATTTAACCATCACTATCAGTTATTGTTATAGTATTCATTTCTGGCCGAAGAAAATAGATGAAATTTCGAATGAATATTTTCAATAACCACGTACACTCAAAAGGATGAAGAAGAAGATCAAAACTCTGTTAAAAAATTAAAGACAAGTGCATCATCCCCTTTCTCTTCAGTATATGCTCAATAACTGACTATCAAGTTTGACTTTCTTGGATTTCAATTTATTATTTCGCAGTTAAGCTTTATCACTTACGAGTAGAAGAACGAAGTTTTGATAATTCTAAAAATACAAACGAGTGAAATTCACCTTAACATTGCACCACAAATCTATCTTCCATGCATATAAACCAAAAGGAAAGATTTCTGTCTGATTCGCTATGAAATGTGATTAATTAACGTGTGGCATAAAAGTATCTATCCATCTGCCGTCTGGCGTATTACAAATGGTAAAACATGGATTCAACATTACCGGATTTTCGGGGAGAAGCAGCAGCAGCAACATTCGCAGCAACAACAGCACGATGATCGCAGCAAATATTTAAATCCGCAGATACATTGCGGTATAGATAGTGTGATGGCTTTTATTGTATTAAAACAACAACAAAAAAAGGTATTTGAAAATATATTTTAGGATTATTCGACTCCGCCACTAGCTTCGCCGACGCCAACGCCACCGAACTGTACTACCTTGCGGTAGAAGCTACATATATAAATATCACATGCAACAAACTCAATTAAATCTTTTTTGGATATTATAAAGCCGCCGCGCCGCGGTAGCCGATTGAAAGTTTCTCTATGTCATTTTAAAAGTATTCAGTCCAAAAGTAAAGGTATGCGTTTGAAGTGGGTTGACAGATTAAGATATTTCTGTTCTGGAGGTAAGAAATGTGTGTTACATATTTTTTTAAATTAATAAAATATAATAAAACTTTATTAGGAATTTTTTTTTGACATTATTGGTATTCTCAGACCTTTTGTGACTCTCTTTTAAATAAATCTGTAAGTAAATGTTTGTACAATTAGTCAAAAGTGTTATAAAGTGCATAAGGAACTCGAAGAATTAAACTCATATTTTTGAATTGAATATGAATCCCCATTTTTCTTAGATTATTTAAATAAGATCCTTGAATTCAAAAAACAATTAAAAGCTTACTAACATCTTGAGTTTCATTTAGAAACTTGAAACTTTTCAAACCTGTCACATCAAGAAGATATTCTACTTTTCTCTTCTAATACCGTGGATCATCTAGATCCAAGACAAAACTTACTCACTTAAGCACAGAAAAAGCTTCGGATATTCTGTGCAATGTGGGAAGAATTTTTAAATCCACTTTTTATATCAAATAGGTGCAAAACTGTTATAAATTATACATATAAATTGTGCACATAATTTAAACTAAAATAAACAAATAAGATGGCACAACTTTTAGGTGTTACACGCAGGGATTGAAAACCAAGATTTCTAGCATGACAGTCCTTTCCACTAATCATCACGCCACAGGTACTACTTCAAAGTTCGGACTACTTAATCTTCTAAAATAACCGAATCCCGGAAATACATTAAAGTTATTGTTTCGGGCACATTTCGAACATTATTTTCTGCATAGATGCTGCACATTTCTCAATCGACGCACGGGTGCCGTTGTATCCATAAAAGTCACTGTTTGGTGTCCGCTATGGTCTAAATGTGTCATTAGTCCATATTTATTCAAAGATGTCAATAGGCAGACGGTTAAGTCAATTCAGAACTATATGGTATGATGAGAACCCATTTTTACTGTTTTTTGGATGGCAGCGATAGAAGATCATGACTTAAACGATATGTGCTTTCAACAAGACAGGACATCAAGCCATACAACATGAGCCATATCCGGCCATACTACGTGCGAAGTTTATTGGTCGCGTAGTTCCATGTTTTGACGACGTGATCTTGGTTACCAAGATCATACGATTTTACATCGTTGGTTATATTTCTGAGTAGGTACATGAAAAAGACCGTATTCACGCGGAAAATCTTCGAACTCTATATGCCTTGAAAACCAAAATTACTTATGTTATGGTCGAGTGGTTATAATTTAATTTTCAAAAAATCCCATGCTACGAATCTATCTGTTTTTCACGCTTAATGTCGAAGTTTAAACTTTAGAATGAAATAAAATATGTATAAAAATTCACATCTTAGTGTTTTAATAAGCTTAACTTAACTGGAATCGGTGAAGTGCCAGTGGGTTGATAAGGGGCCAGTTATGCTATAGCTATCATTTAAATCAATCCGGGCAAATTTTTGAATGGATGTTTCAATGTGTTTCCTTTTGATTAGTAATGTAAATTATAAATTGAACGATCGGAAATCATACGAAGAATTATTTTTGAGAAAATAAAGTTCAATAATTGCCCAAGTTAGTTTTGCTAAAAATGTATTTTTCTATTTTCTGGGAAAATTAATTTTCCTGAACAGCTGATACTTTTTTGTTCAAGAGTAAAACGAATCGTTCCACTGATTTCTGTTCCAATTGCACAAAATTCCAATGACAGATTTCTGTCAGTAAAAAATTTGTTGGTGTTTTTTTAGTAATCGCTTTAAATTTCTTGTTAAAAAATTCCAATGATTGGTTTCAATGATGGCTATAACAGGCCCCTAAATGTTTCTTTGGTTACAGAATATGGTGTATAGTTCCTCCAAAAATAATTGCTTATAAAGGGCGTTGATTTAGACGTGTGGTTTTCAATCTGCCTATACTTTTTTGAAGTTGATCTTTTTAACAGCTTGTAATAGTGTTATGATCCATTTGGTTTGCATTTCATAATCAATAAAACAACATTTACAAATCATTCAAATTAATTAACAAAATATTTTATTCAATTTATTAAGTGAGTGCATTATCTCGCCTGCCTTGGGACTTTGACGTGGTTTCCAAGATTGTGCGATTTAACACTTCTGGACTATTTTTTGAAGGGTTATGTGAAATTGGTTGACAACACACATAAACCCAAAAAAATTAAAACCTTTGAAAAGAATATTCGTCATGTTATTGCTAACATACGGACCAATTGCTAAAAAAAATAGTCGAAAATTGGGCCTCGAAATAATTTTTTAAACATAATGAAATACACTTATCTTTATAATAAAGCCACATTTTTGGACATTACATTAAATTATTCAAATCTTATTAGTTCTTGAAAACCACACGTCACGAAAAAAACACAACATAATACCTATTCGTGCCATAAGTTCTGTTACAAAAATTCAAGACCAATAATATTTATATTAGTAAGCAATTCTGCAGATGGTGATGTTTTGACCGAGACGTTCGGTGTTGTAGGTCCTTTCTTGATGACAGTATGTACTTTGTTTTACTTTCAATAAATGCTAAATCCATCTTTGCCGCCCCTGCCTCAATACTCGCTAAAACCCCATTTAAATCACGCTGAGTTCTTCCGATTGTGCCGATGTCATTACCATTTGCCAGTAATTGCACAGACTTTTTAACGATAGTGCTTCTAAAGTTGACGTAAGAGTTGTGCACTATTCTTTCAAGGACGATGTTTAAGAAATCGCATAACAGCGCATCGCCATGTCTAAAGCCTTTTTTGATATGGAAAGGTTCAGTGAAGCTGTTTCCATCCCTTATAGAGTAGCGCGAATTCTCCTTGGTCAAATTGCACAAATGGACGAGTTTGGCAGGGATACCAAAACTAGACATGCCTTTATACAGCTCGTCCCTGTAGATGTTGCTATATGTTATATATATATGAAATCGATGAAAAGATGGTGGGTGCTGGTTTGATGTATGGGGGTTTTTCCAGGATCTAGCGTAATGAACTGATAAGGATTTATCAGGTTGTTGACGATGGGCTTTAGACGTTCATAAATTAAGGCGGAGAAGATTTTGTAAGCGATGTTAACTATACTGATTCCTTTATAGTTGGTGCAGCTAAGAGGGTCTCCTTTATTCAGTATCGGGCAAACAATACTGAGGTTTTTTTTTTTTTTTTTTTTTTTTTTTTTTTTTTTGGAAATTTGTATTTTGTATTTTATTTATTTCAAAAATCGCTTACAAGGTAGGACATGAGTCTTATAAAGTGTTGCAAACCTTAACATTAATCAATTAATCGGGTATGCTTTCTCCGGACCATATCATATAGACTTCAGCTTAGATATGCCAATCTTCACTTCGTCCAAGTCGGGAAGACGGGATTGTTGGCTTTCATCGTCTATATTGAATGGATAATTATGCCTGACATTGGAATTTGGTTCGTTGTCGCCGTTATTCAATCTGCAGAAGAGGTCCTTCCATATCGTCAGCATTGACCACGGTTCTACTATGATAATGTTGGCGAATTTAGACTTTATGGGGATGGTCATGAGGCACTCGTTAATACACCTATAACTCAAGACCTAAGTTTGGCTCCAATGACGAAGCCGCATCCAAATAAGCGTTGTTGGTTTACTCGGTAGCAGCCACTATAGTAAATATTGCAGTTTTTCATCCTCTTTTGGCGCGGCCAATCCAATAACAATCGTGTTTCTTGGATGGCGGTGATATCTGCTTTATAGCAGTCTAGGGCCTCTGCTAATTCTTCGAATGCATGTGGTCCACGTGCATATCCAAAGTTCGTTGTCCTTAAATCGTTTGCATGGGTTGTCAACAGTAAATCCGTCCGTATCATAATCTTGTTGCTGCTTCGCAAATAGTTTGTGTTTAAGTTTTCAGGAAGTCACCCGGACGCACGACCATCAACCTGAAGGACCAGATCATTGCATGGTGTCCGCTATACTGGAAAGTCAGTTAACACAATATTGGTCAGGGAAAGTCAGGGATTTTGAAAAGCGTTCAGGAAAAAAATTTGCTAAAATTCGTTTTTATATTATAAAATAATAAACTTTTTCATGAACGAACATTTCATTTGACATTTCTGTTCAAAATTATTCATTTGATATCTTTTGCCATACCAGATTAATATGCTAAGAAAATTTTGTGAAGTGCATCTAACTTTGCTTCTTACTCTTCGCACAAACAACTGGAACGAAATGCAAATCAACTGGAATATGGAATTTGCTTTAACCGGTGATTAAATCATATATGTACGTTTTTCTTTTTCTGTTCCGAGCTCTGAGCTCTGAGTCTTCAGAGCATGCCGAACACGCTCTGGACAAAGTCTGCTCTAAACACTCATATCTCTTTTAGAAGTGCATTTGAGCATTAAAAAATCGAACGAGTAAAATTGAACTTAATTGTTTTTTTCAAATTGTATTGTATTTCAAATTGTATTGTTAATTCAAATTGTATTGAATTTTGAATACTAAAATTATCGTGATTTGTCCTGTAAATTTAGCATTTAAATTAACTGCATTTAAAGAGCAAAATTAATACTTACTGTAAAAATTAAACATAAATAAATAATATTTAAAAACTATATTTTCTGGTCAGGGAAAATTTTGAAATTGGTCAGGGAAAGTCAGGGAATCTTTCGAGTATTTTGAAAAATAGTGGACACCGTGCATTGATTTAACTCCAAGGGCAAGAGCCGGCATAACCGCTTCTTTATAGCCTGGACTCCGAATATGTCGTAGAAGCCCTATAAGGTGTTCACTAAGTAAACTAATATTATGGCCAAATAAATGAAATAACAATGAAATCTGATACAATCCTTTTCTTATGGTGTTTGAAGTACTTTTTCTTAAAAATGTATTTCTCAATAATGACCTCCTGCTATCGACCATCAAAGTTAATTGTTTTACATAATATCATATAATATTTCCTGTCTAATAAGTTTTCTGGATTGTCTTAAGTTTTTTTCGATTAAATTAAAATTTCAAAATAATTTTTAGATTGACCGAAAATAAACCCCACTTACTCTTTGAATGAAGTTAAACATATAGCGTAATCTCGACCTCACTTGATTTCTGTTCTAGATTATTTTATTGATTTTTATTAATTTATTTAATATCGAAAAAAAAAATAGCACAATATACGAGTATACATAAAATAATCCCATGTGACTTACCCGTGAATCGATAAACCATCATATTGGTCGTATTTATCACTGTTCCCAATCGCTGTGCTAATAAATCCATCAATAAGCTGCTGGTCTTACGGGGTTACAATTCAGAATTGTAGCATGTTTTTGTATGCTACATGTTCTCAATAATATTTTCCAAAGGTAACAATAATTGAGTCGTCGGAAAATGTAGTGATAAAATATAAAAATTCAACAATCATTTACCAATAAGAAAAATAAAACAACAACACCAACAAAATAAACAATGAAGGTGTGTTATTGATTGTATTTCCCTCTTTTTTTATTGTTTATTGACCAAAGTGCTTTTTTTATTTAATTTGTTTTTTTTTATTATTATTATATTCTCCCTGCCTCTGTTACCTTTTAGCCAATCAGAAAATGGGGTCATAAAGCCATAATACTCCATTTGATGGACACGTCTCGTACAAGGCATAACTCATCGATCGATCGAATTATTTTACTGCTCTCTAGCTTTTTAGTCATACAATAAAAATAAGCTCCAATTCAATGGAACGCCATATTGCGACGTAAGAAAATAATATCAATCACTCACATACTCAGAACCACTTGAACGAAATTTATTAAAAAACAAAGTAAAAATGGACGATTTGTGAGAAGGACAAACAAATACTCGTATTATCAGTATTAAAAATCAAAATTAATAAAAAAAATTCCCGTGTTGTTATTAATTTTTGATATTTTTTTGTTTTTGACGATTTTAAGAGGCTACCTGACATATTTTAAATTATTATTTTTTCACTTGATTCACCTTCACATGACGACGACAATGTGAGATTCTTTAAAACGATATAAAAGAATTACTTGGAAATTCGTTGAATATAACAGATATCCATCTCAAACAGCAACAAAAATAATAATTATTATTATGAACTAATAGGTATACGCAGACAATAATTTTTAATTATTATTTTTGTTATTAATTTTAGAAGAGAGACCACTTAAAAAAAATATATTTCACAAAAACACATAATTTCCATTCACGTATATTTAGAAAATGTACCAACTTATATCAGGATAAACTTTGAAGGATGATTAACCCGACCGAACGATCTATCCATAGAATGAGAATATGTTGAATAAATTAAATGACATCTTCGAATATGATGGACATTGATTTTATTCAAAAACACATTCGTTATAATAATATTCATTGTTATAAACCTTTTGAGTCTGGCGTTTTTAACTGAATCAAACTTGCCTATCGATGATTTTTCCTATCGTGTTATTAGTACAAAAATATCGAATATCTCAGAATAGATAGTGGCATTAGATAAGTTAACGTATCATTTCAGAGATTTCGTTTTACACCAGATATATGAACGCGAAAAAAATTACGATTTCTTCAATCATTTTATATTGATATTTAATTATTTGTCTTGGAGCTTTTTTATTTTCAGGGTCCTCGCGTATGCAGCTTAAACCGCATATACAAGTATAGGTAGGGTTGGGGTCTTTTCTTTTTTTTTTTTTTTATTTTTAAGGGATAGAAAGAAGATAATGTTTTAAATATATGTGTTAGGTACATAAAATTATCGTCATTGGAATTTTATCTTTCAGCTGTTAAGAGAATGTAAATTTTTTGAGATAAGTTTTATTTTTACATGCAAGACAGATTATAGAGAGTAGGTTATTCGAAAGCGGAAAACTGGCGCTGATTTATCTACATTTGAATAATTATATGTATGTACATTTATTCAACGATATAGTGACTTAATTTGTTTTCATTTATGAGCTGATAGCTGATAACAGAATTATGAAAGTATTTAATTTGTATGTAAATTTTGTACACATTAAAAACTTAGTTTCAGAAACCTCTAAAGATTCTATAGCATAACTTAAAAAAAGGCTGTTATTCGATTTACATTAATACCTCCAGATATCTTATAAACCAATGTAACTAGCGACTTCAATTGAAATTTAATTTCATACCACTAGGATGAGGCCACAAATTTAGGGACCGATTTTTGCTGACTGCTTGTGAAAAAGTACTTGGGTATTTCCCTGTTATGTACAAATTTATTAAATGAAGGGTAAATTGGAAACGAGTGTTGGAATTCCCCAAGACCAAAAAATATTACTACTTCAAAAGGGTATAAAAAAGTGCGTCACTTGGATGCAAAATTTCTGAAAAAAACGAAAAATTGACTTACATTTCATGGTTTAATAACATTTATTTTTAACTGTTTTTTAAATTAGTAATGATAATGGCTATGTCCGCTTTCGGATATAACCTCCATAAGACTGTTTGGAATAGTAACACTAAATTCTTCTTTTAATAATTAGAGTAAATTTGGACCCAGGAATCACGAAAAGCTTCTATTAAGGTGTCCTTGTCTTTAAATTGACTGCCACCTTCATAAACTTTACGAGAAAGCCATAACCAAACTTTTTCAATTATTTTAAAGTCCGGTGAATATGAGGGCCATGTATTCTGATTGAATTCAACTTCTTACTTCGAAGTGTGGATGGGGGTATTGTCTTTTTGGAAAATCCCAGGCAAAGGTTTAAAAATATTTTTCATTTGTGGAAATGACCGTTCCTAACATTTAAAGTTGTTCCCGTTCATTATTGTGGACAAAAACTAAAAGTCGATTGTGCCCACACCATTACACCTGATGTATGGCTATGATGTTTTTTCAGATCATGAAAATAGAAGAGTCTGGGATGCTTCCCATTCCGTCCATCGATTTGTCTTGAATACAACTTTAACAGAATATTGAAAACAATATTTTTTTTTGTGAGATAAATGATAAATAATTTGAAGTCAATATATTTTTTAAATTCTTCTAATACTTGAGTAGAAAACCATTTCTTATGAGTTTTTTGTTAACTTTGTAGGTTTTCGAGTCTTGTTAAAAAAAAGTTTTCAATTGATTTTTTCTTAAACATTAACTTAAAGTTATATTTCAATATTTTGCATATGATGAAATAGTTTAATTTTAAAATCTTTTTGTTACCGAGATTTTTAGTCGTCAAAAACCAACTTTTATAAATTTTAGTAGAATAATCATCGAATAATATAACAATCGAATAATATTTTTTGTAGCTTTTAATTTTTATGAAAAAGTTGACTTTTGCATTTTTATAAAAAATTTACTGAATGTCGACAACAATATTTTCTATAATATGAAATTAGTTTGAAGCCAATATCTAAAACTTTTATAAATATATTTCAGTCGAAAATTTATTTTTACCAACTTTTAGTAATTTTTTTTGTTAAGGTTTTTATTTTTTGTAAAAAAAACTGTCTCTCTGCATCTTTCTACATCATTATCTGTATGACAAAATTTATATGATTTCGATATCTCTACTGGTTCTTTAGATATGGACGACGAAAAAAGCTTCCCGAACTTATGGACGTACTAACGTACGAATGAACGTACACATGTACGCACAGACATTTCTCTAAAAATCTTTTATTTAGACTGAAGGGACCTTCAAGCGTCGAAAACGTTGTCAAAATTTAACAAGTTTTAAGCAACGGGCCCGGATAGACAACGCTTTTCCATGCTCTTTTTCTAAATTCATCCGATGCTCCTTGTGTGCTTGCCTCAAAACAAATTTACCTTTTAGTTTCCTTCTTTGGATAGTATTACTTTTTTGTATTATCCTTTGAGCCCTTGTTATACTGGCTGATACTTAGCTTTTGGACCTTATTTTAGTCGCTGGTAGAGTGGAATTTGAGACAAGAATAAGTAGAATTAACCGCTTTTTTATGATGTTCTTGTTTCTGCTTTGTACCCTTTTTGATTTTTCCCATACTTTTGTGGAAGAGCAAAAGAATTGTTTACAATTTATTTGCTTCTTTTAAGTCTCCTCGCTATTTCACGTCCTGAGAGTCCTAAATCCTTAAAAGCATCTATTTCAGCTTTTTCTGTAGCTGTCAAAGTCTTTTCAGGGCCCATTTGTGTTTCAAATTAAATGAACACTCTTTTGGATATGCTTCACAATTTTGTAAAAGATCGCAGTTGTAAACTCCTGCACGGAAATATTCGCAAGCGATTTTCCGTTTACAAATCTTCCACCAGTTAAAACAAGCAGATATCTATTCCAAAATCTATTCAACGATACTAAATTGGTATTATTTTAAAAAAAGTTAAAGTTAATTGAAAAATATTTTTCAACTCGAGTATTTTTCGAACAAGAAATCATATTAATCCCAAAACAATATCGAAAAATAACGTTTTCTGCATGTGATAAAATTTTTAGAATAATCGAATTGACAGTTTTTTTTTTCAAAAACTTAAAAATATACTAACAAAAACTGGTAAACTTGATTTTCAACTCAATTATCTTGAGAACAAAAAACGACTATTGACTTTAAACTGTCTTCATCTAATACAAAAATAAAAACTTGAAACAAAAAATACTACTAATTAAATTTTGAGTTGAAAATAAAAGAAGACAGTGTCTTCCGAGGCAGTAAATAAATATATGTACGTATGTATACAGTGTTTTCCTAAGAAAGTATATTGATTTAACCCCTCGAGTACAACCCCTTGATTGCATATCTACTTCTTCAATTTCTTTTAATAATAAAATTGACTTGTTACAAAAAATAGGATTTGAAAATGTTTAGCGGGTGCCAATGAGAAATTATCTGCCTCTTTTTATTGTCTTAAATGAAATGAAAAATTGCATATGAATAAACTTTGACAGGGCAGCGCACAGAATTGTATACTTTTTTAGTAATATTTTTTAGTACTAAATATCATACAGAAAACCATCAATTCGGGAACGTTTTTCCAAGTTTGATAAAATCAACAAAAACAAAACAGAGTACATAATTTAAGCTTTGTTTAATAACATGGGTATACTATGTATGTGTATTAAATAAGCAATAATGAAAACAATGCATACAAAATCTTCTACAAGCAAAATACGTAAAAATCATGTCCGGGAACGTTCCCGAAATGACCGTTCCCGAAATGACGATTTCAAATAAGCGCGCGCTTTAATTATATTATCAATAGGAAAATATTTGAGGTAACTTTGAAATTTCGTGTCGTAGAAAAGAATGTCATCAATAATTAAATGTAATAAATGCGTTCACGGATTGACGGACTATTGATGTACGCTCTACGAATAATGAATAAAAAGGTACTTACCATTTAGATAAAATTTATTTGACGATAAATACTCTGGCAGCCGGCTTTGCTATTGTTCTCTACCTCGACTGACGTGTCACACCAAATGGCTGCGTTCACTTAAAATTATTTTTGATCGATTTATCGATATGTTCACTGAAATGACTTGTGCGGTATCGGACAAACTATTTTTGCATTTTTTATAGTTAAAAATAAATAATCTCTTAGTATCCTTTCTAAAACTAGATTTTGTATTAAAAAATACGGTGTATTAAGTGATGACCGGGGTTGAATACCTTACATTTTTCAATTATATTTTGAACTTGTTGTTGAAGGTTGTAGATTAGGACGCGTTCCCGAAATGATTTTCTATGCGTGTATATTGATTTCATTTAAAATTTAGTTTATTAATAAATTATATTGTTTGATAGACACACAAAACAGGTTAGTTTTAGTATTTTATTAATTTTTTTTCTTTTAAGTCAATATTTAAGACATTAAATTGCTAGCGAAGCCAATTCTGCACCTTGGTGATTTTGAGCCATATTATGCTTAAATGTTATGGTTATGTTATGGTCAAAAATACTCCTTTTACCAATATGGGAATCTTTCGTACGTTTCAATCTCCAAAACCCGTTTGTTGACATTTTTGTTTTTGTAATTTTGACAATTAGTCCGTGAATAAATGTGAAAACCAACAACAAAACGATGCGGTAGGCTAGCGGCACTTTGCAAAGCAACAACAAAATGGGGAGGTGAATAAGTTTTTTTTCAGATTTTTCTTTTTACTTTTTTCGATGAAAAAGTCAGTTTAAAGCTTTACTTTTGCAGTCATTTTGTTGATAGCGAACCAATGTACATTTTTGTCGTGAAAAAAGCATGTTCAACATCAGTTTATTATAATTAATTCATTAATTTACAATAATCACCACGAAATTCTTTAAATTTCAGAATTCACCTCGTATTATTGTATCAAAGATGCGTTCGAAAAATCATCAAGTTAAGGGTGCGAGCGCAATTTATTGAATTCTACTAAATTTTCGTTAATGAACGGCCCAAATAATTTTTTTGCAAGTGATTAAAATCTGTATCAAATTAAAAAATCTAAGTATATTAATAGTTTTGTTTTCCATTATTTAAGCTTGCAACTATTTTTCAATTTCATTTTGATTAATAAATATTAAATTTAAAAAAGGAGTTATAAGCGCAAAATACCTTATCCATAAGATTCTTGATTGATAGAAAATGAAAACGTCAAAAAATTGTTCTGAATTCATACACAACTAATTCATTAGAACATGTAATCGACATGAATGTTTATTGTTGACGTACAGAAGTTTTTTTTAGTGAATTCCCACAGTTTAACGCGATATATAATTTTCATTCATTCCTTAAAAATGTTTAGTTACCAAAGTTCAAGCTTACTAATTATTGTTTGAAGGGCATGTTTAGTAAAAATGCAATGAAAAAAAAAATTAATGAGTTTTACGTATATGTTTTTGTTTTTCTTAATATAATAAATACTACCGTAGATTACATTTAATAAATGCAGAACATAGAAGAAAATATACATAAACAATAGTTTTCAGATATGAAGCATAGGTTAGTGCAGAAAAATATTTTTAAGGAAGCCAATATTATTTTAGGTATGTTCATTAAAAAAAAATTATCCCGAAATTTGTACTTACGACTTACTACATTGAGCTTATTCAAATGGTTTTGAGTTTAATTTTTAGTATTCAAATTGATTTTAAGTAAATATAGACGTTTTTTACTTACCTTCCAACTACGCTTCAATTTAAAAATTATTGTTTATAGTTTAATGTATTAAATGTATAATAAGTCAAAAGATACAATTAAATGCATTTCCACACCACCTTAGACCAACAAATTATTTTCTATGTATGTGTGAATACTTTATTGAGAAAAGAGGTTTGCGTAAGCATAGAAACAAAATACAGCACTAATAATCAATTTCATTTAATTTAATATTCATTTACAACATTTATTTGGATTGAAATTAAAAAGCTATACCTACAAATCTTCGAATTTAAGACCATGTCAGCACTTCAGATTCTGCTGGTTAGGATTGTTTTGCTTTTGAACGCGGCCATGAAACAAAATGAAGCAATTTGATGGGCCTGAGGACTAAATACGAGAATGTGTTTGGTTTTTGCATCATTTCACGCACACTTTCTCACATTTAGTCCTCAGTAGTCAGTAGCTTGTAAGCAAACCGAAATGTCAGTCTGAGATTTCCATCTTGTTAAATGGAGTATTTTTGGTTATGGTATAGAATCTCTTAGAGGTATATGTACCTATATAAAAAAAGCATTTATTCCCATGAAGTAGTACCTTTCTTATCCGGCATTTAGGCGAGTGAAGATATTTTCTAAAATAATAACTTTGAACACACAAAAATTATTAAAATATAAGGGAAACACCTATGTACAACAAAATGCTATACCTTACCTTTTCTGAAAGAGAAACTCGAAAACAGTTTTGAAAGAATTGCATCAAACCTTTTTGAACAAAACCCAAATAACACTGGTGGACATGATTTTCTTTCTGGCATTATAATTGCACATTAACAATGGGTTTTGGTGGCCTTTATTCAAATCCGACTTTACAATTAATGTATAACTTAATCTTTTTGACATTTTACTCTTTTAAAATTCGAAGAAACATGTACATATATAAGGCTTTTTGAGGCTATCTTATTTTATGAAGTAGCTTTTTTCAATAAAATCTGATGTTATTCCAAATCTATAATCCTTTTCTTGAATATTGAGTTGAAATTTATATATTATTTCATATAATATTCGAAAAACTTCAAGACTTGTTTGATTTCACCTGTCTTACAAAAATCTAAGAGAAATTCTTAAGGCAAAACGATTTGAAAGTAAGTTTGGTTCTTGTGACGAATCTGTTGTCTTAACAATTCTATTATCTACCTATATCAAGTTTAAAAAATATATTAAAAAATATAAAAATAATGTTGAAATCGAGGGTATATTTAAAACTTGAGCAAATAGTTAAAATTAGAGTTTAGTTAAAATTTAGTTTAGAAATCAGCACTTAAAATTGAGTCCAAAACGTATTTTCCCAAACTATTAAAATACCAAATTCAAGTTTCTCTCGAAACTTTATATTCATATATTCAAATAAAGACTCATAAGCATGACTAATGAGAATTTCCCGAAACTAAGTAAGATATTTAAAAGCTTTATATTGTATCTAAAAGAAAAAGTACTTTTCAAAATCATCATACAATTTTAAAATTGTTAAGAAATATTTTGAGTTTTGAATTAAGCTTATAAAAACCCCGTTTTTCGCTAAGCTAAAAAAGCATTTTAAAGGAGCATATTTTAAAAACCTGATGTGATGAAAAATTTAAAGGCAAAATTCGAATTAAGGACATCTTAAGCCTTTAAATAAGTATTATTTTATTTGTGGGACAGAAAAATGACGTAACTTTGTCGACCAGTATAATTTGGTATTCATCTTTGTCGTAAGTATTTTCTTTTTTTCGTTTTCTGATTTGACTATTATTTCGAGACAATTTATATTCAAATCTATTGTATATTTTCAAAATTGTGCCATCAACTAAAAAAATTTATTATTAATAATGAAAAAAAAACATACTATTTGAACTATTGTTGATAAATGCATGTCTGTATTTTGTGTGGAAGACTTTTTATGTATATTGGAAATGGCCAGCATCTATCATTGTTTTGTTTAAAAACTGATGAAATATTTATTTTGGAAAGTTTAGCTTAACTTTTAATGAGCAACATGATTTTTTGCGTAGACCTTAAAACTACCTTCGCGTTATCCTAAAGAATGAATTAGTTTTTAAATTGATATAAATTAAACTATCATTAAAGAATACTTAAATTGAGAGTGTTTTTTAGATTTGTGGTTTTCTAAAAGAAATAAATTCTTATAATTATAATTTAATGTTGCCGCAGAAAATAAAGCTAAATTATATCAAGTTTCCGTCGTAGCTGGCTTGAATGAATTCCATCCGCGAGGCCAATTTTACGACCACTTTTTGCAACAATTTGGACCACAACAATAACGCCCTGAATATTCTCTTATCTGCTTAGACAAGCGACTTTGTATAAATAAGTGTTGCCAGATTGAAAACCACACACCTAAAAACATAACACAATTGTTACAACAATAATAAAAACTTATCCTTATCTCTGTTTCATATAAGCCTCTATGTTTAATTATTGCGTGTTATTTAGCTTGGTAAGTACATCACTTATTCCTAAGTTTTCTAAAACGAAAAACATATTTGTATTTCAAGTGTAGGTATAAATATAAATAACCAACATAAATAAATCAAAATAAAACTTTGTTATTAATTATGTCACCTATTAAATAGTATATTAATTATAATCTGCAACCAACACAAAACCGAAACTTTCCTGTTAATATTTTTAAATGCTGATATAAATAAATGCAAGAAATTATAATTAAACCAATAAATTTTCTTTCCAATCCTATTTAAATTGTTTAACAAAACGCAACCAACCATTGCAAGAATTATAAAAAAAAATTGCATGTGCAGTTAGATAAGCAACGAAAATAATTATTGCGGAGAAAATAATAAATAAACATCAAGAGTGTTTCTTTGGCAAAATGGTTGCCTTACTGAACCTTATAATATTTATATCCATTTATATATCTTTTGGTATGAACATTTATTTTGTAAAGGATTTTTTTTAAGTATGTATATAACTTTGAAATTAAATAAAATAATTAAATTTTATTTAAAATTGACATGAAAATTACTTCATTCAAAAGAGATAGTCTTCTGGCATAATAACTTATATATAATTTCTGACATACAAATTCTCAACCAATCCTGTGTGCGAATATTGTTATCAGGGATGGAGGAAACCTACAATTTTAAGCCGAATCCGAACGGCTAATTTAAGAAAGCACTTTTCATGACAAGAATTACTCTTTGAGAATTTGTCAATTCCTCGCAAGAGGCAGTACCCGTGAAAAAATTTTTAGATGACATAGGCATCAGGGATCGAACCCCAGACCTCGGGCATGACAGTCCAACGCACTTTTTTTTCCAAATTCATTTTTTATTAATTCATTCCTAAGACTATCTTAAAGCTAGACAAAAATTCATAAAACTAGCCTAATTAACCATAACTTACAACTAACTTACTGGTCCCATACAGACACTCTAAGTTAAACAATAATACTTAATACTAATGCCTTTCGGCCCTAAGATCTATTTTACTTCAATTAAATTTTATTTATTTTGTATTTATTAGAAAATTTGAAAAAAACTAATATCAATATCCTTTTTTATTTTTACTTAAAACTACTTAAAATAAGGTCCTTAAAATAAAACTTAAACTAACTTAAACTACCTATTCTACCTATAAACTACCTATTCTACCTATAAACTACTTAAAACTAGAACAACCACAGCAGCAAATCTAACTAACATTTTTTGTTTTTCATATTTTGGTCTTTTTTTTTTTTTTCTTTTTTCTTATTCCATGTTTTGTTTAATTTTTTTTTTTTTTTGTATTTTTTGTATTTTTCTTTTTTGTTTTTTTTTGTATTTTTTATATTTTTTTTTGTTGTGCCACCATGCCTATTCTACTTAAAACTAAACCCTAAAACTATAAAACAAGTATATGTAAGCCGGCCAAGGCTTAAAAACCCCATCCCGACTACTCACTATTAAGTGCCGATTGAAGCCACCAAAACTGGTTCTCCTGCTTCACCCTATCAGTTCGGTCCCGTTCGGACACAGCCCTACTGAACCGAAGGAGCTCTGCTCCGTCTTGTGCCATGACGTCCCGATTGTACAGGAGTCGCCTATCCACGGTTCGTCGTTTGACGTGGTAGATTAGCGGAACTGCCAATCTATCCTGTATCAGACCGCATCTGTCTAAAAAGAGGAATGCCTCTGGTGGAATGAAGCCGCTCAAGCGTGCACTTTCAAAATACTCGTCGTTCGGATAGAACACCCCGAAAATTAAATTGTTGGTCGAAGACATAGCCCTTGCAATGTGACCTCGAACGAGTTTTATCACGAAATTGTCAATTCTGTTGATTCGAGCCCCGTTGTATAGGACCTCGTTGGAATAGTAGTGCACGTAAGAAGATTCGGCTGTTCGATATAAGCCGGTACAGCGTCGTAAACACTGCCGCTCGAACACCCGAAACTTCTCCATCTAGGAAGGGGCAACGTTGAACCACACAGGACAGCCATAAACGATCATCGGCCGTATGAGGGCCATGTAGCAAATTACCTTCACTCTGGGGTCAAGCCGACTGCTAAAAAACAGCCGTTTCGTCAGAGCGAAGGCTCCTCTGGCCCTGGTCAGAGCAGCATTTATATGTCTGTCGAAATATAAATACTGATCTAACCAGATACCGAGGTACTTCACTACACTTTTGCTCGCTAATGGCTGCCCGTGAAGATCAACGATGACCATCTTGCGCCAATTCTTGCACGTATCCCTCGTGGCCCTAGCCAACGGAGTCCGGAACAGAATTGTCTCCGACTTCTGGACATTTATTTTCAGTTTCCAGTCGTCGCAATATCGCCGAATCTTGTCGAAATCACGCTGCAAGAGAATTCTAATAACCTCAACCTTTCGGGCCGTTCTGTACGCAATAAGATCGTCGGCGTACGCAATGGCCTTTGTAAGACTACCTATCAGATTGCTGGTGTAAATGCTGAAGAGAATCGGCGAATTCACCGCTCCCTGTTGAAGACCATTTTTAATTAAGAATGTTGTGGTAGAAGTTACATTGCCACTTTTTACAACAAACTTTCTACCGTTAAGCATATCATAAAGAATATACAACAATGGTTTGCTTATGCCAAGCCTGTTCAGTTTTAGGTAAAGATCCTCTAACCATACGGTGTCAAAGGCCTTTTACAGTACATACAGTCCAACGCACTAACCATCATGCTACGGGTACTACTGTAAATTGGTGTACCTAATAGTAGTTTTTAAACCTTAAATTGAATAAAAAATAAATATGCTCCGCGTTTAATTTGCCAAAGTGTACTGTCGATTTAAATAAAGATTTCATGAATTTTTCTGAATTGTATGTGTTTTTTTTTTGAAAAACTTTCCTATAGCTTTTAAAAAATGACCCTTTATTATGTTCTTTATATTACATAACTTGTCCAGTCCTCACTTAAGAGTAGTACTTTTTAGCAATAAAGTTTAAAGCAGTAAAAACAAATTTTATTTTCATTATATAAGGGGGGTCATATCCATTAACGCGATGCAATAAGTTTTGAATTCAAGGGAATTCCTACCAAAATTTTAAGAACTTGATTGATGTCAACAATAAGGCGACGAATGTTCTTTTTCAAGGCGTCAATCGTTTCGGGTGTTATCTGATGGAAGAATAGCACCAAAAAGTAGTCCTTTTAAATAAAATATGTCCAGCATTTTAAGCTTATATTTTTTCTTTATTGATTAAGTATCTTTGTGAATGACAGATATTTGATATTTAATCGCTATAATTTTCTTATTTTCGATAAATATTTAAATATATGTTATAAAAAACAAATCTCTGATCTTATAGCTACCAACTAATTCATGATTTCCTACATGACTTAACTATATAGTGTTTTTGGTATCTAAGATTTCGAAACGAAAATTTCATTCACAAAATGTATTTTAAAATGCTTATCACTTACAAATGTATATATCTTAAGTTCGATAAGAAAAAGGAAAAACATCATTTCTTTATACAAATTAAGATAATTCTTTATCATATCTCTCGCACCCTAGATACTTTTTAGCCATATAGTATAATTGTGTATGGCTAGATAAAGTTCAATATCTTAATAAGAAAATAACATACGAAAAAAAGGAAGATTACCCTATAAACCTTCCTTAGTACATTTGTGTCTTCCGCTTTGAGTTTTAGTCTTTTACAACTTTTCAAAGTCCTTGTACGTGTGGCAATAAAATGTGTTGAGAAAGAAAATCCTTTTTTTTAATATTATTTCCGCACCCTAATAATAAAGTTTATATATTTTTTTCCTCGCTATGTAAATATCCTTATCGTTAATAATTATCTTTCATATAGACAGATATAAGTTAATGTATTATCATTTTTAGTTTATAAATAATTTATCTGTCCTATCTCGAAAAAAAAACTTCACAATTAAAAGTAAAAATGTTAAAAGATTGTCGACAAAAAGAAATCATTTATATTCCGGGTATAGCCTCCTATGAATTTAGAATCAAAAGAAATTTCTTCTCGAGTGATATAAAAATTTAATTAATCAATTATTGATCGCAGACAAAATACATTTTAATGTTGTTTGGCAGATTTGTATCTTATCGAAGTGAACTGAAAAAATAAATTAATTAAAAATTGTGTGACGAATACTGTGAAGCAAAGTCTTTTGTGTTTGTTTGTTTTAATTTAATACACACAAGAGTTAAATAGAAAATAACCTTTAAACTTTGAAAATCCTAATTTTATATTACGTGGTTTATTTTTTAGAAAAAAAAGTGAAAGAAATACCTAAAATATTATATATCTACTTATTTTTTATTTAATTGCCTCGGTGCGAACCGACGCAGTGCGCAATAAAATTTGTTAATGAAAAAAAGTTAATAATATTAACAATAATTAAAAAGTGCATGTATGTATATAGAGTGAAGGAATTATTATTTTATGATGGTAACCACCTGAGTTTGAAATTGAAATCATGATGAATCGCTTATTGGTTTTTGTGTTGGTGTGAAACGTGTGATACTGATAAGGATTCTATTTATAAAGTAAAGAGTTTAAATATGATACACAGAGAGTGTTCTTTGTGACTATATATTATATATACAAAAATAAAAATGAAGAAAAATAAATTAATTTCATGGATCATGGTTATTAACTTCCCAAACGAAGCTTTTGTAATCGGTCGACGTAATTTCTCGACGTTAAAAGCACCTTGGAATCTATAAGACAAAGGTTTTTAGAGATATGTGTGTGTGTGCGTGTGTCTGTTCTTAGGTCACAACCAGTATAGATATCGACATCAAAAGATACAGAAAGGACTTTCAAGTAAATTGAGTCGGTGGTTTTTATGCAATTTAAAAAAAATTAAATTTCGGTTGGCCAAAAAGTTTCCCAAACTAATAGCACCACGGACTTCAATTCAATTTTATGTAATACATTGTGACATGATACAAAATTACTAATAGCTGCTAAAATACCGGTCGACTACATTACGTTTTTTTTTTCTTTCCCACAAACAAAACAATACGTTTTTAAAGGATTAAGATAAATAAATAAATATGCTTCTTTAAAAATGCTAAAAACAACCAAAAACGATGTTTTTTAAATCTAAGTTAAATCACAAAATATTCCTTAACAATAATTTGTATGATGATTTTGTAAAGTACACATTTTTTTCTGCTATAGATACAATTTAAATCATTTTAGTATCTTACTTGATTTCTGGAAATTCTCATTAGTTATGAGTCTTTACTTGACTCTTTATTAAGTTTTGAGCAAATCTTGAAATTAGTACTTTCATAGTTCTGAAAAATACGTTCGGAGATTTTGGATTTTTTGTGCTGATTTGAATGTATATTTAACTTTTTGATCAAGATTTAAAAATTCCCATTTTCAACATTATTTTCAATTTTTGTAAATATATTTTAAAAACCTAATATAATATAATTGGTAAGAAAACAGATTTGTTACAAGAACAAAACTTTCCATTTTGCCTCTTTTTGTTGAAAACCGTTTTAGCATAAATGGTTTAGCGATTCTAACTACTAACTAACTATTTAGAAGTTTTTTTCGAATATTATGACTATTTCAACTGAATATTGAAGAAATGCATTAAAGATTTGGAAAACTAACACGGATTTTATTGTAAAAAAAAGAGGCTGGGATGCAACCCACACTGATAACTTATCATCCCGTCCAACGAGCAGTCTTGCTTAAAATTTTAACAGAATATTCAGAACAATATTTTGTGTGAAATTAATAATTTGAGTCGAAAACCATTTCTTATCAGTTTATTGTTGTTTTTTTAGATCTTCGTGTTTTGTTAAAAAAGTTCACGAAGTATCGAGAAATGAACATCAATTTTTACCAATTTTGTGTACTATTTTTTGTAGATTTTAATTTGTATGAAAAAACTGACAGTTGAATTTTTGCAAACATTTTTTTTAAATTTCAAAAACAATTTTCTATAAGATGAAATTAATTTTAATTTAATATCTTAAATTTTTGAAAAGAAATGTTTTTTATATGTTTTTATTTTTTGTAAAAAAAATGTTAGTTCTATTTTTTCCAAAATTGTAATTAATGTTGAAAACTATATTTTATATAAGATAAAATTATTTTGAAGCTATTACCTTTAATTTTTAAAAAGATATAAAAGTCAAAAATTAATTTTACCAACTTTTAGTAAGTTTTTGTTTAGGTCAAGTCTATTTTTCTTAAAATTTTATCAGACGTCAAAAACGTTATTTTTCGTTGCATACAATTATTTTAGGGATACAATCATTTTTTATTCGTAAAATATTCGAGGTGACAATTATATTTGTTTAGTTTTTTGGTTTATTGAAAAACCGTTAATTGAATTTGTTTCAAAATTATGTTAGTTTGGTATAATATCGCTAGCTTTATTGGTTCGTGAGACATTTTGGGTTAACCGAAATGTATTTTTAAATTGCTTTGATAAAAAGACCACCCATTCATTTTTTTGAGAATCCTTTCGACTAAAATATTTCCGAAATGAAAAAGGATATTAAAATCAACCTTATTTTATCTTATGCAAAATATTGTTGGTTTTAGATGAATGCAAAGGACATTTTTTTACATAAAAAAAAAACCTGCAGAAAACAACTAAAAACTGAATTTCAACTCAATTATCTTGAGAACAAAGAAATAATATCTTGACTTCAAACTTTTTTCATCTTATAAAAAATGTTGTTTTGAAAATTTAGTAAAACTTTTCGAAAAATCCAATTGACAGTTTTTAAAAAGTACTAAAAATAGAATTTTGGTTTAAATATCTTGAACACAAAATAAGATACCGACTTCAAAGGCATAGAAATATCGCTCTTAATATTTTGTTTTATTTAATGACTAGCGGCCCGTCCCGGCTTCGCACGGGTAGACATAAATAGGTACAGACATTTAAGTTATAAGCATGCTAATAAAAACGACCATGAATCACTAAATAAGAAAACATTTTTTTGTCCTATCATTATTTTCGCAGCGTATGAATGCGATGAAAGACATTTTATGACTAATTTTTTTACACCTTCGGTTGGTTTTAATAGGAATTTCTAAAGATTTCTATAGTAATCTAGTACTAAATATAGCCTATGTTACTCAGTGATAATGTAGCTTTCTAATGAAAAAAGAATTATTAAAATCGGTCCAGTACTTTTTGAGTTTATTCGTTACATACAAAAATACAAATCTTTCCTCTTTATAATATTAGTGTAGATAATGAATTCAAGTTAAAGAATAAAGAAGTACTAATATTTTGGCACATTTTTATAAAAGTTTAAAATGATGGCCAAATTATTAACTTGGACTTGACCTTCTGTTTAATAATGGCGGTTAATCTATTTGGCATATATATAACATGAATTTTTTGAGATTCTTCTTTTAACGACTGTTTAAGTTCTATGCCTGTTAAGTTATTGGCAATCGTACGCTTTTTCTTTCGTGCTGTTGTCCAAATTTTCCCACAAATGTACGATTCGATCTAGGTCCAGAGATTGTGGTAGTCGTGGTATGTTAAGTTAACTATATGCATGCATCTTGATCCGTATTTTTGATGTCATTGTTGTACTGGAATTTGAACGATTTTCGATCTTCTTTGTATGTTCGAGGAGTTTTTTCGACGTCCATATCTCAAGAACCAGTAGAGATATCGACTTCACATAAATTTGTATATGCAGATAATAACTCAGAAGGATGCAGAAAGGACTTTCAAAAAAATTGAGTGCGGGTTATTTTCTTACCATAGCAATTTTGGTTAACGCAAAACATCTCACAAACCAATGGGTCATGATTTCAAACTAGCAAATTAAAAAAAAAAACTTAAGGGTTTTTTTTTTATAATTATAAAAAAACTGAAAAAAAAAAATAATTGTCATTTTGAATCTTTTACGAACAAAAAATGATTTTATCTCAAAAATAATTAAATGCAACGAAAAATAACGTTTTTGATATCTGGTAAAATTTTGAGAAAAATCTAATTGACAGCTTTTTTACAAAAAATAAAACCTAAAAAAAAAAAACATTACTAAAAGTTGGTAAAAATTGATTTTCGACTCAAATATATTTGAGAGCGGGTCGAAATTCTGTATTTTGTACGGTCAAAATTCTTTATGATACTGTACGATACTGTATGGTCAAAATACTCTACGGTTAATATTCTGTATTTTAAAATACTGTAAATTTAAAATACTGTGTCTCAAAAAGCTGTATTGTCAAAATACTGTATCCCATAATACTGCAAGTTTTGACAGATCAATTAGTTTGGTGGTGCAATTGTTGATTAACAATTCATGTACAATTGTGACAAAGATACAAATAACTAAGAAGAAGAAAATGAGAAAGAGAAAGAGAAAATAAGAAGAAGATACCATTTATGTTTTGTTTGTTTTTATTATTTCAAAGACTGATGAACTATCATAGGTACTTATTTCATTGTTCAGGGAAGTACATATATTAGAACATTATGCTAATGAAAAATATGATGTTTTCTTAAAAAAAAAGGATTCTGTTTTCAAAATTCTGTATTTCAAAATGATGTAAATAAGGCTAAAAAATAAAAATTTTACATTGCCAAAACGATTTTTATTACTTGCGACATATAGGAACTATATGGCAAGTTTTGCATTCGTGCAAAATTTTGTCTGTCTGTCCACGCTCCTACAGCCTTAACCATTGGGTCGATTGAGTTCAAACTTGGAACTTAAGGTTTTGAGCAGATTCGCGTTAGGCGTTTTTTTCATTTTTTTTTTTTAAGATCAAAACTAACAGTGGCCCCCATACAATTTTTTTGGTCAAAAAACGAAAATTCGAATTTTCTCAAAAACAAACCGATAGATTTTTTTTAAATTTTCTCTAAAATTTTATTTTTTAACTTGGCTTCTTTTAATAAGAAAAACATATTTTTGTATTGCTCAGGAAAGGTACCGCTCATAGAACCGTTATTTTGTTTTTTAATTTTCTCAGCAACTTATGTACTGATATCAATAATTTTTTTTGTGAATAAGCTCTTATATTGCTTTAACAATATTTGATTATCAAAAGTGCAATTTTTTTTTGTTTGGATTTTTAAAAAAATATTGAATTTTTTTTTCAAAATTTTATATCTCAAAAACGGGTTAATATTTTTTTACGAAATTCAAATGTAGAGCGTATATTTACAATCACTAAACAACTGCATACCAAAAATATTTTTAGATTAAAATTGAAAAATTTTATGTATAAAAAATTAATTTAAAAAAAAACCGCTCTAACGATTTTCGAAAAATTTTTTTTAAAAATCAAGGGCTTTTTTATTTATAAAATGGCATTTAAATTTTTGAAGACAAACTTATTTTTCAGGTAAAATTTTGAATCTTAAATTAGTTTTTTTTTTAAATTATTTTAACTGTATTGAATGTAACCCCCTCCCAAAAAATTGAAAAATGGAGGTTTTTTCGACAAATCAAATGGCATACATATCTTTGAAGACAAACTTATTTTAGAGGTATATTTTTAAATCGTATATACATACATAGATACTTTTTTAAACAGACTCTCTGAATACAGGAGCAAGTTCGTGCGACCCAGTCGTGCATTTTATTTTTTAGGGGAGCGGCTCGAAATGCTGTATTTTAAAATACTGTATGGTTAAAATTCTGTATCATACTGTATGATACTGTATATTCATAATACTGTATGGTTAATATACTGTATCTCAAAATGCTGTGTTGTCAAAATACTGTATCTGATAATACTGTATCTCAAAATTCTTCTTCTCAAAATGCTGTATAAGCAAAACATTATCTTAAAATACTGTATTTTTGCAAAATTCCGCTCTTAAACTTCCATTATAGAGAACAACAAAAGCAGAACTCGATTTATGTATGTATGTACATTTTATCATTTATTGAAACTCCAAATTTCACTTAATTCTTAAATTTGCATTAGCTTTTAAATATCAACAAAATGAACGAACACGTGGAAGTTTTGACAGATCAATAAGTTCGGTGTAATTGTTTATGCAATTGTTGATTGTGATAACAACAATTCATGTACAACTGTGAGAGAAATAACAATTAATGAGAAGAAAATGGGAAGAGAAAATAAGAAAAAAATATCATTTATTTTTTGTTTTATTAATTCAAATACTTATGAATTATCATAATGTTATTGTTCAAGGGAAGTATATTAGAACATTATGCCAATGAAATAATATTATGATGTATTCTTTATAAAAGTAATCTGTTTTTCAAATTCTGTATTTCAACATGCTGTAAATAGGCTGACAAATAAAAATCGTTTTGATAATGTAAAAAAGTGCGCACTTTTTTACATTATCAAAACGATTTTTATTTGTCAGCCTATTTACAGCATTTTGAAATACAGAATTTTGGTATACAGAATTTTAAGATACAGAATTTTGAGCTACAGTATTTTGATCATACAGTATTTTTTACATACAGTATTTTGAAATACAGTATTTTGAGATACAGTATTTTAAATACAGTATTATGATCCATACAGGATTTCGAACCCAACCCATTTTTTAGCCTTATTTACAGCATTTTGAAATACAGAATTTTGATATACAGAATTTTGATATACAGAATTTTGAGATACAGCATTTTGATCATGCAGTATTTTGTACATACAGTATTTTGAAATACAGTATTTTGATCCATACAGTATTTCGACCCCAACCCAACATATTTTTACTCAAACTATTGGCTTTGAACTAATTTCATCTTATAGAAAACTAGCGTCCCGTCCCGGCTTTGCACGGGTAGACATAAATAGGTACAGATATTTAAGTTATAAGCATGCTACTTAAAACGACCATGAATCACTAAATTATAAAACATTTGTTTGTCCTATCATTAATACTCTTCTCAGCGTATGCGATGAAAGACATTTTATGGCTAATTTTTGTACACCTTCGGTTGGTTTTAATAGGAATTTCAAAAGATTTCTGTAGTAATCTAGTACAAAATATAGCGTATGTTACTCAGTGATAATGTAGCTTTCGAATGAAAAAAGAATTATTAAAATCGGTCCAGTACTTTTTGAGTTTATTCGTTTCTTCTTTCCTCTTTATAATATGTATTAGTATAGATATTATTTCGACATTGAATACAATTTTTACAAGAATTCAAAAGTCACTTTTTTAATAAAAATTGAAATCTACAGAAAACAGTGCTCAAAATTGGTAAAAATTGATATTCGATTCTCGATATGTCGTGAATAAATGAAGGTATTGTCTCCAAATGATTTCATTCTGTGCTAAATTTTGTATATGAAAAATCCAATCTGTATTTGTTTAAAAAAATTGTTTTCGACTGAAAATATCGTTAACAAAACTTGATTTTAAAATCAAACTATTTCATTATAATATGCAAAATATTGTTGGTAATTTTTAGTTAATCTTTTAGAAAAATGTAACTAACAACTTTTTTTTAAAAAACACGAAAACCTTCAAAAACAACAAAAAACTAAAGAAATGGTTTTCGACTTAAAATTATTTATCTCACACAACATAAATTGTTATGAATATTTTGTTAAAGTTTTAAACAAGGGAAATCAACAGACAGAATGGGAAGTTTTCAGTGTGGGTCGCATCGCAGCCTCTTTTTTCTAAATTCATAAATTACCGACAGACTTTATTATTATTATTATTATAAGCTTTTTATTTGCCATTTGAATTTCTTAAATTTATATATACAATTTTCGTTTTAACAATTTTTTTTATATTTTATCAGACTTATGTATGATTTAATAATTTTTCATTTCAAAAATTCGCAACCCTTGTCTTGTGATAATGCAACGCCATGCACCATGGTTAACATTAAACTTTTGTTGGCTTTTATTAAACAAACGATTAATTACCAAAATAAAAGTTAATATCAGTTACTGAAAATCTATTTAAAAGTTATAGGCCAACTTTTTTGCAGCCTTAAGAGAGTTGTCCAAATATTTTATTACGATCTCATCTGAATTGAAAAGAATGCAAATTAAACCCATAGTGTTTTCTTAAATTTAATTCTGTTTCCTCTAATTTATGTATATATTAAATATACTTTATTATATTGACAAAACAAACATTGGGACAGAAAGGGATGATTAGTAAATTAATGAGTAAACCAACTATTTTGAGTTTGGGCGTAATATCAAAACGAGTTCTGATTAGAGGTGAAGAAATACTCGAGTTCTAAAATGTTATCAAAACGAAATTCCAAAAATAAACCGAAAATTACTATAGATTGAGTTTTGAATTTATTTCAGAACTTCCTCAAGAAATTGGCCGTTAGAATCTCAAAATAAACACTAACAAATTTTGAAGCATGAATATGAAGGAAGACTTAAAAATTATATCTTTGCTTGTAGGCATAACTTTGGTATAAGATCAAATTAATGTAGGTAAACTTTTTTGTTCGTTATTTACTTTGCTACAGCTGTAAACTGTCTTACAAGGTTTTTAAGTCAGCAAGGCTGACATTTGAAATAAAATTATTGATCGTTATATCAACCCACAAAGTCAATTAAAATCAAGAATTAATACGCAGTAGGTTGAGATAGATATGTACATATCTTGTTGCTCCTGTTTAAAAACATCACTGATAGGACAACCAGATAAATAGATATGTCTATATCTATACAATCTACGTAACTTTATCACTTCAAGATAAATTAAAGCATAAATTAAAGTTTGCCAATCCCAAAAAAATACTAAATGGCGTGCCCCCCGATTAAATTTTTCACTAAACCACATATACGTAAAAAAATGCTCGCGATCGGCTTTATAAGTATATTTTATCACTGTACGTTTTGGTCTTATCGAAAATCAGAACACCATATCTTGTGAGCTCATATGTATCTATGTAGGTATAAGATCTGATAATATATATAAAATCGTAACTTCTTACCATGTATCTTTTAGCGAATAATTTGTAATCTGTCCGTAAGGTTTAATTAGTTGCTGTTACCGTTTTCTCCTCGATGATATTCGGTGGATGTTTGGGCCCGTTTTTTTTTATTTTGTTCTCATGTATAATGTATATTTTTGAATATGTACTGTACCTATATATGTAGGTATGTAAAATAAAAACAAATTTAATCGGTTATGCACTTTTACTACACACAATATCTAGTTTGATATTATTATCTGATGCCGCGTGTACTTAATGAGATATCTTTCCGATATCAGACTTCAGTTAGCAATGATAAGACAAGAACTTTGTGCATATCTTTCTTGCGCGATAGATACCCGCGACCAGATATTTAGTGTCGCCCTCACCGTTCTCGACGGTGTTTTGTTGTTGGCTAAAAGGTGGGCAACAAAATAATCGTTTGCATGTATTTGTGTGATATTCTTTTTTGCATATATGTGTAGGTATTTATATACCTACTTACGTCATAAATTTTGAAATGCAGTGTATCCCATGTTTATAAACTGAAGATATACATTTATGTACCTTATCCACACAGTTTAGTGATAACATATATAAAACTATCTAAACAACACCCTGTTCAAAATCAAATTTTGTTCAGAGGTTTATAAGTTGTAGATTGCTTGTTCCCGGATACGGACCGGGCGAGGGGTGAACAAGGATCGCATTATTGAGTTTTTCTGTTTATAGAGCTCTTTTTTCTCCAGCCGTCTGACTGTGTTTACGCTTTGTTTTTCCATATAAAGTATAAGTCGTTATCTCAGGTAAATATTTGATAACGAATGAACACACAGATACAAAACCGCAGAAATGTTATACAAAATATTGTTTTACCTACTTAACGTGATATATTTCTTTTTCTGTTGTTGTTAATTTCACAGTAAGTACCTGGTCTGACTGGTGGGATGAGCGGAAGAAAAGTTAACAAATGTCTAGGTAAAAGTCTTTTTTCCATACTTAAGCTGACACGCATGCAACTTTTTGAGCTCTACTTTAACTTAAAAAATGTAGGTATATAATTGTACACTTAATAAGAATGTTTGAATTTAATGTAGCTACGATATTAGTTAAGTGATTTTTATTTGAAGTGAACTCATTTTACCTTGTGGTACTCCTTGGTTATAAAAGATTAAAAAACCGTTGTTACAGTATTTCTTCCATTCTTTTTTTCATAATATTTTGTAATAATAGGCCTATAAATATACTTACTTACTTAAGGTAGCGCTGCAGCCTTACCCAACAAACTTCTCCATCTAGCTCGGTCCCTAGCTATAATGTCTCCAGTTTCGCGCTCCAAGTTGGGTGAGGTCACTTTCCACTTGTGCGCGCCACCTGTTCCGCGGTCTTCCTCTACTGTGCTGTCCTGTGGCTGTGGATTCGCGAAGGCTTTCCGGGCCGGAGTATGGCGCTCTCCATGACCCAGGCATTTCAGTCGTTGGACTTTTATCCTTTTACCTAAGTCTACATCTCGGTCGTTGTACAGACCGTCGTTCCATCTTCTCCACCACTCACCTTCTATGCACATGGGACCGTAGATCACGCGAAGAACTTTTCTCTCGAAACGACCCAAGGTGCTTTTATCCGCTTTTGTCATAGTCCAAGTTTTTTTTCAGCGTATAGCAGGACGGGAATAATGAGAGTCTTTTATAGCGACACTTATTGGTCGCTTGAGAGACAGCTTTGTTACTCAATTGCTTTCAGTGCTTAACAAGAGTAATTCTTCGTTTGATCTTAGCACTGGTGTTGTTTTCTGCGCCCATAGCGGAGCCTAGGTAGACGAAGTCGTTAACTACCTCAAACTTACGTCTGTCGATGGTGACGTTTTGACAGAGACGTCGGTGTTCTAGGTCCTTTCATGATGACAGCATGTAGTTTGTTTTGCCCTCATTAACCGTTAACCCCATTTTTGGGGCTTCTGCCTCAATACTCACAACGACCCTATTGACGTCACGCCTAGTTCTTCCGGTTATGTCAATGTCATCAGCATATGCTTGTAATTAGACAGACTTTTGAACGATAGTGCCTCTAGTGTTAACGAAGGAGCTCTGCACTATTCATTCAAGGAAGGTATTAATGAAATCCTATGACAGCACATCCCTTTGTCTAAAGTCTTTTTTCACATCGAAAGGTTCGGTTAAGTTGTTTCCAATCTTTATGAATCAGTGAATTATGGTCATCCTGCACAAATGGAAGAGTTTGGCAGGGATGCAAAAACTAGACATGGCATTATACAGCTCGTCCCTGTAGATGCTGTCATATGCGGCCTTGAAATCGATGAAGAGTTCTTGGATTTTTGTCAGGATCTGCCGAAATATGAATATTTAATCGACTGTGGACTATCCTGGTCTAACAATCACACTGATAAGGACCTATCAGGTTGTTGACGGGCTTTAGACAATGAAGATTTTGTAAGCGATGTTTAGTAGACTGACTCCTATATACCTAAGTGGTGCAGTTTAGAGGGTCTCCTTTTTTCAGTATCCGTCAAACAATACTGAGGTTCCATTCATCGGGCATGCTTATTTCTGCTTTGAAGAACTCAGCATTCAAGCCATCTACTCCAGCGGCTTTGTTAGACTTCAGCTATAGCTATTATATGCCACATACATACATATATATCTTATGGCTTCGTCTAAGTCGGAAAGACGGGATTGTTGGCTTTCGTTGTATATATTGAATGGATCATCCTTGATGGTGGCTGCTTGAAACCCAGCACGCCAGAGGCTATATATTCTATTGGCGGCAGAGAGCTTCGAAAGAGGTAAATCGGTGGGAAAAGGATTTGGCGATCTCTTGCGATTGTAGGTGTTCGCTTGCGTTGTATCTTCTCCCAGCATCTCCCTGTTTTGCATTGGGTTTGGAAACCCGTAGTGCTACTTTGGCCAGAACGGGGTTGAACGGGGTTATGATGTTAGCTCCTCGGAAGGCTCGGACATCCATCGTGTCTAGTCAATCTGGTTAATGGTAGATTGATCTCGAGAACTTCAAGTTCCGTAGTGGATTTAGAGGTGTGGAAAACGCATGCTGGCTACTATAACGTTTTGCCCCGTAGCAAATTCGATGAGATCCTTCTCTTCTGTCGGGGCGTGTGCGCATATTATCTACACTATCTACACTAATATTATAAAGAGGAAAGATTTGTATTTTTGTATGTAACGAATAAACTCAAAAAGTACTGGACCGATTTTAATAATTCTTTTTTCATTAGAAAGCTACATTATCACTGAGTAACATAGGCTATATTTAGTACTAGATTACTATAGAAATCTTTTGAAATTCCTATTAAAACCAACCGAAGGTGTAAAAAAATTAGCCGTAAAATGTCTTTCATCGCATACGCTGCGAAGAGTATTAATGATAGGACAAAAAAATGTTTTCTAATTTAGTGATTCATGGTCGTTTTAATTAGCATGCTTATAATTTAAATATCTGTACCTATTTATGTCTACCCGTGCGAAACCGGGACGGGCCGCTAGTATTATTATATAGATATGGCGGTGATATCTGCTTTTTAAGGCCTCCGTTAATTCTTCGGCTGCACGTGGTCTATTAAGGGACCTAACATTCCACGTGCATATCCGAAGTTCGTTGTTCTTAAACCATTTGCGTGGGTTGGCAACAGTAAATCCGTCCGCATCCGAGACTTATAGGTGCTTCACAACTAGTTTTTGTTTAAGTTTTCAGGAAGTCACCCGGACGCACAACCTTCAACCTTCAACCTGAAGGACCAGTTCCTTAAATTAAACTCCAAGGGCGAGAGCCGGCATAACCGTTGCTTACAGGCCTGAGCTCCGAATATGTCGTAGAAGCCCTATAAGGTGTTCACTAAGTAGTTCAACCAAACTGGAACTGTAGACACCACCACTGATTCCATCTTGGGAATTCATCTGCTTCCGTCTATTTGAAAGAAGAGGTGCCTTAATGGAAACACCTCTCCCAACCTCTCTCGTTTTCTACCCCCAACAACTTTCCACTGGAGTTCGACTTAGTAGGACTTGTTTTTCTAGGACATAACGAAAGACTGCGTACTAAATTTGTCTGCGAAAATATTTATGAAAAAATGGTATCTCCTGTCACTTTTTAGCGTACAAAAAGTTAATAGTTAATCTAATCTAATCTATCGACACTTTAAGGTACATAATTTTTAACTTAACTTATTGGAAGTAATTGCAAACGGTCCGATGTGCTAAATTAAAAATATTGAATTTTCTCGACGATTAGGTCTCCAGAATCTAAATCCATGTTTTTTTTAAGAGATGTCTATTCCTGCGTACGTCTTTGCGTCCGGGATGCCTTTTTTCGCCAGTGATATCTCAAGAACTAGCCAAAACATTGACTTAAAATAAATATTGACTCAAAATAAATTTTATTTTGCAGATAAAAATATCGAGATTTTTATAAAATCGAGTTTTAGTTTTTGTTTCTATATCAATTTCAAAAAAGTAGACACATTTTTTTCGGGATCGGGTCAAAATTCTGCTTTTCAGAATTCTGCTTTTTTAATGAAAATTCTGCTTTTCAAAATTCTGCTTTTTTTTTGTCTGGTTTACAAAATTCTGCTTTTCAAAATTCTGGAAATTTATATTAAAAAAAAATTCTGCTAATTCTGCTTTTTTTTAATAGTATAGGTATTTATTAACGGAAAAGTCAATTTAACATGGTTTTTGTTTCAATTTTAACAAAAAAAAAATCAAAATTTCGTCTTTTAATAATTATAAACAATAACTGAAAATAGAGCAAAAATAACAACAACAAAAAAAAAATGTAAACAAAAAATAATAACAACAATTAAAAAACGAAAAGCAAATTACGTTAAAGTGGAGAGATTTATATTCTTAGCAATACGCTTTAGATAACCTACATGGCTGAGATCTGTTCTCTTTTTAATTATTCTCTTTATTTGTTTGTTTTTTCAATATAATTTTTCTCTTCTTTTTTATTCTCTCCCCATTTTTTGCACGCTCAGCTTCAGTTTTAGCAGTGATAAGCTCTTTTTTCAAATCGTTTATTATTTTGTACAGTCCTGCATGACTCCGACCAACTAACACCTTTAATCGGCGATGCCAACCCTCTACATTATTTTGTGTTCTTGGGAATGCTTCGCTTGTAATGTTGGAGTCATACACTGCCCAAAACTCTGGAGGATACTTTGCATTCTCTCTCCAATAGCTCTTTTCAAACCAATCAGTCAATTTTAATACATCTGAATCAACAATAATACTACGCAAACTTTCGTAGTATTATGAGACTTCAGGTGCAGGCATACGAAAGCTAGACTCTTTATCATTCGCACTTGAAGGGCGAAGGGCTCATATTTTCTTACTAAACTGAAATAGAAATATGTAATCATTTAATTCAAGTATAAGAATTCTAAGATTTAATCTTACTGTTCTTTTTGGACCCTTCTCCAAATGATTTGCCCGAAATGGAACAAACATCCTTTGAGATGAGCCGATGGGAAATACACTTGGGCGGCAGTAGAGATTCCTTTCTCAAAGTCGCAAATTATTCGTTTGGGTGCAAACCGTATTTTATAGTCGTTGGCAACCCTAAGCAACTCCGAAAAAAAAGCTCATACAGAGAACGCGTTTTTTTGCTCATTAGACAAAACACAAGTGGAACGATTTGTCGTTCTACTCTTCCATGAATTGAAAATAATTGTCGCATTATAGATGGCACAACATCAAATGTGCCGTGCATCATCCAACAATCACTCTCTCCCAGTAATTTCAGCGAAGATCTTGTCCCTAAAATAATGATATGCTCCCCTTCCAGCCATTTCTCAGACAAGATAAATAATTCGCCTTCCAAAACATATAAATTAAGTGGAATGTCTATATCTTCTAATGTAGCTGGCTTCTTTCTTAGATTAATTGTTTTTCTTTCCCTTTTTATTTTCAATTTTTGAGCATTTTTGGAAGGTAGAGCGTAGAGCATATCGGCTATCATCAGGTGTCTGAACCACAGATTCCTGCATTATGTTGCTAGCTGGGAGAATTGTTGTTTTCGCGAGGGATGATTTAAGCTTATTGTTAGCACTTTGCACTTGTTTTTCAGTAGCACGTGGTTCATGGTTAGGTATGTTGACCAGTTTGCCTTACAATTACATGTACATCACAATTTAATTTAGTCACTACTCGTCCTTTGCATTTATCTTTAATTCTATTTGAGCATGCCCAATTATAGTTTTTACATTTATTTAACTTTTCAAAATAAAACATATATCCATCCACGCACAGCTTTTCTTTTCCTTTATTAGATTTAACAAGTGAAACGTTCATTTTTGCTTTTTAATAAGAATAACACACTATCACGAAGGGATAAGAAAAGACACTAACCATTGTCTAAGACCCTGACTAAGTTAAGAGAGCAAAAATTAATTGCGCGCGCTTTTTAACATTTTCCAAACCTTATTTTTATTATTTCCAGAATTTTGTAAAACAGAATTTTGAAAAACAGAATTTTGAAAAGCAGAATTTTGAAAAACAGAATTCTGAAAAGCAGAATTTTGACAAAAGAATTTTGACCCCAACCCATTTTTTTCACCCGAAATATCTCACGATCCAATAATGCTACCGACTTTAATGAAATTTTATACTAACCCATACAAAATTTAACAAACAGTTTTTATTAAACTATTTGTCCCCTCGAGAATTTTATATACAAAAATGATATTACCGCCAGAAAAAGTGTGGTACAATGTATAAAACATATTACAAAGAATTGACATTTGACTAATACATATATCTTGAGAACAAATAAAGACATTGACTTTAAACTGATTAAAAACATTTCTTAGATTTCTGAGAATCATAAACACATTTTACTATTAATTCTCACCTAGTAATCAAATAAGATTTAAGAACCTGAATAAAACAACAACAATTACTTGTGTGTACTTAGAAAAATGCTAATCGGTTCAGTATAGTTCGATAGAACGAAAAAACCTGTAATTGGCTTACAACTTTCATGTGGGTGCGGTGGCGTAGTGCGTAGTGCACTAGCTCCTCACACGCTAGGTCGCTTGTTCAAGCCCAGCTCGGGCAAAAGTTCTTCAAAAATTAAATTGAACAAAAAGCGATTAAGCACCACTAAAGGAGTCTGATGATCGGGTTGGCCCCCCTTGAAATAGCTATAACTCCAGCCAAACTTGGTGGTAGCACACACAAGTTGTTGTTGTTTCATTCTAAATTTTCAATTGTAAATTCGGCAAGCAGCTGCCTTAACCTGCGAGTGTAAAATTTCACACAAAAAACCCCTAAAAAAAGATTTAAACTTCTTTTAATACTTTTTGAATTGTGATAAATATAATTTTTGAGAAATCGAATCATAAAAATTCTGTAAGCAGCAAAATTTAAAAATTTTGTTTATATTTCTGAGTAAACGAAAATCTTTGAGATCTTAAAAATATAAACATGGTCGATAGTTGTTAATATTGAAATAAAAACCTAATTCAATTTTCGAATGTCTTAAGAACTAATAAATGTATTGACTATGTACATTTTCATATTTGTTTTAAATATGAGTATTAACTTTTGATAAAATCAAACAAAATGACCAATTGGAAGTTTAACAACAAATTATCTCCCACCAAAAATGCCACACTAAATTGGTTTGACGTCCCGAATATCTACCGAACTTAAATTATTGGTTACATACTTTTCGAAGTTCCCTTAATAACAATTTGGCTTAGCGCAAAACGAAATAAAGAAAAGAGGCTGGGATGCGACCCACACTGATAACTTCCCATCCCATCTATCGATTTGTATTGCTTAAAAGTTTGTCTAAATGTATCAATTCTTACCAAATTTGCGTTCTATTTTTTGGAGATCTTATTTTTTTGTGAAAAAACGGACTGTTGTATTTTTATAAAAAAATTACTGAATATTGAAAACAATATTTTCTGTGAAATAAAATAAGTTTGAAGCCAATATTTTTCTCAATTTTTGAGTCGAAAGTAATTTTTAACAAGTGTTAGTATTTTTTTTTTGTTTAGGTTTTTATTTTTTGTAAAAAAAACTGTCAATCCAACATTTCTCAAAATTTTACCGAATGTTGAGAACAACATTATTTATAAGATAAAATTAGTTTGAAGCCAATATCTCAAAGTTTTGAAAAGATATTTGAGCGGAAAATCAATTTTTACCAACTTTTATTAATTTTTTTGTTTAGGTTTTTATTTTTTGTAAAAAAAACTGTCAATTCGATTTTTTTCAATTTTTTTCCTAATGTTGAAAACAATATTTCTTATAAGTTAAAATTAGTAAGATGCCATTATCTCTAATTTTTGAAAAGATATTTGAGTCGAAAATCAATTTTTACCAACTTTTGTTAATTTTTTTTTTTCGGTTTTTAATTTTTTGTAAAAAAACTGTCAAATCGATTTTTTTCAAAATTTTACTGAATGTTGAAAACAATATTTTTTGAAAGATAAAAGTAGTTTAAAGCCAATATCTCAAAGTTTTGAAATGATATTTGAGTCAAAAATCAATTTTTACCAACTTTTATTAAGTTTTTTTTTAGGTTTTTATTTTTTGTAAAAAAAACTGTCAATTCGATTTTTCTCAAAATTTTATCAGATGTCAAAAACATTATTCTTCGTTGCACAAAATTGTTTTGGAGATGAAATCATATTTTAGTCGTAAAATTTTAGAAGTGACAAATTTTTTTTTTCAGTTTTTTTGATTTATAAAAAAAAATGGTTGCCTGTAAAGTCGGTTTTACGGGCGAAGATTTTACGTGACAACGTCTTTTTCTCGGTAGAATATTTATTGATATGAATATAATTAAATTGCACAATAGGAACAAGGAATTGAATGAAAATAAGAATTGCACAAATTTTAACTATAGAAATATATTTTGTTTTTAATTTTAAAGAATCAATTTGAAAATCAAAACACTTATTCAGATCGAAGGTTCAAATTTTTGCTAAATAAATTTGAAATTAATTAAAATTTGTAATTGTAAATGATGAAGTTGAAAATTAAAACATTTACTTATTAGATGTTAAAATTCTTGCTCAACACAGTTTAAATCAAGTTTTCTTATATCTGCCACTTTTTCTTAATATTTGTAATTTTAAAGAATCAATTCGAAAATCAAAACATTTATTCAGATCGAAGGTTCAAATTTTTGCTAAATAAATTTGAAATTAATGAAAATTTGTAAAATAATAATTAATTAATTAATTAATTTTAAACTAATAATTTACTTAACACTATCAACATTTATCAATAGTATGACATAACCTATAAACTCAGTTTCTCAACTTTTGTGTCAATATAACAATTAATCAATCAATCATAGTTTACGATAATGAAATATCAGTGTACAATTATTTACCTTTATTGTTGTAGTTGTTGTAAATGACGAATCTAAGCACTCCACATTTTCACTACAGACACAGCTGACGATACTTTAACCACACGTGTGAACTTGTATTATGACGCTTTCTTGTTTTTCCAACGCCAAGAACGTTCGAGAAAGACAAAGACAGAGACACAAGCATGCGCCGATTCAATGCGCCTAATTCTCTAGTGCTGCGCGCGCGGCAGACCGATGATCATAGTTGAGTGGGAGAGAGACGCAAGGCATTCGGCGGGCCTCTCTCTCGTTCGGAGGCATTCGGCGGGCCTCTCTCTCGTTCGGAGGCATTCGGCGGGCCTCTCTCTCGTTCGGTGACTCATCGTAACGTTACCGGGCGTTACACTTTTTCATAAGTGACTCCCAGCCGCAACCTAATTTAAGACGTTGTCACGTCAAAACCGTTAATTGGATTTTTTTTCCAAAAATATAATTGTTTTGTATCACGTTACAATATATAATATAAAATTTAATTCAAGTCTCTAGCGTCATTGGTTCATGAGATATTTAGGGTTAACCAAAATTTTCACCTTTTTTTTAAAGTGCTATGGTAAAAAAAACCACCCACGCAATTTTCTTGAGAGCCCTTTCTGCATCTTTCTACCTTATTATCTGTATAACAAAATTTATTTGAAGTCGATATCTCTTCTGGTTCTTGAGCTATGGACAACGAAAAAAACGTCGCGAACGTACGGACGTACGGACATACGGACGTACGCACGCACAGACATCTTTCTAAAAATCTTTTATTTCGACTCTAGGGACATTGAAACGTCGAGAAATGTCAAAATTTTCAATTTGACAAATCGGACCCATTACAATAACTTCCTATGGGAAGTTAATAACATGATCTTCTTTTTTTAATAAATGTTTTTAAAACTTCCATTATAACCATCATAAGGTCAATTGGATAAATTGTGCTTTTTGTGATGTGTTAAGTTTCAAGAACAATATGTGACGTGACTTCGGATTTTATGTCATCCAACTTTTTATTTATGTAGAGTAAGTGCGGCAAATATGGCCCACCCTTAACATTTTTTTAAATAAAACCATAAATTTAAGTCTAATTCATTTATTTTTTTTTTAAACAGTCTAACAAAACATTTTTAATTCATCTTTTAAAAACTTTAACTAAAAAAATAAACATAACAAAAAGTTAAAAACAAAAACGTAAAGGAACTTCATAAATCATATTAAAAAAAATTGCGGCAAATATGGCCTACCTGGTGTTAAATATGGCCCAGAGTGGGCCATATATATAAACTTTATCAACTTTTTTTTTTAATCATGATACCAAACATGTTAACAAAATATTAAACACAATTTATTTGAAAAAAGAAGTTACCAATTTAAATCAAAATTGAATGTTAAAACACTTAAGAAAACTTACCAAAAAATTACAACCAAATTAATAAAAAACAAAGTGCCCGTATATCTTTCAAAACCGTCGCGCCACATTAAGCACGAAAGACTGAGGCTAAACCGGTTTGAACGTGTTCGTAATGCAACATTTTTTTTTTCGCTCCGGCTTCCGGTTTGGGAAATACCGCTATAGGCCATATTAACCACGTAGGCCACATTTGCCGCACTTACTCTACATACAATTATAATCTAAGCTATCACCGTAGCGAACTAGTAAATATTGAAGTAAGTTCGTTTCTTTCCAATGTAAATAAACTTTACTATGTATCTTTGGACTTCATATGTGGACACGGAAAATTCTTAGGAATGATCGAAATTAAGAACTATTGGAACATTATATTTTTATGCAAGAGTAAAAGTGTGATAAATGTAAAGTATTGTAATGTACTCGTATAGTTAAATTTTTGATTATATGACTACTGAAAGCTGTTACCAAATAACCGAAAAATTTTACATAGACTTTAATAAATTAGTTATAAGCTCACTAGTCGTCTCAATTCAATATACCGAACATAATTGTAGCATCAAAGAAGGCCAAAAGAATGTCACTATTCTTAGAAAATTGCACGTTACAATAATAGAAGCCAAGAAATGCCTCGCCAATGTTTTAAATTAAATTAAGAAGTAGAGTTTATAAAAGCAGAGCAATAAATTATCCTACAGCTTAAACAAATTGTGTTGGAACTAGACTTAAACTACAACATCCAATTTTTTATGAGAAAATCCCTGAATACGACCCTCAGAAGATGCAGATATTTTTCGATTTATATGATGTCGCAAAATGTTTATGGTTTTCGCCCGCGGAAAAAAAACTAGGTTGGGCCTTGTGATTTTTATAAATACTCTAAACATTTTAAGGTTAAGGTATGTTGAGCTTAAATTTTGACTAAATGCCCTTTTTAAGTATTTAAGGTTCTTATTATAAAGACGTGAAACTTGCTTAAAATATTTATTTTGATCCAAATTCGATAGTGAGAAAACAAATTCAAATTTTCTGTTTAATATTTATATCAACAGCAATATGACTAGCTAAACAATTTTAAATAGAAATGCTATTATAAATGCACCAATGCACTTAAAACCAATAATTATGGAATGCACTGTCCTATAATTATTAAGTTAATAATTTCAAATTTAAAAATACCCTGTATTATTTATACCATTCATATTTTTGTACTAAATTCTTTAAAATGGTTCATGCACAGGTTATATATAGCGCATACATGAACCTGCAAATAAGGGGAACATTTTAAAAGTGTATGAACTGTTATGAAGAATTTAGTACCAAATTATGGATGGTATAAATAATACAGGGTATTATTAATTTTCAAATTTTTTTAATGTTATAGCTATAGGATTGTGTTGATTGTGTTTTCAATAAATATTGGTTTTAGATGCATCGGGTGCATTTATATCTTTGTATATGAAAACTATAGTACTCTCATGAGCAGATAGGGCGACCGGATGTCGAGTCGTTAGCGCTAGTATCGAAAGTGGAGAAATTCCGCGGGAGCGGGAGAAATTTATTATTTCCATTCCCATAAGCAGCCAGCGGAATAAGGGATATAAATATAATTAATTTACCACCCAAAAAGTCAACACAATTTCCTACATTCTATTTGAGTCCATCCTTGTATATATGTTTTCATATAAGCTTCCATACAAAGGTCGATGAATTTGTTTTTGTTTTTTCTTTATATCAATGCACTTTTATATGAAAAACGGCAAAGTAAAACAAAAATGTCTAAATATTGTGTCTAATAAGGGGATGAAAGAAATTTGTGTATGCTTACATCAGCTGTTCAGGATCTTGTACCGATTTTTGTTTTTATATGCATTCATAAGTCTGCTCTCTGCTTCTCCTTGTGTACGATCTTTGTATATACTAAAAAATGGTTTGTATTCTGTATACAAAGCTACGATGCGATTTTTGTCGTTCAGATCTTTATGAAACAGAAGAATATGGGGGTAGTTACACGTTCGGTTATAGTTATGTATATTTTGGCTGGTGGGTAGGTATTACATATTAATAATTATTTTTAATTATTACTAAGTGATTTTAATATACCTACTTTTAAAACACATGTACCATTATTAAATCCTAAGAGAGTTTTACTAATTTTTATTAAATTTCATTCTAATACTTTCAAAGCTGTGTATTTTATCAGTACTATGTTACCTCGTCAGTCCCCTGGCAGTCAAATTCTGAGTTTTTTAAATATTTAACTATATACTCAAAAAAATTGTCCCGATTTGGAACAATATATTGATTAGATTAGCCATCATATGCACCCGAATTTGTAGAAGTTCGATTTAATAAATATCGTAAACAAAATACCCTCAAAAGTTACCCAACATTTGTATAATCACCCATATGTACCTACTTATTTTTTGTAGTAAATTGAATTAGTCTGAAAATTTGCATCAGACGAACTGTCCATGTTATTACAGATGATAGTTGATACTTTTATTTCGATCTAACTTTAGATTTTTGTCAAGAACAAACTAGAAACTGAGAAACGAACAAAATAGAAAGGGTTATGCTCTAAAAACAGGCCTCAGAACATTTTGGCACTACCGAAGTTGGAAGAAAAATAATTTTGTCTCATTCGATGGTACAAGTTGTTAAGTATTTTAAGTAACAAATTTAAAAATATCCTAAGTCCAACCAGAGTTGTAAGAATTAGTTTAGACAAATTAGTGTAAAATAAAAATCTTTGAATTCAAAAAAATAAAATTGAATACAAAATAAGAATGTTGCATTTGAAAAATCCTCAAAAGTTACCCAACTTTTGTATAATCACCCATATAACATATTCTTTTCCTGCGTTTTTTAATGAGGTTCCCCGGTAGGCATATTCCTCTTCAAATCTACCTACTATAACTGCTTTAAAGTTAAAATAAAAAAGATATTGCATATAATATTGCACATGCCTTGGTTATTTATATCAACGTAAGGATATTTTTCAATTGGGTATAGGTTGCAAGCGTTTTGTATGCCAAAACGTTGCTTGTTTGATTGAGCTTGTTGCAACCACCTGTAGTCCACATTCCATTACACCCGTTATGATTTTTCTTAAAATCTGGCCTAGGATTGATCCATTAGGAGATCCCACGTAGTAGTACTCAGTTGCTTCCATTTGGTGTTAAGTCCTCTCAGAGTGAATACCATAGCTTTACAGGGTATAGTACTCATCCTGCCAAGCTCCCCGAAGTCGGTGAACCCATATATGAAGTCGTCTTTAATATTATACTCCAGTTCACGTTGGATAGCCATTTCGTCGAAAAGTATGATGGTCTTCTTCTCCATAGCAGTAATTTCCTTCGCCTTTTCGGTTAGCATGGTTCTTATTTGGTTGCTAGATCCTTGTGGTAACCTAATTTTCGAATGCCATCGGTATATTGTACTTACCGATGGCAGCTTAAAACCTAAATTAATCATGAAAGAATAGCACGATGGAGACTTAAAGAAAAACTTTAAGAAAAGTTCTTTTTCACTAGTCTTCCATGGTGCTTTCTTCTTGTGAAAGAGTTGCGCAAGAATAAAAGTTCGCAACTCTTCCGAAAAATCTAGCATTAATTCCTCTAAATGATTTCTAAACGTATTTTTTGGATAAATTTAAGTTAACTTTAGAATTAATTACTAAGATTCCTGAATTCGATGGTAACAATAAAAATTTACCTATTATATTTCCTGGACAGGGTAGATTATCTTATGCCAACAATAGAATCATTTGAAGATTCTGCAAAGAACCTTCTCTTAGGATACATAAAGGACAAAGTAGTAGGAAAGGCCAAGTGTCAACTACAAAGACATGGCAGACAAAATAATTGGTCTGAAATTAAAACAATTTTGAAAAATAATTTTGGTGAGAGGTTGTCTGTGGAAAAATTATTAGATAGTATTCGAACAACAAGAGTTTCAACAAACATTGAAGATTATTATCATAGGATAAATAATTTGCTTAGTAGAATTAATTTTTTTATTTTTATTTTATTTTCTTGAAAACAATAACAGTGATATAAGTGCGATTATTGAATCAAATAACAGGATTGCTCTTCAAGCATTTAAAAATAATTTACCTGAACCGACAAAGTCTATTATACTAAGTTGGAATCCTAAGTCCTTGACCGATGCTTTCAAAATCATTGTTGAAATCAACCATCAACGGTTAGGATCTAATACTTATTTTGGTGAAATAGGTAGGTCTCAAAATAATTCAGATCAGAACTACAAGTCCTATGGTCAAAACAGGCAGGTTAATAATTTTACCGATCGGGGTTCGTCCGGTCATAATAATTCTTTTTCTGATTCAAGAGCATCACGTCAATACAATAACAATAACCAGGGCGGGCAGTCACGTCCATATAACAACTACAATAACAGAGGCCAATCACGAGAAAATAACAGCTCCAATTACAGTGGGCAATCACGTCAAAGTTACAATAACAATAACATCTATCAATCACGACAAAACAATAGCCATGCGACTTGTGGTCAATCGCGAAACTCTAATAGGAATAGACAGCCCAACAGAACAGCACGGAATCTATGGACATTACGCTAAACGAAGACATGCAAAATAATAATGACCATTCTGACAACCGTCAAAATTTTTCAGGTGGTCAAAGAAACAACTACCCTATCTAGTATTTCAAAATAACATTAAACCTTTAAGGTTTATAATCGATTGCGGTGCAGAGTACAGCATTATAAATAAAAACTTGTGTGATCCAAAGTGGGAAATTCCTTCTAATATACATACTCTCAAAGTACTTAACCGCAATGTTCAAACAAATAAAGAATACCGTATCCCTCACTTCAAAGAATTTAATGAATCGAAAAGATTCGTTAATTTTATTGAATACCCGTTTCATGATTACTTTAATGGTTTGATAGGTAATAACATCCTCGTTGATCTGAACCCGGTGATTGATTATAAAAATCGTGTTCTTAAAACTGAGTCTGCAAGAATCCCAATATTTTTTAATGAAGAAGAAGAAGTTTATGCTAACAACTGTTTTGAAGACAGTTCATTTAATGTCTTCTGTAGCGAAGCTTTCGATTCAGATATAAACGATAAAATTTTGGCAAAAAATTTAAGTTCAAATGATGCCTCTAGTCTTAAACCTTTGCTCCGCTCTTTTAAATCAATTTTTTATAAGGAAGGTGACGACCTTACGTTTACTAACGAAATCAGGCATCAAATAAAAACAAAAAACGAAATTCCGATTTATAGCAAACTCTATCGCTATCCAGAAATCCACACAGAGGAAGTCGATCGGCAAATAAATGAGATGCTTAGACAGAGGATAATTGTACCCAGCCATAGTCCCTACAATTCGCCAATTTGGGTCGTTCCTAAGAAGGACGATTACGATGCAAAGAAACAATGGCGAATTGTAATCGATTATAGGAAGCTTAATGAGCAAACAATCGATGATGGTTTTCCTATGATTGTTTCAGACGAAATTTTTGACAAGCTAGGCAAATGCAATTATTTTTCTGTCATAGACCTCGTAAAAGGCTTCCATCAAATTGAAGTTGACACGCGCGATAGAGCTAAGACAACTTTTTCGACAAAAAGGGGTCACTATGAATTCTTAATAGACATGAGCTCCATTACTCGACAATCGAGAAAGAGCTCCTCGCAGTTGTATGGTCAGTGAATTACTTTAGGACGTATTTATATGGAAGGAAGTTTACGGTGAAAACGGACCATAAACCACTTGTATGGTTGAGTGGGATTAAAGTGCCCAACATGAAGCTATAACGTTGGAAAATTATGTTAAATGAGTACGACTTTAATATCGAGTACCTAAAAGGGAAAGAAAATTGTGTAGCGGACGGACTTAGCAGGTTTATCGATCAAATTCAAAATTGTCATTCTGAACCTAACGAAGAAGTTGCTTTAGGAAACAATTTCGAAAATGAAAACGTAAAACAAATTTCAGATCTTGACGAAGAAGTCTATTTTGCCGAAATTTTTAATAATGAATTAAACTCTTATGATCAGCAATGTGGAAATAACGAAGATGTTATTATAGCAGGTTTAACCGTACAAGAAAAGAATGTTGATGCTATATCAACTGGTGCAACCATACATAGTGCAATAGAAGACGAGTCACTGCACATTTTTATGACCGAAAAACCAATTAACTTGTTTAAAAATCAATTATATTTGTCTTATTGCACAAAAGAGAAAATAACAATGAAAATTATACACAAAAAGATACAAAATTACATTCAAATTGAAAAAAATAAGAGTAATATACTTGAGATAATGAAACGTTTCTTAATTAGCAAAGGATTAATCTGCGTTTATTGCGAAGATTTAACACTTTTCCTTGAATTTCAAAATTTATACGTAAAATATTTTTCATCAAATACAAACCTTAAGATCATTAGATCAACATCAAGACTTAAAGACATTACAGAGAAAAACGAAATGCTAACAATAATTAAAAATGAACACCATAGTAAAAATTACAGAGGGATAAATGAGATTTTCTGCGAGTTAAAAAAAGTATATTTCTATCCGAAACTTCAAATAGAAATTCAAACATTTATCAACAACTGTGATATTTGTAATGTGGCCAAGCATGATCGACGTCCAATGCAAATACCATTACAGGTGTCAGAAAGTCCTCATCATATTAATGACATTCTTCATGTCGATATCTGGTTTCCAGAGCGAGGTAAAATGTACTTTACTACCACAGATAAATTTTCAATCAAAACCGGTAATGCCGACATTGAGAGATTGCACGGAACACTGAACGAGCATCTCCGAATACTTGCTGCCAGCAAGGACAGTTCTTATTTAGATGAAAAAATATTCAAGATTTTAAACATCTACAATAACACCATACATACGACTACAAAACTCAAACCAATTGATTTTATTTCTAAGAACATCAGTAAGGAAGAGATCGAAGGGTTAGTAAATGTTTACAAACAAAAAAAGGAAATAGCAATAGGTAAAAGAAATAAACACATACAACTTAATCACAAATCCGAACAATGTCCAGAGTTGGTTCAAAACAGAACTATTGTAAAATGTAAACCAAAATATAAAAAATTAACTAACTTTACAGCTGCAGGAAACTACGTGACAGATACTTCAACAAAACGAAATACAAAATACTAAGTCCGTTCAGTGACGCTGTGCTGGACTGTTCTAGACAGAAAAGTACAGCTTTTTGCTGTTCATTGAGGTTTTTTCTGTGCTGAACTGTTCTACTTTCCTGTTCATTGACAAACCTAGAACAGTTTAGAACAGGATTTTCTGTTCTTGCTTTTGAGTCAGATCAGGTTAGAACAGATTCGTGAGAAATTTCAAAATCGAAGTTGTCATTTTTTTGTTTACGTTTTGATTTGGTTGTGCTTTGTATTTTTTTTTCTCGTGATTTAAAAAAATTAAAATAAAGTTATTTTGCCAATTTGTTTAATTTGTTTAATAAAATAATTATAAACTACATTTTTTACATTTTACATAAATAAATCTTTTACATTAAATCAAAGAAAAGGTAATAACATTCGTTACACTTTCATTCCAATCATCTGAAGAGGAATCCGACGAAAAATCACTATCGGTGTCTGAACCGCTAACATTTTCATTTAGTATTATCTTAGCAATCACTTGATTTTCCATTTCAATAATTTTTAATACTATTTTTCACAGTAAAAACACAAAAAATGAAAAAAATAAGCGAGAAACGAAAAATTCACACAATTTGCAATTTGTTTTTTTTTTTTTTGACAACTGACGTTTAACTGACTGTTCTAACTTGATCTGACGTTTCTCACGAAACTGTGCTGTCCTGTGCTGTTCTGATCTAGAAAAATCCTCGCTGAACAGAACTACTATAAAAAACAACTTAAACGTAGATACAAATATCAAAACACATAACTTTAAAATTCACCAATTCGCTTTCGCCGTAGTTAGATTACGCATTCGCACTTGATGCATTTTTTGTTTTGTTTTCAGGGAGATATACACTACACACATATATAGGTAGATGTAAAACACTTTGAAATTCAATAATATTCGCTATAAAATTTCATTTACTTTTTCAAAACCTTAAGAATACTTTATATATTCAATAAATTGCTATAATTATATTTCGCATTCAGACACCAATTTGTTTTCACTTAAATAAACGCATAGATAAAATATTAAAACTTTAAATTTCAACAATTCACATTTATATTACCTTACACTGTAACTCATTATTTTTTTTTCCATTTCCGTACGATATTCATAATATTTCTTTTTGTTCTATCAAAAAATAGTTTTATCGTCCTTGTTTTGTTGTTTTCTTGTACTTGACACCCTCATTTGTAATAATTTCGATGTTTAAATATTATTTTTTCCACCAGACATCAGACAATACACCGTTGAGCGTTGAACTTTGTTTTGAATACAAAACGGTAAAAAAAGGGGAACGAAACAAAAAGGAAGAACATGGTTGGTTGCCATTTCCTTTTGTTGACATTTTGATGAAAGCATTCAAATCCATTACGCGATAATGAATGTGTTCAATCGATGAACTCGTTATCGAGTTGGGGCAGTATTCAGCGTTTTAACTTTCATGGTTCAATAAAGATTTTCAGTAGTTATGGTTTTGCCATACTAGTTAATTCTACCTAAGTTAAGTTAGTATCATAAGATTTATTATGTTATTGTTACCTTAATATGTTAAATGTATTAAATCATACAAACTAAAGAGAGTAAGCCACGGGACCGGACAATATCAAAAAAAAAACATTTGATAGTAGGTATTTAACCTTTATTACTCGTTACTTATAAAATAAAAGTAAAAACTATAATTATTGATGCAAATAAGAATTGAGTTGATTTTTTCTGTTAAATGGTAACTAAGTTATATACATACATACATTTTTTATACAAGAAATCTTGTGTTTTTAATTTAAAATAAACTTATGAATTCATATATGTATAATTGTAAAAGTAACGAATATGATTATAAAAATGAATTGTATGATAACAAAAGAACACAAAAATTAAGTAATTGAATAAAAAACTTTTTGTGAATAATGTTTTTGGGGACCAAAAACAATTAAGTGGGGGAGGTGTTACATAATGAAATTGCTCCATTATCTCCCTAGTGAGTACACTATAAATCTAAGCTTTCACCACACTCGTTTTTGTCCAGCAAAAACAAGTGTGCTTATACTTGGTCTTTTAAATCTCTCCAACTTCATCTTCTGCAAAGATAAAGCTGGAGATCATGATTGGTCGTCTTGCCTAGCAACTAAATGACGCTTAGGGATTAATTGAAGCTTTGAGTCCAGTTGTTTTGCTAAGCTATATTCAGCTTCGTTTAGAGTGGTCACCCAAAACACATTATAATTAGTCAGTCTGTCTATTTCTGTATCCCGTCCTATTAACACGTTGTGACATTAAAATCTAAGTTACCTTGTGAAATTTAGAAACCAATTAAATGTTATAGACAACTTAGTGTTATATAAATAAACTATTGTTAAGAAAACAAAGTGTGTTTTCCTGTGTTTAAATAAAACACATATAATTATATATTTTTCACGAAACACTAAAAAATGTAAGTTTTTTTTTATTTACTTAAAACACTCAACAAAAAATGTAAGGTTTTTTTTAGAACTTAATTTTACTTTTAACGGAAACGGAACGAAAACAGTAATTTGGTTGGCACTAAAAATAAGTATAGGGGTAGTCAGTTTTAATTTGAAATGATAAAAAAGCACTATATATTTTATAATATAGATATTTATAATATAGATAATTATATAATAAATATAAATAAATTCAAGCAGCTATTTTATAAAAAAAACTTACAATAGAAAAAAATAGCTATGTACCTCTACTTTTTTATAAAAATGCTACTTCTTTTCTGAAAATGCAAATTGAAAAGCAAAACACAAAGCACAATCAAAGATCAGGTTCAGGCGACAAAGGGACTTGAAAGTAAGGCAAGTTTCTATCATTTGATTGGTCAGCTGTCAAAAAATTGCCTTCCAATTAAGGCAACTTTATTGGAAAGTTGATTGGAAAGTTAGTCAAGAAATATCTCCATTAATTTTCAAGTCAAGTTGATTTCTGTCAATACAATCAGCTGTTGAACACCTACCAGTTCCACTTTTAAAAAATTATCCGTACCCACCCGTTGAATCAATTAAAATTTAAAATGAAATTTTTCGTAAATTACGGTGGATCTACATATATAATGAAATCGACGATACTGAGGATGTATATGAACATATTTTGAGTGGTAAGATATTTGCATAAATAGTAAAATGCTTTATTTCTTTACTAAAATTTTCCTTCTTTTATAGAATCGGAATTTGCGACAAACTATATTGAGGAGAAACTTTTTGCTAAGGAAAACTGTTCTGGTAATATACATTTAGTCGCAGGAAACCTAAAAGTCCAAAAAACGAAATAAAAGAAACGTTTAATTCTATTTTATCTTTATTTAGGAAGTAGGTATTTAAAGCGCGATGTGCTTCTCACAAACTCGATATCATGACTGACAAATTAATGGTCATCGCCGTGTAGCTCGCTGCAGGCAGGCAGCCTCTATCGAGACTCGCGCCTGTTGTCGTGGTGCTCCCTGATTTGCCGACTTATGGTGGCCTCTAAGGCCCCTTTCAAACCAAACGAATCCGAACCGAATCAATCAGAATCACTCCGCATCAAGTTGAATCTGATTCGTCATCTCCACTCTTTCACACCAGCTGAATCAACCTGAATCATAAATCGAACTTATTTTCTTTAACTTTTAAAATTAATAACTCCACCTCCATCTCGTATGGTTGTTGATTCAAGAATCAAGAATCAAGGAATCTGACAGGTTGAATCAAGTGCGACCTCGAATCAAACCTGATTGAACCAGATTCGTCCGGTCTGAAGGCGAGAAAAGAATCCCTTCACATTTAAACGGAGCGCTCGAAGCCGAATCTTGGTCAATCAGATTCAACTTGATGCGGAGTGATTCTGATTGATTCGGATTCGTTTGGTGTGAAAGGGGCCTAACACTGCTCGAAGAGTTGCCAGAACACTCCGCCACATACATATGAAGGATAAGATTAACAAAGACAAATTTGTAATTAAATTATTTTACAGGGATGGAGAATACAACGCAAACCAGACCAGAACATTTTGCAGTGTCTAAAAGTATGTGTAACTACGAAACATTTGCGATTGCATTTTAAACAATTACCGCGTTTACAAGGAGAATTGAATCCGAATTGAATCAGGATTTAGCTGCGTATAGACCTGGATCGGATCGAAATAGGATTACTCGATCCAATCCCACTGAAAGAGGTGAATCGAATCGAAAATTTGTTTGTAAACCTGAATCGGGGAATCGAGTTATTGGTGTGTGAGGTTTTGGTTGTGTGCGTGCGATAAGTTTTTTCCCTCTTGTTTGTTCTAAGCTGAATTTAATTTGGCGCGCGTCTTTGTGTTGAGAGCATTTGTTACAAAATGTGAAATTTATTTGAAAGTTATTCACGTAGTAGTACGCACACAAATAAAACCCAAATGTCATTTCGATTCCATTTGAATTCGATTCCTCGATTCAGTGCCACCATATACCTGGATCGAAATCTCAATTCGATTCGATTCGATTCCTCGATCTCCTCTTGTAACCAGGGTAAATTTCAATGAAAATTGTTTCCTTGATAACAAATATAACCTTTTTTTTCTTTTTAGATGTGGAATCATCTCTTTTCTTTTTAGAGGAATAATGTCTAAAAAGAAAGACAGACTTGAGGAACGTTAAAATAAGGCGACGGACAGTATTCCTTGAAATACAGAGAGTCATGATGACTATAAAGCGTCGTACAATTTCTCCGACAGGTCTTTGGACAAAAAATTACAAAATATGAAGAGCCATTACAATAAAATTCTGGACAACAACAACAAAAAGTCAACCCGCAGAGGACGCATGACATGACCGTATTTTGAGTTGATGTGCCAGATTTATGCTGAAGAGGCTTGGGTCCGAGATTGTCCGACGTTTGAGTCATTATCGCCGTTAAATTTCGGGGAATGCAGTCCGGAAATTTTGATTGTGCGATTATTGTGGATGATAGTCCTAGCCCTTGTCCTTCACCATCAGATCTCCCATCAACATCGAAAGCAGCACAAACAAAACTTTCAAGAAAATACCGTCCTACAAAGGTGAATGCTGCGAGACAATAGGTTTTACTTCTTGAAAGAGAAAAAATTGAGCTAGGGAAAGCCCACCTCGATGCAATGCTAAAGCTCGTTGCCTTAAAAGAAAAAGAAATGCAATTGCTAGAAACAAAAATTAATTGGGAAATTGAAAACAAAAAATCAAAAGAAAAAGAAGGTGAGACGAAAGAAGAATCGGATGCGGAATAGAAAACTCATTTTGTAGGTATATTTGTTTCTTAAAAGAGTGAATTTTTGTACTGTCTTTAAATTTCAGATAACACCGCTCATATAATGGAAAATGAAGTCTGATTTTTTTTATTTTTATAGATATATTAAATATTTTTTGTACTTGCTTTTGAATTGTGATACTTAATTTATTTTGTGTTTTACTTTTGTAACTTTTTCCGATAGTTTTTTTTTTAGTTATAAGATACATTTGGTGTGTTTAAAATAAAAACATATTATCTAATCTGATTTTTAATTTTTATTTAAATGTTGAAATTCATTATTAATACAAGACAATTGAATTTCAGCAGAATGTATAAAGTTATTCAAAAAAAGACAAGAGATGATTTCGTTTTTGAATCCCAAGTTGACTTCGGTGTTGTACATTTTCAACGGCTGGAATGCTGTCGGAATTTGTGAAAGTTCTTAAAACATCTTCTTCTTCGAAAAATTCTTCAGTATGTTCACCTTCATTTAACAAATGAATATGATTACGTAGAACAACACTGGCAACCACTATTTTAACAGCCATTTCAGGATGCAACACGCATCAATATATTTCAGTCTTCTGAATCTTCCTTTCAAAAAACCGAATGCTCTTTCAATGACAGATCGTATGGTGCTAAGTCTTTCATTAAAACGGGTTTGGGAAGCTCTGAGATGGCCATTATCTCTAAAAGGAGTAACCAAGTTTTCTAACAACGGATAGGCGGCATCGCCCAACAGATGAAAATCCGAAGGAATGAGTTGATCAATTTTACTATACAAAGAACTGTTTCGAAAGACCCTAGCATCATGCAGACGACCTGGTGCTCCGACATAAATATCGATGAAAACAGTTTTGTGGTCACAAACCCCTAGAGAAAAATGTATTATAGTATGTGTATAATCAAACTGTGTACTTTACTTTTCATATTTATAAGATGGAATGTACCTTGCAAAATAATGTAATGATCGTTATTACCATTATAATAATCGATTGGATTATGAACAGGTTGCTTGATTTTTATATGACACCCATCGATGGTACCAATTGTTCCAGAAAGTAAACCACCCGATTTTTGACTGAAAACCTGTTTTAAAAATTAGATTTTATTTTATTATGCAAGGTTTTATTTGATTGTGTTTGATACTTCAGAAATTTCATCGTATTGTGTTCTTGTGGGCTATTTAACATATTCTTTTACCAATTCGCATAAAACTCGTATTATTTCACAAAATGACGAATGCGCTGAACTTTTCGACAAATTAAAACGATCACCCGCAGATAGAAAAGATTCTTGCTTACTTAACATCCATAAAGTAAACATACGTTTTTTTGGTAATATTTTGAGGTGGTGATGATCTTTCTATACCTTATGAAGTAATGCCTATCAAATTAAATTGTTTTAATTTTGTTTTTAGATTTCACGTGACCTTACATTAAAACAAGCACGACTCATCCTAAAGTGCCTCTGGAATTCTTCATCGGAATATCTTGGCAGACTTGGCACTATTTCTTCAAAATAGTTTATATGCTTCTTGTTGCTGCTTCTTCTTCTTGCAAACCATATTTATTCGGATTTTGCAACAAGACTGATGGGCTCATCAAGTCTTTCATAATAGAAGAACTTATTTCTTAACTTAGAACTTAAACAAAAATGATATCTGTGATAATTCTCTTAATTTCGCATTTCACCTTATTACACATTATGTCATATGAATAGGGTCACACATAGTTCTTTCTGAAATAATTTAACAGACAAAAATAAAGAAGTTAATTCACGCACGATTTACTATCGGTATAGCAAAGAAGTAGAGCTTTGACTTTGACATTAACTATATGTCAAAAGTTAACTAGTTTAGTTGCCTTTGCATAATTTTGCGTTCAGTGAATGCAGTTGACTGCAAATGAAGTCCCTTATGTTGCCTGAACCTGCCCAATTTAAAATACAAAAAAAAGCAATTAAGTGGTTCAATCAAAATGTATCAAGAGCAAATAAAAAGCAAAATGGTTTAATCAAAATGAATTATTATCACAGAGGTTTAGAACAAGCAGTTAAAATGGAAAATTTGAAAAATTTAACACAAATTGAAAAGCTGCTTTGGCAGTACAGTTCCTTTCTCATTTCGTTCCGAATTTCTCATTATTTTCTGTTCGTCGATGCGAAAGGTATACTTGTTTTGCTCTTCGGCATTGCATATCTACATCTACACTAATATTATAAAGAGGAAAGATTTGTATTTTTGTATGTAACGAATGAACTCAAAAAGTACTGGACCGATTTTAATAATTCTTTTTTCATTAGAAAGCTACATTATCACTGAGTAACATAGGCTATATTTAGTACTAGATTACTATAGAAATCTTTAGAAATTCCTATTAAAACCAACCGAAGGTGTACAAAAATTAGCCATACAATGTCTTTCATCGCATACGCTGCGAAGAGTATTAATAGGACAAAAAAATGTTTTCTAATTTAGTTATTCATGGTCGTTTTAATTAGCATGGTCGTTTTAATTAGCATGCTTATAACTTAAATATCTGTACCTATTTATGTCTACCCGTGCGAAGCCGGGACGGGCCGCTAGTATATTATTAGTATATACATGCATGTCGGTAGTATCACCGCACCGGCTCAAAATTTCAAACACAAATGTTTCAAGTTTGTCGTTCCACAACACAAAATGGAAAATTGGTAATGACAATGAGTAGTCACAATCACACAGTGCTTCCAGAAACAATGTTTTAACATTATTTTCATGTTTTTTGGACCCAAAAAATGTTTAAATGTTTTCGAGTCCAAAATAATGTTTTTTTTTTCAATTTCAAATAAAATATTATTATTTCTTATGATCGCTTCTTAAAAAACATGTTTAACTTACCCTACAACATAGAAACCATGAACACGACTTTATTTATTTCAAATAAACATAGCTAAATTGGCGCTTTGTCTCAAAAGAACAACTACATTTTTGTTTCTGTAATTTATCTTCTTGTCTGTGAATAGATGTGAATTCACCATACCAAATTTGAGAGTGTTTCACTAAACGGGTTGTTACATGCTAAACATATGGTTAAGAACGAAACATGCTATGCATTTAAGGTTTCTACAGATCTTCTTGACAGGTACTACAGGAATATCTACAACAAAGAGTTCAAATAAAAAATTAAGTACTTATTTATTTCTTAAGAAATTGTTGTAAACTTAAAATGTACAAAATTTCAAAAATCTAACTAGTACCTAAGGACCTGTATTTGTATATTTAATTAAATAAATTAAGTTATTCCTTTTCAATTATTTATTTAAAAGAACTCATACAGTGCCAAAAAAGTAATGTATCACTACATTCTATGTATATTTAATATTTTTAGTATCATAATTTATTTTAATGTTATTCCTTCCATATTTGTTGTTTTAATAATAAAATACTCCTAATAATTATTTGAAAATATTTTTTTCACTTGTCACTAGCCGAGATGTGGTGTCAATTTTGTTTAAGATCTCTTTTTTTCTGGTTTAACTATTTTCCAACTAAAAAAAAATGTTTTTTTAGCTAAAATAATGTTTTTTACAATGTTTTTTTAAATTTCTGAGTGGCAGCACTGCAATCACAACACAATATGTAGACAGGCACAATTTTTGTCATGAGCATCCCGTCCCTTTACTCAGCTCCTTGCTTGCCAACAAACTTTCGTCACAACGTTTGGGCACAACACGTGTAGGCAGGCACCATGAGAGTACTATAGTTTTCATATACAAAGGTTCCGCATCCGAGGGACAAGGATGTGAATCTAGAAACGAATATGAAAAACTGAGGGTACTGTCATCAGCGAAAAAGTTTAATGGATTAGAAGACAAGATATCATTTATAAATATAAAATATAAGGAAAAGACTCGGAGACAAAACAGAGACCATTTATTTTAGATTAGATTTGAAACCATCCAATACAACTTGTATTAGTATTGAACGGTTAGAAAGGTAGTTTTTAATCCAACGAAGAAGAAATTCATCAATACCAAAAGTATTCATTTTCGATAAGATAGCTTGTTGTCAAACTCTATCAAATGCTTTTGAAAAACCAAGTGCAATAATCTTACTTTCTCCGAAACCAGATAAACCATGAGATCACCAGTAGACCTGTTGCTACGAAAGCCATACCGCCCGGTCATTAAGAATCTTTCGTTCTTTAATATATTTCTTAAGCTGAAAATTGATCAGAGTTTACATGACCTTGGAAAGTAGGGACGTGAGTGCTATTGGATGATAGTTGGAGGGGGAGGAGGTGAAGTGTTATAAATAAAACGCGCGACTATCATATACATATGATTATGACTATTTCACTTTATTGATTTATAACTAACTTAAACTAGGTTCTTATTATAATTTCAATATGTTGCGTCCGCGTGCAACCACCACGTTTCTTTTTCTTTAACTCCTTCAACTGGATAACTTGACGATTCGTGGTATTGCTCGAAAAGTGGTATTGTGGCATTGCCAGACTAACTTGATTTTAAAGTTACGTTTGCACCACAGAGGCTTCGCATTTTTTAGGGACAGGTTGGACAAATGCTGTTTTCCCTCCACTTGGAAAGAGACTGGTATCAGTAGGAAAGATGGAAAAGCTTACGCAATGGTTTTGCCAGCGTTGAAGAACACCTCTTCAGAACAATTTGTGTATGTCAAGGTCTTCTAGTACTCTTGTAACTGCACGAGTGCGAAAGAAGATTCGTCCCATAAAATCGTTTACGCTCTCAAGAACAGGAGGACTCATGAAACTATCTGGTAGCCTTTAACACCAAACTGTGCTGCAAGTAAATTGGAACAAGGAGTAATGCATAAGGATTTGGTTGAGCAATACCGTGCTCTTCGATTAATAAGCTATGTATGCAACTCACAGTTTATTAATACACTATATATTATTTTTGTTTTATATTTATTTAAATTTCAAGTAAGATACAATTTATTAAAGAAAAAGAAATAAAAGCTGGAGGTTGTTTATTACTAATTAATTAGCCTCAAAGTACCGTCGAAGTCTCGTCTTGAATCGAAGCTGCCTGCCATCATCCGTATCACCGAAGTTAGGGAATTCCACAACCGAATTGCGTTTACATAAAATTGACGACTTCAAATAAGGTAGGTGTATCGCAGTGGGATCAGTTTAAATGTTCTATTTGAGTTCGGAAACTGAGTTTTGTTATAAATATATTGTGCTTTTTTTGTTTGCAGAATACTATTTAGCAATGTTAGTGTTTTTAAAGCAAATAAATCATCCAGAAAGACACCATGTATTTTCTTAGAGTATGCAGAAACATGATCAATATCATATCTGCGAAGACTGAAAACATAACTTGCCATACTATTATATTTACAACATTAAGCTTACTTTTGTCATTGAAGTCACAATTGCTCAAAGCTTCACAACCATATAATAGTAGGGGAATGAGAAGTGATTTGGCTAAAAATCATTCTTGTTTTCATTGGGGTGATGTTTTGAGTAGTCCATAACATTCGTAAGCCTCCATAAACCCTTCCAATAGCTATATTTATGTTTTCTATCCAGGTGAAAGTTCTAGAGACGGAAGCTCATTTATATAAATTGTAAATAGAAGAGATCCCAAAATAGATCATTGGAGAACACCTCTGCTTAGAGGCAGGAATGATCACGTTTGGTTATTAGAAACTTCTACTTGATATACAGTGATGGATTTACGCCTAGGCCCGTGAGGCCCAGGCCTAGGGCGGCATAATTTGAAGGGTGGCAAAATTTATAAAATGCTTAACACTTGAACAAACAAAGGAGAACTGTAAGAATAGAAAAATCTCACCTCATCTCTTTGTTTTTGATTTTATTTTTTTAATTAAATATGAGTGGCTATCCAAAAAAATTAAGCGGTGCTGAATAAAGTAAAATAAAAGAAAAAGAATCTACGAAGTTAGACAATTTCCTTAAAAAAATTCCAAAAATATCTAATTTTATGACAAGCTCAACTGAATCTTCTAACAATGACCAACAAGCATCATGTTCATCGGTTGTAAGTATCTTGTTTTGATTGTTAATAATTTTCTTATTGGCATTGATTTTGTCTTTGCAGCTGGAATCAAAAGAGACTTCAGAACAAGATAGCGAAAAAGTACACTCTTCCCTATCACAAGGTACGAACGAGGCACCGTCAAATTTTCCTTCATCACAATATACTGAAGAAATCCAGTCAACAGCTGACATTTTTAAATTTAATACTGATCCCTTTTTATGGAACTTGAATGAAGAAACACGGGATTTCATATCTATAAACGGTGTACCACGAAATGATAATGCAGACTTTAAAAATTCTAGAAATGTTTACATTGATAAAACGAGGTATTGTTCCAAAAGTTTATTTCAATGTACTTTAAAAAATGGAGAGATTCAACGCCGCCGCCGTGAGTGGTTGATTTATTCAGAAACTAAAGGCTCTGTATTTTGTATTCCATATTTATTATTTGGTAGAAGTGGTGAGATGAATGCTTTTACTGACGAAGGATTCCGTGACTGGAAAAACTCAAAAGCACGCATCGAAGCTCATGAAAATTCTGACTCTCACAAAACTAACGTTACTCATTTTAAAGCTCGAGCAGTAATTTACGGGCGTGTTGATCAAAATCTAATAAAACAACTCAATGAGGGCATAATGTATTGGACAAAAATTATATACCGAGTAATTGCAAATATTAAATCACTAGCAATAAGAGGCCTTTAGAACGAAGAGGAGGTCCTTATAATGGTTATTTTTTAGGAACGGTAGAGCTCCTTGCTGAGTTTGATCCATTTTTATCTGAACATTTAAAATTGTAAAGCAATCTATGAAGAAATTATACTGTTGATTCAAAATAAAGTACTACAACAAATTTCAGTGAAGTGTAATCTGCTAGGTATTTTATAATTGTAGATTCTACGCCTGATATAGCACATGTCAATCAGCTTACAATAATTATAAGATATGTACGTGATAACGGTGAAATTGTTGAAAGTTCTCTAGAATTTCTACCAAATATCAAATATCGGCCACAAAGCTAAAATGCATTGTTAAAATATCTAGAAAATAAAGGTTTTGATATAATGAACTGTCTTTAAATTTGGTAGGTTCATGTGCAGTTGAATCAACAGAAGTTGTTGACTTCTTTTCTACTTTACAAGAACTATAGAATTTCTTTACTATATCTACTCATCGTTAGGAAATCTTGGTGCAGCGTACAAATTTAAGAATTAAGAGTCTTTCTCAAACTAGTTGGTCTGTTTGACATGATGGATGTTACACATTAGAAAAAGAGTGGTGTGCAATAATTGATGCACTGGAATTTATTGCCGAAAGCAGAGATGACCGTCTACGCGATCTGAAGCTACGGGACTGTAGCGAAAATTAAAACATTTAGAAACACCAATCCTAGTCATTGCCTGGAATATAATTTCAGGTCGTTTTAATGCTGCTTGTAAGAAGCTTCAAGAATCTCAAGCTGATTTATCATCCGTTTTGCAGATCTATAGTTCTCTGGATTTATTTCTTCAAGACATGAGAGACAGACAATTTTCTTAATATAAAGGAAAAGCTAAATCACTGCCCGTAGTTCAGGATTATTATCGTTATGATACTCAACGCAAAAAAAAAACAGAAAAATTGAGCCAGATGACTCACGGGTAAACAGTCTCCAAGATGTTTTTTCGAATGTGGACATTGCTCTCCGAATTTTGATTGAGTATTCCGGCTACAAATTGTTCAGGAGAAAGATCCTTTTCCACTCTAAAAAGAGTAAAAACATATCTACGTGCAAGCATGGGCCAAGATAGACTTAAGGCTCTTGCATTACTATCTATTGAAGCACAACTAGTCCAAAATATTAACTATGACGATATAATCGACGTTTTTGCGCGGACGAAAGCCAGGAGAAAAAATTTTTGAATTCATTAATAAAAAAAATATATTTATTATTTGTATAAGGATTATAACTTATTTGTCTTTCATGTTAATTAATTATATTTATAAATTATACTTCAATAAAATAAAGTTATTTTGAAAAAAAATATTGAATCAAAATTTATGAAACAAAATTTATCAATAAGGTCGGCACATCGAACGGGGCCTAGGGAGGCAGCAAGCCTGAATCCGTCACTGTTGATACCTAGACGATAAGTACGAACAAATAAGCATCTTTGAAGATGAGGTAAGCTCAAATTTCTCCATCAGTTTACATCAGAGTACATAAAATATGGTGGTCAATAGAGTGTCAAACGCTTTTGAAAAATCTAAAAGTGTGAGAACAACCTTTTCATTCGCGTTTGAGAAACTAAAAATATTCGATGATAAGCTTTTATTTTTAAAAGTTAAAGATATAATTTTGTTGAAAGGATGAGAGAGATATAAACATTACATTTATTTCGTCAGAGTCAATACCTCTATTTAAGTTATTTATGCGTTTACCAACACCTGTACCCTTAAGATTTTTCCAAAGTTTAAGACCAACCAAGGAAGGATTTATTCTAGTAGACTAAATAACGTCTTTTTTATGCCCTGATCACAAGTACAACTTTGTTTCTTAATCAATCCTAAAACGTTTCCATGTCTTATATGCCATATTCCGTTGACTTATTAGCATTTTTATATTGTTTTTAAACCATGGTTGGTCTTTACACCTTTTGATTTTTATTTTGATAGGAACGTGAAGATTAAAAAGGAAATTTAAATTATCCAGACATAATTCAATCTTATCATTAACAGAACTAATTCTTGAGACTTTATTAAGAATTGGCAAACCGTTGGTTATTCTATTAAATTTATTTGTATTTACTTCAAATTCATATACGTTTTCTTATCTACATAAATTTATATCTTAAAAATTATACATTATTTGATAACAATTTATTAAATAACTAGTCATATATAAAAAGATTTAAGACAAAAAAGTTTGTAAACTTAATTTCGAGATTTGTTTTTTTTTTTCAAACTCAAAAAATAAAAAGGTTATTCTTAGCACATAATTTTGAGTTTTGTTTTGTTTTCTGTTTTTTGAAGAAAAATAAAATAATTTTTATACAATTTCAATAATTGTTTTCTATTAAAATAAAAATGAACTTTAATATGTGTATATTTAATTATATTCTTAAAACTAAAATTTCTTTGTCATTTTTCGCTGTATTTTGTCCCTTTAAGGAATGTATCTTAAAAATTCGAGAAATACTACATATATACAAATATATAATAGAATTAGATTAAAAGGCAAATAATTAATAATAATATCGAAGTTTGTTTTTTTTTTTCAATTCAATCTTTTATAAATTAAAATCTTATTTTGTTTTGGAACTTCAACTTATTTCATAAGTCTTTTCGTTTGTTTTGTTGTTTTGTCATGTTTTTGTTGGGTACACAAATATATTTATTCGGTCTTAACGACAGGACCACGCTCTAAAGTTCGTTCCAATTTTCTCTCCAATTCACCAAATGAATTCATCTGTGACAATTGAATTATGTGCTGATGATGTTGAAGTTGTTGTTGCTGGCGCTGCTGATGCATCTCGTACTCATCCTCAACCGACGGACTTCGACTGATCGCTTGTTGGATGATTTGAGACGCTTGGTGATGCTGTTGTTGTTGGTGTTGCTGATGATGATGCAGGTGAAGGTTTTCAATCTTAATGACGTTCGTGTCATGCTCTACTCCGCCGCCGCCGCCACCGGACAGATGATCGTAAAAATAGCTAGGTGACTCTGTGGAGCTATAACCATGGTGTTGTTGGTCACTTGGCGATGGTGACATTTCAAAGATTTGATGTTGCAATTGTTGCTGGAGTTGATGTTGAGGATCTGAGTTTATTGCTAGATACTTTTGTAGATTGTATTTAATGTTTGGGCTTAGGACGTTGTTATTGTTGTTTTGACTTGTGGTGTTATTGTTATTGACAAGCGATGATGCCGAAGTATTTAGCACGGAGAGTGGCGTGCTGTAATGCATTGGTGACATATTGTCATGGTGGTTAATTGGTGGCGATGGAGTGCCATGCATAATGTCCTGATGATTTGACGAAGCCGATGAGGTAGTTGATGTATGATGGGCCAATGCTGTCGGTGGAGGGGTTAAGGTATTTGGACTGCTGACATTCGAATGAGAAGTGTGCTGAATCGTTGATGTTAGATTTTGTAATTCTGTAGAATAAAATAAAATAAGGTAAATTAAAGAAATTTTTCTTGAACAATTGTTTGGTAAATTTATTTTAATTAAGAACATGTTAGTTAATTTTAATAAGTGTGGCAGTATTTTTTATACTTTTCCTGTTTAAAAATATGTGTCTTTATAAAACGAGAGCTGCTCACGAGCTCTATGAGCAGAAGAGGAGAGAGGAACACCGACTTCTCAGAAGGAAAAAGAGAGAGTATGAGAAGCGTGCGGTCGAAGATGTTGAGAGGTTCATTGGCAGAAATGAAGTTCGTTAGTCTTATGAGCAGGTGAAACGAAATTCACAAGTACATAAACCTCGAACCAAAGGCTACAAAGACGAAAGTCTTTGCAGATTGTATAACGACGACGACGAACCGATTCTGATGTCGGAAAACATGATCCATTCAATATAGAAGACGAAAGCCATAACAATGCCGTCTTCTTGACTTAGACGAAGTGAAGATTGTCATATCTAAACTGAAGTCTTGAATGCCGAGCTCTTTATAGCAGCTGAAGATTTGGTTAGGAGCATGCACCAACTTATCTGTAATACATGGTCGGAAGAACGCATGTCCCATGAATTAAACTTCAGTGTTGTTTGCCCGATACTGAAAAAAGGAGACCCTCTAAACTGGTACCAACTACAGTGACATAAGTCTACTTAAATCGCCTGCAAAATCTTCTCTGCCGTAATATGTGAACGTCTTAAGTCCATCGTCAACAACCTGATAAGTCAGTGTGGTTTTAGAAATGGAAAGTCCACAGTTGATTAAATATTCACATTACGGCAGATCCCGAGAACATCAAATCGACACCCACCATCTTTTTATCGATTTGAAGGCCGCATATGGCAGCATCTATAGAGAGGAAGGGTCGCGTAGAGCGCATGGAAACCAATGCTCCGGTATTGAAAGTCTTCGAATCAGGTGGCGCGCACAAGTTGGAAATGACCTCACCCAACTTGGAGTGCGCAACTGGAGACATCTAGCTATAGGGGCCGAGCTAGATGGAGAAGTTTGTTCTGTAGGGCCTTACAGTACACACTGGATTGTAACTACTTTAAGTTTGTAAGGTTGATGGTCGAATCTCACTTTTAAGATTTTATACCAGATCAAGTTTTTAAAATATGTTAAAGACATCTAAAAACGGGATTTTTGCTTTTACAGTAGGTATTGAAAAATACGTTTTAGATATAATTTTTAGAGCTGATTTAGAATTCGAGCTATGATTTCAATAGCTCTACACGTTTTAAAAATATCCGTTTCCAACATTATTTGTAATTTTTTTTTTTTAATATTTCAAATACTTGATATGATAGAATTCTTTAGATGACGGAAGTGTTTCAAAAACAAAAATTACTTTCAATTTCTTTTACCTTTTTCTATTGAAAACCGTTTTGTTACAAAAGGTTTAGCGTTTTTAAAGATTAACTTGAGACACTTGAAATCTAACAACTTATAAAAGAAAATTTAAAAATTAAGAACATTTTAAATACTAAAAATATTTTCACTGAATATCCAAGAAACGGATATTAGAAATTTGGAAAACCATTACGAATTTTATCAACACAAAACTACTTCATGAGAACAATTTTGAAATTGTATTTGAATAAGGCATCACCAATTGAAAAATTGTATTTCCAGAAACAAAACTGTGTCGACCAATATAACTATTTGGAAATAGAGCCAAATCTAGTCATACTCATAGTTCTAAAGCATTTAAACACTATATTTGGAATTCGTGTCATTCAGACATCAAAATTAGAGCAATTTCACCTGGGAGCAAATGTGAAACTAAGTTTTTATAAATATTAAATCAATGATATCTGAAATCAAATGTCTTATTTTTAGAAGCATGTGGAGAACTATCAACCATCAGAACAAATTTGAAGTTTGAAATTGGTTTTTCAAATTTATTACAATCACAGTTGAAGAATTTAAAACTTTTTAGAAAATTTCTAATTTTATGAATTTTATATTTTCTAGCGTGTACGAACGTTCGTAGCTTGTTTAGTGTCAAACAATTGATCAGAAGCTAAAGACTTTCAAATCACATTAAATACAAATTTTCAAAACTTACCAGCTTTACTATCCTGAATAATATTTGAATTGTTGTTCGAATTTTTACTATTATTATTGTTAGAAGATGATGATTTATCAGCAGCCTTAGATCCCTTTGGTTTTCTTTTACGTGTCTATTTTTCAAAATAAATGGAAAGTTTTTAATAAATAAATCAACATAATTAACAACTTTATAAACTATAATTACATACCTGAATTGTATCTTTTTTCATAGTTAAAGGCCTCTTAACACTATGCAATTTAAAGTAAAGACCGCAGGCATTACAAACTGGCTCTCCATTTGGGTTACGTCGCCATAAAGATGTTTGTGAGGTATGGCAATTAGAACAAGATAATCCCTGACGACGTGATGCGCTCTGTAAAATGTTTACATAAATTATATTTAAATAAAAGTTTTATCTTAATTTAAGTTTCAATAATAACAACAATGACTTTTTTTTTTAATATTTAACAAAAATCAAATTAAATCATTTAATGAATTAAGTTTATTTTAAAGTGTGTCTTCTTTTACATACATAATTAGTGGAACAATATTTTTGAAATATGTAATTAAAATAAAAAATAAAAGTTAAAAATATTAAATTTTTAATAATGAAGAGAAAAGAAACCTACCAGTCGCCGACTTGATTTTGTTTCCTCTGTTGGCCTACTTGGCAATTGATTATACTGATAGAAGCTCTTATAGAAATCCCCACCTTGTTCAGCCACTGTAATAATAATTATTAAATTGTTTTAATAAATTTAATAATTTTCAGTTTTTTCATTTAATTTATCATTAAGATAAATAGTTTGGGTTTTCTTTTTTTTTATATTATTATAAACTATTTGCTTAAAATTTAAGCCTTGAATTATTCAAAATCCTATACAAAGAATATTGAAAAAAAAAAATGTTTTTACTTTTTGTTTTTGTTAAGTTTTATAATAAATTCAATTAAAATCAATGCTTTGGCCCCCACAAAATGAAAAAAATACTTTTTGTTGTATTTGAAAAAAAAAAAATTACGTCGGATTTCTATAAGAGTTTTTATTTTTAACTTTAATTTTTATAAAAATTTTAGTTCAAAAATTTTGTTCATTTTTTCCTTTTTTTATTTTGTTGTTATATTTTTTTAAAATTTATAATTTAAGAAAAAAAAATATTTATTTTTCAAATAATTTACCAATCTTCTAGGTTGTTTAACTAAGGGCCGATTCATTCCGTTCATTTTATGATAGAGACCGCATGCATTGCATAGATAGTGTCCGGTATTATCACGACGCCATAATGGGGTTGATACGGCACCACAATTGACACATTCACGCCCCTCAGTGATAAAATCGGCATCGAAAAATGCTTTAAAAAGTATAACAATTTGATTTGTTGTTGGTCTTTTCTTTTTGTAATTGTGTATTTATTTTTAAAGTTTAATTGTTTTAAATTTTGTTTTTGTGTTGTGTTTGTTTTTGTTTTGTTTATTACACTATGTTTTATGTTCCCTATTTGTGATAACCCATGATATTAATTGAATTTATTATAAAATTTCAGGAAAAACAGCTTAAAACATAAAAATAAAGTATTTAAAAATAAAGACAAAATTTATAAATAAAGTATTTTATTAATTCCAAATGTTTTCAGTTTATAAGTTTTTAAAAATAAAGCATGTGAACATAAAAAAAGCTAGAGTAAATTCAAATATTCGCTTACATCTTTTTCAGAGTTTTTGAAAACTTTCTATTACACTTAATTTTACAGTATCGTATACTATAAATAAAGCAACTTAATTTGTTGTTTTTCTTAAGTTGAAATGTTTTTTAGATCAGCAATATTTTTCACTAAAGTGTGCTACATGCGTAAAGTTAGCTGAAGAATCCTTTTAAGAGAGGATAACCTCCAAACTTTTGGATCATACGATTTGCGACGAAGTCTTTGTATAAAGATAGGAAATGGAGAGATATTTAAAAACATTTTAACCTAAGAAATTATACAGCAAGAGTAAAAAACAACAAAATAAGTTGCTAAAGTAAGTTCTGGCCGACACTGTATGTTAACAGTTTAGAGTTTCTTATTTTCATTTTTTGTTAATACTTTGCGTGCACTAAAGGGGTTATTAAAAACCCTTATAATGATTGGACATAGTGGGAGCAATTAGGAAAGAACGATAGGATTAGAAAGAAGAAACCAATGCACATTGGATTTAAATGTCTGCACCTTGTAATGATTGGAAAATATTGAGCGTGGTAAAGTATTCTACATTCGTGAAGTGCGACTAAAGAAAGAATCCCTGTACGTCCGAAAATGGGCTCGCGGGTAAGCTGATGAGCATTCCTAAAAGTACAGGTATTACGATTGAATTGTTTAAGGGGAGGAATGCAACTGGCTATTTCACTAGGGCATAGTTTATACAAATTACGATAAAACAATGATGAGACCTTGCGGAGATGCTCAAGAGAAGTATGTCTCGGTAAGAAAACGATCTTCTATCATTTTTAGAGCTCTCTTTTCAATTCTACCCAAAATACTCAAATACGTTATTGAGGCACCAGAACAAATATAAGATTTATACTCGAGTTTTGGACGAATAAAAGCTTTGTAAATTGTAACCAGATCAGAAGGGTGAAAAAACTTTTTTCATTATCACAGAAAACCTATAAACACTTATCAACTTTTTTGGCGATTACGAATATGTGCTCCCTCCCGAAAATTGAATTCACATACCTCGAACTGAAAGCTGTTCAGTCTCCTCGATGCAAAAACCATCCATTGATATTGGCATTGGGGGAGGGTTACGCTTCTGCGACAGTAGGCAGCACTGAGTTTTCTAAGCATTAAATTCTACACGGTTTTTAATTCTCCATTGGATAATGCTGTCAAGTTTGAACTTTAATGAACTTATCATACGCTGCCGTTGGTAGTCCACATCCGAAGAACAAGGATGAGGATCTAAAAACGAATATGAAAAGCTGAGGGTAAGTGAACTGTCATCAGCGAAACTATGTAGTGGGCTAAAAGTTTCAGACAAAAGATCATTTATAAAAATAAAGAAGAGTGTCAGAAACAAAACAGAGCCCTGGGGAACACCAGCATTTATTTTATGAATTTCAGACTTGAAACCATCCAATAAAACTTGTATTGAATGGTTTGAAATGGTTTCTAATCCAACAAAGAATTTATTCATCAATACCAAAAGCACGCGTTTTCGATAGCAGAGCTTGTTGCCAAACAATAATCAAGCAATAATCTTACTTTCTCCAAACCGATCTAAAGATTTGTTTAACTGTTCGGTAAGATAATCTATGAGATCACCAGCAGTGAGACTATTGCTACGAAAGCCATACTGCCGATCATTTAGAAGCTTTCGTTGTTCAAGATATTTATTGAGCTGAAAATTGATCAGCGTTTCCATGACCTTGGAAAGAGTGGACGCAAGTGCAATTAGACGATGGTTAGAGCGCGTGAATGATTCGCCTTTTTTATAGACAGGCTGGACAAATGCTGTTTTCCATCCGCTCGGAAAGAGACCGGTAGAGTAGGAAAGATGGAAAAGCCTATACGCAGTGGTTTTGCCATCAGTGTTGAACTTATGGATAAACCATGAACTGGTGGATAAACCTAAACAAGCGGATTTCTTGTAGTAGATTGCTACATATGTGTACTCAAATTTGTGAAAAATTAGCAGATCTATTTATTTAAAAGCTGAAGAGTAATAAAAATTCAACCTCTCCTTAGATCAAAACTGGGAGAATCATAAGATATGACTATTGAAAATTATTTTACCTAAATATGTATTCTAAGGGATAACTTCTCGAATAATATTTCAAGGCTTGTCAGAACTGGATAACTATAATATTTTCTTGATATAATGTAATTATGAAAATCCGATATCTAGTTTGAATAAATGTTCGACGAAGGTAATTGTCACAACATTATAGTAATGAGTGCAAATATATTTGCAAATGGCGTCGACTGATATGTCATTTCTTGTTGACATTCATGTGTTGCAGTTAACGGGCAGGTTCAGACGACATAAGGAACTTGAAAGTAAGGCAAGTTTCTGGTGTCTAATTGGCCAACTGCCAAAAAAATTGCTTTCCAATTAAGGCAACTTTATTGCAAAGTCGACTGGAAAGTTAGCCAATTTTCCCATACTATCAATTCAAGTCTACTTACATATGTCAAAATGACAGCTGATCATATTTTTTTCGTTCAATTGAAGGTCTCAACTTTATTACTCTGTGGTTTATTTATTTTCTGCACAATTCCGTTTAATAATGTTTTGTGTAAAAAAGTGTTCCTTGTCAAATTGAAAAAGAAATAAGTAATATTTCCTTACAATACAAAATACAAATCGTGATGAACAGTGTTTTGTAGAAAATAATGTTATTGTTAGTTTTTCTTAGTTTGAAATTGATGACACTTGAAAATCTAACTAATTGCCTCAATCAAAATGTACCTACTTCAAAGAACTCAGTTGATTGCAAATAAAGTCGCTTATTTTGTCTGAATCTGCCCAATATCTCGTATGAATAGGGCCGTATTACTGTCACTATACTTCTTTTAAAAACACTTCTACAATGCACAAACTTCTACTTTCCTATCCAAGCGTCAACAAAAAAAACGCTATATTCTCTTAAAAGCGAAAGTAAACTCAAAACCAGACTCAAACCTATTGTTTTCCAAATGCAAACACAAACATATTTGTTATAGTCTTGATGCTCGCAAACAATCACATAGTCTTTAACTCAAAACATCCTGTACATATGGTCATAGATACTTTTAACTAGGGTAACCTATCTCAAGCCAAAGATTGTATTCTTTTTTCTCACACAAATTTCACACCTCATCCAATGAAGAAGAAAAACAATCAAGAACGGACCGTGAATTCGTGTTTTTTCGACAAAAAAGATGCCAAATATCTGTCTAGCCGCAATTTCGTTCTTCCTTGTTTTTATTTATTTATGTTTCTAGAAAAACTTTAGAATTTCAAATAGAGTTTGAGTAAGAACAATAAAGCTGATCAAATAATATCATCAACGGCGGCGCCTGTTAAACGTACATAAACGAAGAAAAATACTTCTAAAACCAAATTCTCACTATCTTGACTTTTTTCCTAATGACCTTTAGCGTATATTTATACACTTCTTATATTAATTTAATTAAATTTATTTTCAAAACTTAGAAATCATTTGGAATTATATTAAATCAAAACAAAAAAAAAATAACTGATAAGAAATTTATATAAATAAATATTAAATTGAAAACAAGATAGAAAAAATTATGAAAAATAAAAATAAATAAAACGAACGAACGAAGATCATCCGCAACACTTACTTGCAGATAACGAAGCCGATGCTGATAGATGTGTTGTTGAATCATTTGTGGTTCGTCCACGGGAATTTGAATTGGAAATGACACCACTAATGGTAGACGGTGTCGTGGCATAACTAATTGCAGTACCCTGTTCATATTGTCCTTGCCAGCCGGATTCATTCTAAAAATGTTCCATAAACAAAAATGTCCAATAAGATAAAGTTTTACCATGGATCTTAAGACAAAGAAAATGAGGGAAACTTACCTGAGCCCTATAGCTAGTTAAGGCTGTATATTGATTTGCTCCGCGAACAGCAGCTGAAGTACAAAAATGACCGTTTCCACTTGTTGTGGAAGTTAATTTCTGGAATGCAGGTAAAGTTCCACCTAGATTATTTTTCGTTGAACCGTATTCATCGACTGGAGTTGTATTAGCAACTGTACTACCACCTGATGGTGGCACTATCAGATTTGATGATGTACTTGACCACATATGCGATCCGTCATGAGTTGGACTTCCGTTCAGATATTGCATACCATTGGCAGCCGACGTTATTAATGGTCTTGCGTAGACTGAACTGCAATGAAAATTTATTTATTAAATAATCGTTTTTAGAGTTTTTTGAAAGATAGATTAAAAAACTTGATAAGAGGAGGGCAGATTTTGTCTTTCATTTTTAAACAACAATGGAATATTTCGATAAGAATCCATTTTCAATTAAACAAGAAAAAACATAATAAATAATAATATTTTGATATGGTGAGAAGATATTTCTTCAACAAGGCTAATTCCTAATTTAACCGTATTACGAAAAAGTACGTAACGTAAACCTTAGATTTCTCATTTTTTTGCTACGGGCAATTCCTTGACAAGGTTCTTGTTTCTAAACCTCTAAAAAATAAATTATAGGTGACGCAACAGTCCGTTGAGAACTAGAGCCTAGTGACTTACAACTTTCAACCATTCCTGTGTGCGGGTAATGTTGTCAGGGATGGAGGGGGTCTACAGTTTTAAGCCGAATCCGAACGGCTAATTTTAGAAAGCACTTTTCATGACAAGAAGTACTCTTGTAGGATTTGTCAATTCGGACACAATTTTAGATGACATAGGCAGGGATCGAACCCAAGACCTCTCGCATTACCATCATACCACGGGAATTACCTCTAAACCTCGGTTTATTGAAAAATTGGAACTGTGTTGAATTCTAACTCATTTCTTCATTAAGTTTTCGAGCGTTAGAACTCTGAGATACAACTTCGATTTAATAGACCCTCAAATTTCAGGATTAGAATATTAAAACCCGGTTTAGCAATGTTTTTACTTCTTTGGACGATTTAATGATCAGGATTATTGAATTTGAAGTCAAAGAATTTTTTCATGTGCAGTGCAGCTTTCAGTCTAAAAAATGTATAAATAAGGTATGTGAGGTTTAAATGTAAAACTTCTGACTACATAAGGGAATTTAAGACTATGGAAAATTGTTCAAGAAATAACTTAAAATCTCAAACGTGCAATATGTCCATAGACAATTTGTTTCTTTAAAAAAATCTATTCGTGTGAGTGGACATTATGTCCTTCTAAGAATTCATAATGTTCATTTAGTTATGTTCTGTGTTGAAAAACGATATACAAGTTATAAATCTGTGTTACTCTCATTAATGTTTTAACAGCAAGGGGCGCGAATCCTTTATCCTTCTACGATAACTTCAATTCTATAAACGTTCCAAGGAAGTCATAAGCTCCTCCATAGACCCTGTTTCAATTTCTGTAACCTTAAGGTCCACGGACATTCTGACCCTAGATATTATGTACATCAATAATGCTAAGGATCTAGTCACAGCGAGCACTTCGAAAATTTTTAAGAACCAAATAAGCAAAACACAACAATACAAAATAACGTTGAAATACAAAAAATAACGACATTGGTTTAATTAATTTAAATCGACAATTTATTTAGTAAACTGAATTCAATGACAAAATTGTTTACGGCTAGTAAACTCTCGGTTCAAGGACCTAGATCTCGGTTTAATAAAACAAAGTTCTGACGAATAATAAACTATGCTTTCTTAGAACACGGTAGGACTTTTTGACATACGTTTCTGACATTCAATCGAGGAATAATATTAAATATTTGTCAGTTTTGGTTTAAGCCTAGTACGCTGCTGAAGCCTAGTACGTAGCTGAAGTGAAACGAATTTTTTCGGCGGTCTCCAAGTTCAGAGCGAAATGAAAACGAAAACCACAGCGGAAAAATATTTGTGGAGAGTTCTGTCTGGAAGTTGAAAATTCCCATACAAAAATGACATGACGAAATCATAAACGAAAAATTTCGAAAAATGTTTCAATAAATAAATTAAACGTCAAAATTTCGCAAGCAATTAATATACCGGGCAATTGGATTGAGAACGAAAAGAGTGGAGATTTGCAAGAAGTGATGAAGACAAGCAGTGAACTCTCCACAAATATTTTTCCGCTGTGGTTTTCGTTTTCATTTCGCTCTGCACTTGGAGACCGCTGAAAAAATTCGTTTCACTTCAGCTGCGTACTAGGCTTCAGCAGCGTACTAGGCTTAAACCAAAACTGACAAATATTTAATATTATTCCTCGATTGAATGTCAGAAACGTATGTCAAAAAGTCCTACCGTGTTCTAAGAAAGCATAGTTTATTATTCGTCAGAACTTTGTTTTATTAAACCGAGATCTAGGTCCTTGAACCGAGAGTTAATAGATCAATATTTAAATTGATATAAGAACTTTGCCAAGGAATTGGCTGTTAATTATTTAAAAACGAATAGTTTTTCAAAATTAGTAATTTAAACTCAAGAGAAATTCTTTCGGACTTTTGCATTCCTCGATAAAGTCACAAATTTAATCTTTAATTATAAAATCATAAAAATAATATGGTACCTATATGGCAACTTTTCTTCCAAAATTACGAACATTAAAATATGACTGCAAATTTTAATAATTTCAATGCCGTATTATTGAGGTGTGTGTCGTCACCATTTTTAGTAGGTCATAAATGTCAAAAGATGATAGCTTCAAAAGTGACAGCTGCATAAATGACGGGAAACTCAAAATGATACATCTTATTGGAGTCTTCTGACAGTTAATATTAATATCTTTGCCTATTGTTAGCTGATTGACATATTTGACAATTTTGTGAGAAATGGTGTATCATTTCAGTATTTCCTCAGACTTTCGTATAATATTTCTTAATAATAGATACTGGCGCAAAATTTAAGAGGTTAAGTGTTAAACAATTAACTAGTTAGTAATTTGTTAAATATTTAGCAATTTACTAAGGGACTCCCAAATTTTAAAGAATTCTTTTCGTTTTGCTAACTAGTGAATTGCTAATTGCCTGTTATTAAAAAATAAGCATCCAAACATGTCTAAAAAGTGACAGTTCGTGAAAATAAACAAATCAAATACGCTTAAACGAACCTATTAATTAAAATTCTCTAGTGTGGACTGGACCATTTTATCCACTGCTCATATAAGAACAATTGTACAGGTGTCATATGGATTTAGCAAATTGCGTAAAGTTAAAGTAGCCATTCAGTGATTTTAATTTTAGCAAATTTTTCAAAAGATAGTAAAATGTTAAAATCTTTTAAAATAAGGTAAATCATATTTTATGACGCAACAATCCGTTAAGAACTTGGGGCTAGTGACTTACTTTAAAAAAATATATCAATTTTTGCATGATTTGAAACAAAATATTAAATAGGAAACTTTCAATTGCAATAACTGGTTGTAGAGTTATGGAAAACTATTGCGGTAATTTAGAGCATGTTTGCAGTATCTATAGACAGTTGACCATCCAAAGTCTCCATTAAGGATTTCATAGAGCCGAGTTGGGGGAAGAAAACTCAGTTCGAAATACAACCGTCGAATCTCTTTAAGTAGAGGACACGATGCAAAGAAGTTTGTGATGTCTTCTGGTTCTCCGGTGTTACAAAGGCTACAGATTTGTGGAAGATCAGTTCGATGCGGCATAGAGTTAAGATTCAATATTTCGAATCGGGCTCTTAATATGTAACTTATGGCTGAATCACAAACACGCTTCAGCTTCGGCTTCGCCTGACGTTTACGAGTTCAGCCATAGGAATTCTATGCATGATATCACAATGGAGCTTCGACCTCACGTTTCGTTTGACAATCGTAAGGAAAAGAACGTAATGTAACGTAATGTGACTCCAAACGGAAGCTCTAGTTCAATTATCTGAACATTTGCTTTATCTGACAGCTCAACAGCTGTAAAAAAAATGTCAACAAACAAAATATTTGCTCTTTGGAGAGATGAAATAATAGAAATGTCATTCAAAGCAACCTCGAATCAGGCGCACCGTAACGCAGACGAAGCCGAAGCCGAAGCTGAAGCGTGTTTGTGATTCAGCCATTATAGCCTCAGAAGAAAACTCGTTACTGAAATAATTAGCCTGTGATGTTATTTGGTGATTGAGGTTTCTATACACATTTCTTGATAATGTTGTTGAAGCTCTTGAAAGATGTTCACTGAAGATATGTTCATCAGTTCTGGCGATCAGATCATTGAACATGGTGTGCCATTGATTCAAGTTGGACTCCAAAAAGAATAGATTACTGCCATATGAAGAAGCTATCTGGTTCCATTCCTTAAACGGGAAGGCATTTGTTTGCATAAGCCTTGTCATAATGGATTTGTGAAGGCTTCTTTCATCCCTCCTCATAACCTTCAATATGTAGTCTGAGTTGGTTTTAAGGTTTGTAATGTAAAGAGGTGTTATGCCAGACTCTACATATCTCTACACATCATTGGGTGTTGAAGAAGGCAATCTGAACAAGCGTTTGAAAAACTACCTTTGCACGGCTTCAAACTCCTCTAGTTGTAAATATCCAAGAACTTGGGTACCGTAGCACATGCAGCAGTTCACAGTTGCTTGGAAAACACGATATTTGGATTTAAGATCGATTTTTTGGTTAGAGTAATAAAATCTATTTATTTACCTTTCAATTGGACACTGCACCATGACCAAAGTTTATTGTTTACTAAAACAAAAACCCGAGCGCGTTTTAAATTAAAAAAAAGTTTTAATCAAACACAAATTTACGATTCCATTTGATTAGATTCGATTCGATAAAGATAAAAAGAGTATGAAAGCAGAAATACAACTGAAACCGCTACTAAATTACGAAGATCACTATCAATGTTATATAAGACTTGATGATGACGATGCAACGTCATTATTGTACGACGACGACGCCACGCCCGCGCCGGCCGCACCGACCGCCCCGTTAAGAGTTATTAAGATCCACAACGATGATCTATTATTTATATTGTTACTTATTTGTCGAAAGAACAACATAACATTTTTGACTGGGATTATGTATAGAGTGGACTATGGAGTGGATAGCTTTTATTTAAGCATCCGTCTCGAAGCTCAATGCTACCGCCGGCCGCCGGCTAAATGCTGACTGATCACTGTCTTAACCATCACTATACATTCTGACGACGATGATACATATGATGGCTACTGGAATGCCCTTGTTTTGTGATTATTTTCTTAGAGTCTTTCGTTTATTGACATTGTTTATAGGGATTGTTTTAATTCGTTTCTTATAGTTTCATTCACCGGCTTAAATGACTGAGCTAAGAGATCGACCAAATCCCATTTTCAAGAGAAGAGGGAGAGCCATGTTTTGGTTAGGATCATGGTTGCCAATTTTGTAAAATTTACATACCTAAGCGAGGTTTAGGAAATTGAAAAATTAGGTTATTTAATATAGAAAGATTTTGCTGATTATAAATGATATTGACATCTTACTGTCTAATAACATTTTAATAAAAAAAAATAACAAACGGTAGGTACGGTAGGTAAGTTTCGAGTTTCTGACATTTCAAAGTAATAGGCAAGGGCGGATCCAGACTTTTAATCAGGGGGCGAGGGTCAAACACTTAACATAAAGATGAGTTTTTGAGTACTGCTCCAAAATATTCTTTAATGTTCTCTAAAGGATGCTGACAAAACCTTACATTTACATGCTTCAAGGGCTAAAGTTCCAACTTTAGTTTTTAGATTATTTTAGAAGAAGATATGGTCTAACTTTATAATTTGAACGCCTCCCTACACATGAAAACATTCGAAAATTCCAAAAGTTTTTAAAATATGCCATGTTTAAAACCTCACATACAATAATTTAATGGGGTTTTGGGGTGCATTTCACGTAGAAAAGCTAGAAATTGTGCTGAAACGTAGCTTTTTTTCCAAAAATTATATATTCTGTTCTTGTTGCCATTTCTATAAATATAAAGAACTGTACACAAATATTGATGCAAAAACCCAGAAAATGAGAAAAATTGCCAGAAAAATGTGATCTTTTTTTGTAGAAAAATAAATCAGAACCTGATATCAAGAATTTTCTTGCATTTTTTGGCGCATCTTCTACTGACATAATTTCCGGTATTTTAAGTCTAATTACTCCTAGATTGGAGCAAGACAAATTCAAAAGAATGATCAACAAAAATTTAAGAGTTGTAGAGAGAAAAATGTTTGTTTCTTGAATATAAGGAAATAGGTGCATTTAAGTACATTATTTCTCTTAAAATTAAATCAAAACAAATTAGGGTTTATTTAACTTTGTTGGGAACAATTTTTTATTTTCACTTCAGATCTCGAAAGATTGAAAGAGTCTATATTAAATAAACTAAAGATATGAAACTTTCATTACGTTCTTCAAATAGCCATTAATTTAACGAAAGTGTCACTTTTGCTGTTTTTGGGACATTTATATTCTTGAAATTTTAAGGTCTTAAAAGTTTGTGTATTTAATAGAAAATCAATTAATTTTGAAAGAGAACAAAACACTTTAAGAAAGCTTTACACTTTTTATGTGCATAAAAAAAAAATAAGATGGAATTGAAGACGAGATTCAGGAATTTAAAGGCAATTTAATATCAAATTATGGCGATCTCTTATTCAAGGTTTCTTCTTAAGAACCTGAATATTATAATCTTTCTCTCAGAAAAGATCTTAGACAAATAATTTAGAGCATTACTAAAGTTTTTCCAAATTCTTAATTGTGTGAAAACAAAGATTTTAGTTGTTTTTGACAGCAAACCGCTTTTTGATAAATATCGTTGTTAAGCGCCAAATACACGGTACAATTATTGTACCGATTATCGTACAAAAGTTGAATCGCATGCAATGATTGTATCGTGTGTGTAAAACAAAGTATCCGCTGTACTGAAATCGCATGGTCGAATACTCGAATGCTATCGAGCGAAAACGAGAGGTTGCATACGGCTTCTTTGATGTGACAGTTGATGAAATCGTGAGCTAGTCGTATGGTGTGTGTGCTCAGTTTCGATATCGCTACCGATATCGGTACAACTCAAGTCGGTACGATAGATTGTATCGTGTATTGGGCGCTTTATTATGATTTGTTGTATTGACCAATTTAATTTTATATTAAGGGTGGAAAATTAAGTTTTCCGTCGGCTATTTGGTCACTTTATTTTGGTAAAGAAAACAAATTCTTTAACTTGTCCCGACGTTTCGGCAAGGATTGTTGCCTTCTTCAGGGGAACTTTATTTTATGAAAACAGAAATAAATAAACTTATAAGTATGCACAACAATTATAACAAACAGTATATTAAACTTACTTTCAAGTTTGAAGTTATGTCATTAAATCTAAATAGGATATAATTACAATTATAAAAACTGTAGCAACTTCATATGAAGATTTGTCTTAATTTGTAAATACAAAATTTGTGTGTTAGGGTTTAGAGGAAATGAGATAACAATATATTGATGAGATATCTTGTGTGTCTTGTTTTCTATTCATATTATTTTTATTGTTAAGGATGTGTAAAGTTTCTAGTGTGTATCTCTTGGAGATGTGTTTTTCGGTTTGAAGAACTTCGGCACCGTCAAAGTCTGGATGATGTCCATTTTCAATCGCGTGTAATGCAAGAGCTGTTTTGGCTGGGTTATTGCTTTTGATGTCCGATTTGTGATTTGAAAGACGTTGTCGTAGAAGTTGTTTCGTAGTTCCAATGTAGCATAGGTTGCATGGTTCTTGAGATTTACCCTTACAGTTTATTTTGTAGATTACGTCTGATTGTTGGTCTTTTTCAGTTTTTACTTTTAAATTTGAGAAGAGGTTTCCAAGTGTCCGGTTCGATTTGAAAGCTAATCGGATGTCTTGTATATTATTTTGGATAGCCTGTTTGAAGTTGTCTGTGAGCTTTGGAATGTATGTTACGCTGTTGAAAAATCCATTATTTGTTGGTAACTCATCAGGTTCCTTAGGTCTTCTATATTTGTGTTTTAAAAATAATTCCCGGATTATCGTGTTAGGGTATCCATTGTCTCTTAGTATGTTGGTTATTCGTCTCTCATTAGTCTGGTGGAATTCTTCATCGCTGATTGTGAGTACTTTGTGAATCATATTGTAAGCTGTATTTATTTTGATGTGTTTTGCATGGTTAGATCGAAAATTTGTCAGTCTACCTGAACACTGAACAGGTATCTTTTTGGAACCAGTCAAACTTTAATTTATTGTTGTTGCGAATAATTTTGACGTCAAGAAAGGATATTGCACAATTATTTTCATGTTCTACTGTGAATTGTAATTTTGAATGAAATTTGTTGAGTGTTTGAAGTACGTCATCAATATAGTTTTTGTCAATTATTGCGAAAATGTCATCCACATATTTGGCTATGAAGCTTGGTCGGTTTGGTGAGGAATCAAAACATTGGTCAAGTAAATGGTCCATAACAATATCTGCAATCGTCGGTGAAAGTGGATTACCCATTGGCATACCAAAAATTTGTTTATAGATGTCCGTTTTGTATTGTAAGTAGTTGTTCTCTTTCAGACAAAAATCTAGAAATTTGCTTTGGGTCATTTTAGTGTGTTTGCTGATTGTAGTCCATTTTGTTTTTAATAAGTTTATTGCGAATTGTGTTGGTATGTTTGTAAAAAGGGAAATTACGTCGAATGAAACTAAAACTTCATTTTCCTTGATGTTGATTTTTTTCGCCTTGTTTACAAATTCAAAGGAATTTCTTACAGTGTATTTCGAGTTGTTCGTAACACATTGTAAAATTCTACCAACAAATTTGGACAATTCATAGCACGGTAATTTCATAGACGATATGATCGGTCGCATGGGCACATCTCTCTTGTGTATTTTCGGTAGTCCATAAATCGAAGGGAGTTGTGCGGTGTATGTTGTCATTTTTGTTTTTTCTCTATCGTCTACTATTTTGTTGTTGTGTAACCATTTAACTATATTATTATTTCGGGTTTGCAGTGTTGTTGTTGGGTTTTGTCTTACACGCCAGTATGTACTTCGGTCTGATAAGAGAGATTGGGCGCTTTAGTAATAACAAATCTTTAGATGGAATCTTCACTTATTCAACTTAACTGTATAAGCTTTGTGGCTCATATGACCCCCCCCCCTCCCTGGATCCACCATTGGTACCTAATGGGTCTGTTTCCAGATTTAGGTTTGTTTGTTTTACTTTTTTCACGAACTCTTAGTCTTGACACGTGTTCAAATGCATCGTTTTTATTGAAAGGCAAAATTGTTACAATTTTGGAGAAGATTTTAAATAAGACAAATAGTTAAATGCCAAGACCGCCATAAAAATGTTCTGTTACTTGTATGGAAGATTATAAGTTGGTACCACTACAAATCAGGACCCACAAATTATATTCAAACCTTTTAACTTTTTGTTTGATATAATTTGTTTCATATAAGTGGCAACCTTGGTAATAATATAGACAAATTTAAGTCACCTACAAACAAAAATATTCCATATATCGAATTCTTGTCAACAAAAAACGTTATTATTTATTCAGACATTCTTCTTCTTTGCTTTGGTGTCGTCTCGTGTTTTGGTTTTGGGTTTAATTTGGCGCGCGGTCTTTCCGTATTATATTAGCCGCGCGCCACAGACCGTACGTTGTCCGGTCCGCCTCCGCACCGTTGTCAGTTTTTTATAACTGTACGTTGGTGGTCTCGCCTAAAAATTGCTTTGTACGTCAAAAACAAAAAGTGCATAAAGCACAATGTCAGCCAATATTTTATTGTTTAAGTTCAAAGCAAAAGAAAGAATGACAAGAAACAAAACTGTCATTATAGTACTCAATTCTTACCCTAAGAAGAAGCGTGCAGATGGAAAAGTTCTATGTAAGAAAAATATGAAGGCATCCCGTGTAGAAATCTTCGCACTTGACTCAAGCCGCGGCAGCGCAAAAATAAAAAATAAACCAGGAACTTTATTTTTTTGATAATTGTTTGTTTGGAATACTCGAGCAATATGACGACACTAAGAATATGTTCAAATAATTTGATTATAAGTCATCAAATTTGAGGCGTCTTCGTCGCTCTCATCGTCGCGTCGCCGTTGTCGTTGTCCGTTGATTTGTCAATACACAGAACAATGCGACAATATCCGCTTTGTATTTTTTTGTTTTTTTTTTTTTTGGAAGATTTGTTTATGTTTTTGACGTTTTGTTTTTGTGAATGCAAAATTATTAATAAAGGAAAAGATGAATGGTTAAGTGGATTTTTATGATGCTTGTAATAAAAATGGATATAATATTACAAGTAGGTGAGTGTTTCAAGTTCGTTCAAACATGCAATGAATGCATAAAGTCTATTCTCTAATATTTCTATATTAATTTGTAAGATTCGTTGAGTCTATATTAAGTGTTAAATAATTCAAAGGTGAGTACAGATTATAAAAGAGCTTTTAAATTAGACATTGAAATATAATCTAAATGAAAATAAGAACTTGGTTTTGATTTATGACCAATACTTGTTTTATTGAAAATTTTTAAATGCAAAACGGCCAAAGTATGTCAGAACTCCTTTTACCTGCTCAAAACTAAACAAAATTTACAGCGATCAGGCTTGTAAGAGAATGCAATCTTTTGGAATTGCAATCTTAATAAATCATTTATTGAATTCAAGTTAAAGATTGCATTCATTGATTTCAACTAAATATTGGGACTTCAAATTTTTCAATCACCAATCATTTCACCTTAAAGAAAAACCTTCATTCATGTTTTCTCAAATCATTTGATTGCAATCATTTGTGACTTTTGCATTCACTTGAAGTCATTGCAGTCTTAAGTGAAATTTCACTACACTAAAAATTTTGAATTGACCCATTCATCTCGGATCGAAAACAAATGAAGGGCTTGGTGGAGGTGTGTACTCTGAACGACTGAAATTAAATCTCTCAATTTGACTTTCCAATGATTGTAGCGTTTTCCAGGCGAAACTTTTGGTGATAAAAGAAGTCTTGTCCTGGCTTAAAGAAAACGTGATATCAGCATTTGATCTGTATTTTCTCAGATAGTCAGTCAAATCTTTGGACTCTGTCTCTACAAATTCAATAACAGTCCATAAATGCCAATCATCTCTAATGGAGATGGCACAACACTTTAACAATTCATCTTTGCTGGGTGTTGGGCAAAAGAGACATTCCAGGAAATTGTAAGGCAGAAATGGTACAATACCACGCTTGGCTAATGCTGGCATACAAATCGCTACATGTAAACTGTTGCTAATGCAAGACGCTATGAAGAAGGCAAACATCAGTCGGATTAATATCACTACGTGTCAGGTCACGAAAAATATCTAGCCTACACTAGATTTAAAGCGCTCAAGCCTCAAGGTGATTTCTATCCTTAAGCAGATCGTCATAACCGGGCATTGTCTAATAGGAAAGAAAGCTTCAAAGCAAGATTCATGTGGTATCACAAGTGTGTCCTTCTCCATCACGAACAGCCATTAAAACCTAACCAAACATCTCGCATATAGACACAAAAATTACTGCAATCTTTTTAAGATCAAAAGCTTGAAGATTGCAAAATTTTAAACAAACATATTATTCAATCAATAGCAACATTGCGTTCCGAAAAGATTGCATTCTCTTACAAGTCTGATAGTGATATTATATAGGAAGCTCAATATTGTCGTTTTTTAATTTAAATATATATGTCTTGGAACTTATATATCAGTCGTGCCTCAATTTAAAAATACTTTATTCTTTAATATTGTTATTTAGTTTACTTTAATAGTTTGTTTTTGTTTTTTGTTTTAAACAGAAAAAACAATTGGAGAAAAGCTTCTATATAAATAAAATGTTAAAAACTAAAAAAAACATTTTTAACAAATTTGTTGTAAAGTCACGTTCTTTCATTTAGCTTTATGTGGTGCATGTTTATACCTGTACCTAAAAGACAATCATTGACGATATTGAACTTATGGTATTGAATCATTGTTATGAATCAGTTACTCCTCCAGGCGAACCTAGACACTTAAATTACAGCATAGTAAAATTAGCACGATCGAGAATAAAATATTACAATGTAATATAAAATGATGAATTCAATTTTATTCCTTGTTTAAACAATAATTTGTTCAAGAAATTGATTAAAAGATAAATGATAAAATATATCGACTTAAATTTTGAACGACAAATTTACAAAAGAATGGTTTTCAAAAATATATGATTTTCCAAACAAAAGGTTTCATTTTGATATTTATATAACATATAAGTATAAGACAAATATGAAAAATTATATCGACCAAACTCTTCAGCGGATATGTTTGCAGCATCATTTATAACTCAAAGAATTTCATCTTTATAAAGTCTTGAATTGATTTTGGAGCCAAGTCTAAGGATGTTAAATCAAATGATCCTGGTGGTCAATTATTAATAACTCTTCGAATAAAAAACACGATCAGTAAAATTTTTCTTGCAAACTGCGAACCGCTGTGATAGCGAAATGTTAACATTTTCAAAGCTTTTAAGAATTTGCATCGTGTATAGTTTAATTTTTAGAAATGGTCGAAACGCATCGGAATAAAAGTCGTAAAATAGCCCTTTTAATGAAGTACTTTTCAATTGACAAACGGCAAAGGTTATAACAACTTAATAGAGTGAAGGCAGAATAGCACACAAAATTAATTCCCTTATTGGAAAACTCCATACCATCTATATTTTCGTCTGTTTTACGCCAAATTCTTTGATAAAGTTCTAGTCTCTAAAACTCGGTTTATTAAAAAATTGTAACTCTGTTAGGTTCTAACTCATTTCTTCATGAAGTTTTCGAGCGTTAAAATTCTAATATAGATCTCACTCTGAGATAAAAATTCTATTTATTAGACCCTCAAATTTGAGGGTCTAGGATATTACAACTCAGTTTAGCAATATTTTTAACTATCTTTGAACGATTTAATGATCACAAGATATTGTTTTATAAAATTTACTTTTAAAATATAGTTATGGAAGCAGCCAAGTAAAATTTACAACAACTTTCATTCTAAGAAATATACACATAATATATGTATGTAGGTTTGAATGTTAAGCTTCTAACTGCACAAGAGAATACAAAACTATTGACAATTTGTTAAGAAATAACTTCAAATCTGAAACTTGCAATATCTCCATAGGTAGACATTTTATTTCTTTAAAGAAGTCAATTTGTGTGAGTGGACATTATGTCCTTCTAAGAAGCCATAAATGTTCATTTAGTTATACTTTGTGTTAAAAATACAAGTTTAAAATCCGTGTTACTTTCATTAATGTTTTCAACAACGGACGCCACCCCTTTACCCTTCCACAGCCACGGTAACTTTAATTCTATGAACGTTCCAAGGAAGTCATAAGGCCCATAGACCCTGTTTCAATTTCTGTAACCATATTTTCCATGGACATTCCAACCGCAGATATTATTAGTTACAGTGACCATTTCGAAAATTTACTAAAACCACATAAGCAACCCATTTTAAAAGCACACAATACAAAATAATATTAAAAATCCAAAAAAAAGTAAAAAACTTCTAAACGACATTCGTTCACAGAAAACTACAAATTAAAAATTAATTTAAATCTAAAATTTCTTTAATAAACTAAAATCAATGATAAAATTGTTTACCGCTAAATCAAAACTGACAAACATTCAATATTATTCCTCAATAGAATGTCAGAAATGTAAGCCCAAAAAGTCCTACCAAGTGCTATGAAAGTATAGTTTATTATTCTTTAGAACTTTGTTTTATTAAATCCAGGTCCTTAAAACTTAATAATAAATTTACCCTGAGTTCTAAGAAATTATAGAAAGTGAAGAAATGCTCCAGTTCTTAATATTGTTTGAAACAATTATTTTTAAGGTAAACCAATAGTTATTAGGTCGAATTATTTTAAATCGATATTAGAACTTTGTCAAGAAATTGGTTGTTAGAATCTTGAATGTTTAAAAAAATACAAACTTAAGTTTTCACGTTTTTAAACATATATTTAAAAAATTTGAATCTTATAACTAAATTCAGTCTTCTAATTGAAGATCCTAACAAAAAGGACTCAAAACATGATATTTCTTTTTCTTATCTTCACATACCATCTTTCCATAACGAAATCCATAAAACGTAAATCCATAATAAACGTTAATTTAAAATCCTTGTTTCCATAATTTAAACTGCGAATTAATACATTTAATTTAAACTTTTCATCACTCACAAAGAAAAACACACAATTTTCACTTTTGAATAATCCAATGTTCTAAATTTTGAAGAAGGAAAAAAAAAATAAACTCAAAATCTGTAACACAACTTAGAAGATCAATATAATAATTAATTAACGTGCAATCAACTTCACTATTCTTATCCAACTACGCACCACCCAAAATCGTTAGCTTCGTATTCATATACGATAAAAGTAACTCACACCGACCGAATCTATCTATAAACAAAGAGAAGAAGAAGACGTAGACGAAAACGAACGAGAAAACTAGCTCCAAAGCTAATATAGCCTCCCCTAGGGTATATACAACAACTATAGGCAAGCTTCAAGCCCGAAATTGTAGCTAATGCAATGTATGTAGGTATATGGTACCCTCTGGCCGCACTTGCTAAGCTCGTTCTGACTTCTGACAAAAAGACATGTTTCACTTGTTTAGTGCATTTTTAGCGCAATTTTTCATTACGGTTTTTTTCTAAGTTCTCAGTTCCTATTTTAATTGTGATGCACTCGAAACGTGTGTATTTTCATTTATTATATAATTTGTATATATATACATATATGACTTGACTATATGCATATAGGAAGTATCTAGATAGGTAGGTATATGCTTTTTTTCATTTTTTGGTTGATATTTTTGAGAGGGGTTTGGTAGGTAAAGTCAATCGAAAAATCAACGATCAAGTACGTGCATAAGTTTGATTTTTAAAATACACGCGCTCGATCACCTGCCAACATTATATTATATTTCTCGCGCGACGCCGCCGCTGTATGCCGCTACCGCCACCACAGCGTGTAAACTTGCACGCACGAATAATGGTAGAAACTATAGTTTAGTTGTGCATATTCGCAACTCACATAAATAACATTACACTGGTACAGCTTACAATAGTTTAGGGGAAAGTAGTGTAAATTGGTTAACTAATAGAACTAAGTGCTAAGGGTCCAGAATTCAGACTTGATATGGTTGATGAACAGTTACATTATAAAAAAAGAATTTGAGGATTGAATTTATATACCTACCTCAACATTGATCTTTGGTCAAAAATTTCTCAAGAAATACAGAAGCCACCCAAACAAAATACTCTTAAAACAAGCTGTTGATCAATTACAAAATACATCACTGGTCGAGAATGTTTTGTTCCTTACAATATTAAATTAAGGCCTTAATTCAAACCCGACTCGAAAATTACACACTATCACCTGAGGTTTTTGAAATTTCACTTTAAAAAATTAAAATAAACACTTTATTTTCGGGTATATCTAAAATCATGAAATAGCTTTTTTCCATTGAATTCGTGATGGTTTTCCAACTCTATAATCCTTTCCTTTGAAATTTAGTTAAAATATTTCATAAAACGTTTAAAAAATCTTCAAAAGTTGTTAGGAACTCTGAGTCACAATTTGTGCTAAAACGGTTTTTTAACACAAAAAAGCCAAAGCGGATTGAAAGAAATGTTTGTTCTTGTAACGAAATATTTTTAAAACATATTAAAACATCCGTTTTTGGTTGTCCTTAGCATTTTAAGAGTCATATTTTAAAAACATGTTGTTAAGCAAAAATGTAGATGCAAGATTCGAATTCAGGACATATTAATCTTTCAAAAAAGTATTGTTTTGTTTCTAAAACAGAAAAAACGACCTTTCTTATATTGTGCGTGCACTAAAGGGGTTTTGAAAACATTTATAATGATTTAAATCAGTGCGAGCAATTAGGAAAGTGGGATAGGTTTGAAGAGGAGATACCTATACACATTGATTTTGAATGTCTGCACATTATAATGAGTGGGAAATATTGAGCCTGGTAAAACATCCCACATTCGTGTAGTGCGGCTAAAGAAAGAATCAGAATCAATAATGACAGACACGAAACCTTACTACGGTGCTCAAGAAATACAAAAGTTTCAGTTAGACAACGCACGGTCACCTATCATTTTTAGAGCTTTTTTTTTAATTCTGTCCAAGAGACTTAAGTGGATTATTGGCCAGATCAGAAGGGTTAAAAACTTTGTGCATATTCGGACGCACTTAGCAGCTTTTTTGGCGATGTAGAATATGTGATCACTATACAACAAGTTGTTTTTAATGCACATACCTAGGACTGAAAGCTGTTCAGTCTCCTCGATGCAAGTACCACTCTTGAATAGTGGCATTGGGGGAGGGTTACGCTTTTGCGACAGTAGACAGAATTGAGTTTTCGAAGCATTAAATTCTATACGGTTTTTGATCCCCCATTGAACAATGCTATCAAGTTTGGAATTTAATGAGCTTATGCTCGGAAGAACAAGGATGAGGATCTTAGAACGAATATGAAAAGCTGAGGGTACTGTCATCAGCGAAACAATTTAGTGTGAATTTAGTTTATTTTAAAGTTAGTTAGAAGTCTCAGACAAAAGATAATTTATAAAAATAAGAAAGAATGTCGGAGGCAAAACTGAACCCTGGGGCATACCACCATTTGTTTTGTTTTTTGGATATCAGATTTGAACCCGTCCACTTGAATTGAACGGTCCGAAAGGTAATTTCGAACCCAACGAAGAAGGAATTTATCAATACCAAATGTACGCATTTTCGATAAGAGAGCTTGATGCCAACCTCTATCAAATGTCTTTCAAATATGAAGTGCAATATTATTAATTCCTCCAAAACGATGCGATGTAAAGATTTGTTCCACTGTTTGGTGAGATAAATAACCATACTGCCAGTCATTAAGAAGCTTTCATTCTTCAAGATATTTCTTAAGCTAAAAATTAATTAGCGTTTCCATGGCCATAAAAAGAAGGGACGTAAGAGCAATTGGACGATAGTTAGAGAATAAGGAGGATTCGCCTTTTTTAGGGACGGGCTGGACAAATGCTATTTTCCATCCACACGGAAAGAGACCTGTAGAATAGGACAGATGGGAAAGCTTACGCAGTGGTTTTGCCAGCGTTGAAGAACACCTCTTTAGAACAACAGCGGGGATACTATCCGGGCCATGGGATTTGTGTTTGTAAAGATCTTTAAGTACCCTAGCAACAAGTACAGGGGCGGAGTCATATCACTCATTGATGGCATCATCGAATGAACACCAAACTATGCTGCAAGCAAAATCTCTTTCTCAAACGAGATTACATTGTTAGTGTCATTAAAAACGAGCATAGGAACCGACGAAGACGCAGTGTTGCGCACATTTTTTATAAATGAACAGAAATATAGAATATATCCGTTGCAGGTCTCTCTAGCTTTTTTGAACTTTATCCGGTTTTCCTCAGTAGGATTGGCTTTATAAATCTTGAAACTAACATCTTTTATCCTAATAACCTCTTTAAGGATCGAATCAAACCATGAGTTTTCTTTGTGTTTGATAGATTTTACTGAATTCAAGATAAAATTTCTCATTTCACAAAGAATTAAGTTTGTATCCATATCTGCGCCAGTATCGAGGAAGCATAGTGATCAGTTAAAGTTCCTGAAGAAGTCGTTGAGACTGTCGAAAATGTTTGGTGTAATTGATAGACATAGAATTAGGATTAGCCAGATAGATATAACTGGTTACATGCACGAACTTTTGTTCAGATATATATATTTTATTTTATTAAAATTTACAAACACTACAACTTGACTGAGCCCATTTAGACCTCTTTACCCTACAACGAACGTTGACTGGGATCGATTTTAATGGCACAAAACTCAGATGTCGTATGTCGTCTTTATCGAATTGTATAGAAGGTGTTTTGTATAGAAAACAAATTCTATTAAGAAAAGGGAATTCACATATTTTTTAACGGCCTGTTATGCGAACAAATGAAATATGGGTGACGACATTATTAGTTCCGGTGAAAATCCGCAAAAATGAATAATACATAAATAAAATAATAACAAATAAAAAACACAAAAAACAGAAACATGAAATTTGAGAGGAAAGAAATAATAGAAGGCTTTTATTATACTCTTTTCTGATAGAATGTGGGTCATATAATGTACATGTATTTTAAAGGTGCATGACTAAAGGCTTATTTTTGTAAAGTGGGACAAGTTTTAAGTGTTGACATTGTTTTTTTTTTTGTTGAAAATAGGAAACTAGGAACTTGGGATAAGTCAAAGAGAAACAAATTTTTCTGATTTGACAATAAATTGAAAATTGATTTGTAAATGAAGATGAAGATCGATGTTTAGACGAATTAATTTTTTTTAATGAAATAAAACATTTTATGATTGCTTGATTATGTTATTTGTGGTCTATATTAATAAATAAGGTGACGCAACAGTCCTTAGAGAACCAGGTTCTAGTGACTTACAACTCTCCATACTTGTTGTCAAAAATGGAGGGGACCTACAGTTCTAAGCCGAATATGAACGGCTAATTTGAGGCAGCACTTTTTATGACAAGGAATTTGTCAATTCCTTACTAGAAGCAGTACCCGTGAAAAAGACTTTAGATAGCATAGGCTGGGATTAAACCCAAGACCTCTAGCATGACAGTCCAATGCACTAACAATCATGCCACGAGTATACAGTAACCAACAATAACAGACCTAGAAACTCGACAAATTCAAAAGGAAGTAAAGCACTCGTATTTTGTGAGCGCTCAAATTTCAACGCAATCATCTCCTGCCTGAAGCACCTCAATAAAAGGGAAACAAAAAAGTAATCATTGTTAAAAAACTTCATATAAATTTAAAAAAGTATTTTCCATTGTGATTTTATTGTTAATTTTACTATAAAAGATCGATGTCCATGCAAATAAACCTAAACAATAAAACAAACGAAATATTTCTCACTTCAGTGTTTTCCCATTTCAAATAATGTTCCCAAGTTACAACTTTTAATTGCTGTACTTTGAATATAATGCTGGTCGATGACAAATAATGAATGCTTGGACGCGTGCTCCAACTGTCAAAGCCAATATTTTCCAAATCATTTTAAAAAAAATGCATTTTGACATTGCATTTATAGTGTTGATGGCAATATTCCCCAGGTGTGTTTAATTCTCATATAGGTTTGCTTACTCATAGTATTTTGGAAGAAACAATTTTAGTTTTCTTTGTTTAAAATTTAAGGGGGATAATGGAAAAGTCATGCAAGCATAGGTACAGTATTTTTCCTTATAAATATTCCATGCACTATTATGCTTGTACCTATACCTTTATGATGTCACTAAAGTGCCTTATAGGTAAATTATTGTCATTCATGTTATTGCACCCGCAGAACTTGTATTTCTATGATGAGCAATTTTTGTGTTTACTAATTATATGGATGTTACTCTAGTTTAATTTTGTTGTATATTGTTTTGAACGTGTAGTGCATACAGAATTCATAAGTCTCCATATAATGTCTATGCTGATAACGTTTTTGTGTGACAAATAGGTCTAAGTTTCTTTGGAGTCACTGAACTTTATACGCCCCAACATAAGTAACTTTATGTCTATGTTTCTATTGCGTTTTTTGAGCTTAACGTTTGTATGTAATTTAGATAAACCTTGTACGGCACCAACCATACTAGATATGGCTTAAAATTAGTTTATAAGGTTGAGTGATCTTGGCTTGCAATAAATACATTTTTGTGAGAAGAATTAGATAAGGGCAATAAAGTGGAAGACAACTGACATAAACTACACATTGACCAACATTTTATATTGAAAGAGCTTTTGAACACTTTCAACAAAATTTGGAAAATAGTGACAGTGAGATAGGTAATTTGATTTTAGTTAGTTGTTATTTTGAAGGAATCCGTGGCGTGATTGTTATTGTGTAAGACTGTCAAGTCAAAGGTCTTGGGTTCAATCCCTGCTTTTGCCATCTAAAGATTTTTCACGGGTACTGCCTCTTGAGAGGAATTGACAAATCCTGCAAGAGTTATTCCTGTCATGAAAAGTGCTGTCTCAAATTAGCCGTTCATATTCGGCTTAAAACTGTAGGTCCCCTCCATTTTTGACAACAATTATGGAGAGTTGTAAGTCACTACACCCTGGTTCTGTAAGGGCTGTTGCGCCCCCTTATTTATTCATATAGACCACAAATAAGCATAATGCCTTTTGCGACAAATCCTCCAAGAGTAATTCTTGTCATGAAAAGTGCTTTCTCAAATTAGCTGTTCGGATTTGGCTTTAAATTGTAGGTCCCCTTAACTCTTTTTCTGACAGCATTACTCGCACACAGGTATGGTTGAGAATTTTAAGCCACTAGGCCCTATAGTTCTATACGGACTGTTGCGCCATCTAATTTATTTATTTATAGATCTGTCATTGATTTCCTTTAACAGTTTTATGAGGAATTGATGTAACTGACTATCTGAAATTCAGGTCAATTATTACATTTAATTATAGCATAGAAAAGGTTCCTCCAGTGAAAGGAAAAATTGTATCTATCATTGTAAATTTTACTAAAAGGCTTAATAATTATTTTAAACCTAACGATGTAAGAGAGTTTAATTAGGATCTAGTTTCTGATGATTCTTAGATGAGTAAGAAGAAAGTGTCATCGAAAAAACCAACAGAAGACAACCACTAATATGAGGCCACAAATGTTTTTTAAAGCTGGTGGAAGTGTTGTATTATGTTCGATTTTACCATTACAAATTCATAAAATTAAAGGGCAAATTAGAAACGAGCGTTGGAATTTCCCTAAAACAAATAATGAGCTATTAAAAAGGCGTATAAAAAGGTACTTCAATTGGTTTTATACCATTGCGAATATTTCCGCGCAAGAGTTTACAAGTACGATCTTGCGATCTTTTAAATACCTTTGTATACATAGAAAACAAACACAAATAGGCTCTCTAAAGACTTTGATAGCTACAGAAATGTGAAATAGCAAGGAGACTTAACAGAAGCAAGAAAGTTGTAACCAATCATATTACTGATCCACAAAAATATGGGAAAATCAAAAAGGGTACAAGGAAAAGCGATTAATTCTACGGCCTGTCTCAAATTCCACTCTATTCTAGCGACTAAAATGAAGGCTAAAAGCTGAGTTAATTGACTCAAAATAATAATCTGATCTGAGAAAGGATGAGCTTATTAACTTCCCATAGGAAGTTATTGTAATGGGTCCGATTTGTCAAATTGAAAATTTTTACATTTCTCGACGTTTCAAGGTCCCTAGAGTCGAAATAAAAGATTTTTAGAAAGATGTCTGTGCGTGCGTGTGTACGTACGTTCGTACGTCCGTAAGTCCGTACGTCTGTACGTTCGCGAGGTTTTTTTCGTCTTCCATAGCTCAAGAACCAGAAGAGATATCGACTTCAAATAAATGTTGTTATACAGATAATAAGGCAGAAAGATGCAGAAAGGGCTCTCAAGAAAATTGCGTGGGTGATTTCTTTACCAATGCAGTTTAAAAAAAAGGTGAAAATTTTGGTTAAACCTAAATATCTCATGAATCAATGACGCTAGAGACTTGAATTAAATTTTATATTATATATTGTAACGTAATACAAAACAATTATATTTTTGGAAAAAAATCCAATTAACGGTTTATTTTATAAACAAAAAAACTGAAAAAAAAAATTTGTCACCTCGAAAATTTTACGACCAAAATATGATTTCATCTCTAAAACAATTTTGTGCAACGAAAAATAATGTTTTTGACATCTGATAAAATTTTGAGAAAAATCGAATTGACAGTTTTTTTTATAAAAAAATAAAAACCTAAAAAACATTACTCAAAGTTGGTAAAAATTGAATTTCGACTCAAATATCTTTTCAAAAACTTGAGATTAAGGCCTCAAACTTATTTTATCTTATAGGGAATATTGTTTTCAACATTTTGAAAAATGTTGAGAATAATCCAATTGACAGTTTTTTTACAAAAAATAAAAACCAAAAAAAAAATTAATAAAAGTTGGTAACAATTGATTTTCGACTCAAATATCTTTTCAAAACTTTGAGATATTGGCCTTAAACTACTTTTATCTTTCAAAAAATATTGTTGTCAACATTCAGTAAAATTTTGAAAAAAACTCTTACTGACATTTTTTTACAAAAAATTAAAAACCGAAAAAAAATTTAACAAAAGTTGGTAAAAATTGATTTTCGACTCAAATATTTTTTCACAAACTTGAGATAATGGCTTCTAACTAATTTTAACTTATAAGAAATAATGTTTTCAACATTCGATAAAATTTTGACAGTTTAAAAATAAAAACCTAAAAAAAAAACAATACTAAAACTTGGTAAAAATTTACTTTCGACTCAAATAGCTTTTCAAAAATTACAAATATTGGCTTCAAACTTATTTTATTTTACAGAAAATATTGTTTTCGATATTCAGTAATTTTTTACAAAAATCCAACAGTCCGTTTTTTCATAAAAAAAATACAATCTACAAAAAATAGTACGCAAATTTGGTAAAAATTGATACATACATCCAAACTTTTAAGCAAGACAAATCGACAGACGGGATGGGAAGTTATCAGTGTGGGTTGCATCCCAGCCTCTTTTTTTGGAAAGATATCATAGCCGTACATCAGGCAGGTGTAATGGTGTAGGGAGCTAAACCCTATACTATATTATGGTACAATCGACTTGGAGTTTTTTTTTCCACAATAATGAACAGGAACAACTATAAATATTTGCTGGAACGGTCATTTCCAAAAATTGAACGCATTTTTGGAACTCGACCTTGGATTTCCCAAAACGACAATGCCGCCATTCACACTTCGAGGGTTGTTAGAAGTTGAGTTCAATCAAAAGACGTGGAACTTATGCCATGACCCCCATATTCACCTCATTTTAACATAATTGAAAACGTTTGGCCTTTGGCCTGTTGTAAGGTGATTTTCTTCAAACTCTTCCCAATTATTCCCTAAACAACTGTTGCTAATAAACTAAACGCATGCTTAAAATCATTATATTTTTGGCAGTACGTAAAGACATAACTCTAGTTAATAACTAACTTGTGATTATTTTTGCAACAAGATGAAACTGCAAATGTGTTTTTGCGAAGCATTTGTTTGACAATCGAAATATTAAAGCCGCAGTATACCAGATTCAACACATTACCTACCGATTTCTGTCACATCGAAGACTAAAAAGAGGAGCTTATTCAGCTTGTTTTCCCAGATGTAGCGCACAGTTCAATAACCATAATTGCAATATTGAAGGCGAAAAAACAAAGATATCGAGGATCGCAATGGTACAAATCAGAATTTTCTTCCGGGACAGTTGGTTCTTCTTCAAATCAGTCGACACCGTTATTAACCAGGATAACGTAGTCAACTATCCCATGGAGTTGTCAAATTCACTGGAATTGATTGAATTACCACCTCACATTTTTCAGTTAAAAAAGGGATCATCAGTTGTCATCATTCTGCGACCAACCTTGACTGTTGTAGTTAACGTCATTACGCTAACAACCATACGGGAAAATATAATGGAGAGGATGTATTGATCGTAATCATAGTATACCGATGATTCCAAACAGTGTTACCGCTATGCGATTTTAGTCGCATTTTGCCCCTTTTTTGTGCCTCATGCGACCATGATACGACTTTTTAAAAAATTGTCTATTTTGATCCTTTATAAAAAATTATTCGACTTTTTTGACCCCATCTCTAGAAAAATACATTGAAAAGATAAGTTATTTTCTTAATTCATACAAAATTTCCAAACTTCTATTGAAATAAGAACATAACTAACAAGAATCAAGTTGAAATTGTTTGGGTCAACTCGATCACGTTCGCTCAGAATCGAAATCTTGCTATTCTAGCATAAAAATTCATTTCAACCTTTCGACTCTGCATATAAATGTAGTTAATAGTTAACAATTTTATGTTTGTATGAGTAATTTTGGTTATTTCACCACTCCGTTCCTCTTTAACAAAGTTTCCCAATTATTTCTATGTGTTTGTTCGACTGTGGTGAAATTTCAATACATTCATGAATTCGAAAAAAAAAATTATCTCTGTCAAGATTTACCTACTATTTTGTTGTCTTTTGTTTGTGTTTCGGCTGGCATTCATTTGTTGGGAGTTCCAAAGGATTAACTATTCGATTTTGAACATATACAATTTCTAATACGTGTGGCCTTTGCGATGAGCATTAAATAAAATGTTAATAAGTTTATTTTATACAAAATCTTAGGACCTTTAAACCAAAATTAAAGAAAAGATTTACAAGTTATTTTTGGTTTGGAATATAATTTGGAAACCATTGAAATGTAAATTTCAAAAAATACCGTCATTTAAGAAAGATTACAACCCGATCAGCTGTAGCTTGTAGTTTTTCAAAATATTGTATTTATTGGCAGAAAGGAAATGTTTTAATGACAAAAAATAAATATTTTCTTCTTCATAATTGTTTTTAAAAGTTCTAGGTTTACACATTAGATACATACTCGTAAACATGTGTGGATATGTGATTCAAATCACTAAATCGACATTGAAATATGAAATTCCTTTGAAGTTCTCTAACGAACTTTTTTTAATGTTTTGCCAAAGCGAAAATTTAAAAGTTGAAAACAATAAAATATTGGTTTCCTTTTCGAAGTTTTTGTTTATACCTATAACAGATATATATTAGGCATAGAAATAGTATAATTTTTGTTTCAATCTGATTCGTCATAATTAAAAGAGAGAGATATTGGACCTTATAAGTTCAGTTTGTATGTACGTGTGAATAAAGAAACTTGGCACGTTCCACTGATATAGAATTTCTGTTTAAAAAATACTCATGTTATTTAAATAAAAGTACCTTCACATTTTTATTGCACATTGGATTCTATGTATATATTGATTTAAAACAATGAAAGTGACTTTTAAATTGGCATTGTCAAAAGTCGATGAAAAATGAAGCTTGAACAAAACTGTGATTCATTTTCATGCTTAAACACAAAAAAGCGATTGTGATTTGAAGATGAAAGATTTAGACATTATTTGTGTGCATTTATTGTTTCCAAAAGGTTGATATGATAAATATTGTGTTGAAAAGGTAAAAGCTCTTAAGTCTGTTTTTATAGTTTTTCAGAAAGTGGATTTTTAAATTGCAATCTTTATTTTTTAAAATATTAAGAAGGATATGAAGATATAGTTTTTAGTAATTTTTCCCTTACCATTAGGTATATAAACAGTAAAATTTAATTTTAATAAGTGGAGTATTTTATGCATTTATTAATGTTTTTTTGACTTAAGTACTTTTACCAAAACAATTTTTACAAATTTTCATTTACTAAGTATCCTAAGATTTTCTTGTGTTATTGTGTTTTTTATTTTCATTCTTTTTTTATTTATTAAATATGGTAAAACATCTTAAGTCAATATAAGTAAGGTATAAATGCATAAAAGATTTTGTGGTAAAATATTTTAAGTTGACATAAGCGATTTTACTTTTTTGATTAATATCGAACATAATAACAACTTAAGATATTTCACCAAAATCATTTCTAAAAACAGATAAACATTTTAGTATTGTTTTGCGAGCGTCAAGACCAAAGAAAACATTTCAAAAATATTTAAGAAGCATTTCAGAAATGTTTCTGTGTTTCTAAAATATATTTTAAATGTTTAAATGACGGGCAACTTTATTTGTTCCCCAAGGATTTACATCGGTAGAAAGTGCTTAAGTGATTAAACAAATTTACAATTTTTAAAATAAATCCAGAAAAGTCAATGCTAAAAGGTGGTTAAATTTTAGGGGCCGATGTTGAATGTAAACCACACCTAAACGTTTAGTTTTTTTCTGAAATTCATTTGACATTTATCATTTATTTATTTTAGATTAACTTAATGAATTAAGTTAACAATTAACAATTTGAACCATGGAAAGATGCACAATCGAGCAACGCATTTAAGTTAATCAGGCTTATACTGAAAATGGGCATTCAAACCAAAAATATCGTGGAATTCGTGATTTTTCGTTCAATTTAATCGTCCAAATCGTGCATACATTTTAGTCGTTGGTGAACATTATGCATAAAGACTTGTATTTTCACGTTAACAAGGTGCAATGGACTAAAGAACTAAAGCATCTTGACTATTTCAAGCTTCGTCAATGCTCAGAATGGTGGCAAGAAATGGAAACAGTGGATGACCAATTTTCGAAGAAAATCATCTTCATTGATGACGATGAGGCACAATTTCACCACAGTGGATTCGTCAATAATCAGAACTGCCGCATTTGGACGAATTATAATCCAAGACTCAAGATTGATTGTCGAAAAACCATTGTACCAACACTGTGAGTGAGTTTTTGGTGCGTTTTGGGGCTGGTGGCATCAAGTAACTGTGAATAGAGTTCGATGATAACGAACTTTGTGTGGCTCGAAATATAAGTTATGGATGTGGACGATATGTGGTTTCGACTAAACGGTGCCACTTGCCACACAATGGCTCTTTTGCGTCAATTGTTTTTTCACCGTCGGACATTTTGAAAGAAAAGGTGTATAAGCCAGCAACAATTCAAGAGCTAAAGGATGAGAAAATGTTGGCACATTAACGGCATAGAACCTCAATTATGCCTCAGCGTCATGGAACATTTGGACTATCGGATGGAGGTGCGTCGCCGAGGTCGCGGTGGCAGCCATTTGGCCGATATTTTGTTCCATACATAATTGAACGATACCAATATTACCACAATTTAAAAAAAAAGTTGGAAACAAAGAAAGATTTCAGAAATCAAATCAAATCAGAAACTTTCTGAAATGTTTCTGTAATGATTCTGAAATGTTTAAATGTTTAACAGATGGGAAACATTTCAGAAACGTTTTTAAACATTTTTTTTTCTGAAATGTTTCCTTGGCGTGGACACACTTTTATAAAAGAAAATTGTATCTTTTGAATTTATTGATATTTTCGAACTGTTTTTTAAGCAAGGTGAAGATTAGACATTAAAATTAAAATTAAGGCTCTATACAAAATAGAATACCAAAAACCCTATGGTGATTGTCAAAAATAACTCTCAAGGGATTTGAGAATCCATTTATCCATGAAAACAGGTTCTATTTAAAAAGGTTTTGTTTAAAAAGGTTCTATTTAAAAAAAAAGGAAAATTAGACTTTAAAACTGCAAAGCGTTATGTAGTTCTGCAAACATTTGCTAAAGCTGCACCATGTGTACAAAGCCACAACGAAAAATAAAACTGGTCGACAAGATTTTCAAATTGCATTTTTCCAATTTGTTTTCGTGGCCTCAATTCAATCAAATCCGACTTCAAAATTAATGTATCTCGTCAGGTTTTTCAAAATTCGAAAAAAATGCTTAGCGCTTTTTGAGGCTATCTAAATTTATATGAAGTAGATTTTTTTTTCAATAAATCCGTGATGGTTTTCCAAATTCAATATTCAGTTGAAATATTTATATTCTTTCATATATAATATTTGAAAAAATTCATAAGTTGTTAGATTTCACCTGTTTTACAAAAATCTAAAAAAAAAAACACTAAACCATTTTTGCTAAAAATGGTTTTCAACAGAAAAGGTAACGAATCTGTTGTCTAAACAAAGTTTTTGAAATATATTAAAAAAAATATAAAAATAATGTTGAAAACGGGTATTTTTAAAACCTAGAGTTTCGATTTGAAATCAGCACTAAAAACGTAAGTCCAAAACGTATTTTCCAAAACTATTAAATTATAAAATTCAAGTTTTTCTCGAGACTTCATATAGATTCAAATAAAGACTCATAACTAATGAGAATTTCCAGGAAGCCAGAAACTAAGTAACGATACTAAAATGCTTTAGATTGTTTCTAAAAGATGTGTACTTTTTAAAATCATCACACAATTTATTGTTAAGAAAGAGATATTTTGAGTTTTAACTTAGGCTTAAAACCCCGTTTTTGGTTGAGGCATATTTTAAGAACTTGATGTAATAGAAAATTTTAAAAGCGAGATAAAATAGTTGTTGTTTTGTTTGTGGGACAGAATTTTCACCAGTTTTTTTATTTAAACCGATTTTAAGACTCAGGCATTTCCAACATCTTATATATTTGGAAACCTCCGACTATTTTCTTCGTTTTAAGTGGTGCGGTAGAATCAATACAAAAAATAAAAGCTCTCGGTTTAAAACAACAAATGGGAATGCCAAGATTTTGGTAAACAATTAAAAAGTTTAAAACAAACTTACCTCGAAGTCAGACTTGGACTAAGCGAATCAAAATCATTCACCGGATGAATTAGGCTATGTTCAGGTGTGACACTGCCATATATACTATCACGATGCGATGCATTCGTAAGCTGCGTATAATTGTTCTGCATATCAACATCGCTGTCATTGGGCGATTCACCGCCGCTATTGGCGCCATTGTTGTGCTGATGGTGATGATGATGATGATGTTGCTGTTGATCGTGGTGATCGTGATTGTGGTGATGATGATGATGCTGATGTAATTCTCCGCCACTGGTCAAAGTCAAATAGCTCGTTGTCTCCCCACCACTTTCTCCGCCTCCACCCATGTGATGCTCGTCCACCATCGAACAGGTCTCGTCCTTCAGAGTGTCCTGAATCACTTCGTCTATGTTATTGGGGGCATTGTCCCCTATTGTTGATGCAGTTGTGGCATGCAAATGATCCGTCACACTACCGCCAAAGGCCGAATAGAGGGCTAAATTGCTCCGCATGTTCAATTGATCGAGCGTTGTGTGATTCGCTGCCGTCAGCAGAATATCCTGAGTATGTTGGAGATGTTGGTGGGGTTGGTGCTGATGCTGATGTTGCTGCTGCTGGTGATGATGGTGTTGATCAGCAATCAGCTTGCTACTCTCGGAATCCTTGTGATGCAGGGACAAGTCGTATGCCCAATTGTATGGGGGCATAGATATGCTGTTATTATTACTGTTGCTCAAACTCAAATATGGATCACTGTGATCGTTCAAATTTGCCACGATCGCCGCCGGGGAAATAGTAGTGTATCTATTTTGATATTGTTGCTGTAAATCGGCGGCGTATTGCAATGTTGCTTGGGAATGTTCTAATTGTTGCTGCAAACGATTACTCGATATTATAACTGTATTATTTGAACCACGATAACCACTCGGTAGGTTTTGATTAGCAACAGCGACACTAGCACCACTATTTGTCAAATGATCATTACCGGCTGGTAAGAGAATTATATTTTCATTACTTTCACTATTATTATTGTTATTTAATCTCAATATGACATTGTTGTTATTATTATTATTAGTGACGTTAGAAGAACTGTCATTGATATCTTTTCGTGAATGTTCAATAACTGGCACTGATATGGAAGAACTGATGGGCGCCACAATTGTCGATAATGACGCTGACGACGATGACGACGTAGGTAAATTAGATAACACGCTAACACTACAACTACCACTTGCACTCACTACCGAAGGTGATAAGATACTTTTTGACACTACTGTATTTGAATTCGTCGAAGATAAGGTTGCTGCTTCGTCGTCTAAATCCGGCTCTGTTTTGCAGCATAAAACTGTTTGGTTTGATGTTTCGCTGGCAACTGATATGATCGTCGTAGTTGGTGTCGGGTTAGACATAGTTGATGTGGCTATGGCTGTCATGGACGCCGCTGCTGATGATGTTTTGGTGGTTGGTATATGTTTTTGTTCAACTGCGGCTGTCACGTTGTTAAATGCCTGTGGCAGCGGTGGCGTTGGTGGCGACGATGAGGATGATGTTGCCGAAGCCGAAACCGAAGAGGACGGCGACGATGACGATGACGACGACAACGATCGGTGATTGAGGGTGTGTGTGTTGGAATGTTGTTGAATTGATCCTTCGGCGTTGTTGTTCATTTCCCCTCCATGCTGACTGATGGCATTGGTTGAAGGAGACTGGTTGTTGATGGTGTTGTTATTGTTTGCCTTATTGCCATTGTTATTGTTATTGTTTTTCCTGAGTATATACTTATCACTTTTATTGTTGTTTTTAATGTTGGTTTTGCTCCTAGTGTTGCTCTGACGCGATGATGATACCCTGACTGGTAGCTTCATTTTGCTGGACCAAACTGAAATTCAAATTAAAAATAAATAAACATTATATTATAGCAAGTCATTTCTATAATTTTGATATTAACAGAATACTTAATATGACGTGTGTGAAAGAGATGGTTGAAATTTGAAAAGTTGCTATAAAAATTAATGTCATTATTATAATATAAATTTCCCCTACCTAACTTGTTGAGGATTGAATTATAGATACGTTCCCTTTCTATATTTCCCTCTCTCTATCACTGTCTCTGTTTTGTTTTGTGTTTATTTCTTGAAGTAGTTTGACGTGGAATAATAATTTTATAAAATTGTTACGGTGTTTGTGTGACGTTTTGTTGACGCCCCATTTGATGATGTTGTTCATTGGGTAAATATGTAGAATTGTGTGTATTTATTTAAATTGAATAACAATTGAGTATATTCGGAGTGGGAATGGAGTATCTATAATAATTATATTGTTAACAGTAATGTTTGTTCTGATGAACGGAGACGGGACGGACAAATAAATGTATAGGTACTTTGTGGTTTATATAGTACATATTTATGGTATATGAACAAGGGTTACCATAAAGTAGTTTTAAGAATATTATAATGGAGCATTGGAGCTACTACATACATAAGTGATTTAGGTACATATTTACTTGTGGCTTGTAAATATATAGCTTGATTTTAAGTAAGGTACATAATATGCAGTTCATAAATTTATTGTAGTTTCTTAAGTGACATTATGAAAGTCGTAAGAAAACATATGAATACACTGAGGGAAAAATCACGTCGTAAAATTTAGTTACCTCATACTAAATTCAAAGTTGTCCCCATTTAAAAAAAAAACTATTTAAATCAAAGTAAAAACATTTTGATTTTCAATCAAAACGCGTTTTCAAAGAATTTTGTTACGAAGGATCATTGAAACAAATAGTTAACAAATTTGATTTAAATGCGTTTTTATTTTAGTCGTTGATTCTTAATCAAATATGAAATAACAGACATTTTAAAAAATATTAAGACAAGTTTCCTAATTTTATGAGTTGGTTATTAACACCGTTCATTTATTTAAGTTTTTTCAACTACAATATCAAAACGAATGAACTTTTGAAACAGTACCTATACCTATTCATTTCAAATTGATTTATTTCTATGATTCACATATGTAGAACCATATTCTCTATTTTGTATTGGTATAAAGTATCACATCATAAATATTCATGCAATAAATATCTTGCCAAATATAAAAGCTTCACAATTTCAAATAGCCATTTTGTCTAAGATACATTTAAAATCAAAAATTATAAAATTTTGAATAAAATGCTTTTCTACTTTATATTGAAAAGGGATAACCTTAAATCAAAGTTGAAACGTATTAAAATCGACGCACGTCACTGCTTCATCTGTCAAAGAAAATAACTTAAAATCAAAGGAAAAACGCATTTAGTGTTTTGGTCGTTAACTGGTATGTGTGTGTTGAATGTTGGAGCGCGTTTGTAATAAAGTGAAAACACACTTAAAATAAACACAAACGTCTTTGGCACCAGAAAAATAACTGTACTGTTGTTATTTTAACTATGTTTTTCGTCTATGGAATTGCATTTGTCGTTCGTCTCCATGATTGCCGGTTGTGTTTCCTTAAAAGTGAATTATTAAAGTTTTTGAGAACGAAAAGAAGTGAAATTTATGAACAAAAACATTGTGAATTTAGGTATGTATAATACACTTATTTGTGTATCTTTTACAAATATACCAGACCAAACGTTTTACTCAAGTTGAATTGCATCCATAAATGATTTTGAACCTTCTGGAATCACCATTCTGTAAGATATCTCCAGAAATAAAAGGTAAGTAATTGTAGAAACAAATATGTACACATATTTATGTTGTAGTCATTTTCAATTTATTTTTGTTATCAATCACACCCAAAAATTGCATCGGTTAGGAAAATTTGTAATCGTAAAGTAAAAAGAGTTTTCAAAAACTGACATTCTATACATCCTTTTAGGATTATTATTTTATTCCTAGAAAAGGAAAGAAAAATCCCAGCGGTCGTCTATACTCAAGATGCGTCAATTGTCGCCTCAAACGCGTCAAATCAAGCCAAAGTTCGTGTACAACAATTACCAATGAGACTCCTTTTGTAGAAGATGAAGTGCACGTGTCAATATCTGAGGCAATGAAAACAAGTTTGAGCCGTGACAGCTCAGATTGGAACTTAGTGAAAGAGAAATGGAAAAAGACTTTTTTCACTCCGACAAAAGGAATTGAAGCTCATGTCAAATGATGAATTTTTTAAATCTTGGCCCAAACTTTGCGATGCGAGAGCACCAGAACTGGTAATTATTATTTACGATTTTTTAGTAGACAGTTGTTAGATAATAAAATTAAAAGTTCTGGTTCTGATTTATATATACGTATCTATGTATATGCAGCATATGTCAACTACAAGTTGGGATTTTACAATCCAGTATATATAAAGGACATACATTTTCTCATTTGAATTAAGGCGTGTATGTAACAAAGCTATTCTAGTTTTTACTAAACTGTGGAGCGTTTGAATAGATAGAAATTACCATAGACGTTTTAAGCTGTTATCTTTTTAATAGAACTAAAATATATTAAACTAACTTATTTGTTTTTTTTTTTACATTTATATATTTGTATGATTTTTTTCGAAATAAAACACAAACATACGTAAATTGTTCTTTCAGATTGAAATCGATTTCGATTTTTTTTACCCCAATAAAAAGCATCTTTTGCTGTCCAAATGGGAAAATTAAAAAAAAACATCAAAAACTATTATGAAATCAACATCCACAACGAAAGCTGCAGAAAAAGGTTTTCTTTACTAAAAACCAATTCAGAAATAGAAAAAGGTAAGAAAAATATACATATGTATGTACATAGTATGTAATTTATTTATTAATTGTTAAAAAATATTTCTTTTATTTTAGATTCTGAAGACTTTTTACTAACAATCCTATTGAATTCAGTAATTCTTCCAGTGTCAAGGTTTAACGACAAACGAGGAAGCAACAAAAGAAAGGTCACCATCAGCGATGCCCAAGAGAGTTAGATTTTGAGACTTCCCCTTATAACCAACTATAAGGAAAAAATAGAAGAACTGGTGAATAAATATTATAATGTCAAACTTACAGTACATTTATCATAGTAGTTGGGGGAGACGATATAAGTTTAAATTCTTTTTTTATTTATTTAGATAAAACATTACATAAATTTGATTCTTTTATCGAAGCTTTTGATAATTGCTTCAAAATTTTCCAAATTATATCGTTAAGTTATCCATTAGGATGCCAACCTAGTTGGATTCTTATTCAAACATATTTTTACAACATTAATACTCCTTTCGATATAAAATCACCGAACATTACAGCGCTTTTATCATTTTCAAATTCCGCAAACAAACAAAATTAAGTATTATGTTTGTTTGTTTAAGCTTTAAAGAATTTCATAATGTTGATTCCCTTATACGCCACTTTAAATATGATCATTTAATAAGTTATAATTACGACCTGCAATGTAAACAAAGTGAATGCAATCAAGTTTTTTCAAGTTTCAAAGTTTTTCGTCGGCATTTAAACAAATTACATAAGCCTTCAAAATTAGAAACAAATTAATTGACTCTGGAGCCTAAAATTGACAGCTGTTCAAATCATTTACCATAAGTTAATATAGATGCAAACCAGCCTACCAACACATCTAACGCATTTTAGAGCACGGTCCATGAGTATGATATTTTACAAATGTGCGGTCCTTTGAGATATGTTTGGGTTATGCGTTTTGAAGCCAAACATAAAGAAGGCAAAGCTTATTTCAATAACATCACATCAAGGCTGAACCCACCTTATTCCCTTTCTGTTAAAGCATCTCTACAAAACTCCTATTTTTTAACAAAATATAAAGGTGGTATATTCATCGATTTAGACTTAAGTCATTTTAAATCCGACGTTTTAACTAAACAAAATTATTTTGATCAAATCTGGTTTGAAAAATCTGATCTGAAAAACACACAAATAGCTGATAATGTGACGTATAAGGGAATCACATATAAAAATAACTCTTACTTAGCATGTAAAAGTTCTCAGTTCGAATTATTTGAAATAATTGATATTTTATACAAAGACAAAAATCTTTTTATTGTTTGCTTTTTATTGTTTAATATCAAAGAATTTAATAAACACTTTCAAGCCTACGAAGTTGGGAAAAAATTTAAAAACATAACATTAAAAAACATTGATTACTTCACAAGTCCGCCTTTACATCTTTATCAAATTAATAACGGCGGAGACTTATGTAAAAAACAAATATGTATATTTAAGATTTAAAAAAAAAAAATTTGTTTTCCATTAATCTTATGAATAAGAATTTTACTTCTCTACTACTATTTAAGTTTACTTTTGTGAAATAAAATGTTCTTTTGCATTAAAATTTTTAATATTAATTGTACTCTGTATGATATAAAACAAATAAATTCAATATTATATTTATAATATATATTAAATAATAACCGTAGTCTTTTAATTCATTTTGGATATGCTTAAGCTTTTTGGTTCTTAAGCTTTATGTTTCACAATGAAGATGGTTCTCTTTAAAATAAAGTATGCAATTCTTTTATAGTAAAATTATATTGCCTTTAAACATAAGTGCAATGCATCATGAATCTTACACTCTTCAATTTTGAATTAAAAATTCGTATTTACATTTTAAATAGACGTAATTTTTGATTTAAGGTTAAGATGCATTTGAAATCAATTTGTTTTATGATTGAAATGAAATTTTAAGTACATAAAAACAAAGTCGCTATGTATTTGATTCTAAAAGACTGTTTCTTGTTTTAAGGTTTCGCATAGTTTGAATCAAAGTTATTTTCACTTTCAATCTAAATTGATAAACATATGGAATAAACAAACGTTGAACTCAAAACAAAGACGAAGACAATTGAAAATAAGGTAAACGTGAACAGAATATAATTACTCTACTACCTTACTTAAAACAAAGTTGAACTTATTTCATTCTTAAGTTGCTTTTTCAAACTGATTTTTAAATTGATCCACTTTGATTTTCAAGAAAACGCGTTTAGTCCTAAATTGTTAACGTTTTACTTCGATTCAAAGTAGTTTTTTTTGATTCTACGTTGTTTTTTGGCTCAGTGTAGTTAAGGTAGGTACCTATTTACAATTGAAATATTCTACTCATAATTCAGAGCTTTCTCGTTTAGTTTCGTTAAGTTCATAATAACTGATATATGTAGGTATGAAGGTGAAGAACAGAAAAATAATGGTTGTCTTGTTTCTCACTATTGGAGTTCATTCATTGGAAAATAAAACTTTACTTCCGATAAGACTGATGTGCTACGAGGTTTTGTAACTGACAATCAAAATCTACTTTTCTGAACGGTTTTGATGGCCTTAGTGCAAATGCAAGGGCGGATCCAGACTTTAAATCAGGGGGGGATTTTTTTAAAACCGCTTAAAAATGTTCTTTATAATGTTCTCTAAAGGAGGCTGACAAAATTTCAATGTGTATCTTAACCTTACGTTTGCATATTTTAAGGGCTAGAGTGACAATTTTAGTTATTACATTTTTTTAGAAACAGCAAGATATAATCTAACTATTTATTTTGGGCAAATCCCTACACATGTATGAAAGCATTCTAAGATTCCAACACTTTTCTAAATACATATGCATATGCCACATTTAAGACCTAACACACAATAGTTCAGAGGGGTTTTGAGTGCGTTTCATGCAGAAATGTTAGAAATTGTGTTGAAACGTAGATTTTTATAATATATATTCTGTTCTTGTTGGCGTTTCTATAAATGCAAATAACGCTACAAAAATACAGATGCAAAAACCCAAAAAATTAAAACGTTTCCCAGAAAAATATGATCTTTTTTTGTAGGAAAATAAAACAGAATCCGTCGTGAAAAATGTTATCTGGCTTTTTTGACGTTTTTTTTTTTTTGGTGGGCCTGATATTAAAAGACAAATTCATACAAAAATTACTGTTTGGCGTGAACCTTTCGAAAATATTTTGAACTAAAAGGAGTCAACAAAACTTAAATATTGTAGAGAGAAAAATGTTTGGTTCTTGAATTTAAGGAAATAGGTGCATTTCCGTACATAAATGCTTTAAAAGCAAATTAAGGTAAACAAATATGTTGAGAAGAAACATTAGTGTGGCACTCACAAATTACACGTCGCAGAATCTCTTTTCACTTCAGTATACCTATACTCGTGAGATTAAAAGCTTTTAAATTATGTAAATTAATAGATATGAAACGTTTATTATTTTTTTCAATTAGCCGTTTTTAGGACATTTATATTCTTGAAATTCGTGTTTAAGTCTCAGTTCTAGAGCATCAAAAGCAAATTCACCTAAAAAAAGAGACTTCTTTAATTTTCTTAGATCTTAATTGTTTTTGTATTTAATAAAAAATCAATATTGAAAAAAAAGAACACATTATGAAAGCCTTACACTTTTTATGTGAGTCAAATACGAGATGGAATTGAAGACGAGTTTCAGGAATTTAAAGTTATTCAAGGTTTCTTCATAAGAACCTGAATATTATGATCTTTCTCTCAGAAAAGATCTTCTGAAAATAATTTAAAGCACTACTAAAGTTTTTCCAAATTCTAAATTGTGTGAAAACAAGACAACAAACTATAGTTATTCTTGACACTTGACAGCAAACCTCTTTTTAGTGAATATCGTTAAATTACTAACAAATCTTAAGATGAATTCTTTACTTATACAACTTAACTGTATAAGCTTGATGGCTCAATAAATCCCCCCCCCCTCCTGGATCGTCAATTGGTTAAAAGTTAATGACTTTGTGCTGCAGGATTGGAGTAGGGCTGGATTTTCGATTCATATTAGATATATTCTTGGTCTAGTCCTAAGTTAAAAGTAATACTTTTAGCAACAAAGTTTAAAGCAGTAAAATACATTTTCAATATAATGGGTGATTTTTTTGAGGTTAGGATTTTCATGTATTAGTATTTGACAGATCACGCGGGATTTCAGACATGGTGTCAAAGAGAAAGATGCTCAGTATGCTTTGACATTTCATCATGAATAGACTTACTAACGAGCAACGCTTGCAAATTATTGAATTTTATTACCAAAATCAGTGTTCGGTTCGAAATGTGTTTCGCGCTTTACGTCCGATTTATGGTCTACATAATCGACCAAGTGAGCAAACAATTAATACGATTGTGACCAAGTTTCGCACTCAGTTTACTTTATTGGACATTAAACCAACCACACGAATGCGTACAGTGCGTACAGAAGAGAATATTGCGTCTGTTTCTGAGAGTGTTGCTGAAGACCGTGAAATGTCGATTCGTCGCCGTTCGCAGCAATTGGGTTTGTGTTATTCGACCACATGGAAGATTTTACGCAAAGATCTTGGTGTAAAACCGTATAAAATACAGCTCGTGCAAGAACTGAAGCCAAACATTCTGCCACAACGTCGAATTTTCAGTGAATGGGCCCTAGAAAAGTTGGCAGAAAATCCGCTTTTTTATCCACAAATTTTGTTCAGCGATGAGGCTCATTTCTGGTTGAATGGCTACGTAAATAAGCAAAATTGCCGCATTTGGAGTGAAGAGCAACCAGAAGCCGTCCAAGAACTGCCCATGCATCCCGAAAAATGCACTGTTTGGTGTGGTTTGTACGCTGGTGGAATCATTGGACCGTATTTTTTCAAAGATGCTGTTGGACGCAACGTTACGGTGAATGGCGATCGCTATCGTTCAATGCTAACAAACTTTTTGTTGCCAAAAATGGAAGAACTGAACTTGGTTGACATGTGGTTTCAACAAGATGGCGCTACATGCCACACAGCTCGCGATTCTATGGCCATTTTGAGGGAAAACTTCGGAGAACAATTCATCTCAAGGAATGGACCGGTAAGTTGGCCACCAAGATCATGCGATTTGACACCTTTAGACTATTTTTTGTGGGGCTACGTCAAGTCTAAAGTCTACACAAATAAGCCAGCAACTATTCCAGCTTTGGAAGACAACATTTCCGAAGAAATTCGGGCTATTCCGGCCGAAATGCTCGAAAAAGTTACCCAAAATTGGACTTTCCGAATGGACCACCTAAGACGCAGCCGCGGTCAACATTCAAAAAGTAAATGTCATGGACCAATCTAACGTTTCAAATAAAGAATCGAGCGTTTTTTTTTTTTTTAAAAGTTCTCAAGCTCTTAAAAAATCACCCGTTATATACCTACCATATTTAAGAGCTAACACACAATAGTTCAGAGGGGTTTTGAGTGCGTTTCATGCAGAAATGTTAGAAATTGTGTTGAAACGTAGATTTGTTCTTGTTGGCGTTTCTATATATGCAAATAACGCTACAAAAATACAGATTCAAAAACCCAGAAAATTAGAACATTTCCCAGAAAAAAAAAACAGAATCCTTCGTGAAAAATGTTATCTGGTTTTTTTTTTACGTATTTTTTTCGATGGACCTGATATTAGAAGACAAATTCATACAAAAATTACTGTTTGGCGTGAACCTTTCGAAAATATTTTGATCTAAAAGGAGTCAAAATAACTTAAATATTGTAGAAAGAAAAATGTTTGGTTCTTGAATTTAAGGAAATAGGTGCATTTCCGTACATAATTGTTCTAAAAACAAATTAAGGTAAACAAATAAGTTGAGAAGAAACATTTGTGTGGCACTCACAAATTACACGTCTCAGAATCTATTTTCACGTCAGTATACTCATGGTCATGAGATTCAAAGCTTTTATATTAAATTAATAGATATGAAACGTTTATTATTTTTTTTAATTAGCCGTTTTTGGGACATTTACGCCCAATTTCTTCACAAAGTTCTAAATTCCCTTTAGAACTCGATCTAGTGAATCTCAGTTTAACGATAGAACTTAGTTTTTAAAATATTTGGAACTCGGGCATTTCTTCACTTCTCTAGAACTCGATCTAAAATCATCTAAGCACTTAGAACTTGTTATTTTTAGAACCTAGTTTTAAAATGTTTTTGAAACTTTTGAATCACCCGGCAGAATATTTTGACAGACGTTTCCGTTTTTATATTCTTCAATTCAAAATACAAAATAAATATTTCTGTTGCGCCTATTTTCTTTTCTAGTATGTATGCCTATTTTTATGCATATTATAGTGAATTTGTTGTGCATTTATCAATAATATTCTTAGATAATATGAACAAGGACAATACGAAAGGAACAAAAAGAGAAAGCGGTAATGGTGGCGATTTGCCCGCCAGCAAAAAACACAGAGGCGACAACTGGACTCAAGAGGACACGAACTTGCTGTGTAATTTGTTGGTAAAATTTGGTCAAAAAGGAATTCTGAACAAAGAGACTAATGACGCAACTAACGACATCAAAAAAAGAGAGTGGAGCATAATTCGCTCACATTTCAATACAGACCCAAAGGTGCGTTATAATTTCATTTCCTGATCAGTTTTAACGTAGCATTTTCGTTCAGATAAAGCATAAAGACCCAAAGAGAAGTTCCTGCACTAATTGGAAGGCATAAGAAAATTGTAACGGCATTGCGTCAGTTTACCACTTTTGCAAAACAAAGTGCGCTGCAAACTGGTGGGAGACCGGCCAATACACCACCCGTGCTGAAAATTGAAATGACCGGCGAAGTACTTCAATTGAAAAATTATTACGGTCATTTGCTCACAGGGTTGGAATCTTTTGATTCTGATGCAATGCCAACAGATTTCGGCCAAATGCATCCAATTGTTGCTGACAGCAGCAACAGTTAGTTGCATATTTCCACAAGCCAAGAAACGCAGAAAAATCGGCAATTGTTGTTCTTCCAATATATGTATAACGAGTCCTATAGCCAATCAAGTATGTACATAATATACTATGAAGTTTACATATGCATAATAAATTTATTACAAATTTTACCGTGTTGCGGATGTTGAAGGTCTTCTGCCACTAGTTGAAGGACTGCTAAAAACGTTTGTTTTGTTAAACGGAAGCGCCGAAAAAAATCGGTGTCGTCCCATGTGTTAATTGTTGCACGTATTGGCATTCGATAAATACGCCGTTCATCCAGGATATCGTCCATAAAAAGGAAATCATTAAAAATAAGATCCATTTTCGTAGGATATTCGCTATTTATTGTCTTTTAATATATTTTCCGAAAATGATTAGAAATTCATTTTCATTTCGCTCGCTGAAAAAACGAAATTATAAATAAACCGAGTTTTAAGGCACAAGACCCCCGAATTTGAGGGTCTAATTTTATCGAAGTTCTAAGTATAACAAAGTTCTAAATCGAAGTTCTTGCGCGTTAGAACTTGGTAAAGAAATGATGTAGAACTCAAATGAGTTCTAAAATTTCACTAAACCGAGTTTTAAGGGCTAGAACTTTGTCAAGAAATCGGGCGTTATATTCTTGAAATTCGTATTTAAATCTCAGTTCTAGACCATCCAAAGCAAATTCACCTCAAAAAAAGAGATTTCTTTTATTTTTTTAGATCTTAAATGTTTTTGTATTGAATATCAATATTGAAAGAAAAAAAACACATTATGAAAGCCTTACACTTTTTTGTGCGTCAAAAAAAATATAACATGGAATTGAAAACGAGTTTTATTTAAAGTTATTCAAGGTTTCTTCTTAAGAACCTGAATATTACGATCTTTCTCTCAGAAAAGATCTTATGAAAATAATTTAAATCATTACTAAAGTTTTTCCAAATTGCAGGGGCGAACGCAGGTAGGGGTTTGGACTGTTGTCCATCCTTGACAACAGTACTCGCACACATGAATGGTTGAGAGTTGTAAGTCATTAGGCCCTAGTTCACAACGGACTGTTGCGCCACCCAATTTATTTATTATTATTTGAACTGGAGTCTAAATTTAACTTATAAGTCAGACACAGCTGCTATTTATAAAGAATTTGCCAGATCTGTTTAATTAGAAACAGGTTTAAAGCATATTCTAATACAATTCTGAAAAATTTTACTTAAACCTATACAAAATGGCTTGTAGAGGGTAACAAAATAAATTGCGTTAGCTGGAGAGCCAACATCTTTGAAACCCTTTAAACTATTTTGTTTGCTGTTAGTTGAGAAATTTTATGAAGTCAGGCTGGTGGTTTTAAGACTTGGAAGCACGCAGATATTAGCAAACATTTCATTGAATTTCGATCTATGTATGTACATATAATATTTAGAAGGTCAATCATAAACTTGACAGTTTTTTTTATCGAATCGATACCTTTCATGCAAATCGTCTCCGTCTATTTCAAAGGGTTCCAATCGGGTTAAGCAGAACTTTCATTTTCTGTTAGTTGGTAGAATTCCATCATAAAGCAAAATATCAAAATATTGATATATTCTAAAGTCTTTTGACATTTTAATTTTTGTTTATAAATTTTCAAATAAAATGTCTCTTAATTTTCTCAATCAGTTTGCTTATTTTTGACGTTTACAGCTTAAACATAGGTTCCGTCGTGTTTATTTTTACACTCCAGATTATCGTTTTAAAATAGGTTTAAATTGTCTATGAATAATATAAACTGAAGTTTAGCTTAGCAAAGACAAAATAAGAACTTATCAAGGAACTATGAAAATGACCCTATGTTCGGAACGCATTCAAAATCATTACTTCTAGTATTTTCATGGTGAATTTAAGAAAAACGTGTTTGACAATTACAAAATTCAATCCAGCAATCTACGGTAAATTTGAATATGCGAAAACAAACAATGTGTCTGTAACTCACATTTATTCATGTGTGAGTTCAGCCTAAAAATGATGGGATCGACAACGGCAACTAGGAAATAAGGCATACAAACTTATGCATGCATAATGCATATAAAAATTAAGTTTTAGCTTTGAAGTCATATGTGTATATGCACTTTCTGCGTTCGCACCTGCCAAATTGTCAATTGTGTGAAAACAAAAAAAAAAAACAAATTAAAGTTGTTTTTGACACCAAACCACTTTTTGGTAAATATCGTTAAATTACCAACAAATCTTAAGATCTGCCCTGGATCTGCCATTGTACTAATGTGACTTCACAATTACCCTATCACGTCATATTTCTCTCATATTGCCTTTTGAAATTCAAAATTTACCTTTTTTTAATAAAGTTTGCGGTTTTTTCAATCTATGTTCAGTTTAAATATTTTCAGTAACCTAATGTAAGGATAAGAATAATTTAAAATTAAGTTCCCAGAAATTAGACATAAAACTCTTCAAAAGCATAATTTGTTAATATAGTCACAGATCTCTGAACCATATGGGTCCTAGGCAGTATACCTAATACAAAAAAGATTCTTCTAACTTAACAATTAAAAATTCTACTTTATTTTTTTAATATTCAATTAAGCGTAATGTTTTTCTTTTTACCCTCACATAGGAAGTTATTGTAATTGCTACGATTTGTCGAATTGAAAATTTTGACACGTCTCGAAGACGTTTCAAGGTCCCTAGAATCTAAATCAAAGATTTTTAGCAATACATATGTCGTTCGTACGTCCGTATACGCTCGGAATATCTATTTTTCGTCGTTGACATCTCTCGAACCAGTAAAGATATAGGCGCAAAATTTTAAACGATTTAGTAAAATGTTAAGTCATTTTTAGCAATTTACTATAAGCTTAAAAGATAATTTACCTTATTTTAAACGATTTTAACATCTTTCTATCTCTTAACAATTCGCTAAAGTTAAAATCACGAAATGGCTACTTTAACTTTTAGCAATTTGCTAAACCCATATGACATCTCTACAAATATTCTTATAAGAACAGTGGATGGAATGGTTTAGTCAGCTAGGAATTCCAATTAATAGGTTAATTTAAGCGTATCTGCTTTGTTTATTTTCACGAACTGTCACTTTTAAGACATGTTTAGATGCTCGTAATTAGCAATTTACTAGTTAGCAAAAGTTTAAAATTTTGGATTCCCTTAGTAAATTGCTAACTAATAAATTGTGTTAAACCCTTAATAATAGGTTGTTACACAGATAATAACACAGAAAGATGCAGAAAGGACTTTCAAAAAAATTGAGTGGGTGTTTTTTTTACTACCTATAGAAATTTAAAAACAAAAAGAAAAAGTTCTGTTTGACCCAAAATATCTCACGAACTAATAACGCTATCGACTTCAATTGAATTTAATAATATATAGGTATAATGTGACGTGACGATTTTTTTTATAAATCAAAAGAACTGAAAAAAAAAAATATTTGTCTCCTCGAATATTTTCCGAACGAAAAATGATTTGTATTCCAATATAATTTTATGCAACGACGAATAAAGCTTCTTTTACCAAAACTAAACTAAAATTGATTTTCGACTCCAATATCTTGACAAAAATTTAAGATATTAGCTTTTAACTAATTTCATCCTATGAAAAATATTGTTTTCAAAATTTAATAAGGTTTTTATAGATTTTTGAATTCAACGGTCATTTTTTCATAAAAATTAAAGCCTACAAAAAATTGGTAAAAATTGATGTTCGACATCTCGTGAATAAATGAAGATATTGACTTTAAAATAATTTCATTCTGTGCTAAATTTTGTAGTTAACGTAAGTTAATATGGTTTTAAAAAAAAATCCAATCACAAAAAAACAAAAACACATATTGAAATCAAACATATTTAATCATATGCAAATTATTATTTATAGCTTTTGTTAATGTTTCAGAAAAATGTAATTGACACGAAAACCTACAAAAATAACAAAAAACTGATAAGAAATGGTTTTCGACACAAATATTATGAAAACGAAGGATGATATTGACTTGAAATTTTTCATATCACAAAATATTGTTATTAAAATTTTGTTAAGGTTTTAGACAAATCGACAGACGGGATGAAAATTATGAGTGTGGGTCGCATCCCAGCCTTTTTTCGTTTTATTTTGATGGTGTTTTTTGGTCAACCATCTAAAAGTGTTTAAATAAAACTGTTCACCAATCATGCACTTATTTTTAGTAAAAACTTTTTTTCAAGGACTTATTAATGTGTACGTGTTAACATAACGTCCGAACTATCCATATTGTGGTATATATGTTAGGTCCGTCAAGTACCAAATCTTAGCAAAACAAACGTCTTAATGAAAATCCATCAACTTTTTGGTCGTGAAAAAAATTCTGGGATGTGGCCCATACTTAAAAAAGTTAAAAAATGTTTTTCTTATAACAAATCAATTTTTAAGCTTAAACAAATGGAAGGAGTATGGAACATACAATTTAAGTTTCATCAGTTTTCGAGAAGATCAATCAGAAGAAAGAGAATATTAGCGAATTCGATGTGTTTTTAGAGGGTTTGCAGATTAATAAGTTATAAACGATCTTCTTAAGGTTGTAAGAATAGATTATCACTCCAAGGAAGATCGCAACTCGAAGAAATCTGCGTTGTACAGATTCAATTCTTTAAAAGTGAGAGTTCTAATAGGGAGACTAGACTTGTCTAAAGCATTAAAGGAGAGGTCTAACAAAGGTGGTGTACAGGGATTTAGTGACATAGAAGCTCTAGAATGTTTTAGACCAACGTTTGATGAAGCCAAGGAATGAGTTGGCCTTGTTAATAATATAAAACAGACAAAATGAATGGTAACATCGTGCGGACTGTAAGTTCGGAAGGGAAGATGTGATCGTTTACGGGTGAATGTTTTGAATTGACATTTAGAACCTAGTCTGAAATGAATCAAGATCATTTTGGAGTAGAAATAACCTATGTTATTTTCATGTCATCAGCGTAAATAGAGACAGTTGAATAATAAATGATATTTATAACGTCGTTACTAGACAAATAACAAAGGACCAATGTGGCTTGCTTGAGGGACTCCTTCAAATGGCATAAATGGGATCGGAGATTGAGAACCTGCAAACAACTGTATATCTGCGGTTCTCAACTCTATATCATGGTTCTCTGAGCCATGAAATAAAAAAGGGTTTGAAATCAAGGTTTTTAAGTTTAAGAGAAATAATTTGGTGACTGATTTTATCCAAGGCTTTACTTAAGTCTGTAGTAATAAATCCACTTCATTTCCTTTCTTTAATTTATTTAGAGTTTTGGGCTAATTCTCTAAGATTGATTGTAGTAGATTTGCCTTTTAAGAAGCCATATTGTTGGGAAGAAAAAATAGGTCTATAACCTCACAAAAATTTGTAACGTTTATCTACTTCCTTCCTATACATGTGCTCACTTATTGGTTTATTTGCTGTGGTTAAGTAAAAACTGATTCAAAAAATATGTTTTTCAAATGATTACTCATTCTCATCTGCACATGTATTTAAATAATATACATATACATATATAAAAAAAAGAAACAAACAAGCAAACAAACAAACAAATATGTCAACCATAAAATATTGTCCGTGTGTATTTTGCACTTAATATGAACAGCGAAAGTAAACGAAAAACAACTCCGTTTCAGTTTTGTATTATTGTTTATTTGTCCAAAGAATTTTATGCAACAAAAATACCTGTTTAAATATCATTGAAGTCCTTAAGTTATCATCTACCTGAAACAATACGGATACAATAACCTTATAGAGAATTAAAAAACACAAAAACAATTTATTTAGGAAAACCAAGGGGTCACGTGCCGTGACGTGCCGCATCCTCTGACTTCTGACCTGTGATCGAATGAAATGCAATATGACTCGTCATTTAGTGGTCATCATCGTATGACACATTCGTCCTTTTTTTACCTCTAAAGTGATTTGAAAATGTTTTGATGATCGACATAAGGGTCTCTGTTTGTCTGTTGGTTCAAAATAACCTTTACATTTTATTGGTTTGTTTACGAAAATTCATTTTTAAAAACACTTTTAAGGGATATCGTCTTGAAATTTACAAACAATTTTGTTTTTTTGTTTTTGTCTTCAAAAACACAAATAACACACATGTGAGTTGGTTTTGAAAAATAGAATTGATCCTTACCTAACTCATTTCCCTATGTTTTGATTTATATATTTGTTGATGTAAAATAGCATAAAAATGACCTGAAAAACATTCACGAATGTTTGTATCAATTAGATCAGGAAGTAGGTACCTTTTATCAGGGATAAGTTGTATTGTTGTAATTAGGTAAAAGTGTAATATTTTATTATAGGTAGTTAAAAGGCTATAGGTATATAGAAAGGTACTTTAACCAATTAATCCCAAATTGATGCTTTGGTAAAACAAACTTTTTAGACGCGTCGCCATCGGCTGCTTTCAAAAATGTTGGTGGAAAAATTGTTGTGAAAAACGGAAGTAGAAGTTTTTTTTTCTTTTAATTATGCGGCGAGTTAAAGAAAAGTGTTTATATTGTTTTAAGGAGGAAGGAACATTTATTGAGGTTTCTATAAATTCATTAACCAACAAATTTGGGTTTCATTGTTTTCCCTTTTGTCTGTTTTTTTTTATAGTTAAATGAAGTAGGTAGATCAATAAAAATATTCAAAACTGTTTTTGATGTCTAATGATGAGTGGAAACTGTAAACTGTAGCTACAGTAGCAATATTTGAAAAATTAATTGCGAAAAATTAATTCTTATACATTTACTCGATTGGTTAATTTTAACATATTTTCAGAACTGACAATGTCTGATAAATCGAAGAAGTGTGTCAATACGGTTAATTAATTCTTCTAATTTTTTATAATTTAATGTCAGAAGTTGGTTGATAACTTTTTGTCAGATGGATGACTAAATACCACAAAATAAATTGTAAGAAACTGACATATTTTCAACCAAGTGTGTAAACGCACAAATTAAATATCACCTCATTTTTTGATTATAATTTGACAAAGAATTGTATGATGATGGAAAAATAACATTTGAAAGTTTTTTTAATTTTCAGAAACGATAACGTCATAATATGATCGTTTTAAAATGTATTTTTTGAACACTATCAGATCTTGGCGTAAAAAGACTTAATACAAGCTTTATCTTTCGACAACTTTTAACTATGAGGACTGGGCCAAGAACATATGTTATATGAATTGGAAATCTAGGTCTATTCCAATCGTTCAGCACAAATTTATCAACTCTGCCCAGTTAACGATCCAGGGGAGTCATATGAGCCATAAAGCGTGTACAGTTAAGTTGTATAAGTAAAGATTTCACCTAAAGATTTGTTAGTTAATAAACGATATTCACCAAAAAGTGGTTTGCCATCAAAAACAACTATGTAAAATCTTTGTTTCACATAATTTTGAATTTGGGAAAACCCTTTAGTATAATGCTTTAAATTATTTTCATAAGATCTTTTCTGGGAGAAAGGTTATAATATTCAGGTTCTTAAGAAGAAACATTGACTAAGAGATCGCCAATTTGATATTAAGTTGGCTTTAAAGTTCTTAAACTCGTCTTCAATTCCTTCTTATTTTACCTTAATAGTGTACAGTAATTCCCGCTTAGTTGCACCTCGCTTAATTGAACATCCCGCTTAATTGATCGAAAAAATTGGCTTCGAAAATTTACCGTATTAGTAGTAAAGCTTTTTAGACGGTTAATTGAACCCCGCTTAGTTGAATTACTCGCTTAATTGATCTTAAAAATATGCAGAAGAAAATCTAAATACATGATCGTTTTTCGGATAATTGGACGGACAAAAAAAATGATTGTGATTGGAAAAACCAAAACGCCAAGGTGTTTTAAAAATAAGGTTGTACCTTTGCAATATTTCTCCAACAAAAAGGCATGGATGACCCAACATTTATTTATTTATAATTCTTTTTGTCGACAATGATGCCTTTCATAAGAAGTTGGACGATTTAAAAAATATAAACGTGAAGCTTGTATACCCACAAATACAACGTCCATCATTCAACCCCTTGACCAAGGCATTATTCATTGTTTCAAAGCTTACTATCAGCAAAATATAACAAGGAAACAAATTACAGCCATCGAACGTGGCAAGACTATCGAAGAATTTTCGAAGTCGATCACATCTTTGCAAGCAATGCACCTAAGCAAACATTGTTTGTGGCTTATAACACCTTCTACTATAAGAAATTGTTTTAGAAAGTTAATATTGGAAATATTTTACTACTAAACCTACATTTGCTTCATCCAAGAAGAAGAGGAACCGGAAAATGATCTCGTGGTCATAGATAACGTTCTTGAGGACAATGCAGATTTCACTGCTTATTTGGCATGTGATGACATAACATATCATGTTATGGCGAACTAACAGACGCCGAAATTAAGTTGACACTAAAATGTTTATAGAGTAAATTTCTGGGATGAATATTTTATTTTTTTGTTAACCTTCTTCTCGTGCAATTATACGGGTTTCGCTTAATCGAACAGATATGTCAATTAAGCGGGGTTTCGCTAATTGAACCACCCGGATAATTGACCGAAAAATCTTACAAACTAGTCAGTGCAATTAAGCGGGGAATACTGTATAAGGTTTTCTTTAAGTATTTTCACGCAGAGTTTTGGACGAGTGGTTTTCAATCTGGCGATACTTTTTTTCAGATTTGTTTTTTTGGAGGTTGTCATTTGATTTATGCACAGCTTAGTTTTCCATATATTCAAGCAACAAACTTACTCCAGAAAAAAGTTTACAAATCTCGCAAATTTATTACCAAAATAATAGTTCTGTTCGCAAATTTATTACCAAAATAATAGTTCTGTTCGCGCGACGTATCGCACACAGGTAGTAATTCGAGGTGAGGAACCATGTGGATCAGTTTCAAGTGGATAATGTACATCCTCAGAGATGCCGTACTGAAGAGGCTATTAATACAGTTGGTCTTTTATTTGAAATTAAAATAAAAAAATAAATTGGGTGGCGCAACAGTCCGTTGGAGAACTAGGGCCTAGTGACTGACAACTCTCAACCATTCCTGTGTGCGAGTACTGTTGTCAGGGATGGAAGGGACCTACAGTTTAAAGCCGAATCCGAACGGCAAATTTGAGAAAGCACTTTTCATGACAAGAATTACTCTTGGAGAATTTGTCAATTTCTTGCAAGAGGCAGTACCCGTGAAAAAAACTTTAGGTGGCATAGGCAGGGATCGAACCCAAGACCTTTCGCATGACAGTCCAACGCACTAACCATCATGCCACGGTTACTACTCTTTTATTTGAAATTGGGCTTTCTTTTTCCTAGAATGCCGACGAAAAATTTAGCATGACAACAAATCAGAATTGGGTTATAAACAGACCAAATTTAATCTTAGGCATTTTTTTCTTCCCACAAACAAATCATATAAATAGAACTTTTGTTTTACATTATTATTATAATTTTGTAAGATTTTGCAGAAGGATCTTGGCTTGCGGTCTTACAAAATTCAACTCGTAAAAAAATTCAAGCTGAACGACCATCAAGCGTGTCGCACGGTTGGTTAATGGGCCCAAAACGGTATGTCTTCGAAAACCAAACCTCTGAAAAAACTTATGTCTTTTAAAAAATAATCATAGTCTAAAGTTGCAAAAACATGTCTTAGTGCCAGATACCACGATAAGATCATAAAGATCAATGCCGTACTAATGTTTTTCCAGAAAAACAAAACTAACTACCCTATAGTTGACAATAGTAATAAATCAATTCTTTATGGAACATTCATATACATTTATAATTTAAGCACATCAAAATGCGTGTCACTAGCAAAATGTTTCTTCAAATTTTAGATACTAAGTAAAAGAATAAAACTTAATCAGAGCCGAGCAAAATTCTAGAGTCCTCTGTTTTACTTTATCTATACAGAATGGCTAGAGTGTTATAAGCCCAAAACTTAAATTCGAACCTTATATGTACGTACGGGGGAGGTCCGATAAGTACTTAGCCTACAAAAGAAAGCCAATAAGTTTGAAAAAGTTTCCGTCTATATTTTTTAACATAGTCGCCTTTTAACTCCGCACAAGCATTTTCCAATTTCTTTAAACCGTCTAAAAAATAGATTTGCAAAGTAGGCCTCCGTGGTGGCAATAAACTCCTCATTCGAAGCAAATTTCTGCCCGGCGAGTGACATTTTCAAGTTTGGAAAAATAAAGAAGTCATACGGAGCCAACTCTGGAGAATACGGTTGATGCGCAATACGGTTGCCCTATTCGATCAATTTGGCCGTGGCGAGAGGGGAGGTGTGAGCCGGTGCGTTGTTATTGTGCAATTTGTCAAATGCGGATGGGGCCAAAAATTCGACATACATCCCTATGATCGTTTTGCCTTTCTCCAAGTAGCCGTTAAGATCACACCTTGTGAATTCCAGAAAACAGTGGCCATGACCTTTCCGGTCGATATGGGAGTCTTCGCATTCTTCAGAACACGTTCGCCCGGTGAAGTCCATAGTTTAGACTGTTCCTTAGTCCTTCTTCGATGCAGAAACTCCTTCGGATCGCGCTCAAATAGTGTCAATCACTGCTTTGAACTGATCTCACGGTTGCACTTGTTTTCCGGAGTGAGCAAACGCGGCATCCATCTCACCGACAGCTTTCTCATACCCACAATTTCATTTAGCATATAACCCACGAGTACTTTTTAATCGTCGGTCTGCCAATACGAGATCTTGGATTTTTGTTAAGTTATTTTCAGTGGTAGCCATTTTCGGGAAACCTGGAAAACCTGACAAGTCAAAAACCGACGTAATACCATGCTAAAACTCATTATACCAATTTTTAACGGTCACCATCGAAAGAGAAGAATCACTGTAGATATTGTCCTTCTAAAAACAAGAATCAAATCACCAAACGATATTTGTTCTTTTTCCATTTTACACGTACTAATATTCAGGGACACGTCACAAAATAAAACTTTGTACCCGATTCGGCCGAAATTTCGACAGTAGCAGTCTACAAGAATGTTCTATACGAAAGTAAATAGTGACGCCCTCTGGCGGCTAGGCTAAGTAATTATTGGACCACCCTCGTACAATCTACTTATACGCGGACGGATTTGTGTCAATTGGCAAAATAACACCTGGCGGAGGCGATATAATAAACTTTGAACTGTACGACCCTAAAAAAATAGTGTGTAAATGGTCATAAAACTGCATGTTCAACGGTTACCGCCTGAACACAATGGGTGAAGCTTAAAGCTTTAAAAAGCACTTGAAGCAGAAGCTGCCGTTTAAAACGCGTATTTTGAAGAAAGGATGTTTACAATAGTGAAGCGCCACAAGAATAATTGAAGTTAGAAGCTGTGCGCCTATCTGTTTGTCTTTCGTTTACCCGGCATAAGTTCTGAAATACATTGAACAATCCCAAAGCGAGGTCTTTTCAAAACATAAATGAAGATGGTTGTGTTCAACAAACCCATTAAAATGTCAAAATTCTTCACAGCATCAAGTCAAAAGTTTTCAACTTGATCCCCCAACTATCCATATAAACCATACAAATGTCAAAAATCTACACAGCCTTCACTTCAGCTTCGGCTTCAACTTCGCATTGTTACGCTGTGTGTTGTTTTAGTACTTGTCAACTTTGACAGTACCACAAGCTTCAGCTTCAGCTTCACAATTGTGTTCAGCCAATTAAGATGGCTAGGGCATGTTGAACGAATGAATATCAAAGCTTCAGCTCGTAAAGTATTAAACGCCAAGGCAGAGTGAACAAGAAGCAGAGGCAGACCTCATCTCCAGTGGAGCGGACCAAGTTGAGACCGATATACACGGGGACAGCAAGCGAGAGATCGAGTAATTTGATGTGATCTATTACTTGATGCCCAGGAGAACCCTCAATGTACCGCGTCAACTAAAGTAAAAGTTAAGTAAGTAATACAAAATTTGTCGATTCGGGGTGTATCACTGTTCATTCTCAACCATTCTCATCTGTGATCTGGATAAATTCACAATCATTAAACCGAAAGTGAAACATGTAAGTTTGTCTGTTCTCCCAAAGTGAACATTTTCCAAACTGAACATTTCAATACAATAACGATCTTTTTTAAATATCGCTATCGCCATCATCGATATGAATGATGTTCTTTAAGATTACAACCAATTCCTCTACCCTACCCTAAAAGAAACTTCATTCTGAGCTAGAATCTTACATTTTTATCTCAATGAAGTTCGCGACCTTTGTTGCAGCCCATTTACAGCATCCATTGAATCACAACTGATGCAGCTCCACAAACGTTTACATTCAGATCGCATTTTGATGTAGAAGTAGATGCTCGATCGATAGAGTACATGTTCTCATTTAATTCCAAACGCTAATTAGTACGTATGTATGTTTCACTATTTATGTTCATTCAATCGAATGGCAACGCCAACGTCCATCAGTGGTCAGTCAACTAGTCAGCATTCGCTTTGACAACACTGACAAGACTATAAACATCCATTCAAGAATTATAATATGTCAAATAATGCAAATTTCACGCTAGGGAATTCAAGTCTAAAAAGCAGGCTCAATACTCGTCATCGCGTCGCATATCCATTTACGGTTCAATGATGAGTTTATGATTCGATCACAGAACGCTCGTTAACCGTAATATAAATGGACATTATAGTTCTTATAGTAGGGGCGTTTTTAACCACTATACTTCTGTCACAATAACTTGGAAACACATGCGGATAAAATGTTTGGCTTTTTGTGCTGCATCTGGTTATTTTGGTAAATTTCTAATGTGGGGCGTAAACTCTCGCTGCTTTGCTGATGGCTCTGTTTCCATTTCTATTTCTATTTCTATTTCCATTGGAATTCCTATCTGAAGCTGAAAATATTATTATCTACCTAAAAATATTTGGTAAACTGATCAGCAGCAGGAGGATATAGAGGAGAAACCTTGAGCCTTGTTTTTGTGCGAGGATTTTCCACAGTGGTCAGATGTGATAATGCGCCAATTTGACATGGTTAGGTTATATCTATGATGAATTCGTTTGAAGCCTGTCAACGAGGCGTTACTTATATATTGCTTTACCCTTTCATATTCACATGTGCGCGTTTTGGTGGCGCTCATGCTGAGAATTTATAATGTAGGGGCGGACTAGCGATAATTTGGCAAACGCAGAAAAGAGGCTGGCGCTTGTGTGGTTGCGATAATATTTTTTGTTTTTGATTTTTAGAAAAAAATTACGATAAAATGCGACTTTACTTATCTGAGCGTCCAGCGTTTATCTTCAAGATAAGTCTTTTGAGTTAAATCTTAAATTTTAAAAAATGTGCAGATAACTAAAGGATTGAAGGAAAATATTCATAAATGAGCATATGCATAAATGTTCACTACTGAGAAGAAAATGTCCTTTTCGCTGTGATAAAATTATTGAATAGGGAAAATTTTAACAATCTTGAAATGACGATAAGAGAATGTAGAATTCGTCTCTGCATCTTCCTTAGTTCTCTTAGTGCATTTCTTCAAATCGGTACTTTAGAAAAGCTGTGGGAAAACGAAATCAAAATCGTATGCTTTGACATCCATACAAAAACGAAAAACAAAAACTAAAAAAAACACCACAAAATTGTGTTTGAGAATAAAAATATAAGTTTCACCAAAAGGTCCTTCTGTTATTTTTAACCAACTTTTAAAATTTTTCTTTTAACTTTTACACATTTGGAATTATATATGTACAGTAAATATGTATATTTATATATGCATATACATATATACATTTCATGTTGTAAAAAAACAGCCCTAGAAAAGTTTTAAAACCTTTTGTGTATAAAAATTAGTTGCTATAGAACTAATTGCTATTTTATTGCGAACATTTTATTTTAAGCTTAAAATATTGATTGTTCACAGGTTAACTACTCATCTTTTTAAATATAACGGGTTATCCATTTTACGGCTTCAAAAATATAGGGCTAAAATTCGACATCTGTCAAACTAAGTTATTAAACCAATTTTTTTTTGTCCAGTTTAAAGTCTGACATTTACGAAAATGGATCGCTTAACTATCGCACAACGCATACAAATTGTTAAAACCTACACAAATTTTGATTCTGCCACAGCCACATATCGTGCTCAGGAAATAGGACTGTCTTTCGTCCAGTTCGGACAAATGTTATGATTCCATAAAAATTAGAAGTAAGTATCTAGGTATAGTTATTTTGAATAGCATTATTTATGAAAAAGTGGGCGGATATCACGCCCCTATTAAGGGAAATATGATTTTTTATTGTTTAACGTCAAAAACCGTTTCATAATCCTATAGTTATAGGTCAGCCAATAAGTCAGTTATTGTTTTAGCGATTTTTGAAGTGCTAAATCTTAGGAGCTTATTATGATATCGACTTGAAATTTTGCTGTTATCCATGACTAGCTTAGAAAACTGTTTTTAATCAAAAGGTTTTGTGTTTTTTCGTGCTTAAGGTAAAAGGGAGTTTGAAATTCCTGTAAAAACATAAGATGCGTTCGAAATAACGTGATTTTAAACATTCTTTAAGAAAAAAACCTTCGCTACAGTAATTTCAGAAACGTGATTCAATCGTTCGTTGATACCCACGTAAATATTTTCAATCAAAAAGAGAACTTCCGAATAAACCTCTTAACAATTTCTGAAAGGCTAAAATCTTAGCAGTCAGTGGTGTGTGAAAAAGTCTAAAGCTTGTTACAAAAATATTTCTACGACAATCAAGATTTATTAAAGAAATAAATTCTTAAGATTTACCACCGGATTATTTGGACATTAAGTTATTATGGACCAAGACCAACTATTATAACGAAATTCATAATTTTGTTCTTCACCTTCCTCAGCTCTGAAGTCATCGATTTTATAAAACAAAAACTCTAAGAGTACAAATATTTTATATTGCTCATATAGATTTTATAAATCTAATTGTACTTAGGTGTATATTTTTGTGTTTAATGAAATACAAAATATTCTTATTTCGATAATGAATAAATGACAAACGACGAAAATGCTTAAAATTAAAATAAAAATAAAGTACATTTTTTTGAGTAATTATAATATTTGCTGATAAGGAAAAATAAAAACAATAATTATTTGAAAATAAAAGTTCAAATAAAAGGTTGAATTATGCATTAATTAATTTTAAATATTTTTGGTAAGTGTTTCTTGCTCTTATTTTCGAAATAAATAATGAATAAGCATAATTTGATATATATTTAGTATCGGGTCATGAAAGGGCACAATATATACCTTCAAGATTCATAGACTTCACTGAGAGAATTCATTAGTCTTTTTGGTAAAAAAAATCAATTTTGTTTGTAAGAAAATATTATTTATGAACATTGCTTAGCTTAGAGACTGTTGTATTAACAACTCTAGATATATCGTGCTAGTTCCTCGTATCAAGCAAATCCATTTAGAGAAAGAGCTCCAAAGAGAACCGTTTGGCAAAACGAGAAAGCCGACTGCGACGGTCTCAATAATTTTTTTCAGGATCTTTAACTGGTCACTATAGTTCCTCGTAGACTGACGTACAGATATGGAAACTAACATGTTATGAAAGCTTTTGTCCCGAATAGTGTTAAAAATATCAAACCTTCAACATATGGCATCTACCGACGCTAAAACTATTAAAAACCTCTTTGCCTTAAAAGGTACCTTGTACACATCTTTTACCCAAATCGAAATAAGTGATGATATTGTTGAAAAAAAATTAAGTCTACTTAAAGATGATTTCCCTCCTGGTCCGAATGGTTTGCTTGCAATTGTGTGCTACCTCCCTATGTAAACCTCTTTCAGTACTGTTTCGTCTTTTCATTTCTTAAGCTATTTTTTCTATTTTCCCAAAGCATTGAAAATATTCCTTTATTTTTGCTGTTCATAAAAATGGAGAAAAAAATGATGTTACGAACTACAGGCAAATAGCCAAGCTTTCTTCAATTCCCAAGCTTTTCGAAAGCATTTTCTAGGACTATATCTATTTCCGTTGTTGACCTATTTTTTCTTCCCAACAACATAGCTTCACATCTTCTATAACCAATCCTACTGAATGTGTGTCCACAACTCTTAACAAATTAGAAAAAGGGAATGCAGTGGACGTTATCACTTCCGACTTTAGTAAAGCCTTTGATAAAATCAGTCACCAAATTATTTATCTTAAACTTAAAGACCTTGATTTCCCACCTTTTTTATTTCATGGCTCAGATTATACCTTGAGAACCGCCAATATAGAGTTGTTTTGAAGTTCTCAATCTCCTATCCCATTTATGCATACTCAGGAGTCCCTCAATTGAGCCACCTTAGTCCTTTGTTATTTGTCTCAACTATCAAGGACGTTATTAATGTCATTGATAAATTAACTGCCTCTTTTTGCAATGGTGACATGAAATTAACAAAGGTCATTTCTCCTCCATCCGATACTGTCTTACTCCAAAATTGTCTTGGCTCATTTCAGACTTGGTAAAACAAACTTTTTTTAGAACTCAATGTAGCTAAATGCCAAATCATAACACTCACCCGTAAGTGATAACAGCTTCCTTACCGATTTTACAGTCTTCACGATGTTAAATTTCAGAGCCCATTTTGATTACATTATTATACCAAGGCCAACTCATACCTTGGCTTTATCAAACGTTGGCCTAAAAAATTCTCGAACCCCTTTGTCACTAAATCCCTAAACACCACCTTTGTTAGACCTCTGTTTGAATACGCTAGTCAAGTCTGGTCTCCTCATCCGAACTCTCACTCTCAAAGAATTTAATCTGTTCAACGCAGATTTCTTCGATTTGCACGCCACTGTCTTCCTTGGGGTGATAATCTCTTCTTACCACCTTATGAAGATCGTTTTAAACTTATTAATATGCAAACACTTTAAAAACGCTGCGAAGTCGCTGTTGTTCTCTTTCTTTACCAGCTTTAAGCAGCTACAATGATCTCACCATTTCTTCTAGAAAATATTCCTATTTATACTAATCCAAGGAACGCCAGACAGACCCCCCTCTTTTTCCATCCTCATTACCATACAAATTACGGTCTTTTTGAACCTATTACAAAAATGCTGCTATTAACTAACAACGTGCATACCACCTTCGACCTTAGAAAAATCTCTACAACTCGTTCTAAGGGCCTTCGGGCCCAATCCTAAGCATAATATAAAACTAAAAAAACTAGAAAGAAAAACAAATTTGAGTCTAGCCTTAATTCCTTTTTTGTAAATAGCTTGCATTATGCGTAAATAAATTAATAAATAAATAAAATAAATATACCCAAGTAGTGCCCGTAGCGTGATGGTTAGTGCGTTGGACTGTCATGCAAGGGGTCTTGGGTTCAATCCCTGCCTGTGCCACCTTAATTTAAAAAAAAAATTCACGGGTACTGCCTCTTGCGAGGAATTGACAAATCCTCCAAGAGTAATTCTTGTCATGAAAAAGGGCTTTCTCAAAATTTGCCGTTCGGATTCGGCATATAAACTGTAGGTCCCTTCCATCTCTGACAACATTACTCGCACACAGGAATGGTTGAGAGTTGTAAGTCACTAGGCCCTGGTTCTTCATGGACTGTTGCGCCACCTAATTTATTTTTATTTTTTTTATACCCAAGGCTGATATAGTTTGATTTTACCTGCAAAGAGGTTTCAAGGAGAAAGAGGCAAGCTTCCGGGGTTTTAGAGCCAACCCAACTGAGGAAAAGTAGAAAATGGTCAAGCAAGCCAGGAAGGCCTACAACGCTCATATTCAAAGGACTGCATTTTTGTATGACCAATAAATCATTTCAAAAAATACTGAAATGTCTCAAAGCCACTAAGAATGATTCATTCTTCCTTTTTCTTTCCCAATGCTTGTTGGCAATGACATTCCATTAGTTAGCTCTATTGAGAAAGCTAACTTGTTTGCAAAGAAGTTCGCGGTACAGTATGACACGTTACCTGATATTGCCATAGCTCCCCCACTTATTGAAAATCTATGCGCCAATCTTATACGCTAGCAAAATTCCTGCGTAAGGTTTTAAATGTTTCCTATATTCTTCTAGACTCCTTTATAGTATGTAGTTGAAAAATAGCATTTATTCAGCCAATGCCAAAAAAGGCGAATCTTATTTTCACGTCCTTTTTTCAAGGTTATGGGAACGCTGATTAATTAATAGCTTACGAAATATCTTCCGGAACGAAAGTGACTTAATGACCGGCAGTACGGCCTTTGTAGCAATAGGTCCACTGTTGATCTCATGGTTCATCTCACCGAAAAATGGAACAAATTTTTACAAAGTTTTGGAGAATGTAAGGTTATTGCATTTCATATTTCAAAGAGATTTGATAGGCCTCTTTCACACGAGACGGTTTCGTCCGTACGGTTAAAATCCGTACGGTTTTTATCCTTGAGCCATTGATAGTAAACTAATAAAATTAACTAAAGCTTTCACACTGGACGGAGACGGATTTTTTCCGTACGGACGATTTAAAACAGCCGTCTCAACGACTGAAATATACGGCGACCGTGCCGTCGCCGTCTTATCAGTGGCGTATGTGACTACGCTAACGCATTCACAACAGACGATATTTATTCGACTGCCGTCCGTTTTTGTGGTCACTTGTACTAAAGAAAAATATCTAAAATATAACCAAACGTAGACGATTCACGGGAAAAATACGTTATGTGTGAAAACAAAGTCCGTACGGAAAAAAATTGTACGGATTTTAACCGTACGGACGAAACCGTCTCGTGTGAAAGAGGCCATAAAGTTTGTCATCTTGCTCTCTCTCTATCTATCTCCTCTCTTCTCTCTTTCTCTCTCGAAAATGCTTACTTTGAGTATCGACGAATCCGTTTTTCGTTGGATTGAAAATTTCTTTCAAACCGTTCAATACCTCGGAGTCATTCTACATCCTAAGCTTAACTGGAAAGTAACATTGAAGAACATGTTAGAATAGAATAGAACGTAGACAGCCCTTGTACGTCCTATTTTGTCTTATGGATCTATTGTGTGGTGGCTTGCGCTTAACAAGAAATATAGCATCGAGAAACTAAGGAAGGTTCAAAGAATAGCTAGTGTTGGCACTTTAGAGGAACTTCGATCCTGCCCAACAGATACTTTAAATGTTATGCTATTTAGTACCGTGCAGCGCGCTAAAGCTCAAAGAATCAAACTATTGGTTTTCCAGACTCTTTGAGCATTGCAACACTAACAAACTGATTCCAGTAGCTGATATTTTTTCGATAGACACCGATTACTGCACTATACCCTGCCTTGAATCTCAGTAATCTCATGGTTACAAAAGACTTCGATAACACTGTCTTTACTGACGGGTCAAAGATGGAGTGTGGAGTTGGGTCGGGAATCTTCTCTAAATACTTAAATTTTTCTAAGTCTTTTCGGCTACCTGATTGTGCCAGTGTATTTCAAGCGAATCAAATAGCAATCAGAGAAGCATGCAAAATACTTAAATAAAACTCATTAAATAAAATAGAAACACGGCTATCTACACTGATAGCCATACGGAGATTATGACTATCAACTCGGCCACAACATCCTCTATACTGGTCCAACAATGTCGAGATGTACTATTCAGCCTCAACATCAACCTCCGTGTCACTCTTATTTCGGTTCCAGGTCATAGTGGCATTGATTGAAATGAACAGGCTGCTAAGTTTGCCCGGCAAGGACAGGCTCTTCATAGCTTACTTGCAGAAAGGGTAAATATTCCTCTTGGAGTTATTTAAAGCAAATTTTTTTAAATTTTTCTGACAGAATCCAACCACAGGTGGAACAGTCTAACTGACTGTACCATATCGAGGAAGATATGGCCTACCTTTATTAAAAACCGTTCTATTGAACTTTTATGCAGACCCAAGCATGATATAGCCAGGAACACTACAATATGTACCGGACATTGTCATGCAGCAAAAGTGGGTATCCATTATAATATTCACTGCCGTAGCTGTGGAGGCCGACATGAAAGGGAAACTATGATTCAGCTTCTCTGTAAATGTCCTCTCCTGGCCAGTTCTCGAATGTTAAGCTTCGGTCGGGTATTCTTAAAGATCTTGACGAACTTTCCTAGATAAAAATAAAAGACCTGATTTCCTTTCTGAATGTGACGAGATCGCTAATTTTGTTATTATAAATTCATCATAATAATATATTATCTTTTTTTATTTATTTTTACATATAGGTCCTACGAATTCATGATACGGCGCTTTCCAATGCTAATTGAGTCGCGCAGCAAGAGCTGCTTGTGACTGCCATTTCTACCTACTTACCTACCGTTCAATACAAGTTGTTTTGGATGGATTCAATTCTGAAGCAATATAACCGCTGGTGTGCCCCAGGGCTCCATTTTTTCTCCGACCTTTTTCTTCAACTTCTAATCCAATTCATTGTTTTGCTGATGATAGCACTCTTAGCTTTTTATATTAGTTTCCAGGAGCACATCCATTTCTTCAGATGGGGAACTACAGCTACAAAATTTGTAGAACTAGTTAAATCGTTAAGGAGCATATTGAAAAGAGTTTGTCCCAATTATGAGAATGTTTTATTAATTTATAAAAACTACCTTTTTTTTTAAATAAGTGTTAAATGTCGATAACGCAAATCTCCTAGCAGCGTTTTAACATACATATATAAATATGCTTTTGTTGTAGACCAAGAAAGATAGACTTCACTTTCATAGCCATGAAGAAGTTCATAGGATGCTCATTGAAAATCGAATAAATTGTAATCTAATTAAAAATCTTTTTAGATTACGTTTTACGTATACAAATGCTACGTAAAACGAATTTATGACTTAAAAATTATAATTTACAAGTGTGCAGCTAAATTCATAAATTCCATTATGCAATAAAATTTTGTACTAAAACAATTTTTTAATGGTCCGTTTTATATTTCTTTTGACAATATAAACGATTTGTTTTCTAGAATTATTTGATTTTAATAACCGAATTTTTAGATACAGTTCATGTTTAGTTTAAAGTTACTGTATTTTAAATGTTTTATGTTTTTTTTGTTTTGTTTAAATAAAAGTAAAAGTCGTAAAAATCCGCAATTTTATTACTTTCCTTTGACGAGAGTTTGTATAATATGGATTGAATGTCTGATACAAAAATGTAGGTTACGTGAATTGTCCTCGTTGACGTCGCGACCGACTACGTCTTCAAGGCACCAGCCATTGGATTTAATTACTTTTCTTCTTTTTTTTCGTATTTTGAAATAGTTACAGAGAAAATATTAATTTTAATATACGAGTACACAAGGGAAGGGTGTATGATTTCGTAGTTCGAACAAATAATAATGAAATGAACTCATAACTGGAACACTGGCTTCATGAGTTCTAAAGTAATTCAATACCTTGTGGTACTTTACGATCTTGATGATCATGTTGGAAACTATACACATTCTAAGTTAAAGGATATATTCAAAAAGGCAAAGGATCTAAATTCCTTCGATGTTGGGATTGAAAATTAGTTCTACAATGTGATTTATGGGATAATTTTCTGGTCGATTTAAAAAATTTGTTACAAGTGAGAATTTGTATATATTTTACTTGTAGGTAATTTTACATGACAATGAAGTCCAATTCATTATATAGGAGTTTTGAGGATATTTTGAAAAATTCGTTTCGTTTGGAATAAAGTTGTTGCTCTTTGAAGCATAGAAAATATGATTGGGAAAATTTAAATGCATGAGAATACAATGGATTTGATAATAATTTGTGAAAAGTGAAAAACGGGTAACTAATGGGTCATAGTTAGTTGAAAGTAATTTTTGATTTTTTTTGAAAGAAAACGAGTTCACCAAGGAAAAGCTAACCCAATCAATTGGGTTCTAACCCCAGCGGAAAGTTGTTTGTGGTAGCAAACGAGAGGGGGGAGAGCATTGTTTTCACTAAGGCACCTCTTATTCAGACGACAGCGGAAGAATTTCCGAGATGAAATCATAGGTAGCGTCTACAGTTCTAGTTAGGTTGAACTACTTAGTGAACACCTTATAGGGCTTTTATGACATATTCGGAGCCCAGGTCTGTAAGGAGTGGCAAGAGTGGTTGCAAGGCAGATATTACCGCCATCCAAGAAATCCTATGGGATGGACCGGCCAACCGAAAATTAAAAGACTGCGACGAGACTAAATACCTGGGTCTTGTCTTAGGTAAAAAACTAAATTGGAAACGCAACGTACAGGAAAGAGTCAAAAAAGCTACTGTAGCTCTCTTTTCTTGCAAAAAAGCCATCGGTAATAAATGGGGCTTACAACCCAGAATCACGAATTGGCTATACACATCGGTAATCAGACCGATTTTAATGTACGGTACTACGGTGTGACTGCTTTAGAGAAACGTATAAACCGGGATAAATTAAATAAAGTCCAACGTTCAGCTTGCCTATGTATAAGCGGATCGCTTCGTGGACACCTTACTCTACCTAACACCTCTTGACATTTTTAGCAAACCAATAGCTGCAAGCTCTGCTATTCGCCTCAAAGCTTCCTCGCAGTGGACTAACAACACTCCGTAATTCTTAGGTATTTAGAATCAATTCCAAAACACACAGACTACACCATCCCCCAACTGCAATTCGACAGAAATTTCCAGATTTCTATACCTCCCAGATCTTTTTGGGAGGATAGGACATTCCTGGAAGATGAGTCAATCCATTTCTATACAGATGGGTCAAAAACAAAAGAAGGGGTTGGTGGAGGTGTGTACTCTGAACGACTGAAATTAAGTCTCTGATTCCGCCTTCCCAATCATTGTAGCGTGTTCCAGGCGGAACTTTTGGCGATAAAAGAAGTCTTGCCATGGCTTAAACAAAACGTGATATCAACATTTGATATCCGTATTTTCTCAGATAGTCAGGCCGCTATCAAATCTCTGGATTCTGTCTCTACAAACTCTATAACAGTCCATAACTGTCGATCATCTCTAATGGAGATGGCACAACAGTTTAATATTCCCCTTTGCTGGGTGCCGGGCCATAGAGACATTCCAGGTAACTGTAAGGCAGATGAACTCGCCAGGAACGGGACAGTACAGCAAATCCTATCACGTTCAGCACGTACTGGCATACCAATCGCTACTTGTAAACTGTTGCTAATGCAAGACGCTGTGAGGGGGGCAGGCACCAGGTGGAACAACATCACCACGTGTCAAGTCACAAAAAACATCTGGCCAACACAGGATTTAAAACGTTCAAGGTGCTTGCTCTCTCTAAGCAGAACGCATATATAAGCTCGATAATAGGTGTCATAACCGGACATTGTCTAATAGGAAAGCACACCACGAGATTTGGCGTATTCTCAAATGTCTTTTGCAGAAGCTGTATGGACGAGGAAGAGGAAGAAACAGTTCTTCATCTTCTCTGCACATGCCCTGCTCTGGCTCGAAAACGTAAGAATTACCTAGGAGAATTCTTCTTAAACGATCTAAACGATCTTAATCATATCAGCATAATCAGCCTCTCACGTTTCGTAAGGGACTCAAACTGGTTCCATTGAGCTTAGGAGAAAGCCTCAAGATTTATGTGGTATCAATGGGCCATTAAACTGGCCTAACTGTGTCCGTTTCCATCTTGGACAGCCACTATAACCTAACCTATAACCTAACCATGATACGACGATTGCTATTTGGGTATAGATTTGTTGTTTAACTACTCGTAGACTTCAGCAAAAATTCTTGAGTTTCAACCGTTTCAATAGTGAACACATCACGACAATCTGCATCAAGGCTAAATTTGCCAACATAAGCCTCATATGCGCTCATGCCCCAACAAAGGAGAAAAATGAAAACACCAAAGACATATTCTTCGAGCTCTTGGACAAGACATATGCTATGACATTAAAATCCTCTTAGGAGATTTTAATGCCAAGCTGGGAAGAGAAGACATCTTTGTTACCACAATCGGGAGATACAGCCTTCACGAGACCACCTCCGACAACGGATTCAGGTTGATCGATGGATCTGTGAAGTGAGAATTTCTGGTAGCTAGTATGCAGTTCACACATCTTAATATCCACAAGGGGACATGAAAATCTCTTGATCAATCAACTGTCAACCAGATTGAGCACATTACTATCGACGAATGACAGTTTTCCAGTGTATAACCTGATAGGACCTTATCAGTGTGGCCTTAAACCAGAAAAATCCACCATTGACCAAATATTTACAATATGGCAGGTCTTGGAAAAAACCCAAGAACTTTAAACCGATACCCACCATCTCTTTATCGATTTCAAAGCCGCGTATGAGCAGGAAGAGCTTTACAAGTTTGACATCCCTGTCAAAATTGTATATTTGTGCAGAATGACGACGAACGACTCTATAAACATCGGAAAAGATCTCACCGATACGTTTGATGTAAAAAAAGGTTTTAGACAAGACGATGGACTTTCATGCGGCTTCTTCAACATCGTTCTGTTCGAGTGATGTTTGGTCCCGTAAGGATAAATTGAGAGTGGAGGAGAAGATACAACGACGAAGTGTTATTGAAACTTTAAGTTTTGACCAACATTGAAAACACATTTGAACATTTGAAAGTCATAATTTCTTCCAAACTCTGTGGATTGATCGTTTATCCAAAAAAAAACAATTTTTACCAATTTGAGTAACATTTTTTTTAAAGTTTTCTTTTTTTTCTGGTGGGAAGTTAACAAATGACATTTTAAATACTGGTTACCAAAGAAACTAGAAGTTTTCTAACTATTTATAAAAATAGGTTATTTTTTCTGCAGACATAACCATTATCATCATCATAACCTATAGGTCCGGTCGTTTAACATATTTCTTCAACTATCCCAATCTTAAGGCGATAATTTCTGCCCTAATTCTCAACTTTAATAATGGTCTGTCGCACTTTCGTCTATCATATAGAATGTCCATAATTTAACATAGATCCCCTGTTCGCCGGAGGAGTCTGCTAATCTAAATTTTTGTCATAAGTATATTTTTCACCGGGCTAACTTGTTCTTCCATATTCCACATTCTCGAGCTGTGTTTTGTGAAGAATACAACGACTACTTAATCAAGCTGATTTATACGACTTCTAAACGTCAAATTAACCAAATTAAACATATGTCTTCAATTTGTTTTTATGGTTAATTTAATTGATTAAGTCATTAAATATTGGCTCGTGTTTCTTCATAAAAATTCACAGAATTGGGTTTATCCAACTGTCAAAATAACTTTTGACACTCAATAATAGCTTAAGTTATGATAGCTTTGTTTTAATTTTTTTTTTCTCAGAGTTTGGCTCGATGTGAAAGTAGGCTCATTAATAGTAGAAAATATACGAGCCGTCCAACGCCGACTAGTAAACACCAAATGCGAAATTTAGCATTAAATTCATAAGAAAAGGAACAAATGGAAGGCTCATTAATTCAAATTATAATTAATTTTTTAAAGCACTTTAGTCAGATTTTACTCCAGATAAAAAAAACCCTCTTATTATTAAAGTTTATCGTGTGTCGAATTATTGTAGACCATGTTTAATTTTGCGAAGTTGATTTATTTAGGATTCTTAGCTTTAACACCCCTAATGTTCTTTTCAAAACATTTTATTACAGTCAAAATAGTTTCGTATACGTCAGAAAATTTGTACTCGCATAAAATGTCGAGTTTGACAGATGGTATACATTCTTAGAACTTTGCGTTATCAAAGTAAATGAATATTCTCAAGGTTGTTTTTCTTAGACGAACTATATTACTGATATGGGCGCCAATTTAAAACATAATCTTACAAAATTGTGTACATTAGTGAACTTAAGAAAAAATCAGATAGTTTTCGAGTATAAACAAGAATTGTTCATTAAATAAAAGTCTTTCAGATAGTCAATTTTTAATAGCCCTAAAATAATTGATGAAGTATATTTTCGTTATTTACACTCCTTTTCTCTCTGTGTTAAATGATAACTGCTCCGCCTTTCTTGATGGCATTCCCACGATAGTATTAAAAAAGGGCAGAAATGCTTTCGTTAGAAGAAGTCATTTCTTGCACCAATATTTTATAAAAGTGAGGACATGTTCTTTGTGAAAGCCTAGCATTTTGTAGTAAAAATCTCATTTGCGAACGGTAACACGGATTCGTGAGAAAAACGATCAACTGCTAAAAATCTTACATTCATTCATTCTTCACAAAAAAATTATGAAGTTAACTCTGAATAAACTGATTTTTTATAAAGCTTTTGACCAATTGGTTTTCTCTCTTTTTTCTTAGCTTGGATGATCAAATCTTACCTTCTTTCAGAACCTTTAGTTGATGAATCTGGTGTTCCCTAGAACAGCAATCTTGGCCTTTTTCTGTTCATTCTGCCTATTAACAACGTAACGTTATGTCAACTGAGAATCTCATTTTTTGATGACATGAAGGCCTTCAAAATAATAAAGCCCACTCATGCGATCGTATTCTCTTACAGGTTGATATTGATAGCTTAAAATTTAAGTGTAAGAAAAAGAGCCTCTATCTTAACCCTTCAAAATGCCAGACGATAACTTTGACTAAAAAACTAATTCCAAGTGTATTTGATTATTTTATTTCGCAGCAATACGCGTCGTGTCTTCACTTTTAAAGATGTAGGTATTCATTTCTGTTCCAACTTAGAATTTACACAACACATTAATTTAATTGCCAATAAAGCAAGTTCTAAACGCTGGACAAAAGAATTTATTGATCCCTATGTTACTCTTTCTTTTTACAATTGCCATTCTTCCTCATCTCAAAAGTATGGACTCCTTTTTACGAAATTCATAAAAATAGTATTGAGTCAATTCAACGTTATTTAATTCATCTTCCTTAGGCTGATCCTTATGATCTGCCTCCCTATGACCATCTTATTCCGCTTTCCAAAAAAGGCGTTATTATAATGGATTAATATTTCTTCATCAATTCATTAACGGGGAAATTGTTGCACCTTATTAATTATCTTGTATTCATTTAAATTACCAATACCTGCTTACATTTGATTTTCTACACATTGACTTCCATCATATACTCTTCTTTGAAAATACGTATTCGCGATTCTGTTTTCCATCATGTACTAAATCCATCATCGTTCTGGCCCGTTGGTGTCATAAATCATGAATTTGTGATTAGACCAAACAACCATGTTATAAGTTAGAATCATTTCGCCAAAATCGGACAACGTTAAAAGAAAGTCAAAGCAGCTTAATAAGATATTAATATATTATCAAAATGTAAATGGACTTGGGACAAAGAATAATTTGGTCTTCTACTAACAGAAACTTGGCTAAATAGGTCCGTTCTGGACTTTGAGATACCTCCTATCAAATCATTAGACGTGATCGTCACCGCATTGATAACTCCAGCACTGTAGGCGGAATTCTTTTAACAATCAAAAATAGTATTATTTGCAACCTGATCGATGACTTTAGATGCAACGATATTGAAGTTTTATGCATGAAGATTAAACTGGCTTATATACCTCAAACTTCTAATAACGAAACTTACGAAAAATTGAACGACTGCATAAAAAGTATCTACGAGTATTCTGTTCTATTGGAACAGATCGTAGATGACTTTAACCTACCATACCTGAATTGGGTTAAAATTGATGACGATAACTTCTACGTTCCGGTTAATTCTACAAGCAATATTCAGCTTCATTAATTGATTGCAAGTCTTCATGTGGATTGAGCCAGTTCAGCGTAGTTAAAAATCGTTTAGGACGAACACTGGATCTAGTATTCTTCTCCGATACCATGAACTCTAAAACAGTATAAGCCTAAGCTGTTAAACTATTAGATGAAGATTGGCATCATCCCGCATTATATATTGCGCTTAACTTAAATCTATTTTCTCCATATCATAAAACTATTAACAAACTTGAATTTAATTTTAGTAAGTGTAATTTTGTAGCAAACTTCTTCAAAGAAGTTTTCATTGATACAAACGATGATGACAGTTCTTACTTTTCTTCTTATGAAGTAAATTTTTCTCCCTTGAATTCAATTAAACATCTTCACATAGAATTTTATGAATTTGGTTGTAGATCAATGATTGCCTATTGACTGTGTCGAATGCAGCTTTAAGGTCAACAAAAATTAGTGTATAGACATTTCTTTGTATCAATAAATCGCTTGGCCGCAGGACTTAACATTCGTTAGCCTAATGTCAAGTAATTGTAAGAATAATTTTCTCAATGAGTTTAACACAGTAATACCCTGGCTGATCCAGGTCACCTTTCTTTAAAACTGCTGACATTTTGGAACATCTAAAGTTTCCAGGAACTGTCTCCTCACTATATATTCTATATTTAAAAAGCGAACAGAATACCAAAAAGATTTCGAACTTTACACATAGGTACTCAGTTTCAAAACTACGTTTTGTAGGTACTTATCCTTTTTTTGAGTACAGAGTCGTTTGGTACAGGGTTATTCGATTTTTCTAAATTGTTTCAAAAATGTAAAAATTGATTGCAGTCATTGGCATACCATTTCTGCTTCTTACTCTATTTTCGTTTGGAGAATTTGAAGATTCTCTAATTGAAGTTGAATTTAAGCATTTATGCATTTGAAAACTCGAATATCGATCTCAAGGGATTCAGTTTAATCTATATGTTTTGAAATTATGAAAAATCAAATAATTTCAAATGTTTGTTAGATTCATGTACTCGTAATTTTCAACGGAAACCACATCCAATACAATAAAAAAAAAAACAAACTAAAAACCGACTAAGAACACAAATATTTCAAAGCTCATAATTTCAATGGATCCAGAAAATGTGGAACGAATTTGTATTTGAAAAAAAAAGTAAAATTTCAACACACAGGAGAAAAATAAAATCAACTTGTTCATGTTGACTTATAAAAAGAAAACATATATTTTTCTGTCCAGCCCATAGGAGGTAACTACATATATAAATATTTACGTAGACGTATTTATGTACTGTACATGGAGAATGTAGCAGTTTACTTCGATTATAAAATATAATAGCGACATAAATAAAGAAAATATGGACTGCGTTGTGGTACGAGTATATAAAATGTATAGTCTTTGCATTTTGCTGTTTTGAACTTTGACAGGAAGTCAGTTTTGTTCTTTTGTTTTCGTTGTTTTTACTGATAAGAATATTATAGTACATAAGAGTCATCATGACAAATAATAATACTATGTGGTTTGTTGTTTGCTACGTGCGTCGTCGGTTGGTCGGTCATCAGGGGTGGATTTTATGATTTCTAAAAATTGACGAAAAGAAGAAAAATAATAGATGTACACAGAGAAAAAAGTACCACATAAAATAGAAGAAAAGTAATTAGATTCCTCTATGGTTTTTATCCAAGAAGAACGTCTTATTAAAACCATAGAGAAAATCTTATTAAAATCTAGATGCAAAATTTATAGGATATCCACCGGTTTTTAGGAAGATATCTTATTGCGTTCTAATAGGACTGCTTTTTAAAACAATAAGAAAACGTATTATAAAGTATAAGCCAATCTTTTAGAAACAATAAGAAGACATTATTGATAATATGAGAAGATCTTTTAGTAACAATAAGAAGGACTGATTGGAAGAAAATGAATACATGTGAAGAACTTATTAAAAGCATGTGAAAATCTTGTTGAAAGAATAAGAAGAAAGAAGGTCTTATTAAAAGAGATTAAAACTCTAGAAACGATGAGACGAACTTATTAAAAGTTCATTTAGTACCTATGGTTGAAAAATATAAAAAAATAATACAAAATTTCTGCTAAATTCATTTAAATAAAAGACGAAATAAATATCTTATTTCAAACAATTTATTGTTTTTTTTTTCAATAAAAGGTAACAAAATAGGAGTAATGATAATAATTGGTTAATAAATAAGCTCTATATTCTTTAAAAAAAAAAATAATATGTTTTCTCATAAAAGCAAAAAAATAAACAAGAAATTTTACGTTTTTACCTATAACCTCAAAACCTATGTCAAAACTCCGAGGTTTCTATACATTTTCAAATTTTCAACTTCAACTTATGACAAACTCTTCAATCCAAATGTCCAATAACTGTACATGATATAAAGTTATTTACGACTCAGTGGAAAGTCCTATAAAGCGAGGTGTAAAATTCAGTTCTTTTAACTTTTAATTGTTGAATACGTACTTTATTTTCTGTGGGAAAGATTACTGTCATGTCATGAGTAGACTGATCCATGTCTATAAGTCATTTTTGTAGCGTTTCCGATGAATCTTTCCACAATACAATGAGTTAAGTATTTCTGTCTTTTGCTGTCTAACTGACCGTTTTTTTCATAAAATGCCAAGAGAAGTTGGCTTCTAACAGATGACTTAAGAAGACTAGTTAGATCTGTTTCTTAGCTCTTAAAGATGTGGCTGAATTTAAATTGTTGGAAATCTTTTCAAGCCATTCCAGAACCTTTCGTGTTCACGGGGGTGATAGCGTACCCTGATCACACAATAAAGGTGTATTCTAAAAATAAAATAAGATCATTTTGTTGCAAAAGTAACAAGAATTTGTTTATCAAGTTGTGTTCACACCAAGGTCAACACAGCTGCTATCGGAAATCTACCCAAGGACAGCTTGAAAAACAACAAATAACAATTCCTTAATTTGGAATTGGCTTGTGTGAACACAGCTCAATATATATACAATCGAAGTTGCTTAAAAATTTGTCGACGTCTTCCATCTCCATTTTTTCGAGAACGTCAATAGAATTTAATCCATACACTTTAAGCAACGCGGATACTGAACCACTAAAGCCCCAGGAGAGAAAAATTTGCTGGGTCTCTTCAATTTCGTCATCATTCCATATTAAACATTGAACACTGATTGCTTCACTCATAATTTCATCTTTACTTCCACTTGCGATTACATTGTCAATATTTTCATCCATTTTTATCAATTATATACACTTACTTTAACTTTTCTCTTAAAATTCACCGGCACGCAGACGGTTCTAGACTTGAAAACAAAAATTATTGGAATTGATTTTTTAAACTTAAGAATTACGGAGTTTCCAATATAATTTTGTATTTCCTCGAAAATGGGACTAATTCGTTTTTGTGTTTGTTGACACTGACTCCACACCGATCAGCTCAAAGTATTAGTTTGCCTAAGGCGTTTTCTAAGAGTTCTTTAAGGGTGTTAAGAAGCTTTCCTGAAACCGCTATATAGCGTCCTTTAAATGGATATCAATCAATTTTTCTAAGGTCTTAACAAGGAATGATGATAGACTTATAGGTCGTAGATCTTTAGGGTTGAGTTTGCGAGTGGTTTCCTGCTTTAAGAATAACTTTCACTTTTCTAAATGTCGAGGAAATATAGACTAGATATAGATAGCTTTTAAAAATTGCTTCAAGGTTTTATGCAATTATGTATGATGCATTTTTTAGTTCGGCTGGTAGTATACCATCATGTCCTGAAGATTTAAATGGTTCGAAGCTGTTGAGAGCCCATTGCAGTTTGTCCCTTGTGATCAGACCTTGTGTATAAGTTTAATTTGAAACTTGAACGAATTTGACTGTTACTAGTTGCGGTTAGAGAGCTATCATGAAAGTGAGTATCCAGTAGTAAGTTCAGCAATTCTTCACTTGAAATTGTCCAAGAGCCATCTGCATTTTTCAGACAGCTTGGCATCGCTAGAACAGTTGAAAGAGTTTTTTGAAGCCTTGAGGCCTCGAAAGCTTCTTCTGTCGTACCACAGAAGGCCCGCCAGGAAGATCGCTTAGATTTTCTTAGTGCCTTCTTATAACTTAAGGGATTCTTTATAATAATCCTAGTGACACGCTAGTCTTGTGGCTTAAGCTAGGTTAAAGAGTTTCCTACATTCTATTCTGAGCAAATCTAGTTGTGAGGCCCACCATTGTGGTTTACTTTTTCCTCTAACGAGTATAAGTGGATAAGCAATTTCTAACGATCCATTGCTAAATGCTAGGTAAGGTGTATGCAACTTTTTTTTTTAAATTAGGGCACCCTTTAGGATTAGGGGTATGTAGATGCAAAGTTAGGTGTATGAAAAGTTGTGTCTGCAATTAAATAATTGTGTGAGAAATAAATTCACTCAAATTTCGGATAAACCTATTTCTCAGTTCATGTATGGTAACCAAACAAAAGTGAAGTTAATTCTCACTAAAGATGAAGATATCTCCCATGTAAAGGTAGTGCCCATAAAGTAAGTTCCTGCACCAATTGAAATTGTCAAACATATCTTACATTATACATACTACAATATATTGCCCACTAGTCAGTTACGAAAGTGCATTAATAGATATACCAATCCTTACCTTCATATCAACCTACATTTATATCGCGGTTCAATTTGAATTTTATCATGTTTCCTTGCATTATTTTCTCTATTTGTTGTTCAAAATGCGAGTATATTTATGCTCATTGTCTATTCCCACAATACAATAATTTATAACAAAAACATTCTGGGGAACATTTAAAAACAAATTGTTACTATTTTAATAAACCGCTCCGCTACTAGCAAGAAATTAATTCAAATCGTGTGCAAGAATATTCAAATTCAAACTATTGTCCTACTTTAAGTTTCTGATAACATTAATGCCGCCCCCAAAATCAAACACGGTAAATGACCTTTTGAGTTCTATTTTGTTTTTTAATTCTGAATGAGTACACAGTTTTATCTGTTAAAAATGTATGTACGTATGTGTACCTACGTTTTTGAAAAAAGGAAATAAACTCATTCGAAAACCTTATACGCGTCCAACTGTCGCATGTGTCATAGTTGTCCATGTCCATATGTCCACTAAAAAATAAACGACACATATGAATAAGTGTAGAATTACTTTGTCCATATTAAAAAATATGCCTATACGTGCGTCTCTAATGAACCTGATCGAGTTTTAACAATTCTCAACTGTAGAGCATCTTCGGAACCACAGACTTATCTATATTTAAATAAAAAATCTGAATTCTGTATACATATGTATACTACATACCTCTAAACCTATAAACCCTGACAAACAAAAGATAAAGTGTGATCGCAAGGATTATTTTGACAAATTTATGAGTTCTTTGGGGATTGGTTCACACAAAATAAAATATCCCTTGATGACGTATTTATTACAAGTTTGAATATTTTATTGGGATATTTTGTTTAGGTTTCATATTTTTTGAGAATATTTGAATGTTTGAACATATTTTACGATGTCAATAATAGTATCTATCTATATGTTATGTACATATGTATTTATGATCATAACGATGATCGTTAACAAAGTTGCTCTGGCATGGATGGCGCTCTGTTCTGTATTGCGTCATTCATGGCATTATTTTTGCGGTATCATGTTCCAAAGAGCTCTTTATGTATGAATGTTTTTAGAAAAAGAAGAAATGCACTTGAATTGTCTAGATTCTGAAGTGAGTTGAATTTTAGCAGAAGTGGTTGTTCCATCAGGGACTGCCTTTAATTCGTACTTAGGAGTCATTAAAGACTGTGTCAAAACGATATCGAGAATCAGAATTCCTTTAGGAAGTGATGATCGTTTTATGAACTTGAATCGATGAGGTTTTTTAAAGAATAACCGCTCACCATTATAAAGTGGCTTAATTTGATAAATTGCCCATTACAGTCCGAGAAAAAGAATTAAGACAAATTCAAGGGCTTACTACTCATATTATATAGGAGTGTAAATTTATCGTAAAAGAAGCATAAATCATATACTGATCAAGGGATCGGTTTTGTTTATGGTTGAATAAAAACTCAATTCAAGCGTAAGAAAGGAGTATAGTGTATAGAAGATATGAAAGAAGGCGACATATCCAATCCATATGAAGATGATTTTTTTTGAACACTTTAGAATTCTAGAAAGAAGTTGCTTTATAGCTAGCGTCAATCTATGATTAGAAGCTCATCATATGGACTCATAGCCTTATTTGATGGACGAAGAGTTTAGGTTATTTAGAATGCTTATTCGATTTAGAGCTTGATTCTTCCCATAGTTAGTTCTATTCAATTATATAGGTCTTACAAATAAAACAAAGAGAAGCTTAAGAACGTAAGGATCAGGAAAATCTCGACCGAATCTCTTCATGAATTCTGGGATCCTATTAGCTTTCTTAACTATGTAGTTCAAATGCTCATTAAAAGATAACTTGGGATCAAGAATAACACCTCAATCAGAAAATACAGAGACTATACTTAAGTGACATGTATCAAACGTATATTTTAAATCAAAGGGAACTTTTTTGCTCGTAAAACTCATGGTTTTACACTTGTTAACATTTAAGACGATTTTTATTGCACCATTCCCTAAATATTAACAAGTTTTCTTGCAAATGTAAACAGTTAGACGTTGATTTTATACGTTTGAAAAGCTTAATGTCATCAGCACAAATACGGACGGACGAATTTTGTATGATCGAAACCAAGTCATTTATAAATAGAATTGGATCTAAATGGCATGAGTGACGCCAGAATTTACAACAAATTAATCCGAATACTCATTACGAAATACAACACAATGCATTCTATTTTTTAAATACGATGAGATGCAATTTAAGAAGTTTGCTTTTAAAACCTTGATTGTTGGGCAGTTGTGGTTGAATTTAAATATCTTAGTTAAATACTTACATATGTATAACTTAAATGGAATAAACGAAAGTTGATAAATTTAAAGTCTTCAACGCTACAGTGAATAGCTGTGTCTGCTATGGTAATGAAATATACGGTTATAGGCATTTAGAAGAACTAGAAAATGTCGGAAGATATTTTTTCAAACGAATTTTCAGGTTACTTAAGAAGACCCTATTTATGCCATCCCTACGGAGACTGGCTTATCTTACACATTTTTCTAAAAAACTTAGAGGCAAATACGGATTACATTATCAAGGTATTGAATCAATCAGACCTAAACCTTCAAAAACGAATTCTTAAGATAATTTTTGATAGGTGTTATGGCCCAGTGAAAAACTGGTATGATTTAGCTGTTTTCAATAAGTTTCCGATCGCATTGCGAACCGATAATGTCGAAGAGTTAAAAATGTCTTTATACGCCTGCATAGGTCGCATAGACCAAAGGTTATATCAGAATTGTATGGAAAGAGTTTCTCCCTCTCTTTCAAAGTCAAGGAGTGTTTATCGACAATTAAGTCTTATACCCTAAGTAAAAACAATTACTTCAGAAATTTAACTTGATTTTTCAAGTCATCCTGTTTGTTCGCTTTTAATGGTAATCGTGGTTGGAAACCTCTTATTGGATACGTTTCTCACGCAAAGTAATGCCGAGATATTTATTTGAACATGTCTTAATGCAAGAAGTCAATACTACTCTTTTGCACGTTAAAAAAAAACTCAACATAAACTGTTTTTAACTCTATAAAACTCTATTGAGAGAATTAATTGGCGAGACGTTTTATTTGAAAAAAAAGAAACTAAAAAACAAAAATTCAAATGTCAACATGGACTTAAGCTTCGATCAAGATTTTGATATTTTGGTGGATGTTGGAAAAAGCTAACCCGAATCGACCCCCTTATAATAAAAAAAGAAGATTTCTATGAAAGTTTAGGTATAATTGACCTTAATTTTGAAAATTGAACTTCAATGAGGCGTTTGACAATATCTGCGTGTTTTCAAGTCTCAACAGTGGTAAGATTTTTTGCTCAGAATATTGTGATATTTGTGTTAGCTTCTGTTCGTAACTTTACCACAGTAAGTAAGTATTTTGTTACAACAGGCGACTTGCATGTAATTTCAGAAAAGGTGCAGATTTCAAGGAAATTGGTCCTTCAGCTGCCGCTCTTTATTTGTATCACCCTACAAGCCGTTTATAGGTTCAAGTTCAAGTGAAATTGTACTAGAATTGTAGTAAAATATATGTACATACCTTTAAACTGTTTCTAACTAAACAGAGCTGCCAAATTCTTTAAGTATAGCAGCTGTGTTTAACCTGGATGTTAAATTTGGACTCTAGTTTAACTAGGCTCAGGTTTTTGACAAAATTCAACAGTAACCGAAGAATTCTCATTTTTTAATACTAAACTTTCAAATTCGATTATACTCAATTTCTAGAATCTTAACTGACCGTTCTATTATTTTTGAGTAACGAAACTAACTGGCCAAATTTTAGCATTGTTCATTATAAACAGTTAACTAACTGAAGCTTTAGTATAACAAAATATCAATGGTGGATCCAGGGGGGCGGTATTTTTTAATTTTCGTAGGAATTCCATTAAATTCAAATCTTATCGTATTGCGTTAATGGATATAACCCAATTATATTTTTTTATTATTTTTGTATTATATACACAAATAAAATTTGTATTTAAGTGCTTTCTACTTTGATCCTAAAAGTGCTTCTTTTGACTGAGGACTGGACATATTCAGCCATATTTCAATCGCGCTGCACAAATTTATCAACTTTTAATTAATGGAGAATCCAGCGAGGGGTGCTATGAGATCCAAAGCTCATAATGTTTAGTTGTATAATCAAAGATTTAATTTAAAGATTTTTTAGTAATCTCACTATATTGACCAAAAACGCAGTTTGTCTGTTAAAAACAACAAACATCTTTGTAATAATCTTCAAGGTTTTCACAAAATTTGAAATTTAGAAAACTTTAGTAATGCATTAAAAAAATCTTGGAATTAGGTCTTTTCGCCCAAAACCGTATCGCCCTAATTAAAAATGTCATAGCGCTAAAATAATTTTATTGTTGCCTGATTTGCGCAATATTACCGTACCTTTGGACGTTAAACCTTTTTTTGGTTTCATGACATTCCAAATAAAATGTAGCGTTCATAACGCCCGTTCGTCATGTGTTTCCACATTTGGGCATTTTGACAAATATGCAGACTCTTTAAATTCAAAGAAACTTTACAAAGACCCAACTTTGCACCTACCCCAAATACTATAGTGAGCCCAAGAAGGGTTTACTGTTTATAAACCCAACCGCCCAAAATCTTTTGGGCATTAAAACGTTTCTCTTTTTGTCCAAATTAAAGTTTTCAGTGAAATAATTAAGTACTTAAATATAACTTTCTACATTTTGGTGATAATGTTGTCATTTTGAGAATTTTGCGGAAACGACGACTAAATTGCCTAATTTTAATCCTTGCCAATCGATATAAAAGAGCAACCTTTAAGAATTAAAATGTTTGCGGAGTATTAAAATAAGTTTTGATAGCAAAGAAAAAGCTAAAAAGGGCTTATCGAATCAGCGAATTAATACCCAACAAAAATACCAACAGAACATAAGATTGAGTATAACATGAGGTGTACTTATTTTCTGAAGAAATACAAAAACTAAAAATGTTTATCGACTTTTAAAAACACTAAGCTCGATTTATTAGACTTTTTTTTAAAGAATATTTTACAAAAACATATGTGCATGACTTATATATATAGATTAATCGAGTGGACATTAATTATTGTTGTGCAAGCGTTAGTAAAATAGAGAAGAATTTAAGAGGAGATACCGGTGCACATTGGTTTTAAAGTTCTAATTATCAAAATGGAAGGGACACACAGAGTTGGCCAAAGCACTCCACATTCTCGATGTGCGGTTCAAAAAAGAATATCTATACTTGACAGTACGTCCGAAATTGAGCTCCAGGGTGAACTGATGACAATTCCAGGAAGAGCGAGTATTACAGCTGAATTAAATTAAACTAACTGGCAATAAAATTAAACTTTTCTTTTAATTTTGATGACCTTATTAAAAACTGACTTTAAAATTACTCTATGACGAAAGATTCTTAAAATATTACTTTTTTAAATTCGAAAAACAAAACGAACATTTAAACAAGGCTTTTTAACGCTTTCTTAATTCATGAAGTAGCTTTTTTTTAAAAAAAAAAAAAAATCGGCGATGGTTTTTCATCATAAAATTTTCGAAAATTTTCTTAAGTTGTTAAATTCCACGCATTTCAAATTAATTTTAAGGAAACGCTGCTGTACCATTTGTGCTTAAGCGGTTTTAAGCAGAAAGAAGCAAAATGGATTGAAAGTAATATTTGTTCTTGTAACGAATCCTTCTTCTAAACAATTTCATCATATCAAGTTTTTGAAATATATTACATCTAATAATATAGTTAAAATCGAAGTTCGGATTTGCAATCAGTACTACTAATGAGAATTTCCGGAAACTAAGTAAGAAACTAAAATGATTTAAACTTTATCTTGAAGATAAGGATTTGTGCTTTGCAAAATCATCATACAATTTATTCTGAGGGGATATGTTGTGCTTTAACTAAGCCTTAAAACCCCGTTTGAAGCTGCCTTTAACATTTTTAAAGTTGCATGTTTTAGAAATCTAATGCGATAGAAAAATGTATTGGTGAGATTCGAAACCAAGATAATTTAATCCTTTAAGAAAAGTATTGTTTTTTCACTTTTTATTCGGATTTTGTCGAATAGGTCTTATATTATTTTGAATTAGCTAAATGTCTAAAATAATTATAACAATACCGCTTTCCTAATTAAAAACAAAAAAGAATGCTTACTTTAAAGAAACACAATAATTTTTCAAGTTTTACGCACAACATATTATTTTTAATTTTATACTAAAATAAGAAATAAAAATCAATCACATTGGTCGCTTTGAATAGAGCTTCGAAACCGATTGGGCCCAAAGATCATTATTCAAGTTTTGATATATTTTGTAAGAAATTACAATCTCACCACAAATTCTATTCATAGATTTTATAAAAACTTCAAGGATCAGAACAAATACACATCCTTCTCAAATAAAACAATGTTTTAATAATTTTAAAATCTCGAAATACACAACAGAAATTACGAAATTTAAAAATATAAGGTTTTGGTAAATTGAAACTTATTTTTCAAAAGACATTGACAACTACACTCAGATAAACTTAATAAGAACAAGGATATCAACTAATAGACAATCAATTAATCCTCTCAAAAAGCGCATCCATTCCTTATGAAAACTTAAATTCAACTAACCAACTGAAAATCGTCTAACCTTTTTTTTTATGAACTCAGTAAAATTTAATCATTGGCAAGTCGGAGAAAAGTCTCGAGATTAGACGACCGACTCTGATTAAAAATAAAACCTATCGCACTCAAAGTTCACCTTTAGTTGCCATTTGATATCGCATTCGATAGATATCCTTATCAACAATATAAATAAATGTCAAGGAAGTGTGGCCATCAGAGATCTCATATCATAACGATGCACGCTGAATGTACCTAAATATAGTAAACGATTTATTGACCCCCCCCCCCAACAAAAAAAATTATGGAATTCTATCTATGATACGACTCACGAATAATTTTGACAAGAAACTCACATCAGACTTACCCGTTTTTTGAACATGTTTTTACACCACGATAACACCATAATCAGTTTTTGAAAAAAAATAAAAACACACAACAAATCACGTTCAGCTTAGCCCTGCTAGACTGTTCAAGCGACTGATAGGAAAAGTATAATGATAACCAAACCAAAAATAATAAAAATAAATTATTAAACAAACTTTTTATCAGTCCAGAGACTCATTCTATACAACACCATTTAAATGTGAGCTCTGTAAAGTCAGTAGTTGCTGGCAAAAAACCGATCACAAATTAGTCGCCCGCTTAATACCTTCTTTGACGCAGGTCGCATTCTTCGCAAAAGAAGATCTTCTTACATAATAATATTGTCAAATCAATTGTCAAATCAACTGTCAACTTAAAAATCAAATAAAATTTTCGATATCGAAATTGCACTTTTTTTAAATTTCGAAATGAAGCTTTTTCGAATTAAAACTGAATAAATATACCGTCGGAGTTCTTCGGGAGTATAGAGTGCGCGAGGATCTGTGAATATTCAAGAATGACGGTTTTAATAGGCGGCTATGGCTAACGAACGGCCGGCGTTTTTCATTCGATGTTATTCTCGAACGAGAAGGAACTAAATCTGAGGCAAAAGCTATATAGAGGCGTTTAAAACCGGGCATTCTATACCGACAAACCACAGAAAAATGGCGTGAATTATATTTCTTTTTGTATGTATGTATATGCTTATAAGTATATGTACATATGTATAAAGTCATTCATACATACACATATGTACATATGAATAGTGTAATAAAATATTATTTTCCAATTCTCAAGCTAAGATTGTGACTTTTTGTGAACTGTGGAATTTGCTATAAGCATATAATATACAAAATGGTGTTTGTTTTTATTAAATTGGTTCGCACATTTAATACAAAAAAAAACAACTGAAATAATTTATTTAATTATATTTATATACATACATATATGTTTTGTTACTACGTTTAGTTTCTTATAAACTTATTCCCAATGCGAATGGTATTTACTATATTGACTTAAATAAAGATCAGTGGGTCTGCAAATTTTAAAAGAAAAGGGTTTAACAATTTAGTAGTTATCAATTTGCTAAATATTTAGCAATTTACTAAGGAAGTCAAAAATTGTAAACCTCTGCTAAACTAGTAAATTGCAGATTGCTTTTCATTAAAAAACGAGCATCCAAACATGTCTAAAAAGTGACAGTTCGTGAAAATAAACAAATCAAATACGCTTAAACGGACCTATTAATTGGATTTCACAACTGTTGATTGGACCATTCCATCACTGCTCTTATAAGAATAATTGTACAGATGTAATATGGATTTAGGAAATTATTAAAAGTTAAAGTAGTGCATTCCGTGATTTTAACTTTAACGAATTGTTAAGAAAATCGTTTAAAATTAGGTAAATTATTTTTTAAGCCTAGCAAATTGCTAAAAATTTTGATTTTTGGATTTGACGTTTGACATTCTTAAGGAACGTCCAGAACAAAGAAACATTTTTGAAACATTTCAGATACATTTAAAAAACGTTCCGGAAACAGAGAAACATTTGTACAATGTTTCTTAAATGATTCTGAAATGCTTTTTTTTTTTGTTTTGGTCTGTACGCTTGCGAAACGTTCCTGAAATGTTTTTCATTTTGAATGGAAAACTTTATTTGTTTACCAAGCATTAACATAGGTAGGATAGTGGGTGAGTGGCTATGAATATAGATATAAAATATCGCAAAAATGGAATAAAAAAAGATTTGTGAAATCCGCTTGACGAAAATGGGAGCGTATCGGAATGCCGCTTTTCAAAATCAAAATCCCCAAAAAAAAGTTTTAAAATCCTGTCTTCTAGAATAATGATTTTTTAAAATTCCGTTTATACAAAATCCCGATCAATTACAATCTCGCTTTTTAAAATTCCGTCAAATTCCAACAGCATTAAACTAGATAACAATAGGAGTCTAAAGTTTGAATGTTAAATTACTTGACTAAAATACAATAATATCGTAATTTGTTTTATTTTTACCGAACGTAAACATTATGAAAACAGTATTACTTTGTTATTAGATTTGAATTTGTTTTTTTGTTCTGTTTTAAAAGAACACCACTTAGCTTTATATTTTACTTTTTGAAATGTTATATAGGCATATCCACAGAATCTTTCATTTTCAACAATTGAAATTTTTTTTTTTTTATTTTGAGGCACATCTATAAACAAACATTTTCTTGATTGTTTATCATCTAAATAACAAGAAAATACTTGCGTGATTCATTTTGAAACATCGTTAATATCCGTCACGTAATATCGGGTACGTTAGATCAATGAAAAGAATTCAATGAAAAACCCTAATTTCATAGTAAATTTTGATTTTGTACTGTCGTACAAACTTTGAACTTTTAAAATTTAGATCAACAGCTTTTTTTTACTATCGATTCTTCGTAAAATTATCATTCACAATCATTTATTTTGCTGTTAGATCTTATCGATAGGTGTGTCGCTAAAAAAAATCACATATTACATCACATTTTATACCAATCACGTTTTCAATTTTAAACTTTAAAATGGCATTATTTTTTTTTTAAATAGGGGCACTTTATCCAATTAAATTTGAATTGATTTATTGATTAATAGAGAATAATTTAAGCCTATAAAATACTACCAGAATCGATCGTTGAGAAAGTTATAAAGAAAAAGATCAGATTTTAATATTTGTAAGAACGCAGGTACCTACTCTAATTTAATTGCTTTGTACTATTTTTTAAATGGTAGCACACCTTTCTTTCAAGGTTTTTCTATCAGTGTATATTATGATTAATTATATATTAATGATGTTCAGTTGTTTCAAAGGTCGTTGAAATGTTTTTTGTTTGTAAAACTTAATAAATTTGCATCTGGTACGATTGAAATTTGCAATATTTAAGCCTATTTTTTATTAATTTTAATTAAAAATGTGTATCCAATCAAGTCAGAAATAGGTTTACATAGTTGAAATAAGTCATGGTACGAAGATGTATCCACTTAGAAAGTGCCAATTTCATTTCTAGGGCTTAATATACTGTGGTAACATGAAAGTTAAAAATACTGTGGATATGCCTATATATGTTGAAGTTAACAATAAAATGAATTTAGAAAAATCTCTCATTTTTTAATTTGTTTTTTGATATTTTTATAACTTCGATTTTCCAGTCAAAACTAGCTGTTTAATTTTGAAAAATCACGTGATCTGTCGATTTGTCCTGCTTAAAACCTTAACGAAATATTTTGTATGAGATAAATAATTTGAAGTCAATGTCTTCCTTCGTTCTCCTTATGCTTGAGTCGAAAACTATTTTGTTGTTTTTGTAGGTTTTTGTGTTTTGTTAAAATAGCTGTCAGTTTTATTTTTCTAAAATAAATCTACTGAAAACTACCAACAATGTTTTGCATATGATAAAATAAGTTTGATTTCAATATCTGTTTTTGTTCTCGATATTTTTAGTCGAACATCACTTTTAATCAATTTTGTGTACTTTTTATTGATTTTAATTTTTCTGAAAAAAAACTGACAGTTTAATTTTTATAAAAAATTTACTAAATGACGAAAACAATATTTTCAATAAGATAAAAATTAGTTTTGAAAAGATATTTAAGTCGAAAATCCTTTTGTAATACATACTGTCAATTCGATTTTTCTCAAAATTTTACCACATGTCAAAAACGCTATTCTTCGTTGCATAACATTATTTTGGAGAATTCAAAACTTATCGTATTGCGTTGATGGGTCATATCTATCCCCTTATACTTTTATTATTTATTAATGGAAATAAAACTTGTATTTTCCTGCTTTAAACTTTGTTGCTAAGGCGCCAGTTACAGCTATAATTGAAATCGATCCGGACAAATTTTTGAATCGATATTAATTTGACGGTGTTTCCCTTTGATTAGAAATGAAAATTATATACTGATTGATCAGAAATCACACAAAGAATTTTTTTTAAGAATACAAAATGTAATTGCGCATTTATTTTTCTCTAAAAATGTATTTTTCTATTTTCCGGACGAAAATTCATTTTCCTGAACAGCTGATACTTTTATGTTCAAAAGTGAAACGAATCGTTCCACTGATTTGTGATCCAATTTCACACAATTCCAATGACAGATTTCTGTCAGTAAAAGTTTTTCGGTGGCTTTCAATCAGGGAATTTTTTTCAATGACAGAAATTTTTAATGATAGCTATAAACGACCTGTAAAAGTACCACTTTTAAGTGAGGACTGGACCAAGAACATAATGTGAATCGGAAATCCAGACCTATTTCAATCACGCAGCACAAATTCATCAACTTTTGACCAATTAAAGATTTAGGTGGGGACATATGAGTCATAAAGCTTATACAGTTAAGTTGTATAAATAAAGATTTCATCTAAAGATTTTTTAGTAATTTTACGATATGAACCACAAAGCGGTTGGCTGTCAAAAACACCTAAAATCTTTGTTTTCACACAATTTAAAATTTCGAAAAACTTTATTAATGTTTTAAATTATCTTCATAAGATCTTTTCTGAGAGAAAGAGCAAATATTCAGATTCTTAAGGAGAAACCATGAATAAGAGATATTAAGTTACGAATGTCAAGTTAGCACTACATTTTTCGAAATTTAAAAACACTGAGTATGCAGTTAATTGTAGCTTTTTTGTTGTAAATTAGTCGTGGAAATAAAAAATTCTAAACATTTGTTTTACTTTGATTTTTTTAAAAAGGGCGTAGTACTAAAATTAAAGTAAAACACATTTTTGGAATTTTTTTTCTTTCCACAACTAATTTACAACAAATAATTATCAACTAATTGCCAACATAGTTTCAACAAAATCAAAAAGTGTAGTGCAAACTTGATATCAACCTAGCACTACATACCACTTTTTTTAAAAATGGTCGAGCTACAACTTTTTTTCCACAACTAATTTACAACAAAAAAGCTACAAATAACTGCATACTCAGTTTTTTAAATTTCGAAAAATGTTATTAAGTTGCATTTAATTTCCTGAAACTCGTCTTTAATTGCATCTTGTTTTTTTTTGACGCACATATGTAAATAGTGTAAGGCTTTCTTTAAGTGTGTCTTCTTTCAAAATTGATTGTCTATTAAACAATGGATGCTCTAGAACTGAGATTTAAACACGAATTCCAAGACTATAAATGTCTCAAAACCAACAAAAGGGACACGTTCGTGAAACAAATGGCTAATTCAAAAACAATGAAAGTTTTATAGTTTTTAATTTAATAAGAAAGCTTTGAATATCTCGAGAACTGAAGTGAAAAGTGATTCTTCAACGTGTAATTTGTAAGTGACACACTTAAGTTCCTAACTTATTTGTTTGCCTTAATTTGTTTTTATTTAATTCTTAGGAAAATAAGTACATAATAATGCACCTTTTTCCTTCAATAAAAGAACCAACAAGTTTTCTCTTACCAATTTTTAAGGTTTGTTGACTCTTTAAGTTCAAAATATTTTCAAAAGGGTCACACAAAACAGTATTTTTTATAGAATTTGTTTTCCAGCATCAGCTCCAATCTACGAGTAAGCAGACTGAAAATTGTAAATAGTAATAATAGACCCCCGGAAATTGCGTCAGAAATAATCTCTTCTCTTTTATTATCCTAGATAAAAGATCAAATTTTTGTGGAAAATTGCGTTCTTCGAATTTATAAAAATGGCAACAAGAACAGAATACATATATAGAAAAAAGCTACGTTTCAACACAATTTTTAACATTTATGCGTAAAATGCACTAAAAAACCTCTAAACTATTGTATTTTAACTCTTAAATCTTGGAATCTTAGAATGCTTTCAGTGTTCTAAAATAATATACTAACTAAATTTGCCACTTAAGCCCTTGATATATGCAAATGTAAAGCTAAGATACACTATGTTGTTTTAATTTTGTCAGCCTCCTTTAGAGAACATTTTTAAGTGGTGCTTAAAAACTCATCTTTTTGTTAAGTTAAGTATGATTAAAAGTCTGGATCCACCCTTGCATGATTTATCGATTACTTTTAGAATTGTTAAATATGGACTTTGGGACTACATTAAGTCATTAGTTTATGCCAACAAGTCAAAGAAGAACGTTGGAAAAGTTGAGAGCTAACATTGAACAGAAAATAGTGCCGAGTAATTCAGTAATCGAAAACGAAGTCAAGTTTAATTCATAAAAATTGATTGTATTACTTCAAGTCGGTAATAAAGTGACATAAATAATGAAACAATTACTATTAATCAAAGCTTGGGATTTTGTGTGACAGTTAAACAAGACTAATTTTGAAATCAGCAAATGGGTTCAATAACATCAGTATCGCCAGACTCAAAACCGCACTAAATAGTGAAGTGACACTTTCAGGATGGAGAGAGCTTTTATCGTGATATTAAAAAGCCGAAGACTTTTGATATTCTGGGTCATTTTGTTTCATGAAAAAATTACTTAAAACCGCATTCCACATTAATTTAATGTGAAATCATATACAAATTATGTCCATGTATAGTCCAGCACCAGCAGTGTTAAATTGCACGTTCAGCCACAGGCCCCCGAAGCGAGATAATGCGCTCACCAAAAGTTTCCTCATAAATTGATTGTTTCGCTGGCTGTTTAGATTGTAGCGCCACCCCGTATTTTGGAGATAAATTTGCACGATTTTCAAACGTTTTGTTCAGTATAAAGTCTGTTAATTTTGAAATGGGAAACCAAATGACAGCTGTCAAAAAGACCAACTCCGAAAAAAAACATTGCCAGATTGATAACCAAAAAAAAACACCCGTGATTATATTTACAAATGTTTTTTGATGTTTCAAGTCTACGTAATAAAAACTTTATTGTATGGGGCTAAGTTGAACAAATTAGTCTACAAGCCTGGTTTTTTTAGAGGTTGAGCGTTCTTGGTCGATATAAAGTGAACGAAGTCAAAGTTTCATAAATAAATGTTTTAACTGTACTTTAATTCAATAATACAGTTGTCATAAAGTCTTTATTGGACAACGCGTTACTTTTCATTGACCATAAGTTTTACAAATAAGCTTGGAAATGCTCCTATACCGAAACAACACCACTCGATCCTGTTACTAAACATTTTTAGTGATTTCGAGCGTTCTGATTGGGTTCACTTGTGCCTCTATATACGTATTATCTTCTATTATTATTAACTATACTTTTACCTTACTTTCCTGATTTACTCGTAATTTGTTTGCTGATAGTTTATCTGTGTAGCATTTTATCGGCTATAGCACAAGCCTCTTTGCAAATGCTATACCGATTAGAGTTTATCGCTATTCGTTATCGAATAAATTATTATAAATTGCTTTTGGTTTTTGTTATTTTAAACTTGAATTGGAGTCTTGCTAGACAGTGTGGCAGACAGTGAACTGGTTTCATAATATACACTGATTGTATGAAGTAAATTATATAAACATAGGTATCAACACTTTTATTTATCTTATCAAGGTCACGGTTACGACAAATTGTTTCTATATAGAGATTAGCTATCTTTTTTATTGTTTATAATTATGAGGGTAGTGCTTAAGTGCAAATAATCCTACCGGCTAATTTTATCAAGAGCATTTACTATGTTAAAAAAGATTCATTAAGTTTGTCAAAAAAGTCAGAGTTTGTGTTGCAAACTATATGTCATAAGAAACTGCGATACCGACAGATATAAAATTATGGTCGCATTTTAATATTATGTCGGTAATTTGTATGATAATTACCATGTAACAAAAATCTTCATATTATTCGGATTGCGAAACGTTTGCAAATTCAAGAGAAAAGAACTTATCCGCCTCAGTGTACGGGTGTGCATAATTAAATTAAGGAATATTAACTCTATGATCGTAGTGTCAAGGGCGGATCCAGACTTTTAATCAGGTGGGTTCACACACTTAACATATAGACGAGTTTTTGAAAACCGCTTAAATATGTTCTTTAATTTTCTTAAAGGGAGGCTGACAACATTTGAAAAATATAATGAGAATCTTAACCTTACATTCACATATTTCAAGGGCTAAAGTGACGATTTCAGCTAGTAGGTTATTTTAGAAAACTGTTGTAAAGCAATATATGGTCTGACTACTTAATTTGGACGACTCCCTACACATAAAAGCATTCAAAGATTCCAACACGATTCTAAAAATGTCATATTTAAGATAAAATACAATGGTTTAGAACTGTTTTGAGTGCATTTCCTGCAGAAATGTTAGAAATTGTGTTGAAACGTAGTTTTTTTTCCAAAAATAATATATTCTTTTGTTGTTGGCATTTCTATAAATGCGAAGAACGCAACAAAAATATAGATGCAAAAAGCCAGTAAATAAGAAAGTTTGCTAGACAAATGTGACCTTTTTTCGTAGGAAAATAAAACAGAATTTAATATGAATAATTGTCTGGCTGTTTTTGACGTATTTGTTTCGGACTTAATTTTCAAGAGTCTATTATTACATTCGGTATCAGTCTGCTTACTCGTAGTCGTAGATTAGACAGCTGATGCTAGAACAAAAATTCTAGAAAATTACTGTTTTGCGAGAACCTTTTGAAAATATTTCGATCCTAAAGGAGTCAACAAAACTTAAGAATTGTAAATAGAAAAATGATTGGTTCTTGAATTTAAGAAAATAGGTGCATTTATAGTACATAATTTCTCTAAAAATTAAATTAAAAAAAATAAAGGTAAGCAGTGTGGCACTCACAAATTGCACATGGCAGCATCTCTTTTCAGAGATTCGAAGCTTTTATATAAAAGTAATAGATATGAAACATTCATTGTGTTTTTCAATTAGTTATAAGTTTAACGAAAGTGTCACTTTAGATATTTTTGGGACATTTATATTCTTAAAATTCGTGTTTAAATCTCAGTTGTAGAGTAGGTATGCAAAGCAAATTCACTTCAAAACGTAGATTTCTTTAATTTCTTAATGTCTTAAAAAATTTTGTATTTAAAGAAAATCAATTTTGAAAAAAAAACAACTTTAAGAAAGCCTTACACTATTTTTGTGCTTCAATTGAAATTGAATGAAATTGAAGACGAGTTTCAGGAATTTAAAGGCAACATAATATCAAATTGACGATCTCTTATTCAAGGTTTCTTCTTAAGAACCTTAATATTTGCTCTTTCTTTCAGAAAAGATCTTATGAAAATAATTTAAAGCATTACAAAAGTTTTTTCCGAATTTTAAATAGTGTGAAATCTAAGATTTTAGGAGTTTTTGACAGCCAACCGATTTTGATGAATATTGTTGAATTACTATAACAAATCTTTCGATGAAATCTTTGCTTATACAACTTTGGTATAAGATAGATAGATAGATAGATAGATATATAATTTTATTTTCAAAAAGATTTTACAAAAAATGAGTATTGCTGGTTTAAAATTAGTTTTGACAATAACTTTAAGTTGCCTGTCAGGTTAAAAAGGAAATTTTAAAAAATATATAAGCTTAGTAAGTAGATTAAGTTACATACATATGTTATGAAAATTCATTTATAATAAGATTGCGATATTTAATTGACGCTTTTAAAAAGTAGTATAAGTTTGAGTAGCAGTAGCCATTAAGAATGTTGAGAAGTTGAGAATGAGACAGCATGCCGCTGCCAAGAAATTTTCTTGTGTACGTTTTGAATACTGGGCAGGTTCCAATAAAGTGTATGGTATTTTCCAATTCATCCATATTACATAATGTACATATTCCATCTGTATCTCCTTGGAATGCTCTTCCATTGATATTAAGGAGCCCGCAGCGAGCTTTAAAAATTATGGAAATCATATCACGAGAATTGGAGTCATCAAAGTAGTTCGGTATGCCAGAGTACATCAAGTTGCAGTATTCATCGTGAAATTGAGACTGTGTCGCACTAACTGTAAATTCAGTCCAGTGTTTTTCTTTCATTTTCAGTAAAGCATCTTGCACATGAGCAACGAACTGCGAACTGCGAACTGTGGATGTTCGCATATTTTGACTTTTCTTTCACATGAGCTTTTATTTCTATTCGCAGGTAGCGACGAATTGTCAACCCTTTTCTCCATATTTTCCTCAGCCATCATCTTTCACACAAAAACAAAACAAGAGTGGTATAATTTTGAGGTTAAGTTCAGCGCGAACAATTTATTCGTTGCAGTGTGGATGGTATGTGGAACGCGAATAGAGTTTGACAGTTCGCAGCAACCACACTGCGATTCGTTACTACCAAATTGTTTTTACAAAATTCTCTTGTTTTAGAGAACAAAATGCTAATTTTATTATCCTAATATTAGTGTCAATTGGTTTCTTATAATTTAAATGTGTTTTTGTGTGGAATTGACTTTTTGAAATGTGTAAAATCACGTTTGTTCGTCCATTCGCAGTTCGCAGTTCGTTGCTCATGTGCAAGGCACTTAAGAGAATGTTATGTAAGCTGGGCCATTCAAGAAGATTCATGTCAAAAGAAAAATCCAACGAACATCCATGGAAAAGATCCAACCATTCCTTAGCCCAGAAGATTTTCTTGTTTATAATGGCTTTAGATAAAATGTTGGGTAATCTATTATTAGGAAGATTTAGATTTCGTCTTATGAAAGAAAAATGTAGCTGGAGGGACGTTAGAAAACCCTTCGATAAACCTGTTTCAATGTGCAGAGCATAGTTGGGCGTATTATCGGGCAGTAAAAAGCATCTTTTCATGAAGAAACGCTGCAATTTTTCGACTTGGTTGTATTCGCGGTATCCCCAAACTTGAGCACAGTAGAACATAATAGCTTTTGAGGCGGCATTGTATATTTTGAACTTTGTTGAGTGTTGGACGGTTTTGTCTCGCAGCAGTCTCGACCACGTTGCATTGATGGAATTTTTAGATGCTTCCAATCTGTTCGTTAGATGCTCATTCCAAGACATGTTGTAATTAAACACTACGCCAAGATATTTGTATTGATTAGACACCTTTATTTCTGAAACTTTGGTATAATGTAGGTATATAAACTTTATGAGTCATATGACCCCCCACCCTTGGATCGTTCATTTGTCAAAAGTTGTTGAGTTTGATGAAAATGAAATTTTGGAAATAGGGCTTGGTTTCCGATTCATATTATGTTCTTGGTCCAGTTCTCAGTTAAAAATAGTACTTTTTGCAACAAAGTTTAAAGGATGCGTTCACAAAATAAATTTAATGCTGTCAAGCCTCCATTGGAAAACTTGATACCTAATTTTGTTCAGTGCCATTTTTAGAGAATATCAATCTTCTTTCATTTTCCTTTCAATAACCTTTCTAATCATTTATATTTATAGCATTATGTACGAGTATATAATTTAAAACATTTTCAATTTGTAATGTACATTTCTTCCAAAACAACAAAATAGTTTTGTCCGCAATCACAATCACCAGCCACGCTTATTTTTTAATAATATGAAAATTACTCTTTGACGTTTGTCCATTTTAAATATGACGCAGATAAGAAGAATTCATTTTGTATTATATTTCTTGTCAAAACTGCACTTACTACATTAAAAATATATATTTTTTATCAAATAAAACACAATGCCAAGCCATAATAGTACTTAAATTGTGTTCAAATGATCATTTAAGTCACCATAAAATAATTTTAAAAAATAGCCCTTCACTTAATACGGCCACAGCAGCCATTCGAGCGATAAACAACATAACACTCTCTGATAAGAAGACGTCATGTCAACTCAGTGAGAAAATGAATTTCAATAGCGGCTTCAATGTTCAATACAATGCCTGTATATACTTAAGCATGGAACAAGTCCTGATAAGGCACATCTTAAAGTATAATATTATTGTTTCTACTATTTGGGTTCCTATTAACCATTATCACGGATTTATTAGTTTCATTGCGGAGCCATTTTTTTTGTAACTGTGTGGTCATTCTTCTCTTATCACAAACCACCCCTAACCTCGGTCCTCTGAACAGAGTTACCAGTGGTGTATGTGGCAGATCAGCGGGCATGGTGTAAAAGGGCTCTGCGGATCAGCATAAGGCGCTGTTTTTTTTAGATAATGTTGGAGCATTGTGGTTAGCTTGTTCTGAAATGAAAATATGTGCAGCCGACAGAAGACAGAAGGCTTATAAGGCATATAGTCAAATTTATTACCTGTGGCGTGATGGTTAGTTTAAGGACTGTCATGCAAAAGGTCTTGGGTTCAATCCCTGCCTGTGCCACCGGAAATTGTATTCATGGGTCCTGCCTCTTGCGAGGAATTGATAAATCCTCCAAGAGCAATTTATGTCATGGAAAGTGCTTTCTCAAATAAGTCGTTCGGATTCGGAATAAAAACTATAGATCCCCTCCATTCCTGAAATAATTCGTACACATGAATAGTTGATAGTTGTAAGTCACTAGGACCTGGTTTTCTACTGATTTTTGCACCACCTAACCTTAAAAAGTTAAAATAACAAATCCATTCTTTAAGTTATTTTTGTAAACAGGCACTGGCATAACTAATCCGCCCTTGACTTTCTGGCGTACCAATTTATCAGTAATAACAGCTCAGTAGCCTTGTTTTGTTCACATTATGTAGTCATTTTTAAATATTTAAAGATAAGCTTAATATTGTAATTGTTTTACAGTTAGAATTGTTTCTTCTTTTTCCTTGATTAAACATCAGTATAGTCAGTACAATGATCTGAAAAGAAGCGAGAATAATATGTCTATAAAGAAATGGCCGAAGTGACGCCTCATTTTAAAAATAAAAAAAAATGCTATGGAAAAATTTCCATTTCCATTCTATTCATAGAGCGCGTAAACACTTTAAACACACTTTCAAAACCTAGATGACAACTTGGATTGAAATCAATTTGCAGACACTTTAATCAGTTTCGGTTAGTGAAACTGATAATTTTGTTTAAAATACGTACGTATACTACTTTAGTTTTATGTTAAATAAAATAAATACTAAATTGTTGTTTTTTTTTTTAATTAATTAAATCGTACACCGAGATTTTAAGGTGTTGTAATGAGCTTTGTTTGGTTTTAAAAAAGGGTACCCATGTCTAGCGCCTACAGCCCACCACTCCAAAGAAAATTGACATTTCTGCGCAGTTTCAATTATTATTAATCTGTCTTTTAAAATATTTTCACCTGACTGTATGAACTAGGTAACTCAATTTTTGTAGTTTTGAGATATAGGCAAAAACGTTTATTTTATTACTTGAGTAAGCTTTTTTTCCAGTATCAATTTATTAATGTAACAAACTTTTTTTATTGGGATTTTTGCTAAGAGTGAAATGGCAAAATATTGGAAAATAAAACAAAGAAGGTATACACGATTGGAAGGTCTTTCAATATTGGCCAGACTGTCAAAAAAAAGTCTTCCAATAGCATCCAATTAGGTGACAATTGCCAATTTCCTATCAAGTGCAAACTGTCAGTTTATACGGTTGGCTGATTTTATACAATTAATATTAGATAATTTTTTGGTAGAAAATCGGCTGATAATTGCCGATAATTTTGTATCTTCCAATTAATAATTGTCTGATTACACGTTTGGAGAAAACAAACAAATTGGTAAACTCATTTGAAGAAAATTTTCTCGACCGATCACAGAGGATATGACAATTTATTTTGGAAGTGACAACAGGTCGTGCAAAAACATATAAAAGAGGCTGAGATGCGAATCACACTTAAAAACACTCTATATGAAGATATAAATCTTTCGTACGTATCACCCTCCAAAACCCATTTGTTTACATTGTTGTATTTGTAATGTGGACGAATTCAACGAGAAAAATTGATCTGTTTTCACGCATACATAGACACAATTCCTGAGTTTTTAGGGGAAATTTTATGAATTAGGAAGAAATTACACGCACACTAAGAAATACTTTCTGAGGCCAGTTTCCGGTTTAGCTTGTAGGCAAACCAATATGGCTACCGAGGATTTACATATATCTTTACTAGAGTGTTTTTGATCACACTGATAACTTCCCATCCCGTCTGTCGATTTTGCTTGCTTAAAACCTTAACAAAATATTTATAACAATATTTTGTGTGAGATACCTAAATAATTTGAAGTCAAAATCATTCTTTGTTGTCCTAATAATTGAGGCCAAAACCATTTCGTTTTTGTTGTTTTTGTAGGTTTTCGTGTTTTTTTTTTAAGTTTTAAGTCTAAAAGATTAACTAAAAATTACCAACAATATTTTGCATATGATGGAATACATAGTTTGATTTCATAATCTATTTTTACTTATAGAGATCTTTAGTCCAAACCCATTTCTTACCAATTTTAGTAGCATTTCTTGAAAGTTTTCATTCCTTATATACAAAAATACAGATTGCATTTTTCTAAGAAAATTAAGCACATAATGAAATCAGTTTAATGACAATACCTTCATCTATTCACGAGATATCGAACATCAATTTTTTTTTTCAAATTTTGCGTACTATTTATTGTAGATTTTAATTTTTATAAAAAAACTGATTGCTGGATTTTTAAAAAAAATTTGACTGAATGTCGAAAACAATGATATAAGATGTAATGAGTTTGCCAATATTTTTAATTTTTGAAAAGCTATTTGAGTAGAAAATCAATTTTTACCAAGTTTTAGTAATGTTTTTTTTTTTTAAACTGGCAGATGTTTCTCAAAATTTTACCAATTAATGTGGTGATAAAATCATTTTTTGTTCGCAAAATATTCGAGGTGCTGTACTACCTATTCCTCTTTTGACACATAAAGCTACAATTTAATTTTATTTTCCTCCATAATGATGTTTGTAGCTCTTTTTTTAATCAGAAGGCATTTAAGAACATAGTTTTTCACACTCTAATTTTGTCTGCACTTGTTTAAAGGAAATACTTAATTAAATGTTGTCTTTTGGAATTATTGAGTGTGGTTATCTGTCTCTTCTTAGAATGAACGGTATTTGCGAGAATAAATCAGCCAAATTCGTAATATGCCTTCAAAGTTCTATTCCTGTCTTGTTCTGAAATGTTCAATGAACACTTAAATCAACATACAATTATTGCAAACTGCTTTTAAAGAGGCAGCTGTTACAGGCTTTATTTTTTAATTTCTCAACTTTTCCGAAGCTCTATTACTATAAGTGTAAACCTCTAGCTTAAGAGCATGTTTGTGGTCGTTGAGTCCCTAAAAAATATTATTTGAATATTGAATTCCTATTGAGAGCTCAACAAATTCTTGCCACAAGTATAGATGTCAGATGTTTACTTCTTGCACTGAAAATACTCAAATTATTTTCGTTATCTAGTTTTTTCACTACTCAATTTAAAAGCGGACTGGAAGAATTTCAGCTAAACATTAATTTAATTAAATGATTATCACTCTAAAGTACCTAAAAGCGATACTAACTCAAAAATGTCAAAAATGGAATTACTCGTACCTAGTTCTTGCAATCAGGTGACGATATAATGTGTACAGAATTAAATTCTTCGTGATATTTTGCTTAAAAGGACTTTCGAAAGGATTTAGCAAAATGTTATTTTTGGTAGCGTGAAATTTGGTAAAAACAACATAAGTGGTGAACACGAAAATAGTAGTAGGTAAAACATAAAAAGAGTACCCGTGGCATGATGGTTAGTGCGTTGGACTGTCATGCGAGAGGTCAAAAAAAAAAACGGGTACTGCCTCTTGCGAGGAATTGACAAATTCTCCAAGAGTAATGCTTGTCATGAAAAAGTGCCTTCTCAAATTAGCCGTTCGGATTCGGCATAAAACTGTAGGTCCCCTCCATCCCTGACAACAATACTCGCACACAGGAATGGTTGAGAGTTGTAAGTCACTAGGCCCTGGTTCTCTACGCACTGTTGCGCCACCTAATTTATTTATTTTATTTTTTAAAACATAAAAGAAATATTGAAACGAAAATTAAAACTTTAATTTATTTAAAAATCAAAACTGTTCTACAGAAAGGTAAATAATAAAGAACTTTATTATTAGGCAACATTGAAATAGCAGTCTTAGTCTCAATTAAGCTTATATCACTGTTATGTGATATTAAACAATGGAAATAATGAAAAAAAGATTCTGTGTTAGTACTTCGTTGAATTTCCCCGATTTTTAATAACAGCCTGACACCGCGCCGCCGCCGCCGCCGTGGCATAGAATCTACCAAACACTTGCAACGCTCCGCTGGTATACCATACCTTCATTTTCAACTGCTGCTCAAATATATATATTTTCCAAGATGTCGACATAAACATTTTGGTCCATAATCCCATCGATTTTGTGTATTGGGCCAACACCGTTATAGGAAAAACATCCAAATACCATGAGCGATGAACCACCGTCTTTGAAGGTTTTCGTTGTGTATTGTGGTAGGTATTCGGTGTTCTGGGGAAGTCTTACAAACTGCCGGGAACCAGTGCCACCGTACAGGACAATTTTGGACTTGTCCGTCCATAAAATATTTCGCCATTTTTCCACAGAAAAGGAAGTTAATTTTCTTGCGAACTCCAGACGTTTTTTTTTGTGAATTTTTCTTGGGTTACGTGCTGGTAATTTTGCATCCAATAGTCTTCTTCGAACGGTCATATCATTCACTTTCAAATTTAGCTCTTGTCTGATTTGTACAGCTGACTTTTTTGGATCTAGTTTGGCTGATCTCACAATCCTTCTATCATCCTGACATGTTGTTTTTCTTATTCCACCTCTGTTTTCAGGTTTTTTAACATACATATTTTATAGCATTGGCTATCATTTTGGCGGAGCATGAACAAATACGCTCGATTCCTGTATAAGATTTCCCTTCTCTGCTTACCACGACCCACTATTGTGGATACAAAAAGAAAACAGATTGTGTAAAATTCAGTTCCTGGTTTAAATTATTTAATTAAGACAACTCACTTATTTTAAAATGATTTCTGAGTGAATTTTTCAAAATAAAAACAAAAAATATCAAATTTTTATAGACCACTGCTATTTTATGGTGCACCTGAAATAAGATCTACAAAAGCAAAAGTAACTGTTTTTGTACGATCATGAATTGCTTGCTATTGTTTTCTCTTTTTTCTACTGCTTAGTATTTTATCTTAAGCTGACCGCATTCATTTTTAATGAGTGAGTTCAGAACTAAGAGAAGTAATGCATTGCTTCATTTTAAACTACTGCTATTTTCATGTTCACCCCTGTATATAAGGTTTTAAAATAAGAGTTTTATTTTGAATAAACCTCCAAATGTCAAAAAATATCAGCTACCAAAGCTGTTATCTTCTCACCTTTGGCTAGTTAGTAAAAATAGAATAAAAAATACAAAAATTCACCAACATTTTTTAGTCACAATTTGCAAAACCAAAATGCTTTATGTCGTAAAGAACCTTCTCGGCCAGCAATAGTGAAACTCTTGCAAAAAAATTGAGCTGTTTGGATTGGGACAAGTTAGTGGTGTGAAGAATCCCAACCAAAGTAGGAATTAAAATAATGCCTATGCCTACAGCTGTATTATTTGTATATATAAATATATTAAATATAATAGTTAAGGTCGGCATTTTTAACGGCATCAAGCAAAGCTTCTTTATTAATTTTTTAATTGGTTCCGAAAATGTCACACAGAAGGCTCTCTCTAAGTCGAACTCTCGACTATAAGCCGAAGTTCACTCTGACTCGAACTCTTCTCAATTTTCAACGCAAAAACTATCCTCTTAGTCGAATTCGAATTCCCTCTAAATCTATGTAAGTTCCTGGGTACTAGAACAAATTCTCTAGATTATTGACTTATTTTCCTTCTCTCTAAGTAGCAGTTTTTTTCTTTTTCAGGAAAAAAAATGAAAATCTAATGAAAACGCTTCTGTTGATAAGACAAAAGGCGATGAATTGAAAAAACAAATATGAGAGGTGGTCAGAGGATTCAAACCGGACGACTTATTTAATGTCGATGAAACGGTGTTTTTTGGTCAAATGTCTGCCAACACGTACCTTGGCTTTTAAAGGGGGGTTATAAGAAAAAATCTTCGTTGTTTCAATAAAATTAAAAACTTTTCCGGTGGACTTTTTTTTTTTTTTTTTAAATTCATTTTTATTAATTCAATCTTAAACCTATCTTAAAGCTAGACAAAAATTCATAAAACTAGCCTAATTATCCATAACTTACAACTAACTTACTGGTCCCATACGGACACTCTATGAACTATGTATCAAACCATAGAACTTGGATAACATCAGAACTTTTCCCAAAGTTGGCCAAAATAAGTGCAGGAAAAATTTAAATGTAAAAAATATAAGTATTTTCCCCCCAATATGACCTCAATAGTTCACCCAATGGACATGGGTATAATACAAAATTTGAAGGTACACTATAAACACCGTCTTCTCGCCAAAATCTTAATGGTTTAGAAAACCAGAAAATAACATAAAATTTGACTTCTCGATTGTGTACAATCTATTTTGAAAGCTGATACTTATAAAACTAATGACGGTGAAAATGAGGCTGAAACTTAAATAATAGATTTTGAAATACCAGAAAAAAAAACAAGATATATTAAAAATACAATTGGTACACTGCAATTGAAATGACTCACGATGTGCCAGATTAAAGTCATAATTATTTATTTAAAATAGGATTAAAAGAAAAAAGGCGATAACAGATAACACGGCAACTGTGATGACTTCGTCTAAAATTTAAATTTCTTTCACTTATTAATTAATGAGCGATAAAAGCAAGAAGTTAAGCTTTATTTTTTGTAGATATTTGTTATTTAATTTAATAAATCACTCGCTAATTCAAAATTTCCTAAAACTCATCTAATTCGAACTAGATTTGATATTCCGTGAAAATTCTGCTGAGAGGGAGTCGACTGTATTTATGCATTTTTTTTTTGCACGACTAAATTTATCAGCCCAGGACGCAAACTACTTAAATAAGCTTCTTGGTATACTACAAAATAAACCGTATTTTGTATAAAAACTGAGGTCTTTTGAAGTTTAATTAACGCAAGAACGTAAAGCGGTCTTTCTGAATTAAGTAAATTTGAGGTATGACAATGGAATATATTTCCGAATTTATTCATTTTTTTAGTGAGAAGGCAAAGTTTAGAAGATTCAATTAAAAAAAATTCAAAACAATAATTTAAGAGGAAACAAGAAAAACGATGTAACAGACATTTTTAATTACACAATTTTACAAAATTCAATTTTTGATAATTTAAAACACAACATTTTGTCTTACAAATGTATTTGTTGCTGTTGTTAACTTAAACAATTTAAAAAAAAAACACTGAAGCTTCCAGATAACATTACAACAGGTATGTTATGAGAGAAAAAAGTACCTAAGCTTTTTTTTCAAAAGATAAAAGAATGTATTTAAATATGTATATTGAAAATATTAACAATAGTCGCATTCAGAAAGCTAGTGGCTACGTAGTCAAGGGATTCTGATTGGCTAAATCTATAACTACAAAAGTAGTTGAAATTTCCCCTCCGACGTAGTGTAAAATTTTCGGCTACAAAGTTAGTGCACACTGGTTTTGACGTTTCACAATCAGCTGCTTGGTAAGGACACAAGAATTCAAAATGAAATAAATCATTTAGTATTTAAATACAAATAAAAATCACTCATATTATATCTTATATTCGGTTTTATTGAATTTAAAAACAAAACAAACTATTTAAAGTACTGAAAACACAAATGTTTCCTGTATAATATATTTGCATTTGTCATTGATATGACACTATGACAGTTCCAGGTCATTCACAAATCTAGTTGAAATTCGACTACGTAGTCACTAGCTTTATGAATGCGCCCAATGGCCCAAATTTGGTTGTGCTTTCAAACACAAACTTACTCATAACAAATACATTTACATATGTAAAGGGTGTACCAAATACAATTTTTTTTGTTTCTAATCAAAAATTATAAAAATAGTTTGTAGGGGAAAGAATGTTTATACCACAATCCAAAAAATCTTTCACATATTTGAGTTTGATTTTTATAGTTAGCCCAAATGTTGATTCACACAATAGTTTTAAAAAAACACTTTTCGAAGATCTCATAATTTCGCTTAAAATTGTGTTTACAATTATATATTTTTTAAATAAAAAATTATATAAACAGTAACAGAATACAGTGAACATAAGTTGTTCTTTTTCTTTTATTGGTGTTATATTATATCTCTTGGTGGACATTCGTCCACATTTATATTTTTGAAAAACGTATTTAAGCTTGTTTTTAAATATAATTAACTAGGACATCCTTTAATCTGCAGACAAAATCTAAGCCTTTTTTATAAAGTTAAATTAGTAAAAAACAAATTATTTACCTGTTTAAAAAAAATGCAAAAGTTTTATTAAATTATATTCGCCACTGTAAAGATCAAAAAAAAATTATAACTTAAAGTCAATCGAAAGATAAGATAATTACCTACAATCTTATCTTTTCAGCCACATACTATCAAATTCACATTATGCAAACAAAAAATAAATAAAGATTAATGCAGAACTTCAATATTTTTCATTTCAGTCTAATGTAATCCTGTGCTCGGATCAATACTTACCATCACACATTGTCATACATTTTTGTGGTTTAAGATATGGAACAAATTTCAACAGAATCTTTAAGAGTTCGTAGAGCCCAAGCAAGCGATATGAAAGATGTGCGCCAGATGATTCAGGTTAGTTGTGAAATTTTATCTCTATTTATAGAAACTTTAATTTAATTGGTAACTTTGATCACTAGTCTTTTATATGGTTTTAGCTTCCCATAGGAAGTTATTTGTAATCGGTCTGATTTGTCGAATTGAAAAAGTTGAAATTTGTTACGTTTTCCATGTTCCTATAGAAACTAAGTCAAAGGTTTTTAGAGAGATGACTGTGTGTGAGTGTTTAACTATGCTTGGGATACCTTTTGTCGTTGGCTATATCTCAAACATTTGGCAGTAATATCAACTTAACGGTTTTTATAATACAACAAACTGACAAAAAATAATTGCAAGCTACAATATTTTGGGAACTACCGTGGAATTTCTTTTCTTAACGCAACGCACACGTAGGTACATATACAATTTTTACAACGATGATGCTACATAAGCCGCTCAAAACCTAAATAGAAACAGGGACAGTTTTAAAGAATTCCAAGCTGGCTTTAGATCGGGTTACTTCACCATTGATAATAATTTTTAAGAAGTTTTGCGGAGAGCTTAGATCGCGAAATAAAAATCTGTATGTATTTTTCGTCGGCTTCAAAGCAGCTTTCGACACAAATTAATCGGGTGGATTTATTTTATAAGTTTATGGTTTAGCAGTATCACTAAAATTCAGTCGTGTGCTCGAAAAGTTGTACAAAGGAACTTAGTCGGCAAAGTAGAATTGTGCGGAACTTTCTGACTGGTTCGCAACAAGAACAGGAGTGCGGCAGGGTTGTATATGGAGCCCAGCTTTGTTTTCGCTTTTCATCAATGATCTCATTGATTACCTTCCTGGTGGCGTCGGTTTCGCAGGAGTTTGTATCAAAGCTTTATTATATGAGGATGATATACATAGTTATGTTTATACCCCAGAAACTCAGGATTAACAGATTAAACCACTACTGCAGTTTATGGAACTTAAATGTTAAAATATAAAAGTGCCTCAAATGAAAAATAGACGTATAACGTTGAGACTATTGACTATGTCACTGAATACAAATACATTGGTGTAATCTTTTCAATAAATGTGAGGATGGAAAAACAATTTAAAGAAAAACTGCAAAAGGAAAAAACTGACATTAATTTCTCGTGGAAAAGATGCTTTATAAATGGAAACATTACGCATAGCAGCAATTTCAAAGTGTTTGAAGCGGTTGTTGAAAGTATACTTCTGTATAGCTGTGAAGTGTGGGATTGCAAGAAGTATGACAATGTAAAATAAACTCTTAACTCTTATTTTCTGTTAAGAAAATATTTCGTCTACCATCGAATACGCCGAATTACGTTATCATGTTAGAAACAACACTATCTCCTCTTTTCATTTAAACATTCAAACTGCAAGCTGACTATCTTTAAAAAGTTATCAAGATACTTGTGTCTCGTTTGGTCAGGAAGATGGTTCTTAAAGCGATCCAAGATAATAAAAGCTTTTACAGAGAGTCTTGCCCACTCTCTTTCCTTGCGGAAAGTTATAATCTCAATTTTGCTTTAAACATTGACAACATATCGAATTGTAAAGCCAGCCTGTAATATCGAAGATGTACGAGAAATGTAGAGCCAAATATGTGCAGGAAGCTTCAAATTGTCTATAGAAAGTAATATACAGCATGCTTAACCATAATCTGCAAATATAGAAACTATTTCTGTGCAAATAAAAATAAAAGTTTAATCACTACAATGGTCAGACTTCGTAGCGAAAAAGTCACCCTAAACTTCATGCCACACAGACCAGATTTGACAAATAAAACGTTATAAAGATTTTGTATAAAAACATTTATTGTAAGAAAATCTAATTTTTAATCTAACAAAATTTGTATCTATCTATCTTTATGTTTATTAATGTTTTGTAAACATTTTAGAAATATCAACAGATAGGCACGAATATGAAGTTATCAATGTGGGTCGCATACCAGCCTCTATTTCGTTTGCAATTTATATTCTTGAATTTCTTCTAACTTACAACTGATATTATTTACATGTTTTAAACATACTTTTCCATTTCAGGAACTTGCTGATTTTGAAAAAATGAGCTCTGGGCCTGAACTCTCAGTTCAAGGTTCGTATTTATATTCCTAAAAACTAAGCATACATTATGTGTACCTACATTTTAAATAAATAACCGATCTATTGCAATATTGTATTTTCTTCCTGAAAAAATGTAATTTTTAAATATTAAAAGTGGTGTGCCTGGATTTCCAGAACACACCTGCACTGCACGAAATATAAAGACGAGACAGATTTGGAAACATATCCAACCTTAAATTTCAAGATTAAAAAAAAAAAAACATTTCAAAACAATGGTAAATAAAATTCCATAATTTTTTTGGTGGCCAAGAAATCTTTCACTGTTTCATAGCTGAACTGACACAAATGGACGGATCTACTCTGAAAGTGTAAGTATGTACGTATTTAATATGAATCTTTTTATATGAAAATATATACATATGTATGTATGCGGTTCTACACGGTTTTTGTGACCTGTAACCCCTAAAACCTTCATGTTGTTATCAGTTAAGAAATGAACAAAATAATAATGCTAATAAAGTTTTACATATTATTTCGGATAGAATTGATTAAATAGAATCTTCGACCATTAGCAAATATTTGTTAACTGAAAAAAAAGATGTCAAACCAAATAAAAACACGAATACTTCACCTTATTTGAAAGGAATCTTGTTTATTTAAATATAGAATCTATAACAATTTTAAGGTTAAGAATAAGCATGTTAAATTGAATGATTTATCATACCAATAAGTAAACATCGAATCTTTTCACTAGGACAAGATGATAACATCAAAGTCAAAATAAGACACAGCAGACAGGAAGATAAATACCTGAGGTGACATTTTAAAGGACAAGGGTTTCATATACATATGTACATACCTATACTTGAGAGGAGGTGTTAAGATGAAGATATTTATCTACATACACGAGAAGGTTATAGTGTTATCTTGTAGGTTTTAAGGCTCTCATTTAATCTTTTTACACTTCAAAAATTTTATAGAAAGTATTTAGCTTATAGCAAGCGTCAAACAATGATCAGAGGGTCTCATCGTAAGTGCAAGTGTTAGTTGTTAGTAAGCAAAATAATACAATTATAAAGTCTTAAACATGCGTACAATAATTTGAAAACATGAGTTAATAAAATAAAAAAATAAACATTATATACCTACAAAAGGCGTTTACGATAGTGGATACTGGTTCTAAACATTGGACAGGTTCCGACGACATAAAAGACTTGAAAGTAAGGCAAGTTTCTAGTATCTGATTGGCCAACTGCTAAAAAACTTGCCTTTCAATTAAGGCAACTTTATTGAATTTTTGACTGTAAAGTACATAAGTCAAGAAAAATCTCCCTAACAATCAAGTCAAGTCTACATCTGTCAAAATGACAGTTGATCATTTTATTCCATTCAACTGAAAGCTGAACTTTATTGCAATTCCAATTAATGTTTTGTGTAAAGGGGTTCCTTATCAAATTAGAAAAGAAATAAGTAATATTTCTTTACAATACAACCACAAACTGTGATGGACTTTTAGCTTGGCTGAGGAGTGTTTTGTAGACATTAATGTTTTTGATAGTTTTTGTACGATGCATTGAAGGAAGAGGTTAGTGAAGTAAAGTTCCAAGTGTGAAATTTAGAACACTTGAAACACTTGGTTTCTTGGTCAAAATGAACGTTCAATGAATGCAGTTGACTCCAAATGAAATCCCTTAAGCTAAGAGCTTTAAGAGCTTTATTCTTGCTATAGTTAGTTCTGTGGAAGTCAACATTTAGACATTGAAATGATATTGAAACGCTGGTGATGCAAGACTTAAGTTAAGATATTACATTTGAAGCAATGGTGGGTCCACGGGTAAGTGGGGGGTTTTCGTATGAATCGGAAGTCCACCAATATTCCAATCGTGCAGCAGAAATTCATCCACTTTTAATCAATTGACGATCCACAGGGATCATATAAGCCATAAAGCTCATGCAGTTTCTAGTTGTATTAGCAAAGATTTCATCTACAGATTCTTTAGTAATCCAATTCACCAAAAAAGCATCTAAAATATTTGTAGTAATCTTAAATGTTTTCACAAATTTTTTAAATTTGGAAAAACTTTAGTAATGCTTAAAAATATTTTAATAAGATCTTTTCACACAGAAAGAGCAACCATTCAGGTTCTTAAGAAGAAACCTTGAATAAGAGATCTCCAATTTGATATTAAGTTGCCTTTAAATTCCTGCAACTCAATTCCATCTTATTTTTTGAATGCACAAAAATAGTGTAAACCATATTTACATTAAATAAAAACATTTTTAAGGGGTTAATAAATTTAAGAAATATACTTTTTGAAGTGAATTTGCTTTGGATACTTTAGAATATGAATTTCAGGAATATAAATGTTTTTAAAACAGCAAAAGTGACACATTTGTTAAAATTAATGGCTAATTTAAAAACATAATGAACTTTAATATAAAAGCTTTGAATTTCTCGAGAAAAATTCTGCAAAATGTAATGTGTGACTATAGTTTTTTCCCAACTCATTTTATACTTTAGTTTGTTTATTTTTAATCATGTCCCTAAAGCACCTATTTCTTTAAATTTAAGAAAACACATTTTTCCCTCTACATTTTTTATGTTTTGTTGACTCCTTTAAGACCAAAATATTTTCAAAAAGTTCACGCTAAACAGTACTTTTTTTCAGAATTTCTCTTCTAGAATCAGCTCTAATCTAGGAGTAATTAGACCGAAAATGGTATTAATAATAGACTCCCGGAAATTGAGTCAGAAGAAAATACCAAAAAAAAAGCCAGAAAATTCTGTATATTGAATTCTGTTTCATTTTCCTACGAATAAGATCAAATTTGTCTGGAAAACTTTTAACACAAATTCTAATATTTCTGCACGGGAAATACACACAAAACACCTCTTAACTATTGTACTTTAGCTCTTAAATAGGGAATATTTAAAAAATTGTTGGAATCTTGAAATACTATCTTATATAAATACCTAGCGAGTCGTCCAAATTAAATTGTTGGACCATTTTAGGAAATCTAATAACTAAAATTGTCAGTCTACCTCCTGAAATATGTAAATATAAGGTTAAGATGCATACATAATATTTTCTTTAATGCTGTCAGACTCCTTTACAGTACATCTTTGAGCGATGCCCAAAATGTCACCCACCCCCCTGCTTAAAAGTCTGGTTTAGCATCTAATTTTCAATATAAGATTTCGATCCAAGCTAAGAAAAATGTTAGGCAACCATGGGTGATTTATTTCTCACGAAACCTTGTTGCTCTTAGCAAATGAGATTTTTACTAAAAAAAAACGCTACACTCTCACAAGCACTTGTTAAAGAGTTTAGAAAATACCTGAAGACTTTTTCAATGCCACAGGTGCTCTTCTGCTCTCATGCTTTCGCACGTGCTTGCAGATATAATTAGTTGATCTGAGGATCACGACGAACAACTTTGTGGTTTGTTTCAATTAGGATGACTTCAAAGTATGTGTAAGAAACATCCTGGGCAACCCAGAAGACCGATAAATTTATCAGCAATAGATTAAAAGCAACGGGAAGGCTTCAATTTGTTGACATCATGGCTAGTGGGCTTACCTTTGGTGCAACCCTTTAACACTGGACATTTACGACCTCCACGAAGCATACGGATTCTGTAGATGATTAATCCTTGTTTATTATTGTAGTCCGATGTTTCACGAGTCGACCTTGGCAAGGGTTGCAATTTTGTCAATTGACGGTATTGTCACAAGTGAATACGAAGCAAGTAACGCATAACATCGCTCTGCTTCTTGCGGTAAAATTCTTGCAGTTCTCTCACGACGAAAAAGGTAGGATTATCGTTCAAGAAGGTACCCATATCAGTAATATAACTAGAATCTAAGAGTTCAAAATAAAAAGAGAAGTTAGTTGGAGACAGAGTTTTCTAAGCTTTACATTCCTTGTTTCTTCTGTAGCGAAGTGAAAATGCAATCCTTTCGTATACCAAGGGTGGCTTAAGTTTGTAGGTCTTGATATCTTGAAGATAGATTGTTTACCAAACAATTATTTGAAACTGCTTCGTCAATGTGAGCAATTCCAGAAATGGTTACATTTTTTATACAAAAACTGGTAATTTTGTTCTTCTAGAGTTAAAATTATATAAGCAACAATCAAAGAAATTACTCTGTTCAGTAAGGTGTCGAAAGGGTGATTCCTGATCTGGATTCTAGAACAAGGGTACTAATAGTGCCAGAAGAAAATACTCAATGTAGAATTCAATTTTGAAAGTTTTTAATTCAGATTATTTCTTGTAAGTCAGTAAAAAGAATTTAATCTAAAAAAGATAGTTCCAATTGTGAGAAAACAAAAGACACTTCAGGACATAATTCATCTTCAAATGGAAACCCGCCAATTTGTGTCGGAGCAGAAAAAATGTATAATAAAGCCTAATGGCAAGGAGAGTTCGCTATTAACAGACTCTAAACTTTTTGGAGTAATTTAAACGTATATTATTGTAAATCTACCAATCGGAAACACATTAGCTTTAGTCTTTAATATTACCTTTACTAACTTACTTAAGGTGGCACTACAGTCCGGGATGAATGTGGGCCTCAACCAACATGCGTCTCTAGGCAGCTCGGTCCCTAGCTAGCTATCTCCAGTTTCGCACGCCAAGTTGGTTGAAGTTCTCTCTACGGTTGCGGTCTCAGGATTGTATTCGGAGATCTTCCGGGCTGGACCTTTAATGTCCATTAGTTCTACATGACCCAGGCACCCAAGTCGTTGGACTTTTATTCTTTTAACCAGGTCAGTGTCACTACAGCCCGTGTGTCGTTGTATGTTTTCCTCCACTCTCCATCTACATATGCAGACGGGACCAAAAATCACCCGAAGATTTTTTCTCTCGAAGCATCCTAAGACGCTCTCATCTTGCTTTGACAAGGTCCCGGCCTCAGCGCCATAAATGAGAACCGGGATGATGAGCGTCTTATAGATGGTGGCTTTAGATGCTCGAGAGAGGACTTTACTACTAAATTTTCTTCTAAGTCCAGAGAAGCCGCGATTTAAAAAGAGTTATTCTTCGTTTAATTTCAGCGCTGGTGTCGTTATCTGAATTTATAGCGGTACCTAGGCAGAAAAAGTCCTTAACTACCTCAAAGTTATAGCTGTCCATGGTGACGTTTTGTCCAAGACGTCGTCTTCGTTCAATGGCCTTTTTGGATGACAGCATATACTTGGTCTAGCCCTCATATTTACAACTAAACCCATCTTCTTCGCTTTCGTCGTAATGCTTAAAAACCACCATTGAAATCACGCTTTGATCTTCTAATCATGTCAATATCATCGGCGTATCCGAGTAATTGGATGGACCTTTGGGAGATTGTGCCTCTAGTGTTGACTGTTGAGTTTTGCACTATCTTTCCAAAAAGATGTTGAAGAAGTCGCATGACAGTGCATCGCCTTGTCTAAAACTTTCTTTGACATAAAATGCATCGTTGGGAACTTTTCCGACCTTAATAGAGCAGCATGCATTCTCCATCGTCATTCTGTACAAACGAATAAGTTTGACAGGAATGCCGAAACTAGACATTTCTCTGTAAAGCTCTTTCCTACAGATGGTTTCATAGGCGGTTTTAAAGTCGACAATGATCTGCCGTTATGTGAATACTTCGTCGATGGTGGACTTTCCTGATCACGTTGTTGACTAACGGACTCCCGCGTTCACATAATACGGGAGAAAGGATCTTATATGCCTAGTTCAAGAGACTGATGTCTCTGTAGTTAGCGCACTTCAGAGGGTCTCCTTTCTTGTGTATTAGGCAAGCTATGCTGAGATTCCACTCATCGGGCATGTATACTCCTTACCAAATCATTGTCTGATGCTTTGAATAATTTGTCAGCGATTCCGTCAGCTCCAGCAGCTTTCTTGTACTTACCTTACAAAGACTAATTCAATCGATAGTTAAAAGGAAAAAGAAACAGAAGAAGACAAAATGGGTACTTTTTACCGCTTTGATAACACCTCCACCTAAACCCATTTCATCACCACCATGACAATCAATTTTGTAAATTTCGAACTCCTGACTGAAAAGTGCCGAAAAGCTTGAATTAAGCCAAGAGTTAAGAAATATGTCAGCAGTCTTACTGCAAAGTCCCGTTACTTGTTGATAGAAGAGTCCAAACCTATGAAGTTTTTTGATTGGGTTTAATCATTTTTAATAAATTCTCTGTGTAATGCGTTTAACTTGAAAAATATTCAGGTATTCAGTTTTGTTTTAAACGCTATAATAAATAATTCATAGCCCGCGATATTATTTCACACTCTTTCCTTCTTTTTTCTATAATAATAAAAACAAAGAAAACCTTCAAATCAATATCAACGTATTTCTTTATTTCTAGAGAACCTATCGGATATGCAATCTGCTACTTTTCCTTTTCAACCTGGCAAGGAAAATCCTATGAGTTGCAAAGTTTATACATAAGAGAACCTCATAAAAATAAAGGTTTTGGTAGAAAACTATTTATAGAAATTGAACGAAATGCTAAAGCCTTTGGATGCAAACGAATTAATTTCCATGTTAAAAATTCCAGTCAAGCTCGAAATTTCTACCACAAAATGAGTGCAACAAATTTAACAGAACTAGAAGGCTGGCAGTTGTATAGACTTAATTTATAAATGCCTAGTTAAAAATTTAAGAAAAATAAATTAGAAAATAAAACATTTTTGATTTGTGTCCCTAAATAAAAAATACACAATAGTGGGAAACTGAGTTTACTCTTACAAGTTTATAATTATGTCTCTCATTTCAGAAAAGCGATCGGATATTCAATTTGTTTCTTCTCTTACTCCATATGGCAAACGAAATCATATTTCATGGAAGATCTCTATGTAAAACCCGAATTCCGCAATAAAGGTGTTGGATCGATGCTCTTGAAGGAAGTAATAGCAAATGCCAAGGCATTCGGCTGCAAAACAGTTGATTTCCATGTTCTCGACTGGAACCCTGCTCGAAAGTTCTACGAAAAAATTGGAGCCATAAATCTAACAACTACTCAAGGTTGGCATTTTTATCGTTTAGAAGAAGATGTCCTAAATAAACTCACCGAAGTCTAAAAAATATAAAAACAACAATCCTTTGAGGAAATGGAATTATATTATGTATATTTTGTAAATGGGTTAAATAAAAACATTATTAATTCTTATAATAATTTAATGAATCGAATTGAAATAATTTCATTACTCGCCATTATTGTTGGCCATCACATGGATTTGCATGCTTTTTGTACAATTATAAACTTGACCAACGGCAAAGGGAACCACTTTGTTAGGATCGGTTTTATATTGTGATACACGAATGCTTGGCATTGGCAGGAAACCTGTGCTCAATGGCATAACATCAAGTAAAATGGAATGACTTTCTATATCCTTCATTGAAACAATGCCTGCAAAAATAATTTAAAGAATAAAAATATGTTTTTTTTTAAATTATTATTTCTCACCAGATGACTGTCCACAAACGGCCCACATATGATCGGTAAGCACTTCATACATCAAGTCAGCGAACTTGCTGTCCCGAAGCTTGGTTATTTTCAAATTCATACTGCACACAGAGCGCAAACGACATAACTCATTGGGCACAAGTTGAGCTTGAATCTTTAACAGGGTTGTATAATCATTTAGTTCAAAAGTATATGAGTAGTCTCTCAGTGGACTCGATGGCCTCAAACAATCCGAATACTTGACTTTGAATTCAATTTTGATGCTAGCTGCAATATCAGCATTCCAATCCATTTGTATGCCCCAAATATATGAAACCGTTAGATTCTTACAAATTCTCTGCAAAACACTTTACATTAGAGACCATTTCTATTTTCATTCAAAACAATCATAGATATTCTTACAATCTCCTTTTGTGTGGCTGGATTCAGATCGGTCAAATAAACACCGGGCACATCGCATTTCACGTGGGCGTCCGAGAGAGCTAATTCGGCATTGACACCCTTAAGTAGCACTTGAACAAATTTTTGAGTACCACAGGTATGCAGACGATATGAAGCCGTAATGGCTGGTATAAAATCCAATGGAATGCTTAATTCATTTCGTGACCAAGGACAACCAAGTGTAATGCGGTGCTCGGAGTATTTGGCCACACTACTGCCAGGTAGTTTTGTAATCACTTCTAGAGGAATCTCACGTTCTTCGAACGATTTGAAATTCGACAAAGGAACACTGAGTGTACTTTCAAAATCAGATTGCGGTTCGTTACCTAAACGCACGCGCATATGCTTCGAGCAACTTAAGCTGATTTTTGCCTCAGAAGGGAATATAAAACTTCCACCAGAGACTATAAGACGGACAGGTTGTATAATTCCAGCGATGAGGTTCTTAAAACTCAAAACTGCTGATGCTGGTTTCGTAGTGATTTCAAATGGTGTAACTTTAAAGGGAATCTTGTCGGAGAGAAATTGCAGTTGATTGAGCCGAATTGACATCTAAAATGTGAGGGGATGGTTAATAAAAATAGTAGCTCACTGATTTCTAGGACCAACACAATACTCATGTCAATGACCACTTACTTGTTTAAAAATCCATATTCCAACTCTTGTCGCCTTGGTTTTCATTTCGATGACATTTAGTCCTGGATGGAGAGCAACACCCTCGGCTACGACAAAATTTTGAAAATCCGACTGCACCGCAGGCGATAATTTTCTCTTAGTACTGCTCGTCCTCCTCACCGGTTGGGTTTTCTTCACCTTCTCGTAAGCAACCGATGCACTCTCCAAAGTATTATCCTGCTTATAGCTCAAATTCAAGGAAACTTTCAGCTTTTGCTGCATATTAGGAAGAGCAATTTCTACTAGTGTGTCTTCATCTGCTGAATTTAATTCAAACGATAGCGATACATTTTCTACGAAAACTTCACGTGGAAAAAAGCTCTCCACCTTGACGTGAACCTGAACAATGTCATCTTGAATGATTGGCTTCGAGTTTTCCACGATAATTTCGCAAATTTTAAAGTGGTCTTCGAGAACACAGAAATTCGCTGTATTTTCCATCGATTGCACTGTTAAGTTTGCCTTCAGAGTTCGCAAGCATTTCAAGAACTCGTCAAAGTAGAAGGTTCGCACTAACATCTCGAGATCCTGGCAGCAGGATATAGCACTGCATGTCTTTGTGTATGAAAGATGATCGTCCATTTTGCGATAGCAACTTGCTAGCTCCAGAAGTGTCTGACTCGCCAAATAGTTCCAATTCTCAGCCTTCAATTCGCGGAGCAGGTCTGTGAAGAAGACCACCGCTTTGTGAGGTTCGTTGAGGGCGCAGTAAAAGTTACCCAAGTCTAGACCAGCCAAGCGAGCCGAACGCAGTCGCGAAACATGCTTGTAGGTGCTTATGGCTAGTTCACTCAGTTCCAGGTATAACTTCTGAAATGCCTGATTTGAGCCGAGAGCTTTTTTCAGCTGCTCCGCTGGGCACTCCTTGGGCTTTCGATTGGGAGAGTGTGATCTTGTGTCAATTTGCGGAGTTGGATTGAGGAATTCCTGTTCGAGGGGGTTGTCCCCAATGCCGGCAGAAAGATTGACTACGATGTGCAGTTGCTCCGAAGTGGGAGTGAACCCTGGCAGCAATCCACAAAGCTTTCCCAGCTCGTATAGTTTGTCCTTAGCTAGATTCCAAATTGGAGCACAATGCTGAAAGCAGACAACCTCATCGGGTTCCATGGCCTGATCGCATATCTGGAGCACCTCTCGGGCACACACAAACTCCCAACATTGTAGAGCGCCCTCCTGGCAGTCGACTTTGATTACTTCGATTTCTCGCAGAGTGGAAAAGAGGAAATTCAATAGACGTTCGGCTATCTCTGGAGTAAGGTTGGAAATCTGCAACAAATGAGACTGTCGCTCGAAAAGATAGTTACGAAATTCAAGGATCGACACAGCCGACTCTCGAATGCGTTCGCGCATTTCAAATTTGTTCCTGCGCGACAAACAGATTCCATGAAATGAGGTGAGTGGCTGCTTAAAGTGCTCCAACCACTTTTGTTTCTCACCAAAGCCAGAATTTGTGATAAATTGGGAGAATATTGCATCCAACTCATCATACTGCACCAGTGCATCAGAATATAGTTCGAGTTTTTCAAAAATCAATGCGAGATCTTCTTGCAGGAAGAAATACTTGCGGAAATCCCATCCATCTTGGTTACGTTTTTCTCTGCTGACACGAATGAGCTCCTCGTACTTGGTAATGTTTCGGGTGTAGCTTGTAAGCATGAGGTATCTTTTTGGGGAAAGAAAGAGCGGTTGCAAACATAATTGTAGATGTAAATTGAATTACCTTATCCTTTGGACGAGACAGCGAAATGATTCAGTTGATTTTTGTTTGGCAGGATTCAGAACAGAAATACAGCGATCGTCATTCTTCGAACAAAAATCCAGTCGAATTTTATCCAAAACAGTTGTTCGAGGGAGTATATTTTTGGTTTTCTTTGCATCGAATGTTTCAACCAGAAGGATCATCCAGTCAGAGACACCATAAGAGTTCAGTTTCCTGAGCCACGTATCGATTTCTTCGCGAGTTGTTGATTTATAAGTATCCAAATCCTGAAAATGAATATTTAAGATAAGGATTTATGAATTTACCAGCCCTATATTGCTACCTACCGCACATTCAGTGGTAAAAATGTGCAAAATTGGATGTTCAAGGATACTCCAATTGCCTCTCTTGTATTTTTCTAAGGCATCATAATTGAGAGGCTGAACAGCAGCCTCCAAGCGAACCTGCTTGGCTGGGAGATGATATGAGCGTCTCCATTCGCAGGTGTCATTTGGAATCGTCGATACGATGTTGTTCTCTAGTGAACGAAAAAGAGGTCCTGCCCCAGAATCTAGAGAATTATTGAGTAACTTCCAGTCAACTTTTGTATTTTAAAATAATTTAAAAATGGATCTTACACGTAATAATGGGTTTGATATTCATCAGACACTTTTGTTTATTTTTTCAGTTTATTGGTGCTAAGGAAACAAATAAATTTGTTTTTATTCTTAAAGTTTTCTCCTTATATTTACTTTACACCCAACAATAATCCAACAGATTACTTTTATGTCACTTTTCTTCTTATCAGAAATGTCAAAAGTCAGCTGATTTCAAAATATGGAAAAAAATATCCCAAAATAACACTGTCTAGACCTGTTTATGTAGATAATTAATTCTTCACGGTTCTGATTTCACAGAACCCATTTAAGATCCATTAAATTCTACATTGATCGAAAACGAGGTTCGAGAAATAATTCTTATAGCCTTAGTGAAATGTTGCCAAACTATGATGAGTAGTTTAAACAATATTTACACTGCAATGAACCAAAATATCTGGAAATGCAAGCTACAAACGTTAGGGAGTGTACACCATTCCAAAACAAATAGACATTTCAACAGACAACAGGACAATTTCAGCTATCTTCGGGGGTAGGCATATCCACGTCAATATAAACTTAATACATACCTCATTCATTCCACTTTTGGGTTTTTCCAAAAAACCTAAGGGTTTAAGAAATATCAGAAAATAAAAAACGAAAAAAGCTTATCCTTATCCATGTGACAAGAAATGTATGTTAGCAAGTAGTCTAACTACCCCGACCAGTAGCTCCCTCATTGCCATCATCAAATTTGACGATCTGCTCCGTTTGAATTTTTATTTTTCAGCCATTTCTAAAACGATGGATATTTATAAGAACAAAAACAAAATCATATATCAAAACAACTATTATTCCACTTACTTTTCTATAAAATATTGCCACCAACAATGGAAAAAAAATAGTGCAAATAAAATAATAAAATTTTAACTGGAAATTAGTCCCTAACTTGACTATAAAAATGGTTGTTGGTTAAATATTTAAGTGAACTTTCATTTTAAAATTGTAGTTAAAATTTTACGGAATGATTTGATGATGTGTTGATAAAAAGTGATTTTTTGCTTTTTTCTTCTTCTTTTCTTTCAAATAACCCTAAAGAAATAAGTCCAACGGTATCAAAACACAAGATCTAGGCAGCCAATTGAAATCGCCACCACGTGAGATAACACGGCCATTCAATTTGCAGTGCAAAAGAGCCATTATTAAGTTAGCTGTGTTGCAACTGCCTGACCATCCTAATTTTGGGAAAAATAAGGCCCGATGATGCCGCAAGCCCATAAACCACACCAAATATTCACTCTTTGTGAGTGCACTGGTTTTTCGTTAATCACCCTTGTTTTATCATTCGTCCAAATGCTGCAATTGACGAATTCACGAAGTGAAAATGTGCCTCATCACTGAAGATGATTTTCTTCGAAAATTGATTATCCACTGTTACCATTGATGACGCTCGAAATGTTCAAGTGGTTTTAGTTCTTGAGTTAAATGCCCCTTGTAAGCGTGTTAATACAAGTCCTTATGCATAATGATCATCAACAAGGAGCGTGAGAGTTGCAATTGTTGGGCACGTCGACGAGTTGAGGTGGACGGCTCTTTCGCCATACTATCGCGAACAGCAACAATATTTTCTGCAGTAAGTGCTGTACGAGCATGCAAAATCGGCCCTTAAAGTTTAACCAAACTTTAGTTTCATGAACTTCACAATTAAAAGGAAATTTCAATGAAGTTCTTGAAAGTAGTGTAACAAAACGTAAACAATGTAACATAGTAACAAAATTTAAAAATAAGAAGAAATGTAAAGCTTTTATGTTGTAATATTCTTACAATACTGAAACAGACACCGAAGATGCTATAATATGTTGTCTTCACTATAATCATAACTTCTGCATTTCTCGAATTTCCTATACCTAATGTATAAACTTATGTGTATTGGAAAAATTAGGTTTTTCCTTCGGCTTTTTTGGTCACTTTGATCGTTGCAATGAAACAAGGTTGTTACATTAGCTTTTCCCGACGTTTCGGCAGGGGTTGCTGCCTTCCTCAGAGGAACTTTATTACACATGAAATATAAAACACATAGTACAATATTGTGGACAACAAGAATAAGAAAAAACTTACAATTTAACAATTAAATTTTAAAAACAGTGTAAAAAAAACACTTCTAATTAAGAAGTTCAGTCTATAACTACAAAAAACAAAGAGAAAACTCTTATGAGGAAACAAGTGAGCAGTATACAGATGATATACTCTGTGTGTCTTGCTTGCGATTCATATTGTTTTTGTTGTTCAGGATGTGGAGCGTTTCGAGCGTATATCGCTTAGAGGTATGTTTTTCCGTTTGAAGAACTTTAACACCATCGAAATCCGGAGAATGACCTTTGTCTATTGAATGGGCCGCCAATGCGGTTTTAGCCAGGTTATTGTTTTTGATGTCAGATTTGTGGTTGGACAATCTTTGGCGCAAGAATTGTTTGGTGGTTCCGATGTAGCAAAGGTTACATGTTTCGTCAGGTTTACCTTTGCAGTTTATTTTATAAATGACGTCAGTGCGTTTATCTCTGTCTATTTTGGTCTTTAGTTTGGTGAAAAGGTGTCTAATTGTCTGGTTAGATTTGAAAGCCAATCGGACATCTTGGATGTTTTTGGTGACAACTTGCTTAAAACTCTCAGCCAGTTTTGGAACGTAAACAATGCTTTTGAAGTATCCTTTGAAAACAAATACCTGGCTAAAACCGCATTGGCGGCCCATTCAATAGACAAAGGTCATTCTCCGGATTTCGATGGTGTTAAAGTTCTTCAAACGGAAAAACATACCTCTAAGCGATATACGCTCGAAACGCTCCACATCCTGAACAACAAAAACAATATGAATCGCAAGCAAGACACACAGAGTATATCATCTGTATACTGCTCACTTGTTTCCTCATAAGAGTTTTCTCTTTGTTTTTTGTAGTTATAGACTGAACTTCCTAATTAGAAGTGTTTTTTTTACACTGTTTTTAAAATTTAATTGTTAAATTGTAAGTTTTTTCTTATTCTTGTTGTCCACAATATTGTACTATGTGTTTTATATTTCATGTGTAATAAAGTTCCCCTGAGGAAGGCAGCAACCCCTGCCGAAACGTCGGGAAAAGCTAATGTAACAACCTTGTTTCATTGCAACGATCAAAGTGACCAAAAAAGCCGAAGGAAAAACCTAATTTTTCCAATACACATAAGTATATATTCATTGGTCAATACATTATCTTCTAATGTATAAACGAATATCTTCTGAAATTAAGTCTTTTCTCTCTATCTCACAAACATTAATTTTATATATAGCATCCCTTTTTTACAAAATAAATCAATTGCAGATACATGACGTTACCACTAATCCCCATCTCAAGTGGCATGGCAAATCTCTCCGAGTTTGTGGTCAATTATTTAAGACTTGTGAAAGACTGCTTCGGTTTGCTAACCTTAAATAGTTACATTTCTTAACACACCCACTGTCACTTGATAAAAATATCCCTTTTTTGAAAAAACAACAACAACAAGTTGACGTCGACGTCTCGACGACTTATGACTTTTGACATTTATCGTAGATGTCATAGCAAGAAAAAATGATAACGTAAAACTTTTATTTGTTTATTGTAAAAACAAAATTTCTCTAAAATCAAATGTTTAATTAATATTGGTTCAGTTAAAAATCTAGAATTGAACTCATAAAAATGGAAATGGCAAAATCTATATTTGGTTCTCGAGACCATGAGGGCTATGTTGGTCGTGAGGAACATGCTGTAAGTTTTTCTTTATCTTTGACCTAAAATATGGTACCATTTTTCACACGCCTACACTTTCTTCGGTCTGTAGAAAAAACTGCAATTCAATTATTCGGAAGAAGACAACGATTTACCAGACTTAATCGACGAGTTGAGTGTTGTGGACGGTTTGCGACCGAATCCTGGAGGACCATTCTCTGCACTCACACCTTCGATGTGGCCACAAGAAATTCTGGCCAAGCTTGGACAGCCAGAATGCGAAGCAGGTCCGAATGACCAGCCTGATTATCGATTTGATGAGTTCGGATTTCGAGTGGAGGAGGAGGATGGGCCCGAACAGAGTTCTAAGAAATTGCTAGGTATTCCGTTTGTGGAGGATACGGAGCAAAGAAAGCAATGGATTGCCCACTTGGAGTTCTCCCACAACAAAGAAGCTTGCGAGTTGACGTGGGAAAATGTCGATGTTGTCCTGCCACGAACCGAAAAGCTGCGGCAAATGGTCCGCGATGGAATACCTCATTCTTTACGTCCACAGATGTGGATGAGACTCTCTGGAGCTCTGCAGAAGAAAATCAAAACTGAAACATCGTATCAGGAAATCATCAAAGCCTCGGGCAACGACGCACTCATGACATCAAAACAGATCGAAAAAGATTTGTTGCGAATACTTCCCACCAATGCTTGTTTCAGCAACCCTCATGGCACTGGAATTCCGCGTTTACGGAGAATTCTACGTGGCATCGCTTGGCTCTTTCCCGATATTGGCTATTGCCAGGGAACTGGAGTTATCGCCGCCTGTCTGCTGCTGTTCATGGAGGAGGAAAATGCTTTCTGGATGATGGCAACGATTGTGGAGGACCTCCTGCCTGCTTCGTACTATTCGTCTACTCTTTTGGGAATTCAAGCCGATCAACGTGTGATGCAAACACTCATCGCTAACTATCTGGCATCCGTCGATGAGACGCTCAAGAAGCATGACATTGAGCTCTCGCTGATAACTCTGCACTGGTTTCTGACACTGTTCGCCAATGTAGTCCATATGAAAATTCTCGTCCGCATTTGGGATTGGTTCTTTTATGAAGGTTCGATTGTCCTTTTCCAGTTGACGCTGGGAATGCTGCGTATCAAAACAGAAGACTTACAACGGTTGGAGAACTCAGCACAAATCTTCAATTCATTGTCAGATATTCCCGGAGAAGTGGACGATGTTGAGGTGCTGTTCCGCAATGCCCTCGAAGTTGGGGGCTCTCTAAGCCAGACCGTCATCGATACCCATCGCCGGCGGCATTTAGCATACCTGATGGCCGACCAGGGTGGTTTGGTGGGCAATCCGGAGGCGGTTCCAAATCTACCCAAGCAGCAGCTTGCCAGGCGACAAGTCAAACGAACTAAGTCCGTGTTACAAACTTTGTTGTTCCGTGGCGGTGAGGACACTGAGCCAGATGAACTGAAGAACAAAAACATCCGCCAGACGGAGATTCTAGTGGATCTTCGAGAAGCGATTCTAAAGGTTGCTCGCCACTTTCTTACCATCGAGCCTAAATTGCAGGCGCACATCCGCCTCACTGCCGAATACAACAGCGATAGTCACGCCAAGGATCATGAAAACTTCATAAATGTGGCGCGGACCCGCAAACGAAGAGCTAAAGCTCTGCACGACTTTGAAAGGCACGACGATGATGAGTTAGGATTCCGGAAAAATGACATCATCACCATCATCAGTCAAAAGGATGAGCACTGTTGGGTGGGAGAGTTAAATGGGTTGCGTGGTTGGTTTCCGGCTAAGTTTGTGGAACTGCTCGATGAGCGAAGCAAACAGTACACCTCGGCGGGAGATGATGCCATCTCAGAGACTGTCACAGACCTGGTGCGTGGCACTCTAGCGCCAGCAATTAAACAGGTTCTCGAGCATGGCATGAAGCGCCCAACTTTCCTCGGTGGACCTTGCCATCCATGGTTATTCATAGAAGAAGCCGCCACCCGTGAGGTGGAAAAGGATTTTGATTCGGTCTACAGCCGACTGGTGCTATGTAAAACGTATCGATTAGATGAGGATGGCAAGGTCCTCACACCCGAGGAGCTCCTCTATCGGTGTGTTCAAGCTGTCAACCAAAGCCACGATGATGCTCATGCCCAAATGGACGTTAAGTTGCGTAGTCTTATTTGTCTGGGTCTCAACGAACAGGTGTTACATCTATGGCTGGAGGTACTCTGTTCGTGTGTAGAAATCGTCCAAAAATGGTATCACACCTGGAGTTTTGTATATTCTCCCGGTTGGGTTCAAATCAAATGTGAACTGAGAATCTTGTCGCAATTTGCTTTCAATTTGAATCCTGACTGGGAGTTGCCCCCAAAACGAGGAAAAGAAAGTCAACCACTTAAAGATGGAGTAAGGGATATGCTTGTTAAGCATCATCTTTTCTCGTGGGATCTATGAGGGACTATAAAAAGAGAGCAATAGATGATAATGAGCAACAGGTCGAAAGCAGGTGATAGCTTTTCTTTTTCGTTTTCTTTTCCTTCTTTTCAATACCAATCCTCTATTAAAAGGATACAAAAACTAAAACAAAAATACGAAACAATTTCTATCGATAACTTGTGTGTATGTGTATGTGTTTTTGAGTATTAACTTTTAATCCCTGTTCCCGTTTGTTTCATTATATTTAAAATTAACAAATACGAAAAAAAAAAACAAACAAATAACTTATGATAATATACAATATACATTATCATATAGGTAAATATAATTTATTTAATTTAAACTTGTTTTTATTTTTCATTAATTACTTTTTATTTTGTTTACTATTATTTTCCTTTCAATGGTTTAACATAGAAGAACTCTGTTTTGGGCGTAGAAGAAACAATCGGCCTAATCACAGGCCCCGTCGTAGAAGATTCGTTAGTAAAAATGGTAACAAAAATTACCATAGCTTATGGCGTAATTAAAATACATATAAAAGCCGAATCCAAAACTAGAGATGCCATTTTTACGAGCTATACAGTTTTTGGAAAAACATTTCTGTAGATAAAAGTTAGACTTTTTTTGTTTCTAATTGTAGTACAAATTTCCTCCTCCTCCGACGGGGCCTGTGATGAGGGTAAACACTTTTGAGCCTATATAAAGAATTGTGAAAACCATTTCGGATATTCTCCTTAATTCAGGAGTTTCTCGTATATGCTCTCAAAATTGAGGCTTTTTTTGAGTCCTCAATGTCAGTCACACCAAGTTCGAAATGCATTTTAAATCAACACAAACATTCCTTTTTCGTATTAATTTTACACAGAAATGCAGTAAAATATAAAACTAATTATTTATTTGTATGTTTTCTACTTACACACATATATTAACTCCTTTGAACACGTAAAGAGATCTTATGAAAATGATGTGCTACTAACAACTAAATGTTAAATTTTATTAAACAGCTGCCTTAATCTTTGCTTATTGGTTGAAGAAACAAAAATATCGCTATGTTTTTATTTTTATCCAAATTAATTTAAATCTTGTTAACACATTAATAAACTTTCTTTGTGGGAGAACTTACAGTTTGTACAACCCACACATTTTCTTATAATGGGTGCTTTTTTAGACGTGTGGTTTTCAATCTGGTAATAATTTTTTAGAAGTTGGTCTTTTTGACTAATTTGATTTGTCATTTTATAATGAATAGACTTACTCCTGAACAACGTTGGCAAATCGTGATCGCTAATAATCAACATAAGGCTTCGGGCACGCAACGCAATGAGCGACTGAACGGAGAGTCGCTGAGCGATGGGTGTTCATTTTTTAAACGGCGTCGCTGAATAAAATGCCTTCGTCAAGTGCGATTCATCTTAAATTATTTGGTGAAAGTCGCGTTTATATTTATAGATCTATAATAAGATCGAGAATCATTAGATTTGGTGTCCACCCCCTATTTCGCGAAAGGGAAATTATAGTGAATTTCGTCCTTTGTATCAAAATCTTCGTAGATTTCCAGATCGATTTTGGCATTATTTTATTTTGTCAGTACTATCTTTTGATTTGTTCAGATGTTGGAAAAAGTTCGACCAATCTCCCTAAATATCATAAAGTCAAGTCTACTTCTGTAAAAATGTTAGTTGATCATGATCATAAATGGCAAAAGGCTTTTGAAAATGTAAGGTCATCATTGTCCTCTTCTTGTTTTCTACCTCTTGCTTTAAAACTCTAGAAATTCTGAGTCCCAATTATATGTCGACGCTCTCTTGTTTTAAATTTTTCTGAAATTTTGAGGGTAGTTGGTGCTTGTAATAGGCGTCCTTGTTGACACTTGGAAGGGTCACATCTTCTTCGTCCAGTAATTCTGAAACAATAACAGAATTACTGGACGAAGAAGATGTGACCCTTTTTTTGTCTGTGTCACTCAGCGATCGATAGAAAAATTAAAACAGATTTTATCGCATAGCGACGTGGCTTTGTGACTTAAAAATTGCTCAGTCGCTCAAGATTTATGTGGCCACCTTCATACGATTTCATTCGTTTTAATTTGTTTGCGTCGCTCATTGCGTGGCAGGAGCCTAATCGTTTGGTTTGCCCGACACATCAATTGTTTGAAGGAAATTTGTGGTAAGTGCATTATCTTGCGTCGTCGGCCTGTGGCGTGGCGTCCCAGGGTGTCTGGTGGCAGATTTATACTTTCAAAATTAAATTAAATTAATTATTTGAAATATTAAACGACATACTAATAATGCTGATTTCATTTTTTGAACACTACGTCATCCAAATGTCTTGCGTCGATAACGGTATTTTTGTTTATTAACGTGCGCGTTTAAATGAAAATGAGCCTCATCGCCCCAACAAATAGGATTCACAGTTAGAAAATGCTTCAAAATCGTCTCACAAACATTTTTGCGTGACACAAAAACACTTTCTTTGAGTTCTTGATCGATTTGAATTTTGAATAGATGGAACTTTAAAAACTTTTTTTTTAAATTTCATGTACAATTGTACATGCATATAATCGCTTATGAAGTCCCAGTAAGGCTGCCCTTTTCCATATTGAAAGTCGTGGATTTTCACGTAAACTCTCTTCAATTTTTTGGGGATTCCTTGAAGATCGATTGGTCCCTGGCCGTGAAGTGTTCAAGGCCGAAGCAGTTGCTACACCCACGAACGAATTAGATTCATACTCGGCCCATCAATTATTCTTCGTATACCGAAGTGTGAACAAAACTGTCGACGAGCAGTTACGTACGAATCGTTACTCTTGAAAAATGCCTCGATGTCGAATGCCCGATATGACTGAGAAATCCGCACGATCACTGATTCCATGGACTCCCGTCCCCCCGCATCGTTTATTACTGTTTGAAATAATCGTATTTAAGAACAGAAATCTGCTACTAGACACCCTGTAGAACTTGAATCATACGATTAGGACATTTCATTATATGTATTTTTCTTTTAAGCAAATCGACCCGCTTGTGTTAAAGGGACTTGCACAATTTTATAACGTTATCCAAAAAAATAGTAGACCAAGCGTGTTTTATGGCTTTTTATTAGTTTATCTTTGTTGGAAAATTATTTTTCAGGCTGCTACACTTTACAAGCCAGCCATCAACACATGTTTATCTTCTTGAAATTCAACGATAAGTACATTTTTTTGTCATTTGACTCACGGATAGAAGATTTGCAAACAATTTTGTAACCAATCTTTTCGGTTTGTCATATGTTCCGAAGCTCCCGTTGCAATGAACCATTCATGTGTATTCGTTTGATTTAAACTCACCATAAAAGATGTAAAAAGAACTTGCCTTCCGTGGCTGTCTTTAGTGCGTAATTTCCTTTTTGTTTACATTCGAAACATTTGAAGTTAGTCGTCCGACGTTGATTATTCTTATGCAACGGTTCTCTTCTTGATTTCTTAACAAAGAAAACGATTGGTTCACCACCAGGTTCACAAGCATCAAGTTTTGTTTTTATTAAATCTCAAGTCATTTGGAGTCCAGAGCTTTCCAAGCCATTGATCATTGGCTTTTGCTCATCACCTAGACCGGCTAACAATAATGATCCTATCCATTCCTCTGATACAATAATTTTAACTGAATTCAATTTACATACTGTAGTAATGACTTTGTTTACATACGATAATCGACAGAATCAGAAGATTTCAAATTCGTATTCAATAACCTCTTCAATAAACCAATTCTTCGTGTAAGACCTTTATCAGTAAAAGCAGTATCTCACCGATCCCACACCTCTGTCGAATTTGTTGCAGCCTTGACATAACCGAAATTTATTGCCTCGATTGACAAATTTATTTCCGTTTTTGCTTTCATAATCTTCTTAGCATCTTTTTTTGTTCCCAAACCCCTTTCCCACAAATCATTATGTTCCAGAAAAATCTGAACTACGAACTTCCAATCTTCGAAATTCGAATTGACGACGTTATTCCACGAACAAATTAATTTCTTTTCTTCAATATAATATTTTATTGACCAGCGATCCTGGGCCCATAACCTATTGGAAAGCTAGGTAAAGAAAATAGTTTGTTCCAGATCGTAAACAACTTATTTCGTTGAAGTTTGTAACAAGATTAATAAGAATATTTTGTCTCAAAAAACATATATGTGCATAAATAATAACTTGCTAAAACAATATATGTATGTTTATGTACCTACATAATTAAATGATAGTACATTCTTCAAGTATATTTTAAAAATTGTTAAAATTTGTGAACGGGTTTAGAGTTCAGGTCTTTAGCTAAAAAGTATATTAAACATTTTACAATAGTTTAATTAATGTGTAAACAAGGTTTCACATAACAAAAATATGAATTCTTTGTCATTTTAATTAATATGTTGTATTTATTTCTTTTATTAAAATGTTATTATAAATTTAAATTAAATTAATTATAAAACATTATGTACCTATACCTACTTATACGTTTTTTTTTTTGTTTGTATTGTTATAATAAAGAATATATTAATATTTATATAAATGTATTGTTCTTTTTACTAAATAAAATACAAAATGATGTACAATTCCTTCTTATTATATAAAATAAATAAATAAAATTATAACAAAGTATATTTAAAATCAAAGTATTGCCTTTTTGCTTTTCTTTCGAGAGTTGAATGTTTTGAAAGCAAATTTAATTCAATGACTGGTTCTTATTCTTAGTTCTTTTTGGACGTTTACTTACTTACTTGGCGCTATAGTCCTGTGTGAATTAAACCCTCACCCAACAAAGTTCTTCATCTAGCTCGGTTCCTAGCTAGATGTGATGTGTTGGGTGAGGTTACTTCCCACTTGTGCGCGCCACCTAATCCGAGGACTTCCTCTTATGCTCTGTTCTGTGGGCGTGGATTCGAAGACTTTCTGGGCCGGAGCAATGATTTCCATGCTTTCTACGTGACCCAGCCATTTCAGTAGTTGGACTTTTATCCTTCTGGCTAAGTCTAAGTCGCTGTAGAGCCCGTAAAGCTCGTCGTTCCATCTTCGCCTGCACTCACCTTCTATGCATACGAGACCATAGATCATACGATGAACTTTTCTCTGGAAACGACCCAAGGTGCTTTCATCCGCTTTTGTCATAGTCCTTCTTCTGCACCGTAAAGCAGGACGGGGATGATGAGGGTCTTATATAGCAACACTTTGGTCGCTCGAGAGAGGGTTTTGCTACTCAATTGCTTTCTTAGCCCAAAGAAACAGCGGTTAGCAAGAGCTTAGGTATATAAAGTCCTTAACCACTTCAAAGTTACGTTTGTCGATGTTGACGTTTTGACCGAGACGTGCGTCGGTGTTATTGGTCCTTTCCTTTGTAAAAGAAATCATATGACACCGCATCACCTTGTATAAGAATATTTGATCGACTGTGGACTTTCCGGATCTAAAACCACACTGATAAGGACCTATCAAGTTGTTGACGATAGGCTTTAGATGTTTACACTTTACGGCAGAGAATATTTTGGAAGCGATGTTAAGTGGACTGATTCCTCTATACTTGGTGCAGTTTAGAAGGGTTACCTTTTTTTAGTATCGGGCAAAGAGAGCTCATAAAATGATAGGTGATCGTTGTCTAGCAGAAACTTTTGTATCTCTTGAGCACCGTAATGTTTCATGTCTGTCAATATTTTATCGATATTTTTATAAAAAATGAACTAGTAAAATAGCCAGTTGCATTAAATTCCCTCAAACACAATTCAACCGTAATACCCGTACTTCTAGGAATGCCCATCAGTTTACCCTTGAGCCCAAATTGGGCTCAATGTGCTACTTTAAAAATGCTAAAGACAACCAAAAACGGGTTTTTGGCTAAGTTAAAACACAACATGTCCCTAATCAAAACATTGTATGATGGTTTTGCAAAGTACGGATCTTCGTCTTTTAGACAGTTTAACCATTTTATTCTCTTACATCGTTTTCTGAAATTAGTTATGAGTTTTTATTTGACTTTATAAGACATTTTTGAGGAATCTAGACTTTGATTTAAATTAAAGCCATCGAAACCCATCGGAAGATGCATTTAGATTACTAGGAACAACATTTTATCGGCCAGTGTTGTTAGTAGATGACAAAAGTAAAGTTATTTTGGAAATATCTCAATATATTTTGAAAGAATTTTAAAATACATCATTTTATATCTTAACACTATCCATAATATTTTTGACGTTCCTTATAGTCTCTTCATAGCTTCTTATCTTATTTATAAAGGTCATCCTCTCACGATTATATTGTTCTTTTGGCATCTGAACGTACTCTTCGCCCTTGAATATGAATGTTGTTATGTTATTCGACTCTGGTAGAATATTGTTAAGATTGCATTCATTATATGTCTCTTTTTCTGCTACTTGCTGATGCTGATGTACATTAATCGTAGAGGTCGGTCGACTTGAAACAATAGTGAGACTTCGTTTTGATGGACCTATCTGTAATGACGCCGCCGCCGCCGGGTGTTTAATTATCAATTGATCAAGTTTTCGTTTTAATGGTTTCCTTTCAACTTCAATGCTCTCTTCGAAATCAACAGGACAATGGACATCGTTTTGGTAGTCTTCTTCATAGGTTTCCAATGCTTCAGAAGAAGAAAAAAGAAACGAAATGAAATGTATATTATGTATGTCAAAAACAACGAATCAACAATAACCCTCTTACTTTCTACAGACTCAGAAATGCAGTTCATTTCATTTGCCACTTCCTCACTAATTTCTTCGTCGTGAATCTTCATTGATTCGTTGGCATCGTAATCCTCTTCAATAGGATGCACGCTCGAAACAACACATTGATATTCATCGACAATAGTCATATCATCATGCTCAGGAGATTCCATGCAGGCATAAGGAACAGCTGTGCTTAGGAGCTGCTTGCGCCTTGGATTATTCGCAACATATTTACTTTCGTCAAAATGCTTCGAACAAAAATATCGTGAGGTTTGTAGTATTTCCTTTTCGTTTAGATTTCCTCCAAGTTTCATCCAAAGCTTGAGTCGGTCGGGGTGTTTTGGAAATGCATAAAATGTTTCTGATATTGGATGTGTACTATTTGTGAAACTACCGCAACCCTTGTAAGAACATTTCTTCGTCGTCATTGTTTAATTTTATAGAAAAAACTTAATTTTATTTTCTTTCTATTTTTTAATTTATAAACAATAACAAAATATGTACACGGTACTGTGAGAATTTTAAAGCCGCTTTATTTTTGGCATTTGTTTTTCGATGTGTCAAAGTTTTGTTGTTGCGTTGGTTGGTTGGTTCACAATCATAATTTAAGTAGAACAGGCATCTAAATTTCCAAAACAAAAAAAATTGCTAATGACTTATAAGGCCCAGCTTACAGTTTGTGACAGAAAATATTTTTTTTTGAGAACTTGAATGGACACGAATCATGTGTAATTTCTACTTGAAAAAGAGAATATAAAAGAAATTAGGTTTAGATGCGAACTGATTAGTACATTCTAAGCGCTGCTAGCCCTTTGGTTTAGCGGAAATATGGAGAAACTCTGAACTTATGTAATTTTGTAAAAGGTGGTTAAATTTTAAGGACAAATGTTGAATGTGAACCACATCTTGAACCATGGAAAGATACACACTCGAGCAACTTTATAGTAATTCATGCATATTGCTACAGAAAATAATTATGACAAGAAATAACAACAGTGCATCAATTTTCGAAGAAAATCATCTTCAGTGATGAGACACATTTTCACCTCAGTGGATTGGTCAATAAGCAGAATTGTCGCATTTGGGTCAAAAAACCAGTGCACTCACAAAGAGTGAATATTTGGTGCGGTTTAAGGGCTGGTGGCATCATCGGGCCGAATTTTTTCCAAAATGAGGCCAGCCAGGCAGTTTCTGTGAATGGTGTTTGCTACCGTGAGATGATAACGAACTTTTTATTGCCCGAATTGGAAGATATGGATGTGGATATGTGGTATAGTTTCATCAGGACGGTGCCACTTGCCACATGGCTAACGAAAAAATAGCTCTTTTGTGTGACGAATTCAATGGCCGTGTTATCTCACGTGGTGGTGATCATGTAATTTTATACCGTTTGACTTCTTTCTTTGTGGTTACTTGAAAGAACAGGTGTACGTCGTCGTAGCCAGTAACAATTCAACAGCTTAGGAATGAGAAAATTCGGCTTATTGACGGCAAAGAACCTTTAAGCGTCATCGAAAATTTGTACCATAGGATGAAGGTGTGCCGACGAGGTCACAGTGACCATTTGGTTGATATTTTGTACCAAACATAATTGAACCATACCAATACTATCATAATAAAATTAAATGACAGTATAATTTTCTAAATAATTTGTGTTTTATTTGAAATCAACATTGGCCCTTAAAATTTAACCACCCTTTATTTTTTTTGTCAAACTATTATTTTTTCTCAGTTTATTTGAAAAGAAAAAGATTATTGAGGCAAAGAAACAAGAGATGGTGTTCAAAAATTAGCTATAATTTTGTCCACTAAACCAATAAGAGGACAAGCATAGCCTAAGAGGTGAAATCACGTTTTTTTAAGCTTGTGTGAAAATACTTTTTACAGATTCCTCTTTTTGACAGTTGTCACTTTATTTATGCTCTGTTTGATCTGCCATTTTAATACATAAACCTACTCATAAACAACGTTTTCAAATCGTGCAAATTAATTACCAAATTAGTGGTTCACTTGACGCAACGAAACAATCAATTAATAGAAGGAAACTTTTGGTTACCGCATTATACTGCTACGCAGATCGTGCGTTTTAACACAGCTTGACTATTTTTTGTTTTGTTATGTAAGTCCGAAATGGTTGACGTCTTGAAAGAGAATATTTGGGCTTTTAAGATTGACATACGGCCCCAAAATGGTCTCATACAGTTGATTTGGTTGAACATGGCGTCTCTTGGTTGGAATTTGTTCGAGACATCTGTGGCGGCAACTTGCTCGGAATCAATTTAAAATATATAATGGCAAACCCTTATAAATAACATGCTTAAGAAACACCCTTTAAAAACATCTATATTTTCTTCTATAACAAAAATACTCCCAACTTGACAAGGGTTTTAAATACATACTTTTTTCATTTTAAACTTTGTGAAAAAGTTTTGAAAGTATTTAGCATGAGGAATTACCCATGAACAGAGCCTTTCGGTGAAATGTGTACAATCCTTAAACGTTCTTTTTCATCATTGTGATCTAGCATTAATTGTGACAAATTTGCTAAACTCGTGAACGTACCCTCTAGTTACAAATTGACAGGTGACAGCCGAAAGCAATCAAAATACGCGCATTCTTTAAAAAAGAATATTTATTCCATAATTCGCATAGATTTTTGTTTAATTAAATGCAAGTAGTATTTATTATACATTAATATTAATTATAATTTAATTCCATCAACAAAAATGTTCTACCACGTAAGCAGAATATCTTGTTTCTGAAAATTATATATAATAAACATTTAAATCTTTAGATATCATTAGAACACGAAATCCTTTTGCATCCGCGCTATTTTGGACCACAACTCCTGGAAACAGTCAAACAAAAATTATACACCGAAGTAGAAGGAACCTGTACAGGCAAATACGGCTTCGTTATTGCAGTAACAACAATCGATCAAATCGGCTCTGGTGTCATTCAACCTGGCCAAGGGTTTGTTGTCTATCCAGTGAAATATAAAGCTATAGTATTTCGTCCGTTTAAGGGAGAAGTTCTCGATGCTGTTGTCAAACAAATTAACAAAGTAAGTATTCTTCAATTTTTGCTATTTATAAAAGAAAAAGTAAAAAAAGTATTCATCTTACCCAGGTCGGTATGTTTGCGGAAATCGGTCCTCTATCTTGCTTCATTTCGCATCATGTAAGTTTGGAAGATAATTCAAGCTCAAAAGTATAGAAAAACTATCATAAGCGTTTCCCATATCTCTTTCAGTCCATTCCGGCCGATATGCAATTCTGCCCAAATGGAAACCCGCCTTGTTACAAATCCAAAGATGAAGATGTTGTAATTTCTGGTGAGGATAAAATTCGACTGAAAATCGTGGGTACACGTGTGGACGCCACAGGAATTGTAAGATTTCTCAATTTTTGTCTTTGAGCTTTTTGACTTGAATATGTTTTTACTTTTTAAGTTTGCTATTGGAACTTTGATGGACGATTACCTTGGTTTGGTGTGCAGTTAAGACTTAAGTGATACCTTGCATTTGTGTTTATTTTTTAGAATATGAATTAAAAGAAATTAATCAAAAATTAAAGACGAATCTAAGCGTAACAAGTAGTATAATACCGAAGAATGTTTCTTAAACCTTTCTTGTTTCTAAGCTTGATTGAGATTTGAGGAAAAAATACTGAAACTGATGAGTTCAAACCTAAACATATCGGCCCTATCGAGGTAACCGTCGGAGCGGAATTCTCTCCGATTTCCTCCGAATCGGAGACATTTTGCTTCAAGGTAGTTGTCCGATCAGCTGATCGGACATTCTCTCCGACAAAATTCAACGCATGCAATTTGCATGCGATGCTTTGCGATGAAGTACTTGTTTGGTTTTATTCTTGACAGATACAAACACAAAATGTTCCGAAGTCCTCCGACAAGTTCTTGTTGCGGAAAGTGTTTTCTTTTTTTTAAAAAATAGTTAATTAAAATGTAAGTAATAAAAAAATTCACTTTTTTTTCGTTATTTTGTGTTATTAATGATAGACTGTTTGTTTTTAGGCAAATAAAATACTGGAAAAAGTCGACTGGCCAACTGAACATTGAAAATCTTTTCCAACACCATGTTGGTAGTTTCCATTGGCAAAAAATCTGAGGCAAGCTGCTAATTTATGTTCCGGAGTGACACACAGACCGATGATTTGTTTTGTATTTGTGTTGAATCTGCTCCAAAACCAAAAGCAAACGCATTTTTATTCAGGCGAATGTTTTTCTTGAATTTGGAAGAGAATCGTAGAATTATTAGAAGATAAGAATTAGATTAGAAGATAAGTTTACTTACGAAGCGTCAGATAGTGCACGTACATATATTGCTTTCATTTCGCAGTGTTCTCCTATTTTCTTTATTTTGCGCCCTTAGCTCATTGGATTCAGCGTCCAAAAATAAACCAACACTATCCATTTCTTATTATTATTGCTTGCATAAAGTCAAATAAATAAATAAAACTTATGTTTCAACAGTTTTTTTTTCTTCAATTTATTTTTTTTCTTTGACACTTCAAATGGAAACAAAAACATATGTTTGAAATAGGGAGGGGACTTTATTCGATAGTTTTGATTTAAAAATCGTTGCATCTAATTACATGTCTTAAAAATGTTAGCGCATTATAATTGAAAAAATTACTTTTTATAAGCAATAAATTACGTTCTGCCACCAATTTTTCATGGTTTAAAACGCTTATTGTCTTTATTTTATAAAATATTATCGAAAATATATCGCATTTTCGATATATCGGTTAATTTACACATCTCTGCCTGAAATTTATATCCATCGCATTGCGTCGTCTCATGTCTGTAAAATTTCTTCCGATGACAGCTACCTCAAACCGGAATTCAATCTCCGAAAAAGGATGCGTTGCGGAGAAAGTTCCGCTCCGACGGTTACCTCGATAGGGCTGATTAATTGAAATGGTAAGTTAACAAAAGTAAATTAGCCAAAAAAGAATTGTTTCCGCCCGGGATCGAACCGGGGGCCTTCCGCGTGTTAGGCGGATGTGATAACCACTACACCACGGAAACACATAAAATTTGATAAGGGTTGTTACATCAACAAAATAATTTTGAAATCATTAGCAAGTTCAAGAATTAATGGGAACAAATTTATTTTTTTTTCTAGGTTTTATCATATATTTTGTGTGACTTGTTTCAAAGACTATTTATTTTCCATCGTACATTATATAAGTGTTATGCCCTTATTACGAGAAGCGAATCGAACGTTCGACTGTAAGCGAACGTTTGAGAAATCCAATATAGAGCAAAATTAAGATGGATTAATTTCGACGTTCAAATAGGTTAACATCACTTTTTCCAAAAAAGTTGGCTTTTGAAGTGAATATTAAAATGGTATTCACGAAATGAGTGATTTCAAAAACGTTCGCTTACAGTCGAACGTTCGATTCGCTTCTCGTAATAAGGGCCTTTACTTAACGGAATGACTCACACCTCGCCAGGAAAACGCTCCCTAAACCGTCATATTTCCCATGCTTGGTTGTGAGCTTGAGACTTAGCTCCTGGTACATTGCATTTAACATGTGATCCAAATTATGTTTAGTTTGGATTCATCACTGCATAAAATTCGTTTCCGAAATGAGAGCGATTTTTTCATATGTTCTCGAGTAAACTACAAGCAACGTTTAAGGGTCTTTTTTGAACGCGCTGGTGTCTGAGCAATACATACCCGCAAACGACTTTTGAAAGTGGCAAACAAATTTACCCAACTCTGTAGAACTATGAAGTGATCTTCTGTTTGAATGGTTTTTCTTTGTCTCTCATTTTACTACCGGAGATATACACTACTTCTTGTCACATGGATAGGGACAAGCTTTTTTCGTTTTTTATTTGCCGATATTTCTTAAACCCTTAGGGTTTTTTGGAAAAAACAAAATGAATGAGGTATGTGTTAAGTTTATATTGCAAAACAAATTTTGTATTAAGTTAATATATACAAATTTTTTGCCGGTTTTTCCGAAGAAATACCTGTTTTTTGTGCCACATGAATAAGGTCAAGATCTAAATTTACCTATTATCGTGTTTTAAATCAGATAAAAGGATACTCTGATTGTTTTAGAGCTTAGTACGAGTATCAATTTAATAGAATCAAGAAGTATGGGTAGAGGTAATGGTCTAACCAAGGAGGAAATATGCCAAATTCTAGCTTACCGGGATCTCGGCAAAACCATCCGTTTTATATCCAGCAGAATCAGAAGAAGTTAAAAGATTTTATACAACAACCTCAAGAACTCAGAGAGGTATGGAAAAAAAACAACAAAGATAGAGTCAAGAAAAACACATCATTTCAGAAAAAGCGGGCGATAGTGAGAGTTGCTTCGAATTCAAGGCTTTCCATTAGTAAATTCAAGGCAGAATCTGGGGTAAATGCTAGTAGATCGAATGTTGCTTGGGTGATACAGAAGGTAGACCATATACGACACCAAAAAATTAAGAAAAAACAACCGTAGAATGCTGCACGCAAGAGCCAACACCTTAATTTTGCAACAAATCTTAACAGATAGAATCGGGCTTGGCATACCGTCGTCTTTTCCGAGTTTTCTGAATTATTTGCTGGACAAGGATGGACTTTCCAACAAGATAATGCACCAATACATACCGCACGGACAACAAAAGCCTGGATTAATTCCATGGCCCCCATGTTCTCCTGACCTGAACATCATGGAAAACATGTGGGGATGGCTATCAAGAAAAGTCTACAAAGGAGGACGGCAATACCAAAAAACCGAAGAGATTATTAAAGCCATAAAACGCTCCTGGGCCCAAATTTTCGCGCAATTATCTAACAGCACTCTATGAATCCATCCACCACAGGTTACTTGAAGTAATACAGAAATCAGGAGGCAGTACACATTACTAAAAATTCTTTTAATCCATTCAATTAAATTTTTGTTATTTATATCTTGTCCCTATTCATGTGACACAAAAAAATAAGTACTTTTTATGACATTCTTCGGAAAAACCGCCAAAAAACTTGTATTTAATAACTTAATTAAAAATTTCTACTTTTGGGTTTTTCCAAAAAAGCTAAGGGTTTAAGAAATATCGGCAAATAAAAAACAAAAAAAATTTACCCTATCCATATGACACGAGGTGTAAGTTTATCCAATCACTCACCACGTTTGTTGATAATTATCAAAATTGGAGTCGTTTCTAATTATATTTCCAAGAAAATCGGTTATTTAGAAAAACTCGAAATTTTCTATAGTGTACAGATTTTGAGATACTTGAAATCTGTAAATTGGAGAAGAACAATTAAGTTTATTTTTAAAAGCTTCCAAAAATACCTTTCATTGGATATACAAATTATTTTCTTACCTCTTTTGTTTTTCGGTTATCAGTGGGAATGTTCAGGCGGCATAATGGACTTTAAGGTAAGGCAAGTTTCTAGTATCTGATTGGCCAACTACCAAACAATTAAGGCGCCAGTTATAGCTTTTTTGACAGGTCATTCATAGCTATCGTTAATAATTCCTGTCATTGAAAAAAATGTCCTGATTGAATTAAACCAACAAATTTGTACTGACAGAAATTTGTCATTGGAATTTTTGGAACGATTTGACGGTGTTTCCCTTTCGTCGATCGGAAACCACACAAAATCACACAATTGCAATGACAGATTTCTGTCAATAAAAATTTGTCTGTGAATTTCAATCAGGAAATTTTGTTCAATGACAGAAATTTTTAATGATAGCTATTAAACACCTTCCAAAAAATTCCAATGATTTGTTTCAATGATGAAAACCCAATGAAAACTATAATTGGCCTCTAAGGGACTTCATTTGCAGTGAACTGCATTCCTTGAACGTAAATTTTGACCAAGGCAACTTGATAGTTTTTTAAGTGTCAAAAATTACAAACTCGGAACTTTACTTCACTTACATACCTCTGCCTTTAGCTGATCGTGCAAAAACTATCAAAAACATTATTGTTCACAAAACACTCATTATGCAAGAACAAGTCCCTAACGACTTGTATTTTGTATTGTAAAGAAAAATTACTTATTCCTTATCAAATCCGACAAGGAACCCTTAACACAAAACATCAAATGTAACTATGCAAAAAATAAATAAATTAAAGAGTAATTAAGTTCAGCTTTCAGTCAAATGAAAAAACATGATCAGCTGTCATCATTTTGACATAAGTGGACTTCACTTGATAGTTTGGGAGATTTTTCTTGGCTAACTTTCTTGAACCAACTTTCCAATAAATGAGCCATATGGGTAAATTAAATCAATTTATTTTTGATCTAGATCAAATCTGCAGATCTGGATTTTCGCCAGATTTACCACGGGGAAATTTGCTCACCAATGAAAATTTTGTGTGGAATAACCAAGTAATCAAGTAGTATGCAATGAAATTCTTACTGAAAGGCATTGCGTTTTTCCTATCATCATACAATCCACCCTATCTCTTTCTTTGTAAAATATTTCACTCACGATGAAGCATGAGACGGGTTTTGTGTTGTTTATTTGTCTTTTTTTTCTCTATACCTGCCACTGAATAGTTATACGGAGATTGGCCTCAGTTTCAGAATTTCAATGTTTGGGTTTTTTACATAACCATAAAAACTTCGATTCGCGATCCTCAGCCTGGTTTGCTTCTAGAAACAAAGTTATTTCCAACAACAATGCACAGTGTCTGGGGTAAGTTAAGTGATCTATTTTGCAAGCATTGTTGTTTTTTCAAGAAACAGAAAATATCAAAATGCGTTTGGGTTTTTCAGTAATTAGGCTAGGCGCGACGCGCCACGCGCCACTCCGTTGTTTTAATTACATAACATCCTTTTCTTCTATTCTTTGTTTTTTCAGTTAAAGTCCATTGTTCACAGTGTCAACAAGTGCGTAAAGCCGATATTTAAAAGAATAGTTATTGAAAAGAGTAAAAGAAAATAAATTCCAAAAGTGTAAAAAGTCAATATAAAAGTGTTAAAAAAATTGAGTATTTTGTTAATTTGGTAAAATTTGTGTTTAATTAAATTTAAATTAAAAATGAGTTTTGCTTGGCAAAGCAAGAAAGAGATAGTTTTAATAGGAAAGTTAAGGAGGCCATTGCTAGTAATAGCACGCCAGTTTTAGAAACTGTAGACAGAAATAGGCAAATAGAAAGTGACATTGAGAGTGAGATTGAAAATAGTAGTTTCAATGCTCCACATTAAAGCTCTAATACCTTTTTAAATCAATGTGAAAATAGTAATAATTTGTGTGAAAAGCTGAAGCATTGGTTTATTAAACATAATCCTTCACGGAATTGTACTTATAAGGACTTATTAAAAATTCTGAAAAGTGAAAATTTACAAGTACCGCTCAGTGTAAAAAAGTTGTTAGGATCTTCTGAAAACCGACTAATAATAAGAACAGTAGCTCCTGGACATTATTGCCATTTCGGTATAGAAAATAATTTGAAAAAAGTTGCAGGTATAGTTTCATCGGTAAATGAAATAAGTTAAGTTGTAGGAATAGATGGTGTGCCTTTATTTAAAAGTAGCTCACTTGAGCTTTGGCCTATATTGGGTTAAATTTCAAACATACCTTCCATCAAGATTTTCATGATAGTTGTATATTAAGGGTCTTCAAAACCCCGTTGCGTCGATAGTTTTTTTTCATGATTTTGCTGAAGAGTTTAAACTTCTTCAAGAAAACGGATTAACACTTCACGCAAATATCCTAAAAGTAGAAATTAAATATTTTTTATGTGACGCTTCTGCCAAAAAATATACGATTAAAACGCCATGCATGTATTTATTTTAAGATTAAAAGTCTTCACGTATAATTTGGTTTCTATACGCAAGTGCTAGTTTGATAAACTGCCAATCGCGAATCGGTTCCGTTCAAGTGTGATGTTATTTCGTTTTGCTCCAAGATGTTTTGTTGCCAAATTTGTGGACGTATCTCCGCCAGGATTGGACACCGTGCAATGAAATGTGTCAAGTTTTCTCTTTCTCTAGTATTGCATAAAGAGCAATATAGCTACAAGTCGTTACGATGCTTTATAAAATTTAGAGGCAATTGTGTCCGTTTGGAAACTATCTTTGAATTGATTTGTTATTGTTATTGATTTCGCCTAGATCATACAGAAGATTTTTCAAGTAGATTGTTTAAAAATGTTTTCTATTCTGACAGGTTTTGCAAAGTAAGGTTGAAACGATGCTTACACATTCCAGCTAACTTCATCCATCCTTCAAACCACGAAGTTTTAGATTTTACTATCGAACTGCAATACTTCTAGCTATTTTTTCAGTGTGGCTAAGCATAAGCTTAACAATATAATATGTAGTTAAAATGAAGTTTTAGAAATGAAAGGCACAGTGGTGAAAGTCCAGTTTCAATAAGGACCATGTAGTTTTGAGTTGTGTTTGGCAGCCGAAATTGACGTTTTAAGAAGTACCTCAGGAGTTTTTCGGCAGTTGACGCCAGCCCCCGGATTCCAAAGCGTGTAGCTTTATTGCTTCGGAAATTGCGAGAAAAACTCAATATTTTGAGCTAAATGAGAGATCTTTGTTTCTATAAACATTGTGTCAAACAGTCCCAATAGTATTTTCCGAAGCAGATAGTTTCTTTAAAAGGTGTGTTTCCATATTAAGGTTGCTTGTAATGGTGAAATGCTTTTATTCTTTTACTGTTTTAATTGTAAATATCAACTAAGAGTGAAGAAAACGATTCCTACCCTGGTTAAACAAAGTTTCAAGCATATTTAAGGGAAATGGTACTAACAAACAGAACAATATTTGGTCTACAATTTTTATATGTTTCCGTGGTGTAGTGGTTATCACATCCGCCTCGTTCTTTGACTTCGAAGCAGTGAAGAAGTGTTTTTTATATTTATTTACAAGTTAAAATAGTGCAAGTGATAAATTACAAGTAAAGTTGGCAGTTTGCCACCACCATAAATAACAATCGATAGCCCAGTGGAGGTGGCGTCCGGAAGCAGATCCAAGGGTCGTGGGTTCGATTCCCAGCCAGAGTCAAGGAAAAATTTAATTGCTTTTTTTCACAACAGAGAAATTGTTGATTTTATCTGTTGGGAAGAAAGACAAATGAAGCAGAAGAAAGCAGGGGTATCAAAAAATACCTCTGCAAATACATCAGGTGATGTAAGTGTGGTACCGGCAGCGGTACCTCATATGACCGCAAGAACATCAGGCCACCAGTCCGATCCGACATTCTTAACAACAAGCAAGAGGAAAAGGGAAACACCAAACCCAAATTTGGTGCCACGAAAGAGTGCTGCTACACGTAGAGCAATGAGGAAAAGGATGGAGACGGAAAAAAATAAATTGATGACGTCAGATACTGAGTGCTCAGTGGTGGACGATATTGATTACGTCTCAGAGGAAGGAGAAGGTCACTATAGGTCTCCGAACAAGACGAACGAGATCTTAGCAGAGCCGTCGACCAAAAAGGCGTTGGAGGTGGATGTGGACCTCCAAAATGAAGCAAGGCTGATGAAGGACCTGCAAGCTAAACAGGCTAAAATCAGCCAGTATGAGGAAAGCCTTAAGCAACTTAAGGAGGAGATGGAGCCGCTACTCAGCCAACTGAGGCTGAAACAAGAAGCTCGCCGCCAAAAAGAAGCAGCGGAGCGAGCTCAGCAACAACAACAGCAGAAACAAACAAAAAAACAACAACCACAGCAGCAACAGCAAAAGCCCGCAACCAAAAGCGCAGGAGCGGAGCAAAATAGAAAGGCTCCATCAGCATTGACAGGCCCAAGTTCTGAGGGCCCATCGACCTCAAATAAAGCAATGCAGCAGCAACAACAGCAGCCGAAACAGCAGCAGCAGAAACAGCAGCAACAGAAAGAGCAGCAGCAGAATCAGCAGCAGCAGAAGAAGCAGCCGCAGCAACAGCAGCAGAAACAGAAGCAGCAACACCAGCAACAACCACAGCCCAAGAAAGAGAAGGTGCCACCGATTAGGACCTACCAGGTCGACCTGCAGGACTTGAAACAGGTATGTAAGTCGGCCACTAAGGGCAATTTTGTAATAAATATTTTGAATGAAAAAGAAAAGCGGTATTCGGTACAGTGCTTCTCACTGGCCGAATACAAGCTATTGAAAGAAGTGCTTAAGCAGGCCACCGCTGAGTTCTTCAGCTTCACGCCGAAAAGCGAAAAATATAAGACGGTCCTTCTGAAGGGCATAAGTTCCTGCACGGAACCGGAGGTGCTCTTAGCTGAGCTCCGCCAAAAAGCCATCGACGATCTCGATTTCATCGGGGTCAAGCCTTTCACTACGGTGAAGTCCAGGCGAGGGGGTTACAGGCTGCCAATGTTCCTCGTAACATTATCGCCCCAAAGTAGGCTTGAGAGTCTGAGGGAAATAAAGTGTCTCGACTATCAAGCCATACACTGGGAGACATTAAAAAGGCACGACGACATTTTACAATGTACGAAGTGCCAGAGGTTCGGCCATGCCGGAGCCAACTGCAATATGCAGTTGCGCTGCGTCAGGTGCTCCGAAACCCACATCAAGGGAGAGTGCAAGCTGGGGAATGAGCGGGTTGAGGATTTGACCCAGCTCAAGTGTGTCCTTTGTGGAAACCAAGGGCACCCTGCTAGCTATAGGGGTTGCCCTAAGGTCCAAATAATGAAACAAAAACAGGCCAGTCAAAAAGCCGAAGAAAGTCGAACAGTTCGACAGGCTCCTACACAAAAATTCGTGGATCCCAAATTTTCCTACGCCCAAATGGTGTCAGGGAATGGGAACACGAGACAGGCTCCACCAACGGTTGCCCCAAAGGCCCCTGTGCCTAAGGCACCAGAGGTGCAGCCTGACATTGTAGCCTTGTTGTTGAGCATTCAAGGTCAACTAACAGGACTGCAAAGTCAGATAAAGGAGCAAGGCAAAAGGGTAGACCATCTCTACTCTTTGTTGCCTGGCCTGGCGCAATTTAGACCATAATGGGCGCGCTGCCGGAGACGCGCCTAAAAGTCCTAGCTGTGAATGTAAATTCACTGATTAGGATTGAACGAAGAGCCAATATGTTCCAATTGTTGAAAGACTACAGTCCCGATGTGTTTATGGCTAGCGAAACTAAGCTAAACCACAAACACAAATTGACTCATAAAAATTACAATATCGTAAGAAGAGACCGGCCCGACTCCACTCAAGGGGGCGGTGTCGCTCTCTTTATACGAAAAGGCATCAATTATAAAGTCATATACAACAATGAATTGCGAAAGCTCAAGACGCTAGAAGTTTGCGTTGTATGCATCTCTCTCACTCAAGGGAAGCGGATGTATATGATTGCGGCTTATGCGGCTGGAGCTCCGCAGGTTACTTACTTTGCTTCAGAACTCGAGATTCTTTTTAGGGAACTGAAACTGAGCTTGGAAGAAAACTATTTCATCTTGGCCGGTGATTTGAACGCAAAACATGAAGATTGGGGAAATCAACATAGTAATCCCAGAGGTAACCATCTTTTTAATTTGATGAATCTTTACAGCGTTGAATATGGCGTCGACCTGCTGGCTACTGAAAAGCCATCGTATCCAAGAACCGGCTCCTTTCTGGATCTTTTGCTGTACGACACCAGACTGACAGTTACAGACAAAGTGGGTAATCACCCTCGAAACTGCTTACAGACAGTCGAGTACGACAGTGATCACTGCGGACTGGCTGCTGTAATGCAGATTCCGAACGAACGCGTGGAGTTGGAGGAATACGTTGCAACGCATTCTTACAATTACAGTAAGATGCGCTGGCCTCGTTTCACCAACGCCCTAGCGAGAGAACTTCGCTCGAGTGACATAGCCCCACCAAACAACAGAAACCTGACAAATACAGAAATTGACCAACATTTACAACAGATGGACGAAACAATAAAACGAACAATGGAACGGACAATACCAAAGTACAAAGAACGGGACCAAATGGACGCTTACAGAAACGCGACTATTGACGCACTACGTAGGCACAAGAGTGGCTTACTGACAAGACTCAAAAACTTGTACAGACGACTCACAGACCCACACGACTTGGAGGTTAGGACACTGAAGTCGTCAATAAAAAATGTCAATCTGTTGATTAAGGAGAACTACAGGCTATCAATTAACAAGTACTGGGACCGCAAGATCCGGTCAGTTAATTCCAGTGACCCTAGTATGTTCCCTAAAATCAACAAGATATTCAGGAAAAAGAACGACAATGACCTTCCGTGTCTGAAACTCCAAAGAACTGAAGAGAACAGAGACGTACTCATGACAGCGCAAATAGATCCAGAAGAAGCCATCTTTGACGATGACTTTTATATAATTGAAGATCCGAAGGAAAAAGTGGAGGCGGTGGGAGCTGCTTTCCAGCAAGTGTACAAGGTGAATGTTAGCATTCGCCCCAACCACGACCTGGAAAACAGAGCCCTACTTAATCACTTTTACCTTCGAAATGATATAACACAATGGCGATCTGAGAACCGCGGTTTCGTGCGGTTCAATGACGATTCCTTGGCAAATGCCATAATCGCCGAGCAAACGGGACCAAGTCCCTTGTTAGTGACGAAGGTTGAGCTTCAGCTCATCTTCAACTCAATAAAAAATAAAAAGTCAGCAGGTGTCGATGGTATATCCAACGTTGTACTAAGACATTTACCGATGGAGGCAATTGACATTTACACCACACTCTTCAATAATGCACTGAATAATGCATATTATCCAGTGCATTGGAAGACCGCTGTGGTTCATCCTCTCCCGAAAAAGGGAAAGGACAACTCCAACCCGTCAAATCTTCGGTCGATAAGTCTTCTTCCGAGCATCAGCAAAGTTTTCGAAAAGATCATCAATAGGGCTCTGACTAAGTGGGCTGCGGACAACAAAATAGTTCCGGATAAACAGTTCGGGTTCAAGGCGGGTCATGACACAATTCATGCTGCGTCTAAACTCGTTTCTGATATCCAATGGAATAAATCAAAACAACAATGCACAGGTGCGGTTCTGGTTGATTTGGAAAAGGCCTTTGACACCGTATGGTTAGAGGGTCTTTACCTAAAACTGAGCAGGCTTGGCATAAGCAAGCCATTGTTGTATATACTTTATGATATGCTTAACGGTAGAAAGTTTGTTGTCAAAAGTGGCAATGTAACTTCTACCACAACATTCTTAATTAAAAATGGTCTTCAACAGGGAGCGGTGAATTCGCCGATTCTCTTCAGCATTTACACCAGCGATCTGATAGGTAGTCTTACAAAGGCAATTGCGTACGCCGACGATCTTATTGCGTACAGAACGGCCCGAAAGGTTGAGGTTATTAGAATTCTCTTGCAGCGTGATTTCGACAAGATTCAGCGATATTGCGAGGACTGGAAACTGAAAATAAATGTCCAGAAGTCGGAGACAATTCTGTTCCGGACTCCGTTGGCTAGGGCCACGAGGGATACGTGCAAGAATTGGCGCAAGATGGTTATCGTTGATTTTCACGGGCAGCCGTTAGCGAGCAAAAGTGTAGTGAAGTACCTCGGTATCTGGTTAGATCAGTATTTATATTTCGATAGACATATAAATGCTGCTCTGACCAGGGCCAGAGGAGCCTTCGCTCTGACGAAACGGCTGTTTTTTAGCAGTCGGCTTGACTCCAGAGTGAAGGTAATTTGCTACATGGCCCTCATACGGCCGATGATCGTTTATGGTTGTCCTGTGTGGTTCAACGTTGCCCCTTCCCAGATGGAGAAGTTTCGGGTGTTCGAGCGGCAGTGTTTACGACGCTGTACCGGCTTATATCGAACAGCCGAATCTTCTTACGTGCATTACTATTCCAACGAGGTCCTATACAACGGGGCTCGAATCAACAGAATTGACAATTTCGTGATAAAACTCGTTCGAGGTCACATTTCAAGAGCTATGTCTTCGACCAACAATTTAATTTTCGGGGCGTTCTATCCGAACGACGAGTATTTTGAGAGTGCACGCTTGAGCGGCTTCATTCCACCAGAGGCATTCCTCTTTTTAGATAGATGCGGTCTGATACAGGATAGATTGGCAGTTCCGCTAATCTACCACGTCAGACGACGAACCGTGGATAGGCGACTCCTGATATGATACAATCGGGACGTCATGGCACAAGGCGGAGCAGAGCTCCTTCGGTTCAGTAGGGCTGTGTCCGAACGGGACCGAACTGATAGGGTGAAGCAGGAGAACCAGTTTTGGTGGCTTCAATCGGCACTTGATAGTGGGTAGTCGGGATGGGGTTTTAAGCCTTGGCCGGCTTACATACTTGTTTTATAGTTTTAGGGTTTAGTTTTAAGTAGAATAGGCATGGTGGCACAAAAAAAAAAAAAAAAAAAAAAAAAAAAAAAAAAATATATACACAAAAAATACAGAAAAAAAAATACAAAAAAAAAACAAAAAAAGAAATAATAAAAACATTAAAATAAAAAAAAAAAAAACAGAAAAATATGATAAACAAAAAACGTTAGATAGTTAGATTTGCTGCTGTGGTTGTTCTAGTTTTAAGTAGTTTATAGGTAGAATAGGTAGTTTTAGTTAGCTTTAAGTTTTATATTAAGGACCTTATTTTAAGTAGTTTTTAAGTAAAAATAAAAAAGGATATTGATATTAGTTTTTTTGAAATTTTCTAATGAATACAAAAATAAATAAAATGAATTAAAGTTAAATAGATCTTAGGGCCGAAAGGCATTAGCATTAAGTATTACTGTTTAACTTAGAGTGTCCGTATGGGACCAGTAAGTTAGTTGTAAGTTATGGTTAATTTAGGCTAGTTTTATGAATTTTTGTCTAGCTTTAAGATAGTCTTAAGAATGAATTAATAAAAATGAATTTACAAAAAAAAAAAAAATCACATCCGCCTAACACGCGGAAGGCCCCCGGTTCGATCCCGGGCGGAAACATGTCTTTTTTTTTCAATTTTGTCGACTACCTAATTTTTATTACATTCAAAATTGAACTTAATGAAGCAAATGCTTAATATTTTCGTAATTACATACCTCTACTACCGGTAGAGTTGTGTTTAATAAGACGTGAATTGATAGTTCTACTTCTGTTTGGCATTTGCTATCAACATAATTTTGATATTCAAAAATCTCCAATACATAAAAATAAGTTACAAATTATCGTCTTCTCTTTTTATGAAAATAAGTAAGTCGCAATTGTACATTTTATCAATTTTGGTTGTATATAAAATGTTTATAATTGAATCTAAGATGTATGCAGGGTGTTTCAAAGCCAATAACGTCAACACTTTGACAGTGGTTCATTTTCTTTCGAAAAAATATTAAACTTTAGATTAGGAAGTGTCTTCTGGCTGTTAAGCCAACACTCTTAGACTAGATTTAGTCTGTTCTGATATCGGGTTTTCTAATAGGGACTTGAAAATTTTGAATTTAATTTGTGAACGCACCCTTTCCAAGCTATGGAAGTTCGGTTATTAACTTTCGAAATTCTTACTTTGCTTTCAATATTGTATATTTGAAAATCCTCATGTATTCACTTTCTCAATTATTATGCTATTTCTTATTTAATTTAAAGCAACAGAAGATCACCCTGTAAGACATAGGTATATGAATTCCAGGTAACCGGTTTTTGCAAACTTTGTCAGGTGAAGTCACTGGTTGATAAACTGGATCAGTATTATTTTGAAATTTAGTTGAGACTCTTCTGAATCATTATCACAAACTTGTCTGGTGTACATTAAATATCTACTGACTGTATTAGAATATCTTGTCTGTATGATTTATGTGTCATAATTTCACGTTTTAATTTAACACATATGATGTGTAGCTTCCTTCACGGTCAAAGAAAATTATATTATTTGTTTCTCTCAACAAGAAATGTTCATAGTCTTTCCTCATATATATACATATATACATACAAATTTCCTACATAAAGTAACAATAATTAAAAGAATCATGGTTGCCAATTTAAAAGTACATAAATGAAACCAACTAAATCGCATATTCTAAAATATTTAAGGTGATATGAATATGAATGTTGAATGCACAATAAATTGATTGGGAAATCAATAAATACACTTATGTATGTACATAAGTTTTAAATTTAATTTAATCGTTTACGTTATTTAAGACGCTATCATTTGAAACATTTTTGTTTCAAACAAAACATAAATAGTTATTAAAAATGAAGCAGGAAAAGTGGGTATACGTCCAAGTGTACCACAGAATTTATCGTCCTTTCAAACAAAATAATACTTATATTATTTTATCACCGTTTGCATTAAATTAAATACACGACTGGGTCGCACTTACTTGCTCTCGTTTCAAACCCAACTAATGATTTCGCTTCTATAAGGTCAAACAGCACTGAATTTCCTGATGTGTGGAAAAATGCTAGCGTTATACCGGTTCCTAAAAAAACAAACCCTTCCAACCCTTCTGAATATAGGCCTATTAGTATTTTATCTTTCTTGTGTAAAGTATTTGAAAAAATAATACACGATCAAATTCAAGTCTATTTAAATGAAAACAATTTACTTTCACAATGGCAATCTGGTTTTCGCAACAAGCACAGCTGTGAATCCGCAGTAATAAAAGTTACTTCAGATATCCGATTTGCTTTTGACTGCGATACGTTTGGCGTCATTGTATTACTTGATTTTTCTAAGGCCTTTGACTGCATTGACCATTCTATCCTTCTCTCTAAACTACTAAAGAGGAATTTTAATTTTGCTCGCACTGCGCTAGCTCTACTGTGCAACTATCTAAAAAATAGAGTACAACGAATAAAAACTGAAGTTGGTACATCTAACCCGATTGTTACTAATACAGGTATACCTCAGGGCTCAGTATTAGGTCCATTATTATTTTCGCTATTTATTAACGACCTTCCCGATGTCATTCGTAATTTCCAAATTCATTTATATGCTGATGATGTGGTACTTTACATCTTTCGTAAAATTGGTCTGATGGAGGACTGTATAGAACGGTTAAATGAAGATTTAAACAATATTCATACTTGGTCTAATGATAATGGTATGAAACTTAACCCTGCCAAGTCTGTTGCAATGTTGTGCTCTAGAGTAGAGCTCAATCCTGTAGATTTCCCCCCGGTTGTTCTTGATAACGAGCAAATTGTGTATGTGAAGGATGTTAAATACTTGGGATACAGAGTAAACAGTAATCTTAGCTGCTGTAGAGCAATATCAGATACCATTAGACGTATTTACTCCGGACTACGAACACTTAGATCTTCCTCAGAATTATTACTGCCCAATATGAAGAAATACTTGATTAAGTCATTGATTATACCCTATTTTATTTTTAATTGTTCAGTCTATCCAATTTTGGATTGTGAGTGTAAACGCAAGCTAAATGTTGCTCTTAATGACTGTATTCGTTTTATCTACGGCATTCCGAGATATTCTAGAGTATCACACTTACAGCATACTGCCTTTGGTATGAACCTTGATAAGTATTCCAGATTCAGGCTTCTTCTAAAATTCCATGATGTCATCCACAATAGATGTCCTGCTTACTTAAGTGAAATGCTTCATTTTGCACATTCACAAATTTTACCACGTTTCCCGCATATCATAGCTGAACGTTCATTTTACGTATCTGCAATTCGCCTATGGAACTTACTTCCAAATGAATTGCAAACCACAAACTCACCCGCCGCTTTTAAGAGGAAATTATTTTTGCACTTCACAAACCAAATATAAGTACCTATAACTTCATTTTTTTTTCTTTAATTTTTTTTTTTTGCTATGTACATATATTACTTTGTTTTTACCTAATGTATTATTTTGCAAATAATCAATTGTAAAGGTACTGCTTTTTCTTTAATATTTGTGAAACTATAAAATTAACTGAGCTTTTAATATTAATTTAAATAACAATTAAATTGAATTGAATTTATTAAACAAACAAAATATGTAACTTAAATCCTAGATACTCTAAAAGATTTAAATCTTAATGTATCCTTGTAAAATTACTTTTTTTCCGAAATAAATGAAATGAAATGAAATGAAAAAAAAATTTGGAAGTAATAGATTGTAAAGGTAATGCAGGATTTTTTATGAAAGTCAACTACTTTTTTAAAAAAGAGGCTGGGATGCGACCCACACTGATAACTTCCCATCCCGTCTGTTGATTTGTCTTGCTTAAGAGATTATAGGTTTTCGCATTTTGTCAAAAAAGTTGCCAGTTGAATTATTCTTAAAAATTTAAAAATTACCAACAATATTTTGCATGTAATGAAATAGTGTGATTTCGAAATCTATTTTTCATAACACGATTTTTTGTCGAAAACCAATTTTTACCAATTTTAGTAGCATTACTTAAAAGTTTGTATTTCTTATACAAACAAATACAAAATGGATGAATGAGAAATTGTTTGAAGTCAATATCTTCTATTATTCACGAGATATCGAGAACCGAACATCAATTTTTACCAAATTCGCGTACTATTTTTTGTAGATTTTATTTTTTTATGAAAAAACGGAATGTTAGATTTTTGTAAAAATTTGTCAAAAATAATATTTTCTGTGAGGAAAAATTAGTTTGAAGCCAATATTTTTAATTTTTAAAAAAGATATTTTAGGTTTTTATTTTTTGTAAGGAAAACTTTCAATTTGATTTTTCTCAAAATTTTACTGAATTTTGACAACAATATTTTTTTAAAGAAACAATTAGTTTTAAGCCAACACTTAAAGTTTTGAAAAGATATTTGAGTCGAAAACCAATTTTTACCAACTTTTAGTAAGATTTTTTGTAGGTTTTATTTTTTGTAAAAAAAACTGTCAATTCGATTTTTCTTAAAATTTTACCAAATGTTAAAAAAGTTATTCTTCATTTTTTGTTCACAAAATGATTTTATCTCCAAAATAATTTTGTGAAAAAAAGAATACCTAACGTTCTTTTTTCTGTTTTTTTTGATTTATAAAAAACCATTGATTGGAATTTTTTCCAAAAATATATTTGTTTAGTGTCGCGTTACAATATATAATATAAAATTTAATTCAAGTCCCTAGCGTTATTGGTTCGTGAGATATTTATGGTTAACCAAAATGTTCACCTTTTTTTAAATTGCTATGGTAAAAAAACCATCCACTCAATGTTTTTGAGAGTACTTTCTGCATTATTATCTGTATAACAACATTTATTTAAAGTCGATATCTCTACTGGTTTTTGAGCTATGGACGACGAAAAAAACGTAGCTAACGTACGGACGTACGAACGTACGTACACACGCACGCACAGACATCTCTTTGAAAATCTTTTATTTCGATTCTAGGGACCTTGAAACGTCGAGAAATGTCAAAATTTTCAATTCGACAAATCAGACCGATTACAATAACTTCCTATGGGAAGTTAATAAAATGCACGATGATGAACTTTACAAGATAAAAATCAAAGAACTGCGCAAATTGGGGTTTGTACTGATTGTTTGTGTTGTAAAAATTTAAAACAATATTGTTATTTGCTCAGATTCCTCAACTCGTTCAGATATTTCGTGACGTGAATATGGAAATTTGTACAACCGCTCATTTGAAAACCAAAATTTCTGGAGTACATATTGATATTGCGGATTCTTTTTAAAATAACAATGAATGAAGAGCTAAAAGTTCTGGAGCTGTACAGAAAATATCCGGCTCTTTGGAAAGTAAAGAGCCCTGCTAATAGCAAAAGGACACGACCGTTTAATTAAAAAAAGAAAATCTTTATGACGACCGTGAGGCAGCTGTAAAAAAGATAAATATGTACATTCCGAACAATTTACCGACAAAAAAGACCAAAGTAAACAGAAGTCACCCGAGTCGAAATTTTGGGCCTATTTTCGTCCCGAAAATTCAGGTTCTCTGAGGTTCAAAGAGATTGAAAAGAGGATCACTTTCTGCTAAAATGTTGCTCCTCATTTGAACCTAAAAGTGGCAGTTATCGGACAAAATACGATGTTTAGGATCAAATGAGGACGACAGTTAAAAGCCTGAAATGAACCTTTTTCATCTTGACCATAGCTTTTTTCTTTGTTCATTTACTCTCTCTCTCTTTTTTTCTCTTTCTCTGATACTACTTTATTTTACTCTTTCTCTCTTTCTTATTTTATTTTGTTCTCTCTCTCTCTCTCTCTCTCTTTCCTACTTGCTTTTCCCTTTCTCTCTCACTCTCTTTCATTTTATTTATTTTAGGAATCTTTTTAAAATAAAATAATTTATATTTTAATTTTATCCTTTTTTTATACATTAAACAAAGCAGTTTTTATTAACATTAGTGATTAATTTAAAAGGAATAATTCTTCGTCGAAATCGTCTTCTTCGTCGTCGTTGTCGTCGTCTACGTCGTCGTCGTTGCTGTCCTCGTTCGTTGGTGTCGTCGAATTTACTAGCTCTATCGATACCATTTTCACTATCACCATCTCCATCCTTGTCATTTCCACCATCATTGTTGTTATCATCATCTGTTGTGACAACAACAGTGACAACAAAAAAAAGCAGGTACACGACCAGGTAAGCCTATTAAGTATGAAAAGAGGACGATATCTATTTTCTATGTTGATAAACCTTCATTTAGGACGAAATGAGGTTCACAAAATATGCGTAGAAAAACGGAAAGAATTCTAAAGATTCATGTAGGACGAAATGAGGACGATGAAAAATCGTTTAGGATGATATGAGGTTTATTTTGCTGTATGTAGGAGCAAATGAGGAGAAAAGATCCTTTTTAGGATCAAAATAGGGCCAAAATTTCGACTCGGGCAGGTCCTGGAGCTTATGATACTTATGAGTCGTCGTTATGATATATTTCAACGTTTTTGCATGTTTCCAATTCTTTGGAGAAATAGCTGTCAAGAATTCTAAAACAAATTGTTCATCTTTTCCTTATATTTATATATATATAGAATACGAGGAACTTACATCCAATGATATTCAGTCCTCATGTGACCTTTTTGCTCGGTTCCTTCAAACTTCTTATAATTGTGATATTTTAACAAATATCAGTAGCTTGTATCCTGATATAACTCCTTTGATTGATTTTAAACTACAAAGTTTTTCAGAACAGGATGTTTTCGATAGCTTAAAAGAAATTGATGTGTCAAAAATTTTCGTATTTACTTTGTAGTGTTTTGACCCTTATTTTTAATAAGTAAATCTTTGCAAACTGGTGTTTTTCTTAAAGAATGGAAAATTTCCTATATAGATCCCATTTATAAGAGTGATCTTAAGCACTAAGTGAATATCAATATCAAAACTTTCAGTTATCCCCAAACTTTTTGAAAAAATGGTCACCCAAAGACTTTATTTTGCTGTCAAGAATTTCTTGTCTCAAAAACAACATGGTTTTGTAAAGGGTAGATCAACGTGTACTAATTTAAGTCTATTTGCAAATTATTATTATAAGCATGTTGAAAAGGGTAGACAAGTTGATGTCCTATATACTGATCTTGTTAAAGCCTTTGACCGCGTGCATCATGGTCTTCTCCTTTAAAAGCTTAAGATGTTAGATGATTTAATGCTGTGGTTAATTACAGTGGTTAAATTCATACCTGCCTAATAGGAAACAAGCTGTTAAAATACATGATTGTGTTTCAAATCTTATAGATGTGGTGTCGGCTATTCCACAAGGCAGTCATTTGGGTCCACTTCTTTTTATAATCTTTATAAATGATTTACCTTCTAATTTATAAATTTTGTAACGAATGTACGCTGATGATGTGAAAGTATTCACAGCAACATCTTTACTTGTAGATTGCTTATTAATGCAGTTTAATATAAACAATTTTCTTAAATGGTGCGACTACAATAAATTATCTTCAGCTGAATTACTCGAAGTGTACAATTTTTAGTGTACCTATCTAAATTTTTATCTATTGTTGATTTTTAATATGAATTCTATGATTTTAGTCTTCTGAGGGTAATTGAAGTAAATGATCTTGGGGTGATTTTTGATTCAAAGATTGAGTTTAGATCTCACGTTGATTACATTGTATCTAAAGGTAATTCACTTTTAGGTTTCTTGAAGTGGAACTCCAAAGATGTTACGGATGCCTATACTTTGACGACCTTATTTATGTCTATAGTTCTACCGGTTTTAGAATATTGTTGTATCGTCTTGTCTCCATTTTATGAAAATAATATTTTGAAAATCGAAAGAGTTCAGAAAAGATTCAACCTTTATGCACTTCGAAAACTTAACTGGATCTTGGATCTTTACCAGATTATAAATCAAGGTGCTCTCTTATTGCCTAAAAAACCCTTAAATTTCGGAGACAAGTCCAAAGTGTTTTGTTCATTAAAGATGTTATTGGTAACAGAATAACCTCTATTGAACTGCTTTCAAATTCCATTCCATGTTCCTTCACGACTTTTTCGCAACATAAATTAATTATTTTATCCTCCTCTTCATAGAACTAATTATGGTCTAAATGAATGGTTTATAATGAAATTGACCTTTTTATGAACAGAGATTGTTTTAAGAAAAAAATTCTTGAAATATATAATTGATTAATTATTTCATTAAATATAAACTAAAATTCCTTGTAAATATGTACATATGTACATATGTATGTATGTATATATGTATCTTATTAGCTTTATTATTATGTATGCATGTAGTAATTTTGTAATCAGCAGATCTTCGATGAATTGATGAAATAAATAAATAAATACAGAATTTAAAATCTTCGTAACTGTTTCCGCAGCCCTAAAACCTTAGAGTTACCGATAAGCCATGATATTGCTTTTCTTTCTGTTTGTGGTGTCACTTCAGACAGAAATTGTTCAAAAATACGCTTCTCCATGCGTACATAACTTTAAAAATATTCTTTAAAAGTTATTTCTAATACTCCTAACAATTTTGTTTGACCAAGTTTTTGTCTTTTTAAATACATGCCCTCAGACCACATATATTTTCTTATTTTGAACAATTTTTGTTTTTGTTTTTTCAATGCCAAAGTAAGCAATATTTAGAAAGCAATTTTCTCTGAAACAAAACTTTTTTAAAACTGAAAACTGTACAGTTAACTTGTATCGTGTTTTGTAAAGACTGACTTGAGTAAAATATCAATTTGGGCAATTATTTTGTGCGGTGAATGACCTAATAATAGTTAAAACCAGTACTTAATATTTATATTGAATAGTTAATATGGCGCCAACATTTAGGTAAGAAAGACAATAAGTACACTTTTCGTCGTTTGTAATTATTATTTTACCACCACTGACTGTATGAACACTGCGAACCACTAGGATGAGGCCACAAATTTTGTAATTGATTTCCACTTTTTTTAACTGGTGAAATTTGTACTGGCTACTTATTTCACCATTACAAATTCATAAAATAAAAGGTTAAATTAGAAACAACAATATTTCCGTGCAGGAGTTTACAGTGAGATCTTTTAAAAATGTTTGTATAGAACATCCAAAAGAGTGTTGTAAAAAACTGTTTAATTTTAATTTGAAACACACATGGACTCTGGAAAGACTTTGACAACTACAGAAAGAGCAAAAATATGTGATTTCAAGAATTTAAGACTCTCAGGACGTGAAGCAGCAAGGAGGCTTAAAAGAAGCAAGAAAATTGTAAGCAATTATCTTGCTGATCCACAAAAATATGAGAAAAATCAAAAAAGGAAAATGGTAGAAACAACACCATAAAAAAGCGGTTAATTCTACGCGTTGTCTTTTCGGTTGAAAAAAAATTTAACCTTGAAGCCCCTTTGGGAACAACTTGACGCACTTTTTTATACCTTCTTTAAGTAGTTAATTTTTAGATCTTGGAGAATTCCAACGCTTGTTTCCAATTTACCCTAAGATTTTATAAATGTATAATTGTGAAATACGTACCAATTCACGGGTAGTAAACGTTTCCGGGTACAAAACTTCCACCAGTTATAAAAAGTGAAAATCGATTCCAAAATTTGTGGCCTCATCCAAGTGGTTGGCAGTGTATAATTGGGTCCAACTGTTCGGTCATCATAAATTCATAGTTAATTATAACATTCTGCTAAGGTTCAAGTAGTGATATTATCGTTTGACATTCAAAATTCTAAGAACTATCTATATTTTCAAAACCAGTCTGCCTTTGTACCTCTCTATAATCCATACACATCTATACCTACATAGCCAAAGAAGACGAAGTCATTTCAATCTGTTAGATTGCTTTTAAGCTAAAACGTGTGGTTATAAATTAATGAAGTCGCATAAATCAAAACGCTCATAAGCAAAATTAAAATTTCGGCATTATTAATTTCATGAGAAATCCAGAAAGACTTTTATATGATTATTCATATCCAGCAATTATATCAACTCGATTAAAATCATTAAACAATTAAATAATTAGTCGTAAAATCGGTTTCAATTAATGTCTTTTTTTTCTTCATACATAAACACACATACATTCGCACTTATTAATAGCTATACGAAGAAACTCCATATCCTAGCTTATTCATTTCCTCATCAATCCAAGTTCGGGCCAGCGCAACACTTGCATAAGCAGCTGGAATGGGGTCATTGCAGCCTAAGCCCCATGCCACAATACCACTTTGATAATATCTGTTCTGAGAAGCATCTGCCGAGCACACTAAAGGGCCACCTCCGTCACCGGTACAAGTGTCCACGCCTTGTTGACCACCTGCACACATGAAAGAAGGATCGAGTACGAAGTATTTGCCAAGTCGTGATGCCCGGAACACAGACTCACATTGGCCGAACTCTACCACTGGCAGTGGAACTCGTTTCATAATTACACTGTACTTTCCAGCACTTCCAAATTTATCACGACCCCATCCACTGGACAGGCACGTCTCTCCCGCTGCCGGTACCACATTCGGTGCTGGCAGACAAACAACGTTAATATGATCTGCTAGAACGAACGGCTGACTCATCACCACCAGAGCAAAGTCATTGGCTACATTTTGGGGATTGAAACTTGGATGCATTATTATTTGTTGGGCATTGAGCTCTTGGAACGGCAAACGCTCCCTGGTCGTTTGAGAATCCCATTCCCCGGCACGAGCCTTAAACTGATTTGGTCCGTATTTCCTTACACAATGAGCAGCGGTCAGCACAACTTGTGGATGTATTAAGGAGCCTGCACAGAAGTACTCCTCATTGTCGGTACTCAAAAGAGCAACAGTCCATGGAAGTTCGCCGAAATTAGCTTCGTTATTGTTGTTTCCGGTTATCTCAAAGTCAACATTTGCATTACGAATACCACATCCGGTGGGCTGATTTGGCCGATTAACAACTGGTGTTGTCTTAATGGGCTCTGACACTGTCCGATTGTCAATGCAACAAATGTCCAAATAATGCTGACAGCTGTAGGGGTCGAATCGTATGTCAATTTTTCCGAAACCGTCAACTTCTCCATCATCTCGTAGAGTGTTATCTCCCGGCCGACAGAGGTAGTACGGCACACAAGTGCACTTCACTCCATCGTCAGTCTTTAGAATTTGAGGTTGCGAAGTTGCAGTAATCGGCTCAGACGTCACAATGTCGCCGATTCCCGGCCGTCGAGTAGCAACCGGTCGTTGTGTTGTTGTTGTGTTTGAATTGAAAATATCCGCAATCACTCCGGCGATATTCGGGGGGAGATCTTGTGCAAAGACAGAACTGCAGCAGAGCACCGTCGTCGTTGTTAAAACATAGAACCACATTAACATTTTGGCAATCTGTGAATATTAAGCGTGTATCCCAAATTCAAACAACAGAGATTTATGAATTGATTAAAATGGTTATTTTTTAAATAAACACAAAGAAATAACACAGAAATAAAACAACTTTAATCGACTATCAACATTCAACAAAAGACTCACACTGATCAATGCCAATAACTTGTACGGGCTTATTATGTGCGATCAAAAAGCAAGTCGAGTTTATTCAGATTATTGAAAAGAAAAAAACCCTAACATGGGAATTTTCGTATGACGAGATCGATTTTTAATAACCCCTGCCACTGCCGCAGCCACACTCCTAATCACCAAGTTGGATTGTTTTTAAAAAATTTAAACGCACAATTGTCTTTTTTTTCAGGGCAGCGCCAGAGGATCGGACAGTAGAAAATACAAATGGCTTGTGTGTTGTGTGCGGAAGATTATATGACTCTGAAGTCTGATCTTGTCAATGGCTATTAAACGAATGAGTATAGAGTATATGAGAAGAGTAAATGAAGGCTGAGAATAATCAAGGCTATCAGCAAAGGTCTAGTGTGATAAACACGGTTGCCAAGATTTGAAAATCTAGTAATTACACCAAAGATTAAAATTAAGTGGAAAACAATATTTAAGTGAAGTCAAACTTATGGCGTTAATGTTTTTTAAATTTAAATCAAATCTTTTTCTGGAGTTGAATTGAGAATTAGACAGAAACTTAAAAATATTTACACAACTGAAATGTGAATCGCGAAATAAAACCGAATCTTAATAATACCGGGTGTTTTTTTAAGACTTGAAGTTATTAATCTGGCCATACTTTTTTCGGAGTTTGTTTTTTTGACAGCTGTCAGTGTCACTTGATTTATGCTCAGTTTAATTTGCCATTTCATTATAAATGGATTTACTCCCAAACAACGTTAGAAAATCGTGCAAGTGTATTACCAAGGTATAGGTAGGTAGAAATGGCAGTCACTGGAAAGCGTCGTTTTGATACCATAAACTCGTTGCACCAATGTGTTGAACAATAAAAAGAAAAAGATAATATTATGACGGATTTATATTGACAAAATTAGCAATACTACATAGAGGCAGTTAAAAATTTGAACAAATATTGCCCTTCATAGATCCAAGAGGAATATTTACCCTTTCCGCAAGATAGCTATGAAGAGCCCATCCTTCCCGGGCCAACTTATCAGCCCGTTTATTTCCATCAATGCCATTATGACAAAAATAAGAGTGACACAGAGGTTGATGTTGAGGCTCGATAGTTCATTCCGACATTGTATGAACAGTATAGAAGATGTTCTTTAAACCTTCTTTAGTTTCTCGATATTGTATTTCTTGTTAAGCGCATGCCACTAACAATTGATCCATAAAACAACATAGGATCTACGATGGCTGTGTATGTTCACAAAATCAATTTGATTGAAGGCTTCACTTTTTACAAAAAGTTTTTCTACAGGCAATGCAGACCTTCTTTACCCGTTCTTCAATGTTTACTTTCCAGTTTAGTTTGGGATCTAGAATGACTCCTAAATATTTTGCACTGGAGGATAAAGACAAGATTTGACCGTTTAGTCGGAGTAGGGTGAAGACAGGTATTTTAGTTTTGGTCGTAAAGAACACCAGTTCAGTTTTAACACCTATTCCATTGCTCGTATCCCATTTGCTAACTTTCTTCAGAGCCATCTCCGTAATTTTGGTAATCACGAACCAAATCATCAGCAAAAGTTACCGCCTTCTCCCCACAACTTTTTAACCTTATGAGGATTTTATTCATGACTAAAATCCATAAAGGCGGGGAGAAAACACCGCCCTGTGGTGTTCCTCTACTCACATATTTGGAAGAGATTGTTTTACCTAACGAACCTTGAAGTGATTCGGTAAAGTAAGGGCGTTATTGAATGCACCTTCGACTAAGTTGCCTTTAAATTACTGAAACTCGTCTTCAATTCCTTCTTATTTTAAAGTGTTTGTTTATTTCAAAATTGATTTTCTATCCAATACAAAAACTTTAAGTTTTTAAAAAAATTAAAGAAATCTTTTTTTTTGAAGTGAATTTGTTTGGATGCTCTAGAACTAAGATTTAAACACGAATTTCATGAATATAAATGTACTACACACAGCAAAAGTGAAACTTTCGTTAAATAAATGGTTAATTGGAAAAACAATGAACGTTTCATATCTAATTGAAAAAAAACAATGAACGTTTTATAAATTAAATCTCTCGAGAACTGAAGTGAACAGAGATTCTGCAATGTGTAATTTGTGAGTGACACACTTAAGTTTCTTCCCAACTTATTTGCTTACCTTAATTTGTTTTTATTTAATTATTAGGAAAAATAAGTACTTAAATGCACCTATTTCCTTAAATAAAAGAACCAACAATTTTTCTCTTACCAGTTTTTAAGATTTGTTGACTCCTTTAAGTTCAAAATATTTTCAAAAGGTTCACGCAAAACAGTAATTTTTATAGAATTTGTTTTCCAGCATCAGCTCAAATCTACGAGTAAGCATACTGAAAATGGTAAATAATAATAATAGACTCCCGGAAATTGCGTCAGAAGAAAATACGCCAAAAAAATTCTTTACATTCAATCTCTTTTATTTTCCCACATAAAAGATCGAATTTTTGTGGAAAACTGCGTTCTTTGCATTTATAAAAATGGAAACAAGAACAGAATATATAATTTTTGGAAAAAAGCTAAGTTTCAACACAATTTTTAATATTTTTGATTAAAATGCACTAAAAACCCTCTAAACTGTTGTATTTTAACTCTTGAATCCTGTTGGAATCTTAGAATGCTTTCATATGTAGAGAGTCATCCAAATTAAGTTGTTAGACCATATCTTGCTGGACAACAGTGTTCTAAAATAATCTAATAACTAAGGTTGTCTATTTACCCCTTGAAATATGTAATTGTAAGATTAAGATACATATTATGCGGTGCTCAAAAACTCATCTTTATGTTAAGTGGGTGACACCCAAGATTGAACATCGGGATCCGCCCTTGATATGTGTACGCACTGGTTATTTAACTTCACTTTTGAAATATTCACTTTTTTCACGAGATCACCTTAATGAATGCAAACTTGTCACTTTAATAGTCACTGAACAATTGGCTTGTGAATGATCTTTGTACTTATACTGTAATATTTAGATTTGCTTGCCTTGCCTTTCGAGTAATTTCTTATTAATAAATTATTATTATTTACATATGTCTGTTCGACTGAACATTTTCCTAAGACTACTTTGTTTATATATTTTAGAATGAAACGTCGATACTACATCTACTTTCTCTTTTTTTTTAACACTATTCAAATAACTTAATACTTTTTCTTTTATTTCTGCTCTGATAAGTCGTAGTCCAGATAATGATTTGGCATCGCTCTCTTACGTTTTGAAGATCGAGTTATTTGTTCTGATGAGTCTGGTTCATTGGATGATGGTATTGTGGGTTTGAAAATTCCTGCTGGAACTTTTTTAACGTGTGCCACATTTCGTCGGTACTCAGTTCCAGTGTTCGGATCTTGAACCGTTACTTCAGATGCTTTTCGCTCAATCACTTTGTAAGCCATTGGCTCAAATGTTGTGGCGAGTTTATTAGTAACCACTTGGCGTTTCATAATAACATCATCGCCTTCTTCAACATCATTTACTTTAGCTTGACGTTTACTATCTGCATAGCACTTTCCCTTCCACTTTTCCATGGCATCTTGATCTCGCACTTCGTTATCAATATTCGAAGGCTGTAGAATTGAGGAATTGTTTCTGTTAAACATAAGTTCAGCAGGTGTCTTCAGAGTGGTTGAATGTGGTGTCGAATGGTACATTAGCAGATAATCTTGCAAGTCTTCTTGCCAATTTCCTTTCTCATTTTGAGAAATGGTTAATCTCTTTAGTAAGGATCGATTTTGGCGCTCAACTTCCAACACGTGAATTTTCTTTGTGTATTTGTGTTAGTGTGTACTAACCAAATTCAACCAAAAAAACAAAATTTGTTCTTTTCCAACTGTTCAACTTATTTTTCTCCAAATTTGGATCGTCGACTTCTCTCCCCAAATCTGAGTTTTCTTTTTAAACTTATTATTCTTTAATCCTTTTCACGAATTCAACATTTTTTTTTTCAACCATTTTTTTTTTTTGCACATCAGGATCATCGACTTCTCTCCCCAAATGTGTATCTTTTCAACTCATTTATTCAATTCGATAGTAAAATTTGTTCAAATAGAAATAATATATGTATGAATATTTTAATATTTATTTACCTTTTTGTGCGTTGGTTCTTTTATTTTTCTCGTCGCCAATGTAATATTTAGATTTGCTTGCCTTGCCTTTCGAGTAATTTCTTATTAATAAATTATTATTATTTACATATGTCTGTTCGACTGAACATTTTCCTAAGACTACTTTGTTTATATATTTTAGAAAGAAACGTCGATACTACAATACTTATATGTATATATACATACAGCTGTGGACAACTATAATTAGAAACATTACTTGCTTCTCATTTCCACATTCACTTTGTCATGTGTGACTAGAATAGCGGTATCCTAAACGGTGTAATGCAAGCGTTATTAGATGATTGTTTGAAAAAGCATCATTTGTGCATAAGTCTTTGCATAGTTCACAACAAAATCAAGGTAGAGTGTAAAAAGTGTTCGATTTGATTTGGGTGAAATAAAAATAATCTTTTTATTTTGCATTGGTAAGTAGAAAATTCTGAATTGTCTGCAAACGTTTTTAAAGAATAATTTTTAAATTTTGGAGGTAATTGTAATGGGAAAATTAAAGAGTTGTGATGCTCCTACAAGGAAAGCGATTCTTGAGCTTTGGAAGCTTAAAATATCCTATAGAGCAATTGCATCTCAAATAAACTGTTCTGTAAAGAAAGTTTTCAATGCAATTAAGCATTTTCAAAACTTCGGGAATGCTGAAAATGTACCTCGTAAAAACGGGCCCGTAAGACAAGCTGCCAAATGGATCAAGCAATTAGTAGGCTGGCCAAAAAAGACCCAAAAATAAGCTCCACAGAGATACAACGCCAACTCTCGGTTGCATTCGATGTCCCGATAGGCCCACGCACAATCAGAAGAAGATTGGTGGAAGTTGGGTTACATTGTCGTATTTCTCGAAAGAAACCATTAGTAACCGCAAGGCAACGTAGACTAAGAATAGAGTTCGCAAGATCACACGCCAACTGGACAACAAACGAATGGAAGCACATAGTGTGAAGTGACGAAACTAAAATAAATAGGATGAGCCAAGATGGTGCACGATATGTCCGAAGGCCAAAAGGAACAGCGTTCCACCCTAAATATGTTTTGCCAGCAATTAAGCATAGAGGCGGCTCGCTAAACAAAAAAAAATAAATACAGATACTGATTTAAAAATGAATTCAATTTGTGTTTCTAATTAGCTGTCCACAGCTGTAAGTTAAAATGCACTTTTTTTTTTACAAATTTTCATAAAACTATTTAAGAGAGAGCATGATAACCCATTTGACCTACAAACATGATTTAAAATCTCACTGGATGTTTGAACAACAACAACAACTTAAAGGTGCTACCACTCATTGTTTTGGCTGGAGATATAGCTATTTCGTGCTTTGCCACTTTTGCACTCATCAGTCTCCTTTTTGTGGTGCTGAGCTTTAATCCAATTTTATTTGAAAAAATAAAAACAAAACAGCATACTTAAAAGGAGCTTATAAAAATGTTGATTCTTCAAATGCATTTGATAAACAATTATCACATCTCGACCTGTGACGTCAGTGGTCTAAGGTAGTGGAGTGCGTAGTGCACACGACTTCTAAGACTGAGCAAATCTGATATGCGTGGGTTCGAAACCTATGGTGTGCATACAAAGTTTTTCAAATAAAATTGGATTAAAGCTCAGCACCACAAAAAGGAGACTGATGAGTGCAAAAGTGGCAAAGCACGAAATAGCTATATCTCCAGCCAAAACAATGAGTGGTAGCACCTTTAAGTTGTTGTTGTTGTTCAAACATTCAGTGAAATTGACGGAATAAGGAATGATCAAGTCTAACAAGCTGACATTCTAGTACGAATAGTACAATAAAATAACAATGATTTATAATTATTGCTTTTCAATAAATCCGATTCCGATTATATGTATAAATGACAACTGATGCTAATAAGTTTTTTTTTTAAATATGTCATCACCTTCTGGATTATTTTATTGTAACCATGGGCGCCTGGATTTATTTTGTTATAAGGTTTATTTTTTTTTAAATTCAATAGTCTCTAAAAACCTTATGAATAATTTTTTAAATTCATAATTCACCAATAAGCTTATGAATTCATATTTGTTCAATTCTTGACTTGACTTCGCGATCATCGAATCTCTGTGGCAAACCAGAATGACAGATGGTATTCCGGTCTTCATATAGAGTGTCTTTGTCTCCGACATCAGCCTGGAACGTCAATGAAAAGTCATTCCGGTAAGTATAGAGACGGTAGAAAAATAAAAGTCTATTTTGGCCATTTGAAAAAAAAAGCGTGTACCACAAATGCCAGATTGATGGAGGCAGAATCGTTTTGTAGGACAAGAATCTCCGTACAAACATAAGCTGTCAAAAACATACATATGTTGTCAATGTAGTTTTTGATGTGAATTTATTATTTTTTTCTATTGATAATTCTTTGTTACTTTTGGAAAAAAACTATTCAAATGGATCACAAACAAGCACAAGTTTTGCGTCAAATTTTAAGTAGTTCATCAAAAAAAATAAGAAATAAAAAAAGGAATGAGGAGCATGAAAAGATTTTGATGTAACTCCTAATAAGCGATAGTGAGGATGCTGATAGTGGTAAGTACCTACCTAACAAAATACAAACGTTTTTTTTTTAATTTGTATACCTACTTATTTGATTAGATATGTTTATTGCCGAATCATTTAGAGACAGGAGGGAAGTATTTCTTAATGGAAGGTTTTATAGACCTTACGAGGAACATTTTTATCACCACCCTTTACCAAACTATACCGAAGTTGAAGATAACATTCAATCATCCGCTGAAAACAACGTTTGTTCTAAAAGAGAACAGCTAGTGACGCTGCTGGAAGGAAAGCCTCCATTCCAAAAAAAAAGACGCTCTTATAAACTAATTTTGTATTTTAAAAATAAATACTTAACTTAAACTTTTATAAAAAAAAATCCAAACTAAAGAACTTCATTCTTGGGTTCATTCAGGTTCTTAGCTCTTCAGGTAATTATGTAGCTTTTTTTTATAAAAAATCTTATTTTTTATTTTTTTTGTAAGATTTGGCGAAGTAAATCGTTTCGATCTTCTTCGATCTTGGTTTCCCGCTTCCTCAATTTAACAAATATATCGAGATTTTCTTTTGCCAGCTTCAATTTTTCCTCTTGTAAAGCAATTTTTTTCTCATCTCTTTCTGCAGCTTTCTTTAAAATTTGAATGCGTTCCTCCTCCAGCTCCTTTGCAATTTTTTTTTGGTTGTAGTAGTTTTCATTTTCTGCCGAACGCCTTTTGTTTTCAGTGGGCTTAACCAAAGGGCAACCATCGGCAATGTGAGCGGATTCTGGAAACAATAAATCATCTGCAAAAATGTAAATATGAAAGGTGATAACATACATACAAAAGTACATACTATAAATTGTGCAACGGACGAATGGCACGAGTACGATAACTTTGGCGCCAAGATATAATAACGGTTTTTGGTAGAGGGGCTAATAAAACAGAATGTTGGCTTTAAAAAAATGTATAAAACTTAATTGTAAGTATTTTTTAATTATTTTTTTTCCATTTAATGTACATATTTTTTTAAATTGCCCCTACCGCCTAAACGGGGGGAGATAGAAATAGTAAAAAATTCTTGTTTTTAACTGTTCTATACAAACCCGTCATTAAACTTTGTCGCCAAAGTTATCGTACTCTCCTCGGACGAATCCTTATTACACACTTACCATTTGAAGCACTTGGCATGGACGAGATGTTTTTACGATAGCGCTGAACTGTTTCGTCTTTTTTGAAAAAATGAGCCACGTCTTCTTGAATGTGCAAATGTCTTAGAGCTCCTGCTCCACTTGTCTTATTATTTTTTAAAATCCCACCATAATATGTATACAATAAATTGAAATTGAAAATACTTCCGCTTAATATTTGCTAGTTTTTTGCTTAAAATTTCACAAGTTATATTTGGGTCATACTTGTCACTAAATTTAACTTGAATGAATTCCCAAAATGCCTTTCTTTTAACGCAGGGACTTCTGTATTGCTTTTCCCGCTCAAGAAGTAAACTCATGAAAAACTTTTCTGTTTCATTTGTCCACGGGAATCCACAAAAATCATCGTCTACAGATGCTGCGGGCGAATGTGAAGGTGGAGATATATTTTCTTCTTGAGAATATATCTCATAGGGTTGTGGTGAAGTGATTGATGGGTGGTGGTGTCGCAGATTTGAGCTGGGTTGTGGTGAACTGGTTGATGGTTGGTGGGATATTGCACCCGTCGACCTAAATAATTTGCTCAACTTTGTCACTTATGTTAATTAAGTTATACAAAATGTTTAAATTTTATTTCTTTTCTTAAAAATATAATTTTCTTTTCGCCACACAAAATAATTTAAATTACGCGCCACACCAGACAAATGACAACTGAACAGCTGTTTTGGGTGAGCAAGCAAATTAAGAAATGAATCCATACATTTTTTGTCTCAGAAATCTCCGCAAAAAATTTCAGTGCTCAGCTGAAATTTTTTGTCTCACTTAAAAAATAGTTGAGCGCTCGGAGCGCTCAGTTGATGGTACACGCCTATTAAAAACCGACTGCTACTCAATTAAGTTTGACCAATTCATACACTTAGTTTAACATTCCCAATTATTTTGTACACTTCAAAACGAAAAAAATAGAAGTACGGTAGGAAAAAAATTTATTTTTGAGAAATATTAAAAATTACAAATACAAATTGAAAATTGCACGGCTTATTTAAAAAAGATAATTAAACGTCAAAATTTGGTTATATTTTAATTTTCTAAAATGTTTACAAATCATTTATTTACTTGTTTTCCCTATTGTTTTTAATAGCTGTGTATATTTAGAACTACAAACATATCAATTTTGGAATTTTTTGTAGGAAAAATCTATACATATTGTTGATAAACAGGGTTAGAAAAGCCTTTTAGACAAACATCAGCAACTAAAAATACCTCCATCTTTAAATCATTCAAAAATTAATAACTTAAACAAATTATGTTAATTTTTTCCTAAATTTTCTTCTAAATAGACCACAAGAGAAAATAGTTTTCATAACGGTTCATTAAATATGACATAAGCAGGACAGTTAACCCAATTTTTTGTTGGTCACAACTAAAGCAACTTTTTATAGCTATCTCTCTTTTTCTTATTAATAGAGAAGAGTAAGTCCGTTAACAAAATTCATTGCTCATATTAGAGGTTAGAGGTCTTGGCAAGCAAGTGTAGTTGAATCTATTTGTTAGGTGTTATTTAGTTCACGGGTAAGCTAATCAGTGTTATTAGCTTACTTTTGTAAGATGGATGGAAAAAACACTCTAACTAAATAAAAGAAAATATTATAAAAAAATGTAAAAGAGGAATGAGTCAAATTAAAATATAGGAAAAATATTCCATTCCAAAATCAGTGATTTGCCCATTAATAAAATTTTACAAATCCAAAAAGTCATTCCAAACTGTTCATCGAGATGGCAGACCAAGAAAAACAACAAAACGAGAGGATAAAATCAATTAAAAAAGGCCCTTTCATATCATTAAGAGAAATACGAACCCAACTCGACCTGAATGTAAGCGCGAAAACAATTCGGAGACGAGCTGTTGATGGTGGAATAAAATGTCAAAGCTGTAAAAAGCCATATATTTCAACCAAAAACAAGCTGGTGAGATTAAAATTTGCTCATGGCCGCATTAACTGGACCGTTACAAAAATTGAAGGAACGTAATCTTTTCGGACGAGTCCAAATTCTATTTCAAGGGTTCCTATGGTTTCCGTCGTGTTCGCAGACCAGCCAAAGAGGCACTAAATCCACGTCACACCAAACCTACTGTAAAACACCGAGGAGTCAAAGTAATGGCGTGTTGATGTTTTTCAAGTCATGGACTGGGACTGATTCACCAAATAGATGGTACAAGGTATCGTTTTATGTACTGTGACATTTTGCAAAATATAATGCTGTCACACGATGATCTGTTCAGGATCAGTTGCCTCTGAAATGGATATTTCAGCAGGACAACGACCAAAAGCACACGTCCAATACGGCTAAGATTGACGTGTTACAATAGCCAGCACAGTCCCCAAATCTGAACCCCAAAGAAAACCTATTGGAAATTGTACATCGCTTAATTGTAAGTACTAATTGCAAAAATAAAAACGATCTGTTTGCTCACATTTCACAGCATATAAGCATTTTAATTGACTCCATACCTCAAAGATGTGCTGAAGTGATTAAAACCAAGGGATTTGCTACCAAATACTAGCAATATTTTACTAAGACTAATCAAAATAAAGGTATTTTTAAAAAGTTGCTTTTGTTTTGACCAGCTTAATATTGAACTAATTGTACTTATTGTGCTATATTTAATGAACTTTTACAAAAACAATTTAATTTTATTTTCCCTTAGAAACTGAAAATATTTATTTAAATTGTATAAAACAATAATATACCATAATTGAATTCTAAATTTGTTTTTTAATTTGTTTTTTACTTTATGCAGCAGGATAATGACCCCACGCACTGCTAAATTCGTTAGAAGGTGGTTTGAATAAAAAAATGGTCTACACAATCGCCAGATTTAAACCCCATAGTAAATATTTGTAAAGATTTGGAAAATAGAATATATTGAAAAGATTTGTAATAGAAAATATTTGGAAAGATTTAAAAAACAGAATATTGTGCAAGAAGACCACAAATACGGACACGCTATGGAAAGAAATCTAAAAAAATGGTACGCAACAGCTGTGAAAAAACTAATTGACTCTTTTCCAAGAAGGTGTAAAGCGGTTCTTAAAAACAAAGAAAACCCCACCAAGTACTGACTTCTTGAGGTTAGGTTAGGTTAGGTTGAGGGGCTGTCAGTTGATGTATTAACCGTCACTCTTAGATCAATACAGATCCATTGTGATACCCATGGGCCGTGTGTATTGCTACTCAAGCTAATAAGAAAAACCTATGTACGTGTTCAGTTAACCTACGTGTTCAGTTAGTCAAGCCATTTAGAGGCTTTGACGAAGTTCAGAATGTTAGTACCTGGCTTACTAGAGAGTTCTTTTAAATCCCCGAAGAAAAAGGTTCCAAGCAGTTTCTTCCTTTGATGGGAGAGTGCGGGACAGTGACACAGAAAGTACGAAGTGTCTTCATGCATCTCCTCGTCACCGCATCCTCTGCATAGATCATCTGAACTGATTCTCATCTTTTTCATATGATAACCTAACAGATTATGACCGGTGATTATGCTTACAAGAGATCGAAGTGATCCCTTTTGTAGCTGCATAATTCTTTCCGTTCTTTGTTTGTTAAAACAGGGCCAGATCTTTCTTGTAGTGCCGCAGGTGTCAAGAAGGTTCCACCATTGAATAATTACAAATAGAAGGGACACCGGGCAAATCCTGCTCTAGATGGCGACACTTATTTCTCAAATGCTCATAAGTCGCTAGTATCGCACGGCGAGTTATTGTATCTCAGTCTATCAAATACAACACCCAATTTTTCAGATTTGGTCCTTATGGGAAATTTACTCATAATTTGTTGTCGAGAAAGATAACGGAATATTGTTATTTAGAATAAAAAACAACAATAACAACTGTGTAGGTACATAATGTCTGTAAAAGTGTGGCATTCAAGGCCAAATCACGTTCGCTGCAGAAAGTGTATTTTGAAGGTTTGTTTTTCTTTTTTCAATTTCGTTCTCATTCATAAAACGAAAATGATTTTGGTGCTTTTCGGTGCATTCGACATGATGATGTTTCAATTTCGTTATTAGTTTGATATGGGTTGGGATAGGTTTATTTTTAAATTTCTTTTTTTTTTTCTGAAAATAGGGACAGTGGACGAATCATACTTTACTACAAAGTATAGGTACATTGCCAATGTACATACATAAGCATAGGTAGATATATTGTTTAGGCTAATGTTAGGTAGGTACCTAATTAGTAATTACTTATAGGTATGTATGTAGGTAGGTATTCATATGCACAAATGGAGGTTAGTAGGTTAATATGAATATAGGTACATATATGTATATATATATACACATATGTATAGTATAACATAATTTGGGGGCGTACCCACCTGTTAGATTTTTGAACTATTTTAGTACCGAGTATATTTTTGGCAGATTTCTTTGCTTTAAACAAAACTGTCGTCTGAAGAAAAAAAGATACCTATAATCAAAGTGGAGTAAAAAAGGATTCTTAAAGCCTACTGTTAAGATTTACCAGTGCACTGCGCGTACACAAATAACATACAATTTCTACTCGAGTTGTTGAATTTTGTTATATAGGTACATTTTGTGGTAGGTATACATACATATGTAGCTTTAAGAATTATTTTCTTACTTTGTTTTTGCTTTTACGTATTTTTTTTTTGGGATATTGTTTTGCTTTAGGTTGCCGGTGGCATGGAAGTAGTTTCGACGTTTAGCAGTTTTTGTAGTCGCTTTAATTTTAACTTCACATAGGAAGTTATTGGTCCGATTTGTGGAATTGAAAAATTTGACATTTCTCGACGTTTCAAGATCCCTAGAGTCGAAATAAAAGATTTTTAGAGAGATGTCTGTGCGTGCGTGTGTACGTACTATGTTCGTATGTCCGTACCATCACTAAGTTTTTTTTGTCGTCCATACCTCAAGAAGCAGTAGAGATATCGACTTCAAATAAATTTTGTTATACAGACAAAAATACAGAAAGATGTAGAAAGGACTCTTAACAAAATCGGGTGGGTGTTTTTTTTACCATAGCAATTTAAAAAAAAATTAAAATGTTGTTAACCCAAAATATTTCACGAAACAATAACGCTAGATGCTTAAATTGAATTTTATATTGTAACGTGATACCAAACAAGTATATTTTTGAAAAAAAATCTGGTTAACGGTTTTTTTATAAATCAAAAAAACTGTAAACAAATATTTGTCACCTCGAATATTTTACGAAAAAAAATGATTTTATCTCCAAAATAATTTTTTACAAAGAAGAATAACGTTTTTGACATCTGGTAAAATTTTGAAAAAGAATCACCATAAGTTCGGAAAAATTGATTTTCGACTGTGAAATCAAATTTTTTCATTATATGCAAAAATTGTTGTAATTTTTTTAATTTTTAGAAATAATTCAACTGACAACTTTTTTAACAAAACACGAAAACCTACAAATATTTTAAGCAAGACAAATCGGCAGACGGGATGGGATGTTATCAGTGTGGGTCGCATCCCAGCCTCTTTTTATAATAATGTGTTGCGCCAACAACAACAACATAAGGTACATATACATATATTATGGTGTTATATTATGTTATATTTAAAACATACAGTTTTGAGTTTTTTCTTGAGTTAGGTAAGTAATGTACTAACATACCTAGGTATACCTAAGGTATATTGTTGAACCTTCGCCGACTTACGTTGTTTATCAATGTTTTGATTAACTTCAAATACTTTGTAGATAAAGCAGACGATTTTAAGTAATTTTTGTTTTGCTTGAAAAAAAAAACTGTAAATTGAACAAACCACATCAAATTATAGTTGCAACACTTTACCAAAACTCTTAAATAAAATAAAAACAGCGTTAAAAAGATAATGTACATGAATATATTATTAATAAGATCAGATAGGTATACTGGTCTGGTACATATGTACATTACAATGAAAAAACACTTCCTTTAAAATTTAACCTCGATCGAGTTAAATTAAGTATCAAACTAAGATTGAAACTAAATGATTAAGACCAAGCTACGGTATGAAAAACTGCTGCTAGAGAATTTTGATCGACATAAGATTTTTGTTGTTCATCATTTAATATTAACATAAGTTTCATAATTAAGTGCTGTTGTGGTTGAATTCTGAGAAAAGTGTACTTTTGAAGCACTCTTCTACAAAACATTGCACAGTAGTTTTTACATGACTTACGAATTCTCTTGTGGGAATTGACAAGCCTCCATTAACCTTATTTTCGAATTGACGAAATTTTATTAAATGTTCCCTTGTTTCATACTTATTTTGACACAAGGACACTCTATCTATGGAGTGTCTTTGTTTTGACATTTGCTTTTGTCCATAAACAATTTGCATAAATCAGTCATTTTTCTTTACCACAGATTTTGCAATATATCCTACAAAATACCTATGTTAAGGACATTTAATTGTCATTTTCATTTATTTCATATTATTTTCAACGTCTCCTTAACAAAATTAAGAAAAAAGAGGCTGGGATGCGAACCACACTGATAACTTCCCATCCTGTCTGTCGATTTGTCTTGCTTAAAAGTTTGTCTATATGTATCAATTTTTACCAAATTTGCGTACTATTTTTGTAGATTTTATTTTTTTATGGAAAAACGGACTGCTGAATTTTTATAAAAAATTACTGAAGTAAGTTTGAAGCCAATATTTGTAATTTTTGAAAAGCTATTTGAGTCGAAAGTAAATTTTTACCAAGTTTTAGTATTGTTTTTTTTAGGTTTTTATTTTTTGTAAAAAAAACTGTCAATTCGATTTTTCTCAAAATTTTATCGAATATTGAAAACAATATTTCTTGTAAGTTAAAATTAATTAAAAGGCACTATCTCAAGTTTTTGAAAAGATATTTGAGTCGAAAATCAATTTTTACCAACTTTAGTTAATTTTTTTTTAGGTTTTTAATTTTTTGTAAGAAAACTGTCAATTCGATATTTTTCAAAATTTTACTGAATGTTGACAGCAACATTTTTTGAAAGATAAAAGTAGTTTAAAGCCAATATCTCAAAGTTTTGAAAAGATATTTGAGTCGAAAATCAATTTTTACCACCTTTTATAAATTTTTGTTTAGGTTTTTATTTTTTGTAAAAAAACTGTCCATTCGATTTTTCTCAAAATTTTATCAGATGTAAAAAACATTATTCTTCGTTGCAGAAAATTGTTTTGGAGATAAAATAATATTTTAGTCGTAAAATTTTCGAGGTGACAAATTTTTTTTTAATTTTTTTTGATTTATAAAAAAAACCGTTAATTGGATTTTTTTCTAAAAATATACTTGTTTTGTATCACGTTACAATATATAATATAAAATTTAATTCAAGTATCTAGCGTCATTGGTTCATGAGATATTTAGGTTTAACTAAAATGTTCACCTTTTTTTTTAACTGCTATGGTAAAAATACCACCCACTCAATTTTCTGCATCTTTCTGCCTTATTATCTGTATAACAAAATTTATTTGATGTCGATATCTCTTCTGGTTCTTGAGCTATGGACGACGAAAAAAACGTCGCGAACGTACGGACGTACGGACATACGGACGTACGGACATACGAACGTACATACGTACACACGCACGCACAGACATCTTTCTAAAAATCTTTTATTTCGACTCTAGGGACCTTGAAACGTCGAGAAATGTCAAAATTTTCAATTTGACAAATCGGACCCATTACAATAACTTCCTATGGGAAGTTAAAAATAATTTATTTGATTTAAGTTAGACATTGCAAATTGTAAAAAAAGTTTCAAGAAATACTAATGCATTATTCATGTGCATATATAAGTACTATGTACTAAATAAATTATATGTGTTTCAGTTTATTTAAAAACCTTCAAATGGCCTTACCTACATATCGTACTAACATTCACAAAACTATGTATATTCGTAAAATGGTATATCTGCCAGTACCGATAAAAAAATTCATGAAAAAGTAGTTGCAATTTTTTTTATTTTGAACAACAAACCTCCAAGTAAACGATTTGGTAAATCAATTTAACCAAATCTCCAAAACAAAATAAAAATAGTAAGAACAATTTTTTACACATGAAAAATTAATAGTATCTTTTCAAATACCTACCTAACATATTAAGATGTAGGTATACCTATTCCTTTTTTTATGGCGACACAAAAACATTATCCCTTTTAACGCGTACATAATATTATTGTCTTCATCTATAAATATTCATATAGTTCGTTTTCAAAAAAGATCCCAAAAGGACTTTTTTAATCCCTTTTGACTTTGTATACACAAACCTTTTGAGCATTTAAATTAGCATATACAAAAACCAATATCATGAAAATGATATTCAAGCTACTAATAGTACTCACTGGGTGCTCATAAGTCGCATGGTCGTTTGAGCAATGTTCGGTGTCCACTTCTATTTGTAATTATTCAATGGTTCCACCTTTCATCGGCCTTGTTATTCTTTTTGAGATTTCCTGTTTTAAATAAAAGGTAGGGGTGCTAACTAGCTGAGCTTGGCTTACGTCAAGCATTGACCCTAATCTTGCTAATTCATCGGCTTTCTCGTTGCCTAGTATATCGCTGTGGCCTGGGACCCAGCAGAGTCTAATGTTGTGCTGTGCGCCAAGAACCTTAAGCTCTTCGCGGCAGCATGAAACAAGCTTTGATTTTACCTCAGTTGCAGTAATCGCTTTTATTACCGCTTGGCTATCAATGTAAAAGGTGATATCAGCTCGTGGTATCGCCATCATTGATACCTTTTTAGCAGCTGTTGTCACTGCCAGGACCTCCGCTTGGAAGACGCTGCTGTAGTTTGGAAGCCTCAGCGCGGCGGTCAACTTGAGAGATTCAGAAAAGAAGCGTGCCCCTGCACCAGTGTCCATTTTAGAGCCATCAGTATAGATAGCTATTGACGACTCACTGGAGTATGGTATATTATCTATCCATTCCTCTCTGCTTGGGATGGCAGCCTGGAATAATTTATGAAAATAAAGTTCGGGTATTTTGTAGTCTGCTGTAGTACTATGACCCATAACTTTATGAAGGATCTGGGCATGTCCTATGGAACTGTTTATCCAGACTTTAGTTTGACTAAGTCTCAGGGCACTTTTGGCCGCAGATTCTTGAACAAAGAATCGTCTTGAGGTTACCTAATTGCTCATTTTCCTTAAAAATTTGAATTTTAACTGATGTTTTGCCATTTGTATGTACATAATGTATATTTTTGGTTATAAATTATTTTTTTTTATTTCACTTAACAATTATTATTAATAATATTAACATAAAATACATGTTATCATTTTAATATTTTTTTCCAAAAATAGAGACTGTAGTGTTAAAATTGTATCAACGGAATTTCACTTTATAATTTTGCCCACCACTGTATGTATAATGTATTTTTGCACTTCATATTGTTGAAAAATGAAAAAAAAAAGACTGTATACTTTTAGGATTTATTTAAAGCTACTTAACGGCTAATATTATGAATAAACTTCGAAAAAAGGGTTTTCCAATAAAGACTTGACAACTTACCCAATCGGAGAACGTATGTACGTTGCTTCAGGTTGTATATCGGCTTCAATTCTTGAGTCAGCTTGATTTTTAATAGGTTTCAACCAAAATCCACGCAAAATAAGCCATAATGTGGTCTGAGCGATGCCCAATTTGCGTAATCGCCTTAGAATTAACTGATTTGAAAGTTGGAAGCACGAAGTTTGCGACACTTGGATCTAACCGTTGTCTCACTCACATGGCAACATCACACAACGAATATGTAGACTCAAATTTTTACACTGAACTTGTTTATGCCTGTCATGCTAGGTTTTAATTGAGCCATATGGCCACAGTAATAATAGTCACGAAAATATTTAAATTATATAAACTACAAATGTACAATTTAATGAAACTTCACAATTTAAGTGATGAAAATATTAAAGCTCACTTCCATATTGATAGGTATAATAAATAGCCATTATACACTTTGCCAATAGCTTACTTACTTATAATTATTTTATTTAACAACTTCACCGAATGTCATACAAAACATTAGCCGTTTTCGAAACGGTTAATTGTATCAAAAGTCAAGTCAAGTGGTCGAAAATTAAATTTCAGCGTAAAACATTGGGCAGGTTCAGAAAACTTAAGGGACTTGAAAGTAAGACAAGTTTCTAGTATCTGATTGGCCAGCGGCCAAAAAATTGCCTTCCAACTAAGGCAGCTTTATTGGAAAGTTGACTGAAAATCTCCCTTAGTATCAAGTCAAGGCTACTTATGTATTCTAAACTATTTCAATAAAAACATCTAGATCGGCCGACCCAGTTATAAAAGTATAGGTTGCATTGTTTTTTGTAAAATTCAACTGTTTTTTATAATAAAATATTATTTTCCATAAGTACCTACATTAATATCTCAAAAGAAATAAAATACAACACAAACAATATGAAAAAGGCACTTTATTTCGGTTCACAATTGTTTTTTTAAGACACATTTTCTAATACTAATCTTCATGATATACATTTTCCGAGGAGGACGAAAAAATTCTGACGTAAGACCACTTTATACCATATTTGAAAAATGCTCCCAACGGAAAATAATACATTAAAAATTGTATTAACCAAACCCTGAAATTCATATACCATCTAATAATTGAGTATTGATGCAAATAGGTGACTAAAAACAAGCCATAGCTAACAAGAAACCGATCCCACCAGCTGAGATCGAAGAAGTACTGTTTTTCATTTGGAATCTTGACTCCGTTGGGATAATCTTCATCGTAATACTCATAACCCTTACAATAAGCCAATCTTTTTGTGAAGAAAATAAATGATCCCGGAGTTAGCATCATATTAACTGGTTTTAAGCCAACTAAAAGTGCTTCGGTCATTTTATAGAAATCCGAAGAGACATTATCTAGAGCGGGTCGATAGACTTTTTCCATTGCAATTTCAAGACGCTGCCTAGTGATTTCCCAATTCTCACCACAAATATTATATTCATCTTTAATTCCCAACAAATATCCAAGAACTCGCCACATATGTGAAGTGCTTTCAAGAAAATCCGGATCGTAAAGCTTTATTCTCGGTGCACCCAATGTTATAAATCCAATAAAACCAAATTGGGTTAATGCCATATCCTTTTGGGTGATTCCACCTACTTTTAGTTTGCCACATGCTCTGCTAGAGCGTAAGTGAGCCTTTCGCACCATATTTAGACTTTCCCAAAACTTGGATCCTCTTTTGACTGGATGGTCATACCATGATAAGACATGGAATATGGTTCGAACATAACGACGAAAGGCGGTTGCTGGTGTGGAAGATTGACGTGTACAGATGAGAACATTCAAGATTGATGGTATAGCTAAGACAGCTACAAGTCCGCTTAGCATGCCAGAGAATATCACAAAGTGGTATTTTCTCATGTATTTTTGACCACTGAAAATAAACAAAAATTTAAATATTAGTTTTTATTACAAGTGAACACATAATTATTTTAAATAATAACTTATATTTGTTTACATTTTACAATTGACATTGTTAAATTTTGTCTGTATGGGGCTAAGATGAACACCGTGTTCATCCCCGAACTCTAAATGCATCAAATTTACTTAAGTTATGGCCGAGATACCATTCAAAATGTGCGAAAAAGAAATGCCGTGGTGCATGGCAAACTATTTCAAGGCTTTCATTTGAGTGAAATTGTTTTCCACAGTTCAAACTTTATAATGAACTAAAGTTTTCATCAAACATGTATCGTTCTCTATGTTTTACTCAGTTTTTTTTTTGGGGTAGGGCACATTTAGGAAAGTTTATTGGCCAATTGTGATACCACATGAATCGTGAGGCTTTCTTCTTAGCTCAATGAAACAATTTTGAGTCCCTTACGAAAAGTGAGAGGCTGATTATGTTAATATGATTGAGATCGTTTATATCGTTATTGAAGAACTCTCCTAGGTAATTCTTGCGTTTTTGAGCCAGAGCAGGGCATGTATCGAGGAGGTGAAGAACTGTTTCCTCCTCTTCCTCATCTATACAGCTTCAAACGTGGTAGAATGGGTTGTACTGTACCATTTCTGGTGAGTTCATCTGCCTTACAATTTCCTAGAAAATCTCTATTAAAATCGGTTCATTAATTCTTGAGAAAACTTAAAAACAAAATAACAGTTCTATAGGGGAGCCCTTCTGGAGCAATACAAACATTTTTTTCTTATCGACAGAAGCCGAGTTAGAAAAAAAAAATTAGAGAACATTGTAAACAAATCCACATGTGTTCGTTTTTGAGAAAATTCAAATTTTCTATTTTTAACCAAAAAATTTGTTTGAGGACTACTGTTAGCTTTAGTCTCTCAAAAAATGAAAAAACGCCTAAAGCGAATTTGCTTAAAAACGACTTTTTACGACTTCTCTACCATAGTAATGTCGTGTATTTGTTTTTTAATTCAAACCAACAGACATAAAAGAACTTAACATTAATTTATTATTTGATGAAAATAATATTTATTTAAATTTTTGAGTAATGATTACCTACAGGAAAATCATTACTTTTGTGATGGCCTGACGGTTAATGCATTGGACTGTCATGCCAGAGATCTGCCTGTGTTATCTAAAGTTTTTCCACGGGTATTGCCTCTTGCGAGGAACTAACAAATCCTCCAATAGTGATTGTTGTCATAAAAAGTGCTATTTCAATTTAGCCGTTCGGATTCGGCTTAAAAACTTAAGGTTCCTTCCATCCCTGATAACATAACTCGCACACAGAAATAGTTGGGAGTTTGTAAGTCACCAGGCCCTAGTTCTCAACGGACTGATGCGCACCTAATGTATTTAATTGGTGGTTTTCAATTACATGTAATTACTAATTGAAATTCTTAAATTACATTTTAAAGTAAATGAAATGATGTACGGAAATTTCAATTAGAAGTAATTGTAATTAGTAAGCAATCAAAGCAAGATAACGTACATTCCGCTTTATTTTCGGTGCATAACTTTGCTGATACTGGAGGAATAAAAAGGTCTGAAGTAACAGCACTGGGAGGCAGCACTTTTGTACTGGTATTTCAATCTTATCATCTTGTTAAAATGTCATGACAATGCTATCACCAAAAGTTTCCATCAATAAATTGATGCGTCGCACCAACCAAGCCATTATTTTAGTAATAAATGTTCACAAATTGCAATTATTGTTCAGGAGTAAGTCTATACTTATATTATAAAATGTAGAACCAAACTGAGCATAAATCTAGTGACAGCTGTCAAAGAGACTAACTCCGAAAAAAGTATTGGCCTTCACTTTAAACCCTTTTTCGCTTAAGCTAGTCAGTTGCCAATTCTAAGCGGATTTTAAATGGTAAAAAGTAAATATTTGTTGAAAATTTATCATATTAGTTACATGATAATTCAATTTTCATTGTAATTGTTTGTGATTAATTTAAATAAATGAAAATATCTACATCGTTATCAATAATGATAGAAAAATGTTTTAAAAAAAACGTCGTTTATTATAGTACCAGATTATCTAATTAGATGGATAGATTTCAAGACATAATGCACTGTTTACTGTATAAGATAAACCTATGACTAGGTAAGGTGCATTTGTATTGAAATATGGATAATTATTAGTTCATCTTCATGAAGAAGATGATTATACAAAATTGTTTTATAAGGTAATTTTTTTCAAATAATTTTGCTTGATTTGTTACCTTAGCTTTAGGAAAAAACACCTTCTCTTTCATATAACTTTTTGTTTTTAAATGCCAAAAGGTTATCAGAATTCATTTATGATTGATAATTTGATGCATAATTTTTAAAACATTCTTTAAGAATATTTTTATTTTCTCATTGAATATAAAGTATTTTTTTTTATCTAAAAAAGAATATAAATAATAAATGAGTATAGATTATTCAAATACATTAATATGACGTAATTTAATGTCGTATAGACTGCTATTAGTTAAGTAATATTACTTATAATGAGAAGATGAATGTGCGAACAGCTATGACCAAAATAATAGGAGCACTTCTAAATTGTTGGTATTATTGTCTTTGAAAAAAGTGATAATTAAAGTTCTAACATTTTTGCATTTAGTTTTTATTGGGTTTTATTTTTTTTGTCTTTCCTATGCAAAAGAAATTATCAATTTTTTAAATCATTAAATTAAAGGGATGCAATGCCCGAAGCGATGCTACAATAAACTCGATTTTGTACTAAAATTATATTTAAAGCTGTTAGGGGGAAGAAAAAGAAGGATAGGTAACTCACAAAAATTAACTTGATGAGAAAAGAATTTCAAAATTGGTCAGAAGAATTTTTGTCCGAAAGCTTGCGAGAACCTTGTGACAGACAAGTGTCGCATTAAATATCGCTTCACTGTACGCGCGGTGATAAAATTACGTGTAAATATTTTTCTCGCATAGCTTGTCTTTCTCGCACTACTGTACACCATCAGGCTTGTAAAAAAATGCAATCGTTTGGGAATATTATCTTTTATGATTTCAATATAAAGATTGTATTAATTGAACATTTTGCGTTCTCTAATTATTGTATCTTTAAGAGACTGTAATCATTTTTTTTAGAATCATTTGACTGCAATCATTTGAGTCTTATTGCATTCTTTACATTCACTTGAAATCCTTGTATCCTTTTGAAGTCTTTGCAATTACTTCAATTAAATCGGGGTCGTAGGGGTGATGACCCCCTCTGGGAGATTATTTGTTTAAATTTTCGTAGGAATCACCGTATTGCGTTAGTGGATACGACCCCCTTATATTTTTAACTATATATTTTGTACATATGGAAATAAAATTTGTGTTTTACTGCTTTTAACTTTGCTGCTAAAAGTACCACTTTTAACTGAGTTCTGGACCAAGGACATAATATAAATAGGAAATCCAGCCCAATTCCAATCTCATTGCACAGACTCATGAACTTTTGACCAATGTGCGATCCAGGGGCATATAAGCCATAAGTTATAAAGTTAAGTTGTATACGTTAAAATTCATCTAAAAACTTGTTAACAGTTTAACGATATTCACCAAAAAGCGGTTTGCTGTCAGAAACCACTAAAATCTTTGTTTTCAAAAAATTTAGAATTTTAAAAAACTTTTGTAATGCTGTAAATTGTTTTCATAAGATCTTTTCTGAAAGAAAGAGCAAATATTCAGGTCCTTAAAAAGCAACCTTCAATAAGAGATCGCCAATTTGATATTAAGTTGTGTTTAAATTCCTAAAACTTGTCTTCAATTGCATCTTATTTTTTTGACGCACATAAATAGTGTAAGGTTTTCTTCAAGTGTTTTTTTCTTTCGAAATTGATTTTCTATCCAATACAAAAACTTTTAAGATCTTAAAAAATTAAAGAAATCTACTTTTTGAACTGGATTTGCTTTTTGGATGCTCTACAACTGAGATTTAAACATAAATTTCAAGAATGTAAATGTACAAAAACAGCAAAAGTGACATTTTTCGTTAAACTAATGGCTAATTGTAAAAAAAAACAAACATTTTTCTCTCTAATTTTTAAGCGTTGTTTACTTCTTTTTGATAAAAATATTTGCAAAGGTTCGCGCAAAACAGTTATTTTATTGAATTTGTCTTTTAGCATCAGCTCCAATCTACGAGTTAGCAGACTGAAAATGATAGTAATAATAGACTCCCTTAAATTTTGTCAGAAGAATAAACGCCATATTAAATTCTGTTTTGTTTTCGTAAAATTTTTCTGACAAATTTTCTCATTTACTGGCTTTTTGTAGCGTTCTTTGCATTTATAGAAATAGCAACAAGTTCAGAATAATAATTTTTGGAAAAAAGCTACGTTTTAACTCGATTTCTAACAATTCTGCATAAAATGCACCCAAAACCGTTCTTAACTATTGTATTTTAGCTCTTAAATAGGGCATATTTAAAAAACTGTTGTTGCCATATCTTGCTGGACAACAACAGTGTTCTAAAATAATCTAATAACTTAAGATCTCACTTTAGCTCTTGAAATATGTAAATGTAAGGTTAAGATTCACATTATGTTATTGAAACTCTCCTTTAGAGAAAATTAAAGAACAATTTTTAAGCGGTGCTCAAAAACTCATCTTTATGTTAAGTATTTACTTTACTTTTTACTTCTTTCCTATTATTTCACCTTTAACTAAAATCGAACTCAAATCCTCCACGTGAACTAGAGGGCAGCTTTATGCAGGATACCACAAAGTGTTCTACAAAAACTATAAAAAAACGTTATTGTTCTAATGTACTTATTAATACATGCCATGTCAAAAAAGAAGAAGTATTTAAATCAATTCCAGATTTAGAATTTGACCTCTCCAACCAAACAAAAAGTATACCATTGATTCAGTAAAATTGTAAGTTCCTATAAACTAAGTGCACTTTATGCAACATATCGTTTATGCTATACTTAAAGGGTCCAAGAAAACAGTTTTACTTAAAAGTAAGAAATGTTCCTATTATTTTGGGCATATCTGTATTATAAAAACACCATTGTAATTGCATATAGAGGTTTGTATCTTGTAAAATTGGCATTAATTTAGTTGTAAATTTTCATATTCCATTGAATAGCTCATGGTTTAATATTGATATGCGATACCGTTTCATACTTGTTTAATCTGTAATTAGAGATATTAACTGTCACGCTATAACCACTATGCGTATTGTAATAATATGTATGAAACCTCAAAATTGATATGCCTATTATTAAAAAAAAATATAACATGCAATATAACGAAATAGAGGAGATTCAGTCTTCCATGCTCAAATGTTATGTTCAAAGATACAACTTTACTAATTTTATTAAACATAGAACGTGAGTAAGAAAATATAAAAAAATATACAATTTTATTAAAAATTTTAACGAGTATAATACAACTTGCATGTTTAAAGTTGTACAAGCGATGGAAGAGGTTTACATTTTTTATCAACAATATCATTCACTTCAAAACAAAACGGTCTTAGCGATACGTACAGTAAAAATTATGTCATTCTCTGGTCGTTTTAATAATTGCCAAAGCAGCAAACAAATATAAACAAATATTAAGCAAACTCGCAACTGTACATAAGTCCCTAAGTAATCAGATTGAAGAATTGGATATTAACAACTTCAACCGGAAATTAGTTTCAAGCTCTATCTTCAACAGCACTTTTAAACTTCAAGCCATTCGTTTTAATTTACAACTATTTGTTCTGAAGATGTGGTCGAAAGTGTCCTCTCTATTTATTCAAACGCACAAGGTCTTGATCAAATGCATCCCTCATTTCTTAAACTTTTATTGCCAGTGGTTCTACCATATATAACCCATATATATTTAATTCAATTATTTCAACAAGTTAATTTAAAAGTCAATGAAAATGGATGCCAGTGCCTAAGTCCTCCAGGTGTGATGATCTCAAGCCGATATTTATTCTACCTTTTCTCTCAAAAGTTTTTGGAAAAATCATCCAAGTTCAAATAGTAAGATTTCTTAACCATGAAAATTTATTAACTTCCAAGCAGTCCGGCTTCCGCAGGAAAAATAGTTGTACTACAGCTTTAATAAGTGTCAAAGAGGATATTTCAAAGGACAACGATCTTCGGTATATAACATTTTTAGTGCTTTTGGACTTTTAAAAGGCATTTGATATGGTAAATCATTCTTTACTTTGTGAAAAACTCTAAAACCCGTTTTACTTTTCTTCTAATGCAATCTGAGTAATAAACTTTTACTTAACCAATAGACTACAAGCTGTCGAACTCAATAAAGCTCTTTTCGAATTTTTATAAATAGTAGTGGAGTACCAAAGGAATCTATTCTCGGTCCCCTGCTATTTTCAATTTATGTCAATGAACTTCCTTCTATTGTAAAACACTACAAAATCCGTTTGTACGCTGATTATGCTCAGTTATACATACATAAGTTGTCCGTTGAGACTCAATATACTGCAGTTTCTTTGAACGAAGAACCTTGAAGTAATTAAGTGATGGTCGGACAATCATGGTTTAGTGCTAAACCCAAATAAATCAAGTTGTGTTGTTATTTCTGTTAATAAGCTAGAGCTTTCATACTTTCCCCCTGTCATGTTAAATTCTTGTTGTATAGAGTTCGTTGAAGCCGCAAGGAACCTAGGTGTAGTTTTTAACCGAAAAACACTTGGACAATTCACATCAATTATATTGTTGGCAAGACATACGTTGTTCTCCGCACGCTTAACTCTATATAGTACTATACGAGTATACTAGTAAAAATGTGTTCATTACTTGTGAAAACACTTACATATATTACCTTTAGCTACTTATGGGCGTTAATTTGCAATTCTGACGACGAAAGTAAAAGAAAACTAACTGTTTCAGTAAATAGTGCGGCACGGTATGTCTATGGGCTTTGGCATTTTGATGGCGTATCACAGTATTCAAAAAACCATAGGTAGGTATGTCTTTTGAAAGTCATCTTTGATGAAAAAAAAAACTCCGCACTCAAATTTCATTTTAGTAATGAATAAATAATATGATTTTGCTTCTTTTTTTTGTATATTTCAACACTTTATTATTATTTCATTTTAAACTGAATGTGTTAAAGCTTCACTGTATTAATAATAAAATATATCTTACAGCGTAAGCTTGTCATGAAAAAAAAATAAACTAAACTAAGTTCAAAATTTACAAATAAATAGAGGAAGTCGAGCATTCTCTGAACCAATTGTGTTTTTGAGCGCTCTAAATCACACCTGAACAATTAGTTGCCATCATTTTCACCTGTTATAAGAACAAAAACACCTATATTGCCACAATGGCTGCGTTCAATCTCGTATAGTAAATTGCTGCGTTCATATTCAGTCAGATCCAGATACCTCTTTGTTGGTGTTTTACGTGTAAAAGAACAGCTAATCCAAAACAACTGGTATGTCAAAAAAGTAATCTAATGGTAACCAAAAATTGCTGGTATATGTTGCTATCTGACAGAACAGCTGATTCAACACATATGGTTGAATTTGAAATTGCGTTTACAATATTTTAAAAAATTTAGTTTTACAATATTTTTGGACATCAAAATCTAAATGTTTGTTTGTTTTTTGTGAAAAACTAAGATTTGTTTGTTTTGTACAAATTTCTCATTTTTGCTGTCAGAAGTCTGAGAACCGAATTTTTATGATTCGATTTCTCGAGAATTCTCAATTATCTTAGAAATATAAACTGGCCTGATTTAGGTTTGACACTAATTCACTTGCGACTGCACTTGCCCAAATAAATTTTACTTTCCGCTATGGTAAGATGGAACGACGAGCTGTACGGGCTGTACAGTGACGTAGACATAGCTAGAAGGGTAAAAGTCCAACGACTAAAATGGCTGGGTCACGTAAAGAGCATGGAAACCAATGCTCCGGCCCGGAAAGACTTCGAATCCACTCACACAGGATAGCGCAGTAAAGGAAGACCGCGAAAAATATTGATAACAATCTTTTATTATTTATACTGCAACCTCTCATGTTTTCACAAGAGGAGATAAGACTTACAAGGAAATAAATTGCGGGTGTGAAATAGAATTATATGAACATTATTTTCTACCTTTTGTATTGTAAATGTTTTGAGGATAGAAGATACGGTGGGTCATGCAACACCATAGGATACTAAATACCATGATAACATGGTATAATACATAAATACCATCATAACTTGTGTATATACATTATGTACCTGTAAATATAGTTAGTTTGGGTGCCTAGTACCTACCCATTAATTAACTTAACATAGTTTCGCTGCAAGTTAATTTAATTAGTGAATTATAAGCTTAATGCTTGAGTCCTCATTAAAAGGCATACATATTATAAACTTACAACATAATATCAATACCTAGCTTAAATGTGACAAATTCATTAATGAAAAAAAAATCATTTTTGTAAAGATGCCAATTGATATAATATTATTTACATTTTTTTATTTTTTTTTTTAAAAATTATTATTTTGCCAACTAAATTTTCAATACTATTATTTTTGCATACAGCAGAATTAATAAATCAATTGACGCATTCATTAAGCAAGTGACTAAATAAAGTAAATAAATAAATTAGGTGGCGCAACAGTCCGTTGAGAACTAAAGATTAGTGACTTAAGTCTCTCAACCATTCCTGAGTGCGAGTAATGTTGTCAGGGATGAAAGGGACCTACAGTTTTAGACCAAATCCAAACGGCTTATTTGAGAAAGCGCTTTTCATGGCAATAATTACTCTTGGAGGATTTGTCAATTCTTCGCAAAGACAATACCAGTGAAAAAAACTTTAGATGACACAGGCAGGGATTAGTCCCAAAACCTCTGGCATGACAGTCCTACACACTAACCATCATGCCGCGGCTAGTAACTACGTAGTCAAAATTCAAAATGTATATACAAAAAATTAGTGAATTAAATTTTAGCTTGGAAAGACTCTCTTCGAAAGCTATTAACTATGACAGCCTACATATAAAAATGGTAGATACATATATGGTGATGCGACATTAAAAACAATGCAAACCCATTAGCATCATTGATTCAACAAATCGTGAACAGAAGTTTGACACAAAGGTTCGTTCCGATAATTTTGAAGACTTGAGTTATTCGTCCCATCTATAAAGGAGTAAAAAAGAGTAAACTTCACAACTATAGACCGATTTAAATTTATCCCGCTGAAAATTGCCTTGAAGAAATGTTTGTAAGACTAAACAAGTTTATCGAAATACACTGCTTGCTGCAATCCAATCAATATAGTTTTCAAAAAGGTAAAAGCACGGGAAGACTTCTTGGTGAATTCTTTAATGATGTTTACATGAGTCTCAATAAAAACCATCACGTATTAATCATGTTCGTGGACTTTAGCAAGGCATTTGACACTTTGAGTCACGATAAACTTTTGAATGTCCTTTACAGAATTGGCATTAAGGAAACTCTTTTGAAATGGATGGAGAGCTATCTCATAGGAAGAACATTTAAAGTTAAATTTGGAAGTTCATGGAGTAAGAAAAGAAGCTACACACATGGTGTACCACAAGGGTCAAAATTGGGTCCGGTTATTTGTATACTTTTCACGGATGCACTTCTGCGGGTTTATAAGAAAAGCGCAGCTTTGCATATGCAAACGATATACCTATTGTTGTTAGACACATGAGTCTTGAAACCGCGATTTCTACGATGCAACAGGAGTTTGATGAAGTCACTCAATGACCACGATTTTGGATTAGTCATCAAAACAAACCAAACGAAAACTAAAGAAAAAGACAGGTTTACTATTTACTTATTGAATCTCGATTTAAATACGGAGTATTAGCTTTGGGAAATGCTTCGAAAACGCATACAGATAAACTTGTTAATCTACAGAGGAGAATTTCAAAAATTATTAATAAAGATCATCTACATTTGGAGTTCTTGAATGTGGAAAAAATATTTAGGGTGACAGCAGTGCTTGAATACTTTTAGATTCCAGCACCCTATTGTACATATAGTTTAAACACAAGCAGACGAACGCAAGGTCAACTTAAAATTCCGATGATGTAAAACAACTACGGAGAACGACAACTTAACTATACGTTATCATCAATTATGAACCAACTTTCTACATACCTTAAAAATATTCGTAACTTCAAAAAACGTAAAAAGAAATTAAAATTGTTCTATCCAAATTTAATTGTAAACACCATGCACTGTAAAAAGTTAATTAAAAAAGAGACTGGGATTCGACCCACAGTAATAACTTTCCATCCGTTTGTCCATTAGTATCTATTGCTTTAAAGGTTTGTAGGTTTTCGCGTTTTGTTAAAAAAGTTGTTTGTTGAAGAATTACCAACAATATTTTGCATATGATGGAATACATAGTTTGATTTCAAATTCTATTTTGTTAACCCGATTTTTAGTCGAAACCCAATTTTTACCAATTTTAGTACCATTTCTTGAAAATTTCTTTTACAAACAAATATAGATTGAATTTTTCTAAGAAAATTTATCACAGAATAAAATAATTTTGAAGAAAATATCTTCATTTATTCACGAGATATAGAGAATTTTTTATCAATTGTTTTGTGTTGTAGATTTTAATTTTTATAAAAAACTAACAGTTGGTGAAATAAGCTTGAAGAAAATATCTTAAATTTTTGAAAAGATATTTTAGTCGAAAATAAACTTTTATAAAGTTAAAGTATTGTTGTCTAAGTTTTGATTATTTGGAAATAAACTGTCAATTCGATTTTTCTCAAAATTTTATTGAATGTTAAAAACAGTATTTCTTAAAATAAAAAAATTGTTTAACGTCAAAATCTTTAATTTTTAAAAATATATTTAAGTCGAAAATCAACTTTTACCAACTTTTAGTAATCTTTATTTGAGGTTTTTATTTTTTGTAAGAAAATTGTCAATGCTATTTTTCTCAAAATTTTACCAGATGTCAAAAACGGCTATAATATACAAATAATTTTTCACACGCACACTCAGACATCTCTCTAAAAAGCTTCTATCTAGATTTTAAGGACCTTGAAACGTGGAGAAATGATTACAATAACTTCCTATGGGAATGACAATCAACTGAAAAATATTCAATATGGTATACCTTTTCTAAAAGGCAAACAGTAAATTTTCATTAATTTTATAAATTAGAATATTATTGTCAAGGAATCATCTTTAAATCTATTTTAAGTCAACTCAATTTCATAAGTTTTTTTGGTTAGCTTAATCGAATCGAAAAGTGAATTTTGATGAGGACGCAACAACTGTCTTGTTCTTTTTAAAAGAAAAAGTGTTTGCCAATAAGCCATGAACAACTCAAGAACTAAACAATGATTTTTCAGCTTTATTTTTTAATAAAAAATTGAATTCGAAGAACTGAAAATATGGACCACCTTAATGTCTTAATGGAATTGTATACACATGCACATAAATACAAACATATTTTGACGAAGATATAGTTTTTTTTTTAAATATTCACTAAAAAGGTTTCTTTTCCCATAAAAAAGTTATTTTTTAAGTTGAAAGGCAAATTATTTCTGGTTTCTATGCTTTAAAACTAATTTCACTATAGTAGATCATTAACGATAAGAACGAGTTTTTTGTTCAGTTTTTATTTTAGTAGTATTTTTAATTTGGCTTAAATGATGACATACGTTTAAATGATGGTGCAAACAAATAAAACATTTAAATTTTAACTATCATTTGAAACAAACTACCAGTCGTAAAGTTAAAGTTTTATTTTTATTATTTTAATCCAAGCTGCACGCAATTTTATGCACTTGAAATAGAAAATGATTGTCACGAATTAAAAAAGATTATCAGGTACCCTCAGAACGGGTAATAAGCTTAATTGGCACGAGTACGATAACTTTGGCGACAAGATATAATAACGGTTTTTGGTAGAGGGGCTTAATACAAGCATTTTTTTACTATAGGAGGGGGGGTCTATCTCCCCCCGTTTAGGCGGTAGGGGCAATTTAAAAAAATTGTTATTTAAAATGAAAAAAATTAATTAAAAAATAACGGTAAAACTTACAATTAAGTATCATACCTTTTTTTAAAGCCAACATTCTGTTTTATTAGCCAGTTTTTAATTCAAGTCAAAACTATGCGTAGTTTTTGAAAAATTTAATTTTAAACTCAAAATTTGAGTAAAAAAAGTTAAAAAAAAGGTTCAAAGTGTAATTTTTCAATACTTCAAAAATATCTACCATTGTTTTTATTTCAAAATTTATTTCTCTTATTTGTTTTTGATCAAAAACTGAAAACTAGATGATTTTATGTCTTTTAGTTTTTGAGAAAATTGAAAATAAAAATTTAATTTTAAACTCAAAATTTGAGTAAAAAAAAGTTAAAAAAAGGTTTAAGGTGTAACTTTTTCAATACTTCAAGATTATCTACCATTGTTTTGTTTCAGAATTTATTGCTCTTATTTGTTTTTGATCAAAAACTGAAAACTAGATGATTTTATGTCTTTTAGTTTTTGAGAAAATTGAAAATAACCACAACTACTATTTTAATTTAATTATTTTTTTTTTGCTTGAGTGGTCTTATTTTGATAGCAATAATGGTATTTGCGTATGCGTAATGCGTGTTTGGGTGTATGCAACAGTAAGGTGTGCGCGAGTTTGGGTGTATGCAACAGTGGCATCTGTAAGGGGGGGCATGCTGCTATAGGATTTGGGGTGGGTGCGAGGTGGGGAGGGTGAAAGGTGCGGTGGGTGCAAGATGGGGTGCATGCAAAGTTTCTTTTGCATTTAAATAAGCTGGATTTAAGAAAAATTAATTTAGCCTAGGTATATCTTAATCCATATTCGATTATTACTATCAAAATAAGACTACGTTAATACTTAAGCAAGGAAAAAGTAATTTAATTAAAATATTTTTTTTGGTAATTTTCAATTTTCTCAAGAACTAGAAGACATAAAGTCATCTAGTTTTCAGTTTTTGATCAAAAACAAATAAGAGCAATGAATTCTAAAAAAAAAAATAGTAGGTAATCTAAAAGTTTTGAAAAATTACACTTTAAACCATATTTTTAACTTTTTTTTGACCAAAGTCAAAACTATGCATAGTTTTGACTTGATTTAAAAACAAGCTAATAGACAAAAGTGTTGGCTTTAAAAAAAGATATAATACTTAACTGTAAGTATTACCGTTATTTTGTAATTATTTTTTTTCCATTTAATGTACATGTTTTTTTAAATTGCCCCTACCGCCTAAACGGGGGGAGATAGACCCCCCCTCCCATAGTAAAAAATGCTTATTTTTAACTGTGCTATACAAATCCGTCATTAAACTTTGTCGCCAAAGTTATCGTACTCTCCCCGATACATCACACTGTTTTTCCTTTGCCAAATATAAACTACTCCGACTAGAACCACAAGAAGACAGGTTGTGCAATCTTAATCTTATGCATATTCAATTTTTCAGACTTTAAGATTCAAAACTAAACTTTATTCAAATTTACCTTAAAATAATAATCTCAAAAAAGTAAATGCTTAATTTAAAACTAACTTTCTTTATAAAAAAACAACTACGTATAGATTGTAGATTCATAAATATGTACATAAATGTATCTACATTCACTATACCTACCCACAGAATAAAGTATCTTATACCGAATCACATAATTTTAGTTTAAATTTTTAAACCTGTTGTTATTTAAGAACATAACATTCACAACACAACAACTACGTAAATGAATTCAATGTCACCGCTTTTATAAAGTTTTTTAATTCACATAAACAAATTATTCGCCTTATATTGTTAAATTAAATGCAACAAAATCAAAAATGAATTTATAAATAAAAATCTTACTTTTTGAATAATTCCTCATCGTACCACGGTGGTAATTCCAAATCACGACCATCGTCTTCTTCTTTAGCTCCATCTTCTAGCAAATGTTCCAAATACCTAACTGCTTCTGCATTTTCTTCTTTAACTGTATCTTCCATTGACTTTGAATTATAAGCTGAAGAATAACAAAAATAATAAAAGAAAGAAACAACAAAACAAAGAATTCAACACAACGAAATATAAAAGAACTTATGGAGAAAGTCGTAAACGTTTCAATTTTTCATCAAAAAATTCAGTTTTCACTTGGGTATGAGTTGATTGGAGTTTAAAACTTAATTGGATTTATGTTCTTATCGCGTTTTGTCCTGATGGTGATTATGTCCTTCGTTTATTGTGAATTCCATACCCATAATTCATTTATTTTTTTTAATAGATATTTCAAATTTATTGGAAAGTAGATTTAATGTAACTGTTACATTATGTTTGCACCCGCGTTTCACAAGTAAATTAACCGTTTATCTGATATATTCATCACAATTGGGTTTAATAAACAATTTAATTCTCTACACGGATGAAATATTCAATTATTGGCTTGGAGCTGCGGAGCACATGTTACACTATTTATTACAATCTAAGTCTCTCGAAAGGCTTTACCTTATAGACTGCGCGCTGGCTGGTACTTTTGGTGTGGGCCGATGATGAGTGTTTGTTTATGTGAGAAACGAAATGATAGTTTTTTTTTAAATTTGTTTGGTTGAATATGGAATACGGTTGAGCTTTTGGACTTCAGTGCTGTTTGATGTTTCTGGCGCTGGCGATGGTGGGGATGAGATTTGGGGAACTTTTGGAAGCTTTTTTGGAAGAAAAGTAAAATTTGCTTCACATAATTTTCTTTCTTTTTATTTGGTGATGATAGGTATTAGGTACATTGAAATGCACTGGCGAGTGCAGTAAGGCAGTGAACTGCATATAAATTTGTATTAATTATGATGCTCCTTAAAAAGCTCAAAGCAAGGCCGTAACCAGGGGGGCAACATTGATTTTTTATAAGAACCAACTCATACTTTTAACTTGCATAGTTTACATTCATATATAGAAACTACAGTGTTGGCCAAAACAAAGGCAACTTTTATTGCCTCGATAAGTAAATGATTAAATAACAAATTTAGGATTCAATTATTGTTGAATTGTTTTGAATTTTTGTTTTTAAAATTTAAATTGTAAATATTTACAGTTTCTAATAGAAAATAAAATAAAATTGTTTTTGTAATGGTTCATTAAATATAGCACAATTAGTACCCGTGGCATGATGGTTAGTGCGTTGGACTGTCATCTATGTTTTTTCACGGGTACTGCCTATTGCGAGGAATTGACAAATTCTCCAAGAGTAATTCTTGTCATGAAAAGTGCTTTCTCAAATTAGCCGTTCGGATTCGGCTTGAAACTGTAGGTCCCCTCCATCCCTGACAACAGTACTCGCAACACAGGAATGGTTGAGAGTTGTAAGTCACTAGGCCCTAGTTCTCAACGGACTGTTGCGCCACCGAATTTATTTTAAAGTTTTTTAGTACAATTCATTCAATATTAGGCTGGTCAAAACAAAAGCAACTTTTAAAAAATACATTTATTTTTTTAGACTTACTAAAATATTGCTAGTATTTTTTACCAACCACCTTCTTTTTAGTAACTTTAGCACATCTTCGAGGCATGAAATCAATTAAATTGTTTACATTCTGTTTGCGATACTTCCCCAAGCCAATTTAATTTGAGCAAACAGATCGTTTTTATTTTTGCAATTAGTCCTTACAATTCGGCGATCTACAATTTCAATAGATTTTTTTTCTGGTTCAGATCTGGGGACTGTGCTGGCTATTTTAAAGCATCAATTCGGTTTTCTTGAAACCACGTCTTAACCGTTTTGGGCGTGAGCTTTGGGTCGTTGTCCTGCTGAAATATCCATTTCAGAGGGAAGCATTATATTTTGCAAAATGTCGCGGTACATAAAACGATCCATTGTACCATCTATTTGGTGAATCGGTCCCAGCCCATGCTCTGAAAAACATCCCCACACCATTATGTTACCTCCTTCGTGTTTCACAGTAGCTTTGGTGTAACGTGGATTTAGTCCCTCTTTCGCTGGCCTGCGAACGAATGGTACGGGAACCATCGGAACCTTTGAAATTGAATTTGGAGTGGACTCGTCCGAAAAGAGTACATTTCTCAATTTTCTAACGGTCCAGTTGTTGTGGCCATGAGTAAAGTTTTTGGTGGAATTAAAAGGCTTTTTTACAGCTTTGAAAAATTTTAGTCCACCACCAACAGCTCGTCTCCGAATTGTTCTCGCGCTTACATTTAGATCGAGTTGGGTTCTTATTTCTCTAGATGTAATAAAAGGGTCTTTTTTAATTTATTTTATTCTTACAGAATCCTTCCGTTTTGTTTGTTTTTCTTGGTCTGCCACCTCGATGAACAGTTTAAAATGACGTTTTGGATTTGTAAAATTTTATTAATCGGCAAATCACTGATTTTGGAATGGAATATTTTTCCGATATTTTAATTTGACTCATTAAACTTTTATATTTTTTTATATTTTGTTCCTTTATTTATGGCCATTTTACAAAAGTTACCAAAGAACACTGATTAACTTGCCCGTGAACTGAATAACACCTAATACATAGATTCAACTGCACTCGTTTGCAAACACCTTTAATATGAACAATGGATTTTGTAGTTAACGGATTAACTTTTCTTTATTAAAAAGAAAATGAGAACAACAAAAAATTGGGTTGACTGTCCTACTGTTTTAGTTATTAATTTTTGAATGATATAAAATTGGAGGTATTTGTAGTTGCTGATGTTTTGACCAACACTGTATATCTGTAAATAAAGTTAAGGTTTGAAAACAGAGAAGACATACCTAAGAGGTTTTTTGAATGCTGTGATACGCGATCAAAATGAGGTAGCCCATAGACGTACCGTACCGCTCTACTATTAGTCAGAATTGCTAACAATTTCGCACCCATAAGAAGCTAAAGGTAATATAAGTGTTTTCACAAGTAATTAACGTATTTTTACGATTGTACTCGTATAGTACTGCGTAGACCAAAGCGTGCGGAGAACAACGTATGTCTTGCCAACAATATAATCGATGTGATTTGTCAAAGTGTTGTTCGGTTAAAAACTACACCTAGGTTCCTTGCGGCTTCAACGAACTCTATACGACAAGAATTTAAGATGATAGAGGGAAAGTATGAAAGCTCTAGCTTATTCCTAGAAATAACAACACATTTTGATTTATTTGCGTTTAGCACTAAACCATGATTGTCCGACCATTACTTAATTACTTCAAGGTTCTTCATTCAAAGAAACTGCAGTATATTGAGTCTCAACGGACAACTTATGTATAACTGAGCATAATCAGCGTGCAAACGAATTTTGCAGTGTTTTACAATAGAAGGAAGTTCATCGACATAAATTGAAAATAGCAGGGGACCGAGATTAGATCTTTGTGGTTCTTCACTACTATTTAATAAAAATTCGGAAAGAGAAGAAAAGTAAAACGGGTTTAAGAGTTTTTTGCAAAGTAAAGAATGGTTTGCCATATCAAAGGCATTTGAAAGTCCAAAAGCACTAACAATTTTAGATACTAAAGATCAATGATCTTTCGAATATCGTCTGTAACACTTATTAACGCTGTTATACAACTATTTTCCTACGGAAGCCGGACTGCTTGGAAGTTAATAAATTTTAATGTTTAAGAAATCTAAGAATTTGAGATTTTATGATTTTTTCAAACACTTTTGAGATAAATGGTAGGCCTAAAATTATCACACTTGGAGGACTTAGGCACCGGTAAAATTTTGATCAAGACCTACTGCGTTAGAGTTAATAGAAAGGACACTTTCGACCACATCTTAACAACAAAAAATAGTAAATTTAAACGATCGTCTTTTAATTAGAAAAATGAGTTGGAATATGCGTGTTTACTAGGTAAAGATTAAGTGAGCTAAGTTCCTAAACAAATATAAAATATAATTTTTTTGGGCAAAAAAAAGATAGATCTTTTTTTAAACTATATTTAAAAAATTGTTACTTAATTTGGCTTCTTTCACTAACAAACCGATTTCAATAAATGTTTTTCGTCACAAGCTCTTATACTGTCTCAATAATATTTTATTATCAAAAATGTCATTATTTTCGTTTTTGATTTTAAAAAAATTAAACATTTTTATTCAAAATTCGATATCTCCAAAATGCGTCATAATTTGTTTACTTAATTGAAATTTAAAACGTATATTAATAAGTTCTATGTAACTGTATATACATATGCGGGACATGTAGCTCCCAGCAACCCCCATGCTTGGGCACATTGGGAGATTGTGCGTATGAAATATTTCGTTAACATTTCAAGAACCTTCAGTTAAAGAAAAGTACATATACAGTTAACAAAATTTGCATTAGTTGGACTGCATCAAATGTACACAGATTTTAAATACAGATTTTTTTAATTCAAGAGAGTTTGATGAATATGGTGACGTTTTGTCCAAGACTTGCGTCGTCGTTCAAAGTCCTTTTTTGATGACAACATATATTTAGTCTTGCCTTCATTGACCACTAAACAAATCTTCTTCGCTTCCGTCGCAATGCTCAAAAAACTCAACTGACATGGCGCTTTAATCTTCCAATTATGTCAATATCATCGGCATATCCGAGTAATTGAACTTACATTTTGAAGATGTGCCTCTATTGTTGACGATTGAGTTTTGCACAAATATTTCCAGAACGATGTTGAAGAAGTCGTATGACAGTTCATCGCCTTGTCTAAAATCTTTTTTGACATTGATGAGATCTTTTTCTACCTTGAGTGAGGAGGTGCATTATCCATCGTCATTCTGCTCAAACCGATTAGTTTGACGGGGATGCCAAAACTAAACATTGCTCTGTAAAGCTCTTCCACTCTGTCATATGCGGCCTTGAAATCGGGTATAGGTTTGAAATTCCTGCGTTTTTTCCAAGATCTGCAGTAATGTGAATATTCGGTCAGTCGTGGACTTTCGTGGTCTGAACCCAAACTGATATGGACATATCAGGTTGTTAACTAACAGTAGACGTTTACATAATACGAGACTGATGCATCTTTACTTGGCGCAATTCAAAGCGTTTAATTTCTTGAGTATTGGGCAAACTATGCTGAGGTACCATTCATCGGACATGCTTTCTTTCGACCATATTTTGCAGATGAGTTTGTTCATACTTCTTACCAAGTCCTCGCCTGCTGCTTGGAATAATTCGGTAGCAATGCCGTCAGCTCCAGCAGCTTTTTTGGACTTGATATTCGATATAGCTGGCTTCACTTCGTGCTTTGAATCGGCTAACAATTACAAAAAACAATAGGCTGATACCATACAAATGCTTCTGAGCTCTTATAACTGATGATATGTGTTGCTTGTTAAGAACTATTAGGGCCTTGTGAAAACAACTTGTTCTTCTAAATTTTCCAATGTCTATGTTAAAACTCAAAGATGAGATATCAATTTGCAATCGCTTATGTTACACCAGGAGACATTTGTTTACTGTAAACTTTTAGGAGATTACTCTTGTTGGGATTACATCCGAAGCTCTAGCGTGACTCGCCACACCCCACGGGCACGAACAATTACCAAATAAATAAAATCTTAATAGGATTATAACCACTGACACAAATAACTTTCACTTTATCGAAAGGTCTTTACCCCATGGCAATAACGTATTGGAAGGACAAAAGCGGTTGGCGTATAACTTTCACTTTCAATTATCTATAAAGGCGTTGACTTTATATTTGAGGTTAATTGAATTTGCATATTAAAGACATCAATGTTTCCTTATATGAAAAGAACACAACAGGCCATCGCGACTTCGTCCTTTTTTTACATATTTTTATTGTTGTTTTGAGTTCGGTGAAGTATAGTCGAAACTTTGGAACACCAAGATGCTATGGTGTTGTCTACTCCTTGTGTATTTCGTTTCCCCCTCAAGTGCTCTTTGGTAAAATTAATAAAATTATCTCATTATATTTTTAACTTAATTCGATAATTATGCAGGACCATGAATGTACAAAATGATCACCTGCAAGAATACTTTGAAGAACTTAGTCTACTTTTATCTGAAATCATGCATAAAACAAATGTTTTCCGTTGCTATGCTATCATAACCGATGATACGTACTACAAGGTTTTTGGGAGGACAGTTTTTGAAAAATATCGACGAAATTTGAATTCAAATTTCTTCTTAAAGATTTCCGATACTGAGGATTTGATGGCACCTAATTACCAAACTGTCAGAGTGTTGAAAGAAATTCGTGCACAAAATTGTGATTTGCACATTATAATGTTGTCCAATGGAAATCAAGTTAGAAGATTTCTGACGTTTGTTGATGAAAATCGGATATTGGATACGCGAGCAAAGTTTGTTATGCTTTATGATCATCGAGTCTTAGCTGAAAATATGATTGTAATATGGAGGAATATTTTACAAGTTGTTTTTATAAGATGGAAAAGAGTTACAAAAGATGATAATGATTTCGATGAAAAAAGGTAAGTTTGAGATTTTGTGTAAGAGATTAAAATTAATTTGACTCGTTAGATATTAAATAGATTCTGCCGTAATGTGAATATTTGATCGACTGTGGACTTTCCTGGTCTAAAACCACACTGATAAGGACCTATGAGTTGTTGACGATGGACTTAAGTTGTTCACATATTACGATAGAGAAGTTTTGTAAGCGATGTTAAGTAGATTGATCCCTCTATAGTTGGTGCAGTTAAGAGGGTCTCTTTTTTCCAGTACCGCGCAAGCAATACTGAGGTTTTATTCGTCGGGCATGGTCTCTTCCGGTTTTAAAAAATAACGTCAAATAAAAAACGAAAAAAGTTTGTACCTATCCATGTGACAAGAAGTGTATCTTACACAAAAGTTAGTGTAAGCTCCTCATCAAATTATCTCCAGCTGCTTTGAAGAGCTTGGCATTCAAGCCACCTGCAATTTTTACTCCATCATATGGCAATTTTTACTCCGTCTAAGTCGGGAAGACGGGATTGTTGGCCTTCGTCATCTATATTGAACAAATCATCCTGCCTGACCGTGGAATTCGGCTGGTCGTCACCGTTATACAATCTGCAGAATTAGTCCATCCATATTCTCAGCATTGACTGCAATTCTACTATGATGTTTCCACTTTCGTCTTTGCAGCCTTCGGTTCGAAGTTTATATATTTGTGAATTTCGTTTCACCTGCTTATAAGACTTTCGAACTTTATTTCTGCTTTCAAACCTCTCAACATCTTCGACCGCACGCTTCTCATGCTTTCTCTTTTTCCTTCTGAGAAGTCGGTGTTCCTCTCGCCTCTTCTGCTTATAGAGCTCGTGAGCAGCTCTCGCCCTTCTATGCAGGGCCGCTTTGCGTGCCTGTTGCTTGGCTGCATTTGCCTGCCGACATACCTCATCATTACCAGTGGTTTCTTGTTGGTGGTTTCTTGAAACCCAGCATTTCAGAGGCGCTTTCTCTGATTGCATCTTGGTAATGTTACCACTGGTTCTCGATGCATTGTGTTTAAAAAATGACTCTATTTTAAAAAGGCTGTTTTGAACCTCATCTGATGGTACATCTTCTGTCAATTCAATCGCTGTTTGCAATATTTCAATTGCATTTTTGATTACATTCTTTTCGGGCAGTTCGATGTATTCGCAATATTGTAATCAGTTTCAGTTAGCCCGTTCCATAGATCCTCTCGATTTCATTGGTGTCGTTGGAGTCGGTTTCACATGTCAGTTGCTTAAGTGGAATATTATCTTTATCGTCCAAAGTCTCGTCTTTGAAGCCGACCTTTTTAAAACAATTTTCAATTGTCAAAGGAGCTACATCCTGTAACCACGCCTTTGAGACCTTGTGTACACAGTCTAGTAGTGTAACCTTATAGTCCTCTTTTTTGGTTTCCCAAACACTCAAGATCTTGGTTAGTATTCGGTATTTATAATGAACTTTTAAATTTTGTATATAATGCCCAAGTCCATCGCTTTAACTTTACTCAAGTTTTATAAACTTTAATTCATCCTTACCTTGCGCTTTGAACGTCCAAACTTTTCATCGAGCTTTAAAAGTCAACTAGTAAAAAGATCAACTGGCAAAAATTTTATATTATTGAAACAGCTAGGATTTTTGCTCTACCCGAAGAATAAGAGCTTAAGCTTTTCTGAGCATGTCATGTTGGACCCCACAACGCATGTTTCTCTTTCTTTATTATGCTTCTCTCCAAAAATGTTTCCCCTTTCAAAGCCAAGACACGTGTCGGCAAACATTTCGTCCCCTCAGAAGCAAACTGTCGTAACTCAAAAATTTGAGATTTTGAGTTAAGTATACAGAAAAAATCAGTAAAAAAAATGCTTTCTTTTGGTCAAACTGTCATAATAATACTTCTTAAACTGAAGGCGTGAGGGCGAAAGTGTCGTTGTGCATTTTTAATAACGTCCCTGAACTATTCATCAGTAAAATGACATTTTCAGTTTCATGTCACTATGTCAGAAAATGTCGGACTACACTGAAACGAAGAGGTAAGTTTTATTTTCGACACTTTTTTATTTGTGGCACTTATCGCAAAGAATATTATTGAAGTATGATATAATTCATTTTTAGGAAAAGTGACACTTTGTTATTTGTGACACTTTTCGTTATACGTCATTTCTCACACCAAAACCGTAATTATTTTTTATCCAAACGTCATAAGTCTTGCAATTTTTTGTTTTTTTTAAAGATTTTTAAAAATTTAATTATACCATTTGATAGAGGACAAAAAATTAAATTTTTTTTGTTCTACCACTTTAAGCTCCTCAGATAAAATCCAGATAAAAAATCATTTTTTAAGATTCAAAATTATTCAAATCGCTTTTCTGGAAAACTAAGAATTTTGAGTTACGACAGTTTGCTTCTGAGGGGACGATTTGTAAACAAAATCCCGTTCCATCGACATTAAAAAAGGTCGACCGATTTAAATCCTCGGACAACTTCTGAAATATGTTGTTTCCATTCATTGGGTTTATTATTATCAACAGAAGCACTTTCACCGGACAAAACTTTGCTAAGGACCATATGCCTGGTTTTAAATCTGGTTAGACAACCAACACTTGCCTTGAAATTAGAAAAATATAAGCTGTCTGCAAATTCCAGAGCTTTCTTTTTTAAGATTGGACCACTTACAGGTAAACTATTGCCACGCATTCTTTACAACCATTTGTGAACAGCTTTGTCAACACTTTCATGCTTACAAACTTTGGTCCGCTTAAGAATACATTACCTACCAAACTAATAGTGAAGTTCTTTGAAAGTTAGCTTTCGTAAAATTTAAATTTCATAATTTTCTCTTGAGGGGAATGCAAAAATATGGTGACAATATTCGACTTAGAGGGAGTCGACTGTATTACGATTGTGGCATAAATATTTTATAATAAAAACAAACACCTAAATCACAACCACTGATCTTTAATATTTTCTTTTTTCCTGACTAATTAAGAGAATTCAGCCTTCTCTCAATTCCCTATCCAAACATTTTAAATGGAATTATTTCTACACAAGTAATTGTTAAATGGAAAAATCACAAATTTCATAAGAAAACTCCTTTATTTAATGACAAATCAAAGGATTTTAAAGGTAATTTTATTTTTGTTTTGACAAATATAATTTTATTGAAAATAAAAGTAACAAATCATTATCAGGCATCGCTTTAAGAATTGTAGCTTTTGAACATGTACCTATGGTGATGAAACTCAAAAATGGAGACTTCGCTGGAGTAGAAGTAGAAATAATTCGATCATTGGAGAAAGTTATGAATTTTAAAGCTTATTTTTATGAAACTAATGACGCGGAAACGGAACATTGGGGTAAGATCTTGCCAAATCGGAGTTATACTGGTCTTATTGGAGAAATGGTTTGTTGTCCTGAGCATATTGTGTAGTTAAATGTTAAAATGGTCACTTATTTTTTTCTCAGATCAACCGTCAAGCCAAGCTCGCCATCGGTGATCTTCAACTTAATATTCTATACTCAACTGTCATGGACATGAGTGAGCCTCATAGTCACGAGTGTTTTACATTTCTTACCCCAGAATCTTCACAGGATAACTCATGGAAGACACTTATTCTACCCTTTAGGTAAAGAGGATTCATATTTTTAGTTCGAGTGGTATTTTCAAGTATATGAACCTTCCTTTATTTTAGTGGTAACGTTTGGGCAGCTGTTATAGCAGGTCAGCTCGTGGTTGGCACGATATTTTATTTGATTTCTTATACGCATTCAGTAAATATTGCTGAGACTTCTCGTCGAAACCAAGTTTTCTTTTCGATCTTTCGCAAACGTGGAACTTCCATTGATTCAAAACTATTTCGAGACATCAAATTTCGATCGTCTTTGAATCGCCGTATTCCACGCCTGGAGTCAACTGATCTCTTTGACGATTACTCTAATTGTATACTTTTGACTTATAGCATGTCCTTGTTTGTGTCCTTGCCAAAAATGCCAAAAAATTGGCCACTACGAATACTCACAGGTTGGTACTGGTTGTACTGTATAATGCTTGTAGTTTTCTACCGGGCGAGTTTCACGGCTATTTTAGCTAATCCAGCCCCAAGGTAAGCATACTGTAAAATATTCAAACAACCTCTTTGAAAATAAAATAAAATGTATTGTTTTTTTTCACCAGAATAACCATAGACACATTTGAAGAACTCTCCAAAAGTCGAATAACTGCTAGTGTATGGGGAACAGAAAATAAGAAATTTTTCGAGCAAGCTTTTGACGAAATTGCTCAAGAAATAAGTGAAAAATTGGAAATGGTTGATGACATTTATGGAGTTGTAAGTTGTGTATACATATATAAAACAAATGAGTAAAATATTTGTTTAATGGAAATTGATTGGTTGGCTTTATGACTTGTCAGAAAAATGTTATTTTCCATTGATATTCAGATTACGATTTGAAAATCGAGATTTTTAAGATTGAGTTTTGTGCCATGGTGTTGTATTATTATTATAATTTATTAACTAGTAATTTAAATTAAAAAGTTATATACATACAAAAGGAGAAAGCCTAGCTTCGAGGAATATTAGCTCTGTTTGTTATTAAATTTTTTATATATTTAAGTTGTAAGGTATTGATTTACATTTTCAATATTTGAGCTAGTGGGGCTTTTTAATACGTCATACATCAATATATATTTATAAAGATTATTGAAAGAACGGGTTTCATAATGATTGACAGTTTTCGAGGAGATAACCGTAACTCATGGTTTTATTGCAGGTGATGTATATCGGTGGATTATTTTTGTTTAGTAAGTGTTTATGAGTTGCTTAGGTGTTGACCAAGTCTTAAGCGGATGTAGTTAGATATTTCGTTAACTTTTTTTGTAATGGTAGTGGTAAAAGCTCCATCGGATTCTTATTTTCTTCTAGAGGTATTCAGTATTTGCATTTCCAGGTCTTTTTTGGTGAATATGCCATCTGCAGGACGAGATGGCATAATACCAGCTGGAAACATCTGTAGTGACATCTGCACTAACTCTCTCTGAACGCACTCTCATTTAATACTGGCTAGCAGAATAATTAACTCAAAACTGAGCAACTCTTTTGCTCGTTAGTAGAAGCACACCGAAAGGTGGCGTTCTATCCTCTCTCCTCTGGAACCTGGTGGCAAATGAAATCCTAAGTGGTCTGGCTGCAGAGGGTTTCAAAGTGATTGCCTATGCAGATGACATTGTTTTAGCGGTTTCAGGAAAGCATCTTTAACTCTTGCAAAACGCCTTAGACAAACTAATAATAAACCGATTTGGTCCTATTTTCGAGAAAATATTTTCGAGAAAATACAAAATTCCAATTGTTAACCCTCAATATGTTAAGAAATCGAATTTTCTCAGACGAGGCTAAGTGTCTGGGTCTTATTTTAGACAACAAAACTAAATTGGAAACGTAATATACAAGCAAGTGTCAAAAAAGCTAGTGTAGCTCCTTTTATTGCAAAAAAAACTATTGGTAGTAAATGGGCCTTATAACCCCGAATCACGTATTGTTTATACACATCGGTAATCAAACCGAATTTAATGTACGGTGTGGCAGTATGGTGAACTGCTTTAGAAAAAGCTATAAACCGCGACAAACTAAATAAAATCCAACGTTTAGCTTGCTTATGTATAAGGGGATCACTTCGGATGACCCCATCTGCGGCACTGGATACCCTACTCTATCTAACACCTCTTGATATACTTAGCAAACAAATATCTGCAAGCTCTACTATTTACCTCAAAGCTTCATCGCAGTGGGTTAAAAACAACATTGGCTGCTCCGTCATTTTTAAGTATTTAGCAGCAATTCCAAAGCACACAGGCTACACCATCCCACAACCTTATTCGACAAAATCTTCTAAATGTCTATATCTTCCAGATCTTTCTAGGAGTATAGGGCATTCCATCCACTTTTACACAGATGGATCAAAAACAAATGAAGGGGATGGGAACGACTGAAATTAAGTCTCTCACTCCGCCTTCCCAATCATTGTAGCGTATTCGAGGCGGAAGTCTCTACAAATTCTATAACAGTCTGTAACTGTCGATCATCTCTAATGGAGTTGGCACAAGATTTTAATAGTCACCTCACCTTTGCTGGGTGCTGGGCCATAGAGACATTCCAGGAAATTGTAAGGTACAACCCATTCTACCACGTTTGACTAATGCAAGACACTATGAAGAAGGCAAACACCAACTGGAATAACATCACCATGTGACAGGTGACAAAAAATATTTGGCCTACATTACATTTAAAGTGATCAAGGTGCTTGCTATCTCTAAGCAGATCGCATATAAAGTCGATAATCGGTGTCATAACCGGGCACTGTCTAATAGGAAAGCATGCCACGTGGCTAGGCGTATTCTCAAATGACTTTTCCAGAAGCTGTATAAATGAGGAAGAGGAGGAAACAGTTCTTCACCTCCTATGTACATGCCCTGTTCTAGCTCTTTGTGCTTAGAAGAAAGCCTCAAGATTCATGTGGTATCACAATGGGCTATAATTGTAGCCTAACCTAACTTAACCTATATATTGAAATTATACACTGGTGATTTATTGTTAGAAATTGGGACTGTATCAGCTTTTTCGTTTCCACGTACATATATTAGAATGGGCTGGATTCCACGTCAGTTTTATTTCATTCAGCTTCATTATTTTATTGTTCCTTATCGCGGAAATAAGATCTGAATCTGAAATCGTTGACTTGTTGGAAAGGAGTGAGTAGACGTGTGAATATTATTCGCTCTAGTAAAGAATTGTCTATTTGTTAAGAAAAGACTTCACGTAGACAAACATCTTCTCGCCAACACCCTATATTTTGAATTTTTTTAGAACACCATGCAAATCGATTCTGTCAAAGGCTTTTTCGAAGTCGAGCGAAAGCATGGAAACATGATAATGTTCGATAAATGTAGTAATCTATGTGAAGATGTGCGTCGAGTCGACACATCGCATCGCCGGTTAGTTTTAAAGGCTACTTGGTTTCAGCGAACCAAGTCGTTTTGCTATGATTTTTCCATAATTTTAAAAGAGCAAAAATAAGGGATATGGGGCGATATCCATCAATTTTTTTTTGTTAGGTTTCGGTATGGGAAGGAGTGTTGCAGTTTTCCAAGTTTGGGGTATGGCAGGGGTGTTAAGTATGTTATAGTATAGTTGAATAAGTTTTAATTTCAGTTTTCAGTTCAGTTTTGACATCTGTCAGAGTTAATAAAAAAAGTCGAGTAAAATTTGTAATTTTAGATGAAGTGAAACATTAACATTATTTATACCCTACATTTATAATATGAATGTACATTTTTGTCCCTTGTATTAATGATCTTACAAATTTATTCATTTTGTTTTATGTTAAGACCGATCGGATTGCTAAAGGTCAATCTGCATACTACGATAATAAATTTTTCCTGCGACATCTCCGACAATTAGGAAGCTTACGACGAGAAGATACTGAAATTTTGCATATCATGAAAGAATGTGTTGTCGTTATGCCAATTTCAATTGGAATGGAGAAAAATTGTCCATTCAAAGCTAATGTTGACAAATATCTAAACTGGATGAAAGAAGGTGGTAAGTAGATAGATTTGTAAGTATATTATTTTGTATTTAGATATTTATTTAAAACACATATGTACATTTGTATCTTAAACAGGACTTCTCTCAAAATGGTTAAAAGACGCAACAAGAGATTTATCCTCCGAAGAAATGGCACCACAAGAAGCCCTAATGAACTTGGAAAAGTTTTGGAGTTCTTTTGCGGTTTTGGGATTTGGATACATTTTGGGTGCTTTAACAATTGGTAGTGAGATATTTCATTTTAAGTATATCGTTCAAAGACATCCATTGTATGATAATTATAATCCGAAAATATATTATAATTTTCAAAGAAGGTTTAACTATTAAATTCAATGAAATGTGTTGTTTTTTTTTTAACACACTTCATAAAATCAAAGTCCATGCAAGACGAGTTTTAGGAATTTAAAGACAACTTAATATCGAATTGGCGATTTCTTATTGAACGTTTCTTCTTAACCCTAGAAAGATAATCTACGTCTGCGGGACGTATGGCGCGGGGAAAAATTGTTATATCTTTTCAATTATAAGCCGTATTACATTAGTTTTTATGTTTGCTCAGGACTAGGTCAGAGCTTGCATGGTGCATCTTAAAATTCACGCTAAAGATGCATTAGGGCCAGTAATGACTATGTAATACGTCTGGGAGACGTATGATTATCTTTTATGAAACTTTTGTGCACTGAACAAAAGTATATGGGGAAAAAACTTTTTTTCTCAAAAATTTCTTAAACTATTTTTTATAGTTAGCTTACCCCTCAATGAACTAATTTACCAAATATTAAGACTCAAAGTCAACTCAAAGGTTTCTTTAAAAAATAAAGAATTTTGTTCGTTCTGTTTTCAAGGTGGTTCAGGGGGGTCATTCCGTAAAACGATTATCGTCAGACGATATCGTTTCGACGATAGTCTCACTTCACGTAAAACGATTATCGTCAGACGATAGTCTCACTTCACGTAAGACGATAATCGTCAAAGTGATATCGTCAAAACGATAGCGTTTGCACGATAGCTAAGTAGCTATCGTTTGCTATTAATTGCCATTGATAACCAAAACAAATTGAAGCAAAAATGTTTCGGCGAAGTTTAGTTTTGTTACAAAATAAAATAAAAACTCAAAAAAATACAAATAATACGGTTACGAAGAAAATTAAGACATTTATAAGACCTTCTACCTATTCTAACCCTTATGTAAGCATTTTTTATATACAAAACATCTAACACCTATGTATGTACATAAGTAATCTTTCTTAATTGTTGTTAAATATATAAAATAATTGTAGTTTTGTTCAAAGTCTTGGAATTGCAAAAGAGGATAATGATGATAATGATGATATTGGAAACAATAAATTTGTCAGACGGTTGTCGTTCTACATTCATACTATATACCTTCCATATTAATATTTGCTGTAACCATTGAAACTTTGGGGGCGGAGGAACATTGGTATGTTGGAAAGGCATCGCTTTTAGTATTGCCCTTGCACAAAGCACTAATCCAATGTAGTTTTGGAAACAACAAATATTTGTGTCCCCTGTATATAAAATGAAGTCTTATCTTCCTTCCCTTGGACAGAGTTGGGTTTAATATTGCAGCTGATTTTCTGTTACTGACTTTTGAATACACTAAATTATAATTATTAGAATTATTAATTTACAAAAATATCAGACATAAACAAAACATTTTGATATTATAGTTTTATCGTCGACGGCAGCAAATGAAAACACAAAAAGTAACAATAACAATAAACATCACAAAATAGTTGTCATGTTTACTAACAATGCATTTTCTTCAAAATTTTCCATATAGAAAAACCAAGTTTAATAACATTTTCAAGTTATTGAACAAGCATTTTCTTTCGTTGAGTTCTTTTTGACATTTCAGTCATAGTATAATAGTATTTGAAATATACTGAACGATCTACTACTAAAAACGATTGACGAGACGATAGCGATAAATTTACGTGAAGCAAATTATTGACGATATCGTTAATGATAATCGTTTTGACGATTATCGTTTTGAAAATTACGGAATGACTCCCGATTTTTTATAAATTTTGCTCAAATTTTACTTCTGTTGTACTTAATTATTGATTCATTTTACTTAAAATAACCCAAATAAAATAAATTAATATACAAAATAATGAAGAAAAATCAATGGTCATCTTTAAACGCGCTTAATAAATGCCATACGTCTCTGAGACGTATGATTATCTTTCACGCACTAAAAAATATGATTATCTTTCTAGGGTTAAGGACCTGAATATTTGCTTTTTCTCTCAGAAAAGATCGTATGAAAATAATTTAAGGCATCACAAAAGCTTTTCCAAATTTTAAATTTTGTGAAAACAAAAGTTTTAAGTTGTTCTTGACAGCAAACCGCTTTTTGGTGTATAAGCTTTATGGCTCATACGACCCCCCCTCCCCCTGGATCGTCCATTGGTCATTGGTGGTTATATTCTTAGTCCAGTCCTCAGTTAAAAGTAGTAACTTTAGAAACAAAGTTTCAAGCAGTAAAATACAAATTTTATTTTCATATGTACATACAAAAATAATTTAAAATAAATAGGGATTTCATATTCATTAACGTGTTTTTATTTTTTAAATAGCACAAAAAACTAGTCTGACTTCGGAAAAACTCGTTTCAAATTTTAAAGGCAACGAAATCATGTTTTTTTGAAAAATATAGCAGAGTTTATTTGAACGGTTATTTTTAAACAATTAAGAATAAATTAAAAAAAATAATATTACATCGTTTCACCCCTTTTCTTCGTGACCTCACGAATAAAATTGAATAACTTTTCCAAATAATTGTAATTTATTTCGCTGTTTTTCTCTTATTTTGTTCCCATTTGCTGCCAACAGTTATAAATCGGATTCAGATACAGACTGTTTCTTGGCCAAGGAAATGACGAAATCCCGAGAGAATCTATGTGATGTTTTACTTGAACATCAAGAACTCATCATTAAACGTATTTTTTGGCTGGGTGGTATGGAGCTGAGTCATCTTGAAAAATAAAATTTCGGAAAAGCTCCCGAATGCATTCACAGTACCTTCCAGTATAAAAATAGAACCAACACCAAACATTCTATTTACTCCCCATACCATCACAAAAGTAGAAGTTTAGTTTTAGTTTAGGTTTATTTACTTTTTTTTAATTCTGTTCAAAGTTTTCTTTGTAAGTTTATCTTAGGTCTTAAAATGGTTTGGCCGATGGCAGTCTACCAGACTGACATTTACATTTAAATTTTTATAATAATAATACTAAAATAAAATCAAATACATACATATAACGTTTTCAAAAATGTAATTTAAAAATTTTGCATATAATTTTGTTACGTATCATAAAACACTCAAACAATATTGGTATAAAACTTCCCACCCTCGTTCTCCATTCTGAAAAAAAACTGAGTCCATCATTTCGAAAGTATCTCTTGCGGAATTCTTTCAGAATTGGACAAACTCCCAAATAGAAAGATCTGGACGGTGTGGAATAAAGTTTAAACTAAGGAGCTCACATCTGACTTTATAGATTGTACTGATGTTGCGTACGTTCTGATCGGACAAGAAGTAGCTCTTTTTTCATCAACAAATCATCAAATTTCGAATTAAGCGAAGAAAAGTTATCTTCAGTTGATATTGAAAAAGTTGTTGAGCCATCGTTCGCCATTTTATAACACTCACCTTACCTACGCATGCTCCTCTAGAATTAATAATGTGACTTAGCTCAAGCCTCGGAATCCTGTTTTCTCCCATCTCCAAAATTCTTGCCACAAAAGAAGAATGTTTCGCAATCGTTGCATTCAACCTTTCTCCTTTTTTGCGGCGGTCTATTGCATTGCCATCGGGTCCGAATAAAATAAATTTGAATTCATCCGAAAAAACAACTTGCCCTTAATAATTTCCAGTCCAATCTTTTTAATTTTTAGCCTACTGCGGCTTTTGTTTTTTTTTTTCATTCAGTAAGTAAGAAATCTTCCAATTTTTCGCGAAATTAAATCATCAGACTGGTAATTTTTAATGACATTACGCACACTCCATTTATTGGACCAACGACCAATGTGCTTTTTCCCTATTTGACCCTTTTCTACTAAAGAAAAGGTAACAGATAATTGAAGTTGAGGCTTGTTTTTAAATGAGCGTAATTCACGCTGCTGACTACATTATATGTCGACAAAAATGACAAAATAGTAAAAGAAGAGAAAAAAATTGATGAAAGGTACCCCAGTAGGAAATTTGTTCACCAATGAAAATTTTGTGTGAAATCACCAAGGAATTCACCTACTCGAATCATTGAGGAATAGCATGCAATTAAATCCTTACTCAAAGGCATTGCGTTTTTCCAATGATCATACAATGCACCCTATCTTGATTGATTGAGTTTGGCCTCAGTTTCAGAATTTCAATGCTTGGGTTTTTTACATATAATAAAAAAAACTGCCGTTCGCGTTCGTCAACCTGGTTTGCTTCTAGAAACAAAATTGTATCCAACAACAATGCACAGTGTCCGGGGTAAGTGATCTTTTTTGCAAGCATTGTTGTTTTTTTCGAGAAACAGAAAAGATACAAAATGAAAGAAAGAAAGTGACATTGAGAGTGAGATTGAAAACAGAAGTTTCAATGCTCCACAGTCAAGCTCTAATATCTTTTCAAATCAATGTGAAAATAGTAATGATTTGTGTGAAAAGCTTAAGCATTGGTTTACTAAACACAATCCTTCACGGAATTGTACTGAGGTCTTATTAGAAATTCTGAAAAGTGAAAATTTACAAGTACCGCCTAATAATAAGAACAGTAGCTCCTGGACATTATTGCCATTTCGGTATAGAAAATAATTTGAAAAAAGTTACAGATATAGTTTCATCGGTAAATTAAATAGGTTTAGTTGTACGAACAGATGGTGTGAATTTATTTAAAAGTAGCTCACTTGAGCTTTGGCCTATATTGATTCATATTTGTGTATATTAAGGGTCTTCAAAGCCCCGTTTTGCGTCGATTGTGTTTTTCATGATTTTGCTGAAGAGTTTAAACTTCTTCAAGAAAATGGATTAACACTTCGAGGAAAGATCATTAAAGTTAAAATTAAATATTTTGTCTGTGACGCTCCTTCTAGAGCTTATAGATAATAAAAACATGAATGACTTCCTTTATGCACATCTACGACTTTTTTCACCAGGTCATTTTGCACCAATGAATGAGTAACATTTGCTTGCCTAATTAAATCACTCTGGTCAATATTCATTTATGAATAAACAGTTCAATTTTGCAAAATGAATTCCTTGGACTTGAAGTTAGGACAAGTTTCTTGTATTAGCGTTCTTATGGGCCAGTAAGTTTTAGTTGTAAGTAATGGTTAAGTAGGCTTTGAAATAGTTTTGAATAATGCCATTTAAAGTTTTGTATAAAAGGTTCTTAGCTAAATTAGTGAAAGAATAAGAAGATACTTATTCATTACTACACAAATTAAAATTACAAATTAAAGTAGATTTGCAGGATAGGTTCAGCATTTGTTTTCTTTGTACAGCCCTATAGTTGGTTAATACTTGCTTAATATAACATTAGTTTGTTGTGAATTCATTTTCTGAGTTCTTTGCTATTAACCAGTACATTCTTCTGTTCTTCATGTTAAGCTCTTCTTTTTTCTTTCCGATGTGCTCTTTCAATTAAAGCTTTGCATTCAAAGTCATTCCAAGGTATTTGACAATATTGTAGTAAGGTACTTCTGTATTGTTTATAGAAATTGGAACATTGGTCGCATTCACAAAGCTAGTGGCTACGTAGTCAAAATTCAACTAGCTTTGTGAATGCAAAACTACACTACAAAGCTAGTCAATCTGGAACTGTCATATTATTGACAAATGCAAATATATAAAATAAGAAACATTTTTGATTTAATAACTTTAACTTATATTTTGTGTTTTTAAATTCAATAAAATCAAATTTAAGACGCAATTTGAATAATTAATGTTTGTATATCATTTTAAATTCGTGTTACTTTACCGAGCAGCTGATTGTGAAACGTCAAAATCATTCTCCACTAACTTTGTAGCCGAATTTTTTACACTACGTCGGAGGGGAAATTTCAACTACTTTTGTAGTTAGATTTAGCCAATCAGAATCCCTTGACTACGTAGCCACTAGCTTTGTGAATGCGACCATTGTTTATGTTTGATACCCTATTTTTGTCTCCAAACACTTGTTTTATCGGCTGCATTTTGCAATTTTTGTGTAGAATTTGCATTATCTGGCACAATTATTGTAGTATCATCAGAAAAGGTGGTCATGATAGCGTTAATATCCACTGGAATATCCCTTACATATACATAATGTGTAAAAGATACAAGTGTATACATATATGTAAAAGATACAAGGTTTGTTCTAGGACACTTTCTTGGGGTACAGCGGCTTAAATTTTCTTACGTTTCGTCTGAGTACTCTAAAGAGTCGGTTCGTACTATACGATATCAGTATTTCGTTGTACTGTCTGTGAAGGTCCCTATGCAGTTTGTGAAAAGAGCCAAACATTGTCTTGAGCAACATCTTAAATCAAATCAAAAACATTACCAATAACCTCATGTTGCACCTCAATTTTTGTTTCCTATTAAAAGCATTCTAAGAAATGAAAAGAATTTTTTGAAATTCTCAAATAATTGAATTTTACAAATAAATGTATTTATTTGTTTCTAAAATATATATTTATAAAATATTTTTAATTTTAAAAATTGAATTTAAGTACTAGTTTTAATTTTATTTGCTTGAACTTAGGTAAAATTAGATGAAACTTTTTTTTTCACATTTAACAAAAATCTAATGTTTATGAGAAACAAAAACAAAATGTTTAAATACAAGTCAGACCTTTATAAATGTTAAAATGTATAACATAACTGTGTTTTATTTTTTATTTTAAATTGTTTAAAATTGTTCGATATTGAAGAATTGAAAAACATGATGTCACATTAAAATTAATAAAATTTAACATCTACTACATTGTTGAGGATAGGTAAAGCCGAAATTTAGTTTGATGAATTTTTTAATCGAATATGTTCGAAAAATTGAAGCTATGTAATTTCAATGTCAAAAATTTACAAACTTTAACACTAAAGAGCTCAACAAATTCAGCATAAAATAGTTTGAAAACATTATAAGTTATCACAGGGATTACATTTGATGCCAAAATTCACAGGAGTATATATGTTAAATCATATAGAAATATCAATACAAATAATCCCAAAAATCAAACTGTATTAAAAGAGAATTACTAAATCACGTTCTGTCTCTCGAATGATAACTACAATTAAATACTACAATACATTTTAATCTTAAGTCTAAATGCAGTACATTTATTTGTATCCTAACTTATAGGGTATCTCTAGGAAGAATATTGAATATCAAGGTTTAATTTTTATTTTACAATAGTTCTTAAGTCATTATTTGTTTTCTTGTCGAACGGAATCGTTCGTTTCACGTTAAACTCAGACAATTTATTTTTGAGCGTTGAGTGAATCGATATTATTTATTCTCTTTCGTCCGTGAGTATGCGTCCGCATATGATGTGTCCGGCCAGAATTTGTACAATACGATTGTGGACAGTATAAGCACTTAAAAGGCTTTATTTTTTTATGCGCCATTACATGAATTTTGAGATTATATTTTTTAGAAAAGCCGTGTTTGCAAATTGGACAGACGAATGGTTTTACAGAACTGTGACATTTCATGTGCTCCTTTAGAACCCAATTGTTAGTAAAATCTGTTTGTTATTTAAAAAGAATAAAAAGAATAACAATAATAAAATTTTACAGAAGTACAATCATTTTATAAATAAATAACTTACTTTTTTTACAAATACGACAATGAGGTGCATCTTTTGAATAGCTCAATAGTTCCTTATTTAGATCCAGATTGTGTGTTTCATTTTGTCTTTTACGGTGGCGGTTTAGTTTTTGAATCCGTTGACAATTACCAGTATGAACCAATGTATGATTTTGCAGTTCTAAGCTTGTTCTAAATTTCCGTGTGCACTGGTCACAATGATAAGGCTTCGGTTCATTATGCATTATTAAACGATGGGTAACGAGGTCGTCATTACTAATGAAACCCTTGCCGCAAAGAGAACAAATAAAAGGTTGATCACTGGTGTGGACCTTCATGTGTTCCATGAGATTTGAAATGGATTTAAATACTAACAAAATATTGTATAAAAATAAATGTGCAAATAATAATGATGTGAAATGATACGATAAAAACGAATTTAATTGTATGCATGTGTAAAATAATAATAAAGGATGATTTAAGGCTTCTTTATGGATTATGTGTAGTGAAATCATAATTAAAATTACATTGTGTAGCAAAAGCAAGACACAATAGAAAACAAATCACAAATGGACCAACACCATAACTTTTCTGACGGCAAAACAGATCTGGCCAAAAAAGCTGGACAAGTGACTTAACAAAAAACTGCCTTATAAGCAGGCATACATTTTAACGTAGAGTTTCTGCCAATAAATTGAATTGAATTGAATTAGATGAAGTGGAGGGGGATTGGAAGGGACAGTTTCTCATCTTCTCTACTTTGCCCTGACCTATCACAACAATGAAGACTTCACATCCCAACATTTGATGTAACAAACTTTAGACAATAAATGTCTCTTACAGATCTTTGAAACATTTAGCTGGCTGGCTTTCCTAACAGCATTCATTTTTATCTATTTTAACCCAAAAAGAATCCAGTACAAAAAAAAACAGCCACGGTTTTGATATATGGAGACTAAATAACTTACAGTGACTTACAACTCTCAACCATTCCTGTGTGCGAGAACTGTTGTCAGGAATGGAGAGGACCTACAGTTTTAAGCCGAATCCGAACGGCTATTTTGAGAAAGCACTTTTCATGACAAGAATTACTCTTAAGATGGTACAGGCAGGGATTGAACCCAAAAACTCTGGCATGACAGTCCAACGCACAAACACGGGTACTATATGGAGACTAGTTAATACATAATAAATTCAAATTAAATGGTTAATTTAATAAATTCAAACTCAATTAGACTGATTTATTCCCTTAAAATGCATTTTATTACATTTCATCATATTTTTGTGACAACTTTTTTATTAAATATTGTGCACGCACTTAAGGGGATATGAATACCCTTATATTGATAAACAGATCGAGCAATTAGGAAAGGGTGTCTTAACATTGCAATGAGTGCGAAACACCGAATCTAATAAAGTAATCCACACTCGTGAAGTGCGACTGAAAAAGAAATATATGTACTTTAAAGTATATCCTAAATTGAGCTCAAGATAAACTCAATCCACAAGATATGGACAATGCTGTCAAGGTCAGAATTTAATGATCTGATAACACGCTGCAGTCGGTAGTCCACACACGAAGGATAAGGGTGTGAATTTAAAAACTAATTTCAAAAGGTGAGGGTAATGTTGTCCGCGAAACAATTTAGTGGAAGAATTGAGACAAAACGGAGCCCTGGGGCACACAGGCGTTTGACTTGTGGATATCAGATTTGAACCGGTCCAAAACTACTTGTATTGAACAGTCCGAAAGATAAAACGTTGATACAAAACGGAGCCCAGGGGCACACAAACGTTTAATTTGTGGATACCAGATTTGAACCGGTCCAAAACTACTTGTATTGAACACTCCGAAAGATAATATCTAACCCAACGAAGAAGAGATTCATCAATACCAAATGCACGCATTTTCGATAAGCTTGATGCCAACCTCTATCAAATGCATTTGAAAAATATTAAGTGCAATAATCTTACTTTCTCTAAAACGATGTAAAGATTTGTTCCACTGTTCGGTGAGATAAACCATCAAATCACCGATGGACCTATTGCTACGAAAGCCATACAGTCGGTCATGACGAAGCTTTCGTTCTTCAAGATATTTCTTAAGTTGATAATTAATCAGCGTTTACATGACCTTGGAATGATGGGACGTAAGTGCTATTGGAGTATAGTTAGAGTGTGAGGAAGATTCACCTTTTTTAGGGACAGGCTGGACAAATGCTGTTTTCCATCCGCTCGGAAAGAAACCTGTAGAGTAGGAAAGATGGAAAAGCTTACGCAATGGTTTTGCCAGCGTTGAAAAACACCTCTTCAGAACAACAGGGGAAATACTTTCAGAACTCTTGCAACTGCACGAGTGTGCAAAGAAGATTCATCACATTAAATCGTTTATGCTCTTAAGAACAGCAGGACTCATGACACTCTCTGGTACCGTTGAATTAACAGATACTGTGCTGCAAGCAAATTGGCTTTATCATTCGAGCTTACACAGAGAGTGTCATTGTGAACGAACGTTGGAACCGAGGATGACGTGGTGTTACGTACGTTTTACTGCCTTTAGACATTGGAAAATGTTTGACGTAATTTTTATTCATTTAAGAATTTAGTTCCCTGAGTATGACAATTACAAGTTTGTTTAAAGTTATTTTGTTTTTCTCCAGTGGGTTTGTAAATCCGGAAACTTAAATCTTTGATCCTAATAACCTCGTTCCAGCTCGAATGAAACCCTTAGTTTTCTTTGGGTTTGGCCCCAACGCCCACACATTAGTTTTTAATGACCAAACAAATTTTAAAAACTTAACACAAGTTGTAGAGAATGTTTCTAAGGTAGGAAGGACTGATATGGAAGTCAAAGGTGGTATGGTATGCACGTTTTTAGCTAAGGGCAGCTTTTTTGTAATAGGTTCAAAAAGGCCATAATTTGTATGGTGATGAGGAAGGCGAAAGATAGGAGCTTTTCAGACGTTCCTTGGATAAGTATAAATAAGAATCTTTTCTAGAAGAAATTGTGAGTATATGATACCTGCTAAAAGTTGGTGTAGAAAGAGAATATCAGCGACTTCACGGCTTTTGTGGAGGGTTTGCAGATAAATAAGTTTTAAACGATCTTCATAAGTGATAAGAATAGATTATCACGCTATGAAAGACCGCGGAATGCAAATCGAAAAAATCTGCTCTGTACGGATTCAATTCTTTAAGAGTAAGAGTTCAGATAGGGAGACCACACTTGACTAGCGTATACAAGTAGAAGTCTAACAAAGGTGGTGCATAGGGATTTAATGACATAGGAGTTCGAGAATTCTTAAGACCAACGTTAGATTAAACCAAGGGATGATTAAGCCTTGTTAATAATATAATCGAAATGGACTCGAAAATTTAACTGAGTGTAGCGAATGGAACAGACAGAATGAATGGTAATATCGTGCAGACTGTAAAATCAGTAAGGGAAGATATGATCGCTAACGGTTAACAATAAGTTCTAAGAAATGTTTGTACCACCGAGTCTGAAATGAGTCAAGATCATTTTGGAGTAAGACAAATTCAGATGGAGGAGAAATAACCTTTGTTATTTTCATGTCATTATGGTATATATAGACAGTTGAATTATCAATGATATTAATAATGTCGTTGATAGTTAGTAGAAATAACAAAGGAGCAACGTAGCTCCCTTGAGGGACTCCTGAGTTTGCATAAATGGGATCGGAGGTTGAGAACCTGAAAACAACTCTATACTGGTGATTCTCAAGGTACGATATGAGCCATGAAATACAAAATTGTTTGAAATCAAGGGCTATAAGTTTAAGATAAATAATTTGGTAATTAATTCTATCAAAGGCTTAACTAAAGTCTGTAGTGATAACGTCCACTTCATTCCCTTTCTCTAATTCGTTTAGAGTGTTTGACACATATTCAAGAAGATTGGTTGTAGTGGATCTGCCTTTTTGGAAGCCATGTTGTTGGGAAGAAAAAAAGGTCCACAATGAAAATAGATAGAGTCGTAGACAATGCTTTCGAAAAGCTTGTGAATTAAAGAAAGCTTGTCTATGAGCCTGTAGTTCATAACATCATTTATCGCTCCTTTTTTTTAACAGGAAAAATAAAGGAATCTTTTCAAAGCTTTGGAAAGATAGTTTGAGAAAAGGAAAGACGAATCAGTACTGAAAGAGGTTTACATAGGAAGATAGCACACTTTTTTAATAATACTGCAGGCAAACCATCCGGACCATCAGAGAAATCATTTTTAAGTAGACTTAATTTTGTATTAAGAGATTGGTAAAAGTTTTAGGGTCGGTAGATGTCATATCGTGTAATTTTAATGCTGAAGTGAAACCATCGGATTTACGTTAAATGTAAATAAATTGGTAGAAGCGTCTGGGCGCCGTAATGAGGCTGTTTTGAATTTTGTCAATGTATTTTAAATATAGAAATTCACAAAGAGATGCAAATTTGCATTAAGCTTGCTGGTAGTTTGAGAAGTCAACACCGGACCTGGTTTTTAAATATGTTTTTCAGAATGAATTTCTGATATTTCGAAGGGTTCGTAGATCTTTATTAAACACATTTTTACGTGGGACATATGGTACGGACTGATCGATACATTGATAAATAGATATATAGAAAAATTCAAGGGCGATATCTATGAAGGTGTTGTTATCGAAGAACGATATTAAGTAAAGCAGTCAAGTGAAAAAGGTAAAGGAGGGGGTGGATTTGGTCAAGGATAAATTTTAAATGAGTTCTGAAACGAGAGAATTAAAGGAAGAACAAATTAATTCGAGCTGTTTACCTAATCGTACTGACTTGAAATAGACTTGAGCCTTTGAGCAGTGAATTTGAACCACATATAATTAAAATTTGTATTAATACACCAGTCATACTGTGGTAGAAGCTGATAGACAACATCATCATGTACGGTAACGGCTAAACCATAACGAGAAAAGAATAATGGCACTAAGCTATAAGTTAAACTCCGTATGATCGGTGTTTTCACCAACCTAGGTTTTACTTAGTGGACACGTATACAGCACACAAATTTTGCCAATGCCCCCGATTGTTGCTATATTCGACACAAAAAAGGTAGGGGGAGAATTAGTTTAATGTAAATTAAGTAATACCGAAATAAAAACTCGACAAAATAAAATTGAAAAAAAATCTCGATTTTCACATAAGTATGTACATTAAAAAATAAATTAAAATAATTTGTTCCTTCAGATGTTTATAAAATTAGTATATGTATTTATAGTACTGCGATACTTATACGAGCAGCTTTTCTTGTTAATCAAAGTTATTTTTTGTTTTGCTTACCTGTAGGACAAAGGGTACATTGGTGGGCCTCATCAGCTGTATGTTCTACTATTAAATCGGCACCTATGTTTGATGGAGGGAGAGATTCATCATTCTGGCGTGGCTCTAATTGGTTAACTTCATTTTGTTCTGTTCTACTATGGTCGCTTAAATGTGTTTGTAAATGAACATCCAAGTCCAGGCTGCATGAGAAAATTTGGTGGCACTCCTTACATTTAAATGGTTTTGCTTTTTTGTGACACATGGCTATATGGGCCGTAAGATGACCATGCCGTTTGAATGTCTTACCACACACCAAGCAGATGAATGGTCTTTCATCGCTATGGGCTCGCATATGTTCATTCAGGCGCGATAGATGAATGAATTCTGTTGAGGAAAAAATTTAAGTTGAGTTCTAAAATTAAATATAAGTATTTTTTGGGTGTGAATAACCTTTATCGCATGTCGGACATTGTAGACGGCGTGGTGTATCAGGCTGACCAGTCTCAATTTCTAATGATCGATTTCCTAATTGTTCTGATTCTTCCAAAGGTTCCTTTTTGATTGACATGCATGTCAGAGACTGTGGTAAATTGTGGAACTCTTGCATGTGTTTTGATAAATGTTCTGTATTTACTGAAATAAAGCACAATGTACATCTTATCTTATTCTCATTTCTGCCATAGTAGATTTGTCTTTCATGTAGTTCTATTGGATTTTGAATTGATTGATAATTAAATGTATCCTCTTCAATTTCATTTTCAGGTTGACTTTCTCCTGAAGTGGGATTTTGATTTGCATCTTCGATATTAACTGGTTTTGCATGATAAGTTGGATCTTTGTAATAGCTTTTTTTGACAACAACTCTCCTTTTGGAACTTCCTTTTTTTAAGTTGCCTTTTGCATTATGAGTTTTCAAGTGCATTTGGAGATTATACTTGCTGGAAAAGGCTCGAGAACAATCAATACATTTATATGGTAGTATTCTTTTATGAACTATCATTATGTGAGACTTAAGATGAGCATTTTTCTTAAAACCTTTGTCGCACGTTTTACAAATAAATGGCTTTTCAACATTGTGGGTCTTCATGTGATCAGCAAAAAGTGCAAAAGTAAAAAATTCTGAAATAGACAACAAATATTTAAATCAAAGTTAAATTCAATGAAAACTTGAGCCCTTCGCCTATTTGGCATTAATGAACTTGAGCTATAAATATTCCATATATGGTAAAATATTAAATATAATTGAGAAAAAAACATTACGAACTACTAATGTCAAATATTTAAATATGCAATCATTTTTATGAAAATAAAAACTGAAACATTTTTCTAAATACTTGGAATTAAATTACAGAAATACAGTCTAGTTTCGTTTCCAGTATAGCAATGTAAAATGCTCTCGCTTAATAGTAGTAGCTCTTACCTTTTTCGCATTCCATACATTGTTTTGTAATGCCAGTATCAATTTCTTGGTCTTTAGTTGATAGTGTCCTAAAGAGTGGATGCTGCATGCTTTGTGGTTCTTCTAAGGGTTCTGTTTTCAATAAAATACTTGATGGTTGTGATATGCTAAGACACTCCTTCATATGTTCTGTTAAATCATCTGAATCAACTGCAACGTTACACAGTGCGCATGTTATTCGAATATTTTTGTTCTCAGCATCCGCTTCTGCAGGAATTTGTTGTTCCTTTGAAGTATTTACATTCTCAGTAATTTCTTCGTTGTTGCAAACTGTTTCTATAAGTTGTTTATTAGTTTCATCACTTTCAATGTTCGTACAAAATTGGTCGGAATATTCACTTTTTGGTAATAATGTACCTTTTCCTCTATGACCACCTTTCACTTTTACTTTATTTCGCTTTTTCTTTCCCTTGTGTGATCTCAAATGTTTATTGAGAATATAAAAAGTTAGGAATACCCGGTCACATTCATCGCACTTGAAATTCCTCGTTTTTGTATGGCTCATTTGGGTGTGAATCTTGAGATGAGCTTCTTGTCTGAATGTTTTGTAACAAATGGAACAATTAAATGGTCTAGCATTTGCATTGTGAGTTTTGATATGCTCGTTGAGATCCGAAAGAAACACAAATGCTAAAAATAAGTAAAAATTGTATAAATTAAAAGAAGGGAGAAATATAGTTTGGCTACTTACTTTTTTTACATTGGGTACAAGGAAAGAAACAATTCTGATCGGTTCTGTTGTTTGTGTTTTGATCAGGAGGAATTGGAGAGGAAGACATTGATTCAAACAGTGGATGAAGCTCGAGTTTTTCAAAGTTCATAATAACTTGATCTTGAAGGTCATCTTGAGCAATTTTGATGGGCGTTGTTGTTGTTTCGACTGCCGAATTCTTATCAGATCCCTGCGGCGGTTTACCACTTTTTTTAACATTAGATTTAACTTTCTTCCGACGTGGATTAAAATGGGTTTTTTCATGTACTCTCATATTAAAACCACTGGCAAATCCTCGTAGACAAACGCTGCATTGGAAGGGCATTATTTTCTTATGATCTATCAAGATATGATTCTTAAGATGACCTTTTTGAGTGAAGGTCTTTTTGCAAGTTGTACAAGCAAAAGGCCTTTCACCAGTATGTGTTCTCATGTGGGTTTCAAGTTGTGAGGCAAATTGAAATACTGCAAATTATAAGCAAATTAATATGTAATAAAATCCATTTTAAATATTTGAAACTCACCTCTGTTGCATAGAGTACATTGAGGTTTAACTAAATCTCCGATTGGAACCTCGGACTCATTCGAATTTGTAGTTTTAACTCCCTCTTGAGCATCTTGGGATGATTTGTCTAGTGAATTTTCTTCATTGAGACTGAGATTCATAAGATCTTGTGGAATATTCGAGATATCACTTGTTTCATCAACTAGAGTAGGCTCATTCGAATCTACATTCCTCTCAAATGCAATCAAATGTTTGTCACGATTTAATTTTCTTCTTTTTTGTCTGTGAATGATTTTTTTAGAGTGAGAAGGGTGTTTTTCCTTAATATGAGATCTAAGCCTCCAATAGTCTTTAAAAGCCTTGCCGCAGTTTGAGCAGACGTGTGGCCTTTCGTTGTTGTGACATCGCATGTGTTTTTTAAGGTACGAAGCAAACAAAAATACTGAAATACAAAACAATATATCTTTGACTTTGTTAATTTTTTTAAATTTAATTTCAATTTACTTTTTTTACAGTCAGGACACTCAAACTTATTTGGTGCGGATCCTTGATTCTCTTCTTCATTGGAATTACTTTTTGGATTAACAGGAACATTTGTTGTTTCAATTATATTATGAGTTTGTTTCATATGTTCTGTTAAAAGTTCGATCTGAACTGACGAAGAACAAATTGAACAAGATGTCATGTCATTATTTCCTAAATCAACGCCTTCTGACCCGAGATTTGTATTGTTTTGATCAACATCAACACTTGTTGACTGCACAATATCCGGTTTGGCAAGTGCGCGACGTCGCCTAGTCTTAGTTTTTCTCTTAATTACCTTGTTGTGTGAATTTCTATGCACTCTGTAGGTGTATTCATGGACAAATGCTTGGGGGCATTTATCACACTTATAGGGTTTTATTTTAGCATGAGTTATCATGTTGTGAGACTTGAGGCTTACTTTATATTTAAAAGCTTTGTCACATATTGTACAAATGAATGGTCTTTCATCGCTGTGACTTTGTAAATGTTTTTTAAGGTAAGATTCGTACACAAAGACTGAAATAAAAGAAATTTTGTATTATATGTATATTTTCTATTTATTTTGTAATAGTTGTAGTTTTGATTTACCTTTTTTGCAGTGAGGGCACTCGTATCGATTTTTGGGTTTCTTTTTAGGACTTACTTCTTCTACCTGATTTGGTGTCGTATCCAAATTTGGTTGATTTAATTGCTCAGGTTTAGAAACATCCGTGCTCATTCCAACTGACTCTGATTCCACAAAATTAGTTTTATCCTCAACAAGCCCAATTTCTGGTTTTTGGACATTAACTTCTGTACTACTCAATTTTTCGTTTATCTCCACAGTTGGACATTTCTGATTTTGTTTACCCTTATCATCATTTGTAATTTCATATTTAATTTTCTCTGCAGTAGCAAGTATTTCTTGTTTTTGTGTAATGGTGTCATCACTTGGGTTGGATTCGTTGTTTTCATTTTCAAAATTCAAAAGTTTTTTATTTTTAATCTTCTTCTTGGAACCTCCTCGCCGGTTAGTAATCTCTTTAGTACAACTATGAGTCCAAATTCGCGATATTAAATGTTTTTTAAGGTTTGATTTGCAAGAAAACGCACGTTTACAATCATTGCACTTAAACGGTTTTAGTTTCTTATGGGTTATCACAATGTGACTTTTAAGATTTCCCCCATTTTTGAAACCTTTACCACAGATGGAACAAATGAATGGCCTTTCAATGCCATGACCACGCATATGTTTATAAAATCGTGCAGAAACAATAAACGCTGAAAGAAAAAGTAAACAGAACAATTTATTATTACCATGTTTTTGATTTATTTCGTTTTTGTATTTGTGTATATACTTTCGTCACATTTTTCACAGTGATAAGTTTTTGGTGCCTCAGTACTTATTTCCTCTGTTTCGTAAGACTCCTGAAGATCATCTGATTTTGCAGCTTTTGCTTCAATCACTGATAAACTATTACTGGATTCATTCAAGAGCTTATCTTTATTTAAAATTTGTGATTCATCTTTGTGGGCTTCAGTCGTACTATTCTCGTTTTCGCCTTCGATCATATTCTCATCTTGTTGCAAAGGGTTGATCTCAATTGATTCTTCATATGAGTGTTCATCATTTTCAGTGGTAGACTCAAGACTTTTTATTTCTGCTGCGGTACGGACACTGTTCTTGTTAACATTTTTTCGTTTCAAGCCACGCCGCTTTTTAGCAAACGGGTTTCTACGGCCTCTAAGCGATAATATATGACTTGTTTTGATGTGACGCGTTAGTTGGCCTGGTGTTTTGAAAAATTTACCACAATTCACGCAGTCGAATGGTCTGGCATCACTATGACAAACTACATGTTCGTTAAGGCGTGACAAGTATTTAAATACTGAAAATTAAAATAGGGTTATATTTTAGAGATTTTTTTATCCAAGGGAACAAAAACTGAGTCTAATGAGTTTTTTATTTGGTGATCCTGAGGAAAAAAACGAAAAATTCTGAATTTAAATGCAGAATCATGTTTTCTAGTATTTTTGTCGTTTTAAAAGAGTATCAGCTGAAACCGACCTTAAGAAACAACCGACAAACTGAATAAAATATAAATCACCGGACTAATAATGAAGAACACCAACCAACATTTAATATCGGACAAAACAAGAACCCACATTCATATTTATTAAGACAAAAATCCTTCCCAACCAAGTTTATAACCGTGAGCAGAGTAGATCCACACCCCCCAAACAAAAATCAACACGATACTTTAAAGATATGCACTTTTAATGTCAGGACACTTGTTTTTGATGAAAACAAGGAAGAATTAAGACAAGCGCCGAGGAAAATAAAATGGGACATCAGAAACAAGATTACTAGGGCAAAACATAATAGATAATGACCATTACATGTTTTGCTACGTGTAGGAGAAACGAAATGTCTCCACGGTGTTGGATTCCTTATTAAAAACGAACTAAAAGAAAAAATTACCAACATCCAGTTACATAATGAAAGAATTTGCAACATACAATCAAAATCATATGATGACAATAATTCAAGTACCTATATGCACCGACAGAGAGCTGATAACGAGAAAATGCTGAGGTTCTACAACAACTAAGATAAAATACACACAAATACAGAACCGAAGTAATGTAAGAGATCGCAGACTTCAACGCAAAACCTGGAAAGAGACTAAACGAAGAAGAAAAGAAAACTTTGGGACCCTATGGATATGGCGAAATAAGTGAAAGAGTTATAAGATGGATTAAAGAGATGAATTTAAAGTTCGGTAAATAAGAAAACAGCAGAAAATGGATGTGGATCTCACCAAATGGTAAAGCAAAAAATGAAATAGCACTGATTCTGACGAACATAATCAAAATCGAAATCGAAACAATCAAAGATATATATGTATGTGCTTAATAACAACAGTGGCCACAGAACAGAACAGAAGTAACAATAAATCATAAGAAGTTGAAGAGGAACCTACAAATCCATTACATACATATAGAACAACACTTACTTAAAATTAACTTTATGAATTAAGAAAAATTATCAAATTAGAAATACAAAAAATGAGATTGAAAAATTCAACGAAACAATAGCTAAAGAAACGATGAGACAAACAAAATCATAAAAAAAAAAAACAAATTTACTGCTAAAAAGTCAACAAGAATGGATAATTAGTTTAAAAACCAAAATGCAAACAAAATAACAAATAAAAAAGATTAGAACGAAAATGCCACTGAAGTCTTTAAAAAACCTTTCTCTTCCATGAACATAACTAACGATGAAAATATTGATAGCATAGACATCGATCTCCCCACAACACAAACTCCATATTTTGCAAAGAAAGTATTGAAAGGACCATAGACGACATGAAAAAGGACAAATGCACTGGAAATTATGGAATCTCTGCAGAATTGATAATTTACGGAAATAATCGCTTCTAAAATCTTAAAACAAAATAACACAATAAATCCCTAAACAATGAAGAGAAACAAATATAACGCTTATACATACAAATAAGAAAGAAAACAAGACGACTGAAATAACTATAGATCCAACAATTTATAAGTTGTTTTTAAAAACACCCTACGAGAACATCAAGGAAGATTCAACAAGAACCAACCTAGGGAATAAGGCTGGATTCAGAGAAGGTTTCTCAACTACAGACCACCTACAGACGATGAATCAAGACTTCAGTAAAGCATTTGACTTTGTTGAACAGATACAATATGAACATCCTTAAAAAACCAAACCATGAATCCAAACGTTATTAAGACTACCAAAAACATATACAAAAATAGTGTAGCATAAATAAAAACAGAGAGTGGGCCCTACTATTTAACTCGATTCTACTTTTGATTCTATTCGAAACTCATTTCCGATTCTACTTTCAAATCGTACTACGTATGAAAGTAGAATCGAATTCCGGTTATACCAACTTCTTTTCAAAAAAATGTCTGCTTTTGAACGAGTATCGAGTCTTTTGACAGTTTTAAAAACAAAAAAAAAAAAACAAAAAAAAACATAAAATTTTTGGACAAGTATAATTATAACAAAAATGGACACCGTTGGAATTTGGTTTAATTTGCAAGGAAATGAAGAACGGTACGAGCAAATTGAACGAAGGACGAAGAAGAATGAGAGATAATTCCAAAATAATGGAGCTGAGTGAGAAAAGGTTTGCACATATAGGGTCCGCCATCGAACGTTTTTTTTTTCAACTAGTGCTTATTTCACCAAACCAAATCGGTGGTGACAAGAACGCTGGATGTGCACAGCAAACCATGTCAAAAATACCTGCCGAAGTTTTGACTTCAATCGAAAGAGCCATTTGCCCGCTGATGATGAATTTTGAAATGAATGAGGAAGAGAAACGAAAGTCCAAACGCTAATTTTGCCAAAAATCACGAATTCCCGGTGTAATTGGGGTGGTGAAATAATAAAACACAAAAAGTTGAATGAAAAACTTTCAAATTCAAATTGCATATTAATAATTTATAACATTTTACTTACACTTTGACAAAAAAAAAACTTCGCTCGCAAACACATTTGATGTAGAGTGATTATTTTCGATTTTGCCTTATTTTGAATTCTACTTTCGAGTTACGTAGTTCCTCGTCTATTCGAAAGTTCATAAGAATATAGTTGGCACTACTAGAACTATTCGATTATCGTTTGTTCGAAAGTAGTCAAATAGATACATAGTACCAATTTTTCGAATTCGAGCAATTTCATTGTAGAATCGAGTTACATAGTAGAGCCAGGACGTAAAGAGACGTTTTAGAGAATATTTCTCAAAAGACTAACTGGAAGATAAAATATGGTATAAGGATAAATGAACAACTTCGAAACATTTCTACATACAGATGATGACAACAGAAATCACTTTCATATGCAAAAGCTATGGACTGCAAATTAATAAAATAAAAACAAAAGTTATAACAAACCACATCAGAGAAGATATAATCCTTGACCGAGAATAAAATGGAATACGTGGAAGATTAGATACACTCAAGACAAATAAAATCTTTTAAGGACCAAGCAAAGCAAGAAATTAACATGTGCATCACAAACAGCTGCCAACAATTCTGGAGCCTCAAAAAGATTTTAGAACTGGACCAAACTATAGAAACACAAAAATATACATATCTTTGACTCCACTATTCTACCGATGCTCACATATGGAAGAATTATAGAAATCCGCAACAATACCCGATTAATTGATAGAATAGATAGAACGAAAAGACTTAAATGGAGTTTTGCAGGACATATTTCAAGACTTCAGGATTAAAGATGGACATGGATAACTACAAAATGGAGACCAGAAAGTAAAAGACCAGCAGGCCAACGTCCGAACAGTGACCTTCTTTACCAAATAAACGAAAATTGGTACAATGATGTAAAAAATCGAGACATAGACCGCCTTGGGGGAGGCTTATGCCAGCAACTAATACTAAATATACAATTGTAAAACATACATTTTAAGGCTAAACTAATTATTTTTATATTTTATTTAAGGAAATTCAAAACGATAAAACTTTCGATTACTTGCTAAGCTGAAATTGTACACAATTCCAAAAAAAAGGTAATGAAAGCTTAGATAATAAGAAACAGGAAAGAATCTTTAGTTTGTATATATTTTAAACTTACAAATCAATAAGGGAAACCTTATAAGTTTTGCACAAAAAATAAGTTTCTGAAAGTTTGTTTAATTGATTAAGGATTTTATACGATTCTCTTAAGGAGGAATTTAATTTTGTTTGTATCTAGAGCACACAAAACCTTTTTGTAAGTTCTTAAAAGCTTTTGTTACATTTATACAAAGATTTTATTTTCAACTTTTAAAAAGTAAACAAAAATGTATGTACGTGCTAATATTTGTTGTCAAATATGATAATTATTTTCATGAATAACTTTTCTTACCCTTTGTGCAATGGGGACAATTAAATTGCCGTGATCCTTCGGAACTATTTTTTTCTTCATGGTTTGAATCTTGGCCATCCAACGAATAATCTACCTGTGTTAGCTTTTCAGACTGCCTTGTTATTTTCTTGGTCCCACTTATTTCACTAGTGCTACTATTAGGTTGCGTTTCCTTTTGTCCATTGTCAGGAGTTTTTAATTCTTCTCTATGAATTCGCGCTGAACGTCTAGTGGAACGTTCATTCGTCCAAATTGCCGGTTGTTCATTATTACTTTCATCGAAATAACGAGTAACATCTGATTTCTTTTCGTCTGGACATTCGATAATAATACTTTGTTCGTTAAGTTCATTCGTATGCTCTATTTTTTCTTTTTTCTCAGTATAAATGCCAGGTAAGGAATAATAACTTTTGTAGTGTCTACTTCCTTTATGTGATCTAAGATGTTCTTTTAGTTTTGATGGAAAAGAAAAAGTTCTAGGGCACTCTTCACACTTAAAAGGTTTTATTTTTCGATGAGCTACATCGATGTGGTTCCTTAGTTGTGCGGATAGCTTAAAACCTTTGCTACAAGTTGAGCACGAATAAGGTTTGGAATTATGAGAACGCATATGCTTTTTAAGACGAGAACTATACAAAAATTCTGAAATGAATAATAAATATTTGTATAAATTTGAAATAGAATTTAATCACGAAATCATTAGTAAAACAGCTCTGAAAATACAAATTTTTTAAATACATACAGTGGCTCCCACGACTAATATCGGACAAAGAGAATGTAAATTATAGCAACACATACTTAATCATGATAACATTATAACATATTTAAGCTCAAATTAAGTTTCAATAAAAAAACTGAATTTCAAGTTATTAATTATTAGCAAATAAATAAACGAAAGCTCCTTTAATTAACCTCTCACATATAATTGGACACTCACTGTTTTTGCACTGTAGTAGCTCTGTAACGGTACTTTTCTCGTCAAATGACAACGTTATTATTAACCTTGTATTATGGAAGACTGTTACTTACTTTTAATAATAATTGTGAGCAGAAAAGTAAAGAAGTTGAAGACGTATGATGAGAAGCTACTTTTTAGGCTAATCAACTGAAATTCCTTCCTATCGTTCGGAACAGTTTGTGGAAGGTAAAATGTATCAAATGGCTAACATCAATATTTGGAAACAACATTTAGGTTTCAGTGTCATTGAGCTCGGAATACAAGAAAAGAAGAAGAATGCATCTTCTACCAGGACCACTAAGCAAAGCACACATCTTGTACAGCAAGGTAGTGTTATTGTATAACTGCCCTTACGTGCTTAAAATAGAAAAAGTTACCTAATTTAATTACTGTAGAACATACAGTTCTTTGACGTTATCGATTCAAAGATAGAGCGCAACAATTCTCTGAAAGCTTTAAGCTAGTTGGCTAATCTTCCACCGAAAAGTACAGCATCCCAACAGCGCATTAACTGTTTCTATTTTCAAAAACAAGAATGGTTAGGTTATGATTAAGAACCCCAGGAATGAGCGGCGTGGTCCAAAATGAGCTACTGAATACATAATGTGTTTTGAAACACGCTTTTCTGAAACCACTGCGTAGCGTAGTCCACACCTATTTGTCTGATTACATAATATCAATTTGAGTAATTCATCTGGAGCTAGTGATACCATTTTTGTAATTGGTTCCAGAAATCCATATTTAAGCACCCGCATTACTGCGGTTCTAAGTCGTGCCCTTACCATTATTGTACTTGATAATAGACACGGTTTAGACTCTTTATACTAACTTCATTTTTTCGGTATCAATTTAATTTCAAAAAATTGTGCACTTCTTTCCTATATACACAAAGCGGTTGATCATATGAAGAAATTGTATACTTGGCACAGGTATTAACACCGTTTCCAAAAAGCTATAAAATCAAAAGCGTTTTACATTAAATTATTGATGCAATATTTTTGTTCGATTTTATTCTTATTACTCTGCATACTGACTTAATGAATACGGATAGGACTTTTTTTAATTTTGTCTACTAAAAAGGGTTGTTAAGTTGAAATTTGACAATTTAAATAAGTTTTCAATTTCAATAATGGCTTCTCCTAAGGAAATTTCAATAGAAGTTCGAAATATGGCTGTAAAATACAGAAATCAATGCCAGTCTTTTGGTGAAATAGCAAAGCTTTTGAATTTAATTCGAAAGAAGTCCAAAGAAGCTTAACGTAGAGATGTCAGCTTCAAACAAAGATCAAAATTAATGCAACAAAATTTGGCCAAAGAACTTGGACCAAGATCAGAAATAATATCATGAAACATAATGATGTAATGTTAGTTGATACCATAGCCGCACTCCTCGAACACATTATAAAACTTCGCTTGAAATTCGTCCAAAAGCATATTGAAAAGGAGACATGCATTTTTGGAAGCGAGGTTTGTTTACCGTCAGTAAACAACATATTTAGAATTGATGCAAGATGCAACTATGGATCCGAAGAACTTAGTTGCTACTATTAAGCATGGTGGAGGTAGCGTAATGGTTTGGGCAGCTTCCGGAGTTGGTAAGTTAGTGTTTATTGAGGGTGTTATGGATCAATATATGTAAATCCATTTTGGAATGAAATTTCCAAGCATCAGTTGATGGCGTGAGACTTGGTCCTACTTGGATCCCCGGGCCCGGGATTTTCTAGGGGCCCGTGAAATTGAAAGCAATGATGAGAGTGTTTTTTTTTCAATATAGGTAGTCTAAATTCATCATCAACACACCTATTCCCACTTATTTTTAGGGACCCGAAATTTAAAATCATTCATGCTTTCGCAATCGGGCCCCTGTTTGCATGTTATCTGCCAATCTATCAGTCACAAGCTTGCCGATCTGGGCCCCTGATTATTATTGGCGTACATTTTTGTTAATATTTAATGGAAAATTGGGCAACTCTGAACTATTGAAAGAAAGTTATAATAAATTGTTTCGCTTTTCTTATTTAATTTAACGTAAATTTCAAATTTATTTTATTTTGAAAATTTTTAAAGTCAAAATAAGGGGCCCGGCAACTTAAAACAAAACACAAATATTTATTTCGGTTTCTGTTTTTATAAAGTTTCTTTTCTTCTATTTTTGTTTCTGCTGGGAACGAAATTTTTGATTCGGTTTCGGGGGGCCGGAAAATCCTACGCAAACGTTTTTCAATTGTGGTTTCCGTAATATTAATTAATTAATATTTTGAATAAATTGTTTACTGAAGATTTGAAGGATATCAAGTCACTTCAAAGTGTGTATATTAAACCAGCCATACAAAAATAACAAGGAATTCTATATAGAATATTGGACACCATTTTTTTCATTGGCGAAAGGGGACTAGGACTACGAGGCGATAGCAATCTTATTGGAGAGCCAAATAATGGACATTTTTTGGGCATTTTGGAATTAATTAGTCATTATGACCCCTTATGTCAGGAGCACTTGGAAAAAGTAAGAATTTCACAACAAGAGCACAAATGCTTCCAAGTCCACTACCTTTCCGTTGAGCTTCAAAATGAGTTCATTAAAATTTGTGCCCAACATGTGAATTCAGCTATTTTGAAGGAGAGAGAAAACGCCAAATACTTCGCTATAATTGTCGATGAAACACCCGATTCAAGTGATGTGGAACAAAACACATTTATTTTGTGATATCTGCGCTTTGAAGAAAATGTAATCACCATCCAAGAACGGTTTTTGGAATTTGTCGATTGCAACAAAAAAACTGGCACCGCAATAGCTGATTTGATCTGCGAAACATTGGCAAAGAACGAAATCCCTTTAGGAGACTGTTGTGCACAAGGCTATGACAATGGAAGCAATATGAAAGGACAGTATAATGGTGCACAAAGTCATATTTTAAACAAAACTCCGAATGCCGTGTATTCACCATGTGTAGCTCACAGCTTTAACTTGCGTGGAATCGATTAAGCCGGATGTTGTACTGCCGCAATCACATTTTTTGGTGTTGTTCAAAAGTATTTAAACTTGTTTAGCAGCAGTGCTCAACGGTGGGAAATTCTTAAGGAGAATGTGTCCGGATCCCTTCACAAACTTTCCGATACAAGTACAAGATGGTCAGCTAGAATTGAGGCAGTGAAACCATTTGCAAATCATCTGAAAAACGTTAGAACATCATTAGAAGCCTTAAGTGATATTAATTTAACTGCTGAAGCGATGTAAATGGCGTTTTAAAATATATGCACAAATTTAAATGCGTCCTGATGTCTTTGATTTGGTGCAAGGTTCTTAGCGCTATAAATGAAAGAAGTTTCCTTCTTCGAGCCAGAGATCTCGACAACTTGATCTTCGATTTGAACATTATTCAAAACGGATGAGATCAATTTGTATGTGAATGCAAAGCAGTTGCTACTGTATTGAGGGATGTTCCAGAATCGTTTCCATCGAACCGAAAAAGGCAATTAAAGAGACATTTTGAAGAAAACCGAGGAGCTGGAAAGAAAATTGAAACAGACGAAGAAATAAATTTCAAGAGAAACACCTTTTACGCCATAGTTGATTCAATTATATGTGGAATTTCTCTTCGGTTCGATACGATGAAAAATTTGAATGCTACATTTTCATTTTTATGACAGTTTTCAACAATGGACGAACGTGAGATTAAAAACTCCGCTACAAGGTTCATCCAAAAGTATAACTCGCATGTGTCTCAAGAGTTGAAAGAAGAAATAATTCACTGAAACACATTTTTGAAGCCAATTTTAAAGCAGAACTTCCGCCATTGAGTTTGCTCAATGCTATTTATTCCCAGAACTTGGAGACGATTTTTCCCAACATTTGTGTTGCTCTCCGTGTGTGTTCCACCATACCTGTTACCGTAGCTAGTGCCGAACGTTCATTTAGCGTCCTTGTCAGAACAAAGAAGTTTCATCGTTCGTACTAAAAGATTTAGTATGTGCTACTGAGTGGACGTGTGCGTGATTTCGTGGCAACATTTTTTTTTAATTTCAAACGTTTTTATTTAACGTACCAAGGTATTTCTCCGCTAAAGAACTTCAAATTTATTCCCGCAAAATTCTATTGAACTGATTAAAATATGTGCATCATTTTCATTTGATTTAATTAAATAAATAAGTTTAAACTATACCGCGTGACAAAACTTTTTTATTATAAACCACCTACATATGTATATACTTATTTCTCTTAATTTCGAATGTGACTGCTCTTAATCCGAATTTCACATATAAATCTACATAAACAAAAATCCAACACATACCTGCATTTCATTACAAGGTACGCACCTCTCAAATAATAGCTTTTGGCACTCAAACACCTTCAAGGTAAAACATCATACAAGAGCATCATCTCACACCCTCTTGCACTTTGTATGCTTATGTCTAATAAACGGAATAGAGAAGTACCATCATCTTCACCTGATCAACAGCTGCAGCCCACCTCTCCTGATCACAAACAGGCAAAAACCTTACACTTAACACCGAAACGCACGTCACATTTCTCTTCTCTAAACAACACTATGTCACATAACGACGAATCTCTTATCAAACAAAGTGATTACATCATAAAACTACTCTCGTCAAAAATGGATGACTTCGAGAAGAGATTAACATCAAAAATTGTAACCGACGTCTCTGCACTACAAAACTCTATTGATGACGTCACTAATCGCATTAGATCAATGGAAACAAAACTTAATGAAATTGATGTCATTAGAGAAGAAAACAGAGTACTCAAGGAGGAACTAAAAAAACACGATGACGCACTTAAACAAATAACCGCACGCATTGATCGTAATGAAGAACTTCAACTTTATAAACAAACACAGAGTGACGCTCTCATCCATGGTTTACCTCTAATGCAAAACGAAGATCTTAAAGCTACATTTAATCACATGTGCAACACGATAGGAATGAAGCCAATAATTATTCGGGACATTTTTCGACTTAAAACAAAAAATTCGACACTCAATCCACCCGTAATTATAAAATTTCTCACACCACGCGACAAGGGCACTACACTTAAATCGATATCTAACTACCGATCCGTATCAAAAAAAGCACTATGTCTTCGCGATTTTTGACTTTCTTCCGATAAACAGGTGTTTGTGCACGAATGTCTCACAATGAGGAACCGATTACTACTACGGAATGCAATAAAGATGAAAAATGATGGACAGCTGTTTTCGGCATTTACAATGAGAGGTTTTCTGTACGTTAAAAAGTACCGCAATGATGAAGCTCTTATAGTGGACAACATCGATGCATTGAATGTTATTGCTACTGAATCCCCTATGACAACAACAACTGGAACATCTGATTAGCCAAACAACGAAAGAAGAACAACAACGTTTTAATATTTTTATTTTTTTTTTTGCTTTGTTTTGATTTAACTTCACTTGCTTTTTCTAATTATTATTTTTTTTCTTTATTTTTGATTATTTTCAATTTTTGTTTTGGATATATCTTTAATTTGCTTCCTATAACTTCTTTTATTAAATTTTCTTTTTTTTATTATTATTATAATCACTAATGAATATTAATTTAGATAAATATAAATTCATCTATCTCATTGTCATCATCGCCGTCTCTCTATTCTTTAAAAATCTTGCTAAAGTTACTAACTGTCGTTGGCAATATCGAATTGAATGTATGATTCTGTTCGGAATCTGGTCTACTCGCATCTAGAATTATTTTCTATCCATCTTCCATTTCAACTAAACTGGACGATACCCTTGAGATTGATTTGATGATTAACACTTTTTTTCGGTTCACTTATTATTTCCGTTAATTGCAACCAATTTCATGCTATTCGTAATTGAAATTAGAACGTACCATAACAGTAGGCATGAACTTTGAAAAAAATGGTAAATATGGGGGGGCCCGAGATTTTTCCGTCCCGGGCCCGAATTTCCTCTCGACGGCCCTGCGTATGCTAACTAATTACGTAAACCACTTTTAAGTGAGAGGCGAATAATTATCGCGGGTAATTTTTATAATAGTGTACCATTGAAAATTTATCTGAAAAATCAAAACACAGACTTATGTGCAACAATCCGCAAAAATCGAGTCGATCTTCCATTAAACGTCACTAAAGGTAATTTGTAAAAATCTGAAACTACTGTCTTAAAATTGCGGGATATTAGAGATGTGCTTACGTATTTACTTGCCATGGTAATGAAACGACAGCAATAAGGACGTGGAGTGTAGATAAAATGAAACCAAATGCAATATAGATGTTAAAAAAGGAATAGATATGGAAGACCAATTGTCTTCATTTCATTCCCCTATTCGCAAAAACATCATGTGGTATAAAAAATTGTATACAAAAATACCACGTTAAAATGGTAAAATTATAAGGAAGCGTTGTTTTTCGTGTTACAGCAACTTCAAGAGAGACGGTCGTGCAGCCTTTAATAATTCGAAGCAAGTATCAACAGTGTGCAAACAATGCAGGAAACCATTTTGCTTGGTATGCTTCAATTTAAATCATAATGACACATAAACACATCTTAATAAATATTGTTTAATTATTATTTATTATTTTTTTTCAAAAATAAAATATATTCATAAAAAAGTAAGGAATTACTTCTTGAAAAGTGTTTTTACTTAAATATATTTCCATTTTTTGTTTAAGTTTATTCGAAAATTAAGTTTTTAAACTATTTTGTTCATATAAAGATGTTTATGTATCAAAAATGTTACATTGATATGAGAGAAAAATGTAAAACGAAAAAAAATTAAATTTGTGTATCAAATCTTATACATGGGACAGTTAAGGTGCTAATAGCATTTTTTTAATGTTTTTATTTCTTATATAAACAAAAATTTAGATTGGATTTTTTAAGACCATAATCTTACGTTTATCCATAATCAAAATTTATCACGGAATAAAATTATACCTTCAATACCTTCACTAGATATCGAGAATTGAACATCAATTGACTGACTCACTGTTGGATTTGTATACAAAATCATTAGAATGTTGATTTATTTTTTATAAGTTGAAACTAGTTTAAAGGCAGTATCTGGAATTTACGCCAAGATATTCGAGTCGAAAATCGATTTTGACCAACTTTAAGTAATGTTTTCTTGTTTAGTTTTTATTTTTTGTAAGAAAATCCGTTATTTTGATTTTACTCAAAATTTATCTAATTTAATTTTATTTTGAAATCCATATCTCTACAGATTCTTGAGATATGGATGATGAAAAATGGTACCCCGAATGTACGAACGTACGTACACACGCACACACAATCACACGAAAAATCGGACTTATTACAATAACTTCCTATGTGAAGTTAATAAAGTCAAATTTAGCATTTTCATACATAGATTTATTTAGTTTTTCTCTTTATATTTTTGAATAATAATCATAATTTTTCATTCTAGAAATGTTTATAATTATTAGTTATAAGGTGGCGCAACAGTCCGTTGAGGACTAGAGCCTAGTGACTTACAACTCTCAACTATTTCTGTGTGCGAGTACTGTTATCAGTATATCAAATTATCGAACCAGTTTTTTTAATGCCTTGAATCTAACAATACAATATTATTGTAAAGAAAAAATGTTTACCTGCCGATCTTTTAATTCTGAAGTAGTGCCTTCTTTAAAGCGGTTAATTTTTTGACTTATATTTCTCTTATCTGAAATCATTTGAAACAAGTTAAATTCTTACCTTTGCTGCACTGAAGACATTTGAAACTCGGTTTCGTTGTTGGGAATTCCATTATTGGAGAATCCATCTGTAATGGCTCTTCAGGTTCCATTTTGATTTGTGGATAGGTAAATTCAAAAGAAATATTATCAAAACACTGCGACTGATCACTCATATATACATCGCCAAACGTTAAATGTCGCGTTGAAGACGTATTGTATGAATCAATCTCATAATCGATCTCCTCTTTAATGTATCCTTGAGGCGGCTGAAATGTTTTAAGTGGTTCTTCAACGCTACCTCCATTTGTTTCGTCACCCTGGCTACAAACAGAAGTGATAACAAAATATCCATACGATAGGTCATCCTGGTCTTTTTCTGTTTTGATTTTCACTGGGGGTTCATACTCTGAATCAACTTCATCGGCACCATATAAACTTACAAGATTCTGAATGATAGGTTTATATTCTTTTTCTTCAGTCCCCACCTGTTGGTGAGTTTGTGCTTCAAGCTCTTCTTCAGTAGCAAAGAGTTTTCTCAAAGTACTATCCGAATTTAGGCATTTGACTTTAAAAGAATAACATCGATTTATTTCGTTTAGGCACGTCTGACAAACTAGCTCAGGGAGGCCATCGGATTTCATGGGCTGAAATTCGAAAAGAAACCATAAATTCCATTAAAATAATTTATTATTGTTTTATTTTGTTTTTTTTTGTTTTTTTTTTAGAAGACTAGGTACATATTTTTTCTGTATCTCTTCTTCTTTACTCACTTTGATTTTTGTAATGTCTTTAATCATATCGGTAACACGACCCATTCCATCATAGCTTATTGAATCGTAGATTGAAATTAAGGTTCCATCGAGTGTTAAGCATGTTCGGCATGCCTTAGAGAATCCCACGGGCATCTTTGGCACTTATTTAAATACTTTTGGGTTGGATATTTTGGAAGCTTTATTTATTTTAAAACATTTTTGTTCTTATAAAATTCAATTGTTTAGCATAGAGTGATGTTTGCCGTTTTATGTAGGCACAAAGGTGTGACAGTTGATTGACAACCAAAGTGTCATGTTCCGGAATTTCAATTGTAGAGCACTGCCAGGATAAAAAAAACCTGCGAAATGCGAAACATTTCTAAGGATGGTGTTTTCACAGGACATGAGATATTTTATGGGAAAACAGGAAATCACACCTAAACATCATCAAGTTTTTTTCTGCTTGTAATTTTACATTTCTCAATTTCAGGCTTACTCAATTTGAACCATAGAAAAATACACAATCGAGTAATGCGTTTAAGTTATTCAGGCTTATTATGAAAATAGGCGTGCACTTCCACTGAAAATCATCTTCAGTGATGAGGCACATTTTCAGCTCAGTGGCTTCGTCAATAAGCAGAATTGCTGCATTTGGGCGAATGATAATCCAAGAGTGACTGTCGAAAAACCAATGCACACCTCATTGGGTCGTGTTTTTTCCAAAATGAGGCCAGTCAGGCAGTTACTGTGAATAGTGTTCGCAATCACGTGATGGTTACGAACTTGTTATGCCCAAATTGGAATATATGGATGTGGACGATATGTGGTTTAAACAGGACGGTGCCACTTGCCACACAGCTAACGAAACAATGGCTTTCTTGCTCTACAAATTCACTGGCCGCGTTATCTCACTTGGCGATGTCAATTGGCCGCCATAATCATGTGATTTGACAATGTTGGATGAAAGAAAAGGTGTACGTCGATACCCCAGCAACAATTTAAGAGCTAAAGTATGAGGTAATTTGGCACATTAATGGCATAGAAACTAAATTATGCCCCAGTTTCGTCGAAAATTTGGACCATCGGATCTCCATCCGATGTTTGCCACCGCAGTTGCGGCTGATATTTGTTCCATATATAATTGAACCATACTAATATTATATTATAATTTGTGTTTTATTCAAAATCAATATCCGAACTGAAAATTTAACCACCCTTTCTTAGTTGCTATATATATACTTTTTTAATGATTCCATTAAATTAAAAAAAATATTTGAATCATCGCACTGATTTAGATTTCAATTGTTTACAATTCCAATGACAGATTTCTGTTAGAATTATGTGTTTAAATAAAGAAAACGAAATATTACTATAGCTAACAACTTGAAACAAAATGTTAAGAACAGCAATATTAAAATCATATTCTCACCGTCGAAAATCAAATTCCATTAGGGACACATGCAGAATTATGGGTGAATATTTAAATTATGGTTAAGAAAAATGTCACGTCATTGACATACTAGATATGGAATACTAGTAGCAAACTTCATTTTGATGTCATCTAGTCCTTAACATAACTAGCCCTTCTGTAGGTTAAATCCAAATCGACCTTGTCTGAGGAAACTGAGGTGGCTCAGTTTGGTTCTGCCGATTCATTTGGATTTTTAGCGAGAATCAAGGAACCCGAGCCAACGGACCAAGGCTCTGCTGTGTCGTGTGTGGAGAATCAACGAGCCAACTAGTTCTGTTTGTTGACACAATTTTACCTCACCATCTAACAATTATCTAACTATCTCGGTCTATCTCATAGGAAAATTCAACGAAAGAAATCTTTAATGTCTCTTTCCCTCTTTTTATTTTTTCTGGGTCAGTCAACTTTAATTGTATGAGATTACCATTTTCGCCCATGTTTTTCTGCCTAAGAGTTTAGAAATTTTTTTGAACAAATGGTCGGAAATTATTTTTTTTTTTACAAAAACCCTTTTCTATGTTGATTATTATCCAGAAACACATACATATGTATATTTGTTTGTGCTCAAAATAAAATATATACAAATAATCAATCTGTTAAAGTTTGCCACTTTGTGGCTCGGTTGTGTATGCCAGGCAAATTTCTACGGTGTTTAATTGGACTGGGTCCAAATAGCTCGGTCAGCTTTAGGCTAGGCGCGCACATGCAACCATTTAGAAACCAAATAGTTCGATCGTTAGTTGCCCAAACATCGCGCACATAAGCAACTCCGAAAGTAATCAACGAAATAAACCAATACACAGGAAACATTTATTCACCTTGACTAAATTTTTCTCTCTCTTGCACTTACAGAAAATTATTCAACGATTTAGTGGAATGTCCGCGCAGTTACCTATAATTCCTTGTGACACAAAGCATCGGTTCGAGGTGATGTGGAAACCCGAAAGTGGGAAAGAGTACACCAGTGGTAATGGTAACTCTTTTTAACTTCCTATAAAATACTATAACTTTTTGACAGTACATTGTTGCAGCAAGTCAAAAAACCTACAAGAAACTACAAAATAATAAGAAAATTGGAAAATATTTTCTGACAACCAAAATATATTGCCTTACAAAAATGGTGGTGTATTGCTTTGTAACATTGGGTGCAGACGAAGATGTTATAATAAAGATAAATATTTTGTACTTCACTATAATCTTCAGTTCTGCATTTCTCAAATTTCTTTTAATTCAGAAATGAAAATATCTTTCTGCATTTTGGTCTTTTCTCTCTATCTCACAATAGATTAATTTTATATGTACATATCATTCCTTTTATTGCGGAAATTATGTGTCAGAAAGCACGACCCTAGATTTTGTAATGGTTAAGAGCTTAACCACAATCACGCGTTCGGTCGTGCCGACATTGTCATATTGAGTAGAAACAATTACAGTCTTATTTAATAAAATTCGCTAAACAGATGAATAGGTATACAGTGAATAAGGATTTATGTAGGCTCTATGTAACGTTGCGAAAATTCCTATTTATAAAAAATTCTGCTATAAATTTTAGTTATACAATGCTTATATAAAAAAAGGTACCAAAATGTCTATAAAATCAGCTTGTTGTGATAACAACTAAAATATAACAAAATAATTCCAATTATTTTTATGATATTCTCTTTCGAAAATCTATATTTTTTTTAAATTCTTCGTTTCTTCGGCTCAAGAGCTAAACTGGAGAGGCATTATTGTTTTTATTTTAATTTCAAAAAGAGAGGAGAAAAATCAAAATGACATTTACGAAATAATAATAACAATAATTTCCTTATGTAGGCTCTATTCAACCTCAAAACGCGTTTAGCTTATTATGGGACTATGCAACCTTGTATAAGTTTTATAAATAGCATTTTTGCGTTTAGAGCCATTATAGAGATTACATAACTTTATGTAGGCTCTATACAGCGTTTTTTAATAAGACTGTTACCCCTTGAACAGAATGAGATGCAGCTGTAGCTAAAAAAATCGCTGTAGCACAAGCTGTCACTAAAATCGCTCACTATGTAGCAAAGGTCGCCCATAATGGTGCAGCGCATTGGGCATGTTCAACGCATATGAATATTATATTTGAACTGAATTTGTATGATAGCATACTATAAAAAAGTTACAAAACCAGAAAAAATTCTCAAATGCATTGAACGTTCCCAAAAAAAAGTGAAAAGTCAAAGAATGAAATGGGTTTCCCCCATCTGTCATCTCAAATGCAGCTTGTAGCGCCGCCAAAAGTTAAAGTTGAGTCAACTTGCGCTGCAGCTACAGCTACAGCTACAGCTACAGCTTCTCATTGTGTCGATGTATAGTATTTTCATATCTTTTAACTTTGACAGTGCTACAGGCAACAGCTACAGCTACACCATTCTGTTCAGCCAGTTAGACTTTTATGAGGCAATCACAAATGTTACATCAAGGCTTGTGCTCGTTTTAGATCGAAAATATCGTAATCTCGAGTTCAAAGCCTGAATAGATATATTTTCTATTTTTGCACGCTTCGACAACGCTTCTCTTCAATTGTTAAAATTATAAAAAAAAATCAAAAAGTGTAAATTGGCTTACATAAATAAACTTTATTCTCAACGCCCAACATTACGTTTTACTAATTCTTAGGTCGCACTTTATGACACATGATATCGTTAACACCGTAAAGTCAGTAAGAAGCCTGTTCAAAAGCCAGACAGATCTAACGCTTCCGACAGGCTTTTTACCGACTTAGAAGCGTTAAGGAATAGATGACATCATGCGAAGTTGCCTACTAGCAGTCCATACTTTGACCTACTAGCCTTTCTATAGATCTAGCGGAAAAATGGACAAACTTTTGGAACTTTGCATTTTGTTTATTTTGCTAAACTTTGTTATAATATTTGTCCTTAGTTTTTTTTTTCAAAAAAAGCTTGTTGAGGCCTAGAAACAATCTTTGGCGTTTTAAAAATAATTATAATTTTTTTATCCTCGAAACCTACAAGAAATGAAGTATAGCTAAAAAGGTAGAATCACTATTAAGAAGTATTTTCTATGGGAATATAAATCAACTAGCAATCCATACCTTATATGCCAACAATTAAAGTTATTAAAATTGTATCACTTCAAAACTCCACAGATTGAGAATGTAAACACGGTCTAACATTTCGATTTTGTTACCGCCATTTTGGTATAAGAACTTTGTGCCATATTGGAATTCTGGAAGTTGCTGGTTCTTAATGGAATGGTTCTCAAAATGGAATGTTTCAAATATGTCATTTGGTTGGTATAACATATGATGTATGTATAAAACAAACAAAAATATATCAACTCTTATTTGTTTGGATTCTTGTAACTACTTAAAATTTTTGTTGTTTAGTAAAAAACAAAAAAGTTTCTTCTGAAGAAAGTTTTAAATGAACTTTAAATATGTTTCCAAAATTTGATAAAGTTTGCCGAACATGTTTGGCTTCTGATCCCGGCAATGATCTTATATCAATCTTTAATTTAGAGGAATCAGAAGCCTATAACAATTACATTACATTTTTCCCCGAGATAATAGAAAGTCTAACAAATACAATGGTAAGACTGAGATAGATTAAAATTGCTTTGATTTTGCATATTAACTCAAGACTTTTTATTCAAGCCCGAAAAATTCGATGGTTTACCAGAGGTGGTTTGCCTTCCTTGCTGTAATGCCATGAAGAATATTCACTTTTTCAGAATGAAATGCATCAACTCGGAAAGTGTGCTTAGGAAAGTCTTGATGCAGACGGATAAAGAAAGAGTTATGCCTTCAAACGATGTCGCAGCTACAAATGATATCCACCACGAAGAGAGCCTGGTGTACAAAGTAGAAAATAACCAAGATCTTTCTTCTGCATCCTTTACAATTATAAAATGCGAGGAACCTGATTATTATGCTTCATCAATCGAAAACCAAACTGTTGATGAAAAACAGGGAAATATGCTCCCAGAAGTACACCATACAACTATTGAAAACAACGAAAGCCAAACAATGGAAGAAATTGTTATCAAGAAAGAAAAAGAAGAAGGTCTTAACTATGAGCTTGCTGACATAAAAACAGAAATTTTAGAAGAGCCCAATACTGATGTAGATGAAGAAAATCAAAGTCTTGATCCGACCATGAGTGAAGAAGATTATGATCAAAACTGTTTATCTGATGTGAAACCAGAATTAAGTGAAACAAATACAAATGAAGCCATAAGTTTGAAAGCTCATGACAAAAAAGTTAAAAAAAATAAATCCAATCTTGAGTGCCCAAAATGCCATAAATGTAAGCAGTTTTTTTCAATAACAATTTACTAGTAACATCCGATATTCGAGAAGCCTTTTGATTTCGATTATGAAAATAAAATCAAGAGCAAACTCTTTCTATGTAATTCAATCACAGACTTAAAAATTCGTATTTAGTAGAATTTTTCCGACGCCCGTGATAACGGTTTTTTGTTTTAGATTAGATACAGTTTATTTAGATTAGTTTTGCTATTTTTAGAAATTTACAGTTTTTAATAATAATTTACCTTTTTTTTACACATTTTTAATAATTTCTTTTTACAAATGATATTGAGTATTTTTATTTTTATTATTTATTGTTATTTTTATTGTACTATTCGTACTAGAATGTCAGCTTGTTAGACTTGACCATTCTTTATTCCGTCAATTTCATTTAATGTTTTGAACAACAACAACAACTTAAAGGTGCTACCACTCATTGTTAAGTTTATTTATTTTTTTTACACTTCAGAATTTTCAGAAAGTAGTTAGCTTGTAGCAAGCGTCAAACTACGATCTTGGCTCATCATAAGTGCATGTGTTAGTTGTTAGTAAAAAAATAACAAAATTATAGCCTAACACACGCACAAAATACAAAACATAATAAATATTAACATTTAACATGAATTATTACAGTACGAACAAAATAAAATAAAGACGTTTACGATAGTGGAGCACTGGTTCTAAACAATGATTTTAATCCCACCTTATTTAAATTTAAATCTATCGATGAACAGTTTAAGTTATATAAAATGCTCATTGGACTTAAAGCTTCATTCTTCCCATAGTTAGTTCTATGGAAGTCAATAAGTATAAAATCAAATGTACGCAGGTGATGAGTTTCGCCTCGGTAATTCAAATAGCAATAAGGTGCATCATTTTCACCATTAATGCGTTGATGAAAAAATACTAAGTCATTATTAACACGCCTTTGATGGAGAGATTGCATTTGAAGAAACAGAATATGTTAAAATACTTTTGTACATTTCTTATATTATTCATGAGCTTACTTTTATAAACACCTATTTCACAATCATCAGCAAAAAATGTATTTGACTCTTTAGTTCATTACTTTTAATATCATTAATACACTGTTAGAATAAAAGCGGGCGGCCCAGGATAGAACCTTGTGGTACTCTTAGATTTATTTCAATAGGTTCGGATACATTTTCGTTGAATTTTATTATTTGTTCTCTGCACATGCCCTGCTCTGGCTCGAAAACGCAAGAATTACCTAGGAGAATTCTTCTTTAACGATCTAAACGATCTAAATCATATTGGCATAAGCAGCCTCTCACGTTTCGTAAGAGACTCAAACTGGTTCCATTGAGCTTAGGAAGAAACCTCAAGATTCATGTGGTATCACAATGGGCCATTAAACTGGCCTAAGTGTGTCCGTTTGGACAGCCACTTCAACCTAACCTAACCTAACCTTATTACTTGCCTAGGTCCAAACAAATAAGACTTAAATCATTTATATTCTTATTTTATTTATAATTTTTTTTTTTAATAGTATCTTTCTTTCTAACATGTCGAAAGCTCTCTTTAGATCAAGGAAAACAGCTGCTATATCTTTTTGTAATGCATTTTCTCTTTCTAGTCTGCTATCAACAAAGTTAAGAGCAGATTCCCACGAATGTTTTTGCCTCACGGATTGCTCTTCCATTAGTATATCGATTCCATCAACCATTTTTTTTTAGTTGTGTTTGCACTACTTTTTCTAATATTTTTTTCGTGCAGTGGTAACTTATTAATCGGTCTAAAATGTTCACATTTTTGAATTTTTTTTTTCGGGACAGAAACTATAACCGATGTCTTCCAATTTGTTGTAAAGACTCCATTTGTCAGCGAATATTTAAATCCCGAATAGAGTAAAATCCATCAAACCCAAAGAAAACTCATGGTTCAAGTTTTGAGAGGTTATTAGAATCAAAAATGTAAGTTTCCGGAATTACAAAGCCAACCCTACTGAGAAAAACCGGAATAAGTTCAAAAAAGCTAGAAAGACCTGTAACGGACATATTCGACGCAATACATTTTTGCATGACCAGAAATTACGGCAAAAAATACTACAATGTCCCAAAGGTAGTCCGACGCTCGTTTCCAATGACACTCCTCTTGTAAGCTCGATTTATAAAGCCAATTTGCTTGCAGCACAGTTTGCTGTTAATTCGATGCTGCCAATAAGTGACATAACTCTTCCTGTACTCGAGAGTATAAACGATTCTATGGGACGAATCTTCTTTCGCATTCGTTCAGTTGCTCTTTACATTCACAAATCTGCTGGCAAAACCACTGCGTAAGCTTTTCCATCTGTCCTATTCTACAGGTCTCTTTCCGAGTGTATGGAAAACAGCATTTGTCTAGCCTGTCCCTAAAAAAGGCGAAGAGAAATTACGCGACCAGGAAATGTCTCTTGCAATAAAGCCATATTTGCTCGAGTTGTGTGGCATGTGGCACCGTCTTGTTGAAACCACATATTCTCCAAGTCGTATTCTTCAATAGCAGGCAAAAAAGAAGTCGGTTTACATATGACCATATCGTTCCGAATTGACTGTGACAGTTGTTCCATCGCCGTTTTCGAATAAGTAAGGTCCAATCACACCTTCGGACCAAAGAGCTCACCAAACAGTGACTTTTTGTGGATGTAATGGCCCCTCTTCAATTACTTGAGGATTCTCAGAACCCCAAATACGACAATTTTGTTTATTAACATACCCACCGAGTGAGAAATGTCCTTCGTCGCTGAAGAAACGATATGTGGTTGTGGCAGAATCACCATTTTTGTTGTAGATTTTAACAACTTAGGTTGACAGATGTCGAATTCCAGCTTCGCGAACGCACGGATGTTCAAACGTACGTACACACGCACGCACAGACTCTCTCTAAAAATCTTTTATTTAGACTCTTGAAACGTCGAGAAATGTCAAAATTTTCATTTCGACAAATCGGACCTATTACAACAACTTCCTATTAGAAGTTAATTATTTTAACAGACTATGTTTAACAGTAACACTGGTCCCCCAGCTTCAATCGTATTGTAACGTACAGAGATTCGTTTTAAAGCGCTACTACACAAGTATGAAATGCCTTAACAAGTTCTGCGTTCCTAATGGTTAAGAATTCAAAACAAAAAATGTTTGAATATTATTTTGTGTAAGGTTTTCACAAAACTTAAAGCATAGAGTTTATAAACAGAACTGTTTATAAATAATATTTAAGCTACCTAATAATCCTTGAGAGGAATGCAATGAACTGAAAAATAACTTTGCTCAGGCTATACTCAGTTGCCTTCTTCAGGCTTCCTTGAGAGAAGTCACAAGAAGTCGAAATTTGTTCAGGATTTCTAGTATAACGACTAAATCTGAAAGTTCAGAGCGTTCTCGATTTATTTATTTATTAATCAGGCGTAACAAATAAAATATAAAATATAAAAACATTGTAAACATTTGCATTGAGAAAGATCTAAAACAGTATCCTTTTATTAATAAGGCAGCTCACTTCTCAGTGATAGCAAAATTTGTATTCATACGGTCTCATTTTGAATTGTTTTCAAATTTCAGAATTATTTCATGAATCCACGACAGTTTACTGAAATCAGTTTGATTCCTATAATTTACTAATTTAATAATTTCTTTTTTCAGCGTTTATGCACCTAGCACGCTTGAAGCGACACATAAAGACAAACACATGTGTGGATCACATTCCCAGTAATGGAAAGTTAATTTTTGCATGTTTAACATGCGGCAAAGCATACAATCGTCAATTCAGTTTGCAACGTCATTGTTTAGCAAGCCACAAACAAGTACTGACGAAAGATATCATTGCAGAAAGCAAAGAGTTTCATAGTGAAAAAAGTACAGATGCAAATAAGGAAGAAGAAAATCCAGAAAAAACACCTTCTTCACCCATCCAAATAAAAAACAACGAGATCAATAGCATTGAAGCGATGCGCCAGTGCAATATATGCAAAGAAAGTAAGTTAGAAGTTTTCACTTATTACTTTTAAAATTCAATGTTTGTTGTCTTTTTTTTTTAGTATTTAAAAATGATGAGGCTCTGGCAGAACACAAGGTTCTGGCACAAAAATATAAACTTCATCACACAGAAAAACCACACATTTGCAACATATGCCAAAAAGGTTTTAGTTACAGTCACAATCTGAAGATTCATCTTATGACTCACAAAGAAATAAAGCCCTTCAAATGTGAACAATGTAATCAAAGATTTGTGAGGAACTCATGCCTAAATAGACATTTGAAGACCCATACTGGTGATCGGCCTTTTAGTTGTGAATTCTGTAGCAAAAGATTTCCTTTTATGTTTGCATTAAAAATTCACGAACGTTCCCACACCGGAGAACGGCCGTATTCTTGTACTATTTGTTCGATGAAATTTAAGTTTGCCAACACTCTCAAAGACCACCAAAGAATACATACCGGTGAAAAACCACACGCTTGTAAATTATGTCCAAGAAAACTTTCGAGTAAAGCAAATCTAAGAATTCACATGAGAACTCATGAAAATAAAAACGAGTAAGTTATTATTATGCTTTTGTCATATATTATTATTAATAATTTAATTGTACATAATAATGTTTTATGAAGGCAGTCCTGGCAGTTAGCGCCGAAAACAACTGATGCCGAGATGTTAACAAAACTTCATGGATGAGTAATGAATAAGATGTCATTATTAAATATAAGTATTTATGTCTAGTTTTAAACATTTGAATTATTACGGAAATAAATGTATCAATTTACATAGCTTTTATTCAAATAAACAAAAATACTTGAGTAGGAGATCTAGAAATTCATAAAATAACAAAAACAAATAGTTTTAAGTTATGTGTTCCAAGTATTGTAGAATCATAATTTCATTTTGGTAAAATATAACAAAAAGTATTCTGAACCAAAAGATTAGATATAATTGGTTTCATTTGAAGCAATCGCAACGAATGTAAAGTTCATATACTTTATATTTATTAAATACTTTTTTTTTTACCAAAAGGTGTACAAATTTCCCAAAGGTACCAATCACGAGCCTGTAAAGACTGACGAATCGAATTCCACTGTAAGGGCAAAGGCGACACAGAACAACAATAACGCCTATCCGACATCGACGAAGTGAAGATAACTATATCGAAACTGAAGTTCCATAAAGCTGCTAAAGGTGACGGCATCGCTGCCGAATTATTCAAAGCAGCAGGCTATGGCATGGTAGGAAACCATGGTGCGAAACTTCTGGTTTTTTAATGTCGTAAATTTATTAATTGCTATAAACGCTCATCGGTAAAACATTTCAGACCCTCTTGTTTCAATTTTTACTGATAGCTATAAACTGGCTCATTGTTGGATGCCATATATCCAAACACGTTTTAATATTTGCTTATTTAGTTTATTTTTTTCGATATGCTATACACATTAAGATACAATATCTTATTTATTGTGATAGCTTTAACGTGCATTTAAAATATAAAAGCTAACATAATAATTTACAAAGCAAAAATAAATAAGTATTATATTGTAATGTGTATACACTCTTCATCTCTTTTAATATCGTGTTATAGTAGAATAAAACATTTAGAATAAGGGGCAACATCTAGATGAGAGGAGAATTCGCTTCTATAAGCATCGAGAAACATCTAGTTGCTAATAGGAGAACATTCAGCACATACAAAAACCTCGAAAGGGGCAACATCTACTGGAGAGGAGAACTAGCTTCGTTAAGCATCGAGAACATTCAGCGCCTAAAAGAATCTAGTAGTTTCTCGAACCGATTTGAGGTATATAAATAGGCGCTCGGAAGCGAAGCGATTCATTATTGGTTGTGAACTGCGATAAGTAAAGACTGTGTTTAAAAGTAATAATTGAAAGAAAAGACTGTGTCTGAAACGTAATAATTGAGTATTCAATAAATAAGTGGAACAATTTAAATAAAGTAAAAAATCGTGTTTTATTTACAAGTGCGAATAAGTTTTAACTGTCGGACCAAGCCGAATATTACAATATTTTAAATAATTAAACATAAATTCAAAATAAGAATTCAGAAATGGAAAAAGGAAGTTGAGTAGCTAACTGATAATCTATAAAGAGTGTAAAATAATATTTTTCTTTAGTTCTGAAACGAGTTAGTAAGGGGAATAGGAAGAGCAGGACAGATGGATGAGGAGATTACATACCTTTACCTACTAACTGAGAAGAGAAGAGCGATCATCGATCATTACGATACTGGTTCTGCGAGAAGGCAGACGTATTTTGAGAAATATAGAAGATTTTGTTTTATTAAACTTAAGTTTTTAGAGTAAAGTAATAAATAAATAAAGTAATAAATAAAGCTTTTTCAACAGTTCAGAAGTGCGATTGACCCAGCTCAGCCAGGTGACGAAAATATAGGTATATATATATTTTTTTTTGCTTAAAAGAGTTAGTTTGTTTGAACAACGTCTGTAGAGTGGGGTATGTAAGCGTGATTTCGGTTCAAGAAATAGCGTTTTTTTTTTGTAGATGTAATTTATATTGTTGTGATGTTTTGTTTGTTATTTAGAGTGTAAGTCGTTGTGTTTGGTTTTGAAAGTATTGTGTTGAGGTTGCAAGTAAATTATCTGGTCGCACATGCGATTTTGGTTCACAAAATAGTGTTGCGTCCGATGATTTTGCGTTGTATTTTCTAGAATATTCCAGGCCAACCGACGCCGGCTTTTGGGAAGAATAACGGAATATAAAAAAAAAAAGTAAATAGAGTCACATCTCTGTTGAGAGAAGGACAGCAACAACTAATGTTCTATGTTAACAAGAGAAGAGAGAAATATATTTGTCCAATCTAGTTTTCGGTTTACGAAAAATGGATTGAATGAAACAGTAGAGCAGGGGAAGTATATGTATGTATGCATCTGAAGATGTATGCATGTGTATTTGAAAACTCTGCATATACTTGTGTGTTTGAGTAGATTATTGTTTGCTCTTTTTATTGTAGTTTGCAAATATATTGAGTTAAAAAGGAAGAAAGAAACAAATTCTGTCTATAATTTTCTTTTCTTTTTTTGGTTAATTGTTGAGTGCGAAAATGGAATGCATGACAGCAAAGCAACTGCGAGAAGAGCTGAAAGCAAGGCAATTATCTACAACCGGGACAAAAAGAATTTTATTGACACGCCTGAGACAGTCTGAGGATAATCAGTTAGTTGAGCAACAGGGATTACCTTTATCTAGTCTTAACATAGAAATGGAGTCACAAAATTCGTCCATCAATAGAGATGATTGCATACCAAATTTGACGGTTGATGCATCAGTCTCTTCGGGAAGTCAAATGAACGATGAGGAGGCGCGATCTCGTGAATGGGATATTATCAGAAGGGAGAAGCGTTTAATTGAACAAGAAAAGGCTTTCATGAAGAAGGAAAAAGAACTGCACGAAAAACTAAAACTTCTAGAAAAAGATAAGTCTTCCGGAACAAGAGTGGTGAACTGCAGTATTAGGGAAATCGCGGATACCCTGCCTGTCTTCTCTCCAGGAAGTATTTTATCAATGTCAGCCAACTCATGGGTAGATAAAATAGAAACTTTAATTAAAATTTATGGATGGGATGAAAGAGCGTTATTGATGGCTGCTGCATCAAAGATGCAAGGACCAGCGCGTTTTTGGTGGGATACAGTGGATGGAGCCTTCACATCCTGGACCGAATTGGCTAGTGGAGTACTATCCAATTTTCCGCATCAGCATAGCGAAGTGGAAATTCACCAGGAATTATCAAAAAAAATTGCGCAAACCAAGTGAGACAATTGAGAATTATTGTTTTGAAATGAATATGCTTGGCAAGAAGATCCAACTTAGCGATAAAACCATTATTCAATATATTGTAATATTCGGCTTGGTCCGACAGTTAAAACTTATTCAAAATTCGTAAATAAAAACACAAATTCACTTTCTTCTAAATTACTCACAAAAATTCTTTATTCAACACTTTCAATTATTACTTTTAAAACACAGTCTTTACTTTTCAAACACAGTCTTTTCTTTATAGCAACTCACAATCCATAATCCATACTGAACCGCTTCGCTTCCAAGCGCCTATTTATATACCTCAAATCGGTTCGAGAATCTACGAGGTTGTTCTCGATGCTTAACGAAGTTCTCCACTTTATCACTAGATGCTTACCCCTTTCGAGGTTCTTGTATGCGCTGAATGAGTTCCCCTCTAAGCCACTAGATGTTTCTCGATGCTTAAAGAAGCGAGTTCTCCTATTACTACCACTAGATGTTGCCCCTTATTATTGAAAGAGTGTATACACATTACATTGCCCCCTCCTTAGGATTGATCGTCCCGAACAAATCCATCGTTCTCATCACCACTGTAGCGATGTAGCCGGTCGCGATGTACAACTTTAGGTTTTCCTCTGACTCCCTTTTGTATCCGGTACACGACATCGTTGATTTTTGTAATGACTGTATATGGACCTTCCCAGTCCCGTTGAAGTTTCGGTGACAATCCTTTTTGTCGATGGGGATTGTAAAGCCACACCCGATCTCCTGCTTGGAACTCTGTTGTTGTCGCTCGTATATCGTAGCGTGTCTTCATTCGGTCACTGAACATCTTTATTTTCAACCTGGTATTGTCGTGGATCTGAAGGAGTCTTTCTCTGAGGTCATCAATGTAGTCATCCACGGCCTGCAGCTCCGACGTGGGACATCCAAATTTTATTTCGCTCGGCAGTCTGATGTTCCTTCCCATCAAAATCTCAGACGGTGTATGACCAGTTGAGCTATGTCTTGCACTTCGATACGCCATCAAAAACAGTGGAATGTGTCGATCCCAATCTCGCTGGTTGTCGTCCACAACTTTGCAAAGATGTTCCTTCAGGGTTCGGTTGAATCGTTCGACCATGCCATCAGATTGTGGGTGAAGTGGTGTTGTTCTTGTCTTCTTGATGTTAAGAAGCCCACAAACTTCCTGAAATATGTTTGATTCAAAATTCCTTCCCTGGTCGGAATGCAGTTCTAATGGAACGCCGAATCTGCTCACCCAGTTGAAGACAATTTGGTCTCCGACTGTTTTGGCTTCTTGGTTTGGAATGGCGTATGCTTCAGGCCACTTGCTGAAGTAATCCATGACGACCAGAATATAACGATTTCCATTATTTGTTTCCGGAAATGGACCCGCCACGTCTACTGCAATCCTTTCGAAGGGTGCTCCAACATTATACTGCTGCATTTGGCTGTGGTTCTTTTTGTTCGGGCCTTTGGTGGCAGCACAGGTATCGCATTTTCGGCACCACTTCTCGACATCTTCCCTTACATGTAGCCAGTAAAATCGTTGTCGAACCTTTTCTAGCGTCTTGTTCACTCCTAGATGGCCTCCCGAAACCCCACCATGCATCTCTCGCAGAACGTCCATAACCTTTGATCTCGGTAAGACTAGCTGCATGACATAAGACTTTCCATCTGCTGATTCCCATTTACGTCGAAGGACACCCTCTTGGACATGAAACGAGTCCCACTGTGCCCAATAGGCCTTCAGAGTCGGACTTCTATCGGAGATATCAGCCCATTCTGGTTTTTCCTGGTGTTCCTTCCAAGCGAGGATGGGTTCGATATCTGAGTCTTCTTGTTGAGCCTTCCTCAACTCGTCGTTGCTCCAGCCATAAATGGGATCGGCTCTGGTTCGTTGGACAATAACCACTTCTTTTTCTTCTTGTCGTCTGCAATGCTTACAATCTTGCTTGCATGGTCTCCGAGACAGTGCATCTGCATTTGAATGAAGCTTCCCTTTCCGATGTTGAATTTCGTAATCGTACGTCTGCAGCCTCTCAATCCACCTTGCCACTTGACCCTCTGGATTCTTGAAATTCAAAAGCCAGTTAAGTGCACCATGGTCAGTTCGGAGAAGAAACTTCTGTCCATAGAGATACTTATGGAAGTGCTTTGTTGCCAAAATCAGTGCAAGAAGTTCTCTTCTGGTCACACAATAGTTTCTTTCCGACTTCGAGAGTACCTTGCTGTAATAGGCAATTACCTTTTCTTCGCCATTATGCACCTGCGATAGTACAGCACCTATCCCGACATTGCTCGCATCAGCATCAATTATGAATGGTTTTCCTGGAGTTGGGTAGGTCAGCACTGGTGCATTACACAAGCGTTGCTTGAGCTCTTGAAAGCTGCGCTCGCATTCACCTGACCATCTAAACTGCTTTCCCTTTTCCGTTAGCTGATGTAGACTCTTGGCGATTCCTGCAAAGTCCTTCACAAAGCGCCTATAGTAGGTGGCTAGACCCAGAAAGCTTCGGAGTTGGTGTTTGTCCTGTGGTGTTGGCCAATTCTTCACGGTGTCAACCTTATCAGGATCCGTCTTTACTCCTTGGGATGAGATGATATGTCCCAGATATTTCACTTCGGTTTTGAAGAGTGAACACTTTTCTGGGTTAAGCTTGAGGTGGGCTTCTCGAAGTCTTTGAAACACGGCTCTCAGATTTGTACAGTGTTCGTCAAATGTTTTCCCGTATACTATGACGTCATCCAAATATACCAGGCAAGATTTCCATGTGAGTCCTTGCAGGACGCATTCCATTAGGCGCTCAAAAGTAGCTGGAGCATTGCAAAGTCCAAAAGGCATTACTTTGAACTGCCACAATCCGTTTCCTGTTGAGAATGCTGTCTTTTCTTTGTCTTCGGGATGGATCTCGACTTGCCAGTAGCCACTTTTCAAGTCCAAAGTTGAGAACCATTGTGCTCCTTCCATTGCGTCCAGAGTATCACTGATCCTAGGCAGAGGGTAGCTATCCTTCTTAGTCACATCATTCAACCTTCGATAGTCCACGCAAAAGCGGGTTGATCCGTCTTTCTTCTTTACCAGGACCACTGGAGACGCCCAAGGGCTTTTAGAGTTTTCGATCAGCCCTTCTTCCTTCATGGTGGTTATTAGTTCTTCAACCTCACCTTGTTTGGCTAGTGGAAGGCGTCTTGCAGGTTGACGAATCGGCCTTGCATCCCCGGTATTGATTCGATGTTGCACCAGTTGCGTTCTGCCATATTTCCCTTTCGATGACGAAAAGATGTCTGCAAATTCTTCGAGGAGACCTTCTGCAGTTCTTCGTTGTTGGTGGCCAAGATTAGATGACTTGAGAATGTTCGTCTTTATGGAGTTCAGCTCTTCGGACTTCAAGGATTGCCTTGACTCTTCTTCGTTGATCCTTGTTATCGCTGATACAGATTCGCACTGTCCAACAATCTCACCTTTTCTAAGCTTAACTTCATACGGCTTGATGTTCAGTATTCGTACCGGAACCATGTTCTTTAAAGGTCTCACAAGAGTCTTCCCAATGGTGACGTTTTGGGAGGACTTTACAGTTGCTGGTTCGACCATGAGGTATCGATGGCTGCCAGGCTTACCCTTCAATTTCGTCCACACGAATACCTCTGAAGAAGCAGGCAAAGTGAGATCTTCTTTGATGACGGCTTTCACAGATGACGAGGTCTCATATGAGTTGGTCCCATAGATCATCGGAATCTCGATGTTTCGATATTTCAGGACTTGGTTCCCGATGTCCAATATCACTCCGTGATCTTTCATGAAATCGACGCCGACAATGCACTCATCGCATATATCTGCTACCAGGAACAGGTGAGAGAATTCCAACTCTGCCATCCGGATCTTAAGACGTACCTCACCATAAACTTTTGCGGCCTCTCCAGTTGCAGTCCTTAGACAATAGCTGTTGGTGTTGTGGAGCCATGCCTTCTTGACGAGGTCTTGCCGTACGATGGATGCCGTGGCACCGGTGTCAATGGTAGCCACACATTTGTTGCCATTTATACTTGCTTCCACGGTCAGGCTCTTGTTGTCACGTTTCGTTTGAGAAACCTGGATTTTGTTTCTGGGGCCATCGATACCAGAAACCAGCTTCTGCCCCTCGAAGTTGGTTCTTATTCGTTTTCCCGGGTGGAAAACAACTTCAGAAGCAACGTTGTTGGTGTTGCTTTGAACGGTTAAATTACTTCTATTTCCACAGTGTTGGCATGTGGTTCTTCTTCGTGGTAATCTGCACTGTCGCTGTAGATGCCCAGTCTTATTGCAATTCCAGCATCGTGCTGGTCCGTCTCGCTGACTCCTTTCCACAGTAGCCTTCTGACAAGAACATTCTTGGACTTCTATTTCTCTTACGCGATGCACGTTTTGGGAAGCTTGTTCTGCAGCTTCCATCGTCAGAGCGAAAGCCAATGCTTCTGGTAGTGTTCGCTTTCCGGCAGTGCGGATGGCCCTTTGGAGATTTATATCGCCCACAGCTCTCACAAAGGCTTCAACAGCAAGTTGATTTATTATCTCGTTACCAGCTGTTGGATATGCCAGGTGAACCAATCGCTCGATATCTGCCTGAAGCTGCTGCAGAGTTTCACCTCTTTTCTGTGTCCTATTGTTAAGCTGAACTCGGAAGACTTCTGTCATATGGCTATCCCCAAACCGCTGTTCTATTGCGTTTACCAGAACTGTGAAGTCGCCACTCTTCTCCGCTGGGATGGTTTGTAGCAGTTCAGCAGCAGATCCTCTTAAAGCAAGCGTAAGAGCAATGTATTTTTCGTGATCGTCCCAGCCGTTTGTTAACGCTGCTGCTTCAAACTGTTTCTTGTAGATTGACCACGGAATCTGCCCATCAAAGCTTGGAGGATTCACTTCTCTCTTCCTTGAGCACTCACCAGAAGGTTCTCGAGCTTTCATCTTTCGCACTTTTTCCAGTTCATTTGTAATGGTTTCGATTCGTTCGTCCATTTTCTCAAAACGTGCATTTTGTTTTTCGACTCGCTCGTCCACAGTTTTGATTTTCTCCTCGAAGTCCGCAAACCTGCCTTCTAAAAGGTTTTTCTGTTCGTCAAATCGCTCTAGAATATTCTGTTGTTCTTGCTTTTGGTCACTTCTTTGGGCTTCTAGTTGTTTGAGAACATTCTGCTGTTCTTGCTTTTGGTCACTTCTTTGGGCTTCTAGTTGTTTGAGAACATCATTCCTTTGAGTTTCTAGTTGTTTGAGAACATTCTGCTGTTCTTGCTTTTGGTCACTTCTTTGGGCTTCTAGTTGTTTGAGAACATCATTCCTTTGAGTTTCTAGTTGTTTGAGAACATTCTGCTGTTCTTGCTTTTGGTCACTTCTTTGGGCTTCTAGTTGTTTGAGAACATCATTTTTATTTTCTTCAAATTTGGCTAAAAGAACTGACACCATGTTTGATAAGGCAACATTTGCATTTACCTCTTCCACTTTTGCTTCTAATTCGAAAGCAAACGTATCTGGGTCTTCATTTTGCTGCTCCAGATATTCCTGCAGCCGTTTAACGAGTTCGGTTTTTACTCCTGTCCCACTTAAGCCACGTTTGCTTAGTTCGGCCTTTAGCTCAGGGACAGTTAAGTCCTTCAAAACTTTACTCATTTTTTTTATTTTTAACTTCACTACTTCACACAAAATAGTTCAATCACTGCTCACTGTTTTTATTCTCAATAAGTTTTAATCCCACTTCTGACACCAATGTAATATTCGGCTTGGTCCGACAGTTAAAACTTATTCAAACTTCGTAAATAAAAACACAAATTCACTTTCTTCTAAATTACTCACAAAAATTCTTTATTCAACACTTTCAATTATTACTTTTAAAACACAGTCTTTACTTTTCAAACACAGTCTTTTCTTTATAGCAACTCACAATCCATAATCCATACTGAACCGCTTCGCTTCCAAGCGCCTATTTATATACCTCAAATCGGTTCGAGAATCTACGAGGTTGTTCTCGATGCTTAACGAAGTTCTCCACTTTATCACTAGATGCTTACCCCTTTCGAGGTTCTTGTATGCGCTGAATGAGTTCCCCTCTAAGCCACTAGATGTTTCTCGATGCTTAAAGAAGCGAGTTCTCCTATTACTACCACTAGATGTTGCCCCTTATTATTGAAAGAGTGTATACACATTACAATATATTGATAGGGCTCAATGACCCTTTAATGAGTTCGAGCTTGGCTGGAGGATCAATAAAAGATATTGCCGATCTCGTGGAAAAAATAAAATGGTTCGACAGCATTCGATGCAATTTAAAACAAGATTCGTCGAACAGTAATAGACTTGCACATAGCAGCCGATATACTTCGTCAAAATTTACGGGGAGTAAAATCATATGTTACAATTGCCAACAACCTGGTCACTTTGCACGGGATTGCATTCAGTCAAGAAAAAGATCTTGGGTGCCTAACGTAGAAGACAAACATCGTGAAAACAGAGAAACAGAAAGAACGGCAGGAAGTAACGCAAGAATCAATGTGGTTTACAATGATTGCTATCATAAATCCGTTCTCATCAATGGAAAGTCATACATCGCTTTACTGGATTCAGGCAGTGAGCGCTCGATAATTACCGAAACAATTTCAAAATCCATTAATGCTCAAATTGACAACTGCGGTCTAATTCTGCATGGTTTTGGCGGTGGTAGGTGCCAAACAATGGGAAGTATTTCATGCGAAATTTGTATCGACAATGCTGTTTTCCAAGTATGCGCTTTAATTGTCAAAGATGACGCGCTATCAGACTCTGTATTAATTGGAAAGGATATCCTTAATAATCCACTCTGTTTTTTAAATAAGCAAGGTGATAGTTTAACTATTGAACGCAAAGAAAAACAAGTAAGTACAAAAACAAATCTCGTTCAAATTATGGAGAAACGAAAACCAATAATAGAGACAGATTTACATGTTAATAAAGAAATTGATCCTACAGCCCTAATTAGCCTTTTAAACGAGTATAGGGACTGTGTAGCGTTTAACAAGAATGAATTGGGACGCACTAGCCTAGTTCAACTAGAAATAAATTTAACAAAGCAAGAACCCGTTGTACACCACCCGTACAAAGTTCCATATGCGAAAAGACAATTGCTCACTTCTTTGGTGAACGAGCTGTTGGATTGTGGTATTATCAAGGAGTCTCAGTCTCATTTTGCATCCCCTGTTCTACTTGTTAAGAAGAAAAATGGTGAAGAAAGGATGTGTGTCGATTACCGCAAACTAAATTCCATAACCAAGAAGGTCAAATTCCCTATTCCTCTCATGGAAGAACAAATGAATGATCTGGTAGGTTATAAATACTTTATAGTGCTGGACTTAGCATCGGGGTATTATCAAATGCCAATAAAGCCAGAACATAGACATATTACTGCATTCATAACACCAGATGGGCTTTTCGAGTTTTCAGTGGTTCCATTTGGTTTAGTCAACGCTCCATCACTCTTCCAGAAACTTATGAACACCGTAATACGAAAGATGCGTCCTCATACTATCGTTTGCTATATGGATGATATCGTCATACCAACACAATCAATCACTGAAGGGATGTCAAAGTTAAAACAGTTTTTAAGAATTCTCAAAGACGCCAATTTAACAATAAATTTGAAGAAGTGCGAGTTCTTTAAAGAACAAATAGAGTACCTTGGACATGAGATAAAAGACGGCACCATTCGACCAGGCAAAGCAAAAACGTCAGCTGTAGAAAATTTTAAAAGACCTATTAATGAACATGGCGTGCGACAATTCTTAGGTTTAACGAGTTTTTTTAGAAAATTCATTGAAAAATATTCACAGATTGCTTTGCCATTAACAAACCTCACGAAGAAAGACAACAAATTCCAATGGACAATTAAAGAGGAAACTGCTTTTCAAGATTTAAAAAAATGTCTCACAAATGAACCAGTGCTTGCCTTATACAATCCGTCGGCAGAACACGAACTGCATACAGATGCCAGTTCTCTAGGAATTGCCGGAGTACTTCTTCAACGAGATGATAAACTATTGCGAGCTGTTGCTTATTACAGCAGGAAAACAACGGATGAAGAGATGATATACCACAGTTACGAATTGGAAGCATTGGCTGTTGTAGAGGCTACCGAAAGATTTCGCCAATTTCTTCTCGGCAAACACTTCGTTATTATCACCGACTGTGAAGCTCTTAAGACTACAATGAAAAAAAAAAAAATTATTCCAAGAATAGCTCGTTGGTGGCTGAGAATGCAAGAGTACGATTACGAAGTTCATCATCGTCCAGGGAAAATAATGGCACATGCAGATGCTCTTTCCAGACAGCCATATGAGGAAGCAAAGGAACCTGACGTCGTGAATATGGATGTTATGAAGATCAGTATTACCGATGACGATTGGTTATACACACTCCAGTTGCAGGATAAGGAAGTAGAGAGAATAATTGAAATCTTAAAAAGTCCACCATTGAATGATAATGACAAACAAATACATAAAGACTACAAACTAAAGAGCGGAAGATTGTACAGACAGGTGGATGGCGAAATAAGACTCTACATACCGAAAGGAGTCAGACAGCGGGTGGTACAAGGCAGTCACGGACGGATGGGACACTTTTCGGAAAACAAAACGATAAAGCATTTGAGAGACAGGTATTGGTTCCCGAGGATGACGCAGTTCGTTAAGAAGTTTTTGAGAAATTGCGTCGAATGTGCGTATAATAAAAAGGAAATACAACCACGAGGTGAGTTGCATATTATTGAGAAGAAAAACGTTCCATTTGATACAGTCCATATGGACCATCTCGGGCCATTTATTAAATCGATGAAAGGAAATACTCATCTAATAGTCCTAGTTGATGGTTTTACTAAGTTCCTGCTTATGAAGGCTGTCCCTAACACACAAACGAAACCCACACTTAACTTTTTGGAAGATATTTCTTTCACTTACGGCTAGAAGGATAATAACTGATAGAGGGACCGCTTTTACTGCAAAACTTTTCCGAGAATATGTTGAAGACCACGGTATCCAACATGTGCAGAACGCAACGAGAACTCCGAGAGCTAATGGCCAAGTTGAACGCTACAACAGAACCATTTTACAAGCGCTCCTTCCTATAGTAGAAGACGAAAATCGTTGGGATCTAAAAGTTAAGGTTGTACAATGGGGCATCAACAATACATATAATGAAGCAATCAAAACAACACCTCAACAAATCTTGATGGGTTATATCCCAAGAAGTCCGTGGGCTGACGTTTTATCACAGGGTGTAGACCTCAACCAGAAGGAACGAAATCTCCAAGAAATTAGATACAAGGGTGCTGAAGCCATAACCAGTTGTCAAATCAAACAAAAAGGAAAACATGACTCAAAATATAAGGAAGCAAACAAATATGTGACTGGAGATCTTGTTATGTTGCTGAATGATGGAATAGCTGCAACAGGAACTTCACGAAAACTTGAACCTAAATATAAGGGACCATATGTTATTTCGGCAGTATTGCCACATGATCGATACAATGTACGTGATATACCCTATGCACAAAGGGTACAGAAGCCGTATTCATCTGTATGCGCTGCGGACAGGATGAAAAAGTGGATTCAACTAGAAACTGAACTCGACGAGGACGTCGATGAGGTCAGGATGGCCGAATCTGAAACGAGTTAGTAAGGGGAATAGGAAGAGCAGGACAGATTAATGAGGAGATTACATACCTTTACCTACTAACTGAGAAGAGAAGAGCGATCATCGATCATTACGATACTGGTTCTGCGAGAAGGCAGACGTATTTTGAGAAATATAGAAGATTTTGTTTTATTAAACTTAAGTTTTTAGAGTAAAGTAATAAATAAATAAAGTAATAAATAAATAAATAAAGCTTTTTCAACAGTTCATTGATTTTATTAATTTTATATATGGTAAAAATTTAATTAAAAACAAGAAAAGTACAGTTTTAATTTGTTTTGAAAAATGTGAGCATCAACAAGCCTACTTAGATAATTTGGTAAGGAGTTCCATAGGCGTATGGCGTTAGAATTTGGAAATTGAAGTCGAAAAAACAGGTACTATGGTGTCTTTTTGATTCTGAAGAAAAAAGAAGTGTTCGATATTGTATAAAATGTACAAACTGCATGTTGTATATAGACATGAAACGTAGCCAGAAACATCGTCATATCTTTTAAGACCATATACATATATATCTTATAGTGCTATTAAAGGCGACGGTAAGTTTTCTTTTGCACTCCGAATGGCAGTAACAATACATTTCACAACCAAACTCAAGAATAGGAATAATCATAGTTTTGGCGAACATGACTCGAGTTCTTATAGGAGTAAGCTATTGGGAATTCCTGAAGGACACGGAGGGTTCCATAAACTTTACCAACAATTGAATTTATATGATTTTCCCAGGTTAAGGACCTGTTAAAGATCACTCCGAGATTTTTGGCAGATTCTACATAATCAATAGCAGATCAAGTGGCTTTTTTAGAAATGACTACGCATTTAGTCTTTGTAGGATTTTAAAACAGCCCATTTCGCTGGGACCAAATATAGATGCTTCGAAGATCCTGATTAATATTATGGACGCAGTTTGCAATAATGCCAAGCGGACTACTCAAATATAATTGGACATCATCAGTGTACATAGGTATAACTGTGTAGTGAAACACCTTTTAAAAAACGAAAACCAGATTGAAGAGGTGTAAGCATATTTGATCTCTTGGGCTTGTTTCACACTATACGGTTTTGACCGTACGGCAAAAAACCGAACGGCGACATTTTGCTAGAGACCGTGACCGTATAATATGAAAGTGTATATGCTCTTCTTCGCGCCTCTAACAAAATGTCGCCGTCCGGTTTTTTTTGCCGTGCAGTCAAAACCGTATAGTGTGAAACAAGCCTTAAGGTATAAGCATATTTGATCTATTTAAAACAAACCGAGTTTTTTTTTATAAATTTTCTCTAAAAACGTTTTTCTTAATTTTGCTTCTTTCAATGAAAAAATATTTTTGTATTGCTCCAGATGGGAACCCCCACAATACCGTTATTTTGTTTTAAAGTTTTTTTTTTCAAGAAATAATGAACCGATTTCAATAATTTTCTGCACAAGGTCTTGTACTGTCTCGATAGTATTTGGTGATCAAAAATGACATTTATATTTTTGATTTGAAAAAAAAATATGCGTTAATATTTTTTATCTTGAAAGTGGGTCATCATTTTTTACGAAATTGAAATGCAAAACGTATATTAATAAGTTCTAAAAAACTCTATACCAATTATTTTGTAATTAAAATTGAAAAATTGTATACATACATACAAAATTAACTTAAAACAAAAAAAAAACGTTTTAACGATTTTAAAATACAAATTTTGAAAAATAAAGGTTTTTTGAGAAATCAAATGGCGTTTAAATTTTTGAAATCAAACTTTTCTTGCGGGTACATTTTTAAATCGTAAAATACTGGAAACATTTTTAAACAGACTCTTTGGATGCATGAGCAAGTTCGTACGACACATTCGTGCATTTTATTTAATTTCCGTTTCTCTCAATGATAAATTTACTGAAGTATAATCTGATGATAAATCTTAATTACCATCGACACTATTTTGTATAAGAATCAGATGGCTAATATGTTGGCCAACCAACATATACATATAACATATATATCCGTTTACCATTTGTCGTTAAAAGCTTAGATCGTATGCCTAAAGTTTTAACAACGCTTATATTTTCAGATAGTGTTTTAACTACTATGCCCTAATTGATTTAATATTGTAAATCTTAAAAATTCTGTCTTTATTTTCAAAAGTGAGCATATATAAACGTAGAGACTTCTTTTTAAGTCGATGGCCCAAGTAGAGTCTTTGATTATCTTATTTTTGATAAGATTATTGGCATCAAGAGCATGAAATCCTTTTTGTAAAGGTCTTCAACAATTTCTTTTAAACAATTTAAAAAAAATAAGCAAAATCTGTTAGATGTTTTTTTTTTTAATAAAAGATTTAATGTTCCTTTATAATTACAGTAAAATAAAAATTTGTTAAATGTTAATTTTACAATAATTTTTATTTTTAAATATAATTTTATTGACAAAATTCATTTTTTTATTTGCAATTTACGATCTTATTTTATTCTATTTATTTTTGTTTATATAATAGTTTGTACATTTTGCCTAAATTCTAGTATAATCAAATTAATTTACAGACTAAATACAAATATTCTCGGTATAATTAAAAAAACAAAATTGTGTTCATATATCCATTCTCCAATCTGTGCACAAAAAGTTTATATTATTCAAACCTAAAATATGTGTTTATATTAAAAAAAACGACGATTTTAGAGCTTAAAACTTAAAACAATGAAAAACCTTGGAATGGAATCATGGTGAACAACAAATTTTCCTAAATACTTTTAGATTGAATAGTTCATAAGTTGTTCTAAATTTTTGTTTTGTACATTTAAATGCCTTGTCAAAAATAAGTTGGCCCAGTTATGGAAAATTGTGTAATGGTATTAATTTAAAGAAAATTGAATTTTTCATGTTGTTTTTATAAAAAAAAAACATCAATCTAAATTATTCGAACCCGAGTTAAAAATGCTTAAGGCACAGTTCTATTATAGTTATAATTTACAAACATTACATTTATTATGTACATAGTATATGATACAAATTTAAGCAAGAAAGTATTTTCTTTAGTTTATTTTTGCTACCAACTTTTTTACTGGTGATCTTCAATAATAAAAATAAGTTCTTTGAAGTTAGTTTCAATTTCCATCTATTCGAAAACATACTCCTTCAATTGAAATGACAGAAAAAGAGATTATATTTACATAATTTTAAATTTTAAACTCATACATTTGTTTGAACATATTTGAAAACATAAATTTGAATTCAAGTTCAGGTATTACATTTTTTGAAATATTTAGTTTGTTAAATTTTTTTAATATATCTCAGCTAAACATAATATAAGCTTTCCATTGCTAACGTTCTTATTTTAGAGTTGTCAATTCCATAATATGCAGTTAAAATAAGACTTAGCATAACATAAATGCCACCATAAAGAAAAAACAAAAAAAATATTCCACTTAAACTTTACATTCTATTAGTTTCTTTTTTTTATTATTATTAATGAAAAATGATTAATACAAATATTTTTTGTAATTACAAATAAAAAGCAAATTAAATAATTTATTCAAGCTAAATTAATAACCTTTAAATCAAACCAAAAGTTTATAAATTCAATGATTAAAAGTAAATGCCTTTTCAAGTTTATACAAACAAAATTAGTAATTTTAAAAATTATTTAAATTGAAAAAAAAAAATTTCATTCCTAAACTTACGCATATTTGTATCTTGAATATTTTTAACAACGTATAAACTTTTAATATTTGTAATAATTATATAAATTAAAAACCATATTAATATAAAACTAAAATTCAGATTAAACACCTCAACCTGAACTACTAATAAAAATCGATTTTTGTATCCTTTTTTATGTTCTCCATTTTTTTAAACAACATTCAAAATTTCCACGAATTATAACAGCTTAACGGTTTGACTGAGACTTTTTTTTATTTTAAGTGACTAGATCACGTCAGACTAAAGCTACTGGTCGTTAGAAGCCTTGACAAATCGTCATCTGCATATCAACGAGTAGAGCAATTATTACCGGTTCTTTAAGCGCAAAACTTTAAAACAACAAAATAATTTTAGTCTGAAGCGATCATTGGGAAAATCATGCTTTGGGATTTAAAAAAAAAAAAACATTTTTTGCTATCGTTAACATTAATTTGGATTAACTGAACAAACAAAAATAATTGAAAAGGGGAATCTATGATATTTTGTATTGACTTTGGCGAAAAAATGAGTTCAGATGACTAACATAGCAGAAACCTGAAACTAGCAAAAATTTGAATTCAGATTTTGAATACAAAAAAACAATTTTAAGTGATTTTAGTCAGGTACATGAACGATAAAAGCTTTTAAAAGAAAAAATTTTAAAATATTAATATTTTCATAAAATTGATGCTTCAGACAGTGCGACACCTGAGTCTCGGTCGTCCATTTTCGGTACTTCAGGAACACTTTTAAGAGTTCGCACTATTGCTTTTAGGGGTTGTTGTCCCCCCTGGTTGATATTTGTTGTGGATGTTACAGGTGTTCTAAGACCAATGTTGTCTTCAAGTGACACAATATTACGCTTTCGACTTAAGAGCTTTAATCGTATATCATGTAATTCACTAGGTTCATTTGTACTTTTATTCTGCACATCAATCATTATGTTTCCTTGATTTGCTAATAATAACATCGATAAGAAATATCGCGATATAAGCGATTCGTCTTTTTCTTCCATAACATTTTTGAAGGATACCTTCTCACTGCCGACGTCATTTCTATCAAATTGAGTCATAATTTCGGTGCCAATAGCGAACACATCGAAATGATGTCGCTCTCGTGAACATGCAAGTATTGGTTGCAGATGACTATGCCATTCGTGGACTTTTGTTCTGACACGATTTTCTTCATTCATCATATCTTCGACATCGGTTTGATTGTCTACCTTTAAACCGTTAGATTCGATTTTTTCATCATTTGTACTCACTTCTTTTTGCACTTCCGTGGGATTATTAGGTTCTTTGATTTCTTCTGAAGTTTTTTCCAAAGGCGCAGGTAGTTTTTCGGGTGATGTTTTTTCTGAAGACTCAGGGAGTTCTTCGGCGGGTGACGCATTTGATAAAGGTTTGGGAATTTCCTCTGTTGTTGCATTTGCATTTGTTGAACTTTCCATAGCTTCATTAAACTTATCATCAAACGCTCCTGTTTTCAGAGTGCTGCTGAGCAAATCGGGTGGTGGTGACTCTGCAATGTCTTCATTGTTCTCTCTATCGGTCGGATGCAAGCTTATTCCAGAATCTCGGCTCAATGTTCGGTTCTTATCCATCAAATTTTCCTCGGGAAAACCCAGCCAATCAGGTTCATATGATGGCGATGACGGCGGAGAAATATGTTCTGCCATTTCGACAACGTTCTTAGTTGTTCGCAGGCATCTTTTAACAGATGAATTGCTAATAACGCTTGAACGTTTTAAATACTTTTTCAAACGCTCTTTTTTCAACAAATCAAATTCCTGTGTAAGTTTAAATCCTCTATTTTTGTTGAAATACTTAAGTGGAATCTTAAGTATATTTAGCCGAAGTGTAAAATGTTGCCTCTCGTACAATGGAAGTGAAAGAAATTCTTCACTTGGTTCTTTAATTTTGAATAAATGTTCAATTGCATCGTCTACTCGGATAACAATATTGCTCTTGTCTTTTACACAACGAAAGACATCTTGAGTAACAACGGCAGGTGACAGCATTTGTCGATCTTTTTCGTCGAGATCCGAGAAATAAATCCCTTCGTCCGGTAAATGTGGTAGTATGATTTTTAAAGTTGAAAGGTCGTCGTCTCCGCGAGACATTGTAGGGTCAAGCAGAGTTGGATCATTGTTTGTCTTGGGGGTGTTGGTTTCGAGTTCAGTTGTTTCTTCAGTAGTTTCGTTTTGTTCTTTGATATCTGTTGGCTGAAAACTTTCATTACATCCTATTCCCGAATCTCCTGAAAGTCGGTTGCTGTCTGAAATGCTCACTTTAATTACCTCAGTTGTTTCCGTCACATTTAGTGAATCTCCATTAAGCTGGCTGCTTCCCAAAAGACTGTTTTGCGATTCGTTTGTCGTTTGTGATTGATTATTTGTGTCCAATCGAATCCCTGATTCCAATGAATCTCCAATATTTCCAGTGCTTTCTGAAACACTGGTTTGAGATTCGTCAATAGATTGTGATTGAACACTCATTTCGGATCCTATACCTGAATCCAAGCTCTTTGAAGAGGTATTGCTTTCGCACACGCTTATTTGCGTGCTCATTTTCCCTTGTGTTTGGGAACATGTAAAAATACTGCTTGAATTTAAATCAGTTTCAAAACCTGAGTCCGCCGATGTAAATGCATTATCAGAATTTTGAGCATTGTCTTTGTCAAAACTAATGCCACAATGGTCTTTCAATCTAGACGAGGCGTCTAGTTTCTCTCGAGCTTTGCCCAAGTGCCCCTCTCTTTGTAAAATAGCGTCCTCAAAATCTAAGAATTGCTCAATATAAGCCTCTGAAAGCGGCGGCCATGATTCGGGAAGGGCCGCATCATTACAATCGCCATTGATAAAGTCTTTTATCTTAAAATACATTTTAAAGTTTATATCCGGAATGAGTGTGTTGTATCTGTGCTCCAGGTGATAAGTGAACAACTTGTAATTTTTCTTCGAGTCAATTTCGTCTTCATAATCAAAATCTTGGATGGCTGAATATTGCCAAGTCGATTGGGGTATATAGCTTTTCATTGACTTATCCGATTCGGGCAAAAGAGTTTTTATAAAATTGTTGCGCTTCGGTGTTGTTGCACCTTCGAATCGTTTATTATTTGCAAGTTTTTTAAAACGTTTAGGACTCATATCTGCTTCAATGGCTCCATTTATCTGTTCCAAGGTACGTTTTCTACCTCGCTTAACTTTTTCTGTATTTTGAGATGCAGCATCGGGGTTTGAAACATTTTGTTCCTTCTCTGCAGTGTTTTCAACATTGCTCAATGACAGAATCAATCTTTCTATTTCACTATGAATATGGTCAACTCGCTTCGCATATATTTTGGAAGAATTAAACAAAACAACACCAGCTTCTGCAAACGACGGCTCTTGCCGTAATTCCCTAAAGCAATCCAGGTAATACTTTAGAGATATTGTTATATCTGCCGAGAATTCAGCATGTTCTGCTAATTCAATAAGCAAAAGTGCTATATTTTGAGGAGTCTTGTCATCCTCAAAAGATCTTATGAGTTTCGACACTTTAGCATTGGGATGCCTTTCGGCGGTATTTAGAATGCCTTTGAGAAGTTCTGCTGAAGTTTGCTCCATTTTATCATATGATCATCTTTACAACTTAACTTGGTTATTATTGACCTAAAGAGGCGTGTGTTGAGGTTTTTCTAAGACGGAAATCCAAGATCCAATGGAAGACCGCTGAAAAACTAAAAAGCGTGCACTGGTCACTAGGGTTTTACACGAACGTGTTTTCGTGTACACTTACATTTTGTCCAAATTATTAAAATCATTTAGATTTATTTAGATAATTGTTCTTAAAACTTAACCAATATTGTTTTGTTTTACTACAAGCTTTATTTCAGTATTTATAAACATTTACACTTTCTAATAAGATTCTTTTTTGAGATATGTGTTTTTTGATATTTGTCTTTTAACCAATTTCGTGCATTATAGAATTTGATAAAAGAAAGACGGAAAGCCATAAAATGAACTCATTCAAGTTGAAGTCAAGAACGACAAAAGAAAAGAAATAGTTCAGGGGGTTATTTTTAGGTTTCGTGAGATTTGGATTGGAGAACGCTTGGGATATTTATGGAATAGTTTAAGGTCACGTGTGAATTGGAGAAAATTGACGTTTAATTTTTGAAGTTTTGCATTGCAAAAATATTTGCAAGAAGAACAAAAATAAGTTAGACACAAAATGATTTTGAATTATTTGTTCTTGTAGTGTAATCATGCTGAAAAATACATTTTGGTCAGAAAATTAGTATGCTAGGAACTTCATTCACAATGCATAAAATGTCACCCATTTGTCTTAACATTTTAACATTCTGCTGACCCGCAATCTTAAAGAACGATTTAGTTTCATTAATTTATTATATTCTTTTTCTAAAAGATGTGTCAAAATCAATTTCATGTTCATTCCTGTTTTACTCTTTTTTATAGTTTTAAATGTCAGATATTTCAAGTACATGAGGTGTGGTCTACCAAGGAGCAGCTCATCATTTTGAAGTTCTTATGACTTACTTACTTACATAAGGTGTAGCTACAGTGCTGTGTGAACTAGGGCCTCACCCAACAAAATTCTTCATCTAGCTCGGCCCGTAGCTAGTTGTCTCCAGTTGAGAACCCCAAGTTTGCTGAGGTCATATTCCACTCGTGGGAGCCACCTGATCCGCAGTCTTCATGTACTGCGTTGTCCTGTGGGTGTGGATTCGAAGACTTTTCGGGCCGGAGCATTGGTTTACATTCGCTCTACGTGACCTAGGCATCTTAGTCGTTGGACTTTTACCCTTCTGGCTTAGTCTACATCGCTGTACAGCCCGTACAGCTTGTCTTTCTATCTTCTCCTCACGCTAAAAACATTTTTCTCGAAACTACCCAAGGTACTTTCATCCGCTTTTGTCATAGTCCATGCTTCTGCACCCTATAGCACAACGGTGATGATGAGGGGGTTATATAGCGAAACTATGGTTACTCGAGAGGGGGCATTACTCTTCTTGCTTAGCCCAAGGAAACAGCGGTTAGCAAGAGTGATTCTTCGTTGGAGTTGGAGCGCTGGAGTTGTTTTCTGCATTCATAGCGGACCCTCAAAGTTAAGTCCGTCGATGATGGCATTTTTACCGAGACGTGTCGGTGTTGTAAGTCCTTTCTTGATGACAGAATGTACTTTGTTTTGCCCTCATTAACCTTTAAACTCATTTTTGACGTTTTTTCTTCCAATTATGTCAATGTCATCATCATATGCCAGTAATAGGACAGACTTTTGAATGATAGCGCCTCTAGTGTTGACGTGGGAGCTATGCACTATTCTTTCAAGGACGATCTCAAAGAAATCGCATGACAGCGCTTTTCCTTGTTCAAAGCCTTTCTTGACATCGAAAGTTTCTGCTAAGTTGTTTCCAACCTTTATAGAGCAGTGCGAATTCTCCATGTTCATCCTGCACAAACGGACGAGTTTGGCAGGGATGTCAAAACTAGACATGGCTCCATACAGTTTGTCCCTTTAGATGCTGTCTTTTGGGGTTCCATTCATTGGGCATGCTTTCTTCCGACCATATCTTACATATAAGTTGGTGCATGCAACTAACCACATTTTCTCCAGCTGTTTTGCAGAGCTTGGTATTCAAGCCATCTGCTCCAGCAGCTTTGTTAGACTTCAGCTTAGATATAGAAATCTCCACTTCGTCTAAATCGGGAAGACGGAATTGTTGGTTTTCGTAGTCTATATTGAATGTATCATCCTGCCTGTCAGCGGGATTAAGTTTGTCTTCGCCGTTATATAGTCTGCAGAAGTGTTCCTTCCATATTCTCAGAATTGACTGCGGTTCCACTTTGATGTTTCCATTTTCGTCTTTGCAGCCTTCGGTTCAATTTGTGTGTGCTTGTGAATTTCGTTTCACCTGCTCATACAAATTTCGAACTTCATTTCTGCTATTGAAACTCTCAACATCTTTGACCGCACGCTTTTCATGCTCTCCCTCAATATTAACATCTTGTTCTCTTTTTATGCAGATTTGAAAGTTCTTTTAGCCTATGTGATGTGTTTTTGATTTGTTGTGTTCAACTTGACACTCGCCCTTACAAACGGGAAATTTATTCATGGGATGAAAATTTGCCAGTCTATTAACGATCTTCCAGTTCTAGATTTCAAATTGGAAATATTCTCATCCTTTGGTCTTTTTGATGCTGGAATGTGTAATTTATTTACAAAAGAAATTGGCTGTCAATTCTCAATTATAGTGCTCAGAAGTCGAAGTGAAAAATTTGTGCATAAAGCGTAAAAATAAGGTGAACATTTCAAAAGAATATGAGGCCATAAATAACAAAACATAAACTATCGAAGTATAAAATTAAAATAGAAAATTTTGTGTACCTTATAATGCAACATCAAATAATACGTTTTCAGATACAGACACAAATTTCAAACTAAATTATGTACAAAAATTGTATAGGTTTAAGGTTTTTGTTTTCTTGTTTTTGAACAACAGGAACAAAATTGAAGAATTGACAATGAATTGCAAAGAAATACCTAAATTTTTGCCTCGAAGAAACGAATAAAACATCGACGTAAACATCAACATGGCAATGAAAATAAAAACAGAAAATAATGGTGTCCATGAAAACAATTGTGGTATGGAATACAAAACTTTTATGGCACTAAATTGTGAAGAGGAAAACGAGAATGATTTAATCGATAATTCTCAATTTAATGATAATGATACATATTATCTGATGCATTCCACTGAAAATAGATCTCAAATAAATGAAGTGCAAAGCGGGCAAATTACTCCTGGACCTGATGACAGTAGGGTGGAAATTTTTTCGATAATGGAAATCGAAGACACAAATATCAAAAAAGAACCTTTAGAAAATCAAGTCTTGAAGAAGAACCAATGTTGGGTTTGCCAGAAAGGTAAGTAGGTATTTATTTAGAACTTGTTTTTGTTTATGTTGTACGCGCACTCAAGGCGTTATGAATACCCTTATAATGATTAAACACAGTCTGCACATTGTAATGAGTGGGAAATATTGAGCCTGGTAAAGCATTCCACATTCGTGTAGCGTGGCTAATTAGAGAATTCCTGTGTTTAACATTACGTCTAATATTATGCTCAAGGGTAAATGGATGAGCATTCCTAGAAGTTTGCGCATTACGGTTAAACTGTTTGAGGGGAGCAATGCAACTAGCTATTTCACTAGAGCATTGTTTATGAAAATAACGATAAAGTAATGAAAAGCATGAAACCTTGGTACGGTGCTAAAATTATACTCGAATTTCGGACAAATAAAGGCCTTGTAAATTATATATTTTCATGCATCGTCGGTTATGTCAAACATGTTATCACTCCACAAGAGATAGTTTGTGACGGACATAATAAGAACTGATAACACTATCCTTACTGACGCGTCAAAGTTGTATTGTGGACTTGGATCTGGAATTTTCTCTGCGTCCTTTAATCTCTCTAATCTTTTCGGCTACCTGATTGTGCCATAGTAGTATAAGCGGAATTACTAGCAATCAGATAAGTACGCAATAATACTCAAATCAAACTGAAACCAAAATAGAATCACGGCTATCTCTACTGACAGCCAGGCGGCTGTTATGGCTATGAATTTGGCCACAAAATCCTTTATAATGATCGAACAATGTCGTGCAGAAAGCGTAAATATTCCTTTTGGAGCTAAGAAGGGTACAATTTTCTCAGTTTTTCTGACAGGATCCAACCGCAGCTGGAACAGTCCAACGGACTGTACCATATCCAATAAGATATAACCTACCTATATCAAAAACCGTTCTATCGAACTTTTATGCAGACCCAGGCATGATATAGCCAGGGTCACTGCAATATGTACCGAACATTGGCGGATAAGAGAGCATTTTGATATTTATTTATTTATAAAGCAGCTATACATAAAGTATGCAGCAAAGCTGGGTATCAATCCCAATCATGCCAACATGAAAGAGCAACTGTGATTCACTTTCTCTGTAGATGTCCCGTACTGGCCAGTTCTAAAATGTTAAGCTTCAGAAGAGCATTCCTTAAATATCTTGATGAACTTTCCGAGATGAAAACCAAAGACCTGATTTCCTATCTGAACTCGACGAAATGGCTTTGTCAATATAAATCCGTCATAATTTTATCTTTTTTTATTTTTCAATACTTAGGTCCAATGAGTTTATGATATGAAAACGGGGCTTTCCAACGCTTATTGAGTCGCGCAGCAAGAGCTGCTTGCGACTGCCATCTCTATCTACCTATAGGAAATTAAAAAAACACATAGAATTCAAAAAAATGCATGAAATCTTTGTTTGAATCATTAGTACGGTCGATATAATTTAATTTTTAAGATTATTTTATGGAAATGTTGCCTGCAGCTGCGCTCAAATAGTCCATGAGCATAGTCCAGTTTTGGCATACTATTTCTCATAAAGTAATGATTTAAAATTGTCTCTATAGAAATTAGCCTTAGCATAGCCCCACAAAATAGTCCAGAGGTGTCAGGATCTAAACGGCCCAAACGTAAAATATACTGTTCACTGAAGTCGTCTCTATTTTTCAAAATTGTGCTACGATGACGTTGTTCATTAATTCTTTACTGAAAAGTCGGGTGCCATAACGAAGAGGCTGGTATATTTCGTTAAAACTTTTTTAGTTCATATAAGGTATATCTGGCATAAGCCTCCCCCATTGCTGCCCATAGATCTCTTTTTTTTTGCGTCGTTATACCAGTTGCTGAAATATCTAAGACCGTCCATCCCTCTCTTATTTGGTCTTCCTCTCGGTCTACATTAGTTTGGTTGGGTCCATTTTGGTTGAATTGGGTCTGTTATGTTAATTCTTCTTCTGATTTCTTGACTTGACTTGATTCTGAGTTTGTCGAGTGAATTTGATGTGAGTCCCATTGATTGTAATCTTTATGTCATGACAGAAAGTATTGTGAACTTTGAGTCCAAAACTGTTTTACATTCCAAAATTCCCTGCAAATGTTCGTTATTATGTAGGTGGAAAGTTCGTTAACATTTGTTCCTTGTCTTCTAGTGGAAGCGGAGAAATGGGCTCTCTTTTTCGAGTGAATGATGAATTCTCGTCTAATTTTGTCCGTTTTTATAAAATTATTTAAACAAAAATTGTATAAATTGTCGATATTAAGCTGTTTGGCCCGTAGCTGTGTATATCGTCTTTGTCTCCTTTTTTGTGCAGCACTAAAATGTGCTTCCATTGTCTTAGTATTTTTTGAGTTATTATGATTGCATTAAAAAGTTTTGTTAGTATTGGGTTAGGTTATTCTTTCCCGAATTTAAAACATTTCTGCATCTATGTCGTCACTTCCTGCACTTTTTTCGTTTTTCAAGCTGTTAATATCTCCTTAGTTGAAAACTATCGAATCGTCAATGATTTTGTTTTAGAATTAATTTAATAAGGTGGTTAAGTATATAAAGTTGTTCTGGTAGAAGATGTATTCTTCTTCTTGTTTTTTATTCCGAGCCCATTGACACTGGAACCTAAATGCTGTTGCAAAATATTGATGTTAGTCATTTGATAGATTTTAGTTCTGTACGCCAGAACTTGCAATGCAACCTCATAACATGTCCGATCCACCGCCATGCTTCACAGTATCTCGAGCATGCTTTTGATAAAATTCTTCATTTGCTTTCCGTCATATATACATTCTACCATCTGAAACTTTAAGGTTAAATTTGCTTCCTTCCGTGAACAAAACTTAATTTATAATATTGTCACGGTTAGGAGCGAGTTATAGCTATCATTAAAATCGATCCGGAAAAAAGTTTGAATCGATATTTGACGGTGATTCCCTTTGATTAGAAATTAAAATTATATACTGATCGATCGGAAATCACACAAAAAATTCTTTTTGAGAAAAAAGTTTAATTGCGCATTTATTTTTCGCTAAAAATGTATTTTTCTATTTTCCGGACGGAAAATCATTTGCCTGAACAGCTTATACTTTAAAGGGCCTTGCACATGAGAGCGAAAAATGAATGAACAAATGGACGAACAAACGTGATTTTACACATTTCAAAAAGTCAATTTCAAACAAAACACATTTAAATTATAAGAAACCAATTGACACTAGTGTTAGGATAATAAAATTTGCATTTTGTTCTCTAAGGCGCCAGTTATGGCTATCATTGGTTTTCATCATTGAAAACAAATATTAGAATTTTCTTGACAGGTCGTTTATAGCTATCATTAAAAATTTCTGTCATTGAGACAAATTTCCTGATTGAAATCCACCGAAAAATCTTTACTGACAGAAATTTGTCAATGGAATTGTGTGAAATTGGAACACAAATCAGTGGGACGATTTGTTTCACTTTTGAACATAAAGCATCTTGCACATGAGTTTCGAACTACGAACTGTGGATGTTCGCATATTTTGTCTTTTATTTCACATGAAAATTCCAATGATTCATTAATGATGAAAACCAATAATAGCTATAATTGGCCCCTAACAATCCAAAAATATAAAGTTCCACCTCATCCAATGTTACATTTTCATGAAACTACCTTTAATGTAAGTAAAAGGTTTCCATTATATATACAATGTTACCATCATTGTCATTTGACGGGAAAAGTACCGTTAACTTGAAATGCAGTTATTTCAACTTAATTTGAGCATAAATATGTAAGAATGTCATGATTAATTTTTACTACTTTATACATTTTCTTGGAGAAATTACATTCCAAAAATGTACATTGTCCTTGTCCGATAAGCCGTGAGAGCCAACGTATTTTTTTTGTTTTTTAGGCCTGAGCTGTCAAAAAGAGGTCTGTGCTTCATTTTATTGGGTTTTCCTGAGTAAATTTAGATTTCCTTCAAAAATTGATTTTTTTTTGTGGCGTATGAAACACAATTGCATCTGTTTTTTGTTTGTCATCGTATTTGTATAACTTCTTTTACATGTTATGGAGTGCGGTAGAGCTGTCAAATTCCAAGCTAAACTTTTTTTTCAAAACTCTTAGTATTGGTGCAAAGTGGGGTAAATTTTCCGAAAAATCCAGATCTGCAGATTTAATCTTAAATCAAAAATAAATCAATTTATTGTAATGCAAAAATAGGGGATCTGGATCACGAATAAATTGAATTAATTTGTCCATGGAAAACACCATTAGTTTCAATCATTACAGAGCGCTAAGGTTGTGATTCTTTTTTTCAATCGCAGCTAACTCGATGCGGGCTCTATCAGCTCTAAACAAAATTTATTCCAAAATCAATCAAATCAACTTCATTTCTCCTTCGTTCGTATAACTTAACGATTACTTTTAAGGGTGCCATGATAAGTCTTGGGCTTATGTCGGTACCGTTAGCAACTCCTAAAGGATTTTAAGAAAATATTCAATACCCAATTGATGTCTTATGGCCAGATTCTTTGACAAAATCATTAAAATTGTAACCGATCGGTTGAAATATGTAACTGGTAGCCAACCGCAGCGTACATAATAAGATTTTCAGTGCTTTAACCCTCCCATTGATTCTCATAGGGATCTTAGATTGCAAATCGTCTCGGATTAATATAAAGATGTAAGATAATATATTCACTATAATATGTCTTTTTGTTTTTTTGTTTTGTTCTTTTAGTTTTCCGAGGTAAATGCCTCCTCGAGATACACATGCGCGTACATACTGGCGAAAAACCATTCAACTGCAAGCTATGTGGAAAAAACTTCCGACAGAAAGCTGCTCTCAAAACTCATTTGTTGAATCACACTAAAATCAAACCATTTAAGTGTGCTCAATGTGAACGAGCCTTTGCCACCCAAAAAGATCTCACATCTCATTCTCTGATTCATTCCTGTGAAAGACGATTCCATTGTGAAATATGCAATCGATCGTTTATATCTGAGAAAACATTAAAATATCACAGAGCTCGACACACCAGAGGATATCCATTTGGATGTGATATTTGTGAGATGCGATTCTGTTATATGCATCTTCTACGGCGACACATGCTCACACACACCGGCGAGAAACCCTACAAATGTAAATATTGTGACAAAGGATTTCGTCAGAGACACGAATCTGTCGTTCATATGCAAACACACCCCGAAGCCAATTCAGACAAAGAGAAGCCATCACTGCAACAAGTACTTGAACTTATAAGCTCCTTGCCGAGAGAAGGAGATATGTGCGAATCCAAAGATCAGCCACTAGAATCGTCTAATGTAATCAATGGCTATCAATTCACTGAAACTGAATCGCCACCGATTTTTTCCATAGAAGAACTAACCTCAAACGATGAAGAAAAAGCACATGCGTCAACTGAAAACGAAACAAATTTACATAACGAAGACATTAAAACTAATTTAGATTTTTCAGAAATAAAAGTTAAACAGGAACCCATGACTATAGAGCCTATAAAAAAATTCATTTGCAAATGTTGTGGGGCTCGCTTTGCTTTGCAAAATACACTAAGTCATCATGTGCGACAAAATAAGTGTTCTCAAGAGCATTTTACATGTCCAAATACTAATTGTAATAAGGTGTTCGCCTCTCAGGATAAACTCGATGCACATGTTCTTGCTCACACATATTGTGATCTATGCGGACAATCGTTTAGTAGTAGCGAAGAAATCGAAGCACATAAAGCAGAACAACATAACTTGAAAGTAAAACATCCATGTCCGCATCCTAATTGTAATAAAGGTAAGTTCATTAGATACAAATTTGGTTTATGGTATTGTGTTTCATATGGTATTTAGTTCCAAAGACTACTTATTAAATTAAAATCTAAATGAATAATTAATAAAGAAAAAAAACAGTTTTTGGACTTTTTGATCAGTGCCCAGTACCTGGTCGTGTCATCCATTTTAAAGGATTTACAGTGGCTCCAACAAATAATCGGACAAAAGTTTGTCTGATATAAATGTTCCTAAAACGTATAAAGAATTTAGCTTAATAGATTTGGTTTTTATTTATGTACAGTGGCGAGCATATGAGGATACATAATGCTTAAAATTGACTTTTTGTTCTGAAATTATTTTTTAAACAAAACGAAAAATGTAAAAACAACTTACTTGGCAACACTTTATGACTGAAAAGTAGCTTCAAAATATACAATGGGCGCATTCATAAATCTAGTGACTTCGTAGTCAAAATTTAACTAGCTTTGTGAATGCAAAATTGCACTACAAAGTTAGTCAATCCGGAACTGTCATATTACTGAAAAATGCAAATATATAAATGGCGTTTTTCTTTTTTAGTTCAGAGCTGAGCTCTGAGCAGAGTCTGAGCGAACAGAGTAGAGTAGAGTAGAGTTCTGAGCAGAGTATGTTCAGAGCTCTCTGATTTAATTATGAAACAACTTGAGCACTAAACTGTCATGATTTAAAATGTCGTCTGTTTGAAGGCGTTCAAAATGTTCTTTAATCAAACTAATTAAAAAAACAGTCATAGCGTTGGTCCATTTGACGCCTGAAATAAATTTGATTCATAAAAATGCTATATGCAATTCGTTTTTTCTAAATTATCTTTCCTTTTGCACTAGAGCGACCAGCCTCTTTCGCCATTTTTATTGTTTTGACGATGATTTTTTTTAATTTCCCGGCTTTCAAACATCAAATTGTTTGTGTTCAGCATTTTACTCCGTTTACTCTGTTATTTTATTCTGAGCTCACAGAGCGCGCTCTGAATATGTTTGGAACTAAAAAAGAAACACGAATTTGAAGCTCTGAACGATTAGAGCTCAAAAAGAAACACAATTATTTTTTTGACAGTTCGAGCTCTGCTCTGAACTAAAAAAGAAAAACGCCCAAAATAAGAAACATTTTTGATTTGATAACTTTAAATAATCTTTCGTGTTTTTAAATTTAATAAAATCAAATTTAATACACAATTTTAGTGATTTATATTTGTATTTAAATACTAAACGTTTTATTTCATTTTGAATTCTTGTGTCTTTACCGAGCGGCTGATTGTGAAACATCAAAATCATTCTCCACTAACTTTGTAGCCGAATTTTTGAAATCAGAATGACTTCAATACGTAGTGACTACATTATTGAATGCGCCCAATTATTCATACTGTTTTAAAATTCATCAAAACAAATCATCATTGGTAGGTTATTTATACATATGTACATTTTCACTTTTTCAGTGACAATAATTTTCTTGAAAAATGAAGAAAATACTTTGAAAAACCAAATTTTTGAAATGAAAAAAAAAAGCTAGAGAGCAACATATTTACCGTGAAAACGTGATATCAACATCTGATATCCGTATTTCCTCAGATAGTCAGGCCGCTATCAAATCTCTGGACTCTGTCTCTACTTCATGGTATGGGCTGCTTCACTTGGTGGAATGTCGGACTGTTAGTGAAAATTAATGGAATAATAGAGAAACAAAATAACCTTCGTATTCTAGAAAAAAAATTACCAGACTTTGTGAACGAAAGCCCATACCCAGAAGACCAAGTTTTATTTCAATAGAATGGAGATCCTAAGCATAGCGGATAGTTCAAAGTCCAGACCTAAACCCTACAGCAAATTTATGGACTGTTTTGAAAAAAGACTGGGATGACACGATCATGCACCAAAAACTTTTAAAGAGCATTGGCCTCGGATTTAGACTATGTGGGCCGGCATTCCGCACCAATTAATAGGATGCATGCCCAAACGAGTCAAAAGCGAAGGGTTTTTGGACGAAATGCCAAAAATTTAATATTCAACACTTTTGTTTTGAATGTGCAGAAGTGGATACATTGAGTTATTTTATTATTAATAATTTTATTAAATAAATAAATAAATTAGGTGGCGCAACAGTCCATGAAGGACCAATGACTTACAACTCTCAACCATCCCTGTGTGCGAGTAATGTTGTCAGAGATGGAAGGGACCTACAGTTTATATGCCGAATCCGAACGGCTAATTTGAGAAAGCACTTTTCATGACAAGAATTACTCTTGGAGGATTTGTCAATTCCTCGCAAGAGGCAGTACCCGTGAAAAAGTTAGGTGGCACAGGCAGGGATTGAACCCAAGACCCCTTGCATGACAGTCCAACGCACTAACCATCACGCTACGGGTACTACATAGTATTATTATTATTATTATTATTATTATTTTTATTATTATTATTAATTTTATTAAATGGTAAATAAATTACAAATTTAATAATTACTTAAACTAGAAATTAGCTGCCAGAGCTATCTACTAGGGAAGTTAAGTTTTTAATTGTAAAAGATAAGAGATATATACATACCTAGGTAGTTATTATTGTTATTATTATTATTTTTTTTTGTTTTAAATAGAGTTTTCAATTTTTAAAGTCGTCATTATATTGTATACCAAATTTATGTTGTCAAAATTGATATTTTTCAAAAGATGGTGTAAGTTTTTCTTTGATAGTTTTGCGCAGGTTGAAGAGACTTTTGGACAGGAAAGAAGGTGAGCCATTGTAAGAGTGGAGTTATCCTCGCAGAGATGGTAGAGTGGAGGTGTTTCTTTATTGTGTGTAATGTATGAGTGGCCCAGTCTGAGCCGGATGTATAGCTTTAGTTTTTTTAAAGATATGTTGCTGGGATAGATTGCTCTGCCCCCGTTTGGATTTAGATTTTTGTATGAGTGGTTGTAGTTTGTCCAAGATTCTTTTCTTTTGAACTTACAGTTTTCTAGAAGTAAATTGGTAGTATCTTTTTTATTGTGTTGAAAAAGGCTTTTAATGGTTCTTTTTTCGCTGATTTGGCTTCTGCGTCAGCTGCTTCGTTGCCATTGATCCCAACGTGGCCGGGAATCCAGATGATTTTTAAAGTTTCGGGATTTAGGATGAGATGGTGTCTTATTGTCTCTACTATTTCAATCGAGTTCGAAATGTTTTCTATAGCCTTTACATAGTAAATAAACTACGTAAACTAGAATTAGCTGCCAGGGCTATCTTACTAGAAAGATAAATAAAATTTAATATGAATATTAAGTTTTTTAACTTCCGATAGGAAGTTATTGGCTACGTCCAATCTCAGGCAGATAGGGTATCCGGAAACCTTTTTGTTAGTGTTTTACGTGTAAAATAACAGCTGATGAAAAACAGCTGAGATATCAAAAAAGGAATCCAAAGGTATCCAAGAATTTCTGGGGTATGATAGAACAGCTGATTCAACACATAGTTGAATTTCAAGAAACTTGAAAATTGATTTCAGCTTTTTGTATTTGTTGGTAAACAAAAAGATACAAAATGTTAGTTGAAGTTGTATTTGAGGATGTTCTGTACATAATAGATGATGAAGAAGCTATTTGTCTCCGAATTTTAGAAGGTAATTTAGAAATTCTTCCAAACTATATCTAGGTATTGTCACTTTATAATAGTTCTCCTTTTTGTTAGTATAGTTTTCTGTTAAACGTAAATCGTTTAAAACCGGAGATTTCGCAAGTAAATTATCAATCGTATAGAATTCCAATAGAGCTAAGAGGAAATTTAACATAGATTACAGATTAAGGTTATCTCTTATTTATTAAATTGTTACGCACCTATCAATTCATCGTCGTCCCACGAATCAGTTCAATTATCCATTAAATGTTTTATCTTACAACAATTTTGACTTCGAAGCTTAAATGTTTCTCTGCTTTTTGTGAACAGCTGAAAGTTGTTTTAATTTTTTGACAGCTATCCAACTCGTTCAACAAGGTATCTAAAAATCCACCTATCCAACACGAGATTGAACGGTCGAAATCGGTCCGATTTGTCAAATTGAAAATTTTGACATTTCTCGACGTTTTAAGGTTCCTAGAGTGATGTCTGTGCGTGCGTGTGTACGTAAATTTTGTTTACAGATAATAATGCAGAAAGATGCAGAAAGGACTCTCAAAAAATTGAGTGGGTGGTTTTTTTACCATAGGAATTTAAAAAACAGGTGAAAATTTTGGTTAACCCAAAATATCTCACGAACCAATAACGCTAGCGACTTGTGACGCGATCCAAAATAAATATATTTTTGGAAAAAAATTCAATTAACGGTTTTTTTTAAATAAAAACAAAAAAAAATAATTGTCACCTCGAATATTTTACGAACAAAAAATGATTTTATCTCCAAAATAATTTTATTTAAAGAGAAATAACGTTTTTGACATCTGAAGATTTTGAAAAAAATCGAATTGACAGTTTTTTTTATAAAAAATAAAAACCTAAAAAACCATTACTAAAAGTTGGTAAAAATTGATTTTCGACTCAAATATCATTTTTTTTAAATTTGAGATTATGGCTTTAAAATAATTTTATCTTATAAGAAATATTGTTTCCAACATTCGGTAAAATTTTGAGAAAAATCGAATTGAAACCCAAAAAAGCATTATTAAAAGTTGGTAAAAAAAATCTTTTTTTTTTTTAATTTGAGATTATGGCTTTAAAATAATGTTGTCTTACAACAAATACTGTTTTCAACATTCGGTAAAATGTTGAGAAAAATCAAATTGAGAGTTTTTTTTTTACAAAAATTAAAAACCTAAAAAAAAACATGACTAAAACTGAATTTGGTCTCCAGAAAAGATTTTTTTTTTTTAATTGATCTCCTGATTGAGTTGAAGATAAAACAGATGCCAAAGCAATGACATATTATGTCTTCTCTAGCTCTCATATTGCACAAGGTACATTTTAACTTTTGTGGTCAATAAAGTATTTTTTTTCTCAGAAAATAATTCAATAATTAATAAGAGCTTCTTGTTTGTTGGCTTAGTTCGTTGGAAAGATTTTTTGCAGAGTTTTCAAATTTCCCTAAAAGGGTTTTCAAATTTATTTTTAAAGATTCTTCATTTCCTAGTTGGAATGGTACATCTTGTTCAAGGCTCAGTCTTCTTCAATCCGAAAAAAATTGCGCATTTCTGGTCTTAAGGTGTTAAGCATTATATTTATGAGGCGATTGGTAGGATGTTTTAAAGTCTTTCAAATGTATGAGAAGTGTAAATCAGGAGTGTACATGTACATAAGCGGTAGACCAGTTTCAAGGTGCAACATGTTTGTTGGTGTGTTTTCTGGTAGTCTGAATATTCTTTTTAAGAAAAATCGTAAGAGTTTTTCTACTTCTTCAAACTCGAGAATACTCCAGACTTGTCCGCATAACACATAATTGATCTAACGGCAGCATTCAAAATTCTATATTTCATACTTGGAGGTATATTTCGGTCGCAGAAGACAGCTTTCCAATAACAGTTTATCGCGCGTTTAATCTTAATGCTTTTGTTCTAAATGCTTTTTAAATGATAGCGTTTGAGTTAGCAAAACACCGAGGTGCATACTAATATTCCTTTACAATTGCCCGTTTTTCATTTTACCAAGTCCAACTTTATTTCTCTAATGAGAAAACCGGCCTCGTTTAGAAACACCATTATTTTTTATTTAGATTTATTTATTTGTAGATTCACAGCTTGCAGTAAAGTTGAAGTTAATTCATCATAATCTAGAGAATGTTGACATTACCTCTGTAATTATCTGGATATTTCCTTTTTTTTTTAGAATTGACCGTATTACACTTTTCTTAAAACTTTCAGGTACTTATACCGTGGACCATGTACTTTTATTTAAAGGTAACTCGAAGACAGTATGGTTTTATTCATTTCTTTCTTAAATTAAGGGTAATGCTTTATCGAACTGACATTTGACCAATTATTCGTTGGAGCCACTGTATTTAAAACAGTCAAAAAGGTCAAGAAAAAAAAATCCAGTTTTAATTTAACGTTAAAAATGTATTGAAATCGATTAATCGGTTAGTTAATTACGGTTATAGTTCAATTTTTTGTTTTATCGAAAAGTTTTTTAATATTTCTTATTTTTTCATTTTTTTTTCAGCTTTTTATAAAGGAGGTCAACTCGAAAAGCACATAGAAACTCATAACATTAAAAAAGAATTCCAGTGCACACTTTGCGATAAGAGCTTTCATCGAAAATTCTATCTCACACAACACATGAATCGTCACACAAAAACGCGCCCCTTCAAATGTGAACAATGCTCAAAAGCGTTTTATAGTTCGGGAGAACTTCAAAGACATATTATGCGGCACACTGGTGATCGTCCGTTTCCATGTGATATATGCGAAAAAACTTATCCTTTAGCCAGCGAACTGAGAGTTCACAAGCAATCACATTCGGGCGAAAGACCCTTTGCTTGTGAATTTTGTCCAATGCGATTTGGATTTGCAAACGTTCTTAGAAAACATCTTATAACGCACACTGGTGAAAGGTCATTCAAATGTGAAACTTGTGGCCGAGGATTTGTGCATAAACAAAATTGCGAAGACCACATGAAAACACATTCGGGAGAGAAAGAATATGGCTGTGAAATTTGTGAAGCAAGATACTATACAAAAGATTCCTTAAGAAAACATATGCGAAAAAATCACAAAAATATTAAACGTGTTGATGATAGTGCAATTGAAACTATGAATTAGAAATTCATAACATGTTTTTTTCATTAAGGGCGCTGCAACTTTATTTTTGAAACAAAACGAAAACGTATGTATAAGATATAAAAAAAGTACATATTATGTGTTCAAGAACATTTAGTGGCAATTATGTATGAAGTTCAGTTTCCTTCGTATAACTTCATCTATCATTGCCTACTTGAGTACTGATTGAATGGAGTTCGCCACACTTACTCTTCAGTAAATCGAATGTAACATATGCAGTCTGGCTTGTGACAATGTCCTGATAAAAAATAAAAAATGACCTGATCTATACTTTGCAATTGAGGCCACACTATCATCACTTATCGTGCATATAATTAGTAACAATAAGTGATTTTTTCAGGATGTATATATCTCGTAAAGCACATGTGGATTGCTGCCTGTCCATTGCTAGTTGACAAACCCACCCATTCAACCCGAAATAAGTCTCATCGCTTCAGATGATTTCAAGCTGTGCTTCAGCCCAATTAACGAATTTGCGACGCTTAAAATGGTCCAACGGCTTAAGTTCTATGTGTCAACTTGATCTTGTAATAGTGGATGTAGGCCCAGAACTTTTCGCATAATGCATCACAATGTTGCTAAAGGAAAACCCAATTTAATTATTTTTTTTGCATTGATTTGAGGTACCTACATATCTAGTTTAAGTTATTGGCAATAATTGGCAGTGGAATGGATGGATAACTTATTATTGTCAATTTCATCAGCAAAGTTTCTTATTGTTTAATTTCTATAATAGTGCACACACATAAATTATATAAGTTTAACTTAAGTAAATGCAATATCAATTGAATAATAAAAAAATTAAGTTATTGAAAATGAGACCGTCAGGTCTGTTTTTTTTTTTTTTAATTTAAGTACAAAATTATCACTGTTATAAAAAATTACATATAAATTGGCCGTCCATTAAATTCCCAAATTTTTGCCCTATAAAGTCTTTTCCTCCTTCCACTTCAATCGTGCTCCAGTTTTTGACAATGCTCTTAGGACTCAAGGTTATTGCAACAGGCTTTACCACAGTCGTTCTTTGACTTTTAAAGAGAAAAGAAGTGTTGTGATTACTAGTTAATTTAAAATTAAAAATAAAGTACATTTGTAGGGTTTTGATATTAACAAGGCAGTAAGCTACAGTTTTTGTTAAGTAAGCGGTAGCCTAGTGGAGGTGGCGTCCGAAGTCGTACGCTTACAATTACGGTAAGATGCGCTGGCCTCGTTTCACCAACGCCTTAGCGAGAGAACTTCGTTCGAGGGACATAGCCCCACCAAACAACAGAAACCTGACAAATACAGAAATTGACCAACATTTACAACAGATGGACGAAACAATAAAACGAACGATGGAATGGACAATACCAAAGTACAAAGAACGGGACCAAATGGACGCTTACAGAAACGCGACTATTGACGCACTACGTAAGCACAAGAGTGGCTTACTGACAAGACTCAAAAACTTGTACAGACGACTCACAGACCCACACGACTTGGAGGTTAGGACACTGAAGTCGTCAATAAAAAATGTCAATCTGTTGATTAAGGAGAACTACAGGTTATCGATTAACAAGTACTGGGACCGCAAGATCCGGTCAGTTAATTCCAGTGACCCTAGTATGTTCCCTAAAATCAACAAGATATTCAGGAAAAAGAACGACAATGACCTTCCGTGTCTGAAACTCCAAAGAACTGAAGAGAACAGAGACGTACTCATGACAGCGCAAATAGATCCAGAAGAAGCCATCTTGGACGATGACTTTTATATAATTGAAGATCCGAAGGAAAAAGTGGAGGCGGTGGGAGCTGCTTTCCAGCAAGTGTACAAGGTGAATGCTTGCGTTCGCCCCAACCACGACCTGGAAAACAGAGCCCTACTTAATCACTTTTACCTTCGAAATGATATAACACATTGGCGATCTGAGAACCGCGGTTTTATGCGGTTCGATGACGATACCTTGGCAAATGCCATAATCGCCGAGCAAACGGGTCCAAGTCCCCTGTTAGTGACGAAGGTTGAGCTTCAGCTCATCTTCAACTCAATAAAAAATAAAAAGTCAGCAGGTGTCGATGGTATATCCAACGTTGTACTAAGACATTTACCGATGGAGGCAATTGACATTTACACCACACTCTTCAATAATGCACTGAATAATGCATATTATCCAGTGCATTGGAAGACCGCTGTGGTTCATCCTCTCCCGAAAAAGGGAAAGGACAACTCCAACCCGTCAAATCTTCGGTCGATAAGTCTTCTTCCGAGCATCAGCAAAGTTTTCGAAAAGATCATCAATAGGGCTCTGACTAAGTGGGCTGCGGACAACAAAATAATTCCGGATAAACAGTTCGGGTTCAAGGCGGGTCATGACACAATTCATGCTGCGTCTAAACTCGTTTCTGATATCCAATGGAATAAAACAAAACAACAATGCACAGGTGCTGTTCTGGTTGATTTGGAAAAGGCCTTTGACACCGTATGGTTAGAGGGTCTTTACCTAAAACTGAGCAGGCTTGGCATAAGCAAGCCATTGTTGTATATACTTTATGATATGCTTAACGGTAGAAAGTTTGCTGTCAAAAGTGGCAATGTAACTTCTACCACAACATTCTTAATTAAAAATGGTCTTCAACAGGGAGCGGTGAATTCGCCGATTCTCTTCAGCATTTACACCAGCGATCTGATAGGTAGTCTTACAAAGGCAATTGCGTACGCCGACGATCTAATTGCGTACAGAACGGCCCGAAAGGTTGAGGTTATTAGAATTCTCTTGCAGCGTGATTTCGACAAGATTCAGCGATATTGCGACGACTGGAAACTGAAAATAAATGTCCAGAAGTCGGAGACAATTCTGTTCCGGACTCCGTTGGCTAGGGCCACGAGGGATACGTGCAGGAATTGGCGCAAGATGGTTATCGTTGATCTTCACGGGCAGCGATTAGCGAGCAAAAGTGTAGTGAAGTACCTCGGTATCTGGTTAGATCAGTATTTATATTTCGATAGACATATAAATGCTGCTCTGACCAGGGCCAGAGGAGCCTTCGCTCTGACGAAACGGCTGTTTTTTAGCAGTCGGCTTGACCCCAGAGTGAAGGTAATTTGCTACATGGCCCTCATACGGCCGATGATCGTTTATGGTTGTCCTGTGTGGTTCAACGTTGCCCCTTCCCAGATGGAGAAGTTTCGGGTGTTCGAGCGGCAGTGTTTAAGACGCTGTACCGGCTTATATCGAACAGCCGAATCTTCTTACGTGCATTACTATTCCAACGAGGTCCTATACAACGGGGCTCGAATCAACAGAATTGACAATTTCGTGATAAAACTCGTTCGAGGTCACATTGCAAGAGCTATGTCTTCGACCAACAATTTAATTTTCGGGGCGTTCTATCCGAACGACGAGTATTTTGAAAGTGCACGCTTGAGCGGCTTCATTCCACCAGAGGCATTCCTCTTTTTAGATAGATGCGGTCTGATACAGGATAGATTGGCAGTTCCGTTAATCTACCACGTCAGACGACGAACCGTGGATAGGCGACTCCTGTACAATCGGGACGTCATGGCACAAGGCGGAGCAGAGCTCCTTCGGTTCAGTAGGGCTGTGTCCGAACGGGACCGAACTGACAGGGTGAAGCAGGAGAGCCAGTTTTGGTGGCTTCAATCGGCACTTGATAGTGAGTAGTCGGGATGGGGTTTTAAGCCTTGGCCGGCTTACATACTTGTTTTATAGTTTTAGGGTTTAGTTTTAAGTAGAATAGGCATGGTGGCACAAAAAACATACAAAAAAGAAAAATACAAAAAAAATAAAAAAAAAAAATAAAAAAAACATGGAATAATCAACAAAAAAAAAAAAAAAAAAAAAAGACGAAATATGAAAAACAAAAAACGTTAGATAGTTAGATTTGCTGCTGTGGTTGTTCTAGTTTTAAGTAGTTTATAGGTAGAATAGGTAGTTTTAGTTAGCTTTAAGTTTTATATTAAGGACCTTATTTTAAGTAGTTTTTAAGTAAAAATAAAAAAGGATATTGACATTAGTTTTTCTAAATTTTCTAATGAATACAAAATAAATAAAATGAATTGAAGTTAAATAGATCTTAGGGCCGAAAGGCATTAGCATTAAGTATTATTGTTTAACTTAGAGTGTCCGTATGGGACCAGTAAGTTAGTTGTAAGTTATGGATAATTAGGCTAGTTTTATGAATTTTTGTCTAGCTATAAGATAGTCTTAAGAATGAATTAATAAAAAATGAATTAAAAAAAAAGTGGCGTCCGAAGACGAAGCCAGAGGTCGTGGGTTCGAGTCCCGGTCTGAGTCGACAAAAAATATTAATGCTTTTTTCCACAATCGCGAAATAGTCGATTTTATTAAGTGGGAAGAAAAGCAGATGGAGAAAGAGAGGAAAGCAGGGGTATCGAAAGATACCTCTGCTAACACATCAGGTGATGTTTCGGTGGTGCCAGCAGCGGTACCCAATGATACACCAAAAACATCTGGTGAGACAGCTGAACAGTGGGCAACAACAACAAACAAGAAGAGGAAACTAAAAAAGCATAGCCCAAACAAAGTGGAGAGGGCCAACTCCGCTAAGCGGCGCGATATGCGGAAACAAATGGATGGTGGTAAGGGAGGAATTACCACTGAGAGTGAGTTTTCAGACTACGCTGAGTCTGAAAAGGCAGAATATGTGTCTGAAGGTGGAGAGGGGCTCTTCAGGCCTCCGAATATGGATTTAATCCTATCGGAGCCAGAGCCAGTCCCGCCGACAGGGAAGGTGATGGAGGTAGAGGTGGACCTCCAAGAAGAAACTAAACTGGCAGAGGCCCTGCAAGCCAAACAGGCAGTCATTAGCCAGTTTGAGGAGGCTCTTAAAAAGCTCAGGGAGGAATTGGAGCCCCTCCTCAGTCAGCTAAAGCTGAAGCAGGAAGCGCGCCGACGGCAAGAGGCAGCGCAACAGCAACTGCAACAAAAACAGCAGCATCAAAAACAACAGCAACAACAACCACAGCAGCAACAAACCAAGCCCGCTACTAAAATCTCAGGAGCGGAGCAAGTTAATAAAGCACCGCCAGCAAAAGCAGGCCTAAGTGTCGAGGGCCCATCGACCTCAACAAAAGCCAAACACCAACAACAGCAACAGAAGCAGCAGCAGCAGCAACAGCAACAACAGCAACAGAAGCAGCAGAAACAGCAGCCGCAGCAACAGCAGCAGAAACAGAAGCAGCAACACCAGCAACAACCACAGCCCAAGAAAGAGAAGGTGCCACCGATTAGGACCTACCGGGTTGACCTGCAGGACTTGAAACAGGTATGTAAGTCGGCCACTAAGGGCAATTTTGTAATAAATATTCTGAATGAAAAAGAAAAGCGGTATTCGGTACAGTGCTTCTCACTGGCCGAATACAAGCTACTGAAAGAAGTGCTTAAGCAGGCCACCGCTGAGTTCTTCAGCTTCACGCCGAAAAGCGAAAAATTTAAGACGGTCCTACTAAAGGGCATAAGTTCCTGCACGGAACCGGAGGCGCTCTTAGCTGAGCTCCGCCAAAAAGCCAACGACGATCTCGATTTCATCGGGGTCAAGCCTTTCACTACGGTGAAGTCCAGGCGAGGGGGTTACAGGCTGCCAATGTTCCTCGTAACATTATCGCCCCAAAGTAGCTTTGAGAGTCTGAGGGAAATCAAATGCCTCGACTATCAAGCCATACACTGGGAGACATTAAAAAGGCACGACGACATTTTACAATGTACGAAGTGCCAGAGGTTCGGCCATGCCGGAACCAACTGCAATATGCAGTTGCGCTGCGTCAGGTGCTCAGAAACCCACAATGAATGAGAATGCAAGCTGGGGAATGAGCGGGTTGAGGATTTAACCCAGCTCAAGTGTGTCCTTTGTGGAAACCAAGGGCACCCGGCTAGCTATAGGGGTTGCCCTAAGGTCCAAGAAATGAAACAGAAACAGGCCAGTCAAAAAGCCGAAAGAAGTCGAACAGTTCGACAGGCTCCAATACAAAAATTCGTGGATCCCAAATTTTCCTACGCCCAAATGGTGTCAGGGAATGGGAATACGAGACAGGCTCCACCAACGGTTGCCCCAAAGGCCCCTGTGCCTAAGGCACCAGAGGTGCAGCCTGACATTGTAGCCTTGTTGTTGAGCATTCAAGGTCAACTAACAGGGCTGCAAAGTCAGATAAAGGAGCAAGGCAAAAGGGTAGATCATCTCTACTCTTTGTTGCCTGGCCTGGCGCAATTTAGACCATAATGGGCGCGCTGCCAGAGACGCGCTTAAAAGTCCTAGCTGTGAATGTAAATTCACTGATTAGGATTGAACGAAGAGCCAATATGTTCCAATTGTTGAAAGACTACAGTCCCGATGTGTTTATGGCTAGCGAAACTAAGCTAAACCACAAACACAAATTGACTCATAAAAATTACAATATCGTAAGAAGAGACCGGCCCGACTCCACTCAAGTGGGCGGGCGGTGTCGCTCTCTTTATACGAAAAGGCATTAATTATAAAGTTATATACAACAACAAATTGCGAAAGCTCAAGACGCTAGAAGTTTGCGTTGTATGCATCTCTCTTACTCAAGGGAAGCGGATGTATATGATTGCGGCTTATGCGGCTGGAGCTCCGCAGGTTACTTACTTTGCTTCAGAACTCGAGATTCTTTTTAGGGAACTGAAACTGAGCTTGGAAGAAAACTATTTCATCTTGGCCGGTGATTTGAACGCAAAACATGAAGATTGGGGAAATCAACATAGTAATCCCAGAGGTAACCATCTTTTTAATTTGATGGATCTTTACAGCGTTGAATATGGCGTCGACCTGCTGGCTACTGAAAAGCCATCGTATCCAAGAAGCGGCCCCTTTCTGGATCTTTTGCTGTACGACACAAGACTGACAGTTACAGACAAAGTGGGTAATCACCCTCGTAACTGCTTACAGACAGTTGAGTACGACAGTGATCACTGCGGACTGGCTGCTGTAATGAAGATACCGAACGAACGCGTGGAGTTGGAGGAATACGTTGCAACGCACTCTTACAATTACAGTAAGATGCGCTGGCCTCGTTTCACCAACGCCTTAGCGAGAGAACTTCGTTCGAGTGACATAGCCCCACCAAACAACAGAAACCTGACAAATACAGAAATTGACCAACATTTACAACAGATGGACGAAACAATAAAACGAACGATGGAATGGACAATACCAAAGTACAAAGAACGGGACCAAATGGACGCTTACAGAAACGCGACTATTGACGCACTACGTAAGCACAAGAGTGGCTTACTGACAAGACTCAAAAACTTGTACAGACGACTCACAGACCCACACGACTTGGAGGTTAGGACACTGAAGTCGTCAATAAAAAATGTCAATCTGTTGATTAAGGAGAACTACAGGTTATCGATTAACAAGTACTGGGACCGCAAGATCCGGTCAGTTAATTCCAGTGACCCTAGTATGTTCCCTAAAATCAACAAGATATTCAGGAAAAAGAACGACAATGACCTTCCGTGTCTGAAACTCCAAAGAACTGAAGAGAACAGAGACGTACTCATGACAGCGCAAATAGATCCAGAAGAAGCCATCTTGGACGATGACTTTTATATAATTGAAGATCCGAAGGAAAAAGTGGAGGCGGTGGGAGCTGCTTTCCAGCAAGTGTACAAGGTGAATGCTTGCGTTCGCCCCAACCACGACCTGGAAAACAGAGCCCTACTTAATCACTTTTACCTTCGAAATGATATAACACATTGGCGATCTGAGAACCGCGGTTTTATGCGGTTCGATGACGATACCTTGGCAAATGCCATAATCGCCGAGCAAACGGGTCCAAGTCCCCTGTTAGTGACGAAGGTTGAGCTTCAGCTCATCTTCAACTCAATAAAAAATAAAAAGTCAGCAGGTGTCGATGGTATATCCAACGTTGTACTAAGACATTTACCGATGGAGGCAATTGACATTTACACCACACTCTTCAATAATGCACTGAATAATGCATATTATCCAGTGCATTGGAAGACCGCTGTGGTTCATCCTCTCCCGAAAAAGGGAAAGGACAACTCCAACCCGTCAAATCTTCGGTCGATAAGTCTTCTTCCGAGCATCAGCAAAGTTTTCGAAAAGATCATCAATAGGGCTCTGACTAAGTGGGCTGCGGACAACAAAATAATTCCGGATAAACAGTTCGGGTTCAAGGCGGGTCATGACACAATTCATGCTGCGTCTAAACTCGTTTCTGATATCCAATGGAATAAAACAAAACAACAATGCACAGGTGCTGTTCTGGTTGATTTGGAAAAGGCCTTTGACACCGTATGGTTAGAGGGTCTTTACCTAAAACTGAGCAGGCTTGGCATAAGCAAGCCATTGTTGTATATACTTTATGATATGCTTAACGGTAGAAAGTTTGCTGTCAAAAGTGGCAATGTAACTTCTACCACAACATTCTTAATTAAAAATGGTCTTCAACAGGGAGCGGTGAATTCGCCGATTCTCTTCAGCATTTACACCAGCGATCTGATAGGTAGTCTTACAAAGGCAATTGCGTACGCCGACGATCTAATTGCGTACAGAACGGCCCGAAAGGTTGAGGTTATTAGAATTCTCTTGCAGCGTGATTTCGACAAGATTCAGCGATATTGCGACGACTGGAAACTGAAAATAAATGTCCAGAAGTCGGAGACAATTCTGTTCCGGACTCCGTTGGCTAGGGCCACGAGGGATACGTGCAGGAATTGGCGCAAGATGGTTATCGTTGATCTTCACGGGCAGCGATTAGCGAGCAAAAGTGTAGTGAAGTACCTCGGTATCTGGTTAGATCAGTATTTATATTTCGATAGACATATAAATGCTGCTCTGACCAGGGCCAGAGGAGCCTTCGCTCTGACGAAACGGCTGTTTTTTAGCAGTCGGCTTGACCCCAGAGTGAAGGTAATTTGCTACATGGCCCTCATACGGCCGATGATCGTTTATGGTTGTCCTGTGTGGTTCAACGTTGCCCCTTCCCAGATGGAGAAGTTTCGGGTGTTCGAGCGGCAGTGTTTAAGACGCTGTACCGGCTTATATCGAACAGCCGAATCTTCTTACGTGCATTACTATTCCAACGAGGTCCTATACAACGGGGCTCGAATCAACAGAATTGACAATTTCGTGATAAAACTCGTTCGAGGTCACATTGCAAGAGCTATGTCTTCGACCAACAATTTAATTTTCGGGGCGTTCTATCCGAACGACGAGTATTTTGAAAGTGCACGCTTGAGCGGCTTCATTCCACCAGAGGCATTCCTCTTTTTAGATAGATGCGGTCTGATACAGGATAGATTGGCAGTTCCGTTAATCTACCACGTCAGACGACGAACCGTGGATAGGCGACTCCTGTACAATCGGGACGTCATGGCACAAGGCGGAGCAGAGCTCCTTCGGTTCAGTAGGGCTGTGTCCGAACGGGACCGAACTGACAGGGTGAAGCAGGAGAGCCAGTTTTGGTGGCTTCAATCGGCACTTGATAGTGAGTAGTCGGGATGGGGTTTTAAGCCTTGGCCGGCTTACATACTTGTTTTATAGTTTTAGGGTTTAGTTTTAAGTAGAATAGGCATGGTGGCACAAAAAACATACAAAAAAGAAAAATACAAAAAAAATAAAAAAAAAAAATAAAAAAAACATGGAATAATCAACAAAAAAAAAAAAAAAAAAAAAGACGAAATATGAAAAACAAAAAACGTTAGATAGTTAGATTTGCTGCTGTGGTTGTTCTAGTTTTAAGTAGTTTATAGGTAGAATAGGTAGTTTTAGTTAGCTTTAAGTTTTATATTAAGGACCTTATTTTAAGTAGTTTTTAAGTAAAAATAAAAAAGGATATTGACATTAGTTTTTCTAAATTTTCTAATGAATACAAAATAAATAAAATGAATTGAAGTTAAATAGATCTTAGGGCCGAAAGGCATTAGCATTAAGTATTATTGTTTAACTTAGAGTGTCCGTATGGGACCAGTAAGTTAGTTGTAAGTTATGGATAATTAGGCTAGTTTTATGAATTTTTGTCTAGCTATAAGATAGTCTTAAGAATGAATTAATAAAAAATGAATAAAAAAAAAAGTGGCGTCCGAAGACGAAGCCAGAGGTCGTGGGTTCGAGTCCCGGTCTGAGTCGACAAAAAATATTAATGCTTTTTTCCACAATCGCGAAATAGTCGATTTTATTAAGTGGGAAGAAAAGCAGATGGAGAAAGAGAGGAAAGCAGGGGTATCGAAAGATACCTCTGCTAACACATCAGGTGATGTTTCGGTGGTGCCAGCAGCGGTACCCAATGATACACCAAAAACATCTGGTGAGACAGCTGAACAGTGGGCAACAACAACAAACAAGAAGAGGAAACTAAAAAAGCATAGCCCAAACAAAGTGGAGAGGGCCAACTCCGCTAAGCGGCGCGATATGCGGAAACAAATGGATGGTGGTAAGGGAGGAATTACCACTGAGAGTGAGTTTTCAGACTACGCTGAGTCTGAAAAGGCAGAATATGTGTCTGAAGGTGGAGAGGGGCTCTTCAGGCCTCCGAATATGGATTTAATCCTATCGGAGCCAGAGCCAGTCCCGCCGACAGGGAAGGTGATGGAGGTAGAGGTGGACCTCCAAGAAGAAACTAAACTGGCAGAGGCCCTGCAAGCCAAACAGGCAGTCATTAGCCAGTTTGAGGAGGCTCTTAAAAAGCTCAGGGAGGAATTGGAGCCCCTCCTCAGTCAGCTAAAGCTGAAGCAGGAAGCGCGCCGACGGCAAGAGGCAGCGCAACAGCAACTGCAACAAAAACAGCAGCATCAAAAACAACAGCAACAACAACCACAGCAGCAACAAACCAAGCCCGCTACTAAAATCTCAGGAGCGGAGCAAGTTAATAAAGCACCGCCAGCAAAAGCAGGCCTAAGTGTCGAGGGCCCATCGACCTCAACAAAAGCCAAACACCAACAACAGCAACAGAAGCAGCAGCAGCAGCAACAGCAACAACAGCAACAGAAGCAGCAGAAACAGCAGCCGCAGCAACAGCAGCAGAAACAGAAGCAGCAACACCAGCAACAACCACAGCCCAAGAAAGAGAAGGTGCCACCGATTAGGACCTACCGGGTTGACCTGCAGGACTTGAAACAGGTATGTAAGTCGGCCACTAAGGGCAATTTTGTAATAAATATTCTGAATGAAAAAGAAAAGCGGTATTCGGTACAGTGCTTCTCACTGGCCGAATACAAGCTACTGAAAGAAGTGCTTAAGCAGGCCACCGCTGAGTTCTTCAGCTTCACGCCGAAAAGCGAAAAATTTAAGACGGTCCTACTAAAGGGCATAAGTTCCTGCACGGAACCGGAGGCGCTCTTAGCTGAGCTCCGCCAAAAAGCCAACGACGATCTCGATTTCATCGGGGTCAAGCCTTTCACTACGGTGAAGTCCAGGCGAGGGGGTTACAGGCTGCCAATGTTCCTCGTAACATTATCGCCCCAAAGTAGCTTTGAGAGTCTGAGGGAAATCAAATGCCTCGACTATCAAGCCATACACTGGGAGACATTAAAAAGGCACGACGACATTTTACAATGTACGAAGTGCCAGAGGTTCGGCCATGCCGGAACCAACTGCAATATGCAGTTGCGCTGCGTCAGGTGCTCAGAAACCCACAATGAATGAGAATGCAAGCTGGGGAATGAGCGGGTTGAGGATTTAACCCAGCTCAAGTGTGTCCTTTGTGGAAACCAAGGGCACCCGGCTAGCTATAGGGGTTGCCCTAAGGTCCAAGAAATGAAACAGAAACAGGCCAGTCAAAAAGCCGAAAGAAGTCGAACAGTTCGACAGGCTCCAATACAAAAATTCGTGGATCCCAAATTTTCCTACGCCCAAATGGTGTCAGGGAATGGGAATACGAGACAGGCTCCACCAACGGTTGCCCCAAAGGCCCCTGTGCCTAAGGCACCAGAGGTGCAGCCTGACATTGTAGCCTTGTTGTTGAGCATTCAAGGTCAACTAACAGGGCTGCAAAGTCAGATAAAGGAGCAAGGCAAAAGGGTAGATCATCTCTACTCTTTGTTGCCTGGCCTGGCGCAATTTAGACCATAATGGGCGCGCTGCCAGAGACGCGCTTAAAAGTCCTAGCTGTGAATGTAAATTCACTGATTAGGATTGAACGAAGAGCCAATATGTTCCAATTGTTGAAAGACTACAGTCCCGATGTGTTTATGGCTAGCGAAACTAAGCTAAACCACAAACACAAATTGACTCATAAAAATTACAATATCGTAAGAAGAGACCGGCCCGACTCCACTCAAGTGGGCGGGCGGTGTCGCTCTCTTTATACGAAAAGGCATTAATTATAAAGTTATATACAACAACAAATTGCGAAAGCTCAAGACGCTAGAAGTTTGCGTTGTATGCATCTCTCTTACTCAAGGGAAGCGGATGTATATGATTGCGGCTTATGCGGCTGGAGCTCCGCAGGTTACTTACTTTGCTTCAGAACTCGAGATTCTTTTTAGGGAACTGAAACTGAGCTTGGAAGAAAACTATTTCATCTTGGCCGGTGATTTGAACGCAAAACATGAAGATTGGGGAAATCAACATAGTAATCCCAGAGGTAACCATCTTTTTAATTTGATGGATCTTTACAGCGTTGAATATGGCGTCGACCTGCTGGCTACTGAAAAGCCATCGTATCCAAGAAGCGGCCCCTTTCTGGATCTTTTGCTGTACGACACAAGACTGACAGTTACAGACAAAGTGGGTAATCACCCTCGTAACTGCTTACAGACAGTTGAGTACGACAGTGATCACTGCGGACTGGCTGCTGTAATGAAGATACCGAACGAACGCGTGGAGTTGGAGGAATACGTTGCAACGCACTCTTACAATTACAGTAAGATGCGCTGGCCTCGTTTCACCAACGCCTTAGCGAGAGAACTTCGTTCGAGTGACATAGCCCCACCAAACAACAGAAACCTGACAAATACAGAAATTGACCAACATTTACAACAGATGGACGAAACAATAAAACGAACGATGGAATGGACAATACCAAAGTACAAAGAACGGGACCAAATGGACGCTTACAGAAACGCGACTATTGACGCACTACGTAAGCACAAGAGTGGCTTACTGACAAGACTCAAAAACTTGTACAGACGACTCACAGACCCACACGACTTGGAGGTTAGGACACTGAAGTCGTCAATAAAAAATGTCAATCTGTTGATTAAGGAGAACTACAGGTTATCGATTAACAAGTACTGGGACCGCAAGATCCGGTCAGTTAATTCCAGTGACCCTAGTATGTTCCCTAAAATCAACAAGATATTCAGGAAAAAGAACGACAATGACCTTCCGTGTCTGAAACTCCAAAGAACTGAAGAGAACAGAGACGTACTCATGACAGCGCAAATAGATCCAGAAGAAGCCATCTTGGACGATGACTTTTATATAATTGAAGATCCGAAGGAAAAAGTGGAGGCGGTGGGAGCTGCTTTCCAGCAAGTGTACAAGGTGAATGCTTGCGTTCGCCCCAACCACGACCTGGAAAACAGAGCCCTACTTAATCACTTTTACCTTCGAAATGATATAACACATTGGCGATCTGAGAACCGCGGTTTTATGCGGTTCGATGACGATACCTTGGCAAATGCCATAATCGCCGAGCAAACGGGTCCAAGTCCCCTGTTAGTGACGAAGGTTGAGCTTCAGCTCATCTTCAACTCAATAAAAAATAAAAAGTCAGCAGGTGTCGATGGTATATCCAACGTTGTACTAAGACATTTACCGATGGAGGCAATTGACATTTACACCACACTCTTCAATAATGCACTGAATAATGCATATTATCCAGTGCATTGGAAGACCGCTGTGGTTCATCCTCTCCCGAAAAAGGGAAAGGACAACTCCAACCCGTCAAATCTTCGGTCGATAAGTCTTCTTCCGAGCATCAGCAAAGTTTTCGAAAAGATCATCAATAGGGCTCTGACTAAGTGGGCTGCGGACAACAAAATAATTCCGGATAAACAGTTCGGGTTCAAGGCGGGTCATGACACAACTCATGCTGCGTCTAAACTCGTTTCTGATATCCAATGGAATAAAACAAAACAACAATGCACAGGTGCTGTTCTGGTTGATTTGGAAAAGGCCTTTGACACCGTATGGTTAGAGGGTCTTTACCTAAAACTGAGCAGGCTTGGCATAAGCAAGCCATTGTTGTATATACTTTATGATATGCTTAACGGTAGAAAGTTTGTTGTCAAAAGTGGCAATGTAACTTCTACCACAACATTCTTAATTAAAAATGGTCTTCAACAGGGAGCGGTGAATTCGCCGACTCTCTTTGTAGTCTTACAAAGGCAATTGCGTACGCCGACGATCTTATTGCGTACAGAACGGCCCGAAAGGTTGAGGTTATTAGAATTCTCTTGCAGCGTGATTTCGACAAGATTCAGCGATATTGCGACGACTGGAAACTGAAAATAAATGTTCAGAAGTCGGAGACAATTCTGTTCCGGACTCCGTTGGCTAGGGCCACGAGGGATACGCGCAAGAATTGGCGCAAGATGGTTATCGTTGATCTTCACGGGCAGCCATTAGCGAGCAAAAGTGTAGTGAAGTACCTCGGTATCTGGTTAGATCAGTATTTATATTTCGACAGACATATAAATGCTGCTCTGACCAGGGCCAGAGGAGCCTTCGCTCTGACGAAACGGCTGTTTTTTAGCAGTCGGCTTGACCCCAGAGTGAAGGTAATTTGCTACATGGCCCTCATACGGCCGATGATCGTTTATGGTTGTCCTGTGTGGTTCAACGTTGCCCCTTCCCAGATGGAGAAGTTTCGGGTGTTCGAGCGGCAGTGTTTACGACGCTGTACCGGCTTATATCGAACAGCCGAATCTTCTTATGTGCATTACTATTCCAACGAGGTCCTATACAACGGGGCTCGAATCAACAGAATTGACAATTTCGTGATAAAACTTGTTCGAGGTCACATTGCAAGAGCTATGTCTTCGACCAACAATGTAATTTTCGGGGCGTTCTATCCGAACGACGAGTATTTTGAAAGTGCACGCTTGAGCGGCTTCATTCTGATGCGGTCTGATACAGGATAGATTGGCAGTTCCGCTAATCTACCACGTCAGACGACGAACCGTGGATAGGCGACTCCTGTACAATCGGGACGTCATGGCACAAGGCGGAGTAGAGCTCCTTCGGTTCAGTAGGGCTGTGTCCGAACGGGACCGAACTGATAGGGTGAAGCAGGAGAGCCAGTTTTGGTGGCTTCAATCGGCACTTGATAGTGGGTAGTCGGGATGGGGTTTTAAGCCTTGGCCGGCTTACATACTTGTTTTATAGTTTTAGGGTTTAGTTTTAAGTAGAATAGGCATGGTGGCACAAAAAAAAAATACACAAAAAAAATATACACAAAAAAAATATACACAAAAAAATACAAAAAAAAAAAAAATAACAAAAAAAATACACAAAAAAATAATAAATAAAAAAAAATAATAAAATAACAAAAAAAAGACATGAGAATATGAAAAACAAAAAACGTTAGATAGTTAGATTTGCTGCTGTGGTTGTTCTAGTTTTAAGTAGTTTATAGGTAGAATAGGTAGTTTTAGTTAGCTTTAAGTTTTATATTAAGGACCTTATATTAAGTAGTTTTTAAGTAAAAATAAAAAAGGATATTGACATTAGTTTTTTCTAAATTTTCTAATGAATACAAAAATAAATAAAATGAATTGAAGTTAAATAGATCTTAGGGCCGAAAGGCATTAGCATTAAGTATTATTGTTTAACTTAGAGTGTCCGTATGGGACCAGTAAGTTAGTTGTAAGTTATGGTTAATTAGGCTAGTTTTATGAATTTTTGTCTAGCTTTAAGATAGGTTTAAGATTGAATTAATAAAAATGAATTTACAAAAAAAAAAAAAAAAACAGGCTTTACCACTTCGAAACCTATTAATGTATAATAATACAGAGTTGAAAAAAAACGGTAACAAAACTATGCAATTACAATTACTTGTACACACTTCTTTAATTACTTTAATTACTTCCAAGTGTAAATGAAGAACTTTAATTGCTTATTACATGTAATTAAATAAAAATAATGATCAAAAAAGCAGCAATGATTAGATTTTCCAGTAATCATTATTTTCGTCCATTAAATTTCACGTGGTATTAAAAAATTATATCCTGAAATTATTAGCTCTTTTATGAGTGTTTTTTTGAATTAACAAATGAAACAACCTTGAATTTAATTTAAAACTGATTTCTCTCAAGAACTTGAATAACCCATTCAAATTTGTAATTACATGTAATAAGCAAGTTTTGTTTTTCAATTACAATTTAAAATCGTGTTTTTTTGTTTTAAATGGTCCCCAAAAATGCTGTCCTAAAATATGATAACCCAGTTTTTAAGTTGGCTGGACTCATAACTGACAACTCGCAGCCGGTTGATTTAAAATTTTGGAATGCCTATATCTTTGAAAATGGGTAAGTTCAGCCGACTTGAAGGTTTGGCAAGTTTCTATTGTCCAGCTGCCAAAAAATTACATTTCAATTAAGGCAACTTTAATGGAAAGTTGACTGGAAAATTAGTCAAGAAAAATCTCACTAGGGTACGATGTTCTGTCCCTGCTTGGAGTTTTTCCTTTTAGTTTATGAAGACAGGCTTCAAGTTCAACCATAGAAATTTCACGTTCAAAGAGTTGGGCTTGGGAATTAGACGATTGATTGGGTAGTGATCTCATATTTCAATGTTTTGAATACCTCTGTAAAATTTGAAATTTCTGAGTATTTAGACCAGCAATGAGCAATATAGAAACCAATTTCAGTGGGATCTGAGAGTGGGCCGTTTGGTGAAATAAGGTGGTTGATGGCTAGTGAAGTGGGATTGCCAGTTAAAGAACGGATACTACTCCATATTTTCCCTGGTGGGGTTTCTGGGCTTATTTTTGACGTAAGATCCTCGAAGCTTTTTGCTTTGGCGATTTTAAGCTGTCTTCTGAACTTCGAATTAGCTTCTTTAAAGGCAATCAAATTATCTTGATTTGTTTGTTTTTTGAATTTTTTTCCAGGCTGTCATTTTGGCTTTACGGCGGAGTTCAGCTAATTAAGAATTCTATTATCTTTTATAATTATATTTATCTACTTACAATTTTTCTAAATTTTCAATCTTTGCTCATACAAAATTCATCATCTGCACTAATATTATAAAGTGGTAAGATTTGTATTTTCGTATGTAACGAATAAACTCAAAAAGTACTGGACCGATTTTAATAATTCTTTTTTCGTTAGAAAGCTACATTATCACTGAGTAACATAGGCTATATTTAGTACTAGATTACTATAGAAAACCTTTGAAATTCCTATTAAAACCAACCGAAGGTGTAAAAAAATTAAACATAAATGTCTTTCATCACATACGCTGCGAAGAGTATTAATGATAGGACAAAAAATGTTTTCTAATTTAGTGATTAATGGTCGTTTTAATTAGCATGCTTATAACATAAATATCTACCCGTGCGAAGCCGGGACGGGCCGCTAGTAATTTATAAAAACATAAATCAAAATCAGTGTTTAGCTACAAGCCTTCGCAACCTTCTCATGCTGAATGGGGTCTTGGACTTTCCGTTTGTACTATTTAAGGTGTTCGCTAGAAGATGCAATTTTCTGCTGAGTTGCATCCATTTGTTGGATTATTATGAGGCACAGCAATGAGTTATTTTCACAATTTTTACACACAACTTGGGAAAATTCATCACCAACAGTTATCTAGAAAAAAAAGAAGTACATTTTGAATGTAATTATCCTATCGGTTTTTGAGGTTTCAGATTTATTTTCGACGATGCATTAATTTGTAATGGCTAGGAGAATGCTTCGGACTTTGAATAGAAATAAAATGCAAGCTCCATTTAATTACCTTGTCACTCATGACTCTACTTATGAACTCCTGTAAATGTAAGGAATCCTCGAACGCTGTTATAAGATCATCATTTTTTAATTCTTTAAAACAAAGTCTACATTGGCATGGTTGATAAACAGCATTCAAATTATCTCCATTCTCGTCTTGTTGGTGACTCTCTTGTTCTTCCGACTCAAGACATTCTATTTGTTCTGATAGTTCCAGAACATCCCTTCCATCTTTTATCGTTTTGCAGATTTCTTTTCTACTTGGCTTTTCTGAATCACATGAATATTCTTCACTCAAACTATTCGAATCGATTTCATAGCCGAGAACACTGTTGTTTGTTTTACTATCATCATCATCATTTTGAAGGAGTACGATATTATGAACTTCGATTGATTGTTTTGGGTTGGAAGTTTGCATTGTTTCATGAAGATTATTTTTAAAAATTGAAGGAAGCGCAATTGAATGAGGAAGATCTCTCTTGAGAATTTGTCTCGTTTCTTTGTCATGAAAGCAATTGGCTGTAAAGTGTTCTGAGCATAGAAAATACTTAATGATACGAGTTAGTGGTTTTTCCTTGAGGTCACTGCGTCCGGCTAAATCAGCCCATTGATCTGCACTAGAGAAAAAAACATTTAAGAAGTTACCATCTTCATCTCTGTCTTGAGTATTTTGATAGTTTTGTTACTTACAACTTTTTGTTTTTGGGAAAACTGAAATAGGAAACGTTTTTTGTGTACAACGTGCAATTAAAACAATGTTGAGCACAGCATCTCTTGGACATGATGAATTATTTCCAATGTTATTTTCTCTAGACTTTTGAACTAGAATAGAATTCGTTTGTTATTGTTTATGTCGTCCTTTTTTTAATATTTTTGTCATCTGTCATTTCGATTTCGTTTTTTCAAAAAGAACAAGCTGTCAAAGCAAATTTGTAGATCTGTTTGTTTAGATTTTTATATTTCTTTGCAACCAAAGGGTGGTAGTTTTGTTTTCTATATAGTCTGTATTCAGTTTCACAAAGATGGATATGAAATGACGTGTTTTGTATGGAAAATAATAGCATTTCTATTTTATAGGGTCCGCCAAATACCTTTTTTTGTGAAAATGCTAATGTAGCTTCGGCTGTGTGGCACGTAGCGCCGTCCTGTTGAAACCAAATGTTGCGAATATCCTCCTCTTCAATTTTTGTGAACAAAAATTTGTTCAACAGGTCCGATAACGATCGCCATTGACTGTTACGTCCACTCCTGCTCATTTTCGTAGAAAAATAATGGCCCAATTATGCCTCTGGACCAAAATCCGCACCAAACATTAACTCGTTTTGGGTGCAACGGCTTTTTAATGTATGCGTGCGGGTTTTCTGTTCCCCAAATGGGACTTGGGCGGTTGAAGTTCCCAATAGAAGCACAGATAGATGACTGACAGTTAACACTATAAAGTGTACTATTGTGAAGAGCAACGATGTTCGTAATTTTCAAAATTGATGTTTAATAAAAAATGAAATAGAAGTAAATGTGTCTTGGCATGCACGTACAATTTATTCCTTGCATGTTTTTGTCCTTTTCTTTGTATTTTTTTCGCATTTGCTTCACTTCGTGTTTGTGTTTAGTAGAGCTAATACCTCAATATGAGAAATGAAAGTGAATTCAAGTGGACGAAGGAAGCAACGAAAGTAGAAATAAAAGATATCTGTCAAAATAATGCACAGACTTAAACATCCGAAAAGTCTTCGTGTAATAAAGTGCGCATCACCGAATTACACTTCAAAACAAAATAGCCGATTAATGCGCATTAAATACATGCTCTTTGTAATACTATCAAGTCAAGTCTACTTCTGTCAAAATGACAATTGATAATGTTTTTTTCATTCGACTGAAAGCTAAATTTATTACTTTATGATTTATTTATTTTCTGCACAACTTCATTTAATGCTTTCTGTAAAAGAGTTCTCGTCAATTTGGAAAGGAAATAAGTAATATTTCCTTACAATACAAACTACAAATCGTTATGGACTTGTAGTTTACCTGACGAGTGTTTTGTTTTGTACTATGAACTTAAAGTAGAGGTTTGTGAAGTAAAGTTCTGAATTTGAAATTCATGACACTTGAAAAACTAACTAGTTCCTTACTTTCTTAAGGTGGCGATACAGTCCTGTGTGATCTAGGGCCTCCCCAATAAACTTCTCCATCTAGATCGGTCCCTAGCTAACCAAATTATCAGCTTCAGCGGCTTTGTTAGTCTTCAGCTTAGATATGGCAATCTTTACTTCGTTTAAGTCTGGAATACGGGACTGTTGGCTTTAGTCGTCTATGTTGAATGGATCATCCTGCCTGACAGCGGAAATCGGTTCGTAGTCACCGTTATACAGTCTGCAGAAGTGGTCCTTCCATATCCTCATTATTGACTGCGATTTCAATATCATTTTTCACTTTCGTCTTTGCAGCATTCGGTTCTAGGTTTATGTACTTGTGAATTTCGTTTCGCCTGTTCATAAAACTTTCGAACTTCATTCCTGCTTTGAACCTCTCAACATCTTCGACCGCACGCTTCTCATGCTCTTTCTTTTTCCTTCTGAGAAATCGGTGTTCCTCTCGCCTTTTGTGCGAATATAGCTCGTAAGCAGCTCTCGTCCTTCTATGCAGCGCCGCCGCTTTGCGTGCCTGTTGTTTGGCTGCATTTGCCTGCCGACATTCCTCATCAAACCAAGGGTTCCTTGTTGGTGGTTGCTTGAAACCCAGCACGTCATAGGCGGCTTCTCTGATTGCATATTGGCAATGTTGCCACTGGTCCTCGATAAATTGTGTTGGCTGTAGAGAACTTCGAAATATGTAACTTGTAACTCGGTCGGAGTAGGATTTGGCGATCTCTTGCAATTGTAGACGTTCAAAGTTGTATCTTTCCCCAGCATCTCCCTGTTTTGTCTTGGGTCTGGAAACCCTGCCTTACTGAAATCACATCTCCCCCTTTCTCGTTTTCTAACCCCAACAAGTTTAAACTGCGGCTGGAACCCAATCTCCAGTTGAGGTACAAGGCACCCGATGTTCACCACGGGGAGGTGAGAGTAGCAGTTGATAGACAGAGGTGGTGGACACGCTTGTGTCCTCTTGAATCCACATGTCTACCATTCGAACATCAAACTAACTAGTTGCCTTGGTCAACATTTACGTTTAAAGAATGAAGTTAACTGCAAATGAATTATGTTGTCTGAACCTGCCCAATATGTACATGCTCGTAGGAAGTACTTAGTATTTATTTACATACTTACTATTTGTTATTACAAATTCTTTATTAAAGTTCTAGATATTTTACAATTTTATTTATAAGAAGAATAATTGCATATGGAAAATTTGCCGTCTGCCTCATTGACTTATTTTGAGTATTGTTTTATAATGGAAAAAGTTAAAGTTAAAGAAAAAATACTTTTAGAAAAATTAGAAAACTTTAATTATTGAATTTTGTTTTATTCATGTAAACAATAAAAATACAATTAGCAAATTAATTTTCATTTCATTATACAAATTTAAATATTTTAATTTGATCAATCAGTCTATAAAACTGCTATGGTAACCTGAGGCATGATTTATATATATACAGAGAATATTCCAACCTGAATGCCCATTCAAAACCTGTTTTGTATCCTCAAATGTTAGAAAGCTCTTTAAAAAATAAAGTCTGCATATTTCTTTCAATATTGAGCATACAGCTGTAAAGTGGTAAGTATTTTCAATTTCATTAAGGTTGATGTTTGTTTATATATTACATACTTCATTTGTTTTTAGCAATTGTCAGACGTTTTTCGAAGCCTCAATAATGTCCTATCCCATGATACAACTAATAAGATAGCGCATTGCGCATGTAAGGTTTTGGCTGTCAAACTATCGTGACGTCACCAGCACTCAATTAATTGAAGAGAGCTAGTATATTTGACGCAATTTCAATCTATTTTTTGTTGTGAATGTTAACGGAAGTGAATTTAAAATATTTTTAAATCAATAAAGTTATTTAAATTGATATTGTTCATAATTTATACAAAAAAAAAAAACATTTACTAATAAACATGGGTGTTTGTTCTGTTTTTGACTGCAACAATAACGAAAGAAATAAGATAACGAAAGATTCCAGTTTTCATACATTTCCAAAAGGAAATTTAAATCTCTCGAAGCAGTGGGTCTTGTTCACTAAACGCAAGGATAAAATTAATGTTCAGACTGCAAGAATTTGTAGTCTCCACTTTTTCAAAGAAGATTTTATAAACAATACAAAGTATGTTTATAAAATCTTCATCTTAACAATAATCGCTTTTTCAGGAAGGATTTTTGTCGTTGTCAAAGTTGACAATAGTAAGCCTATTGCTTCTGAGCCAGAAGAAAATCTCCCATTTGCTTACGATGGTTTGGACAACTTGGCTGGCTACATTTGCCATCGTTTTAAAAACACCATACCAAACCTGGAACAAATTGAACCAGACGAAAGCCCTTGGGTAAATCACTTGGACGAAGGAGGCTTGTCTAAAGCAAATCCCACAATGATGGCTCATTTTGCTGCATTACAAAATGTTTTTAATGCCGTAAATGGAGAAGGTGAAGGCATTTATATCTGTCCAAACTACATCCAGCATTTACTTGAAGTTGCCGAGAAAGCAAAGATCAAATGCGATGAGAAGATTATGAAGCTTTTCTTTCGTTGTTGCATGTACTTCCGAATGCGAAAACTAAACAGACAAATCACTGAAAGCAAACTGTCCAGAAAAAGAAAATACAAACAAATTATTAATTAAATAAAAGGTTGAAAAACCACTGACTAAAAAAGACCATCATATCTTTTATTTAACCATTTATCACTATTTAAACAATCTTCCAGGTAATTCTATGGAGAAAAATGCATCCGAATGAAAATGAAAAAAAATACACCATACTCTTCATTTACTTCGATTTTTTATTAATTTCTTTCACTCAAACACACAAATTTTCTTTAACTTACGAATAAACACAAATATTAACTATTTAAAACCATTTATCTAAATGAAAAATATTAGAAATATTAACATTTTATTATATAAACAAAATATCCAAACAAATTAGTGCCATTGTTTTGTTTTGATTTCACATACTGAATAATAAACGTCAAACTCGTTGAGTGCTTGTGACGTAGATGCGCAGAACGAAACAAAAATAGAAACCGGAATGCGCTATCTGTTTTAGTTGTATCATGGTCCTATCCCCTTAATGTTCTTAGGGGTCTTACACACGTTTTTATGCCGAATCGAACGGATATTTTAAGAAACCTTTTTCATGACAAAAATTACTCATAGAGGATTTGTCAATTCTTTGCAAGAAGCAGTGATTGAACGTAAGGGCTACGTTGTAGTCTTACGCATTATCATCAGTCCATGGATAGTTAGATACATTTTTTATGTGATGTTTGCTTTGTCTCTGCTCTGGTTACAAAAATTACGAAGGTTTGAAATTTATTATACCAATGGCCACATAGCAAAAGATGCGTAGCATGATTCTTTTGCGGTAATTTTTAACTACTTTGTAAACTTTCGTCTTGGTATAATAGAGTAGGTATATATATATGAGTTCCTAACCCGTTCCAAAATATTATAAATCTCCTATCATCTCTACCGGTAATCCAGAAATATAGAAAGCAATCCAAAACCAGGTTCCGTAGTGCTTAAAGCGGTGCCTTTCCGGAATAGTTTTTTTTATGATTTCCTTCTCTTGTTGAAGGAATTTCGCACCCTGAGGGCCTTCTTTTCCATCTTCATGAAGTGTCTCCTCATTCCAGAAAACAATTTTTGTCTGGGAACAATTGCCGTACTGTTCGTTTCGGTAGCGGTTTGTTTTTAGTTACGAAGAATGCTTACCTCTGTAACCTATTCTAGAAGGCTTCGTACTTGAAATGTTGGCCTGTTTATGTATATAGGGATGCACAAATAGTTGCCCAGAAACCACCAGGAGGAGGTAAATCACGTCAAAAATATGTTTAAAGAACTAGCCCTTGAATCACGGAAATAAAGTTAATGTAACCGAGAAAGTGAAAGAATTTTTTTCCAATTGGGCAGGTTGAGACAACATAAGGGACTTCATTTGCTGTCAACTGCATTCTTTGAAACTAAATTTTAACCAAGCCAAAAATATATAGTTTTTCAAGTTTCATACATTTCAAAATCGGAACCTTTTTTCACTAACCTCTATCTTCAGTTGATTGCGAAAAAACTCATTGTTGTCCACAAAACACTTCTTGCTTAAACTACAAGTCCATTACGACTTGTATTTTGTATTGTAAACAAATATTACTTATAACTTTTCCAATTCGACAAGGGAACCTTTTACGCAAAACATTAAATAGATTTGTGCAGAAATTTAAAAAAATACAGAGTTTAATTTAACCATGATCAGCTGTCCATTTTATGTTAAATGTAGAGAAAATTGTACATCAAAACCAAACTATTTCGAACAACCCTTTTAGTCAGTATCGTCGGGACCAGGAGTAAGACAGTTTAATAAGTTGAAAGGTTGAAAGTTTGAATAGTTAAGTAGTTGAATGGTTGAAAAACTATTTCACACCCAATCGTGATACACATCAAAAGCGAGGTATTTTAATGTTCTACCCCCAAACTGCAAACCAAAGGCCTTAATTGTATGTGGCAATGGTGGAGATGGTTGAATATTCAATCATATACTTGTTCATAAAACGTCACCCGATAACAATAATTCAATAGCGGTACAAAATTGTTCTTTTTACTTTCACTTGTACTAACATAGATTTAGTAAACGGTGTTTTCCTCCTTCTATTATCGACGCATCTTTCCCATTTTCGTTAAAACAAATAATTAATAATTAAAGTAATTTTAAACAACCTATTGTTTAACAATTTACTTAGGGACTCTAACATTTTAAACCTTTTTCTCGGTTTGCAAACCTAGTAAATTGCTAATTGCCTTTTTTTAAAAAACGAGCATCCAAACATGTCTATAAAGTGACATAAACAAAGCAAATACGCTTAAACAGACCTATATTAATTGGAATTCCTTACTGTTGACTAGACCATTCCATCCGCTGATCTTATAAGAATAATAGTACAGATGTCATATGGATTTAGCAAAACGCTGAAAGTTTAAGTTGACAATCAGTTATTCTAACTTTAGCTTTAGTTAAGAGTTCCGGTGGCGTGAGGGTTTGTGCGTTGGACTGTCATACCAGAGGTTTTGAGTTCGATCCCTGCCTGTGCCATCTAAAGTTTTTTTCACGGGTACTGCCTCTTGCGAGGAATTGACAAGTCCCCCAAGATAAATTCTTGTCATGAAAAGTGCTTTCTCAAATAAGCCGTTCGGATTCTGTTTAAAATTGTAGGTCCCCTCTATCCCTGACAACATTACTCGCACACTTGAGAGTTGTAGGTAAGTCACCAGACCCTAGTTCTCAAAGGACTGTTGCGCCACCGAATAAATCATCTTTTAAATTAAAAAAATTTCTTTTACATTTAACTAAATCGTTTAAAATTTTGCTCCAATGTCAACATAGCCATTAGGTGCAGCGTCCGTATAACAAAACTGTCATTTTTTAAAATTCACTCTAGTGAATCCCACTCCTGGTTATAGAGAAATATATTTCTCTATGCTCCTGGGTACCATCAGATATTTAACCGAACGCGGCCAATTGGGCCAGTTTATATTTCTAAGATTTCAGAAATATGAACAAAATTTCTCATACAAATTTCTTTTGCCGTCACAAATCTGAGAATAAAATTTGTATAATTTGATTTTTCAAGATTTCTCCATCAGACAATTTAAAACGAAGCAAAAGAAATACAAACCTAATTTGATTGCTAAGGTGAAAATGAATATTGAGTTGTGTTTATATTTCATTCTCCTGCGCCGAGAAAATTCTCAGAAATCTAAGAAACATAAACTGCCCAGTTCTCAATTATACAGCTGTACACCACCCTGTTGTATGTCAAAATTTTTCAACCCCATCCAACTTCACTATTAAAATTTCAAAAAATAAACTAGCCAAAAAGAAACCGAACCGCCATCGAGCATCTACAGAAATGTGGAAAAAATCATAATCGTTCTGGGAGCTTTTGTGAATTTGCTAATAAAATCAGTTTAGTTTACTGTTACATATCTTGTTAAAATTTGTGTAATTCAGCTCCTGAGCTTATGATAAAACAGTTCCAAATTGTTGCTCAATTGAAAAATATTGAAAAAAATTAAACATTAGAAAATTGGAAAGTGGAAAAAATGTTTAAAACAAAGAAGGAAGTAGATCTTCATGTGCGCACTGCATTGGCAAAATTACGTTCGGAAAATGAGGTAAAAATGCATGGTTATTTAATTCTGAATATTATTCATATTTATTTTTACTTAACGTCATTGGTTGCAATTAAAAAAAGATTTGTAAATTTCCAAAAATACATTTTTGTATTTATTTGTGTGTGTCTCAATGTGCTAACGAGTCGTTTTGTGTTCGATTTTGTTGCATTTGAAGTTGCGAAATAAAAATGCCGATGCCGACAGGGGACAGCCGAGCCAATTCAAAGGCAAAACTCCACTTGCGAATTCTAATGGCGGGTCATGGGCATGACGCGGGTATAGTTTTAATTTTATATTTATATATTGTAAAAGGGATGCTGCTAGTGGGCCAAATTCCAACAAGAAACTGTAAATTTACTTAGGCATCTCTTTTTTTTTAAGGGTACCAATAAAATATTTGTATGTCCCAGTGGCAGCGTAAAGCAAACAAATAGCCCTACCAAGTTAATGCAAAGTTAATTGATTTAATATTGAAGACCTTCAAATTAAAATATAAAATTATATCGATTTATCGTGAATACACCCGTTTGCTCCAAGGGTTTGTAAATCATTTAATTTAGTAAATTAATGTCAATGAAAATGTGCAATGCTTTAAAAAAAAACGATTGAAAAGATTTTGTTTATATTTATAATAATGTTGAGTAGAAAGATATAGGGTTTTCAAATTGGTGTGTCAATCCCTTAAAAACAACAACATTTTGATCCTTGGTAACGAAAAACGTTTAGAAATTATTAAAATTTAGAATCCGCTGAAATTTGGATCTTTTCAAAGAGACTCCTTTTATATGCTCTATTGACAAAACCAATTTAATTGCAGAATAGTTTTCTACTATTTCGACGCTGCCAGAAAGCGATTTGACTGCTATACTTTGGGTTGATCGGACTGAGAGTCAACCCACACAAAACCGATGTAGTCCTATTACGAGGAAATACAAAATTGCATATGTTAACCCTCCCTATATTAAAAGTATCCAATTAAAGTTCCCAGACGAGGCTAAGTATCTGGGTATTATTTTATTAAAAAAAAAAATTAAACGCATATAAAAAATTGTCAAAAAACTGTATCTCTCTTTACTTGCAAAAAAGCTGTTGGTAATAATTGAGGCTTACAACCCCGAATTACGCATTGGTTGTACTTATACGTAGTCAGACCCATTTTAATGTACGGTGTGGCAGTATGGTGGACTGCTTTACAAAAAGCTATAAACCGCGACAAACTAAATAAAGTCCAACGTTCAGCATGTCTATGTATTAGCGGATGGCTTCTCTCGACCCAATCTGTGGCACAGGAAACCTACTCTATCTAACTCCTCTTGATATACTTAGCAAACAAATAGCTGCAAGCTCTGTTATTCGCCTCAAAGCTTCATCGCATTGGGTTAACAAAAAGATTGGCAACTTCCAGATGTCTACCTTCCCGATCTTTCTGGGAGGATAGGGCATTCTTAGAAGACGAGTCAATCTACTTTTAAACAGATGGATCAAAAACAAATGAAGGGGTTGGTGGAGGTGTGTACTCTAAACGACAGAAATGTAGTCTCTCCTCCCGCCTTCCCAATCATTGTAGCGTATTCCATCAGAAACTTTTGGCGATAGAAGAAGTCCTTGGCTTGAAGAAAACGTGATATCAACATCTGATATCCTTATATTCTCAGATAGTCAGTCCGTTATCAAATCTCTGGACGGTGTCTCTACAAACTCTATAACAGTCCATAACTGTCGATCATCTCTAATGGCACAATAGTTGAATATTCAACTTTGCTGGGTTTCGGGAAATAGAGGCATTTCAGGAAACTGTAAGGCTGATGATCTCGCCACAAATGGTACAGTACAACCCATATAAAACGTCGCTTCATGTATATAACATCACCATGTGTATCTGCCCTACACTAGATTTAAAGCGCTTATGGTGCCTGCTATCTCTAAGCCGACTTCATTATTTTTGTTTTTTTTTTTTATAAATGAAAAAAACTGAAAAAAATATATTTGTCACCTCCAATATTTTACGAACAAAAAATTTTATCTCCAAAATAATTTTGTGCAATAAAGAATAACGTTTTTTAAAATTTTGAGAAAAATCGAATTGACATTTTTTTTTTATAAAAAATAAAAACCTAAAAAAATATTACTAAAAGTTGGTAAAAATTGATTTTCGACTCAAATATCTTTTCAAAAATTTAAGAAAATGGCTTCAAATTAATTTTATTTTATAAGAAATATTTTGTTTTCGACATTCAGTAAATTTTGTGTAAAAACCAACAGTCGTTTTTTTTCCATAAAAATAAAATCTACAAAAAATAGTACGCAAATTTGGTAAAAATTGATGTTCTGTTCTTGATATCTCGTAAATAATAGAAGATATTGTCTTCGAACAATTTTTCATCCATCCAATTTGTATTTGCATATATCGGGTGATTTTTTAAGAGCTTGAGAACTTTAAAAAAAAAAAAAAAACGCATAAAATTTGCAAAATCTCATCGATTCTTTATTTGAAACGTTAGATTGGTCCATGACATTTACTTTTTGAAGATAATTTCATTTAAATGTTGACCGCGGCTGCGTCTTAGGTGGTCCATTCGGAAAGTCCAATTTTGGGTAACTTTTTCGAGCATTTCGGCCGGAATAGCCCGAATTTCTTCGGAAATGTTGTCTTCCAAAGCTGGAATAGTTGCTGGCTTATTTGTGTAGACTTTAGACTTGACGTAGCCCCACAAAAAATAGTCTAAAGGCGTCAAATCGCATGATCTTGGTGGCCAACTTACCGGTCCATTCCTTGAGATGAATTGTTCTCCGAAGTTTTCCCTCAAAATGGCCATAGAATCGCGAGCTGTGTGGCATGTAGCGCCATCTTGTTGAAACCACATGTCAACCAAGTTCAGTTCTTCCATTTTTGGCAACAAAAAGTTTGTTAGCATTGAACGATAGCGATCGCCATTCACCGTAACGTTGCGTCCAACAGCATCTTTGAAAAAATACGGTCCAATGATTCCACAAGCGTACAAACCACACCAAACAGTGCATTTTTCGGGATGCATGGGCAGTTCTTGAACGGCTTCTGGTTGCTCTTCACTCCAAATGCGGCAATTTTGCTTTTTTACGTAGCCATTCAACCAGAAATGAGCCTCATCGCTGAACAAAACACACGCGCGAAACACATTTCGAACCGAACACTGATTTTGGTAATAAAATTCAATGATTTGCAAGCGTTGCTCGTTAGTAAGTCTATTCATGATGAAATGTCAAAGTATACTGAGCATCTTTCTCTTTGACACCATGTCTGAAATCCCGCGTGATCTGTCAAATACTAATGCATGAAAATCCTAACCTCAAAAAATCACCCTATATAAGAAATAAAAACTTTTAAGAAATGCTACTAAAATTGGTAAAACTTGGTTTTCAACTAAAAATCTCGTTAACAAAAATAGATTTCGAAATCAAACGTTTACATTATATGCAAAATATTGTTGGTAATTTTAAAATTTTTAAGAATAATTCAAGTGACAACTTTTTTAACAAAACACGAAAACCTACAAACTTTGAAGCAAGACAAATCGACAGACGGGTTGGGAAGTTATCAGTGTGGGTCGCATCCCAGCCTCTTTTAAAAAAAAATGTTTTCAACAGAAAAGCACAGGTACGGGTACCGTGTTAAATGTTGTATTTCTTCCTGTGGTGGTAAGAGGCAAGATTATTTAAGCACTAAATTTTTTTAGTTTCCTGATCAGGAAAAAAACTATGTTCATTTTAAGGAGTGGCATGATGCCTGGGTAGTCATTCCGTAATTTTAAAAACGATTATCATTAACGATATCGTCAATAATTTGCTTCACGTAACTTTGTCACTATCGTCTCGTCTATCGTTTTAAGTATAAGATTGCTGAAATGTCAAAATGAACGAAAGATAAAGCTTGTTCGATAACTTGAAAATGTTATTAAACTTTGTTTTTTTTTATTTTTATTTGTCTATGGGAAATTTGTGAAAATTTGCAACAAATTGCTTTTTACCAAACTGATCAACTATTTTGTGGTGTTTGTTTCAAAATGTAAATTATTTATGTCTGAAACTTTTTTGGATAATATGCTTCGTGCAAGAGCATTGGTACCCCCCGCCACTCAAAGTTCTAATAGTTACAGCAAACCGTCTGGCAAATTTATTGTATCTTTATAAAGACCTCTTTTGAAAAACTTTGAACAAAACTATAATGGTTTAAATTGTTTTACGACAAGTGAGAAAGAAAAAACAAATATGCTTACATATAGGTTGGAAGAGATGAGGGTCTGATTTATCTCTTAATTGTCTCCATAACAGTATTCATTTTATTTCAATGTGCTATTTGGAAATCAATGACAGACGATACCTATTTAGCTATCGTGCAAACGCTATCGTTTTGACGATTATCGTCTTACGTGAAGTGAGACTATCATCAAAACACTATCGTTTGACGATAATCGTTTTACGGAATGACCCCCCTGTAAATTTAAAGACCATCTTCCAAAAAATCTCTTTGTTTGTGAGATTTATTTTGAAAAAATTTGATATTAAAAAAATATTTTAAAAAAGGGTGCATTCCTAGCTTATATCTTGGTAATAGTTCTTTTAATTTTTTGGGCTCAAAGAGGTATTTGAAACCTAATATTTCATCTGAAAAAACTTTAACCTTACTTGAGTTTCAATCACTTTCAGATTGAAATATTTCTACTGCTGTAAGTGTTGAAAATTCTACAGAAAAAAATAAACAAGACTATAAAAACGAAATTTTGCATCCAAAGCAAAAAATATATTCTTTGGAAAAAAAATTGAAGACCGTGAGAAAACAAAGCAATTTAAAAAATATAGACGGAAAATTAAAAGTAGGAAGTTTGTCAAATAAAAAAAAATAAAGCAAAAAACACAAAAACAATTTCAAATGTTATCGATTCATTGCCTTTGATAAGCAAAAATGCAAACATTTGTTCAAAAATGTTACTGATAAAGAAAAAAAATGGCTTTCTCGATTTTTTTTTTGAAATGCTGCTCCTTACAACTTTATGAGAACAACTCGTGATTTTCATCTTCCGCATTCTACTTCTTTATACAATCAAAGGAAAAAATATTTGTGTTTTTATGATTAGGGGACTTGCTCCAATTTTAAATATGTTTTGAACTATGTTGTGAGTTCGACTTTTTGTCCCTTTTTGGAATTGAAGTAAATCTATCAAAACAAACCTTATATCTTCAGATTTTTAGCTTCCTAATGGAGATGTTGTCAGCTGGGACGTTGTAAGGAAACTATACGCTATTGACATACAAAACCTTGTAAGAGCATGTCAAAAAATCAGCCAAGCACACGTAGACCCCACACATTTTAAAAAAATGTCTGTTACCTTGGCCACTCAAGAATTTCCCAACAGTGTTTAATCGGGAATTTTTGCATGAAAATTCTACTTTTTCAAAAAACGTTGAAGAAAAGCCAAATCAAAATCATTTTTTTTAAAAATTAATACACTGTTTGACGTTTTAAATGGACACCCACCTCTAGTGAGACAAGCTCAAAATATTGAATTCTTGGAAGAAATGAAAGAATTATTTCCGTTAGTTAAACTCAATAAAAAAAACAACTGTCTATTGTTTAAAGAGGATGGTTTTAACAAAAGCATCTTTTCTTTCTTTGGCTAATGATTTATTTGAAGAGTACTCAGATTTTTTGTATTTATAGTTAAACAAATTGAACCAGGATCCAGTAGAAAATTTTTGTTCCCATATTCGCACCAAAAGAAATCCTATTTGAATTTCAATCAATTATTACCAAGACTACATGTTGCTTCCAAATTCGCCAACTGTGAACAAGACTCAGATGAAATTCTCGATGTTGACTGGTCTACGGTTGTAAATAATACAAACGAAGAGTCGGTTTCAGGGGCGAATACAGCCGCAAACTATAATCCGCACTTTGACATGATAAGTTGTCTTGATTCAGATGAGCAGCCATCTAGCTCAACAACTGTCAGAAACATGTCCATTCGCTATTTTGCAGGATACTGTTGTTATAAACTATTTAAATTGATGAAAGAACCACGCCATAATTGCACTCAGCCATTAATTAAAACAGATAAAACACTAACTGAAAATTCGGAATTTCTTATTCATCATAAAGCATACCTTAATTCAGAATCAGACTTCGGTAAATTATTTCCACCTTCCAATTAGTTTTTTTGAAAATTGTAAGCTTCAAACAAATGTTTTCGAAAACGTATACATCAAAAGTCCTCAAATTATCAACAAATGATCTCATATAGTATCTTCAGCCATTACAGAAACAGAGTTCTATAGCCCAGAATGGTTTAAAGGTCCAATTAGTGGAGAACACCGTTTGAAAGCACTTTCATTTATGATTTTGGTTTTGCTGAGAAAAAATTGTATTTGATCTAGCAAAAACGCTTAAAAATCAGCACATAAAGAAAGAACACAAAACAAACGCCTTGAAAATTTAATGAACATTTAAAACAGTAAAGACAGAAAATCCTAACTCAGGTTGTTGAAATAAAAATAGCAAAATTGTGATTATTAATTATAAAGATCATAGGCCAAACAAAAAAACCGGTGTTTTATTAACAAAACTAAATATTTCATTTCATCTAAGAAATTCAAAATGAATTTTATTTGTAGGCTGGTTTGTCACATCAAGGAAGTGGTAAGATTCCACATTTGCACCTCTGAAGGTTCACACGTCTAAGATGTCCTGGATGTCTTAAAACTGCTCTTCCTTGTTAGATTCCTTAGTTGCATCGGTAGGATCTACTTGCCATTATAAAGAAGTCGTTTTTCGAAGCTCTACGCCTCTCTCTCCTAGTATTTGTTTTTATTGTGGCCGGTTCATTAGCCCGACGCACTATTAAAAAGATTTTTATATTTATTCACTTCGGTGGTTTAAGAAAATTTTTATGAATCTAGTTTTTAAAACTTTTCATACAAGTTAGATGTTATAGTTTAGGGTTTAAATGATCTTTAAGCGGGATGCCTAATATTATTACTATAACTATTTTAGAAAAATCTACGTAGCTTTACCATAGCAAAGTTGTACTTCAAAATCAACGAATATTCAGCTGCCGAACAGTACGTATCGTCATATCTGACCATCAAGGATGACAACGATCAAGCGCATAAATTGCTTGGCCAATGTTATTTGCATCAGAAGAAAACCAGCAAAGCTCTTGAAGCATTCCAACGTTCGTTACAACTTAATCCCAAGCAACCAGACCTTCTTGGGGAAGTTTGTCAATTATTACTCGACGATAAATCATTGAACACTAATAAAGCAAAATACTGGTGTGATCTGGCTGAATCTGAGAAAATTCAACATGATGCTGTTTTTAGTTTGCGTCTCAAACTCATGAATAAAGACAATCTTGAGATAAACCAAGTTGAACAATTTATCCAGAAAGAGATTTCATCACGGCCACAAGATGTTAATTTACGCATACGACTTGTGCGTCATTTAATTGAACAGAATAAAGTTCTTGAAGCTTTTCAGAATACTTATCAATTGGAAATGGTTAATCATGGTATGTTGGCCCAAAGTGCCGAATGGTACAATGTAATGTGGCTTGTACTAAGCAAGTATGAACAAATATCAAATGCGAAAAAAGACTGGCAATTCTGGCTGTTGGTTGTAACGTGCTTGGAGCGACAAGTCCACTTAAGTTTTACTTCAAACTCGAATTTACCCAATAATGGCAGCACTGAGACGGCTAATCTGCTCTTTAGCTTTGATCAATATTTGTATAAGGTCTCTCAGATTATTCACACTTTGAATCAGCAAAAAGAGTTTGTGACACGCTTCATGGAACACTATCAAGGTCAGCTGTGCTTACATGCTGCTTCATTGATATTCAAAAGGGAGTTAATTCAAAATAAAAACAAGTGGAAGGAAACAATTAAAACTTCCCTTCCTTTGTTATTGTTAGCCTTTCAAAGTACAAGGCCGGACTCTAAGGAACAATGGATGAAACACTGCGACGAGCATGGTACACTTCTTCTTCAACAATGGAATAGGGAAGGAGCTTTTAGATGTGTTCAGGTAAATTATTTATATTTTTCTTTGAGCTATATACCTTTCAGTAAAAGATTTTTGTTTTAAATATGTATTTAGGCTGGACGAACACTTGTTGCTTGTATAGAAGAGAACAATGAAAATAGTAATCAATTTAATAACATGATTGAAAACGGCTCCCCATGGACTACGTCCGAGGCGTTAGTAAGTCAAATTCGCCAGCTTTGCACTGATAAGAACTGGCGTCGAGGTATCTTTGGACAGCTTTTCTGCAACAGCGATCAAAAAGTCAAAGAAAGCACATCACATTTAATCAAATGTGCCAAATTATCGGAACCTATTTACGAACTACCCACCTATGCCGAGTTGGAACAATATGAAGAAGCGGCTCAGTACTTAAATCCACAATCTTTACAACACATGGTTTATCTTTGCTTGGGAAATGATAACTTGGCTAATGTAAGAGTAAAATTCTTTAACGGATTAAATTTCTCGACAAATAATTTGTCCTTCTGTGGGGCAGAAACTCTCAATCAACTCGATATTGAAACATTTCTCTATGCAGCAACATTGCAATTTAAGAGTCACCTTGAGATGGAACGAAAAGCTCATGAATGCTACCATCCAGGCATTGTGGCCAAACCAAAGGTTCTGCCATTTGTGAATATCCAAAACGACATGTGCACCGATGAACAAATTAGTTGGTGGATGGCCGCCTATCAAGTGTATAAGAATCTCGCCAACGATAACTTATCTGAAATTCGTGCAACCTTACAATACGGCATAGAAGCACTGCGAGGCATAAATGGACCTAAAATTGATTTGCTGATACTTTTTAAACTGGGCAAGATTTTTGAAAATCGTGCTGTGGACATAAGCAAACCGGTTGAGAAGGGAATGGTTGAAGCAAGAGCAGAGAATTTGTACAAGTGTGGCTTAAGTATGCTTAAAATGAACAATAAGGGAGTATTGGAACCATTTAAAAGATATTTTACCTATGCCAATGCAAAAAGCTCCTCGGTCGGGCGGGAAATTTCCGTGTTGGCTGAAGAAGCGGTGAGTTTTTTAGCAGCTAAATACTTTAAAAAATCCGAATATGAGGAGTTGATTGATGAATTGTCCGGCATTCAACTTCCATTTGCAACTTACTTTCAATCGGAAGCCTATCGTAGATTAGATGAAGCTATGAAAACACCGAAAAAAAACAAACGTGTCTATTTGGATAAAGCAAGCGAGTGTCTTAACCAAACGCTGCAGTTGTTGAAGAGCAACCAAGTTGATCCCAACCACCCGCTGAATGCTGTTATTTCGTATGAGTTAAAGAATCTACAACAAAGTAAGAGTAAGTTCATAAATGAACAAAGCAACAACAGCAGTTCCTACGAAGATGCGGAGACAGAATTTGGAATCGGTGATTCGACTCCACAATACAATGCCAGCAATCGATCACGTCGTGAAAATTCAATTGTCTCGCCGCGAACAATCGAGCTGGAGAATATGGTAAAGCAAATATCAAATATGATGAGCTCTGTTAAAAAAGAGATTGTTGATAATATTAAGCCAGAAGTTCTAGAAATTCATACTCAATTAAAAGATATTAAAGAGAGGTTATGTTTGATTGAGGAGAACATGCCAAAAAAATCGATTACGCCAAGTCGCGATGAAGACGCATCAAATGTCTTAGATGATTTGTATATCATAGAAGATGAATTGCAAAATCAAATGTATTCCAATCAACAACATAACCAGCAGCAACAGATGAACATGTATGGGCCAGGGCCAACATATTCACAGCAACATCCCGTTGGTCAAAGGTTACATACCCCAACTGCTGCACCTTCGGGTGGTGTTGTTAATGTTCCAGGAGCAGCAGCCGGAATGAATCCATACAATAGTCCTTTGTATGGAAATTTCGCCATGAATTATTATGCTCAACAGCTTATGATGCCACCACAGCTGCCTGCAGCACCTGTTATGGGAACACATTCATCACAATTACGTAAGTTTTTTTTCGTCAAAATTTAAGTTGAACTTTGTACTTTAATCACTATTTTTTTTTTTGTAGCTAATCGGAATAACTTAGGACTATCGTACATGGATACTGCCATGAACTTCAATATGCCGGGACTAAATCCATCTATGTTGATGTCAACAACTCCTGATTCAAGAACATCGAATCTGTTTGGGCTGCTTAACCAAAACACTTCTTCTCAACAACCACAGTTGGGTCCTTCTATTCAACAACAACAACAACCACCTCCAACTCAATCAGCACTACCTGCAACTCCCTTACAATCCATCAACTTACAACCTAAAATCCAGTCATCTGTTCCGCAAATAGTTCCATCAAATGTCACTGCACCACCGTCGGTTCCTCCAATAACATTCAACAAATCACTTAACAATGCGCCAGTGGAAAAAGGACCACCAGTAAATGTTGTTATAACTTCTTCTGATCCACTACCTACAACAAGTGCTAGCATGCAACCACAGCCAACTTTAAGTGTAACAATTCCATCCCACCATATTAAGCCGAGCTTGGTGTCCACAAACGACCTCCCAAAGACACAACCGGCAAATACAAGCTTCCCGATGATGGGACCAGTCTCTTCGACATTGACAACTGCAGCCTCGATGACATCACCGTTCACCATGAAATTCCCAACTCCTCTAACAACAACAACGGCTTCAACAACAATAACCACAGGCAGCCCAATATCGTTCAGTTTTAAACCACCACCACCGACACAGAACAATACCGACAGTTTGAATAAAACCAACGAAAGTAATTCCTCCGATTTGCATAAAAGCGAGCACGAAGTAGAATATGATCCACGACCGGACTTTCAACCAATCATTCCACTTCCAGATGAAATAGAAGTAAAAACTGGAGAGGAAAATGAGGAAGTAATGTTTTCATCGCGATCCAAACTTTTCCGATTTGCGGATAAGGAATGGAAGGAACGCGGTGTTGGAGACTTGAAGATCCTCAAAAATAATGAGAATGGAACTTCCAGAATTTTGATGCGACGCGATCAAACTCACAAAATCTGTGCCAATCATCGCATAACAAGTGAATTGAGTTTGACAAAACCAAAAGCCACAGATAAAGGTTTTATATGGGCTGCTAATGATTTTGCAGATGAAGAATTGAAGCTAGAAAAATTCTTAGTTCGTTTTAAGCATGTCGAAACAGAAAAACAATTCGAAGCTGCTTTTAATGTTGCTCGCAATGAAGCCATCCAGTTATCGTCGAAAGCTACAAGCGGCAATCTAGATTTAAAATCTAAGCCTTTCGGCTTGTCTAAGACATTTGCCGATAACAAGACCAGCACACCAACACAGAATAAAAATTCTAATGCCAATGCTAATGCCAATTCGAAGATATCCGCCCCTCCCAAGACATTATTCGAAGGATTGTCTGCAAAGAAAACCGAGGAACCAAAAACCCAAACATCATCACCGTTTTCCAACTTTTCCTTTGATAAAACTAACTTTTCCGGAGAACCAAAGCCATTTGCAAATTTGTTTGCTAATATCAATACCAATGTTAGTTCTTCACTAACTCCAACAACGTTTAGTGAACTTCCCAAACAAGCCGAATCGAAGCCAGACACTCATAACAAATCCGACAATGAAGATGAATATGTTCCAACAGCTCAATTCCAACCAGTCATTCCGCTGCCCGATCTAGTCGAGGTGACAACTGGTGAAGAAAATGAGATTGTACTTTTCGAGCATCGAGCGAAGTTACTGCGCTTTGATAAGACTACAAGCGAATGGAAAGAAAGAGGAATAGGTAACATCAAGGTTTTGCAGGACAAAAACGATGTCAACAATGTAAGATTGGTGATGCGTCGTGAAATAATTCATAAGCTTTGTTGTAACCAGCGTTTGTATAAGGATACCAATTTTAAATATGCCAAAAATTCTAAAACCGCTCTCATGTGGGCTGGACAGGACTTCTCCGAAAATGAACTACAAGCTGAGACCCTTACCATTCGTTTCAAAACACCTGAGACTTGCACACAGTTTTTGGATGTAATAATTGCAGCTCAAGCTAAAATGAGCACAGCAGCAAATGAGGAAAACGCAAAGAATGAAGAACCTATGAAGACGATAGCTGCACCTGCATCTGCACCAGTCGCAGAAAAGGGTTTCGGGGACAAGTTTAAGCCAAAAGCTGGATCATGGAATTGCGATCAGTGTTACACTTCAAATACAGCTGAAAAGCTTTATTGTGCTTCCTGCGAGGCACCTAAGGATAATACTGTTCCGAAAAAAGGTATTTTAGGAACATCAACAACAACAACCTCAACAAAGCCAGCGTTTAGTTTTGGATTCGGCAATTCAGCCGGAATAAATGCAACGAAATCATTTGTAGCTACTGAAGCGATGGAATCAGCTAAACAGCAAGTTGCAAAGCCTCCTACTCTAGGATTTGGTAATCAATTTAAACCAAAAGAGGGTTCATGGGAGTGTGAGCAGTGTTACACATCCAACACTGCCGATAAACTGTATTGTGTTGCATGTAATGACCCAAAAGATAAAACAGTGCCAAAGAAAGAAACAAAATCTCTGCTTCCAAGCGGTGAGGTTAAATCGGAATTTAAATTTGGATTTTCAACAACAACAGCAACAACTCAGAAACCAGAGTCAAGTACAGTAGGATTTGGAGATAAATTCAAACCTAAAGCAGGCTCATGGTCATGTTCAGAATGTTATCTAACGAATCTTGGTGACGATTTGTACTGCAAGGCATGCAACAGTCCCAAGGACTCAACTGTGCCCAAAAAAGAACCAGTAAACATTTTAGCTCCATCGAATCCTTCAGCCAAATTTAGTTTTGGTATTCAACCAGTCGGAAATACAGGACCCGCTACGAAAACTGAAACAACAACGTTTAGTTTTGGAAAACCTAACCTTGGTGAGACTGGAGTTAGTGTTAGTGGTGGATTTAAATTTGGAATTCCCAAGGACGAAGAAGGTGGCAAAAATACTGCAACGAACATCTTTGGAACATCTACTTTAGCCAACGCCGTCTCGACGAATGAGCCTAAATCATTTTTATTCTCGCCTGCAACAACCTTTTCAACCGATTCAACTAGTTCAACAGTGACAACAACAGCAACAACTGGCACCATTGCAAAGTCAACATTTTCTTTTACTTTGCCATCAAAGACAATTGAATCTAATGGTGGAGACAAGGCGGCATCTGTTGGAAGCTCATTTTCTCTAGATAAAAAAGACTTTAGTTTTGTATTGAAGCCCAAGAGTCCTGGTAAAGGCAAGAGCCCTCAAAAACCCATTAATTCACCCGTTGATGCGGCCGACGAAGATGATGATGGAGTTGCGGAAGAAGAAGAAAATAATACTTACTTCACTCCAGTCATTCCATTGCCAGATAAAGTAAGTTTGATAGCGATTGTGTATTATTGTAGAATTACTCGATTTATTTGTGTATTTTCAGATTGAAGTAAAAACCGGCGAGGAAGACGAAGAGGTCGTCTACTCACACCGTGCTAAGTTATTTAGATTTACCGAGGGCGAGTGGAAAGAGCGCGGTCTTGGCGATGTGAAAATTTTACGGCATACACAAACAAAAAAACTGCGAGTTGTAATGCGACGTGAACAAGTTTTGAAAATCTGCCTTAATCACGCACTAAATGAGGATGTTATTTATAAAAATAAAGATGAAAAGTCGTGGTTATTTGTTGTAAACGATTATAGCGAGGGCGATGTTGAATTGAATAAGTTCTGTTTGAGATTTAGGAGTAAAGATATTGCAGATGCATTCATGAAAGCGGTTAATGACTGTCTGGATGATTTAAAGAAAACAACAACAACATCATCAACCGAGGAACAGGTGCAAGAAAGTGGTAAGTGATTTAAACATTTTAAATTCAAAATAAAAGTACAATCATTATAATTAAATTTTGTTTAGGTGGTATTTAGAGATTGCTCAGATTTAATTCAAAGCTCATTCCTAAGATTCGTCTGAGAGTTTTTCTAAGTAGTATTGAGATTCTATTTGGAAAAAATAAGAACTTATTGAAACATTAAGCAATCAGCCTTATTGAGATAGTCGCTAAACGCCATAGGAAAACACGGCATAAGTATTTGGCATTACAGTTATTTTATTAAGCAATCAGCCTTATTGAGATAGTCGCTAAACGCCATAGGAAAACACGGCATAAGTATTTGGCATTACAGTTATTTTCTGTATTGCGTTAGTAGTTTTTAAAAGAGAAAAACTCCAAATTTGTTCTATTATAAATTTCTTTCTTCAGGGTAAAAATAACTTCTAAACAAATGCACCGGCTTTGGAGCTCATGGAAACAATTGAAAGCCTCGCAAAAAAATTGAAAAAGAGGCTTCTCTACAAACCTTAAATACATTCATGTTCACGTTTAATATGCTTAAGACTAGAATATCCTTTCCTGTTGTAGTACATACACTGGTCTGCTTTTTTTGGAGCTAAAATGTTGACAGCACCACCAATAACACCAGAAATGTTTTCCATCATATTTAGTTCCGTTGTCTGTTCGAATAACTTTTATTTTACGTCCTATTTGAGTTTCTATCATTTTAGGTTAGGTGATATATCTGTAAAGTTTGAGAAAACATCTCACTTAGATCTTTTGGAATCCATTGTGCTCTCCAGGAAAGGGAAAAGATTGGGAACGTTGACGAGGATTTAGGTTGAAGGCGCTTCCCTTAACAATCCTGATTTCTATGAAAATTTAAAAATGTCTTTAGGTGGCAAGGACGAGACGTCGCATAAGTCGTCGGAAAAGTAATTTCCTGTTATTTTCATTCTTTTTTTGGCTAGGCTTGGGCGTTCGTACATCCTCCACATAAATCAGATAAGCTCAGCCCACTACCCATTCTGTTCATATGGGTTTCAAGAGCTGCCCACTTTGTGACAGTGGCAGATATGGCTTTGATTACTGCTTGGCTGTCGATAAATATATCTATGCTTTGTCTTGCAAATTGTGGGAAGAAAGATACTTAGCGGTTTCAGAAACCGCTAATACTTCTGCTTGAAAGACACTGCAGTAATTTCGAAGCTATGTATATTGATCTTTCTAAGGGAGGATTTAAAGATGGCAGGCCCTACCCCCTCCCCCGTTTTTTAACCATCCGTAAAGACAGACACATGATTTATTTGTATGATCCTGTTTTCCATCCAGTCCTTCATTGTGGAAATTTTTGTTTGTGCTACTGAGTTAAAAATCTATGTAGTAGTAGTAGTGAATTTTATTGTTCTTTTTTTCTTTCTTAAACATATTACATATTTCACAATAGTGCAATTGGCTTTGTGCCGTCAGCCGAAAAGAGAGTTTTTTTTTTTTTTCTTGAAAATTTGATAATATATCTAATTTAAAAAAAGTTTTTTATTAAAAGTATTCGTTTATTATTTGTTGTCTGTACTTGAGTGCCGTTTTGACGTAATTGTAGAGCAGGTTCCAGTTTTCTCCGTTTAGTATTTCCATAAGTTCATTCGTTTGTAGCATAGATTTCCCCCAGACCTGTATTCTAATTGTTTTCAGCACTGGGCATATTGCGATGAAATGTTGTGTGTCTTCTATTTGTCTGAGGTTGCATAGCGTGCATGTTGGATCAGAGTCAGTTATGTATGGTTTATAGTTTAACGGCAGGAGTTCACTTCTGGTCTTACAGATTGTTGATATCTTATCTACACTTAGATCGTCATTTGCAAATTGGGCAAATTGGGCGGAGTCAACTTTTGAAATAAGTTCCTGTATTAACCCCTGTCCATTTGTTTCTTCAATGACATTGTGTTCTCTGCATAGCTTAGTCTTTTCGTAGAAGCATTGTTTGTTGTAGTTTTGCAGATGCGAAGCAATTATAAATGTGAGGCGATGTGCCGGTTGGTTCATCACCTTCTTCATGTAGTCCAGATGGAGTTTTAGGGTATATGTGAACATTGTAGGTAGTCCGGTTTCTGTGTGCAGTATATAGTTAGGTGTGTTAACTGGGAGCCTGAACATTTTTTTGATAAAGTATCTTTGGAGTTTTTCTACTTCTTCGAATTGCCATATACCCCATACTTGAGCTGCATAACACATGATTGCACGGACAACTGCTTCGAATATTCTAAATTTGGCACTTGCCACAATATTATCCTTTTTGAAAATTTTACTCCAGGTGCAGTTAATTGCTCTTTTTGCCTCCTTCAATTTTCCTTCCAGGTGAGACTTGAAAGAAATTCGAGGGGTTAGCAGGACGCCCAGATACCTATACTCTTTCACTTTCTCCAATTCTTCATGTCCCCAGTACCATTTCTCCTTACTCGCATACCGTCCGGTTCCATTACGGAAAATCAAGATTTTTGATTTACTAGTGTTTAATTTTAAGTTCCATGAGTCACAATAAGACTGGAGTTTGTTAATCATTAGTTGCAATGTATTTGTATTATCAGCTAATATGACTAAATCATCTGCGTACATCAGAACTTTGATCTTAGTTTCCGCGTAAGGTATACCTCCTGGTAGGTGTACGCTAAGGTCATCCAGAAAGAGAGAAAAAAGAAGTGGACTAAGGAGACAACCTTGTTTAACTCCTGTTTCTGTATGAAACCATTCTGATAGTATATTACCATCCCAGACAGCTGAACGATTTTCGTGGTAAAGCTGTTTCAGTATTTTAAGCATCTTTGTAGATAGTCCTAGATTTGAGAGTTTGAAGAATAATGCTTTTCTATCAATGGTGTCGAACGCAGCTTTGAAGTCTACAAAGAAGACATCAAGTTTTTTTCCGTTTTCTAGATATGATCGTGCAATGCTTGTCAGGATGAAAATATTGTCTACTGTGGAGTAACCCTTTCGGAATCCGGCTTGGTATTCGCTTAATAGGTTATTTTCATCTACCCACCTGGTGAGTCTTTCCAATAAAACTCCTGTAAAGATCTTCGTAATTGCATTAAGGAAAGATATACCTCGGTAGTTGCTTGGGTCCGTTGGATTTCCTTTCTTCAGTATAGGGAATATGATATTCTTCCTGAAGCTTTTTGGCACTTCACCGCAGTCGTAAATCCAGTTGAAAGTTTTTGTTAGCTCTTCCCGAAAGGAGTTCGTTGCATTTTTGAAGAATTCGTAAGGAATCCGGTCCTCTCCTGGTGCTTTATTTTCGGTACAGCGATCAATGAACCTGGATACTTGTAGCTGGGTGATTTCTTGGTCTAAGATATCGTTGGTTATAAATGGTTCTGCGTAATGGATATGGTTGCTATTTAGTTCTCTATTCAAAAGATTTTGAAAGTATTCAGCCAGAATTGGGGCATCTACTTTTATGGTGAACCCGTTATGCTGTTTGTTTAGGGTTTTTGCTATGTTCCAGAAGGCTTTACTATCCTTGGCATTACTAAGGCTCGACGCTAATTGTAGAGTGTAGTTTTTTTGTTTCGTTATACATATATTCTTATAGGCTTTGTTTGCTTCTTGGTATTTCAGTTTTAAGTGATTAGTTCCATTTTTTCTAGCTTGTCTGAGACATTGGAACGATTTTGTCCTTGCTGATTCGCACTCCCAGTCGTACCAGGGTTATTTCCATTTACATTTTGGTCTGTTTTGACTTCCCGTAGCTTTGATAATACAGCTTGTCAGAGTATCTATGCTTTTTATTGGGTCAGTGCTACTGTGTGTCATTATGCTAAGTTCATGGTCTAGGTTGAGTTTATATCTTTCCTTTTTTCTTTCGTTCCATTGTAATTTTGGAAGTAGTGTACTTTTTTCCACGTCTGATCTGCATCGGTTGGAGCTGATTTTTAAGTCAACGGAAATTGGTAGGTGGTCTGATAGAGTGTGATCTTTTATTGTAAAGTCCGAAATATTTTGTAGTCCTAGTCCTCTTGCAAATATATAATCTATGGTTGAGCATGCTGTCCCCCTCATGAATGTAAAGTGTCCTTCCTCGTCGCCCTTAGTCCGACCGTTCAGGATTGTTAGTCCCAAGCTGTCACACAATTCAGCAATATTTTTTCCATTTGCATCTATTTTGTCATCTTTTGAGGTTCTGTTTTCTAATATTGAATCTGGTGCTTCTTCAGTTTCTATGTTTAGAATTTGGGTATTACCCACTCTTCCATTGAAGTCGCCTGCTAGCATAAGATTATCTCTGTCGAAATCCAGTAAGAAGTTTTGCAAGGTTGTGAAGTCATTCATCCATTTATTGCAATTGATGTAAACTGGTATTACAAATATCTTTCCTTTTTCTGTGGGGATTTCTACGATGTCTCTATTACATTGTTTTATGAAGTTGCAACCCCATTTTTTTCTCACTTCCGTTTTAATTCCGTACAAACAACCTCCACTAGCTCTACCGTGTGTTGACGTTCTTTCTATGTACGGCTTTAATTAGTCTGTCTGAGTACCAATGTCTATGTTAATAGTGCTCGTGTATGTTCCTGTGACCAAAGAAGCCTTTTTTCCAGTTTTGGCCGCCAGTTGTGGCTAGAGATAGTGGCTAGCGAGAGCAATGTCTCTAGGGCTGCATTTGGTGTAGTCCTCATGGCACTTGTAGTACCTATACATGCAATTCTTTGAATTTTTGTCATATTTTTTAACATTAGTAACCCTTTCAAGGGGTGGCCACCATACCAAACATGGGTATGTTAATATTGGCCTTACAATAGCAGTGTACATCCACAGAATGATTTAAGGGTTTGGACCCCATCTTCTAGCAAAATTACTGCTGTAGGTATAGAAGGAAATTGAGGCTTTTCTCTCTCTTTTATTGATGTTTTCTTTCCAGTTTTATTTACGATCGGGAACCAGTCCAAGATATTTTGCCGTACCAGTAATGTGTAAGGAAACACCATTAATAGTCCATAATTGGAATGTTTTGTTTTCTCATGAATAGAACCAGTTTTTTCTTAAATAGATTGACCTTATGTCCACACTTACTGGCCCAATTACTGAGCATATTGAGACCTAATTGTAGAAGCTCACAAAGTGCTGGTATAAACTTCCCTGAAGCCATTATAACCATGTCGTCTGCATATGCATTAAATAAAGTGAAAACTTCTATTTTCCATTTAAAAAAATAGACAAAAACTTTTTGTGAAAAATCATCAATAAAGGTTAAAAATATTTTGCTCCCCCCGTCGATTTTTTTTCCATAGATCTGAATGAAAACATTCAACATGCATTTAGTTCATGTGCTTGGGTGTTTGAATGTAAACGAGTAAACGAGCTTCCTTACCTTCAAGACATAATCTCACAGTTTTTCAAAAAACAAAAAAAATGTATGTCTTCGCTTAAAACTTCTTCCGCAGCTCCATTCTTCATGTTGAACAAATCTGCATAGTTGACGTGACCCAAACGTATATGCCATGTCATCAATTTGGTTAATGCACTAGTGAACATACATAATGCTTTCATTTTTTAAACACCACTACAAGATCCAGCCTAAACCGACAGTTCACCATGATTGTTGAAAAAGTTGCAACTGTTCTTACTGAAAATCATCTTATTGCCATTTATAACACCACAAACAAAAATAGGCCAATTCTAGCTCAGTTTGCTTGATATCTCTGAACAGATTGCATGTGCCACCAACTGGCCTAAGTGTGTCCTACTCCATCCCGGATATCCACTTCAACTTAAGCTAACTTAACCTAGCATTCATTATATCCCCAATGGAAGTTTTTCTTATTTCGCTCATTCAAACTGTATTAGAGGTTAGTTGTCCCGAAGCACCGCTCTAAGAGGCCAGTTATAGCTATCATTGAAATCAATTCGGACAATTTTTTGAATGGATATTGACTGTGTTTCCCTTTCGGAAATCACACAAAGAATTTTTTCTGAGAAAAAAGTTTAATTGCGCACTTATTTTTCGCTAGAAATGTATTTTTCTATTTTCCGGATGGAAAATCATTTTCCTGAACAGCTGATACTTTTATGTTCAAAAGTGAAACGAATCGTTCCACTGATTTGTGTTCCAATTCCACATAAACACAATGAACGATTTCTGTCAGTAAAAATTTGTTGGTGGATTTCAATCAGGAAATTTTTTTCAATTACAGACATTTTTAATGATAGCTATAAACGACCTACCAACAAAATTCCAATGATTAGTTTCAATGATGAAAACCAATGATAACTATAACTGGCCCCTAAATTTACCAGTCACTATCTTTTTCTGTTGAACCTGATTACATTGCGGAAAAAGCGTTTTTCATTTAATTTTTTTCTTGACGACGTGAGGTTTGTTTTTGTTTGGACATTTTTTTTCGAAATATGTCTTTTCTTTACTTGCATTTTCAATGTAAAAACTCAGCCTTTGTTGCCTCACCAGTAGAACATTGCTCTCGATTCCCATGATAAATGGTAAGCAATATGGCACATAACCATGGAAACTGAATGCTAGCCAATTTATTCAGTGTACCCCGAAAATTTGATTCGCATAGTTAGTCTTACATTCACAAGTTTCCAAACGTTCTGTTAAAGTGCTTCCTTCCTCGTCAATTTACTATCTTCATATAGACTCTGCAGTTTCTTCCAAATTTTAAATGCGCTCGTTTCATTTTGAATATGTACATAAGGTGATTCATCAATCTTGGCTTTTGCTTTGTGAAGCTTTGCCGTATTGTTTTCCGTAACAGGATTTGCAATTGTTCCTTCCAGTTTATTATATTGTTAAATGTATTCATTGTGATTTTCCATGTGTAAAAATACTCAACACCTTTTTTCAATTGTCTCTTGGTTGGATTTTTTTTTAAATCAAACCCAAACAATGTAGTTCAACTTTTTAAAAATACAAAATTTACAACAAAAATTTAATTAAGTTTAGCAATATTTCTCTGAAAAGCCTAATTTGTATTAAATATGAAGATTTAGACATTTTTATTATGATAGCAAACCGCATCCTATTTAAAGAAAATTATCTAATTCTGTAACATTTGATAAAGAAAACTACACAAAAAATAAAATTTTATATAAACAAAATAATATTTTTAAAGAAACACAGGCTGAGTTCAAAAATGCAACTAGTTGCACAAGCCATGCCGACAAAATACTTGCAATGCATTTATGAACAGAAAAACTACTGCAAGAGTGCGGCAGATATACAAAATACAATATAAAAAACCAGTTCATAAATGTCATCAAAGTAGGCGCCTATAAAAAAGTATGACAGAAATAATTAAGTTTTTTCTTTGAGTTACGCGGGTTTTAGTTTTTTAGTGTCTTAACAAAATTCTTTCATTTCTATGAATTATAAATATTATATTTCAACTTATTAATAACAAATCATTTTATTTTTGCCAAAAATTTAATAAATATTTAATTATTTGACCTACTCATCTTGTTCTAACATTTTCCTGCCGAGCGGCAACAGAAATAAAATGACTGCAGGTTTGATCGCATTTCAGCTGTCAGACTGTTTTTTTGAACAGAGTTACCGACTGCAGTAATGCAGTGTATTTACATTTATGAACGCAAATCTTGCATTACTGCTGCATTTTTACATTAATGAACTTACCCACAACTTCATGCTATCAATTTTCAATCATTTTTTTTTTCCAGATGTAAGTTCATCCAATCTGCAAAACAAAGAAATTAATATTTCTGATGAAAGCAAGAGAATAGCCGATAGACTTATGTTACCCTATAGTTTCTTCGATATAACATCGATTGTGGCCTGTCCAGGGTGTCGAGGATGTGATCCGGATAATTTTGTTTTCCCCAACTATCCAGCACCTGTATCAAATTCACACGATTCTCTTCCCCTAAACATAAATAATTTGTCATTATCAAAACCAAAATATATCATTCCTAAACCAAGTAAATTTGGCAATGATTTTTCCGCAACAACAAAAACCGAAACGGTCATCTCTGAAGGCAACAGTATTTTTGGGAGCAAACTTTTTGGTAACTCTACAACATCGCAAAATGAAAAATCCACAATAGGAAATTTCTCATTTACACAAGCTATGAACAGCACTTACAAACAAAATGAAAAACCAGCAGTGTCTGGTGGTACCATATTTGGCGGTCAAGAAGTTACTGGTGGATCAAATCTTTTCGGAGGTATGTTCAAAAATATTAAGATGTGTTTTTTCTTTTATATTGTTTATAAAAATATTTTTTTTTTTACGAAGGTAAAGCTACTTTTGGAAGTTCTTCAATACTTGGTGGAACAAATACACAATCAAATGGCACAGGTCTATCACTGTTTGGCAATAGTATGAATACAATGAAGCCAGTTTTTGGAAACACATTGTTTGGTGGGCAACAACAACAGCAAATAGGCCAATCAAATATCGATAGAACTGAAGGTGTTACAGAAAATTTAAATAAGCCCAAAGCGACTTTTGGTGAAACAGTTCCTTCATTGTTTGGCTCAAAACCCGTTGGTGATTTTCAAAAACCGCAAGAACAAACAAATTTGCAAGAATCTACCGTCGATTCCTCATCGAAAGATGGGCTCGGTGGTTTGCTTTCAGCTAGCGCAAATGCATTATCATTCGAAGCATTGGCCAAACAATCCCAAACCGCACCAGTTACACAACCATCACAAGGTTTTATTGGCTTAACACATACGAATGCATTCAGCAGTTTTAAAAACGTATCTGAAGAAGATGAACATGATCCACATTTTGAGCCAATTATTCCATTGCCCGATGAAATAACTGTATCAACAGGCGAAGAAGACGAAGACAAGATTTTCGGAGATAGAGCAACACTTTATAGATTTGATCAAGACAAGAAGGAATGGAAAGAAAGAGGTAAGCTTGAAATTTTAAATTTGTATACATTTAGAACACTCTTACTGATTGATCAAAGTTGGAGCGCAGTGTTGGTTCATTAATAGTTTTTCGGGAAATGAAGAGAAGCTGGGTAGTCAGCTGGTATTTTAACCTTTTATTTATAGTTGGTTTGCCCTAAAGCCGTAATTTCAATACAACTTTTTTCTGTCTTCAATGTTTATACCTTATATGGAGTTTTTCAATAAGGGCGGGTAGATGATGAAAATGTCAATCGAAATTTTGCTTGTTAACACAGCCATTCATCCAAAAATGCGTCTCGTCACTAAAGATGACTTTTCGGCCAAAATTGGGGTCCTCTTCCAAACGATTAGAAGCCCAGTCAGCGAACAAACGGCGTTGTCTGTGGTAATGAACTTTGAGCTCCGGGTTCAGTTGGATCTTGTACGGGCGTAGGCCCAAGTCCCGACGCAAAATTCGCCAAGTTGAAGTCTGCGAAAGGCCAGGTTCTTGAGCACGCGAGGAATAGACTGCCTCGGTTCTGCTGTACACTTTCACGGACCGCGGCGATGTTCTCGGCTGATCTTGCTTTCCTTGAACGTACGGGTGTTGGCTGATTGTTTACTGAACCGGTCGTCTCAAATTTGGCCACCAAACGTTGAAGAGTCGACTGTGAAGGGCCACCACGTCTACCGTAAAATGGGCGCAATCCGCGCAACGTTTGTGTTATCGAACACTCATTTTGATAGTAAAGTTTTATCATTTGAACGTGCTGTTCAATCGTGTAACTTGCCATGATGATTTGGCATAAACAACTGAATAATAAACAAAAGATTTGATAGATGTCACCAAAACACAATGGCTGCCACGGGGCGCCAAAGCCATTGCTTAGAAAAAGGTTACGAAGTCGATGCTTTTTCAACAGATTACAGCAAGACAAAACTCTTTTATAAAATGGATGTTCTCTTACCTAGAAAACCGATACTACAGTGTTCGTTTCAGATCTGCAACCTCCTTACCTTTTTTAGTTACCTCTGGAGTACCCCAAAGCAGCCACTCTTTTGTTTATTCTTACAATCAACAATCTTCAACTAGTCATAAAACATTCTTCTATCTCACTATATGCTTATGATACAACATTTTTCAAGACTATTTTATCAATTTATGACTTCCCTTATTCAACATGATCTTGACTGTTTTCCAGTTTGGGGTTTAAAGAGTAAGCCAAATAAATGTTTTTTTTTCTCCCACCAAATTTAAAGATAATTCATAGTCCATTTCGGACATTTCTAGCACACATGAACGGTTGAGAGTTGTAAGTCACTAGCCCTTATTTCTCTTAGAGCTGTAGCGCCACCAAATTTTGATTTATTTTGGTATTCCATTTCAAGCCAGGTTAAGAAAAAATAATATAAACATTTTTATTGATTCGTGGTACATCTATTTCACGTAGAAATCTATACATAGACTATTTGAAGAACTTTTATTGTCTAACAATTATTTATGTAAAATTGTATATACATTGTTTTACAATTTAAAAGAAAACAAAAGTTATTTTAAAATAATTTTAATATTATTAACACATTTCGATTGTATTTTCAAGGCGTTGGTGAATTAAAAATCCTGCAACATAAAACAAAAGGCACCTACCGCATGGTCATGCGACGTGAACAAATTTTCAAACTCGTACTAAACCACGCAGTCGGGGCGGACTTCTCCTTCAATCAAATGGGTAACAATCCAAGGGCCTACATCTGGGCTACTTTTAACTATGCCGAAGAAGCTGAAGGAGTTTTAGAAAAACTATCTTGCCGGTTCCGCAATGTTGATGTTGCAAGCAAATTCAAAGATGTATTACAAAAATGCATAGATACGGTCAAAAGCCGGGTCGGAGAACAACAAGAAGACTAAAAATTGTATCATGTTAATTATAAATTAAAATATTAAACTTAAAATATAACTATTTTAAAACAAAATGATTGAAAACATACAAATTTAATACTTATTGCATTCGGAAAAAGAATCGCCCGATATTAATTTATTTGTCTTATTTAAAATTGAAATTGTTATTTTCCAATTACATGAACACGTTATTAATGTTTGGTTTCGTAAAAAAAAAAGAACGGTCGTTACATCTAGTTACAGTTTACTTACCTATTTGTTATTTTCTTGTATAAATTAAAGTTTTCATAAGAAAGCAAAGTGTTTTTCTGTTTTTAAATTTGGTTTGAACAAATTCTCTCATAAGTAATATTTTAAACATTCCTAATGCTTTTTTATGTTGAGTGCATTTTGAAGCTATAATAGTTTGACGAGAAAAAGACTACTACGGCGTCAACTTTAAAATATACTGTGTTCAAGAAGAATTCAAAACTGTAAGTAGTACCTTTGAGCTTAGTATTTCGTAGCTTTGTTTAAAGAATATTAAATCAGTTTCGATTTGTTTTTAAAACTATAAACCCCAATTTCTTCACATTAGTCCTAAGATGTCATAATACCTAGTCTAGCTAGGGCACAATTCTTCACATTACTAGTACCCGATCTAACTTCAGAAATGGTTGCTAGAAATTCATACGCCTAAAACTTGTCTAATTTTAACATCGAATGGGCATATTTGTAATCATAGGAAAATGTCAAAATTAATACAAAATAATTTAAAATTCTCATTAGCAGGTACGAAACAAGGATTTGAAGAATCACCCCTATTACCGATGTCGTAAACGACAGCAAAATATACGACACGACACAATCTGCATTCCATAAGTTGTTTTCAACTTTTGTCACTCGTTTTGTTGCCGTGTGTAAACGTCAAGTGTGTTGAAAGCTTTAATTCAGCATTCTGTAAGACGTTTTCAAATATCGCAATAATTGCGCACTCTCTGTGTTATGAAGACAAGCATACTGTGGTATACTGTGTATATCAACATCTTGCTTCCACCTAGATTTAAGTTAGTTTTAAGTATTTTTGTACATATCTATAAATGACACTACGTCACAAGTAACTATCATACTCCTGAGCAAGAGTATATACTTTCTCACCCTAAACTAAGCCATGTGGCAAACAAATAAGTAACAGTATAGAGCAGGCAATACTTTATAGCCGCAGTATAAATTCAAAAGCAACAGAGACAGACACACTTTTGTAATACCCCTTGTTATTAGACTCAATAAAGATAAATTCAAAAAAAAAAAAATTCATTCTGTAAGACAAAAGGAAACGACGACAATGAAAAAAAAAAAACGACGGTATCTCTCGTTTGATAATTTGCTCACGACGAAGAAATGGAAGTTCGCAAAACTAAGTTTCCTTGTTAAATAATTTATTTTATGGAATTTATTAGTACCTTATTTGCGATAAATAAAAAATAAATATATTTTGCACATTCAGTTAAAATTAACAAAGCAAAACCAATTCGAGGCGCTTGTCCAGCTGATGGAAATCAACGAGCAGTTGGCTGGGGGATTTTTGAAATGTATGAACAAAGCCGATTTTAAAAAATAATGGAATGTAATAGCTGATAAACTCAAGAGCAAAGGTCCTCCAATAAGAGATGGTAATGGTTGGCAAAAGGTTTGAATCAGTTTATTCTATTTACATTAACACATTTTTAATATTTGCTTTTTCAGGTTTGGGCTGACTTTAAATTTAAAGTAAAAAAAAATTGTTCAGAACAACAAAAAAGAAGTGAAAGGAAATGGAGGAGGACCAAACCAATTGCACATCCTATCTGCGCTTGAGGATGCTGTTGAAAATCTACTTAAATATAAACAGATGGTTAAGCCCGAGTGGAAATGCAATTGGTGTATCGCAGCTCCCAACCACTTCAACGTCTTCATCATCCGGACATGCATAAGTCAAAGCAAATTCAATCTACAAATGCAGATGCCGACGCGACGCTTCACTTCACTGTCCTATTTGTACAATTAATTGTGCCTTTGCAATCGCTCTCTACCTTCTTCATCATTGCCACTATCGCTGCTTGTGTTGTAATACATTTCAACACTTATCATTTTAATAATTTATTTATTTGGTAATAATTTAATAAAAACGCATTTGTTGAATATCGAGTAATGAAATGATTTAGAATTTGATTTCAGTTTGACAGATCTCTGATACATTTTCATCGTTTAAAAATCGCGTCGAAAAAGTTATAGAATGCCACTTAAAAAACGACACGACAAAGAAAACGAGAGTCGTCGAAAAAACGAGACGACATCGGTAATAGGCATGAATGTTTTGTTCGGCTGCATATTTGCGTTTTTCTTTTATTTCTGTTCAACGGAAATATGTTCATACACATTTTAAAAACGCATCATGGCAACACATTTATTGTAACATTTTTTGCGAAGTTATTTTAAAATTCTGAAGTAGTACAGGGCCTTCTGTAACCAATCCAGTAGTTGACGATTATGTAAAACAAAATCTCTTAAAGTACGATATGTGGCTGTTGCAGAAAAACCTTATTTTTAGGAGGTTTTAACAATTTGAAAGCGTTGTACGATAGTTTAGCGTTCCATTTTCGTAGATATCAGACTTTCAACAACAGATGTCGAATTCCACAATGATAACTTCAAATCCCGTCCGTCGATTTGTCTTGCTTAAACCTTTAACAAAATATTCATAACAATATTTTGTGTAAGATAAATACTTTGAAGTCAATATTTTTCTTGTTCTTCCAATACTTAAGTCGAAAACCATTTTTAATTAATTTTTTTGTTGTTTTTTTAGGTTTTCGTGTTTTTTTAATAAGTTAAATTTTTCTAAAAGATTAACTAAAAATTACCAACAATATTTTGCATACAATGAAATTTGATTTCAAAATCTTTTTTTGGTTAACGAGATTTTTAGTCGTAAGCCAATTTTTAACAATTTTGCGTATTAATTTTTTGCAGATTTTAAATATTTACAAAAAAACTGACAGTTGTTTTTTTTTATAAAAATTTTACTGTAAGTCGAAAACTATATTTTCTATAAGATGAAATCAGTCAGAAAGCCAATATCTTACATTTTTGAAAGGATATTTGAGTCGAAAATAAATTTTTACCAACTTTTACTAATGTTTTTTTTTAGGTTTTTATTTTTTTTTTTTAAAAGCTGTCAATTCGATTTTTATCAAAATTATACCAGATATCGAAAACGTAATTCAATACGTTGCATTTTATGTTCGTAAAAAATTCGATTTTACAATTACATTGACATTGGACATTGAAATTCTTGTTTAAATCTTAGTTCTAGAGCTTCCAAAGCAAATTTACTTCAAAAAGTAGATTTTTTTTAGTAGAAAAAACACTTAAAGAATGCCTTACAATATTTATTTGCGTCAAAAAAAAAACAAGATGGAATTGAAGACGAGTTTCAGGAATTTAAATGCAACTTAATATTAAATTGGCGATCTCTTATGCAAGGCTTCTTCTTAGAAACCTAAATATTTGCTCTTTCTCTCAGAAAAGACATATCTAAATAAAATATTTTAAAGTACATATTACTAAATTTTTTCTAAAGTGAAAATAAAGATTTTAGTTAGTAGTTGTTTTGAAAGCAAATCGCTTTTTGGTGAATATCGTTAAATTACTAACAAACCTTTATATAAAGTCTTTAATTATGCAACTTAGCTGTATGAGCTTTATGGCTCATATGACCTCTCTCTGGATAGTAAATTGGTCAAAAGTTGATGATTTTGTGCAGCCCGATTGAAATAGGGCTGGATTTTCAATTTAAATGTTATTGGTCTAGTGCTCAGTTAAAAGTAGTACTTTTAGCAACAAAGGTTAAGGCAGTAAAATACAAACCTTATTTTCATATACACAAAATAAATAATTACAAATATAAAGGGGGTGAAATTCATTACGGCAATATTATAAGTTTAAAACTCAAGGGAATTTCTATGAAAATTTAAAAAAAATTCCCCCAGGGAGGGGGGGTCGTTTCGTCGCCCCTACGACCACCTGGATCCGCCATTGACTTTTATTTGTCTTTTTAAATATACTTACCAGTATTGATAGCGTATTCTTTTCATTTCAATAACAATTCTTACTTTAATTTGATCAAATATACATACATAGGTAGGTACATACATATGTATATACCTAAGAAAAAATAAAAACATTGTATCTACTTCCTTTTTGTTTTGAAAATAGGTATTTCGACGTATTTTTCTTCTATTCATTGGAATTCGGCTAAACGGCAACAGTTAAAAAATTTAAATTTGAATTGCTATTTGGCTTCTTGGTATTTGTCAATATTTTTGCTTTATACTCGTACATACAATATATGGATAAATAAACACAAAAATATCTATTTATTGTCTTCCTCCAACCATATAGCTACTTATGTATACATTCTTCTCTGTTTTGTATTATCAAATTGTCTCCAAATTTTCCCCGAATAAAATTCTCCACAAATTTTGATTTAGTTCATTGATGTTTGCCCAGACGTCGCGTCGCCTCGTGTGTTCCGCTTCATGATATTACTATTCCATTCCATATAAAAAAAAATCATCATTTACAGAAATTGACTTTTAAAACTAATATGCGTGCACAACTACAACGGGATTCATCGGTTGGAAATTTTGCAAAACAATTAATGGATATTGGAAATGGGCGAATGGAAATTAATGAATCTACACAATATATCACCCTGCCAGAAACCTTCTGTAAGATCACAGAAAGCCTCGACGAATTGGTGCAAAAAAAAAAACTACAAAAACCATCGATGTCAACTTCACCATTCAACATGGAATACCCAGTGAAACGACAAAATGGACATCGATACTGTGGAAAATCAAGACAAAGTTGTAAACTATCCAAATAAATTATTGAAGTAGCTTGATTTGCCAGGCATACCACCGCACGTTACGTTCTTACATAAAATGTTGAGCAATGGGCAGGTTCAGACGACATAAGGGACTTGAAAGTAATACAAGTTTCTAGCATCTGATTGGCCAGCTGCCAAAAAATTACCTTCCAATTAAGGCAACTTAAATGGAAAGTTGACTGGAAAGTTAGTCAAGAAAAATGTCAAAATGACAGTTGACCATGTTATTTTCTGCAAAATTCCATTGTATGCTTTATTTTACATAGGGTTCCTTGTAAAATTGTGAAAAAGGAATAAGTAAAAGAAGAGGTTGGTGAAGTAAAGTTCCAAATTTGAAATTTATGATTCCTTATCAACTAACTAGTTGCCTTCGTCAAAGTTAACATTCAAAGAAAACAGTTGACTGCAAATAAAGTCCCTTATGTTGTTTGAACCTGCCCATGTATCGACTCCAAAACAGATTCTTCCACCTTATTTCTTTGCGTATTCCTTTCCAGATATGATTGATACCAGCTCAGTTCTTTATTTTTCACTCTACATTTGTAGGGTTTGTTTCTACAAATTAATTTTAATTTAATTTCAGGCTTAATAAAAATATATGATTCTTCAAGATAATTTTGTTTTCTTTCCACCACACGTCTACAAAAGCGCTTTCAACTTTGAAATTTTAGCATAATTACATGTCGACGTGAAATTAAATCTTGTCGTTCAGTTTATCTACAAAGCTGCAATAATCCAATGACAACATTTAGTTACTCACTAAGTGCACAGTGGGCTACACATGTGCATGTTTTTTTAAATTGATTTCACCAGAATGGTTAAGAATATATACTTCCTTCCATAAGGCAGTCTTTTTCAAATTGCTAAAACATGAGTTTAGAAGACAATTTGGAAATTATTTTCATAAAAATCATATGTACATATATAAAAATAAATTTAAAAAAATGTATACCTACATATATATCAAGACCACCCTAATATACTTCTTGTTTTCAGTACAGTTTAAGTTCAGTTCCGATTCCGACTCCATAACTTACAGAAAGATGAACACGCTGATCAACAATTTAGCATTAAAAAACCCATACGAAATACATAAATACATTTCGTTTTACCGTCTCTCCTTTGGAAATTTTCTTCCATTGAGTTGTAAGAACTTATTAAAGGAATAAATTTATTAAATATGAAATGTTTCCTTAAAATTTAATTATAAAAGTAAAAAGAAGTAGAAACAACAATAACAACAAAAACAAACAACAGCCTCTCTTGAATTTGAATTCGCCGTAAAAAATGTTTTTTGACGTTTCTTTTTCCCTTTTGACAGCTGCTAATCGACTCTGAAAAATCGAGAATCCAGATGAAGATGACAGATGGAATAGAAACCGCGGCGAATTGGTCCGTCATTTCATTTTATGTATTTTTATTCTTTTACTTTTATTTGTGATTGTGATTACTTCAAAGCGAGTGTTTAGTGAAGGAAGGCAAAAAGTTCGGCAAAAATACAACGAAGCACAACGCAAAAAGACACAGAAAAGCAGGCAAAAAGGCAAGGCGAAGGCACGCAGCAGTCGAAAAAGTTTTTCGAGTAAAAATAATTAATAAGAAGCATACATCATTTTTACCCAGTGAGAAAAAAAGAAAACATTCTCGAATGCCAATGTACCGAACTAAACTCAGTAAATAACTATTTAATCATTTATAATATTGAATAACTAAATGAAGAATTTAATCTGCAGAGGAATTAGAGACGAAAAAGCAATACTCATAGCTTAGAAAAACCACCGAAAGGACAAGTATTACCCAAACGAAAACCCGAAAGGTAATATTATTCTACTTTTTCATTCCTATTTAACCTATGTGAATATTTACTGAAACAAATAGAGTTTTCCATAACAATTATAATTATTTTAAGTTTGAGCAAGAAAACAAAATGTCATTTGAGAAGTTCGGATTACATTTAGGGAATGGCTATGGAAATGGGAGCCTACGTCTCTCGATGCAAGGCAAAGGCAACACAACCAGACTCACCCGGAGAAAAAACAAATATGGAATGCGCTGAATGATTTTCATTTTGATCTTATTACTTCCATTTAATGTGAAATTAAATTGTCCAGGCGCTTCCTGGATTGTTTTTGGAAGAGTAGATATAAAACTTTGGGGTCATTGTATAGATATCGGCTATGCGCTTGTTAATTTTTGCACTTAGTCAAGGACAGAGTGAACACATACTCAAATTTTTTGGTTGCTAGGTACCTATGTGTGTTGAATAGACCCAAAACTCAAATATTACAGTCCACAGTGAATAATTAGGGATTAGGGAATAATGTCTAAAATGTCACATCTAAGATATTGGTATCTACAACTTAAACTATATTCACTTACATGTGGATTTTGAGTTTGTTAATATGCGCAATTTTTAAACGATAAAATTTGCAAGCCTATTATATATAGAATTAAAGTACAAAATGTCGTTTTGTGTTTTCTAATTCTATACATATTACCTATGTACATATTTAAATAACATATTTGTACGTAAGTTCACCGTGGAACTTGAATATTATGATTCTCAGTCTCAATGTGGATTCGATACATATATTATACTCTACTCTGCTATCACATACTTGATTCTTTTAAGAGAAATGAGACAGCCATATTTACTCGTTTATAAAAATAAAACACCAACAAATAACAACAACAAAATATAAAAGGAATTACTCACGTCTACCTGGTGTTAAAGGTATATAAGAGCGTAAAATTGAATATTTGTATATATACATATATATATATATAAAATTGAATTATTAATGTAACCTGTAAAAATATTCTCATCAAGGTACAAAAATATTGTTTTTTTGGTTATGGTTGTTTTAACAAAATGCACATTTTTGAATATCATGTATTTTTATGTATATTTTTTGTATGTGAGCCATTAAAATATTTAGTTATAAGACCTTAAAATTAAAGAACTAAGTAACTACCTAATTTTCTTCAAGGACATTTTTCCATACTTGTTTACATAACACTCAAACTGCCTTTTTGGCCTTTTTGAAATAGACATCTTAATTACTAACTGTGTGAACTAGGACCTCCTCACTCAACAAACTTCTCCATCTAGCTCGGTTCCTAGCTAGATGTCTGCAGTTGCGCACTCCAAGTTGGGTAAGGTCACATTCCACGCTGTCGCTTGTCGCTCTACGTGACCCAGCCTTCTCAGAAGTTGTACCTATATCCTTATGGCTAAGTCTACGTCGTTGTACAGTCCGTACAGCTCATCGTTCCATCTTCTCCTCCACCTCCACCTTTTATGCATACTTGACATAAGATCAAGCGAAAAAACTTTTCTCTCGACATTACCCAAGGTGCTTTCATCCAATTTTGCCATGGTCCATGCTTCTGCAAGGTTAAGCAGGACGAGGATGATGAGGCGACACTTTGGTTGCTCGAGAGAGGTCTTTACTACTTAATTTTTTTCTTATTCGATAGAAATTTCTAGATTTCTATACCTTCCAGATCTTTCTGTGAGAATAGGGCATTCTTGGAAGACGAATCGTCCACTTTTACACAGATGGTTGAAAAACAAAAGAAGGGATTGGTTGAGGTGTGTACTCTGAACGACTGAAATTAAGTCTCTCATTTCGCCTTCCAAATCATTGTAGCGTGTTCCAGCCGAAACTTTTGGCGACAAAAGAAGTCTTGCCCTGGCTTAAAGAAAACGTGATATCAACATCTGATATCCGTATTTTCTCATATAGGCAGGGCACTATCAAATCTCTGTACTCTGGCTCTACAAACTATAACAGTCCATAACTGCCGATCATTTCTAATGGAGATGGCAACACAATTTAACATTCACCTTTCCTGGGTGCCGGGCCATAGAGAAATTCCAGGAAATTGTAAGGCAGACGAGGTCGCCAGAAATGGTAAAGTACAACCCATTCTACCACGCTTGGCTAATGCTGGCATACTAATCACTAATGCTAACGCAAGACACTATGAATAAGGCAAACATCAGGTGGAATAACATCACAACGTGTTAGGTTTAAAGTGCTCAAAGTGCTTGCTATCCCCAAGTAAACCGCAAATAAGCTCGACAATCGGTGTTATAATTGGGCACCATCTAATAGAAAATCACCCACCCGGCTAAGCGTATTCTCAAATGACTTGTAGAATCTGTATGGATGAGGAAGAGGAGAAAACAATTCTTCACCCCCTCTGTACATGCCCTGCTCTAGCTTAGAAACGCAAGACTTACCTAGGAGAAATTTCCTATAACGATCTAAACGATCTCAATTATATTAACATAATCAGTCTTTCACGTTTCGTAACGGACTCAATATGGTTTCATTGAGCTTAGAAGAAAGCCTCAAAATTCATGTGGTATCACAATGGGCCATTTAACTGGCCTAAGTGTGTCCTACTCCATCACAAACATCCGCTTTAACCTAACCTAACCCCATTTTGGCCGCTTTTGTCCCAATACTCAAAAAACCCTTTGACATCGCGCTGAGTTAATCCGATAATGTCATTGTTATCAGCATGTTCGAATAATTCGACAGATTTAAAATATAGTGCCTCTAGTGTTGACGTGGGCGCTGTGCTCTATTCTTTCTAAGACGGTGTTAAAAAAAAGCATGCACATTTTTTTGACATCAAAAGTTTTGGTTAAGTTGTTTCAAACCTTTATAGAAGAGCGCGAATTCTCCATGGTCATCCTGCAGAATTCGCATCAGTAGGTCATCCTACTGATTCGTTTATAGTTGGTGTACTTTAGAGGGCCTCCTTTTTTCAGTATCGGGCAAAAAATACTGAAATTCCATTTGCACCATATACATACATCAAGAAACGATATTCCATTAGAGTCTTGATAGTGAATCCGCCCCTTATATTCTGGAATCTGATAACTAAAACCAACTATTGGCCCACTACAGCTCGATTGTAAAATTTGTGTAGAGTATCAACGGTACTTGGTTATGTTAAGCTTTAGGCATTTCAAACATTTCATTAGGTCTAGCCGTCAGACAGCATTATGTATTTAATTCACAATCTGCTCTCCCAATGTTTGTTTTTAAAAACTTTTCGCATGACTCGATTTTCTGGAGTATTACTTGCATAAATAAAATGATGCAATTTATAGCGGATCCTCCAAGTAATTTTATGCAATTGAGTTGGGTCGTTACAAAAGAGAATAGGGAGTTACCTCAATCAACTATTTTTATTAGGAACTGTTCTAAATCGACTTACTCGATTGTATCAAGCTACGTTCAGCTTTTATTCATATATTTAAGATTTTAGTCAGGTGCCTTGGTCAGTTGGGTTGCTTTTGACAATATCCATTAAAATTAAGAGACATTTAGTAGTTTCCTGTATCAAAATTCGTCACAAATAATACTCATAAAGTGAGGGGGTCCTATAGATTTCTTTTAAACAGTTAAATCTATTAAAATATTTTAATATTTTTTCACAATTTTTATTCAACAGTCACAAAAATAAAACAATGTCTTCGTGCCAGGATTCAACAGAAGATGAAGATTCAATTCCTCCACCAGAATATGAAGATATTCAAAATGATGCGAATCATGATATGGAAGATGATGTAGATGAAAGTGAAGAGTTTTGGGATGAGTCATATAAGTTAAAAGCAATTGAAGAAAGCAATAGACAACAGGCAATAGCAAACACTCATCAACAACCATTGTTATCTGCACCTCTTCCTTCGGTCGCTACGAGTGAACCACCTACCTTGCAATCAAATGTTCCTACACCAATGGAAGAAGACGAAAGTGATGAGATAAGTTATGATGAAGCTGATGAAGCTTCTGATGACGATGACGAAGAAAGTAATACTGGTTTAGATCACATTACAGGAGATAGTGGTGGTGATCTATCAAAATCAGTAAAAGCAACGAGCACTATTACACCTTCTAGTGCTTCAGTTACTGTTAACATTACTTCCTCAAATTGTCCCAAAATCATTACAAACTCAAATACAAATATCAATACAAAAGATATGGTATATGTTTTTGAAAATGGTAAAGTTACTATACCATCGAAAGCAGTCGCTGATAACATCCAATTATCTTCTATACAAACCACTCCTCTTTTATCTACCAAACAAGAACGGCCGCGAAGTAGCACACCATCGAGTGGAAAGGGTACCAGAGAATTTTTGGCTTTACAAAAATCGTTTACCGAATCCAAAGTTCTTTCAGAATTTGTTAGTGAAACGGAACGTTCTCGAAAATCTCGTAAACTCCCACTCAAATCAGATGATACGAATGCGGCTCCAGAAAGTGAGAAATTTCGAATTTGTCGAGCACGCAGCAAAAGTTGCACTAAGACTGTAATGCGGCCTTCAACATCTTTGAATAGTAGTGTTCCGCAAAGATGGCCCTCTGACGAGAAATTAAATAATAAAAGGGAAAACATGCGTTCCCAAAATACTGAATTTGTTCAAAAGCAAATGAAGTTCCTGAGTCGGGTAAATCAAGAGCAAATTGGTGATGAGTTAATATCTGAAGCCTCGGACGGTGAGCAATCTCTTAATGAGAGCAGCAAAACGACAGGATCGTTAGACATAAAAGATGACTGCTGGCAGCCACCACCCAAAGTAATATTCTTTTTTTTGTTTTATATACTAATTTTGTTTTTATCTGTTTTGTATTTTATTTATATATTAGGGAGGAGCAGATAGTTACTGTTGGAAATGCAGAAAGTGTGCGGATCTTGTTGCCTGTTCAAAATGTCCTAGATCGTTCCATCCGAAATGTGTTAAACTTAACCCAAATTTATCACTATTAGAAAAACCTTGGATTTGTCCTGAATGTTTGAATTTGGATAACTGTATTAATGGAAGCAGAAAGTATTTGATACGAAAATGCTGAAGAATATAGTTATTTAAATTAAATTTTTTTTGCAGAACAAAAAAACAAAATCTTCCAACGGATTTGCTCAATCAATTGTTGTTATTTGCTCTGAAAAGAATGAAGGAAGTTAAAGGGGTGAGTTCTTAAATTTATTTGATACAATTCATTTAAAGTGTTTCCCTAGAATTTTATAAAACTAAAATTAGTTGTTTTGATTAAGCTAAAAAATAATTATATATACTACTTGTACTATTGTATAGAATTTATGAACAAAGCATCCATTTTATCGTTATATTTCACATAATGCCCATTGTGTATCGGATAGATATTCTACAATTTTGGAGGCCTAAATTTTCGAACTTATATTTAAGTTAAATTAACTAATTTTAATCATTAAATGACATAAGTACCGTCATGGTAGGTAGGTAGGTAGAAATTGCTGTCCTGCTTCGCGCAGGACACAATTAGCGCTGAGTGCGCCGTTTTGATACCAAACCTCGTGAGATTCTGAATGGATTTGAAAATGGGCTATGGATGGTGCACGTTCCGCACGTGCAGTCCTATGTAAAATATAAAATGTAATTTTATTCTCCTACCCTACGGCCTATTATCTCATAGTACCATTTAGTGAGGGAGAAATAAGGGGGGAGGGGGTTAAAGCCACTTTGTGCTATTTAGGTATGAGATCAAATCTTTGATCTTGAATTCTGAGAGTTCCTCAATACCGTTGAAGAATTCCTTACCCAAGTGGAGTGCTCTTTTCCTGGCCAGGGCCGGATAATGGCATAGAAAATGTGGGACTGTTTCTTTTTCATCCCGGTTCTCACAGCTACGGCAGAAAGAGTTATGTGGTATACCCAATTTTGCCGCATGCTCCCCTACAGGCCAATGCCCTGTGCAGGTAGCGACAATCCTGGCCATGTCATGCCTTGGTTTGGAAATTAAATTGATTGATTTTGGTTTGTTATAGGCGGGCCAGATTTTCCTGGATATAACGCAACTCGTTAAACTACTCCACCTATGATTTGCTTCTGATGTGTATTTGGTCAGGATATTGCCCTTCACAACTCCAAGAGGAGCATATACTCTCACTGCCAGAGAGTTGTGAAGGGCTGATCCTTGCCTAGCTAGCTCATCTGCCTTCTCATTACCCTCAAGTACCGTCATACTTTTAGCAGAATTTTCTTTTGAGCTTGATCTTAATGTTGGTAGGAGATAAGCTTGAAGTAAATCTACACACTGAACAGAAATAATAACCTAATACTTGACTTTTCATACTAGTCATACTAGTCCGCACATAAATGTACAGAGTAGTGACATTGCACCTTATTAGCTGACATTATCAAGTGATATTAGACACAAACATTAAGGAAGGACAACGTTAGGTTAAAGATGGTCCGCGTTAACTGATGCTTGGTTTTGGCGAGCAATAAGAACTGATTTTTGTATTGGGTGGTTACCCAACAATATTTAAAAAAAAATCACCTTATGGCTATTAAAGTCTATCTAGTATTAATTTTAAATACTTATTTCACATTTTTCAATGAAGAATAAAACTTATTTTTCTTCTTGGGTGTTACTTATTTCATCGGCGCCTCACTGATGACTCCGTCGTCACTGCCACAAAAAGGATCCGGTCCGAGTGGCCTTGTTCAAAATGATTTCCCGGTTGTTGGTCGACGCCATCCAGTTGCACACCATCCTTCGAGCGGAAGCATGGTCTACCACATAAATGGCATTGTCTTCCATAACTTGTACCGCAAACGACTTTCCGGGTGGGCTCTTCTTGGATAATGCGTGCTACTACATGGTCCACCGGAATCTACCAAGCTTTATCATTGTGGTTATATGAGTTTCGCGGTATATTGTTTTCCTCCTCCGGAATGGTCCTTCCTCACGTCAGACTTTCTCAGATTCGGTTTCCAACGTTTTCCGTGGTATCATGGTGTTACAACTCCTGAAGATAACAGTTTACGTACCAATCACAAAAAAACATAACTCTACTCTCTCGGTATACGTTTAATTTGCAAAGTTCAGGGTTTGCTTATGAGCTATGAATGTCTATTCAACTTAAGTATCAACAGATTTGTATTATTGATGAATTATCAACCAAAACCGTGGTATTCATTTTCTTTATCATATTTGTAGGATTTAAGATTTTCAACAATTCTAATGAAGAGTGACAGTGACTCCCACGACTAATCGGACACATGAAATATAAATATTTGCAATATTTTTCTTCCAAGAGAGGAGTATAGAGATTGTAAAACTTTAAAACTATTTCATATGACATTTTATTTTAAATAGCTTAAAATTACAATTTAAGCCATTAAACAGCAACTAATATTAACACCTCACACATAATCGGACACTTCATATTTAGTACTTATTTGCGTATCTTTTCGATTAAATGCTTCCTTAAGGCGTCTATGTATTGAAGAGATAAGTTTTTAGCACACTTCAGGGCATATTTTTTGCCATTCTTCTTAAGGCCCGTCTTAAGGTCCTAAATGTTCCTAAAGTTCTTTTGAGCAACTCGACGTCACAATTCATCCGATATATGCTCGATTGCAATTAGGTAAGGAAACTTTCTGTTTTTTAAGCACCTTGGGGGAGTTATACAATAACCGCGACCTTGCTGTACAAGATGTGTGTTTTGGGAAGTCGTCTTGGTAGAAGATGAAATTGTCTTGTATTCCAAGCTTACTGACACTGGACCCCAAATTTTGTTACAAAATATTGATGTTAGCCATTTGATACATTTTACCTTCTACGATATGTTAGTTTCAAACAGCAGAATTTTCATTTATATTTTTTCACTGATGTACAGCTTTTTATATACAGCTGCACGGCCATTTCGCTCATTACTCCGATGGTGATTCTTCTTTTGATGGTTTCGTTGCTGACTTCTTTACTCGTGGTCTCTTTCCAAAAAAATCTTTAGAGATTCCGAGAATAAGAAGGGATTTTAATTGATAAGCCTTAAAAGTAGCTTCTCATCGTACGTCTTCAGCTTCTTTCATTTTATTTTGTGCCCCGTTGCACAATTTTTGTTATTTCTCTAGCTGATTTACCTTCCTGACTATGCAACAAAACCAACTTTCGAATTTAAAAATATGTTTTATTTAAACTTAATTAAAGGTTAAATATGTTATAAAATTATGATTAAGTTCCAATAGTTCTATACATTTCCTTGGAGAATTTGCATTCTCTTTGTCAGATTAGTCGTGGGAGCCCTTGCATATATTTTGCAGGTTAAATAAGGTGATTCTGATTATATAAATCACCATTCCTGTCTAAAACAATAAAATACTGTTTGATATTTAATCGATAAAATTTGACCATGTGTTCTACCTACAGATCAAACATTTTTAAAACCGTTTTAATTGGTGAGGATAGCCTAACCCTAAAGAGCTTAAATATTTTCATAACATTTTTAAAGTTACTCAGTTTTGGGAATTGTTCGTCTTAGCTATTTGCTTTGCAGATGTATTTTGCATTGCTATAAATATGTGCAGGCACAGAAGTAAAATAAAAATAAATCATGTCCCAGATCCCCATTTCATTTATTTTCCTTTGTTCATACATTTCTTTAAACGTAGCAGTATGTACATACATAAGTATCTATAGATTAAAGTGGATATTTTTTTAAATTCCAAAAATGAGATAAACAATGTGACTATTTTCGTTTGTATATTTGTCTCTATCATTGATTCTGTGACTTTATACTTAAATACGTATTATGTCTATGTGTTTGTGTGTGTTTAAGAAATGCGGCGAATTCAAATTTCTTACTCTCTATTGACATTCTACTCATTTCTCATTCTCATTTGTCATTAAAAATACAAACGTGTCCATTTATTTCCGATTTCTGTGGGTAGGTACCTACATAGGTACTTCTTACTTCAAATAATAAAATGTGCGCATGTGATTAGATATTGTGCCTTAAGGAGGTAAATTAAGAAAATAAATTTATCAACTGTATATTCATAGATCTATAGGTATTATAATTCTATATCAAAATGATATACCTATATACTATATAAGACTGTATATAAATGTATGTACCTACCTATGCAAAATTGTGTTGTATTTTTGTTATTGGACAAATCGAGCAATGAATTTGTAGTAGATTCGAAATGATGAAGTACAAAATCACATTAAAAAGCTAACTTAGAGAAAAGCTAAATCTTCGATTTATTTTGAATGTTATCGATTTTGTTTTTGTTTTGTGTTTTATTTTTAATCTCATAGGGTTCCCATTGGCCTACTTGATATTATGGTCTGTTAGTAGCCAACTTCGCATTGATGTCATCTAAATATAATCTATTCCTTAACGCTACTAGCCCTTCTGTAGACCCAGCGGAAATATGGAGAAACTTTTGGAACTTGATTTTAAAAAGTGATAATATTTTTTCCGCTAATCCAACAAGAAGGGAAGCATAGCTTAATCGGTGGAATCACTTTTAAGGGGGATTTTCTGTGGGAATATCTTTGTATATGAAAATCATAGTACTCTCATGGTGGAAGTGGAATAGGGCGGCATCTAGATATTTTTTGTGGAACGTTTAGTGGAGAAATTCATTTTCAGTCGAGAGTGTGAATGAATAAGGAAAACACACTTGTTTCAAGGAAAATTATATAACAACGTACCTACAATACGTGCGTTTTGTTCGCATTCCATATATAGTAAAGTGAGAAATTGCCAACAAAAAATCCGCAGTGTTCCGGTTTTTATATTTGAAAGTTGATACAACTGAATATTTGTCAGAATAATTTATCAAAAAATTCCAATAAAAAATAGCGAAATTCAGACCAGGTGTGAAATCTTTTAAGCTGATTTTTGATAGTTGACTATCAAAATAAAGAAAATACGTCTGTGTAATGTGAAAGTCGATTTAAAAGTTTTAACTTTTAATTTGACATAAAATAAACACTTCAAAAAAGGGGTTTGTTCGTAGACTACTACATTAATATGTGGTGTTGAAGCGAGCTTGAAGCTCGCCTAAATTCTTTATATACCTGAATCGAGTTAAAATGAGCTTGAGGAATTGACAAATCCTTCAAGTGAAATTCTTGTCATGAAAAATGCTTTCTCAAATTAGCCGTTCGGATTCGGCTTAAAAACAACTGTAGGTCCCCGTCATCCCTGATAACATTACTCGTACACAGGAATGGTTGAGAGTTGTGAGTCACTAGGCCCTAGTTCCTAGCGGAATGTAATAATTTCTTATGATTCAAGGAAATTTTCATTCGGACATAAAGTGGCTCCCACAACTAATCGAAAAAAGAAAATGTTAATTTTCGCAATGTTATCATTATTTTATAACATATTTAACCTTTAATTAAGTTTAAATACAAAAAACTTAATTTCAAGTTATTATTGGCAAACAAATAAAACAAAATAAAAACAACTCCTCAATTTATTATAATCTTGTATTACGGAAGACTGTTACTTAGATTTAAATCAGTCCAAAACTCTAAACGAATTAGGGAAAGTAAATGAAAATGACGTTGTCACTACATATTTTATTAAAGCCTTTCATAAAATCAGTCACCAAATTATTTATCTTAAACTTAAAGGCCTCATGGCTCTGATCATACCTTGAAAATCGCCGATAGAGAGTTGTTTTCAGGTTCTCAATCTCCGATCTGATTCTGTCTTACTCCAAAATGAACTTGACTCATTTCAGACTTGATGCAACAAAAATTGCTTAGAACTCAATGTTGCTAAATGCCATTTCATAACATTCACCCATAAGCGGTCACATCTTCCCTACAGTCTGCACGATCTTAATATTCATTCTGTCTGTTTTATTCGCGACCTAGGAGTTATTAGGGACACTCAGTTAAATTTTCGAGCACATTTTAATTAAGTCTGGTCTCCCCATCGCTTTGCTCTCTGCGGTCTTCCTTGGGGTGAAAATTTTGTCTTAGAACTTATTAATCTGCAAACCCTCCAAAAAATGCTGCGAAGTCGCTGATATTCTCTTTGTACCCCGGCCAGGTACCATAGACTCGCCATTTCTTCTTGAAAAGATTCGTATTTATACTAATCCAAGGAACTTCTCTTTTTCACCTTCCTTATCATCAAACAAATTATGGCTTTTTTTAATCTATCACAAGGATGCTGCGCTTAGCTAACAATGTGCGACATCTTTGACTTCCATATCATTCTTTCCTCCCTTAGAACCAGTCTCTACAGCTCGTTCTAAGTTTTTTTTTTTCAAAAATTTTGTGGTCATTAGAAACTAATGTGTTCAAGCCTAAGCATATGAAACTAAAAAAAAATAGATTTGAGTCTAGCTTAGTAAGCTCGGAATACCAGACAATTTATCTTCTACCAGGACAACTACCCAGAGCACACATCTTGCACAGCAAGGTCGTGGTTATTGTATAACTACTCTAAGGTGCTTGAAATACAAAAAAAGGTCCCTGACCAAAAGAACATTGGAAGCATTTAGGACCTTAAGGTGTGCCTTTAAAAAGAATGGCAAAAATATGTCCTGAAGTATGCTAAAAACTTGTAACTTCAAGCCTATAATCGAAAAAAAGGGTGTATGATGTGTTAAAATTAGTTGCTTTTATTTTAAATATTAATTTCCTGTTTATTTAAAATAAGAACATTCTAAAATGTCATATAAAATGGTTATAAAGTTTTGGGAATTTTCATTGCGATAATTCATGTGTCCGATTGATCGTGGGAGCCACTACAGGTAAATTTAAGGAAAGAGTGTTTTTGAAACGGGATTAAGAACTAACAAAACTTTTTGTTTTAAAAATTAAGTCAAAGCGTCGAGTTCTAAAGTAGGTACCGGTGAAATAATAAAGCCTCAAAAATCATAAAAGGTTTATTTTTGTTTTAATTTTGAAATGTTTTAATATACAAAGGCGAATATGAATTTAATAGCAATCCACTTTAGTATATAATTCGGGTTTCCATTGGTTTTCATAAAAGTCTTAAAATGGAACATTGTTCGTTTTCGTAGTAGCACATTTCGAAAAAGTAGCACATAAAATGTTATGGTATTATGCCAATGAATTAAAGCACTCGTAAAAGTAATTTTTGGATACTGTTGTTATTTTTAATTTCAACGCATTTAATATAAAAAATTAACTAAAATAGTTTTCGAAATATTTTAAATTATGTACATGAATATAATAAAAATAAATATTTAGTTCATTTGTTTTCTCGTTTTACAAAAGATTTAGGCTAACAAATGGAATGACAAAATATCGTTCCATAAGAAAAAAGTAAAATTAATAATTATATTACTAATATACTATATTAATAGTTAATAATTAATATTAAATATGTGTTTATTTCTAAATCAGGTGAAAGTATAAAAACATAGGTTAGGTTATGATGATGGGCTGGCGATTAATGACGTTATCACCACACTTAGATCAATGTAGATGCATTGTGATACCAAGTATTAAACTTCCCTAAAAGAAAAAGAAATAGACCTATGATGCCTATGGATTGTCTTGTTTTAATATTATAGAGGCTTTTATAAAGCCTAATATGCTGTTTCTGGAATGCCTTCGAGTTCTTTAAGATTATAGAAGAAGTGATAAAGTGCTGACTAATGGCATAAGAAGTGAGCAGTGTTTTCTTGCTTTCCCTCATTACTGCAGCCCTTGCTCTTATCATCATTTTCTTTTTATGGAAACCCAACAGGTCACAAGCAAATCGCAGAGATTTTTGTCTAGGTGCATAATCGAACGGGGTCTAGTGTATTCGAATTTGGGCCATAATTTCCTGACCGTGGCACAGGTTTCTTGTATTATCTTATTACCAATGACCTGTTTTAGTTCACAGGATGGGGTGTTTATACTCGAGTCTATACATGATTGGGCCAGTGATGTATACTTATCCTCGCCAGCTCATCAGCTGTCTTGTTCCCAGGCACATCACTGTGACCTGTTACATATTGTGGCAGAAATCGATTTTATTGATGCTTGGTCAGCAATACAAATGACGATATCAGCTCGTGATAGCGCCATCATTGAGATTTGATAACTCGGCTTCAAAGACACTGCTTTGATCGGGAAGTCTGGAGGATTTGGCAAGATGTGTGTCTCAGAAAAGAAACCTGCCGTACTCCAGCATCCATTTCCGAGCCATCAGTATATTCATATGGATAATGTCGACTTACTCATGCCTGTATCATTGTTCACCCATTTGTTTCTATCAGGGAAGACAGTACTAAAAAGTTTATTGAAGTTCAGACATAATTCAATTTGTTCTCAAAAACTTTAAGGAAATCGCAAGACAACAACAACACATTTGTTTTCTATTTTTAAGGGGCAAATGTCAAATGAAATGCAGAAAAAACTTGACGATTAGGTTTACTTCACATTCAACATCAGCCCTTAAAATTTAACCACCCTTTACTTAGATATTTTTGTGAAATATTCTGTAACTAGTAAGCAGATTCCTTCAAATTTCTAGTGAATTGATACAGGTTTACAAATTATCCTTTGATAAGTTTATGCGCTTTCGTACTCTCGGTTTGCTATTCAATGTTAATCAATAGCAACAACATTGAAATAGAGCTCACCAACTCATCTCGTACTCTACTCACCTGTTTTAGATCGCACATTTAAGTTATTCTAATGAGCTTTTGAAAAATAATTTAATGATCATTTCATGCCATATCTAATACAATCGTACAAACATTTACTTATAGCACGAAAGATTACTTGATGTTCCTGATCCAATCGAATGTCCTGCATATAGTATGTACGTTGTTAATCCGGTTACTCTGAATTCTATCCAGGAAAAAATTGAGCGAAAAGAATTTCGATGTACTGAAGAATTTGTTCTTGAGACGAAATGGATTCAGCATAATGTTTCAACAGCTTATTCAGGTGTGTTTCAAAAAATATAAACTTTACTAAAATAAACTTATAACATTTTTAATCTCATTATATTTGTATTTATAGCATTTACTAATAAAGATATACTAGTTGCAAAAACATTACTAAAAGTTTGTAGGCAAGAAGCAACAGAAATCGAAACATGTTCAGAATGCTATCTTAATGCTAATACACGTAAAGATTGGTTTTTGGATGTTTGCATAAAGCCACATATCCTATTATGGGCTAAATTAAAAGGTTTTCCATATTGGCCGGCTAAGGGAATGGGTCTCGGTCCGAATTCTCTTCTTAATGTGCGTTTCTTTGGTGATCATGATAGAGCATTTGTTCCCGTTAAAGACTGCTATTTATATTCAGCAATAGATCCAAATCCATATACAGGAAAGAGATCGTTTAGACCAGGCATTGCCGATTGCATAAAAGAAATTGATGTACATATACAAAAGATTCGAGCTGTTGTTGGGGGTTTCTCTTATGCCCCGCCGAAGACCCCTTACGACCCAAACAATGAAATGAAACAATTGGAAGAAATGATGCCTGGAGTACATGAGTACATTAAGCGTCAGCAAGCCATTCAAAAACCTCCTCTTACATTAAAAATAATAAAGACAGCTGGAAATAATTTATCTATTATCATGAAAACTGATTCAGGTACTGATTCGGATCATTCCAGTCAAGGGTTGGACAAGCATCGAAAGTTATTCCAAAGATCCGATGATAAAAATCAAGAGGATAGCAAATCAAGTGATGTTTATATGTCAACGACTTCAAAATCAATACCTAAAACATATGCTAATAAGTCGAACTATGAGGTTGTTGCAAAACCACTAAGTAAAGATGAACTAAGTTCATCAAAAATAAATTCTGTTATTTTAAAGAGAAAGTCAGAAGTTGTATGTGTGTCGCCAAAAATAAAAAAATCCAAAAGCTCAGAAGAAGATACGACGATAGAACTTCCTGCACATAGATCTTCAACTCCAGTCTCTCTGCCAAAACAGGAGGAACCAAAAGTTGAAGAATGCAAGTCGGTAGTTGAGGTTAGTTCGGCTAAGAGAAAGCGATCTTCTCGATCTAGTGAACTATATTCAAAAACATCTGGGGTAGTTTTCGGAGGTGTTTCAAAAAATCCAGAAAATACAGTTAATAAAGAAAATTCAGAAAACTCAACGAAATCCCTAAAGGATACAAAACCACAACCACCTCAAAACTCACAACAAAATCTTCAATCTGCGGAACAGCAAAAACCTGTTGAACAGCAAAAACCTGTTGAACAGCAAAAACCGGCAGAACATAAAAAACCGACGCAACAGCAAAATCCGGCAGAAGAACAAAAAACCGCACAACAGCAAAAACCGGCGGAACATCAAAAACCGGCGCAACAAATACCACAGCAGCAACCGCATCAACCACAACAATCGCAACAACCACAGCAACCGCAGCAATTACAACAACCACAACAACGGGAATCACAACAGCAACAAGTACAACAACAAAAACAATCACAACAACAACCAAATAAACAAGAACCTGAAACACAGGAACATCAACCACTTAAAAAACCACATCAACATCTACAGCAACAATATCAACAACAACAAAAGCAACAAAAACAGCAACAACAGCAACTACAGCTACAACAGCAACAACCACAAAAGCAGCAACAACAACATCCACAACAACAAAAACAACAACCACAGCAACAACAACAGCAACAACAACAGCAACAAAAACATCAACAACAGCAACTGCAGCAACAACCACAAAAGCAACAGCAACACCATCCACAACAACAAAAACAACAACAGACACAACAACAGACACAACAACAACATCAAAAACAGCAACTACATCACCAGCAACAACATCATAAACAACAGCTGCAACAAAAGCAACAGCAGCAGCAACAGGAACAACCACAACTAAAACTTCAACAATTGCAAAAATCCGAACCAACTCCACAAAAAACTATTGAAACTGACGCCCCTACAGACTCAATGTCGAAATTTGTACAAAACCGACAAGGAGTCACAATAAAAAAGATTGCATCAAACAGCCAAAGTGGAATAACAACTTACTTTGTAAGTGATGAACGTTGCCATAATCAATCTATTGATGACAAGAAACAATCTCCAACACAAAAAATGTCGCCTCAGCAAAGACCTTCGGCTTCCCCTCCTACAAAGCCACCTTCGTCCGCATCCACACCGATTCAATCTCTATCGAGCTCGGTTGCAACTACAAAACCACACACCCCTATACTAGCATCGAAAGAAAAGTCGAATGAAAGGCTTGTCCCACCAAAAGGATTGATTCCATTTGAAGATATAAAAATTGAAAATTATGATGAAGATCTATTAACATCAACGTCCAAGTCCATGTTAATGTCAGGCAAAGCTTCTGAACCAACTAATATGAGTATAAGCTCAAGTCCTGCTCTAACTTTATCATCATCTTCAACTCCTACTGGCTTAGGAAAACCCACACAGGTTGGTTCTGACCCGCTTTTGATTACTATAGATCCTAATTTGGTTAAAACCGAAGTTCTCTCAGAAGATGACTCCTCAGTTAATTCTATGCCAACTGAATCTACACCAACTCAACCTTCAATGACAGTTGTTGTAAGCCAACAATCGACAATATCAACAAATAACAATAACAACCAGAAAGTGATTGAACCACCCCGTCTTGTCGGGGAGACAATGATTAAGAGAATAGTTGTACGTAGTCTGGAGTCATTGACAATGCAACCACCATATGTTAAAATAGCGCCAGCACCAGTTAATTCAAATTCAAACAAAATGGCTACAACTCCTTTATCGGTTATTACTTCTTCGGGATCAGGAACTTTGGCGGCAGTTGCAACGGCAACGGCAACTGCAAACGCTCAATCAAAAAAACAACAAACAGCCAGAGCACGTAAGTCTTTTCCTAATAAAGGTCCAAATCAATCGACGGTGATGTTGCCACCAGACGTTAGACGTTCATTGACAAAGAATAGTATGGTTTACATACCAGGAGACAATCAAAAGAATTCTATACCTATAAAAACGGCCGTTTCTAAAACACATAATCAACCTATGGTGAAGGTTACATGTGCAGGAACAGTCGATCCAACAACAACGAATACAACTCAGAATCACGCAGTGATTTCTATCAGCCCCATCACAACGACCACCACATCATGCACTATATCCCTACCGTCTTCAGTTGCAATACCATTGCCAGCGCCAATATTAGCTATTAATCCTATAACCGTATCAGTGGCTTCAGTTACAACAGCTAATAATATTAGTTTGTCAACATCAACGACAGTTGTGACGAATTCAACCAGCTATCGATCAGGTTACAACCCAATGATAAGTACAAATATTACTCCGCCCGAAAGGATACAAAATGAAGAAATCGATAAGAGTGAACGAGAAGCAGAAGGGCATATTCTGTCGGGAATTGTGACGCCAAACTTAGCCGCAGCTATAACGGACACAATAGTGTGTGGTCCGCCGCGATTGTCGCATAAACCTAACGGAGCACTGCGATCAGATGGCAATTATGGATTTAATTCGGATGCTGGTCCAGTGTGTAGGACGCTTGTTGAAAGTGCCCATAAGGTAATTTGAATTATTTATTTACTAGGATTAGTTAAAGACTCTACGGTCGCTAAAGTAGAAAAGGACGTTTTTCACTATCATTTTTATTTTCTTCAATAATGGGTGTTTTATAAATTAAAATAAAATTCCAAAGAGCGTTCTCTAACTAAGTAAATAAAACTGCCTCCGATTAACAGGGTAATTTTATCACATTTTACCTTGCAACTTCAAGTAAGCATGATGTTGTATGGCTTTCGTAGCAATAGGTTCACTGTTTATGTTATTGCACTTGATATTTCAAAGGTATTTGATAGAGTTTGGCAACAAGCTTTCATATCGAAAATGGATCTATTTGTTATTAATACATTTCTTCTTCTTGGTTGAAAGTATCTTTAGAATATACAAAAACTAAACGCTGATGCACCCAAGGCTCGCTTTTGTCTCCTACACTTTTCCTTATTCTTTTAAATGATGACGAAAATAGCCTCAGCTTTCCATATTTTATTTAATGTTCACATACTTGTGCTTCGGATATGGATTACTAAAGGCAGTGTATGATACGAGAGTAGTCCCAGAAGTATTCGACCTAACAAAGAAAATACACAAAATTTGGGGAAAAATATCTTTATTTCTCTACATAGTGTCCTTTTATCTCGATAGACTTTTCAGAGCGATGTTCAATAGCTTCGATATCTTTATATTGAGAACCGTCGAGCTCCTCAAAACAGCCATCAACCACAACAGCTTCACCTTTACATTGTTGGTAAATCTTTTACCACCGAGCCATTTTTCCAAGTTTGGAAACAGAAAATAATCCGAGTTGGCTAAATCTGGCAAAAAGGGTACGTGAGGAAGCAATTCGAACTCTAACTCATTGATTTTGGCCATCGCGATAACGGATGTGTGAACTGTTGCATTGTCTTTTTCGCCAAATGCGGCCGTTTTGTCTTAATTTCGTCACTCAAACGCTGCAATAAGTTCGCATAATACTCCTTTCTAAAGATAACCAATGAAAATTATCATACGCGCATCCCAAAAAACTGACGGCATGACCTTGCCTGCCTCGCTATATACATTAGGAATGATGTTGCTTATCAGTTTTTCCTACAAAATGGTCTCTGCACCAATTCTTTTTTCAAATCTATGTAGTTTAAATTTTCCGCATTGCTTCCTTTATCGAAGCCCTAATCTAAACGTATTACTTCCTTTATCGAAGCCCTAATCTAAACAGAGCATCAACTTTTCGTGCATTTGATGCTTTGTCTGATTCTATCCAATGAATTGTTTCGCCCTATCCTCGCTCTTAAAACGTTGTTACGGGCGATTTCAATGTACACAATTCTAAATGGCTTCAACATTCGGGCCAGACAACTACCGAAGGAGTATGTGCTGAGATCTTTGTTGAGTTGAATCGAATATCAGACGTGGATGGAGCAGAAAACACTTTTGACTTGTTTCTTACCTTTGACCCTGATAAGTAAACTATTAACTTGTTTCTTACCTTCGACCCTGAAAAGTACACTTAGTGTTCTATCTCCTCTAGGTACATCCATTGTGTTATATCTGCAAACTTTTCGTGTTAAAACTCTCCTGTTGAAGAAAGAATTCCTAAGAGAACCGCTTGGCAATACGAGAAAGCCAACTGGTACGGTCTCAATAATTATTTCAGGATCTTTAACTGGTCACTATGCTTCTTCGATAGTGACTTTGACGCCAGCGCTGATATGATCTCATGTTTGATTCTCTTGGGAATGAGAACTTTTATCCCAAACAGGGTTAAAAGCATCATACCTAAGGAAAACGTATGGTTTAATTCTAGCTGTAAAGAGTTTATTAGGGTCAATGAGGTAAGTTTCCGTTGTTTTAAAGTAAATCCAACTGAGGAAGTCCGGAATAAGTTCAAGCAAGCCAGGAAGGCCATTATCCATGGATGGCACTCGCATCAATGAGACTGAATTCGGATATCTCGATATTTTCGGTATGTGTATCACAAACCACCACTTGTGGAATGATCACATACGCAATGTGGCAAACATGCAGCAAGATGTTTGGGTTTTTTTAAGGAGATGCAAAAAGTTTTTCCCCTCCTCTGATCTAGCTGTTATCAACGTGACTTATGTACGTCCAAAGCTTGAGTATAACTCCCATCTCTGGGCTGGTGGTCCTGCAACTTACTTAAGCCTCTTGGACAGTATTAAACGTAGAGCATTTAGACTGATTGGTGATAATACCATTATTTTATCATTTAATCATTTACGTCGCTTGAACATCGTCGTAAAGTTTCTTGTCTCACCCTTTTTACCGTTATTATAACGGTTTATGCTCCAGAGAAATAGCCAGCTGCCTTCCTCCCCTTAAACATTTCAGCCGTAATACTCGCGCTTCTAGAAATGCTCATCAGTATACCCTCGAGTCCAACTTCGGTCGTACAGTAAAGTACAGAGATTCGTTCTTTAGCCAAACTACGTGAATGTGGAATGTGGTAGTAATATCGCTTTGAGGGTGCGCTTATTATAAAAAAAAAAAAAGTTATATATTTTTTTAAACATAATAACTCATTTGGAATTTGTTTAAACTTTTACAGATAACGGACTTCTTCATCTCGGTCATGCAGGATACTGTAAGTGATATGGCAAACGCAGATGTCCTACCTGCTAAAATTGCCGAACTTCAAATGGAGTTGGAGACAAAAACAGCCGAATATGAAAAACGTTTGTTCGAGCTCAAACAAAATACCGACACAATGTTGTGTGAAATGAAGAAAAGTATGGAGACTGAAAGGCTACGAATTATAGCCGAAACACGAAAACAATGTGAAATCGAAAGAATACACGCGGTCGAACAAACCAAAAAAAGACAATGGTGTGCAAATTGTGGTCGTGAAGCCAATTCCTATTGTTGTTGGAATACCGCTTACTGTGATGCCAATTGTCAAAGTATTGATTGGAATCGTCACAAACCTAATTGCTGTCAAGTTAATCCGCATCTTAATACTGATGGACAAGGTCCCGGGGTTTTATTCTCCTCACCGACAATTTTTTCAAGCGGTTCGACAATAACAACGCCAAGCATTCAGACAACACCAGTGAGTAGCAAAACTGTCAATATCTCTCCAACACAAAATTCAATGGCACTTTCATCCAATTCCAGGGCTATATGCCAAACCAGCCAATTCATCTATACCAGACCACATCTACAATTTCCACAGCCACATCTGCCCAGACTTCAAATGCACCCACTCCCACAATCGCAACAACGAAGACTAGCGGCAGTCCACTTAATGCCAGCACCACCTGTGCATCAGCCTCCACTGAAATGGCATATAAAAGCAAAGAAGTGCTAAAACTTCCGCCCAGCACATTTCTCAGAGCAATATCGCCAAATGTTCGAATGTCAAGTCCACCAATTCATCGATTTAATATACCAGTAAGTAGTTTTTGTTTATATTTATTATTTTTGTTCAGCTTAGTTTTTGACTTTACGATAGCTTCCAATAAATACTGCGGCAACAACCGGTGGGCCGCCATACACGCTGGTCAATCGTGAAGGAAATTGGGAGCTCATGGGCACACAATCAACGTCAAACGTTTTTCTGCCCCAAACTTTCCAACATCAGCCACAACGCTTAATGACTACGTTAACTGCTAACTTATCGCCGGACAATAGAGCTCTTAATTCCATAACAGTTCGGCAAAACCAAATGTGATATCGCATAATTATCATGCTAAAGGTTACAATAACCCAATCACGTGTAAATATACAAATATACACAAATCTTCTTCAATCCCTATATTTTGAATATACAAGTAATGAATTAAAAGTATTTTCATTTATACGCGGTGCGATTCTAAAAGATTTCTAGTTTTTAAGTTGTATATATAGAATGAAGAAAACATGCACGCCTCATATGTTAAAATACAGCATTTGTTTCAGTTACAAATTTCCATACTATTCTGTATATATATATATAAACAAAAATATTGCTCATCTCTTCTGCTGTATTCAAACAGATGAGGTATTGTATTTTAAAAAATGAAAAATAACTAAGATTTAGATTAATATAAAATAATTTTTAATTTAACGAAAAAAGAAATCATATATTGTGAATCAAAACAATATTTTCATTATTATCTTTTTAAGTTAAGATATTTAATTGTTTTGGATACCTCGACTGTTATATCTGATGTTATTAATAAACTACTGAAAAATTGGTGAGATAAATTTTAAATAATTATATAAAAAGTATGTATATTTAATAATTTATCATTAAGACTAAGAAACATGTAATCATTGAATATCCGAATTCAGATATAAAATAAAGAATCAAATTAAAAAAGAGCAGTTTTGTTTTTATTGTGGACCTTTTGTTATATTATTCGGTGTTATTCGATAACGTTTTTGGTATCAGCTCTCCTTATCGTTCCTGATGAGTCTCTAGTCTAATGAAAATAACAAAAGCTATTCTTTACAAAATTAATTCTTTTGCTCGAAGGATCGTCTGGCTTGTGTATTTTAACAAAAGTAGTTATTTGTTTTTATTAGTAAGTGTAGTGAAAATGATTTTGAAGAAAAATTAAATCATCTTTAAAAGTATTTACTCAATAAAACGTCTTGCCCGGAGGAAAAAAGATTTTAAGCTTAGGAAATTGGAAATTATTTGTATATGCAAATTCAACTTTAAATCTTTCAAATTGAATTAATGTATGAATTTAATTTAAAGAAATCATCGACTCATTGCAAACAGATATAAATAAGCTTTGTCCAATAGTTTCCAACGGCAACGTGAAAACGTATCCACTCTTAAAGCCCTTGTTAATTTTGTTAAAGCAAATCTTTCAAGTAAACAGTGCGAAATAGTGAGAACAAACTTTTTACTTTCTATAATATTCTCAGTGTTCTCCAAAGGAATGAATTTGATTTTGCATGCGAGGATACGGTTTTTTTGAAAGCATTCCTTATCGCGCTTACAAGATTCTGTTGAGAAAATGGCAGCTAAGAACTCTTTCAGAAAAAATTATTCTTAAAGAAAGAAAAACTTATATACATACAAGAAAAGCTTAAATCATGGGAACACAAGCCGAAGGTTTTTTAGCAATCCAGAACTAGTTGCTGAAATAACTGGTGTTGATTTGCAACTTATACTTAGATTAAAAATCATATTGGAAGTTCTTTGTAGTGGATTTGAAATAGATGCTTTAAAATTTGAAGCATTTGCTTGCTTTTGATACGGCAAAGTTGTTTGTTGAGCTTTATTTGTGGCATGACCCCAACGATGCATAAGATTCTTATACATGGACTAGAAGTTATTCAAAAAGCTCTTTTACCTATTGGGCAGCTATCCGAAGAAGCAGCAGAAGCATTTCAGGTTGTACCGCTTAAATTTTGCAAGGAAGTTTTCAAGGACAAAGTGCAACTTGGATGTACTTAAAAGCTTTTTAAAACTTTATTAGCAGCAGGAAATAATATATAATTCTATTTTTCATACTATCTGTAGGTTACTTTTAAGCTAAGGTCCTCTAATATCCAGTTTAAGAACTTTGTCTTTAAAAATGCTTATTTTCCGGATTCCTGGTTCATCAACATTAGAACATTGTGATGAGACTACAATATCTAATGAAAGTGAAGATGAAGAAACAGGTGAGGAAAGTATTGATGAAAAAAAAAACCTGGGAAGAGTTCACTGATTAACTTTAAGTTCCATAAATTCATTCCATCCGAATTTTACAAATTAATAAGATATGAATCAAATGTATCCAAAATACTTTATTTATACCTTAATTCGATAGAAAAAAGCTTTAAAAATATTGTTTTCAGCATTCGGTAAAATATTTATTAAAATCTAACTGTCTGTTTTTTGATTAAAATTAAAATCCACCAGAAATACTTCGATTTGGGAACAAAGCCAAATATTGAAATTAAACTTATTTTACCATATGCAAAATATAATTTGTTTTACAAAACACGAAAGCCAACAAGAAACTGAAACGGCCTTTGACTCAAGTATTAGGAGAACAAAGAGATATTGCCTTCACATTTTTTCATCTCATTTAAATGTTGTTATTAATACTTTGTTGAACTTTTAGACAAATCTTCAAAAGGGCACTGATGGGAAGTTATCAGTGTGGGTCGCTTCCCAGCCTCTTTTATTATTTCTCTCAAGCGTCACTAAAAACTTGATGGAGGAGCTAACGCACTAAGTTATTCTATACCGGTTTGTGGATTTTTCAAATACCATCTTCCGAAGAACCCATCTTACTTAAATATGAATCTTTTTATATTTATTTTAAGTGAGACGTAAGCCCTTAAAACTCAGATACGATAACCGATGTTACTTAGTAGTTTGATACCATCTATTGGACGACATCTCTTTTTCAGATCATTTTGAATCATTTAAATAAAAATTAAAGGTACATTTTTACCTTTTGAGGTAGGTATTGTTTATGCATTGTTTTTTGAAGAAGGTTTTATGTTATCTCATCTAATAAATGCTTAATACTTTGTAGACCATATTTATAGATTTTAACAAAGTTTTTTAAGTTTTCAATTTTAAGAAATTCCTTATTAGGTTATTTAAGATTAAGTTTATTTATTTAATTACTTTTTACAAATAATTATATGTACGTATATTTTGAAACAAAAATTTGTTCAGATAAGATAGAAAAAATCCTGTCAAAAGATCAAAATATACGGAGATATGATAGTTAAGGATTTTGGTGGAAGGATTATGAGTCGTTTCTATAGTTTTTTTTTTTCACCATCTGAAGCTAGGCCAATTTTTTGAATTAAATGAGAAAGGTGTGCTGTGGACTCAATTCGGACTCTAATCATTGAAATGATGCCTTTTGTAGAAGTGGCTATGCCAATTAGTGAGGATTCCCGCAAGATAATAAACCAAAGCACTCATAAAAGTTGTTGAAAGAATATAATCTCCATAAAACAATATATTTAAATAACATAAATGTGTATCTTAACCTTACATTTACATATTTCAAGGACTAAAGTGACAACTTAAGTCAATGGGCAGGTTCAGCCGACATAAGGGACTTGAAAGTAAGGCAAGTGTCTTGCATCTGATTGGCCAGCTGCCACAAAAATTGCCTTCCAATTAAGGCAACTTTATTGGAAAGTTGACTGGAAAGTTAGGCAAGAAAAATCTCCCTTACTATCAAGTCAAGTCAACTTATGTCAAAATGACAATTGATCATGTTTTTTAATTCAACTAAAAGCTGAACTTTATTACTCAATGATGTATTTATTTTCTGCACAACTTCATTTAATGCTTTCTGTAAAAAGGTTCGTTGTAAATTTGGAAAAGAAATAAGTAATATTTCTTTAAAATACAAAATACAAATCATGATGGACTTGTAGCTTGCCTGAGGAGTGTTTTGTAGAAAATAATGATTTTGGTAATTTTTGTATGTACTATGAACTTGAAGTAGAAGTTTGTGAAGTAAAGTTCTGAATTTTAATTTCATGACACTTGAAAAATTATCTAGTTGCCTTGGTCAAAATTTACGTTCAAAGAATGAAGTTGACTGCAAATGAAGTGCCTTATGTTGTCTGAACCTGCCCAATATGATTTTAGAAAAACTATTTAATCTGGAAGACGCACTTCATAAGAAAGCATTCCAAGATTCCAACAGGATTTTAAATATGCCATAATTAAGAGCTAAAATACAATAGTTAAGAGGGCTTTTGGTGCATTTCACGCAGAAATGTTAGAAATTGTGTTGAAACGAAGATTTTTTTTAAGTATATTATGTTCTAGTTGGCATTTCTATGAGTGCGAAGAATCCTACAAAGATATATGTATATGCAAAAATCCAGAAAATGAGAAAGCTTACCAGAAAATTGTGATCTTTTTTCGTAGGAAAATAGAACATAATCCGATATGAAGAATTGAATGACTTATTTTGTACGTACATATTTTTTTCGCACTCAATTTTCGGGAGCCTATTATTACTATCATTATCAGTCTGGTTACTTGTAGATTGGAGATGATGCTAAAAGACAAATTCTTAAAAACAGACAAATGTTTGGTTATTGAATTTAAGGAAATAGGTTCATTTACATAAGTACCTATATGTATGTATATAAAAAGTCTAAAAATTAAATAGTAACAAATAAAGGTTAACAAATAAGTTGGGAAGAAAATTTAGAGTCGTACTCACAAATTACACGTTGTAGAATCTCTTTTCACTTAAGTTCTCGAGAGATTCAAAGCTTATATGTATATTAAATTAATTGATATGAAGTGTTCATTATGTTTTTCAATTAGCCAAAAGTTTAACAAAAGTGAAAATTTTGCTGTTTTTGGGACAATCATATTCTTAAAATTCTTGTTTAAATCTCAGTTCTATAGAGCATTCAAAGCAAATTCTAATTCAAAAAAGAGACTTATTTAATTTTTTTTAAATCTTTAAAGTTTTTGTATTTAATAGAAAATCAATTTTGAAAGAAAAACCATTTTAAGAAAATGTACACTATGTGCGCCAAAAAATAAGATGGAATTAACGGGTTTCAGGAATTTAAAGGCAACTTAATATCAAATTGGCGATCTCTTATTTAAGGTTTCTTCTTAAGAACCTGAATTTTTGCTCTTTTTCTCAGAAAAGATATTACAAAAATAATTTAAAGCATTTTTAAAGTTTTTCCAAATTCTGTATTGTGTGAAAAGAAAGATTTTAGTCATTTTTGACAGCAAACCGCTTTTTGGTGAATATCGTTAAATTACTAACAAATTTGTGGATGAAATTTTTACTTATACAACTTAACTGTATAAGCCTTATAGTTCATATGCCCCCCCTGGATCGTCTATTGGTTAAAATTTGATGAATTTGTGCTGAGCGATTGGAAAAGGGCTGGATTTCCAATTCATATTATGTTCTTGTTCCAGTCCTCAGTTAAAAGTGGAACTTTGAGCAATGAAGATTAAAGCAGTAAAATACAAATTTTATTTTCATATATAAAAAATAAATAATTAAAAATATAAGGGTGTCATATCCATTAACGCAATACGATAAGTTTTGAACTCAAAGAAATTCCTACGTAAATTAAAAAAATAATCTTCCAGGGGAGGTCATGGCCTCTACGCCCCCCCTCGATCCGCCATTGTCTTAGACTGTAGTCCGGTAACTTAATCCACCAGACAATGCGTCAAATCCTATAGTTTTGATTTTTTGGTTACTTGTTTATGATGGTGGCCTAATTAATAATCCAAGCTTCCGATCTCGAACTCCGAAGGCAAGATGTTTATATTTTTAGAATTGGATTTTTGATTAATGAAACAAAATTTTGCTCAATAACATAATACATTAAAAAATCACATTTTTTAACTCTGAGATTAAAAATGACTTTTCATTCTGCAAGAATGGGTTTCTTCTCTTCTGGCTTTCAGAAAAATTTATATCACAATAGTGTAGGTGTTGCCGTTGTTTTCCAATCTTTGATTTTTAATGCCAACATACTTTTCTGAAAAACTATACCTCCGGGGGATAAAGACCCTCCATCCAATATTATCTTTTTTTTTTTGCTTTGGCCCAATCTTCTCATTCCAGAGTTATGTACCTTGTGGCAAATCTATTTGTATTATTGTAGTATTAATTCGTAGATTCTTTGTGAAAAAAAAAACGTATTTTAATAATTTTTGAACAACTGTATTCTGAAAACCTTAACATCTACAGACACAACTTTAGAATCGAATTGTAGTTAATTGCCTTAAAATCGTAAAACATGATTGTATTAAAAAAAATTCTCCTTTAGAGTAAAAAATAGCAATAATCGAAAAATCCTGACATTTTTCCCTATTTTTGGACATTTTGCGTTCGGTGCTCGATTATTTAGATTATTATTTTAGCTTCCATCAAGTGAAGAGGAGGTTCGAATCAAATGGAAATTCATGCAGGATAAAGACCCGAAGCATTCCTCCAAATTAGCTAACAAATACTTAAAACAAAACAAAGACAATGTTATGGAATGGCCATCACAATCACCCGAACCTAAACCCAATTAAGCACTTAGGGGGCATCTTAAAGCGGAAGATGTGAGAATTTAAAACCAAAAAGAAAGACGAGTTGTGGTCGAAAATTCAAAGGGAATGGTACCCCATACCCGTAGAGACATTTTCCAAATCGGGGTATTCGATGGGGCGAACAGAACAGTGGAGGCAGTTATTAATAATAAGGGTGCCACTACAAAATACTCAAAGAATTTGAAATACTTTTACTGTTAAGTTACTTTCTCGCTACAAAAAGAGTACCATTCTAATTTTGTTCCTATTATTTTTTTCCAGGATGAATCAACATAATTATCACAAGTCTACTTTTTGTCATTGTTTCCCATTATTATATTTTTGAAAACATTGTTGCATTTAAACAATAAATTATTAAAACCCTACCTACAAAAATAAAATAAATTAAATTGAGTGGCGCAACAGTCCATTGAGAACTAGGGCCTAGTGACTTACAACTCTCAACCATTCCTGTGTGCGAGTACTGTTGTCAGGGATGGCTAATTTGAGAAAGCACTTTTCATGACAAGAATTCCTCGCAAGAGGCAGTACCCGTGAAAAAAAATTTAGATGGAATAGGCAAGGATCGAACCCAAAACCTCTGGCATGACAGCGCACTTTTTTTAATTTTTTTTTTAATTTTTATTTTTTTTTTAAATTCATTTTTATTAATTCCATCTGAAAACTGTCTTAAAGCTAGACAAAAATTCATAAAACTAGCCTAATTAACCACAACTTACAACTAACTTACTGGTCTCATACGGACACTCTAAGTTAAGTCCAACGCACTAACCATCATGCCACGGGTACACACAAAATCTATCTGCCAAGATATTTGCAAACAATTAATATTATTCGCTTTAGCATCAAGCTTATAATTTCTTATCAATTTACTGATTTGAAGCTTAATATTATATTTGCGTCACTCATTTACTCATTTATGTTTTTTTAAACATTTTTCAATATTGGCATGAACGGAATCGTATTCCATTATTGAGTGTCCAGTGGTGACATTAGGTAAGAAAGTAACTCAAAACTCAACTCGAATTCAAAATAAAATGCACGACTGAGTCGCCCGAACTTGGCATTCATACAAGTAAATAAATAAAATAGGTGGCGCAACAGTCCTTAGAGAATCAGGCTCTAGTGACTTGCAACTCTCATTCATTCCTGTGTGCGAGTCATAAAAGTATGTTAAAATATATTTTCTGTATTTTAAGATTTTAAAAATGTACCTGCAAAATAAGTTTTTCTTCAAAAATTTAAATGATATTTAACAAAAAAACCTTTATTTATTATTTTTTCTGAACATCTTTAGAACGGTTTTTTCTTTAAATTAATTCTGTATATATTAAATTTTAAAATATATTTTTTTTAAATCCAAAAAAATAATGACATTTTTGATCATAAAATATTATTAAGTTCGTGAGAAAGCTTTAAAACAAAACAAAATAACGGTTCTATGGGGGTACCTTTCTGAAGCAATACAAAATATGATTTTTTTTTGTTGAAAAAAGCCAAGTTAAAAAAAAGGTTCGTTTTTGGGAAAATTCGAATTTTCGATTTTTAACCAAACCATTTGTATGGGGACTACTGTTATTTTTCGTCTTAAAAAAATGAAAAAAAAAACGCCTTATGCAAATCGGCTTAAAACCTTAATTTCCAATTTTGAACTCAATCTTCTTACCAAACATTTTTTTGCGAAAATGTTTGTGGGTAATATGAATGGCCCAAAATTTTATACGATTTAGTAAAATATTAAATCCATTTTTAGCAATTTACTAAGCTTAAAAGATGATTTAGCTAATTTTAAACGATTTTACCATCTTACAATCTCTTAACAATTTGCAAAAGTTAAAATCACAGAATCGCTACTTTAACTTTGAACCATTTGCTAAATCCATAAATGATAATTGTAAAATTATTCTTATAAGAGCAGTGAATAGAATTGTCCAATCAACAGTTGGGAGTTCCAATAAATAGGTCCGTTTAATCGTAGCTGCTTTTTTTATTTTCACGAACTGTCATATTTTAGACATGTTTGGATACTCGTTTTTTGATAACACGCAATTAGCAATTTACTACTTATAGTTCGTTTCCACCAACAAATAATCCGAGATTTAAGGCAAGTGATTTAAAATAAATCATGAGGTGTTTCCACCAAAGAAAAGGAGATTAATTTGACGTTTGGTTTATGTCATAACAACCAAACTTCAAATTATTCTCCTTTCGAAAAGAAAAAAAATATGTATTTGTTCACTCATCATCTGTACCTAAGTAATTAGTTTTATTATATTCTTGTACATATTTAATATTTTTGTATACTTACATTTTATTTCGTCTGTGATTTCTTGAAAGTTGTTTATTGTTTTGAATTTAAGTCATATGGAAGTGAGACAGATAGTTTTTGTTGACATTTCCATCTGTCAATAAACGAAATTGGCGTTTAAATGGGTCGGTTCAACAATTATTCTCCGAAAATCTTCGAGATTTCAAGGAGATTTGTGACAAATCTAGCTAAATCTCGGTTTAGTGCCCGGTGGAAACGTAGTATTACCAAAGGTTTAAAATTTTTTAGAATTAAAATTAAGTTAGTTGCTAAATATTTAGCAAATTACTAACTTGTAAATTGTTTAGCCCTTAACAATAGGTTGTTTGAAATTTTGCACCTATCTATCTATCTATTCGATGTGGTCCCACAATTATTGTCTTAAAGCAAAAAAAAAAAATAATTAAATCAATTGTAGTTGAACGTTAGATGCATAATAAACAAAAACATAGCAAACAATATTTTCAAAATTTATATCAAAGCGCTCATTACGGTTTGTATTGAAATCAGTTGTTATGTTTCACAGAGAAATAAAGTATAATTATTGTTGTTATCTTTTACCCATTTATAGGTACTGTTTCCCTTTAAATATTGGTATTTTATGAGCAAGGTGTGAACCTTTCATCCATCCATCCATCATCTAATAGAGGAACCCATCTTCGTACATACAACTGTTTTTGTCGTTGGGATGTTGATCGCCACTAAAAAGAAAATAGGGAACAACGACCTTTTGCTCTTTGGGTTTGGTGGAGAAACAAATAGTTCAAAAATATGTGCCTAGGATACAAAGAGAAAAAAAAAACAACTTAAATAAACAAAACAAAAAAGCAACAATACAACACAGAATACACACGGTGCAGGGGATCCAAAGGAAAGTATACAAACAGCCAAAAAGAAAAGGTCCGAAAAGGTGAATAACCCTAAAATGTGTAGCGATTAGAAATCCTAGACATGTAACCAACTTATGGGAAGTAGGAAACCTGGAATTCTAGGGTGCAACATAACACAATACACAAGTGATTCGTGAGCGTGAGACTACCCTCGGACATGATGATAGTCCATTTACTTAAGACCTTTTATGGGACAGACGATGGAGACGCTGAAGGAGAAACCTGTTGCTTTATTTTGTTTTCCTGCTAGATATGTTGGTAGTTTAGGTATATGGCGGTAGGGCGATTTATGATTCGTATGGGTATGTATTTTTTTTGTCGGGGGAAGGGGGGAATGTCGCTTTCTTTCCCGCGTTTTTTTTTACAATTTGATTATTTTTTATGGCAAAGGGCACTAAAAGCAGAAAAGGAAAATGATGCATGTATATTTTTTAGAAAGGATAAAAACATACATATCTATGAGTATGTTGACCTCAGTAGATGGGAGCTCTGAACCTTATGAATGCTGTAGACAATACCTATTCTATCTATTAGGTACACGACTATTTCTATCCAGATATGAAGTCTGGTAATTATATGCCAAAGAAGCTAACTGAAAATTGTATGTTTTTTGAAGATACGAAACAATTGAATGAAAAATTATGATTAGCTGTAATTTTGACATAAGTAGACTTGACTACATACATATGTAGTTAGGGAGATTTTTCTTGACTAACTTTCCAGTCAACTTTCCAATAAAGTTTCCTTAATGGGAAGCTAATTTTTTGACAGCTGGCCAATCAAATACTAGAAACTTGCTTTATTTTTAAGCCCCAAGTCACCTGAACCTGGCAGTACATTAAATTTAATTTATCAAAATGTAATGATTGTAATATATACCTAAAGAAAACCCATTTTCTAAGCTTTCCAGTTTTGTCTTGAATATTATCACTATCATATCAGCTCGGCATCCCCTCTACAAGAGCGGATCCAGACTTTCCATCAGGGGGGGGTCACACACTTAGATGAGTTCTTACTCACCGCTTAAAAAGGTTCTTTAATGTTTTGTAAAGGAGGCTGACAAAATTTAAATAACATAATAAGGGTATTCATGCAAACACAGAAAACCCATAGAAACCTTAAAAACTGTAGAATTTTGTATCGGTAGAAATCAACTGCCAAAATTTGTATGGGAAAAATATTCTGCAAAATATAGACTTTTATCTCTCAAATTTGAAGCAGAAATCGTAGAAAAAAAAACAGATAAATTTTGTGTTTGTTTATAACGTTTCCGCAAATATTTCTAATGGAGTGTTCATGTAAACCCTTTGCGGAAATTTATATTTTTCTACAAAGTAGAAAATTATATCGTTACATGAATACCCTTAATGTGTACGAGTATATTAACCTAACTTTTACATTACACATTTCAATTGCTAAAATGACAACTTTAGTTATCAAATTATTTTAGAACACTTTTGCCCAGCAAGGTATGGTCTAACTATTTAATTTGGATGACTCCCTACATATGAAAGCATTCCTAGATTCCAAAAGTTTTCTAAATATGCCTTATTTAAGAGCTAAAACACAATAGTTGAGAGGGTTTTTGCTGCATTTCACGCAGAAATGTAAGAAATTGTTTTGAAACGTAGCTTTTTTTAAAAACAAAATATACTTTTCTTGTATAAATTTCTATTTATGCTAAGAACGCTAAAAAAATTCAAAAATCCAGAAAATTAGAGAGGATCTGATATGAAGAAATGTCGGGCTTTTTTTGACGAAGTTTTTTCGGACTCAATTTTTGGGAGTCTATTATTACTATCGCTATCAGTCGTATTTTGATCTTAAAAGAGTTAACAAAACTTTCAAATTTTAGAGAGAAAAATAAGTTGGGAAGAAACGTTTGTGTGGCACTTACAAATTACACGTTTCAGAATCTCTTTTCACTTCAAATCTCAATAGATTCAACGCTTGTGTATCAATAGATATGACCCGTTTATTATGTTTTCAATTAGCCAATAGTTTAACAAAAGTGTCACTTTTGCTGTTTTTGGGACATTTATATTATTGAAATTCGTGTTTAAATATTAGTTCTAGAGCATCCAAAGCAAATTCACTTCAAAAGTAGATTAATTTATTTTTTTAAGATCTTCATATTCAACAGAAACCCAATTTTGAAATAAATAAAATGCACGACTTGGTCGCTAGAACTTGCTAATTTCTTCCAAAAAGCCTGTTTAAAAATATTTCCTATATTTTAAGATTTAAAAATGTAGGTACCTGCAAAATAAGTGTTTCTTAAAAATTTAAATGCCATTTTATTTGTCAAAAAATCTAGATTAACTTATTTTTTTTCGAAAATCATTTTAAATATTAAATTTTGTCTTAAAAATATTTTTGGTAAGCACTAAATAAAGAGCTTATAAATATATGTGCATTGTGCATTTTACATTTAAATTTAAATTTCGTCAAAAAATGTTGACCCCTTTCTGAGATATCGAGTTTTGTAAACAATTAATAATTAATATTTTTTTAAAAATCAAAAAAGAAAATACATTTTTAATTACTATAAAAAATCATCATCAATTTGATCATCAAAATGAGCTTGCACAGAAAGAGAAGATTATTGAAATCGGTCCATTAGTTCTTGACAAATCTTAAAAACAAAATAAAGGTTTTTGAGGGGTACTCTTCTGGAGCAATACCAAAATATGTTTTTCTTGTAGAAAGAAGCCAAATTAAGAACACAAAATTTAGAGAAAGTTTTAGAAAAATCACATGTTTAAACCAAAAAATTTGTATGGGGACTGCTGTTATTTTTCGTATTAATAAAATGAAAAAAAACGTCTTACACTAATTGGCTGAAAACCTTAATTTCAATCAACACAATTGTTTGGACTGTAGGAGCCAGGAAAGACAGACAGATGGACGGAATCGGGGTACCCACTTTTTTCGACTTCTCTACCGTCGTAATGTCATATTTGATTAAAAGCTCTAGTTCGAAATTGTTTACTAATGCAAAACTTGCCATATACATAGTTCCTACATGTCGAAAGTAAAAATCACTTCCATGTTCACTAGTTATATGTGACAAAAAAATTTAATAATAAAATTGAAGGCTAGTTTAAGGGAATTTAAAGGCAACTTAATATAAAATTGATGATCTCGTATTCAAGGTTTCTTCTTAAGAACCTGAACATTTGCTCTTTTTCTTAGAAACAATTTTTATGAAATAATTTAAAGCATTACTAAAGTTTTTTCAAATTCTAAATTGAGTGAAAACAAAAATTTTAGTTTTTTTTTTTACAACAAACCACTTTTTGGTGAATGTCGTTAAATTACTAATAAATCTATAGATGAAATCTTTACTTATACAACTAAACTGTATAAGCTTTATGGTTCATATGACCCCCCCCTGGATCGTCAGTTGGTCAAAAGTTGATGAATTTGTGCTGCGTTTTTGGAATAGGCTGAATTTCCGATTCATATTATGTTCTTGGTCCTGTCCTCAGTACTTTTAGCAACAAAGTTTAAGGAAGTAAAATACAAATGTTGTTTTCATATATAAGAAATAAATAATTCAAAACATAATGGGGGTCATATCCATTAACGCAATACGATTAGTTTTGAATTGAAGGGAATTCCTACGCAAAAGCAAACAAATTATCTCCCAGGGGGGGTCATGACCCCTACGACCCCCCCCCCCCCTGGATCCGCCATTGCCCCTCTACCGATAGTAAAATTATTGATTTCATTTTTGATTTCAGCTTTTGATATTATAGGGATACAGACTTGGAACCACCTCCAGTGCGATAAGTCTCGGCACGAATAATAGCGAATTTTTTTCCAGTGTCCCTTTCGATGTCCTCATATTTCGTTTTTAGTATTTTAACACTTCTATAGGATCCGCCACTTTTGCTATTAAAGGCGGATTCAAGCTGTCCCCAGCATTTTACTTTTTCATTACATGTATGTAACTAAGTCACTCTTTTTATTTTCTATGATACTATTCCTCTCCTCGACAAGGCTTATCATAATATCCATTTCATCATTCGATAAATTTAAACTCCTTTCTTTTTAGTTTGTAGCTATTTTTATTTTATATTTTGAAAAATTCAAATTCCAAATCCAAAGGAGGATTTAACTGGTAGGTAATTTAAGTGATGGCTAACTAATCGGAACTTTACTTTTACATTGTTAAACAGACAGTTAGTGTTATAAATACGTTTGAAGGGAAAAAGACTGCGAAAAAGATTGTAAAGGTGATGTAATGATGAACTCCGAAGGCAAAAGACTAAAAAAATCAAAGTCGTTTAAAATGTCTGATGTGTTGATATCGCATGACTGGGAAATTTATAAAAAAATTGAAATTATGTTAAAATAAATTAAAGTACAACAGAGTGCGAATATAAAACAAAAAACAAGAGGAGCAAATGATCAAAAATTTAGGAAACTTATTCTACTTCTATTGAAGAACTCTTAAAAATAATAAACATGCTGCCAGATAAAGTTGATTTTATTTTTATGATCAAGAAAATGTTAAAAGGTAGTTCTGTTTACATATAGGTCCTGCACTTTTAAATATAATTAACTATTTGCTGTCATATGGAGTCTTACCAAACAATTGGAAAACCTCGGTTATAATTCCTCTTCCAAAAATATAAAACTCAAACAAATGTAAAAATGTTTAATATGAATTGTTTGAGTCGTATTTGGGCAGACTTACATTATGTAAGCAACGAAAATGTATCTGAACCTATTGAAATAGATCTAGGAGTACCACAAGGTTCTATCTTGGACACCTTTTTGTTCTATTTCTATATAAATGATATTAAAATAGATACATAAATTGTTGGCCTGGTGAACATTGAGGATTTTGAAACAAGCGTTTGTAAAAGTAAGCTTACTGATGATATAAATTTGATATTTACACATACAAATAAGCATAAAACGTAGAACAAAACAAAAAATTATGGTATTACCAGAAAATAATGCACCAAATAGAATAATTTCAATGTGGAAATAAAATAAAATATTTAAAAGTTATAATTGATAGTAATCTCAATTAGAAAAAAAAAAAAGTTTTAAATATGAACCTACATAGAAAAATTGCCAAAAAAATCGTTTTCTTTTCGTAAAATAAGAACAAAACTATGTATTCGAAAGGCAATACCCCATTTTAAGTAGGCGCAGAGACATAGGGCCCAGGGACATAACGCCCAATTTTTTTTTGGGGCTTATGTCTCACTTCGGTGGGACATAAAACCGAAATTGAATTTGGGCCTTAAGTCCTACTCAAATATGACCTAAGTCCCAAATTTGTTTGTTAAAAATGGGACATTATCCCCCAATTTTTGTAGAGCCAAAAAAGAATAAAAAGTTTTTGTATTTCAATACAATGAACAATAATTTTTTGATACGGTGATAATAAAAAAAATTAGGAAAAACAAAAAAAATAATCAAAAAAACCAAAGGCAGGCGCCAATATCAACAGCTTTTTTAAATAAAAGCACCTGTGGGTGGCACGCTTCGCGGGATCTCAGGATGTAAACTCCACTTTTCGGGGTTCACACCCGCTCACGCAACTCCGTTGCTCCGCTTAGGTTATGTAAAGTAGCCAGGCAGGCGCCTATATCAACAACTTCTTTCAATAAAAGCACCTGTGGGTGGCACGCTCCGCGGGATCTCAGGATTTAAACTCCACAAAACAAAGTCTTGTGGTATTGAAGTGCTCCAAGTTTTGTCATTTGGTGATTCTTATTAAGTGGGACATTAGCCCCAAAATTTTTATTTGGGGCTTCGGTCTTACTTGGGTGGGACTTAGGGCCCAAATTAGATTTCGGTTTTATGTCCCACCGAAGTGAGACATAAGCCCCAAAAGAAAAGTTTGGCGTTATGTTCCTGGGCCCTATGTCTCTGCGCCTTTGAAGTATGGTCCAACAATACTGTTGTTTGGTTCTGCAGGTATGTTGGAAAGGCAAGGTATGCTGGAAATGCTCATATGGTTAAATATTAAACTAAAAAATTGTATGAATACACAAATTCGCATAATTTTTTTTTATATTGTACGCGCACTCAAGGGGATATGAATACCCTTTTAATGATTATACACAGTGTGAGGAACAAGGAAGAGGAGATAGGATTTGAAAGGAGATACCGATGCACATTGGTTTTGAATGCCTGCACATTGTAATGAGTGGGGAATATTGAGTCTGGTAAAGCATTACACATTCGTGTAGTGCGACTAAAAAAGAATCTCTGTGCTTTACAGTACGACCGAAATTGGGCTCAAGGGTAAACTGATGTGCATTTATAAAAGAACGAGTATTACGGTTGAATTGTTTGAAGGGAGGAATGCAACTGGCTATTTCATTAGAGCATTGCTTATGGAAATAACGATAAAATAATGAGAGACATGAAACCTTACGACACGGTGCTCGAGAGATGTAAAAGCTTCAGTTAGACAACGGTCACCTATCATTTTTAGAGCTCTATTTTGAATTCTGTCCTAGAGACTCAAGTGGGTTATAGGAGCACCTACCCATATATGGGAATTGTACTCAAGTTTTGGACGAATTTAGGCTTTATAAAGTATAGCCAGATCAAAAGGGTTAAACAACTTCTTGCATCTTTGGAGAAAAACACTTAGCAGCATTTTTAGCGATGTCAAATATGTGATCACTCCACAAAAAGTAGTTTGTAATAGACATACCTAGGACTGGTAGCTGTTCAGTCTCCTCGATGCAAGTACCACTCATGAATAGTGGCATTGGGGGAGGGTTACGCTTTTGCGACAATAGACAGCATTGAGCTTTCGAAGCATTAAATTCTACACGGTTTTTGATTCCCCATTGTACAATGCTGTCAAGATCAGAATTAAATGAGCTTATCATACCGCTGCCGTTGGTAGTCCACATCCGAAGAACAAGGATGAGAATCTAAAAACGAATATGAAAAGGTGAGAGTACTATCAGCGAAATAATTTAGTGGGTTAAAAGTTTCAGACAAAATATCATTTATAAAAAAAAGGAAGAGCGTCGGAGACAAAACAGAGCCCTGGGGCACACCAGCGTTTATTTTGTGGATATCAGATTTGAACCCGTCCAATACTACTTGAATTGAACGGTCCTAAAGGTAATTTCTAACCCAACGAAGAAGGGATTCATCAATACCAAATGCACGCATTTTCGATAAGGGAGCTTGGTGCCAAAGTCTATCAAATACCTTTGAAATATCGAGTACAATAATCTTACTTTCTCCAAGACGATGTAAAGATTTGTTCCACTGTTCGGTGAGATAAACCATGAGATCTCCAGTGGACATAGGGCAACAAAACCCATACTGCCGGTCATTAAGAAACTTCCGTTCTACAAGAATTTTCTTAAGCTGAAAATTGATCAGCGTTTCCATGATCTTGGAAAGAAGGGATGTAAGTGCAATTGGACAATAGTTAGATGGTGAGGAGGATTCGCCTCTTTTAGGGACAGGCTGGACAAATGCAGTTTTCCATCCACTCGGAAAGAGACCTGTAGAATAGGACAGATGGAAAAGCTTACGCAGTGGTTTTGCCAGCGCTGAAGAACACCTCTTCAGAACAATAGCGGGGATACTATCCGGGCCAGCGGATTTGTGAATGTCAAGATTTTTAAGTACTCTAGTAACTGAACGAGTGCGAAAGAAGATTCGTCCCATAGAATCGTTTACGCTTTCAAGTCAGCGGAGTCATGCCACTCACTGGCAGCATCGAATTAACAGTAAACTGTGCTGCAAGCAAATTGGCTTTATCAATCGAGCTTACATAGGGAGTGTCATTGGAAACGAGCGTCGGAACCGACGAAGACGTAGTGTTACGCACATTTTTGATCCTAATAACCTCTTTACAGCTCGAATCAAACCATGAGTTTTCTTTGGGTTTGATAGATTTTACCCTATTCGGGACAAAATTTCGCATTCCACAAAGAATTTAGTTTGTAATCATATCTGCACTGGAATCCACGTCACTATCGAGGAAGCATAGTGACCAGTTAAAACTCCTGAAGAATTAATATAATTAAAATTTAAAACAAAATGTTTAAAATTTAAATTTTTAAACTCAAAATTTCTTACTTCATAAAATAGTCCAAATTTTCAATTAACTCACAAATAATTATAATTTTAAAACTGAAATAATAATTACATACAGTGATGGGAAAAATAATATAAACTGTCTTAGCTTGCAAATTTTGTTGCAATAAAAAGCGTATTGGGAAGAGTACAATCAAATTTACAAAATATCTTACAACTCTCCATTCTATAATGGCAAAATTTCATATTAAATTGTTAAACTTAAATAAAAGGAAATAATTATAAAAAACCTCTGAAGTATTTCCCATTATTTTTTTCTGGAAACAATTATAGAAACGAATTAAGAATGGTACTGTATTTTAGTAATAGAATTATTGAATGGATAAAATTGTTGCTAATCTTTAAATACATGGTCGTGGCACATTTATTTTAAATAGCTTAATCGCATTTTTCAATATAGAATTAACCACCTTGACACATGTCTTGAAAAGTGTGAAATAACATCAATTTGTTTTATTTTTAACCTTAAGGTGTTGTTTTTATTGGCCTTTGTCTTTTAAGTTCAACCCAGACGTATTCCAATATTAATGATATTTAAATTCTTACAGCCCCCTTTACAAAACATTTTTAAGCGGTGCTTAAGTTTGAAACTGCTCCTGGTCTAAAATCATAAAAAGTGTATTTACGTTCTTGTGTCGCTAGGGCGATGCGTCGCGACGTTTTGTGATTTCTTTGGCGAAATTGTGTTGTTTAAGACTGCTGCTTAATTTTTTCGCTTATAGCTTGCCAAGAAAACTGCAAACATGGAACTAAACCTCAAGTTTAAAATATTACATGTTGTACAATTTTTAAGTGTCGATGAATATTATTGATCTAAGTGAACTATTAAAATTCTGCTTTTATTACTCTTATTAAAAACTGATGCAGATAGGGAAGGTCGCATTCGGAAAGCTAGTGGCTACGTAGTCAAGAGGTTCTGATTGGCTAAATCTAGCTACAAAAGTAGTTGAAATTTCCCCTCCGACGTAGTGTAAAAATTTCGGCTAAAAAGTTAGTTGGCACTGATTTTGACGTTTCACAATCAGCTGTTGAAAAAATTTAAAAAAGATACAAACATTTCAAAATGAAACTTATTGTGCAGTATTTAGAAATAAATTACGAAATAGAGGCAGATGAAGAAATTTGCAATAAAATCTTAACAGGTAATGTTTTTTAAGTGCAATAAACAAAACAATTCACTTAACAATTTTGTTTCAGATCCAGTGTATGCCGCAGCATTCATGGAACAAAGTTTGAGTGCACAAAATGCAGAACATACGGAGGAAGGTAAATTTGAGTTATTTTGAAAAATCTTAAATTATTTCAATGTAGTAAGCTAACAAATATATCTAACAATATTATTACAGATTCAGTGTCTACTCCAACAAATCTTGATTATGCACAAGAAAACACAGGCAATATAGAGAAAGGTAAAATTAAATTGTCTCTTATTTAAAAAAAGAATACCCTATTCATAAAGATTTCATTTTTTAGAATCTTCTTGGGAGCACCGCACCGTTCTTCTGTTTTTAGAAGAATGTAACAGGCACAAACATGGGCTAAGAAACCCAGAAATCAGGCGCAGGACGGTGTTCCTTAAAATTAAGGAGGCGATGGAGGGTAAAGGCTACAATTTTAAAGAGAGCTCGCTGGAAAAGAAGCTGGGCAATTTAAAGATAAGGTATAACCGCATCCTGGATAACAACAAAAAAATTTCCACAGGTCGAGGGCGCATGTCCTGGCCCTACTTCGAACAAATGTGCCTGATATATGAAGACGAAGTTAATGTCAGGGATGCGCCTACAGTGAGCTCTCTGAACCCTTCATCGCTGTGTGCTCCCTCGGATTGCACTCCCTCTACCTCCAAACAAGCAACCCTTCGCTCAAAATTAGTTGCACTGGAGGAGGAAAAGGTGGAAATCGCACGAGGGGTGCTAAATGAATTGAAGGAACTGCGAGTTCTAAAACAGAAAAAGTTGGAATTCGAAATGCTTAAATACAAGGAAGAAAAAGAAAATAGAACAAGTAAGTTAATATAATTTCTTAAAATATATTCTCCTAATATCATTTTATTTTTTAGATAACTGAGAACTTGCAGAGATTGGATGTGTTTTTTTTGTTAGTGAATTCTATAATTTTTGTTTTTAACTGTGATGAAATAGGTACTTTTTTTTAAATGAATTGTTTTTTTTTTGTTTAGTATTAAGTGTGTTATTTTTATTTTTAAGAAAGCTTATAGTTAGGTTAAGATTAGTTTATAAGTTTAGTAATAAGATTTTTAGTCATGAAGACAAACCGAAGTTCCTTTTTTTGTAAACAAAACAAAGTACAAATAAAAAAATTCATTGAAAAAAGTACATATTTTATTTTTAAAAATTGTTCAACAAGAAGTTTCTTTTTCTAGCACAGCTGCTTCTTTCTTGGTTTTCCATGTTTTGACTTGAATTTAAATCATTTCCCAGATCGTCATCATTTTCAGATTCGATGTCAGAAAAATTTCCAGATTCATTAAATAAATGAATGTGGTTGTGCAAAATGCAACTAGCTGTTATAATTTTACTGGCCAGCATAGGACTTGAAACATCCAAATATTTTAATCGACGAAATCGGCCTTTGAGAAAACCAAAAGTTCGCTCTATGGTTATTCTGGCACTGCTTAGGCGTGTATTGAAATTGATTTGCCTTTCGAGAAGGTGTCCATTGTCACGGAAGGGAGTTATTAGGTTTTGACCTAGAGGGTAGGCAGCATCTCCTACAAGATGGTAGTCGGCAGGCAAGAATTGAGTCAATTGATCAGAGAGAGGACTATTTCTAAAAACTCTAGCATCATGTAGTCGACCAGGAGCGCCTACATAAATATCGATGAAAACAGCTCGATGGTCACAAACTCCTTTTAAAGAAATTAATATGTAAATATATTTGCTAAACTTAATATATATTAAGTGTACCTTGTAAAATAATCGAATGCGTATTTTTTCTGTTGTAGTAGTCTATAGGGTTCTTGACCGGCTGTTTTATTTGAATGTGACACCCATCTATCGCACCAACGATCCCGGGAATATAACCTCCTGATTTTTCTCGAAACACCTTCATTAGAATATTTATGTACATACATACATATGTGTTATTTCAAAATGATGAACTGAATTTGTCAAAAATTTTATGTACACATACCCGGGATATATCATTATATTGGCTTATTGATGGCCACTTAATGTATTGAGCCAAAAGGGAACACAACAAATCCAGAATCTCACAAAATGAATTGTGTGCTGAACTTGGTGCTAAATTGAAACGATCGCCAGAGGACAAAAAACTCTCCTGTTTGCTTAAAATCCAAATAGTATATAAAAGTTTTTTTTCCAACTGCTGAACACACTTGAGATTTCCAATCTTTGTCATAAGATCCTTTAAAGAACTAATTAATAACATACTTATATAAACAAACAAAAATTACCGAAAAACAACTTCGACTCATTCGAAAATGGCAACGGAATTCTTCTAAACTGTAATCTGGAATTACTACTTCATAATAGTTCGTATTCCTTACGCGATCTTCTTTAATGTATCTTTGAAATTGATCAGATAAGGAACCCACTGCGAGGAGATCGTTTACGGCAATCACAGCTTTAGCTATTTGGCAAATATATGAAGTGTCTTAAATTGACCACAATTAAACTATTTCACATACCTATGACTTCATCTTCTTCCGAATCGCTGATTATATCTAATTTTTTTATTTGTTTTTATTTAATTTAAAAATATTGTTTAAAATTCTCAAAACTTTCTCAAATGTTTCCGATTTTGCGTTTGTTTACTTTTGCATCTGTCATTAATATGACAGCTCAGGGTTGACTAGCTTTGTAGTGAAGTTTTGCATGCACAAATCAAGTTGAATTTCGACTACGTAGCCACTAGCTTTCCGAATGCGACAAATGACCCAATTTTCAGTAATTAAAAAGTAATTCCCCTCTTCCACGATAAAATTGAGTTTATTGCATGTTTTTGATGAGGAAAATGAACACCATCAGAATTTGAAATTTGATTTGCTGCCACTCATAACTGCATTTGCTTATTTTGCGGTAATGTAAATTCAAATTTATTTATTTTTCATATGTTTTCAGATTTTATAAAAATTACATATTTTTTAACTTAAGAACATTCTATTCCTGTCTATATGTTTTTTTTTTCTTTCATTTCTAAGATTACTTCGATAATTTTGTGCCAGGAATAATAAAATCTTTTTGGTATGGCTTCACCTTTTCGGAAGAGCCTTTTGTGTAAAGGGTGTTTTTTTTAGAGGGATACAACTTTGAAATGGAATAAATCAAATACAAATTTTCTTTTATAAAATTGACATGAAATTAACTTTATTTGGAAGACAATCTTTATTTCTGGCATATATCCGTCAAGGCTGCCTCAAACATTTAGTTTAATCATCTGGAGGTCCAATTTGCGATTACTAGATGTCTCCAGTTTCGCACTCTAAGTTAGGCGCTCTTCCTCTACTGCGCTGTCCTCTTGGTGTGGATTTAAAGACTTTCCGGGCTGGAGCATTGGTTTTCATACGTTCTACGTGACCCAGCCATCTCAGTCGTTGGACTTTTACCCTTCTGGCTAAGTATATGTTGCTGTACAGCCCGTACACCTTGTCGTTCCATCTTCTCCTCCACTCACCTTCTATACATACGGGACCGTAGATCACACGAAGAACTTTTCTCTCGAAACGACCCAAGGTGTTTTCATTCGCTTTTGTCATAGGCCATGCTTCTACACCGGGATGATGAGGGTCTTTTATAGCTACACTTTGGTCCTTCGAGAGAGGACTTTTCCACGCAAATGCTTTCTTAGCCCAAAGAAACAGCGGTTAGCAAGAGTTATTCTTCGTTTGGATATAACTTGGCGAATGTTGTACTCCTTATTTTAGCGTCAATAAGTGACTTCACATATCCCAATAGAACAGAATCAAGCGGTGTTAAATTGCACGATCTTCGAGGCGAATTCAAGGGTCCGTAACATGAAGCTATGATAAAAGGTTACCAAAAGTTTCCTTTAAGAAATGAATTGTGGCACGAGCTGTGTGACATGTTAAGCCACCGCCGCGCAGTCGCCAGCCGTCTTGTTGAAACCACAGCTCCTGTACATCATGGTTGTTCAATTGATGAACGACATAGTCAGTAATCATAGTTTTATAGCGGTCACCATTGACTGTAACGTTCTAGGCAGCATCGGTTTTTAAGCAGTACTTGAGGATTGATCATTACTCCAAATATATTAGTTTTGTTTAGTGACGTATCAACCAAAAGTGAAGCTACATAAAATTTGCTTATATATACAACTTGAAATTAACTGAAGTCTTGTTTTTGACCCATTTACCGAATATATGCCTTGCTAGATGATCCTGTGGCTTCAGTTCTTCAGACTAAATTTAAACCACTTGAAGTTTTAAACATCTAAAAAAAAAACACCCGTTACTTGTAGTTCCAATCCCATCACCACACCTTTCTCATTTCATATTAGCATATTGTATACACTTCCAAGAATAATATTGCAATCAGAATAAGAAGAATAAGACTCCGCAATCCACTCACTCCTTAATAGTGGAATCGGGAATCTTTGTAAAAAGTACCTATAAGTTACTACTCGTAAGTGGGCCAGACGCAGTACGTGTATATACGTTTGTATCACTGCGCGCTGCCGCCGCCGCCGCCCCGGCCGGCCGTCCGCCTTGCTATTGCTATTCCACTGTATTCTTTTGAGTGTGACTTTTTACTTTTTCGTGTCCTACCTTCCAAAGCTGGTTGGTTTTGGTAAATGAAAACAAGGATCTAGTGTAAAAGGAGATACATGAACCTATACGAAATGGTGAAATCAGGTTAAACACGATAAAATGTCTCGTTATTGTTCACTCGAATACCAAGACCAACAGCTTTTGGGATTGTTTTTCTTTTAATTTGTCTGTAAGGAAAAGTTATACAATTGAAACAAACAACAGGATTCCAATGTGTGCAAAAGGAGTTAAATTCGTATTCAACTTCAATGCACGTTTAAATTTTTCTTTACGCTTGAAGAGTTTTTAGGTCAAACGAAATAAACAATGTACTAAAAGTTGAAGCATTTTAATGGCTTACAAACTTATAATCAAGTTACAATGAAAACATGAAGGAACAGGAAGAATGAGAGAAATAAGTATTCCTTTAGGTATGAGAAGGTACCTACATTTTAAAATGAGAAAGTTAAACTGATATCAAAGGTCAGTTTTTGGAAATTATAATTATTATTTATTATTATTAGGTTGCTTTTGAATCTATGGTCGAGATACCTTTGTATTAAGAAATATTTGAAGCTTCGAAAATAATACTGACCCGGAAAAGTACTATGGACAAGTATATGGTTATCAAATAGCAATTATTTGGTAGTAACTAAAAACTTTCATCAATTAATCGAAAAATTGTTGTTATAAGTATCAATTGATTATTTTAAACTGATTGTAAATACTATATAATCAAAAGTACATAGTTCTATTGTCATAGATTTTTGGTTTAAAATGTATGCATTTTTTGTGTTGTGTGTTGAAGTTTACGAATCGAATTTGTGTTTATTAATCAAAATCTTCAAAGTCAAATCCAAAAGTATCGACTTATGAATGTGAGTTCGAAGCATTTAATAAAATAGCTTACGGCACGTGAACGAGAACTTTGGCGACAAGATATAATAAAGGGGGGTCTATCTCCCCTTGTTTAGTAGGGAGGAGAAATTTTATAAAAATTGACTTAAAATCTAAAAATAATACATATTTAGAAACAACAGCCACACTTGCAGTTTATACTTTTTTCAAAAGCCAGAATTCTACTCTTCAAAATAAATTTTCAATAGTTTTAGAAATAATTGACTTCAAAGTAAAAATGTATGAAAACAAATTTTTAAAAATCACTTTAGTAATTATTTTTATCATAATTATAAATACCAATTAAAGAGCAACTGATGTAAATAGCTGTTCTGATTATTTTATTCTTTATCAAACACTGAAAACTATTTTTTTATGCTTTCTAGTTTTTGAAAAAATTGAAAAACAAAAAACTGCTTTTGTATTAAATGGATGCATGTAAAGTTACTTTTGCATTTAAAGAGTCTGGATTAAAGAAAAAATAATTGATACTATAAATATAAACGTATAAACAAAATGTAATGTACATTTAAATCTCTTTTTTCTAAATATACATACATACGTATGTATACGTATGTATACGTATTAAGTACTTGGCCTAAACAACACTATCGCACGACAGTACATAGGTGTTGAAAAATACGAGTCATAAAGTAACGAACAACAGCGAAAACGAATATGTTGACAAAACCGATACGTCTAAGTTAGACGGTCTAACACAATAAACAATCTTGAAAATCAGAACAATCCGCAATACAACACTCCACATTCATCAAGATATGGCACTTTTCTTTTATGAAAATAAGTCTTTAAAGATAAATATAAAGACAAGTTGGGATCTCAAATAATGGAATTTTTACAGATGAAAAAAAAGTATAACCATGTTTGATTGATGGAAAAGAAAGTGTGGTAACTAAAGACATTGGCCCTCTCAACGTTCGCAGTGAACGCAGAGAAGATGTCTTTCCGCCAAAACTACCTCTGCTTTTAAACCATCAATGACGAACTTAAGGGCAGCCCCGTCGTCCGTAAAATTGAAAGCAATGACAATGTACTCTACATTTATCATCAACATACCTATTTCCACTTATTTTTAGAGGCCCGAAAATTTAAAATCATTCATGCTTTCGCAATCGGGCCCTGTTTGCATGTTATCTGCTAATCTATCAGTCACAAGCTTGTCGATCTGGGCCCCTGATTATAATTGGCGTACATTTTTGTTAATATTTAATGGAAAATTGGGCAACTCTGAACTATTGAAAGAAAGTTATAATAAATTGTTTCGCTTTTCTTACTTAATTTAACGTAAATTTTAAATTTATTTTATTTTGAAAATTTTTAACGTCAAAATAAGGGGCCCGGCAAATTAAAACAAAACACAAATATTCATTTCGGTTTCTGTTTTTATAAAGTTTCTTTTCTTCTACTTTTGTTTCTGCTGTAAACGAAATTTTTGATTCGGTTTCGGGGGACCGGAAAATCCCTAGGACTAGGAATACGAGGCGATGGCAATCTTATTGGAGAGCCAAATAATGGAGCACTTGGAAAAAGTAAGAATTTCACAACAGGAGCACAAACGTTTGCAAGTCCACTACCTTTCCGTTGAGATTCAAAATGAGTTCATCAAAATTTGTGCCCAACATGTGAATTCAGCTGTTGTGCACAATTATTATTATTATTATTTATTAATATCATATTCTCCTAACAATTTTTAGATATCTTATTTCTAATTTAATAATATATGTATTTTGTACAATTAATTAGAGAGAATAGTTTGTAGCATTTGAATTTTAAGTTAAAATTGAATTAATGCCACATTTACAAATTTTTATATTTTTATATTGTGGGGTGGACATATTATAAATAACGTAATATAAAGGAACAAAAAAAGAAAAAAAAAAAAGTTTTTATGAATTGTATCAACTATGATTGATTTGAACTGCATAAACAATATTTTAATTATTATATACGCAAATAAATAAAGAGAACAAATATTATCAAATGACGTAGTTTAACAAAGATTCAATGTTATAAGTATCGAAATTAAGAAAACAAGGCTATGAAAATGGAAGCAATATGAAAGAACAGTATAATGGTGCACAAAGGCATAATACATATTAAACAAAAATCCGAATGCGCGTGTATTCACCATATGCAGCTCACAGCCTTAACTTGTGTGGAGTCGATTCAGCGAAATGTTGTACTGCCGCAATCACATTTTTTGGAGTTGTTCAAAAATATTTCAACTTGTTTAGCAGCAGTGCCCAACGTTGGGAAATTCTTAAGAAAAATGTGCCCGGAACCTTTCACAAACTTTCCGATATAAGATGGTCAGCTAGAATTGAAGCAGTGAAACCATGTGAAAAACCTTAGAACATCATTAGAAGCCTTAAGTGATATTAATTTAACTGAAACTGAAACTCGAAGAGATTTAAATGGCGTTTTAAAATATATGCACAAATTTAAATGCGTCCTGATGTCTTCGATTTGGTGCAAGGTTCTTAGCGCTATAAATGAAAGAAGTATCATTCTTCAATCCAGAAACATGACTATTGACGTTGCGAAATTCGAAATCTTGACAACTTGATCTCCGATTTGAACTTTATTCGAAACGAATGGGATCAAATTTATCTGAATGCAAAGCAGTTGCTACTGGATTGGGGGATTTTCCAGAGTCGTTCCCATCGAACCGAAAAAGGCAATTAAAGAGACATTTTGGAGAAAATCGAGGAGCTGGAGAACAAATTGAAACAGACGAAGAAATAAATTTCAAGAAAAACACCTTTTACGTTATAGTTGATTGAATTATATCTGGAATTTCTCGTCGGTTCGATACGATGAAGAATTTGAATGCTACATTTTCATTTTTATGGCACTTTTCAACAATGGACGAAATTGAAATTAAAAACTCCGCTACAAGGTTCATCCAAAAGTATAACTCGCATGTGTCTCAAGAGTTGAAAGAAGAAATAATTCATCTGAAAAAACAATTTTGAAGCAGAACTTCCGCCATTGTGTTTGCTCAGTATTTATTCCCAGAACTTGAAGACGATATTCCCCAACATTTGTGTTGCTCTCCGTACCTGTAACCGTAGCTAGTACCGAACGTTCATTTAGCATCCTTGCCAGAAAAAGAATTTTCATCGTCCGTGGCTCATCACAAGATCGTGTTTCTGGACTTGCTACACTATGTATCGAAGCACCTTTGGCAATGAAATTGAATTTCGATGTAATTATAAGTTGTTTTGCTGCTCAGAAAGCTAGGAAAGCTCGTTTGTAAAAAGAAATATTTCATTGAATGCAAACTAATTCTAATGAAAACATTGTGATAATATTTTAATATAAAGAAAAACAATAAAGAGTATTTAGTAAACCTTTTAAAAACATACAGAAAGACAAATTTCAAATACTTTTACTTCGCTTTATTTTATTTTCATAGTAGGTAATACGTCTTCATGCTAATTTTTTTTTAAAATAGTTAATCGACCAACCAACATGTCGTTGGCAATATCGAATTGACTGTATGATTCTGTTCGGAATCTGATCTACTCGCATGTAGAATTATTTTCTATCCATTTTCTATTTCTAAACTAAACTGGACTATACCCGTGAGATTGATTTGATGATTAACACTTTTTTTCGGTTCACTTTGCAAACAAAAAATTATTATTTCCGTTAATTCCAACCAATTTCATGCTATTCGTAATTGAAATTATAACGTACCATATTAGTAGGCATGAACTTTGAAAAAAATGTTAAATATGGGGGGGCCCGAGATTTTTCTGTCCCGGGCCCGGAATTCCTCTCGACGGCCCTGCTTAAGGGGCTGCCCCCTCTTCCTTCGCGGTTTTAAGAAATAGATTTGTTTGCATATTTATAATATAGGAATAACTAAAAACATGCTCGGTGACGGATTTGATCGAAAGCAAGCTGGTTTACGAGATATTGAGCCTTAAACCCGGCCCCGCTCTGCCTATTTACATTGTAACATTGTTTTTCAAAACTGTTTTTACGATTTTGACGAAACTATAGAAGATATCCTAAATCTTTAAAGCGTTACTTATTTATCTCATCTCGCTAGGTCTAGACACAAGCATTTTTCCATTTTGTACAGTCTTTTTTAGATTGAAAAACATGGTCAAAAATGCATTTTTTTTAAATCGCTGCCATTTTTTGAAATTTTCAAATATTCAAAAAACCTTGTTTCTAGCTCTAATTAACGTTCTAAAAATTAAGTTAAAAAATGTTTTTTATTGTTGCAAGGTTCTGAAGCTGAGATATCGTGCCAGCCGTTCTACTCCGTCGCACCGACAGTAGTGCATTCAACGACGCGTCAAGGGCAAATATTATTAAAATAAAATGCACGACTGGGTCGCACGAACTTGCTCCTGTATTCAAAGAGTCTGTTTAAAAAAGTATCTATGTATATAAGATTTAAAAATATATCTGTAAAATAAGTTTGTCTTCAAAGATATAAATGCCATTTGATCTGTCGAAAAATCCTCCATTTTTCAATTTTTTTGGGAGGGGGTTACATTCAATACAGTTAAAATAATTTTAAAAAAAAATTAATTTAAGATTCAAAATTTTACCTCAAAAATAAGTTTGTCTTCAAAAATTTAAATGCCATTTTATAAGTAAAAAAGCCCTTGATTTTTCAGAAAATTTTTTCGAAAATCGTTAGAGCGGTTTTTTTTTAAATTAATTTTTTATATATAAAATTTTTCAATTTTGTTCTAAAAATATTTTTGGTATGCAGTTGTTTAGTGATTGTAAATACACGCTCTACATTTGAATTTCGTAAAAAAATATTAACCCGTTTTTGAGATATAGAATTTTGAAAAAAAAAAATTCAATATTTTTTTAAAAATCCAAACAAAAAAAAATTGCACTTTTGATAATCAAATATTGTTAAAGCAATGTAAGAGCTTATTCACAAAAAAAATTATTGAAATCAGTACATAAGTTGCTGAGAAAATTAAAAAACAAAATAACGGTTCCTTGAGCGGTACCTTTCCTGAGCAAAACAAAAATATGTTTTTCTTATTAAAAGAAGCCAAGTTTTAAAATAAAATTTTAGAGAAAATTAAAAAAAAATCTATCGGTTTGTTTTTGAGAAAATTCAAATTATCGTTTTTTGACCAAAAAAATTGTATGGGGGCCACTGTTAGTTTTGATCTTAAAAAAAAATGAAAAAAACGCCTAACGCGAATCTGCTCAAAACCTTAACTTCCAATTGTGAACTCAATCGACCCAATGGTTTAGGCTGTAGGAGCGTGGACAGACAGACAAAATTTTGCACGAATGCAAAACTTGCCATATATGTAGTTCCTATATGTCGCAAGTAAAAATCATCCTTTTTTGTTTTTCATTAAAGTTCAATAATTATTGACTAAATCAAATAAAAAATGTCTGTTCAAATATTATGTGTTTTTTTTTTGCAATCCATCCTTGATTAATAGGCCCGAAATTTGAGCGCGAAGGTAGACGACCCCCTTAACCAACTCACAGTGACACTAGTACGGACGATGAATTCATTGACGAGACTTTAGGGTTTAAAAAAGATGTATAGTTTTACAATTTTTCAATTATCTCAAAAACTAGAAGACATAAAAAGAAGAAGTTTTAAGTGTTTGATAAGAGAAGCTTACTACATCAATTACTTCTTTCTTGGTTTTTATAATTATGAGCAAAATAATCCTCAAAGTGATCGTTTCACCTTTTTTTTATATAAATTTTGACTTTGAAGTCAATTATTTCAAAAACAATTTTAATTTGTTTTTATATTTGAAGTCAATTTTTATAAAATTGCCCCTCCCGCCTAAACGAGAAAAGATAGACCCCCTCTAGTAAAAAATGCATGTAATACATCCTCTACTAAAAACGTTTATTATATCTTGTCGCCAAATTTATCGTACATGAACTTGAACGTACGTGTTTTATATTTCTGAACAATTATTTTAAATGATATTTCTAAAAATAATGTAATTACTTAATTTATTAATACGAAAATTTCAGTTTAGTTTATTTTACTGATATTACAACAGACACATTTTTTTTAAGTTCCATACGGAAACGTTCAAAATTAAATATTTTTGGTTTCAATCACAATTTGCAAAAAAAAAACTGGTCCGTATCGTAAAAAACAAAAAAGATCGTTTCGATAAATCGATAAGTCGTACTGTAGATAATTGTAGAAAGATTAATATTCAAAACTACTATTAACTATCACTTTAGCCGATTCCATCCATGATTTATTAGACATTATAAGAACAAAAGTGAATGGCGCAAAATTTTAAGCAACCTATTGTTAAGGTTTTAACAATTTACTAGTAAGCAATTTGCTAAATATTTAAAAATTTACTAAGGAATTCCAAAATTCTAAACCTTTCTTTTCGTTTTACTAACTACTAAATTGATAATTTCCTTTTATTACCAAAAAAGCATCCAAACATGTCTAAAAAGTGACAGTTTGTGAAAATAAACAAAGCAAATACGCTTAAACGGACCTATTAATTGGAATTCCCAACTGTTGACTGGAAAATTTTATTCACTGCTCTTAAAAAAATACTTTCACAGATGTCATATGGATTTAGAAAATTGCTAAAACTTAAAGTAGCCAATTTGTGATTGTAACTTTAGCAAATTGTTAAGAGATAGTAAGATGTTAAAATCACTTAAAATTAGCTAAATCACCTTTTTAGCCTAGAAAATTGCTAAAAATGGATTTAAGATTTTACTAAATCATTTTAAGTTTTTCGCCATTGTTTTTATTTTTGATTTAAAAAAAATATTAAACATTTTTTTAGGAATTTCATATTTTAGCTAAAATTGAAAAAGTTTACATAGGTATTAAAAAAATGTTTTACAAAAAAACCGCTCTATATGATTTGCAAATGAAAATTTTGAAAAATTAAAGTTTTTTTTGAAATTTTAAAGTACAGGAAATATTTTAAAACAGACTTTGGATACATGAATAAGTTCGTGCGACCCACTCGTGCGTTTTATTTGTAATAAAATTAGCTACGATATTAAATATATAAAGGGTGTTCTTTTTAGACGTGTGGTGTTCAAAGTTTCCTTCAATTAATTAATTGTTCCGTTGAGTTGTGCGAACCGAGCTATTAGATCAGTAATAAATTTACAAGTTTTACAAACGTTGTTCAAGAGTAAATCTATTCATTATGAAATGATAAACCAAACTGAGCATAAATTAACTGACAGCTGTCAAAAAAACCAACTCAGAAAAAAGGATTGTGAGATCGAAAACCGCACACCTAAGAAAACACCCGTTATATAAGAATAGTTCGAAATTCGAAAAGGAAACACATAATTTGTTTAGTTTATTGAAATTTCGTATATCCGTGTTGCACTTATGCATAAACAGTTAATTTGTTTATATATAAAATCTCCAGTTAATTTTTTGAGGAATTTGGGAATTCACCAGCAGAAAAGGATGAAAATAAGTATTAGTCAGATAACAGGTAAAACCGTAAAACCCACTTCAAACGAGTCAAAATCAAGCTTATTGTTGTCAAACAACAACTTTGTAGCTTATGATGGTACATACTCGTATATGGCCCATCATCTATTTTTGTTTATTCCATTTCGTAGTTATGTATTGTACATATGCATGTACATATAAAGGCACGTATTTTTGTGCCTTTATTTGGTTTGATTTTTGTTTTGATGGACTGCACCTCATTTTGAATTTATTTTAAGTCGCCTCTCTTTTCACTTTAGACCGTTTTGCACTGCTCATAACTTATTTTCTGTGCTCTGAGTTGTGTTTTTTTAACTTCCCATAAGAAGTTATTGCAATCGGTCCAATTTGTCAAATTAAAAATGTTGACATTTCTCGACGTTTCAAGGTCCCTAGAATCTAAATAAAAGATTTTTAGAGAGATGTCTATGTGTGCGTGTATGTCCGTACGTTCCTTATCCATATCTCAAGAACCAGTGGAGATATCGACTTCAAATAAATTTTGTTTTACAGATAATAACACAGGATGCAGAAAGGACTTTCAAAATAATTTAGTGGGTGGTTTTTTACCATAGTAAATAAAAAAAATGCAAATTTTGGTTAGCCCAAAATATCTGACATATAAATAACGCTAGCGACTTGAATTAATTTTTTTTGTATTTTAAAGCTTCACGTGATAATAAACTAATACAATTTTGAAAAAAAAAATAATTAAAGTTCTTTTGTAAATAAAAAAAAAAAAATGGTTTTGTCTCCAAAATAATTGCATGCAATGAAGAACTGCGTTTTTGACATCTGGTAAAATTTTAAGAAAAATCAAACTGACAGTTTGTTTTACAAAAAATAAAAACCATAAAAGATTTGGTAAACATTTTTTTTCGACTCAAATGTCTTCTTAAAAATTAAAGATATTGGCTTCAAACTAATTTCATCTTAAATCTCGTTAACAAAACTAGATTTTGAAATCAAACTTTTTCATCATACACAAAATATTGTTTGTAATTTTTAGTTATTCTTATAGAAAAATTTAACTGACAACTTTTTTAACAAAAACAACAAAAAACTGATATAAAATGGTTTTCCAGAATGATGATAGATGGTATCTGAGAGCTATGACGTTATGACGATAAATGATAAAATAAAGAAAGATATTGACTTGAATATTTTGTTGAAGTTTTAAGCAAGACAAATCGACAGATGGGATGGAAAGTTATCATTGTGGGTCGCATACCAGCCTCTTTTACTATTTTTTGTTTTGAATTGGAAGATATGTTAACGACAGGCAAATTAATTTTTGTTGCCAAAGTAAAAATCATTTTCGAAGAATTTTAAACGATTTAGTAAAATGTTACTATGCTTAAAAATTAATATAATTTTAAACGATTTTAACTCTTAACAATTTGCTAAAGTTAAAATCACGGAATGGCTACTTTAACTTTTAGCAATTTGGTGAATTCATATGGCATCTCTACAATTTTTCTTATAAAAGCAGTGGCTAAATTGGTCCATTCAACAGTTCGGAATTCCAATTACTAGGTCCGTTTAAGCATATTTGCTTTGAACTCTCACTTTTTAGACATGTTTGGATGATCGTTTTTTAAGAAAAGGCAATTAGTACTTTAAATTTTGGACTTCCTTAGCAAATTGCTAAATATTTAGCAAATCACTAACTAGTAAATTGTTAAACCCTTAAGAATAGGTTGTTTAAAATTTTACGACAAAAAATCAGACACCCAAACAGAACTTATTTTAAACAAAAACGGGTGTGGTATGAACATTTTGGCTTTGTATTATGGAGAATTATTCTTAAAGAAATGGATAAATAAATCGTCATCGTCATAATATCATCATGATATCATCATACGCACGTAGGTACGTTCTCAATTTGAAATGCACAAAAGGATATGCTGGTACACAAACAAACATAAGCCATCAAATACTGTTATTTTCACCTGTCGCGAAGTCGGGTCTTCACGTGACTGAAGAATTGCATATTGCATTATGGCTTTGGGATGGGATAGAATTGTTAATGCCATCGTATACAGCCTGTCACTTTGAAGTAATGCAAGTGGAAATAAATTGTTGCAAAATTGGGACATCAAAAAGATTTGCTTATCTCATGACATTATATTATTGTGTGAGTAGATACATAGTTGAAAATGTTAAATTAAAATTTGGTTCAAGGTTGATTTTAAATGCGTTTAAGATCGCTCATAAATAGTAATAGCATTCATAAAGCTAGTGACTACGTAGTCTAAATTCAAGTAGCTTTAAGAATTCAAAATTACATTACAAGCTTATTAATCCGGAACTGTCGTATTACTGACAAATGCAAAAATATATAAAATAAGAACAATTTTTGATTTGGTAACTTTAAATAATCTTTTATGTTTTTAAATTCAATAAAAGCAATTGTAAGACATAGTGTGAGTGATTTATATTTATATTTAAATACTGAACGATTAATTTAATTTTGAATATATTTATTTATCCTTACTAATCAGCTGATTGTGAAACGTCAAAATAAGTGTTTACTCACTTTGTAGCAGAAATTTGTACTCTACATCGGAGGTGAAATTCCAACTGATTTTGTTGTTGAATTTAGCCAATCAGAATGCCTTGACTAGGTAGCCACTAGCTTAGACTGCGTTGCGAATCCATAGTAACCTTATTTTTTCTACAAGCTAACCGATCAGTTGAACAGCTGATTTACGAATTTGTTATTTGTGTGCTTGTTTTTACGACATGTACCTACCTTATAAAAATGTTGTTGGAATTGACCAAAACGACCCCGTCAATAACAGGAAGCAGTATCGGCCAGTCCAATGGTAGAGTCGATGTTTTCGATCAAAAGGTTTCTATTTATTACTGCACACGTCAAATAAAACTCTAGCCGATGGTTTTTATTTGACAACTTACTGGCTGAACACAATGATGAAGCTGAAACTGAAGCTTGTGGTACTTTCAAGTAGTATTCACATGAGCGCGACCAAAGAACGACCAATGAATTACAAAATGTGAGTTTATATATGTACGTTTGAAGACATATACGATAACAATATAGTTTCTATATGATTTATGATTATGATGCATACTTTTACTTTTCAGTATCATATATTAATAAATTTAAGAAAACAAATTTATTCGTTGCGAAAAAAATTGTAGTTGATACGAACTGTCAAACTTTATTCGCGTTCCACATTATCCACACTCGCAACGAATAAAATAATCGCGCGTACACCTAAAAAAATCATTCTTGTTTTGGTTTCGGTGGTGAATGGTGTTCGGCTGTGCGACGAATTAAAAACTCTCATGTGAAAGAAATGTCAAAATCGACGAATATTCGTTCATTCGTTGGTCGTTGGGCGTGCTCATGTGAATAGTGCTTCAAAGCTGAAAAGTACGAAAACAACACACAGCCTTACAATGCGAAGTTGGGCCGAAGCTGAAGCCCAAGTTGGATGAACTTGAACTTTTGACTTTATACTGCGCAGATTCTTGAGACATTTGTATGGTTAATATGGATAGTTGAGGGATTAAAAATAAAAACTTTTGAATTGATGCTGTGCAGATTCAATTCTTATCGCGCTTTACTATTGTAGACGTCCTCTGCGTTTTTAATGACAGCTTCTTGAACTTCTTCAAGCGTTTTTTTAACTTCAAGCTTCATCCATTGTGTTCTGGCGGTTACTCGATGTAGCAGCGCTAGCGACTGTCATTATTTTTCGAAATTTCAACCCACAAAAAAAAAAAAACAAAAATTTATTCAGAAACGAAAAGCTCATCGAACTGGCGGAAGAGCTGATGGAGTTGGAAATTAATGACCGTTCAGAGCCTGCAACGCAATACTAAATAGAGTAAACTACTTTGGATGACACTTTCTCTTTCAAATAACCCTAAAGAAAGAAGTACAACGGTGTCAAACCACGCATGATCTTGGCGGCCAATTGACATCGCCTCCACGTGAGATAACACTGCCATTGAATTTGTCGCGCAAAAGAGCCATTGTTTCGTTAGCTGTGTGGCAAGTGGCACCGTCGGTCGTCGCGTCCTGTTGAAACCACATATAGTCCAAATGCTGCAATTCTGCTTATGGACGAATCCATTGAGGTAAAAATTTGCTTAAATATGTGCACTATTTTCCGATTGCACGCACGTTTGGACGATTAAATTGACCGACAAAATCGAGAAGTGCACGTTATGCATTTTGATTTATAGGCGCATTTTATAAATAGTAAGCTTGAATAACTTTAACGCGTTGCTCGATCGTGTGTCTTTCCATGGTTCAAATTCAGTTAGTCTGAAATTAAGAAATGTCAAATGAAATGCATAAAAAAAACTTTACGTTTAGGTGTTGTTCACAATCAACATCAGCCCTTAAAATTTAACCAAACTTTATATAATATCCATTGTACAATTATTGAAATAAAAAGAATACGTTTTTTTTTTTGTTAGACATTCTATAGTTCTATAGTTGGGTTCAAGTTGACACCATGTCAAGTGTCCGAATTATTTCCAAAACAAAACCTAAAAATGTATCTAAAACACAATAGAAAATTTAATTTCGTTTACTGAGTATTGATACCACAAAAATAAAATTAAAAACAAAAATGTTATGAGTATTTGAAACGAAATTTTAAAACATATGTATTTTAAATCATCGCAATCATTTAACGGTTAATCATAATTTTGCTAATTACAAAATTGCAAACCATCTGAACGACAAAATCGAATTGGAAGTAACAGAATATTTGTCTTGCAACATGCAAAATGATTCTTTTTATCTTTTTAATAATTTGTTAATTTTTACAGGTGCTGTACAGGCTTACAGGTACCTTACCTACCTGCTGCGGCGCGCGCTGTGCTGGTAGCTGGTAACGTGCGTTCGTTGTAGTCTCTCGATCGTTTATTTGTAGATAACTTTTCTAAGTTCTTTTTTCATTCAAACGTATATCTAAAGAACCCCTCCTTAAAACCTACATACATTATATCCACTCATAAGGCATTGAAACTGTTTTCTATTTTGTTCTAACATTTTCTTTATTGCCTACGACTTGCTAGAAGCTAGAAGCTTTCTAGCATGCCTTTATTATGCGCTAGACGCTAGTTTGTTCCTTCTCCCCTTTAATTTTTTGTTCTAGTATTATTTCTAGAGAAGTGATATTCTATACACTGCGTGAAGCTGGCTTCATAATATGGTCTTTGGTAGGTTTCGGTGTATCTAATAGTCCGTGCTCTCATTTGGGGTTGTTCAACTCCGTCATCATATTTATTTTCCTCCTCTCTGCTATGGTTCGTGGTCTCCAATATTGACTCTCTGTCATCATCATAGTCACTACCACCGCCTGCCTTTCGTTTCGTCGTCGACGTTATCGCTCTTGTGAATAGGAGGTTTAATATTTTTCTATATTATTTTTGTTGAAATTATGGTGGCGAGATCATGGTGACTTGATGTTCGAATCGAAGTGGATCAAAGTTGATCGTGTACTGCCTATTGGAATAACCTTGATAATTTTCTAGTTTGATATGTTTTGGTTTTTTTTTTTAAATAAGAAAAGCACAATACACGACCAGGTTGGGACTTCCATCATAACGTTACGTTAGGATAATAATATAGACGAAATATTTTTTTTTTTTTTTTATTTATTGGGTTGAACATTTATCTCTTCTGTTATCAAAACCCGTTAAAAGTCCAATTAAATTAAATTTTGTCAAAATTGACAGCCTTGTGTTAAAGCTAGAAGATTTTTTTTTGAATATTGTATGAGAAAAGATTTTGTATTTTCTTCTTTACACTAAACAATTGTGCTTCTTCTTTTGTGGATCTCATGCATTTGGAATGACACGTAACCTGCAATTTAATGTCGTTTTAGACGAAAGAAGAGGCTGGGATGCGACGAGATGAGAAGTTATCAGTGACTTCTCATCCCTTTTTAGGAAAATTCAAATAACAACTTTTTTAACAAAACACGAAAACCTACAAAAACAACAAAAAACTGATAAATAATGGGTTTAATCTTAAAAGTTTAACAAAATGTTCATAACAACATTTTCTATAAGATACACAAATTGATGTCAATACCTTTCTTTCTTCTTCTAATACTTGAGTCGAAAACCATTTCTTATCAGTTTTTTGTTGTTTTTGTAGGTTTTCGTGTTTTGTTAAAAAATTGTTATTTGAATTTTCCTAAAAAATTAACTAAACATTAACAACAATATTTTGCATTTTCATTTCAAGATCTATTTTTGTTAACGAGATTTTTAGTCGAAAACCAATTTTAACCAATTTTAGCGGCATTTCTTAAAAGACATTATTACTTATACAAAACGAACACAGATTGGATTGTTTAAAGAAAATCAAGCACAGAATGAAATAATTTTGAAATCAGTACCTTCATTTATTCACGAGATCTTGAGAATTGAATATCAATTTAAAAAAAAAAAAGAAATTGCGTAGATACTTTTTTTTTGTAAATTTTAATTTTTATGAACAAATCTGTCTGTTGGATTTATGTAAACATTTTACTGAATGTCGAAAACAATATTTTCTATAAGATGAAATTAGTTTGAAGCCAATGTTTTTAATTTTTGAAAAGATATTTGATTCGAAAATCAATGTTTACCAAGTTTTAGTAATTTTTTTTTAGGTTTTTATTTTTTGTAAAAAAACTATCAATTTTTTTAAATTTTACCAGATGTCAAAAACGTTATTCTCCGTTGTACAATTATTTTGGATATAACATTATTTTTTTTGTGGTGACAACTTTTTTTTTACAGTTTTTTTGATTTATAAAAAACCGGTTATTGATTAAAATTATATCAGTTTGGCATCACGTCATATTATATAATAACATTTTTAATTCAAGTCGCTAGCGTTATTGGTTTGTGAATTATTTTGGGTTAGCCAAAATTTACTTTTCGTTTTAATTGCTATAGTAAAAAATAAAACAGCCATGGAATTTGTTTGAAAGTCTTTTCTGCATATTTCTAATTCTAATATGCATAACAAAATTTATTTAAAGTCGATATCTCTACTGGTTCTTTAGATATGGACGACGAAAAAAGCTTCACGAACGCACAACCAGACAAGTGTCTAAAAATCTTTGATTTAGATTCCGGAGACCTTGAAAATTCGAGAAATGTCAAAATTGTCAATTCGACACATAGATTACAATTGAAGCGCTTAGAAGATGAAGGTGTTAAGTGACATTTTTTCAAATTTAGGGTTTTCCCTACAAATGAATGTCTTATATGAAAACTTAAATTTCTGACTCATCTGTACTCTTCTATCACCTATAGATTCGTATTTAGCCAAAGATGAAGGTTTTAAATGCATACACTTCGGTAATAATCTGTGTGGATGAATGTGTTAAATGCGTTTAAGTCCTTTTTACACAAAAATAATGATATCTGACTTATAAATTTTGTGAATAAAGGTGTTATGTGCGCACTTAACACCTTCATGTGTGAACCTAGCAATAACTGTCGCTATCAGTCTTCACAAAATATCGATTTGAGTGCAAGAAAAGAAATGCTTTCTGGGTTTTATAAGTTAGATGTTTAACGCGAAAAATGCAGTGTTATTTAGGAGCATTCAAATGAAATCTCCAAAACGAAGGGCAACCTTTAGCAAAAGAAACGTAACCTACGAATATCACATTAATCTTGCTGGTAAACCAGTTCGGGTGTGTCAGTTTGTTTTCTTTTCCAAATAAGTTTAAGAAAATTGAGAATAATACAGCAAAAGCTCAGATCTGGACAGTCAGTTCCCTCACCGGACAAAAGAGGAAAACATCTTGTTCGGGAAAATAAAGTTCAGGACAAAGTGAGGGCCTACACTACATATGCGAACACATCGCACCCTTAGAATGAAAGTGGACCTAACTCAAAAATTGCAACTTGCGGAAAATGAGCAAAAAGTCTTCAATTTTGATTTTATTTCTCACATATTTCGTTGAAAATTATTGATTTTGCGAATTGAAATAAAGTGACTTTATTTGAAACGGTTTATTTGTAGTTTTTTTTATTTAATGTCAATTTTTGCAATTTTTGAGTTAGGTCACTTTCATTCTAAGGGTGCGACATAGGGGAGTTTCCTGCGGTAGAGTCGCATTATTCCAGAAATAAAAACCCATTTAAAAAATATCTCTCTCCTCTTTTGAGCGTGCCCAAAATGTACAAGCTGTATATTGAAAAATGTGACTTTAATAACAAAGAACATTGTTTTTTTTTTTGTAAAGGAAGCATTTTACAGAAATATTTTGTCTCGAACTTTAATCTTTCTTTTCGGCAGTGATGATACGGGAGACAATACTGCAAAGCATCGATTAAGCTACAACCAAATTTGAAACACTGAAAAAAGATAGAGAAAAAGCACCTTATGAGAAGAATGTTGTGTATTTAACTGTTGACTTGCAACAAACAATGCCCTTGCCGAGGCTCACAGCATCGAAGGCATTTTATTGGAGGCAGATGTGGTTCTACTACTTAGGAGTTCATCCTATAACGTCAAACGGGGAAAAACCCTATATATTTACATGGACGGAAGACGTGGGCGATAGAGGGAGGAAGTGGCTAGCTCCCTATGGTCGTTTGTTCAATCATTAAGGATAGAGATCATTTTATTATTTGGTCTGATTCATGTGCTGGACAAAACCAAAATTTTAACTTCATCTGCCTGTACCAAACCTTGATACTTCAAGGATACTTCAAAACTATCGACCACAAATTTCCAGAAACAATACACACGTTTTTAGATAGCGACAGAGACTTCGGAAGAATTGAAAAGGTAGATCAGTACCGAGACATCATAAGAACTGCTAGCACAAAAAAACCGTTGTTATTGACATGCAAAATTTTCATTCATTGAGTGATCTTCAATATAAACTTAACGTAAAAAATTCAACAAAAAACGTCGCTAATGACAAGGTTCAATTTAGGGACTCGATCAAATGGATTCGAGTAGAGGAGTATGGTTCCTACCTTTACAAAGAATGCTTTGAAGAAAATGTTCCTTTTAGTAAGGTCATTATAGCCAAAAGTAGCTAACGTCCTGATAAAAATCAAGATTTTATGCCAAGAGACGCAGAACAAATTAAAAACTTACAAGAACAGATGAAATTTGTTACTCTAGAACATCAATGGTTTTATTCTCATGCATTTTCAGCAGGTCCTCGAGAAGGAAAAGAGACAAAACAAAACGAAAATAAATAAACTGCAGCTTTTCAAAATGTCACTTAACACCTTTTTTTAAAAAAAATAAATTAAATCCAAAAAAATTCCTGGATGAAGGTGTTATGCGCAAAAAAATGTAAAAATCTCAAAAACTATTTGCGATGAATAAAAAATAATACCTATACTACACTTCCCTGGGTTTTATTGACTTTAAATTATACCTACAATATTTTAAAAAATTTCACAAGAAAATTTGTAGACTATAAACTTTAAATGCTGTTAACTCAAATGTTTGAAAATGTCGCTTAAGTCCTTCATCTTCTAAGCGCTTCAATTGTAAAGCTTTGCGATTTTTGATAAAACATTTATGTTTGATGGTGTCAGAATTAAGATGACAGTTCAAAGCTCTAAGCTGGAAAGAAAATAAAGTTCGTTATTAGATGTGTTTACGTTGATACAACCTGTATTTAAAATATTTAGGTAAGCTTATGTCTATTTTGCAGAATCGAACGTTCGAGTTGGAGAGTTTTTTTACAGGAAAATGTATTTACTTTTTCAATAATCACAAGTACTGTCTGATTAAATTTTATCCATAGCAATTTAATGCAAACAAATTAAAAAAATCATCATACGTCGAACGGATTCCTCAACTCTTGGTTTTTAGTAAAATTTTTTTAATAAACTCATCCGCAGATCACATCCTCAGCTTATGTGAATTAGATACAATGATTGTTAATATCGGTAGGTGTGTCAATCAATCTGACATCGTAAAATAATTACGCAAGAAATTAATCCCTTTATTACAATTACTGCGTTCATAAGCTCTAATAAACCTTAGATCAATTGGCCAGTTTATATTTCTAAGATATCCGTGATTTCTGTATTTTCAAAAAAATAAGCGGTAATTCAAAGCACTCCTAAGTTTTTCAACAAGGTTCTATAATTCTCCTAATTCTCAAAAGTTCACTTTAATAAACCTTTCTTCACTAACTAAAATCATAGATAAATTGTACTTTTAACAATTTCATTATAAGGTTGGAATTATTAAGCAGTATGATAGCATCTTAATTTGTTTCTAGCCGGTTAAATATTTGTTTTAGCAACAGTTTTGTCATAAATTCAGCAGATTAAAGCAAGTTGAAAATATTTTTCCCTATGAATTGATTTCTATGTCTTTACTAAATTGTACTAAAACACTTTTTTGTGGAGGTTCAAACCCCGTAGGTACATTGTTAGCGGTGGCGCGCAAATCGATGGAGACTTTTAAAAATGTCTATTTATATGTATATGTATGTTTATATCTATTTCAGGGCATGGGTAATGTTGAAACCATTAATTTTTACAGTTAAAGATTAAATTGAAAACTTTAAACATGGAAATAAAATAAAAAAATAAATTTTTGGAATTGGGTTCCGAAAACAAAGTTACAAAAATAGAAGTAGCATTTTGAAAGTGAAAAAATATGACCCAATAACTCCACAAATAAACAGTTATTTTTTGTGGAAGAAGATTTTTACCCGGGTCATTAAGGCATAACGCTTATTGACCAACCCATTTAGTTATGAATGAGCTTCGTTACTTATAAGAAACATTTCCTTTTAAGTTTCGGTCACCGATTACGAATTTTAGTAGAAAGTTTTTACAATTTGCAGACGTTGCTTGTCGTGTACTTTACCATGATGTTGACCCAAACTTTTAATCAGGGGGGGATCACACACTCAACATAAAGAAGAGTTTTTGAAAACCGCTTACAAATTTTCTTTAATGTTCTCTAAAGGAGGTTGACCAAATTTAAATAACATACTATCGTTATCAGTCGGCTTACTCGTAAATTGGAGCAGATGCTAGAAGACAAATTCTAAAAAAATAATGTTTTGTGTGAACCTATTGAAAATATTTTGATCTTAAAGGGATTAACAAAACTTAAAAATTGTAGAGAGGAAAATGTTTGGTTTTTGAATGTAAGGAAATAGGTGCATTTAAGTACATAATTTCACTAAAAATTAAATAAAATCAAATAAGTTGGGAAGACACTTAATTGTGATACTCACAAATTACACGTTGCAGAACCTCTTTAAACTTCCGTTCTCGAGAGATTCAAAGTTTTTATATTAAATGAATATAGATATGAAACGTACAATATGTTTTTCAAATAGCCATTAGTTTAACGAAAGTGTTTCCCGTTTTTGGGACATTAATATTTTTGAAATTCAAGTTTAAATCTCAATTCTAGAGCATCCAGAGTAAATTCACCTCAAAATGTAGATTTCTTTAATTTTTTAAGATCTCAAAAGCTTTTGCATTTAATAGGAAATCATTATTTATGTGCGTCAACAAAAAAATAAGATGGAATTGAAGACAAGTTTCAGAATTTATTCAAGGTTGTTTTTATCAGAAAACCACCTTTTTTATTTGTTTTTTAGTCTCACAAATCTGGGGGGGGGGGGTCATGATCTCTTCGACCCCCCTGCCCTGTATCGGCCATTGAGTAGATAAGTAAGTAATTCATCCATTTTATTTACAATTTTTAGAGTTTAACAGTTTTCATATAAACATAACAAATTTCAAAGCTATGGCATTTGCGTCAGCTCAGTTGGCAAAGTGCATAATGGTACATGTACTCGTATATAATATATAAAGCGATTTTTAAAAACATATAATTTAAATGAATTAAGTTCTTATTATTATTAAAAGATTTCTAAATTTAAAAATGGTTTTTTAAAAGCTGTGCATCAGTTTCCAATTCAAACTATTTAATAATTCTATTGTTTCTTGCATTGAAAAGCTGCCCAAAGCCCAAAACAATGTTGTTTTTGGTGTTTTAATACTGAACAAATACTTATATAAGATTAAAGAAGTCTTTTTTTGTTCGAATGTATATAATTCTGCTAACTGACTGCTGAGCTTCTGTTACAAACGTTCCTCGGACAAAGTCTTCGTGTTTTTGAATTGTATTGTAATGAAAAATTTCCAGTTGACATACGTTGTTTGGATCGAAATGAATAATTTCTCCATAGGTATTAACAATATTTTACCACTTTATGGTCCACCAATCCAAACTCCTCAATTCATATACAAGCATTTTCTTGGTCAAACGAGTATCTGAATGTGAGGCAACTTTACAGATATATTCTACCTGATGCTTAGGAGTGATGTTGGTAAGCAATTTTGCAAGTCCCATTTCTAAGTAAACTACGAAGTTAGGAGTTCAATTTGGTAGTTTTTCTACCACTTGAAATTCCGCCATTCCCCAAACTTGTGCCGCATAGCAAAGTGATATTTTCACAACTCATTCGAATAGTTTTGGTTTCAGAAAATATTCCTCCATGTCATATTCAGCAAACTTTGGGAGGTCTTAACCTTTTCAATAACATGCTGTGTTTGAAATCGATCCATGGGTTTAAATTAACTTCTAGATAATTATAGTCTTTTGTGATTTCAAGACGATGACAACTGAAGAACCATATGCCTCTAACAACACTGTGAGATCAGTTGAAAACCATGATTTTGGATTTTTCGGCATTTTTTGTAAGGCGCCATGTATTGCAGTATGTTGACAACCGGTTTATCATCAGCTGTACATTTTCTGGTGTATCTGAAAGAATCACAAGATCGTCACCATATACAGAAGAACATTTATTGTATTATTAGCGATCCTAATTCCACCGGCCATATACTCGCATTCATTTATAAACAATGCAAACAGCAAAGCACCTTGTTTAACAACAGTATCAGTATCAAACCATTGTGAGAACAAGGACCCATCCCATACCGCTGCTTCTGTACCAGTATACATATTCCTTAAAACTTCTAAACATTTTCTAAAGATTCCGCATTTTTATTTCTGTATGGAAGGCTGAAAGCTGTGCCTTAAAATCAACAAATGCATAGATCTTTTTATTTCTGGAAATAAATACTTTCACAATCGACGTTAACGCAAAGTATTGTGCAGTATTGTAATTTTTCCCAAATCCAGCTTGGAGGTAGTCAATATGCTGTTATCATCAACCGAATTTTCTAATATGTTCACTAGAATCCCGCAAAACTTAGCTAAAACGTTCATTACTAAAATTTCCTGGTAATTCGGATCAGCTTTCTTATATGAAAAGGGAAAATGTTGTTGAAAAGTAGTTTTAGCCTATTACTAAAAGTCGGTGTTGCATTTTTGAAACACTCCGTCTTCACCTGGTGCTTTTTCATGTTTGGCTTTTTGAAGGTAGATTTTTTAACATTGGTGTCTATTTCAGAGTCTAAAGTTTCTTCAATAACAAGAAGTTTTGCAAAGGCAAATCATAGATTGGACTTATTGAACAGTAGGTTTTGGAAACGGTCTGATAGTTGATCTAAGAACACATTTGTACCAATAACAAAAAATTGACAATGGCATTTCGATGATTATAGTGAAAGGGTGCGTTCACAAATTATATTCAAAGTTGTCAAGTCGCTATTAGAAAACCCATTATATTGAATTATTTTATTTTTGTCACTTTTAGAAAGAAGAAATACAACATTTCGAACAAGATTGTCAACGGATCTGCCGGATATAGGAAATTCGAGGCATACCTACGTTTAAATATTTTCTTTAAAGAGAATTAAAAATATATCTAAGATCGGAAATTAATTACTTAGGACAATTTTGACATTTCCATCATTAATCAACACAAACCGCTCTAAAACCACCAACAATAAAAACGACAACAAAAATATAAAACTATTTTTACGACTAGGAACTCTGTTTTCTGCTATGGCACGTGAGTAACCTAGAAACTATTTCAAAACACACGATGAAGCTGACTCATGAAAAAGAAGAGTTAATTTAACAATAACAAGAAATGCAATATACAAGAAAAAGAATCCAAAAAGCCCGACAATCCACTACGTCACAAAACTAAAAATATAAAACCCCCATGTTCACCTCCACCTCCACCACCACCTTCACTTCCACCTACCTATAATAAGTCTTAGTTCCCCCTCCCGCTAACCATAAAATAAAAGAATACACAACAATGCAAAGCGAGAAGCGGTCGGTTGGAGCTGGAGGTGACCGCGACGAAGACCGACTCGACTACGACAACGACGGCATCGTCCAACGTCGAAGCTTCAAGTTGAAGACAGGTTTTAAATAATAAAGTTATTATTTATAGCTACAATCATTAGTATATACATATACAGTTATAGCGTGTTATAGCGAATAACCCAATTCTGATGTGATCATATGTTTATAATCAATGGTTTGTTGCACTGTCTCTCTTTTCTTGCGATATCTTCGCCTGCTAAACACGAATTGTACGTCTTGAAAATATTTTGAATGGAGTAAAGAATTAAAATTGAAATGGAATCGAGAAAAAGATACTTTTGTTGTGTCGAATTTTTCTTAGAGAGAACATAGCAGCTCAACTTGTGGTGGTATAACAAAACAGTTTTTCTTTTGTTTTAATGTATATAACACGCACTAAAGAGGTATTGAGTACCCTTTAAATGAGCATCAGCGAAGGTAGAGAGGGTTTTAAAGGAGGTGACTGTGCACATTGGTTTTGAATTCCTGAAAATTTTCCACATTCAGACATTCGTGTGGTTCAGCTAAAGAACGAATCTCTGTATACTTAACATTGAAACAGAAGTTGGGCTCGGGGGTATACTGATGAGTATTCCTGGAGGCGTGAGTGTAATGTTTGAATTGCTTGAGGGGAGGAGCATAATCCGTTAAAATAACGGCAAAAAATGGTGACTTAAGAAACTGTACGACGGTGTTCGAGCGATGTAAATGATTAAACGATGATATCACCACCAATCGATTTAAGTGGTCTACGTTGATTAATGCCAAAGAGACTTAAGTAAGTTGCAGGAGCACCAGCCAAGAGATGGAAATAATACTCAAGCTTTATACATTGCCGTTGAAGTACTAAGTTGAAGGGCACTAACGTCAGCGAAGCAAAGAAGTTAAGTGAATTAGAAATTTCAGGCAGGAGATCATTATCGTAAAAAACGAGAAAGAGTGTTGGAGACAGAGCCCTGGGTCACACCAATATTTATTTTGTGTTCTCAGACTTTAATATATCCAATACTGCTTGTATTGATTGATCCGAAAGGTAATTATTAATCCAATGAGGGAGGGATTTGCCAAAACCAAAGAGAGAATAATGCCAAACTCTATCCAATGCTTTTGGAATATCGAGTGGAAATCTTACTTTTTTTCCAAAACGATATGTTAAGATTTGTTTCACTGCTGTGTGCGTTAAACCAATATACCCATTGTTCCGAAAGCCGTACAGACTGTTATTAAGGAGCTTTCGTTGTTCGAGATATTTCTTGGGCTGATAATAATTAATTGGCGTTTCCATGAACTTTTAAAAAAGAAGAACACCTCTTAGTGAAGTGTGAGCTAAAAAATAATCTCTTTGACAATTCGACCAAAATGCATCTGCCTATTTCACTAGAATATTCTTTATGAAAATACCGATACAACATTGTGACGGTGTTCGAGAGAGGTCCGTCAAGTTTGGGTGTTTCCAACGATCATGTTTTAAAGTTCTAATGACGCAGGAAGTAGTTCCCGGATTCGGCTTCAACAGCTGTAGGTCGCCTGCATCCTTAACAACATTACTCGCACACAAGAATGGTTGAGAGTTGTAAGTCACTAGGCCCTAGTTCTCAAAGGAATGTTGCGCCACTTAATCTTTTTTTAATGATGCAGGAATTTAGGGCTCTTTTTGTGCCAATATTGTGCTGTAATCCAGGTTTAGTTCAAAAATTCCTTCGCCGTCAAACTTGTTGTGATCTCAACATGGCGCCAGGCTGGAAACACCAAACCTTAAAGTTCAAAATTTAAAAAAAAACTTGTAATGAGGATATTTAGGGTTCCTAAGTTCGCGGAACTCCCTTACCCCTTAAATTAAGTCACAACGCTGACATTTTTGGAGACTTTCTAAACTGAACTAAATTAAAAAAAAAGCGAATGATTCTGTAATTTTGGGGCTGTTAGTCCGTGTAACTTCAGATTGGTATCGAAACGGGCATTTTAAAAAATTGACCAAATGGTAAAAATTAACTCCAAAAAGTATTTTTCAAAACTATGAATGTTTTAAATTTAAGGCTTGCTCCAGTCTTTAGAGTAAAATAAAGACTAATAACTAATGATAATTTTCAAAAACTATGTAAGATACTAAAATACTTGAAACTGTATCTAGAAAACAAAATCATTTGTATTTCAAAGGGACATTTTGATAGCACAAAATATCCCTTAAAAATACATTGTATAATGATTAGCCTTAAAAATGTCGTTTTTTTTGTTATTTTTAGCATAAATTGCATATTTTTAAAATCTGTCTGATGTGATAGAACCATTTTAAGTCGAGATTATAACTCAGGACAACATGGGTGATAATTGCCTAATATGGGTAAGGAATAAATTCTGGCGAAATTTTTCCGTTTTAAAAAGCGCTGTTAACAGCAATATTGTTCGGGAATCTTGTCTTCCTCCAGTTTCCAATATCTTCAAGATAAGATGACCAGTCCAAAAAGTAGAACCAGAATGAATGCCGCTTTGACCCCTTCGGAAGAGAAAGATAATGTTCAGAGAATTCACCAAATCCATTTTTATACTGATTACATCTACGCATAAAGGCTTATCGACGCTCTACATTTGTAAACACCTCGACTCCAATTATCGTGGAAAGAGTCGAAGGGCTTTTACTGTGACAAGGAAGAAATTAACATGAAAGAATTCTTTCGAATAAAAAGATTTTTAACGTTGAAGAAGTTTAAAATAAAGAAAACGATACAATTTATGCGACATGATCTGATCATATCAAACTGAAGCTATAGTTCTAAGGGCCACAATTATCCATCAAAACCCTTCTGTAATGGTTTGATTGAAAGCCTCACAAAACGCAAGTTTTGGGAAGAATACAATTAAATCCTAGCTTAACTTTAGGTTATATAATACATGTAATTTTTTTCGAGATTCATAGAAAAATTACAAATTTAAAAAATCATTTATTTAAACTTATTCAACTCTATTTTGCTTGAAAGCTTTCTTCCCACGCGCTATACACTTATCAAAGCAGCTCTGCCCACGGTCATTAAGGAATCAATAAAAAGCACAAATGAACGCGTTTTTCAAGTTGTTTCATTTAAAAAATGTAAAGCCTTAAGTTTTCTCATATTAGATATAGTTGTACTCACACTATAACACTAAACATTTGGCCTAGCTTCAAGGCAGCCAGGCCAAACACTAATCGTAAGTTTCGCAATAGCCCCACACACATTAAACCAAAACTCCTTGCTCCCATTAAATGCTAAAATATCTTTGTAAACAGAAGTTGAAATCTTTTAAAACATAAATAAGTTAGAAAGAAAAAAGAAAGAAAACAAAACTAGTTGAGCACAAGCATAAATTTTGTTTATTATTTTGTCTTATTACCTGCTGCTTGATCCAAGATCTTGATGTGGAACATTAGTTTCAGTTCAAGGTCAAAAGCTCTCTTAGAGCTCGCTTACCCAAACTAACGTCACGGCATCACGGCATCACGGCATGCGGTATCGGCAGAGTTGGCATGGTGGTGCGGCAGAGTTGGCAGCGAGGACAACATTAACATCCAAATCCAACCATTATCAACGAAACAGCCAGAAAAATATCTCACAGCAGCGAAGCAGCGCAGAAGCTGCCAAAATGAACCAACGAACGAAACCAAATCTTTGAATTCCAAAAGAAGTGAGTGCAATCTCGCGAAGTTGCGCAAATCATAATAAGACGCAGAAACACAGAAAAGACTTGATGGAAAGAGAGATGACGAAGTGGGTAGTGGGTTCTAGAGAACCAGTACCACCACGAATACGAGTGGTTAAACCACAACATTTCCAGCATCAACCAGCACCACCACCACGGTCTGATTCCAATAATCATCGATCATGCTCCAGAGCTCTTGAGTGTAACTTTTATTTTGAAAGCTTTTTTTTCTCCATAGTTATATCGTGCTGCACCGCGCAGTTCCGCTGAGGCGCTGACGAAGGCTGATAGAGCGTTCGCTCTGTGCTCACTGATACAAAAGTATCTGTAAAGTATAAAGTATGTACATGAAGGTACGCGCGGTACCGCATTTCGCGCGCACAGATTGCATAACTTGGAATGGGTTTTGAGAATCGTTCGTATTATTTTGTTGTTACTTTTTGCTTTGCTCGCTGGTGCTAGCTGCTGGCTGGCCGGGAATGAAGCACCTCGTCATATGATGCATTCGCTGAAGCAGGTTTAGCAGCGTTTGACTTACCCTCTGTAAGTTCATTATACACGCTGTCATGCGGTTGAAAACAGAATCGAATAAAAGACAGAGGTGTGCTGTTTGGAAGTTTGAATATACTCGTAAGCTGTTGCCGGTGGCACTATACAGTATTATTTTTGTTTGGCAATGCAAATGGCAAGTGGATAGCAAAAATGAAAACAAAAAGAAAATGTCGATGTGTTGACCTAGAAAGCTAGTAGAGTGCAAGCGGGGAACACAGTGCAAGACGTGCCGTCAAACGGGATCCCAAGACTTTGACTATGTTTTTGTTATTGTCTGTTAGCAAGTTTTTAGGTGACAAAGTCTTAATGATTTTGTTTCAGTTTTTTAGGGTCGTTATTTAGGTTTCATTTATGTTGGGCGCCATTTAAAAAGTGGAGAGTGTATAGTTCAATATTCTATGCAAAGCAAAAAGAAATAGTTTATTTCTTAAAATACAAATTAAAAGATGAGTTGCAAAAAGATAGTAGGTATTTCAAGTGAATATAGAAAACTTGATCACTGCGCGGGCAAAGCCGCGAGACATTCCAGGGGTAAGATAACATGAGTTAGTTGGTAAGCTTTCCACCAAAAGTAACGCTGTCTATTGTTAAAGTGATGAAACATGACTTTTCTGTATGCATTCCACTACTTTTAGTTTTTGCGCCTTATATTTTGTGATAGCTAATTGTCATAGTCAATGGGGATTTTAAGCCTTTTGAATTAGAATGGTAAATCTATAGGAATTATTGAGATTCAAGGAATAATTACATTTTCACCCTTTCCACCGCGCCGACGGCGACGGTTAAGATATAAGCATTTATAATATTACGGCCAAGATGTGGGACAAGAAGCGTTTCATAAAGGTTGGAAACAACTTAACAGAACCTTTCGATGTCAAAAAAGGCACTAGACAAGGTGATGCGCTGTCATGCGATTTCTTTAACATCGTCCCTGAAAGAATAGTGCAGAGCTCCCACGTCAACACTAGAGGCACTATTTTTTAAAAGTCTGTGCACTTACTGATGCTTATGCTGATGACATTGACATAATCGGAAGAACTCTGCGTGATGTCAATGGGGCTTTGTGAGTATTGAGGCAGCGGCGGCAAAAATGGGTTTAACGGTTAATGAGGGAAAAACAAAGTACATGCTGTCATCAAGAAAGGACATACAACACCGACATCTCGGTCAAAACGTTATCATCGACAGACCTAACTAAGTGGTAGTTAAGGACTTCGTTTACCTAGGCTCCGCTATGAACGTAGAGAACAACACCATCGCTGAGATCAAACGAAAAATAACTTGCTAATCGCTGTTTTTTTGGGCTAAGGAAGCAATTGAGTAGCAAAGCCCTCTCTCGAGCGACCAAAGTGTCGATATATAAGACCCTCATCATCCCCCCTATGACAAAAGCGGATGAAAGCACCTTGTTTCGTTTTGAGAAAAAAGTTCTTTGCGTGATCTACGGTCCCGTATGCATAGAAGGTAAGTGCAGGAGGAGATGGAACGACGAGCTGTACGGCGACGAAGACTTAGCCAAATAGGTAAAAGTCCAAGGACTAGATGGATGGGTCACATAGAGTGCGTGGTAACCAATACTCCAACCAGGGAAGTCTTCGAATCCACACCCACAGGACAGCGCAATAGAGGAAGACCACGGATCAGGTGGCGCGCACAAGTGGAAAGTGACATCACCCAACCTGGCGACATCTAGCTAGGAAGCGAGCTAGATGGAGAAGTTTGTAAGTAAATTGCAGTAAATTCCAAAAATTCTTCCGTCGTATTTATAAGATTTTCAGAAGAGTTTCGGGCATTAATTTCATTATAAGAAACGCCTAATGATAATCAACGATGATAGATCTAAAAGCAGACGGCACCTAATGATATGCTACTAATTAGTGTTATAAAAAAAGAAAAAGAATATATTCAATATCTAATTACAAGTGATACCGCCGGGTCTGCTCTGAATGGAGCTATTAATGAGATATTTCACAACTGTTAAAAGGAGCTTTAAACACTCTCCAGCCTTGTTACTACCTCTCACACAAAAATCATGTCATAATATTGTTCCGTTACGACCGACGTGAAGGACGGACAAACAAACAAACAAACAACCAAACAAACAACTAAACAAACTAACTTTCCCATTTATAATATTATTATAGATTTCAAGCTGAAAGCTGCATGAAATAACCATAAAAACAAATTTGCAAGCCCAGGCGTACGGCAGGATAGCCAGTAAGCGTTCAGCTTTTCAACTATTTGGATATTAGCCATTGCAGCAATCAGTGTTTTTTGTTAGTTAGAACTGCAGGACTGGATTGGTGGCCTGCTTGTAGAAGCAGTGTGAAATATTTGCAAGAATTAATTCAATATTCTTCCTCAGAACTGGAACACTTCCACCAATAGAATTAATTACTAAAATACAACTAGGTGGCGCAACAGCTCGAAGAGAACCAGGGCCTAGTAATTAGATTAGATAAGATTTTGATTTTATTTAAACATACATTTTTAACAATAATTTGATTAATACAATCAATATGATGCATGGCATTGCCGTCTGCCTGATTGACAACCAAAAGTATAGCTTTATATAGATTTAAATAAAAGAAAGTGCAGTTTAAGATTAAAACGCTTCATTTAAAATTTGATGTCTATATTTAAGTGCTGTTTTGCAATATGCATATAACTTTGTGACATCCATTTCCTGTAGAAGGCTTGTGATATCAGTATTTGAAAGAATGTCAGTGCCTTCTTATTTCTCTCAATATCGCACATCGTCCAACAAAATAAAAAACATCCTCGCGCTCGTTCAAGTTGCACAGGTTGCATAAAATCGGTAAGTCCTCACGGTGAGGAATGTAGTTCAGATTAAGAAGTTCTCCTCTTGCACGAAATTTGTTCGATGGTATATATTTGTCGTGGAAGTAGTTTCTTTCCCGGAGATCGTAGTCTAGTCTACTGTAAATAAAGCGGTGCAGTAAGCTTTTGGCTTGCTCCGTGTATTGTGTTCTTGAGGCTTCATCCAGACGAGCTATTAGGCGATATAAAGTTGGCTTCCAAGAGGCAAGGTTACTATAGTTTAGGTCAACATCCACCTGCTCGGCTAGTTCTATCGTATGTCTTTAAACCATCCACTTCGGGATTGGATTGTTTGAGATTGGGAGACGATAACTTGGCATATCCAGAGCTTTGAGGATGTAATCGACCTGCAGCTTGAGTGTTTTTATAAATAAAGGCGATAAACCCGTTTCCAGCATGATCATGTAGTTTGGTGTTTGGTGTACTCGAATTAAGGTGGAAAATCCGTTTTATGTATAATCTGAGCAGTTTTTCCACTTGTTCATATTTCCGACCTCCCCAAGCTTGCGCCGCATAAAACATAACTGATTCCGATACAGCTTCGAAGACCCTGAATTTATTTTTTTGCGTAATTGCCTTATTATTAAAGAATTGCTTCCATGCTACATTTATAGCTGTTTTCGCCTTAACAAGCTTGTCAGTGAGATGTTTTTCCATGCTCAAGTTCTTAGTAAAGCAGACTCTTAGATATTTGTATTCTTTCACCAACTCTACTCTTTCACCATTATAGTGCCATTGCTCCAGGGCCTATCAGGGCCTAGTGACTTGTAATACTGAACGCAAGAACACTGGCATGACAATCCTACGTCCACGCCACGGGTACTGAATTACTTAATCCGATGAAAAAGTATACAAAGAGCGTTTGGGATTTTGAGCCTTTATATTGTTGTCTGATGCCGAATAAAATTCCTCTTGCTATTGGTTGTGATACTTTAACATACCTCTTATTTTTATTGTCGCCAATCATTTAAAAAGCCCTTCTTTGAAAACTATGCTATAGTTTTAGACGTACATAATTTTTGTAGATCGTCTAAGAAACCCTTCTTCATAAGAGGTGGTTGCTGATGCACAAGCACATATCGAGATGTTCAGTTCCAGTTTCTCCTTGCTGGACAAGCTACATCGGAACACTTGTGTATGACCAACGTCAACCTCATACATTTTCTACTTGTTTTTATGTTTCTGCTATGCACAGGGTGGAGCACGAATCGTGCTTCAAAAATAAAACGTACATTTCTTATTGTAGCACAATTGGTGCGCCGCGCCACCCTGAATGATGTGGAAATGGAAACGCTTAGTGGTTTTGAGAGGTTATTGTGATCCTGAAACAAGTTGTATTTAATCATTTAGAAGAAGCCAGTAAAATTAAGTTGACTTTAATTATATTTTATATAAAAGAACCCTTACAAAATAACTGCTCCTTAATATATTTAAAACTCTTGAAGGACGAATTGATGTTTTCCTTTTTTTTTAAGTTTTCTCCTAAACTTATCATAATTATTATTAAACTGTTTCCCTCCAGTAACTTCTTTTATAATTGATTCTACCAAATAACAAAGGTAAGGTATTCCTTCTAATAAACTCTCCAAGGAATGTCTATAAAGTAGGAAAAAATGAGACTCAAAAAATATAAATGTTTATTTCAAGTTGACTGCATCTCAATTTACAGGTGTGCCTATTGCTTCCTGTTTATATGCCTGCCCTATCGTCCTTCACACACAATGATTTTCATATTAGAATTCAACCTGTAGCGTGCGGAATGCTGATTTCTTTATGCAACAAGCAACAACCAACAACAAGAAAACACCCTTATTGTATATGAATATTTGTATGTAGCTGAAACAACCCCTGTGGCTTTGAGACCTTTTGTTAGAATACCTGTTGGAATAATACGAGTATAACGGATGAAGATGCTTTATGTGTCTTCTTCGCCCCTTTAAGGTTTTTATGTTTTCACCCTCGGTTGCATTGCTATAATTTTTTGTATAGTTTTAGTTTTAAACAAGGATTCAGGTGTCAGGATGATTTTCAACACGAAAAAAAGGAGCTGTTAAATTGTAGTCACGAATGAGCTGGCAATCAAAAGAAGAAAAGAAGAAAATAAAAAGTATCTCAATATCTAAATATCACTCTGCGTAAGAATTAAAGTGAGGTCAGGAATCACGATAACAAACCAAACCAACCCTAAGATGGTATATATTTATGTGAATCTACTTATTTGATGGAAAGGAGCAATCATTTTATTTCGGTGTCTTTCTTTTTTAACTTGTTCCCTTTTTGATTTTTAAATTCTTGTTGTGTTACGCGATGCATTCAACCCCTAAAGAGTCTACAGGTGAACAATTTTCGATTTGTGTACATCCTGTTGATTATTGTTCCATGAACAGGATGCAATACATTGGTATTGGTAGGGTTCAAAATTTTACAAGCCTATTTATACTTTGGAGGGGAATTTTATTGGATATTTAAAATATTTAATTTCACATATTCATACGTTGGTTCCAACAAGTTTATCGAACTCAGAAAAGGTACTTACAAAAGGTACCACAAAATTTTGTGTACCTACGTAGTTTAGTTATTTTTGTTTGTTTGTTTTTATATCAATTTGTAGATATGTTGACTTATTAATTTTCCACATGAATAAGTTGAATAATCAAAAATGTTAACATTATTTAAGGGGTTTATTGGCTAAGCAACATTGAAAAGATAGATACCTAACCAGATACTTAATATTTTATGAGAAAGTTCAAAATGAGAAAATTTATCAAATAGTCAAATAGAATATAACCTTTTTCGATTTTTATTGATCGAAGAAAAAATATGTTAAGAATCGCACACAACTTGCACAGTTTTTGTTGCAGTTCGAGTTTTGTTAAATTTCTAAAGATTTTAACCCAAGAATTTCAAGCTAATTTAGAAGCCATTTTTAACTTCCCATAGGAAATTATTGTAATCGGTCCGATTTGTCGAATTGAAAATGTTGACATTTCTCGACATTTCAAGGTCCCTAAAATCTAAATAAAAGATTTTTATACAGATATCTGTGTGTGCGTGTGTACGTACATATGTTAGTACATTCGTAGGTCCCTACGTTTGTACATTCGTAGGTCCCTACGTTTGTACATTCGTAGGTCCCTACGTTCGTACATTCGTACGCCCCTACGTTCGGTAAACTTTTTTTGTGATACATATCTCAAGCACCAGTGGAGATATTGACTTCAAATGAATGTTGTTAAACAGATAATAATGCAGAACGATGCAGAAAGGCCTCTCAAAGAAATTGAGTGGGTGATTTTTCTTGAAAATAATTGTATGCATCGAAGAACAGAGTTTTTGACTTTTGATAAAATTTTGAAAAGAAACGAATTGACAGTTTTTATAAAAAAAATAAAAACCTAAACAAACATTACTATAATTTGATAAAAATTGATTTTCGACACAAATATCTTTTCAAAAATTAAAAACATTGCTTTTAAACTAATTTCATTTTATAGAAAATATTGTTTTCGTCATTCAGTAAGATTTTGGGAAAGATCGAATTAACATTTTTTTTACAAAAAAAATATAAATCTAAAAAACATTTTTAAAAATTGGTAAAAAATTATTTTCGAGTCAGTAAAATTTTTTTAAAAATCCTGTTTTTTATAAAAAATTAAATCTACAAAAAATGGTGCGTAAAATTGGTAAAACTGGATGATCGATTTTCGACATCTCGTTTGTAAATGAAGGCATTGTTTTTCGACTAAAAATTTCGTTAACAAAAATAGATTTTGAAATCAAATTAATTCATAATATGCATAATATTGTTGGTAGTTTTTCGTTGTTGTTAATGTTTTTAGAAAAATTTAATTGACAATTAAAAAAAAAACTAAGAAACCGATAAGAAAGAAATGATTTTCGAATCAAGTATGTATGTATAAGGGGAGCAAAGAAAGATATTGACTTCAAATTATTTATCTCACACAAAATCTTGTTTTAAATATTTTGTTAAAGTTTTAAGTAAGACAGACTGGATGGGAAGTTATCAGTTTGGGTCGCATCCCTCCCGCTCCCAGTCTCTTTTTAATATTAATATTCAGATAAAAACCAGGAGCTACCAAGTTTTATACTTTTTTTCCTTCTGCATGACTGTCAAACTTACATAATTGAAGAAGTTGAAACGAAAAAGCGGGTCCAAATTCCTACTGCTTCCGTAAAAGTATACGACAAAAAAGCTGTCCTTTGAAAAATTGTATTTCCGTTTCTGTAACGGGTTTTCTCCTATAATTAGTGGAATAGAACTTTCTCTTCTTTGAATTTGCTTTTGATGGTCGTCACTCAAATTGCATTTTTTATCAGCTTTTTGACGTTCAACCACCTATTGTTTGACAATTTAGGATGATTTTGTTTCTGCATCATCATCTTCAGCAAATTTGTCTCAAGATAGTAAAATTCTTCGAGATTTTAATATTTTTTTTACAATGCCGGGAAACACTTATAGTGAAACAATTCATCTTTCAATGACGTAAAATCGCAATAATTTGACGATTACGATATCAATCACGTTGAGACATAAACAGTAATTTGGCCATTACAGACAATGGTTAGTTCAGCAGACTGTCATGTTTGTTGTCCATTTCAACTCCTTGACATGCCGCCAACAATAAGATTTCAGGCATGCATTAAAGGGCCTTGCACATGAGAGCGAACAACGAATGAACGAATGGACGAACAAACGTGATTTTAGACATTTCAAAAAGTCAATTTCAAATCAAAACACATTTAAATTATAAGAAACGAATTGACACTAATGTTAGGATAATAAAATTTCCATTTTCTTCTCTAAAACAAGACAATTTAGTAAAAACAATTTGTTAGTAACGAATTGGAGTGTGGTTGCTACGAACTGTCAAACTCTATTCGCGTTCAACATACTATCCACACTGCAACGAATAAATTGTTTGCGCTCAACTTAACCTCAAAATTATACCACTCTTGTTTTGTTTTTGTGTGAAAGATCATGGCTGAGGAAAATATGGAGAAAAGGGTAATTATAAATTGACAGTTCGCCGCTGTCTGCGAATGGAAATAAAGTTCATGTGAAAGAAAAGTCAAAATATGCGAACATCCACAGTTCGCAGTTCGCAGTTCGTAGCTCATGTGCAAGATGCTTAAGTACATATCGGCAGCAGAAGATTTCGAGCTGACGAATATTGTAGCAGAACAATACCTTAACCCAAGCAAATCCTATCTCATCACATCGTTGGGTCAACTGCCTCCAAAGCTCATTTAATCCCAAATTATTATGAATTCCTGTTCATTGAGCGTGTTGAAGTTTCATCGAATGCAAAATGCACTCAAAAATTATACTCAATGAATTTCACAATTATCCGAATTTTTCCAAACTTCACAACGATTTTTTCATCCATACAATTACATGCATCTTCCAAAACATTAAAAACAAGCCATAGAATGTAAAATAAATTGACGTTTATTGAAAGTTTATTAAAACAAACGGCAAACAATTTAATTTCTAGCAATTTTTGTCCCAAAACACCCCAAACAATATGTAAAGGATGTTTTTTTTAGACGTGGGGTTTTCAAGAAGAAATAAAATGCTTATAATACTGGTCGACAAGGTTTACTTACTGGTATAAAATTGCACTTTTACAATTATGTATCACATCAGGTTTTTGAGATATCATTTTTTAAAATTCGTAAAAACACGTATTTATGTATACACTTTGTGTGGCTATCTACGAGGGTGGGTCAAAAGTTCGCGGAATAGAAGGGGGATAAAATTTAGCACAAATTTAATTTTTCCTTTTCAATATACTTAAGTCTAATACACTTTTCACATCGACCGAAAAGTTTATTAATACCTTCGAAAAAAAAAATGATTTGTCAAGTCCTTCAAAATAGGTAGAAATTGCCGACTTCCCCAGTTCATCATCGGTAAATCTTTTTCCATGGAGTTCTTTCTTTAGATTCGAAAATAAAAATAATCAGGGGGGGAAATCAGGGTTATAAGGAGGGTGATTCAATAAACTGAACTCACATTTCCGCAAGGCAGTCATCGCAACGTGCCTCTTGTGAACTGGTGCATTGTTTTGCAAAAGCAGAACACCTTTTGTCCATTTTCCTTTCCTTTTTTCTATGATAGCTTCTTTTAAATTATGTAGAATGTTTGCGGAGTATCCGCCGGTTATATTGACACCATTTTCCTTGTAATCAATAAGCGAAATCCCCTCCGAATCCCAAAAGACTGTAGCCATGATTTTTCCAGCCGATTGTGAGACCTTGAACTTCTTAGAAGATGCTTCGCCTCTTTTGCGCCACAGCATCAACTCCTGTTTTGACTCAGGTTAAAAATGCTGAACCCAAGTTTCATCCCCAGTCACAGTTTGGGCAATAAATTCATCTTTCTTCCAATAAGAGAGATTTAAAAGCGCACGAGAAGACTTTACTCGCTGTCGCTTCTGAACAGCTGAAAGCATTCTCGGCACCCACCTTAGATATGCTAGATAAGATGGTCATGCAGAATATTTAAAATGGTTGTAGGTCATGCAGAATATTTAAAATGGTTGTAGGTGATACTCCAACCACTTCTGCAATTTGTGTCTTCTTTAGTCGAGAGTCTTCCAGAACAATTTTCTCGACTTTTCAGACGATGTCTGCAGAAGGTGCCTCAATCGGTCGGCCCAAACGGAGATCTTCTTCTATGGACTTTCTACCTTGTTTAAAAAGGATATGCCACTTGTAAATCATTGTTTTTCTTCTATGGACTCTCTACCTTGTTTAAAAAGACTACGCCATTTGTAAATCATTGTTTTTCCAGAGTCCCCGCAAACAGCTGAAATCTCTTCCAAAATGATCTGAGGCGATTTGCCTTGCTTAATCAAGAACTTAATCACTGCCTGGAACTCAATTTTGTCCATTATTAATTTTTTTCTCTCGGATTGTCTTACGCACTAAGCAAAAGCTCAAACCCTAATCACCTGATTTGAACCAAGCTCGAAATAAATTTTCCTAATAAATGTCCAAACAATATGAGGTTCAAGCATTTCGCCCAGCCCCAGGGCTACTCAAACTACTCCATTCCGCGAAATTTTTGACCCACCCTCGTTAATTTATGAAGTATCTAGCTTTTTTTTTTATAATTTTAGTTTTCCAAATTTATAATTTTTTTCTTCAATATTCAGTTGAAAAATCTATGTATATTATTTCATATCATATTCGAAAAAACATTAAAAGTTATTAGATTCAAACCTGCCATACAAAAATCTAAAAGAAACACTAAACTATGTTTTCTTAAACGGTTTTCAGCAGAAAAAAGCAAAACGGTTTGAAAGAAGGTTTTGTTCTTCTAACCAATCTATTATCTAAAGCTAAACAATTATGTTATACCTATCAAGTTTTTGAAATTTTAAAACTTGAGCAAATAGTCAAAATTAGAGTTTGGATTCAAAACCAGCACTAATTAGAAATTAGTCAAAAAAACGTATTTTCCAAAACTATGAAAGTATCAAATTCAAGTTTTTCTCGAAACTTCATATAGTAGATGCAAATAAAGCCTCATTAACAATGAGAATTTCCAGAAACTAAATAAGATTCTAAATTGTTTAAAAATTGTATCAATTTATTGTTAGAGGCTGGTTTTGTCGACCTGTGTAATTTAATGTTATGGCCAAGAATTTAGCTTTTATTTATGTTTTAAAAATTATTTCTGCAAAGTGACCGCAGCGGCTGAACTCCAGCCGAGAGTTCAAATTTTCGACTACTTTTTGCGTATGGGGCTAATTGGGGCCGTATATCGGCAATCGTCTCGGGCTTCGCGAGATAATACGCTTACCAAAAGTTTCCTTCAATAAATTGATTGTTTTGTTGCGTCGAGCGAACCGAACGATTATTTTGGTGATAAATTACCACGGTTTGCAAACGTTCTTCAGGAGTAAGTCTATTTATTATGAAATGGCAACCCTTGAGCGTGAATCAAGTGACAGCTGTCAAAAAAATATCAACTCCGAAAAAAGTATTCTTAGATTGAAAACCACACAAATATTCTAAAATACCTAAGTACCTTAACAAGAATGGATTGTATCTACAAAAGACACAAAAATTGATGAGATCAATAGGAGATAGCCTCCAAAATCCTTCAATATACATATGTAGGAATTGTTAAGTACATATGTTAAACATTTTTCCTAGAATGCCTTCTTTTTCTGAAAAAAAAACCAATACGAAAAATGTCTAGGATATCAAAACTATTATAAATGTACGAGTATAAGAATATCGTCTTCATGGAGATGATACTATCAGCAGCTAGGAGCCATGAGCCATGAGTCAAGCCAACGTAGGTACATCAACAATATCACTGATTGGATTCGTACAGCCTCCCAGCCCCAGCCCCAGGTTTTGATTTAATTTCTATCGTTTGTATTATGAGGAACAACAATACACGAATGTTGTAATACAAGTGTGTCAGAGTATCTTTTATACGCGTTGATATTCCTACCAGTATTTTTCTTTTCTAAAGTAGCAGGCCTGGCTGTCTAGTATCGTATAGCCTGGTCCCTGGTCCAGTCATATACAGAATACACATAAATAAAGTGAACCTACTAGGTACGTTACGTATGTGGAAACATCCTATCCTAATCTCCAATTGTTATGATGCGAGGGTTCAACGAACTGCAAATTGCGTCCACGCGTGTGGACTGAAATGGATTGAAAAATTGAGATCGTTTGTTGGTTGTTGCGTCGTAGTCGTCGTCGTTGTTTCTCGTGCTCGTCTAGGAGAGGCTACATTCGTTACACACTCAAAAGGGCTGCGGAAGAAATCATCATAGGCATCTAAGTCGCGTCGCCGCCGCCGCCGCCGCGTCGTCCGCTTCGTCGTCCGCTTCGTCGTCCTCGTCATCGTCATCATCACAGTCGTCTTCGCGTCTTCGACTCCGTTTCATGGTCTTCGTAATGTTCGCCGCTGTAGCAGGTCTCATGATGCATGCAATGGGGTTATTTACACATAGGCGTGTATCTACTATGTGTACGTATCCCAGTTTTTTTTTTGTTGTTGCTTTCTTGGCATACCGACACGCCACATGGGCAACAAGGAAGCGTCTTGTAATGATATTCTCGGGAAAAGTAGGAAAAATAAAAACAATAAAAGTAAAAAAAAAAGGTATGATTAAATTGGAGAAAAGTTACATAGTTGATTGCTTTTTTCCAAAGCCGTAGTCAAGAGTCGTTCTCAGGAATTAGGAGTGTCTAATGGCACATTATGGCATATTTTGCATTTGGATCTACACCTTCATCCATATAAAGTCCAGCTCACACAACGACTTAAGACAGCTGACTATTCACAATGCCGTAGATACGTCGAATGGGTGTGTGAACAACAGGCGGTGGACGGCGATTTTTTTAGCAAAATTTTCTTCAGCGACGAAGCACATTTCTCACTCGGTGGATATGTTAATGAACACAAAATTGTCCTATTTGGGGTTCTACGAATCCTCAAGTAATTGAAGAGAGGCCGTTACATCTACAAAAAGTCACTGTTTGGTGAGCTCTTTGGTCCGGAGTTGTGATTGGACCTTACTTCTTCGAAAACGACGATGGAACGACTGTCACCGTCAATTCGGAGCGTTATGGTCATATGATAACCGACTTTTCTTTTGCCTGCTATTGAAGAATACGACTCAGAGAATATGTGGTTTCAACAAGACGGTGCCACATGCCACACAACTCGGGCGAATATGGCCTGGCCACCAAGATCATGCGATTTGACAAGACTAGACGTTTTTTGTGTGGGGCTACACGAAAGACCGTGCTTATGCAGATAAACCTTCAACTCTTTAGCACTTGAAAACAACATTCGTCAAGTTATGGCTGAGATACCGCCCAATATGTGTCAAATAGTGAACGAATATTACCTCAAAGGAATCGATGCTTTCAACAATTCCCGTGGTCGACTGATGGTCATTTAAATGATGTAGTATTTCACAATTTCACAACAATGTCAACAAAATAAGTTTATGTGTGTTTTATTTACATTTACTTTTGAAACCGCAAAATGGATAACCTGTGTAACTTCTTTTTTTTTTATTTTGCCAAACGGTGACTTCGATTTTCGTAGTTTTCAAAATATTTCAAATTTCTTCAACTTTTGTTGTTTTCTGCTCAAAAACATTCTGCCAATTAAAAATTGGATCATGTTGCTTGGAAAGAACAATATCCAAATAGTGGACAATCTTTGAAAATACACAAAAATTGTGTGTTTAGATGAGTAAAGACGATTGCCTCATAATTTTTTTTCTGTCACTTTTGACAGTTAAATTAGTTGTTGACATTGTTGATAGAAACTTGGTTAAAATTTGTTGGTAAAAATCAGCTAATGTTGGAACATCTTCCAGTGGTGTATAATTAACCATTTCAATAATCATGTCCCCTTTTTAATTTTACATAGCTACGACCCTGAAGATGGTCTCCATTTATGTAAGGAAAGTAAGGAAACATGAAGGAAGGATTCAAATTTAACCAACCGCAATCAAAGGAGATACCAGTGAGCTTCTTCACATACAAAAACTGAGAGCATTAGCTTATAGTACTCGTAGTAAGAGTGTGTGAAAGTCTCCACTTTAAAGGAAGACAAAATAAAACAGTAATAACTATGCGAAGCGGCGGGGAGTGGAGCGGCGCGGCTATGGGATGGATGTAAAAAGTTTCCCCTTTCTTTTTTCCTTCTCTTTACTTTTATCCGTTTGCTTACATTACACACTACGTAGGTACCTACAAAAGTTGATGTTTCGTTGTGTAATATTTTTGTTTTGTATTACAATTACATATACTTTTGTTATCTTTTGCTTTTCTCTTTTTCATTCTGTTTCTGTTACTTTATAAGATCATCATGACGCGACGCCTGCGACGAGCGGTAGTGGTGGATGGATAGTGCATTATATTATTATCATCGTGGAGCGGACTTGGTATTTAAGCAGATGGAGGTAGAGGGAGGAATAGTTTTGTTGACTCTCGTCTTGGATGGAATTGATTTTCTTTTTCACTTTAAATTCGTTTCAAAAAAGGATTAAGGAATAAAGAAACTGAAACGGATTCGTCTTCGATGTCAGTCAGTATTGGAGTTTTCTTTTTTCCTTTTCGTACTCACATGGAGGCAGCAGTGCAGCGCAGTGCAGCGATTAAAATGGGGACATTGATCTTCTTATTAAACAAAACAACGAGAACGACCACGTGAGAGCGTGGAACAGCGGCAAGGGATAGTAAGTAGTATGGCAATAGGTAGAGGTAGGTTTATACATACGAGTGTGTATAGCGGTTTAGCGGGGACAATGTTAACGAACGATAACTTGCATACGAAGTATCGTGAATTTATAACGGATTTTTTGAATCGTTTTAGAAAGTATGTTTGTATAATGTATACCCTACACAAAACATCAACAACTGTGAGACGAGACGATATGTGATGTGTGATGGTGATGATAATTTAGACGAAAATCGATATCAAAGGGAAAATCGAATAAATTTACTGTTGCGTTTCTTTTTTTTTTCTTCTTCTTCTTGATGTTGATGCGTTTCCCTTTGGTGGTTTATTAATTTTCTTGGTTGAAGGTGAAGCTAGGTATGGATTAAAACAGTAGTGTAGATAGGTAGGTATTTGAGAGATACAATTTGAAAAGAAAAGTACGCAATTTATATGCGGTGCATTCAGCATTCTTGGTCTGCATAGTTTAATTTTATGTATCTTTATCTACTTATGTAGGTATCTAAATACCCTCAGGTTACATACACATGCTCCAAAAAGTCTCCGTACGCGATAATTTTTGTATAATCTGCAAAACAAATAGGTAGTTATGTGCAATAATAGAGCTGCAGTGGGAACACTGATGATAGCACTTGCTCGCTTCTAGCTTTTAAACAAAAATCCAAGAATGGGCGTGAACAAAGGATACCGTTAAGGATTTGTAAGAACAAACAAGAATAAAATGGAGCCAAAAAAGTTTCCGTACAGACCTCATTTGTATGTTATAGCTGACAATCAAAGGTTCATAATCACAACAAAAATACAAAACAATTTTAAACAATTCGAGATCTGGGGCCCTACTCTGTATTTTGTTTTGAAAGTCAATTCAATTTGAAAGTGAATTTCGTTCCGAATTCGATTTCGTACTCTGTAAAACAATCGAAACGGACAAAAATAGTACTGAACAGTTTTTTGTCTGATTATTTTTTTTTGAGTATTGATATATCAAATCGGGAAATCATAACAAAACAATATCCTATGAACGTGAATATTTAGTTAAAAATTATGAAAACGGAGATAAGTCAACTTGAATTCTCGGTTTGTGTTTTAAATGTTATAATGGCCATGGATTTTGACTCTATTTGGAAGCGCTCCAGAAAAAAGCCCCGAGTATTACTTTAATACAAAGTTTTCTAAAGCTATGTATGTAGATGTTTAATTGAAACAGTATTCGGCATACTTAAAGGAAGATTTCGATGACTTTTTAGTGTTTTGTTGTGCACTGCATAATATATGTTAAAAACATAATGTGACCTTACCTTCTGATGCATTATCTTCGTATCAATATCATGAAGCATCAGACAGCATTGAATATTAACATGAAGTAGGTAACGCTACCTACTTAAATATTGCACTTGCATTTTATTCGAAAGAAGAATAAACTTAAAAAATAAAAAAACAAACATGTTTTAAACAATTTTTCAGCCCATTTGTACTGTAATATATTTCTAGTGTTCATCACTGTTAAAGGGGCGTTCAAGTAATACGTAACGCAATTTGGGGGGAGGGGGGTCTCGTAAAACGTTACGATGCGTTACAGGGGCGGAGGGGGTCTTTCTTACAACACGTTACGTAACATTGTCTTTTTTTTTATATAAAAAATTAGGGAATTAAAACTCCAAAATTGACAACCCTTTTCATTTACATTTTACGGGGAATCCCTTGATTGTATCAGTCTGGTCGTCATTTTTGATTTGTTCTCTCAAGTTGGCAAACCTTTTTGTTTATATTTCACGGGGAATCATTAGATTGTATTGTACGACATTTATTCCTGTTATTATTGTGTTTTATTTAGTATTATTACCGTAAAGGCAATTAAAACTATACCTACCAAGGATAAAATCTGTAACATACTTTTTTGCGACTTTAGGGTAAAAATGGTCACTTGAGTGTTACGTAACGTTTAGATAGTGGGAGGGGGAGTACAAAAAAACGTTACGGTGCGTTACAAGGGGAGGAGGAGGGGTCAAAAATGTTCAAAAATTGCGTTACGTAATACTTGAACGCTCCCTAAGTAGCTGTGCAATATGCTGCCCGTGTTCATCGTTGTTAAGTAGTTCGGCATAAGAATGAGAAGCATTATCATATCACTTTTGCCGGTCGTAGTGTAAGCTGCGAAGACACGAGCTGACGAGTTTCCGCTTATGGATTCGTCCATATTGAACAAATTACCTGCTTCTCTGAACGGGTGAAGGTGCAGTATTTAGAAGGTCCCAGAAACGCTCAGTTTATTTTTCCTTATTTTGCTTTTTATGTAACATTTATGATCTGCCCACACCTACATATACATTTCTAATTTATTCATTTTATGTTCCTATAGTTTCTGGCAATTAAATTTACCTTTTTCCATCCTACTACATCCTGCATCAAGCACTCAACTAGGATGCAAACCTCTGCCAAAAGTCGTTCGACGTCGGCGGGGTTTTTAAATGACTATTGGCTGAATTGGCACATACAGTCGACCAAAATCTTGAATTGCTTTAGTTTTGTGTGCTTATTTGTATCCCTTAAATTCAATTTTTTTGCTTAAAATGTTATTTTAATTAAGATTTTCAAAAAAAAACTTCATTCAATTTCGTTATTCGTTTCGTTTTGAAAAGGTTTTGACATTCGAAAACGAGTTGCTAGTTACGAAAATTCCGTTTTCGGAATCGTTTCCTGAGTAGTAAATTTAATTCCGCTTTCGAAATAAAGAGTGCAAAATATTCGGTTTTGGAAATTTTGATTTTCGAAACGAAATAAAGAGTAGGGTCGTTCAAAAAAGATTGATCGTCGTAGGGAGAAAAGATTATTGAAGAGTATAGCAGAGGATCCCAAGGAAAGTGGCCCAACCATTAGAAACCTTTTATCCAGAAATGGTTTTCATGTTCCAGTGTACCAGAATAAGGCAAATAAGAAAGCTAGACTAGAGTATGCTATCTCAGAAAGAAATTGACGCCGCCGTATGGTGTGGAGAAAGCCCAACACTGCTCTGAATCATAAAAACTTGATAGGTTCCTACTGTGAAGCTCGGTACGATGGTGGCAATGTCATGATGTGGGGGCTTATGGTATCTTCCGGCGTTAAGAAACTCGTATTCCTAGAAAACACAATGGATACAATTATTTACTTAAATATTCTCAAGTGCCCAAAATGTTTGTCTCGACAGCAACTTCAAACTCCAACAGGACAATAATGGTCCGAAACCTACTCCAATAGTGGTAAGTGAATAGTTGATGTACAATATTCGTACGCCAGTAAAACATCCCGCTCAGTCTCGTCATCTCATATGAGAGGAGGTCTTCTACTTGTTAATTTTTTTTTTTTATAATTAGCGAACACTAAAAGGGATTTGTATATACCTTTAATATGCCAAATTATTTTAAAAGCTCTTCTTTGAATACTGTCCAAGAGGCTTAAATAAGTTTCTGGAGAACCAGCCCAGAGATGAGAGTTTCGGGCGTATACAGGTTTGATAGGTTGTAGCCAGATCAGACGGAGATCTTGTATCTTCTCAAAAAACCTAGACATCTTGCGGCATTTTAAGCGACATCGCGTATGTGATCGCCTAACAAAAGGTGGTTGCTGATGCACATTCCGAGGATGTCAAGATTTTCAGTTTCGTTGATGCAAGTGCCACTCATAGGTAATGTCATAGAGGGTATATCTCGCTTTAACGATACGAGACAGCATTGGGTTCCGAAGCATTACATTCCACACGGTTTTTTATTCCCCATTGTACAATGCTGTGTAGATCGGAATTTAATGAGCTTATCATATTTTGCCGTTGCAGTTCCACATCCAAAGAGGAGGGTTGTGAGTCAGGAAACGAATATGAAAAGCTAAGAGTGCTATCGTCAGCGAAACAATGTATTGGATTAGAAGTAGCAGACAGGAGATCATTTATAAAAATGAGGAAGAGGGTCGGAGACAAAACGGAGCAATGAGGCACACCAGCATTTATTTTATGGGTTTCAGACTTAAATCCGTCAAAAACTCCAAAACAACTTGTATTAAACGATTCGAAAGAAAATTTCTAATCCAACGAGGAAGAGATTCGTCAATACCAAAAGCACACATTTCCGATAAGAGAGCAAGATGCCAAACTTTATCAAATGCCTTTGAAATATCAAGTGCAATAATTTTACTTTCTCCAAAACGATGTAAAGATTTGTTCCACTGTTCGGTGACATGAACCATGAGATCACCAGTGGACCTATTAAGTTTATATTTATCTTTAATTTAGAGTTGTAGTGACTAACAAGGTCTCTACTGACTGTTGCGCCAACAAATTTGGTATCCTTAATTAAAGTTAATTTTTGTCAACTAAAATTAATCAAAACTTAAACTCTACGGAGACTTGTTTGATCCATATTTTTTGTTTTTGTCGTTGGGCTGGCTTAGTTGAAAATATTGCTGCTGGAAATGGAAGTGTTGGTGACGATCCGAATGTATCGATTTCCCGCAGTGAAGCACACCTCCTCTTTGTCCGGCGACTGAAGATCATGACGATATGTATTTCTCAAAAAACGTCACTTGTCGACGAAGATCTACCGATTTGATTTGAAAGGCTTCTATTCAAACATTTGATGACAGAGTTACTTAACAAGAATAAAGCACTCAGCCGTATACGTATACTTTCCTAAGGTATGTTTCTCGTTTGTGGCAGAAATATTTCGTTAATTTAACTAAAGCTATTCCCAAGATTATTCATGTGTATCACTTTCGTAGTTGTCCTTCTCTCAGCGGTAACAGTTTCAAACAATCAAAATTTACTCAAAATATTCAAAAATTTAATCGAAGGAGAATCTTACTCTCACAAAATATAAACACATTCTTTTTTTAAGTAAGCTATGAATTTTTTCCATATAGCTTAAGGAAAGGTTCTACGACACGATGCGTCCAACCATATCACTTACCTTATACCTTTATGCATGTATGCGTATAGTTAACGCGTCCATCCTATAACACCACCATAGCAAACCTGTTGAACCTTTCCACATTAAAATTGGCCAACCAATTTGAAATATATTTTCCCACTTTATGAGCTCTATGGTAATTTAATGTGTTTATGAAGCCTGGTAAAACATACATAACTAGCCAGGTACCTATATGAGTACCTCTTATTGCAAACTCCCCCATAACAATCACTCCTTTATAGATAGTCCACCATGTGAATAGTTGAAAAATCACTAAACCACGAAGTGATTTTCCATTTTCAATTCTATTCAAAAAAGCAAAACAGGGTTGACAACCCTCACCCAGTTTTCATTTCCCACAGATTTTCCATCCACTATATGTGTACAGTGAGAAATCTACAACCGGAAAATGTATCTTGTCCACGCTTCAGTAACTCGGCAACAATCACCACCACCACTACACCACCACCGCTTTCGCCATCATGATCATCGCATCATCATTCCAGTGAATGGAGTTGGAGTCAAACCAGCACAGTGATATCCAGCATGCAAGGGTACAAAAACGAATATAGATACTCAAAGTATCTATACAACATCACCACACCATAATATATATGTACATATATCAAGACCAACGCGTGTTTGTGTGGAGCAGACTAGCACAACTATGAGCGCCCGTTTTCAAAGCTCGTCCCGTTCCGATGGTTCTATACCTTCGTTTTTGTTTGTGTGGGCTTCCATAAAATAATAGTAACTAGCCTAGTGTTGCTCAAACACACTCGTAGAAGAAAATTGCGAGGGTGCCATTTAAGATAAGGAAAAATAAAAAAATAAATAATTGAGAAAATTGTGTGGGTACCAGCATTTTTAATCCCATCACTGCTTCGGGTTCTTCGTCACCCCGCGACATTTGTTTCCTTTTTTGGGGTGATTTCATTTCAGTTCAGTAAGTTAAAAAGACGGGTAGTCGAAGCCATGATTGTGTTTGCGTTATCGAGCTACGAGGATGCAATGCTATGAATCCCTTTTAAGGGTGCATCCTCACTTTCTGCCTTAAGTTAAGCCTTCTTTACACACAGTTAGTTACATTAAACGTATCTAATGCATAAAAAGTATACGTTTTTATCTAATTCGAAAGAATTTACGAGATTTAATTTTTGGTTGGAAGTGGTTTAAATGATGAAAAATAAAATTTCCTTGAGATACATATAGATACTCAATTCATCCCTAAAAATGTATACTCTCTAGGTAGGGTTTGACGATCCTATTTATGCAGTTTAAATGACCCTGCAAAGTCATACTTCTCTTTATATAGGTACCTGTATATATATTTGATTGTATGTATTTACTCACCCTTGATCTAATTTTAGTTTTCAACTTCCTGTGTCACCCAGGGTGTGACGGACATCAAAAAAGGCATCAAGGCATCGACAAGGCTAAAAGTTAAAGGGCGCTTTATCTTTGTATAAAATAACAAAGATATAGAAACCGGAAATTAGATGCAAATTTAATGTGGGATTTCAAAAATACAAAAATAAGTATGTTTTCCATTCATTAAACTTCTGAATTATTCAGTTAAGGTTAATTATTTTCCCTATGCTCTACGTATAAAAGGAGACAGGACAGGACGGATTTTATAATAAAGGACAATAGTTAATTTAATTCATATGGGATAATAAGGGCGAAGGATGCGTTTAAAGTATTTGACTATTATGTAAAAGACCAAAAGACTGAATGACCGGACTTTCAGAAATTAAAATAAATGATGCATTTTTTTGAAATAATGATGTTGATGTTTAATGAGGGTCTTACAGAATAATGTATTTATGTGCATGTTATGCATATTGTGTGTTACTGGAAGACTCGACAATATATCGATTACATTGAGGTTTCACATCCTTATCTTGGTGATCGATTTAAATTGTATGGAAAATATTTTTACATAAATCTACTATTTTTTAAATAATCTATTCGAAAATATATTTATTGAAAAACGAGATATCTTAAGTTTGCATTAAAAGAAATAACGTCACAGAAAGTGATTTAAAAAGACTTCTTTTGAAAAAAATAATCTGCTCATAGGTGCTTTAAAATGATAAGAATTTATAGTCTACTACTTCATAAAATCGCGATCCTATTTATAACGCCTCCACATCGCATGGATAGCATTTTTCCTTTAAGAGTTTAATTTTCCTCTAACGGGTGTTTTTTAGATGTGTTGTTTTTAAGAAGAAATTAAAAACATAGTCGCAAAATTTTAAACGATTTAGTGAAATGTTAAAACCATTTTTAGCAATTTACTAAGCTTAAAAGATGTACCTAATTTAAAACGATTTTAACATCTTACTATCTCTTAACAATTTGATAAAGTTAAAATCACCGAATGGGTATTTAAATTTGCTCTATCCATATGACATCTGTACAATTATACTTATAAGAGCAGAGAATGGAATGGTCCAATCAACAGGTGCGGGAATTCCAATAAATAGGTCCGTTTAAGAGTAATTGCTTTGTTTTGTTTTCACGAACTGTCACATATTAGACATGTTTGGATGCTCAGGCAATTAGCAATTTACTAGTTACCAAAGGTTTAAAATTTTGCACTCCCTTAGTTAATTGCTAACTTATAAATTCTTAAACCCTTAAAAATAGGTTCTTTAAAATTTTGTGCCATTTATAGTTTAATGTTATGTTTATATTTATTTATTCAGCTTAATACAAGCTATAACTTAACATAACTTAACTTAACTTAAAACTAACTTACCATTTTTTTTTTTGTTCTTGTTATCAGTTTTCAACATTACCTGTGTTTTGTTGGCAAATCTATCCATAGTAAAGTAGAATTTTACACGAATAACAAAAACAATATCCATTAGGAATAACACCGATAAAAGTTAGAGTAGAATCTCACTATGGATAGGTTTTTGACATTTATACGAGCCTCGAATGGATCTTATGTGATTTCGTTCTCAAATGTTGGTACGATTGATATTGCATTTGTATCTCGATGGCTGTCTTCGTTGAGTAGTTGTGCATTTGGAATCATGTGTGTTTTCCATTGAGGAAAAAACCAATCTATTACTGTTGATATTATTTAGTTTTGTTAGTGAAAATGGACTAACTGGGCTTATTTTGCAAGAGAAAACAATAGAAAAGATAATTAAGTTTTGCTATGTTTCCACCAAAGGTTTATCTCAGTTTAGATTAGATAAATCTTTTTGGTGTTTCCACCGCACAAGAAGATTCAAAAATGATTAAGTTTGACAGCACTTTCTAAAATGCAAATGGTGTTTCGATGTTTCTTATGAAGTGCAAGTGAGATAGTTTGATTCGTGTAAAACAATGAAAAACTGAATAGTTCAGCACCATATAAGAATATGCTACCTACTCCATGTTCATTTTTGTTTTCTTTTTAAATTTGATTAAAACAAAACTATATTTTTTGTACACAAACATGCAAATAAACAGACCATAACGCATTATTTGTAAAACCAACTCCTCCACACAGGTTTTTCTTCACAAATTTTGACTCGACTCCGATCCCCGACCGGAATCGAGGCGAATCAAGCTCATTTTAACTCGATTCAGGTATATAAAGAATTTAGGCGAGCTTCAAGCTCGCTTCAACACCACATGTTAATGTAGTAGTCTATACGAACAAACCCCCTTCTTGAAGTTTTTATTTTATGTCAAATTGTTTGGTTAAAACTTTGAAATCGAATATCACATTACACAGACGTATTTTCTTGATTTTGATAGTCAACTATCAAAAATTAGCTTACACGATTTCACCCCTGGTCGGAATTTCGCTATTTTTTTTAGAATTTTTCGATAAATTATTGTGGCAAATATTCAGTTGTATCAACTTTCAAATATAAAAACCGGACTACTGCAGATCGTTTTGTTGGCAATTTCTCACTTTACTATATATGGAATGCCTACAAAACGCACTTATTAATTCATGTGGGCCCTAAGGCCCACATAAAAGCTCTTAAATGTACAAGAACTAAGTATGTTAAAAATGGCTCTATAGCGTTCCCCATTGAATGTAACATTATGGCCGTCTTTATTTTTAAATAAATAGAGCATACCAAACAGTGAAACAAACGGGGTGGGAAGTTTTCAGTGTGGGTCGCATCCCAGCCTCTTTTTAATTTCTGTATTAAATCTCTGGTGATTTATACAATCTCAATCTCGCTTATGTTCCTCATTATTTAAGACGGAAGGGAATAAATGTTGAATTTTAACAGCTGTTGTTGCAAGTACTTTTTATTGACTACTGATAATCATGGATGTCCTCCGAAAATGAATTTAGTTATCCATTATTGAGAGCTCAGCATATTTGCCCTCAAGAAAGGAGACACTCTTAACTGCGCCACCTACAGATATATCATTCTCTTGATCATCGCGTAAGATCCCTTCTGCTGTATTATGTTAACGGTGGAAGCTATTCGTCAACAACCTGATAAGTCCATATCGGTGTGGTTTCAACCAGGAAAGTCCACCATTGACCAAATATTCACATTACGGTAGATTTTGGAAAAAAAACCCACGACGAACTTTAAATGTTTTCATTGATTTCAAAGCCGCGTATGACAGTATTTATAGAGAAGAACTTTACAGAGCAATGTCTAGTGTTGGCATCCCTGAAAAGATCTCACTGATGCTTTTGATTTCAAAAAAGGTTTTAGACAAGGCAATGTACTGTCGTGCGACTTCTTCAACATCGTTCTGGAAAGTACTGTGCAAAAGTAAATCGTTAACACTAGAGGCACAATTTTCCAAAGGTCCATCCAATTACTCGGATCAGCCGATGATAATGACAGAATTGGAAGATGAAAGCGTGATGTCAGTTGCCGGTTTTTGAGTATTGCGATGATAGTGAAGAAGATGGATTTACGGCAATGAGGGCAAAGCCAAGTATATGCTGTCAATCATCAAGAAAATACTTTGAACTACGACGTTTCGGGCAACACGTCACCATGAAGAGCTATAACTTTGAGTTATTTGAGGACTTTGTCTATACCTAGGAACTCATATATGGCGCTGCTGAGGCTTGGACCTTGTCGAGGCAAGATGAAAAGGTCTTAGGATGCTTCGAGAGAAAAATTCTCCGGGGTATTTTTGGTCCAATCTGCATATAAAGGGTTTTTCAATATGGGCGGGTAGATGGGCAAAATGTAAATCGTGGCGTTTGCTGTGTGGCACGTAGCGCCGTCCTGCTGGAACCACATTTCGTCTAAGTCCGTATGGTTCAATTTGAGCCATAAAAAATTAGTTATTATCGTTGTGTAGCGCTCGCTGTTGACGGTGAACGCCTCACTTACGTCGTTTTCAAAAAAGTACGGAATTACGCCGCCGCCGCACACATCAAACGGTAACTTTTTGAGGATGCATTATCACCTGGTGAACCTCGCGTTTGTTGGTGTCGTCCCATATAAAACAATTTTGCTTGTTAACACAGCTATTCATCCAAAAATGCTCTTCGTCACTAAAGATGATTTTTCGGCCAAAATTGGGGTAATCTTCCAAATGATTCGAAGCCCAGTCAGCGAACAAACGGCGGCGTTGTCTATGGTCATGAACTTTGAGCTCCTGGGTCAGTTGGATCTTGTACGGGTGTAGGCATAAGTCCCGACGCAAAATTCGCCAAGTTGCGAAAGGCCGAGTTCTTGTGCACGGCGAGGAATAGACTGCCTCGGGTTCTGCTGTACACTTTCAAGGACCGAGGCAATGTTCTCGGCCGATCTTGTGTTCCTTGAACGTACGGGTGTTGGCTTATTGTTTACTGAACCGGTCGTCTCAAATTTGGCTACCAAACGTTGAAGAGTCGACTGTGAAGAGCCACCACGTCTATTGTAAAATGGGCGCAATGCTGCAACGTTTGCGTTAACGAACACTCATTTTGGTAATAAAGTTTTATCATTTGAACGTGCTGTTCAATCGTGATGATTTGGCATAAGCAATTTAATAATAAACAAAAGATTTAACAGATGTCCCCACAACGAAAAGGGCGCCACGGGGCGCCAAAATCTAGGAGAATATACAATGACGAACTTTACAGCGACACTTATCTAGATGGCTGGGCTATAAAGCGAATGGACATCAGCGCTCCAGCCGCGACTAAGGTGGTGTACACAGGTGGAAGAAGATCTCAATCAACTTGACAATTGAAACCTGAGACAGGCAGCCAGGGACCAAGCTGCGTGGAAACTCGCACTGTAGCACCACCTTAAGTAAGTAAGTAAGGAGAATATTTTATTTTCCGCGGCCGTAAGGTTGAACCCAGTTTTCGATTTGTTTGTCAAAAATATCGACGAAAAAAGCTATACCCATTCAAAGTCAACTTGTTGGCTTATAGGCCAATGCTTAAAGGAAGCCCCATGAAAAGTCTAGATGTTTTCAAAAATCTAGGCCAATTGAAAGGATCATTTCTTAATATAACAATTTAATAAAATTAAAGTTAAATTTGATAAACCAAAATTAATCAGATATATCGAAAGATCTAAGCTATAATATATCCAAACGATTATAAGAGTCTAAATTGTACGCCTTGTAAAAAGAGAATTACTAAATTTAAAAACTTATGATGTACGTTTATACCATTTTAAAAAGTCACTCCTTATTTCTGGTCTTTGTATAAATTCTCAAAAAAGGAGCATACAAACTTATACAAAAAAATGTTGTAGAATCATGGAAAAAAACCCTGCCCAACATAAACTATTTTTCCAAATATGGTCCTAATAGCTTAGACAATTATTTATTATCTACATCATATCATTTTTCTATTCACGCTTTTCTATGTGTCTTCCATATCTTGTCTATTTCGATTATTTCATTTTGAAAATTCCCATCATACAATGTACATAACATCCTCCACATTAGACACAAAAACAAAACTAAGACTATAATAATAATAAAACTCCTCATGGTCATAGTTCCATTTATGGCAAAAGCCTAACTACATCCGCAGGCGGATGCACACCTCGTGCAGTTAATAATATACAACTTAACAAGAGACAGTTTTTGTTAAGAGTGAGTTCATACAAGAAACTATTCGTACATAGAGACATTGGAAGATATATAAACCATAAGGTAAGTTAAACTCTTAATTTTTCTATTTGGGATGAAAAAGTTAAACTTTTAGACAAGATATGTATTTCTAATGCTTTTGTACTGGGTTAAGCGTTGCCACTTAAATTTATTTTGAAAAGTGTTGAAGATCATAATAAGAGAATATAAATCAGTTTTAATAGTTTGACAAAAATCCTTATATCAGACGCTCGTCGTGGGTGTGGTAATGATCACCACAGCTCTCTTGAGACTTGTCAAGATGGGGATCAGCTAAGGTCAGGCCGAACTATTCGAGGGTTCCTTAACTCTTCAATAGTTTAATCTACAGCAAGGCGGTCTCACCATAGTTACCTTCATTCTTACAAAATGAGCGACCGGAACAATTTATGAGAAGGACGCTAAAGACAAAATAAATCACTTAAAGGTTATTGACGAGTACAATAACCTTTTGGCTACTTAGAAAAGGCCGTTTAGGGTAAAAAACCTCAGGAAAAGGCCCTTCAAGCAGAGAAAAAGAGCAAGATTGACAGAAGGGCAAAACAAAGGTAGTGTGCCATCCCCCAGTGCATACTCTTAAGTGAGTTTGTTAGGAATGACATCCAAGAATCGATTGTGAATGAGCTCTCCACTAATAGCAAAGTTCTGCTAGCGCTGCGGAATGGAATTGAAAGCAATCTCTCTGAGATGGTTTTTAACTGTACCTTGTCCAAAAGTGACAAGGCCCCAACCCTAGTTTTGACTCTAGTGAAATGCTCAGAGGATACAGGGTAATCAAGTGCGCAGATAAGTTTTCCAGGGAATTCCTAAGAGAAAGCATTGCTAAGGTAAGAAATGACTGGGAGGGCTTGAAGTTGAAGCTCATCTCAGCTAAGCAAATCCCTAGATAGCCTAAGGCTCGCATTTGATTTCTCCTACAATGGGCATGAAACTAAGCGAACAGGAGCTGATCCACTGTCTTCAGAGATTAAATGCACTAGTTCCAATGCATGACTGAGTTTTCATTAAGGCAGTAGAGCCGCAGAAGACCAGTGACTCTTACCTTCTGAGAATTAGCGAGGAAAGCAGAGGGACTCTTGAAAAAGCCGGTTACAAATTGCGTTCAAACAGGAGATCGTTAATTAAAATGATAAAGAGTGTTGAGGGCAGAACAGAGACCTGGCGAACACCAGCATTCATTTTGTGTTTCTCAGACTTGAATCCATCCAATACTACTTGAAAGATAATTTCTAATCCAACGAGGGAGAGATCCGTCAAAACCGAAGGCATGCATTTTCGTTAAGAGAGCCTGATGCCAAACTCTATCAAATGTTTTTGAAATATCAAGTTCAATAATCTTACTTCCTTCAAAACGATGTAAGTATTTCTTCCACTGTTCTGTGAGATAAACCATCAGATTACCATCAGTGGATCTATTGCTATGAAAGCCTTACTGCCGGCTTTAAAGTCGCTTTGAGATATTTCTTAGGCTAATAATTAATCAGCGTTTCCATGGCCTTGGAAAGAAGGGAAGTAAATGCGATCGGTTGATAATTTGAGGGGGGAGGATTCGCCTTTTTTGGGTATCGAAACAAAACCTGAAGAGTAGAATGGATGAGAATGCTGGCCAGCGTTGAAGAACACCTCTTCAGAAAAACAACGGATTTGTGGGTGTTGAGATCTTTTAGGACTCTGGCTACTGCACTAATGTGAAAAAAGATTGGTTACATAAAATTATTTACGTGGCGTTAGGTCTTTTCGTTCAAAACATTTTGTTGTTGTACGATTTTTGTAATATTACCCTTGGATTTTTTTGCGTTTTCATGGCATTTCAAATAAAAAGAAGACTACGGTTTATTTTCCCAATAAAATAACGCTAAAATATTCAAAATGTCATATTGCCCAAAAAAGCCTCTATTGCCCAAAAACTTTTTCAGAAGAAAATGCCACAAAGCCTTAAATCCATTTTATATGGTCCAAATCAATTTTGAAATATGATAACGCCCACATTAATAATAAACATATCGCCTAAAAGATTATCATCTGTTTCAACATTTGGGCATTCTGACAAAATGTTTGTTTATTTTGGGCTCTACGACAGTTTAAGTTTTAAATTTGTTTGTTTATTTCACTTAAGAAAGTCCAATTTTTAAAGTGAAATAACACGAAATGGTGTCCCTGCTCACAGTGCGTATAAACAGTGAAATATGCAGCATGCCCTCCCGCATACATACTTCACTGTTTATAAGCGTCCTAGAGCCCGCAACCACCCAAAATGTTTGCTTAATACAAAATTTTGGGAATTATGACATTTCTAATTTTGAGCGTTACGACATTGAAAGTTGGTTTGGGTAATATGACATTTTATTTTGGCGTTTTCTTAGTGATTTTTTTACGACGTATGTATTATGATTTGGGTTATACATATGTCATTGGGTGATAAAACATAAGAAACGTCAAGACACATAATCGTCGTAATGCCCAAAATAAATAATACAAAGCCCAAACCCCATGCCATAAAACCAAAATTCAAAATTAAAAATTCTTTTGGGGAAAATGACAACTAACAATTTGGGCGTTCTTTTATTTAAAATGTATTTAGGCGTAATGACATTTGCTTGAGTTTATTGGGATTTTTTTTTAGCTTTTAGGGCTTTGACAAATTTTAGGATTTGGGAATTATGGTTTTGGGAGAAAAGACTCAACGCCCATTTAAGCTCTTAAGAGAACGTGGAGTCATAAAACTGTCTGGCATTATTTTTGCCTTTATTTTTGGTCATTTCTAGACGTTTCAAGGTCCCTTGTTATGTTAGGGGTCTTAGTCTTGGTTAAAAATAAAAATATACAAAAATAAATATTATGTATACGCCACAGTATACAATTGTTTATTTTAACCGTGTTCCTGGTGTTTTCATAATTATTCTTGAGATGGACGTGTATACTTGAAAAACATAATCAAAAATTACTAATTCTATTTTCAAATTAAATATTATAAGGTGGCAACGCTGCTGGCTCGTCAAACTCGTCGAGAAATGTTACGCAATTATTTTGGTCTTTGTCTGGCTTCCTTGGTTCTTTTAAGGCCATCAATTTTCCAATATACCCGCGTTCACATTACTTTACGTGCACCTTGTTCTTTGCTTCGTTGAATTCAAAGCTTACACGATTTATATTTTGTTGTAAGTATCTAACTTTTTTAAGCTTTTACAACATCGCTGTATATAGATAGGGTTGAGGTTGCCATTGGCACACTGTGATTGTGATTGTGATTGTATACATACTCGCATAGGTATCTTTACCCACAATAAAACTCCTCTGCTCTGAGAAGTATAAGCCCTATAAACTTTAGCCAGCAACAAGTGGTCGCACCGCACTACAGCAGAGCGCAGTGAACAGCCGAAGTCGAAGACCAAGTCAGTCGCGGTGCCGTCATCGTCATCATCATGATGTGAGGTATTTATATTTTTGTGTGCTCTAGCTCTAGCTGTAGCTGTAGCTCTATAGCTCTAGCTCTAGCTCTAGGCAAGGAAGTGTGGTTCACCTATTTTGTAAGAACCACTTTAAATAACAAATAATAGGTTTGGAGGTATATTATAGTATCTACATAAAAACTTGTTTCTTTTTGGGATATCCACCATACCTACGGCTCACATTTGAATGAAATCCATTTGTGGGCTAGGTGTAGGTAGTGGTTTTTGTTTCTTCTTTTTTTTTTTATGTGTGTTTATTGTTCGAAAACAGGATGAAAGGCAGAAGAAGTCACTGACATTATAGAGGGCCATGATGTTTATACATAGTATACTCGGATAACAGCCTTAATTTAAGCTTAGAAAGTTAACAAGTCTTTTTATAGGAATCAAAGATATTTGGTAAGTTTTAAAGGCGTATATATGTATATGAGGAAAATGTTTACACATTTGTTGTAGAAATCAAGCAATAGAGTTGGGGGGAAAAAGTAGGTCACGCTATTTTGGTCTAATAGGTGATGCATCGACTTGACACCTGCAATACAAAATTTAATTTTCAACTTCTTTTAGCTAACTTTAAGTTGGAGGATGTTGATGAAGTTGAATTATAACGGGTTATCCAATATAGGGATTTGACAACTCTGAATTTAATTTGTGAACGCACCCTTTCAGTAATCATCCAACTGTCATTGTTAATTTATTTTATCGTGGTTAAAGTTTACGAAGTGTCAATGTCTTCCAACATTTTCTACCGAAATTCGGATTCGATGCCTGTAGATTTAAGATTTTTTTGGAAGTAATTCTCTAGCTCTAGTAGAAAGGCTATAACAAGTTAAGAGCAACATTTTGAGTCATTGGGCAGCATAAGGGACTTCATTTGCAGTTAACTGGCATTCTTTGAACGTAAATTTTGACTAAGGCAACTAGTTTTTTTTTCCAAGTGTCATAAATTGCAATCTCGGAACTTTACTTAACTAACCTTACTACTTTAAGTTAATCGTAAAAAATCTACAAGGTTATCGTCTACGAAACATTCTTCAGGAAAGCTACAAGTCTATTACGATTTGTATTTTGTATTGTAAAGAAATATTTCTTATTTCTTTTCTAATTTGACAAGGAATCCGTTTTCACAAAACAATAAATGGAATTGTGCAAAAAATAAATAAATTACAGAGTTATAAAGTTCAGCTTTGAATTGAATTGAAAAACATGATCAACTGTCATTTTGACATAAGTAGATTCGAGTTGGTAGTTAGGTAGATTTTTCTTGACTATTTTTCCAGTCAACTTTGCAAAAAATTTGCCTTAATTGGAAGGCAATTTTTTGACAGTTAACCAATCAGATAATGGAAACTTGCCTTACTTTCAAGTCTCTTATGTTGTCTGAACCTGCCCATTGTGTGATGTTGCCGTACCAGAGGTTAGTCGAATTTTCAAAAATATTGATGCCTTTCAGGCATTCTCAAGAATTGAGCATCGCTCAGACCTCATTATGGCATATTTTGAGTAAGGATCCTTGCTTTCCACCCATACAATAAGATCAAGATGACACAAGAATTAAAGCCGGTGGACATTTAAAGCGACGCACGTACGTTCTCCAATTGCCGCCGGGAACTCGGCAGCACACCTAAATCCGATCGTACACCGTTCTGTTGAAACCACATCCTTACCTTCAAATTCGAGCCATAAAAAGTTCGTTAACATCTCACGATAGCGAACACCACAGTAACTGCCTGACCGGTCTTACTTTGGAAAAAAAAAAATACTGCCCGATGATGCCGCAGGCCCATAAACCATTTGACCATTGACGACTCTTGAAATGGTCAAAAGGCTTTAGTTCTTGAGTCAATTGCGACTTTTAAGCGTGTAAATGCAAGTTTTTATATAATGTTCATCAACAACGAGCGTGAGAGGTACAATTGTTAGGTACGACAACGAGTTGAGGTAAACAGCTCTTCAGTCACTCTATCGAAAACAGCAGCAAAATTTTCTCCAGAACGAGCTGAACGTGCATGCACTTTTGTTTTCACATCAGACAGGTTTGCTCAAAATTTTTGCAAAATTTTTCTGATTGTACGCATATTTGGACGATTAAATTGCCCGAAAAAATCACGAAGTTCACGATATGCATACTGTCGGTCATTAAGAAGCTTTCGTTTTTCGAGATATTTCTTAAGCTGATGATTAATCAGCGTTTCCATGACCTTGGAAAGAAGGGATGTGAGTGCTATTGGACGATTGTTAGAGGGGGAGGAGGATTCACCTTTTTTAGGGACCGGCTAGACAAATGCTTTTTTCCATCCGCTTGGAAAGAGTTATGAAGATTAGGAAAGATGGTAAAGCTTATGCAATGGTTTTGCCAGCGTTGAAGAACACCTTTTCGGAACAATAGGGGGATACTAATCCGATCCAGCGGATTTGTGTATGTCAAGGTCTTTCAGTGCTCTTGGAACTGTACGAGTTCGAAAGATAATTTGTTCCATGAAATCGTTTACGCTTTCAAGTACAGGAGGTTTCATGAAACTATTTGGTAGCGTAGAATTAACAGCAAACTGTTCTGCAAGCAAATTTGTTTCATCGATCGCTTTAATAGGGAATGCCATTGTGAACGAGTGTTGGAACCGAGAATGACGTGGTGTTACGTACGTTTTTTTACAAATTACCAGAAATGTTTACTATTTTTGGAACATTGTAGTATTTTTTGCCATAATTTCTTGTCATGTACAGCTTTTGTTTGTCGAATATGGCCGTTACAGGTCTGTCTAGCTTGTTTGAACTTCTGCCGGGGTTGGCCTTCTAACAACGTAAACTTACATCTCTGATCCTAATATTCTCTTTACAGTTCGAATCCAACCATGAATTTCTTTGGGTTTGATAGATTTTACCCTATTCGGGATAAAATTTCTCATTCTCTTTTAAATCTGTGTTTTTAAGAAAGTAAGTCAATTATAATTGACATTTCAAAGATTATCATTTTTTAGCAATCAAAATTCACAAAAGATTTAATTCTTTAAAAATTCTGGCTGATATTCTTACTTTAAGGAATATGCTTTCTTTAAACGTTTGCTTTATCAGATGAAATATCATTCACTTCAATCTTTTAATGTAAATCAATTTAAAAAATACTAAACATGTACAAAATAGTAAATCAGAAAACAACTTGCACGAACTCTTATGAGAGTTTCTACTGTATTATGGACATATAAGTTTAAGTGTATATTCTTTTTGTATCATCAGTCATCACTCATAAACTGACCAACGTCAATTGCATACACGTTAGTTGCGGAAGTAAATACGAAACGTCCATCAGAATCAGCTCAGGCTTCAAAGTATAAGGATTAGAGCAACTAAAGACGTGTTTTGTTCGTGGCTCCTGCTCCTATTCCCCATATAGATATTCCATTCGGCATTCGGGACGACCGGACAGAGCCAGAGCAACGGACTTACGACGAACGTCAAGAACCTAACACCATAAGTTATTGGATAGGTAACGTATACGTATACGATGTTTAGTATGTTTGTCTATATGTATATTTATGGACTTCTCTGCAGGAAGTTAAAAGTTGTTGTAATGATGAACGCGAGCTACACATGAGTTGTGCTACATATGAACTTAAATAGGTATAGCCGAGTATAGAGTTGTAGCAAAAGGCTCACCTCAAACTCTCTCCCATCTAAGGTTAGAGTTTCTACTCTTTTTGTTTAGTTTTTATTTCTTTTGTTCGTCTATTCCTGGCTTAGAGAGTTCACTACATATAATATATTAAATGTGCCTGTAAGTAAGTATAGATGTTGAAGAATGTTTGAAGGGCTTCGGGAGGTGTTTAACCTTTGGTATCTCCTTTCTCACGAAAGTTCCATCTTAAGTAGAATTTAATGTTTTGCTAGAGAAAAAACAAAACGGAATTCCCATTCGAATCGAGTGAAACTAATATTTTGTTTTTTAATAAACATATCTTCAGAATGACGGATGAAGTGACATATTTTTGGATATCATTTGACAAAGAAAAGAAGTCTGAAGATTATTAAACGATTGTTATTAATGTCACCAAATGATTATAAACTAATTTGCAAATGGAAGAAGATACTACTTGAATACTTATGCATGTACTTATTTTAGGAGATTTTAACTTGCCATCTCTGTAAATTGGATTTATGACAAGGAATTTAAATGGGAAAGTGAAGTTGTTGATAGATTATAGCTGAGTTTGATCTTAAGCACATTAATAGCTTTTCGAATAACCTCGATCGCATCCTTAATTTAATTTTTATCGACAAGGAACTTTGTGCTGATATAAATGTTATCTCTTCAACTCCACTATCCAAATCCCTCCATCATTTTGCACTTGATTTAAACATCAAATTTTATAACTATTTTAAAAATTCAAACAGCCTAGAACATGAATATGGTTATGATTATGATTATATAAATGGTGATTTTATACATATGTCATTGTCAAATCACCTGTGTACCTTTGACTGGCTGTCTGTTTTAAGCAATTTAGAATTAAGTAATGCTTATGAAAAGTTTACTTCTAAGCTAAAAGAGGTAATTAATTTATATGTTCCAAAAATTCGCTTAAAAAATCCAAATAAACCGCCATGGTTTAACAAGGAATTGATTAATTTAAATAACCGCAAAAATAAAGCATTTAAATTATTCCGTATAATTCTAAAAATAATGAAACACTGTATCAAAAATATTGCTGTTTGAAGACAGCAGTTCGATTATCTTAGTAAATTTCTGTATAACCATTACATTTCTAAAGTTGAAACAAGCCTTAAATTCCAAATATTTTTGGTGTTTTATAAACAACAAGAAAAAGTCTATAGGTATTCCTAATACAATGCGAAAGTAACTCTGTCTGTTACTCAATCACGCCTAAACTACTGAACCAATTTGCTTGAAATTTGGTATTGAGATATTTTGATACCCGAGAAAGGACATAGGCTACTTTTTACCCCGGGGAAATGACGCATTCCCATCGGAAAATTCAGGTGAGCCGATAGCTTTTACGCCTAAACTACTGAACAGATTTAAATGAAAATTGGTAAGGAGATAGTTTGAGACTTAAGAAAGGGCATGAGTTACTTTTGACCTCGGGAAAACAACGTATTCCCATGGGAAAAATTACTTTCCGGGGAATCTAATCGCTTTCACTCCTAAATTACCAAATATTTGAATAATATTTGGATAAAATTGGTATTACGGGAGAACAACACATTCCCAACCCTTCTTATAAGTTGAGATTGCAGGTTGGTGTTCCAGTCCTGCTAATGAGAAATCTTGACGCATCAAAATTATGTAATGGTACCCGGCTACAGATTACTCACCCAGGACGAAATATGTATTATAAAAGCTATCATCATGACTGGAATAGCAAAAGGAAAAAATGTTTTAATTCCCCGCATTCCGATAATTCCAACCGATTTGCCGTTTCAGTTTACAAGAGTGCAGTTTCCTCTGAAAGCAGCATTTGCAATAACAATAAATAAATCGCAGGGGGCAAACGCTGAAAGTTGCAGGTGTAAATTTGGAAAAAAAAACTGTTTTCCCATGGACAATTATATGCAGCGTTCTCACGAGTCTCAAACCCACAAAATCTTTACTTTCTGGCCAAGGAACCTAACCTATGACAATCACACTTAGTATGCCCTCATCCCATCTCGGCACAATTCAAACATACGTACAAAAAAGTACAGCTCAGGTTTTTTCATACTACTATCCAAAAAAACTATCTAATGCGGACGAAGTCGCGGGTAAAAGCTAGTAATTCTATAAATTCATTAAATGTTGGAAATTTTAATATCTCGGTAAACGAAGTTATAGAAGAGTTAAACATGCTGACTTTAAAAAAAGCCCCGACCGGTATCGAGGCGAATCAAGCTCATTTCAACTCGATTCAGGTATATAAAGAATTTAGGTGAGCTTCAAGCTCGCTTCAACACCTCATGTTAATGTAGTAGTCTACGAACAAGCCCCCTTCTTGAAGTTTTTATTTTATGTCAAACTGTTTCGTTAAAACTTTGAAATCGACTATCACATAACATAACACAGACGTACATATTTTCTTGATTTTGATAGTCAACTATCAAAAATCAGCTAACACGATTTCAGCCCTGGTCTGAATTTCGCTATTTTTTTTGAATTTTTTTGATAAATTATTCTGGAAAATATTCAATTGTATCACCTTTCAAATATAAAAACCGGGCTAATGCGGATCGTTTTTTGGCAATTTCTCACTGTGCTATATATGGAATACCAAAAAAACACGGCTAATATTTTTGTCGAAAACAGTTGTTTGAGTTTTTATAGGCTCTCGTATTTTGTAAAAAAAAGTTGTCAGTTGGATTTTTCTAAAACAATGACTTAAAGCTAACCACCATGTTCATGTAATAATTCAATTTCAATATCTTCCAATTCTATGTAGTTAGGTTGTGTGTTGTGTTATTTCTTATTAAAATAAAATGCACAACTTAGTAACACGAACTTGCTCATGTTTCCAAAGAGTCTGTTTTAAAATATTTTTTGTATTTAACTTCCCATCCGTGCCCGTCTGTCGATTTGTCTAAAAGTTTAACAACATTTTAAATGACTAAACGTCGAAAACAATATTTTCAATAAGATGGAATTAGTTTGAAGCCAATATTATTAATTTTTGAAAAGATATTTGAGTCGAAAATCAATTTTTACCAAGTTTTAGTAATGTTACTTTTTTATAAACTTCATAAAAAAAACGCTAACTTCAAAATTATATTAGTTTAGTATCACGTCATAATGTTTAATATAAAAAATATAATTGAAGTCGCTAGCGTTATTGGTTCGAGAGATATTTGAGGCCAGCCAAATTGTGTACTCTTTTCCTATGGTATGTTAAAAATGTGATGAGCAGTGCATGGATATGTCCGCATGCTCGAGGTCTAGGGCCAACTCCAAACCCTGCCCTATGCCAGGTTAAAGTTTTTTTCACTGATACTGTTTCCTGTGAGCAATGGACAAATCCTCCAAGTGTAACTCCGTTCAGATTCGTCAATAAAAACTTTAGGGATAAACCCTGAGATTATACTCTCACACAGGTATAGTTGAGATGCGTAAGTCAGTAGGCCGGTTCCTTACGAGCTGTTGCGTCACCAAATTATGTAATCTAATGGTAGGATTACACGTTTAAAATTGTTCATATTTGAATAAGCTACAAGGTTCTTTTAACTCTTATGAAGATCATTTAAATATTTTGGAACTTTAAAAATGCTTGAATTTAACAACTATGTTTCCATAATTTGCTATTGCGAAAGAAGCTTTGATTAAACAACCCAACGAGACCAAATAAACTACAAATAAAACATAATTGAAAGACTTTTCCTTAAATATTTTATTTTATTTTTCCATTGATAATTTTTCGTCATTTTCAATGCGTGGAGTATAATTGGAGATTGTTTGTTCATCATGTCTTTGCTTTGTCGCATTGGTTGCGCCTTGCCATCATCAAAGCCCTGTATTGTATCTTATATTTATTTTACCGTTTCTCTTCATAACCTCGGTTGTATTTCATGACTCTATCATAAAGTACCTATTCTATAAGAAAACAACGAGGATGACGAGAAGAGGAAAAAAGGAAAAGCCACGTAACTGACGACACGACACATAACGCTGAGGAATAGAGATACTTTGTTTTGTAAGCATTGCGACGAAATCGCCTGCCATGCCGAGCCTCGTGTGTGCGAGATGGGTAAAAAAAGGGTTCTTGAACTTTAAAGGGGTCACCTCACCTCACACACAACACAAGACGAAGAGATATGTACCTGTCTACCACACCGCCTGCCTATCAAGAAGATTAGAGTGCCTTAACTTGCCTTGCCTTTAGTGCTGGATGATGGAGCTGGTTGCTATACCACACTCTTAGACTATAGTGTAGTGCTACAGCCAGTGCCTAGAGCTAGCAGCAATGTGGTCGGTCCGTCGTCGATCGGTTTGGATCGCATCGGATCGCTTGGTTGCTGGTTTGGATTGGATATACCAGCTGGTTGGGTTGGCTGGCTTGCCTTGTACTCCATCTCTCTCCCATTAAAGCTTGTCTATTTGGTTTCTAATTTATTTTTCTCTCTATACCTACCTTCTACTTCTTCTATCAGCTTATCGTTCTTTTTCTGTTAGACAATCTCCTCGGATTTTTTTTTAAGGTATGATATGATGTTTTATTTTGTTTTCAATTTAAGGTTTTTAAATTTTTAAAAAAAGAGGACGAAGGTATTTAACTATCATAAAATCGGATGAAATTTATGATATTGAACCTTTTTCTTCCAATTTTTAAATTAATTAAAGCTTCGGTCGGTCAACAAATTTTTGATGTTTATGGATAAGATATAAAATAGCTATAAAGTATTCTTATTCTTGTCATGCAAGTGTAATGGGACTTTGGATTAGAAGAAAAGAACCAAAACAATTTCAAAGCTTTTATTGATAGCCAGGCGGTAATCAAAACCATCTCCGCCATTGTTTGGAAGTCATTACTAGTAAGACACAGGGTACCTTAGGGACATTCTGAAATACTTTTTTTAAGTCAGGACCTCAATTTCTGGCTCCCTTCTTCCAACCTTGACTCAGCCAAATCACGATCATATATTCTATATCTGGCACGTCCATCTTTCGTATAAATGGCTTGCTTACATTTGAAAGCTTTGCTCGGAAGAAGCTCGCGTTTAACATAATTTACAAAAATATTCTACTGAAATGAGCTAAAATGAAAGTGAAAAGTTGTCTGACTCGATTTGATCGTGGTCCTGTCAAAATTTGTAGAAAAAATCGATAATTGTGCAAAAAACATGTTAAATTTAGAAAAAAATGTTTAATCTCCTGAACGGAGCTTTTCCGAAACCGAGCACAAGCCCGAACATAAGTGTCAAACATCTTAAACTTTGGCATATTATAGACAAATAAATAAATTGGGTGGCGCAACAATCCGTTAAGATCTAGGGCCTAGTGACTTACAACTCTCAACCATTTCTGTGTGCGAGTACTGTTGTCAGGGATGGACCTACAGTTTTAAGCCGAATCCGAACGGCTAATTTGTCACTTTTCATGACAAGAATTACTCTTGGAGAACTTGTCAATTCCTCGCAAGAGGCAGTACTAATGAAAAAAACTGTAGATGACATAGGCAGGGATCGAACCTCTGACCTCTGGCAGAACCCTAAATATGAAAATTTTGTTTATTAACATACCCACCGAGTGAGAAATGTGCTTCGTCGCTGAAGAAAATTTTGTTCGAAAAATCGCCGTCCATCGCCTGTTGTTCAATCACCCATTGCACGTATCTACGACGTTTTGAATAGTCAGCTGGCTTCAGTTGTTGTGTGAGCTGGACTTTATATGGATGTTGGTGTAAGTCCAAATGCAAAAAAATGCCGTAAGAAAGTCCTTACTTCTAAGAACGACGAGGAATCGACACATTCGGTAAATTATATAAACCATAATCTCCATAATCACTATTTTTGTAGAAGGTTTTGACATTTTCGTAAATGTCAGACTTTCAACTGAAAAAATTTGGTTAAACAACTTAAGCATCTTGCACATGAGCAACGAACTGCGAACTGTGGATGTTCGCATATTTTGACTTTTCTTTCACATGAGCTTTATTTCTATTCGCAGACAGCGACGAATTGTCAACCCTTCCTCCTCCTTTGCAAATCCTTTATTATTATTATTACTATTACAAATTCTTTATTTGACCAAAACTCGAAATACATTTGAAAAATTATATAAGATTGAATTGTCAACCCTTTTCTCCATATTTTCCTCAGCCATGATCTTTCACACAAAAATAAAACAAGAGTGGTATAATTTTGAGGTTAAGTTGAGCGCGAACAATTTATTCGTTGCAGTGTGGATGGTATGTGGAACGCGAATAGAGTTTGACAGTTCGTAGCAACCACACTGCAGTTCGCAGTTCGTTGCTCATGTGCAAGGCACTTTTGTTTGACAGATGTCAAATTCCAGGCCTATACTTTTGAAAATGCTAAATGGATAACCCGTTACTTAGCGCTTCTTCGGATGTTCGAAATCATTCGTATATTGCTGTATCTATGCTCTCCAAGTTTTTCTTCGAAGTCCACATTTATTTCGCTTTTAAAGTTTGTAGACTTGACATTTTGTTCAACATTGCGTTTAAAAACTTTAAATTAGGTTTCCTAGGTCCTTGGGGGAATGATCATACATTTATTTCTTTTGCACTTATTTACCTTTTTAAACTGTGTACCTTAAAGTAGCATTCACATGAGCGCGACCAACGAACGACGAATGAATTACAAAATGTGATTTTATATACGTTTAAAGACATATTTGAACACAAAATCTTAACAAAACGATAGCAATATAGTTTCTATTTGATTTATGATGCATACTTTTACTTTTCAATATCATTATATTAATAAATTTAAGAAAACAAATTTATTCGTCGCGAACAAAATTCTAGTTGATACGAACTGTCAAACTTTATTCGCGTCCCACATACCATCCACACTGCAACGAATAAATTGATCGCGTTCCACATACCATCCACACTGCAACGAATAAATTGTTCGCGCGCTACATAACCTAAAAGTCAAACTTCATTCGCGACGAATTAAAAGCTCTCATGTGAAAGAAATGTCAAAATCGACGAATATTCGTTCATTCGTTGGTCGTTGGTCGTGCTCATGTGAAAAGTGCTTAAGACTTTAGAGTATTTTAAAGTAGTGAAGTCATAGGTATTGAAATATATAATTTTATATCGAAGGTTGGATAAAATCAATTATAATGTAATTTATTTATAGGTATATCCATAACATTCATATATGTATGTATTAACTTGCTAAAGATGGATCTTGAATGGATATCCAAAGTAAAAGCTAAGAAAACAAAAATAAATATCTAATTCCAGCTAATTTACATAAATTAAGTTTCTCTAGTTTCTAATTTTTGTCTCATCAAAAAGCCTTCCAAACCAACCTACGATAAATATACAAAACTAAAAAAAAAAAATAAAAATACGAGTTGCCTTTGTTTTTTATTTTCTCCATCGTCATAGGTATAGCAAAACAACAGGAGTCTTGAAACTTAGTAAACATCATATCCATAAGTCATCTTGTTTATAATAGTTAAAGAAGATATCTTTTATTTATTTTACTTTAAAAAACAAAACCTGAGAAAGAGAGATAATAAATGTGAACGTGAAGGGTTTGTCTCTCGCGTATGTGGAAATACCCATCTAAAGTTATTTGTAAATGGGCATCTTCTTCTTGACTTGAACACCACAACGCAACAACACGATAGCTGATAGCAACGGCAACGGCATCAACAGCGAGGAACGGACGCGGACTCGGACACGGACGTAAGAAAAACCCCGGCCCCCTAGCTTAACTTATTTTTTAACTTTTTTACGACCGTATCTGCTATGTGTCTATGGAATTCCTTTTCCATTACTTAACCTCGATATAGAGCTGAGTTTTGTTTTTTCTTTTTTCTGATGTTGATCCGACTCTCTATCCTATTGCGGTGGTAGAGTTGAAAGCTTTTTTAAAGCGCGGCTTGAGATTGCATGTTAAGCACAAAATAACCAAAGCAACCATAGAAAGAGGGGATGACTTGTCTAATGTCTAATGTCTATAGTTATATTATACTATAGATACTAACCGAAACCAACCGAGGCTACAGAATAATAAATGTAGGTATACGGGCCGGGGTCCATCTGGGTCCATCGCAGAAGGCTAACATGTTTGCTTGTGTTCCCACTGCTTTTGAAATACTTCTAGTTGAGACGTGAGCGGAAAAGACGAAAAAGATACAAATGGCGTTGGTAATAGATGAAAAAGTATCTGTTGTAGGGTTCGTCTCGTCCATGTAAGCCTGATATATGTTGGTTTACTTTATTACTCATACATGTAGCAAACAAACAAATAGGGGAAGGGAGATTGGGTAAGAGGGTTAAAGAAACATCCATCCACTATGAAATTCTATCAGCCAACAGTAGAACAGAGTAAGCGTTAGAAAAATAAAACTAAAGTCATCCATCCATCTTTGAAGAGTGTGAAACTTTGGAGGTTTCCAAATCAGGCTGAGATCATGGAAGATATGCCTAGAATCGACGACGACGACGACGACGATAACAAACACGGATGACAACAGCGGTAAAGTGCTTGTTCTGAAGTTTCTATTGCTGTACCTGTTGCTTGCTTCTAGTAACTTCTTTATAGATATTCTTATATGAAGCTTAACAACAGAATAAAGTTTTTTGTTGGATCTATCTCTCTTTGAAGTCGGAAGGTTTGTTGGGCTGTTTTTTATCTTTTATATTTTTATTTCATAAGTTTCTATATATGTATGTAGGTACATTTGTATGTTGGTTTTTGTAATAAGGTGTACTGTACACTGAATCTGAGCTCGGAACAGTCACAACCACCTGATGTTTTTTCGTCGTGTCTGAACTTTGTTAAGGCATAGGTACAATATACAATATCACAAAAAGAAGAGCAAGGATTATGGATGTAGCCATCAGCAATGTTAGATTTAACTTTTTTGTTTTGGTAAATATGGAACTTTGACTGTAAACCAATTGCAATCTAAAAGGTTGTTTAAATAATGAACAATCGACCCCTGAACAAGAAAAAAAATGATCGGTCCAATTTGTCAAAATGAAAATGTTTACATTTCTCGACGTTTCAAGGTTCCTAGAATTTAAATAAAAATTTTTTAGAGAGATGTCTGTGTGAACATTTGTTCCACGTCCTTTTGTGCAGATGTCAATACGTTCAGAGCCATTTTTTCACAATTTATCAACTTGCCGCAAACTCTCAAGTTGGCCAACTCTCGAGTTGACACAAACTTAAGAGTTAAGAGACAAGTTGATATTTTTTTTTCTTCACTATTTTAAATCTCAATTGGAGAACTGAAACTTAAAATGTAGCCTACTTGCGTTATTACAAATAAATTTCTCTGAAAGGAAATTTTTGACAGTTTTAAGATTTGATAAGATTTGAATTTATCCTGAGTGATTATTTCAAGAGTTTTTGTTGTTTTTATGCAATAAAAAAAACTCCCTGCTTTGAGCAAGCCGATGAATTAACTATTTGAGATGCTGATTACGTCGACGTTTGGGCTTTGTGCAGAGACTGGTATTAGCGACTTATCACCAACTAAAAAAACCTGCGCCTTTCCCTAAACCATTCGAAATTCAAATAAATGAAGACAATTCAATTCATACATTACATACATATGTATGTACATACATATAACAGATGAAATAATTGTTTTTGGTAATGAAAACTCAATCTCCAACAACATGGTTCAAAACGATGATGAAAGTAACGAAAACGATCGAACCCTTTGTTGTCAAGGCGCCGGCCGCCGCCGTAAACACAAAATAGATGGTGAAATGGGATCCTCCAAAAAGGTGTCTAAATTTGAAGATGAGTGGACTCAAAACCGAATACAAAAAACAGCCATTGAATTGGAAATCCCAAAAATGGATAGGTGTCCATATAAATTGGAAAGAGAAAGAGCAAAATTCGATCCCGAATATGCTATGGTCGAACTGCAGAGGGCCAAAAGTGTACTCGAATGTGATGCAGAGTTTCTTAAGACTCGAATGGAGACGTGAAGAGCAACCAATTTAATCGACCATCCCAACAGCAGCCGCAACAACATTTTATTTTTGAATTTATCCATTTTTTTGTTTTTTGTAAAAATATTAAATATTAATTTATAACGAATTCGTTTTTATTATTTCTTTATTCCTGGTCTAAAATTGACTGAAAATAATTTCGAAACCTTGCGCACCAAACCATTATGGCTGAATCACATACACGCTTCAGCTTCGGCTTCGCCTGACGTTTACGACATCGAGAAAGAACTAATAGAGAGAACCAACTTCGACGGTTGCTCTCTTTTTGCCTACAAGCTGCGATTTGGCCACCAACTTGCATATGTATTAACTCCATATAAAAAAAATGTGGGGAACCAATACTTATGCAAGTTTGTGCGCAATTCTCACCACGAGAAAGAGTAAACTTTTCTCTCTTTTCTCTCTGCTCACCACCTTTGAAAAATGGCGACCACCTTAGAAACATAAGACTCTGAAAGCACTACAACTATTAATTTTATTATTAGCTTCGTTTATGCGTTTAATTTTCGCTCAGACTGTTGAAAAATGCAAAAAAAACTCAGATTTGTTTCAATTTTCAGAGTTTATCGACTTAATTTTGTCGATGCGAGAGTTTCAGGAACATTGAAAACGAGAGTTACAGAATGTAAACATGGAACATGAAAAACATTTCTATATACTCATCTCTTTTCCCATTCCTATTTAATTTATTTGTGTGTACTCGTTGTTTATTTTCTTTACATTACTCAAGACATTTCCAAAATGCTGAAAATAAGTGATTTAAGAAGAGACTAAATAAAAAGACTATCAACTTGTTACTTCTGTTGCCAATTTTCTGAAAGTGCATTGTGGCTTATTCATAGATGTTTGCATTTATAAAAAACATGAACTCGTTCATATATACAAATAAAGTCTAGTCTAAAAAACCTAAACCTTGTTACACTCTTAAGCACTTTTCACATGAGCACGACCAACGACCAACGAATGAATGAATATTCGTCGATTTTGACATTTCTTTCACATGAGAGTTCGTCGCGAATAAAGTTTGACATTCAAAACCGAAACCAAAACAAGAATGATTTTTTTAGGTTAAGTACGCGCGATTATTATATTCGTTGCGAGTGTGGATAATGTGGAACGGGAATAAAGTTTGACAGTTCGTATCAACTAAAATTTTTTTCTCGACGAATAAATTTGTTTTCTTAAATTTATTAATACATATATGATATTGAAAAGTAAAAGTATGCATCATAAATCAAATAGAAACTATATTGTTATCGTTTTGTTAAGAATTTGTGTGGAAATATGTCTTCAAGCGTATATAAACTCACATTTTGTAATTCATTCGTCGTTCGTTGGTCGCGCTCATGTGAATGCTGCTTTACTGCACACATACTTTCTTGTTTTGGTTGTTAATGCCATCTATCTCTAACTTAGAGAAAAACAAATTCACCACGAACTACCGGTATAACTTCTCCCGTTATTTATTGACAAACAAAAATGTTTTGCTAGAATTAATTTGAATTATAGGAGTATTTTTGTAGATATAAAAACGACAAGATGTTAGTAAAATTAAAGAAAGAAATTCATGAGAATTACAAACATTATAATGAGACTTTAAAAAACATAGTCTTCTTGGCTATCAATAAACAAAAATGAAAAATGTGGGATTTCCCGGAAATCATGTTTTTTTGTGTACTCTTCTTCGCGGTGGAAACATGTATACACCGATACGAATTCAACACGCTATAAAAAATGAGAGTAAGAGGTTTCGAAGGGACGGAGACGAGGAAGTTTGGCTCTCTCATTTAGTTTTTTCTCTCTGGTTTACGAGTTCAGCCATAGGAATTCAATGCATGCTATCACAATGGAGCTTCGACCTCACGTTTCGTTTGGCAATCGTAAGGAAAAGAACGTAATGTAACGTAATGTGACTCTAAACGGAAGCTCTAGTTCAATTTTCTGAACATTTGCTTCGTCTGACAGCTCAAGAGCTGTAAAAAAATGTCAACAAACAAAATATTTGCTCTTTGGAGGGATGAAATAATAGAACTGTCATTCAAAGCAACCTCGAAGCATGCCCAACATAACGCAGACGAAGCCGAAGCTGAAGCGTGTATGTGATTCAGCCATTAGTATTACGCAACACATCGTTAAATCCGGGCATTTCCCGTTGAAGTATGTGGTTCGTTTTAATCGATTGTTATATTATGAAGGACGGCACAAGCAATTATAATCAATTGCAGGGTTTGAATTCAGAATCCTTCGGAAGCGACGATGGATCATTTCCCCAATAATAATTTTCTCGACAATTTTTATTTTAAATATATCCCAATTCAAACCGAAACCGAGAATGACAGAAGATGCAACTAAAAAAAAAAACAACAACATCAAATCTTTTCATCAATTTCAAGGATATGACAGCATCTACAATCTACATGAACAAGCTGTATAGAGCCATGTCTAGTTTTGACATCGCTGCCAAACTCGTCCCTTTGCGATTTCTTTAACATCGTCCTTGAAAGAATTATGCAGAGCTCCCACGTCGGAAGAACTCAGCATGATGTCAATGGGGCTTTTGCGATTATTGAGCCAGAGATAGCAAGAATGTGTTTAACGACTAATGAGGGCAAAACAAAGTATATGCTGTCATCAAGAAAAGTCAAAACGTCAAAATCGACAGATGTAACTTTGAGGTAGTTAAGGACTTTGTCTACCTTGGCTCCGCTATAAACACAGAAACCAACACCAGCGCTGAGATGAAACGAAGAATTACTCTTGCTAACCGCTGTTTCTTTGGGCTCACGAGCGACCAAAGTATCGCTTTATAAGCCTCTAATCATCCCCGTCCTGCTATATGGTGCAGAAACATGGACTATGACAAAAGCGGATGAAAGCATCTTGGGTCCTTTCGAGAGAAAAGTTCTTGGTGAGTGGAGGAAAAGATGGAACGAGCTGAACAGGCTGAAAAACGAAGTTGACTTAGCCAGAAGGATAAAAGTCTAACGCCTGAGATGACTGTGTCACGTAGAGTGTATGGAAACCAATGCTCTGACCCAGAAAGCCTTCGAATCCAAGCACAGGACAGCGCTAGGGACCAAGCTAGATGGAGAAGCTTGTTGGGTGAGGGCCTAGTTCACACAGGACTTTAGCACCACCTTAACTAAGTAGTATACTGATTTCTGGATGTTTCAACATATTCCCATAATATTCTTTGCCCACACTTGTAAATTAAAATTAAGCTAAATAAATTAATAAAAAAGAATCACACAAATTAAGGAATCAATGACAATCTATCACATTTGGTAGCCAATCAATTTATTATTGTATAATTTAAGCCCTATGTTTTACTTCAAACAGTAAAATAGGTTAAAATTTGTATTCAAAAAGTTGAAAGAAAGTCCAATTGAAAGAACCAATTTATTTAAAACAAAAATATTTCTCAAAGCTCTGAACTTAATTCCTACTTAATACCCAAACGTCTTTTTTGTTGTTGTTAAATGATGGTGGGTAGATATCGATATACCCTATGGGCCTATGCAATAGGCATATACCTAAAAGCGCTTTCCTCAAAGCATTTTTTGATTCGTCCCATTCTTGTTTAAGTTTTACTTACATACATTTCCTGTCCCATCAGCCCAACTTGTTGCATTCCCTACTTAAGGCAATAAAAGAATAGAGAAACTCAAAATTCGAACCTTTAAACAAATGTCTATATATGTATCTTTTTTCCTTTTGTTTTTAAATTTTATTCAAATTAAATAAATGTACAAAACGGTAACTCTAACGTTTCCTCCCTGATTAAGAATGCATTTGTTTTTCAGCATCGCATAGACAGTTTTATTTCAAAATTTGAATCAAATTAAATCGGTAATTAATAAATACTGACAATCCGATCGACCTAGATATTCAAAGAGATAGTTGAGGACTAGGTATCTAGATGCAAACATACGAATATATGTATGTATCTAGGCCTATCTACGACGCGAAGTCCAAACTAACTTTATAGATACATATTTTTACTAAAAACAGTCAAGAGATAGGTATAGAATGTTTATGGTGTGTAAACTTGTTTTCTGAATGCGGGCAGTATGTTTCACGAGAAACGTAGGCTTTAAGCCCTTTAGATCGATCGCTACAAACACAAGACGCAACAGCTTTTCATTGCGGGATATTCCTATGAAAATGGAAATTGGTTTCATGAATATGAAAATAAAATGAAAAAAAGTAATGGGAATTTATACATACGTAATAAAGTTCCTACGATTTTACTGCATTTCTTCAAAAAAGCCTTTCACGTGATTTGAGATGGTATAGGACAAACTTGAGAAGATAAAGTTAAAGCTGTCCAACTAATCAAAACAAAGAGGGAGTTTTTATTACTTGGAATTAAAATATAAATTATTTATTACTTAGTTAACATATTAGATGGAATTGGGAAGTCTATAATTTGTATGATATACATTGAGATGAAATTAAAAGCACAATTGTAATCAGAGGCGTTACAAGATCTCAAAGCGGTTTTGTTTTGTATCGTTAAAGTGAAGTATGTATAACCCCCTTGTTACTTTCTACGTGTGGCACATGCATCACCAATGAAACTGGGCATCTCGATATCCTCGGTTTGGTCATTTTCAATTAGCTCTTGCGAAGCGATCATACAAGCGATGTTGCCAAAAATGCAACATGAAATTTTGTCGAAATTTGTGTCTTTCCTTCTATTTACAATATACAAAAATATAAATGTACGTCTGAAACTTGAATGAGACTCCCATTTCTGAGCTGGTTGATCCAGTAACTAAAAGTTTCTTAAACAGTATTCAAAAAAGAGTTTTTAAAATTATCATCAACTCATTTACGTCACTTGAACATCGTCCTAATGTTTTTTTTCTTCACACTTTATGCTGCTATTTTATCGGACTATGCTCTAGTCAAATAGCTGGTTGCTTTCCTCCGTTTGAGCACCGTTATAGTAGTATTGTGAAGTACAGAGATTTATTCATGTACCGTACTACGTGAATGGGTGTTCCACGTTCCGTTTCTCCCAATTCATTAACGTCAAAAGAAAATAAGACGTACTTCCCTAAACGCTCAACTTCCTTGGCACATCTTCATCTGATCCAAGAATAGTAGTTAATCTTTTTGCTACCTTATTCAGCCAGTCTTGCAGTAATGGTTTAGATGAACCCGGTCTAGATTTTTACGCATCTTTATCAAACATCCCACAAACGACTCTTATCGCAATTTCTATTACTTCCTCCTCCTTCTATCATAAGTTAAACTCACTGAAAGATGATGTTTCTCCTGGTCCTGGCCCCAATGAACTCCCTGCTATTTTTCTTAAAAAATGCTCTAATGTACTTTGTGAACCCTTTACTAAACTCTTCCAACTTTCACTTTCGCAAGCTGTATTCCCCTCTGTTTGGTAAAAATCCTTTATATTCCCCAATTTTCAAAATTTTTTGTAAAATGGTATTTCGAATGACCGCCCGATTGCTAAACTTTCTGCACTACCCAAGCTCTTTGAAAGTATTGGTTACGACTCTCTTTACTTTCATTGTAAGTCTCTTGTTTCCCTTTTCCAGCACGGCTAATCTTACCCAATTCGATTCCAAAACACTTCTTGCTCTAGAAAAAAAACCACTGATTTTAGTAAGGCCTTTGACAAGACCAGGTATTAAATTAAACTTCGTGTCACATGGATAGGGACACGAAGTGTCGTTTTTTATTTGCCGATATTTCTTAAACCCTTAGGTTTTTTGGAAAAATCCAAATGTGAAATGAATGAGGTACTCGTATGTTTTAAGTTTATATTGCAAGCAAACATTTTTGGATTAACTTGATAAATACAAGTTTTATGACGGTTTTTCCGAAGAAGTTCATAAAAAGTACCTGTTTTATTGTGTCAAATGAACAGGGAAAAGATCTTAATTTACCAGTAAGACCCTTTAAAGTTAAGAAAATAACAAAACAATCTTATGGTTTAGGTAAATACTGGTTTTATTGGATGGAGTAAAATAATTTTTAGTAATGTGTGCTGCCTCCAGATTTCTGAAATACTTCAAGTAACGTGTCAGATAATTGAGCGTAATTTTGGACCAGGACCGTTTAATGGCTTCAATAATCTCTTCGGTTTTTTGGTATTGCCGTTTTCCTTCGTAGACATTTCTTGAAAGCAATTTTCAAATATTTTCCATGATGTTTAGGTCAAGAGAATAGTAATATGGTAATAGAACAGGTTCACATTTTGCCCCCAAATCCAGGGTTTCGTTGTCCGTGCGGTATGTATTGGTGCATTATCTTATTAGAAAGTCCATCGTTGTCCACCAAATCATTCAGAAAACTGCGAAAAAGCTTGTTCCAGAATCGATTTTTAAAAGATTGCCGTCATTTTAGAGCTTTTAAAATCCAGCTCCACTGTCCCTTAATAGGTGATTGCTCCCCATACCATTACACAACCTCCTTTGCTGTGCCGTTTTTCAAGATAGATTTCTTCCTTTCTTAAGTCATGAAATTAACAGCTATATCCATCAGTTCTGTCCAAATAATTTTTGCTTCATCGGAAAAGAGGACGCTATGCTAACCTCGATTCCACCAATTGTGATTTTTTGCAAAATTGTTTGGTGTCGTATATGGTCTGCCTTCTGTATCACCGAGCAACAGTCGATCTACAAGCATTTACCCCAACTTCTGCCTTGAATTTACTAATGGAAAGCCTTGAATTTGAAGCAGCTATCACTATCGCCCGTTTTTTCTGAAATGATGTGGCTTTCTTGACTCTACCTTTGTGGTTTTTTCCAAACTTTTGAGGTAGTTGCATAAAACATTTGAACTTCTTCTAATTTTGTTTGCTATAAAACGGATGGTTTTGCCGAGATATCGGTAAGCTCAAATTTGGCCCATACTTCTTGATTCTATCAAATTAATACTGGTACTAAGCTCCCAAACAATCAGAGTATCCTCTTATTTAATTTAAAACACGCTAATAGGTAAATTTAGATCTTGTCCCTATTCATGTGACACAAAAAACAGGTACTTTTTATGACTTTTTCGGAAAAACCGCCAAGAAACTTGTATTTAATGACTTAATCCGAATTTTTTGACTGAAATATAAAATTAATATATACCTCATTTATTCCGCATTTGGGTTTTTTCAAAACACCACCTAAGGGTTTAAAACATATCGGCAAATAAAAAACAAAAAAATCTTGTCCCTATTCATGTGACACGAAGTGTACTTAAATAATATTTTCAAAATCGGTTTCGTAGATTTCGAGATATTTAAACTTGAAGTTGGAGAAGTAAAAATCAAGAAAATTGTTGTTTTTTTGCCATATCAGCTTACAACTTTGGACTAATTTATTGACTACATTAAATTTATATTAGTACCAAATGAAAGATCTCAATAAAATATCTTCTACATGGTAATAATATTTTTGATATCTTTTTAGCTTATGCTCACAAAACTGGCTCAGACTTTTCTGAAAAAAAAAATATTTCAGTTAATTTTGTACCTGATATTGGGAAATAATCAGTTATGACATACACTTTTTTTGAGTACCAATGATAAATTTTATAATTTTAATAATTGATATAAATTTATAATGTCCTTCCCTGCCTTAATACATTAGTCTTCCAAAGAACCTTATTCAAACAAATGTTTAATTAATTTTTGAGAATGGTTAAAGTATATTCGTTAGGAAAAAAATGTATGATTGATTTTGAAATTGGCTTTGTCTTCTTAGATAGGTACATTTATTTCTTATCCAAAATAAGTACAGTCTTTTTCTTTCTTACATAATTTTTCACTCAACACCATCATTCAGTTTAATTGTTTATCATTTGCGTTTCAGGCCACCACTCTTTGCGTGCGTCGCGTCGCTCGTCGTCGTCGCCATAAATCCTCATATCCTGAACCTGATTCAAACACAACCAACAAAATTAAGTACAAAAATTCCTTCGAAAAAAAAACCACCGCACTAAACTTCCAATCCTTTTCGTCGTGGGAAGGTGGTTTAAGATCCTTTTTATTCAAGGATATTTTTCAGGTGTACACAGATACATGCGTGTACCAAACTTGATTAACCAGTTGATCCTGCGTCTTTTTGTATAAATGCAATAGTTGAAGATTGGAATAGGTATACAAAAAAAAAAAAACAAATCAAACCACCACCGGAACGGGTTATTATGTCCATGACTGTACCTTGTGATATCAAGGATACGTACGAGATACACGTCTCCAGGGCAAGGCCTATAACCATACCCATAACAAACCTGTGGGAAACTTTTGTTGAAAAATCAAAGGGAAAGAACAAAAAAACGAATTTAAAAAAGATAAAAACAAAACATAACGAACCTTTTGAAGCCAGAGAAAGTCGAAAAGATTGGTATGCACTGCACAGGTGTTCGCGGGGACGAATAAGGATACTAAACTGAATTTGTAATTGGATTGTTATTTTTTTGGATTTAGACTTGAGAGGCAGTCACATTAATTGTCGTGTAAATATGTCGTTGGGAGTAAAAATATAGAAAGGGGAAAATTGTGAACCTGTTGAAATAACTTAACCATTTATGTACATACATAATATGTGAAATGTTTAAATTTGTAATTTGTTTCTCAAGCTCCTATTTCGGATCTGTTTTCTTATCGTTATCAGGGGATGATAAACTAATAGAAACACTTATTTTGTTTTTTGAGTTTTCTAATTTTATATGGAAAGTGGCTCCAAAGCTGTCAACTGGTGAAAGTCGCACAGTTGCCAAAGTAGTAGTGTAAATATTTAGACAATGTAGCTGGTTCTATCCGATTTAGAAAATCTCGTTGGAGAATTTGTCAATTCCTCGCAAGAGGCAGTACCCGTGAAAAAACTTTAGATGGCGCAGGCAGGGATTGAACCAAAGACCTCTGGCATGACAGTGCAAAGCACTAACCATCATCAGGGGCGTCTTTAGACTTTTGGGGGCCCTGGGCCCAATAGGATTTGGGGCCCCAAAAAAAAAGGTATAATATATTTTTTTTAATTCTTTAGGTTGCAAAAATCAAAGATACAAAAAATTCTACAGGCAGTTTCTACATTTGGAAATGTGTGTCCAATTTCATCCACTGTAATTAGACTGTACAATTTTGATATTGTAATAAGATCTTCATTTACATCTTTATTGAATTCTTTTAAATACTGTACGAGGTGCAGGCATTCTACCTCAAGCTCTTCTGCATTAACATCTCTATGGTATTTTTTTGAAAACTGTTCGCAAGAATTTTGCAACTCCACTGAAGTCAAATATTAGGTTAGGTTGGAGTGGCTGTCCAGATGTCATTGACTCACTTAGACCTCAAGGGTCCATTGTGATACCACTAATGAGGTTACTCATGGGAGAGTAATGAAAATTAAACAAACCATTTTGTGCTTTTAATAAAGTTAGAGAGACACTTTGTGTCAATCGTTGCCAGTTCACTTGTATTGTGGAAGAAGGGATTACCGAGAAAATTATTCCTTCTAATGGAGAGTGCTGGACATGTACATAGAAGGTGTTGGACTGTTTCCTCTTCCTCCTCGTCCATGCAGCTTCTACAGAAGTCATTTGTGTAGACCCCTAGCCTCAGAGCATGTCTTCCTATGAGGCAGTGTCCTGTTATTACTCCAATTGTAGAGCTTATATTTTGTCTGCTCAAGGATATCAATACTCCAGTGAGTCGTCAATAGCTATCTATACTGATGGCTCTAAAATGGACACTGGTGTAGGGGCAGGCTTCTATTCTGAATCTCTCAAGTTGACCGCCTCGCTTAGGCTTCCAAACTACAGCAGCGTCTTCCAAGCGGAGGTCCTGGCAGTGACAACAGCTGCTAAAAAGGTAACAATGATGGCGATACCACGAGCTGATATCACCTTTTACATTGATAGTCAAGCGGCAATAAAAGCGATTACTGCAACTGAGGTAAAATCTAAGCTTGTTTCGTGCTGCCGCGAAGAGCTTAAGGTTCTTGGCGCACAGCACAATATTAGACTCTGCTGGGTCCCAGGCCACAGCGATATACTAGGCAACGAGAAAGCCGATGAATTAGCAAGATTAGGGTCAATACTTGACGAAAGCCAAGCTCAGCTAGTTAGCACCCCTACCTGTTATTTAAAACAGGGAATCTCAAAAAGAATAACTATTAAGGCCGATGAAAGGTGGAACCTTCTTGACACCTGCGGTACTACAAGAAAGATCTGGCCCTGTTTTAACAAACAAAGAACGGAAAGAATTATGCAGCTTCGAAAGGGATCACTCCGATCTCTCGTAAGCATAATCACCGGACATAATCTGTTAGGTTTTCATATGAAAAAGATGAGAATCAGTTCAGATGATCTATGCAGAGGATGCGGTGACGAGGAGGTGCATGAAGATACTTCGCTGTGTCACTGTCCCGCACTCTCCAATCAAAGGAAGAAACTGCTTGGCAACTTTTTCTTTGGGGATTTAAAAGAACTCTCTAGTACGCCAGGTACTAACATTCTGAACTTCGTCAAAGCCTCTAAATGGCTTGACTAACTGATCACATAGGTTTTTCTTATTAGCTTGAGTATCAATACTCACGGGTATCACAATGGATCTGTATTGATCTAAGTGTGACGGTTAAGACATCAACTGTCAGCCCCTCAACCTAACCTAACCTAAGGATATCAAGCCTTTTGACCGATTTAAGTCTATGCTTGGCCATATTTGCTTGGTTGCTAGGCAGGTGGTACTCTGTGACCATCTAGCATTTGTTGCTTCTAGAGCATACTGTTTGAGAAGATATTTGCATGTAGCAAGTGGTGTTCCTATGTTATGTTTTTGTCTAACATTAGGCAGAAGTGTTCCGTTTTTGGCGAGCTCATCGGCTTTACAATTTCCCGGAATGTCTCTGTGGCCCGGCACCCAAATGAGGTGAATATTAAACTGTTCTGTCATCTCATTCAGAGATGATCGACAATCGTGGACTAATTGAGAGTTTGTAGAGACAGACGCGAGAGATTTAAGAGCGGCCTGGCTGTCCGAGAAGATTCGTATATCCTTGCAAGATATAACGTTTTGTTTGAGCCAGGATAGTGCCTCTTTAATCGCCATTACTTCTGCCTGGAATACACTTCATTGATTGGGAAGTCTGTATGATAGACTGAGATTCAGTTGTTCCGAATAGATACCACTTCCAACTCCGTAATCGGTCTTTGCACCAAATATTGCAATCGACAAAAAAAGCCAAACAATGCATTCATTTCTTGATAGCAATTGGATCGTATTTTTAATTGCAGAGTAATAGTGTCAATAATTGGAAAAATAGTTGATATTTTAAACTTTTCTTTCTCAATCAGCTGGACGGATGGTGCAGGATCATCCAAATTTGTGGCACGCGAACTTCGTACTATTTTTCGTTGCATTAAGTCTTTTTAATTAGCATCCGGATTCTGAATTTTGGCACACGCTTCAAATTCATCAAAATTCTCCCTTAGATCATTTAAGAATGACAAAGAACATAGTCTTAATTCCTTCCATTGAACAGAGAGGAAGAAAGAGGAAAGGAAACAAAATTGTTCTATCTGACTCATCATGGTACAACTCATCATTTCGCAACTCATCATGGGACAACTTTGTGTTTGTTTATGGAGTGAGTTGAAAAGCCAACATGTGTGCAGAACTGTAGAGTAGAACGAAAGCAGAGTTGTTAAAATAATATTGACAGCGTGTGCAGGTGTATGATTAAAGATTCATGTTACCAGAAGTTTGAGATGTTGAGGAGGAGAATTCCAACGGAACGGAGAGTAAAATGAAACTTGTATTTCTGTTACTGTCTACTAACCTTATTTAGTTTTCTATATAATTCTTGTATAGATTCATTCATTTTGAGTTGGTGGATTTGGGGGCCAAATAATTGCGGGGCCCTGGCCCACCGGGCCCATGCCTAAAGACGCCACTGACCATCATGCCACGGGTACATTTTGCCTACATTTTGATAACCAAGGTGTTGAGGTGATCTTAGAACGCACGTTTTTGTATGGTCTTTCTATAGAAAACATTTGTTTTTATTTTGGTAATAAACTGCACAAATCGGAAGCTTACTTTATCTTTTAATAATTTTTAACCATATTTTTTTTTTTAATTTATCAGTCAACACACTATTTTAGCTATGCAAAATAAGAAGACCTAATAAACAAGAGAGGCATTTTAGGGTCAGCTATAAATGTTTAAGAAAAATAACCAAATATTTATGAAGAAATCTTTATTAAAAATTTGAATGCTAGGTAGGAAAATGATTCTGAAAAAAAGAGACCCTCTAAATTTGCACTATAGAGGCATCAGTCTAATAAACATCGCTTACAAAATCTTCTCTACCGTTATATGTGAATGCCTAAATCCCATCGTCAACAACCTGAAAAGCCCTTATCAGTTTGGTTTTAGACCAGGAAAGTTCACGGTCGATCAAATATTCACATTTTGGCAGATCCTGGAAAAAACCCAAGAACAATCAACCCCCACCATCTTTTCATTGATTTCAAACCGCGTATGACACAATCTACAGGGACGAGCTGTATAAAGTCATGCATAGTTTTGACATCCCTGCCAAACTCTCCCGTTTGTGCTGTATGACTGTGAAGAATTCGAACTGCTCCATAAAGGTTGGAAACAATTTAACCGAACCTTTCGACACCAAAAGGTGCTTCAGACAAGAAGATGGGCTGTGATGCGATTTTTTTAACATCGTACTGGAAAGAATATTGTAGAGATTCCACGTCAATATCAGAGGCACTATCTTTCAAAAGCCTTTCCAATTATTGGCATATGTTGATGACATTGACTTAATCGGAAGAACTCAGTGTGATGTCAATAGGGCTTTGGTAAGTTTGAGACAGAGGTGGCAAAAATTGGTTTAGTGGGTAATGCGGAAAAAACAAAGTACATGGTGTCATCAAGAAAGGACCTACAACACCGACGTCTCGGTCAAAACGTCACCATCAAGAGGCGTAACTTTGAGGTAGTTAATGACTTTGTCTACCTAGGCTCTACTATGAACACAGAAAACATCACCAGCTCTGAGATCAAACGAAGAATTACTCTTGCTAAACGCTGTTTCTCTAGACTAAAAAAGCAATTGAGTAGTAAAGCCCTCTCTCGAGCGACCAAAGTGTCGCTATATAAGACCTTCATCATATCCATCCTGCAATACGGTGCAGAAGCATGGACTATGGTAAAGCCGATGAAAGCACTTTGGGTCATTTCGAGAAAAAAGTTTTTGGCGTGATCTACGGTCCCGTATGCATAGAAGGTGAGTGTAAGAGAAGATGGAACGATGGGCTGTACAGCGACGTAGACTTAGCCAGAAGAGTAAAAGTCCAACGACTAAGATGTCTGGGTCACATAGAGCGCATAGAAACCTATGCTCCAAAATCCGGAAAGTCTTCTGCACAGGACAGTGCAGTAAAGAAAGTCCGTGGATCAGGTGGCACACACAAGTGGAAAGTGACCTCACCCAACTTGGAGTGTGCAACTGGAGGCACATAGCTAGGGACCGAGCTAGATGGAGAAGTTTGTTGGTTAAGGGCCTAGTTCACACAGGGCTGTAGCTCCTCCTTAAGTAAGTAATTGAGTAAGGTATAGCTCCATTGCTCAAGAACCAGTAGAGATATCGACTTCAAATAAATTTTGTTATATAGACAATGATGCAGAAAGATGCAAAAAGGACTCGCAAACAAATTGCGTGGTTGTTTTTTTTACCATAGCAATTTAAAAAAAAGCTGAAAATTTTGGTAAACCCTAAATTTTTCACGAGCCAATAATGCTTGCGAGTTGAATTAAATTTTGTATTATATATTATGATGTGATACCAAGCAAGTATATTTTTGAAAAAATTCCAACTTACGGTTTTTTTATAAATCAAAAAAACTAAAAAAAAGTATTTGTCACCTTGAATATTTTACGAACCAAAAATGATTTTTTCATAATAACGTTTTTGAAATCTGGTAAAATTTTCACATATTTCAACAGTTTGATCAACACCAAATGTCGATTTCACTCCAAGAAAAACCGTAAGTAATTTTCGACTTCCTAACACATGCTCGAACTTCGAAAGGACTGATAATCCGCAACGCATATTTAGTAAAATTTTCCCTGAAAGTTTGTTTGTGTATTTAATAACGCAGTACACCAACGAACGAATTGAAATTTAAAGCAAATCGAAACAAGGAAACCGAAATATACAGCTAACCGATCTTGGAAAAATGAAGATAGTCTTTAGATGTATTATTATTATGTCGTACAACCATCTTCCAGCGTTTAGGAACTATTGATCTACACACCCTTATATGGGAAATGATGCAATAAAGTCTGCTATTTCACGAGATCGTTTTCAGCTGTTTTCCTCAATAATGTGCTTCGCTCCCCCTGAAAAGCCGGAGACAGCATTTAAGTTATATCATGTTGAAGATATTGTTGAATGCAGCTTCCAAAACATTGACGAAAGCATGACAAAGTTCAAGGGGCGTTCATCCATGAAACAATATATGCTTTTGAAGCCCACCAAACGGGGTATAAAAATGTCTCTAAGATGTGATGCTCCTACGGGTTACACGTATGATTTCAACATTTATTGCAGTAGAGAAGAAGAAGTAAGGTAGTCTTGGTGAAAGGGTTGTTAACCAATTAGCTGCTTCAATTCGAGAACCTGATGTAGTAACCTTATGCATCGATCGATTTTTCACTAGCGTCCATCTCCTAGAAACTTAAGATTACGCTGAGCTAGGAACAGTTGTATCTAACCGTAAAAAATTGCCATTTGCCAATGGAAAACTCCGAAAGGGAGAATGTCATTTCCGAGAAGTAACACTTGACTTATGTTAGCAGTTTTTCAACGTAGAAAAACGTAGATATTTTTCAAAAGAAAGATATCTGCGAGCACCTACCAATTACAATTATTGCAACTCGGAGGCGTTGTGCAGCTTGCAGTGAAAAAAAAAACAAGAAAAATGGACGAAAACCATTTGCGAAGAATGTCAAATCCCTCTGTGTGGTGATTGCTTTGCAGCTTAATACAAATAAATATTACCTAATTATTTATTTTCAATGAACTTTTATATTTTTAACTGTTTCTACTTAATACTTAGATTAATTATAATAATAAAATAAAGTAAATTTTTTATCAAAACAGATTCGTTTACCCTTCTAAAATTTGTGTCCATAAATAACTGACCTATACACACTTTGTCCCATTGAAAAATACGGTCGGGACATACATATACGTCCCGGCACCGCCCTCCGCCCCAAAACTATTTTCTTAACTTTGAAAAGATAAAACGTTTCTTTTCCATGACAAATAAACTGGAAGAAACAATATTTATCGCAGCCCAAGTTTGGATAGTAATTCGACTTCAAACGAATTCGATGCGCTGTCCGACTCTATCCAGAGAATTGTATCCCATTTTCCGCACAGTGAGATCGCCAATTCGGATTCCTGACGTTGCAGGTCAATCCGCCAACACTCTAGACTTGTTTCTTACCTCTGATCCTAATAAATATACTGTCAGTGTATTATCGCCTCTAGGCACATCAGACCATTGTGTCATATCTGCAAATTTCTCATGCCAAAAACGCCAGTTAAAGTTAAAACCCCTACGAGAACCGTTTGGCAATATGAGAAAGCCAACTGGGACGGTCTCAATGAATTCTTCAGGAACTTTAACTGGTCACTATGCTTCCTCGATAGTGACGTGGATTCCAGTGCAGATATGATTACAAACTTAATTCTTTGTGGAATGAGAAATTTTATCCCGAATAGGGTAAAATCTATCAAACCCAAAGAAAACTCATGGTTTGATTCGAGCTGTAAAGAGGTTATTAGGATCAAAAATGTAAGTTTCCGGAATTACAAAGCCAACCCAACTGAGGAAAACCGGAATAAGTTCAAACAAGCTAGAAAGACCTGTAACGGACATATACGACGCATAAAATTTTTGCATGAGCAGAAATTACGGCAAAAAATACTACAATGTCCCAGTGGTAGTACAAATTTCTGGTCATTTGTAAAAAATGTGCGTAACACTACGTCATCGTCAGTTCCTACGCTCGTTTCCAATGACACTCCCTATGTAAGCTCGATTGATAAAGCCAATTTGCTTGCAGCACAGTTTGCTGTTAATTCGATGCTGCCAGTGAGTGACATGACTCCGCCTGTACTTAAAAGCGTAAACGATTCTATGGAACGAATCTTCTTTCGCACTCGTTCAGTTACTAGAGTACTTAAAAATCTTGACATTCACAAATCCGCTGGCCCGGATAGTATCCCTGCTATTGTTATGAAGAGGTGTTCTCCAACGCTGGCAAAACCACTGCGTAAGTTTTTCCATCTGTCCTATTCTACAGGTCTCTTTCCGAGTGGATGGAAAACCGCATTTGTCCAGCCTGTCCCTAAAAAAGGGTGAATCCTCCTCACCATCTAACTATCGCCCAATTGCACTTACATCCCTTCTTTCCAAGGTCATGGAAACGCTGATCAATTTTCAGCTTAAGAAATATCTTGAAGAACGGAAGCTTCTTAATGACCGGCAGTATGGCTTTTGTTGCCCTATGTCCGCTGGTGATCTCATGGTTTATCTCACCGAACAGTGGAACAAATCTTTACATTGTTCTGGAGAAAGTAAGATTATTGTACTCGATATTTTAAAGGCATTTGATAGAGTTTGGAACCAAGCTCCCTTATCGAAAATGCGTGCATTTGGTATTGATGAATCCCTTCTTCGTTGGGTTAGAAATTACCTTTCGAACCGTTCAATTCAAGTAGTATTGGATGGGTTCAAATCTGATATCCACAAAATAAACGCTGGTGTGCCCCATGGCTCCGTTTTGTCTCCGACACTTTTCCTTATTTTTATAAATGATCTTTTGTCTGTGGACTATCAATGGCAGCGTATGATAAGCTCATTAAATTCTGATCTTGACAGCATTGTTCAATGGGGAATAAAAAACCGTGTAGAATTTAATGCTTCGAAAACTCAATGCTGTCTACTAGCTCAAAAGCGTAACCCTCCCCCAATGCCACTATCCATGAGTGGTACTTGCATCGAGGAGACTGAACAGCTATCAGTCCTAGGTATGTCCATTACAAACCACTTGTTGTGGAGTGATCACATATTTGACATCGCCAAAAATGCTGCTAAGTGTTTAGGTTTTCTCCGCCGATGCAAGAAGTTTTTTACCCCTTCTGATCTGGCTATACTTTATAAAGCCTATATTCGTCCAAAACTTGAGTACAATTCCCATATTTGGGCAGGTGCTCCTATAACCCACTTGAGTCTCCTGTACAGAATTCAAAAGAGAGCTCTAAAAATGATAGGTGACCGTTGTCTAACTGAAACTTTTGCATCTCTTGAGCACCGTCGCAAGGTTTCATGCCTGTCATTATTTTATCGCTACTTCCATAAGCAATGCTCTAATGAAATAGCCAGTTGCATTCCTCCACTCAAACAATTCAACCGTAATACTCGTTCTTTTAGGAATGCCCATCAGTTTACCCTTGAGCCCAATTTCGGGCGTACTATAAAGTACAGAGATTCCTTTTTTAGTCGCACTACACGAATGTGGAATGCTTTACCAGACTCAATATTTCCCACTCATTACAATGTGCAGGCATTGAAAACCAATGTGCGTCGGTATCTCCTTTCAAATCCTATCCTCCCTTCCTAATTACTCGCACTGTGTATAATCATTATAAGGGTATTCATATCCCCTTGAGTGCGCGTACAATATAAAAAAAAAAAATAGTTTTAAAGTTTTAAAATTAAAATATTACAAATAGTAAAATAAAATACATTTTATAACCACAACTTAAAAAACTAAATTTTGAGAAAGATCCAAACTAAAAGAAACAATTAAACCATCAAGTAATTTTTAAAATATGTATTAATATCATTTTCACTTTGAATGCCTTAGATTCTTAGAAGATTAAATATTTGTTTAGGTATCCATATACATAAATATATCATATTAAAAAGCAGTCCTTTCTTAATTAGAATGCAAAGGCTTCATTTCTATATAAAAACGATTTTGGAATTTCAACGGACGCGATGATGACTGTTCAAAATGTTAATCTTCCATCACAACTTATCAGATATATATATTTTGTTTGTCCCCTTTTTTGGTGGTTAATACGCTCTGTTCTCTTAATTGACGATCCCCAAAAAACCCGCAAAAATGTGATGTACACAAAATATTATATGTATATGTACATATGTGCGTATTTTTATTTAATATCTCACACAAGGACGAAGTAATAAGAACCCGAGAAGAATTTTAAGAAATAAAATAAAAGAACCAAAATGAAAACAACAACTTGAAATATACATATAAGTTTCAAGTTTGGTGCTGGTGCTAGTGGTGGTGCTGGTGCTGGAGCTGGAGTTGGGGCTGGGGCTAAGGCTGGGGCTGGTGGTTTAATTTAAAAATCGTTTCTTTATTGTTGACTTTAACATCAACTGCACAATTCACATCCTCTGGATATATGTAAGTAGGTATACCTACGATCCTCATTCTCATCCTCATCCTCATCCTCATACTCATCCTCGTTCAAATTCAAGTTATCCTCTTCAGTGCTAAAAATACAATTAATCTTTCTCCCCTTTTCTTATGGTTTCTCTTGCTTTTTTGAATTGCTCATTCCCAAGGCGTAAATTTCACGTTTCATCAAGAGAGGAGAGAGAGGGGAGCCATTCAGGGACAGGATATTTGCTGTCCCGAAATTGCAACGTGCGAATATACTAAGCCCTCGCACACATGCGCATACTCAAAGTGTAAAATCATTTTATTGTATTCATATCCATCCCGGCGGAAAGGGTGCGAAACGGAAAAGTGAATATTTGTGGAATATCATCATACTGAGGAGAGGTTTCTATAGCTATCCATTTGGCCATTGTCGCTTTTATAGAGAATCCCCCAGCCCCACTTCAGCTTACCGCTTACCCTCTCGATTGTGTCTTTTTGTTGTGCGCTCTTTTCTTGATTAGGGTGGCGACTATGGTCACGACGACGACGTCGACGCGAAGACGACTACAACGACGACGCGACGCGGACGTGAGTTCCTATTCAAGTAACCACTTAACTCGGATTGTTTCTTTATGGCAAAGTTGGAGCTGGAGCTGGGGCAGGAGCAGAAGCAGAGGATTGCCACAACGAGGGTTGAAGAAATGAGGATACAAAGTTGATTTTTGTCTTGTTTTTGTTTTCTTTATTTTGCCTTCTTCAAGATTGACAACGCATTCAAAGCGCGTTTTTATGTGATTGCGTCGTTTGGTAAGTGGTTATATTTTGTATCTACTTTTTTTAAGACGAAATTTTGATTTTGTGTGCTTTACTTAAACTGGATAGTGGGATACTTAACAGTCCCTAGGGACGTATGTATTTTTATGGGGAAGATTTTCAAAAACAAAATTATAAAATATAAAAACGCGAATAATGAATGAAGCTCTTTGTGGAATAGGGTAAATCTAACAAAATTTAAAACGAGGGTTTATTCTTATGTAGAATGTAGGATTGTAGGTACCTATACACATTTTATGTTTTTTAATAGTTTGGTCCCTTATATTTTATCTATGCGCATGTGTGTGTGTTCACATATGTAAATTAAGTGATACATAAATTTGGGAGCAAATAATTAAGTAAAATATTTGAGGTTCTTAACGATTTGCATAGAGTTTACTTTTTTTGATAAAAATTTAATTTGATTTGAATAAATTAGGGAAGAGAGTTTTAGGTTTTTAATTAATCAAGGAGTTCTTTCCCTATAATAAATAAAGTTTTTAGTGGATCCATTAAAAACTAAAAATGTTGATAGGTACCTATAAATAATCAATTTTTAACTTCTCTTAAATTTACATTTTATTCCAAAATTTCACCCCAATTCCAATTGTTGAAATCCAACCTATCAACAGTAAATTCCTAAGAGAACATTTAAAAAGTGTGTTAGGATTTTAAAAATTTTGTTTTGATATTATATTTTACTAGCTGATCCGGCCACGCGTTGCTGTGACTAACGTTTTTTGTCATATTACATTGTTGTAAACTATTTAAGGTGAACGGTAAGAGTGCACAGTGCAATTTTTGGTTAACCTGTCTTTCGCTAACACAAATAAGTTCGAAGGTTTTCCTACACGTGAACATGCAACATATACATAGTTGCCAATGAGTAAAACATGCATTTTCCACAAATGAACATTGTTTGGCCTTGAGACTTATTTATAGACATGGTAAAGCTAAATGAATTGGAAACTGTAATCTTCTGAAGGGTATGGTAGAATCTGACGGTATCATTGGAATACGTGGAACAGAACCACTTTTCCTTTAAACTTTCCAGTTAAAATTGTTGCTTCAAGAATATTTTCGGTGATATTTTTGATGTAGTGGCATTCCAGGTATATCTAGAGAACATACAAATTCAACTGGAAAATGTACACTATCATTTTCATTAGGCACAGTATCGATTTATTTAAAAGACATCAGATCGCCTGATAACTACTGTTGTATCTGGAAGTTAATTTCGTTAACATCAACAAAATAGAAAAAGTAAAATTCACTGTATTTTGTTTACTGCAAATTAAATTTAACCTATACTTTAGCCTCAGCAATATGTGGTGGTTGTGCTATTAAATTTTAACTAATATAAAACGTTTGGAAGTTTTACATAGCGCCATCTATTGAATACTTACTCAATCCAGTCAACAGATGTTGCCATCTGTTAGAATCGTTTGGAAGGTAACAGATAATTGTGGCAATAAAATGATATTTCGATCATAAATTGAGATGTAAAGCTACCCTATCTTTCAATTCGGATCAAACTGCATACGGTGTACGAATTTGATTAAAATCGGTTATGTGGTTTAGGAGTCCATCGCAGACAAACATCGTGACACGTAATTTATATCTATTAAGATTTTTCGTATCAGTAGAAAAATAAGTTTATAGGTGATGGGGTCAGTAGTCGGCCACTTGACATTTTTATTTATTTATTTATTCTCCCCAAAATGCAGTATTTTTAGTTTCGATTATAAAATGTGTTTTATGTTAATATTTGGGATGTCTTAATTTTAAATTTTGTTTCTTTCGGTTTATTTGTCAGGAAAAACAAATTATATGTTATTTTTGCAAAATATAAAGCATAAATGTGAAGTCTTGTGTAGTCGGCCCCCTTAAGTCTAGTAGTCAGCCAATTGAGTCCTCAGTAGTCGACCCATGTGATGATTTCTACATTTTGACCAAAGTTAATGGTTAACCATAAAATAGGTAAAAAAAAACTATTGGAGTTTTTCAAATTTCCCATACTCAATAGGTAAAGGAATCGATTTTAGAGCACTTGGTTTCGTTTTACCATAGAGGTTAAGGAAATACACGGGTAATCGGATATTGGATAAATAAGTACTCTGTTCTGAAGACATTTGGTTTTAATGGCTCATTTATCTATATGAATCTTGAGGTAATGAGGTAATGTTTATTTTTAAGTTATTGGATGGAATTATAGGATCGTACTCAAAACCTTATACAAGTTCATGATTCATTGAACGTCATTTTATCATTTCAAAATTTTGTAAAGATTTTCATTTAATAAGGATTTCATCATAAATATTGAACTACGTTTTCTTAATATATGTATGTGACACCCTTAAATTCCTCTCTTTTCTAGTTGATCTTCTAATTTTGCTAGAGACTATAGAAGAACTAAAAAAAATGTCTTCTATAAGTTTGCTCCCCTCTATTTATCAAATTGAAGATAAAATTACTGTATTTTTAGAGACAAAAATTCAAAAAAGTTTAGTACGAGTACATACAATCGAACAATAATTAAAAAGTTACTTTCTGTCAATATTTTATTATCTACAACAAATGTACCTATGTATTACACTTCTACCAAAAAACTTGACACCAACGAGATTTTCTAACTCCGAAAAAATGTTCTCATAAATTTCATGTATATCTTCCTTCGAATCCTTAAATTTAAGAGTTAGTGGCCGACAACTGGAGGTGGACGACCTTAAATACCGTCACCAAAAAGTCTAAAATTAAAACTTTTATTTTTACCCTGATCGAATGAAAATAAAATTTACGAACTCGATTATGTTTCTGAAGAGTCTGATTAAAAATATTTCCATTGTTTTACGATTTAATGCCATTTGATTTCTCAAAAAATACCTTAATTTAAAAAAAAAATTATTTGAAAATCGTTAGAGCGGTGAATTTTGTAATTAATTTTGTATGTATAAAATTGTTCTTTTTTAATTTTTTTTTATTGATAGAAGCCAAATTAAGAAAACATTTTTAGAAAAAAGTTAAAAAAATCAATCGGTTTTTGAGAAAATTCGAATTTTTGATTTTTGACCTAAAAATTTGTATTATTTTAAGTCAAGTCTAAAAAAAAATAAAACAAAAACGCCTAACGCGAATCGGCTTATTATTTTCTTATTTTCCAAATTTTAAGTCAATCGATCTAATGGTTTGGGCTGTAGGGGCGAGGACACACAGGCAGACAGATAGACTGATGGACGAAATTGAGGGACCCACGTTTTTCTACTTCCCTACCATCGTAATGTCATGTTTAATAAATATTTGGAGTTCAACATTTTTTACGAATGCAATACTTGCGATATATATATATGTATATGTATGTAGTTTCCATAATGTCGCAAGTAAAAATGCTCAGAACAGCATTTTATCAAGTTCTACGTAGTTTAGTTTATTCTTGGTAAAATGTTAATGTTGACTTTTTTTTTGGTCAAGTTTGTGCGACCTAAACGGTACCAAACAATTAATATTTTAAAATGTTTCGCTAAAAAAACGACAATTCTGCCTGTTTCCGGGTACATAGAAAATGTTCTCATCGCTGAAAATGATTTAATAAAAGTTTTAGCTCGAAAATACACTTCTAGGATTTTTTGTTTTGTATAATAATTTGTTGGAGCCAATTATCCCTATCGGAAGTTTTCTATTTCTAAAAAAAAACCTTTTTCAGAATATTTCAAAAAAACTCAATTTTTTTGAAAATTTTGATTTACAATGTTATTTACATACTTGTTTGTATCAAAATCATTGACTAGATAATTAAAATTTGTTTTGTAAACATTCTATGAAAAAGTTACCTTTATTTTACTTTTCTCTAAATTTTATAATTGTCCGACTCTATTTAATTAACACTAGTCAATTTGTTTAAAAACGTAATTGAAATTTATACACATTTGTTATCAATTTAATTTTGCTACTGTACTATACTAGCCGGCAGCTAGTTTGGGAATTAGATCTAGACCCAGCAGCAAATTTTGGTTGCGGCATTCTGCTTGCCACACGCATTTTACTTAAGACTATAATAACTTGTTTTCTATATCTGAACACATCTCCTTATTAGAATGTTCATCTTGGACGATCTGAAGGGATGTATATTATATTTTAAAGAAACCAATAAATGCAAACATCTTATTACATCATCAAATTGAATAACAAAAATCAAACATTTTATTTAAACATTTATTTTATAGAAAAAATCATTCATCATCACATTCATCGGATGAAAAATTAAAAGTCATGTCCTCACTGCCAATGCCTTTTACTTTCAGTGTCTTCATTTTCGTTTACACAGAAATTTTCTGAGTTGCAATTCCGTTAAACCATTTCAGTTTTACAATGTTATAATCTATCCATCTAAATGTCTAAAACATTGAGGAACGGGAGTTAATGAATATTTAAACATTTCTTTCATATCAATTTAGGATGAACTTTGTGATGCTATAAAAAGTATCCTTCCTATCAAATTCCTTACCATTTTTATTTCTCAAATTTTTCACATGTCACAAAGTGACCTTGTATTTCTAAAGCAAAATTTAATATTTTGTTTTCAAATTTCTTGGGATCGGCTTTGACCTCATTTAAAAATGTGTCGCTTTTTTCCTAACATCTTCAAATTGAGCAAAAACTTTTCGGTGGGCTGGGATGCACATTTACCAGTGCAGATGTTAAAAAGTCTATCAATCTGCTGACGGGTTGTATCGGAAAAATGATTACTGACATTTTCTTTTTCTGTGGTCAATTTCTTCAAGTCTTCAAAAAAAATTTGTATCTGTCCAATTTTTAGATATCGCTACAATCAAAACGTCTTGGACACACATTTTTGTAAACTCCTGATTTTTGTGGGATTGTTTATTTAAAAAGATATCAGGGTCTTGAGTTGAAAAATGCATTTGAAAAAGCTTAAAATGCGCCTGGCAGGCAGAAGGCTGATAGTAAAACGTCTTGGACACACTTTTTTGCAACCAGGGGATTTTTTCCCATTTCTTGATGTATAGATAGTTAGATAGATAGATAAGTTCTTTATTTTTTTTCAATTTTCTTATAATTACAATATTTCATAATAAAAGATATACAAAGCATGGCTTTATAAACCGTCTGCCGGAAAAAAAACGAATTCAATAAAAAAACAAAAAAATACAATATTGAGTAAAAAGAGAGAATATTTCACAAAATAAGTTTCATAGTTAAAAATATGTAAATATAAATATTAAAGAAAAAATTTTTTTTTTAATTATTATTTTCATAATGTGACTTTTAGTTTAGTCAAAACAAAAAAAAGAATCTTTGAACCATATGGAATAATGTTCATCATTAAAGTATATTTTGATATATATATATAGTATAAAAAAGCAATAATAGGTAGTTATATGTTCAATAAAAAGTGTGACTTTTAGTTTATTCAAAACAAAAAAATTAAAGAAAAAAGAAAAATATTGGTAATGGGCTTTTAGTTTAGCTAAAACAGATAATGATTTGTAAGTGAGAAAAAAAGCAAAAAATAGGAAGAAGAACCGCATATTTCTCAAGTTTTTTTTTTTTTAATTTTAAGGGCTTTTGGTTTGGTTAAAACGAAAAAAAAGGAGAAGATACATTCCTTTTAACATCTTGTTACAACTCAAAACAAATTCAAACACTCGTTTCGATATTTTCTTGCATGTGAAACATAGCGTATAAGAGGCTTCCAGCCACGATCTCCATTTAGTACACCGACACATTCCTCTTGAGAAAGAAAACTAGAATAAAAGTAGAGCCTTCGGATTTCCTGTAATATTGGACAAAATGCTAAAAAATGCAAAACATCTTCGTTTTGACCAAGGTTGCAAAGGGAACACACAGGGTTTAAATCTGTTCTATGTGGTCTATAATTCAAATCGAGCATTTCCGTTCTGATCTTGAAGATCAAGCTCATTTCAGAAACTGTAAACTCTTCTCTAAAATAGTTTCCTTCACCAAAATTCAGATTAAGTTGTCTGTATATATTCCTGGATGTTGATGCAGTCCCTCGCGCAACACAAAACCTATACATCGAGTCATCTATAACAGAGATACGTTCATATAATGCATTTTTTAATGCTTCCACATTGTCCACTGGAAATGATATTGAAAGGTTATATGCTACAGCAAGATCATATACCAGTTTTTGACCGGACTATATCCACAACTAAAACAAATTTAAAGGAGTCTTTTTTGCAAGTTTTGGTCGGTCCGCTTCATAACTTTGATCATATAATCGGCGGTAGCCTTTAAGTTTTTCAAGAAAATTTGAGGTAAGCCTGACTCTAGGTGGATAGCATAATTAGGAGTGTTGATAGGTAATATAAAAATTCGCTTGAAAAAATACCTCTGTATATTTTCCATTTCCTCCAACTGTTCGAAACCATATACTTCATTACCATAGCAAAAACAAGTATTCACGGTGGCATTGAAAACTTTGAATTTTGAAATTGGATCTACGAGTTTATTTGCGAAGAACTGGGACCACATTGTATTTATAACAATTTTTGAAGCGGTTGTTTTTTCTTTTATAAAGGTTTGAATGCTAAGATTATATGTCATGTATACCCAAGATACTTAAATTCGTTTACGACCTCAATTATCTCACCATCTAAAGTCCAATTCCGCCCATAGCCAATTGATCTATTTCGAGATCTGAAAACCATTATTTTGGATTTGGTGGTATTAATTCTAAGATCCCATAGATCACAAAACTGTTTTAGCTTGTGAATCTGGAGGTGTAGAGTAAGCGGACTGTCTGATAAAATCACTAGATCGTCAGCATAAAGCAAGACTTTAAGAGTAATATCCCCGAACTGAACTCCCCCAGGTATACTGTTTTCGACATCGTTCATATACAGTACAAACATGATAGGGCTTAGAACACATCCTTGAGGGACACCTGCTTCACAACTAAATTCTCTAGATACTTTTCTACCATTCTGAACAGATGCCATCATGTTTTCGAGAATTTTTTTTTCTTGATGTATCTCTCATGTGGTTATCATTTCGACCTCAAAAGCGGAAAAATTATCATTTTCGAACGCTTACCCCCAACCACAGCTGAAAAAAAAACCTGGCAGAAGGTTGAATATTGAAGTGCGTCTAGATGTCTTGGGTTCAATCCCTGCCTGTGCCTACTAAGTTTTTCACGGGTACTGCCTCTTGCGAGGAATTGACAAATCCTCCAAAAGTAATTCTTGCCATGAAAAGTGTTTTCTCTAATTAGCCGTTCGTATTTGGCATAAAAACTGTAGGTCCCCAACATCCCTAAAATGACTCGCACACAGGAATGGTTGAAATTGGAAGTCACTGTACCCTAGTTTGCTACTGATCGTTGCTCCATCTTATTTATTTATTTTTTTTAAATCGTAGTCTGTTTTGATAAACCTAACTTACTAACTTACCAAATTCTGCGACTTTACTTGGGTTTAACTTCGATTCCGATCTTTAAACTGGGGCCTCTGTGTTAATCTTGCATTTAATAATTTTTTGGAGAAAAATTATACAAAATAGTGTTCAGAACTCTAGAGAATTTCAGAGGTTTCAAAATGTTGTCTTGAGGCATAAAAGGGGTAATTATTTTTTAATTTTAAAATTCAAAACCTGACTTATTTTGTTTTAAACAAAAAACACCTTTTCCTCACGCTGAATAACATATAAGCCCCCAAATGTTTAAAGGATTTCCACCCTCCAAATATACAAAGAAATATTTCAAATTATTTATTAATCAAGTATACAAATAAAATAATGCAATCACAGTAGAAAAATAGAAAATCCTTTTCTTTGTTGGTGGAAATTCATCAAAGCAGAACGTTGCAATCTGAAGTTCTTATTTTCGTTTCTTCATCTTCTAAAAGAAATTACTAAGTATGTACATATATGGCATAGGGTTTTGTATGTATTTATGTGTATGTAATGTAGGTATCTTCTTAGCTATTGTACTCTAGGAACACGGAAATGATCCACACGATGGAATACAACAAAAAGGGAATAATGCGATAAAGAGTTGAACGAACCTTATTATCGCCTTGTACCTTCAAGACTAACCAACCAAAAGTACATAGGCATAGGTTAGCTGTGTGTACTTGTGTTGCCATATAAACACCACAAAAAGGGACTGTTACTGTTGCCCTTATCTGCTAAAGAAGATCAACCAACTTTAAAAAAAAAAATGCACTTTAACTCAAAAATTTTACGAGTACATGATAATTTTGTTAGTTTTAAGGAGTTGCGTTGTTCATCTTCTTTTCTTTCTTTTTTAAATATACTTTTGGTCTTGGTGGTCTGATTCCTTTGAAATCAGAAATTCAGTGTAAGGGTTCTCGCAGTGGTTACTCAACCCTATTTATATATATATATACACATATATACATTTGGGGCATAATTTTGTATGCTTTATGTGTAGAGTTCTTGCTCATTAAAATATACTGAAATGTTTAGTAATAAACACAACATTATTCGGAGTAAGGCAATCGTCAAAACTTAAGTTAAAATTATGTTACCTAAAAATTAAATGCATAAAAGTGACACAGTCTTAACACAGTCTTACAAGAAAAAAGGACAAAATGATTTTTTTTTCTTGTAAGGGCCAAGAGGTTATTTAAAATGTGAGGAATGATACTTTTGAAGACGACTTTTGAAGATACGTTATGCGTAACAAAGTTCTCTCTGCATTGAGCTTATGCAAACAATAAAAACTGGTTTGATGGTTTGAATTAAATGCAATGGATAATTTTTTTTAATTTTTCTTTATTTAAAATTGTATATGTTATATGTATAAAAAAAAAAACTGTAAAAACAATTAATTTAATAAATGAATTAGGTGCCGCTACAGCTCTTAGAAAACCCAAGGTCAGATCCAGACTTTAAATCAGGGGGGTGGAGGTTATTAACCACTTAAACATAAAGACGTGTTTTTGGCCACCGCTTAAAATGTTAATTTTCTATAAAAGAGGATGATATAGCATTCAAAAATTTCAACAGTTTTCTAAATACACTTCGGTTCAATTGATTACGCACACAATTTTTTGAAAATACTTTTTACATTGTTTCCAAATATTGATGGGTATTGTGACACCTGTTGGTGCTAACTATTCCCTTAAGGTGTTAAGAAAATAATTCCGAAAGAATTATCAAAAAACAACCACAATTAAATTAAAGTTGTTATTGGATTGGAATACAATAAGTTTCTATAGTTTGGTAGTTGGTACTTCCAACTTTAATTTTAATAATTTCGTGAATTAGTTCCGGTATGAATCTAAGATCCTTTTAATATAGTTCGACGATATTTCGCTAAACGCTAACTTCATTGCAGACATTAAGGATTCGTTGTCTTTAAACTGACACCCACACTCATAAACTGTGGCTACTAACCATCCCCAAGTATAATTAATAATGTTTAGATTAGATGAGTACGGCAGTTATTGAAGGAAGTGCCAATTTTTCTCCTCTACTCAAGCTTTTATTATGCACACTGAATGAATAGGTGCGTTATCATGTTGGAAGGCTAAGTTCATGGGTCAAAAATTGTTAGATTATTTACGAAAATTTCTTTCTAAGATTCCCTTATACCCAGCTGCAGTAATTTTTGATGTAACGACCTCAACCTTAACTATTCCATAATAACTGACAGTTTCCAATATAACAACAAATCTATCACAGTTGAATTGAGGCTTTTAAAACTACTTTGTTTTCTCAAATCGTGAAAGTAATGGGTCTACCTTATATTTTCACGGGCTACCGAAATTAAATAGTTTTATCGTCTGAAAAAACCACGTAATACCATTCTCTATTCCAGATTATTTCAGTTTTGAAAAACTCTAATAGCATAACTTTCCATTGTTCTTCAAGTAGCGTTTTTTTCTTAAGTTAAATTTGTTTAAGATGGCTCAAATTTTAATAACTCTCAAAACTGTTGAAAGACTTGCGTTTACACCAATTTTTCGTTTTATTTTTTCTCCAGAATCACAAGAATCAGATGCACATCTTCAAATTGCTCGACTCAGGGCCGTCGAGAGGAATTCCGGGCCCGGGACGGAAAAATCTCGCCCCCCCCCCATATTTACCATTTTTTTTCAATGTTCATGCCTACTAGTATGGTACGTTCTAATTTCAATTACGAATAGCATGAAATTGGTTGGAGTTAACGGAAATAATAATTTTTTTTGTTTGCAAAGTGAACCGAAAAAAAAGTGTTAATCATCAAATCAATCTCACGGGTATAGTCCAGTTTAGTTGAAATAGAAGATGGATAGAAAATAATTCTACATGCGAGTGGATCAGATTCCGAACAGAATCATACTTTCAATTCCATATTGCCAACGACATTTTGGTTGGTCGATTAACTATTTAAAAAAAAAATTAGCATGAAGATCTATTACCTACTATGAAAATAAAATAGAGCGAAGTAAAAGTATTTGAAATTGGTCTTTTTGCATGTATTTAAAAGGTTTACATTAAATACTCTTTATTGTTTTTCTTTATATTAAAATATTATCACAATATTTTCATTAGAATTAGTTTGCATTCAATGAAATTCAATTTCATTGCCAAAGGTGCTTCGATACATAGTGTAGCAAGTCCAGAAACACGATCTTGTGATGAGCCACGAACGATGAAAATTCTTTTTCTGGCAAGGATACTAAATGAACGTTCGGTACTAGCTACGGTTACAGGTACGGAGAGCAACACAAATGTTGGGGAAAATCGTCGCCAAGTTCTGGGAATAAATAGTATTGAGCAAACACAATGGCGGAAGTTCTGCTTCAAAATTGTTTTTTCAGATGAATTATTTCTTCTTTCAACCCATTTCGTCCATTGTTAAAAACTACCATAAAAATGAAAATGTAGCATTCAAATTCTTCATCGTATCGAACCGACGAGAAATTCCAGATATAATTGAATCAACTATGACGTAAAAGGTGTTTTTCTTGAAATTTATTTCTTCGTCTGTTTCAATTTGTTCTCCAGCTCCTCGATTTTCTCCAAAATGTCTCTTTAATTGCCTCGGTTCGATGGGAACGACTCTGGAAAATCCCCCAATCCAGTAGCAGCTGCTTTGCATTCAGAAAAATTTGATCCCATTCGTTTCGAATAAAGTTCAAATCGGAGATCAAGTTGTCAAGATTTCGAATTTCAACGTCAATAGTCATGTTTCTGGCTTGAAGAATGATACTTCTTTCATTTATAGCGCTAAGAACCTTGCACCAAATCGAAGACATCAGGACGCATTCAAATTTGTGCATATATTTTAAAACGCCATTTACATCTCTTCGAGTTTCACTTTCAGTTAAATTAATATCACTTAAGGCTTCTAATGATATTCTAAGGTTTTTCAGATGGTTTTACTGCCTCAATTCTAGCTGACCATCTTGTATCGGAAAGTTTGTGGAGGGATCCGGGCACATTTTTCTTAAGAATTTCCCAACGTTGGGCACTGCTGCTTAATAATTTGAAACACTTTTGAACAACTCCAAAAAATGTTATTGCGGCAATACAACATTTCGCTGAATCGACTCCACACAAGTTAAGGCTGTAAGCTGCACATGGTGAATACACGGCATTCGGATTTTTGTTTAATATATGCCTTTGTGTACCATTATACTGTCCTTTCATATTGCTTCCATTTTCATAGCCTTGTGCACAACAGTCTTCTAAAGGGATTTCGTTCTTTGCCAATGTTTCGCAGATCAAATCAGCTATTGCGGTGCCAAATTTTGTGTTGCAATCGACAAATTCCAAAAACCGTTCTTAGATGATGAACACATTTTATTCCAATCGCAGATATGCAAAATAAATGTGTTTTGTTCCTCATGACTTGAATCGGGTGTTGCATCGACAATTATAGCGAAGTATTTGGCGTTTTCAATCTCCTTCAAAATAGCTGAATTCACATGTTGGGCACAAATTTTGATGAATTCATTTTGAATCTCAACGGAAAGGTAATGGACTTGCAAACGTTTGTGCTCTTGTTGCGAAATTCTTACTTTTTCCAAGTGCTCCTGAAGTAAGGGGTCATAATGACTAATTAATTCCAAAATGCCCAAAAAATTACCATTATTTGGCTCTCCAATAAGATTGCCATCGCCTCGTATACCTAGTCCCCTGGTGGGATTTTCCGGTCCCCCGAAACCGAATCAAAAATTTATACCAGAAACAAAAATAGAAGAAAAGAAACTTTATAAAAACAGAAACCGAAATGAATATTTGTGTTTTGTTTTAATTTGCCGGGCCCCTTATTTTGACTTTAAAAACTTTCAAAATAAAATAAATTTGAAATTTCCGTTAAATTAAATAAGAAAAGCGAAACAATTTATTATAACTTTCTTTCAATAGTTCAGAGTTGCCCAATTTTCCATTAAATATTAACAAAAATGTACGCCAATAATAATCAGGGGCCCAGATCGGCAAGCTTGTGAACGATAGATTGGCAGATAACATGCAAACAGGGGCCCGATTGCGAAAGCATGAATGATTTTAAATTTCTGGCCTCTAAAAATAAGTGAAAATAGGTATACATATGTTGATGATAAATATAGAGTATATTCTCATTGCTTTCAATTTTACGGGCCCATAGAAAATCCCGGGCCCGGGGTTCCCCCCCCCCCCCTCTCGACGGGGCTGGCTCGACTTCAAGCTACTGTTTTTTAAATTCTTTTTACCTCCCATTATATTTTATCTGTACGAATATTTATTTTTTAAGTAAGAATAAAAGCCATTAAGACTTCGGCGAAATTTTATCAGCTTTGGAAAAAATTTAAAAAGCATTTTCGAAGTGTATTTCTTTGTGCTCATAACACTTGAGTAGAAAACCATTTCTTATCAGTTTTTGTTGTTTTTGTAGGTTTTATAAAAAAAAATTGTCAAACTTAAAATTAGCAACAATAATTCGCATATAAAAAAATAAGTTTGACTTCAGTATCTGTTTTTGTTCCCGAGATTTTTAGTCTAAAACCAATTTTTACCAACTTTAGTGGAATTTCTTTTTCATTTATTTAAGAAGATCTCGAACGTCGAAATGACGATGACGTAGTTTTATGCACATTTTTTACAAATAACCAGACATTTTTATTACCTTTAGGATATTGTAGTATTTTATGCCGTAATTTCGGCCATTCAAAAATGCGTCTAAGAAAGTCCTTTACAGGTCTTTCTAGCTTGTTTGAACTTATTCCGGTTTTCCTCCGTGGGGTTGGCTTTCTAATATCTGAAATTTACTTATTTGAACCTAATAACTTTTGTGCAGCTCGAATCAAACCATGAATTTTTTTCTTTGGGTTTGAAAAATCTTACCCTATTCTGGATAAAATTTCTCATTCTCCAAACAATTAAGTTTTTAATCATATCAACACTATCTACATATACGTCACTATCGAGGAAGCATAGTGGCCAATTTAAGTTCCTGTAGAATTCATTTTGATCGTCCCCAGTTGGCTTTCTGATACTGCCAAGCGGTTTTTGTAGGGGTTTTTACTTTAACTAAGTTTTTTGGCATGAGAAATTTGCAGATATGATAAAATGGTCTGATGTGTCTAGAGGCGATAATACACTAATCGCATATATGTAAATATAGGATATTAGGATTAGTTATAATATTTCGAAGAACGGAAAACCGGAACGGGCAGCTGTCACTTTTATGGTTGTCATATTTTGACACTTGACAAATCAGAAATAGGACCAATAGACGCCCAAGTTCTTGAGATTTAAACTTTTTAAATTTGTTTGCTTTTAAGATAAGATACATATACCTCTTATTGCGAAGACGTGTTGATTTAATATCCCGCATGTCCTAAAGGATCACCATAATTATCATAATCAATCCCAATCCAATCACTTTTGGCAGAACGAAGTTTGTTTGGACTGAAAGGAATTTATAGTTCCTAATTTTATGTGTACTACCAACATTTTGAAAGGCCTTAAGAATCACTGATTGTTCCTTTGATTTGATTACAAAAGCGAATTGTTCAATTCAGAACTTTTATAAAATTGTCAGAAACATGTGGCAACAAATTCTAAGATAAAAAGTATTTTTCTATATGTATATGAATGAAAATCAAAATTAAAACAAAATGTTAGGCGATTTTGAATTTAATCATTTAATTCTGTATCTATCTATTTAAGTATTTTCGTCAGTTTTCAACATTTCGGTAATGGGAAAGTTAGAGAAGTTGGTCTAAGTTGAAATGAAATGTGAAACATATCAAAGTGCTGATATTCAAATTTCTTGTCGGAATCCCTTATTTTAATTTGTTTGATAAAAATTCAAAATACCCCCAGTGAAATATCTTGAAATGAACAGAAACACATAATAATCCTCAAACAATCTTATAATGTTCAGTTGTAGTCTGTTCGTGTTTTGAATACACTGTCTTCTTGATTAAATCTCAATTCTCAACAAACAAAAAGTTCAACGACCCAAAAAAAAAAAAAAACAACTCGCTTAAGCACACACACATAGACAAGTTAGCCCCAAACAAAAATGTACCAGCAAGGAGTCTTATAGGTAGCCCATCGCAATCCCATGAAAGTCAAAGTTAAAGCCAGACCTGAGACCAAACTATAGCTATCACGTAAAATGAACGAAGCATTTCAAATCCCTGCCACTGCAAGAGGAGACCATAACGACGAAGGTTACAATGAAAATATACTGCACTGAGGATAAAAGAAAACGAATACTGTACCCAATTCTCAAGGAGGATGCTGGGTTAAACAACAGACAACAGGCATGTATTCCAAGTACCTACATATATTCTTCATTCTCTTGGAAGAGCGCTATGCAACTACAAAGTCAAAGTCAACAATTTAAAATTAGAAGGAAACACATCGAAATGGAGATGGAGACCGTCGAGAGCAGTGAACAGCGAACGACCCAAGACGACCGACGCACCGACGCTACGGGACGCGACGAAGAGTGGCGTCGCGTCGATGAGTCGAGAGGAGACGACACACGGATACGGCCGAGCAAAGCAACGCGCAGGAACAAAGCAGGATAACTTTAAGATAGAAATGTATATTTTTCAATATCCTACGAATAGATTCTAAATATAGACCGCTGCCCTCGCTCGCTGCCTGCCTGTTGTCGAGAGAGTGGATGGAGTACCCTTATGTGTACCTATCATCTGAAGATCATTTATGTACATATATATGGGAGACCCTTGAGGGAAGATGATTGTATGCCACAGCCGTTTGCGCAACCGCCGCGCCACAATCCACATAACCCCTTGTGAAGACGTGTGGGGAGAAAGGACAAGAAAATCTCATTACTTTTTGGACTGATGGCAGAGAAGGCACATAAAAAGGATACATCCTTTTTCTATTTTTAGATAAATTCAATCCTTTAAGACCCTCCACTGTCTTATATTGTGCCTGGATGATGGATAAAAGCAACAAACGCGTTGGTTTCTTTTAAACGTGGCGTGGGTAGTTTCTTGTTTTGTGTGTTTGTAACTTCTTTGCTTTATCCTCGATCGGTTCTGATGCCCTCCAACCTGGCATCATCCAGGCTGGTTTAGCTGGCATAATATATGAAATATCAATCCCTTCGTCCTCCTTGTTTACTGGAAATGGAATGGCGATGGCATCGTTCCTGCCCAGGAAGATTTCATTGCCTTTGAATCACCACCTCCATAGCTCTGAGCTCATCGTTGCGGGGAGAGTTTATTTGTTTATTTATACATTCATATGGCGTTGGAAACGAAGAGAATAACATTTTTAGAGTTGATGGTAATGGGGCTGGAGCTGGGGCTGATGCTGGCCCTCGTTTTATCGTCTCTTTTCTGCTTTTCAAAGGAAACGAATTTTAAATGTTCTGGTGTTTTAGAGGATATCATAATGCTGCCCGCCGTGTCGACTTTCAACAACGTCGACGAACGATGACGGTGGACAAGGAATATGTGCCTTGGAAAATGACTCAACATTTTACAATTTTTTTAAAAGTATACAAATTTCAACTGTAAAAGGATTGTGGTGGCATCAAGAAGAGAAACAAAGAAAAACAAAAACGGACTAAGGAGAGTTACAAAATAAATAAAATGTTTTGTATGCCATCCATGTCCCTGTGCACAGGTAGTGGCGAGTAGCGTAGCGAGTTGGCGTTCGGAACTGGTTACACAGGTTGGATAACGAAGAATTGAGATTTTTGTTTTTAATGGAACCTGTTTGAGTATTGATGTGGTTGTTATATATCATCAAGAAGTAGGTACTTTTCCCCAACGATGTCCTTTTTGTAGAATCACTGCATATCGAAAAATAAATAAATTCAAAAACAAAGTTCCTATAAGGAATGCAGTTAAGATACGAGTATATGGAGGTAGGTACATAAGAACGTAATTCTTAAATTTATTTCTTACCCAAATATAGAGGATTAATCCTGATGCTCAGAGGAAGGTAGGTATAGTAGGTTACCATAAGGACTATTTCTGGTTTTTGTTTATATGCTTTTTAAACAGGATATTTATTTATGTAGGTTTTATATGTATATACATTCTTATAAGGATCTTTTGGGGTATGTTTTTTTTTTTGATTATTTAGATTGGGTAAGGTAGAATTTATGTATTATTATATTTGTATACAAGCAACGTTGATATGTACATATGTAGGTAGGGATAGGTAAGACTGTACTTTTCAAACTCAAAATTTTCAGATGTTATTTTTAGAAAAAACTAATTTTAAAATATTTTAGATAATTAAAAAATAAAAGTTAGTGCTTATTTTCAGGACATCTCAAACGATTTTCGAAAAACCTCAAATTATTTGCGTTTTATTTAAAAAAAAAAAACTGTTTCAAATAGCTCCCGTCACACGTTTTAAAACTTTAAACTGCATTCGGGATTGTCATTTGACACAATTTCAGACCTGTCAATTATGCTCTTTCATACAAATGAACCTTAGGCTAAGTTAAAGTGTCTGTCCGTGATGGAGTAGTACTCATTTAGGCCAGTTTAATGGCCCGTTGAAATACCACATGAATCGTGAAAGACTGATTATGTTAACATGATTGAGATCATTTAGATCGTTATAGAAGAATTCTCCTAGGTAATTCTTACGTTTTTGAGCTTGAGCAGGCCATGTACAGAGGAGGTGTAGAAGTGTTTCCTCCTCTTTCTCACCCATACAGCTTCTGCAAAAGTCATTTAAGAATATACCTTGCTGTGTGGAGTGCTTTCCTATTAGACAGTGAACGGTTATGACACCAATTATCGAGCTTATATGCGATCTGCTTAAAGACAGCAAGAACCTTGAGCGCTTCAAATCTAATGTAGGCCAAATTCCACCTGATGTTTGCCTTTTTCATAGTATCTTGCATTGGCAATACTTTACGTTTAGAGATTGATAGAATGGGTTGCACTGTACCATTTCTGTCGAGTTCATCTGCCTTACAATTTCCTGGAAAGTCTCTATGGCCCGGCACCCAGCAAAGATGAATATTAAACTTTTGTGCCATCTCCATTAGAGATGTTCGACAGTTTGGACTGTTATAGAGTTTGTAGAGACAGAGTCCAGAGATTTGATAGCGGCCTGACTATTTCAGAAAATACGAATATCGGATGTTGATATCACGTTTTCTTTAAGCCAGGACAAGACTTCTTTTATCGTCAAAGTTTCCGTCTAGAACACGCTACAATAATTGGGAAGGCGGAATGAGTGACTTAATTTCAGTCGTATGATCCATCTGGGAAAGTGGATCTTCCAGGAATGCCCTATTATCTCAGAAAGATCTGGAAGGCATAGAAATCTGGAAGTTTCTGTCAAATTGCAGTTTGGGGATGTTGTAGTGGTAGTCTGTGTGCTTTGGAGTTGATTCTAAATAAGTACTTAGGAATTACGGCCAATGATTTTGTTAACCCACTGCGATGAAGTTTTGAGGCGAATAACAGAGCTTGCTGCTATTTCCTTGCCAAATATATCAAGAGGTGTTAGGTAGAGTAGGGTATCCACTATCCAGTGCCGCAGATGGGATTATGCGAAGTTATCCTCTTATACAAAGGCAAGCTGAACGTTGGACTTCATTTAGTTTGTCACAGTTTATAGCTTTTTCTAGAGCAATCGGTACACCGTACAGTGAAATCGGTTTGATTATCGATGTGTATAACCAATGCGTAGTTCGGGTTGTAAGGCCCATTTATTACCAATAGCTTTTTTGCAAGAGAAGAGAGCTACCGTTGCTTTTTTAGCTCTTTAGGTTTCCAATTTAGTTTTTTTTTTTGTCTAAAAAAAGACCAAGATACTTAGCCTCGCCTGAGAATTCTTTTTAAAGAGAGGGTTAACATATGGAATTTTGTATTTCCTTGAAAATAGGACTAAGTCCGTTTTGTGTGGGTTGACACCCAGTCCACACCGATCAGGCCAAAGTATTAGTTTGTCTAAGGCGTTTTGTAAAGGGGTTTTTAAGGGTGTTAAGATGCTTTCCTGAGACCGCTTTATAGCAACGTCATTCGCATAAGCAATTACTCTGAAACCTTCCGCATCCAGACCAGTTAGGATTTAATTTAGCACCAGGTTCCAAAGGAGAGGGGATAGAACACCACCTTGCGGTGTCCCTCTTTACTATCGAATCTTCTAACAGAAGAGTTGACCAGTTTTGAGTTAATAATTCAGCTAGTTAGCATTAAATTAATTAACTCCCTAAGCAAACCTTCTACGTTCAGAGATGTTAGTGCAGATGTGATTGCAGATGTGACCATGTTGTTAAAAGCACCTTCGATGTCAAGGAAAGCAACAATAGTGAACTCTCTATGATGGATGAAGCATTCGATGGTGCGTACTAATGTGTATCGTTTCCAGCGGTTTACCGCTCCAGTAGGTATGTTGAGATATAGACAGAAGTCTTGTATCAATACTTGCCCTTAAATGAATATCAATCAATCTTTCTAAGGTCTTAAGAAGGATAAATGGTAGACTTATAGGAAGCTTCGGCTTCGGCCTTCGGCTCGAACGAAATTCGGCCAAAAAAACAACATTCGGCCAAACCTTCGGCTTCGGCCATTTTAGGCCGAAGTCGAAGAATCTGTTTATTATATCGAGCATCATACTAGGCGCCGCGCCGGAAAAATTTAAATTTTTGAAATTTTTGAATATCTACATAAGAAAAGATTGCAATCTTTTCTTCGGTATTCAAAAAACACATGTGTGGCATGATAGTAGGTGCCGAACAAAATTTCAATTTTTGAATTTTGCCTGACACCTTTTGCGCGTTTGTGGAAAGGAGAATTCTTGACTTTTTTCAACCTTGCTTCGGCTCCGGCTTCGACCGAAGATTTTCTTTCAGCCTTATAATTTGGCTTCGTCTTCGGGCGGACACTATCAGCAATCGGGATTCAATAGTCTTCTTTCAGTACAAGTCTCCCCTTATTTTCTAGTCTTGTCTGGGTCTCTTCAAAATCGAAAAAATTCAGTCTCGTATCGAAATCGGTCTGGCTTTTTTCTCGTTAGTTGTTTCTTCAATAGTCTCGTCTCGGCTATATCTATTTTTATGATTTGAAGAATTTCATTCGTCTGGCTCAAATAAAAAGAAATTTTATAAATAATAACTGTAAATTATATTAATACAATTTTTGAATAATTTTTAAAGCAAAAGGTCTTATCGCATGTAATAATAATTATCGAAAATATCCAGGGGGATTTAATTGTCATTTAATTGTATTACGAGAAAGACTTAGGAATAACAATAGGCCAAATGGTATTAGGGGCATTTAAATTCTAAAAGTAAAATATCTTTGGTTACAGATCTAATCGATTCTAAAGTTTGTACACGTTTGTATTAGCGTAGTTTGGTTTCATTTCACGAATCGAAGAAGCATCTAGAAGAAGAATATACAACCAGAAAAGACCGACGAGACTTGGCAAAATTTCGTTTGGTCTCGGTTTATTGTGACGAGTCCGAGACTAGAAACGTTGCCATCATCTATTTCCAAAATTGATTAGATGTTCATCAATTTGTTTCCTTTTTGGACAGCGTATATTTTCAAAAATATTCTGTGAAAATGTCACTTATACTGTCAGAATGTAAGACGTCTAAAAAGCGTTTACTGGCAGGTATAAATTATCTGTTTCGATATTTAGGTACGAAATTCTCACAATGAGATTTTTTAATTTTGCTGACATTATATTTATGTATGTAACTCAAAGAGCAATTGTAAAATAGACATGAAATTTAAATTGATTACTTTTGAATACATAGGGTCCGCCAAATAACTTTTTACTTTTTTGTAACAGGGCGCAAAACACCGAGTATAGCTTCGGCTGTGTGGCACGTAGCGTCGTTCTGTTGAAACCAAATGTTGCCAATATCCTCCTCTTCAATTTTTGTGAACAAAAATTTGTTCAACATGGCCTGATAACGATCGCCATTGACTGTAACGGCCACTTCTTGCTCATTTTCAAAGAAAAATTGCCCAATTATGCCTCTGGACCAAAATCCGCACCAAACAGTGACTCGTTTTGGGTGTATCAGCTTTTCAATGTATGCGTGCGGGTTTTCTGTGCCCCAAATGCGATAATTTTGCTTGTTTACATACCCGCCAAGATCAAAATGAGCTTCACTTGAAAAGATGATTTTTTTGTCAAAATCTGCATCTTTTCTAAGTCAATCGCAGGCAATACTTTTTAGCGTTATTCAAGCGTATACACAACCATATTCGTTCAGCGGAAGAATATAACTAATTATCTGTCAAATCAGACATAAGCTAAGTGTTACCATTCACGAAATAAGCACTAGTTGAAAAAAAAACGTTAGATGGTGGACCCTACATATTTACTCTACGACACGTTGTAGGAAGTTTTTGATTGGATAAAAATTGACTATTTGAGATTAACAATACGACATTTTTTAAAACAATAAAACAGTCTTCTAATGACAACACAATTTTGTTAGATTTAATTCAAATAAAAGTCTAATTTCCTTCATCTACGCAATTTTAAGGCCGTCGAGCCCAGACGTAAAAATTGACGAACAAAATGCTTTGATTTTCTAATTGCAAAATTTTATTACGTGTCAAGAAAAATAATAGCATCAGCTTTTGTTATTGCTGTTTCCAAAGCCAAGTATACCCAACATTTTAGAATTCAGTACGCACTGTACATTTTCGTTGCATAAATTTGTCAAGGACTCTATTAAATGTTAACCATCAAAATTACATCCTAAAGGACTGAATAAAGACATATGTACAATACATACATAAATAAATGTTCTGATCTTTATGAAACTAAAATAAAAAATGAAATGTGTTATAGAATTAAAAATTTTGTCTTTTATAAGGAGTTATAGATAGTTAGGTACTTAAGATTTAAACCAAAAAGAAAAAACGTGACTCTTTTAATTCTCTTTTAACAAGCCTCACATAGCCTCTCTGTCGAAAAATATACACACAACACAACAATTAATTCAGCCACCCTCTATAATTTTCAGCACCCTCATGTGTGGGTCTGTGAGAGTTATTTTTAAATTTTATAAGAAATCCCAGCATTTAAACAAATAAATTCCTCTTTATTAACAGTCCATGGGGGTTGAATGACAAATCGCATTAAGGGATACACAAAAAAAAAAAAACAACAATTTATCTACCATTAATACGAGTACACACTCGTATTATGTACACTGTACAGAGTTAGGGGATGATGAATAAATAAGCCCTCCATAAAGAAGGAAATCCTTCAATTGATTCGATCCTGGTGTGTTGTGTTTTCGTCTTTTCTAATTTAAATCAAGCGGGGGTAACAAACTCTCCCAGATTTCAAACATATGCTTTTGGAAAAAATAACATGCTGGTAGGTTGCCCGCTTTAACCAAATTTAATATCGGAGAAATATCGGTCCAAAAAGAAACATCCCGATAAAGAGTGCATTGTACTCGTACCTAACCTACACGAAATGTTTATGATGTCAACTTATTGTAATTATGTTGAATAGGTGTAAAGTGTCGGTAGTTTCAGAACGAAGTCAATTGAGAGGATATTCTATGCGCTGGGCATCAGCTTCAGCACTATCCGTCAGATTGATATTCCTTTTCTTCCTATACAATTGCCCTTTTGAATTTTCCCCAATGCATCAGCATTATCACTGGCATGGGATACACTACTGGCTCGCTGCGCTGCGCTGGTTTGTAATTATGTATGCTAGAGTAAAATGTATAAAAGTAAAGGGTGTTTTAAACTAGACGTGGGGTTTTCAATCTAGCAATACTTTTTCGGAGTTGGTCTTTTTGACAGCTGTCACTTCATTTATGTATGCTTAGGTGGGTTAGCTATTTCATAAGATGCCTCCAGGATGGTGCGATTTTACACCAATGGAACATATTGTCTAGGGTTATGTGAAGTCGTGTGCTTACGCAGATAAGCCCGAAGCGATTGACATGTTGGAAGAGAACATTCGGCGCATATAAATGCTGACATACGGCCCCAAGTGCTGCAAAAACAATTCAAAAACTAAGTTTTTAAACATAATGACATAGGCTTATTTTTATAATAAAGCTAAATTATTGACCATAAAATTAAGTTATACGCGTTTTATTTATTTTTGAAAACCACACGTCAAAAAAAAAACACCCTTTATATCTTCATTCCATTCCGATTAAATTTCAGTGGATCATCATCGTTATGTTCGCCTTGTATCGTTTTGTATGCACTTAGTTTATTGTGTTGACTTTTCAAATCCATCTCCGGGGCGTAAGAGTTCAATGGCCGATTTCATAAAGAAATTAAAGACTCCTTTCAGTGTACTTTTTTAGAGCTCCTTTTACATTAATTTCATTCGTTTTGTTTTGTGTATAAGTTTTGTATTTATTGTCTGTTTGGTTATGGTCATCGTGCGTATTTAGAGAAATAAGCCTATTGTTAATTTTAACGTTGCAATTCGTAATTAGCGCTTAAGCTATACCATCAGATTGACTTTTAAATAAAATATTTGAACAGATAGGATGCAATTTGTCTGAGGTAATTTTCGACCACTTTTTGACACATATTGGGCGGTATCTCAGCCATAACTTCACGAATGTTGGTTATTAAAAGCTCAAGAGTTAAAGGTTTATCTTTATAAACGCGGTCTTTCGCGTAGCCTTACAAAAAAAAACTCCAGCGGTGTGAAAGCGCATGATTTTGATTGCCAGTTGATATCTCCATGACGAGAAATTACACGGCCAGGAATCAGTCTCCTGCAACAAAGATATATTCGATCGAATTGTGTTTCATGTGGCACCGTCTTGTCGAAATTACATTTTCTCCAATTCGTATTCGTCAATAGCAGGGAAAATAAAAATCGGTAATCATATGAGCATATCGCTCCGAATTGACGGTGACAGTCTTTCCATCGTCGTTTTCGAAGAAGTAAGGTCCAATCACAACACCGGACCAAAGAGCGCACCAAACAGTGACTTTTTGTAGATGTAATGGCCTCTCTTCAATTACTTGAGGATTCTCAAAACCCCAAGTACTACAGTTTTTTTATTAACATAGAAATATGTGAGATATAGAGAAATGTGCTTCATCGCTGAAGGAAATTGTGTTCGAAAAATCGCCGTTTACCGCCTGTTGTTCAAGCACCCATTCGACGTATCTACGACGTTGTGAATAGTCAACTGGGTTCAGTTGTTGTGTGATATGGATGTAGGTGTAGATCGAAATGCAAAATACGCCATAATGTGCAGTAAGACAGTCCTAACTCCTGAGAACGACGACGAATCGACACATTCGGATTTTCGGCAACACTTTCACTTACAGCAGCGATATTTTCAGTGGTACGAGCGAAATGATTAAGCACAGGCCTTACAATATCTGTAACCAGTCCAGCGTCTTCAAATTACTTCAAAATTTTGCCAATTGCTTGCGTATAGTTGGACGAATATGTAAACCATAATCTTCTCTTAAAGCAGAATCACCATTTTTGTAGTAGGTTTTAACAATTTTTGTGCGTTATGCGATAGTTTCCATTTCGTAAATGTTAGACTTTCAACTGAAAAAAAAAAATTGGTTTAACAACTTAGTTTGACAGATATGTCGAATTCCAGTCCTATGCTTTTGAAACAAAATGGATAACCCGTTACAAATATTTGTTAAATTTTTTCAAATTCCATTCATCATTAAGCTCTTTGTATTAATTTTTTAATCTTATGTTTATTTTAAACCTTGTGTAAAAAATGATAAGTTTTAATTTGATTTCAATAAAGGTGATGTTTATTCGATTAATTATCACATAAATACATTTTCTTGGGATTACATTTTTGAAAACGAAGGTTAAGTGGATGTTTAACTTATTCAGAAAACCATTACTTGGTCGTTTTGTACCTACAAAAATTCCAAACCCGCTTTGTTTAATAAAAGACTATGAAACTTATCAAATTAAAATAATAAAGCATTTAAGCTCTTTCGCAACTTTAATAATAATACTTGTTTTCGAAAAAAACATTTGTTATTTCAGAAGGAATTCGATGTAAAAGAAAAACTGTCAATGAAATTAGTAATATGTTTTAGAATTTTGTTCAGTCTGCTTATTCTTCTTCAATTACAACAGTTAGTTTTTCTCCAATCACTCCAGTGAATCAAGTCAATATTAGTTCCTTACTCAGATGTTGAAAGACCCCTATTTGATCTTGATAGTGATAACTGATAAGAAATCAGGTCCTGATGGGATTCCACCAATTGTCTTGAAATCTTGTTTTGCTGCTCTTTCAGAACCATTTACTTGATGAATTCCTGAGAACGGATCATTTTTTAAACGATTGGAAATGTTCTTATATTATACCTATTCACAAATCGGGACCTAAGCAAGATGTCACCAATTATCGTCCCATAAGTAAGCTCTCAACGATTCCGAAGTTATTTGAGAAAAGTAACCTTTAAGATGGTTTTCAATCTGATGTTATTTACACAGATTTTTCTTAAGCTTTCGATAGAGTCAATCATGACATCTTAATAGCTAAACTTTAATTTTTAGGTTTTCGAGTAATTTTATATTGTTGGAATCTTATGGTAGATCGAACCCAATTGGTCACCATAAATTCGTCTTTATCACTTCCAATATCTGTGACCTCTGGCGTTCCCCAAGGAAGCCACCATGGACCTTTCCTTTTTCTTCTTTTTCCGAATGATATTCCACATCGTTAAATTTTCTCTTTGTCTTATGTTCGAATTCTTCTTCAAAACGATTAAGAAAGTTTAGTTAGCTGGTGTTCTACACTCTCCAAAAAGAAAGTTAAATTACAACTCCAACCCTCCAAACCTTCGGTCGATAAGTCTTCTTCCGAGCATCAGCAAAGTTTTCGAGAAGATCAACAATAGGGCTCTGGCTAAGGAGGATGTGGACAGCAAAATAATCCTGGATAAACATTTCGGGTTCAATGCGTGTCATGACACAATTCATGCTGCGTCTTAACTTGTTTCTGATATCCAATGGAATAAATGGATGATTTGGAAGAGCCTTTCGGCAACCTATGGTTAGAGGGTCTTTATCTAAAACTGAGCAGGCTTGGCCTAAGCAAACCATTATTGTATATGCTTTATGATATGCTTAACGGTAGAAAGTTTGTTGCCAAAAGTGGTAATGTAACTTCTACCACAACATTCTAAATTAAAAAGGGTCTTCAACAGGGGCGGTGTTTTAGCCGATTTTCTTCTGCATTTAGTCTTACTAAGGCAAATGCGTACACCAACGATTTAATTGCGTACAGAACGGCCAGGAAGTTTGAAATTATTAGAATTCTTTTGCAGCGTGATTTTGACAAGATTCAGCTATATTGCGGCGAATTTAAACAGAAAATAAACGTCCAGAAGTCGCAGACAATTCCGTTCCGGACTCCCGTGTCTAGGGTCACGAGGGTTACGTGCAAGATTTGGTGCACGATTGTCATCGTTGATATTCACGGGCAGCGATTAACGAGCAACAGTTTAGTAGAGTACCTCGGTATCTGGTTATTTATTTATTTATATATTTTGACAGACCAAGGCCAGAGGAGCCTTTGATCTGACGAAACGAAACGGCTGTATTACAGCAGTCGGCTTGACCCCAGAGTGAATGTAATTTGCTACATGGCCCTTATACGGCCGATGATAGTTTATGGATGTCCTGTGTGGGTCAACGTTGTCCCTTCCCTGATAAGGAAGAGTCGTTGCCCTTTCGCAGATAAAGAAGGTCGCGTCGCATTGTTTACGACGCTTACATTGAACAACCAAATCTTCTTATGCTCACTACTATTAAAACGAAGTCCTATACAACGGGGCTCGAATTAACAGAATTGAACATTTCGTGATAAAACTCTTTCGAGGTAACATTGCGAGAGCTATGTCTTCGACAAATAATTTAATTTTAGGGGCGTTCTATCGAAACGACGAGTACTTTGAAAGTGCTTTATTCCAACAGAGACCGCTGATTTACCACGTCAGACGAAGAACCGTGGATAGGCGACTTCTTTACAATCGGGACAACATGACAGAAGACGGAGCAGAGCTCCTTCAGTTCAGTGAGGCTGAGTCCATACGGGACCAAATTGATAAGGTGAAGCAGAAGAAACTAGTTTGGTGGATTCAACCGGCAGTTGATAGTGGGTCGGATTACATGCTTTTTTTTTATAGTTTGAGTTGATTAAGCATGATGCACAAAATTCACTTTTTTTTAAAATAACAAACGTCAAATGGATAAAGTTTACTTTAAAGTATACTTTAAAAAAGATAAGGTGTACTTTATATCGTTAAAAATTATCAAAGAGTCAACCCTCAATCTAAAACTCATTTTTATAGTTGGTTTTGAATTAAAATATGATTTAAAGTAGGTTTAATTTTTTTAAAAATTGTTTTGATGAAGAAGTTAATTTATATATTTTTCAAAACCTGTAGTTAAAAAGCCTAACAGTCAGAAGTTTGCCTCTTCTTGTGTGCCTGTTGTAAGGTAGGTCTTTCGTAAATCTTATGTTCGGAGTTTTTAACCGTGATGTGTAACAAAGCACAGTCCAAACAGGCTCCCGAGTGCGGTTCTCGACTGGGGATGTTATTTACAGTTTCAATGTCATTTTATATTTTAAACGGACATAATGAACTAATAATTTAGGCATTGCCTCCGACCTTATTCAGTTTGGACCATACTTTATTGGACACCCTGTTTCTTAAAATTGGTGTTTCTTATTTGAAATTTTTCCAGGAAGTAATTTTATTGCATTTTAAATTAATAAATAAACCCTTTTATTATACAAAAAATAAACCAAAACTGAAGATGACAAAACTTCAAACTTTCGAATGATAGGTTTTTGGAAAAAAAAGTATGAAATATTCATCAAATCTCTGTTAAATGCATTTTGGCAAAAAAGAAAGTATCTACATGATGTTCCATGTAATGTTAACATCAAAAAGGCTTTGATGTCATAATGTCCATTTTTTTTCATTTTTATCATAAATCACGATGGATGTGACATGTTTAAGTATATCTTATATCTTGCCTCAGAAAGAGATCAGAATGAGTGACCAGAGTGTATTATTAAGCCACCTTCGACCTATGAAAAACTTGAAGCTTATAATGACAGCAGAGCATATACTGGCAATTGAAATGTCACACGAGGAAGTGATATTGTTGTTAAGTTCTGAGCAGCAGCAGAAATGTGTGTCATCATCATTATTATGTTTTTTCCTTGGATTACGTACAAATTTGCACATTTGGTTTGTGTATTTTGTTTTGTTAATTTAAATAAAGTAAATATAATTACATATGCATAAAAGTTTGTCTGCAAGGTTTTCTCTTTTTACTTATTTTCTTTCGGAGTTTTGTATTCAACAAGTTAAGCTTCCTTTCGGTATAGAGCCATGTTTATTTCTTGAATTTAAGTTACAAACTTAGAATTTTTTGTATCTGGAACTGGAACTGGGAAGTTGTTTAAATTTTAATGAACTCTATAAATGAGTGAATCAGTAGAATTATTCAGATTTTATAAATGCTGCTTTCAGGGACTTATATAAGTGTATTTGCCCATTTGTGTTCGAATAAGTCCTGACTGCGTCGTCGTAAGATTGAAATCTTATTTGTTTTAAAGTAATAGAAAAAAAGGAGTAATATTCTACACTAGATAAATCTGAAAAATGGGCAGAAAACAGCTGGGCAATCATTTACCAGGCCCAAATAGTTTCAAGCGTTTTTAATTTAACTCTTGGCTACACCTGTTTTATCATAAATTTCTATCTCGGGACATGTTTCTCTCTCTTGTCCAAATAATTAAATGTGTTTGGTTAATGAAACAAACATTCTGGAATCTTGATATGTTTTTAAATGTTTGTGTTTATAACGGGTTATCCATTTTGAGGTTTGAAAAGTTAAGGGCTGGAATTCAAATCAATTTTTTTTTCTTCAGTTGAAAATCTGACATTTACGAAAATGGATCGCTTAACTATCGCACAACGCATACAAATTATGCTGTCACGCTGCCACAGCCACATATCGTGCTTTCCGAGGAGATTATAGTTTAAATAATCGTCCAACTACGCATGGAATTAGCAAAATTTTGAAGAAATTTGAAGAAACTGAATTTGTTAAAGATATTGTAAGGCCTGTGCATCAAAGTTTCGCTAATATCACTGAAAATATCACCGCTGTAAGTGAAAGTGTTGCCCAAGACCCAAATGTGTCGATTTCTCGTCGTTATCAGGAGTTAGGACTGTCTTATGGCACATTATGGCGTATTTTGCATTTGGATCTACACCTACATCCATATAAAGTCCAGCTCACACAACAACTGAAGCCAGCTGATCATTCACAACGTCGTAGATACGTCAAATGGGTGCTTGAACAACATGCAGTGGGCGCCGATTTTTTGAACAAAATTTTCTTCAGCGACGAATCACATTTCTCACTCGGTGGGTATGTTAATGAACAAAATTGTCCTATTTGGGGTTTTGAGAATCCTCAAGTAATTGAAGAGAGGTCATTACATTCACAAAACGTCTGGAGGTGTTATTGGACCTTACTTCTTCGAAAACGACGATGGAAAGACTGTCATCATCAATTCGGAGCGTTATGGTCATATGATAACCGACTTTTTTGCCTGCTATTGAAGATTACGACTTGGAGAATATGTAATTTCATATATTTATGCAGATAAACCTTTTACTCTTGAGCACCTAAAAACCAACATTCATCAAGTTATGGCTGAGATACCGACCAATATGTGTCAAAAAGTAGTCGAAAATTACCTCAAAAGAATCGATGCTTGCAACATTTCGCGTGGTGGTAATTTCAATGATGTAGTGTTTCACACATAATTCCAAAATTTAAACTTTATAATAAAAAAAAAGTATCATGCAAAAAAAATATTGTATATATGTTTTATTTAAGTTTGCTTTTAAAACCGCAAAATGGATAACGCTGTACTTTAGGGTAACTATGGTGCTTAAAAACAATATATATAAATTCACTTATGAACGAATTTTAGCTCCCAAATAGTTGTTTGATTTTTATAAATTCTAACTCAATCAAATTAACACAAACAAAAATTTAAAACGATCTTCGAAGTTTAAAGAACCCGAAAAAAATCGAATTTCCAAAAACTACGGTCAGAAAGTCAAACACGTAAGAATCGTGAGACTAAGAAAATTCTAAATTTTGATCAGAAAATTATCTTGCTTATAACTTTGACAAAATATTCATAACAATATTTTGTGTGAGATAAATAATTCGAAGTCAATATCTTTCTTTATTCTCCTAATACTTGAGTTGAAAACCATTTCCTATCAGTTTCTTGTTGTTTTTGTAGGTTTTCGTGTTTTTTTTTTAAAAGTTCTCAGTTAAATTTTTCTAAAAATTAAATAAAAATTACCAACAATATTTTGAATATGATGCAATAGTTTGATTTCAAAATCTATTTTTTTAAAGAGATTTTTAGTCAAAAACTAATTTTTACCAATTTTAGTAGTATTTTTTGAAAGTTTTTAATTCTTACAATATTTTACGTTAACAACAAAATTTAGCACAGAATGAAATAATTTTGTAGTCAATACCTTCATTTATGCACGGATGTCAAGAATCGAATATAAATGTTTACCAATTTTGCGCACTATTTTTTGTAGATTTAAGTTTTTATAAAAAAAAAAACTGACTATTGAATTTTTATAAACATTTTACCGAATGTCGAAAACAATATTTTCTATAGGATGAAATTAGTTTTAAGCCAATATCTTGAATGTTTGAAAAGTTATTTGAGTTAAAAATAAGTTTTTACCAAGTTTTAGTAATGTTTTTATTTTTGTGTACAAAAACTGTGAATTCGATTTGTCTTAAAATTGTACAAGATGTCAAAAACGTTATTCTTCGTTGCCTACAATTATTTTGGAGATAAAATCATTTTACGATTGTCAAAATGTTTAATTTGACAAATCGGACCGATTAATGCTAAATAACACCAATTGAAATTTCATGATACACAATTTTTAATTCGAAAACAGACAGAATATCAACACTAAATTCTAAAACAGATCGCAGCTAAAACAAAAACTGATAGATATTTTGTACTTTGTAAAATTACAGAATTTTGTTTCCGAATTGGTGCTTCAAAAATATTAAAATACTCCTTAAGCACTATTCACATGAGCACGACCAACGACCAACGAATGGACGAATATTCGTCGATTTTGACATTTCTTTCACATGAGAGTTTTTAATTCGTCGCGAATGAAGTTTGACATTCACCACCGAAACCAAAACAAGAATGATTTTTTTAGGTTAAGTACGCGTGATTTTTTTATTCGTTGCGAGTGTGGATATTGTGGAACGCGAATAAAGTTTGACAGTTCGTATCAACTAAAATTTTTTTTCACGACGAATAAATTTGTTTTCTTAAATTTATTAATATATGATATTGAAAAGTAAAAGTATGCATCATAAATCAAATAGAAACTATATTGCTATCGTTTTGTAAGAAATTTGTGTGGAAATATGTCTTCAAACGTATATAAACTCACATTTTGTAATTCATTCGTCGTTCGTTGGTCGCGCTCATGTGAATGCTGCTTTAAGTGCCTTGCACATGAGCAACGAACTGCGAACTGCGAATGGACGAACAAACGTGATTTTACACATTTCAAAAAGTCAATTCCACACAAAAACACATTTAAATTATAAGAAACCAATTGACACTAATGTTAGGTTAATAAAATTTGCATTTTGTTCTCTAAAACAAGAGAATTTTGTAAAAACAATTTGGTAGTAACGAATCGCAGTGTGGTTGCTGCGAACTGTCAAACTCTATTCGCGTTCCACATACCATCCACACTGCAACGAATAAATTGTTCGCGCTCAACTTAACCTCAAAATTATATCACTCTTGTTTTTGTTTTTGTGTGAAAGATGATGGCTGAGGAAAATATGGAGAAAAGGGTTGACAATTCGTCGCTACCTGCGAATAGAAATAAAAGCTCATGTGAAAGAAAAGTCAAAATATGCGAACATCCACAGTTCGCAGTTCGCAGTTCGTTGCTCATGTGCAAGATGCTTTAGACTTCAGTTCCATTCAACCGAGTTTTTAAGCTCCTAAGAGTAGAACTCCAAAATGATTTTGAGTCGAGTTGTATGCAAATGATTCGATGTGAAGAAATATTTGAGTTCTATTAGACCAATAATTTTGTATGCAAAAATGTCAAGTCAAATAGCAAGAATATAATTTTGGGTAAGTTATTTTAATGTTAACTCAAGTTTAAGGCTTTTAAAAAATTGAGTTCGAGTGTGAATAATTAATCATTAATTTGTTGTTAGCTTTCTTCTAAGAAATCTGGGAATGATGAAAATATTAAAATAAAAACAATTTCGAAAAACCTGTAACAAACAAGCAACCAAGCAGTTTTTCAATAAATAATGTCAAGCAAATTATGTTTCGCTTTTAAGTCATAATTGAAATACTGTTCGATAGCAAATATTATGATTTAATTTCAAAACTCAAAGTATGTAAAAGGCCTAAAATCATCAAGGTGCAGAATTGGCTTTGCTAGCAATTTAATGTCTTTAATCTGGACTTAATTGAGAAAAAAAAAATTAATAAAATACTAAAACTAACCTGTTTTGTGTGTCCATCAAACAATATAATTCATTAATAAAGTAAATTTTAAATGAAATCAATATTCTCGTACACGCATAGAAAATCATTTCGGGAACGAGTCCTAATGTACAATCTTCACCAACAAGTCCATAATATAATTAAAAAACGTAAGGTATTTAACCCCGGTCATTACTTAATACACCGTATTTTTTATACAAAATCTAGTTTTAGAAAGCATACTAAAACATTATTTATTTTTAACTATAAAAATGCAAAAATAGTTTATCCGATACCGCACAAGTCATTTCAGTGAACATATCGATAATCGATCAAAAATAATTATAAGTAAATGCAGCCATTCGGTGTCAAACGTCAGTCGAGGAAGAGAATAATAACAAAGCTGGCTGTCAAGGTATTTATCGTAAAATAAATTATATATACGAGGTGTGTTCAAAAAGTACCCGGAATTTTTAAATTCCGAGGGTCTGGAGAGTCCGAAGGTCAAAATTATTGTTGTATTGTGTTGGTATACATGCCCCTAAAGTATGATGCAATTTTCAGCTATATTCACTGTTTACTTTATCTGTGGTAGTTGCTAAGGTTCGACGTGTTTTTATGAGCTCGGCGATTTTTGCTGAAACTGCTGAATTTTGACCAAAAAACAATCGCATGAACATCGCTCAAGAGCTGTTAAATGACGTCAACGACGATCCAAGTTTGCTTGAAAGGGTCACAACTGGTTATGAAACACGGGTGTACGGTTACGATGTCGAAACCAAAGCACTATCGTCCACCTGGAAGCATCTAACATCAAGAACGAATAAAGCACGTCAAGTTCGATCAAATGTGAAGGTTTTTCTTACTGCTTTCTTCGATTATAATGGTATAGTGGATCAAGAGTTCTTACCACAAGGTCGTACGGTTAATAAGGAGTATTAACTTGAAGTTATGCGACGTTTGCGTGAAGCAATCCGAAAAAAAACACTCAGATTTATGGAAAAACAATTCATGGCTTTTGCACCACGATAACGCACCTGCTCACTCGTCGTTGCTTGTTCGTAATTTTTTGGCCAAAAACAATACCGTAGTCATGCCCCAACCTCCATATTCACCAGATATGGCTCCGTGTGACCTTTTCCTGTTTCCAGAGTTGAAGAGACCCAAGAAAGGACGGCGTTTTTCCTCGATTGAAGAAATAAAGGCAAAATCGCTGAGAAAGCTCAAGGACACATCAAAAAGTGAATATCAAGAGTCCTTCCAAGATTGGAAAAAATGCTGACATAAGTGTATTATATCTGGGAGGGATTGATTGTTGCCTATTTAATATACATAGATAAATAATATACCCATGTTATTAAACAAAGCTTAAATTATGTACTTTGTTTTGTTTTTGTTGATTTTATCAAACTTAGAAAAACGTTCCCGAATTGATGGTTGTCTGCAAGATATTCAGTACTAAACAATATTACTAAAAAAGTATAGAATTCTGTGCGCTGCGCTGTCAAAGTTTATTAATATACAAATTTTAAAAAAGTATAAACTAAAAGTCATCATAGTTTGCAATTTTTTTTGTCATGAAATCAATTTTGAAATTTCCAACCTTGGTGATTTTGAGCCAAAAGCCTATTTGCATAGTTTTACAGAAAGTGAATTTTTAACTTTCAATTTTTATTTAAACAAAATTAAAAAGGATATGAAAACAATTTTCAGCAATTTTGCATTGAAGTCAATACAATTGCATAAATAGTAAAATAAAATTTTTATAAGTGCTTTTACCAGAACAAATTTAACAGTTTTTTATTAACTAAGTATCCTTAGATGTTCCTAGGTGGCTTAAACCGTTATTGTGTTTATTTTAATTCTTTGTTTTATTTATTAAATATGGTAAGACATCTTAAGTCAATATAAGATATGTAAATGTAAGGAAAAGTAAGGTGGTACAATATCTTAAGTTGACATAAGCGATTTTCCTTTTTTGATTAATATCGAACATAAAAATAACTTAAAATATTTTACAAAAATCATTTCTGCCTATTATCTGATAAATAAAATAAATTGATACATAAGATTAATCGTCCTCTACATAAGTTGTTTTACGTTTTGCAAAACTTTACGAATTATACTTAAGTTATATTACAAAAGGTCATAACTTTCTTGTTTTAAAAGATTTATCAACAAGATTAAAAAAGAAAAATAGTTTGAAGAAAGAATAAATACAAAATCAAGTCAAGTTAAGAGCCTTTGCCTTTTGAACACAGAACTATTAGGCAGTGTTTTCATTGGTCTTTTCTTAGTCGAATCATTTTGACATTTCATCATTCAATTTAATTTACTAAAAAAATTTCCTGTCAAATTTCCGTATCTTGTTTTTTAAATACACACAGGGAATTAAATACAATAATGAGACGTCAAAATGAATCGCCTCAATAAAGTCCAATGTAAACCCGTAATATAAATTATTACTAAAATAATTAAAACAAAAATGTCCCATATTCATTTTTCTTTAATGTACTAGTGCTAACATTGAATCTGATGAGACTCAGCTCAAAAGTTATACTTGACATGAATGTAAATTTATTTATGTAAAAATAAATTATTATTGTTAAATTTCTACCGAACTATATGATAAATTAAATAAACTCTTAAAATAAAATGATATTTTAATGCTGAATTAACGGTAATGAAATAATTTAACAAGGAAGTGATACCAAAGTCTGGTCTGATGTTTAAACAATTTTGTTTTGTTTTTTTTTTCTTTTTTACAAAATAGCACTTGTCCTTCATTGTTTATAAATCGAAAACCAACACATTTTACTTCTTCTTTCTCAACTTATGACCTTCTATGCCATGTGCAACAATAAAACCAAAAATTATCAACAAAATAATATCCGCGGGAAACAAAAGAAATATTTAACAATAAAAACAATAATCTATTGTTGGCCTAGGAGTATGTTGTTCACTATGCAAGCTAAATCATATTAAATATACACTTAGAGAAAAATTATGCTACGAAAAATTGAATTCATGGTTTGGAAAAATACATTTTGGAGTTACTATTTAGTGCTGATTTCGAATTCGAACTTTGATTTTAACTATCTGCTCAAGTTTTAAAAATACACGTTTTAAACATTATTTTTATGTTTTTTTAATATGATTTAAAAACTTGAATAAAACACGAAATATTTCGGAAATTATTGTCATTTCTTTTTATTATGATAATATTGTTTTGGTTCAATTATGTACGGAACAAAATATCGGATAAAAGACAGCCACGACCTTGTCGGCACACCTCCATCCGATGGTCCAAATTTTTGATGACGCGGAGGCATAATTGCCCTTAGTGTGCCAAATTATCCCATCTTTTAACTCTTGAATTGTTGCTGGCTTATCCAACGGTGTCAAATCGTCACGATCTCGGCGGCCACGTGAGCTAACACGGTCATTGAATTTGTCACTCAAAAGAGCCATTGTTTCCTTAGCTGTGTGGCAAGTGGCACCGTCCTGTTGAAACCTCATATCGTCAACATCCATATCTTTCAATTCGGGAAATAAAAAGTTCGTTTTCATCTCACGATAGCTTACGCCATTCGCAGTAACTGCCTGACCGGCCTCATTTTGGAAAAATACGGTCCGCACCAAACAGTCACTCACGGTGTGGGTATATTGGTTTTTCGACAATCATTCTAGGATTATCATAATAAATTAGGAAATGTCAAATGAAATACAGAAAAACATTTGACGTTTAGGTGTGGTTCACATTCAACATGGCCCTTAAAATGTAACCACTTTTTATAATAGTATTGTTAAGACGGCGAATTCGTTGCAAGAACTACTTTCAAAGCATTTCGACAAATGGTCCTGCGTGTTTTTAATATATATATAATTTGAGACACGTTAAATGTAACAACTTTTGAATATTTTTTCGAACATTTGCTGAAAAACTATAAGTACTTCAAATGAATGTCTAACAAAGGTATTAAAGATTTAGAAAACCAACTTTAGACAATTAAAGAAAAACACATTTATAGGGATTGACGAAGTAACCCTTCAAGTATGAAACATTTTAAGTCAAAATGGATTTTTCAAATCAAAAATGATGAAAATGGCAAACCAAAGAAGTACAAAGCACGTCTAGTAAATTTCGAAGAAACTTTTAAGCCTTTAGCAAAACTTCGAACCGAAACTATACTAATCTTTTTGACTGTGGGAGTCCAGAAGAACTTATTTTTTCATTGGTTAGACGTTAAAACTGCCTTTTTACATGAACAACAAAGAAAAAATAAACATGGAAATACAAGAAGGACTTGAAGCTTTAAATGACATGTATTACACGTTAAGAAGGTCTTTGTATGTATGACAAAGAAACAAGAAAAAAATTAAATCTATTGGATTGAGAGGTGGTGTTAAAAGTTTTGTGTTCAGGAAAATTCCAATATAATTAATATGTACATACATAACATATAGCTATTAAATATGTTTCTGTAGAGAAAAGATTTCATATAATACTATACCTACCTATTATTATTCCAAAACACTATTATTCAACAAGTATAGACGTAATTTTTAAATTCATAAAGACTTATTAGAACAATAACTTTGAGCCCGATTTATTACTTTATTGGCTTAAACTTAATGAATACTGATCTGAGCTGAACCATTAATTGTGGTGATAGTTCCAAACATTCCAACATAGGATATTTTTACCCTTAAACAACTAAATTTTATGGCGTCACAGCTAGTAGCTAGAATCGGACCCAAGTGACTTAAAACTATCATTCATTTTTGTGTCGGTTGAATGATAATTTAGTGTGGTATAAAAACTGCAAATTATATTCTTATCGATTGCAAATCATTTAAAGAATTTTTTTAGAACAAAAAGTTGCATACAAAGTTATGTTTTGATAACAATCTATTCTTATATTTCCCTAACAATAAAGTCAGTTCCGCTCATGTCAAAATGACAGCTAATCGTAATTTTTCATTCAACTGAAAGCTAAACTTTATTACTCTGTGATTTATTTATTTGATGTTTTATGTAAAAGGGTTCATAAATTGGAAATTAGAATTAATAATATTTCTTTAAAATACAAAATACAAGTAAAGATTGACTTGAAGTCAAAATATACGTTCAAGGAATGCAGTTGACGTCAAATAAAGTCTGTTATATTGTCTGAACATGTCCATTTGTGTTTCAATTTTACAAAATTCTAATCACACATTTCTATGAAAACATTTTTTTGTTGATGGATTTTAAATATTAAGCAATTTACTAAGGGACTCCAAAAGTTTAAACCTTTCTTTGCTTACTAGTAAATTGTTAATTGCCTTTTATTAAAAAAACGAGAATCCAAACTGTCTAAAAAGTGACAGTTTGTGAAAATAAACAAAGAAAAAAATCTTAAACTGACCTATTAATTGGAATTTTCAACTCTTGACTGGACTATTCCATTCACTGTTCTTATAAGAATAGTTGTGCAGATGTCATATGGATTAAGCAAATTGCTAAAAGTTAAAGTAGCAAATTGTTAAGAGATAGTGAGATGTTAAAGTTGTTTAAAATTAGGTACATCATCTTTTGAGCTTAGTAAATTGCTAAAAGTGGCTTTTTCTAAGTCGGGCTGCAAAATATGAAACAAAAGACAAAAATAAAAATTTCTTCAGTGTAAATTATAGAGCGAACAATCAACATGTAGTATTCGAAAAATTTGTTCGTCATAAATTTTATGTAAACTTTTCTTTATTTTTGTTGTTAATATGCATTTGTCTGTCACAGTAATTATGCACTCCAATTAATAAGCTCACCTGAAAGGGTCAAACAAAACAAAAGAAACAAACCTAAAAAAAGATTAAATTCAGCCAAGACAAAAATGTCACATAAGCTGAAATGTCATATTCTGTAATTGGAAGGTCGGAAGGGAAATCTGACCTCAATATATTTTGTTTTACAAAGCAAACAGCGAATAAATTGCAAGAATGAAAATTGTCAAAACAGCAAAGAATTACAAAAACTAAAAATATGTTTATTTTTTCGGAAAAGAAGGCAAGGAAATAAACTGCAATTTGGTTTCCCGATGACCAGCGCTAGCGGCGAGGAAGACGACGCACGATGACGGATGCGCTTTAGTCTGCAGAATTAATTTCGAAAACAAAAATAAAAACAAAAACAATTTAAATGCACTTGAGAAACGATGATGGTTTGTCATTTATAATGACGTCGCGTGTCTCGGATTCATTGAATCTGTTCTTTATTATCTCACTGCCATAAGAATCTCATTATTAAACATGTAGTATTTTGTAAGAAACGTTTTCAGGTAGGCAGATTAAGAAAATCACACATTATTTTGTAGGTAGGTTGGTAAAGGTAGGTAGGTAGTAGACACCTTCGTATGCCATAAATATAATTTAATATGAATCATCATGATGGTATGAATTTGACAGCTAAGCATGATACGGTTCGAAGAAGACAGTAGCAGATATTTAAATTGACATTAATATTCGCGCTAATGTCATTTTGATTCGTTTTGTTTGATGTGGTAATTATCGATATCGAATTCGAATTAGAAATAAATGAGTTCGAAATCAAATTATAACTGGAAGGACTCACATTGAAGTTTTCTTTTTATTCAATTAAATTCCAATCAATTTAGAAAATTGTACGCCAAACAGTTAGTAAATACTGTGCAGTGCAGAATGGATAATGGATTTCTTTAAATTGATTTTAACACTGGAATACACGCACCCTATTTTTGTACACCAATGCACGCGTGGCCTACTATGGTAGACCATTTAATAATGTTAATAATTTTTTATTTTAAAAACATATAAATGAAATAAATATTTTAACGTAATATTCAATTAGCCTTACACATTTAATAACCATAATTTATGAATTTTAAGTTGGAGTGTAAAGTTTAAAAAATTATTTCAATTCTAATACTATTAAAAAATTGTTAAGTTATGAAGAAAACTTTAACTGTGGTCTACTATAGTAGGCCACGCGTGCACTCCAGTGTTAATTTTTTCCTTGCTGATAGCTGATGACATTATGAATGACGTTTGGTTGCTTGTAGTATTTTGTGCGGGTTGTTCAGCCCAAATGCATCTATAATTGGAATATAAGGACAAGGAGCATAAATTAATGCTTCAACTGTAAGGAACATTGCCGCTGTTTCCGTACGGTTTATAATAATAATTTTTATTGGTATAGGGTGATATCAATTTTATATTTCACGAAGTTATCTTATCGTTATGTTAACGTGTATATGTATGTGTACAATGTGGGCAGGATCGATAGGAATAACTTCAAAATAAGGGCGGCTATTTCGAAGCAAATTTCCCAGAATATTTTTACAAATTTTATTTTCGATACGTATGTACATCTAAGGGTGACTTTAGTTATTTCAAACTTAAGGGATCAAGAAAATTCCTTAAAATAATTTCAATTAATTGATTAGATGCAAAATATTATATAATGTTAACCATAAACGAAAATTAAGGTCATTCATTTTGTAGTTTAAAGTTCCTAGCAATATTTAACATCTAAAATAAATAAATTGGGTGGCGCAACAGTCCGTTGAGAACAAGGGCCTAGTAACTTACAACTCTCGACCATTCCTGTGTGCGAGTACTGTTGTCAGGGATGGAGGGGACCTACAGTTTTTGCCGAATTTGAGAAAGCACTTTTCATGACAAGAATTACTCTTGGGGAATTTGTCAATTCCTCGCAAGAGGCAGTGCCCGTGAAAAAAAACTTTAGATGGCATAGGAAGGGATTGAACCCAAGACCTCTGGCATGACAGTCCAACGCACTAACCATCATGCCACGGGTACTACGAAATTTAACATCTGTCAAACTCAAATGTCGTTTAAAGTGTCATTATAACAGGTTATCCATTTTGCGGTTTCAAAAGTATAGAGCTGGAATTCGAAATCTGTCAAACTAGGTTGTTAAACCAATTTTTTTGTCAGTTGAAAGTCTGATATTTACGAAAATGGATCGCTTAACTATCGCACGATTAAACATTTTTAAAACCTACTACAAACAGCCACATATCGTGCTTTAAGAGGATTAAAAATATGGTTTACATATTCGTCCAACTACAAGTAATCGGCATAATTGTAAATTAAAGAGATTGGAAGAGGTATTGAGGTGGAAAGGCCTGTGCATTATCGTAAAGAACTCCAAGTCGAGATAGCATTTGAAAGTATTGAACATCTTACTATGGCGTCGCGTCGTTTGAATATCAATTCTTATAAAGGTCACAAACAAAATTTAGTTCAGTGATGAGGCACATTTCTCATGTGAACAAATACATTTTTGTTCGCGTTCTTTAAACTTCGAATGCCTTTTTTAGATAGTTAACTTTCCATAGAAAGTTATAGTAATCGATCCGATTTGTCGAATTGAAAATGTTGACATTTCTCGACATTTCAAGGTCCCTAGAATCTAAATAAAAGATTTTTAGAGAGATGCTTGTGTGTGCGTGTGTACTTACGTTCGTACGTCCGATCCGTACGTTCGGGAAGCTCTTTTCGTCGACCATATCTCAAGAACCAGTAAAGATATCGATTTAAAATAAATTTTGTTTTGCAGGTAATAATGCAGAAAGGAGAACGAATGAATTGAGTGGGTGGTTTTGGTTAACCCAAACCAATAACCAATAACGCTAGCGACTTGAATTAATTTTTATATTGTGTAATATGACATGATACCAAAGTAATATAATTATGAAAAAAATATCAATTAACGTTTTTTTTTATAAATCAAAAAACTGAAAAAAAAATAGTTGTGACATCGAATATTTTACGAACAGAAAATGATTTTATCTCTAAAATAATTTTATTCAACGAAGAATAACGTTTTTGGCATATAGTAAAACTTTAAGAAAAATCGAATTGGCACTTTTTTTTACAAAAATTAAAAGAAACAATACTAAATGTTAATAGAATTGTTTTTCGACTCAAATATCGAAAAAGTGAAAAGAAATGGTTTTCAAATCAAGTATTAGGAGAATAAAGAAACATATTGACTTCAAATTATTAATCTCACACAAAATGTTGCGATGAATATTTTGTTAAAGTTTAAATCAAGACTAATCGACAGACGTGATGGGAAGTTATCAGTATGGGTCGCATCCCAGCCTCTTTTTCTCAATTAAATAAGTTTGATTTCTTGAAAACTCGAATTACCAAATTTGTGAAAATGCATTCAGATTCCAAAGTCCTGGAATTTGCGGCATCTGCGGATGATGGGAGTAGTTTACATGCATGCATATATAAAAATAACAATTATACAATTATACTGATTACTTTTTTCATGTATTTTTTGTTTTGAAAAATTGCGTTTTCAGCTGATTCAGCCAGCAGCTAATTTTCAAGATGCCACAATATTATTAATATATGGTCTATAAAAAGATTGTAGCACCCGTGGAGTGATGGTTAGTGAGTCTAACTGCCATGCCTCGCTTGGTTCAATCCCTGCCTGTACCACCTAAAAATTTTTCACGGGTACTGCCTCTTGCGAAGAATTGACAATTCTCCCACAAAATATTCATGTCACGAAAAGTGCTTTCTTAAGTTATCCCTTCCGATTCGGAATAAAAACTGTGGGTCCCTTCATCCCTGAAATGACTAGCACACAGTCTGATATTTATATTCAAAAATCTATTCTCATCTTATCGTCATCGTCGTTTGAAGAAGTAAAAACATTGCTAAACCGAGTTCTAATGCCGTAGAACTTGTTGAGTCTGATTTTAAATGTCTAAACTTTTTAACTTTCAATAAATCGTCTTATCATCACTTTTTCCACCATTAAGGCTCTAAAAATTATCAACAAACTTGGTGATTTGCTTACTAATATCAAATGTTTCATATAATAATGCATTAACTAAAATAATTAATACATCTCCTTTTCTGTTAAAACGTCGTCCTTTTTCCATGGATTGTCAACTAATTGCCTCCTTACTGTCACTTTCAGATAACAAACAAAATAAAAAACCATAACGCGATAAAAACATACGTCCTTTTAAAATACACTCAGATCCTTAATTCAAAATGGCTATGTAAATATAATCCTTATCTTCTAAATGTATTTCAAATAAATATCCTATTTTTGTTTCTTTCTTTATCATATCACTCCTGAAGCGATATCATAATCTCCTTTATATTTACAATCAAAACAAAATATATTTGTTATAAGGTTGGTTTGGTTGGTTATATTGTCCTGTCACTATAAAGCAAAATACAAACAACAGGAAAATAAACCCGATAAGATGTCACATGCTGATAACATTTAGCTAAATTCTCGTTAAGTATGTGACATGAATCTCAATAAGGAGTTTCGATAAGAGCTATAGATATTCTATACAACTATATGTAGATATATATGTTAATTTCTATTCCTTCCTTTGTATGGTTTTATAAGTTATTATTACCCTTATTCATTTCAATATATGTACAGTACATACCTATTTTATCGTATACAATACAAGGACTACTTTATTTGTGTAAATCAACCATATTATGAACGATATGTAAGATTGGTTTATTACTTTGAACGCCCCCTTCTGTCATCCTTTGGCTTTGTAGTTTATATTATACCACTTTGTTGTATACCTATATTCTAAACAGATACATATATGCCTTATTTTTGTTGTTGTTTTTTGCTCATATAGTATAGATAACATCACTTTGGATGTAAGTAATATAAATTAATATATTAATATTTTATGTCCTTTCTTGATTTTCTTTTTATCAATAGCTGATTTACATATCTCGTTCTCCGGTGACGCATTTATCGTACTTTTTGAAATAAATATGAAACAACATGACTAATTTTAACTTTTATGAGTTATAGAACAATAACTTTGTCATCCGAATACAAATTAAAGAGAAAACCAGGGCTCTCATGACGTAAGGCTGTCGACATGTCGTCATCGATAGTTATGCTTCACGTTAAAGGATAAAAAACAACAACTATGTATCTAAACAATATGGAGTAGACGATTAAGCTTTTGATTCATGTAAATAAAATAACTGTCATTGTTAGATATTACCTACACAACACCGATTCAACTATCGTTCTTGTTGTATTTCATAAGTTTTATTTTTCAAAAAAAAATAGTAAATACAGAAAAATGTTTCGCCGAAATATGTTATTGTTACAAAACTTCGAGGATAATGAAAAACATAAGTTTAAAAAAGAAAAAGAGAATTAAGAGATGCATTTGGACCCCCTTTATCTTGGAAGTTTTAGAAATATTAAATTTACAAGACGGATGTCGATCAACGTTTACATATGTACATCCCTCCAATATTGAGATTTAGTGCAACTTTATAGATCCTAGGTAGAGATGGATATCATCGGCTAAATGGAATCCCTATTGCCTAAATCACTCTTTCCACAAACCCCCACGATTTTCAAAGACAGCAAGTTGTGGCTGCACTTTCTTTTGGACCTATATTTGTCCAAAACTTTAAAATGCATATTTTATTTCTAAAATTATGTATAAATTTACACTTTATATTACGGTCTTTGTTTGAAGTCCATCGGCAGCGTTTAGTTTCACAGCTAGGTCTGCCCAAGTTTTCATTAGCTCCTGTATCCCTTGCAAGCTAGTTTTAATATATCTTCTAGCTTATTCTGGATGTTCACCCATAAATTCTACCAGAATCTGCAACTGTGATGGTGTTACAGGCCTAAAGTATTTATTTAAATAAATTAAATTAGGTGACACAAAAGTCCGTTGAGAACTAGGGCCAAGTGACTAACAACTCTCAACCATTCCTGTGTGTGAGTAATGTTGTTAGGGACGGAGGGAACCTACATTTTTAAGCCGAATCCACGAACGCCTAATTTGAGAAAGCACTTTTCGTGACACAAAATTACTCTTAGAGTTGTCTATTTCTCGTAAGAGGCAGTACCCGTAAAAAAAACTTAAGATGGCACAGCCAGGGATTGAACCCAAGACTTTTGACATGACAGTCCAACGCACTAACCATCATGCGACGGCTACTAAGTATTTATTTAGTGTTCTTTTTGTTTAAAATATTTTATATTTTTGACAGATCCAAAGAATGAACAATACAATACCAAAAAAAAACAATTTATATTGATGTAAACGTCAGAAATAAAAATACACATTACGACAGGACAATGTGAGGTCTGTTTTCTAACTTGAAATTTCTGACAAATATTCACAATTTTCTGACAAAACTCATAGAAAAACATAACAATTTCTGTCTGTTAATATAATTCAGCAAGAACGATAGATGACACGAGTGCCAGTAGTGAAGCAAACTGTAAAAATAATGAGATCTTAAAATACGCCAAAAATCTAAGTCCACGAAGGTTTGATATCAATTTATTTTTCGAAAGGTTATATTAAAGAAACGTTTGAATAATGACAGATAGTTGCTTTGGAATGATTACTACTACTACTACGTTTACTGACCAAGTTTCAGAACACTTAAATGCGGATGTTCTTTGTTTTCAATAAGAACGGAAAACTCATCCGATTTTAGACAATAATCATTCCGATAAAAGTTCACGATCCCTGAGTGTATAAGCTTCAATTTTAATGCTTTGACTATAAATACAAATCCACACCTTCTTTTTTGTTAAGTTTTATTATTCTACATCTGCATCACAACATTTTCCTTTTAAATGATAACATATGTATATGTACATGAAAAAAAGGGCGGATACCACTATTTCTGAGGTTATAATCTCAGAGTTTTTATTTTCATCTTTAAATCAATCACTTCCACTCTGTTAAATTTCATCATTCTAGAAGAACCCAAAGTATTTCATATAAACGTTTCTAAATGCTAGAAATGTAAGCGGATAGCAATCCCCTTGTTGTTTAATATCATATTTTCGACCTTGTTTACACACTCTATTCTGTTTTATTTCATTATTCTACAACACTTACAAGTGGTCATATTAACTCATACCACGTTTAAAAAGTGGGTGGATACCACGCCCCTGAGTTCATAATTTTTGTGTTTGTTTTTCATACAACACTTAGAAGTGGTATTTTTAACTAATGCCTTGTATATTTTGTGCGTGGATACCCCTAAACCCAAAATCTAAATTTTCGATTTTTTCCCTTACAGCCTTTGTGCGTGAATTTCAAAATGTCTTCATAATTTCGATTACCGGTTAATCTTTTGCTTTTTGCTATTTTTGCGATCTTAGAATTGCTGTATATAGAAACTCTTTCACGACTGTCAAGTTAGCACTACATTTTTCGAAATTTAAAAAACTGAGTATGCAGTTAATTGTAGCTTTTTTGTTGTAAATTAGTTGTGGAAAAAAAAAATTTTTAGCTCGACGATTTTTCAAAAAAGTGGTATGTAGTGCTAGGTTGATATCAAGTTAGCACTACACTTTTTGATTTTGTTAAAACTAAGTACGCAATTAGTTGACAATTATTTGTTGTAAATTAGTTGTGGAAAGAAAAAAATTCCAAACATTTTTTTACTTTGATTTTTTTAAAAAAGGGGGGTATGAAGTGCTAACTTGACACCGCCGTGAGTCCAGGCACAAAACAAGAAAAAACTTTTTTGACCAATCCCCCCCTTTTTCAAAAATCGATTTTTTGAAAATTATTCCAGGTTTTTCTAGTTGTTCTGAACATTGATCCAAATTTTTGGACCTCTATAATCAAAATTTCAAAAATTCTAGCCCCCCTTTTTTTCGAAATTCCAACTTTTTATATTTTTTAGATTCTAAAAAGTATTCTAACGATTGTTCCAAAAACTAAGAGTCGTCAAATGTATATTTTAAAAGATAATGCAAAATACGACTCCCCATTTTTTTTAAGCCTACAGCATAATAAATTGTGAATAAGTACATGTACATCAACCAAAACTTGGTTTTATAAACTATTATTTACGCTGATGGTCGAACTTTAAAAAAAATCTCAATATCTTTTAATTTTTTAAACATTAAAGTGGTATTTGGACTTATTATCTTTATTTTTGAACATATTTCAATGAAAGTTTGGAGCAGTTTGATCTGAGTGATTATGCATATAAAACTATTTTTAAATGTGGGTTTTTGTAACGAGGGGGTTGGGGATGTTTTTTTTTTGAATATTTTCATAATCATTATTTATTTCATAAAGTCGGAATCTTAAAGACCTTTTGGTCTTTGCTGAAAGAATAATGCTTTGGCTTAAAATTTTGAAGTCTTTCAAAGGGGGCATTAGTGAGGGGAAATATTATTTTTTTTCGTTTGTGTGCACCTTTAGCTATATTTGATTTCAGTTTTGGATGAAATTTGGACACGAACGGGAGGAAATATGGTTTGACTTGGAACATTTTTTTAATTTTTGAAAAAGGGGAGCTAGAATAATGTTTAAAAAATTAAAAGATATTGAGATTTTTTTTAAAGTTCGACCATCAGCGTAAATAATAGTTTATAAAACCAAGTTTTGGTTGATGTACATGTACTTATTCACAATTTATTATGCTGTAGGCTTAAAAAAAATGGGGAGACGTATTTTGCATTATCTTTTAAAATATACATTTGACGACTCTTAGTTTTTGGAACAATCGTTAGAATACTTTTTAGAATCTAAAAAATATAAAAAGTTGGAATTTCGAAAAAAAGGGGGGCTAGAATTTTTGAAATTTTGATTATAGAGGTCCAAAAATTTGGATCAATGTTCAGAACAACTAGAAAAACCTGGAATAATTTTCAAAAAATCGATTTTTGAAAAAGGGGGGGATTGGTCAAAAAAGTTTTTTCTTGTTTTGTGCCTGGACTCACGGCGGTGTCAAGTTAGCACTTCATACCCCCCTTTTTTAAAAAAATCAAAGTAAAAAAATGTTTGGAATTTTTTTCTTTCCACAACTAATTTACAACAAATAATTGTCAACTAATTGCGTACTTAGTTTTAACAAAATCAAAAAGTGTAGTGCTAACTTGATATCAACCTAGCACTACATACCACTTTTTTGAAAAATCGTCGAGCTAAAAATTTTTTTTTTCCACAACTAATTTACAACAAAAAAGCTACAATTAACTGCATACTCAGTTTTTTAAATTTCGAAAAATGTAGTGCTAACTTGACAGTCGTAACTCTTTCTGCTTCGGGGCTGAAATTTGGTAGAGTGCATATCGGCAACTAGTGTAATGTTGCAGATTTGAAATTGTTTCTAGAGTTAGAGGGGGGTTAAAATCGACTGGGATTGATCTTGTGAATAAATAGAAGAAATCGGTACAAATTTAATTTGTATTAAAGTAATAGGTGCTTTTTTTAAAGACATGTGGTTTTCAAGAAGAAATAAAACGCATATCATTTTATGTTATGCCCAAGAATTTAGATCAATTATAAAGATAAGCTTATGCCATTATGTTTTAAAAATAATTTTAGGCAAGTGGCCACCGCGGCTGGCTTCAATTTGATTTCAGCCGAGAGGACCAATTTTCGAGCACTTTTTGCAACGATTGAGGCCATATGTCAGCAATAAAGAGCAGAATATTCTCTTCCAAGGCGTCAATCTTCTCGGGACTTTTCTGCGTAGACAAGCCACTTCACATAACGCCACAAAAAATAGACCCGAGATAATGCGCTCAACAAAAGTTTCCTTCAATAAATTTATTGTTTCGTTAGGTAGCCTGAACCCAACCATTATTTTGGTAATAAATTTGCACTATTTGTAAATGTTGTTCACGAATGATTCTATTCATTATTAGATAGCAAACCAAACTGAGCATAAATCAAGTGACAGCTGTCAATAAGACCAATTCCGAAAAAAAGTATTGCAAGATTGAAAACCACTCGTCTAAAAAAAACACCCTTTAGTACAATTCAAACGATAACCTACACACGAATGTTACTTATCTTGAATAAGTTAAATGTGTCCTAAACTTTCAAATATCTCCATATTATAATCAGAAAGGAAGCATAGTATTGAATAGATACTTTATTTTTATAACCATCTCTGAATACTTATATGCCATCTTGTCATTCAAAAAAACACAAAAGATTTTGCCTTGAGCATTCTCTTTTTATTTTTTTTTTAACTTTACCAAATGAATCTCCTAGACATTCGCTTGACTTTTAACTATGCACACGACTCCTAGCGCTTCATTAACCAAAATTTAACCTGTCATTTTGACGGCCACATCATTTTGATGTATGAATTAACATCAAATTTTGAACAAATGACGTTTTGAATCATAAAACTTACAATCAAAAAACAAAGTCGCATGCAGTTTCATCTTTCAACCATTCACCTCGAAACACTTTGTACTCCCGATCTTAACCCTCCTTGTTTTTCTAACACACCACACATCTAAGACTCGTTATATTTATTATATCTACCAAACTATAAATGTATCTACATACTTTACCATGCGAAGACGATGTCGATGAATTATTTGAATTTGCACTTTCTTCGCTAAACAAAACAAAATAAATAACTAAAAAACAAAAACAAAAAACATCTCAAGGTCATCTAGTATAGCTTGCAGCATAGTCGAAGAAACAACAAAACAAACATGGTGTTTCCCAACAAACAAACTCTTGAGAGTTACCTTACAGCAAAGTGTGCCTATACTCCATCTACCATATATGTATAAAAAGTATCTATCTATATAAACACGAATAAGACCTATGCCAAGCTCGATTATTTTGCTTTTTTGTTGTATCTTTTTTGTAAATAATTTTATACCAGCTGTCGTGTCGTTGTTGGTTGTAAGATACAACAATATTTCCAGTTAAATGTTGATCTGTTGATTCTGACATTATAAATATCTATGTATCTATACTATATCCATTGAATGAGCAAGGAGAAAAGTAAAGCTTCCCTCTTCCCTCACTTCTCAGTTCTTACTTCACTTCCGCCCGCGTGGCCTGCATTGTGCATCGCAAAAAGAGAAAATATCTCTTTTGGATTACCTTAATCCAGACAGAGATGCAGACAGATAAAAAGATTACGAGCAAAACGCAGGCGAGAAAATTCCAAGCAATCTGCAACTTAATACGACAAATTCCGATAAAGATTGCTGATTTGTGAATTTATAGGAAGATTTTCTATATAAGTTGGAGTATTTCTATGTACTTGTGGAAGTATACGGAAATAAATAATGTGCATAAACGGAAAAAGATAGGAAGCAGAAAATAAGGTTCAAAGAAAGGTGCAACAAGGCAACACTATTTCTTACAGGGTGTTTTTTTTAATTAAAAAATTTCATATTTTATTTTAAATCAAAAATAAAAACAATATACTATTTTTGACCATCAAATATTATTGAGACAGTATTAGAGCTTGTGCAGAAAAAAATTATTAAAATTTGTTTAGTTCTTGAGAAAACTTAAAAACAAAATATGGGTTTTATTATGAGTACCCTTCTGGAACAGTGCAAAACAATTTTTTTATATTGAAAGAAGCCAAATTAGGAAAAAAAATCTATCGATTTGCTTTTGAAAAAAATTCGAGTTTTCGATTTTTTACCAAAAAAATGTATGGGATCTACTGTTATTTTTAGTCTTAAACAAATGAAAAAAACTCCTTCCTCGAATCGACTTAAAATCCTAATTTCCAAATTTGAAGTCAATCGACCCAATATTTTTGGCTGAATCGGGGGACCCACCTTTTTTGATTTATCTACCATCATCGTAATGTCATGTTTGATTAAAATAGTGAGTTCGAATTTTTTTACGAACATCAATTTTTTCCAATTTTGGGAAGTATTTTTTGTATATTTTCATTCTTATAGAAAAAAAATCATAAAATCAGTGTGAAACTAATACCCTTGATTTTTGACAAGATATTCGGGGAGAAAATCAATTTTTACCAACTTTTAATAACGTTTTTTTTTTGTAAAAGAACTGTCCCTTCGATTTTTCTCATAATATTACCATAATTTTTTTTTTCAGTGTTTTTGATTTAAAAAAAAAAACGCCAATTGATTTTTTTCCAAAATGTTCACTATTTTTTTAAAGTCCGACTGTGCGTAGAACTGTCATACCAGAGGTTCAATCCCTGCCAGTACCATGTTTATGCTTTTTAATGGGTATTGCCTCTTGTTTGACAAATCTTTTAGAATAGTTCTGGTCATGAAAAGTACTTTCTCAGATGAGGCGTTCGGAATCGGCGTAGAACCTGTTAGTTCCCTCCACCTCTGAAATGACTTGTACACAGGAATTGTATAGAATTGTAAGTCACCAGACCCTGTTGCCCTTTGAGTAAACCGGGTCTGTAGCAGATGTGAAAACACCAGTATATGCTCGAAGAGCTAGTAGTGCAAAAAATATCACTGCTGTTCGCGATGGTGTGGCTGAAGAACCGTTCACCTCAACTCTTCGTTGTGCCTAACAATCTCACCTCTCACGATCGACGCTTAAAGCCTTCCATTAACATACTTACAAGGTGCAATAGACTCAAAAACTAAAGCTTCTTGACCATTTCAAGCGTCTTCAATGGTCAGAATGGTGGCAAAAAATGGCAACAGTGAATGATCAATTTTCTAAGAAAATCATCTTTAGTGATGAGACACATTCTCACCTCAGTGGATTCATAAATAAACACAATTGTCGCATTTGAGTTTGACTGTGACTGTTTGGTTCGGTTTATATGAGCTGGCGGCATCATCGGGCAGTATTTTTTTCGAAAACTAGAACAGTCAGGCATTTACTGTGAATGGTGATGGCTAAAGTTACGTTAGATGATAACGCACTTTTTATGGCCCGAATTCAATAAGACGGTGCCACTTGCCATGCCACACAGCTAACGAAACATTGACTTTTTTACGCGACAAATTCAATTGCCGTGCTATCTCACGTGGTGGAAGAAAGGGTGTACGTCGATAAGCCAGCAACAATTCAATAGCTAAAGGATAAGATAATTCGGCACATTAACGGCATAGAACTTCAATTATGCCTCAATATGACAGTTTCTAATGTAACCGATCCTTTTAAAAACGCCAAAAGTTGGGTTTCTCCCTTCCATAACTATTTAATGGATACTTTACTTTACTATTTTTATTATATTGCCATTTTTCACCAACTTGAAAGAATTACATATCTCTCATAGATACATTTTTAATCCTCGTGATCCAGTCGTTTATTTTATTATAATTTTCATTGTATTATCTTATGTTTGAAGTTCTTATTCAAAGACCAACATGAACATGATAAAAAAGCGCTTCTTATTATTTATTGATAGTGATAAGAAAAGCATTGATATATAATCAACTTACATGAAATATCATTAAAGAAAATCAAAAACACAAAAAAATGAATAAATATGAAAAGATTAATAAAATATCTTTACGATTTCTTATGAAACAATGTGTTTCAATGAGTCGTCCAGGAAAATAATCTTTTTAAAACTGTCACTGTCCAGGGCTTTAGTTCCTTTTCTACAATAGCAGAAAGAAAATAGAAACAGAATTTAAATAGAATTAAATAAAATATATATTGATAAACAAATAATGGAATTCAGCAGCTAAAGGGTTTGAACAGCACGTTCAAATGATAAAACTTTATTATCAAAATGAGGGTTCGTTAACGCAAACGTTGCAGCATTGCGCCCATTTTACGATAGACGTAGTGGCCCTTCACGATCAACTCTTCAAGGTTTGGTGGCCAAATTTGAGACGACCGGTTCAGTAAACAATTAGCAAGCAGCAGAACCCGATGCAGTCTATTCCTCGCCGTGCACAACAACTCGGCCTTTCGCAGACTACAATTTGGCGAATTTTGCGTCGTGACTTCTGCCTACAGCCGTACAAGATCCAACTGATCCCGGATCTCAAAGTTCATGACCATAGACAACGCCGTTTGTTCGCTAGGCTTTGAATCGTTTTGAAGAAGACCCCAATTTTGGCTGAAAAATCATCTTTAGTCTTCAGCAAAAACGACACCAATCCACGCGAGGTTCACCATTTGATAATGCATCCTCAAAAAGTTGTCGTTGAGGTTCCAGCAGGACGGCGCTACATGCCACACAGCAAACGCCACGATTTACATTTTACATGAACGACTTAAAGGTAAGGTTATCTCTCGCAGGGGTGATGGGAATTTGCCACCAAGGTCATGCGATTTGACCACGCTAGATATTTTCCTGTGGGGTTTCTTGAAGTCGCAGGTCTAAGCAAATAAATCACAATCGACCGATGCCCTAAAGGTGAACATAACACAGGCCATCGCTCAAATTCAGCCGGATCTATGCGGAATAATAATTGAAAATTGGACCACTCGGATCCGTGCCACCGTAAGAAACCGAGGCTGGCATTTGAATAATGTCATATTCCACACTTAATTTCTTACATGCGCCTTTCAGCTTGTATTATTCCATTTCAACATCTACCCGCCCTTATTGAAAAACCCTTTATATAGTAAAATACGCACAATATTAAAAAAGGTACCACCAAATATCTCTTAAAAATCTTATTTTAAATAATTACACTAGTTGATAAAATTACATTTTTTCTCTGCTGCACAAACAAAACAATCAAATCAAAAACGGCTCTTTTTAAAAGTTAAGTTGAAACACAACGTCTCCCTTAATAATAAATTGTATGATGTTTTTGCAAAATACAACTCTTTATCTTCTATAGATACAATTTAAATTCCTTCAGTATCTCAACTAGTTTTTGTAATTTCTTATTATTTATAAGACTATAGTGGCCCGTCCCGGCTTCGCACGGGTAGACATAAATAGGTACAGATAATGTAGCTTTCTAATAAAAAAAGAATTTTAGATTTAATATGTTAGTTCTGATTCTGAATCCAAACTCCAGTTTAAGCCATTTGTGCTCAAACTTAGAAATACTCGTTTTGAAAATTGTTTTTATATTTTTTTTATTGCATTCTAAGAACTTGATGTTATAACCTTTAGACTACGAATTCGTTAAAAGATCAAAAATTGCTTTAACCATTAAAAACATAAATTCCTTAGCGTTTGAACATGTTCGTTTAAGATTAATGTATGTTAGGTGAAGACTGTGCCAAATTCAACCACTAGCAAAGCTTTCTAAAACTTCCACCTTTACTTTTAATCATTTCGTAAATTAGTTCCGGTATACATTCCACAGTCTTTTGATATTTTCAAAGATATCTCGCTAAACGCTAACTTACTTACAGAAAAAAACACATGATACTATTCTTTTTCCAAATTATTTGAGTTTTGAAAAACTCTAAAAGCGTACATTTCCGTTGTTCGTCAAGTAACGGTTTTTTCTAAATTTTAATTCCTTAAAGATGGCTTGAATTTTAATAACTCTTAATACTTTTGAGAGACTTGTGTTTACGCCAATTTTGTGTTTTGTTTTTGCTCCAGAATCACAAAAATCAAATGCACACCATAAAATTGCTCGACTTTACAAGTGGGCGAAAACATGACTCGCAGTTTTATTTCAATACTTGTTTTTTTAATTTTTGTCTATACATCTTAAGGGAGTTGTTAGCATCGACCGATGTCACAAAAACCCTCAATACGCGAAATAAATGTAAAAAAGCATTTTCGAAAGTGTTTTTGCGCATTCAGTTGAAATGGAGCGTAAAACTATGTTTCTCAAAAACCCGACGTGATACATTGATTTTGAAGTCGGAAGGAAGGATTCAAACTAAAACCATCAAAAATCTTAGAAAAAGTAAAATTTGGTTGCCACCCTCATAACATTGTTGACCAGTGGTATTCGTCAATTATACTTGAATGCAAACAAAATCCTAGAAAGATGAAAAATACATAATAATATTGTATGGTACACCATGACGTATACGCACTTTTTGTTTGTAAATAAATGTGTGCCATTTTTGCCTATTACCTTTTATCTTATTAAGTATTTAAGAAAACACCCTATGCACAAAAAGATTGAGTAAAAGCTTCAATGATTTGAAGTTTGTTGTGTTTTAGTAGGAAAACAAATAAAAAGAGAAAATACAAACATTAATAAAGTGTGAGTGGATTTTAAAACGGTACTCGAATCTCATATATTTGATGTTGTTGTTGTTTTTTCACGTATTAAGTACTAATATTGTTATATTATTTTATTCTCTCTCTTACATGCAATCATTTGATTTTTGTTTTGAAAAGATTCATCAATTGTTTTTATTTTTCTTTCACCTCACTTTTGGTTCACTTCATATTTGTATCTTTTTTTGTATTTCTTCAGTGGATATGCCGACAAAATGACACACCAGGTAGGTGAAGTCAAGTGAATAAAAAATATAGATAGGTATGTACAGTACATTGTACATAAATGTATCTAGATCTAAGTATATAGATGCATATGGAAAGACCATATAATAACGGTGGCACAGGTTGCAAACAAATTTTGCTTTTATATCAATCTTGAGATTGTTTTTTTTTATTTTTGTGATCTTGATTGGTGTATCTGAGTATCTGACATTGCTTCTTTTTTGTTGCTGTTGTTGTTGTTTTATTTTTGTAAATCTATCTTTTAAAAGTTGTGTTAGGTTTATTTGTTATTTTTGTTTGTATTGTTTATATTGATAGTGAATGGCGTTAGTCGGTAGGCACTTCTTTTTCGTTTATTTGTTTATTATTTTTACACACAATTGGCGCGAATAATGAGAATTTTTATGAATGAAATTGAAGGTGAGGAATAGAGGTGGGTGGATTTGATAATTGTGTTTATTTATTTAATTGAAAACGTTAAATATTAACGCTAGTTGACAATGTATGAAAATTTGAATCTTGTACATCATAATTAATATCTTAATCTTATTTAAACAATTGTAAAGTAAAATAAAAGAAACTGGGATGCGACCCACACTGATAACTTCCCATCCCATCTATCGATTTGTCTTGCTTAAAAGTTTGTCTAAATGTATCAATTCTTACCAAATTTGCGTTCTATTTTTTGGAGATTTTATTTTTTTATGACAAAACGGACTGTTGTATTTTTATAAAAAAAATTACTGAATATTAAAAACAATATTTTCTGTGAAATAAAATAAGTTTGAAGCCAATATTTTTAATTTTTGAAAAGCTATTTGAGTCGAAAGTAAATTTTTACCAAGTTTTAGTACTGTTTTTTTTTAGGTTTTTATTTTTTGTAAAAAAAACTGTCAATCCAACATTTCTCAAAATTTTACCGAATGTTGAAAACAATATTATTTATAAGATAAAATTAGTTTAAAGCCATAATCTCAAATTTTTGAAAAGATATTTGAGTCGAAAATCAATTTTTACCAACTTTTGTTAAATTTTTTTTTCGGTTTTTAATTTTTTGTAAAAAAACTGTCAATTCGATTTTTTTCAAAATTTTACTGAATGTTGAAAACAATATTTTTTGAAAGATAAAAGTAGTTTAAAGCCAATATCTCAAAGTTTTGAAAAGATATTTGAGTCAAAAATTAATTTTTACCAGCTTTTATTAAGTTTTTTTTTAGGTTTTTATTTTTTGTAAAAAAACTGTAGATTCGATTTTTCTCAAAATTTATTCAGATGTCAAAAACATTATTCTTCGTTGCACAAAATTGTTTTGGAGATGAAATCATATTTTAGTCGTAAAATTTTCGAAGTGACAAATTTTTTTTTTTCAGTTTTTTTGATTTATAAAAAAAAACGTAAATTGGATTTTTTTCCAAAAATATAATTGTTGTGTATCACGTTACAATATATAATATAAAATTTAATTCAAGTCTCTAGCGTCATTGCTTCATGAGATATTTAGGGTTAACCAAAATTTTCACCTTTTTTTTAAACTGCTATGGTAAAAAAACCACCCACGCAATGTTCTAGAGCCCTTTCTGCATCTTTCTGCCTTATTATCTGTATAACAAAATTTATTTGAAGTCGATATCTCTCCTGGTTCTTGAGCTATGGACGACGAAAAAAACGTCGCGAACGTACGGCCGTACGGACATACGGACGTACGGACGTACGGACGTACGGACGTACACACGCCCGCACAGACATCTTTCTTAAAATCTTTTATTTCGACTCTAGGGACCTTGAAACGTCGAGAAATGTCAAAATTTTCAATTTGACAAATCGGACCCATTACAATAACTTCCTATGGGAAGTTAATAAACAAATTTATTTTAAAATTATCAAAGTAAGCTTTTGGTATTCTAAACATTTACTAACTGATCAATTGGACTATAACTACTATAGTTGGACCGAGTAAAAATAGTTTGGAATCGGAATTATATTCTTTAAATTAACGCGGCCACCAGTAAAATTGAAGTTATTCAAGACTGATGGATGAGGATGATATAGACCCACTGAAGATTCCAATAATATAAAGTAGGTTTTGTTAAAGTGGCTGTCCGTGATGGAGTAGGGCACTTAGAACATTGTCATACCACATGAACCTTGAGGCTTTCTTCTAAGCTCCATGAAACCAGATTGAGTCCCTTACGAAACGTGAAAGACTGATTATTTAATATGTTATAGAAGAATTCTCCTATAGGTAATTCTTGACAGGTAATAACACCGATTTAAATCTAGGATGGGCCAGATGTTTTTCGTGACCTGTCAAGTGGTAATGTTATTCCACCTGATGTTTGCTTTCTTCATAGCGTTTTGCATTACCAATAGTTTACATCTAGCGATCGGTATGCCCACAGTAACCAAACGTGGTAGAATGGTTTGTTCTGTACCATTTCTGGAGAGTTCATCTGCCTTACAATTTACAGGAATGTCTCTATAAGATAAGATTAGATTATGGACTGTAATAGAGTTTGTAGAGACAGAGTCCAGAGATTTGATAACGGCCTGACTATCTGAGAAAATACGGATATCAGATGTTGATATCACGTTTTCTTTAAGCCAGGACAAGACTTCTTTTATCGCCAAAAGTTCCGTCTGGAACACTCTACAATGATTGGGAAGGCGGAATGAGAGACCTAATTTCAGTCGTTCATAGTACACACCTCCACCAATCCCTTCATTTGTTTTTGATCCATCTGTGTAAATGTAGACTGACTTGTCAGGAATGTTCTATCCTCCCAGAAAAATCTGGAAGGTATAGAAATCTGGAAGTTTTTAACGAATTGCAGTTGAGAGATTGTGAAGTCTGTGTGCTTTGGAATTGATTTTAAATACTTAAGAATTACCAATGGCACCTTCTTGTTTGCTTAGTATAACAAGAGGTGTTCGGTAGAGAAGGGTGTCAAATGCCGCACATGGGGTCGTGCGAAGCGATTCGCTTATACATAGGCAAGCTGAACGTTGGACTTAATTTATAGCGATTTATAGCATTTTCTAAAGCACTCCACCATACTGCCACACTGTACATTGAAATCGGTCTGATTACCGATGTGTATAACCAATGCGTGATTCTGGGTTGTATGCCTCATTTATTACCAATAGCTTTTTGTCAAGAGAAGAGAGATACAGTTGAGAACTTTAATTGGATACCTTTAACTTGGAATTTTGTATTTCCTTAAAAATAGGACTAAATCGGTTTTCTGTGAGTTGATACCCAGTCCACGCCGATCAGCGCAACGCAACGTATTAGTTTGTCGAAGGCGTTTTGTAAGAGATTTTTTAGGGTGTTAAGATACTTTCCTGAAACCGATATAGTAGGCAATCATTCTGAAACCTTCCGCATCTATACCAGTTAGGATTTCATTTACTACCGGGTTCCAGAAGAAAGGGGATAGAATACCACCATACGATGTCCCTCTCTATGATGGAGGGAGTATTATATGGTGCGTTGCGTACTAAGGTGTGCAACGCCGCCGTTTCCACCGATTTGCTTTTACAGTAGGCATGTTGAGACATAAACAGAAGTCTTCCAATAACATAACAGAATTGCAAATACTGTATACGATTGGTCAATTAAGGGATACCATCAAGTTTTAGTCTTTTTTGAACACCTTTTAGTCTATTAACATGTATCGTGTAATTAAGGAGCCAAATAATGCAACCATATTCAATGACAGAAAAATGATACATAAAATGTTTTTATTACATAAGGATCTTTGAATTCACTATTGATCCGTTTTATTATTTTTTTTTAATCTGATTATAATGGTCAGTAAAAGTTAATTTTTGGTCCATGATAATTCCGAGGTCTGAAAATTTAGAAGTTTTTCATGGTCTATAGAGTTGAGTTCCCATGTAAAACTCATCGTTTTATAATAAACAATTAGTATTGCACCATTCCCATAGTTTTTTGAGGTCGTCTTGAAGTAGTTCATAGTCAGTTAAGGATTTTATAGTTCGAAATATTTTTACGTCATCAGCGTATATTAATAACATTGAATTCTGTAAAATCGATCATTTTTAAAATGACATAACAGTTAACCAAGATGGTTTCACTGTGATTAACAATTTACTTGAATGATTATTTTTAAAAACAACATTGTCAATATCTCTACTAGTACTTGAGCTTTGGAAGGCTTAAAATGGTATCATGGATCTTTTATTTGAAATGTCAACATTTTCTATCCCACAAATCGGACTGATTTCAATAAATTGTTTGTGTAAAGCCTAAGAAAATATCCCTGATGAATTTTTCTAATGTCAATGATAACAATTTAAGAATTTGATGTAGATTTGAATTTAATTAAATACGCTGGCAAAACCACTGCGTAAGCTTTTCTATCTGTCCTATTCTTAAGGCCTCTTTCTGAGTGGATAGAAAATAGTATTTGTCCAGCCTGTCCCTAAAATAGAATAGGAATCCTCCTCCCCCTAACTATCTTCCAATTGCATTCAAGTCCATTGTTTTCAAGGTCATGAAACGCTGAACAATTTTCAGCTTAAAACATATCTTGAAGTACGAAAGCTTCTTAATGACCGGGGGTACGGCTTTCGTAGAAATAGGTCTACTGGTGTTCTCATAGTTTATCTAACCGAGCAGTGGAACAAATCTTTACATAGTTCTGGAGAAATTAAGATTATTGCATTTGATATTTCGAAGGCATTCGACAGATTTTGGTATCAAGCTCTCTTATCGAAAATGCATGCTTTTAGAATTGATGAATCTCTTCTTTGTTGGGTTACAAATTTCCTTTCAAACCCTTCAATTCTAGTTGTGTTAGACAGGTTCAAATCTGATATCCACAAAATAAACGCTGGTGTGCCCCAGGGCACTGTTTTATCTCCGACACTCTTCACTTTTCTATAAATAATCTTTTTTCTGAAACTTCTAACCCACTTAAATGTTTCGCTGATCATAGTACCCTCAGCTTTTCATATTCGTTTTTAGATACTCATCTTTTTTCTTGGGATGTGGACTATCTACGGCAGCGTATATAATAAGCTCATTAAATTTTTGATAGAATTTAATGCTGTTTACTGTCGCAAAAGCGTAACTCTCCCCTAATGCCACTATCCAAGGGGGGTACTTGCATCGAGGAGACTGAACAGCTGTCATCAGTTCTAATTATGTGCATAACAAACCATCTCTTGTAGAATGAGTACATATTTAACATCGCCAAAAACGTTCTCTCCGCCGATGCAAGAAATATGTGTACCCCTTCTGATCTGGCTATAATGTACGAAGCTTTTATTCGTCAAAAACTCTTAAACGATCCTCATATTTGGGTTTGGTGCCCTAATAACGTACTTTAGTTAGTCTTTTAGATAGAATTGAAAAGAGAGCTCTGAAAATAATTGCTACTCTTGAAAATCGTTATTTTTATAAACAATGCTCTAGTGAAATAGTCAGTTGCATTCCTCCCCTCAAATAATTCAACCGTAATACTCGTTATTCTAAAAATGCTCATCAGTTTACCCTTAGCTTTAACCCAATTTCGGACGTACTGCAGTAAGTACAGTTATTCTTTTTTTAACCGCACTACACGGATGTGAAACGCACTACACGAATGTGCAGGCCTTCAAAACTAATGTACATCGGTATCTCCTTTCTCATTCTATGCTTCTTTCCTAATTGCTCGAACTGTGTCTAATCATTATAAGGGTATTCATAGCCCCTTTAGTGCGCGCACAATAAAAAAAAAAAGACAGTTTTGGTCAATAAATTTAGTACCTTCAATGAAGATTTCACTTCTGACCAATTCTTCTTCTTCAATTTGTTTTTTTTTTTTATTTTTAAGGCCTTTTAATAAAAAAAAAAACTAACGGGAAATAAAAAAAGATCCCTTTGATAGGGAACTAAATATATGGGTAAACCTAAGAACCTACTATATTAAATATTCATGCTAACTTACATACATCTTTTTGATGATATGTAATAGGTTAGTCAAATTCCCTACAGGGTACATAATGTTGACCATCTTATTCAAAGGCAACCCCACCACATAAACCTACATTTTATAATAACTAATGACGATAGGTTATAGCTTGTAGAGGTATAGCTATGTACATATGTATGTATATAGTTATCCCCATACTAATATCTACCTGTAATAAATTATCTAAAAAAACTTCTCTACTAAAACTTATACCAAACCACACTCTAAAATGGGTATACGTTACAAAATAGGTTAAGGTATTTTTCCAAAAATAAAAGAAAAAAATTGAGGGAAAAAACACAAAAATTTCAATTTCTTTTTATCCCATAACCTCAAAAAAAAAGTTGTTCTTTTATGGGTATACTCGTACCTACATATACTTCCATTCTCTGTGGATCATCATAAAGCCTTTTGAGTTTGGTATTTTGTTGATCATCATCATCGTCAACATCACAGTTTTAGCTTTTGGGAAAGCGAAATAGAAAATCCGTAATAAAAATAAGAAAACAAAAACCACCGATACTCAAATCCCGTTAACTTAATGCCCATGGTCGTACCTTTTTTTGTTGCACTTAAATACCTAGCTATGGTAAAAAAGGCACAGAAAATATATTTTTCCATTATATACCTACATAGACGATAAACATACTTACATATACCTAGGCCCGTCGTTTTCGAGGAGCTTCGTATATTTGTTGAAGATGTAACCACATCAACAATGAAGAAGAAGAACAAGTTACCTACCTACAGAAAAAGGCATAATAATTATAATAGCTGAATATACAGCTATACACATCAAACTTACCATACCAATCCAATCCAACCGACCGATGAGACGCGACGCGACGCAACGACGAGGCCGCCGACGGACGAAGTTAGAAGAGCCCCTTGAAAATCCAACCTTAAAAATTACACTTTGTGTGTTATATCTTATATAGCTTGTAGGTAGGGTAGGGATATACATAGGTATATGCATATTTGTATATTAGATGCTAGAGACCCACGATAGCAAGCTTAGCCAACACCATCCGACCAAGTCAAGCACAGCAAACCCAGCCAGAAAGCCAGCCAGCTAGCCAGCCAGCCAACCCATCAACGAAACGAAAAACTAGGAAACCATCAAGGAAAACCCCATTCCAATTTCAACGTCGTCGGTCGGTCGTCGTGGCTCGTCGTATAGTCGTCGTATCCAGTAGGTATCTCATAGTCGATGTCTTCGTAGCTTTTTTGTTATTTCATTTCGAAATCAACGGATTGTAGTATTAGTTTCTATTTCTTCAACAACTCGGTCTTCCACACATAAATTTTCTCTTCGGCTTCCTCCCCTTACCATATGCCTAGTTTGGTGGTCTTTGGCGATAGGAACTTAATACTCCAGTGCCAGTCTATTGATAGCTGAAGCTGAAGCTGAAGCTGATGTCTGTTTCCATCTCCATCTACACCATTTTCACCTCAATTCCGCCTCCCTAGTCCCTACGTAAACTTAAGTTCTCTTCTTATTTTGTCGTATGTGTTTTATTTTGTCTATTGTTCTTCTAACTTCTAAGTACTCGTACTCATCTGGCTAGAGATACACTTTGTTAGATACTTGTTGTTTCCTTTAGGGAATACTATTAAAAAACATAACGTTGGAGCTCTGTTATACTCGTCGTACTTAGCCTAAAGTTACTTTTGTATATCCTCTCAGTTCGATGTTACCATGTAGGTACATACATTTTTCTTCTACAATTTTTCTAACTATATTTTGTAGGTAGGTATATCTGCCTGCCTGCCTACATAGATATTTTTGTATCTAAAGTAGCTTTTTGCGTTTTAGGATTTTTACAACAATCCATCGAATAACAACAACAACAACAACAAAAGTGATAAATGGGAGTGTTGATGATTTTGTATGCGGTTAGATGGAGCAGGGATGATGATACGATGAAGATGTGGAAAGACGCACAAACGTGACATCATTTTTTTTTGTCTATGATGATCATCGAAGCTTCTGGGAGCGGATACAGCACTCTGATATGATGATGTTGGCTGATGATGATGATGATGATGTGGATGTGGCCAATGTGACTTAAAGACGATCTAACCATAAAGTTTTTGTGGAGGTCGATAGACAACGGCGGCGGCGCGGCGATGTTGACTACGATGACTCTAACTTTGTGATTACGAAATGTAGGTATCCGTGAGATTTTTGTCTTCTATTTTTGTTAAAATAAAACTATAAGTGGGAGCTTTATTTATTTTTTCCTACCACCAACAAGTTGTGGGTAGGAAGGTAAATTATTTTATATTTAGTTATTTGTTTTCATTGTTCTATACAAAAGAAACAAAGTTCCTTCAAAAGATTTTCAAAAACAATCACAAAGAAATCCTGAGTTGTTAATTTGTTTTGTCGTATTTTCTTAAAAAGGTTGCAATTATTGCAAGCTAAATGAAATAACTTTGCATTTATTTATATATGTATAACGACAAATATAGGTACCTCACCTACCTATCTAAAAGTATTTGTTCTCGTATTTCCCGGTTTGTGGTTCGTTTTATTCTTCTTAACGCCTGCCCTTGTGTTCCATTTAAGGAGATAAACTCATATCCAAGCATACGTACATACATTTGTACATAGATAGATAGAATAAGTATAATAGCTGGGTAATGTGGTTGGGGCTGGGGCTGTTCCTGGGTCTTACTGATCTCACAGCGCAAAATATTTTATAGTACAGCACTTATACCTAGTTTATACGGTGTTGCCATAAACTATTTAACTTTGATGGAAAAATATAAAATAAAAATAAAATAATTTTGTATATTGTACACTCACTCCAGGGGTTATGAATATCCTTATAGTGATTAAACACAAGTTTTTTGACACCATCATTAGAGCCAATTCAAACATTACTTCCACTAGCGTTAGAAAAACTGATAAATACAATATTTTGTAGGAAGGCCTACTGGGGAAAACACGTTTAAAAAACGCTCTAATTACATTTCCTCAGAATTATGCAACTTTTTGAACTTTATCTCGGTAAGAGAACAATTTCCTATCATTTTTAGAGCTCTCTTTTCAATTTTACCGAAAAGATTCAAGTACGTTATTAGACCACCATCCCAAATATGAGAATTGTACTCGAGTTTTGAACGAATAAAAGCTTGTAAACTAGAAGCAGATCAGAAGAGGTATAAAACTTCTTGCATCGTCGTCGGAGAAACAGTGGCGTCTTAAGGCATGGGCCCGGTGGGCCAGGGCCCAGGGCCCCGCAATTATTTGGCCCCCAAATCCACCAACTCAATATGAATGAATTTATACAAGAATTATATAGAAAACGAATAAGGTTAGTAGACAGTAACAGAAAAACAAGTTTCATTTTACTCTCCGTTCCGTTAAAATTCTCCTCCTCAACATCTTAAACTTCAACAACAACAACATGAATCTTTAATCATACACCTGCACACTTTGTCAACATTATTTTTACAACTCTGCTTTCGTTCTACTCTACAGTTTTGCACACATGTTGGCTTTTCAACTCACTCCATAAACAAACACAAAATTGTCCCATGATGAGTCGGATAGAACAATTTTGAATATTTGGTTGACACAATCTTGACATTTCTGGAAAATCATGATATTTCAATAGAGGATTGTTGAGGACAAAGCTATGATAATGTGTCTAATGTCGGGAAAATATTATGGTTTGCAAGCAATGTTAAAGGAGAAGTGCGAATTTGCTACCTTTGTACCTTGTGCAGCACATTCTTTTAACTTAGTAAGCCTTCATGCGGCTGGTTGTGTGCAGGAGGCAAAAAGTTTCTTTCTAGTGGTTCAAAAAATATACAACTTTTTTTCTGCTTCTGCCCATCCATCGCTGGAATAAATTGAATGAATGTTTAGGTTCACATAGAGTTCTTAAAAGTCTTTCTTAAACAAGATGGTCTGCACGAGCTGATGCAGTTAACGCGCTCCATCATGGTTATAAGCAAATTACTGAAGTTTGACATCTATCTTTAGAGATCCAGAGCAAGCTCCAGACATAAAAAGCGAAGCGCTAAGCCTGTCTAAGAAAATGTCAAAACTGGAGTTCCTCATTTTAACAGAAATTTGGAGCACAATATTAGAAAGAATTCATAAAACCAGCAAGAGCCTTTAAAAAGAAACAATAACGATTAACTTTGCTGCCAATTTGCTTTGTTCACTATGTTCTTTCATAAATGATCTAAGGGAGAATTTTGATACATTTGAAGCGTGTGCCAAAATTCAGAATCCGGATGCTAATTATAAAGATTTAATGCAACGAAAAATAGTACGAAGTTCGCGTGCCACATATTTTGATGGTCCTGCACCATCCGTCCAGCTAATTGTTAAAGAAAAGTTTAAAATATCAACTATTTTCCAATTATTATTGACACTTTTACTTTGCAATTAAAAATACGATCCAATTGTTATCAAGAAATTAATGCATTGTTTGTCTTTTTTTGTCGATTGCAATATTTGACTTCAGTGGAGTTGCAAAATCCTTGCGAACAGTTTTCAAAAAAATACCATAGCGGTGTTAATGCAGAAGAACTTCTGCCTGCACCTCGAATAGTATTTAAAAGAATTCAATAAAGATATAAATGAAGATCTTATTACAATATCAAAATTGTTCAGTCTAATTGCAGTGGATAAAATTGGGAACACATTTCTAAATGTAGAAACTGCCTGTAGAATTTGTTTTATCTTTGATGGTTTCAAACTGCAGCGGAGAGCGTTCATTTTCTAAATTGAACCGGATAAAAAATGAACTTCGAAGCACAATGCTACAAGATAGACTAAACAGCTTGTCAATTTTATCAATTGAAAATGAATTACTGCAGGAAATTGAATTTGATGACTTAATTCATGATTTTTCAACTGACAAAGTCAGGAAAGTATGCCTTCAATAATATTTTATTGTGTACTTAAACTTACATATATATATATACATATATATAAAAAACAAATCAAAACAAATATAAAGAAATAAACTTACATAAAATAAAAAAAAAAAATATAAAAACATTAGAAATCAACCAAAAAAACCAATAAAAATTATCAAAAATCAAATATAAAGAAAAATGTTCAATTATTGAGGGTAAATTCAAAAAATTATAAAAGTATAAAAAAATATCTGTTTTATGTTTTATTTAGTTCTTTTTAAAAAGTAAATTGATTTTTGTAACCTATATTTTACCTACTTTTTTTGGCCCCCAAATCCTATTGGGCCCAGGGCCCCCAAAAGTCTAAAGACGCCCCTGCGGAGAAACCCCAAACACTTAGCACTTAATATGTGATAACTCCACAAGAGATGGTTTGTTATGCACATAATCTAGAACTGAAAGCTGTTTAGTTTCCTCGATGCAAGTACCACCCTTGGATACTGGCATTGGGGGAGGGTTTCGCTTTTGGAATAGTTGACAACATTGAAGTTTTAAAGCATTAAATTCTATACCGTTTTTTTCTTTACTGCCTTTTTGGAACATTGTAGTATTTTTTGCCGTAATTTTTTGTCATGCAAAAATTTCTTCCGTCAAATATGCTTGAAATTTTTCCGGCTTTTCTCCAGTAGAGTTGGCTTTATAGCTACAAAAACTTTCTTCTTTAATCCTGATAACCTCTTTACAGCTCAAATCATTCGTTTTTCTTAAGTCTGATACTTTTAACCCTGTTCGGGATAAAAGTTTCATTCCCAGGAGAATTTGATCATTTCGATCCATATCGTCCCTCAAACCATCGTATCTCAGCTTAATTAATAGAGAGCTTTGTTGCCATTGTTTTGAATTGAAGATTTTGGAACATGTTTTTTTTTTAATTTGAACCAAAAAATGTTGGCATACTTATCTTTGGATTTACAAACGAATTCCCAGGACTCTTTAGCCACATTGGTGTATAAATGATACAAGTTATTTTGCTGCTTAATTGGCGAGTTAAAGCGGTAATCATAATAAATTTTGCTCGCAGAATTATTGACTATTTTCTATTACACATTACTTCCATTTCAATACCACTGGATCCGAAAGTAGTTTTCAAAACCAAATACTACCAAGTACATCTTTTGCTTAACGGGCAGACAAAACTTGAGATATTTTATGTAGTTATCCAAACTGACCCTGCATTGGGCAGAATAGTTCTATGAAGCTTTTCCTTTGGAGTCAGAATATGGTTAAATCAATTGGTTGGAAATTTCACCTGAACAATAAAGATGCGCTGCCATTTATCAAACCAACAGTCCTTGTGTCTTATTTCTTTAGGCAAAATCTCGTCTATATCGGGTAGAAAATAAAATCACATTAATATGCAAAGCTCATGGTTATGCTCTCTTACCATCTTTATTATTATGTATTTATTTAATTATCAAGCAGACTATACATAATGTTAATAATATATAATCTTGTAGGCTATAATTGAAAAAAAGATAAAATAGTATCACCAGCGGTGCTTTATAATTAGGAAAATACTTGCAAGCTAATACTTACAAGTAGTACCCGTGGTGTGATGGTTAGTGCGTTGGGATGTCATGCCAGAGGTCTTGGGTTCAATCCCTGATTTACCTGTTTTAGGCACCGTGTTATCGGCTCATTGAGTCCGTAGTTTGATCTATGAAATGGTTGAGAAAATACATTACGTACTAGCAGATCTCTTGGAGAAACAAATACGCAATCAATTTGATAAGCAAGAATATCACGAATGAAAATTATCTCAAAGTATCGTCTTCGAGTTTTTAATTGTTGAAGGCCAAGAAGATTACATCTTGTACCGTATGAAGGCATTTGAATATTTTATTTTAATCTACATACTGTTTTTCTAGTAAATCGTTTTTAGATGGTTCCAAGTCGATATACAAAGCAATATTCAAGCACTGGTCTGATATACCAGTAACGCCTTGAGCGTAAAAGGGTCAGAAAACTCTTAAGGAGTAAGCTTTCACTACAATGAAGACGACGGACGTGGAAAAAAAAGTGAGTTTCGGATTAAAGATGACTCCAAGATCCTTTTTTTTGGAGACCAAATGAAGAAAAAGTAAAGGTCCAAGGTGGCTTCCTTGGAAATCGCCAGAGGTCACAGATATTGAAAGTGATAAAGACGAATTTATGGTGTTGTATTGAGTTTCAACCTTTGTTTCAACCATAACAAAAAAAGTCAAATGAAAACCTAAAACTGATAGTTTAGATATTAAGATGTCGTGATTGACTCTACCGACATTTTTTATAAACGATTTTCTCAAATAACTTCGGAATCATTGGAAGCTCATTTATAGGACGATAATTGGTGACATCTTGCTTGGGTCCTGAATTGTGAATGGGTATAATATAAACAATTTTCCAAACGTTTAAAAAATGTCCTGTTCTCAGAGATTCATTACAAAGTCGAATCAATGGTTCTGAAAGAGCAGCAAAACAAGATTTCAAGGCAATTGGTGGAATTCCATCAGGACCTGATTTCTTATCACTTCTAAGATCACATAGGGCTCTTTTAACAACTGAGTAGCTTAAGATCAAGGAACTGATATTGACTTTATCCACTGGAGTGATTAGAGAAAAACTAATAGTTGTAATTGAAGAAAAATAAACATACTGAAACAAAATTTAAAAACATATTACAAATTTCACTAGAGTCACTAGAACTAGTCCCTGAGTAGTGCATGCAGTTGGGAATCTATCGGGTGATTTTTTAAGAGCTTGAGAACTTTTTTTTTTAAAAAAACGCATAAAATTTGCAAAATCTCATCGATTCTTTATTTGAAACGTTAGATTGGTCCATGACATTTACTTTTTGAAGATAATTTCATTTAAATGTTGACCGCGGCTGCGTCTTAGGTGGTCCATTCGGAAAGTCCAATTTTGGGTAACTTTTTCGAGCATTTCGGCCGGAATAGCCCGAATTTCTTCGGAAATGTTGTCTTCCAAAGCTGGAATAGTTGCTGGCTTATTTGTGTAGACTTTAGACTTGACGTAGCCCCACAAAAAATAGTCTAAAGGCGTCAAATCGCATGATCTTGGTGGCCAACTTACCGGTCCATTCCTTGAGATGAATTGTTCTCCGAAGTTTTCCCTCAAAATGGCCATAGAATCGCGAGCTGTGTGGCATGTAGCGCCATCTTGTTGAAACCACATGTCAACCAAGTTCAGTTCTTCCATTTTTGGCAACAAAAAGTTTGTTAGCATTGAACGATAGCGATCGCCATTCACCGTAACGTTGCGTCCAACAGCATCTTTGAAAAAATACGGTCCAATGATTCCACCAGCGTACAAACCACACCAAACAGTGCATTTTTCGGGATGCATGGGCAGTTCTTGAACGGCTTCTGGTTGCTCTTCACTCCAAATGCGGCAATTTTGCTTATTTACGTAGCCATTCAACCAGAAATGAGCCTCATCGCTGAAAAAATTTGTCGATAAACACATTTCGAACCGAACACTGATTTTGGTAATAAAATTCAATGATTTGCAAGCGTTGCTCGTTAGTAAGTCTATTCATGATGAAATGTCAAAGCATACTGAGCATCTTTCTCTTTGACACCATGTCTGAAATCCCGCGTGATCTGTCAAATACTAATGCCTGAAAATCCTAACCTCAAAAAAATCACCCATTAATTTCAATTCTTTTTACTTTTGATAAGATACAAAAAGCGCTACCTATTTTCCTTGAGATTAGAAAACAAGCATTATTATTAGATTTCCGAAAGAGTTTAAATGTTTTATTCTTTTTAATTGATAATTTGCATAGTCTTTTATTAAACCAGGCAGGTTTGGAAATTTTTGAATGACAACTGTAGTTACAAAATTATCAATACCTTCAACTAATTATTGTTTGAATAAGATATATGCATCCACTAAACTTTCGTTTTCAAAAATATAATCCCAAAGGAAATGTATTTATGTAAATACTAATCCACTAAAGAACCCATCACAAAATTTCCTCATAAGAAATGTTTTTAAATAATCTGAATCAACAGTTCTGAAACTAAAAGTACGTACATAGGCACTATGAATTGCAATTCGCATTTTAACGAAAGTTCAATTGTTTTAGCTTCATTAAAGATCTTCAATAGGTGCCTAGATACATTACCTAAGTAGGTACCTACCTATCTAAATTACTACTCTCAAAGCATACCTACATTTAAATTTAGTGGTATCAAAGTATACTTAAGTGGTCGGTGGCATTTGCCCCTTTCGAAAACTGCTTATAACTGCTTTCAATGGAGTGCAATTTTTCTTAGGTAGGTACCTACATAATTTTTTTAAAATAAATTTACTTAATTTTTTGACTTTGACCGCTACTAGAAAGTTTCTACCGACACGCCTATGTGATTCAATCTTACTTCTGCTAAAAGGACAATGTGTTGAGTGGATAAAATTTCCTCAATTAATTTTAATTTCTATCATCTGTATATTCATAGTTGTTATCAACCAACCTATATACAAATAATATACAATCAACAAATGCTGGCAATTCCAAATTTTCTCTTGCCCAAAAGGGTATTCGCTGTTTGCTGGTTTTCTATGCCTCCTCCTTTTGCCATCACATTTGCCACGACATTAAGCAACAGCAAAACACCAAAAACAACAACAAAAAAAGCCCCCATTACATTTTTGCCCTCCATCCTGCATCTCTTCTTCACTCTTCACTTCACCCTACATTGACACAACCCACTTACAAGGGAGAATGTTTCATCATTTTGATTTTCTCAACATCAATGAAACGAAAAATAACAAAGAAAAGAATAAGAAAGAAAAAACAACACAATCACAAAATACTTTTAAAACGAATGAACAAAAACAAATATACTGACTTTTCTACCCGATCGTGTGGCAGTCGCTGTGGCACTCTCTATCTCCAGGTCTCCAAAAAAGAAAAAGAAAAGGCACACACCACAGTAAAGTCAATCCACCACCTCGCTCTCACCAACATCACTATACCAAAGGCACAAATACCATCAAATAAAATAAATCGCTTCGTTAACTGTACATGACTTTTATGGTGTGTGTGTGTGTATTTTGATCGCGCGCGTGTTAACATAAAAGATATACTTACTACTGCTACCACCACCCGATTGTAGGACAATAAATCGCTAACAATACAACAAATACAATTTTTACTGAAGGGTAGGCGTCTCGCAAGTGTGCTTTGGAAGCAACTTTTCGCCTAAATAGCATATTTCCTGCTGACCAGGGTTGCAAACGACGAATTAAAACAAAACAAATAAAAACTGGAAGAAAATACAATAATTAAATGTTTTATTCAAAATTGCCTGATTTCTGAATCTGACAATACTTTTTGCGAAGTTGGTCTTTTTGACAGCTGTCACTTGATTTGTGCTTAGTTTGGTTTCCCATTTCATAATGAATAGACTTACTCCTGATGAACATTTCCAACGTGGCGTGGCCTCCGTGGGTTATGTGAAGCTTCGTTACTCAGATAAGCACGAGACGATTAACACCTTGGAAGAGAATGTTTTTGCCGACATAAGGCCTGCTAAAAAAAGTGGTCGAAAATTGGACCTCTCGGCTGAAACTTATTCGAGCCAGCTATGGCGGTTAATTGCTCAAAATCGTTTTTAAAACACAATGGCTAACCCTTACCTTTATAATAAAACTACATCCTTAGCCATAGCATTAAATTACATATATACATTTTATTTCTTCTGGAAAACCACACCTCTAAATATTTCAAATAAAAGCTTTGAGTCTTCAAAAGCGTGTTTGTAGATTTTGAAAAACTTGAAATCGAAGCTTAATGCGAAAAAAAATCTGAATTTTGAAAGAAGTTTAAGCTTATTGTCTCGTCTTCCTTTCGTTTGATACCAAAATAGTTTTCCTATAATCTATGCGCCGAAAAATATGAATTTGTATATTCAACTTCTACCTCAATTATTTCGAAATCTACAAAAACCTTTTTTAAAAATCAGTGTAAATTACATTAGTTTGAAAACCATCTTCCAGAGACAAAACCATGTTGAAACGGCGAAATGAGATCTTTGATTATAAAAGTTTATTTATTATAAACGATCTTCTCAAATAATTTCGGAATCGTTGGAAGCATATTTATAGGACGATAATTGGTGACATCTTGCTTGGGTCCCGAATTTTGAATAGGTATAATATAAGGAATTTCCCAAACGAATCAATGAATGGTTCTGAAAGAACAGCAAAACAAGATTTCAATACAATTGGTGGAATTCCATCAGGACCTGATTTCTTATAACTTTTAAGATCACATAGGGCTCTTTTAAAGGAGGATGACACTAGACATCTCGTTTTCCCTCACTTTAAACTACCAACATAGGGTCGTTCAGTATATATTGTACACAAATCATGGCAAGTTTTAACAATTAAGTCACAATAATGCAAAATTAGAGCGAAATTTTAAACGATTTATTAAAATGTTAAAGCTATTTTTAGGAATTTACTAAGCTTAAAAGATGATGTACGTAATTTTAAACGATTTTAACGTCTCACTTTTTCTTAAAAATTTGCAAAAAATAAAATCACGGAATGGCTACTTTAACTTTTAGCAATTTTGCTAAATCCAAATGACATCTGTACAATTATCCTTATAAGAGCAGTAGATGGAATTGTCCAGTCAACAGTTGGGAATTCCAATCAATAGGTCCATTTAAGCGTATTTGCTTTGTTTATTTTCACGAACTGATCCTTTTTTGACATGTTTGGATGCTTGTTTTTTTAATAAAAGGCAATAAGCAAAATTACTAGTTAGCAAAACAAAAAAAAGGGAAAAAATGTTGGACTCCGTAAGTAAATTCCAAGTAGTAAATTGTTAAACCCTTAACAATAGGTGGTTTATTATGTATATAGTAAAATATATTTTTAATGTTTTAAGTATGTTCGTATGAAACTTTGAGAAGGAAAAGGTTCGTTTATGAACTGTTTTAGACGTGTTCAGTTAAAGTAGATAAATTAAGAGAATGTTAAACACGACTTTTGTTAGTAATGTATCACTGTAATAATTAAGTGTACAACTGTTGCTGTGCCAAAAATGCTTTTAAAAAAATTGAAGGAGTTATCCTTCAGCTCAGTCCACTGTGTAAACAAATGTATGCCTTTTTGATATTTTTGGAGTAAATGGGTCTGTTTATGTTTTAAACATTTCTTAAAATTGTCTCAGTCCGATTAAAATCAGCGATTAATTTCAATGTCAAGATCATTTTTAAAGCACATTCAATTTTTTTAAAGAAACTTCTTTCTATTTAAATATACGTAACAAAGTATTATTTCACCAAGCTCTAATCAAAAAAATAGTTGCATTGGAAATCGAAGACAGTCTAGTTTTTCTAATCGTGGTTCAATATTTATCTTACCCCAATTTAAAAGTTGATTTGGCTTAACTTTCCTTACGCGAAGCACGAATTTTTATATAGATATGTAAAAGTTAATAATGTTTATCGCAATTTAAGGGTGAGAAAACATTTTTCTATTATTAATTAATTTTCAAAGTTTCATTTCTTCATATTTCTTCCATGTTTTTTGGGATTTGATTATATTTATAGGGACTAAACAAAATTATGTTGTGTCTTCAAATGCAAAAGAAACTAGCAAATACTCAACCTCGCACCTACTCCCATCATGTAGTCTGTAAACCGAAAAGAAACTTTTTATGATCTAAGGTGCCAGTTATAGTATCATTGGTTTTTATCATTGAAAATTATTTGTTTCGAGATTTTAAAGCGATTAGGTAAATTAAATTTGTTTTTTTTAATATTAAAATGAAGTTAATGATTAGTAAGAAAAAAAAATACTTTATTTAACACAGAGATTTTCTTTTAGGTAGTTCATTTTTAATTTTTCAATGATGAATCTTTTTCAATGAACTGATGACTGACTGTTGATTTCACATTTCGAAACAAAATCGTTCCTCTCTGAAAGCTATTCCTTTTCTGTGTATTCCCACCTGTTTAGGGGCCAATTATAGCTATCATTAGTTTTCATTATTGAAACCAATCATTGCAATCATTTTTTGGCAGGTCGTTCATTGCGATCATTAAACATTTCTTTGGGTGGCTCCTTACGGAGTTCTTTCGTCTTAATATTTTAAACCTTTTTCTGGTAATGAAAAGACGGTAATTTTCATACATTTATTTTTGAACTTCTTAAATTTGAATAATTTTTATATTTTTAACCACGACAAGAAAAAATAAATAAATTGAAAAAAAATTATGTATAATTTTAAGGAGTAAACATAGAAATAATTATGGCAACCCTACTTGCATTATCCCCGATATTTATGTGTATTGGTTTCAGTGGAATCAATAACCATACAATAATATACATACTCATCCACACACACATATACAATCAAATGAATCCACGACCTGAATAAGGCTACTAACCATTTATCGCATGAAAAGCAAAAACAAAAACAAAAACTAAACTAAAAAAGAAATATTCTCCTTTTTCTTCATACAACACATACACATGTGCATCATCATCACATTCGCTATATGGATTGGTAACACAAGCAAGCACAAGCAACAGTTATACAAGGGCGCGGGGGTGAGTATGAAAATGAGAATCGAATGCGCCGCACCGCCGCTCAGCTCAAGACGCAACGATAGGCAGAACAGAAGGCAAAGGCAAAGGCAAAGGCAACCCGCAACCACATCAACTCACAGCATAGTCAGTCAGTCAGCCAGAGATACATAGTCCAACATTACACTAGTCCAAAATACCGCAGCGCGCACCGATAGTTAGTTTTTTAGTCTTTTGGGTTTTTATAACTTCGTGTCCCAGCGAATCACTAAGTTCAATTCAGTTTCAGTTTCGTGGTTGTCCGCCGCTGGTGCGGTGGTTTTTTTTTTCTAATTTGGTTTTATTTCCGTTCGTTGTTTTTGGGTTTTCTTCGATTTTTATGCCTTTTATATTTATATACACATTTTTTCATAAGTTAACTCTTGATTCTTTTTATTTAAAATAAAAATGTAATATCCTCTCTCTTTAATATAAAATAATAATTTTGATATTTGAAAACGAAAGTCTCAAAAAAACCACCCTAATTGTTCGTGTGCTTCAAAAAAAATTGTATCGAAATTAAAATAATCTTCGTTCGAATTATCAAGAGATAAATAATATAAAAGATACATTCGTTGGTATCTTAAAGATGCATTAATCATCAAAAGTGAAGTGGAGAGGTTTAACATACTTACACAACAACAAATGAAGAATAATAATATTATTTTATAAAATTTACAACAAAAAAGTACATAATATTTAAAAAAAAATAAAAAAAATAAATCAAAAGTGGACAAGTGAAATAATCAACAACCCCAAAACGACCATCAACAACCCTTTAAGGGACCTTGATCTCATAATAAACACGGTTTTGGACCATTTACAAAACAAATTGTTTAAGCTCCCAGGATTATACACTTCCTCGAGACTTTTTATTAAAACATTCTTTTTACAACAACACTTGGAAGCTTGGAAAACTAATCAACGAGAGAGAGAGAGAGCTGATAAAAACAAATCAAAATAACGGATTACACTCAAGAAAATTGCATTTGATTCTAACAGGTAAGCAGAAATATTTCAAAAAAGAATTTAAGTCTTAATAAATTTGAACATAAGAACGAAGGAATTAAGGGAAGTGTGTAGTTATTATAATATGTACATAGGTAGGCATAGCACTGTGAAATACCACCTAGCTAGCTGTAGTTGCAACATTCTGAAAGTAGCTATAGGAGGTAAAGAGGTTATAGATACATATGATTGGACTTTATGAAATTATGTAAACCATAACATAAACTGAACAAATTAAATTAAAAAAACATGCAAAATATCCTTCAACCAATCTGATTTTTCATACCTAACCATATACATGCATACGTATGTCATTTAGCCTTTCATAAGTCTCCTCCCTTTACCGTTTTTGTTCCTCTTTTTAAATATTTTTACATCAATAGTGTACCTAAGTATTTGTAACTGTCCTCCTCTGTGAATTGGGGTTAAATCACCGTTCGTTGGAAGAAGGGTATAAAAGAACACAATATAATATGCCACGGGCGCATTTACTACATTTATTTTTTTGGTGTCATCATCATCACCATTCAGTTCGGTTTATTATTTTGTTTGTTTTGTATTTTTGTTTCTTCTTTTTTTCTTTTACCTACCTACAATGAATTTCCTTGTACCGTTAATATTCTCAATATTCCGTTATTTTAGTTTGAAAGTTTTCTTTTTCTTCCGTCTTTGCACTCGAATTTCTCATCATCATCATCATCATCACCATCGTCATTATCAATCCATTCATAGAGAGCTGACAGTTGTGACAAAAGTCAAGTGAAAGATAGGGATAGTGATAGTGATAATTTATAGTTTAGGTATCATTTGTTGTTGTTATTTTGATCGTATTATATTTTTGTATATTTGTACATTAACATAATTTATTTATTTAGGAGAGAAGAGGATATAGAAACCAAAAAAAGAGAGACAGAGAAAGAGAGGAGAGAAAGCTTTTGATAAAAATCAAAACGTGTAACTAGCTATCGCTAGTGTTGTTAATGTGTATGAGTGATAGTGTTCATAAAGCTTTTCATTCAATCAAAAAATAGTGTTATGTTGTGTGTTTAATTCAAATAATGTTGCCAATGTTTCTTTTTTTTTGTTCGTATTTTAATGCAACAGGTGCCTTTAATATGTACATATATGCATAGCTAGTTTGCAACAGGTAGAGAACAAAAATTACATAGGTAGGTATGTATTTTGAAAAACAAATTTTTGTTGAGATCTGATTTAAATGATAGATTCGGTAGATTAATAAAATACAAAATTAGAAAGAAATTAAACCACCTCAAGAGGAAAATACAAACAAATATACATACCTACATGTTTTTAATGTTAATTTCCTTACTTCAAAAAAAAAAAAGAACATTGATCTTTTTCCGCGTCTTTTAATCATCATTCAATGATAATCTCCTTTAGGGTATGTTTCACATAATATACCCTTCTCATTAATTTATCTGTTAGGTAGGTAACTACTTTTTAGTTATTTCAATTTTCAAGTGAATTGAGAATTGGGTAAGAATATGATTTTTACTAAATTATTCGATTGTTTTTAATGTGGCTTTGTGTGGCGGTGAAAATTTCGCTCTGAATAAAAGATAATACAAAATTAAAAATTTAGTTTTTTTAACTTGAAATATACGTGATTTCTTCCTGGCTTCATAATTCCGTAATTCCGTTATGATGGCAGCACAGCGGCGTTGCATGGAGTCGTTGGCATCGTTTTTAAGACATTTCTTTCCATGATTTTTCAACCACGACCCATAGCTCATTGATATTTTTAGTGTTGTCTTCTAAACAATCCCTTCGATATCTACTCACATATATTCTCTATTAGATTTAGGGTGAAAAACTGAGCAGACCATAAGGTCATTGTTCTAATCTCGAAATAATTACTTTGGTTTTCTATTTGTGTGTGTTTGAGTCTCTATTTTATTGGATGCCATATTTAAGTGGCATCTCACCATTTTTGTATCGACTCATAATGATTTTTAGTTTTAATGCTTATCCATAATATTCTAGAGCCAAGGAAAGTATAGGACCAACTTAATAGTTGAAAAAAAACAGTCTTGAGGGTTAAGCTCTGTCTTTGAGGGGCATCAAACCTTTTAACGAGAGAATTTTCCTCTAAATTAAATAAAGAAAATGTTTATAAAATTAAAATAAAACAAATATTAAAATAAATTAAACACTGACCACATTTTTATAATCTTGAAAAATCACTACTATTTCATTGCTTGCGGCTGTATATTGTGGAACAGGTCATAAGTCAATTAAAAGAAAATGGTACCTACTTGCAGCTTTTTTGAAATTTTCAGTAAGAAGAACAAATGAAAATTGAAAGGAAATAGGTTCACAAGGTATTAAAGACATTTTGAAAGATGTAAAAATGTCCTTAATCCCACTTGACATTATGTTCAACAATAATGTTAAATTTTATCATCTTCAGCAACTCTTCCAACGTTATTTCGGATTTAAATGAAAAATTGTAGTATCCTTGACGTGGTTAGTGCGTAAGACTGTCATGCCAGAGGTCTTGGGTTCAAGCCATGTTTTTTTGCACGGATACTGCCCCTTGCGAGAAATTTTGAAGTCGTCCAAGAGTAATTCTTGTCATGAAAATTGCTTTTTCTAATTGGCCGTTCGGATTCGGCTTAAAACTGTAGGTCCACTCCATCCCTGATAACAGTACTCGCACACAGGAATGGTTGAGAGTTGTAAGTCATTAGGCCCTAGTTCTTGACGGACTCTTTTATTTATTTCATTTTTGTATTTCAATAATTTATTTTATGAAAAATTGTATTTAAAAAGAAGTTGAAAAATATCCTTAGAATTTGTTTACGTTAGCAGAGTAAGGTCAGAAAATAAATTATCTACTAGCCACATGCGTATAATCCTTAAAAAGTGGTTATCCAGAGCCCTCAACAGAAACTTAAATAACTTATTTAAAATATCTATGTAGGTAGGTATATGCATATTTATAAAACTTATCTATGTAGGTATGTTACCAAGTTTGTTCAAGTTTACTCGTAGATACTTTAAAATGTAATATAGGAAGACACATTATAGGTATTTTTCTCTTCTTTGAATACTTAAGCAGGTGCCTGGTTAAATGTATCTGAAGAATATCTATGTGGACATTGACATCTAATAACCGAAATTTCGATTATTGTTATGAGATATAACTGTTAAAGCTAGCATTATGAATATCTAAAGTTGAAGGTATGTACCTACAGGGAGGTATCACAATCTAGGCAGGTATCTACCAATCTACCTGTCCGCAGTTCCCCAAAGTCCAAACAAATGATAATAATTTTTGCTCCAAAAAGAGAAAAATAAAAAAAAGACAATTTACATCTCGAGAAATTGTGTCGCACTCATCGTCATCATCATGTGTAAATATCGAGATCGAGACAAAATAAAAAGAGAGTGACATCTTTCGTTCTGTCATCCCTACTTCTCTATTTTTCTCTTCTTTTCCTTCACATCTTTTCGTTGTTTGTTTTGTTGTTTTAACGATATCACTGCTGTGCTGTGGTTCGTTTGTTCTTCGTTTTTGGTTGTAAGACACATGGTTGGGAGGGAGGGAGGAAGGAAGGGAAAAGGAATACAAAAAGAAAGAAACATAATTTTGTTGAAAAAGTGGAACAATATATTAAAAGGTCACTGACCAAATTATGTTAAAAATGAATAAAAATGAATAAAACAAAAAGAAATCCCTACCTACCTACCTACAAATATGTACATAATGTTGAAGGTAGGAGAAGGTAGGTAAGAGCTAAAAGAGAAAGAAGACAAAATAAATAATAAGTTGGACATTGGCCACACTAATTTCAGCGAAATGAACTTTTGCCCTTTTTACGTGTCGCTTATTTTTATTTTTGTAATGCACACGAACAAACAAAAATGAAAAGGATTTATTTCTGGACACACACATACATCCATACAACTCCATCAGTTTTAAGTTCTTCCTCTTCGTCCATAATTTAATTAACACAAGTTTGTTTCCTGTACAGTGTATCTACCTAGTGTTGTATAGATATAGTATCTACCTAGCTACCTAACTATGTACATATGTATATTTAAATCACCTTCGTGGCAAGGAAACGGGTGAAGGAAATTCTTTTTGTAGGTACATATATGCAACCCCTTTCTATGTGCATCTATCTATAGCTTTCTATTCATATGTACATATATTATAGATAGGTACCTATCTATCTATAATATGGGTGCCTTAAGCTTATTTTCCATTTATGTTGTTGTTGTTTTTTTGTTGGACTTTTTAATCCTATAAAAGAGGATTTTACACACGACACCAAGGAGACGGCAAACGGACCCAACAGGCTAGAAAAATAAAAAAGGCAAACCCCATCATTTTTATGAAAATGTATCCCCATCAGAGATAAACGAGAGACGACAAAACTGACACTAGAACAAGACTAGAAAATCCATGCATGTATAGGTATACCATCTATCTTCTATTCCCTATACAGGGTGTCCCACATAGTCCTCGTAACAAAAGACAACCATAGAAAACTGAGAAACTTATGAAGTAATTTTCTGTTTTCCGCTTCCTTTTCAAAGTTATAACAGTTTTTATGGTTATTGGAATTCTTTCTTGTTATAGAAGTAAAAAATCCAAAAAATGGCTTTTATGATAAATTAATATTACTGAGAAACCGTTAACCGCATCGAAAAAGGTTGTAAGTGTTACTTATTCTTGTTTTTAGTAATCGGTTGAAATTTAGATATCCTTATTTAAAGTGGCTCATAGACACCACACTTGTGTCGATGTGCAGAAATGTGTGCTATATGTGGGCTTTATTAGACACCGATTTGCGTTGTCAGACACGGAACGAGTAAAATCAAAAGTTTTTGATTTTTCTGTGTCAGTGTATCGATAGGTATGATGTGAATAAGGATGCACGCGCACATTTACTATTCAGTTGCATCTGAATCGTTGTTTAGTGCGGTGCGTGGCAAGTTGTTTCAATAAAGGCTTCAAACTTCAAAGTCATTCATTCTGATCTTTCCTCTTTGAAATCTCTTTCACAACCAATGTGTATATGATTTGGTGTGTCGTGTGTGGCGGAATGCCACAGCTGTGTGCACACAAGTGTCATTTCTATGGGCTGCTTAAGAAAGAAGTGCAAAAAAACGAGAAAATGTCTCCTTCCTAACCTTTCTAGCTCACGATAGCTGTCTTCTATCGTGAGGACTATGGGACACCCTGTATTGTTATTGCCGTTTTCTGCTTCGAAAAGTTGTGATAGTATGTGTGAGTTACATGCACACTAACTGTTTGGTAAGACGTGAGAAGAGGAAAGTTCGTTGTAGGATAACATAATTATCTCTAGAACAATACCAGAGCAAAAGGCTTTTTGTTTTTATCCCTCTTACAGTTGTGTTGTATTGTATAGGTTACTATTTACGCAATAACTACAAATGATACGCAAGAGAAAGAAATTTAATTGAAAAAAAAACGTGGCTCGGATAACGGCATATGGCAACTAACTAAAAAAAAGCCAGAAGGAAAATATAATTGTACCTACCCATAATACATATTACCTAGGTACGAGTAGGTATATGAAGAAAATAAAAAGAGAAAAGCTCATGATCGTACTCTTGATCGGTTAGTTAGCATACATAGTATAGCTATAGGTAGGTGAGGGTGGGTTGCAACGGGAATGTGTTAGAGCTTTGAGGATAGTATTAGGTAGGTATGTGATTCTTGAAATATACAGGCATATATTATTCAGTCAGAAATCGGCAAAAAGCAAAAGAAAAGAAAAACCAAGACAAATGAGCAGAAGCAGAAGGTTCTTCCTGTTAAAGACATTTTTTAGTAGGAGGAAGTTTATATTGATGCCTTGAATTGCAATTTAAAAAAGTCGATGAACCAAATATCGTTGCAAAATATAATCTTATGCCAATTATCGAGACAAATTTTGAATATGAAGAAAGTTTATATTAAGTAAAAACAATTCATTTCAATCCTCTTGGAGAAATCATATAAATAACCGGTAAAAAAATAGCACCATTGCTCCATAAACTTTTTCAACTTAAAACTAAACCATCATAAAAATCCAAAATATTTATCTATGATTTTATTTTTTAGGGGTATAGTCCACAAAATTAATATTTCGTTGCATAGCTTTTGTTAGTTATTACTTATTATACTGCTTCACAACGTCTCGTGATTTATTTAACTAAACTTTGACAACTTTAAACCCGAATGTTGTCCCAAGAGTGCTTCTTTGATTGTCGGTTTATTATCTGAGACTGCACTCTTTACGTTCGGCCTGTAAATTTTTGATGGGATTTAGGTCAAACGATTGCGCTGGCCACTCCATCACATTAATTGAATGATCTCAAAACCATTTTTCACCTTTTTGCTGATGTGCTTCCTCTGCGTATGGAAGCATCAAATTGTCCAGAATATTCATGTAGATGTGTTGATCCATGATGGGTTAAATCCAGTATATTGGTCCAACTCCATCATAGTAGGAAAAACAAGTCGAAAACATTATGCTTTCATACGTATGAGCGAGATCCTTTATACCGCCAAACAACACATCCATCTATAAAACGTTGCGCCATGTCTCTGCTGGTCTGGTCAAATGCTGCCTTGCAGGTTTTACACGCTTTCTTGCTTGTTTTGCAGATAAAAGAGGGACTTTTCTGGGACTACACGCTGTTAATTTATTTTCCCTAAATTTCTGGCGAACGCGGTTTCAACGCAATCTGTAATATTCAGGTCCTTTTTTTTAGCTCAGTTGCAGGCTTGAACGGATTTTGTTGGCTTTTTCGGATTAGACAACTGACGAGAATGTTGACATAATACGAATTTCGGGTTTGAATGAGTATATTATTGCATTTCGGATCATTTTAATAAAACAACCTAAAAAATGGCGAACTTTTTCAAGTTTTTTGTTTGTGCAATGTTTTCCACGGCCCATTGTCTTTAAATAACTGAACATTTTATGTTTTAAATGAAGAAACTTATTTAAAAGTAACAAATTCTTAAAATTTTACTACTTTACCTTTAAATTTAATACAAACAATTTTTTTTTCCTTAAGCGACCCATAGACACCACGCTTGTGTTCACACTTGTGTCGACGTGCAAAAATGTGTGTTATGTGTGGGCTTGAGCAGACACCGATTTTTGGTATCAAACACGGAGCGAGTAAAATCAAAAGTTTTTGAATTTTCTGTGTCAGTGTCTCGATCTGTGTGATGTGTATGGGATGGGGATGCACGCGCATATTTACTATATTCAGTTGCATCTGAATCGTTGTTGAGTGCGATGCGTCTTCACAAATTGTTTCAATAAAAGCTTCAAGCTTCAACGTCACTTGTTTTGATCTTTACTCTTTGAGATCTCTTTCACAATTAATGTGTGTTTGATTTGGTGTCAGTACAATGGTGTGCATACAATTATGGTTTCTATGGGCAGCTTAACGAAAACTGCGAATAATGCTATTATTTTTACTACAGTAAACAAAGTTTTTTCTTTTCCAATATGGCATGGTAAAAAAGAACCGTTAACATTCTTCAAGACTTAATAAGCAATAACAAAACACAGTAGATATGTGTATTGATAAAAATTTCTAACATTTGCAAACGTTGTTCAGGAGTTCATCTATTCATTATGAAATGGCAAATCAAACTAAGCATAAATCAAGTGAGAGCTGTCAAAAAGACCAACTTCAAAAAAGTATTGCCAGATTAAAACCCACACGTCTCTAAAAAAAAAACACCCTTTAGAAAGATGGACCGCCATCTTGGAACCCATCGTGAACTGTTGTCATGTGTTCTTTCTCTTCTGTCCTTCTGTATATTGTATTAATGTCTTCTGTTGTTTTTGTTGTATCACCTGTTAGTCTTAGCAGCTAAGGTGCAGTGTTTCAACTCCGTTAAATGTAACGTTATTTATAATTTAATATGAGGATATATTTTGAGAAAAGCTCTTTCGAATTTGTTTAAAAGTTTCATTTATACAGATTATCTCCTACTAGTAGGTATATTATGAAGCTTAAAATAATAAGATTTGTACATTATATTTTAAAATATGATCTCATTTAACTGACAGATCTGGCGTCCTCGCCTTTATCTCAAACAACTTTGGTAGATACTTATCTATGTATATGTATAGATTCCTCCCTACTTTTTTACAAAAGCAATAGGGATGAAACATAATGCATGATAAAATGTTTCAAGATAATAACTGTATGTGCAGTGTCCAGCACACAATCCGCCCATAGTTTTTTATTTTATCAATCCCTACACACACTATCCGGACGACAACAAAAGCCTTCTCTAATTTTTATATACATATGTATTTTAAGTACATATATGTACATATATATTTTTATTTCTAATTCAACGTTTTCTATTAAAAAATTCCTCTTCTTGCATCCCCTTCTCTCTATTTGGTGCCACCACCGCGCCGCGCGCCGTCAGCCTAGCCTAGCCTCCCCTATCCTGTTCGCTCTATCAGTCAAGCATAAAAGTAAATTCGAAAAGAGGATGCGAATTATATTGAACACACTCATACACATCCAAGGCCTACAAAATAGATACACACAAATTATACACTGCCATCACAGGGAGAAAGCAGTGATTTTTCCTGTGCCCATATAGACAGACATTTACTCTATGTAGGTATACGTACAACGATCCCCTTTAGTGCGCAGTTGTTTTGTACTTGGACATGGATACTTGGTCTTGGATACATCAGCTCTAAACTCAGAGCTACTGCCCCTGACGACCGACCGACGACGACGAACGGCGGCGCGGCGACCAGTATAGCCATCGTAATACCAGACAAAAAGAGACGCCCTGTTTGTTATATTTCCTCTTTTGTTCGAGAGAAAAAAAGGGGTCGTATAATTCGATCGGAACGATCATAATCGGGAGAAAAGGAAAATCAAAAAAGAAAAATTCTCACTATGCAGTTTGTGGTATCATCCACATGATGGTGTGGCAGAGCCCACACCCTTTTTCTTAGTGGAGTTTTTCAGTACTAATTAGTTTTGCCATCAGTCAGCATTTTTCTATACAAAGTTTACATTTAAGTTTAGGTATATCAGCATAGTTAAATATCTAGATACATATGTAAGTACCACTATATATGAGACACGCTAAAGAGCTAATATCCATTTATGAACGCCAAGACGACCAACCTGTTGATTCATACAGAGTAATCTTCTCTGTTGAGGCTTCCGCATCGCATCGGCCGGCAGTTACAATTTTCCCCACGAATGCTCGTGATATTACAATTTTTGTAGATAGTTTTTTAGAAGAAATAGCTCGACTCGATGATAGATACAAAGATTGGAAAAGCAAATCCTAGCAAATCTTCATTCTTGTGAGTTTAACGCCAAAAATAATATTTGACAGATCTGTCAAACCTATCAATCTATTTTGTATCTTACTTCCTACACCTATAGTTAGAAATTTGAAACAAAAACGTATAGATATTGTATGTGTAATTAATTGCATTTTAGCTTCTTCTATAGACCTATAGATACTATAGTACTTAAAGCTACTTAGGTAGGTATATGCAGGTATTGTGTGTGTGTTGTTTTTCTTTTTCAAAACACCTGAGAATAATTAAAGAAATTCCTACCTAAAGGTAGGTAACTAATAAAATTTTAAATTTTGTCATATTGAAAAAAAGACTGCCGCGTGTTTTATTTTTTTAAATTCAACGTCACTTCAATAGATAGGTAAGTATCTACCTACCTATAGAGAAGGAAAACAGTATAGGTATAAGTAGGTAGTAGCACACGGAAAAGGCAGGGAGACCTCAATGTGGAGACAATTTTACAGTTTTCCCTTTGTAAGGTATTCACAGCATGCAGCATACCTATCCCCACACCACTGTTGGGGGCCCCACCTCTAGCCGCATGAACCTCAATATGTTGTGTTTTTCTTCTGCATTTTTGTTGTTGTTGTTGTTGTGTGCCTGTTCTTCTTTTCTATGTCATTTCATCTAGTTGCCTTCGTGATATAAAAGAATACAAAAATCTCCACTCCATAATCCATGGGTAAATATATTTCATTTTTGGTGTACCTAATCGCCTTTGCCTTTTTTCTTCTTCCCTGGCACCACCATCGCGGCAACGGCTGACGACGACGCTCCACTTGCATTTACGTCGCCGCGTCGCTTCGCGTTTTGTCGTTTCGTCGGTAGGTCGTATTCGTATTGTCGATTGTCGTCCACGCGATTCATCCATCCATCCATTCCTCCCTCCTTCGTCATCCTATCGTCGTCGGTCGGTCGGTCGGTCGGACTGCTATCATGATCATTTTCCCCACACACCACGCATACATACATAACTAAGTGTGCCCATTTTCCATGCCATATAGGAGTGTTTGTGTTTGTGTGTGCGTGTTTGGATTTCGTTACCCCCATGCCCCATCCCCATCCATTATATGAATGTCCCGTGATGAGAAGAAAAATAAAATTCCTTTACCACGTAGGCAGCGACAGCGGCAGCGAGCGGTAGTGGCAGCATAGTCAAACCATCCAACGATCGATGAAATTATAGAGTAGGTGAACGTGTAAAGGAGGAGGCACAAGGCATACACAGTAAAAATAAAAAGAAGACAACACAAAAATGATCGTTAGTTGGATTGGAGTTTTGATGATGACGAAGGGGAGAAGTAGGGGAAAATAATATGAAGTCAACACGCAATAGGGCAAGGCAAACAAGCAAGGCACGACTCACTTCAGTGAATCTCTACAAAAACATTCTTCGTGCTATAATGTAGGTAGCTATAGTATACATACATATGTATGTAAGTATGGTAGTAAGGTACATTTGTGTACCTGTATAATTTTGTATAATAAATGTAAATAGGTAGGTAGGTATGCCGCCCAAAGTCTACACTCGACGACTTTTGAGAGTGGAGCCTGAAAATGTCCAAATGGATATTTAAACGAAACGAATGATCATAAAACCAAAGCAATATAGGTATATACAGGTGCAAAAAGAGTAGGAGAGAAAAGAATACACATAAAGATTGAGTAATTTTATTGAAGAGAATTTTTTGTAGGTAGGTAGTTAGATACACACAAAATATTCTCATTCTCACAATTCTATGGATATGAACATTAACAGATTCAGAGGATTCACGCAAGGAGAAAATATACATACACTAACGTAGGTATCCCCTTTTCTAAAGAACTGCCAGGCAAATATTTTTAGGTAGCTAGATTTCTCCAAAAAAGAAATAAGAATATTAAACATTCTTCTAGGTTCTAACTTTACAGACCACTATATTGAGGTTAGATATAAATATTTAATAAAGTTATAGAAATCCCTTTGATACAATTATTTTTGTCTAACTTACATTACTAAGTTAAAAACTAAACAAATTAAGCGAGAACTAGGGCCTAGTGACTTACAACTCTCAATCATTCCTGTGCGCGAGTAATGTGGCCAGGGATGGAGGGGACCCACAATTTTCAGCCGAATCCGAACGGATAATTTGAGAAAGGACTTTTTATGACAAGAATTACTCTTTTAGGATTTGTCAATTCCTCGCAAGAGGCAGTACTAATAACACTAATAACTGATGTGTGAGCATCTTGTTTGTGTTCAAACAAATTAATGCAAATGTAACCTTGACGCAGTTAAAATTCTTAAAAACGATCATCAATTGCATCTTCAATAGTTTCCATTAAAATAAATCTACTTTTATAGGTTTTGGTGTGAAACATCTACTTGGCTTATCTTGAAAATTGGTCCAGCAACTTTAAAACTAAAAGAATTATACCTAATCTACGGATTATAAAGTCAAAGCTGTGTTAAGATAAATAAACGAATTCTTTGATTTGCAATGTTATGGATGGGTACAAAATTTCAAGAACAATTAATCCAGATTGATTTGTGGGGTTAAAGACGAAATATAGACATCTTGTTTTTATTATTCCAAGTTTTTAATCAATCCACGTTAAAGTAAAATATTTTTTTTTTCATTAATTACCGTTACATGGCAACATCAAAGTTAATCGTCCTAATTTTACTTTAGAGCTTTTGTTCTCTTTTTCTCTTTCTCTCTCTCTCTCTCTCTCTCTCGATTCACCCCCAAAAAGAGCTTACTTTCTCCATACTCCATCCAACTCACACACACACAAATCAAATAAAAACTCCTATAGTGAATTATTGGTTTGTATTAGTCTGAGATTAATAATTTCGAATCCGGTTTTACAATAGTATTAGTTTTGGGGATATTCTACCCGCTAAATAGAGAATACTAATAGAAGAGGGGAAACACTGTAACCAGGCTTGCCATATTGGGTTATATGTATAACAGAAACTAGGAAGGTATATTTTCCCAAAATTATCGAAAAAAGTAGCCCAAATAAATCTGTGGTCAAAGGATAAAGGCTCTAAAAGTCGACTAAAGTGGTTTTAGCTATTTGTCCTTTTTTTTACATATTCTCTCTACGAACTACTTTTGTTTTTTAACCCTTGTTGATAAATCTTTTTTTTTTTAACAAGAAAGTTATGATCTTTTGTAAAATAGCTTAAGTTTAATTCGTAGGGTTTTTTTACAAAAAAAATTGCAAGTTAAAAATCCATTTAAGAGCTTTTACCTTTTGAACACAGGTAACCTCATTTCATTTCAACCTCATTTGAAGTGATAATCTAGCAAAACAATGAACAAAAATGTGTTTAACATGACAACATAACTGTTTTTCAACAGTTGAAAACGATACTGTGTTGATATCAATATTAAAATGTTAAATTTCCAAGAAAGGTAACAAGGCCGATAAAACAAACTACAGGGCCATTGCAAAGCTTTGTTGCATTCCTAACTTGTTCGAGCAAGTTGTTTATTAAAGTGTAGCATTTTTTAGTAAAAATCTCATTTGCGAACAGCAACATGATTTTGTGAAAAAGAGATCAACCGTTACAACAGCTTTAGAATAAGGTTATGAAGTTGACTGTGTATAAACTTAAAGTCTTGGTTTAAAGCCTTTGTTTTCCACCATTTTTCTTAGCTTGGATCAAATCATACCTTGAAAACAGATCCTATGAGGTAAAATTTAGAAATTGACATTCTGAACCTTTTGTTGCTCAATCTGGTGTTCCGCAGGGAAGCCATCTTGGCCCTTTTCTGTTCATTCTGTCGATTAACGACGTATTGTCATGTCTACACTCAAGTGAAGTTCTCATTTTTGCTGACGACATGAAGATTTTTAAAATAAAAAAGTCCACCCATGATTCTTTAACAAGCCGAAATTGATAGTTTCACATTTTATTGTGGGAAAAATAGCCTTGCCCTCAACCCTTTAAAATGCCAGACGATAACTTTTAATAAAAAACGAAGCGGTAGTGTATTTGATTATTGTATATCACAGCCAAAACTCTGTCGCGTCTTCACATTTAAAGATTAATTAATTTATTTGTCAATTCATTTTATTGTCAATAAGGCAAGTTCTATGCTTGGTTTTATAAAACGCTGGGCAAAGGAGTTCAATGACCCCAATGTTACTCTACAATTGCCATGTTCGTCCTCATATTGAATATGCTTCGCAAGTATGGACTCCCTTTTACGATATTCATAAAAAACGTATAGAATCAATTCAACATAATTTCATTCGCTTTGCTTTAAAGTGTCTTTCTTGGAATGATCCTTATGATCTGCCTTCCTATGAACATCGTATTCAGCTTCTTCAAATGCAATCTCTCGTAAACGTCTTTATTTTATTTTTTGTTCTGTAATACTTTATGTTAAATGTTAATTATGTTTTGTGTTTTGTGCTTGTGTTAGGCTATAATTGTATTATTTTTTTACTTACAACCAACACATGCATTTATGATGAGCTTCTGATCGAAGTTTGACGCTTACTATAAGCTAACTACTATCTGAAAATTCTGAAGTGTAAAAATTTAATAAATCATATATTTTTAAGAAGAACAAATAATTTTTCCATTCTCTTTTTAAATGAAATTGAAGTCTTATTGAAGATGCCAGATTTTTTAATGAAATTCATGATATGGCAACCCTTAACTTTAACCAAACAATTATCACTCATATACATCCGCACATACATTGTGCATAGGTATGCACTACCAAACCAAGAGCAGCAACAGCAACAAATGAAAAACGAACAGGGGCTGACAACTGACAATAAATAGAAAAGAGAGAATTTGTTAGGTTAGTAAAATGAGTGGAGAGTATATAGCTTTTCAACTATGGTGGCAGCAGCAGCAACACCACCGCTCCAAAAACCATTAGGTTTGGGGAGTTAGATTCCTTATTTCAATTTCCATTCTGTATTCTTGTGTTTGCTCGTGTTTTTTTTTTTTTGTATTTCCTCCTTCCCACCTTTTCTCCTTTTAGTTTATTGGAGCCTTCCTCGCTTCTTCGCTTCTCCACCATTGTAGGTACCTACCTAATAAACCATAGCCACTTCTGTACGAGTAGCTGTACAGTGTAGAATTTTGTTCTACGAAGTTTTTGCGATCACAAGTGATCTATACTTTGGCCTTACTAGGACGTGTCGTGTCGTGTGTGTAGATGGACGACGAACGATGGCGATGGAAGTGTAAAATTAAAAAAACAAAATGGAGTAGAATTTTTGTTTCTAAAATAGGGGAGCAAAAATAAAAGAAAATATATTTAAATGGTGATTATAACACTTTTGTATGAATAGTTATTTTGTTTTCATATAATAAATGGTGCAAGTGTTTCAAATTGTCAATCGAATTTCATACAAACAAAATAAATTTAATATAAAAAGGGCGTATCCTATACTATACAATAATAAAAAGTCCCAAGGGGCGATAGTCAAATTTGATGATCTGGCAATTTGAAGAAAATAAAATAAAATTCCTTTCCCACGGGGGGTAATTTATTTCAACTTCTATATTTTTTAATTATGTAGGCATATCGTTTTGAATTTCAACTCAAAACTCGAACTTGAAGTGAGTGATCATGCAAAATAATATTAAGTGAAAATATTAAAAAAATTCTTTAGAACTTACAATACTTTTATTACAGTCATAGGTTCCTCTTCCAAGGAAAATTGTGTAATTGTTTCTTTTCTTTTTGTGTGGTTTCTTTTTATTTTTTCAGTTCGCCTTAAATCCTATCGGACACGTTCGTCTTCTCATTCGTTTCGTATAGTGTAGTGTTTCTGTGTACCCCTACTTAAAAACGAAACAAAAAGAAGAAAAATAAAAACGTTTGTTTGTGTTTCTTCTTTCTTTTTTTATTATTCTGTCGTGCAAAGTGGATTTTATTTTTCTTCCCCGTATATTTTGTTTTTGTAGCTATGTAAGAGAGAATGTGTGTATAAAATATGTCCCCGATAAGAGGGCATTAACAAAAAAGGAAAAAGAAACAACAACAATAATAATAAAGTATACATTTATATAGCAACAAAATCAACAATTTAGTGATGTCCATAAGGGAGAGGGAGCAAAAATAAATGATTTTAACAAACAAAAAATCCATTTTACGCTTTTTTTTGGGGAGGGGGGGAGGTGGAGAGATGAATTTTACTCACTTACCCACATAATATACTCTATAGTACTCTCTGTGAGTAGTGAGTAGTGATCAAGTGAGAACTGAGCACCACCGATCTCTCGGTGTAGAAATGCTATCTCTATAGGTATACATATATGCAAGTTTGTATATGTATAAAAATACCTATGAAGGAGGAATTTTGTTGGCACGATCAACATGAACATCAGAACAGAATATATACAACGAGGGAAAGGATCGTCGTTGTAGCTTGTAGCTGAATTTTCTATCCTTCTCAGCCTCACTTCTTTTGCTTTGATTTTTATTTGTGTGTCCATCTCTTTCTTCTTTGGGGTGCGCAATAAGTAGAAAAAATACAAACTAAAAGAATAAAGTAACCACTAAATTGTTGTATTTGTCGTTTCCGTTTTCCTTTTAACACACCCTTCTCGTTGTTGTCGTCGTCGCGGTCGTCGTGGCTTTCTTTTCCTTTCTTTGGTTACGTAGTTTTATTTTTATTATTTGTCATTCTTATCGTGTTCTTTCGTCTTAAAAGGAATTTTGTTTCATGAAAGTCCTAAAATAAATAAGTAAATGTTTTTCCTCTTCCTATTTGTACCAATATACATATACCTACCTATACCCAAGTCTTTTAGGGAGATGGATAAGTTTAAAAATAAAATGAATAAGAAAAATCTCCAACTCTGTAGGGATACATCCCCAAAGTTCTTATTGGTCGGTTGAGAAATCGTACGGTAGGTAGGTATCTATGCCTATGGAATTGTTTTCATTTGAATTCCAATTGTGTCATTTGATCCCTAAACCACGCACCACAAAGCAAAATGTATATAAGATCAAAAGTCACCAGTGAAGGCTTTTTGTTTCTAGAAAGAAAAATAAAAACATGTGGGTTTTTTTTGATGACTGGGTGCGAAACGAACCTATTTAGAGGTTTTTCTCTCCTTCCAGGAACAAGTTTTAGTATTTTGTTTCTGATTTGCGCTGAAAAACTTAGGTATCTTATATTGGTGGAGATAGATGTTGTATATTGTGAGACGTGGGAGGCTTGCTTCCTAACTTAAAAAAAAAAACCATCTTGAGCGAGGGTGGTTGTTTAGTGTGTTTACATGTTTTTTTTTTTGTTTCTCTTTCGTAATCTTAAGAACCCAATTTGGTGTGAGACATATAAATGTTTGTATGTAGGTATATACGATATTGTGTGGGTGTTAAGAGTTTATGCTGTGCTACTCTCATTTTAAATAGTTATTTAGAATCAAAATAGTAAAAATTTTAATCGAATATCTATGAGCATTTTTATGTAAAAATACGTATGTATGTATAGTGTATACTGTACATAAATACGTCATATTTAAACAAAAAACAATTAAAGTATTAATTGTATATTTTCTCTATTGTAAGCTCTTTTTTATTTTTGATTCTCTTAACTTACTCTCTATTAAGATCGATTGAATGAAACAGATGTGTAAAGTGTACGTAACGTACTCTCTTCGGATTAATGATGACTTTTCTAGAGTTGCCAAATCAGTGGTTTTGCATTCTGAAAATAAAAAGAGGCTGGAATGCAACCCACACTGATAACTTCCCATCCCGTTTGTTGATTTGTCTTTCTTAAAACTTTAACAAAATATTCATAACAATATTTTTGTGTGAGATAAATAATTTGAAGTCAATATCTTTCTTTGTTCTCCTAATATTTGAGTCGAAAACCATTTATTATCGGTTTTTCTTCGTTGTTTTTATAGGTTTTCGTGTTTTGTTAAAAAAGTTGTCAGTTGAATTTTTCTAAAAGATTAACTAAAAATGAACAACAATATGTTGAATATGATGAAATAGTTTGATTTCAAAAACCAATTTTTACCAATTTTAGTAGCATTTCTTGAAAGTTTGTATATCTTCTATAAACAAATAACGATTGGATTTTGCTAAGAATATTTTGCACATCATTTTGAAAAGTCAGTACCTACCTTTATTTATTCCCGAGATAATGAGAATCGAATATTAATTTTTACCAATTTTGCGTACTATTTTTTTTTTGTAGATTTTAATTTTTATGAACAAAACTGACTGTTGGATTTTTATAAAAACTTTACTGAAAATCGAAAACAATATTTTCTATAAGATGAAATTAGTTTAAATTTTTAATTTTTAAAAGATATTTGAGTCGAAATTCAATTTGGGAAGTTAAAAATGGCACTTGTTAAAGCTATATGTTCGAGACAAACAATGATTATTTGTGATAAAAACGAACTGACCTTACTTGCTTAAACGTCAAATGTTTTGAAAAGAAGCTTTGATTGACAATTATCAAACATTTGATAATCTACATCAAAGAAGTGTTATAATTTGACATTAAACTGGCTTATTTTTGACAATCTCGAAAGTAGCTTTTGAGAATTGTCTAAAAATCATATGATTATTGACGCACTTTATTTAACAAAACTTTGTTATGGCAACCCTTTTTCATTTCGGAGCAGGTTGATCCAACTTCTATCGTTCTTTTTTTTTTGTTGTTGTTGTCTTTTTGCACCAACTTGATGAGGGTGGTGTTGGGAAAAATAGTTTAACATGACCCATGAGCATGCGAGTAGTTGACAGTTGAATATTATATACTGCCTACTCTACAATTGCATTTTCTTCTAATGAATAACTCTCCGCCTTTTATACTATTTTTTGTTTCGATTCTAAAGTGTTTAATGCATTATTATTTTTGTTTTTATTTGTATATAATTATGAGAAACAAAAACTACTACAACTAAAATACAACGAGGAGAAAATGGGTGATATTCATTTCAATACCACCTGTTGGTATTTTTTCTCACTGTGGGGTTTTGTTTTCATTTTCATCATCATATAAAGAGAATAATATATGTACATACCCACATATGTTAAGATGAGAAAGATCAATTAATTATAAAATTATTATTATTTTTTAAAATGCTAATCAATTAGAAGGAAATTAGTTAGTTTTATTCTTGTTAAACTTTTGAAATTTTTTTCGTTGCAACATTTAAATGTTGTTGATAAGCAATAGCGCAGCGCCCTCTAGGAAGAACTTTATTTCAGATCTGTTTGTTTACTTGTCCATAACCAAAATATGAAATCCAGGCTAAGATTTGTCTCTGGAGGAGCCGAAAAGTAAACAAAACGAAATAAAAGGCGAGTCTTGGTATTTTACAAGGTTTTGTAAATTGATTTCTAATGGGGTTTTATATTTTTAAATTAAGGTTTAAATAAAAATGTATGATTATTAAATCAGATTTATTTTTTGTTTGCAACTTGCCGCAAAAAAAAAGAAAAACTATATGCGATCTGTCAAAGCAAGCATATTGAGCTGGTTAAGACGACATAAGGGACTTAAAACTGAGACAAGTTTCTAGCATCTAATTGGCCAGCTGCCACAAAATCGCCTTCCAATTAAGGTAAAGTTATTGGAAAGTTAGTCAAAACAAATCTTCCTAACTATCAAGTCAACTCCGCTTATGTCAAAATGACAGCTAAGCATAATTTTTCATTCAACTAAAAACTGAACTCTGTGATTAATTTATTTTCTGCACAATTCTTTTAATGTTTTTTGAAAATGGGTTCCTTTGCAAATTGGAAAAGGAATGTAATATTTTTTTTAAATACAAAATACAGTTCGATATGTAATTGTAGCTTGCCTGAGGGGTTTTGTGTAGACAATTGTGTTTTTGGTAATTTTTGCACGATCAACTGAAGGTAGACATTAGTGAAATAAAGTTCCTAGTTTGAAGTCTATAACGCTTGAAAAACTAACTAGTTGTCTTGGTCAAAATTTACGTTCAAAGAATTCAAACGTTTTCATCTTACTTAAAATTAGAAACTTAAATCTATTTTTTTACCTCAGTTCCTTAAAGTTTAACGACACAATAGTTTTCTTTAATGTTTAAACATATAAAAATGTTTGTAAATAACTTAACTACCTCCTATATCTAACCTGCCTACCTACTATACCTAATCTATGTATCTATATTTATAGTATATAGTTCATAGAATGTATAATATGTGCTTATGGGAGAGAAATTCGAACTTGTTTTAGCGATATAGGCGGATATTGATGACTTCTATTCCATACATGGAATACAAACTGAGGGTCATCGATAGTACGAACGACAAGCACGTACTTAACTCACGAAGCTAATATACGTTAGTCAATTTTCAGCATGAGTTAGCTTCTAAGAACCTTAATGCAAATAAAATTTATTTGTAATACAGAATAGGAATTTATGTAGTTTTAAGGGTTGATACATTTTCTTGTTCTTAATAAAAAGCTCTCAGCTCTGAGATTTATATTTTTTAATGTTACTTGAGGTTATAAGCCTTAGAAGAGGAAATACTCATTTTTATTTCATAAAAATAAATACAACTTTTTACTAAACAATCTTTCTTTCTTCTTTTTTCAGAACAATAAAACAAAACTATTAAATTTTTATCGTAATTTTGTAACGTGAAAGCAATAAGTTAAAATATAAACATTTTACATAAACAAACAAAAAACTGAAAAATATTTTACATATTTTAAAATAAACCTTAATTTATATACATATGAGGGAAAAACAATAATTTTGTATATAAGTGAAAAAATTTAGTTGAAAAAAACTAAAAAAGAAACAAATTCAAAATAAATACATCGGACAAAAGAAAAACAATAAGCTATTTAAAATGGCATCCCAAAGATTCTGCTTAAGATGGAATAATCATCAAAGCAACCTTCTATCAGTCTTCGATCAACTGCTACACGCTGAAACCTTCACCGATGTCACGCTGGCCGTGGAAGGACAATACCTGAAGGCTCACAAGGTGAATTTACTGCAACAAAAAAAAATTAATTATTTCTCTTAAAACAATATTAAAAATGTATATCTTTTGCTTTTAGATGGTCTTATCAGCTTGTAGCCCATATTTTAATGCACTCTTCGTCAATCATCCAGAAAAACATCCTATTGTAATATTAAAAGATGTTCCCTATTCAGATATGAAAAGTCTACTTGACTTTATGTATCGTGGTGAAGTATCAGTTGATCAGGAACGTTTAACTGCGTTTCTGCGCGTAGCCGAGAGTCTAAGAATTAAAGGTCTGACAGAAGTAAATGACGATAAGCCAGTTGGGGCTGCGCCTACACCACCACCACCACAATTGCATCGAATTCAACCATATTTGGTGCAACAAAGAACTAAAGTACAGAATATGTCAAATATAAATGACAATCAGCAATCATTATTGGGAAGTGCGTTATCATCGATGCCCAAGAGGAAACGTGGTCGGCCTCGAAAATTATCGGGCAGCTCGAATGGCACTGGTAATGATTTTGATGAGTACGACAGGGATGGTATGATGCATGTAAGTTTATAAATAATTTCAATATTTTCTTTACTTGACAAATAAAATTAGTCACGCTTGCAACCTTTAAAAAATTTAAAAAATATTTTAATAAATTTACCAATTAAAACAAACAAAAGATTATTTTATTTTGTAAGTATTACAAAATTGAGTACTCCTGCTTTATTCAGCTTTTATTTTCAAAAGGCTATACATATATACAAAATTTTATTCACACTTGAATCGAAATTGATTACAAACTTCCTTGAATGTAAAGAAACACCATTCATTTTATTAATTATCCAGGGGTGGAATCATGTAAGGTGATTTGTGACTGTCACATTTGTGACAATCAAATGTGATCAAAAGAATTTATTCGTCTGTGTAATGTGATCACCAAAATATTTCTTAAACTTGGTATCACTTTAGAAGAAAAACTTTGACATTTGATTTGATTACCTCCAGGTATGTCATACTTCTCATAAAAGTACCTTTTGGTTGCTTCCGAATTCGATGGAGTAAACTTTATTTTGAGGGGACACAATGTCCTCTCCATTTTTTCAATGTAGAAGAGATGACTTCACAAACTGTACTCTAGGCCACGGGAGCTGACCAGTCAGCACCAACTAGCCTTTGATAGGCACCACCTCCAAGAAAATTGAGTGTTATGGCTAACTGGAGTATAGGGGAAATGTGGGTTGCGCGAATTCCACTTGGCAATTCCAATAGGTGAAGGATATGCAAAAATGTTTCTTCCGTTAATCGAATGTTTTTTAAAAATCTATTTTATTAAGAAAGATACAGATTTAATAAACATGTATGAAGGAATATATGTAATGTACACTTACTTTAGATTTGGAAGATCAAGTACGTTAAATTTATTCCGGAGGTTTATTCTCAAAAGTTAGACATTTCTATTACGATTTATATTTTGATTTTCAGCATTTTGAGATAGAAAAAACAATGGCGAACAGACAATAAAAAAAAATAAAGTCAATTTCATATGAAAGTGACACCTAAATAGCTGTCACGGGAAATAATCACAAAATTGTGATTGTCACAGATGACTATCACCTTACACAGACCGAATTTGTTGATTGTGACTGTCAACTATCACAAATCACCTTACATGATTCCACCCCAGGTCGACAAAATTACGTTTTTTTCTGTCCCACAAACAAAACAATACTTATTTAGAGGACTAAGATGTCCTAAACTCGATACAATTTAAAACATTTTAGTATCTTACTTAGTTTCTGAAAAATTTCATTAGTTATAATTAGAAGTCCTTATTTGTATCTAAATGAAGTTTCCAAAAAAAACTTGAATTTGATACTTTATTAGTTTTGGGAAATACGTATTGGACTTAATTTTTAGTGTTGATTTTGAATCCAAACTCTAAATTTAACTGTTTGCTCAAATCTCAAAAATAACCGTTTTCAACATTATTTTTATATATTTTAATATATTTCAAAAACATAGTACAATATAAATGTTTAGACAACAGATTCGTTACAACAACAAAACCTAGTTTCAAAACGTTTTGCCTCTTTCTGTTGTTGTTGGTTTAGTATTTCTTTTAGATTTTTGCAAGACAGGTGAAATCTAACAACTTTTGAAGTTTTTTCGAATGATATACGAAATTATATAAATATTTCAACCGAATATTGAAGAAAAGGATTATAGATTTGGAAAACCATCACGGATTATGTTTAAAAAAATGCTACTTCATAAATTTAGATCGTCTCAAAAAGCCTTATATTCGTGTTTTCTTCCAAAAACTGATATCTCAAAAACGTGATGTGATTGAACAAACAAATTGAAAAAGGGTAATTTTAATGCCAGTAAGAAAATCTTCTCGACCAGTGTTATTTTAATTTCATATTCATTTCGAATGTGTTTCTAATATTTTAACAGATTCTCAAACTAAAATGTTGTATATACTATAAATTTGTTATAAATAAATAAATGTACTTATTTGTTTTCAAAGGACTCACCAAAACATGAAGTTAAAATCTCTGGTGATGGTTATTCAGGCAATGAAGGCTCAGACGAGAATCAACGTGAATCCTGCGATAATGATCAGGATGCAAATGTAAGTTCAAACCTAATAAGATTCAATGCCTTCATATACAATATACATTATAATATTAAGTTCTTTTTTAATTTTATTTGCTATAAATTTACTATAATTTTTAATATTTTTTTATTTAAATAGGACTGCACAGATTCCCGAGATGGTAGAATAAAAAAACGCAAATCACAGTCCAAAGAGAGAATAAATAATGACAATGACAATAGTACTTCCGGTAAGTTTTGTTCTCTATTTACTTAAAAAAAAAAAATCTTTAGTAAATTATAAAAAGCTTAAGTAAAACCCGTCGTATAATTAAAAAAAAATTGTTAAAAAGAATTAAGCAAAACTTAAAAATCACAAAATCGTTTCCTTCATTTCAAAGTTAATTTCATTACACCTCCTTTTTACACCTGCAAAAGAAAAAGATATTAAAAAATTCAATTTAATAAATTAAATTTCGTGTCGACTAAGAATTCAATGTATTTAGTTCTCATGCAGTTTATAACAATTCACATCATATATAAACATTAACAGCATTCAATCATCATATGCACCAAAAAGAATTAAACTAGATGAAAAATTTAAAATGAAAACTATTTTTTTTTTAAATAACACAATTTACCATAGGTTAATTTTTTAGAACAATTTAAAATAAAAATTACAAAAACCATCTATCGGAAAAGCTAAAAGGGATTTTGTGCGTTTAATCTTTATCTTTCTCTCTGTCTGTCCCTCTTTCTTCAAAAAAAAAAAAACAAAATATATATTATTTATATTTTATAAAGAAAAGAACAAAAACAAAAACACAAACTTAAGTACATTTTTCAAAGTGCTGTGAAATATGTAAAAATATTAATAAAAGTGTGGCCTACGTTATCGTGCTTAAAAAAGAAAATAATAATAATTGTCTATTGAATTCGCGAGTTAAAACGTTTTTTCCGTCGGCAGGTGAGTGTTCCCCCAATTATATTCAGCAATTCAGCAAATTGAAAAGGTGTTGCGTTTTTTTCCTTGTTTTCTTTCTTTTTTTTCTATTAAAACGAATTAAGTAAAGTTTTGTCTTGCCCTATATTTTTTAATTCAAAAAAATATAATACAATAATTATAAAATATGAAAGAAAATAGAAATTAAAAAAAAAACGTTACTCTTTTTTATTTAATCGGGACGAGCATAGGGATTTTTGGCCGACGTGAAAAATGTGTGCTTCAATACCAATTCAAATTAAGTTGCTTAGGTTCCACCAAATCTTAAATTTATTTTTTTATTTTCTCAGTTCAAAACTATGCAATCTAAATAAAAGCATTTTATGTATCACAAAAGAGAAGAAAATCTGTGTTGTATGTGTAAAAAAAATAAAAACAAAAATGGCTTTAAAATCCCTATAGCTTTTCCGATAAATTGCTTAATATAATTTATTATTTTTTTATAATAAAATAAAAAATGAATTATTTTTATTCTTTTCCCTCCTCAACCCAAAACAAAAAAACCTTTTTCCATTCTATCCATTTTCTTTCAGATCCCAACGATAGTGATTGCGATGATCAAATGGATGCATCATTTATGGAACCACAGCTAATGCTTGATGAATATGATGAACCTGTTGAATTTAAATATGATCCATCAAGTTCACCTAATTCACAAGAAGCCACCTCCGCCGCCGAATCTGTTGCTCAAAATAATCAGCAACAACAGCAACAAGCTTTGCTGCTGGCACAACAAAAACATCAGCAACAAATGGCAGTTGCAGCAGCAACAGCAGCTGCTGTAGCTAAGGGTGCAGCTTTAATAAGTCCTGGGACAGTACCCGGTACTGTGACAATACTTAATACAATGGGCGCTATACCAAAATTAACGCCCATTGTAAAGTCAAAACCAAAGTTGTCAAAACGTCCTAAACTAAAACAGAACGGTTTAAGCCAACAGGACGGAAAGGTATGTCGAGAGGTATAATTTCTTCGCTTGTATGGTATCAAAAAGAGATCACAGATCAAATTTTCAAGTCTAAACACTTGTCAATATTTTATAATATAATTTTTTTTTAAATTCACTTCATTTGTTCATATGGGCATTTAACAAAAAAGCGATTGTTCCACAATCTTAAGAATGTTGAAATCCTTGCAAGCCCTCAGCGATACAAGCGAAGAAATAACATAATTATAAGGATAATACCACTTTATTGTCTTTTTTTTATTTTAGCCCCTCAACAACAATGACTTCATTGACATGTTTAACAGCAATTTTATGCCTGGAAACACAGCCCCAGGTAAACTAAAAGCAACCCTTACCATTGCCGCTAACACACAGATGTCAGGGACGACGCCAGGTGGCGGTAACAACTCTAGCAATCTAAGTTCGAAGTCATCACCCGGAGGTGGTGCCAGTGGTGGGGGTATTAACACTGTCAGCCTAACCAAGATGAAAGGAACTGGCAGCGTTGGAGGGGTCGGCGGCGGCGGAGGCGGTGATTCAATGGGATCAGGAAATAATAGTAATGATAGCATTAAAGTTGAATCCCAAATTACAAGTAATCGAACCGCTAAATATGTTATAGATGACTCGGAAGGATCTGTCAGGGATTTTTGTACCAAAGAGGGTGAACACACCTACCGATGCAAAGTATGCTCCCGTGTCTACACTCACATTAGTAATTTCTGTCGGCATTATGTGACGTCGCACAAGCGAAATGTCAAAGTTTATCCGTGTCCGTTTTGTTTCAAAGAGTTCACGCGAAAAGACAATATGACAGCGCACGTTAAGATTATTCATAAAATTGAAAATCCAACGTCTGCACTTGTTGCGTCTCCAGCTACACCAGGCGGCGGAACTGCAATAAACAACTCCTCCTCATACTCATCATCTGCATCACCATCAGCTATGACATGTACATCGGAGCCAACGCAGACAGATTTACTACACCAAACACCTGTAACAACAAAAACAACACCTGTAACCGTACCACCAACACATTAAAATTTAAAAAAGCAAATAAACAAAAAAGAAAAATGTTTAACTTTTTTTTTTTTAATTTATGAGGTAATGAAATGCTTACACTTTTCTATATATATCGTCTGCATCGCATCGCATTAATAAATTCGTCACGAAAAAGTGAAACAAACGATTTAAAAGAAGCAATTTTGTATCTCTTAACCTTATAAAGGCTTCCAAAATATTCCAAAATTTTTTTTTAAATAAATTAATTTACAAACCACAACAAAAAAATTAATACATTTTTTTTTAGTTTTAGTTAAAAGTAGTTATAAATATTATTATAATATTAAAATTATATATTTCGTAGAAAATATACTAATAAAAAAAAAATGTTGACTTTTTTGAAATAAAAACTGTAAAAAACAAACATAAGCTCCGATAAAATCGGCCATAAATGTCTCTTTTTTCTAATATATATAAATAATAATTTAATGTTGTTACCTGTTTATTTAAAAAAAAAAAAAAACGAAAAAAAAAAACAAAAAACTTGTCTCTATAATTCTAGTTTTGTACTCTTCAATTTAATTGCAAAGCATATTAAAAATTAAATATTTGGAATACAAACTTGAGTAATTCTTTTTTGTTACTGAGAATATGTCCGTTGTGCAATTTTTGTTTTTAGTTTTCTTTTTATTCTTTAGGGTTTCTCGCCCGAAAAATGTTTCGTAAAAAACATAAATGAACAAAATACAATAAGTGTTTTGTGGAATTGTAAAAAAGAAAAAAATTATCTGTAATTTTATTTTATGTTGTTAATAATTATTAATTTATTATTTCTTTTTTTTTGTTTCTTTTTCTTAAAAATAAATATAATATAGTTAGAAATATTAAACGCAAAGAAAAATATAAAATATAAACAAATAAAACATTTAATTACTTTTTTTTTTTAAATTAAACTTTTAAAACAAAACAAAAATTGTTAAGTAGTGTTATAAATAACATTTAAAAATATATTATACATAATTTATAAAGTAAGAATATATTTTATATATGGATATATATGTATAGTATATATATCGGAGGCTTAAAATTTCGCCAAAGAAAAAATTACAGTAATTAATAACTAAACAAAAAAAAATATAACAATACAAATAATTTAATATCAATACACACATGCAAAATAATTGATACAAACAAAATATGTATAAAAGAAACTAATTGATAAAACACAAAAGTGAACTTATTTACAATCAGAAAGTTAAAATTTAAATCAACAAAGTGCTCTTATTTAAAATTAAAAATTCAATATACTATTATTCTCTTGATGATAACTGAAACGAAAGTGTATTCACAAAGAGGCCTTATTATGAAAGTAGTTGTTGCTCATTTATACTTATTTCCTATTTCAAAAAGATTCACATTGCAATAAAGCGTCTTTTACTGTTATTTCACTTTTTCTTTGTAAAGTCTTTGTTTACTTGTTAAATTTGTTGATTAATGATTTGAAACTATTTAAATTAGATAATTATTGTGATAAGGTATAAGACTTGCTGAATAATTACATTACAAAATCTTGAATGGAAAGTTATTGAAAAGAATTCAATCAGTTGGGTATTTTTATTTTATATAAGTTAAAAATGTAACCACACAGTTTAAAAAGAAAAAAATCTATAATTTTACCTTTGCTGACTTTTTGAATGTCTTCTCTAAAGTAATTACTTGAAACAAGTGCTTAATTGCGAACACCAATAGAAAAAAATCATTGTACAAATATTTTATCCTGTCATGAACTTCATATGTATGTGCTTACGTTATGTAGGTGAAGTCTCAGAACTTCGTTGTTCTAAAGCTTTTGTAAGGTCTTTGTTGATCTTGAAGTCATCAAAAAGCCATGCATTTTTATGGGTTTTCAAAGTTTTCAATAATCCAAAGACATATTCTTTATTTTCTACAAAATTTCTTCCCAATCAATTATTTTATCTCGATGATGTTTTTCTTCGGATTATTGAACAGGTTCCCAGTCCAATTGAAATTCAATAACTCCTATTATCGTCGTCCATTTGAATCCTTCAATTAACTATAATTGTGTTTTTCCGTAAGATAAAATAAATTGATTTCCAAAATCCTACCTCAAGTTTTCCTTGAAAAAACGTTAACCAACAATATCATGAAATTAAACTGTTAATTCAGAAATAATGCAAAATTATTACCGTGATAAATTTGCGAAAGTTAAAAAACTTTCGAATAGCGTCCAATTTTAAACCATTCTTGTTCGTATTCTGGAAACATAAGAATAAAAGATGAATCGATATTTACATTTAAGAAAAAAGTTTGACACTTTTAACATATAGCCCTTATTACGAGAAGTGAATCAAACGTTCGACTTAAAGCAATCGTTTGAGAAATCCAATATAGAGCACAATTAAGATGGGTGAATTTCGACCTTCAAATGGGTTAATACCTCTTTTTCCAAAAAAGTTAGCTTTTGAAGTGAATATTGAAATGGTATTCACGAGATGAGTGATTTCAAAAACTTTCACTTTCAATCGAACGTTCGATTCGATTCTCGTATTAAGGGTTTCTCGCCCTCTTGGTTATACTAAACACAATAAAACTAAAAAACTTTTCAATTTTCATAACTAAACGAGTTCTTCTTCTTTCCTACTAATTCTTTTAAACTGTAGTAATGCAACAAATACCAAAATGAAAACTTTAAAAACACTCCAACTCAGACTTAAAATGTGTCCCTTTTCAAAAAGTTCGTATACCTTATTGGAAGTATTTATCAGAGATGTTTTAAAAATAAATTAGAGTCAAAGTATTTAATAATACACACTGATAAATTTGCATACTAATATTTGTATAGTGGTAGCTAGTGCAATTTTAGCTTTTAGTTGTTTTCATATATCCTTTAAGAAATGTTTTATGTCCCGTCACTTTTTTTTATTGAACTCAATTTCGGCTTGAAATTTAAATAAATTAAAACATTATAATATCATTTAAAAAACAACATTGTTTCCGTTTAACTATTAGTTTAATTTCATTGCATCAACTTTAAACTTCATTTAAAAACAAAACAAAAAATCAAAACTATAATATTGTAAATTAAAGGAACAAATAATAAATGTGTTACTAGCATTTTAAAACAAATCAAAACAAAAGAAAAAAATCATTAAAAAGAAACTATTTTCTTATTTTTTAAGGGATGTTTATAGTTAAGTTATATATTATATTTATGTATAACTATAAATATATATATATATAATATAAAATAAATATTTACCAATAATTTCATAATTTAGCTAGAAATTTAAATTTAAAAAAAAAACAAAAACACTTTTAATTTAATTAAATCAATAAACTAATTTAATATATTATATATTTCTATATACATATATAAAATAAAAATTATACATATTTAATAATAATTCCTAATAGAAGCACCCACACATTATTAATACTATAAATACTTTAATTTTTATTTTATTTGTTTTTAGTTAATTGGATTTTTCTCTTTTTATTTTATTTTATTTAATTTGTATTTGTTTTATTTTTATTTTTTTCATTACCTGTATTGCAATATATTTGAATTTGTAAATGTATTTTTAATAATAATTATAATACTATTTTTTTTTTGTGTTGGATGGTTTTTAATAGTAAGGAGCAAACAATAAAAAACAAAAACATAATTTAAACAAACAAAAACAAAACAAATTTTCTAAGTGCAAAGTAAACACCAACACACTCGTGTTTTTTTTTATAAATTTTAGATTTATTTTTAATTTTATTAAATTACTTTTAGATTGGAGAACAAACTGAAATTTAAATTTTTTTTTAGGTTTAGAAATTAAATTTTGAAAAATTGAGTTTTGCACGCATTTAATGTGTACTCGTACAAAAAAAAACAGTAAAGTTAAAGTTACAACAAAAAAAAATATTAATTTAATTTAACTAAATTTGTTTTGTCTTTATAATTTACAAAAAGAAAAAAAAATAATTAGTGTGTAATTTAAAGGTGTTTTCTCTTGGAATCTATTCCTTTATCTTTTTCTATACACAATTACAAAAAAAAAACATAATAAACAAAAATTTAAAACAATACAATTTTGTTTTATTCTTTTATATTTCATTAGAAATTTTGAAATAAGTATATCAAACTTGATTAATTTCATTCTTAATCAATTTTATTAAGGACTTAAATCAAATTTTATCTTCGGTATATTTATTTGCTTCTAGATCTTAGATTAAATAACTTCCGAAAGATTATATAACTTTTTATAAAACGCGATAAATTTCCTAAAATCAAACTGGCTCATACCCGTAAGACATGAAGAGCTAAGAAAAGTTGAACACCTAAAGTATGTACATATACACTCGGGCGTATACGCGCTTTTTGATTTTTTCCAAAATTGTCTTCAACATACGAATTCCGCTGTCAGGCAGGATGATCCAATCAACATAGACGACGAAAGCCAACAATCCCGTCTTCCCGACTTAGACGAAGTAAAGATTGCCATGTCTAAGCTAAAGTCTAACAAAGCCGCTGAAGCAGATGGCTTGAATGCCGAGCTCTTCAAAGCAGCTGGAGATAATTTGGTTACGAGCATGCACCATCTTATCTGTAAGACATGGTCAGAAGAAAGCATGCCCGATGAATAGAGGCATCAATCTATTTAACATCGCTTACAATATCTTCTCTGCCGTAATATGTGAATCGATTTCAAGGCCGCATATGACAGCATCTACAGGGGCGAGTTGTATATAGCCATGTCTAGTTTTGGCATCCCTGCCAAACTCGTCCGTTTGTGCAGGATGACCATGGAGAATTCGCGCTGCTCCTTAAAGGTTGGAAACAACTTAACAGAACCTTTCGATGTCAAAAAAGGCTTTAGACAAAGTGATGCGCTGTCATGCGATTTTTTTAACATCTTTCTTGAAAGAATATTGCAGAGCTCCCACGTCAACACTAGAGACACTATCTTTCAAAAGTCTGTCCAACTATCATATGCTGATGACATTGATATAATCGAAAGAACTCAGAGTGATGTCAATGGGATTTTTGTGACTGCAAAAATGGGTTAATTAGGGCAAAATAAAGAACATACTGTCACCAAGAAAGGACTTACAACTCGGTCAAAACGTCGTCACCATCGACAGACGTAGCTTTGAGGTAGTTAAGTACTTCGTCTACCTAGGCTCCGATATGAAAGCAGAAAACAACACCAGCGCTAAGATCACACGAAGAATAACTCTTGTTAACCGATGTTATTTTGGGCTAAAAAAGCAATTGAGTAGCAAAGCCCTCTCTCGAGCGACCAAAGTGTCGCTATATAGGACCCTGATCATCCCCGTTCTGCAGAAGCATGGACTATGACAAAAGCAGATGAAAGCACCTTGGATCGTTTTGAGAGGAAAGTTCTTCGCGTGATCTACCGTCCCGTATGCGGAGAAGAAGATGGAACGACGAGCTGTACGGGCTGTACAGTGACGTAGACTTAGACAGAAGGGTTAAAGTCCAACGACTAAGATGCCTGGGTCACATAAAGCGCATGGAAACCAATGCTCCGGTCCGGAAAGTCTTCGAATCCACACCCACAGGACAGCGCAGTAGAGGAAGACAGGCAGATCAGGTGAGGCGTACAGGTGAAAAGTGACCTCACCCAACTTGGCGTGCGAAACTGGAGACATCTTGCTAGGGACCGAGCTAGATGGAGAAGTTTGATGGGTGAGGCTCTAGTTCACACACGAATGTAGCGCCACCTTAATTAAGTTAGTAAGTTAGTAAGTCAACATACAAAATTGCCTCTCTTGTTTTTTAACGTATGACACTTCGATTTATTTTTGTGAACATTTACGGCTGTATTTTCAATCCTTAACAAAGCATTTATATCTATAGGAGTTCACGTTTGATTCCTAAATTAAGACTGGATTTCAATGCGATAAAATAAGGCAAAGATGTACCTGATATTGGATTTAGATAAATAGGAGTGATCTTTAGTTTCACACTTAAATATTTGTCTCTATTTGTTTGTATTTCTCGGAAATATTCTTTCGAACAAATAGTGTTATGTTTTTAATGATGCAATGCTGTTGTTTTATCGTAAATTAAAAGGAAAAATTAATTATTATTATTCACAAACATTTAAATTGTAGTTTCTGTTTAATTTAATTTGTCTAATAAAAAAAAAACTTTAAATGCTTTCAGTTCACCTCAATAACTCACCTGAGTTATCTCAAAGACTGTTTGGTGTTAATAAACCACCACCACCACCACCGACCTCAATGGCACCAATTTCATGCGCTTCATCATCCAGTAACTTACCAGTAATTTCAGCAGTACAAAGTATTCAGTCAACAGCAGGCACTAATACAACAGCTCAAAAAGTCTCAAACTCAACTCAAATTATACAAATATCTTCAGTAACCTCGGCTAATCATCAGCAGCAAACTGTTCAAACATCAGCACAAACAACAATTCCAGAAATACTTGATCCTGCCACTCATTTGCCAACTGCTCTAGGATTGAAAATTCGCGTTCATCCAGTTTCACAACAACAACAACAACAACAGCAACAGCAATCTAATCATCATCAGCAACCCAAAAGCAATAAATCAACTTCATCTATGCTTCAGCAACAATTGTGCAATGATTCCCTCTCGAACAACAATAACAATAATAAAAATAATAATTCGTGCCAAGTAGCTGCTGAGACAAAATGCAACAATCGTCCATCAGAAAGGCGACAATCGTGTAACGATTCCAATACTATTCAGCCACCTTCTTCAAATAATCTACACCATCAATTCCTACTACACATGGCTACAAATCCGATTGTAAAAACTGAATACTTAATTAACAACGAGATAAACAACGATGAAAATGTGATGCCAATCGAAGTATCATCATCTCCAAACTCCAACTCAAATGCTCAAAACTTTAAGTCTGAAACTGAAGGTGCTACACCAACAATAATTGATCTTGTACCTTCGCCTACAAATGCAAATGAACGGCCGGCGAAAATCGAGGAATCTTCACCACCAGTGACACCACGAAATCAGCGGCCCGTTCAGCGACGAAGAATTCGACGCAAAGCACAATCGTCAATGGACGATCAAGCTGAACATTTAACAGAAATGTCTGTTCGAGGTTTAGATCTATTTCGCTATGCCAGCATAACAGAAGGTGTCTATCAATGCACTGAATGTGCAAAGGAAAATGTACAAAAGACCTTTAAGAACAAGTATAGCTTCCAGAGGCATGCTTTTCTCTATCACGAAGGCAAACATCGCAAAGTTTTCCCATGTCCTGTTTGTGGCAAGGAATTTTCTCGTCCGGACAAAATGAAAAACCACATGAAAATGACCCATGAAGGTTTCGTTCCGAAAGATGTGGCCTATCATCCACTTAATTACTTAATCACAGCTGCTGCAGCTGGAGAAATTCAGCATTTATTCCATCAAATTGATCAGAATAATCCAGAAGGGAACTCAGGAGATTGCACAACATCAAACCAACATCCATCAAAGCCACAATCCTTAATTAAGTTAAAAAATGATATTCATACTATCCATGAAGCATCGCCGTCACCACCTCCTCCTTTGGGTACCCGTGAGGGTAGTATTATTGCCACCCAAGAAGAAGTCAAGTAACCACCTTCAAAGGTTTTCTAAAAACTCTTTTTCTTTAATTTCATCTCAAACGTAAGCATATATATATTTATATATTATTCTAATTCCGTCCTGGCAGAAAAATAAAAACGTTAAAACAGTATTTAAAAAAAATATATAACCACAATAATGTTAACAAAGAAATGTATATTACATTTCTTGTATTGCATAATATTTGTAACGACTGCCCTTAGCTTTACACTTAAACAAAAATAAAACTTAAAAACACGTACCTACGCATATTTGGACGTAAAAAAAAATATTTTCCAAACTCCCAATGAAAACTCAATATTGGGGTTTATAAATAATTTAATTTTTTTGTTTTAATACGCCTTAATAATTTTAATTTAAAATAAAAATAAGTTTTGTTTTTTAAGTTAAATAATAAATGTATTATCCTATATTTTAGCAATTATTTATATATCAAAAGTAAACAAATAAATATAATTCAGTGGTGCTATGCCTTTGTAAAAAAAAAGAATATATAAACAAACCGTTTATGGTGGTTATTTAAACGAAAATGTATTACAACTCCACCTAATGCCGTAAATATAATAATCATGGTTGTTAACATTCAATGCACAAACAAAATACAAACGAAAAATCATTTAGAAATCAATTATTTTTGTATAAGTTTACGTACAACATCAAAACAAAAAAGCACAAAAACTATAAACAATAAAATAACAAGTAATATTTACAAACGAAAAATACTCTGGTATTAGCCACTGCATATTTCATATAATAATGTTTTGTAATTTATATAATATATATAATTTTTGTTTTATATACATTGCTACATAATTTAATTTATGCTAATAACAATATTATTTATTTGCATTTTAAGAAATTAACTTTTCGCACAAGAAAACAAACTCTTACAATTAGTAATATTTTTTAAACTTACAAAAAAAAAAGAAAAACAAAACTATATTATATACCTTTTAAATCTCAACACTCACAGCTACAATATTGCAAATACTCCCCGTACTCTGATTTAATATTTTGCGTAACATTGTATAATGGCATCTATTTATTTTTAAAACAATTCCTAAAATCCCACCTCCTCAAAACTTAATACTATTCAAAGTATTTCTTTTGAAAATTAATATTGAAAAACTATAGTTAACCAGTACCCTAGAATTTTGATGAAAATCATCATTAAGTACTTTCAAGGAACTCAACAGAAAAACTCATTTTTTATCATTTCGGTACGTGAAAACGAATATTCTTTTCTTCAATATTTTGAAAGCAAAACGTAGATATTCTAACCGACTCAGTTATCCATTTATACTGAATACTTTTTCGATCTTACTAACGGATCTGTAAATCCAAAAGTACTGCATATCATTCCGTTTTGGAAATTAGAACTAATAAATATTCGTTTTCCGAAATTTCACTTTCGATACGAGAAACTTGGTCTTGACAAAATATCTTTGACAAAATAGGCATTTATTATGTAAATTATATTTTGTTTTGTTTGAAAAGATCATATTCAAACCATAGCTCTTTTTTTTTGTTGTGCCAAATTTAAAAGTGTTAACTTGGTAATAAGGAAATAAATATCATTATCAGTTTGAAAAGGCAAACATTAAAGTACAGTACATAAACTTCGCTTCAACTCAAATTAAAATTCTTGTTGGATTGAACTAAAACTATTTTTTGTTAAGTTTGGTAGTGGGTATACTTCCACCTTTGCTTTAAATCCTTTCGATAATTAGTACCGTTATGAATCCTACACCCTATTGATTTATATCAACGAAATTTCGCTCCACACTAAGTTAATTGCAGAAATTAAGGATTCTTTCCCTTTAAACTAATTACCACCATCATTAACTGTGGGTACTAAACCATTCCCAAGTATGTTTAATATTGTTTAGATCAGATGAGTACTGCAGTTATTGAAAAAAGTGTAAATTGTGCTTCTCTGTCCAAGAATAGGTGGGTTAATATGTTGGTAGGCCAAGTTTATGGGTCAAAAATGTTTAGATTATTTAGGAACATTTCTTTTCAAGAAAATTTTTACATATTAGAACAACTCTTTTACAGTTATTGTGAAGCTTTTTACTCCTTTTTATTTTTTTTATAAAAGGTTGACCCATCAGGCCACCGAAATTAAATATTGATACCATTCTTTTTCAAGTTTATTTGATTTTTGAAAAACTTGTTCGTCAAGGAGCGGCCTGTTCTTAATTTTAATTCGATTAAGATTCGAATTTTAATAACTCTTAAAACTGTTGAGAGACTTGCGTTTACGCCAATTTTTTGTTTTATTTTCGCCTCAGAATCACAAGAATCGGATGCAAACGTTAAAATTGCTCGTTTTCAATTTGCTGTTCTTTTTAGCTCCCTTTATGTTTTAACTGTACGAATGTTTTTTTTTTTTTTAAATAAGAATTAAAGCCATTAAGACTTCGGACAATTTTATTAGCTGCTACACGTCCGGATAGATGTCGGTGTGTAAGCAAGTGGATTTAAGCTTTTCAAACACTGCTAAGGCATGTAAATCAACCTATTGGTCTTAACATTTTAGATGAGAAATTGAATGTCACTTAAAACACTAAAATTGTTGATTAACACTATCCGGTACTTGCAAATGCTCATTTCCAACGATTAAATTGTCGTTGTACCTATTCAGTTGACTCAAAAAAAACTTCTACTTTACGTATAAAACACTTTACAAATGAGCGAAACAAGACTCGCAGTTTTTTTTGAACATCTTAAAGGAGTAGTTAGCATCAACAGAGATGACACCAAAACCCTCAATATTTGAAGAAAATGTAAAAAGCATTTTCGAAAATGTTTGTGCGTATTTAGTTGAAACGGAGTGTATGAATACAATACAATATTACTTGTATTACCTTTGAACTAATCTCAAAACCAAGTTAATCTTGTTAACAGGATTGAAAGAAAACTAAAATATTTTAATACGTGGCGAACGCATCATATTATTGTTAAACTCTCAAGTTTTTAATTACTCGTTTTATTTTTATTGTACAATTGTAAAAAGAACATTTTTATTAACTGTTCCATCGAGATATCAGACCATTTTAGTGATATTCCGGTATGTTTTAAAAAAATATGTAATTTTTAGATGAAACCCCATTTATGTATTTAATCTTATTCTACTCCAGGCGACGACACGTCAACGAAACATTTCAAAGAATTATTTTTTTTCTAAAATCAAAGCATTTACTTTACTCAAAGCAATACTTGTGTATAAAAATAAATACCGATTACACCTAAATTTAGCATTTAACATTACTAACCAAGCGCAAATTGAAGCCAACAAAGCGACAAGTTTCCTTAAATGCTCAAAATTTTCCCAAAGGTCTCGAAAAAATCTTGTCTAACACCTCTTTTAGCTTAAAAATAAAAACTTTATTTTTTCAATTTTAATTTTTAACTAAGAAAAGACTTATGAATAAAACAAAATAAATTAACTTAAAATATATTTTGATAATAGCTTTAAAAAACACATACATTTTTAAACTATGTATATCAGATCCTGAATAAATTAAAACTTAAAGAAATTAGAAATATATTTGTTCTATGTAAAAATATAAAAGCTGCAACGTGCCTTAAAACTTTTATACCAATTTGTTTTATTCTTTTAATACAACAAAAATAAAGTAAAACCTTTATCCATTCAGTATTCAATACACTAGCAATATATTTAAGTTTGCCCATAATTAATCAATAGCAATTTGTTTAATACAAACAAAAACAAAATTATATATATATGAAAAGAAAATTATAAATATACAAAAGCCAGTGATTGAAATGAATTTACTTAATTATCATCTAAGTTTATGAACTGTATTTTTTCTTAATTTTTCTGTTAAAAAAATAAAATAAAAAAGTAGTTCGAATTTTTAATTCAAAAGCGATAAAAATTTTATTTAAAATTTTGTGATTTTATTTATTTTATTTTAACAAATAGTATACCTCCAAAATATAAAATGTATTAAAACAAAATTTGGCGTTTAATTTAAGTAAAACTTAAAAAAAATTTGAACTAATTAGAAAAAAGAAAAAGAACATTTTTTATGATTGTAGCAATAAATTTGAAACTTTTAAAGTTTCTTTAAGAGTTAAGAAATTAATTAACTAAAATTATTTGTTACTATATTTTTCTTTCCAATACTCATGTATGTATATTTCCTTCTTTCTCCTGTTAATTCAAATCAAAATTAATTCACATTAGAATTTTTGTTGTGCAATTTATATTTGTTATTTTTATCTTAATTAAAAAAATCTTTTTTTGTAAACTAAACATAATTTTGCTATTTTATGTATAAAAAAAAGACGTTACAAAAATTAATACAAAATAAGACTTATTTAATAAACTATATGTATTTATATAGTTTTGTTCTTAATATTTTATCAACCAATGTACTTTAAATAAATATTTTTTTTAATTGACTTATTGTCAGACTTATAGAAAGACCAACTCTATTTTAAACAATCTCCCAAATTTTTCAACAACAAAATGCAAATGGACTTCCAGTGAGAATAAATAAAATATAGATATATTATTTATGCATATTGTGTACAATGATATATTACATATATTTATGCAAAGTGACAAGTCAATTTGATATAATTTATTATCTCATATGCAATTATATTAAAATATTTAAATGTAATTATTATTATCTTTTATCATTAAAAAAATCTTAATATTATGAAGTTTGATAATTTGTATGATAAGAAAAGAAAAAAATATGTTAAATAGACAAAAAAAACCATTTTATTAAATGACAATTTTTGTTTATATTTTTAATTCGGAAATAAAAACTTAAAATCTAAAAAATGTAAATACTTACATTTATTCGAGGTTATTATTTTATTACATTTTTTTAAACTATTAATTGTTAAATTATCGCAATCATGACTTTGTTATAAGTTAGAAAAATAAAAATGAATACGTTTTTAATTTTGTAAATCATTTTTTTAATTTTAGTATTTAAGAATTTTTTCATGTATGTATAACGTATTAAATTGAGTTTTTTATTTGAAATTTTTGGTTGTTTTTTGTTTTGATATATTAGTTAAAAGGGAATGGACAGGGCATCTTTGTATAAGCCGTTGTCCCCGTTCCAATAGTGATGAGTCGCATACCATTAGAACGGCATTTTGACGTACATTCATGAGTGCTATGGCGCTTGTGTCGAGGTAAAAAAGTACAGTAGGGTCGCAGGGTACAGAAATGAAAATAAAAGAGATAACACATAAAATACTGAAATACCAAAAAAACGTCAAAACGAGCGCAATACGAACGTGATACTGACCGAACGGTGATGAACACGAAAACATAGGAATCATTACTTTTCAAATGTTATGACCTTGTACGCCCCAAGGCCTCCGAAAGTTCTAAGATTTTAGACTGGTAAAAAATGTTTCTACATATGTACCCTTTTAAATTTTACCACCCTTAGGCCTATTGGAGCGGAGACCAAAATGTACATTGTCCTTAGCTTGACAAGAAGGCAGAATTCTAAGGTTTTCGAAATATTTGAGGTCAAAAATTAAATCTAGAGACTAGAGGTTGTGTATTGACTATTGGTTATTTGAAATAAATATTTGTGAGCTAAATTTGAGTCTTATCTCTCTCAGAATTTTCAATAACATAATTGCGTTTGAAAATGAATGCAAACCTACGAAGGCTGACCGGTAGGTAGGTAAAGATGGCAGTCACAAGCAGCTCTTGCTGCGCGACTCAATTAGCGCTGGAAAGCGCTATTTTTGTATCATAAACGCATTGGACATAAAAAGATAAATATAAAAGATAATATATTAAGGGTGGAAAATTTAGTTTTCCGTCGGCTATTTGGTCACTTTATTTTGGTAAAGAAAACAAATTCTTTAACTTGTCCCGACGTTTCGGCAAGGATTGTTGCCTTCTTCAGGGGAACTTTATTTTATGAAAACAGAAATAAATAAACTTATAAGTATGCACAACAATTATAACAAACAGTATATTAAACTTACTTTCAAGTTTGAAGTTATGTCATTAAATCTAAATAGGATATAATTACAATTATAAAAACTGTAGCAACTTCGTATGAAGATTTGTCTTAATTTGTAAATACAAAATTTGTGTGTTAGGGTTTAGAGGAAATGAGATAACAATATATTGATGAGATATCTTGTGTGTCTTGTTTTCTATTCATATTATTTTTATTGTTAAGGATGTGTAAGGTTTCTAGTGTGTATCTCTTGGAGATGTGTTTTTCGGTTTGAAGAACCTCGGCGTCGGCACCGTCAAAGTCTGGATGATGTCCATTTTCAATCGCGTGTAATGCAAGAGCTGTTTTGGCTGGGTTATTGCTTTTGATGTCCGATTTGTGATTTGAAAGACGTTGTCGTAGAAGTTGTTTCGTAGTTCCAATGTAGCATAGGTTGCATGGTTCTTGAGATTTACCCTTACAGTTTATTTTGTAGATTACGTCTGATTGTTGGTCTTTTTCAGTTTTTACTTTTAAATTTGAGAAGAGGTTTCCAAGTGTCCGGTTCGATTTGAAAGCTAATCGGATGTCTTGTATATTATTTTGGATAGCCTGTTTGAAGTTGTCTGTGAGCTTTGGAATGTAAGTTACGCTGTTGAAAAATCCATTATTTGTTGGTAACTCATCAGGTTCCTTAGGTCTTCTATATTTGTGTTTTAAAAATAATTCCCGGATTATCGTGTTAGGGTATCCATTGTCTCTTAGTATGTTGGTTATTCGTCTCTCATTAGTCTGGTGGAATTCTTCATCGCTGATTGTGAGTACTTTGTGAATCATATTGTAAGCTGTATTTATTTTGATGTGTTTTGCATGGTTAGACCGAAAATTTGTCAGTCTACCTGAATAGGTATCTTTTTGGAACCAGTCAAACTTTAATTTATTGTTGTTGCGAATAATTTTGACGTCAAGAAAGGATATTGCACAATTATTTTCATGTTCTACTGTGAATTGTAATTTTGAATGAAATTTGTTGAGTGTTTGAAGTACGTCATCAATATAGTTTTTGTCAATTATTGCGAAAATGTCATCCACATATTTGGCTATGAAGCTTCGTCGGTTTTGTGAGGAATCAAAACATTGGTCAAGTAAATGGTCCATAACAATATCTGCAATCGTCGGTGAAAGTGGATTACCCATTGGCATACCAAAAATTTGTTTATAGATGTCCGTTTTGTATTGTAAGTAGTTGTTCTCTTTCAGACAAAAATCTAGAACTTCTAGAAATTTGCTTTGGGTCATTTTAGTGTGTTTGCTGATTGTAGTCCATTTTGTTTTTAATAAGTTTATTGCGAATTGTGTTGGTATGTTTGTAAAAAGGGAAATTACGTCGAATGAAACTAAAACTTCATTTTCCTTGATGTTGATTTTTTTCGCCTTGTTTACAAATTCAAAGGAATTTCTTACAGTGTATTTCGAGTTGTTCGTAACACATTGTAAAATTCTACCAACAAATTTGGACAATTCATAGCACGGTAATTTCATAGACGATATGATCGGTCGCATGGGCACATCTCTCTTGTGTATTTTCGGTAGTCCATAAATCGAAGGGAGTTGTGCGGTGTATGTTGTCATTTTTGTTTTTTCTCTATCGTCTACTATTTTGTTGTTGTGTAACCATTTGACTATATTATTATTTCGACACTGCAAACCCGAAATAATAATATAGTCAAATGGTTACACAACAACAAAATAGTAGACGATAGAGAAAAAACAAAAATGACAACATACACCGCACAACTCCCTTCGATTTATGGACTACCGAAAATACACAAGAGAGATGTGCCCATGCGACCGATCATATCGTCTATGAAATTACCGTGCTATGAATTGTCCAAATTTGTTGGTAGAATTTTACAATGTGTTACGAACAACTCGAAATACACTGTAAGAAATTCCTTTGAATTTGTAAACAAGGCGAAAAAAATCAACATCAAGGAAAATGAAGTTTTAGTTTCATTCGACGTAATTTCCCTTTTTACAAACATACCAACACAATTCGCAATAAACTTATTAAAAACAAAATGGACTACAATCAGCAAACACACTAAAATGACCCAAAGCAAATTTCTAGAAGTTCTAGATTTTTGTCTGAAAGAGAACAACTACTTACAATACAAAACGGACATCTATAAACAAATTTTTGGTATGCCAATGGGTAATCCACTTTCACCGACGATTGCAGATATTGTTATGGACCATTTACTTGACCAATGTTTTGATTCCTCACAAAACCGACGAAGCTTCATAGCCAAATATGTGGATGACATTTTCGCAATAATTGACAAAAACTATATTGATGACGTACTTCAAACACTCAACAAATTTCATTCAAAATTACAATTCACAGTAGAACATGAAAATAATTGTGCAATATCCTTTCTTGACGTCAAAATTATTCGCAACAACAATAAATTAAAGTTTGACTGGTTCCAAAAAGATACCTATTCAGGTAGACTGACAAATTTTCGGTCTAACCATGCAAAACACATCAAAATAAATACAGCTTACAATATGATTCACAAAGTACTCACAATCAGCGATGAAGAATTCCACCAGACTAATGAGAGACGAATAACCAACATACTAAGAGACAATGGATACCCTAACACGATAATCCGGGAATTATTTTTAAAACACAAATATAGAAGACCTAAGGAACCTGATGAGTTACCAACAAATAATGGATTTTTCAACAGCGTAACTTACATTCCAAAGCTCACAGACAACTTCAAACAGGCTATCCAAAATAATATACAAGACATCCGATTAGCTTTCAAATCGAACCGGACACTTGGAAACCTCTTCTCAAATTTAAAAGTAAAAACTGAAAAAGACCAACAATCAGACGTAATCTACAAAATAAACTGTAAGGGTAAATCTCAAGAACCATGCAACCTATGCTACATTGGAACTACGAAACAACTTCTACGACAACGTCTTTCAAATCACAAATCGGACATCAAAAGCAATAACCCAGCCAAAACAGCTCTTGCATTACACGCGATTGAAAATGGACATCATCCAGACTTTGACGGTGCCGAGGTTCTTCAAACCGAAAAACACATCTCCAAGAGATACACACTAGAAACCTTACACATCCTTAACAACATAGACACACCATATAAAGACCGGAAACCAATCTGTCATTCTGGTTTTGCCTACAAGCTGAAACATCAATTCTCACAAGCGTTGCCGCGAAGACAAAAATTGTAAGGGCAATTTTGAGGGCCATTTCCAAAATGTGCGGACCACTCGCCCACTACCCTGGACAAAATTTGTTTAAGAAAATAATAACAGTTTGTCTTTTCTAAATAAACTTTTTATATTTCAGGTCATTTTGTTCACGGTATTAGTTATCAAACTTGTACAAATTTCCGATCGGGCACATTTTGGCAACGCCTCTTCTCACGCACCCTTATTTCGAATTCTAACATCAATTCACCACAGCTAACATCAATTCACCACCCTCTAACATCAATTCACCATGAAAATCCGGTATAGTGATAAGAAATTCTTTAGGGGAGGCACCTAGTGGCTACATCGACATTAGGTATTGCATTTTTTGGGAAGAGTACGATAACTCAGGCGACAAAGTTTAATGACGGATTTGTATAGAACAGTTAAAAACAATCATTTTTTATTATGGGAGCGGGGTGTATTCTCTATTTTTAGGCGTTAGGGGCAATTTAAAAAAATATGTACGTTAAATGGAAATAATGGTAATACTTACAACTAAGTTTTATAAATTTTTTTAAAGACAACACTTTTGTCTATTAGCTTGTTTTTAAATCAAGTCAAAACTATGCAAATTAGAATAGTTCGTTGAGATATTATATTTTTAATAAATATTTATTAATCCGATCATCTCAGATGCCAACTTAAGACTAAAATCGAAAAACATTTTTGCTGTAAACTGTCGTCAAATATGGTTAAACAAAGATCTTATGGTTTCTTATACATGAATCACTTATTAGTAAAACAACATGCTCCCACGTGATTATATTGAAATGTAACATATTATTTAATATCATATTTTATGATCCAGAGGATCATTCTTATTGCTTATTATTATATTTTTGTTCATATTTTCTAATTACTAATGGAACAGACGTGTGTTAATTTGCATAGTTTTTGGAACAAAATTGTTTTAAACTCAAAATTTGGGCAAAAAAAGGTTTGAAGTGTGATTTTTACACTTTAATGCCCAATTTCATAAACAGCTTTTATACATTTAACAGCATTTTAAACTGTTAAATGGGATATTTTGGTTTCACCAAGCGCTTTTAAAGTAAACAAGCTTTTAAACACCTTTTAAAACTAAATGCCCATTTTTGGCTCATTAAATTTTAAAAGTGTCATTAAAAACTGAATATGGAAGATTGACAGCTGATGTTTTGTTTTGTAAAATGTGTGTTCTCAACATTTTGAGTGCTTTTAGTGTTTGTTTATGAAATCGGACATAAGATTATTTACTATTGTTTTTAGAATGCATTGCTTATATTTGTTTTTGAACAAACATTGAAAACTAGATGATTTTATGTCTTTTAGTTCTTGAGAAAATTTCAAATAAAAAAATATTTTTATTAAATTATTTTTTCCTTGCTTGAGTATTTACGTAATCTTATTTTGATAGTCATAATCGAATATGGATTAAGGTATACCCGGAATAAATTATTTTTTCTTAAATCCAGCTTATTTAAATACAAAAGAAACTTTGGCTAGAAGACTTTGTGATTGAAAGTGGCAAGAAATTGTTAATTTTTAACTTCACTGTATTCAAAAGTGTGTCCTACGTATAATACAGTTTTCAATTCAATAAGAAGCTATAATTGTCTGAACAAGGCATTTGTTGTATTATGTAAAGAAAACTTGAAATATATTAGCAAAACTGTAAAACATTGTTGTTTTTTTTAATTTAAATGTAATACAAAGACTTCTGATTCAGGTAAAATTATACATTCCAAAAATTATCTTTTTTGAATGTTATAATAATTCTTTTTTTCTCGAATTTAAAAACGATTACTATTTCCTAAAAGTATTTTGATAATTACAAAACAGTGACCAAGTTTTAACAATTTCACTAAAAGTTAAGTTTTTCAAATAAAAAAAATTATAAAAGTGTGACAACACCTCAACATCACACATAACATAAGTGTTTATTTCTTTGAGGTGAGTTTGAAAACGTCAACAAAAATTCAGATTTCTTAAATATCAAATAGCATTTTGCATTTGCATTTTTAGGAAAACAAATTTCATACAAATCTTCTCGCCCAAGAGTAAAATCAATTTGTCACACTACATCGTTGGATACTTTTAGTATTTTGGATGCAAAACAGCGGTATTGGCCAATACCGAGGGATTCGTAAGGGGTTTGTGTACAACACTCTGTCGCAAGTTCATTTGGGTAAAAGATATTTTATCGTTTCAGGAACAACACCATCGTCATTCTCAATCCAGAAAATCACCTTCATGCAGTACATTTGCTGCTTCAGCTCCCTCTTCAGCTGGTCACAGCAATAGAAGTCCAACATGATTTTAGACAATCTGCGTAAGGATGCCGCTGGCAAAACAATCACCGACAAACACTTCATGCCACAAGGTGAAGGTGGATTCTTTGAGTTTATTCCCGATACATTTTTAGAGAAAAATAAATGCGCAATTACACTTTTTTTTCTCAAAAAAAATTCTTTGTATGATTCCCGATCGATCAGTATATAATTTTCATTTCTAATCAAAGGGAAACACCGTCAAATATCGATTCAAATTTTTAAATTTGCAAGTAGACACAATATGGTATCCTCATTTGAACCAATTTCCGCACCACATTGGAACTCACTTGGAAGTGTTCTTATAAGTTTTTTTGATTGTAACTAAAAAGTGTGAATGCAACTTTCTTACTCACATTCCAAGGATTCCAGGAAGGTATAAACTATTCCTGTAGCTACATTATTGTACCAAGGACACGACCGAATAAGTTCGAATGTTTGCATTTTTTAACATTTTTGATAGGAAAATGCAAACATTCGAACTCATTCGGTCGTGTCCTTGGCACAATAATGTACCTACAGGAATGGTTTATACCTTCCTGGAATCCTTGAAGTGTGAATAAGAAAGTTGTATTCACACTTTTTAGTTAAAATCAAAAAAACTGATAAGAACACGTCCAAGTGCGTTTCAATGTGTGCATTTTCCTATCAAAAATGTTAAAAAATGCAAACATTCGAACTTATTCGGTCGTGTCCTTGGTACAATAATGTAGCTACAGGAATAGTTTATACCTTCCTGGAATCCTTGGAATGTGAGTAAGAAAGTTGCATTCACACTTTTTAGTTACAATCAAAAAAACTTATAAGAACACTTCCAAGTGAGTTCCAATGTGGTGCGGAAATTGGTTCAAATGAGGATACCATATTGTGTCTACTTGCAAATTTAAAAATTTGAATCGATATTTGACGGTGTTTCCCTTTGATTAGAAATGAAAATTATATACTGATCGATCGGGAATCATACAAAGAATTTTTTTTGAGAAAAAAAAGTGTAATTGCGCATTTATTTTTCCGTAAAAATGTATTTTTTTATTTTATTTCTTATTTTGACAGAAATTCATTTTCCCGAACAGCTGATACTTTTATGTTCACCACAGCAATTTAATAAAAAAAAAACATCTGTCAAAACAAGTAAATACACCGCATCGAATTGTTGTTGGATTTCAAATTTCAAAATTGACGTAAGTCAAAATTACAAATACAACAATGTAAACAAATGGGTGTTGGAGGGTAAAACGTACGAAAGATTCCGGTCTTTATATGGTGTGTCTATGCTTAACAATAAAAATAATATGAATAGAAAACAAGACACACAAGATATCTCATCAATATATTGTTATCTCATTTCCTCTAAACCCTAACACACAAATTTTGTATTTACAAATTAAGACAAATCTTCATACGAAGTTGCTACAGTTTTTATAATTGTAATTATATCCTATTTAGATTTAATGACATAACTTCAAACTTGAAAGTAAGTTTAATATACTGTTTGTTATAATTGTTGTGCATACTTATAAGTTTATTTATTTCTGTTTTCATAAAATAAAGTTCCCCTGAAGAAGGCAACAATCCTTGCCGAAACGTCGGGACAAGTTAAAGAATTTGTTTTCTTTACCAAAATAAAGTGACCAAATAGCCGACGGAAAACTAAATTTTCCACCCTTAATATAAAACTAAAATTGGTCAATACAACAAATCATAATAAAAGATAATATTATGACGGATTTACTTTGAAAAAATTAGCGATTCTAGAGCTATTTAGTCGAATTCATAAAGGAAATCAGGCCTTTGATTTTCATCTCGGAAAGTTAATCAGGATCTTTAAGGAATCCATTTCCGAAGCTTAACATTCTAGAACTGTCCAGGGCAGGACATTTACAGTGATAGTGAATCACAGTTTCCCTTTCACCTTTGTTCCACCTGCAGTTGGATTCTGAGAAAATTTTGCCCTTCATAGCTCCAAAAGGAATATTTACCCTTTCCGCAAGTGGGCTATGAAGGGCCGATCCTTTCAGGGCCAACTCATCAGCCCGTTGTTTTCTACCTATTCCACTTCGACCTGTAACCAAAATAAGAGTGACACGGAGGTTACAGTTGAGGCTGGATAGTTAATCCCGACATTTTTGGCCGAGTTTAGCCATAATAGCCTCCTAGCTGTCAGTGCAGATAGCCGTATTTCTATTTTGGTTTGCGTTTGATTGGAGTATTTTGCATGCTTCTCTGATTGCTAGTAATTCCACTTATAATATATTGGCACAATCGGGCAGCCGAAAAGACTTAAAGACATTTAAGGACTCAGAGAAGATTTCCGACCCAACTCCACACTTCATCTTTGATCCATCAATAGATAGTTTTTCGTAACCACGCCATTCTCTCAAGCCTTTCTGGCAGAAAAGATGGCTTTAAAATCTTTACTAAGGTTCAAGGCAGGGTGGAGTAGTCGGTGAAATCAGTTCGTTAGTATTGTTGGAAAACCACCTATTTTTAATGCAGAAAACATGATTTTTACTTTGTTTCGAGGTTGGCCTCGAGTCGTTTACTATTAGATGCTATTATCTACACCAGCACAGTGGAACGTTCAACAGAAACTAAACTTTTCTCGGTTAAATATTTTTTTAACCTCTGTAAAACCTATGTAAAATTGGCTGTGGGACTTGACAAAATTGAATTTAACTATCATTGTCAATTTATTCATTAAATTTAAAATGTTTATCATGGTAAAGTACACGAACGAGCCACGTCTGCAAATTATAAAAATTTTCTACCGAAATTCGAAATCTTTGATCGCAATTCTCAACAGGTAGGAACAAGTTTAGAGAAAAATTTAAGTCTACAAATTCGTTGTATGAGGATGTCGTGTCAGTCAGACAACACAGTTTAGACGAAGTGTCGAGAACATAGCTGCCGTTCAGGCGTTCGTATCAAACGATCCAAATCAGTCAATTCAACGGCGTTCTTGGTTAAGAGTATTTCGTTTTTTTTTTTGCTTAAGGATCTTGGTTTACACCCATGCAATATCAAGCTGACTCAATAATTGAAGCCGATGGACCATTTGCAGCGACGAACTTTCTCTAATTGGTCTAGTTGTCGACTCCTTATTTGAGAACCATTTATTTATGAATATGAATGTTCTATTGCTCAATAAAACAACTAAAAGTCATCATTCTTATGAATCTAACTAAAGTCTTTTTCGTTCAGCCCTATCACGAATTCCATTGTAATACCGGAAAAAAGCTATTGCCAAATACGTTCGTAGTTGAAAGTCTCATACGAATAGATTTCGTGATACGGGTTTTCGGAATTCGTAAAAGGTTTCTATTAGGATGGAATTCGTGATAGGCGTAATTAATAGTTTATGGAATGTTGGACGCTAGCGAAATCCAACTCCAAAGTCCTAAGAAATTCGCTTCAGTAGCTTAGGTGAGAACCTCCTTTTCTCTTTAATATTAATATTCATTCTGACTGAAATTTTATCTTTACGAAACCCAAAGTTGCGTTTTATTACAAATGTTATTCTTCTTGAATAACGCATCATTTCATTTAATTGATTAACAATTTTACTTCAAAATAAAAAGCGCAATCTTTTTTTATTAAATTGATAAACAGATGACATTGTGATTTATTTGCAAATGGAAAACATCTTCATAAATACTCCTTATTGGTTTGAAGTTCTTCTGTACCAAAATCTTGCTCTATAATCATCGGAACATGTCAAAAACGCAGGTGAGTTAGGCGAATGTGTTATGTAACGCACAGGCCCATTGTGTCCCAATGACATAAGATTTAAGCGACCCGCATTTCTAGAGTTCCAAGAGCACAAAGATGTCGTGGCCTCATCAGGAAACATAACATAGTCTTCTGTGTGATTGAACACCCCCTGTGTGTTGTGTTCTTGCTTGCCAGTTGTACCAGCACCAGTATAAGTTTGAATACTGCGACTCGTACACAATTCCCACAAATGAACAATGGAATCTTTTCCAGATGACAACAGATACTAGTGAAGAGAAGAAGCTTTAGGAAATATTCAAAAACATTTGTAATAAAAGAACTCACCTTTCCATTTCTTGAAAACTGAAGTGAACAAATTTCAGCCCCGGAATGTGCATCGGCAATTGTATTGATGCATCGACCACTGACCCCATCCCACAGCTTAATACTGCCATCAACACTGCCACTGGCATAGAACTTGGCAGTTGGGGCGTATTTCACACATGAAATTGCTGCCTTGTGTTGTTGTGAGGGAATTGCACTTACAAAACACTGCGCTGTCTGTACATCGAAAACTCTCAGCACATGATGATCCGTGCCAACTACAATATAATCCCCAGTCGGATGGAAAGACAAACAAGATACTGGCTCACAATCAGTGAAAACTTTGTGAGCCTTCTTAACTGATGGTTTAGCTATATCGAAGAGTTTTACGGTACAATCACGAGAACCTGATGCCAAGATGTGTTCTTTAGGATGGAATTCGAGAAACGAAACTTCGTCGGTGTGATCATAGAGGGTTCTAATAACTGGATGCCCTTGTTGCTCTCTTCCTGGTTCCAAATCTTCTGGCGCCGATTTCGCAAGCATACGATCTACATCAAGAATTTTAATACTAGCATCGACACTACCAGTTGCCACTAACTGTCCATCATGACTGAATGCTCCGGCGCGACAAGATTGTTTGTGAGATGTGACATAAGCAGTTTCATAAGAAGCCGGCTCAGGGGCCAATGATGAACCCTCAGGTTCAAATTCAAGATCGATGCCAGGTAGAACATCATCATAAACGTTGTTTTCTTTTGCAATAGAAGTTGCCTGCATGCCGGCGATCATGATGTGAAGTAATTGCTCGGTTGGTGAGCATTCATCGGCTTTAACCAAAAGCGAGAGCTCTTTGGCAAACTTTTCCAAGCCATCGTACATAAGTTGCCTGCGTGAGTAGACATTTGTTTCTACGTGCGACTTTTAAAATTTATTCCACTTACCCTATAATAAGACGGTAAAGTACTTCTCTGTTTTTCACTAGATTTCTAGGATCTAAAATTTCTGTGTCTTTCATGTTGATATCTTTTTTATTTTAAGTTTTAACCTGTTTTCTTTTTTTCTTCTTCTGGAGTATTTTATTTGCACTATATAAACAAAAATGGACGCCTTCTAAATGTCAGTGTCATATTTGTTTTCGTTTCCAAAAGTTTCAGGAAGTATGTGTAAGGGTGAGTTCACGTGCGTTTCAATTTAAATTTATAAAAACCCATTCTAGTTGTGAAAGAGTTACAAGACAACAGTCGCAGTCATTAAAATGACAGATGCCAAGTGGATGCCAACTAATTCATTTGTGTTTAACGGTCCAGGAATTGAGAAATTAAAAATAAACTATAAGAAACTTTTGGGGTTGATTAAAGTATTTTTGTTTTAAAAATGTATATCATTGAAATGAATCATGAACAAGGATTGAATAAATGTTTATATAGGTTTCCTTTTCATTAGAAACACAAATCAGTATGAAAAACACAGGAGATCTGAACTGTCAAAAGTTTAAGAATTTACCATCTGTCATTTTCATATCACACGACAAAAAAAGTGATGTCAGTTACTCTCAGCTTTTTGCTGCATTATGTCGGTCATTTGATTAGAGCCCGTAGAGTGGAGCCCGAACGCTCTGTATGCCTGAACTAAAAAATGTTATTTATTAGCTCAAAAAAAGTAACAAATTTAACTTTTCCATTCGTAAATAAAATTTCCAATAATCAAAATTCTTCACTTAACTCAAAAAAAATATCAGAAATGAAAACCAATAATCACAATCACAATGCTTGAAATGAATGGAACAGATTTTCCATATTTTTGTAATAAACAGACCTAATGGAATACTTTGAAAATTGGAATCTGTCATTTTTGTTGTCTTGTCAGCTATCGCTGTCATTGATGAAATGAAAATTGACAAAACAGAATAAGCATCAACAAAAGCACGTGCGGTTATTTTATTTGCAACAATTCGTGCATTTGATTTTAATTTTAATAATTTAATAGAAGTGATTGTTTAAATTATAAATATGAAAATTCGTAAGAATCACATTGGGAAGCGTTATCGTTACAATGTAAACAGAAAGCGCCTTAATAAATCTCGAAATAATACAGGAAAAATTAAGTGGTAATATATCGATCATTCTATTTTTCGTATTTTTACTATTATAATTATTATATTATTTATTTTTAAGCCCCGAAGTTAAAGAGCATTGGAATGATAGAAGACTTCCGAACAAGAACTACTTTGACATGGGTTTAGCTACAGATTCAAACAAAAGTATTCCTTTGCCGAATTTTAAACAGAATCGTTTGAAGATTATCAAGTTGGCAAATGGCTTTATCGAAGAAGATGTAAATGAAGAACCCGCACCAAAACCACGTCGAAAAGCTTTTGTTGCAGATATTCTCGAAAGAGAAGCCAATGAATTGAGGGAGCCAAAATTAAGGTATGTCACAATAAAAAAGTATTTTCAAAGTTCTGCTTAACAAACACATTCTTATTTTTTAGATTGCCAAAGGGACTGTGTACTGTGCTAACATATTTCATTGATAAATATCAATTAAATTACAAAGCTATGGTCAATGATCGGAAAAATTTCGATCAATGGACATGGAAACAGTTTCGTATGAAAATTCGTAAATTCATGTCGATTCCAGAACAATTCAATTTGTACTTAAAGGAAAGAGACATCAATCGTGAGAGCTTGGGCAATGAATACGATTCCGAAAGTGAATGGAAGTAATATTAGGCTATTTTTAAGTGCTTTAGATAGGATTTTAATGTTTTATTTCATTAATTTTAAATAAACATATTTTTGTCAACAAATATTTTTCTGTTGATATTTGGTAGGTTTGCAAAAATATCTTTTATACAGATTTTTCAATTAGACCAACAATTAGTGTTGTCAAAAGAATAAAAATCGGAATTACAACAAATGCCGATGGTTTGGGCAGGAATCAAAGAGATTTGCAGATCAGCTTGGAAGAATTTGCAGTGTAAAGTGGCAAAGTCTGGATATCAATTGATGCTGCATCAGGCAGAAAAACCTTAAGCCTTTACCAAGAAAATATTTGACTCCAAACTAAAATATTAATAACCAAGTGCGAAACTAGGTATACTACTTTTCAGGGACTCCAAGTTTTGAGACACAAATTTTTGTTTGGATGAAAGCTGTGACACTTTCCCCCGATGGTACTTTAGATAAGGCCGTTTATGAATTATGAATTTTTAAGTTGAAATAATATCTCGAATCAAACAAATAGTTCAGTATTTAAAAGTTGTATATTTTAACTAAATTAAAGGTTATAAAGAAAAATGTATCGAAAGTCGGTTACCTTCCGGGTTTCTGGGAAGTGGAAATATTATTTCCGCTCAAAAATTAATTCCCACCCGGAAAATAGGTAAATACATTTTTAAAAAAAATTCTTTGTGTGATTTCCGATCGATCAGTGTATAATTTTAATTTCTATTCAAAAGGAAACAGTCAAATATCCATTCAAAAATGTTTCCGGATTATAATTATAACTTTGGCCCCGTACGAACAACTTTGTCCCAAATATATAAGGGTTACCATGGCAATGATAAAGCTTACAAATGTATATTTTTGTCCGCGATTTTCAGGGAAACTTTCAGGAATGAACGTTTTTTTATACTTGTAAGGATACTTTAATAATTTTGTAAGGATTTTCGAGGGCGTGGAATTTGGTCCATAAGTATTATATCAATGAAGTACAATCGAAGTATAAAACAAAAATATGAAAATATTTTCAAGTTGCCTAAATGCAAGGGATTTAAGCGCTTAAAAAATAAGATCAATTTATTTCAGTTAGCACACAAAAACTCTTAATTAGAAAGTCTTTATCTTTAATTCTTATCTGCTGAATTTTATCTCATTGAACATGCCAAAAGATAATTGAAACAATGTATTTAATATTCATTCTTATGTTTTCACTGGTAAAGGGTGTTTTTTAGACTGGTTTAGACAATAAATATAATTTAATAATGTTAGGGGCAAGAATTTAGCTTTATTATAAAGATATGATTTGTTTTAAAAATTATTTCGGGCAAGTTGATGACGCGGCTGGCTTACTGGCTCCAATAAATTAAAGCTGAGAGGCCCACTTTTTGACCACAGTGGTGTTAAATGGCAAATAACATAAGGAGCTTAATTTGCAGTCAACTGTATTCTTTGAACGCTACATAAGACCAATGCAGCTAGTTTATTTTTCGGATATCATTAATTTCAAAATTGGAACTCTCCTTGACTTTATTTTGCTGGCAAAAGTACCAACAACATTATTACCTAAAACAAATCCTTACACAGATTAAAAGTCGATCATAAGTTGTACTTTGTATTGTAGGGAAAAAGTCCTTATTCCTTTTTTAATATGTCAATGAACACTTTTAGAATTAACTTTAACTTTTTAATTTTCCAGTCAACTTTCCAATGAAGTTGCTTTAATTGGAAGAAACTGGGCAGGTTCAGACAACATAAGGGACTTCATTTGCAGTCAACTTCATTCTTTGAACGTACATTTTGACCAAAGCAACTAGTTAGTTTTTCAAGTGTCATGAATTTAAAATTCAGAACTTTACTTCACAAACCTCTACTTCAAGTTCATAGTACAAAAATTACCAAAATCATTACTTACTTACTTAAGGTGGCGCTACAGTCCTGTGTGAACTAGGGCCTCACCCAACAAACTTCTCCATCTAGCTCGGTCCCTAGCTAGATGTCTCCAGTTTCGCGCTCCGAGTTGGGTGAGGTCACCTTCCACTTGTGCGCGCCACCTGATTCGCGGTCTTCCTCTACTGCGCTGTCCTGTATGTGTGGATTCGAAGACTTTCCGGGCCGGAGCATTGGTTTCCATGCGCTCTAAGTGACCCAGCCATCTTAGTCGTTGGACTTTTACCCTTCTGGCTAAGTCTACGTCGCTGTACAGCCCGTACAGTTCGTCGTTCCATCTTCTCCTCCACTCCCCTTCGATGCATACGGGACCGTAGATCACCCGAAGAATCTTTCTCTCGAAACGACCCAAGGTGCTTTCATCCGCTTTTGTCATGGTCCATGCTTCTGCACCGTATAGCAGGACGGGGATGATTAGGGTCTTATATAGCGACACTTTGGTCTTTCGAGAGAGGATTTTACCACTCAATTGCTTTCTTAACCCAAAGAAACAGCGGTTAGCAAGAGTTATTCTTCGTTTGATCTCAGCGATGGTGTTGTTGTCTGCGTTTACAGCGGAGCCTAGGTAGACGAAGTGCTTGACTACCTCAAAGTTACGTCTGTCGATGGTGACGTTTTGACCAAGACGTCGGTGTTGTAGGTCCTTTCTTGATGACAGCATGTACTTTGTTTTGCCCTCATTAACCGTTAAACCCATTTTTGCCGCCTCTGCCTCAATACTCACAAAAGCCCCATTGACATCACGCTGAGTTCTTCCGATTATGTCAATGTCATCAGCATATGCAAGTAATTGGACAGACTTTTGAAAGATAGTGCCTCTAGTGTTGACGTGTGAGCTTTGCACTATTCTTTCAAGTACGATGTTAAAAAAATCACATGACAGCGCATCACCTTGTCTAAAACCTTTTTTGACATCGAAAGGTTCTGTTAAGTTGTTTCCAACCTTTATGGAGCAGCGTGAATTCTCCATGGCCATCCTGCACAAACGGACGAGTTTGGCAGGGATGCCAAAACTAGACATGGCTCTATACAGTTCGTCCCTGTAGATACTGTCATATGCGGCCTTGAAATCGATGAAAAGATGGTGGGTGTCGATTTGGTGTTCTTGGGTTTTTTCCAGGATCTGCCGTAATGTGAATATTTGATCGACTGTGGACTTTCCTGGTCTAAGACCACACTGATAAGGACCTATCAGGTTGTTGACGATGGGCTTTAGACGTTCACATATAACGGCAGAGAAGATCTTGTAGGCGATGTTAAGTAGACTGATTCCTCTATAATTGGTGCAGTTTAAAGGGTCTCCTTTTTTCAGGATCGGGCAAACAATACTGAGGTTCCATTCATCGGGCATGCTTTCTTCCGACCATATCTTACAGATAAGTTGGTGCATGCTCCTAACCAACTTATCTCCAGCTGCTTTAAAGAGCTCGGCATTCAGGCCATCCGCTCCAGCGGCTTTGTTAGACTTCAGCTTAGATATAGCAATCTTTACTTCGTCTAAGTCGGGAGGATGGGATTGTTGGCTTTCGTCGTCTATATTGAATGGACAGCGGAATTCGGTTCGTCGTCGCCGTTATACAGTCTGCAGAAGTGGTCCTTCCATATCCTCAGCATTGACTGCGGTTCCACTATGATGTTTCCACTTTCGTCTTTGCAGCCTTCGGTTCTAGGTTTATGTACTTGTACCAAAATCATTATTTTCTACAAAACACAGGCAAGCTAACAAGTCCATCATAATTTGTATTTTGTATTTTAAAGAAATATTACTTATTTCTTTTCCAAATTTACAAGGAACCTTTTTACAGATAGCATTAAATGAACCTGTGCAGAAAATAAATAATTCATAGAGTAATTAAGTTCAGCTTTTAGTTGAATTAAAAAACATGATCAATTGTCATTTTGACATAAGTTGACTTGACTTAATAGTTAGGGAGATTTTTCTTGACTAAATTTCCAGTCAACTTTCCAATAAAGTTGCCTTAATTGGAAGGCAATTTTTTGGCAGCTGGCCAATCAGATGCTAGAAACTTGCCTTATGTCGGCTGAACCTGCCCACTTTCTTGGCAGCTGGCCCATCATATGAAACCAAGCTGAGAATAGATGAAGTGGCAGTAGTAAAATAGACAAACTCTGAAAAAAGTAATACCACGGCTAAAAAAAAATTTGGGAAGTATGAGAAAAAACCTTAATATAACTTACTTACTAACTTAAGGGGACGCTACAGTCCTGTGTGAACTAGGGCATCACCCAACAAACTTCTCCATCTAGCTCGGCCCCTAGCTAGATGTCTCCAGTTAGGTGAGGTCACTTTCCACTAGTCCGCGCCACCAGATCCGCGGTCTTCCTCTACTTGGCTGTCCAGCGGGTGTGGATTCGAAGACTTTCCGGGCCGGAGCATTGGTTTCCACGTGTTCTAGGTGACCCAGCCATCTTAGTCGTTTGACTTTTACCCTTCTGGCCAAGTCTATGTCGCTGTACAGCCCATACAGCTCGTCGTTCCATCTTCTCCTCCACTCCTCTTCTGTGCATACGAGACGGAAGATCACGCGAAGAACTGTCCTCTCGAAACAACCCAAGCTGTTTTCATCCGCTTTTGTCATAGTCCATGCTTCTGCACCGTATAGCAGAACGGCGATGATCAGGGTCCTATATAGCGACACTTGGTCGCTCGAGAGAGGGCTTTGCTACTCAATTGCTTTTTTAGCCCAAAGTAACAGCGGTTAACAAGAGTTATTCTTCGTTTGACCTCAGCGTTGGCGTTGTTTTCTGCGTTCATATCGGAGCCTAGGTAGACGAAGTATGTACTTAACTACCTCAAAGTTACTTCTATCGATGGTGACGTTTTGACCGAGACGTCGTCAGTGTTGTAAGTCCTTTCTTGATGACAGCATGTACTTTGTTTTATCCTCATTTAATACTGCAGCTTGCAAATTAAATGCTTATTCTGCAACCAACATCATGGTTGATAGTTCCACTTCGACTGATGATTTAGCTAAGCCCAAAATTCCTTCTACTTTCTCTTCTGCAAGTGAAGATATTCTCTTGCAATCAGGTTTTGGTGTTAATAACGCAGAAATTGTACCTGATAAACAAAAGAAAAAGTCTAAAAAAAGAAGCTGAGAAAACTCTGTGCTTGCTAGAAATTCTACCCCTCCCTCAAAACGAACTAATGTTAACATCACCCCAATACTTTCAGATCCCACCGGAACTCAGCTTCCATTAGTGACTCCGTTACTGGAACAGTAATAAACAATTCCATCACTATCAAAGCTGTGTTGAAACCAAAAATAATTTTTATATCTCGTCTAGACCCAGCAACAACGCCAGAAGATATAACTTCTCAGTTAGTTTCTACCAAGAGCATACCTTGTAGCTCATCCATTAGGTGTACTAAGATCAATAAACCAAATAGCTTTGTTTCTTCTTTTAAATTAGTAACGAATTCTAATATTGACGAAGCAGTTTCAATTTTTTATAAGATCCTTAATAAAAAATGGGCCTGTAGTTTGTTATATCCGCCTTGTTACCTCTCTTGAAAATTGGTGTTAGAAATGACTTCTTCCTTATACTGGGAAATTTGCCTGTTTTAAGAGAAAGTTTGAATAAGAAGGTAAGGGGTTCAACTAAAGCATTTCTACACTTTTTTAATACTATCGGGGGAATACCATCGGGACCGGCTGAGCAGTCATCATTCAACGTGGATTTAAGGACCGTACTCTGTAGCACAGGGATGTGACTACAGCTAGTTTGCGAAAAGGAGTGAAAATTATGAAAATATACCTCATCAACTTCTTGAGCGCTATTAACAAATGACTTACGGTAATTTGTTGCGAAAGCGTTACAGATATCAACAGTTATATCTAACGAAAGATTCTTGTAAGTGAAGTTAACTGGAAAGCCATCTGATTTTTTCTTTAAGTTTACAAGTTTCCAAAATTTTTTAGGATTCTCTTTCAAAGAGGTGCCCATATCAGTAACATAAATAGCATTGTACAAAATTAGAAAGGCACTTAATTCTTTAAAAAGTTCAACTTAAAAAGAGAAGTTGATTGGAGACAGATTTTTGAGATAAGTTTTCCATGCCTTATTTCTTTTGTTACGCAGTAAACGCAACTCTTTCATGTACCAAGGGTGGCTAAAGTTTGTATTTCTTGATTTCTTTAAAGGTAAAAGGTACATTTTTTTCTAAACAATTATTAAGGATCTTATAAAAATTTGAAAATATCGCTGCTGTAAGTGAAAGTGTTGCAGAAGCCCAAAATATGTCGATTCCTCGTCGTTCTCAGGAATTAGGACTGTCTTACACCACATTATAGCGTATTTTGCATTTGGACCTACACCTACATCCATATAAAGTCCAGCTCACACAACAACTGAAGCCAGCTGACCATTCACAACATCGTCGCACAGTGGTGCGAGAGCGGAAAAAAGTCTTTTGAAAAAGTCATATCTATCCTTTTAAACTCTATGTTTAAGTACTCTTAGATAACCCGAGCGTATGATTTAAAAGTATTTTTTCCGAAGTTCCTTTAAATAAATTCTCTAGCTTCTTAAATAATTTAATTGGTCTATTTTCGATCATCTAAAAAAAAATTTTATTTATTTATAAAAGATACCTTCTATAAGTAGTCTGAAGCTTTAGTACTAAGAAAAAATGCTTTTTTTTAACTTTTTGATTTTAAAAAAAGCGCCAAAAGATACCAAGAAAGTAAGTATGCCAGCATATGCTCCATACATTCATGTTAACAGAAAAAATCATCTGTAGATGCCTGCAGATGTGGAAGTTATGCTCAAAAATGTTTCACTGAATCGGATTTCAAAAAACTCCGTCTTGACGGTGGTGTTTACCAAAAAGTTTGATTTATTCGGTTAATTGTCAAAATGAACTGGTTAAGCGAAGCCCATTATTTTTATAAAAAATGTCAAACTTTATTTTAAAAATAAAACAAAATTAATATAGCTATTGACCCAGGTCTGAGAATTTCGATTTTTGCGAAACCATTTATTTCTGCCTGGAAAGTTTTTCAACTTTTAACTCAATTTTCTTGAGAACAACAAACGAAAAATAACATATGTAGTTTTATGATATTTTGAATTATGTATATGATGGAGCTTAATACAAAATAAAGAAAAGAATTAAGGATAGTCATATATTTTTTTTTTAATTTTTCGCTAAAAGTAGGGCGGGTAAAAATGAAAAAGGTGTTATTTTTAAAGTTTTATTGCTTTCTTTTTGTTGTGTATTGCGTAATTTTTTATTACCTGGCTTATTAGAATAAAATCTCTTACTTAAATCTACATATATACATATATGTAAAGGATTAATGAAAAAAAGTCAGTATTGAGTTATTGAGCATTTGTGCAAGGTGTGTAAATTTATGGAGTGTATCCTCCATGTTGCCTACAATTTGCCATTTAAAGCATGGAGAACCAACAATGAGACCCGCCATATTAGAAATGCTCAGAAGAAGAAAATTCAGCAGGAGTTTCGTGAAAAACTGGGCATCGTTGTCGATCTTGTAAAACAGGGTACGGGGACAAGTTATGACGGCAACACCTCCAGAAGATTTTTTGCAAATCCAACCATGACTTCAGAAATCAGTAATGTTAGTGAATCCCTATAATTTGGCGGTTTGCTGTTATCTTTGAAGTAATAACGTCGAATAAAAAATTAGATTAAAAAAAATGCAGCTTACCTGTGGGAAACTGCTGAACTGTTTGTTGAGAAATATAAATGGTACAATATGCCAGCAACAGTACATAAGGATTTCATCCATGGATAAGAAATAATTAAAAGCTGTGCATTTCCTGTTGGATCGCTCTGCGAGGAAGCCCAAGAATGCCGATAGAAGGATTATAAAGCCTACCGCAGGTTTCATTCGGGAAAATGCAGCCGAATTGCGACGAATGAAGATGTGATGCATCATATACTCATATCCTCAGATCCAATAATAACAGATTTTACTAAAAAAAACTTTTAGGTATTTAAATATAACATCAAAACCCTCAAATTTTATAAAAATGTCAATAAATTCTTTTTTAATAATTGTTTCTTGACCAAATTTTGACCAAGCATGTATAAGACTAATCCTAACATGTGTGTCAAATTTCTTTAAAATTCGTTTAGTAGTTCAGATTTTACAGATTTTTTTCCGCTCTCCCATACAAACCGAACCACTGTGCGTCGTAGATACATATACGTCGAATGGGTGCTTGAACAATAGGCGGTGGACGGCGATTTTTCAAACAAAATTTTCTTCAGCTTGTGCAGAAATCGGTTCATGATTTCCTGAGAGAATTTGAAAAACAAAATAACGGTTCTATAGGGGTACCCTTTGAAGCAATACAAAAACATATTTTTTTTGTTGAAAGAAGCCAAGTTAAGAAAACATAAGATATTTAGAGTCAACCAAAAGTTAATATTTTTTAAATTGCTATACAAACAAAACAAAAAAATTGTTTTGAAAAACTCCTTCTTAAATCCCAGAACATACGCACACACAGACATCTCTCTAAAAATCTTTGATTTAGATTCTAGGCATCCTGAAACGTCGATAAATGTCAAATTTTTCATTTATTTACAATAACTTCCTATGAGAAGTTAAAAACCTCAAAAAATACGGCAAAGAGTTGGTAATACCGATTTTCGACTCGAATATCTCGAGAATAAGTGAAGGTATTGACTTCAAAAATATTTCATTCTATGTAAGTAAAATATTGTTGTTAACATAAGATACGTAATTTTCTTAGATAAATCCAACTTTAAATTGTTATACGAATTTAATTTATATTTACATATGTATATGCATTAATTGTAATTATATGAATTCAAATTAAAAATGTAAAACTTAATTTTAAAAAAGTACCTATGTACATATATCAAACTGTTAGTTTTTCCTTGCAATAATAAAAGGTACTGCTAGACGCTCTCCGCTGTACCTTATCCAATTTAAAGCATAACGTATAATGTGATGCATTTCAACTTTCATAAAAAATAAAACAGATGTTTATTTATCTATACAAATCCCAATCACTAAATGAAAGTGTGTCTCTAAAATAGACTCAGTTCCTTTTATTTTTCCTCAACTATTCTCAGAATACATCATCGACAAATAAAAGAATTCACCCTGTATAAAAATCGTGAGCATAGACTTCGTGGATTGCAATTTAGACGGAAATCGCATCATGCATGTTGTTGTCGTTCGCTGCCGTCTATATGGATTTGCTTACAAAAATAAAAAACAACCTAAAAATGGGGAGCTGCAAAAGAAGGGTGAGGACAATAGATAGTCGAAAATTCGCGCATTTCTTCACTCGACTCACCACTGCAAGGGGTAAAATATGAAATCAAAGAAAAAATAAAAACCTACAAAACTATCTATGGCTATCTACCGTCTCGACTTTTTGGGGCCGCATATATGGGTGACAATGACGGCTGATGGTTGCGATTTGCAACCTAATGGTAGGTAATGGTACTGGCGAGGTGCACTCTCTTGCGTACTTGCGCTGTTTTGCTGACAATTGAATCCAGCGCATGTGCATCTCCCAAGTACTGAAAATCGGCCTTTCCGTCTTTTGTGCTCGAGGTAAGTGGAAGAAAATTTTATTACTTACGTGAAAATCCCTAAATTATTTTACCAAAACTCAATCATCCAATTTAAAGTTCCAAAGAATAGATTTTCAAATAATTTATTACATTCCAATAATTATTTATTTTGCTCTTCAAATAAATAAAATTATGTGAATAGTGCAATTTTGAAATTCAAAAAAAAAATCGGGAAAATCAATTTTTCATCGGAAGCCGGCCGGCAGTACCTTGGTAATTTTTTCCAAATCACTATATTCCTCTGATATTAAGTTGTCTTAAAAATAAAAAGGTTTTTGAGCTTCTTTATTAAAAACAAGAAAGTTCATCTTGAAGTGCATTCGAAATGCATGTATAAGTTATTAGCTCCCTTCGCTAATTATCCACTATATGTAGGTAAGGAATGCGCTGCCCCTGCCATGAGTGCACTTATCTAATAAGTTTTCTCGAAGAAAAAGATTCGTTGCACATTGCTGCGAGGTTATGAAACTACTAGAAGTGCTAATATGCATTTGAATACAATTTTAAAGAATTAGCTTTTAAATTATGGTAAATACATTTTCTATATTTTTTATAGCTTTGATTCCAAAAATAAATTTCAAATAAATATTTTTAAAAAATTCCTTAAGGGCGGTGCATTGATTTTGGTTAGTTTGCTTCTTATCCTGTATCGATTTTCTACCTTTACAAAGATACTATATTATGGTATCCATTTTAAGTTTTCTTTTTTTGAATGCCCATAATCCCAACCTCCGGTAATAGTTACCGCTATATACCTACCTACACCTACTACAACCTACATTTCCATATATATATATATATGTATGTTGTGTGGTGAAATGATGGAAAACGTCGTCATTCGCCATCTCCATCGCCATCGTCGGTCGTCTGCTTAGATTGATTTTTGTCATAAAAATAATTCAGTTTTCTCTTGCCGACTTCGCAGTAATATAATAATTTTGTGACCACAATATCTATTTTAAGCTCAACACCAAGTGCAATTTAAAAATTTATATCACCAGGTATAGTAATTTTTAGATCAATTTAAAACAAAAAAATAAAAACTAAAACACTAAGTTTTTGACAGTTTTTCTTTTTAAAAATCTATCTTTTTTTTTGAAATCCTTTACAAGTTAACAAATAAATTGCATCAGATATGAATTTTCAAAAACATACATTCATATAAATAAAGTTAAAAATATTTTAAATATAAAAGCCGAGTGTGAAAGTTGAGGATGGGCGTTTGTATTAATATGTATATAATCTTCTACCCTTATTCGAGAACTTTAAAGCTGCATTTACATACATATATGCAGGTTGCAACTGACCTCATTTTTGCAAGTTTCTTCCCTTTGGAATTTAAAAATTCTTTTTTTTTTTAAACTTTAACCTGTGTCATACAATTAAAAATGTCCTTTTTATTTTGTAGTCAATTTGAAAAACGGATTTTATCTTTTTGTAAATTAAAACGTTGGTATTGCAGATATTTATTAGGCAATTGGATTTTGTTTTCGAACCATTTAATAATGGCCGGGCAATTATTACGAGTAGAAATTATGTATCTAACTAATATTTATATGCCGGCATGGTTGTACCGTACATAATTGATTTCCTTAATTTGTTCGTTTGTTTTTTTTTTTAAGTTATCTTAACTTTACTATATCTGAATCAGGAATCAAAAGGAATTTTCAAAAAAAATCAATGGGATTTTTAGCAGCATGTTTTAAAAAAATATAATCAAAAAATGGAGTTCCAGTTTTACAACTTTTATTTGATGTTATTAAATTCATAAATAAATCTTGGAGGATTTTAAATTTGTATCAAATCTAAACTTTATTAAGTCTATCTATTTCGATTTTTAATTTTTAATTAATTTTTCCATTTGGCCATCAGTTTATATTTCAAAGATTTCTGACAATTTTCTCAGACGGATTGACAGAGCAGTTGAATGAAATATATGTAAAGACATTTCACTTATCATTCTCGTCTAGTAATAAATAAGCTTTGCATTTCTTTTCAACTTTTTAGAATTGTCCGATAGAGAATTCTTAAGAACTTGATTCAAACAAAATTCTGTTTTCAGATTACTGACAATAAAATTGAGAAATTCTGTTTATATTTCTGAGAATACGGACATTTCTGAAATCTTAAAAATACATACATATTATATAAACTGTCCAAATTTTAATTTTTCATTGGAAATTAATGTAATCAATACGATTTGTTGAATTGAACTTTTTGACATTTAGAGAAATGTTTTTGTGTTCGCATACTTCTGTACTTGCTTCCATGCGTTTGGGAAACCTTCTTGCGCCAATGCTTGGGCCATATCGATGAAAACGAACAGAGCTCTCGACTTGAATTTATTTTTGAATTACCATTTTGTTGTTTTTATAGGTTTTCGTGTTTTGTTAAAAAAGTTGTAAGTTCAACTTTTATAAAAAATTAACTTAAAATAACAAACACTATTTTGCCTATTGTATTGTTTTGTTAACCAGATTTTTTAGAATAAAACCATTTTTTACCAACTTTAGTAGCATTTCTTGAAAGTTTTTATTTCTTATATAAACAAATACAGATTGGAATTTTTTAAGAAAATCTATCACAGAACGAAATCATTTTGAAGTCAATACCTTCATTTATAATACGAGAATCGAATTTTTGCCAATTTTGTGTTATATTTTTTGTAGATTTTAATTTGTATGAAAAAACTGATTGTTGGATTTTTATAAAAATGTTAGGGAATGTTGAAAACAATATTTTGTTTAAAATGAAATTTGTTTTAAGCCAATGTTTTTAATTTTTGAAAACATATTTGATTCGCAAATCAATTTTTACAAAGTTTAAGTAATGTTGTTTATATGTTTTTATTTTTTGTAAAAAAACTGTCAATTCGATCTTTCCGAAAATCTTACTGAATGTTGAAAACAATATTTTTTTATAAGATGAAATTAACTTGGAGCCAATATCTTTAATTTTAAAAAATATACTTAAGTCGAAAATCTTTTTATACCAACTTTAAGTAATATTTTTTTTTACTAGGTTTTAATTTTTTGTAAAAAACTGTCAATTCGTTTTTTGTTCTTTTGATTTATAAAAAAACCGCTAGTTAAATTTTTTCTCAAAATTATGTTGGTTTGGTATCCGATCGCATTATATAATATAACATTTAATTCTTGTCACTAGCGTTATTGGTTCGTGGCTTTTTTTAGAGTACTTTCTGCATTATTATCTGCAAATAAAAAAAATATATGTGAAGTCGATATCTCGACTGGTTCTTGAGATATGGACGACGTTTCCGAACGTATGGACGTTCGTACGTTTGAATGTATGTACGTACACGAGCACACACAGACATTTCTCTACAAATATTTTATTTAGATTATAGAGACCTTGAAACGTAGAGAAATGTCAAAATTTTCAATTTGACAAATCGGATCGATTACAATAACTTATTGCTGTGGGAGGTTAATGATAACACTTTTTTTTATGAATAAGAAAGTGTCGTTTTGACAGTTATTCTCTCAGAAAATGGAACCCTTCGTAAAAATATTGTATACAATTTTAAAAAATTGATGTTTGCGCCAGAAAAAAAAATACATATGTACATGCTTTAAATTTATTTCATATTTCATTTTACAAGTTTCCTATTTTAAATAACGATATTTTAGTAGGACTTACATAATTAATTAAAGGATACACCCAAATTCATACAAAGGCAACCATCAATGGCTGCACTCAATCTTAGATAGATAGGGTAACCGGATACCTTTTTGTTAGTGTTTTACGTGTTAAAGAACAACTGATCCAAAACAGATGGGCCATCAAAAAAGAAAGTCAAAGCTATACAAAAATGTCTGTTATGTTGCCATCTAACAGAACAGCTGATTTAACATATGGTTAAATTTGAAGGAACTTGAAAATTGATTTCAATTTTTGTATAGTAGCAGTGAAGAAGTCTTGTACCACCGGATTTTAGTCACCATTAAGTTAAACCTAATCTCTTGTGAACAAACTAACTCAAAATCTAACAGCTATATCTTAATTTAACTATCCAACTCGTTCAAAAAGGTATCTTTAAATTTGAACGCAACCAACGTGTCACAGGTTTTGAACTTCAAGCTTGGAGTTCTAATTCAAAAACCTATATATTTGGAAAGTACCAATAACAATAAGTCAAACTTATAATAATCAAACGATAATCGAACACTAGTTAACTCTAAGTTAAAATATATACGCAGAGCTTAAACCTGATCTTGCAAATAAACAACTCTTTGGGTCTACAACAATTACCATCAAATTTTTGGTAAAATGTTATTTTTTTTTCTTGAGAAAGGAAAATTAAATGGGCATGTATAGACAACGTAAGGTACTTTATTTGCAGTCAACTGCATTCTTAGGTTCAAGGCAGCTAGTTAACTTTTCAGTACTTGGAACTTTACTTCACTAAATTTTATTTTCAGTTAATCGTGCAAGAAGTACCAACAACAATATTATCAACATACAAACTTTTTACACTGTTAGACGTTTTTTTTTGTATTGTAACGAAAAAGTCATTTTTCCTTTTATAATATGCAATAAATAAAGCAACTTTTTGGCAGTTGATGGCTAATCATAGAAAATAACTTCGAGTCGCTTTTATTCTCTCTTCAACCTAGACAACCTATGGATGTCAATCAAAAACTGCAATAATGATAAGGTTTGCTTTGTTGTCAAACTACATAAGAACTAGCTTATACAAAAAACTTCCAATTAGATGTTTCTAGAAATGTTACCAACAAATGTTAAAAACAATATTTTTTATAGGATACAACGGATTTGAAGCCAATATCTCATACTGTTGCTAGCTATTAGAGTCTAAAATTAATTTTTATCAACTTGGAGTAGGTTTGTTTGGGTTTTTAATTTTTTTGTAAAAAATTGGCACTTCGATTTTTATAAAAACTTTACCAGAAATCAAAAACGTTTTTCTTCGACGCAGAAATTATTTTGGATTTAAGAACCTTTGGTTTTCGAATTTATATATATTAATTTGGTATCACTTCACAATGTATAATATACAATTTCATTGAAGTCTCTAGACTCATTATTTCAGGAAATAGTCGGGGTTAACCCAAATTTCACTTTTTTTTGAATATAGTAAAAAACATCCATTTTTTTAAAGTCTTTTCTTTTTTGTCATTGTATAAGTTAACGAGTGCGGTAGAGCTGCCAAATTGTATTAGTATTGGTGTAAAAAGGGATGAATCTGCCAAAATCCAGATCTGCAGATTTGATCTTAAATCAAAAATAAATCAATTTTATTATTACACAGGGTAAATTTGTATTTTGACAGATCTGGATTAAGATTTTTGATTTATTTTACCCATTACAAATCCCTTGTTCTTTAACAAATCACTGTTCGTATTTATGACGTAACATACGTTTAACTCTAAATTTTTATGATATCCGTAGTCCTACCAATATTGAAATGAAATACGATAACTGTCCGAAATAGGAATTCTTCAGTTTTATGGCGAGTTTAAACTATCAATTGATTGTTGATAACTTTAAAATCATCCAATTAATAAGAGCTTAAATATTTGAGAACATACAAACTATCTAAATTTTCTTTTCTTTTACCGTTATATTTTACAATACTTCGCTTTGTTTTTCCTCAAAAAATAAAATTTTCAATGCACTTTGATTTTGGCACCGATGCATCATGTCTTCAAATGTTTCGCGTTTTGTCAATTTTGGTTGTCAATCGACACAAGCTAAGGATACGATAAAGTGTAAAGAGCCTCTTTAAAAATTAACTTGTATTTATTATAAAGGTTAATTTTTTTTAAAATGGCAACTATCTACAACTCCTTGAACACCTTCAATACTTATGATGTGATGGTAAATTATGAATAATATGGAAATTCCCCTCCTTATAAAATTTCTCAACAAGAGACTGCTTTGCAACTGTTTATACAATAGAGACCACTATCAACGAACCTTGCTATTTTTTTCAAAAAATGGCATAATTGGCCACCGAGTTCTTGTGATTTACCACCTTTAGGTTTTTTTTCTTTAGCGTCATATGAAAGATAAGGTCTACGGCCTACGCTAATGTCCACAATCTTTTCAAGATGGAATTTGTGAATTGAATTGAATTAATTTTTCATAAAAAGTATATGGCGATGCAACCTTAGCCATGGTGACTATTTGGCTGAGATCGTTTACATCATCAAACATCCATTGATGATTTCTCTTATACTAACTATACTCGTCATTTTTAAATATCAAAATGGGCAGGTTCAGACAACATAAGGGACTTTATTTGCAGTGAACTGCATTCTTTGAACGTACACTTTGACCAAGGCAACTAGTTAGTTTTTCAAACTCGGAAGTCGGAACTTAACTTCACTGACTTCTATCTTCAGTTGATCGTGAAAAACTGCCAAAAACATTATTGACTACAAAACACTCCTTAGGCAAACTACAAGTTCATGACGACTTGTATTAAGTATTGGTAGGTAAGGTATGACTTATTTCTTTTCCAATTTGACATGAAACCCTTTTACATAATTACATGAAATGGAATTGTGCAGAAAATAAATAAATTACAGAGTTATAAAGTTCAGCTTTCTTTTTAATGAAAAGACATGATCAGATGTCATTTTGATATATGTAAGTTGACTTGACTTGATAGTTTTTAGTTTTTTTTGACTAACTTTCCAGTCAACTTTGCAATAAAGTTGCCTTAATTGGAAGGCAATTTTTGGCACCTGGCCAATCAAATACTAGAAACTTGCCTTACTTTCAAGTCCCTGTTGTCGCCTGAACCTGCCCAATGACACCTCTTATAGACATCTTTGATTATGTACTGTTAACCTCATATACACACCTGTTAATACAAAAAGTTTGGTTTGCCATTTCATAATGAATTGACTTATTCCTGAGCAACGTTTGCGGCGCATCAATTTCGCGTCGTGGGCCTGTGGCGTAGCTTCCAAGATCGAGTGATTTAACAACTCTGGACTATTTGTTGTGAAGTTATGTAAAGTCGCTTGTCTTTGAAGATAAGCCAGAGACGATTGACGTCTTTGAAGAGTACATATGTTCGTAGCGTTATTGGGCAGGTTCAGACGACATAAGGGACTTGAAAGTAAGGCAAGTTTCTAGCATCTGATTGGCCAGCTGCCAAAAAATTGCCTTCCAATTAAGGCAACTTTATTGGAAAGTTGACTGGAAAGTTAGTCAAGAAAAATCTCCTTAACTATTGAGTCAAGTGAACTTATGTCAAAATGACAATTGATCATGTACTTTAATTCAACTAAAAGCTGAACTTTATTACTCTATGATTTATTTATTTTCTGCACAACTTCATTTAATGCTTTCTGTAAAAAGGTTCCTTGTAAATTTGGAAAAGAAATAAGTAATATTTCTTTACAATACAAAATACAAATCGTGATGAACTTTAAGCTTGCCTGAGGAGTGTTTTGTAGACAATAATGATTGTGGTAATGTTTGTACTATGAACTTGAAGTTAGAGGTTTGTGAAGTAAAGTTCTGAATTTTAATTTCATGACACTTGAAAAACTAACTAGTTGCCTTGGTCTAAATTTACGTTCACAGAATAAAGTTGACTGCAAATGAAGTCCCTTATGTTGTCTGAACCTGCCCATTGCTGTCATACGGCCTCAAATTGCTGCAGTAAGTGGTCGAAAATTGAGCCTCTCAGATGGAATTTATTTGAGCCAGCTACTTCGCTAAAACCATTTTTGAACATAATGACATACCCTTATCTTTATAATATTGTGTTTTATAAGTTCTTGAAAATCACTCGTCTAGTAAAACACCCTTTACATAGGCTTAGAAACACAATTGTTGATGTCATGGATTAATAAATATGTTTTTAAACTCCATTTCCTTTTTTTTAATTAAAATAAAATTGTTTAAAGATTAAAAAAAATATGAACATTATACACATTAATTTTAAAGAATTTGGGATATTGAGTTTTGAATTATTGAAACAGAAAATACATCTATAGTTATAATTATGTCTTATTACAGAGATTCTTTGAGAGTGCCTTCAAGGACGATTCCAATTAAACAAACCAGTAGCAGCTAAACAAAACGAAAAACATTGCTCTGCATACAATTTTCTAATTAAATTTAAAACAAATCAAAACTCTTTTAGTTAATTTTTAATTTAATTTTTGTGAGTATTGCTCAGTATCCATAAGAAGTCATGGGCAAAGAGAAGGTTCATATCAATATTGTGGTTATTGGCCACGTAGATTCTGGTAAATCAACAACTACTGGCCATTTAATCTACAAATGCGGTGGCATTGATAAGAGAACCATTGAAAAATTCGAAAAGGAAGCCCAAGAAATGGGCAAGGGCTCCTTTAAGTATGCCTGGGTCTTGGACAAACTAAAGGCCGAACGAGAACGTGGTATTACCATTGATATTGCCCTATGGAAATTTGAAACAGCTAAGTACTATGTTACAATTATTGATGCACCTGGACATCGTGATTTCATTAAGAACATGATTACTGGTACTTCGCAAGCAGATTGTGCTGTGCTAATTGTCGCCGCTGGTACTGGTGAGTTTGAGGCTGGTATCTCAAAGAATGGTCAGACCAGGGAGCATGCTCTTCTGGCATTTACTTTGGGTGTAAAGCAATTGATTGTTGGTGTTAATAAGATGGACTCAACTGAGCCTGGATATAGTGAGTCACGTTACGAGGAAATCAAGAAAGAAGTTTCATCGTACATTAAGAAAATCGGCTATAATCCTGCATCGGTTGCATTTGTACCAATCTCTGGCTGGCATGGTGATAATATGTTAGAACCATCGGAAAAGATGCCCTGGTTCAAAGGATGGACTGTCGAACGTAAAGAGGGTAAAGTTGAAGGAAAGTGCTTAATCGATGCTTTGGATGCTATTTTGCCACCACAGCGACCAACCGACAAGCCATTACGTTTGCCTCTTCAGGACGTTTACAAAATTGGTGGTATCGGAACTGTACCAGTAGGTCGTGTGGAAACTGGACTGCTTAAACCAGGTAAATTATTAAAAAGGCTTCGCTGATGATTTGATAAGTGTACTAATACCTTTTTTTTTGTTAGGAATGGTTGTTAATTTTGCTCCAGTCAATCTTGTTACTGAAGTCAAGTCAGTTGAAATGCATCATGAGGCTTTGTCCGAAGCATTGCCCGGTGATAATGTGGGTTTCAATGTTAAGAACGTTTCCGTTAAGGAATTGCGTCGTGGATATGTGGCTGGTGATTCTAAGAACTGTCCACCTAGGGGAGCAGCTGACTTTACTGCTCAGGTAAAGAAAAAAAAAAAACAAATACGAAAAATGCTTTTTTTAATCATAAATTAATTTTACTTCACAGGTTATTGTTCTTAATCATCCAGGGCAGATAGCAAACGGCTATACACCCGTTCTTGATTGTCACACTGCTCATATTGCTTGCAAATTTTCCGAAATTAAGGAGAAATGTGACCGTCGTACTGGTAAGACCACCGAAACTGATCCGAAATCTATTAAGTCAGGTGATGCGGCAATTATTATTTTGGTTCCAACTAAACCATTATGCGTTGAAAGTTTCCAAGAATTTCCGCCGCTGGGACGTTTTGCTGTACGTGACATGCGACAAACTGTCGCTGTTGGTGTCATCAAATCAGTTAATTTCAAAGAAACCACTTCGGGCAAAGTAACAAAAGCCGCCGAGAAGGCACAAAAGAAGAAATAACTAGAGTGCCACCAGAATAACGACAACATTGAACTTATTAATTATATTAATAATAATAATAATACAAATATTCTTCATATTGATAATAATAATAAAAAAACATATGATTTCCAATATCACCAACAGCTGCAATTCATTGTCGGTATTATAATCGACAATACAGCAGTGATGCACTCCATCCCAAAAACCCTTTATTCTCCATCTGCATTATCATCATCATCACCAAAACCAAGACGTTTTTTGGAGTTCCCATCATTGGATAATTCGCTGAAGTTGGGAAAGAACGCAGAAATTATTGGAATATCTAGCAGACGTGGCAGTAGAAGCAAAACGACGTCAAACACAGATTCAGCAATTATAATTCATACAATTATACTCTTAGACATAATAATGTGCTTGAATTTTATTATATACTACATATATCTATATCTGTACCGCCATCGCAAGTCATTTCGTAGGAAACCAATCGTAGAAATCATAAATATTCGTAATCATTATCTAAACTACTATCCATCCCAAAATCATGACACAAATCAAATGGCAGTTGCTATTTAAATATTAAAATCATTCATTTGTGTTTTATACTTTTCATCATTGTTACTCTTCTCATCATCATCATCTTCATCATTGATCATCATCGATCATCACACATCACCAATAAATTGTTTTGTTTTATATTACTCATTTTATCATATTGTTATCATCGTAATGTGTCCTCAATCATTTCGCGCATCATTATATTATTATATACGGTCCCAAAAGCAATTGAGTGCAATTTGTACGTTTTGTTAACTTTTAAGTACTAATTATTATCGAACTTTGTTTTTATTAAAAAGAAAATAAGAAGAAAACTGAAAATTATTAAGCAAATAATAATCAAGTGCTTTACATAAAGTTCCCTGCAAGGAAGCAAAATATATGTAAAAGCTATTCTCATATAAAATATGTATCTATCTTTAGATTGTAAACAAGAATTTAATTCTTCACTCATCAGTAAAAACAAAAAACAAAATCAACACGAACTGCAATATTTATTGACTTAAAGTTTATTAATGTTGCAGAAAATGAGAAAAAACACACAGAGTTGCTTTTAAAATAAAAGAACTATACAATTCGGCAATTAAAAGTTTATTAAGGGAAAAGTTTACCAATAAAAACAAAAGGCTTAAAAATAATAAAACAAAATTCTTTTATTTAATTGTGGAAAAATATTTAATAAGTTTTATATATTGAATTAATGTCATAACATCAAAAATGTGTGTTCTACAGTTTTAAAACTGTTTTTAGGGTCCGTTACCAAATTCAAGGAAGAAATAAAATAAATTAGGTGGCGCACCAGTTCGTTGAGAACTAGGGCCTAGTGACTTACAACTCTCAACAATTCCTGTATATGAGTAATGTTGTCAGGGATTAAGGGGACCTACAGTTTTAAGCCGAGTCCGAACGGCTCATTTGAGAAAGCACCTTTCATGACAAGAATTATTCTTGGATTATTTGTAAATTCCTCGCAAGAGGCAGTACCCCTGAAAAAAGCTTTAGATGGCACAGGCAGGGATTGAACTCAAGACCTCTGTCATGGCAGTCCAACGCACTAACCATAACGCCACTAGTACTACATTCAAGAAAGAAAGCGCAATTTTAATATTTCTGTTTTGCCCAGTGCAAGAATCTGAGTACATAATGTCTTGTTACGCAGCATGTGCTTTTAAATGCTTGACCGACAAGAGGAAATATCTTGAGAACCTCTTTCACCTTCAACTTTATCACAGACATTCATGTATCCTGTATTTGAAGCAATGCATACTCCTGAGTAGTATAAGTACATACAGGTTTCTTATGTAGAATGCCACAGACGTTGTTAGTTTTGGAAAGACTAAAGTTTTTTGCAGATCAAAAGTAAGTTTCTTCAGTTGCCTTTAATCATCTTAAAGGCTTTGTCGAACTGCTTCTGCTTTTTGATGATGGAGTTCTCTTTGGATCTCTAACTCGTTCTTGGTGGCTTCATTGTATACTCCTTCGATTTTCAAAGCAAATTCAAATCATCTCAGGTTTTACATGTGTCTTGTCACGGTGTTTTAAAATGGAGATTAAACTTTAGCTTCGGTTTCTTCTGAAACACATGTTGACTTGAAAAGTCTTTAGGAAATATTTTTTGCAAACAGGTTGTGTTTTGTTGGTACTTAAAAAATACTTTAACTGTGAACAGTTGCGTAATAAAATCACTACAAAAACAAAAAAAATAATTATCAAAAATGTATTGGCCATAATTTTAGTTTAATTAAAAAAGTAGATTCACTCAAAATGACCGACCTCAGCCCCTAGGTGCTTAGGATTTCTGCGACGGTCCAAGAAATTTTCGCACCACTTCTGATCTGGTGGTAATTTAAAAGCCTTCATTCCTACAAAGCCTTAAAAACAAATTTAAGTCTCTTGGATAGAATCCAAAATAGGGCTTTGACAATGATAGGCGAAAGAACAATAACCGAAATATTTCCATCCCCCGAACACCGCCGCAATGTTTCATGCTTTTCGTTGTTTTATCGGTATTTTTACATATAATGTTCTGACGAATTAGCCAGTTGAACTCCACCTCTTAAACAATTCTGCCGTAATATTCGCACATCCATGAATGCTCATCAGTTTACCCTTGAGCTCAATTTGGGGCGTACAGTTAAGTATTGAGATTTTTTCTTAAACTGCACGTCAAGAATGTTGAAAGCTTTGTCGTATCAGAAAGCTATCTAAAGAAATTAGTTTGTTTCAGATCGTAAACACTTCTTTTTTCTTTCGAATAACACATCCTCATGTTTGAAGTTCCTTTCAGATAGCGCAACACTCTCTTTGCTGCTATCCAATGGGCTTTCCCAGCAATAAACTATTCACAGCTGTTCTTATGATTTAAACTCAACATGAATCTACAGAATCACAAGATTTTATCTTCGTATTCGATTACGTCTTCAACAAATCAATTTTTCGTTTAAAACCCTTATCAGCAAAAGCAGCTTCTAACTGATCCCACACCTCTTTCGCATTTGTTGCGGTCTTGAAATTAACGAAATTTATTGACTCGAAAAATAAAATTAATTTTCGTTTCGTTTTCATAATTTTCTTAGCATCTTTTTCTGTTCCCAGAACGCTTTTCCACAAATCTGCGTGCTCCAGAAAATTCTGAACAATCTTCGAAATTTTCACTGAATTTTAATTTTTCAATCGCTGGAATCGACGACATGATTCCATAAACACCATATTATCTTTTCTTTAACATGATATTTTTTTCAACAGAGATCGGCCCATAACCTATTGGAAAGCTACATAATGTATGTATGTATATAAAGAAAATAGTTTGTTCCAGATCGTAAACAACTTATTTCGTTAAAGATTGTAACAAGAATAATAAGAAAAATTTCATTTTAAAAAACATATAGTATGTAGGTAAACAACAACTTGCTAAAACAATATGCAAAATTAAATAATAATGTAGATTCTTCATGTATACATATTTCCAACAAGGCCAACTCTGTTTTTCCTCTGATCTTAAATCGTTCCCTATTTTCCCAACGCTCGCACTGTGTTTAAATATAAACATATAAAGGATACTAATAACCTTTTGACTGCCTGTAAACTATTAAAAAAAAAAAAAAGCTTGGACGATATTGACCCTAAGGAACTTTTGGGTTGCCTCCCCCCTCCTCTTACACGCATTGAAATGAATTTGGTGATTGTATCCAATTTTATGGACATTATTTTTCTCTTTCGAAGGGATTTTAGTGGTATTCGTTCCCATATTGCTTTTATAAGCGTACAAATTTGGGCAGACCTAAAGAATGAGAGTCCAAACGTTTTGTTATTTAAGTTTTTTTTTTTGGGTATATTCACGACTACTTTTCTAAATTTATACTTTTTAAGTAGTCTGATCAGATATATTTTACATTCAATATTATATGCTGATCCAACAATTTACTTTAGGTATTATCTTATAATGGGTAGGTTCAGACAAAATAAGGCATTTCATTTGAAGTCAACTGCATTCCTTGAATGTAATTTTTGACCAAGGCAACTAGTTAATTCTTCAAGTGCCATAAACTTCAAACTTGGAACTTTACTTCACTAACCTAACTAACCTCTACCTACCACGTTCAAAATCTAACAACAACATTACTGTCTACAAAACCCTCCTCAGGCTCAACAAGTCCATCACGATTTGTATTTTGTATTGTAAAGAAATATTAGTTATTTTCTTTTCAAATTTGACATGAAACACTTTTACACAAAACATTAAATGGAATAATGCAAAAAATAAAAAATAAATTAAAGAGTAATAAAGTTCAGCATGATCAACTGTCATTTTGAAATAAGCAGACTTGACTTGACTAACTTTCCAAGCCAACTTTCCAATAATGGGCAGGTTCAGCCGTCATAAGGGACTTGAAAGTAAGGCAAGTTTCTTGCATCTGATTGGCCAGCTGCCAAAAAATTGCCTTCCAATTAAGGCAACTTTATTGGAAAGTTGACTGGAAAGTTAGGCAAGAAAAATCTCCCTTACTATCAAGTCAAGTCAACTTATGTCAAAATGACAATTGATCATGTTTTTTAATTCAACTAAAAGCTGAACTTTATTACTCAATGATGTATTTATTTTCTGCACAACTTCATTTAATGCTTTCTGTAAAAAGGTTCCTTGTAAATTTGGAAAAGAAATAAGTAATATTTCTTTAAAATACCAAATACAAATCATGATGGACTTGTAGCTTGCCTGAGGAGTGTTTTGTAGAAAATAACGATTTTGGTAATTTTTGTACTATGAACTTGAAGTAGAGGTTTGTGAAGTAAAGTTCTGAATTTTAATTTCATGACACTTGAAAAACTAACTAGTTGCCTTGGTCAAAATTTACGTTCAAAGAATGAAGTTGACTGCAAATGAAGTCCCTTATGTTGTCTGAACCTCCCCAATGTTGCCTTAATTGAAAGGCAATGGGCAGGTTCAAACAACATTAGGGACTTCATTTGCAGTCAACTGCATTCTCTGAACGTACATTTTGACCAAGGCAATTAGTTACATAGTTTTTCAACTGTAATAATCTTCAAACTTGGAACTTTACTTCACTAACCTCTACCTTCAGTTCATTGTACAGAAAAAAATATCAAAAACATTATTGTCTACAAAACACTCCTCAGGCAAGCTACAAATTTGTATTTGTATTGTAGAAAAATATTACTTATTACTCTTCCAATTTCACAAGGAACCCTTTTACACAAAAGATTAAATGGAATTGTGCAAAAATAAATAATTCATGGAGTAAGAAAGTTAAGCTTTCAGTTGAATTAAAAAACATCATCAATTGTCATTGTGACATAAGTTCACTTGACTTGATAGTTAGGGAGTTTTTTCTTGACTAACGTCGTTTTCAATTGGCAATCTGGAATTGTTCTTCGATTCGGAATCCCAATTGAACAGTGGTCGCATTCGAAAAGCTAGTGGCTACGTAGTCAAGGGATTCTGATTGGCTAAATCTAACTACAAAAGTAGTTGAAATTTCCCCTCCGACGTAGTGTAAAATTTTCGGCTACAAAGTTAGTGCACACTGGTTTTGACGTTTCACAATCAGCTGCTCGGTAAGGACACAAGAATTCAAAATGAAATTAATCGTTTAGTATTTAAATACATATAAAAATCACTCATATTATATCTTACATTCGGTTTTATTGAATTTGAAAACAAAACAAACTATTTAAAGTACTGAAAACACAAATGTTTCCTATATTATATATTTGCATTTGTCATTTACATGACAGTTCCGGATTGACTAGCTTTGTAGTGAAGTTTTGCATTCACAAATCTAGTTGAATTTCGACTACGTAGCCAATTTTTTTATTCCGAAGAATCTGAAGTTTGGTGAGAATGTATTGGTTGAGTATGACATGTGTCACATATATGTGTATTCGCGCTAAATTTCATTTTGTTTTTGTGCTGCAAACATGGAGGAAGTGACATTTAAAATGTATGAATGTGTGAGTGATTCTGCTTCTGATTCTGTTTTTAAAACCAGAAGGGAAATTCTCTTCTTTTCAGAATCAGAACTGTCACTTTTGCCCAATTGAACGCATTCAGAATGCTTTTTTTCACTTCCAGATTGCCAATTGAAAACGACGTAACTTTCCAGTCAACTTTCCAATAAAGTTTCCTTAATTGGAAGACAATTTTTTGGCAGCTGGCCAATCAGATACTAGAAACTTGCTTACTTTCAAGTCCCTTATGTCGCCTGAACCTACCCAATTTTTTAGCATTTAGCCAATCAAATACCAGAAACTTGCCTTACTTTCAAGTCCCGTATGTCGTCTAAACCTGCCCAATGTGGTATTTTATTATTTGTCAATTTGACATTTATTGATACTATTATTACATGGTGATCATAAACTAATTTAATTACTGTTTAAGGTTGATGTACTATAGTGGTGACAAAGGTCACCATACAAATGTGTAACTCGCGCGAACGACTACTTTTTGGACTGTTATATTTTTTTTTATTTAAGACATAAAACTTGAAATAGAGTCAAATAGAGACTCATTATTAATAAGAATCCAAAAACTAAGTAACATACTAAAATGGTTTAAAATGTATTGTTTAACGAAATGTTGTGTTTTAACTTAGCCATGAAAATTGCGCATATTTTAAAAACCAGATCTGAATTTAAGGGAGAGATTCGAATAGTAAGTAAGTAAGTAATCTTCACCCATTCAGAATCTGTCTAAAGAATGAACTTAGAAAAATTACCTTCTTTTACAAACGACTATGACTTTATTCAATTTTTATGAGCAGATTCATTAAAGAATGCCAACATAATCTCAAAGTTACCACTTCTGAATTTCTTTCAACTTCACATTTTTAACGCTCAAACAGTCGCCTTCACTTGGGTTCCATTTTTGGTCATGCACGCTCATGGCACAAGCATACACAATAACACATACAATTATGCCTCATCTCCTTTCTTGCAAAAATTTCGTTTGAAGAAATCGTGATTTGTATTTTAATAAGAAGTCACCAAAACATGGTTCAATGTATAGTCTTGACAATTTCAATCTAAATAAAAAGAATTTAACTATTTCTTGAAGAAAGCTAAAGGGCAGAGGAAATTTCGAAAGTTATATTTGATTAAATTTTAAATTTTGTCTGTCTTTTTGCTTTCCTTTAATTGAATTCCAAAAATGTCTGGCATATTGGAACGTAATGTGGTATTCCTAGGGCTAAATAAATCAATTTATTCTTGATCTAGATTTGTCAAAACACAAATTTCCCCTCTTTTTGCATTCCATGGGGCAAAATAAATTAATTTATTTTTGATTTAAGATCATATCTGCAGTTCTGGATTTTTCGACACATTAAACTCCTTCGCACGAATACAAACACAATTTTTAAATAATGTTTAGCTGGGGATGTGACGCTCTACCACGGAAAAAAAATCAATCCAATTGTGTTCCATGCATCACGAAAAAAAATCAATTTTTGGAGGAAATTTCAATGTACCCATGGAAAACCCCATAAGATTTCTAGTTTAAAATTTACGATTTTCCAATTTATGTTTGTCAATGGGCAGGTTCAGACAACATAAGGGACTTCATTTGCAGTCAACTTCATTCTTTGAACGTAAATTTTGACCAAGGCAACTAGTTAGTTTTTCAAGTGTCATGAATTCCAAATTCAGAACTTTACTTCACAAACCTCTACTTCAAGTTCACAGTACAAAAACTACCAAAATCATTATTTTCTACAAAACACTCCTCAGGCAAGCTACAAGTCCATCACGATTTGTATTTTGTATTTTAAAGAAATATTACTTATTTCTTTTCCAAATTTACAAGGAAACTTTTTACAAAAAGCATTAAATGAAGTTATGTGCAGAAAATAAATAAATCATTGAGTAATAAAGTTAAGCTTTTAGTTGAATTAAAAAACACGATCAATTGTCATTTTGACATAAGTTGACTTGACTTGATAGTCAGGGAAATTTTTCTTGACTTACTTTCCAGTCAACTTTCCAATAAAGTTGCCTTAATTGGAAGGCAATTTTTTGGCAGCTGGCCAATCAGATGCTAGAAACTTGCCTTACTTTCAAGTCCCTTATGTCGGCTGAACCAACCCAATGTTCTTAATGCTACGTCAGTTGTGTGTGTCTTTGACAGAAAATGCTGGAATCTGGGCCCCGATTCGTTTTTATAGAAACAAAACACGATCGTTTGTTTTTTAAAACGAAAGAAATGTGTGCAATTTAAATTGTTTGTTTTTCAGTTACATAAATCCATGTTCGCACAACCGAAAACGTTCCTTCGAGTTTTCCTTTACAGAATGTCGCCACTGGACACTCAGTGGTGGAACGATTTACTTTTTTTTTAGATTTTAGATTATATTAGATTTATTTCATTTTCAAAATATCAATTAACAATTATTTAGATACAAAAATCTGTTAATCATGATTAAGTTTTTTTAAAAGTTAAAAGAGATATATACGAGGTGTGTTCAAAAAGTACCCGGAATTTTTAAATTCCGCGGGTCTGGAGAGTCCGAAGGTCAAAATTATTTTTTTATTGTGTTGGTATATGTACATGCCCCTAAAGTATGATGCAATTTTCAGCTATATTCACTGTTTATTTTGTCTGTGGTAGTTGCTAAGGTTCGACGTGTTTTTATGAGCTTGGCGATTTTTGATGAAACTGCTGAATTTTGACCAAAAAAACAATCGTATGAACATCGCTCAAGAGCTGTTAAATGACGTCAACGACAATCCAAGTTTGCTTGAAAGGGTCATAACTGGTTATGAAACATGGGTGTACGGTTATGATGTCGAAACCAAAGCACTATCGTCCACCTGGAAGCATCTAACGTCAAGAACGAAAAAAGCACGTCAAGTTCGATCAAATGTGAAGGTTTTGCTTACTGTTTTCTTCGATTATAATGGCATAGTGCATCAAGAGTTCTTACTACAAGGTCGTACGGTTAATAAGGAGTATTACCTTGAAGTTATGCGACGTTTGCGTGAAGCAATCCGAAAAAAACGCTCAGATTTATGGGAAAACAGTTCATGGCTATTGCACCACGATAACGCACCTGCTCACTCGTCGTTGCTTGTTCGTAATTTTTTGGCCAAAAACAATACCGTAGTCATGCCCCAACCTCCATATTTACCAGATATGGCTCCGTGTGACTTTTTCCTGTTTCCAAAGTTGAAGAGACCCATGAAAGGACGGCGTTTTTCCTCAATTGAAGAAATAAAGGCAAAATCGCTGAGAAAGCTCACGGACATATCAAAAAGTGAAGTAAAGAGTCCTTCCAAGATTGGAAAAAATGCTGACATAAGTGTATTATATCTGGGAGGGACTACTTTGAAAGGGACCACATTGATGTAAACGAATAAATAAATATTTTTTTGAAAAAACGAAAATTCCGGGTACTTTTTGAACACACCTCGTACAATTTTTCACATTAGAAAAAAAGAAGAAATATAAAACAGTGAACATAATTCTTTGGCAAGGCTGGTATCAAAAGGCTGCATTAATGATTTGGATTCTACAGGACATTGCTTTTTGATAGTAGAAGTACAGCTGTGTTACATCGCCATCCCAGTTTAGAAGAGATATTACCTCTGCATCGCTTAATACATCACTACTAAGGAAGGTTCTTCTCACTTCTTTCAGGATTGGGAAATCCGCTTTGAATTCCTTAAGGATTTTATTATGGTTAATCCAAACTGTTAGGCGATTCCTTAGAATTGATACAAATACTTTATAAGATGAATTTAGAGAAGATATTCCTTAAATTCACGCGACACAATTCCATTATTCAAGATGCTATTAAAGGTTTGAATAAGTTTTTTAACAAGATCCACGGTTCCATATTTTAAAAATTTCACCGTTTATCTATCAACTCCTGGTGCTTTTCCATCTTTAAGTTTTTTTTACAGTCACGCAAACTTCTTGCTCTGTTATAACAGCATCCAGAATTTCATCTTTGTAAAATGGTTTTGCAAACATCTTTTTTAGAGCTTAAGTTTTTGGAAGTTATTTTTTAGCATTTCAACAGATCTGCATGACGAAAACGAGATTTTGGCAAGAGTACGATAACTTAGGCGACAAGATATTATAACGGAATTTTTTAGAACTGTTAAAAATAAGCATTTTTTACTATGGGAGGGGGGTTTATCTCCCCCCGTTTAGGCAGGAGGGGCAATTTAAAAAAATTATTACTTAAAATGGAAAAAAATTCTTAAAAAATAACGGTAATACTAACAATTAAGTATTATACATTTTTTTAAAGCCAACATTCTGTTCTATCAGCTTGTTTTTAAATCAAGTCAAAACTATGCATAGTTTTTGAAAAATTTAATTTTAAACTCAAATTTTGAGTAAAAACAAGTTAAAAAAAGGTTTAAAGTGCAATATTTTAATACTTCAAGATTATTTACTATTGTTTTTATTTTAGAATTTGTTGCTCTTATTTGTTTTGGATCAAATATGGTATGTACTTTTTGAGAAAATTGAAAATAACCACAACTATTTTTTTAATTTAATTATTTTTTTTTTTTGCTTTAGTGGTCTTTTTTTGATAGTAATAATAGTAGGTGTGAGTTTGGGTGTATGCAACAGTGGGGTGTTTGCGAGCTCGGGTGTAGGCCACACCGAGGTGCGTATGGGGGGCATGCTGCCCCCCTGCAACCCCCCTGCTTGGGCACACTATAGGATTTGGGGTGGGTGCGTGGTGGAGTGGGTGCAAGGTGGGGAGGATTAAAGGTGCGGTGGGTGCAAGATGGGGTGCATGCAAAGTTTCTTTTGCATTTAAATAAGCTGGATTTAAGAAAAATTAATTTATCCTTGGTATATCTTAATCCATATTCGATTATTACTATCAAAATAAGACTACGTTAATACTCAAGCAAGGAAAAAGTAATTTATTACAAATATTTTTTTTTGTAATTTTCAATTTTCTCGAGAACTAGTAGACATAAAATCATCTAGTCTTCAGTTTTTGATCAAAAACAAATAAGAGCAATGAATTCTAAAAAAAAAATAGTAAATAATCGTAAGGTTTTGAAAAATTACACTTTAAACCATATTTTTAACTTTTTTTTTGACCAAATTTTGAGTTTAAAACAATTTTTTTTTTCAAAAACTATGCATAGTTTTGACTTGATTTAAAAACAAGCTAATAGACAAAAGTGTTGGCTTTAAAAAAAGGTATAATACTTAATTGTAAGTATTACCGTTATTTTGTAATTATTTTTTTTTCATTTAATGTACATATTTTTTTTAAATTGCCCCTACCGCCTAAACGGGGGGAGATAGACCCCCCCTCCCATAGTAAAAAATGCTTGTTTTTAACTGTTCTATACAAATCCGTCATTAAACTTTGTCGCCTAAGTTATCGTACTCTCCCCGAGATTTTATTATTGTCTCATCTTCACTCTTCGTCTACTTGCAGATCCCTACTCATATTCTGACGATACTCCGCCGCTTTGTTTTTTTTTTGTCCATAAAAGTTTCGGTTAAAAATTGAGCTATTTTAATATTTTTTAATTCTACATGATGGAACGTGAATTATAATTACTTCGTTCGTGTCTATATTGAACGATGTTGGGTACCGCGCTGTGTTAATAAACCCGATACGGCTTATGGATTGGTTCTAGCCGATTGAATCGATTCACTCATAAGTATTTAATTTGTCCAATGAAATTTTTAAACTACTAAGTTTCAAATGCCTATCGAAATTTCAAAGAAAATCCAATAATTTCTATTTTGGGAAAGCATTCCTTATTTTTATTGGCTTGATGTTTAATTATTTTTACTTTATTCAGAAGAAGAATAAAGAAAGAAATTCCTACTAATTCTTAGAAGGAAATTTGGGATACGACTCGAACTTAATGCAGAACAAATAATAACAAAATTGAAAAATCGTTTTATATTAAAATTTATTTTTGTGTTACTACTAGTTTTTCTTTTAAATGCAAACAAAAATACTTGATATAAATTTTATTAGTTATATTAGCTGAAGAAACTGCTTCCATTCTGGTCTAGCATCCTCTTTGGGATAAACCCAACCAATTGGAATATGTGATCCATTTGAACTGTCTAAATAAGAATCCCAAATGTAACTACAGAAGTTTAAAAAGAAAATGTTTAAGTTCCTTTGTATGTTTACTGAACAAACTTACCGTCTCCCTAAAAATTCCTCAAGGCTCGGCACGATTTCAATTTCTGACTTTCCACCAAATAAAACTTTATCCCAACGCTTTGCCAAAGAATTGTTGTTTTTCTCTTCTTTTATGCCTTCTTCAGTAGATTGCCAAAACGATTTGATGGAATTAAGAGATTCTTTGAGTTTACACGAGTCTCCACCGCCTTTTAGATGATGTAGTGTTTCCAAACATTCTATCGAAGCCAGGTACTTTTTGGAACTACGTAATTTGCATTTGTTTAGCCTACTCAAGTGTTGTTGTTCTAAAACAAAGGGAAAACTAGCGGACCCATTAGTCAGACTTTGCTGCGGTAGCGGCGTTGTCATTGAGTTGTTTCTGTCATGCCTTTTCTTTGCTTTAAGCTTTTTTTTGCGGCGTTTTGTTTTTCTTCTTTTTATTTTTGATATTGTTTTATTTAAAGACTCCGGTTCCAAATTGGCAAACGCATTCTCAAGACTCCTTTTACATTCAACTATTTCAACGACTTCGCTCGAATAACTTTGAGGATTCTGTATAATATTATCGCGGTGCATTTGTAATTTGTTCAGGGAAGTCACAATTGTTTGAATGTTCCATTTAATTAGTGAGATCTTCATTGTGGGAATTATAGTTGTTAATTTAAGAACTTATGATAAGATTAATTGAATGTTTAATGCAGATCAACATTAAACAATATAAATAAATTGGGTTAACGATGATTATTACTAGACTTTAACTAGTTGCAATTTAGCTTCTTCTAGAATTTGCGAAGCTGTTTCGTATTCCTTTGTCTCTTTAAGTTCTACCTCGTTCTTCACAAAATCTGAAAGTTCCTCAAATGCTTTTGCTAATCTGATAGTTAAGAAAATAAAGGAAAGTTTAAGAACAAATAACGAGACCCTTAAGATGACGCATTTTACTAGACTTACCTTCTTTGGCAATCTGGAATGATCATCAATGCTTCTTGGAGAACTTCTTCTTGTTTTCTCAGAACATGCTCATCTTCGCCGGCAGCTTTTAACCTTTCAATACGATCTTTTTGTTGGACGGCTTCCTTCTCATATACAACCTTCTCTTTGGTCAATCTTTTTACAACACCCGTTTTGATTGTTAATTGTCTGAGACGTGGATCTGCCATTTAGTCTATAAGAAGTTTTTAAAATTTTAGTTAAGAGGTGAATTTTTAATTTTGTGTCAATATTTTATTACATTTTGGAAGGAGAATGGATAAAAGTAGAAATCAAATCGTTTAGGTTTTGAGTTTTAGTGGGTTATTGTCCGAGTTGTAACGATAGAAATGATGGTTTTCTTTTAAGACTTGAGGTAAGGTAGGAACATGAGTCATATCGACATATCAATTTTAAAAGCCGGGCAAATTATTGATACGTTACGTCGTTAAGTGCGTTATGTTATGGATGGAGTATGTTCAGAGAAATTTTGGATTCGTTCGTCTGCAAAGGATACGTTTATCTGCAATGGATCCGTTCAACAGTGTTTCAAAACTTAATTTTTAGATGCATTTGAAAGATGGCCTTAATTGGCTCTATCTTATATATTAGTCATCTCACACAGAGGAATCGTTGAGAATTGTAAGTCACTAGGCCTTAAATATTTAGGGGTGTAATCGGCGTAAGGTAATAACTGGTGGTCACTTCTCTGACCGTCAACTGTATCTTTATTTTCTTGCTCTGGGTAAAGTTATCATTAGCCGCGTTTTATTATCACCGTGATCTGATCCGGATCAGATCATGATAATAAAACAGCATTGGATCATCATATTTTTTATTATTTAAAGTTTGGTAGCAGTGTCAAATTCGTTCTTTCAAAAGTGACATTTCGAAGCAAAAAAAATATAAACAAATACCCAAAATGGAAGCTGCTGTGGTTGATGTAAGTATTCATTTTAATTTTTATTTCTTTTCTCTATTAAAAACTTTTATAATTTGCAGTTTTTATTTGACAGTGATGAAAGCGAAGAATCAAACAATTCAATTATATCCCTATTAAATTTTATCGATGATGATTCAAGTTCCAGTTGTAGCTCCACAACTGAAAATGAAAATGTTCCTGCAAATCACCAAAGAATTAAAAAGTTTTTGGAAATAATTCAAAGCTATTCCGATGGAGACTTCAAAAAACACTTCAGACTTCATAGGTCCACCGTCCACATATTGATAGGTACACAGTTTTACTCAAATAATATATTTATGTTTAGAAGCTAATGTATTTAAAATGTATTTTAGATCTTTATAAGCATTTACCACGATTCAATTCGACACCAAAAAGAGGTCTGCCGAAAACTTCTGCCGAAAAAGAAGTATATATATTTTTGTGGTACATGGCAAATACCAACACTTTTCGCGAAGTTTTTAATTTATTCGGCGTGTCGCAGTCCACAGCATGGCATATTATTCAAAGAGTGACAATGTGGCTAATATCCATCGGCCATGAATATGTTAAGTGGACAACAACGATGATTTAGAGGAAAGCCATCAGCATGAATCTTTTCCAGAGCTTGATTCTTATTCAGGAACTTCAATCAGTTCAAGGCGGCAGCAATTAATGGAAGATTTAATCAATAGACATGTAATTTAAAGAATAAAAAACTTTTTGTACTCTTTAAATACATTTTTTTATTAATATAAAAATAAATAATTAAAATTTAAGTAAATAGAAACTTAAAACATCACATTTCAATGATTTCATTTCATATTTACATACATTAAAAACAAAAAAGTAAGTAGGAACTTAAAACATCACATTTCATATTGAACTAAATGAATATTTACATACATCAAAAAATGTCGAAAATACTTTTACATGGGAATTTTTTGAAATCATTCTTTAAATTGAAAATGGTTGTAAGAAGCACTTAGGTGACATAAATTAGAACTCAGAACCGTCTGAACCATCAAAATGAAGAGAGTAGTTTTGAAATGACAGTGGTTTGTATGTAACACTTTTAAGAATTTTGTATGATTTTCTCTCGAAATTCTTGGAAGTGTTACATACAACCCACCGTCATTTCATAACTACTCTCTTCATTGGGATGGTTTAAACGGTTCGGAGTTTTAATTTATGTCTGCTAACTGATTTCGTAAACTCTATTAAATTCAAAAAATTATTTCAAAAAATTTCCATCTAAAAATTGTTTCAACTTTTATATAATTTGTTTGAAATTTAAATTACTCATGGCGAACTTTTTGAGTCTGGCACTCTCAAACTCAAAACGCCTCTTTCCATAAGCATCCAGGAACGCTTTTGTCTCGTCTGTACTCCAGATTCGTTTTGACCTATTAATAAAATTGAACTTGATAAATGTGACACTAAAATAATTTAATTTAGAGATTACTTACGATTTATTTGTATTTTCTCCCATTTGTGCTGCAGCTTTCTCGATTTTATTTATATTTTTTGACATTTAAAGCAGGGTTGCCCATAGAACATTTTGCTCAATGATTTTTTTTGTTCCTTTTTTTTGGGGAAAATTGAGATCCAAACACAAAGCAGGATCTTGTGTTGTTGTTGTAATGCATGTAAATCCAAGATCCGGATCAGATCATGGTGATAATAAAACGCGGCTATTAAAACGTTGAAGTATTTGACAGCACTCACATATTTATTTGTTATTTGGATCATCTGTTGTTATCTGTAAAACTTAAAAATAATTTGAAGTAGTTATTTCTTCCGTGATTGACTATTGCCAAAATGTAAAGTTTACCTTTCGTGAAACATTGATAAATTAATAAAAATGTTTGTTTTTGTTTAGAACTATTAAAAAACAACAACTTGAATTGCTTTCAAGGTATTTGAAAAGACATTTCGAGTGAAAAGGCACTTCACAATGCCCTTCAAGCTTTGGACGAATATCCCAAAAACATCTGCTTTTGGTATTGATTAATCTCATAATTGTTGCATTAAAAACTTTCTTTTTAACTTCAATACAAGTTGTATTGAAATTCGTAATATAAAGGCTAGTGTTGCATAGGGCTTTGTTTTATCTCCGACTCTCTTCCTTATATTCATGAGCGACCTTTTGTCTGCCAGTTCTAATCCATTAAACTATTTTGCTGTCTAAAATAGGTTTCTAATTCATATACCTGTCTTTCAGGTTCATTAAATTCCTATCTTCCGACAGTTGTCTTCAATGGGGAATTGTTAACAGTGTAGAATTTATTGCTTCAAAAACTCAATGCTGTCTCTTGTCGTCAAAGCGAAACCCACTCCACCAACTTGCATTGAGGAAACTACTCAACTTTCAGTTCTCGGTATAGTTGTATCATAGATCCTCTTTTATGGAATTATCACATATTCAACATTAGCAAAAATCTTTGACTTACTAAATATGGACTGCTAGTAGCCAACTTCGCATTGGTGTCATCTATTCTCTAACGCTACTAGCCCTTCTGTAGGTTCAGCAGAAATATGGATATGGATAAATTGTCAAACTTTATAGTAATAGGTGTTCTAAGTGACAAACAAATCTTTTTCAAGCAAAGAAACAACAGATGATTTATTATTATATTTGTATTATTTTCTGCAAAGCTGAAAGAGGGCAAGCAAAGCTAAAGAGGTGGAATCACTTTTAAGGGGGGGTTTAAAATACCTTGACATCAAAGTGGCTTTTCCACACCAAAAGAGGCGGAAACGAAGAAGTGATCAGATACAAAGCAAAGTTAGTGTCAAAGAGATGTACACAATGGAGAGGCATTGATGTTGATGAAGTATATTCATATGTAAACCGGTACAGCTCATTGGGATTACTTCTGTCACTTGCAACCAAAAAGAGTCTTCAAGTCGAGCAGCTTGATGCAGTCACCTCTTTTTTACAAGGTGAGCTATCTAAAGATGTTTATATTACTCCGCCTGATGGGTTGGAGATACCTAAGAACAAAATATTGAAATTGAAGAAGTCCATTTACGGACTTAAACAGTCTTTAAGAACATGGAATCTAAAGTTGAGTAAGGCTCTTAAAGCATTTAATTTAAAACAATCACGACATAATCCATGTTTTTATTATAATGATACAAATACTGAATTGATTTTATTTTTGGCAGTTTATTTTGATGACTTGTCAATTTTGTTCAAAAGACATTTAAGTATCTGACAAAAGTTTTATTTAAAGACAGAATTTCATATGAAAGGGATACCAGAAGTTAATTCGTTTTCGGGTATGACCATAGACTATGATAGAAAGAATGAACATTTAAGCATAAATCAAGAACAATTTATTTTAAAATTATTAAGTCGATTTGGCATGAATATTTGTAATACAGTGTCAAGTCCAATGGATGTCAATGTTAAGTAAAGCAAGGAAGATTGTTCCAAAACTGAAAGGGAAAAACTTGAAATGTCGAAAGTACCCTATCAAGAAATAAATGGAAGCTTGCTTCTTGAGGCTCAAATCAGTCGTTCAGATATTTGTTTCGCCGTTAATTTTTTAAGTAAGTTTAACACTAATCCAGGTCGACTTCACTGATTGGAAGCAAAAAGAATTTTAAGGTACTTGAAGGGAACTTTGTACCTAAGACTTGCCTATATTGGGAATGGAAATTATGAAATGTTTGGGTTTTGTTATGCCGATTACGCCAAATGATATAGGTTAAAGGAAATCAGTAAGTGGGTACGTTTTTCTGGCTCAAGGAGTAGCAATATATTTGTAAACAGGTGACTGTTGCGTTGACTACAGCCGAAGCTTTACCTTCTTTACCTTCTCCTATATAACAATTTTATTAAATTAATTGGTTTGTTTATAAATTAAGTTTTTAGTGGGAATGTTGTTTTGGCATCATTTTTATATTCTTAATAAAAACCTTATTTGGTATTATTGCCTTTTAAATAAAAGCTTTTTGTAGCGTACCTCTTTTATTGAGCTCGCTGTATTTTAACTTTTTCAGAATAAATGAGTTTATTTCATCAAACAATAAGTTTAAATTTTCGGATAGAATCCAAAAAAGAGCTTTAAAAATGATAGGAGAACTATTACCGCAAAACCCTTAAAATTGCTAGAACGCCACCGCAATACTTCATGCCTTTTGTTTTCCCGATACATATTTTTACATACAAATGTTCTGTCGAATTAGTCAATTGCATTCCCGTCTCAAACAATTCAGCCGTATTACTTGCACTTATAGGTATGTTCATCAGTTTACCCTTGAGATTACTTTGGAACATCATAAATGAAATGAAATGCTTTACCCAACCCCATTTTTGCCTCTCATTTTAGTATTTAAAACAAAATGTGCATTAGTACCCTCTTCGATCTTCAAACTTAAAACTGTGAGGGTTACCCTTTTAATGTATGCAAATTATAAAAAAAAAAATCGCAAAATAAGAAAAATAAATCCGTGCTAGTAAAAGCATATCAAATTTATTCTAAAATTCAATGGTAAAAGTAAAATGAGGTAATTTTGTTTGGAATAAAGAGATATACAGTCAAAATCGGTTATAACGAACTCGATGGGACTGGAGAATCCGTTCGTTATATCCGGTGTTTCGTTATACCTAACCGATTTTCCATCTTTTGTTCTTTAGCAGTATTTTTTTGGTAATTATTAACTTGTGCAGTAATGGAAAGTAAGTGCAGTAATGGAAAGTGTGAATAAAACATATGTTCACTATTATATGCACTTTTATTTTAAATCTTCAAGTTGGTATCTGTGCAATCATACTTATGTCAAAATCAGCTGTTGAAAATACGTACTCAAGGGATGTGTTGAAAAAGTCTTATTGTTTTTATGTAAAGTTGAATAAGAGTTCAAGTTAATGCGTACATGCAGGTCCAGTCAGAATAGAGTTGAGTATGAATTGAAAGATTGAAATGACATAAGAGTGCCTGTCCACATTAAATTTTTAATGTTAGGTGCAAGCAGTTAGACAGGTAGATTATGTGAGTGAAAAAGAGAGAGATGGGTAGATTACAGCCCAAATGCAAACAATATTATTGGATTCAACATGAAAGATTTTGTATTGTATGAGTGAAAGATAGATAGATTTCAAAGGGTGTGAGATAGGGATGTGCAGATTGATTTTCTCTTAATCGTATGGACACAACGAACATAATAAAACCCAGCATTAAAAATCTAATGTAGACAGGCACTAAAAGCCAAAAGAAGGGTGTGAGGGGAGATTTTGTCCTTAACCGAAAGCCCGTCTTGCCTACAAGCTCCCAGTTGCTGGCAACTCAGTTTTCCTGTGTGAAAGGGGACAAATCAACGCGAAACATTCAGCGCCACAATTAAACTTTCTCTTCTCAAAATAAACTTACACTGCGATAACTGACGCGAAGCGAATCAGGGTGAATCATTCACAATGATAACAAAAATGACAAATAAACAATGCCGCTTCGGCGAATGTGCCACTTTTGCGTTGGTTTGGGAGAGCCTTTAAACCCGACCAATGACGAAAGTTTTGTTTTCGCATCAAATGTTTCGCTTTGGTATTGGGCGAGTCCTAACACACATCACACGTCAATATATTTAGAGATATCACTGTGATTATTGATGATTTTTGGGTGATGTCAAGTAGTCAACGCATTGAATATTTACTATGACAGTCTAATCGTAAATTAATATTTCAAACCAATTTATTTTTATTCTAGTGAAAACAGAGCACAAGAAAAATATGAACGCATCCCCAAATAATAAAATCCTCCCAACCTTTAAGTAAAAAATATTTCTGGAACTGGATGAAGTGTCATTCTATTCCAAGCATTCCAAAACTTTATATGAACTATTTATATGCACTATTTTTGCTGCCTTATTTATCCGAACTATTTCTTTGTTGTTGTTTAGTGTGTAAGATTTTGCTGCGCTGCGTATAAATTTACCAATAAAAAACGCCTATTAAAGTGTTTACAAACTTTTTTTATTTTTAAGTTGGATTCTTCAAAATTCTTCTTAATTTTCTCTCGGTCTTTGAAAATGGTAGAGATTGATGATGCCGATACAGAAAACTCTGCTGCCAACCTTTTATTGGAATCACCAGCTTCGAGCCTTGAAATTATTGCAGATTTTTCTTCAGTCGTAAAAACTCTACGCTTTGAACTCATTTTGAAAAAAATCTAATACATACATTTAACCAAGTATGACTATTCCAGTTCTTCTCAGAAACAGAAATTCGAGTATAAACACAACAAAAAAAAGGGAATTCCCATAATTTATCATTTTAAATGCGCGAAATTTCCAATGCCTACTTATTTTTTTTTATAGTTTCGTTATAAGCGATAAATTTTTAAATATTCCATTTAAAATAGTTCGTTATAAACGATAATTCGTTATAGGCGATATCGTTAAAACCGATATTTGGTTAGTACATTTTGTATATACCTCGGCCGGGACTTCGAGATAAGTTTGTAATAACCGATATTTCGTTATAACCGATGTCGTTATAACCGATTTTGACTGTATATGTAATTTTATTCATTGTGTAGTTTTAAGCCACCGATACTTACTGAACACATTCATTTATAGTGCATTCAATGACACTCTTGCTATTTACCCACTGTCAAATTTCTTAACGTAACCTTACGTTACGATAATTAGAAAATACAACCAGCTGATTTATTCCCGAAGAATTATTTTTAACTATCGTCATCAACATTTTCTTTTTTAATTCTTTCATCTCTATTTAACAACCTTATGCCACTTTATGCTCCCTTTCCGTTTGTATCGTGCGCGTTTTCTTAAACTTGGAAACTTCACCAAAAGTAACAATCTAAAATCTTGTCCCTAATTAATTTTTATGTTGAACCTATTCAAAATTCCATATCCCTATCCAAAACAGAGTTTATTAAAAACAGAATGCAACCTATTATATTCCAAATGATGAACGCAGATGGCACCAATTCAAATGGTTCGAGAAGTAACAATAATAGTTGTTCCCTAAATACAAAAACTATTCAAGTATTCGAGGTAAGCATTATTGATTTGGTGACTTGACAAAGATCTTATCTTTGGTGACATAATAAGTATTCTCTTGCTTGGTAGCTTTTCAACAAACTCTTTCAAAACTACTCCCCAGACGAAGTATTCGTATCGTTTAATGGCGGCAAGGATTGCACCGTCGTTCTAGATCTACTTAGCCAGTACTTAAAACAAAACGAGAATCTACAGAATTGTGTGATAAATGTTCTGTACATTCGCCCGAAAAATCCGTTTCAAGAAGTCGAAGACTTCGTAGCACAATGTAAGCAAAATTATCGGGTGGATATGATAGAACAGCAAGGGAGTATTAAGCCAGTGCTTGAGGTGATGTGTGCTGAGAGGCCCAAACTGAAAGCAGTTCTTATGGGCCTTCGACGAACAGATCCTTACGGACGTGACATGAAGCCCATGCAGGTAAGCGTAAAGATTTGTATAACATAACAACTGCCCTTATTTAAAAAATATATATACATTAACAGCAAACAGATCCAGGCTGGCCTCCCCTGCTCCGAGTGAATCCGATCCTGGACTGGACGTGTCAGGACATATGGGGATATCTTCTAGAGAAAAAAGTTCCCTATTGCTCGCTCTACGACATTGGATACACGTCATTGGGCGAGACGACCAATACCAAGCGAAATAAACACCTTCGAAGGGAAGATCCTGCTACAGGTGAAGTTACTTACCGACCAGCTTACGAACTGTTGGATGATGCGTTGGAGAGAGATGGCCGTTGTTGACACAGAATAGGTTATCAGAAAAACTATGGCCTTTTTTATTCCAGTTTAATTATTACTCGAAATAAAAATTAACATAACTGGGTATACACCATGTTGTTGATTTTTCTCCTCTTTTTTTTTTTAACGATATATGTTCCTATAAGCCAAGATCCTTTGATGGGAATCTTTTTACTAAGTATGATGAGCCCTATGTTAGGTGCTGTCTTTTTTCTTGTGACTATGTTGGTTCGACAAGAAAGCGAGATGACCCTTGGGGCATTTGTTGGCATAGTGACCCTTGTGACCACATTTATAGCAAGTTATCTCTTCCAGGGGTCTGGGTACGGGTTTCTGTGGGGATTCTTGTTTGATGGCACCTTCGGCGGTATTTTCCTCTGGCACCGTTGTGCTTACATTATTCGGATTGTTCTGTTGTTGTTGCTGATGATGCGGTTGATGGTGATAGTGGTGATGGTTTTGCACTTGTTGTTTGTAGTATGAGAGTGAACGGAAACGTTGTTCTTCCTGCCGTATCGTCATTTCTCTCTGTTCCGGGGGCATCTTCGGGCAACCAGACGCCTTGTGACCCAATTCGCCGCAATAGTGACAAGTAGGTAAACGCTTAACCATTTGATCTTTGGGGATTTCAGGAGGCGCTGGAAGTTCAAATCTCGGATGCATGTATTTACAAGCAGAGCCATCGGGACAGAAACCGGCCAAGTAGTTCATGCACAGCACGCGTCGCACATGCCTGTGGCGACAATGGGGACCGTGTCGACAGAAACCTCTGTCGTACCACGGACAGTCCTTGAGCTTGCTTTCCGGATCAATGTGCAGGAAGGGACACTCTTTGTTGTGGCACGCATTGAATCGAGAGTAGAAGTAGCATTCGGGCATTTTTGTCATATCGTATTCGTGCAAAAACTCACACTGATCACCCTTTTTGCACAATCCACGTAGCCAATGTTTGCAGACGACCGTCCTGTCCCCGCGTACATGACGGAAGGGACAAGCAGCACCTTTGTCGCACATGGAGCCATCGGCACAGTTAAAAAATTGACAAACTGCCGCCGTTGATTCTAGAATAGTAATTTGTTTTATGAATTCACAAAGAACATTGATACAAAAATTAACAAATACAAAATTATACATACTGTCCATTCCAGGGAAGGGTAGTGGAAGCGCACCGAATTGTCCATTTAGATCTTTTTCTATTTTGAACTCGATGTGAGTTACATTCGCTATAATAATATCCATGGTGTTGGGTTGTGTTAAGTGAAGCCAATTCTTTTAAATAAATTGTTTATATTTTATTTATTGTTGAAAATGCATTGAAAAATGCCAGCCCGGTCTAACCAGCTAAAACACCTTACAAAAAACATATACACTGGGGAAGGTGAAGAAAGTGAGAAATGAAAATTTAAAACGGAACAGAAATTCAACTCGAAAGAAAATGTCAGAATAGGTTGGAACAGCGAGCTCTAGCGGGAAAAATTATTTTTTTAAAATTTAGGTTGGAACCACATTATCTTCGCTATTATGCCTGTTGTGCACTAGGAAAATTGTGTAGTTTTCTTTCCATATCCACAATAATCGGTGTTTGTGTGATAGATCTTGATCTAAGATCAGCTTCGTTTCTTGATATCTCAAAAATGAAGAATTTTTGAATTGGAACCAAAATCTCGAATACGCCGCCGTACACAAAACTTGCTCTTGCACTAATACCAGATTATTGATATGATATTGATCCATATTGCATGTGATCTTCTGATTCAATGTTGCATAGCTTGTTTTGTGTTTTTCATAAGTGGAATGAATTTATTAAGGGAGAATCTTAAATAGCTATTCTGCTATTCAGTCTGGGGCTAGTTTCGTAGACCATCTTTGGTTCATGAGCTTTCCAGCTCGTATAATATCCCGAAATGGCTAACTTTATTCAACTTAAAAACTAAGTTACTTATAATGGGTGATTTTTTTGAGGTTAGAATTTGACAGATCACGCGGGATTTCAGACATGGTGTCAAAGAGAAAGATGCTCAGTATGCTTTGACATTTCATCATGAATAGACTTACTAACGAGCAACGCTTGCAAATCATTGAATTTTATTACCAAAATCAGTGTTCGGTTCGAAATGTGTTTCGCGCTTTTTTATCGACAAATTTTGTTCAGCGATGAGGCTCATTTCTGGTTGAATGGCTACGTAAATAAGCAAAATTGCCGCATTTGGAGTGAAGAGCAACCAGAAGCCGTTCAAGAACTGCCCATGCATCCCGAAAAATGCACTGTTTGGTGTGGTTTGTACGCTGGTGGAATCATTGGACCGTATTTTTTCAAAGATGCTGTTGGACGCAACGTTACGGTGAATGGCGATCGCTATCGTTCAATGCTAACAAACTTTTTGTTGCCAAAAATGGAAGAACTGAACTTGGTTGACATGTGGTTTCAACAAGATGGCGCTACATGCCACACAGCTCGCGATTCTATGGCCATTTTGAGGGAAAACTTCGGAGAACAATTCATCTCAAGGAATGGACCGGTAAGTTGGCCACCAAGATCATGCGATTTGACGCCTTTAGACTATTTTTTGTGGGGCTACGTCAAGTCTAAAGTCTACACAAATAAGCCAGCAACTATTCCAGCTTTGGAAGACAACATTTCCGAAGAAATTCGGGCTATTCCGGCCGAAATGCTCGAAAAAGTTACCCTAAATTGGACTTTCCGAATGGACCACCTAAGACGCAGCCGCGGTCAACATTTAAATGAAATTATCTTCAAAAAGTAAATGTCATGGACCAATCTAACGTTTCAAATAAAGAATCGATGAGATTTTGCAAATTGTATGCGTTTTTTTTTTTTTAAAAAGTTCTCAAGCTCTTAAAAAATCACCCGATAGTTTAATATGAGGCTCCTTAATGTTTTGTAGATAATGTTTTAAGCAAGAAGTACTTAAAATGAGATTAAAATGTATCCTTTCGAAATACGGTGGGTGGGCAGTTAAAAATGAGGAGAAATTCTTAATCTAATAAAGATCGTTGTAGGGCTTTGGATAGTTAAAGGAGCCTGAAGAAAGCGATTGATAAAATATTTATACGGGTTTCTACGTTATTCAATAGTTTCATGAGAATAATTAATAGAAAGTGTTCTTGATATGGAGGTAGGACCCAATAGTGTATATAAGGGTCATGACCCCCTCCATAGATTTTTTTAATTTTCGAAGAAATTCCCTTGAATTTAAAAATCAGAAATCCAGCCACTCAAATTCATCAATTTTTCACCAATTAACGATCCAGGGGGTCATATGAGTAATGAAGCTTGAAGTTGTATAAGTAAAGATTTGGTAGTAATTTAACGATATTCTACAAAGAGCGGTTTGCTGTCAAAAACAACTAAAACCTTTCTTTTTACACAATATTAATTTATTTTCATAAGATCTTCTGTGAGAGAAAAATCAAATATTCAGGTTAAAAGAAGAAACTTTGAATAAGAGATCGCCAATTTAATATGTATTAAGTTGCCTTTACATTCCTGAAACTTTTCATTCTTCAATTCCATCTTATTTTATTTGACGCACTAAATAGTGTAAGGTTTTCTGTGTTTTTTTTTCTTTCAAAGTTGATTTTCTATTAAGTACAAAAACTTTTAATTTTTCTTTAAAAATTAAAGAAAAATATACTTTTTGGGGTGAATTTGCTTTGGAGGCTCTAGAACTGAGATTTAAATACGAATTTCAAGAATATAAATTTAACAAAAATGCAGCAAAAGTGTCACTTTCGTTAAACTAATGGCTAATTGAAAAATATAATGTATGTTTTATATCTATTAACATGATATATAGAACTGAAGTGACAAGAGATTCTGTAATGTGTAATTTGTGAGTGCCACAATAAAGTTTCTTTTGAACTTATTTGTTTTTATTTAATTTTTAGAGAAATTATGCACTTAAGTGGACCTATTTCCAAATTCAAGCACCAAACATTTTTCCCTATACAATTTTTAAGTTTTGTTGCAAGCCTGTAATTTTTGTCTCCTAGCATCAGCTCCAATATACGAGTAAGCAGACTGATAACGGTAGTAATAAAAAGTCCTGAAAATTGAGTCCGAAAAAAATACGTCAAAAAAAGCCAGAAAATTCTCCATAACAGATTCTGTTTTATTATCCTACTAAAAAAAAGATCACATTTTTCTGGCAAACTTTCTAATTTAATGGGTTTTTGATTTTTGTAGCTTTCTTCTCATTTATATTGTTAATATAATAACTTAAGTTGTTACCTAATCCCTTGAAATATGTTAATGTAATGTTAAGATACACATTAGGTAATTTAAATTTTGTCAGCCTCCTATTTTTAAGCTGTGCTCAAAAACTCATCCTTATGATAAGATTATAAGTCTGGATCCGTCTTCGGTAGGACCAAAAACACACCAACGTTAGTTATGGATTACTTAAAAAAATAACCGATTTCGGTTGATTAGAGAAATTGAGCAAAAACCTCTGTAAGTAAACTAGCTCTGAATCTTTGGTTTTTTTTTTCGGTTCACTTGACTGTTTTATTAAATTTGCCAGAGATTTTACTGTTAATTTTTAAAATGTTACCAATTCTATCTGCAGCTCAATCAATAGATTGTATTTCTCGAATTTTGATTTAATTCATAACAAACTTTAAATAAATATTTAGAATAATTTTAGACAGAAAGGGATATTTGCTAATCATTTTCCAACCATGTAGTAACTTATATCGTTTTTGTAATTTTCTGTCATTATTCTATTATTATTTTATTATTATTCACCGATCTTTGAAACCAAAAACAAGGGTTTTTTGTCAGTTTTATATTAGAAAAGTATCTCCAAAATTCCATAAATTACTAGTAAAATTATATAATTCATATACTAATGCCAGTCTTCGCTCAGATGCAAGACACGAACGCGGGAAAAATTCTTGATTTGTGACTGAGTGTGAACTAGACCTAATTAAACTATTCTCCTGTCACTTTTTGTATCACTTCACATACGTTTAGTTTTCTATTAAAGGCGCTAATCCATCCAAAATCATAATTTTGTACTTGATTTTTGATTTAAATCAATATACCGCTAATTTCTTAAATAATTTTATCTTGAGTTAATTTCCATCCATTCACTTCCTTTAAGTTAGTTTATCTTACACAGCTGAACATGGTTATCATTAGAGCAATTAACCTCCCAGATGCCGGTCTAGTTTACAGCTCCACCAACACACAATTGAAGATTGGCGACCGGATCATTGGAACAGGAACTCTTTATGTTAACCAAGAGTAAATACGTCCATCTAATAATGGCGAATATATTGAAATAAAAATAACAAGTTGTATATAGTTCCTTAGAATGGATGCCCACAGATGGCCCCGAAGGTCTATCCATACTCTGGAAACAAATAAGTGTTCATGGAGTTGCACCTAATCCAGTTAAATGCATTTATTTTATGTTAGATCATAAATTAGTATGGGAAGGTGTTTATGGTGATGTCCCCATACCAAATGGCAATGAACTAAATGGAGGAGAAAGTGATGATGATGAAGAATCAAATAGCGAAGAAATGACTGAAATGTGGCTTATTCCAAGCGATCCAAATACTGTTGATTCGATATATCAAGCCATGACCGATTGTCAAGCTCTGCACCCAGATTCGTCTGAAAGTATTTCTGGTTCCGAGAGTGATTATATGGATTTTGAATCGGTCGGTCAGGACCGCGGTGACGGTGACGATGATGATGAAACCGATGATAATGTGGGTGGAAATATGCAGGATTTGAATATAAATGATGAAAGGTTTGCCGATGCAGAAGAGTAAACAAAGAAAATTAAATGAGATTGAATTGAATTCCTATTTCAAAGAAAAAAGAGTAATAAATTAAGTTTTTTTCTAATTGTTTTTAAGCATGCTCTTAGTTTAATTCTTAGGGGAAAGGTATGAAAAGTCAGATGCATAAAAAATATATAAATGGTTTGAGTAGTTCAGATTAAAACATAGTTTCTTAGAACTCCTTGATACCATAGCTTATTGATAGACCGGTGCTCTTAGAATAAAAGTTTGTAACTGCATAAAACTGAATATGCACAAACATTTTCGAAAATGCTTTTTACATTTTTTCCAAATATTGAGAGTTTTTATGAAATCTGTCGATGCTAACTACTCCCTTAAGATTTTAACAAACAAATTTCAAAAAAATTATCCAAATAAAACTGCGAGTCTTGTTTTCGCCCAATTGTAAAGTATTTCATACTTAAAGAAGAAGTAATTTGTTGACGCAAGTGAATATGTACAACGATAATTTAATCATTGTTTATTAGCGTTTTTAAGCACCGAATAGTTTAAATGAACAATTTTAGTGATTTAAGTAAAACTCAATTTCTGGTCTAAAATTTTAAGACCAATTGGTTGATTTACATACCTAGCAGTGTGTCAAAAGCTAAAATCGACTTGATTAAACACCAAGACCTAACCCGACTTGCAGCTGATAAGATTTGGCCGAAGCCTTAAGAGCATAATAACATTCGTACAGATAAAACATAAAGGGAGGTAAAAATAAATGAAAAAACAGCAGCAGTGTATCTGATTCTTGGGCAAAAATAAAACAAACTATGGGAAGTTAAGAACTGGCGTTAACGCAAGTTCTTGTTCTGTGAAGGAGATGTTCTTATATTGGAAGCTGTCAGTTATTGTGGAACAGTTAAGATTGAGGTCGTTACATCAAAAATTTCTGCAACTAGGCGTAAAAGAACGTTGGAAAAAAATATTCCTAAATATTCTAAAATTTGTTGATCCATAAACCTGGCCTACTAACAAGATAACGTGCTTATTCAGTCAGTGCGCATAATAAAACCTTGGACAAAGGAGCAAAACTTGCACTTCGTTCAATAACTGCCGTAATCATCTGATTTAATGACCCCAATCTTAACTCTGCCATAATATCAGACAGCTCTCCATTAGAAAATACCTCCTTTACAGCTATGATGAAGCTTTTAACACTTTTTTTATGTTCTCAATCGTAAAAGTAAGAACTCGCGGGTTTATTTCGATAATTTTGTTTGCAATTCTTAAAATCTAAAGGGAATAGTTAGCTCAATAAAGGTGGTGTGTCTTAGAAAACAATCTCAAAATTAAGCTTTTCGTTAAACGATGAAACCAAATCGTTTTGAAGTGTGCAAGTGTTAATAATTGTTTTGACTTATGAGTAAATAATACATTCAACACTTGTTTTTTCTAAAATAGCAACAATTATTTATAAAACATGCCAATCCATATTGTTTTGATCTTAGAATTTTGTCTTTTTCGGTTGCTGACCCAAGACTAAGGAAGGAATCTGTACATATGTAATTGTTGTACGTACTCAACATAGACTTAATGGCAGGCCTACATCCCTAAATTACGGTGAAATTTTTTAAGCGAATCTATTAAATAAATAATGAAAGTAAATTATATCGTTATTGATATACATTTATTGCACTTTTAATGCGACCGAGCACTATGCCATGTGTTAATAAGATACCTTATGCAGGTAGCCAGATCTAGAATTGACAAAAAAATGACAATTTTCGCAAATTCGAATACATGATTGTAGTGTTTTTAGTTAAGTCAGAAACAAGAATTTCACTGTAGGATTGATTAACGGTCAGAAAGATAAATGTGCTTAATCAAACGATCAAACACCGTTTGAATATCCAGAAAATAAACATCAATTCTTTTAAAATGATGTTGATGACGGTTCCACTTTTCTGTAAGATATGATATGAAGTTATTTATATTCAATTTTATTTATATTACCATCGAATAATCACAGAATTCATTGGATAAACCTATTTGTAAATACAAATTAGATTATTTTACTTTATTGGTAATTCTGTTAAACCATTTTTAAAACATTTATTAAAAAAAAAAAAACAATGTGAAAACTAAATGCTGTCTTCGTTCAAAACCGTGACTGTTTCAATTTGTAACCAAACCAACTAATTTTATTCACTAGTTTTAATTTTAATTTGTTATTCGCTTTTCTCGTTGAAAGTGTCCCAATGTGTGATGGCATATTGAGCCTATTTTTAAATTTCTTACTCATTTTAGCGTCTTTTTAGAGGAAGTTAATTCAATGAATAGCATGTTGCACACACAAGGTTCTCAATGGGTCGAATATGACCCCTCACAGTCGAACTCACCATGTCGCAATTTATCACAGCCAACTCATCGCAACTAAGCTTAAAACTTAATCAAGAACAATGATTAAGAAAGATTAAAATTATGTATTTAACATAATACATATATCGTCGCCGTTTTATTAAAATTTCCTTAGTCCATTTTTGTGTTTTGAAGTTTGAAATCAATATGCAAATTAATAGATTTTGGGAATTTGAATTCTTTCTAATTCAAAAATTGTGCATCGTAGACCTTAGGGAGCTTTGAGAAAATATAAATTTTGTCATTTGCGTGAACTTGGCGTATTTATTTCATTTTTGAGGAAAATTGACTTAAGCTAAGTGTACACGATTGCCAGATTTGCAAATATTGCCATACAATCGTGTACACACCAAATTAATTTGCAGACAAATAATAATTTGTAGATATCTGGCAATCGTCTACACGCAAGCTGACAACCGTGTACACACCAAATTGATTTGCAGAAAAATTTGTTCATCAATCATTTTGAAGACAAATGAATTTGCAGATGTGGCAATCGTGTGTACACAAAATTCATTGGGAGATCACCAAATTTTTTTCATTTTCTGACGTTTCTGCAAACGTCTGACAGTGAATAAATTTGCAGATGCCGTTTGAGGAACATTTGCAAATTTATTCATTGGCAGACAAATTTGGCGAAAACTACAAGGTAAATTTTTTGTGTGTACACCGTTTGCAGAAAATCTACAAATGTTTGCAAATCTATTGCTAGCTATTTGGCCAAATTAGTTTGTCGACATTGTCAGACAAATATTTGGCAACAGATTTGCAGATTTTTATAGATATCTGCAAACCGTGTACACACAAATTAAATTTTCAGCTCATTTTCATTCATTGTCAGACCTGGCAATCGTGTACACTAACCTTTAGGGAGTTTTCAAATAACGACGACGATATAAGTTGTCTTTTTGAAATCCACCAACACTGGTCTGGTCCCTTTGCGGATTGTTAAAAAATGCGTTTTTATCAAATTCTATTTCAGTAAAATACAAGGTGCATGAAGTAGGTAAAACAATTAATTATTTTATAGCAAAGCATTTTCATTTATTTATCTTTTGTATAAAAATTAAAAATTATGAAACAAGATGTATTCTACTTTTCAGCATTAACCAATCCATCGGCATATTGAAATTCTGGACTGTTCTCATACTCACACATGTCTAGGGCAATAATACAACTCTCTTTCACCACCCGTTTGTCATCGTTCACATAGCTATTAAGGATTTTCATACACTCATCTGTTGCAATCGCTCCTAATGCTTCTGCACACTCGTGGCGAACCATTTCGTTTTCACTAGGATCCTCAAGATTTTCTTTTAGGTATTGGATACTGCATGGTTCTTGTAGTTGGCCCAAAACAAATGCAACTTCGTGTCGAAAAAGAGCACTCTGATCTTTTAAACCTTCAGTCAAAGCTAATACGCTTTCTTCAGTTCGCAAGTTTCTTAGACTGAACATTGCACGATATCTATCAAACAGCGATTCCTCTGGATTAAGATAAGTTTTCTTTAAATCAGCAACAGTGAGTTGATTTTTTGCTGGCGGAGAAGGATCTACAGAACAATATGGATTGTTGTCATCTACAGAGTTACCATTTTTTAGCCAATTCACGCGGTCTAGAGCAATTTTACATGTTTCGGCAACTTCTACACAAGGATCGTTAAGGTATTTTTCAAGAATTGGTATAACTTCAGGCACACCAATTGCTCCAAGTGCTTCACCTATAAATTAATCACGCTATTGATGTTTTTGTTTGTCTTTCATTTGGTTAAACTTACCTGCTTCATGTCGGACCATTGGTTCTTGCTTGATGTCTTCTAGGACTTTAGTTAGAATGGCAATAGCAGATGTATCTTGCATTTGTCCCAAACAATAAGCCAATTCGTGTTTGAGCAAAGCTGAATCATCTTCAAAACATCTACTTATTTCTTCAACTGATTCCTTTCCACCTATGTTTTTCAATGTGAACAATGCCCGGAATCGTTCTTTCAGGGGCCGATCCTTATTATTCAGAACTTTTCCAATGCAATTAATTTGTTCTGAGGATATTTTTGTCATTATGAAAGTTAATTTGCACTTTTGCAGGTATTCTTAATTTTTCTGATTTAAAATAAATGGTGAAATGTGATTCGAAGTCTGGGTTTTATTTTGACAGATGACAGTTTATGCATTTGAAACTTTTTAGGTTTGTTCGAGTAAAAATAATTTTGTTAGCCAGTTTATATTTTTTAGATTTCTGAGAATTTTCTCAGAGGAATTGACAGTTTACAGAGTAGAAGATTTATATATTACAACAATCAAATTAGCTTTGCATTTCTTTTCATCCTTTTTGAATTTTGCGATAGAGAATTTTTGAGAAATCAAATCATACAAATTCTATCCTTAGATTTCTGACAGTAATAGCCTTTTCACACCAAACCCAAAACCGGGTTTTCGGCAAAAAGTTTTCGAAAACCCGAAAATCGTTCACACCGAACATTTACACGTTTTCATTTGACATTTAAATTTGTTTAACACCGGCTGTCAAATTTTGTATTGATGCAATTTGTGAGTAAAAAGTTTTGTTCTTCTCAAATTATTTGTGAAAATAAAATGAATTCTAACCAATTGAAATCCATTTTAATACATAAAAAGAAAGTTGAACAAAATATGAAGATTTTGTTAAACTTTTTTTCATTACCTCAAGCCTCTATCAAAAAAAAAAAGTCGTTTTCTTTTGAAAATCCTGGAACTTCGAAAGAAAAGAAAAGCTTTAATTGATGCAATTGAAAATCGTAATCGACAAAGAAATATGTGGACAAAGGTTAGCTTGTTATAACAATTCAATTCAATCATTTTATTTAAAACATTTTCTTCTTCTTCTTTCACAACAAATTCAATCAAAAATACTGAGCTTATGACTATTGCTTCTGTTGGCCAAATGTGCCTTCAGAATCGCCATATATTGTGGCCGTCCGAGCAACTTATAGGCGGGGTTAAGAAGATTCTGAACGATTTCGTGTAGGTCCTTATAGCCGGAGCAGAAAAGGTCAATTCTTAGTTCGTACCAAAATCACACTCATCCAGAGCGATTACTGAAGCTAAAATGATGGGCTGCAATTTCTCCATGACTATCTCTTTGGATTCTTCCTTTGAGGACTCAACTCACCTGGCTTGTCCAAAGCACTGAGGGTCTTCTTGATGTTGCCATCGCTGTCCATCAAGGGGCAATAGCCCACTGTTGTGGTTTTATTCACTGGAACAACGATGAGAAATTTGTATGATGAAGGAGAATGTGCAAATGCAGAAATATACGGGACCTCGTCTACCTATGCCGGATAAATTGCAATTGGATCGGATCCAAATGGCTCGAAGTCAATTGGATTGGTCGTGTAGTGTATGTCTAGCTTTATACTTTCAAAAATATTATGTGAAAGTGACAAAGTCGTGTCTTGAATAGCTTTTGAATACTAGCGTTTTAAAGAGCGACCGATCGAAGGTGCACATAAACCGCTACACTTGCCTTAAGATGAGTTTTGGATGTTACGGATGCTTTGGAACTAATTTATACTAACTTGAATTCAAGGGCATTGCAAGAGTGATGTAAATTAGGAAACAAACGAAAGTTATAATACATTGAAAATTAAATCGAAAAATAATACATATAACGGATGCAATTCGAAAGCATATTTTGAAGTTTTCAACCGAGGACTTACATTACTGCCGAGAGAACTGAAATAAAAAATATTTACCGTCGGATTTTAATATGGGAGCTATGCATAGAATGTTTAAAAGAGAAGAGTGACTTATGTGAGGAATTTTAAATGATGGAAGAATCAAAAAGATGATGGAAGAAAAGAAAAAGATGCAAAAAAGAAGCACAATGAACATTTATGGATAAAAAATAATTCAGCATGTTGGCATGTGCACTTGTAAACATTTTTGAAAATGTGTTTAGTGAAAATTCATATTTTACAGAAATCACATTATGGGCCGACTCCTGTTTACCTTAAAATAGAAACTCTATAATGTCTTTTGCACCACCAAATTTCATCCAGAATCATGGACAAGTAAAAAAAATTACTCTCAGGTTCAGTGTTCCTGGTCACTCGTGCATCCATAGTGTTATCGAGAGACGACTGGAAAAAGGGAGTATTATTCTCCAATTTCTTTAATGAGAACCTTAATTAATATAACATATAAAAGATCAAAAGTAGTCTAAATGCAAATGATGCCAGCTGACTTCAAAAACCTTCAAGAATGTTTGAAGTTCTTTAATTTTTGAAGCAATTCCATTCACAAAGGTCTGTGAATTGCAATTTACAAATAACTTACTAGTTCTTGAGTATAAAACCGAGTACGTCCAGGATAACCTACAAGCACAGATAATAATTTTATACAGATGTCTCACCCTTATGGCGAGAAATGATATATGAAACTGAAATCAACCAAAAAAAAGAGCTTTTTCAAAAAGCTTTAACTCGTCTTCTTTCCTCTGAATGAAAACAAAGGCAAAGAAAAAACTGAAATCATTTTTGTATGTTCTTTTCCTCTCATAATCCTAATGCACAGATACACATAATACACCACGATCATTCTTCACAAACCAAAACTCGTTTTATTTTGGTTTTTTTGTGGTGTGGTTGGTGGTGATGCGTTGAAAACAAGTGCAGGAGAGTTGATCGCTTGTCGACGACGAGAAAAAAAATATTTACAGTTGTCTTTGGAAATAGAAACAAAGCAAGGACAAGGTTGTCTTTATGGCTCGAGTTCGTATAATCGGATATGTAAATGCTAGCTGCGTGCATTCATGTGGATTTTTTTTTTTATAAATTCATCTTTTTCTTCAATTTTCTAAAATCTCCACGAATACATTTTTCAGTTTTATATCTTTTTAAACGTAATGAAGTGTTGTTGACTGGTGTCAATTGGATGATGAGGTACCCATGTACTGTACAATGCACAATGTATGTACCTCATTGTACATAATGAGTCAACAATTAAAATAATATTTTTAACTTCCCATAGGAAGTTATTGTAATGGGTCCGATTTGTCAAATTGAAAATTTTGACATTTCTCGACGTTTCAAGTTCCCTAGAGTCAAAATAAAAGATTTTTAGAAAGATGTCTGTGCGTGCGTGTGTACGTACGCTCGTACGTCCGTACGTCCGTATGTCCGTATGTCCGTATGTCCGTATGTCCGTATGCCGTACGTCCGTACGTTCGCGTCGTTTTTTTCGTTGTCCATAGCTTAAGAACCAGAAGAGATATCGACTTCAAATAAATTTTGTTATACAGATAATAAGGCAGAAAGATGCAGAAAGGGCTCTGAAGAAAATTGCGTGGGTGTTTTTTTTACCATAGCAATTTAAAAAAAGGTGAACATTTTGGTTAAACCTAAATATATCATAAACCAATGACGCTAGAGACTTGAATTAAATTTTTATTATATATTGTAACGTGATACAAAAGAATTATATTTTTGGAAAAAAATCCAATTAACGGTTTTTTTTATAAATCAAAAAAACTGAAAAAAAAAATTTGTCACCTCGAAAATTTTACGACTAAAATAATATGATTTCATCTCCAAAACAATTTTGTGCAACGAAGAATAATGTTTTTGACATGTGATAAAATTTTGAGAAAATCTAATTGACAGTTTTTTTTATAAAAAATAAAAACCTAAAAAAAAACAATACTAAAACTTGGTAAAAATTTACTTTCGACTCAAATAGCTTTCCAAAAATTAAAAATATTGGCTTCAAACTTATTTTATTTCACAGAAAATATTGTTGTCGATATTCAGTAATTTTTTTATAAAAATCCAACAGTCCGTTTTTTCATAAAAAAATAAAATCTACAAAAAATAGTACGCAAATTTGGTAAAATTTGATACATAGACAAACTTTTAAACAAGACAAATCGACAGACGGGATGGGAAGTTATCAGTGTGGGTCGCATCCCAGCCTCTTTTTTTCTAGTTTGCAAGGGGGTTACACACCTCGGTGTGGCATACACCCAACCTCGTACCTACCCCAAATTGCATAATTGCAAGCAAGGGGTTGCTGGGAGGTAATAAACCCCCATATATACCTCACCTTTCAAATTCCACCGTTATACTCGGTGCTTGCCACATATTTATGTAAGCAAGTAAAAAAAGAAAAGAAAAGTACAGTAAGTCATTTGGCATTACCCAAAATACATAAAACCCTTTGATGCGCTCGTTGATTTATTCGGGGGCCTGTTATGTGTTTGTTGTTGTGATTTGTTAGTAATGTTAGTAATGTGTTTTAAGGTTTTTATTTTTTATAAAAAAACTGTCAATTCGATTTTTTTTTTAATTTTACTGAATGTTGACAACAATATTTTTTGAAAGATAAAATTAGTTTAATCCTTTCGGGACGGGAGTGGGACGTTTACATATAAATATTCTTTGTTCTGTACCACTCTCGCACCGAAAGGGTTAAATCCAATATCTCAACATTTTGAAAATATATTTGAGTCGAAAATCAATTTTTATCAACTTTTATTAATTTTTTTTTAGGTTTTTTTTATATTTTGTAAAAAAATTGTCAATTCCATTTTTCTCAAAATTTTTCTGAATATTGAAAACAATATATTTTATAAGATAAAATTAGTTTAAAGCCATAATGTCAAATTTTTGAAGAGATATTTACTTCGAAAAACAATTTTTACCAACTTTTGTTTCATTTTTTTTTAGGTTTTTAATTTTTTGTACAAAAACTGTCAATTCGATTTTTTTCAAAATTTTACTGAATGTTGACAACAATATGTTTTAAAAGATAAAAGTAGTTTAAGGCCAATATCTCAAAGTTTTGAAAAGATATTTGAGTCGAAAATAAATTTTTACCAATTTAAGTAGCATTTCTTAAAAGTTTTTATTTCTTATATAAACAAATACAAATTGGATGAATTAAATTAATTTGAAGTCAATATCTTCTACAGTTCACGAGATATCGAGAAACGACCATCATTCTTTACCCATGTTGCGTAGGTACTAGATTTTTTTTATGAAAAAATGGACTGTTGGATTCTTATAAAAAAATTATTGAATATCGAAAACAATATTTTCTGTGAGATAAAATTAGTTTGAAGCCAATATTTTTAATTTTTGTAAACATATTTGAGTCGAAAGTAAATTTTTACTAAGTTTTAGTAGATAATGTTTTTATATTTTGTAAGGAAAATGTTAACTTGATTTTTCTCAAAATTCTTGAGCTATGGACAACGTACGTACACAGCCACGCACAGCACGCACAGACATCTTTCTAAAAATCTTTTATTTCGACTCTAGGGACCTTGAAACGTCGAGAAATGTCAAAATTTTCAATTCGACAAATAGGACCCATTACAATAACTTCCTATGGGAAGTTAAAAATAGAAAACACAGAAACCAAGTCATGTGCACATTCACTTGTCCCTACTTGCCCACACAATTTTCATATATCAATACACATTACAAGCAACTTCTTCTATTCTCCTTACCGGACACCTAACAATCTAACATTCACAAAAAAATAAACAAAAATGATCAACTCTTTCTTCTTCTACGCACCAAAACGAGCATAAAAAAACAAGATACAGACATAACCTACATCAACTCCCATATACTTCCTTGTAAAAAATAGGGTTGTTGTTGTTTATATTTGTTTCCAATGGACCGAACTTTGTTTTTGTATTCATTGGCAAACAAAATGACAAAAGAGAAGAGAAAAAAAAAGAAAAAGAAAATATGCAAGGCAAAAAGAGCTTTTTCAGCTTTATTTTTAAAAGCTCTTGTCTGTTAAGGCTTGTCTGTTAAGGAAAAAAAATGTTTCATTTTTTCCTGCAGGGATGAGACATCTGTATAAAATTATTATCTGTGCTACAAGCATCCAAGAAGGGCCAACAGTAACAAGATAATCTCTTCGAAAGGAATGGTTTATTAAAAATAATCTGCCGGACTCCAAAATACAATCCTTTCAAGCTATGTGCAAGTGCAGCATAAGCCCCAGCTAGATAGTGATTTTTTTAAAGTAGTTATTGCACCTATTATTATTTTTTTTTATCAAAACCTTAAGAAGCTTTATAAATACTTCAAAAATATTGTTTTTCTTTACTGTAAATTGGTTCTTTTCATATAGTTTTAAATACTATAATGTTATATGTCGAAACAAAAATAAGATCTCTAAAAGAAATATAATCAAATAAATGTTCTATTTCAAAAAAGAAAAACGTTAATTTATTAGGTTTCCAACATCAAAAAAGAAATTTTAACATCTGCATTAATATATTATCCAGCTATGGTAATTCATTTTCTGTTTTCATGCTATATACAGATATTAAGGGTGAAATTAAGATACTCAAAACTTTGTAGTCGATTTCATCAGAACATGGACACCTTAACATATAACATTATAGTTTTAAGGCTTATATAAGCTCAATTCTTTTTGAGTTGGCCAACTCCAAATTTAAATATTTCGTTTCTTAATTGTAATTACCTTCAGTCTTACTTTCTTGAGTTTGAAAAAGTTCTAACAAGTAAATAAAAACAAACTTTTGAAATTAAAAAAAAAAAAAACATTTATTGCTTCGCCACATGAGCATCATACAAAATTCTCTTCTCGACCACTGATCTGGGTCGCTTAGGCTGCTTCACCAATTCAGATTCATCCATTGGTGGAATAATGTGACCCCTTCTAGTAATAACAGACGGCTTGGTCAACTCCCGAAATGCTGTCTCCGGTATGAAATTCCTTCCAATGGGAGCCCTTATACTGGCTTCATAATCTTTGACCGTTTTGAAGGGGAATGGAACATCCGAAACTAGATGTTCTCTCAATTTTTTGTTATTGACATTTTCGTTGATTCGAACTCGGCATTGGGTGGAATTATCGACATTTAGTTGGCTCTGTTTTGCAAAGTCCAGCACCAATTTCTTTTTATTTTGTTCTGATCTCTCTGCAATTCCCGTTCCAGCCCAAGAGCCCCAACCGGGCATTGTCAGAGTTACTTGGTCAGCCAAAGCCTTTTTCTCTGCATTCTTATCTCTTCCAAAATCAGCCAATATATCATCGTCTTCGAAGGCATCGTTTATGGTTGCTTGACGGTCAATGGCAACCCCTTCGTCTTCATCGTCAAAGTCAACATCCTCATCACAATTGGTAAATTGAGCCAAAGAGGTCTTCAGTTCCTTTGGCTTCACATCGGCGTAATTGTCATGCTTAATGGCATCGACACTTTGACTTCCCTTTGCCGCAGAAGAAACTTCGGTTGTTGCTTGTTGTTTAGTTGGAAGTACAATTTCTTCACCATTTGCCGTCTCTAGCAGCTGCTCATCAATTTCTATTCGATTTTTTTGGTTTTTAAATTTCAAGTCTTCCAAGTTCTTTAGCTCATCCTTCGCCCTAGTTGGTCGTTTTTTCTTGTGGCTTTTTTTGTTGCTTTGTTTTTCGAGTTGCTTTTGAAGCTTCCTCTGTTTGTTTGTAAGTTTTTGCAAGACACTATCTTCGGCTTTATCGAACAGTTTATCGATACTGTGAATATCAGCCTCGGAATCTACATTCTTGACGTCTTCAACTAGCCAGCCATTTTCTAAAATAACATTGGAGGAAAGCTTCTTTTTAGCGTTTGTTTTTTTCTTCTTTTTGATAGTTTTAATTGCTTTCTTATGTTTTGCTGATAAACTTCTATTTATTTCTTGTTTTATTTCTTTAGGATTTTCCTTTTCAGATTCCTCAATTTCGCCACCCAGACCTGAATCTTCGGCTAATAAGGCCTGGTGATTTCTTAACTTTTCCTCGTTATTCTTACGTTCCATCCAGTATTTTCTGTATCCCATCTCAACAGCATCCTCCGGCTTGGCATCGTTCTTCTTGCCATTTGCCTGCATCCAAGGATTCATTTTATCTTCAAAATCAAAGTCCATGGCATTATTGTCTATTTTCTCATCGTCGTCCTCATCCTCCGAGACATCTTTCTTCTCCGTTAACTGTCGACTCAGAGCCAACTGTTCAGACAAGTCCTTCTGTACATCTCGGTTGTACTTTGCCTTGACCAGATTGTTCTTAGCCCAAGTTCCGGTATTTTTGTGCCTTAAATTGGCACGTTCCAAAATGCGGTTCTTCTCCAAGCTTTGCAGTTTTTCCAGGGCAGCTTCAGGATTTAACTTCTGCAATGTTTCAAAGTCTTTGAGCTGTTCCTTGAGTTTGTGTTGCTTCTGAAGTCTGTGATAGGTCTTGGATTTTATTTTATTTTGTAACCTTAATTTTGCGGACTTTTGAGATTGTTGCATTTTCAAGTAGAGCAATTCTTGGCGACGTTTTTTTATTTCGTTTTTCGTCGCCTGCATTTTCTCTTTAAGCAAATCATTATCTGTAATTTTTTCTATCTTCTCGCCCTTCAGAGCACGTAGTTTGGCTTCTGCTTCTTCCACAGCAATTTGCAACTCCGATTTTAAACACAACTGCGGAGGTTTTTTCAACTTGGCGGTATTTATATACACTGTCTCAGAATCTAGAGGAAATGTTTGAGTTTCAGCAGATTGGAATTGTGCCACTACAGCGTCCCAACGTTGTAATTGCTTTTTGGTTTTATCGTAGTTAATAGAACGCATCAATCGATCGGCTTGAGGCTTTTCCAGAGGTTTAGGCAAGACCTTACCTGTTTTGGCAACATTTGTCAATTCTTTGCCAACATTTACATGTTTGCTTGTCCCTTTCAGAGTTTTCACCAGGTCTACAACACTAACTGGGCTTTTGGATGGAAGTATTTGCCTCGGAAGCTCTATATGGGGCTTGATTAAATCGAATTCATTTTGATTTGCGGATGGTTCTTTGCGGGCGACTTTTTTTATATGTTGCACTTTGCTGAGATTGCTCACAGCTTGCAAAAGTTTATTGTGGTTCTTGGAGACTAGTTCGTCATCCGAGGAGTAGTTGTTCTCAGATTCAGACATTTTCAATTAATTAATAGAAAAACGTATGCAATTTTGAAGATGTGGTGTAGTGGCTGATTTGCTTCTTAGTTTCACATGTGTTTCAGAAGAAGCTGTCATTTGTATAAACATGTAAAATTTGAATTAAATATTTATTTTAGTTCAAGAATTACTTCAAAAATACCTTAATTTATTGTGTTTTCGAAATTAAAGTATATTTTTGCTGGAATCTCGAGCGACGGACCACGATTTGAGTTTGACTTTGAAGTGACAGGACAGGAAATATCCTGAATTTTGACATTTGATCAACAAGCATGTTCGTTTCACCAATCAAACAATTTTTTCGGTATGTTTGATTAATAATTTTTGTAGTATAATGACCTGTTTAAGATTTAAAAATGTAGGCCTTTGAATGATCGTGGTTAAATATTTTATTCGTGTTTCCGTCATTTTTAATCATCAATTTTAGTAAATATAAATACAGATTTAAATGATGCATAATAAAACCCTTGATTAGTATATATAAAATTGATGACATGAACTTGGTTAATCGACTTAGGGTCTGTTCCACAATACAAAAGTAATGTCACAATTAAGCAACTTGAAACCTTATCAGAAGATAAAATTCACATAAGTGTTTCACAATAACTGGGCAGTCTAACAAGAAGATAATGTGTCTGTTGTTTTGGCATCATTTTTATATTCTTTGTAAATACCTTATTTAGTATTATTGTTATTTAAATAAAAACTGTGCGCTTTTTGTAACGTACCTCAGCGAGAATGTCTGTGTTTTTTCCTTTTAATTTAGCTCAAAGTATTTTTTAACTTTTTCAGAATAAACTGCGTTTATTTCATCAGTGTGAAGTATCTTATTGGGTGGATGAAGTGATGAAGAGTAAAAAAGTGCTATCCTCAATGCAACGATGTTCTTAATTTCCTTTTTTAATAAAAATGGATGTACTTTTCGATACCCCACAGGATGAATTTGATAAGCTATATATCGTCTTTTATACAAAGCGAAGTTTGTACCACATTAAAAAACATTCGATTAAGTAAAAATTACATCATTACCCAATTATTACAGCAATAATACAGTCAACCTGAAAGTATAGGGTTTAAATCGACATCTGTCAAATTAAGTTGTTAAACATTTTTTTTTTGTTCAGTTGAAAGTCTGACATTTACGAAAGTGGATCGTTTAACTATCGCACAACGCATAACAATTATTAAAACCTACTACAAAAATGGTGGTTCTGCCACATCCACATATCGTGCTTTAAGAGGAGATTATGGTTTATATAATCGTCCAACTACGCAAGCAATTGGCAAAATTGTGTAGAAATTTGAAGAGACTGAATTGGTTACAGACATTGACAGGTTTGTGCATCATCATTGCGGTCTTACCACTGAAAATATCACTGCTGTAAGTGAAAGTCTTGCCGAAGATCCGAATGTGTCGATTACCCATCGTTCTCAGGGCTATCTTACGGCACATTATGGCGTTTTTTGCATTTGGATCTACACCTTCAAATGGAGTTCTGAGAATCCTCAAGTAATTAAAGAGAGGCCATTACATCCACAAAAAGTCACTGTTTGGTGCGCTATTTGGTCCGGAGGTGTGATTGAACCTTACTTCTTCGAAAACCACGATGGAACGACTGTCCCCGTCAATTCGTAGCGTTATGATCATATGATAACCGATCTGGAGAATATGTGATTTCAACAAGATGGTGCCATATGTCACACAACTCGGGCGAATATGGCTTTATTGCAAGAGACATTTCCTGGCCGCGTAATTTATCGTCCTGGCGATATCACCAAGATGATGTGATTTGACATCACTGGACTATTTTTGTAAGGCTACGCGAAAGGCCGTGTTTATGCAGATAAAGCTTTTACTCTTGGTCTTGAGCACTTAAAAACCAACATTGGTGAAGTTATGGCTGAAATGCAGCCCAATATCAAAAAGTGGTGGAAAATGTTCGTGGTGTTCATTCAAATGATGTAGTGTTTCACACATAAATTCAACGTTCAAACTCTATAACAAAAATAAAATGTCATGAAAAAATATATTTTATGTGTTTTATTTACGTTTATTTTTGAAACCGCAAAATGGGTAACCATGTACATAAAATCTATAGTATTTGCATGGAGCTGTTTATTTTTATGTTTGCCGTAACCTAAGATGGCGTTAAAAGTTTTTTATACAAAAGTTATGTGACAATTTGATAGAGTTGAGTGAAATTAAACCGCTGTTAAAGAATATAATTTTGAACCTTTTATTGGCTTTTTATAAAGCCATTAAGAAAAAAGAGGCAAACCCTATGACATACTAAAAATGGAGTGCTAGTCGATACTAAAATTCATACCTTCAAAGTAGCATGTACTTATAGACCAAATAAATAAATAAGAAAAAAGAGTCAAACCCTATGACATACTAAAAATGGAGTGCTAGTCGATACTAAAATTCATACCTTCAAATTTATTCTAGCTCTTTAGCTTTGCTTGTCTCCTTTCAGTTTAGGTGGGAAAAATATAATTCATTTTCAAATGCCATTTGTTGTTTCTTTGCTTCAATTAGCTTGTTTGTCAAACAAACTAGGGACGTCTATTATTGTAATGTTTGACAAAATACACATATATATCAAGTTCAAAAGTTTCTCCATATTTCCGCTGAACCTACAGAAGGGCTATTATCGTTAAGGAATAGATAACATCAACGCGAAATTGAACACTAGCAGTCCACATCTTTTAAGTCAATAAGCAAATAACTCGAAGGTCTTTATATAATGTAACTTGGACATTATCTCTTTAAATGAAGTCTCCTCATGTGAAAGGGCAAAAATGTTATGCTCTATGTTTTAAAATCAAACAAGCCTTCTAGTTGTTTTCTGTACTACGCCATCTCTGCTCTCAAGCCTTCAACACTGTTGCGTGCTGCACTGCTACCAACCATCCAAAACACAAAAATAAAATAAAAAGGCAAATAGAAAAAATGCCCGCCATTTGAAAATTTTCCATATTCAAAGGAAAGCAACAAAAGAAAAAGCGAAGAAAAACCCGTCGTCGCCGTTAAACGTTGAATTAGAGAAACACCACGGCAGCATACCAAAACGTGCATGCGAGTTTTTAAAGCAAGAAGCAAGATCAACTTTAGTTTCACTATAAGCAATAGCTAACAAATTGTTCGAAAAAGTATCTCATCATCGTTGCAAATCGGAAATCTATTCAGATTCAGCCTCAGCGACACCAGAACCAAAAGCAAGTAGTGAAATCTAAAAAAATCTTTGGTGTTTGCCAGCGACAGTGTGTGAGCGCGAAAAAAAGAAAGAAATAATAAAACAGAAACGATCCAAAAGTATCTTCGTACTTCGTCTCTGAAACGAGAGTTTGTCAAGTGATTTTGATTTTTGTAATTGAAATTTCGAAAAAGTATAAAAATTTGCAGGTACTTGTATTTGCAGCGCGCAATTTCATATCTAATTGAATAACAATCTGCACTCGAAACGAAATATCCAAACAAAGTTGTGTGAAAATGTCGGACACTGGAAGCAATTGTGATAATAAACCACAACAAGAAGACGTAAACCTTGAGGAGTCACAAGCCGAGGCTGCGGCGGTACCAGAAGCTGAAGTTGAAAATAAACCAGTTACACCCGTAAGCATTTTACATAAAAATTGTTAAATTCTATTCGTATCTCGTATCGGTATTATTGAAACTTTGATTTGGACCGAAAAATGCATTTTTTACTTTTAACTTCCACCATTGCGCCGTTTTATTTTTGTCGTTTTTTTTTTATCATCTATGTTCCAATGGGAAGACAAATGATAAAAGCGAAGCAATTGAATAAAAGTATTAAAAAATAAAAACGTTGCGTGTGTTGCTGTGAGGGTTTATGCAATGGAAGCGCCATAAATATATATAAAAAAAAAATATGATAGTAAGTGGTGGCAGGCAGAAGAGCGGCAGAGGTGGAATCGATGTAGTCGCGCAGAATATGCATGAAAATGTCGTTTCCTCGTTTGCCGCTTGTAACCTATCGTGCATTGATGCCGGGTGATGGTGACGGGAGCGGGAGCGGGAGCAACCAAGAGAAGAGGCATAGGCAAAGGCGAAGGCAAACCAAAGCAAGAGCAGCACACAAGGCACCACAAACAAGCACAAGCCATATTTCGAGAAATAACACTCGTTTCTTGTCGGCTGTTGTTTCTGTTTGTCATGTTTACTTTCGAGTGCTTGCTGCTAGCTGCTATTGCTACGATCTACGAATGTTCGTATAATCAGAATGATGACGTTGGGCTAGAGTTCGTAGAATGATTCTTGCAGTTCTAGCCGCTGCGTCGCTGCCTTCCGCACCAAGGTTTCTTATCATGAGTGATCGTGTCGTGTTCGTTGGGATGACGGGAATCGTCATCTGAGAGAGCCAAAGGGGTGTGTTATTAAATCTATTAGGTACCTGCTCTTTTTACGTTAAATTAAGAAAGAAATCACATCTCCTTCATGAACTTAGCATAATTTGTTCGGTAATTAAAAATTGATTCCATAATTACGTGGAATTGGAAGCCAGTATCGGTTTTTTCTTATTTTTGAATGTTGAAATTGTTTGCTATCTCACTCACTCAACTTTTAAATAACGTGTTAGTCAGACTTTTTTAGTTGTATTTTTGTTTTTTTTTTTTTAATTTAATTTTTAGGTTAGAATTTGTGTTATTTGGTTATGTTTGTGTAGGTTTTTAACTTTGTTTTTGTAATAATAGGTATGTTTGAGTTTGATAATCAATGAGATAGAGATAGATTTTATTTGACGTCATGGAGATGACAGTTAAAAAATAAACGTTTAAAAGTTTGTTTGTTTTCATATATCTACATAGGTACGGTATCAATGAACATTTCTGACTCGCTTGTAGGTACATACATATGAATGTTGTTGTAGCTTGTAGGTAAATAAATAGAATGCTTAATTATTTTTTGGGAGAATGACGGTTGAAAAGAATATAATTTTTTTTTAGATAAATTCCTTTTTTTTTTTAGCAGCTAGGTACAGTTTATTCATATTTGGTTCTCTACCTAATTAACGGGCTTCCCGCAATAAGCAATGGAGACTCTCCATTTCATGTTTTGTTATGGCGTCTGCAATTTCTGTCTTCGATTATGTGTTGCAACAGAAAACGCGTACACAAAATTAGATTTGGTGCCTTTTTTTCTGATACTTGTTGCGTTGGTTGATAAATTTGCTATCTTGTAGTAGATGCTTTCGTTTTTCTTCATCTTGATTTTTGAAGTCCTCAATCTCTTCTACCTTTTGAAGGGACTGAAGTTAAAGGGCTTCAATAGCATGCTGAATTCTTAAACAGCCGCGTTTTGCCATTATGTCCTTTATTAGGTTTTTTGTTTTATTTATTTAAACAATTAATAACACGATTCAAAAAATAACTCCACCAATGCTACCTTAGCGCCTGAAAACAATGGTTGAAACGTGAAGCTTAAAAAACGCTTGAAGCAGAAGCTGTCATTAAAAACGCATGTGTCAAAACAATGCATGTGTCAATTTGTTGCGAGAGTTTTGTTGTCGTTCTGTAGTGCGAGTTCTTTTTTCAAAATTTAAGGCCGTGTGTGAATTGCGTTAAAATGTGTGTTAAAATTTAACCAGCGTTAAAATTTGACACTAATGAGGTGAATAAAATGGGTTAAAATTTATTGAGCTGTGGAGCAGGTTAAGTAGTAGTAGTAGTAGTAGTCTTTATTGAGATTTCTTTTTTTTAACACAGTTACATTCTTAAATACTAGGAGGTACACATCCATAAATATATATTCTTTTGATTGCTTCTATTTGCCGACTTAGAATTGGTCTAGCTATACTTTTTATGTTTCTTATTAACTAATTTTTAATGCAATTCACAGTTTAAAGACAACAGTCTGATATATTTTTAGAGTTATAAATACGTCCACTCAAAAAGACGATACTTAGATATATGGGAAAAAAACTTAACCTAAAAGATGCTTAACCTAAGAGAATAAAATAAAAAGAGAAGAAATGATAATGATTTCACAGTATGTTTGTTTCTATCTTCTTACATGAGATGAAGCTAGTTCCAAATGGAGTACAATATAGTAAACCTAAAGAATAATACAAAAATAAAAAGAGAAGATATGATAATTATTTCACAGTGTGTTTGTTTCTATCTCCTTACATGAGATGAAGCTAGTTTCAAATGGAGTACAATATAGTTTTTATTACTCGATTTGTGTCAATGACGTATTTACTTTTCAGGTATGTCAGTTTAGTTGTTTACATTATTTGATATGTAGATTTTTCAATGTATCACATAGTTTTATAAAAATATTTCCAAATGTAAGATATCTTTACATATACTTAAATCTAAAATTTATCAATAAATAATGTATTTTAATTCACAGCTCAGTTACTAATATTATAGGAACTTAAGGTAAGTCCAATTATAATTGGATGAGTTCAGTCTAGGCGTTGCAATAATTTGTATTATCTATCTTATTTTTCATTTAATCTAGAGATGTTGAGCTACTTAGCCTCTGTAGGTGCCAGGGACCTGTTTATTGTAGAATGGTGAAGTCGAAAGATTATCATCCTCGATTTCCAAGGCAGCGTTGGACCCTTCATTGAGGATACTGATTGGAGACATATAATATCTGTCATTTAGAGACCAGTTGATGTTATTTATAAAAATACTTTGAAGAAGAAAGTTATCGTGATATTGTAATGCTGAGATTCTTTTTTTTGAAAGTCCGGTTAAATAGTAAAGCAGAGGAGAGATTTTTGAGTCATTATAGATTGTCTTATTGGAAAGCCATTTGCCGCCTGGTCTGCGGTGTTTATTTATACATTTCCGAATAATGTAACGTTCAAATCTCTGAAGTTCAAGTACCACATTGGGCGTAATTTGGAACCATATAGGGAACCCATAAGATATTAAAGGGCGTATTAGTGTCTTATACATCAAAAGTTTGGTTTTTGGTTCAACTTTAGTTGAATTGAGCAGCAGTTTTAACTTAGCTGCTGCAGCTTTGCTGTTGTTTAGGGCTTTTCTCGCGTGTGGATTCATTTTCAATCTTTCGTGAAGATTGACACCCAAGTACTTAATCGATTTTTTCAAAGGAATTGATTTTCCATCTATGGATAGCTTAAGATATCGGCTTTCACGAACAGCAAGATGGTGGCCTTTACCAGCCGCATTGCGAAAACAGATAAGCTCACATTTATCAAGGTTTAGGTCAATACCCCATTTTTTATAATAAGGAATCACTATGTTGAGGTGTTCTTTTACTGAATTCAGTGCTTCTTGGGGTCTCTCATCAGGACTATATATAATTGTGTCATCAGCATATAGGATGGCCTTGGATTCGATATGTTGTGTAGGAAAATCGAATAGGTACAAATTGAAAAGGAGGGGCCCAAGAATGGATCCTTGAGGCACTCCCGAGAAGATGTTGACAGGTGAAGAGGTTACACCTTCAAAGTTGACTGAAAGACAACGGTTGGACAGAAAACTAATCAAAATTTTTATGAGTGTTGGGGGGATGTGTAATGAATTAAGTTTAAAAATAAGGCCGGCATGCCAGACAGAGTCAAATGCTTTTTTTAGGTCAATGGCACAAGCAACAGTACATTTTTTTGATCTGAGGTTGTTAAGAATTTGGTCATGGAAATGCAATAGTGCATGTTCTGTGGAGTGTTTCTTTTTAAAACCGAACTGTTCCGATTGCGTGGGGTCAATATCATCAAAAAAGTTAAATAGTTTTAAATGTATAATTTTTTCAAATACTTTGCCAACATTAGAAAGAAGAGATATTGGGCGGAAATTTTCAATGCAATATTGGCAATTGCCTTTTTTTATCGGGATAAGATAAGCTTTTTTCCACGCAGTCGGAAAATAACAATTGTTAAGGCAGTTGTTAAAAATAGGGGTGAGAAACTTTGCCAGTGTATTTTTGGTTTTACGAAGGATAAAATTTGGAATGTGGTCAGGGCCGGCTGACCTTTTATTGTTTAGAGATGAGATTAAATTTTCAACTGAAGTTTCATGAATCAAGGATACATTGCTATTGTTAGAGGAATTATTTATAGAAGAAAAATTTGTCAATTGGATGTTTGAGTTCCAAATTGGGAAAGAAGAATTAAAAGTATTTACCTCCAAAGTTGTGACCGGATCAAAAAATGGGTTTTTTTGGGAATATAAATTAGAATAAAAGGAGGCAAATGCCTCTACTTTTTCAGATGGGGTGAAATAATTGTTATTCTGAAACGAGAGAACCTGATTGCTAGATTGTGTGCTGATTGCTTTGCGACCGGTTATCTGGTCAATTACCTTAAAAACATTTGAATTTGGTTTAAGGCTGGCTAACTTTTTCCTGAATTGTTCATTTGTTTCAAGTCGAACTCTTTCACTGATTAATTTAGAAAGGCATTTTATCTGTGCAGACAGTTCTACATATTGTTGGTTATTACGGTCACCGAAGTGATGAAAGAGTCTTTTGAGTTTTAGCTTCCAGTTCTTTCTAATTTTGAAGAGGTTTAATGTAGATGGAGAAATATGTAGGCGATTATTTCGTGAACTAATCTCTTGGCTGTACTGGTTGATACAGTTAGTCAGGGCTGAGGTGGATAAATCAATGAAGTTGTCGATTTCCTCATTTGAGAGGTTTCTGTCGGTAGGAATATTTAAATTTGAAAGTCTGGTGTTAAGTGATCTATTAAAGGCAGGCCAGTTAGTATTCTTAAAGCTGGTATACTTTTTTGGAAAATCCGGGAAAATTGAGCTGTGATCAAGCTGTATGGTTGCGAATATCGAGAAGTGGTCCGATATTTGATCGAGAGTTGTGCAAGCTATGTTGTTAATTGATCTGAGGTTAGACGAGGTCAGGAAAAAATCAATGTGTGAGCCAGAAGCCGGGCGGGTAGGGCCTACTGGGGTGACAATGTCGAAATCAAGAAATTGGTTATCAAAGAACCAATTGGCCAGGTTGGAACCATTCTGGTTTATTTTTGTGTCGCCCCAAAGTGGGTGCCTAGAATTAAAATCTCCGCCTATTATTATGTAGTCGAAGTTAGATAAGGAAGATACAAGATCGTCGAGAGCTGTTGAAAGTGATGTGCCTGCATGACATGGTACATAAATTGAAACAAGAGCTAATGTTTTTGAAAGATGACGAGTACTTAATGGAACAACAGCAATGGTTGCTGAAATCAGAGAGTTTGAAAAAATTTTTTGGGAGAACCGAATGGAGTTCCTCAAGAGAATTCCGGAACCTCTACCTTCGTTATTCCTAATTAGGTCATAATGGTCGTTAAAGCGACATCTGTTTGCTGTTTTTTTAAGGCAAGTTTCCTGAAGGAAGACTGCAGTTGGATAGATCTCTTTCAAAAGGAGGTCTATTTCAATTTGTTTATCTTTCGTTAAGGAGTTAACATTGGACGAGATTAGTTTGAGAATCATGGTGAAAGGGGGGAGAGGGAGGCAATAAAGCAAAGATAGGCACCCGGTTTGTGGGATTCTTCAAGTGTTTTATAATGAGGCCAAAAACCTCTAATTTTGGATATGAGAGTCGCTATTGGTACCCCAAAAAGTCTCTCAGATTCGTTTAAGAAGTCAACCATATCATTGGGGTTGCCTGGCTTAGGAACCGGACGTTCAATTACAACCTTAGGTGCAGCTGAGCCTCTTAATTTGTCAGCATAAGATAAACCACTATGTGGAATGGGCATGGAGCCAATGGTTATATGGTTAGAAGCATGATTTTTATTCGAAGACAATGCCTCTTCTTTTTTTTTTTTTAGGAATGCAATTCGATTCGGACAGCCTCTATAACTAGCCGGATGACCAAGTTCTTTGCAGTTTACACAAGCAGCAACTGATGTTTCAGTTTTTGGACCTAGGTCACATTGACCAGGTTCGTGGTCTTTTAGACATTTAACGCATCTATTTGCGAAACTACAATACTTAAGAACATGTCCGTATCTCTGGCATCTAAAACATTGTTTAGTGTCTGAATTTTTAACCGAATCCCAAGTTACTTTATGCCTTAGTAGGGATTTAATTTTTTTAATTTTTTGAAGGCTTTCCCTATCGTCTAAGGAACATAGGAAAAGGTCGAGCGGAATATTATTGGCTTTAGACCATTTAGTCTCAAAAATCTTTACAGATACCCTCAACGAAGGGTCCAACCTGATAAGCTCTTTTTGGATTTCAGTTGGTGAAAAATTATTCGAAATCCCCTTTAGGATGGTGTTAAATTTTTTGCATTGCTTTGGCGTGAAGGAAAAAGCCTCTACGCCACATTCTTTAAATTTATTAATAAAAAAACTATGTAGTTCAACACTCCTAACAATCATTTTAAGCTTGCCAAAACCATTTGCTATGAACTTTATATCATCCAAGTTATAATTGGACTTACCCAGAAATTCCATTATGGACTTCGACGAGACTCCCTTCGTAAAGATGGGCGGGCACCATGGCTCTTGTTTTGACGACGTCTGCTCGTTCCTGTTGGTGTTGTTGTTTCCAGAGTAGTCACAATTTGGGTTGTTGCTCTGGCTATTGTTGTGGCTTGAGTTGCTGATGGTATTGCAGCCAATATTTTTGCTGTTATTGAAGTTAGCATCTAGGTTGCCGGTACTGTCACTGATGTTTGTAGCTCCAGGGACACCTTTTCGGCTGTTGGGAGCATCAAAATTACTATTGCGGTTTAGCTTGTTATTATTTGAGTTTGTTGGAATAGCATCCTTCTCAAAGTTATGAGCATCAACATCCTCCATTACTTGTTGAAGTGGCGTGAAACGGTTGGTGTAATTAAGAACTTCCTTTGGACGTTTGGAAACTGTACTTGTTCCTCCGTGTCTTCTTTTCCTGGCCAAAACAGATTTAAAGGCATCCTGGTCGGCAGCAAGTATATGGTTGAAAGCAGATTCAGTACTATTTTGCATAGTAGCCAGGTTGGGAGCGTCTGAGGTGGACTCGTGACCAATTATCACGCAGCTATTCGTTGAACGAGGTTGCGTCGGTAGACTGACGCCAAATATTGCAGCCATAGTTTCATTACCATTGAAATTTGTGTCTATAGTTGTCTCCCTCTTTTTACCGGGATCGGCATAGGCAAGTTCTTCGTCGTCACTATTCCATTCACGGGTAACGGAATCAATTATTTTCTGCTTGTCTGCTTCCGAAATTATATTCGATGGCAACTTGATTCTTTCGGCAAAAGGACGAATGTCCGGAGGAACTTTATCGGTCAAAAAAGACCCAAAGCCGCTTCTCTCCATTGCACAGAAGAAATAACTTTTGTTTTTTCTTTTAATTTATTATGTTTTTTTTTTTTCCTTTTATATAGCAAAATTAAAATTTTTTAACTTCCGAACACGTCTGTACTCGGCGAAAGCTCGAATCGGAATCTGGAGCAGGTTAAAGTGTGTTAAAATTTGACGTTTCTATTGATAGAGAAATTTGCTCTTGCTTTTGCATTCAATTTTTTAGTGTTACCACACCGAATAAATCAGTTAATCAAAATGGGAATTTTGTTTAAATATTTTTGACTGTTGTTTTAAAATATGACATTAGAATCGAGAACAATAAATAAAAAAGATTTTTTTTTAGTTTCAGAGACTTTTTATTAACCCTGTTTTCTTAAAAATATGTTTTGTAAGAGAAATTATTTTGCCGCGAAAAAGAAAACCAATTTTTGTTCAGGGAAATTTCTTAAATTATCGAGGGAAATTTTTTTAACCTGCGCAGAAATCTTGGTTAAAATAATTGTTTTAACGCAATTCACACAGCAAATGGCTAAATTTGATCCCACCTCAAAGAAGAAGTCAAATTTTAATCGTGGTAGAAGTTTTGACGCAAATTTTAACGCAATTCACACACGGCCTAAGATGATTGTAGGTACAACCCATTAAAATGTCAAAAATCAGCACAGCAAGAAGTCAAAAGTAAAAGTTCTAACTTGCGCTTCAGTTTCGGCTTCAACTTCGCATTGTAGCGCTGTGTGTTGTTTTCATACTTTTCAACTTTGGTAGTACCACAAGCTTCAGTTTCACCATTGTGTTCAACAAGTTAATAAATTGCACACTTACGTTGACATAAATTTATGTCTTTAGGTGTTGGCATTTAATGTTAGACAGAACAAAAACTTCTATGAAGGCGGTCATTAAAATGATCATCGAATTGAGTTTTGTAACGGGTGTTTTTTTAGAGATGTGGTTTTCATCCTGCAATACTTTTTTCGGAGCTAGTCTTTTTGACAGCCGTCATTCGGCCCTATCGATGTAACCGGTCGGAGCGGAATTCTCTCCGATTTCCTCCGAATCGGGGACATTTTGCTTCAAGGTAGTTATCCGATGATATACATAAATAAATTTTTTATTGGTAGGTTTTTAAAATTATGATAAAAATGATACTCATTTTTTGTTTACCTTTTTTTCATAAATTTTGACTGAATTCAATTATTTCAAAAACTATTGATTGAAACAATTTCATTTAAAACCTATTATAAAGTGTAAAATTCTGGCTTTTAAAAAAAGTATAATTCATAACTGCAAGTGTTGCCGTTGTTTTTAAATATTTTTTTTTAGATTTTAAATACATTTTTATGTAATTGCCCCTCTCGCCTGAACGAGACAAAATATAAACCCCCGCTCCCGTAGTAAAAAATGCTTGTACTAAGCCCC